>JANFAM010000006.1:8292500-10792500 GCA_024362665.1 Prunus padus | reverse complement strand
TCTTTTGTCCTTTTTTTTTCTTTTCTCAAATATTGGGTCCCCTCTTTCATTCATTTATAAAAAAGGGGACCCAAAATCTGTCGTGTTGGTTGATTACATTATGACCCAAGGAACTTAAGAGCCTATTCCAAAACTGAAAATTTTCAAATTTTGTACAAAGCGGTATTTTAGGGGGGTACAAAATTGAATACACACATTGGGTATATCGATGAAGGCTCTTAACTATTTGAGCGACAAACGTGTATTGCAAAAATTGTGTTTACATGGAATTATTCCTCATTGAGTTATATGCTGCTACCCTCTCTCCTACGTAGTTACATTGGTAAGCACCACAGCTCATTCTTAATTCACCATTGAGAGCTTGAATTCAGAAATTTGGAATAAGGCTCAAGGGACCCATTCGGGTGTAGGATTTTAACTCAAAAGGTCTCGATTCATGTAAATAGTGTACCACGTACTTACTTTTAAATTGTAGTGGGGTCATGGTCACTCTCACGTTCAGTGCCAAGGCTTGTATTAAGCCACACGCAATAACAAAGAAGTCAGATAACTCACTGCAGCTCTCAATTGAGAAAGTTCAGAGGGAAAACTTCCACCATCCGAAGTGGAGATTATTGGAAGAGTTAAAGAGGAACAAACATTTGGATTTGAACTCCTTTTCCCTTTACAGCTCATGCTGGGCAGAGAAGTTTCAGGCCTCTGAACCTAATCATCCTACTGTGACTCCAATATGAGGTCTTGTAATTTGTAAAGTCACCCTCAAATCCCACGGCCATTATGGATTGATCATTGGAATTTAGATTTATGAGATTGCGAGCATGCCACTGTTAATAGTAAAAGCTCTAACAAAATGAAATTGTAACTATTTAATTGTGCACCATGAACTAACTAATGATCAAGCAAAATGAGGACTTCAATATTTCCCTAGTACAAAAAGTTGAAACCAAAACAAGCCAGAGTTTTTTTTTCATTTTAAAAAAGAGCAAAAATAACCAACAGCAAAGAAAGATGAGTGTTTGTCTGAAGATTTCTCAATGCAGACAATTTGAACAACAAGCTTCACGTCCATTGGAAATCATACCAACAAAACTGGAAAAAAGTTAATATTGGATGAGAGGTTTTTCAGCAAGAAAAGAACATTGAGTTCTTGCTTGTTTCCCTATTGTCAAAAACATTGAATTTTGATTTATATGAAGCTAAACAACAATGACTTGAATTACGAGGAAGGAGAGAAAATTTTGTGTCAGATTTCGTATGGTTTCGGAGACTATGACTTATATAATTTACGGTTGATTAATATTTAAAATCGTTGTTATAGAGCTAGTTTAGCTCCGGGGTTTTGGTCTCTGCCCTAAATCCTAAGCTATGAGTGAGGATCGTGAAAAAGAACAATTGACACAGCTATGTGATAGTGAAGAAGAGCATGATAGATATATGCTAGTTTAGCTCTCTGGGGTTTTAGAGCAAGATTGATATATTGGACGACATTGATTGTAGGTATTGAAGAACATGATTGATATATGCAAGAAGAGCGTTTCTGTCAAAGGAAAAGTATTGAAACTCCCCAAGTATTTGACTAGGAAACCCCCAAGTATTTTTTCAAAAAGGAAAGACCAAATTATTCGATGCTCATGGAGTGAAAAAAGGATGTAATGTAACGCATATGAATAATTCCTATAATCCTATTGCTAAGATACATTGGACAGATATATTTACTTGTTGCGTTAGAAATTCTTGCCAGAGCATTGCCACAAAGATTTCCAATTTTAATTTTAATTTTGTGCTTTGGTATTCTCAGGTCCGGCTTAAATTCTGTGGGCCATCAACATTGACTTTAAATTATATGTCCAAATTTTATGTAACTACTTATATTTAGGCATTATATTGTGAGATTGAGAATCCTTCTAATTATGTATAATTACTTATGTGTAGGTTTTAATTTGTGTAAACAATTACTAGTCTTATATGTCTACCTTCTCCATTTTCCGTAAGTCAAGCTTCTCCAATATTATGTGCTTTAGGTATTTATGTCATACAAGGACACAAATTCTCTAATGTGTGGATAAATGGTGCAGGATCGCGGGATGTGAGTGACTGACTGACCAATCGTGCAACTACTCACATCCCACCTTCATCTGTGAGTAGGATTTAGTTCCTACTCTTTGTGAAAAAATTTATCTGATTCTTCCCCATTTTCTCACTAGTACTCTTTTGTCCCATTCCTCTTTCATTAAGTTGTTAAAAAGGGGACCCAAAATCTGTCCTTGTTCTTGGCTGAAAGTAAGCAGTGAAAGTAAGCAGCACACGTGACCAAGCTGTTAAAGTAGTCAAAGCTATAGCTGGCCAATCAAGTACAGAACAGCAAGAAAGCAACATCCCATTCATTGTGTTCCAGCATATTCCAATATGCACATGTTATTGTAATTGTATAGTGGTCGACAAGTAATCATAGCTATCTCATCAATTGCATTACACAACACAAGCTTGTATATTTAAGTAGTCTGAAGTAATGAAAAACATCAAGCCTTTATCATATAATATTCTTTTCCTATATGGTATCAGAGCTTCAAGCTCTAACGAGCAGATCCTTTCTCTGTCAATTCATATTTACTTTTTCCATTTGCTATCATGGCTGAACAAACTTCAGACTCAGAGACCACTTCTCCCATCATCACCAATCCATCATCGTCAACAAACCCCCCCAACCTTATCTCCATTAATGCCACTGCCCAGCTACCCATCAAGCTTACCCAATCCAACTATCCATCTTGGCGTGCTCAATTTCACTCCCTCTTATTTGGATATGACTTACTTGGCTATCTGGATAACTCCAATCCCTGTCCACCTCGCACTATTACTAAAAATGACACCACCTCACCAAATCCTGCCTACATATTATGGCAGAGGCAAGATCAGCTCTTACTCCATGCGATCCTTGCCTCACTCTCAGAATCTGTCATCTCTCTAGTCTCCTCCTCCACCACTGCCCAGGAAGCATGGACGAAGCTTTCCAGACTTTTTGCCAACCGGTCTCGTTCCCGTGTCATGCACCTCAAGGAACGACTCACCCTCCTTACTCGAGGCGCGAAACCAGTTTCTGAATACTTGCAAACATTAAAAAGTATCTCAGATGAATTAGCTCTTGCCGGCTTTCCCGTTGCTGATGATGACCTCATTATTTTTACTCTCAACGGTCTTGGTCCAGAATTCAAAGAGATTGCAGCGGCTGTTCGTGCTCGAGAAACTCCCATAACCTTTGAGGAACTTCATGATAAGTTACTTGAACATGAGCTATCCCTCCAACGTGAATCCTCTCGACCTGTTTCCCCTCCAATCACTGCAAATTTTACCCATGGGCCTCCCACCTCCCGATCCTTTGCGAAGAATCACTTTCACTCTCAACCATCAGGTCATCGGCCTCCCCATCACTTTCACTCTCAACAAAGGCCTACCAGTTCACATCCGAGATTTCCACCTAATCTTGCCCACGCCACGATACCAGGCCCGGTCTTACACCTTTGACCCTAACAGAATCAAATGTCAACTATGCGACCAACGCGGTCACTCGCCAAGCGCCGCTCCCTTGCTCGCTCATGGTCCCTTGCACCAATGGCCAACCTTGCTGCCTCCTCTTCATCTCCTTCAACAAATTGGCTTCTTGATTCCGGTGCCTCTCATCATGTCACGTCACATCTTGGCAATCTGTCTCTCCAAAATGAATATGAAGGGCCTGATAACATAGTCATTGGTGATGGTTCGTGTTTAAAAATCACTCACACCGGTCATACTCATCTGTCTACACCCACATCATCCTTCTCATTATCTAATGTGTTGTGTGTTCCCTCTATGCAAAAGAATCTCATTTCTGTTTCTAAATTCTGCAAAATAAATCACACCTCTATTGAATTTTTTCCCTCCTGTTTTCTTGTTAAGGATCTCACCACGGGGCACCACTTCTCCAAGGACTCAATAAGGAAGGCATCTATCAATGGCCCACCCGCACAGTGCGCATCATCATCTGCCCCTTGTGCTATGGTTGGAATCAAAACTACCTTTGGTGATCGGCACAATCGATTAGGGCATCCCTCCTCCCAAATTCTTCAACACATTGTCAAGACAAATTCCCTACCTGTCTCCTCTATGTCTAGTCTCCCTCCTTGTAACTCCTGTTATTGCAATAAAAGTCACAAATTACCTTTTGGAGTCTCAAGTCTTAAAAGTCGTCGTCCGTTGGACTTAGTTTTTCCGATGTCCGGGGTCTGCTCCAATTGAGTCCGTTGATGGTTTTAAATATTATGTCATTTTTGTTGATCATTTCACCAAATATATATGGCTTTATCCTATGCGTCTTAAATCGATGTTCTCTCTGTTTTCACCAAGTTCAAATCTGTTGTTGAAAAACACTTTCACACCCCTATCGTGACTCTCTACTCGATGGTGGTGGTGAATATCAAAAACTTCGTTCCTTTCTTGGCTCTAATGGTGTTCAACATCTCACTACTCCCCCTTACACACCCGAACATAATGGCTCCGCTGAACGCCGACATCGTCATGTTGTTGAGACTGGCCTTACCCTTCTTCATCGAGCCTCTCTTCCCCTATCATTCTGGTCATTTGCATTCCAAACAGCTAGTTACCTAATTAATCGTCTCCCAACCCCTATCCTTCACCTCAAATCTCCTTTTGAAGCCCTATTTCATACCCCACCCAACTATACAAAACTTCGTATTTTTGGGTGTCTCTGCTACCCATGGCTTCGGCCCTACTCTAAACATAAACTTGAGCCTCGTTCTCGCCCTTGTGTCTTTCTAGGTTACTCCACCCAGCAAAGTGCCTATAAATGTTTTGACTTGTCCTCTCACAAAATGTTTCTTTCTCGTCATGTGGAGTTTGTTGAAACCGTTTTTCCTCACTCGTCTCATGTCCATACCTCCTCTATGCCCACCAATGTCACCATTGATACTTGGGCCTCTTGCTCATCTTCTCTTGCTACTCTTCCTCCTATCTTTCCCGTGCCCTCATCCATCTCAGTGCCCCACCCTCCTGACACCACGACTCCTGCTATGCCTGCTGCAGTGCCCTTTGTTGATGCATTCTCTCCATCTTCCCTCTCCTCCCCGGAGATGTGTGCTTCCTCGGTTCCCCTATCACTCGGTCTCATCCCTCAACTACAACCCCGACTGCCCTTCCCCTTCCTTCCCCAACCCCACCTCCCCACCCACTTCGCACCCACAAAATGGTCACTGTTCCCAAAATAACATTTTCAAACCCAAACAGTTCAACCTTACCACCAAACACCCAATGCCGTAACCCATTGAACCTACTTGTGTTAGTCAAGCCCTTCGTGATTCAAAATGGCGTGCTGCCATGTCTGACGAAATCACAGCTCTCTTCCGTAATGGCACGTGGGACCTAGTTCCTCCTGATCCCCACCAAAATGTTGTTGGTTGTAAGTGGGTTTTTCGTATCAAACGAAATGCTGATGGGACTATTTCTCGTTACAAGGCTCGCCTCGTTGCCAAAGGCTTCCATCAACGCCCTGGTATTGACTATCATGACACATTTAGCCCCGTTGTCAAACCAGCCACCATCCGAGCTGTTTTAACCATTGCTTTAAGTCGCGGATGGTCCATTCGCCAAATGGATGTCAACAATGCATTTTTACATGGCACTTTATCTCAACAGGTTTATATGGTTCAACCTCCAGGTTTTGTTGATCCCTCTAAGCCCTCCTATGTCTGTCGATTACATAAGGCACTATATGGGTTAAAGCAGGCACCTCGAGCTTGGTATAACGAACTGAAAAACTTTGTGGTGTCCTTTGGCTTTGTTAACTCCAAGTCTGATGCCTCCTTATTCATTTACAACTCCGCTGGCATCACCATGTATTTTCTTGTCTATGTTGATGATCTGCTTATCACTGGCAACAACATGACCTTTGTTCATCAGTTTATGCAGGCCCTCTCCCACAAATTTTCTGTAAAGGACCTTGGCCCCTTGCACCATTTTCTTGGTGTGGAAGTGCTTTCAACCTCTACTGGTCTATTCCTCAATCAACATCAATACATTCGTGATCTCCTCACCCGCACCCATATGGACGGTGCAAAGGAGGCACTCACTCCCATGTCCACATCCACATCTCTCACTCTACATGATGGATCTCCTAATACAGACGCCACCCTCTACCGGAGTGTCATTGGTGCTCTCCAATACTTGTCCCTCACCCGGCCTGACATTTCATTCACTGTTAATAAGCTTGCTCAATTCATGCACTGTCCTTCTCAAACCCATTGGTCCGCGGCAAAAAGGCTTCTTCGTTATCTCAAAAGCACTCTGCACTATGGCCTGCATCTCCAACGCTCCTCGTCTCTCTCTTTGCATGCCTTTTCAGATGCTGATTGGGCCGGCAATCGCCATGACTGCACATCCACTACCGCTTATCTTATATATCTTGGTGGGAATGCGCTCTCTTGGTGTTCTCGCAAACAGAAAACTGTTGCTCGTTCCTCCACAGAGGCTGAATATCGAGCTGTTGCTTCCACTACGGCTGAACTCACTTGGATCACCAACTTGCTTTATGAACTTGGTGTTCAACTTCCCTCCACACCCACCATTTACTGTGATAATATTGGTGCTACGTACTTATGTGCAAATCCAGTTTTCCATTCTCGCATGAAGCACATTGCCATTGATTATCATTTTGTCCGTGACAAGGTTGCCCAAGGCCATCTTCTTTGTCTCTCATGTCTCCACTCATGATCGGTGGTGACTTGCTTACTAAACCTCTCTCTCAATCCGGTTCTCTCTTCTTCGATCCAAGATTGGTATCTCCAATGGGAGTACCATCTTGCGGGGCATGAAAGTAAGCGGTGAAAGTAAGCAGCACACGTGACCAAGTGTTAAAGTAGTCAAAGCTATAGCTGGCCAATCAAGTACGTAACAAGCAAGAAAGCAACATCCCATTCATTGTGTTCCAAAGCATATTCCAATATGCACATGTTATTGTAATTGTATAGTGGTCGACAAGTAATCATAGCTATCTCATCAATTGCATTACACAACACAAGCTTGTATATTTAAGTAGTCTCAAGTAATGAAAAACATCAAGCCTTTATCATATAATATTCTTTTCCTATATTGGCTAGAGCCTTAGAGGACCCCATGTTTGACTAAGAAAGCAAACAAGAACAGTCACTAACAAAAGCACAAAATAAGCGCTTGATGTCAACAGATTAAAACACTGGTAGCACTTAATCTTGACGATGAGGGCAAGGTGTTCGACGAATTACCCGAAAGAGGCCGAGGCAGCCAACTGGGTGAGCAAAGAGAGGCTGTATGCGGCCTTGATTGATGTCAATCGATGGTCATCGAGCAAAGAGAGCTGTTGTATGGGCAATCAAATGGCCACTATCAAGCAAAAATCTACAATACAACAATGCAATATGACTAAAACTTTATTTAAATAAAAAATAAACAGAATCAAAATTAAGAGAGACAAGTAAACCCTTTTTTTCTAATCAAAAAGGAGAATTTCATTCAACTAGGAAAACGTATAGGAGGGCAAAAATAATGGCCTCGTTAAAACCTTTGCCATAAAAAAATCCCCACAATGAGGAAAATCTGGAAAAGGAAAAAGAGTACCACAACGCCTCCACAAAAAATACAGAAAAAACACCCTACCCCACATCTCTATCTTTCCCTAGAAGAGAGTCCAACCAAGGTGGGTGCAGTCCAAACGAAGCTGGAGCCTTCCTTCAAGCCAAATTGAGTAAGAGCAAGCGCCACACCGTTGCCTTTCTAGGCTGATACAAAACATCCGTCACATATATGTCGACCACCAACTGTCTAATATCTTCCACCACATTGCCAATGTTGCTCCACCAATCCATTCTCGCCATTAAGCATTGAAACGACTTCTTGGGAGGCAGTTGCAAGTATAAAACGATTAAAACCCAAAAAGCCTATCATCAATAAACCTTCCCATATGGCTACTATCTCCCTCCCCAAAACATCCAACCCCAATGCCCTGCAGAAGAAACCACAAAAGAAAATTCCTTTCATCAACTTACGAGAGACAAGTAACACTTTTGAACCAATTATACAAGGTTGCTTTTTGTGCTTTTTGTGCTTTTTAATATTGAAAGAGTCATATATCTACAATGTTCTCATTTGAAACAAAAGTATCAATCAAGAACATCTATACGGTGTGTTGCTTTTTATTCTCAGACGAAAACACAGGAATTTAATTAATATGATATCCATACAATACAAAATCGGAGGATTCTCAAAACAGCCTTGTACATAGAAATACATAAATCCCCTATAAAGAGAAAATAAAAAAGCACACCACAACACCAAGAGGAATGACTTACCATAATGATAATAGCTTGTTGACGACAATGAAATAGAAGTTTCTTACTGAGAAGATGCTTGGACAAAAGAGCTTCCGGTGTGCTCACTTCGCAGATCGCTTTACCGAGGCGATCCAATGTACTTATGCGAGACATGGGATATTTTCGACCAATACTCACCTCTACCTTGTCTGCATCTTTCCTCAAGCTCAGGACATTCTTGAATAGAGAGGTGCTGGAGTTTAGTGAGAAGATTGAAACCGGTGGCAATAGTTTTATATTAGGACAATCATACAAGGTCAAAGATCTAAGAGAAGCAAGATCCTCAAACCATTACGGCAAAGTTTGTTAGATTGTGGCAGCTACTAATTTCCAAGCGGTCAGGGGTCTTGACATTTTGCAACCCTTCATGGCAGAGAATCAAACCAAGGACAGTTCAGAACCATCAAACTTGAAGGGAGGAGAGGTGTTGCACACCGCTGAAAAAGAACCAAGATTTTGACAATCGATGATGGTCAAGTCCTCAAGCAATGTGAGCTGTTCTAAACTCGACAACGAGAGAAGTCAGTCATCAGTTTTCAATGGACAAAGTTCGGCGAAGCCAAACCTGCAATTCCACCATCCGGCGGGGATGTTAGATCGCCACGACCACTAATCTCCAAAGTGACTCAGAGCTTTCGTGTTTTGTAAACTTTGTGGTAGAAAGGACAGCTTTTCACACCAACGAATGGTCAATGATTTGAGAGAACTAAGGTTTTGCATCTCCAAAGGCATTGAATGAAGCTTGGGGCGGGACACAATCTTCAAGGAAGACAGACTAGGCGATGCAAAGAGCCCTTCCGGAGAGACACTAGGTCTGGAATTTTTGTAGAATAAGCACAGATAGCAAACTTAAATCGCTATGGATATCATCGTTGGATTACGATCCCGCAGCTCCAAATGTTGAAGGGACCGAGGTAACGGTATATGTGCTAACTTTGGACAACTTTTTACGATTAATTTCTTCAAGATAGGGAATGCTTTTTCATCAGTTGCACTAGACCACTCTTCCAAGTTTGCTAAATCACTTATGGATAGTTCTTCTAGTGATGGAAACCATATGTCGATCACCGTCACCATAGAACTCTGTACCAATGCTCTTAACACCATGCATTCCATGCAGAGAAAGCGTCTTAAGTAGCGGAAGATTCCCAAGAGCTGGAAGATGTAAACAACTTCTACAGTTGGTGAAATCAGCGGCAATAAGACTTGGGAGAGCCCAATTAGGAAATTTGATTCCTGGGTACCCATTTATAATTAGATTTTTCAGATTTTCATGTGGTTGCAGGCCTTCAATAAGTTTTTCAGCTTGCCGCACTATATGTGATCCTGAGACACCTACTTGGTGGGGCTTTAGGTGGTTTGGCGAATGAATCTTTAAATCCGGAATAAAACCCCAGTATAATCCCAATGACTCAAGATTTTCCATCATGAACAATTGTAGTTCGTGTCTTTGGTGTAGCATCTTCAATATTCTCCAAGCGAGAAATATTCAACTCCCCATAAAGATTTAAACCACGCAGCAGATCGAGATTCCGAATTCCATGTACTACTCACATACCGTTTACTCACATACTGTTTACTCCCCTTGGCAACTTCCCGCGACAAAAAGTGGCAATATCTCAAGTCGAAATAACCTTCTGTACCCAGAAGGCATATTAGTTAAACTTACACATCCACTTAAGTTAAGATGTCTTAGCCTGGTCAAGTGTCCCAAAAAGGCAAAGATTCAAGATCATGGCAACCAATTAGGTTTAGGGTCTGCAAAGAAAGCGAGATCGTGCGCTTTCAGTAATCGGGTGATACGCGTGTAAGACAGTCAAAATACCTCAAACATATCAAGTCACCCAAGGAATTCGGCAGATCAACAAGATCACGATTGTTGAGATCTAGCACTCGCAAGTATTCAAAACTTGAATAAATTTTATCTCCGTTACATAACGAGCCGTAATCTCCGATCAATAATAGAGTTCGCAAATGTTTTGCTTCATATAGAGTTTCGGGAATTGTAATTCTTGCACCATATCTATAAACAACAGATGCGTGGCGAATCTCTGCTGGTGACCAATTTTGTGGCCGACCACTGTTCAAGTACCACATATTCTTTTCCCGCAACATATCGTGCAAGATCATGAATGATATCATTCATCTTGTATCGATTATTTCTCCACTGTCAAGAAGCCGTACTTCTTGCAAGAAAGATATCCACAATAATTCGGAAAAGTATTCCTCACCAATGTCTTCAGGCCGCCTGCTTCCCTCTTTTGGAATGAAGCGTTCTGCCATCCATAGATGAATCAACTTCTGCTTCTTGAACTCATAATTTTTGGGAAATAATGAGCAGAATGCAAAGCATTGTCTAAGATGTGGTGGTAGACTCAACATCAGGGCAGGGAAAACTTTATGTTGGCTTTCATCTAATTCCCAAAGTTCACAATCTCGCATAAATAACCACTGTTTTTTTTCTCTTTTCAAGCGCATTGAACTTCCCAAACTTTTTGCCGCTAATGGCACACCTCCACATTTTTTGACAATCTGCTTTCCAATCAGGTAAAGAGTTGGATCCTTCTTCTCGTCTAGGCGTCCAAATGCCCGGTGCTTGAACAAAGACCAGCAATCATCATCCTTCAAACCATTTAAATAAAATGGTGAATTTGGGAACTCCATCATGAAAGGAATTTTTTGACTGCGGGTAGTCACAATGATTTTGCATCCATCAAGACCCCCTCTAAACAAAGGTCTTAGTTTGTCCCAATCATCCTGGTCTTCCGTCCAAACATCATCTAACACAATCAGGTATCTTTTCTTCTGTAGCAATTTCGAAAGCCGAGACTGAAGTAGTTCAATCTCCGACAACTTGCATTCATCCTCTGTTGCACACTCAATGGCTGCCTTCATAATCTTCTTGACATTGAAATCCTCAGAAACAAAAATCCATATTCTAGAGTTGAAGTATTGGACTACCCTCTCATCGTTATATGCCAACTGAGTAAGAGTGGTCTTGCCAATTCCTCCAATACCAATTATTGGAATACAAGTTGCATATCCATCCTCGGAAGTTTCCGAAGATAGTAACAGTTTGACTAACTTCTCTTTCTCATCTTCTCTTCCATATATCTTTGAGTCGACAACGCAAGAGTCAGTCTCCCTTTGGATAGATCGTCGATCTCCTATGCTAGGCTCTCTAAAATTAAATGTTGAGTCCCTCATTTATCGTCTTTTGTAATCTGTGGATTAGCTTTTTAATTTTTTCAGCATCAGAGCTAAAAATAATCGCAAATTTGCTGGTGAGGGTATTGGGAGCGCTATACAAACTCACAAATTTGTCCAGAAAGTCATCAGCATCATAAGCAGCATTCTTGAGGTTTGACAACCAAAGCCTAACATATTTGTTGGTTAATTGTTGATCCTCTGCAGCTTGAAGAATAGCTTGAACCCTTATTAAGGAATCTTGTAGGCTGTTGCGGTTGTCCTCGATATCCCACCGACTAGCAAGTGCTTCTACGGCTGGGGAGGCCAATCTGTCAAAGATCACTTGCAACGCAGGGGATAAAACTATGCTTGCTACTTCCATTTCTAGCAACAACACCACCACCAAAACAAAACAAGCCTGAGATGATGAGAATGGTTGGATCTGGAAATGGAAATGGAAAGGATCTGAAAAGAATGGTTGGATCTGGAAATGGAAATGGAATGGATCTGAAAAGAATTAAAATTTGGTTAACAGTTTGCTTTAGAGGGCCTTTAAAATGTTGATGTGTAACCCTTTGAGCTGAAAGTCTTGGAGCCAAAGTCAAAGTTTGAATTTCATTTTATATGTTTTTTCTTTTTATTTTCTACTTGTAATGAGAGCCATTGGATCATAGTCCAAGTGGACTCTCTTCTAGCCTAGGATCTTAAGTGTCAGCTTGTGACAAGTGTAAGCATCTAATAGGATGCTAGGAGCAATGGCTAGGATTGATCCTCATTGTAAATCTGTTAAGAGAAGCTTCTCACTTCTCTCTCTCCTAACGGTTATATTGGCTAGTGGAGCAGTAATGAAAAAGTGATCTCCATTTTTATTCAGAGCAATGTTCTCTTCTTCATCCTTTTTCTCTGTGATTTCTTCTGTGCTCCCAAATATCCAAAATATTAAGAAAACTAGTAGCTAGAAAGTATGAATTCTAACATGGCCTCAGAGCCTGGTTCGGTTATTTGAGCTGGGCGTGAATCTGTGAACAAAGGGACGGAGTCAATTTGAGCTGGGTTTGAGCTCAGTCTACGATTGCAGGAGGCGATTTCTTGAATCCGATGTCTAATATGGCAGGATCGGGCACTTCTGAGCTTTGCACACCAGTTTTCAATGGAGAAAACTATGCGTTCTGGAGTATTAGGATGAAAACCATTCTGAAATCTCATGGATTATGGGATCTGGTTGAAAAGGGTTTCGATGCTTCATATCCAAAGAAGGAGAAGGAGATAAAAGATATTGAGGCTGCTGAGAAGTCTACGATGGTTGAGATTCTGATGAAGGATGTTCGCGCACTTGGGTTGATCCAAAGTGATGTATCAGATCAGCTCTTCCCCAGAATTGTGAACGAAGAGACTTCAAAGGGTGCTTGGGATATTCTGAAGCTAGAATTCAAAGGAGATAAACAAGTACGAAATGTAAAATTGCAAGGATTGCGTAGAGAATTTGAATATACTCGTGTGAAAGATAGTGAATCTCTATCTGTATATCTGGATAGACAGTTTGATAAATGAATCAAATGAAGAGCTATGGTGAGGAACTATCTAGGGAGAGAGTTGTGCAAAAATTATTGTTTAGTTTGCCTAGAGCATACGACTCTATCTGCTCTGTGATTGAACATTCTAAGGATCTTGAAACTCTTGAAGTTCAAGAGGTGGTTGCTTCTCTAAAGAGTTTTGAGCTTAGATTGGACAGACATGCAGAGAACTCTACAGAAAGGGTGTTTGCTAGTTTGAATGTTGAGAGCAAAAATCCTAAGAGTGGAGATGTACCTGGAGATCAAAAACTTCAAGAAAAGCGGAAAACC
Organism: Prunus padus; assembly: GCA_024362665.1. Lineage (NCBI taxonomy): Eukaryota > Viridiplantae > Streptophyta > Magnoliopsida > Rosales > Rosaceae > Prunus > Prunus padus. The sequence goes on along the minus strand of JANFAM010000006.1, from coordinate 10,779,074 downwards.
AATGGAAGGAAATGGGATAATAAGCCTGCTTCCAACTTCAAATCAAATGTATCGAGTGATCACTACTACAAAAATCGAAATAGACGTCGGTAAAATGACGACGGACAAAATAAATACCATCGTTAAATTTTAAACGACGACGGTAATATAAAAACCGACGTGGATCGAAACTAAAACACCTAAAAATTGGAAATTCATTTGGGCATTTTTAAAACACGACGCATAAAACTTTAAAAGCGTTGTCTTATTAAACATGCCATTTCGATCAAAAAAAGACAACAAATAAACAACGACGGTATGTGTAAATATACCGACGTAGTAATTATAGACGACGTTTACATATAATACCGCCGTTTTGAACATCCAATGAACACGACGGTAATTGTATTATTAGAGACGTATCAAGTACTATTTAATACGACCGTAATTTTATAATTACCGACATGTAAAGGTAATTAACCACGTCTGTTTTTTATTATTTTACGCCGTATTATACATTGGATTACGACGGTACTTATAAATAAAAGGTGGTGGTAAACAGTTACCACGTCGTCATAATATAATATAACGTCGTGGTTTTTCGGATAATACGGCAGTTCTATAAATTATATCGTCGTTGTAAATAATTTTAACGTCGTTTATATTAATTATACCGTCGTTGTTATTTAAAACAAGCGCGACAACAAAAGTCGAAATAAACGTCAAGATAACGACGACGGAAATCATAAATACCGTCGTTGTAGTTTTCAAATTCAAACTTTCGAACTGAAACGTCTCGCTTTATCTGCGAATTGAGATCAAACGGCGGCTTTTAGGTTTCCAAGTCGAAAAAAGGCCCTTTTCGGTTTCCAAGTCTTAATTAAGTCACTTTTAGTTTTCCAATTCTAAATATTTCCTTTAAATTGTAGTTTTTATTCCAAACGTTCGATCTGAATTCTCACATCTACGAATGGTTTCAGTCATGCAAGATGTCTCTCTTGGGAACTCAGTTGTGTTTTTGCACCAAACCAATCTAAGAACTTCGGTTTGGTGCAAAACAACAAACGAGTTCCCAAAGATTAAAAATTTTGTTTCTTGTTTAACACAAATTTCTATTTCTCTGTTGTTTTTGTATTTAAGACGTCGGTTTTGTAACTAATCGACGTAGTATAGGTTTATAACGCCCTATTATTTAAAAACCGTCGTGTATATTTTAATTTATACACGGTTTAATTTTACTTTCCGTCGTTTATATCCAAGTTAGAGGCAATCCAAATAAGTTTATAAATGTATCTCTAACTAAAACTTGCTTCTTCTTTTTAATCTTGGTTTTGCAGTGCAAGAAGGCAACGCTAGCTCATACCCACACAAGAACAAATTGAAGAAATTCGGATCGAATTATAGTTTAATGAAACAAATTATTTTGTATGTATAGGAATGAAGATTGGTAAATATTTTGTATGGATATATAAGAATGAAGATTGGTAAATATTTTGTATGTAATTATTATTGATCTTCAAGTTTTATGAAACAAATTATTCTTGAGTATATTTATTGTTCACAACGCATTATATATGGTTGTTTTTTAGCAAGAAAAATCGTTGCAGAGAACCATTGGAAGCAAGAAAAAAATATAAAAATGTAAAATTACTAAATCTTTGGATATATAAACGACAGTTCTTTCAAATAAACCGTCGTCTTTACATTAATAGACGACAATTCTATCACAAAACCGACTTCTTTCCTTATAATAGACGACAGTTCTTTCATAAAAATTGTCGTCTTTATATATAATAGACGACATGTTTTCATAAAAACTGACGTTTTTAAATATAATAGACGACTGTTATTAACATACGTATCAAGTGCTTTTTAATACGACCGTAATTTTATAATTACCGACATGTAAAGGTAATTAACCACGTCTGTTTTTTATTATTTTACGCCGTATTAGATGTTAGACTACGACAGTTCTTATAAATAAAAGGTGGTGGTAAATCATTACTACGGCGTTATAATATAATATAATATAACGACGTGGTTGTTCAGATAATACGACAGTTCTATTAATTATATCGCCGTTGTAAATCATTTTCACGTCGTTTATATTAATTATACCGTCGTTGTTGTTTAAAACAAGCGCGACAACAAAAGTCCGAATAAACGTCAGTACAACGACGACGGTAAACCTAAATACCGTCGTTGTAAGTTTCAATTTCGAAACTTTCGAAATGAATCGGCACGCTTTATCTGCCAAATTGGGAACTGAAACGGCAGCTTTTAGGTTTCCAAGTCGAAATAAAGGCCCTTTTCGGTTTCCAAGTCTTAATAAAGTCACTTTTAGTTTTCCAATTCTAAATAATTCATTTCAATTGCTGTTTTTATTCCAAACGTTCTGTATATCTCAATTCTCACCTCTAATGCAAGAATGTCTTTCTTGCGAACTCAGTTTTTGTTGTACACCCAACCCATCTAAGAACTTCGGTTGGGTGTAAAACAAGAAGTGAGTTCTCAAGTAGGATTGTATATTTAGTTTCTTGTTAGCACAAATTTCTATTTCTCCAAAGTTTTTTTTATTTAAGACGTCGGTTTTGTAAATAACTGAAGTAGTATATGTTTATAACGTCCGTATTATTTAAAAACCGTCGTGTATATTTTAATTTATACGTCGTTTTTATTTTACTTTCCGTCGTCTTTAAAAACGCGGTCTTTTAAAAATTTGACCGCGAAATGTAATTTTTTCGGAATTTTCCCTAAACCCTATATATATAACATTTCGCTATCTTTCTTCAACTCATATTCTGACCTTAAGTTTTCTTTCTCCATCAGGTTGCTCCAAGTCAGAGGTACATTTCATTCCGGCTGCTCATATTCTAATATTTCATTCCGGTTTTCAGTTTCTCAAGTCAGAGGAAATCCAAATAAGTTATGCTCCCCACTTCTGGCTTTTGTTTCTTGTTTCTTTTTTTTAATCCTGTTAAATGTATCTCTAACTAAAACTTGCTTCCTTTTTTTTAATCATGTTTTGCAGTGCAAGAAGGCAACGGTAACCCATACACACAAGAACAAATTGATGAAATTCGGATCGTTGTAGAGATATATAGTTTAATATTATGGATATGATATTTTGTATAGATATATAGGAATGAAGATTGATATTTTGTAATTATTATTGAATATTCAAGTTTTATGAAACAAATTATTCTTCTAGATTCATAGGAAGATGGATTATTTGGAGCTGAATTTATTGTTCACAAAGCATTATGGTTGTTTTTTTAGTTAAAATCGTTGTAGAGAACAATTGGAAGCAAGGAAAAAAAAGGTAAAATGTAAAAATAAAACATCTTTGGATATAATAAACCTCAGTTTTTCAAAAAAACCATCGTCTTTACATCAATAGACGACTATTCTATCACAAAACCGTTTTCTTTACATATAATAGACGACATTTTTTCATAACAACCGTCGTATTTACATATAATAGACGATCGTTATTTCATAATAGACGACATATTTCACAATAATAGACGATTGTTATTTCATAACAACCGTCGTATTTACATATAATAGACGCATCGTTATTACAAACCGTCGTCTTTACTTATAATACACGTCATTTTTTTATAAAAACACGTCGTCTTTAAATTAATAGACGTCGGTTTTTAGTAAAAGCGTCGTTTTTATATATAATATAGACGACGGTATTTTACCGTCGTGGTTTTATGCGTAAAAGATGTCGGTCGATTCCTCGACGGTTGAGAAAGTAAATTTACTGACGGTAAATTACCGTCGTCTATTGCGATTTTTGTAGTAGTGGATGGAAAGAAAGCGACTGCAGACATTGTGATAGACTGCATTATGGCAAATGTTGGTATGAAGGAAAGCCTAAATGCAGAGGTTGTGGAAAATTTGGACATATGCTCGAGAGACCGCAATGGCAATAGACATGACCAAAGAGTGAATTATGCAAATCGTAGAAGAAAGCGGCACCCTATTCTATGCATGCAATGTCATGGATGATGTAAAGGTGAATCACTCTTGGTACATTGACGGTGGTTGTAGTAACCACATGACAGCTTGATGAGAGATTGTTGGTTAATATTCAAAGAAATTTGACCTCTAAGGTAAAGATGGGAACCGGAGAGATAGTGCAGTAGCGGGACAAGGGACTCTTGTGATAGAAACAAAATTGGGTAGGAAACACATTCAAGAAGTAATGCTTGTACCTGGTCTTGAAGAAAATCTGTCGAGTGTTGGACAAATGATGGAGCATGGATACTATCTTATGTTTGGAGGGAATATGGTGAATATCTATGATGACTGTCCTTTGAACAACCTCATTGTTAGAGTTCGGATGACAAATAACAGTGTTTTCCTCTTACAATGATGCCTGCTAGTGGTGTGGTCTTAAAGGCAAGTGTTTCACATAGCCTGCAGATATGGCACAAGAGATTGGGGCATTTGAATGAAAGGAGCATTAAAATGCTTGAGAATCAAGAGATGGTGCATGGCTTGCCTCATTTGGAACAAACTTACATTGTGTGTAAAGGCTGCATGTTAGGAAAGCAACACAGAGACTCCCTTCCTTTGGAGTTTGCTTGGAGAGCTAAGAGTCCTTTGGAATTGGTTCACACCGACATTTGTGGACCAATGCGGGTGAATCTATCTCGGGAAATAGGTACTTTCTGCTATTTACAGATGACTGCACTAGAATGTCATGGGTGTACTTCATCAGGAACAAGTCAAGTGCATTTGAGTGTTTTAAAAGATTCAAAGCTATGACTGAGCTGCAAAGTGGTTATAAGATGAAGAGCTTGAGAAGTGATAGAGGTGGAGAGTTCTTATCAAGGGAGTTTAACAACTATTGTGATGAATTTGGCATTCAAAGGCAATTTACAGTGGCATATACTCCTCAGCAAAATGGAGTTGCTGAGAGGAAGAATAGAACTGTGGTGGAAATGGCAAAATCCATGATGCATGAGAAAGGTATTCCCCATGAATTTTGGGCAGAGGCTGTAAACACTGCAGTCTATCTCCTAAATAGATGTCCCTCTAAGGCTCTCAAGAAGGTAACTCCTTTTGAAGCCTATACTGGTAGAAAACCAGGTATTGCACACTTGAAGATTTTTGGATCTCTATGTCATGTGCACATTCCTTCTGCACTAAGGCATAAGCTTGAAGAAAACAATCACAAGTATATATTCGTGGGATATGGACTTTGTGAAAAGGGATACAGACTATTTGATCCAAGCTCTAGAAAGATTATTCTGTCTAGAGATGTGCAGTTTGATGAGAATGCTACATGGAAGTGGGAGAATATTGGTGCAGGCGAAATGAGAGTCTCTATGACAACTGAGAATCAACAGACAGACTGCAATGCAGGGCAGGCATCGTTTCAAGACTGTGAACCAAGTCAAAGTTTGAATACGGCAACTCAGATAGAAGAAGATATCCTACAATAGAGTGAAGAGAGGTTTGAAAGAGATCAAATTATTGATCACACACCAAAGAGATGGAGAAGTATAAATGAGATCATGGCTCAGTGTAACATGTGCATTGTGGAACCTGGCAGTTTTGAAGAAGCTGATCTAGATGAGTCATGGAGAAATGCAATGAAGGCTGAGTTGGAAATGATTGAGAAAAACAATACATGGCAGCTAGTTGACAGACCATTTGGCAAACCAATTATTGGTGTCAAATGGGTCTATAAAACAAAACTAAATCTAGATGGATCTGTGCAGAAAAACAAGGCCAGACTGGTAGCAAAAGGCTACTCTCAAAAGCCTAAAATAGACTACAATGAAACATTTGCTCCAGTAGTAAGGCTAGATACCATTAGAACATTGATTGCACTGGCTGCACAGAAGAAGTGGCATCTGTACCAACTGGATGTTAAATCTGCTTTTCTGAATGGCATTATAAAGGAAGAGGTATATGTTGAGTAGCCACAGGGTTTTGTGAAAGAAAATGAAGAAGTAAGAGTGTACAAGTTGAACAAGGCTTTATATGGACTACAACAAGCTCCAAGAGCTTGGTATGATGAGATTGACTCCTATTTCAACAAGGCAGGGTTCAAGAAGAGTCCTAGTAAAGCAACACTCTATGTTAAAACTGGTGAAGCTTCAAGTATTCTTATTGTTTCACTCTATGTGGATGATATTATCTACACTGGGAGCTGTCCGAAATTACTTGAAGAATTCAGAAATGATATGATGCAACATTATGAAATGACTGATCTAGGTTTACTACATCACTTTCTTGGGATAGGAGTTGTCCAAACAGAGAAACACATCTTTCTTCATCAAAAGAAATATGCATTGAAGATCATTGAAAAGTTTGGTTTGAAGGACTGCAAGTCTGTGACAACACCACTTGTTGCAAATGAAAAGCTGTGCAAGAAAGATGGAAGTGAGGCAGCAGATGAGAGTGAATACAAGCATATAGTGGGAAGTTTGCTATATCTGACGGCTACTAGGCTAGACATAATGTTTGCCTCTAGCTTGCTTGCTAGATTCATGCATAACCCTACTAAAAAGCACATGGGAACAGCTAAAAGAGTATTGAGATACATACAGGGCACAAATGATTTTGGAATTGAATTTGTGAAAGGGAAGTCAACTACACTAATAGGGTACTGTGATAGTGATTGGGTAGGAAGTGAAGATGACATGAGAAGTACCTCAGGATATGCATTCACTTTGGGGTCTGGTATGTTCTCATGGGCCTCAATCAAACAAAACAAAGTGGCATTGTCCACTGCTAAAGCAGAATATGTAAGTTCTGCTGAGGCAATATCACAAGCTAAGTGGCTAAGGTTTGTGCTTGAAGATTTTGGAGAGGAGCAAGTGGAATGCACACCAATTCTATGTGATAACACCTCTGCCATAGCAATGGCAAAGAGTCCAGTTCTTCATCAGAAAACCAGACACATCAGTCGAAAGTTTCATTTTATTAGGGAAGCTATTCAAGCTAAGGAGATTGAGCTTATCTACTGCAAAACAGAAGATCAGATTGCAGACATACTGACTAAGGCTTTGTCTAAAGATCGATTTGTGTACCTAAGAGAACAACTTGGTGTGAAATCAGCTAAAGGGTTAGAAGGGAGTGTTGATGTGTAACCCTTTGAGCTGAAAGTCTTGGAGCCAAAGTCAAAGTTTGAATTTCATTTTATATGTTTTTTCTTTTTATTTTCTGCTTGTAATGAGAGCCATTGGATCATAGTCCAAGTGGACTCTCTTCTAGCCTAGGATCTTAAGTGTCAGCTTGTGACAAGTGTAAGCATCTCATAGGATGCTAGGAGCAATGGCTAGGATTGATCCTCATTGTAAATCTGTTAAGAGAAGCTTCTCACTTCTCTCTCTCCTAACGGTTATATTGGCTAGTGGAGCAATAATGAAAAAGTGATCTCCATTTTTATTCAAAGCAACGTTCTCTTCTTTATCCTTTTTCTCTGTGATTTCTTCTGTGCTCCCAAATATCCAAAATATTAAGAAAACTAGTAGCTAGATAGTATGAATTCTAACATAAAAAGCCAGCAAATATGTGGTTCATGGTGGAGAATCTAGAGACAGATATTTGTTTCTTTCTTTACATCTTTTTCTCTATGCTCATTATTTCCACCCACCTACATTTTTTTTATTTTGTTAATACTTAATACTTTAAAAGTTAATTTGACTCACTTTTCCCCTAAACTTCTGTCAACAGTCAAGTAAATCAACTCTTACATTTTAGGGTTTAGGGTTTACCAAAGCTCACATGGCGCATGCATTGGTGTATAGACATTTTAGTCATTTCCGGGCATAAAAATCCCACCAAGCCTTCAAAGATAATATGTTTTTCTTTAGAGGTTTTGGTCCTGTTTTTATATATGTTTTTCTGGTATTGTTTTTGTGGATATCTTGTTTTAGCCCAATATTGGACGACATTGATTGTAGGTGATAATATATTTGGCAAGCACGCCCACACCTCATCTTCTCTAAACCTCTGTAAAATTGTGTTTTCATGGAATTATTCCTCATTGAGTTATATATATGCTGCTACCCTCTCTCCTATACGTAGTCAGATTGGTAAGCACCATAGCTCATTCTTAATTCACCCTTGAGAGCTTTCATTCTTGAATTCAGAAATTTCGAACTTATAAAGTCCCTATAAATTATAAGAAAGGAAAACACACCACAAGTTTGATGGGAAAAATTCGTGTGAAAACGGGGGATAGTATTGTTTTGCTATTTTAGGCCAATCATAGTATGTCAAGTGAAAAAATTTATCACCCATGGCATACCGTGATTGGCTAGAATAGCAAAACAATGTTATTCCTAATTCACACATGAGTTTTTCTACTTGCATATGGACAGTAAGTCTCGGTCAATTCTCAATTGGGTAGAATGAATCTCAAGATCTTACACTCTTTAGACTAGGAAACCCCCAAGCACCTTCATCAGCAAGCACTAGGGTAATTAAAGTATTGGAAGTGCATTCACTTAATTCCCTTATGTTTTTCACCATACTTTTCTTTTCCTAGTGCATCTAGTGCATTTACTTAATTCCCCTATGTTCAATCTCCTCCTTTTCTTTTCTTATGTTTTTTTCTCATTTATTTATACTTTCTTAACATTTAAATTTTGTTATGTTTCTTTTGAGTTTATAGTTGTGTGTTTGATCTGTTAAATTGGTTTACTTCGGTTTTTTTTTCTTTTCAAAGAGTAGAGATATAGTAAAGGCGATATATAAGAATCTCTCCCTCTCAGATTAATATTTCTTCAGTAAGAAAAGAACATTGAGTTCTTGTTCTGTTTTTTGGTCAAAAACATTGAATTTCCATTTACATGAAGCTAGACAGCAACTGCTTGAATTACAAGGAAGCAGAGAATGAAAGTAGAAAAGGGAAGAAAAGAAAAGAAAAAGTGATCCATAGTATCTCCAAGGGAGTATGCAAATGAAATAGGCAAAATTGATCCGATCCGACTTAGAATGAAGTATAATTTAGTTTTTCTATGCTTTATATTAATATTTTGGGTAAATTTCACTTTACTACCCGCAAGTTTCCTGAAATTCTGACTTTACTACACAAAGTTTTTTTCTTCTCACTTTCGTACCTAAAGTTTGACTTTGCTACCATTTTCATACATCCGTTAGTATTTCCGTCATGTTTTCTGTTAGTTGCCTACGTAGCACTGTAAGTCCCACATTTTCCACATTTTAAATTATAAATTGATTAAAATATGAATAAAATATTAAAAAATCAGAAATAAAAAATAAAAAATAAAACCACATCATCATCTCTCTCTCTCTTTTCTGCGCGCTCCCTCTCCCTCTGTATTTTTTTCTCCTTCTCCCTTTCTCTCTCCTCCGCCATCTCCACCCTCTTACCAGTCGAGAAAAACCCAAGCCCATCTATCATTTTGGCTATATGTAATCTCTTCCATGCCCCAGACTTTATCTCAATCCGCAGTTGGCGAGAATCGTTTCATTCTTAGCATTCATTCTTAACAAAGCAAACCATCAAGCTGCAGACCTTGAAATCACAAGAATAAAATCATCCACATAAGAAAACAAAAAGAACCCATCTTTACTAGAGCCAAAATTACCAACACAAACAACTGAATGCAAAGAATTTCAAACCCTACACATAATTGAAGTATATACATCAACATAGCCTTTAAAACGCAATAATACTAAAAGCCCTTATCCAGAAATTCTCAGATGCCATGAAAGAAGCCCAAGAAGCAAAGGATCCAAGGAGAACCCAACAGCCAAAATAGAAGAAGAAAAAAACTTGGCGCTCCGACTCACTACTACAAAAGTTAATAGACAACGGTTTTTAGCCGTTGTAGAAAGTCTCGGAAAACCGTTGAGGTTAGCGGTGTAAATCGTTTCTACCTATTTACGACAACGGTCAAAAACCGTTGTAATATGTCACTTTCAACAACGGTTTTTAAGCAAAACCGTTGTTAATTCTCATATATAAAATATGCATACAAGAGTGACCGTTGTAATATAACACTTTCAACAACGGTTTTAAGTAAAAACCGTTGTTGTTTATCACATTCCACAACGGTTTTAAGTAGAAACCGTTGTGGTTTATCATCTTCCACAACGGTTGTTACCTAAAACCGTTGTAGTTTAATACCTTCCACAACGGTTGTTACATAAAACCGTTGTGGTTTAATACCTTCCACAACGGTTGTTACATAAAACCGTTGTGGTTTAATACCTTCCACAACGGTTGTTACATAAAACCGTTGTGGTTTAATGCCTTCTACAACGGTTGTTACCTAAAACCATTGTAATACTCCCCTTCCATAACGGTTATTTTCTAAAACCATTGTGAAAACTAGTATTAGATTGTTTATAAAACCATTGTGGAAAATCACATTAGATAATGTTTTCTATGAAAAACCAGTATTGAAAATAGCATTAGATAACTATGTTTTGGTACACCCACAAAATTCCAAAGTAATCATTCACTATGAAAATTAATGGAAATCCACACTAATAATTTATACCATAATATCAATTTACAATTATAATTCAATGCATGTACACTACAACAATTTTCACAATAAAAAAAATTGTGTTTATCTTGTTCCATAACATTATCGCTCTACATAATGGTCACAAAACTTGCTCACTCATGTCTGACTTCATCCATCTGCTCGTGTGTTGGCAATCCCTTTACAATTGAAACAATAGTGCAAAAAGATATTATAGGCCTGCACCTAATTTCTTCATGAGTCAAGTCGCTTGAGAATAGATAGGTCAGTAGCATAAGTGAAAACCATTAACAAGTGGCCTTAAAGAAGTTCAAGACTCAAGCACCTATTCTAAATCCACCCTTCCCATTAACATTAAGATTGGTAAAAGAAAGATATTTAAGTTTCATTTCACAGTTTCATTGGACTTGAGTTGTTTAAATAATTCAAAGAAGTGCATTTGATGATTTGCTTCCTCTTTGCTTAACAAGTTAATGACTTACCTCACCTTTAACTTGTGAAAATCTGAATGTAATATATGACTAGGTACTAAGTTTAGACAATCTTTATAATTAGATTACTTGAATTATGCACATATAATCATATAGCTTATTCGGCATGTGGTAGCTTAAAGAACACATAAATCGCAATGCTAGTGTTGATCTTTTGAGCCCCATATAATACGTGATAACTCCCAAGGCATGTCATTGCTTTATTGCAGTGTGAAGTGTTATCTACAAAGACATCTCAACCACTAAGCATTTCTATGTGCTTTATCCCATTTCAGTTCTGATGTAATTTGGACCGTGGCTGAAACTCTAGTGCGTCAATGCCAAGAACGGCTTTAGTTTGGCTCTAAATTTATCAAGACACCGTGCCATTAAAAAGGAACAATAGGAACTACAAACATAAGAACATTCAATAGAGTTCTAGTGTTGGCTATATCTGCTAAAAGCAGATATAAAGTTCTAGTTCTAGCAGATATAGCCAACAATGCTTTTAGCAGATATAGCCAACATTCAATAGAGTTCTAGTGTTAGCCAACAATGCTTTTCGAGTCTAACAATATGCATTCAAAGCTGCTTTTGAGACTGAGCAGGGTGGAATAAACTAATGGATGAGTTGGTGCTCCTAAAAGTTACGGAAATTAATTCGAATTTTATTGTTAAAAATTCTCTAGATGCAAATACTAACTTGCATTTCTTCAATAGATATATACTTGATCAATCCACTCACAATTGTTCCAATGAATCAGCATCGGGATGGTTACGAGCTTTCGTAATGAGGCCAACACGAATATCAAGTCTAGAAATGGAAATCTCTGCGTCACCGCAGATTTTGTGGCTTTGTTGCTTTTTCTTTCCACTGTTGTCTGTTACAAAAATGGATTATTAGAATAGGTATATATTTATGTTAGCAAAACTATGGAAAAGGAGAACATGTCATACTTCAAAAGTTGTTATTAAGCGAGAAACGTGCAGACGGTAAAAGCGAGTTTTTTCATCCGCAGAAATAATATAAAAAATCTGTTTGGAAACCAGGAGATCCGATCTCTTGTTCTTAATTAATCTTCTCTTTTCTTTTTGGTTATTAACCTTCAGAATACAATGTAGTAAAGATCAAAACGATGCAACAACTCTTGAATGACTAAGAATTAATATCAAATAAAAGAAAGATCTTACTACGCTTCTAACCCATCACACACTATTAAATCATTCGACATTAATTGCAAGACATTCTTAAGGCTAATGCTGAATGAAGTCATAAGCATGCACACACTATTACAAAATTTGACATCAAATTTCATAACATTCTTAAAGCTAATGCCTCACTAAAGTTATAAGCAAGCCTAAAGGAAAGAATTTGCTCTTTTTCTAACCAATCAAGCGACATTACACCATTCGACATTAATTGCGCAACATTCTTAAGGCCAAAACATCTACGAATACTTTAGTCTGAAAATGGTTCACTATGGAAGTTGTCTCATTTTGATTATTTTTTAAATTCCTAAACATGCTTGATAATATTGGTAATTGCTTACAGTAAGAAAAGAAATAAACTCCAAAAAAAATAAAACTGGAAATAGATGTGAAATAATAACCTAAGAACGTACACAAAGTGAGGGGCATGGCTCAGCATCAGCACCAGATGATGTGGGGGATGTTTAACTAAAGCTCCTTCATTCGGTGTCAAAACAAATTCAGCAAGGTTTACTGAAGTTGTTCCAACAACAGGCCCTTGATTCAAACTCTGTATTAGAATTGCAACTTAGTTCTCTGGAAAATGGTATCAAGTTTACCAAAAACGAAATGAGCTATGAGAAAAGACTAAAATGATATTGAAACGGAAATTTGAACACCACTCTAATTCCATATATTTCATTCATGCTAAGGAAATATGTATTGCAAAACACATCTACTTTCAAGCACCAAATCGCATAAAACCCATAACAAAAAAGCAATTCTGTTAAGGAAGACAGAATATAAGGGCAATATTTGCTTAACCATGTTTACTTTGGTATAAAAACCCATATCCAATTGACAACACTTTCTTGACATTTGCAATTAACAAAGGAGGCTCAAAATGTAGTTTACTACCTCTAGGAATGAACAACTAAAAGCTACTGTCATGGCAATGAAGTAACCGAACTTAAATCACAATCTAGGAGTAAAGATCAATGAATTACCTAAAAAGCTCACTGGTAAAACCCAAGAATGCAAATCCTCTTCTTTCTGTTTCTCTAATATTAAAAAAATGGTAACACTTCCATTTGCACTTTATTCTTCCTAATACCAATGAGCTCATCCTTCGAATCTGAGCTAAACCCAGAACCTAAGCCCACTTTTTAAAAGGGAGAAGTTCAAGAAAATCTCTTGATTTTGAAAATAAATAAACCCAATTCAAGATATCCACCACACAGTCCAGAAAAATAAAATAAATAAAAAATCAACCACATATACATGCAATTTGTATAGCAAGTTGTTAGATCAAGTATAGCTAATCGGCGTAAAACCCAAATAACAGAAAAGAAAAAGACAACGAATCAAAACTAAATTCAATGGAGCAGCACATGCATGCCATAGTCGAGTGTACGAATCATCTTTCTCACCTAACACCAAAATTCAAAACATAAGAACAAACCGATGCAAACGAAATCATGAAGACAGGTTTAATAATATAAACAATACCAGTAAATCCATGGGGAGAGATTCAAGCCCGGACTCCGACACGCAATCTTGATTCGAGGGGTCGTTGGAGTTTTCAACAAACTGCTCTGTCTAACCAAATTCACAGGCGACAACATCAAAGGGCTTTTATCAATAGCCTTATCTTCAAGCACCATATCGCCCTTAACCTTCTTGGTCTCCAAGACAGCCACCCGTTCCTCCCAAGATCGGTGCACGACTTAGCTGAAGAGGTCTTGCTATGCTTAAGCTGAGCAAGAGCACCCAGCTTCAGATACTTGTTACTTGAGCCTCGTCGCTTTTTCTGTTTGGCCTTCTTCGAATTCCTTTCTTTTGGAGACACTTTTCCCATTTTTCCCCTCTTTTTATTCAGCCCCAAATTATTTTGAACAATTCCTCAATTTTCCCAAATAAAATAAATCTTCAATTACTTGTTCAATCAGAAAACCTAAGCAACCGCATGTATTAAACCGGAAGCATACAATTTCAATCTTAGCTATAACCCTAAAATAAAAAACAAAAGCAGCGAAGAAATTTATTACTAAACATTAAATGTGGCGAGCTTTACCTTTTTAGGGTTAGAGAACGCCTCGATCCCTCGTTCAATCTCCCCCTTTGTAACAAAATCACAATAGAAAACTCATCAGAAATCCTAGATTACCAGACTTGGAACTAACAGAGAGCTACTAGCTCGCCGAAACAAGAACGATAGAGGATAGTATATCTGGTTCGTCCTTCTATTTGTGTTTATAATTTTGGACGAGAAAAGAAAGTCACAGATCTAGGGTTTGTAATGGAAGAGAGAGGCTTAAGTAAGTTGTGAACAGTTGGGAAAATTTCCAATAAGACAAGTTCCAGATCTCGTTTGGAGACAAAGGATATGAAAGAAGCGGAAAAACAAGAAAATGAAGAGAAGGGTAAGTGTTCGTGGCGAGAGATCTAGAAAGTGGTGCAGACAAGAGAGGGAGGTTATGGTAAGAGAGAAGAAAGAAGACTACAGACCACAAATTTGGGGATTCAAGTTGAAAGCCTTCCAACTATCGTTATATTAAAGGAGATGAATGAACTCGTGAAATTATAGGAGATGAGGGTTTGAGGAGAGGAAGGGATCTGACGAGGGAGGGAGGAGATTAATACCCAAATCAGAACCCTAAAATTATGTTACTGACCTTTGTTGACTGAAGTAGGAGGGAGGAGAGCGAAAGAGACGGGAGAGGGGAGTGACGACGAGACAGAAAAAAGGGGTACATCGTGAGAGTGGTGGGAAGAACAAGAGAGATAAGAGAGAATGAGAACTATCGGGTCTTGAGAGAAAAATTGAGTTCTTGTTCACTCCGTGTTTTTTTAAACCTTCAATGACAACGGTTGCAACAAAAACCGTTATGGAAAGTTCCGAAACAAAATCAGAAAATCACACATCCTAAACCACAACGCTTAAAAATCCCTTTTAACAACGGTTATGTAATAACCGTTGTGAAAGAAACAACTACAACGGTTTTGGAGCCAACCGTTGTGTATTAAGTGTTGTCTTTTTGAATATTTGTAGTAGTGACTGCAAAGGACCTTCAGCCCTCTCGCTTCCGACTACAAACATTGGATCTTCGGACTTGGGGCAAAGGACCTTAGCCCTCGCGCTTCCGATTTGCAAAACCAGTGTGGTCGGGCTGTCGTCGACCTCGAACCGAGCGACGTGCCATGAAGGACGAAAGAAGAAATCGTGGTGGAGGGGAAGAAATCGGGGTTGGGGTCGGGAGAGTGAGAGAGAGAGAGAGAGAGAGAGAGAGAGAAGAAATCTGGGGTATCGGGGGAGAGAAGAAATTGCCGGGAGGGGGAAGAAAGAAAGCAGGGGAAGAAATCGGGGTATGTGGGGCTGGAAATTGCGGGGTGGGAGAGAAGAAATCTAGGTGGGGAAAGAAATCGGGGTGGAGGGGTGGAGGGTGGAGGAGAGAGATCGGGATAGAGGGAGAGGCGCAAGGGGAGAGAGAGAGTCTGTCTTATTTTTTTATTTATTTTTTCAGTTTTATAATATTTTATTCATATTAAATATTTTATTATTTAAAATTATGGAACCCACAGTGCCACGTAGGCAACTAAGGGAAAACATGACGGAAATACTAACTGATGTATGAAAATGATAGAAAAGTCAAACTTAAGGTATGAAAGTAAGAAGAAAAAAACTTTGTGTAGTAAAGTCAGAATTTAGGGAAACTTGCGGGTAGTAAAGTGAAATTTACCATAATATTTTATATGTGTAAATAAGTAATTTTAGTTTTATATGCACTAAGAATACACTTAAAACTAATTTTTTTTTATAAATATTAAAATTTGATATAAAAAGTAGATAAATACAATAAAAGAATGAGGCTACTAATAAAATTTTGATTTTTTGTACATCTTAAAATAAATCCTATAATAATCCAATCCGATCCAAATCCGATGCATAATGGTTATTGATTGATAGGTGCAATCCGATAGTCCAAATACAATCCAAATCTGATAATCTGATTATAAATGGATTCGGATGATATGGGAAAGAGGCATTTACATAGAGAGTGTAAACAGACATTTGGTGGTGAGGAGGAGATTGCACATAGCCCTTAGTTTTTATGATTACCCGTCTCTCTCTCTTTTTTTTTTTTTGTTTCAAGCTTTCTTTGTTCGTCTATACATCAAACTGTTTACATCAAAAGAAGGGCAAGAAAATCATGTGGGGTACCAGAAAGATGGTTCTTAAATCTTGACATTTGAGGCAGACGTGGGGTGAAGCAAAAGCATGACAAAGGTGAGCTCCAACTAGACCTATAAACGGGTCGGATTCGGATCGAATATACCTCAATCCAAATGCTTTCTCACAATTTACATGCTACGCTTTTATACGTATTTAATTCATTAATTCGTATAGCACTAATAAATTGACAAATAATCGTGTTAGATATTTATATTACTGTACACGTATCCGTCTGTATATTTAATACTATCAATGTAATCTGTCTAGTTCAATTTGGGTAGAGAGTGCGAAACGGAATGGTATGGAACTGAACAAGATGATAAGTTCAATTTTGTTGATGAGACCGTTGAAGATGATGAGGCACCATCTATGGTAGCCTGGTAGGTTGAATGTTAAGATCTTTCATCTCTAGTTTCTATACGTTGACAAGCACAAAGGTCATGGTCGCTAGAGGAACAATACAACTTCCTTACACTTTTTGAGCAGGAAACCAAGCACCTTCATCAGTGACTACTAGGAAAACCCAAGCACCTTTATGTTTTTTTAAAAGAATTATTGGAAACTTCTAAGTTGGGTCTTTGTTTCTAGCCCTGATACAATTACAGTAATGCTTTTATTTTAGTTTTCAGACATCTTTATGTTTTATTCCGAGTTACTAGGGCTTTACTAGTGTCAGATTTCCTTATGGTTTCAGAGACTATGACTTGTTGGAAAATTGATATTAATTAATATTAATTTTCTTATTTGAATGGAAATTAGTAAGAGTCTATTGGACCATGGTGTCCTTTGCTGATTTCTGAAAAGGTATCAATGCATCTATTTATCCAAGGGATGCATTGGTTGGCTTTTTAGATTGGGACACACCCCTTTGGAAAGGGCTCTTATGGAGCTTAACTGTGTATGGAAACAAGAGAAACCTGGAAGTTGCTTATGTTGCACAATTCCAGATTTGGATCTGGTTTGCATAGGATGAGTGTTCATAGGATGAATCTGCTCAGAAGCATCAGTGGAATTACGCATCTGAGAAGATGGAGATGCAATAGGGAGAATAACCTCTAGTTGGGCATCTGTGAAAACAGGTAACATGTGATCAGCTTGAGTGCCAGGCAGAATAAAAGATGAAGTGGATGAGGTGGATGATGTAGGTGAGGTAAGCATAGATGGAGTAACAGGTGTTGATTGTGGACTGGAGGACAAAAGAATAGCAATTGGTGGAGATGTTGCTGAAGCAGGTTTGGAAGGACAAGTAGACTTTGACATGTGAGGTAAAGATGAACACTGATTGAGTTTAAAAGGAAACACATTTTCATTGTGTATAACATGTCTAGAAATGAGAACCTTCTGTGTCCTTAGATCATAGCACACCACTCCCTTATATCCCATGGAGTAACCCAAGAAAGTACATTGATGAGTCCTTGGTTCAAGTTTATGAGCATTGTATGGTCGAAGTAAAGGATAAACTGCAGAGCCAAACACTTTGAGAGAGATAAGATCTGGATGAGTACCAAACAATTTATAATATGGAGAGAGCATACTGAGAACTCTACTTGGCATGCGATTGATAAGAAATGTGGCATGAGTAACAGCATAAAACCAAAATGGAAGTGGTAATCCAGCTGTGGTTAACAAGGCTATAGTAGTCTCAATAAGATGCCTATTCTTTCTTTCTGCCAATCCATTTTGCTGAGGTGTATATGGACAGGATAGCTGATGAATAATACCTTTGGAGGCTAGAAAATCTTTAAACACTCGACTAATGTATTCACCTCCACCATCAGATTGTAGAAACTTAACTTGAGCTTCATAATGATTCACAATATATGCAAAGAACCTTATGAATACTGAAGAAACTTCTGATTTATTGATTAATGGAAAAACCCACATATAACGTGTACAATCATCTATAATGGTGAGAAAATATCTAGAACCACCTAAAGCTGCAGTAGCTGAAGGACCCCAAACGTCTGTATGCAACTTATGAAAGGGTACAAGACTAGTGGTGGTAGATGAAGGAAATGGCAGCTTGTGCATTTTCCCTTGTAAGCAAGAGTCACACATTTCAGTAGATGAGTCTGCAGTCAATGGAATTTGAGAAACCTTCAACATGTGATGAAGCACCTCATTAGAAGCATGAATTTCTTTCGGTCTTTGTATACCACTTCTATACAGAGTCATCATATAGTCACTTATAGTCTATGAGAGAGTTTCCTGCATAATCTTGTTCAAAGGGTCCTTGTGAATTGTAGTGCTTTTTTCACAAGGATAGGAGTCGTATTTTCTAATCCATATCATGTGATTTTATCTTTGTGTGTGCTTTTGTTTTTTAACATGATATTGCATAATTATTTCTAAATTTATGTGTGATTAAATGTAACAATTAGACCAAATTTTTCCTACATGACTTTTATATAATTTACGGTTGATTAATGTTTAAAATCGTCGTTTTAAAGCTAGTTTAGCCCTGGGGTTTTGGTCTCTGCCCTAAATCCTAAGCTATGAGTGAGGATCTTAAAAAACGAACGAGTGACACAGCTATGTAATAGTCTAGGGCTAAACATATAGAAAATAAAGCCTAGGGTCTGGAAAAAAGTACAGAAATGCTGAGGGCAACCAAAGTATTTGCATGCATCTGGTGTATTTACTTAATTCCCCTATGCCTTTCACCTTTTCTTGAGCTCAATCATCTCCTTTTCTTTTCCTATCCTTCTCTCATTCATTCAAACTTAGTGAAACAAAACTCAATAGTTGAAATTTTTGTTGGTTTTTTTGAGTTTTTTTAGTCGAAGTTTTGTTTGAGTTTATAGTTGTCTGTTTGATCTGTTAAATTGGTTTTCTTTGTTTCTTTGTTCAAAAAGTAGAGATTTGGTACAGGAGAGATATAAGAATCTCTCCCCGTGAGCAATATTTCTTCAGTAAGAAAAGAGCATTGACTTCTTGCTGGTTTTCTTTTCAAAAACATTGAATTTTGGTTTATATGAAACGACTTCAATTACGAGGAAGGAGAGAAAATGAAAGACAGGGAAAGAAAAAGTGAGCCAGCTACCTTTTGTGTTTGGTTCACATATAAGGTTAGATGTACCAAATTCATGAGTAACAAACCCAAATTATATAAGTGATATTGGGGGAGAGAGGGTTCAAACACTAGACCTCGAGTGCAGGAGTAAGTACTTTTAACCACTTGAACTCCGTCCTTCTCTTTTCTAATTATTGGGTACCCTCTCACCAAGGGGACCCAAAATGTGTCTTTGTTATTGACTGGTAGTTGATGCAGTACTAGTTTCCCCTGTCTCAATATCAATTGGTCCATTGCAAGGAAAGACGACACCATGTTGACTAGGAAAACCCAGGCCCTGTATTGACAAAACCATGAAGAAAAAAAATTGTGGGATGGGCCAAACCATCAAAGCTAGAAGAAGCACAATCAACAGCAAAATCGGTGGGATTTTGGGCTAGGATAATGTAAAGCTAAAACTAACAAATCTGCTGGACATTTTATTAACTGAAAATTTTAAGAACTGTTAACTTCCACATTTATAATTTTACGGCCCGAATGGTAACCATTTCGTTTCTTATTTTTGGTTTTCACTTTGTGGTTAGAAACAGAAGGCGAAACACAAAATCGGTGGGATGAGGGCAAGGTGTTCTGCGAATTACCTGAAAGAGGCTGAGGCTGAGGCAGGCCAACTAGGCAAGCAAAGCGAGCAGGTGTACGTCCTTCAGTTGGTGCTGATTAGTGATGGTATGGAAAACCAAATGACAATGCTATTGCTGCAGTGCATTATGGCTTCAGCTAGCTCCAATCAAAGTTGACGCTATTCTTGGTGGGTGTTCTTCACTGACGCTCTACACGTTCCTCTTTTGTCATTCAATGAAAAGAGAACTATATTGGTTTATTACATTTTCTAAGGAACTGAAGGGGCTCTGATTTTCAAAAAAAAAAAAAGAAAGGTCCTGGAGGGGCCTATTCCAAAACAGATAAGCCCATGTCCAGAAATAAGAGACACCTTGTGGATCCACTACGAATTTTATCATCTATTTATCAAGTATTCATTTATATACCATTCTTGCAAAAATTTAGGCAATTTGAAAACCATTAAAACATTTAGTTGTGACCAACGAATTAGATTAACATAGTTTTTCAGGGTTACACTATAATAATAACCATTTAATTGAGTGGTTAAATGATTTCGGATTCAAGTGATTTTTTATAGAGATAATCTTTGGCGAATACCTGGAAAATAGACAGTTGATTGTTAAAATACAATGCGTGGTGGTGCCTACAAGGATTGGGATCCCTCAATTAAAGCTACGTTATATATAATTATTTGAGTCATTCCTCAAAAGAATGAGACTGTATACATACAAAAATATATACAAAGCTGTATTTTAAGGGAGTGGGAAATCGAATATAAAGCTCAGGATGTAGGGAATCCACCAAAAAATGAGGAAAAGTCTTGAATTTTTTGGATAATATGATAAAAATGACGACTACACTCAACTTTTTTAAATAGCAAACAATAAAACCCTAGCCAACCTAACTATTACAAAGTATTCTTTAAAATATAGAATTACAAAGTTTTCCTTTGTTAACTGATAAGTTTATATTATATATATATTTTATGCCCCCATTTATCTATTTAATTATTGTTATCCTTTATTTAAATTGGTTGTTTTAATATGTTTTGTGAGATTTGTGAAGGATTTATGGAATGTGTGAAATTGAGCTAAAAAGGGCAAGAAGATGAAGATTGGAGATTAATTGAAAAGAAGCCAAGTTATTCCTTTCATCACAAGGAGTGTTATCAAATTTCCTTTTTCAAGATGGTTCAAGTCTTATCAAGTCAAACAAAGAGAGATAAAAGAAGACCCTAAATTAGTAGGAATCCTATTTTTATAATAATTGTAATTATACCTTAGATAGATAGGATTTTTAGGAGTATTATAAATAGAGAGTTTAGGTCATTGATCAAGAAATCCACCAACACCCCTCTCTACACTTTCAAGCCATCAAATTCCTACACATTCATACTCGTAGCCAAAAGCCCTAAGAAGAACAAGAAGAAAGCTTGCGCAACCTTGGCGTTCAACTTGGAGAGTTCGGTGCCGCTCATGTCTTCATCAACCGTCATGATTCTCAATAAGTCCTTCATGAACTAATTTCTTTTACTAGGGCTACGATGTAGCCTAGCTATGAATACTCAAATTCTTTGATATTGTTAATTTTATTTATCTATACATGTTGAGTGCTTGTTACCGTTCTTAATGCTTTCAATTAATTGGCCACTAATTGCATGATTGGAAGAATTGGGTTGAGACCGGAAGGAGATGCCTAATAAATAACTTCTTGTAACAAGTACCATAAATTACATAGCCGACTCGGAAGATTAGGTTATGGTTTATGTAATCTTTAAATGTTTTCCACAAATCTTAATGAGTTCTTGGCTATCTAAATCCATAACTAGAAATAGAGTGGGTTGACTGTGAGGAATACAACTAATATAACTCGGAAGAGAGTATTGGTGAGGTAAGGGAAAACGATTATCAACATGTTAGGTAATTAGGATTAACAAGCTAGAAGGATTGGGGAGGGATTAGCTAGGTGAAATCGGTGCCCTAGTACTTTATCATCTTTATTTTCATCTATTATATTATTTACGTATTTTTTATTTCCTTGCTTAATTACAATTTTAATCACCATAATTCTCATAATTCGTTTAATTCAATTATAATTAGGAGTAAATCATTCTAGTATTTAATAAGTTAACTTGATCTCTGTTGGAACGACACTCTACTTATCACTATATTAATTTGAGCGATATTGTCCACTTGCAATTATCCACATCAAATTTTGGCGCCATTGCCGAGGATTGACTTAGTCTTTTAATATTAGTGCAATTTATTTTCTAGTTATACTTTGAATATTTAATTAGTTAAAAAATTTTTTCAGGTTTTTTTTTAGTTCAATTTGAATTCCCAACAAAAAATAAAGAAGAAAGCCCAAGTCGCGGATTCCCACTCCAAGTCAAGATTCAATAAAAGAAGGGATTTCACTAGGGGTGGGCACGATGCGGGATGACACGAGATGGAGGTCATCCCGGTGTCAATACCGAATAAAAATTTCGGGACGGTATGACACAGGATGAAAGATTTCTACAAGGCGTTCAAACCATACCGGCCCCAAGCGGGACCGATGCGGTTCGGTATCAAAACTGATACCGTTGAAAGAAACTCAATTTTTCATAAATCCAATCTTTTGCCCAAAATCATCTCCCTTCAATAGAGACCAATCATCATCTCTCTGTTTGTCTCTCATCATCCAAGTCACAATATCAAAACCCATGCTGAAATGCTTTCTCCATCTATTGCTTCTGCTATATCCAAATCCAATCTTCTCTGCTTATGTTCTCACTTGTCATCCAATAGAGCTTCTCTGCTCATCCATTGTAGCAAAACCCTTTAACTCCAATTACCAAGCCCAATAACAAAAAAGAAACCGTCCAACAATTAATAAACAAAACTAAGAGATCAATAATATATACTAAAATCAGATGAACAGATTTTCACAAATTAGGAGACTAAATGCCATGACAACAGGATGCGCCACAATCATAGTCTTTGATTATCGAGAAAGGAAAAATATGGTACTATGAATTATCAGGAAAATAAACCAGATGGTCGATTGCAAAGAAAAATAAACTGAAACGAAGCAGATTTAACAACATAGCACCCAATAACACAGTAAAGTAACTTACAAAAGAAAAACTAACCAAAATTTAACAAACTTCTTGAAGGTTCGTGTTACCTACAAAAAGAGAACAAACAGATTCCAATATGTACCTAGTCTTTTTGATAACTAAGGAGTAATTGTCAATAGATAACAAAGATAATGATAGGGTGATACTAGCTCCAGTATATTTCATGTCATATGCAACATGATTAAAAAATTATTGTTCAATACAACATTATTCGCATTCAGTAAATGTCAATGGAGACTAACCGCCAATAACTTCACTAAGTGTGATGGTACAAATCGGTCCTGATATCATGATCTGCAGTCAAGGACCTAAAGTGATTACCTGACCAGCATATCCCCTTTCAAGAAACAGACCAATACAACCAAGCCCTCTGTGAAATTCAATTCAACAACATTGCCGCCCCCTCCTGAGATTCCATCTCCTCCATTTCCTATTGACTTTCTTCTCCAGCACCTTCTGAGCCTCTCTTCACCACCCAACACTCCCCCCAAGCTCAAACCTTTAAACCCACCTCAGCAACCAATGGCAATTTCCCTTCTTTTCAAATTTCAGTTGATTCAACCCCAAAACAGCATCATCAATTGAAGAAACCCGCTTCAATTTTGGTACCAAATTTTGAGGACGATAAATAGAGGAAGAGGAGAAGAAGATGAGATTTAGATGGATCGATCGATGGTGGAGAGAAGGAGAGATAGAGGGAAGGAGAGAGACAGGGGACGGAGGAAGGAAAACCAAAGCTTCTAGATCTGAAAATAATTTTTCTTCGTGGGAGATGAGAAGAAGCGGATACTGAAAATTTGGGGTTAATATTTATTATTTAATAATAATTGGTTACTGTTCGATGCGGTATGACACCAAATGGTATCGCAAATCTGATACGGTGTCGTGCCAAGCGATAGCGGTATGACACGGTTTCATCCCGTTTCAGGATCAACACCAAGCGGTTTGGCACGAACTTGACACGGAATGGCACGGTTTCGAGACGGTATCGGTACTTCGGTTTTAATGCCCACCCCTAGATTTCACGCAGCACCAGGATTAAACTCCTTTTTTTCATTGAACTTTCTTTTCCATTTACAATTAAAGTTTCTTTCCAATTTCCTTTGGGTTTTGTTTTTATCCTTATTCAATTATATTATCTTCTTCTTATTTAAACAATTCTTTGCCCTTGTTTGCAGGTACAACAATTAATTTCAGAGCATACGGTGAATGACTGGTACCGCTTCTTCAATTAGCCAACTAGTTGAATTGGAACTGAGATTGAACAAAAACTTGAGAACTTCGTAAAAGACAAAAACAAGATAGAGAAAAGAAGAATCAACAAGGAGAAGAAGATATGGCCATTGTACCAAATGAAACAATGGGAGACCTTGATATCCCAACAATTCCGACGTCACCTTCAAGCATCGTTCTCTTTGCAGCTGCCAGGAATTATGAATTGAAAAATATCCACTTTAATATGATGCCTTCTTTCCATGGATTAAGTTACGAAGATCCTTTAGCTCATATTAGAGACATTTTTAACTTGGTTTCCAACATGGCTTTGACGGAGGAGTCACTGAAGAACATCTGAGGATGAAAGTCTTTCCATACACGATGAAAGATAAAGCAAAGACGTGGTTGAACTCCTTGCGGCTTGGATTATTGACTAGTTGGACGAAGATTGAGAACAAGTTTTGGAGAAAATCTTTTCGACTCGAAAACTGATGCACTAAGGGATAAAATCATGCAATTCAATCAACGAGGAGATGAGTCATTTTCTGAAGCTTGGGACAGGTTCAATAATTTTTAATACAATGTCCTCACCATGGTTTGCCTACTCTAGTTCTCATGCGTATTTTTATAAGGCATTAAGCTGTTTCAAGTAAGGCTACGGTGAATAACTATGCAGGTGGATCTATTAAGAACAAGGCGGCAATCGAATGTCAAACTTTGTTTGATACTTTAGCTCTTGAAACACAACATTACGATGCAAGAAGTAAGCATGTCGGAGTTTATGAAATTGGTAGTTCTAATGCTTTTGCTTCTAAAGCGCAGGTTGACGTTATTACAAGTAAATTGGATGCCTTACTTGCTATGAATGGGAGAGCACCAACACAAGAGATTTGCTCCATTTGTGCTGTTCCTAGTCATCTTGTAACATCCCTGACCCGATTTCACTATTCAATCCCAATTATTTAGTCAAATAAATAATTTTGGTGAAATTACAGTTTACCACTAGGATTAAGGGTATTTTAGGTACTTTAAATTTCCAAAAAGAATTTGGGAAATTGGTTTTGCGCCGTTGTGTCCGGCTTGTCGAAACGAGTTCGTGGATGTGCGGTACAACGAATTCCGGGTTGTAACGATCGAGAAGCGATAAGAAAAAAAAAAAAAAAAAAAAAAACGAATTTCTGATTTTACTGTAGCGCTACAGTGAACAGCTTCTTCTTCTTCTTCCCGACTCTCTCTTCTTCTCCCATTTCTTTTCTTCCTCTCTTGGGCAGTCACTTTGACTGCCCATATCTCCCTCATCCGAAGTCCATTTTAGGTGATTCCAGGTGCTAAATCTTCGTCTCTTCCTCCTCTACAAAGCCTGCCCATTACCCCAGCTCAGACACCCAAGGATTTTAAACTGGAGCGACTGAAAGTTCGATGGTTACCGAACTTTCCGACGAGTTTTCCGGCGACTCCGGCAACCATTTCCGTCGAGTGAGGTATGAAACTTCATCTACTCTTCATGCTCTATCCATTTATGTATGTTTTGTAGATCGATTTCAAGCCTAGGTTGTTCGATTTAGAAACCCATTTTAGGCAGTTTTGAGTTGAATTTCCGGCCACTTGCCGGCCAAACTAGGTGTTGCCATAGTTGAATAAAATGCTCCACGTGTTGAGTTGCACCTATACCTGAAGTATTGACCCTTGGTTTGGAGTTTTTCCGGTCACGGAATTACTATGCACACCCAATTCCGGCGAGTTTCGGGCACTGTTGTGGTGGTGCATTGTGTCCTAAAATGTTCCCTATGTCGTCCTGAGCATGTAGGTATGCTCGGATTCCAATTTGGTTGTCGTTTGACGGTCGAACGGATTTACGCCTATTATGCGTTATCCGGGTTCGATATGTTCGGCCGTTGGATCGGTCCCATTTCCAAGTATGTTGTTCCCGTACCTCTAGGATCGTCTAGGAACAAGCGGATCAAGAATCGGAGTCCGGATACTCCGAATCATTAACCCTAGGGTTAGGTAACCGATTCTGCGTCGATCGTGCGATTAGCGCGATTCCGACCGCTCGATCGAGACCAAACTGCCTGGATGTGTTTAGTAAACGTTGTTGAACCTTTAGGAATGTTCGGATTGGAAATCGGAGGTCGTGGGCCCGGATGCCCGGTTGACCTATTCGGGAAGTTTGACCAATCGGTTGACCGTGAGTCTTCCGAGGTGGTCCCACCTGTTGAAGAGCGTAGTTTGACTCTAGAAACTCCCGGTAGTTGTGCACGCTTACTTTGAGACCCGAGAACTATTTTCTTGAGTTAAAGTTTGTTGGTTGGTACGCGTGTTAATTAAACCGTTTATTCCCTCAAATAGGTACTCTTGCTTCGCGTACTCGGAGGAAAAACTCTCTAAGGATTGAGCAGCGTGGACTTGTTGTGAGTGGACATTTGTTTTGAATGAGCATATTTTTAAAGATTGGAATTTGATGCATAAATGATTTATCTTGATTTTCGGCATTCAAATATTGTTTAAGTCTTGGATTTGATTTTTTGATGGAATTATCGGAAATTTATGCATATAAAACTAGTCACTTTGACTAAGGGGTTTTAATAATATTTTGAATCTTGGATAGAATATTTTATGAGGTTATTGGGATTTAAATTATATTCAAAGTTTATGCAAGTTTTGGGGTCCCGGTTTAATTGTGGGACATTGGTGGCTATATTTTAAATTAAAGGTCTTTGAGTATTGAATTTGAGACGGGACAAATGTCCGGTAAGATTTTGTATCCGGTTGGGTATGGTGAAGTACCCGGAATTTCTTGAGTTTTGTATTTGACAAATTGAGGTTTATGACTTTGTCGGGCTTGAACTTTATATAAATCGGTTATATGAATTTTGATATTTTTAGACGATTCTAATGATGGGATCTCCTATTTACTTTAAATGTTTGAAACTTATAAATCTCATGGGTTATATTCCATACCTTTGGGAATATATATATATATTTATATATTCTATACCTTTGTGGAATTATATTTTATACCTTGGAAACTTTATTCTATACTTTAGCGAATTTATATTTTATATCTCTTGGGAAATTATATTATATACTTTTGGGAACTTATATTCTATATCCTTAGGAAAGTATATTCCATACTTTTGGGAAACTTATAAGTTATACTTTTGGGAATTATATTTATACTATCGGAACTTATAAACATAGGGGTTCTCAATATATATTTCCATAACTAATATTATTATGTTAACTAAATATTTCTAGTGTTGGATTTTACGTTTTGAGAATTATTACTTACTTTTCGAATATGGAACTTTATTGTTATTTAACTTTTGGGACTTGTATTATACGGATTAATTGGGTTACTTTTGATACTTGGAGTTTATGTCCGTTTGAAGTTTATAATTGTGTCTTATGTTGCAAGTTTGCTACTTTATCAATTTATCGGGATATGTGTTGGTATTTGGGTTTTGGTGGCTATTGTGAGTTTTGGTGTATATACATTTCGGGTCTTTGACATATTGCAAGTATCTTGAATTATATAATATTTTCGAGAATGAATATATGTATGTCTGGTTATGTGTGGGTACGTGAGTGTGGTTATTGTGGAAAGTGAGAAGTGTTTGGTTATGTCAGTTGAAGTGCTATAAGCACTACCCTATGTACCTCCCGGTTATGGAACTTTGGAAAGTGGATACTTGTGGAAATGAATACTTGGATATGTTGGATACCCGGTGCACCCTTGATTGGGTGTATTTGTAGACCCTTAGCGGGGTAGTCTGCGCGCGTAGGACTTGTCACAGGCGTCACGAGTATTAAGGATTTTGCTGTACGTGCTGATAAGCTTAGTCCCGATTGGACGGCTTGTTCCCTGGCCACATGGTTGTTGAGGACTCCTCTATGTGGTTCAGTCAAGCGATCCCATGTTGGATTGTTTCCCAGTACGAATATTGGTCTAAGAGTCTTACTATTTATATATGTATATATATATATACCTATTACTATGCTTCTATTCTTATTTTCTTTTAAGTGAGGATCCTTCCTTACTTGCTGTGCCTACGGGCATTGCGTCGGGAAACAGTTGGTTGGGAAATTTGGTTTTCTTGATTTTTAGTCGTTTTGGTTTTATATTTTCCTTGTTGGGATTTTATGAGAATTTACATTTATGTTATTATAAATATATATATATATGTGGGTGTGTCTATGGATGTTATTTCCAGGATTTATTATATTTGGATATGTGCACCGGAGACGGTGATGCACAGTCTGATTTTAAATTAAGGTTTGAAGCTAGACGGAGTTGGGTTCAGGAAAAAGGAAGTTATTCAATGTTGTTATTTATGTTTTACTTAAATGGGATATTTTTGGATGGATTCCAATCCATGGTTTTTATTTTAAGAATACAGTGTTTAAGTTTGTGGTTTCCAAAAATTTATAGAAGTAGCAAAGCTACAGTTTTCATTATGGTATTTCAAGGTACAAATTTAACGGAATTGTTTTCAAGTAATTGTTCGTATAAGTATGTACATTTATATAAGGATTTTCTCTTGCATAGTGCTTTGTCATTATTTGCGAAAACGGAGGGGTTATCATGTTCATTGAAAATTGGTGTTTAAAGTTTGATTTTTCGTCCACTCACATTTTCTGTTTTGCGCCCCAGTACTAGATCCCGAGGTCAAGACCACCACGTCGAGGCATCACGGCTAATGGCTCCTGTAGGAGTTTTCTTGTATTTATACTTTGCTATCCTTTACTCAGGTTGTAAAGTTTAAATATCTTTAGATTGCTTCGTAGCGCTCACCTAGGATTGAGGTAGAGGCCGAAGGCCTCCCTATTAATCTGTGTGTACGCTTTGTGCATCTTGCTGTTGGGAAATTTTCTGTTGTTTTTAACGGTGGAATTTTTGGGAAAACCCACTTTTCGGGAGACTACATCGAATTTTCGGCAGAAGTCGACTCACCTATTTCCTTAAACCAGGGTTAAGGGGCGTTTTAGTAAAGTAAGTTCCTACGTCGGGGTAGTGTCGACGGGAAGCGGGGTTGGACACGAGTTCAGGGGAATTCGGGTCAGTCTGTCACATGCCACCATATCGTGTCCTCATGGAGTTGATTTCCCAGAATTTTTGCAAGAACAAGCCAACATGGTGAATACCTATAGACGTCCCGACAATGATCCATTCTCCAACACATATAATCCGGGATGGCAAAGGCACCCCAATTTTTCATGGAGCAATAATCGGAATGTACGAAACCACCACCTAGCTTCTCGCCTCAAGAGAAGAAAATAAATTTGGAAGATGCTCTTACTCAGTTAACTATGTCTACCACCCAATTTATGACAGAGACAAAAACCCAATTTCAGAATCAAAGCGCGTCTATTCGGAACTTGGAGGTGCAAGTAGGCCAACTCGCCACAAATACAAATCAATTCATGAGGAAGACAGAGACGACCCTACAAAATCAAGCCGCTTCGATTAGAAATTTAGAAGTTCAAATGGGTCAATTGGCGAATGCACTCACGGTACGAGAGAGAGGAGTTTCGCCTAGCCAAACTGAAGTTAATCCAAAAATTCAAGAACATGTGAAGGCAATTACACTCCGAAATGGGAGACCCATCAAAACCGCTGTAGATTTGGACGCAGAAGAGCAGCAACAGCAACATCTAAGATATATAGAAAAAGATGATGAAAATAGCATACCCGCCGCCGTGAGCTCCACTGAAAATTTAGCACCAACATCAACAAATTCTTCTTCCAAAATCGAGCAACAGGCATCCACAAAGCTCCCCTCAAAATCCTATGTTCCACCGATCCCTTTTCCACAACGCCTGAAGAAAAATAAGAAGGATGTGCCGTTCTCCAAATTTCTTGAAATTTTCAAGAAATTGCAAATTACCCTTCCATTTGGTGAAGCAC
The DNA here is from genome assembly GCA_024362665.1 of Prunus padus. Taxonomy (NCBI): domain Eukaryota; kingdom Viridiplantae; phylum Streptophyta; class Magnoliopsida; order Rosales; family Rosaceae; genus Prunus; species Prunus padus. The sequence continues at coordinate 10,748,832 of JANFAM010000006.1, read as the reverse complement.
TAGACCAAATGCCAAACTATGGAAAGTTCCTAAAGGACATCTTAAGCAAAAAGAGACGTTTGGATGATTCAGAGACGGTAAAATTGACGGAGGAGTGTAGTGCAGCAATACAAAGGCAACTGCCACCTAAACGAAAGGATCCAGGGGAGTTTTTCTATTCCTTGCACCATTGGCACTATTTATTTTCAAAGAGCATTATGTGATTTAGGTTCTAGTATAAATTTAATGCCTTTATCCATAGCTAAAAGAATTGGTTTGGGGGAAATTAAGAAAACTAATATTTCTTTGCAGATGACGGATAGATCACTTACATATCCTCATTGCATTCTTGAAGATGTACTCATGAAGGTGGATAAATTCATATTCCCAGCTGATTTCTTAGTCTTGGATATGGAAGAGGATGTAGACAATCCGATCATTTTAGGCCGCCCGTTCCTAATTACAGGAAGAATGATAATTGACGTAGAAAAAGGGTCTTTGATCCTACGAGATGGCGATCAACATGTAGACTTCAAAGTTTTTTATGCAACCAAGTACCCCATTGATTCGGAATATTGTTTCCGCTTAGAAGCCGTAGACCATGTTGTTCGACAACAATTCATAGCTGACCACTCACAAGATTCACTAGAAGCAAGTTTGGTTCATGAGATAAAGATTGTAGGAGAGGAGCCACACGTGCTCGAAATGGTGAACTCATTGGAAACCAAAGTCATCCCATGCAACATTGCCGCACCAACCCTCACTTTGAAGCCATACTTGGAAGCAAATTTCGATCCACAAAACTTGGAAGCAAATTTCGATCCACAAAAGGAGACATATGCTCCCCATGATCCGGGGTGATCTTCTTCAAACAGTCGGGCTAGGGACTATAAACCAAGCGCTTGTTGGGAGGCAACCCAACTAGGTACCTTCGTTCCTCTCTTTTCATTTATTTTTATTTTTATTTGTCGTCCCTTTATTCCTTTACTACTCGTTACATACATCTACTTTAAACATTGAGGACCATGTTTAGTTTAGGTTTGGGGGTGGAAAACTTTCGTTTTGTTTTCGTTTCAAGTCTGTCAGACAACATGTTTTTTTTTTTTGCAATATACTGGACGTATCTAGAACGAATTTGAAGATTTGGCCCCGTAGCCTTCTTCCATTTTTCGTGCTGAATCCAACAATATAAAGAACATTCAAATTGGATATTTCATTTGAAAGATAGAGCTGTTTTAATGCACAGAGGTCACAGCCTACGGGTTCTGCACAAGGTCTATATTGCGGGCCATTTTTCGAATTTTTCTGAGCAGATTTTCAAATTTTGATCTGAATGAAGTTCTGGGTTTTTCTGTCTAGTTTCTAAGCATATAAGGCTTTTTTAAATCCGTTACGTAATTTTCAAGTTGTGAACAAATAACCAAACATCTGTCAGAACTGAACAAAAATTTTACTTTCTCTTACTAATAGTAATGTATATGTAAATGTTTGATCATATTTCCTTAACTAAAGCATTGCCATGAAAGTTTATGCATCATAATTATAGCACTTCACATAGCCATGCTTCAAGTATTTTGATGAAAAAGGTAGCTATACTTGGATGATTGTGGAGAAATAGTGGAGACTACCCTTGTGAGATGCTTGAGCCAAATTGTCATTCCTTGAGAGAGTATTTGAGATTATTCTTATTCACTATTTCTTTCTTTCTTATTTAGATTGATCTCAATTAGGCTTTTGAATTGAATACTAAGAACTAATCTCTCTTTTGTAGGAATCATCTTATGCTTTCACTTTTGAGTTGGATGGACCTTGAGAGATGATGTTAGGCTATGCATGTTCTAACCATTAAATAAGCCTCATGTCCTACTGATTGTGTGTGCCATTAACCCTTTGAAGCCAAACACTTAGCCTTTCCTTTCATCACCCACATTATTCCTTACCATTTTCGGCCTATTTTTATCCATACCCTATAACTTGGGAGATGCCATGGCAAGTGAAGACAAGGATGAAGGTTGAGCTCTACGTCAACAAAAGAGGTGGCGTGTACCGAGGAAATATGTGCTTAAAGTTAAAGAGAAAAAAAAAAGAAGAAAAAGAAAAAAAAAAGAAGAGAAATATATTCAAAAAAAGAAAAGAAAAGAAAAGTGAAGCATATCAAAAATCCTGGACGCCTTTGTGAAGTAAATTTGAAGAGCCAAGCCATATAACAAGATAAATGCCTTGGTATGTCTCAAGTTCTAGTATTTCCTATCCTTTCTTTCATAACCCATAACCTAGCCCTACATTACAACCATGGTAAAGACCTAACGGATCTTTGGGGACTTCTTACTCGGAAGTGAAGGTATGTACTTCATTTATGGTTCTTAGTATTTGATTTCCTTTCCATGAGATTTTTTTTTTCAGAAATTGCATTTTATTCATTTTGGATCCATATGTGTCTTATATTTTGATGTCTTTACATAACTTCATTCACATATGCGGGGTAAGAGTGCAACTTTAGGGTCTGTGAGAAAATTGAGAGTTATCTAGTGAGGCCTAGAGTCAAGGCGAATTTATATACACACCAAGTGTGGTTATCTTTAAGTTAGAATGCTTGAAGTATTGGCTTTACACTTTACACTGTGATGCATTTTATTTGTAGTGGCATAACTTTAGTTTTGGAATTGTGATTAGCATTCATTGGTTATTATTAGTTTGTTGGAAGTATTGCTTTAACGAATTTGTTTTGCAAGGAGCGTTTGTGGGTGTCGTGTCTGGTAAACCCTCAGGAGACACAACTCCTCCTACTAGGGACACCTAGAGGTTTAAAGGCTTGTGGCACATGCTAAGTGCCATCGAGATTACCTGTGAAAGTGGTTTAGTTTAGTATTATTTTTATTTTCAGTTTTGCTCGATGACTAGCAAAAGATAGGTTTGGGGGTATTTGATAAGTTTATATTTTATATATATTTTATGCCCCATTTATCTATTTAATTATTGTTATCCTTTATTTAAATTGGTTGTTTTAATATGTTTTGTGAGATTTGTGAAGGATTTATGGAATGTGTGAAATTGAGCTAAAAATGGCAAGAAGATGAAGATTGGAGATTAATTGAAAAGAAGCCAAGTTATTCCTTTCATCACAAGGAGTGTTATCAAATTTCCTTTTTCAAGATGGTTCAAGTCTTATCAAGTCAAACAAGGAGAGATAAAAGAAGACCCTAAATTAGTAGGAATCCTATTTTTATAATAATTGTAATTATACCTTAGATAGGTAGGATTTCTAGGAGTATTATAAATAGAGAGTTTAGGTCATTGATCAAGAAATCCACCAACACCCCTCTCTACACTTTCAAGCCATCAAATTCCTACACATTCATACTCGTAGCCGAAAGCCCTAAGAAGAACAAGAAGAAAGCTTGCACAACCTTGGCGTTCAACTTGGAGAGCTCGGTGCCGCTCATGTCTTCATCAACCGTCATGATTCTCAATAAATCCTTCATGAACTAATTTCTTTTACTAGGGCTACGATGTAGCCTAGCTATGAATACTCAAATTCTTTGATATTGTTAATTTTATTTATCTATACATGTTGAGTGCTTGTTACCGTTCTTAATGCTTTCAATTAATTGGCCACTAATTGCATGATTGGAAGAATTGGGTTGAGACCGGAAGGAGATGCCTAATAAATAGCTTCTTGTAACAAGTACCATAAATTACATAGCCGACTCGGAAGATTAGGTTATGGTTTATGTAATCTTTAAATGTTTTCCACAAATCTTAATGGGTTCTTAGCTATCTAAATCCATAACTAGAAATAGAGTGGGTTGACTATGAGGAATACAACTAATATAACTCGGAAGAGAGTATTGGTGAGGTAAGGGAAAATGATTATCAACATGTTAGGTAATTAGGATTAACAAGCTAGAATGATTTGGGAGGGATTAGCTAGGTGAAATCGGTGCCCTAGTACTTTATCATCTTTATTTTCATCTATTATATTATTTACTTATTTTTTATTTCCTTGCTTAATTACAATTTTAATCACCATAATTCTCATAATTCGTTTAATTCAATTATAATTAGGAGTAAATCATTCTAGTATTTAATAGGTTAACTTGAACTCTGTTGGAACGACACTCTACTTATCACTATATTAATTTGAGCGATATTGTCCACTTGCAATTATCCACATCATTAACTTAATCAACACAACGAACAACTGCTTAATTACGAATAAAATAAACGAAACATAAAATATTGCTTGGCTTTTCCAACACCAAACACATGGCTTGAGTGTATCTTTTCAACTACCCGCTTCTTAATACTTTTGCACTTAAACAAAGCCCCACCTTGCCATGCATCACTCAAGCTGGGACATTCTTGAACAGGGAGGTACTGGAGTTCAATGAGAAGCTTCAAACCTGGTGGCAATATATCTAAATTAGGACAAGCAGGATTTGTTCCTCAAGCCATTCTGGAAAAGTTGCAAAGATATATTGCAGTGATTGTACAAGTAAACAAATCAAAAAAGTTTTGTATCCAAGTCTGGCAATTTATTAAAGAAGAGAGGCCAAGGAGAAGATTTTGTGTCTTTGAGAACCCAAGTGTTTTTTTTTCTTTCCACCGAAAATTTTCTAATCTAAATTTCAGTTCTTCATCTGGGTTTTATGCTTTACCCTTTAGTTTATTTTGGAAACAAATTATTTCTTGTTCTTAAGGCTTAAAACCTGGGCAATGTGTTCATATATGGACAGTAAAATAAAATGACATATAACCTTGCTTTTAAACTAATTGTGTGTGGCTGCTTTGATGCTTTCTTAACTAATATTGAAAGGGCCATATAACTACCTGCTCTCATCCTGTTTCGTAACTCAGAAAACTATTCTTTGTTCAGCTCTTCCCATCAAAACAATAGTGTCCACTAATAACTTTAAGAAAAAGCGTCCTCTACAGAGATTTTATTAACATGATATCAACAGAAAATCAGAGGATTCTCAAAGCAGCTTTGTATGCAAACATATGAAATTCTACAACTAAAGGAATATTAAAACTTTGTGGTCACTCTATCCATCTAAACAAACAATATGAAGGAAAGGAAAAAAAAAGGCACACCACAAACACCAGGAGAAAGGAGTTACCATAACGATAATAGCTTGTTGATGACAATGAAACAGAAGTTGCTTATTGAGAAGCTGTTTGAACAGAAGAGCTGCCCGATGTGCTTGCTTCACCGGACTGGCTGACCTGAGGTGATCCAATGTACTTATGCGGGACATGTGCTATTTTCAACCAATCCTCACCACTTCCTGGTCTACATCTTTGCTCGAGCTCAGGACATTCTTGAATAGAGAGGTGTTGGAGTTTTGTGAGAAGCTTTTGACCTTGTGGCAGTACTTTTAAATTAGGACAATCAGATATGGTCAAAGATCGAAGCGAAGCAAGATTCCCAAACCATTCTGGCAAAGCTGTTAGATTAGGGCAGCTAATAATTTCCAAGCAGTGCAGCGTCGGGACATTTTGTAACCCATTTGGCAGAGCATCAAACCAAGGACAGCTCAAGATAGCCAAACTCCGAAGAGAGGAGAGGTGTTGCACACCCTCTGGGAAAGAACCAAGATTTGGACAATTCATAATGCTCAAGTGTTCAAGGAATGTGAGATGCTCCAAACTTGACGACAGAGAAATCAGATTACTGCAGCTCTCAATGAACAAAGTCCGAAGGGAACACAAACTTCCAATTCCACCATCTGGCATGGACATAATACTGTGACAACCACTAATCTCTAGTGAGTGCAGAGATTTGAGGTTTTGCAAAGTCTGTGGAAGAGAGAACAGCTGTTCACAACAACGAATGGTTAATGATTTCAGAGAAGTAAGGTTTCCCATCTCCGAAGACAGTAAATGAAGCTTGGGGCAACACAAGATCTCCAGAGAAGACATATGAGCTGATGCAAAAAGCCCTTCTGGGAGACAGGATAGCTCTGGAATTTTTTCTATAACAAGCACAGAAAGGAGAGTTAAATTTGCTGTGGACATTGATGTTGGATTACAATCCCGCAGCTCCAAATGTTGAAGTGACTGACATAAGGGTATATGTGCTAACTTGGGACAACTTTTGACAGTTATTTTCTTCAATCTAGGGAATGCATTTCCATCATTTGCACTTGACCACTCCTCTAAGTTCACAAAATCACTGATTGATAGTTCTTCTAGTGACGGAAACCGTATGTCTGTTCCATCACCGTAGAACTCTGTACCAATGCATCTCACAGCATCCATTCGATGCAGAGAAAGAGTCTTAAGTAGCAGAAAATTTCCAAGGGATGGAAGATGCTCACAATTTCTACAATAGGCCAAATTAAATGAAACTATATTAGGGAGAGCCCAATGAGGAAATTTGATTCCTGGATACCCATTTATAACTAGAATTTTCAGATTATTGTGTGGTTGCAGGCCTTCAAGAATTTCTTCGGCCACTCTAGCATCAGGTTCATGCTGTTGTGGACATATGTTTGATCCTGATATGTCTAATTTATGTTGGGCTTTATGTAGTTTCGTGAATGAATCGTCCAAACCTTCAAATCCCTGGTATAGTCCCCAGTATAATCCCAACAACTCAAGATTTTCCTTCGTCTTCAATCCAGCATAATGTGCTATGGATGCATTTCTAACTCTCCCCAACTGTATAATATTTAATTTTCCATAAAGATTTAAATGTTGCAGAACTCTGAGACTCCTCCAAGCATTGATGTTACTGGCATTGACGGAATGCATGATCTCCCAGCTAATGACAAATAATGGCAATGTCTGAAGTTGGCGTAAATTTACAATACCAGTACACATCTCGTTCAAACTTTGGCATCCAGTTATATCGAGATGTCTTAGGCTGGTCATGCCTCCTAAGAAAGGCAAGCTCCTGAGATTATGACAACCAAATAGGTTTAAAGTCTGCAGAGCACAAAGATTGATTGTGCTTTTAGGTAACAGACGAATAGGTGTGTAAGAGAAGTCAAGATACCTCAAGCATATCATAATACCCAATGATTCTGGTATATTGTAAACATTGCAGCTGCTCAGATCCAGTGAACGAAGTAAACAAAAGTCGAAAATATTTTTCCAATGGATCTTAATGAGCCGGATTCTCCAATCAATAGGAGAGTTCGTAAATGTTTTTCCTCATATAGAGCTTCTGGAATTGTAATTTCTCCATACGTATAAACCACAGAGGAGTGGCGAATTTGTGATGGTCCATTTGGTGTGGCACCCTGTTCAAGTATCACATATCCCTTTCCTGCAACATATCGTGCAAGATCATGAATGACATCATTCATTTTGTATCTAGTTATACTGACACCTTCACATAACTCTACTTCTTGAAAGAAAGACATCCACAACAAATCAGCAAAGTAGTCTTCACCGATGTCTTCTGGTCGCTTGCTTCCTCCTTGTCGAATTAATCCTTCTGCCATCCATAGATAAATTAACTTCTGCTTCTTGAATTCATAATTTTTCGGAAAGATTGAGCAGAATGCAAAGCACTGTTTAAGATGTGATGGGAGATGAATATAACTCAACATCAGGGCGGGTAAAACTTTATTTTGGCATGCATCTAGTTTCCAGAGATCACTATTTTGCATAAACAACCACTGCTGCTCCTCTCTTTTAAAGCGCATTAAACTTCCCAAACTTTTTACTGCTAATGGCACACCTCCACATTTTTTAACTACTTGCTTTCCAATTGTCAAAAGCCGGGGATACTTCTCTTCTTCAGTTCGCCCAAAAGCCCGTTGCTTGAACAAAGCCCAGCAATCATCCTCTGCTAAACCCTTCAAATAAAATGGGGAATTTGGGGAGTCTGTCATGAATGCGGTTTTTGTATTGCGGGTGGTGACAATGATTTTGCACCCATCAACACCCCCTCTGAACAAAGGTCGTAGTTTGTCCCAATCATCCTGGTTTTCAGTCCAAATACCATCTAACACAATGAGATATCTTTTATTGTGCAACAAATTCCAAATCCGAGACTGAAGCAGGTCAATCTCGGACAACTTGCACTTTTCCTTAGTTGCAGACCCAATAATTGCTTTCATGATCTTCTTAACATTGAAATCATCAGAGATAAAAATCCACATCCTAACATCAAAGTGGTGCATTACCCTGTCATCATTATATCCCAATTGAGCAAGAGTGGTCTTACCAATTCCTCCAATACCAAATATTGAAATACATGTTGCATATCCTTCCTGGCAAGCTTCAGAAGATATTAACAGTTTGACCAACTTCTCTTTGTCATCTTCTCTTCCATGTATCTCTGACTCGATGACAAAAGAACTTGTCTCTCTTATGGTAGTTCGACCATCTGCCATACTAGGCGCTTTAAAATTAAACTCACTGAGCCCCTCATTTATAGTTGCTTCTAACGCCCGGAGCACTGCACCAGTTTGGGTAGCATGCATAAGGTCTCCAAGTTGAAAAGGCATCATACCCCCTCTCATTCCTTTAGCAATCAAGTAGAGCAGATCGTCCTCAGCATCATAAGCTGCATTCTTGAGCTTTGACAACCAAAGTCTGACAGCTCTGCTGGTAAATTGTTGATCTTCTGCATCTTCAAGAGTAGCTTGAGCCCGCTCCACGGCATGTTGTAGGCCCCTGAAGTTGTCATCAAAACCCAAGAAATCAGCAGCCTTTTGTAGGACTGGGGATGCCAGTCTGTCAAAGATCACTTGCAAAGCAGGGGATAAAACTACGTTTGCTGCTTCCATTTCTTGCAGTGCAGCAACGAAATACCAATTCAGCCAAAACAAGGCTTAAAACAGTGAGATGACAATTGTTGGAGTTGGTCTGAAAGAGAAGTGGAAGTTCAATTTGGTTGATCAACCCTGAACCCCAGACTTTAGATAAGCCAGGAAAGTTGACGTCAACACTTTTCAGCTTTGGGTTTATAAAACTAGTCATTTACATGAGATAATTACACAGATACCCTTGTGTTTAGCGTTTTTATCAAAATGAACCCTACTTCTTGATAAATCACAATGCCAATGCCAGAGCTTTGAACTTGATTTCATCTACTCTTTCGTTAGTTAATGGTCCATTAGATGCTAACTTCAACAAAATTAAAATTATTTCTAAAAATAATTGTTCTTAAACAATAACAATAATCATCATCAAGCGCATAAATAAATTCTTATTGATTTCTTTGAGCAAAATAAATATATTATTGATTTCTGAGAGATTGCCATGTTTTCATGATGCCACAATGAGGAGAAAGGCAAACAACTTAACATTAAGATATCTACTTTCTGCAACCAATAAAAAATTAAAAATTACCCGATCATCCTTTTTAAGCCATTGCGAGTAACAAAGTACTGATCCAGTTCCTTGAGACCACTGGTCGAGTTTTTTCTGCAACCCATATGAAGAAAAGTAAAAAAAAAAAGTTTTTCGTCCATGGACAAGTAACAAAACATCACAGATGTTTAACAAAATTACCCAACCAAAAAAATTAAGTGTCTTTTAAAGATAAAATTACTAATTGAAGCTGTAAAAACAGAAACTTGACATTAAACCCACATTTTGGCACACATGCATTGAAGGAGCTTCCTACCCAGTTGAATAGAATCGATATTAATACAGGATCGAAGTAAATTCATACAACTATGATAGACAGAGGATTTGGCTGCAACTAGGAAATGGGTTTTATGTGATTTTCGGAGATTTGTTAGTGTGAAGACTCTGTAGCTGCCATGGCTTTCAATAAAAATTGCTGTTCATTACATTAGTAATTATTAATTTTGCTTAGCAAAAAAATGTTTTACTTTCAATGGCTAACCATATGACACATGGGTAACATAATGACAATGGTGATGTGATGAACATGTAAAATTAGCTCATCAAAGAAAAATGAGAGAGTTATATTGAAACTTCTGCACAAGACCCCATGAAAGAACCAACCTTGAAACTCAGGATACAACATACAATTAGAAAGGGGGAACAAAAGGAAAAAGATACATAAACTTTCTTATATTTCTTGCATTGACAGAAAATATAAAAATAAATAAAAATAGAATAAAAAATATACAAGCCTGTGGTATGATAAAAAGAATTAGCACCCCCTGCTACTTTTCCTGAAACAAATTTTAGCAGACTAGTTTTTGACACCTTCAAGGAATTGTGAGTTCACTGGAGTAAAAAATCAAGCTTTACACTATTTTTCCCCCTGTACTACACTACACTTCATCTTTAGTTGATACACAAGAGTTTGATCCGTCAACATCTTGTGATTTAATTGCAAAACCGTTCTCTGTTTCTAAGCCACTATGTGAAACTCCTTCCTCTTCTGTATGCTCAGACCGTTGGAGCTCACTGTTTTTGGGATTTGCTTCGTCCACATTCCCCTCAATTGTCAAGATATAAGAACTATCTTCCTTAGTTGCCCCCCATGATTCGCCTTCTAATGACGTGGATGGAACGGGTACCGCGTCATCAATCAAGTCGGCAACTCTCACCTTGTCAAGCAAATCCATTAGTTATATATATCATCCTTTCTTGCTGCATGCAAACCCATAATATACATGGAACCAATTGTAAAAATAACGTAGTAATTCAAGTAGCTCAACTTGAAGTTACAAGAAGTTTACGTCTTCAAACTGTCCTCCACTATGACTATACAAGAGATTACAATGAGAACTAAGGGGAAAGGAATGCATGTTAGCAGAACCAAATGGACAGTTCATATGAGTTCAGAAATCGAATTCTAAATAGAAAAATCACTCAAAGAGAGTGTTGTGAATAATTTATGAATGATGTCTTGATAAAATCGGGCCTCAGCGAAACTTAACATAGCTTGCTCATAATGTTTAGGATCTCTTTGGTCTCAAACATTAAGTGGATGATCATATCCATTTAAAATGCTTGTCATTCTTGAAAGATCGGTTTATCAACAAACATCTCAAAATGAAAAGCTAATATAATTTTCAACCAGGGAAAGGAAAATGCATGGCATGGTACGGTGCTGTCAATCAGGTTCGGGCCTGAATCCAGAAGACCAATATGAACAATAAAATTAAACAAAGTGCAGGTAATGATATACTTGCAAGTACCTGCATAGGCTTCAGACTATTAAATTCTCTATCATCAGTTTTGCTCACTCCTTCTTGAGCTTGCAGCTCCATGGAATCACGAAAGAGCTGACGGAGAAAGTTCACGTCATCAGACATAACTCCAAGCCCTTTCAAAAGCTTAGAGCCCAGCTGCAAACTTGTCTGCATGAATTAAAATATTTAGTCAGGTACAAAGTTGCATCATAAAAAGACTTTTCAAATTCAATAATTCAAACAAACGCAATCAATTAATCTGATACCTCTGCACTTTCCAGAATAGCATCTGTTGCACCTGCTTTCTTCAGATCTAAAAGGTGCTTGAGATCCAGAGCTCTGGCATAAATTGGGACCTGCAAATTTAGAATTTTCGCCATAAAATTGACATTCAAACCAAGGAGGAAGAGTATAGAAAAGGATTTAAGATCTGAACAGAATAGAAAATGATCTAAGATCCAAAAATTAAAGTCAATTATTAAGTGGAACGAATTTAGCCTTCACAGCACTTGAGCTGGTACTATGTATGGCAGGAAAGGACTGGGACTCTCAGATTGAATTGGATGTCAATTCACATTTATTGGTTCTATAATTCCCTTAAAATGAGAGTTCATTGAAAAACTCCTTGAGGCACAAGTGATATTGTCTTATTCTAACCTCCGAGTTTATTCTATGGTCAGACCGGGAAGCTGCTGTAAAATAGGGATGTGCTCCGTTTGTGGGTTTGGCACTGATTTAGTTGTATCAGTTAGAGGTTTTGTTCTTGATTTCGTTATATATGTTTTTCTTGTATTGTTTTGGTGGATATCTTGTTCACTATGCCTCTATGCTTTTGAGGTTTTAACAAATTTAGAAAATAAAAATAAAAATAAATGAAACCCTCAAAATTATATGCTCAATCCCTTATTCACTCTGAGTTCCTTGCATAAAAACTCAAACCCGACCAAGATACTGTCAGCTCCAAGCTATCAATCTCACAGGACACAGAGCATGCTGTATAACCAAACCATCCCAGGTGCCAGACGAATGTAGAAGAGCATTCTAATGCATAATGAGAACCCCACACACGCACACACAAAGACATGTATCAAAGTCAGTGGGAAACCATATACAGAAATCTTTTAATAACTAAAAAGAAGAGGAAAGACAACTGCTCTATTAGAATTTCAGGCTTCGTCTAGAAAATGGATTTCAAAACCACTGAATGTCCTTTGAAATGAAATTCCAAAACTAGAGAAACTCAGTTCAATGATAATCTATGCTGCAATAGCAGTCTGAAACATGGCCCTTTAGCCCAATATTGGACGACATTGATTGTGAGTATTAAAGAGCATGATTGATATATACAAGAGTGTTTCTGTCAAATGACAAGTATTGAAACTCCACAAGTTCAAGCGAACAATTTTTCCCCTTTGTTGTGGCTCCTAGTGAAATCGTGATAAAATTTCGGTCTTCTAGTTGCTTTTTCATAAGACAAGGATATTTATGTCTAAAGTATATGTGTACATCCTATGTGCGTATAATGGATGAGAGAGAGAACATTACTGCAGGGAAAGCAAGTCGAAGACTTTGAACGGCATCAGTTGTTCTATTCCTGGCAGTGTACATAACCATGACAGCCTTTGGGCAAGAGATACCAGCAGATTGCAAAACTGCTGGACGGGATCCATCCCCATAAAGAATTGGAAAACCAAGTTTTTTAGACGCCTGTGAATGAAATGGTTAAAAAATAGTATTATGTCATAACAAAGTATCAGTTGATCTTTAACATACCAAATGAAGAAAAGATTTGTAACAAACATATGGATTTTCCATTACAGTTTAAAAGCAGATACCAAACTTCCTTCAAATGTCAATCCAAAAAATGAATAAGGTTTAAGGAAAAATAAATGACAACAATAAACTCTTTCCGGGTAAAAAATTTCAATCTGCATATAAGCAATCTAATATAATTCTTCCAAATACTTCACAAGAAGATTAGTTAAAAAGTTTCCCCTGCAATATTTGGTCGAAAATAATATTTTAGCAGTCAACATATCTGTAAGTATATGTATACTACTATACATAGCCAAATGTAGGGATAGGCTTGTAGCTGTCTTAAGCTTCATTATTGCAAACATAGCTTCAGTATAAGATAAATTTTCAGTTATTATAATACATAGTGAATGTGATTTGGTAAATCAACTGGTTTTTTGGTTAAGTTACAAGTCGTGTATCTCCCACCACTCCATATTCGCTTACATACCAATGAACATGAGCTACTTTCATTCATTTTTACTTTTATTTTCAAATCTTTTGTAATACATTTTTCCTTCCATTTACAGTGTTGTATATAGGGGTCGAGTATAGATAATGTGCATGTTCGATGTGGGAAGTGCATGTGTGGGATCAGATACCATACATTACTTAAAAAAACAATGATAAATTATGATAGTCATTATCCGTACGGGTTTTCCATGAAGATACATTTATACATACATAATAGGCTCAATACAGCCTTTTGTCCAAAAACAAAAAACAAAAAAAACTTTTGTCATAGTTTGCATTTTATTGAATTCTTAAAAACTTAAACTTGCTAGTAAACTTCATTAAATGTTTATCTCAAAGACTGAAAGATGAGAATACCTAATAATTACAGCTGAAAGCAGATATTTTCCCACGTAGAGTCCCCAAACAACATTTGAAATCTAGATGATAAGATGCATATAGACTCCCCAAACAACATATGTAGCTTGCAATACAATATTCTTTTGTGCGGTTCAGCTCCTGAACACTGGTAGGTACAACCTTTTTTTGGATAGTGATGAGATCCCTTACTTTTTTTCATACTATCAGAAAATATTCCAACATTCTCAAAACTTATTACTTTTTTTTTGGGCTATATCAGAATCCACTACTCAAGAATACTAAACTATGAATAATTCCATTTTTTTGGAAATCGTTTCGTTCTCATGGTGTGTAAAACAATATATTACTTTCTACCTGACAATGTATCACAGTTCTAATCAAATTTATAATACGCAGACTTTTTCAACCAGATAATTATGGCTAATAAGATGATTTCACTTGCTTTATTACAAGTTATTCAAGTATTACTCATTCAAATATAATGAAAAGGAGTTATCATGTTCATGCATATCAAATCCTCTCTAACATAGGAAGCAACACAAATAGAAAATTTCACTGACCTTAACCACAGAAGGATCAAGATCAAAAGCTATAAATGGCCATCCCAGATTATTGCCATCTATCCCAGAAGCCAATGGAGTAGACAAGAAATTGGCAAGGACCTGGACATGGGAGTGAGAGGGAGAGAGAGAGAAGAAGAAGAAGAAGAGTAATTAAAATAGGACCTGAGAACTACACCTCACTCAAAATTTCAGTCTTGCAGAACAATGTAAGTTATAACCTTACCTGGCCCATTTGTCCAAATCCAAGAATAACAACAGGTTCACTAGAATCAAAGTTGACCACCTCAGCAGGTTTCTGCACAAATTTGTTTTATCAGGCACTAATTGAAGCTGAAGATATGGACATCTCATAACTCTAAAACTAATTCAGAAAAACTGGATGGTTGTACGATTATATCGGAACACAATTAATTAAAAGTGGATTAGTGTGAAAAGTAGAGTTATGAAACTTAAATGATTCTGTTCAGTTTCTGATAAAACTTTAAATGAGTACGTTATGGCCTTGACTTATGATTTAAAGGAGTTGATGCATGGGAACTCAATCCAGAAGATACATCAATGGCCAGCTATGGTGGCCTCCAGAAATCTTGAAATGCATTCTATGATGTAGTAACTTACATCCTCGGCATCTAAATTGTCACCAATAAATTCAGAAGCTCTTCTTCCAGTTTCGTTAAGCAATGGGGTCAATGCCATTGACAAGACAACAACAATTATGAGCAATTTGTTAAGCTCAAGTGGTAGCACACCAAGCCTGTTTCGTCAAGGCAGGAAATATTTTAAAACAAATACCAGACCTGAAATGTGTAGTCACAGATTATTTTCTACGTGATATAACTTATGAGTTTATAGCTCACCTGTTTGCAAGAGAAAAAACTACAAATCCAAACTCGCCTCCTTGAGATAGAAGCAATCCTATTCTTACACTTTCTTTTATAGTGAGTCCAACACGAGGGCCTATTGCTGTTATGATCAGTGTCTTGATGACAACCAAGCCTGCCAAGAGTGAAAGCACATTCGGCCACTCTTGGAAAAGAAGCTGCATATAAAAAGAAAATATGACTTGTGCATGCTGAATTTTTAGTGATTATTCTGCTTTTCTATTATTGCCGCATCCACAAATTTTGGGTATGAGAACATGTTTCATAGGTCTACAGAAATAAGCACCATACATTCATTTTATTTTTCAAGACAAAAGGACAACTTATCAGAGCATTAAAATAATGAAAGGAAAGATTAAAATGCACCGGCATATGAATCCAAGTTAACAATTTTTGGAAAGAAAAAAAGGGATTGCTTGTCCCTTTGTCCACAAACATTATTGTCATTGAAATACCTAAAAAGAATGCTGTGTGAAAACATGCAGGCAGCCAAAAACGATTTCAAAGATTGTTTCTCAGAAAAAAATTAAAAATTAAAAAATTAAAAAATTAAAAATTAAAAATTAAAAATCTTGAAAACAGAAACATGAAATGTTTTTTGTAACTAAAGAGTACTTCAGTACCGGCATGTCAATGGACGTCCCTGTAGTTACGAAAAATAACCCAAGAAGTAGTCCTCGAAATGGCCTTATATCAGCTTCAATTTGTGTCCGGAAATTTGTTTCAGCTAATAGTGCTCCAGCCAAAAATGCTCCAAGCTGCATATGCAATGAAGCTCAACTATTACATAGAAAGGGCAGGTATTAATCTCAAATATGGTCCAAGTTTGAGAAGTGATATCAAACCGTATCACTAAAACCCAACTTCTGGGTGAGAAGTGAAGTCCCTGCAACTGTCAACAAGCAAAGCGCAACAAAAGCCTCAGAGCTCCTTGCTTCTGCCACAAACTGATATTACAAACTAAATTTTAGTGCCCAGTAATAACATACAAAAAAAATACTAAAGAGCTTAAGCTGTACTGTTTATCATGCAAACCTCAAACACTCGTCTAAGAAGGAATTTTCCTCCAAGAGAAAGAATACCCAGTCCACCTAAGGCTTTTAGACTTTCCTTCAGAAGCATTGGCCATATACTGCCCTCTGCTAGGTTCTGCAAAAAAAAAAAAAAAAAAAAAAGGAATGGTCAAAAAGTGACTTGTATCTGATAGCACACAAACTCCAAAAAGTTTTAAATAATGCAGTGATTTTTTCCAGCACTAAGTATCCTTCACTGACATTATATTTCCAACCAGACCTAGAACTGAAAAATGACCACATCACTTTGAGTTTTAGTCGGATTTTCATAGCATTGGAACTTCTCTCTTCCAAAATTCATTCTATTCACAGAAGACATTGCACAGATTGGATAATAAGATGAATAGTGGTCTCATCTTAAAGAGACAACCACTCAGTACGCATTCCCATAGGAATTGTTCCTTTTTCTTTTCTTTTCCTTTCGATAGGAGACAGAGACATTTTGTGCTACCATCAGTATTCAGTAATGCTAATGACATTAACAAGATTGCACGTTGAAACCTGATTGACTAAGAAATTCCACATTAAGCTTATAAAGTTGATTGAATTTTTCAAATACCTGGCTTTCCAGCACTGGAAGTATGACTAAGAGAGGTACGACTGCTATGTCCTGCAAATATCAAGCAGTGGCGGGGCTAGTTATTGACATCATACTCTTGTTGTATACTTTGCATGACGACCCTAGAAAAATCCAGAATGGGAAGTAAAAGAACAAGCAACACCATTGCACTGCTCATTCCATTCAATTTAACAAATCAAGACAATTGAACCTAAAAAGGAAAAAGAATATATATGTAACTTCAATTGTGATTGAAATGGAACCTGTAAAAGAAGTATCCCTAGAGTTGCTGAGCCAAATCTTGTAGGGAGTTCACCTTTCTCTGCAAGTAGCTATATATTATGCTATGTAAGCTCTATGCAGCAATATCAAACATCATTAAGTATATTGCATATAAATTAACAGCAAATACATTGGTATGAGTAATAAAGTAGAGAATTAGTTCCATTCCTCTCAATTTGATTTGTTCCATAGATTTAAGGGAAAAATCCAATTAGAAGACACAGGTAATGAGAAAATGGAAACAAAAGAAGAACCTTTGGGAAATACTGCCTGACATTTGGGATTACTGTCCATTTTAGAACTTGTAAAGGCAAGAAGTTAAACAAATCGAAATACTGGATGCTCTCAAAACTATCTGAGACATTGAATTCCCCACCATAGGATTGATTAAGCCCAATCAAGGGACAAAAAGAAGTTGTGATGGGAGGTTTTTTCTAGGCATCATTGTTCATACTTCCTTAGAAAACTAAAATGCCATCATACAAATGCCATTGTACAACCATAAAACTGGGAAGAAGTAAACTATCATGGTTCTTAATAGAACTGGGAAGTGTTTTATCACAACCATAGAATAGACAAAAAGAAGAAATACTTACACAAGACACTATCGCTTTAGCTTAGCAAAAGACAGAACAAAAAAAAAAGGCAAATGATCACTTTGGCTTGAATATAACTAACCATGTTATGGCACCACTATATCTGATCGAAATAGACTTGTTCATCTGAAAAATCAGTATATGCATTTTCATAATTAAATTACCTGAAGTACAAAAGCTGAAGAAGACAGAGAGAGAGCAGCACCAATCACTACGGCTTCATCAATGCTTCTGATATTGACCTATTACAAAAGGAAGTACACCAAAAAAAATTAAAAGTTAAAAATGGCTGGGACAGAGGGCTTCTGTATCATGATGCAGTTGGAAACACTAAAAGACAGACTACCAGTGATTTTAAACATCAAGAAAACTTTATGAACTTAAGAAAGCAAATTTATCGTATTTGAATATTTTATCAGGACAAGCATTTGGATACAGATAATGAAGTTCATATTGGAGTACCACCATAAGTAAATTAGTTGTCAAAAATTTATGAAGGAAAAAATTAAATCATGGGCAGGCCTAAAAGAAGAAGCTGTGGTATCTGATGTACAAACATAAATTTGATGTTTAATTTTAGAACTTCAGTATCAAAAAAATTGAATTTAATATGTTTCTTTGGAGCCACACCACTCACAGTTCTGCAGTTAACATTTCACTTAAACCAGAAATTGCAAACTCATTGAGAACTATTTAGTTTTCCTATTCTTCTATTGGATTTGGAAATTTCACTCTAGTAAGAGCATTCCTGAAGAAATATTCCCAAGCTTCCCTTCATATTCCTTTAATGGAAACTCCACTAACTTTCCCGTTAGGTTTTGTACTGTCTACTCAGCTACATAACTAGCACCTAGCTAGTTAGATTATCAATTGAATGCTTGATATCATTTCAAATACTAAAAGTTACAAAGAACACTTGGGCTAAATGTTACATAATTGAGTTTTGGATTGTTTTAACATCTGCATTCTAAATTATTAGATGCAATCAAGTTTCAAAATTTTGTCACCACGGTAAAAACTTTGCACTTCAGTAGTCAAAGTCATGATACAAAACACCACCACACAACATGCACAACATTTTCATTGGTTTTATGGTTTTAGCATGTTATCCTTCATGCTACAACTTCAACACCAAAAATTAGCATACATAAACATAAATGGTATAGCTGGTAAAGAAACAAATTGATGTAGTATAAAGATAATAAATTTCTTAACTATTTAAATAAAATAAAATATTTAGTGCTTCAAAATATAATGACTAAATGTACTAGTACGACATTTATGTACCAAAAACTAATCAATACAGTAGAAATAAGTGCAGAAATTTTCTAATATTTCATTCATCTCCAATGGGAGGTATTTATAGCTATACAAAGGGTAGAGATGCAGCTGTACAAACACTAACACAGCTGTAAAGATAGCAGCTGTACTAACACTAACATAGCTGTACAAACAGCTATACTAACACTCATTAACACAGCTGTACAAACACAGCTGTATATTCTAACACTCCCCTCAAGTTGGTGCATGGATATCGCACATGCCCAACTTGTCTAGTGAAGAGTAGAGTTCCCTGCTAGAAACAGATGAGTCATCATATCTGCAAGTTGGTCTTCACTCTTTATATACGGCACTCGAATGACATTTTTGCCAAGTTGTCGCGATAAAGTGTCTGTCAATATCAATATGCTTTGTTCTCTCATGATGTACTGGATTATTTGCTATTTCAATGGCAGCTGTATTGTCACAATGAGAATCATAGGCTTCTTAGGTTCAAACCCGAGTTCCCTTATTAGAATCTTTAACCAAATAAGCTCGGTTATGCCATGGCTGAGTGCTCTATACTCTGCTTCAGCGCTAGATCTCGACACAACCCCTGTTTCTTACTCCTCCAAGTTACAAGATTACCACCAACAAAAGACACATAACCTGAAGTTGATTTTCTATCAAGTTTTGAGCCCGCAAAGTCGAGTCGGTGTAACCTTCCACATCTAAATGCCCATGTTTTGAAAACAATATACCCTTGCACGGAGTATACTTCAAGTACACGAGAATTCGATCCACTTTGCACCTTGGTGTGCTTCACTTGGATTATGCATGAGCCGACAACACTAACGGCGTAAGACAGTCGGTCTTGTATGAGCGATAAATCAGCTTTCCAACCAACCTTTGATACCTCTCCTTGTTAGTAGGCACACGATCTGGATAAATTGACAATCCATGGTTAACCTCCATTGGAGTATTAATAGGTTCGCACGCCAATTTTCAGTCTCTGCTAGCAAATCAAGAACATATTTTATTTGAGATAAGAAAATGCCTTTCTTGAACGTGCAACTTCAATTCCTAGAAAATACTTGAGGGATCCTGGTTTTTTCATTTCAAACTCTTTGGCCAAGTAGTTTTGAAGATTCTCAATCTCCTGTTCATCATTACTGTAACAACCATGTCATCCACATAAACAATTAGCAAAGTAATCTTGCTGCCAACACGCTTAAGAAATAGTGTATGATCGAGCTTGAGACTGTTTAAAGCCATA
The DNA here is from genome assembly GCA_024362665.1 of Prunus padus. NCBI lineage: Eukaryota > Viridiplantae > Streptophyta > Magnoliopsida > Rosales > Rosaceae > Prunus > Prunus padus. The sequence continues at coordinate 10,728,660 of JANFAM010000006.1, read as the reverse complement.
GTTTCTCATGGAATGATGAACCGCCAAACCAGGCCCTAGGTGACTGTTTAAGGCCATATAAAGCCTTCCTTAACACCGCAAACCTTTCCCCCTTTAGGTGTAAACCCTGGAGGAGGGTCCATGTAAACCTCTTCTTGTAGATCTCCATGTAGAAAGGCATTTTTGACGTCAAATTGTTTTAGCGGCCAATCTAAGTTGGCAGCCAACGAGAAGAAGAACTCGATCGTACTCATCTTGGCAACAGGAGCAAATGTCTCGATAATCGATCCCATACGTGCAGGTATAGCCCTTTGCCATAAGTCGTGCTTTATACCTCTCTATCGAACCATCTGAATTCTACTTCACCGTGTACACCCACTTGCACCCCACGCTTTTCTTTGTCTCTTGGTAACTCAACCATCTCCCATGTAGAGTTTTTCTCAAGAGCCTTCATTTCTTCTACCATAGCAGATTTCCATTTAGGATCATCAAGGGCTTCTGAAACTTATTAGGAATAGACGAGAAGACAATTGTTGTGTAAAAGTCAAATGAGACTTAGAAAGACGGTGGTATGAAATATAGTTGGAAATGGGATACTTAACATTATTGGATGAAGGAAACCAAATTTTTCGGAGGGTGACGATCACGTATAGGATATCTTCTCCCTGGTCCTCATCATGTGGAACCAAGGGAGTTTCTAGTGGAGCTACATGATCATATTCGGGTAATGAGTTAATATCGAGAAGAAAGAGATAAGATAGGGACAGAGGCATGTACACGAAGATCATTCTGGAAGAATCATTCGATTGGATGGTAGTATCATGGAGAGAAGGATGCGGAGGAGGTGGCAATGGAACATCCACATGTTTCTTTTTCCTTCTTTCAAACGTTTTCAAGGTAACGGTTTCTCCCCTCACCTTGAGTAGGGAGAATTGAATTTGATTCAATTTCGGGTTCAAGCGACGTCTCCCCTCACCTTGAGTAGGAGAACATAACATGGTCCAATTTCAGCTTCAAACCACAACTTCTCTTCTTACGTACTTCTAATCTCCCCATGAAGAGGAGAAGTAGAGACTCACTGAGAAATAAGATTCTTGTTCACAGAATTCAACATCCATAGACACATATGTCTTACCAGAAGGAGGATGAAAACACTTATATCCTTTTTGTGATGGAGGATATCAGAAAGACACATTTAAGAGCACGTGGATCTAATTTGTCCTCGTGAATAGAGTGAACATGGACATAGCAAAGACAACCAAAGATTTTAGGGGCAAATTAAGCAAGGAAGGGATTGAGTGGAATTGAGACAATACTTTTATGGGTGTTTGATAATCAAGAACACGAGTAGGCATTGTTAATGAGGAAGACACTCATGACAGCATCAGCCCAGAGCATTTGGGAACTTGCATAGTAAAGCATAAGGACCTGGCCACGTCGAGGAGATGGCGGTTCTTACGCTCTGCTATACCGTTACATTGGGGTGTGTAAGCCGTAGTTGTCCGGTGGATAATGCCATCTTCGGGAAGAATTGATAAGAGAATGATTTACAAACTCACGTCCATTATCGAATGAAAAACCTGAATTTGGACATGAAGCTGAGTATTGATTAGTTGATGGAACTTAGGAATAACAATACTAACTTCACTTTTGGATTTCATCGGATAAACCCAACACACTCTAGTGCAATCATCAATAAAAGATATAAAATATCGAGCACCGAAGAAGTAGGAATTGAAAACGGACCCCACACATCGGTATGAATACGAGAAAAGGGTGACACTTTTATGAAAGCTGGGTGGAAACGAGACACGATGATTTTTGCATAAATGCAATGTTCACAGCGTAAACTAGAAGCTGAAATGTTAGTAAATAACTTAGGAAATAAGCGTTCCAAATAGATAAACGAAGGATGTCCTAAACGACGATGCCATAGAAGAATTTTTCTCGGTCTAAAACATTGTCTCTCGCTTGAAGCCCACGGCCAGATTGAATTTGAGGCGCCTGGCGTCTCCAAGTAGTAGAGACCTCCTCTCTCCTTACCAATACCAATCGTCTTCTTCGTGAGAAGATCCTGAAAAAATCTGATGAGTAGAAAAAAGATTAAGCGAGTTTAACATGTTGGTAATTTGGTGATGGAAAGAAGATTATTTGAGAGATTAGGAACGTGTAAATACGTAAGATAAAGGTAAAGTTGAGGAAAGAGAGAGGGAACCAGCCCCTTCAATCGGAGTGATAGACCCGTCTGTAATCTGAACAAAATGACGTAACGGACGTGTAACACATGTAAACCGAGATGACTCATCGGTCATATGATCAATTGCCCTGAATCAATTATCCATGGTAATTTAGACATGATAATAGCGGAAATTTGAATTTATTGTAAGAAGAAAAATACTGAATTGTTTTCTTGTTGGGGTAGAAAGTCTGCTACAGTAATCTCGGGCAGCTACGAGTGCTTCGATCTGCTACAGTAGTCTTGAACCGAACTGAATGTGCAGCAGGCTTTTATGGTTTAGAAATAACAACACCAAGGTCAGTATACCCTTGGTGAAGATGATAGAGAAAGAAGGAAAGAAAAAAACTTTGGTAGAAATGTTTGTGAGAAAGTAAGAGAGCAAATCAGATTGTTTTGCTCGATACCAAGTAGAAATAAGTGCAGAAATTTTCTAATATTTCATTCATCTCCAATGGGAGGTATTTATAGCTATACAAAGGGTAGAGATGCAGCTGTACAAACACTAACACAGCTGTAAAGATAGCAGCTGTACTAACACTAACATAGCTGTACAAACAGCTATACTAACACTCATTAACACAGCTGTACAAACACAGCTGTATATTCTAACAAATACACAACAGCAAACAAAAAATGTGGAAATTCTTCAAGAACATATAATTACAGGATTTTCCAAGTTGGCATTTGAGGAAACAGAAACAAAAAAATAACTATAAGCCGAAGGGACCAATCATGAATCATATAGTGTGGGTGTGGGACAAAGTAAGCATCACTTTGACACTTTTGCATTATCCCTCAAAGGATTTCAATAGCACCCACATTCTAACTTAACATTGTCTGCCTACCTCTCAAGCTAAACTAAGAAATATCATGCTATACCATTAGCTCAAAGAACCTCTTTACAAGTGCCCATTGAAGAAAGCATAATTGGGCATCTAGCTATCTAGCAGTCCTTGATAAAAATAAATAAATAAAACTATCTAGCAGTCTAGTAACTCAACTGTTTTAAGTAATGGCTTGCAGCTGTACATATGTTATGCATATAACATATGAATCAATGAACTGTAGCTTGAAGCTCTATCTTCATGGCATATTTATGGAATAAAACTATTGCAGCAGCATAAGACAAATAAGATATGAAAATAAGAGCATAAAAAGTAATACCATCCTGAATTTAAAGGGATGAATACAAATAACATAACACCTGATATGTGCAACTAGCCACTAGCTTAGTGACCTTGCCCATTAGCTAAAATCTTAATTAAGTTATAAAAAGCATATTTCCTATAAGCTGAGAAGAAGAGAAAAATATAAGAAAACTGTCAACACTACACCCAAAGTGGATGCAAGCCTGAACAGTATGATAAAGTGGACTCCAAGAAATAACTAAGTCAAAAGGTTCGTAGATATAAAAAAGCAGAAGAATGGTAATATTATGTTACATAGAATGAAATCATAGGTTAAAATGTTAAAAATGCTCTATGGAGCAGAGTTCTCACCAAATCAGGCCTTGAATTAAAGAGGAACGTCAAAATTCTGGTTCCAATAGCCCCATTAGGAGGGAGTTCGAAGGCTGTGAAAGCAAGAGTAGACAATACGACCTTCAAGAAGAAGAAAGTTGAAAGAAAAAAAAAAGGTCAAAATTCTAGCAGCAGCACTATAAAATGGTTTTTTTTTCGATGCAATTAAAAAAAGCATTCATAAAAAGTAAACACAAGCTTAAAATATAAGATGCAAACAAAGAGAAGTTATAGGACTAAGTAATGACAATGGTTGTATAACAAGGTGTTTAAAATTATTAATCAACAAAGAAGCACTGAGTACACTTCCATTAAGAATGTCTCAATGTTTCATAGTATTTTCTTTACTAACTAAAACAATTTTTCATGAAATTCTCCGAAAACAAAGGTATTGCAAGACCCTTAGCCCTTAAGATATGCAAGTTTCCCCATTGTTGTTCAACCATCATACAACTAACAGTACAACCAAATTAAATTCTATGTAATGTTATGACATGCTGATAGGTAGGATGGTGGCAGAAATTAATGAAATTTCCAAGGGAATGACTCTGCAGTCTAATTGACTACAAAAAGAAGACTGATCAGTACATCCAAGTGGCAATTCTCTCAACTGAGCATAAAGTAAAGCATGCTTTGTTTGTTCATACCAGAGAGGACTTCTCAAGTCTTGTTCAGTGAAAAAAGTGGGAACCACAACTAAGCAATAGCACTACAGAGAAGAGCTTACTTGAGAGAATTTGTGCTTGTCCCATTAAGACCTACCTGGTGCTTTATTTATTTCATTACTTTACACACACACACAGATCTAAGAAAGGAAATTTGTTACTAGACAGTAATTTTCTTGTATAAAAACTGCACACAAAATGAGATATCTAAAAGTATAATTAAGTTATTTGATTCCAATCAATTAGTCTATTTAGCAAACTAATCATTGAAATGCAATCTCTATTTCTTCCTGCTATCTGTTCCACTTCCTGAGCCAAAAGAATGAATAGGAATAGCAATTCAATTTCTATCTTAACTATTCCTGATGAATACTCATTTGATTTCTTCCTTATTGCCAGAATACAAGTGTAGCCATAAACTCTGAAAATAACCTCCAAAAGCACAATTTTCCAGCTATATAACATGTATCTGATGATTTTATTAACTCATACCCTAACTACTCCTGTTTGAGTTTCATAATTATGCTCAATAAAGACAAAAATATGAAGCATCTCATTTACACAACTACTGAGATACTAGAAACAGCGAGTTCTGCTTTTAGTCAACGAAATACCTGAGTTAATCCCATGCCAAAGGCAAATTTTGCAAGAGCCTTTAGACGTGAAAACGAAAGCTCCAAGCCCATCTCAAATAGCTGAAAGGGAAAACATAACAGTCATAATTACAGAAGTACAATTTAAGAGGTATGTATGTACCAGCATATCATCATGTGAGGACTATAAGCTTCTTTGAAAAATCACATTCTTTAACTTTTAGGAGAAGCCCAAATTTCAGAAAGAAAAATGACATACGTCTAAGAAAAAATTATGCAAAGAAGAGGAACACATCTTCCATAAACCTTCTGTTAGAATATACAGCTGTGTTTGTACAGCTGTGTTAGTGAGTGTTAGTATAGCTGTTTGAACAGCTATGTTAGTGTTAGTACAGCTGCTATCTTTACAGCTGTGTTAGTGTTTGTACAGCTGCATCTCTACCCTTTGTATAGCTATAAATACCTCCCATTGGAGATGAATGAAATATCAGAAAATTTCTGCACTTATTTCTACTTGGTATCAGAGCAAAACAATCTGATTTGCTCTCTTACTTTCTCACAAACATTTCTACCAAAGTTTTTTTTTCTTTCCTTCTTTCTCTATCATCTTCACCAAGGGTATACTGACCTTGGTGTTGTTATTTCTAAACCATAAAAGCCTGCTGCACATTCAGTTCGGTTCAAGACTACTGTAGCAGATCGAAGCACTGTAGCTGCCCGAGATTACTGTAGCAGACTTTCTACCCCAACAAGAAAACAATTCAGTATTTTTCTTCTTACAATAAATTCAAATTTCCGCTATTATCATGTCTAAATTACCATGGATAATTGATTCGTGGGCAACTGATCATATGACCCGTGAGTCATCTCGGTTTACATGTGTTACACGTCCGTCACGTCCATTCTGCTCGGATTGCAGACGGGTCTATCACTCCAGCTTGAAGGGGCTGGTTCCCTCTCTCTTTCCTCAACTTTACCTTTATCTTACGTATTTACGTTCCTAATCTCTCAAATAATCTTCTTTCCATCAGTCAAATTACCAACATGTTAAACTGTTCTGTAATCTTTTTTTCTACTCACTGTATTTTTCAGGATCTTCTCACGAAGAAGACGATTGGTATTGGTAAGGAGAGAGGAGGTCTCTACTACTTGGAGACGCTGAGCAGTCTCAAATTCAATCTGGCCGTGGGCTTCAAGCAGCAAAGAGACAATGTTTTAGACCGAGAAAAATTCTTCTATGGCATCGTCGTTAGGACATCCTTCGTTTATCTATTTGGAACGCTTATTTCCTAAGTTATTTACTAACATTTCAGCTTCTAGTTTACGCTGTGAACATTGCATTTATGCAAAAATCATCGTGTCTCGTTTCCACCCAGCTTTCATAAAAGTGTCAGTCCTTTTCTCGTATTCATACCGATGTGTGGGTCCGTTTTCAATTCCTACTTCTTCGGTGCTCGATATTTTATATCTTTTATTGATGATTGCACTAGAGTGTGTTGGGTTTATCTCGATGAAATCCAAAAGTGAAGTTAGTATTGTTATTCCTAAGTTCCATCAACTAATCAATACTCGTTTCATGTCCAAATTCAGGTTTTTCATTACGATAATGGACGTGAGTTTGTAAATCATTCTCTTCATCAATTCTTCCAAAGAAGATGGCATTATCCACCGGACAACTACGGCTTACACACCCCAACAGAGCGGTATAGCAGAGCGTAAGAACCGCCATCTCCTCGACGTGGCCAGGTCCTTATGCTTTACTATGCAAGTTCCCAAACAGCTTACGGGCTGATCTTTGTCATGATCGCTGTCTTCCTCATTAACAGAATGCCTACTCGTGTTCTTGATTATCAAACACCCATAAAAGTATTGTCTCAATTCCACTCAATCCCTTCCTTGCTTAATTTGCCCCCTAAAATCTTTGGTTGTCTTTGCTATGTCCATGTTCACTCTATTCACAGGGACAAATTAGATCCACGTGCTCTTAAATGTGTCTTTCTCGGATATCCTCCATCACAAAAAGGATATAAGTGTTTTCATCCTCCTTCTGGTAAGACATATGTGTCTATGGATGTTGAATTACGTGAACAAGAATCTTATTTCTCAGAGTCTCTACTTCTCCTCTTCATGGGGAGATTAGAAGTACGTAAGAAGAGAAGTTGTGGTTTGAAGCTGAAATTGGACCATGTTATGTTCTCCTACTCAAGGTGAGGGGGAGACGTCGATTGAACCCGAAATTGAATCAAATTCAATTCTCCCTACTCAAGGTGAGGGGAGAAACCCGTTACCTTGAAAACGTTTGAAAGAAGGAAAAAGAAACATGTGGATGTTCCATTGCCACCTCCTCCAGATCCTTCTCTCCATGATACTACCATCCAATCGAATGATTCTTCTCGAGAATGATCTTCGTGTACATGCCTCTCGTCCCTATCTTATCTCTTTCTTCCGATATTGACTCATTACGAATATGATCATGTAGCTCCACTAGAAACTCCCTTGGTTCCACATGATGAGGACCAGGGAGAAGATATCCTATACGTGATCGTCACCCTCCCGAAAAATTTGGTTTCCTTCATCCAATAATGTTAAGTATCCCATTTCCAACTATATTTCATACCACCGTCTTTCTAAGTCTCATTTGACTTTTGCACAACAATTGTCTTCCGTGTCTATTCCTAATAAGTTTCAGAAGCCCTTGATGATCCTAAATGGAAATCTGCTATGGTAGAAGAAATGAAGGCTCTTGAGAAAAACTCTACATGGGAGATGGTTGAGTTACCAAGAGACAAGAAAAGCGTGGGTGCAAGTGGGTGTTCACGGTGAAGCGTAATTCAGATGGTTCGATAGAGAGGTATAAAGCACGACTTGTGGCAAAGGGCTATACCCAGACGTATGGGATCGATTATCGGGAGACATTTGCTCCTGTTGCCAAGATGAGTACGATCGTAGTTCTTCTCTCGTTGGCTGCCAACTTAGATTGGCCGCTAAAACAGTTGACGTCAAAAATGCCTTTCTACATGGAGATCTACAAGAAGAGGTTTACATGGACCCTCCTCCAGGGTTTACACCTAAAGGGGAAAGGTTTGCAGGTTAAGGAAGGCTTTATATGGCCTTAAACAGTCACCTAGGGCCTGGTTTGGCGGTTGATCATTCCATGAGAAACTATGGCTTTAAGCAGTCTCAAGCTGATCATACACTATTTCTTAAGCGTGTTGGCAGCAAGATTACTTTGCTAATTGTTTATGTGGATGACATGGTTGTTAAGGTAATGATGAACAGGAGATTGAGAATCTTCAAAACTACTTGGCCAAAGAGTTTGAAATGAAAAATGGGATCCCTCAAGTATTTTCTAGGAATTGAAGTTGCACGTTCGAAGAAAGGCATCTTCTTATCTCAAATGAAAATATGTTCTTGATTTGCTAGAAGACTGGAAAATTGGCGTGCGAACCTATTAATACTCCAATGGAGGTTAACCATGGATTGTCAATTTATCGGCATCGGTGCCTACTAACAAGGAGAGGTATCAAAGGTTGGTTGGAAAGCTGATTTATCTGGCTCATACAAGACCCGACTGTCTTACGCCGTTAGTGTTGTCACCGATTCATGCATAATCCAAGTGAAGCACACCAAGGTGCGGTGGATCGAATTCTCGTGTACTTGAAGTATACTCCAGGCAAGGGTATATTGTTTTCAAAACATGGGCATTTAGATGTGGAAGGTTACACCGACTCGACTTTGCAGTGCTCAAAACTTGATAGAAAATCAACTTCGTGTTATGTGTCTTTTGTTGGTGGTAATCTTGTAACTTGGAGGAGTAAGAAACAGGGGGTTGTGTCGAGATCTAGCGCTGAAGCAGAGTATAGAGCACTCAGCCATGGCATAACTGAGCTTATTTGGTTAAAGATTCTAATAAGGGAACTCGGGTTTGAACCTAAGAAGCCTATGATTCTGTATTGTGACAATACAGCTGCCATTGAAATAGCAAATAATCCAGTACATCATGAGAGAACAAAGCATATTGATATTGACAGACACTTTATCAGCGACAACTTGGCAAAAATGTCATTCGAGTGCCGTATATAAAGAGTGAAGACCAACTTGCAGATATGATGACTCATGCTGTTTCTAGCAGGAACTCTACTCTTCACTAGACAAGTTGGGCATGTGCGATATCCATGCACCAACTTGAGGGGGAGTGTTAGAATATACAGCTGTGTTTGTACAGCTGTGTTAGTGAGTGTTAGTATAGCTGTTTGAACAGCTATGTTAGTGTTAGTACAGCTGCTATCTTTACAGCTGTGTTAGTGTTTGTACAGCTGCATCTCTACCCTTTGTATAGCTATAAATACCTCCCATTGGAGATGAATGAAATATCAGAAAATTTCTGCACTTATTTCTACTCCTTCCCAGATATTTCCCTGTCCACAATCCTCACTAAGTCCAGCTAATGATCCCTAAATACTTGTATCTTTCTTACTTTTAGTGTCACAGTTAGGTGCATACAATAATCAACCAATAGGAAACTAATTTAACCTGGATGTACTTATGTTTGAGAATCAAAAACTAAAGACGACAAGAGATTCTTTTCCTTCTTTCTTTTTCCTTTGTAAAAGGAAAAAAAAAGGAAAAGAAGGACACCCCCTTGCACATAGGAAGTACACAGGGGTGACCAGACGAAAAAAATGCTTATTGGTTCATCCCAAGTGTTAGACAACCATTGGACCCAAAAGCTTAAGTTGGTAAGGAATGGTCCAACAATGTACATCAAGCTAACACCATCCCTCACCTGCAGCCCCATCCTGAAGAGGCAGAGAAATACAGAGAGGGAAACATATAGTTGCAGCAGCCCCACTCTGCACTTCGCTAACCAACAAAAACGGTAGGAGGTTTCAAACCCATGACATCATGCAATCAAGGGTCTGATAATATGTTAGATAACCATTTGACCCCAAAAGCTTAAGTTGTTAAGGAATAGACCAACAATGTATATCGAAAATGACCATTTGGTCTAGTGGCATTTAGTCTCACTTTGTATGAGATGCTGATTTCAAATCTCAAGGACAATAGAAGTTTAATAGAGAGAGAGAGAGAGAGAGAGAGAGAGAGAGAGAGAGAGAGAGAGATGAATTTTCAGTATTCATAAACATGGTACAGGTACAGCATATGAATAGAAGGCCACAGAATTATGAACTGTTCCAACAGCACAACAAGAAAGAATGCTTACCAAGAAAAGAATCCCCCATTCAGACAAAATTTTCACATCTGTAAGATTTCGAATCAAGCCAAACTGATTGAGTACAATCCCGGCGAAGAAGAAACCAAGTATCTGAAAACCATAACATATGCTGTCTGTCATCTACGAAGCCATCTCATGTAATTAACAAAACATTGTTATATGCAAGCATGAGTTTCCAAGTTTGCACATAAAAACGCACATGGGTGGACACTGGGCACATATGTGTAAAAAAAAAAGTACATGGCATATACACAAATAATCCTCCATTACCACATGCTTGCCCATATTGCACACAACTTATGAAAACAACGTGTGCAATCATCTCAATGCATAAAGACAATAATCCGAAGAAGAATAAAAAGTTTAAAAAACAAAAGGCAAGATACAACAACAATCTTACAGGGCTAGCTTTGATGATCTTGAATGCAGGAACGATAATGACTGTAACAGCTAAGAACGTCAAAGTATCAAATCCCAAATCATTAATAACATCAACAGCTGTGGCAACATCAAGTGCTGCATACATCCGAAATCTTTCTGAATGGACTGGTCCATGGTTTGAGAAATCAAGTCCTCGCCAGCTGTATACAGAAGCAGCTAACAAAGGATTTCCTAAGAAATTTCTTGAAACAAAGGGGGGATGCCTTATCTTGTAATTAGTGGCATACGATATTGGATTCACTTGCTGGTTGCTAGAATATGGAATAAAAGAACGCCCACAAAACCGTGATATGGCAAGAGAGCAGGCCATAAATGAGCTCTTTTGTTTGATAGTGTTGTATCCCTGCAAGGAAGAGAGTAAAAGATATAGACTAGTGCTACCACCATTTAGTTTTCTAATAAGGATGTGAACATAGACCAGTTTCAAATTACTAGTTGACTCCAACATCAAAATAAAGTATAAAGAAGCATGGAAAACTTAATGGCTTTGGATTTTAAACAATAATTCTGAAACCTTGGATGATTTCATACTCTGTTTTCCTGTTGTGGATTGAAAACTTTGACATATTATTTGGAAAAATTGGCGAAAGTTTTAACAAATAAATGACAGTAAGAATAATTTTACAAATTAATCAGCATTTGAAGTCCAAACTAACTGTCAATTTTTCCATACTGCTTTAAATTGTTCCCTGTGGTCACCTTAAGGAAAAAAACATTCTTTAGTTGGAAAAAAACATTATTTAGTTCATCATTTGGTAGACATGTAATAAATAGGATAAGTAACAAGAGTGAAAAGTTACATACAGTTTTCAAATATTCTCGGGCAATCCAAAAAAAAAAGTATTTAGCTCCAAATATGTGAGCTGAAGTCGAACAATGCGCTCACCAATACATACCAAATATACTACAAATAACTTGAATTCATCAAGAAACTTAACTTAGTAACATTGACATGAAAAAATTATGTTTTTCTATTAATGCTTTTTCTTTTTCCTTTTTTAAGAAAAGAAACTCAGTCAGCCTTATCCACAAATCAGATGGGACTTAGTGTGGTAACTCAAGTCTCAAGAAAGCAAAGAAATGGAAACACTAATCTAAGAAAAATACCAAATAATGAGTGGAGCTTAAAGTTTGAAACTTTGAATTATACAATGGATGTTGGAGGGTACCTTAGAGCTTTCAAAATAAGTCACCGGCTCCAACATAGTGCTGAGGCTGATGACACAAGAATACCCACATTGAAGAAATCACAAGGACTCTTTGCTGTAAATTTACAAAACCCAGAAGTTATTTTGTATATTTTTGAAGAAAAACACACAGAGCTGAGTCAGTTGGCCCCTCTGAATCTCCTTCCTTTTTCAGCGTTCTGAGGAACTTATTGGCCCAAAAGAGCCAGACCCAAAAAAGAAAGAGAACCAAAAGATGAGGACGAAAGGTACACACGTTTGAGGCCTGTGGGTTTGAAACTATGTATGTATGAGAAAGAGAGACAGAGATTAATCCAATAAGCCTTGTATGTGACTGCGTTTGACAGTTTGTGGAGGAAAGGCAGCCGTTGAGGCAACGAAATGGATTTCAACGTCTCCTATTCAGTCGGAAGCTAACATAATTTCCACGTGGCGATTGCCCACAGGCCACAAAGACCTTGTGACTTGTAATTATATCGGACAAGAATTTTTAGTAGATAAGAGGAAAAACGTTGCATGAGAAAATGTTTTTTTTTTTAATAGTCTACATCCTAGTTAGCATTTTCCCGTATTATATACGTGCACACGTATTTTTTCAAAAATACTTCTATTTTCTGTACATGTTTCAAAGAGTCGATAAAATACATGTTTTTTAAATTCAAATATACAATACACGTATTATACACATACTTAAGTATTTTTAAGTTTAATACACTTTTCTTTTACAAATTTTCAATAATATAGACAAAATTCACGTATTATACACATATTTTTCACATATTATTGAATAGAATTAATATATATTACAAATTTTAAATAAATTATATTAAAATATTATATAATTACCGAACTTTTCAATTGTATTTTTTCACATTTTTTCCGAATAACTATATATGTATTTTATTCATACTATTCCCATTCCGTATTTTACTATGGTCTACATTGGAAAGTGTTAGAGCATCCATGATGACTCTAAACCACCTCCTTAGACAAATTTTAGGGAGGAATTGGCAAAATACATCTCCAACCATGCTCCCTATCCACCTCCTAAAATAGGAAGACCTCTAGGAGCTCCTAAATCTGAGGAGAGAGAAGGACTCCTAGTGGCTCCCTATAATTTAATGTTGCTTTGTTTTATGCATAATTTAAATTTTTAATTAATGCTAACTGTTTTTATATTATTTTTATAAAGATGGACCAATCATATTGAATTTAAAAATAACTATAGTATTTATGACTCCTAAACTAGAGAGTATGATTGGAGTTCAAATTTTATAAAGAGCTCCTAAAATAACTTTTGTGTGTTTTTAGCTAAATTTTAACTAAAAAATAGAGAGCATGATTGTGGATGCTCTTATTACTAGTCAATAAGTGGCAGTTTTGGCAAGACAAAACAACACGACTTGAATTTAATTATGTGTGGGACACCAGTTCGATTTGGTCTTGTTCATCTCTCAAATCAAAACTGAAATTAAAAATTACATGCGGTTCGATTTTCATACAAGATATCCAAGGAAATTGAATCAATTTGAACTGATATGGCCTCGGTCCGATTTTCCCTGCTCTCAATTTACATGCAGTTCGATTTTAATGGATGAAGTATATTCATAGTTAAGGGATTTGTAACTGAAATAGTTGAGAGCATTTAACCATACACCCAAAATCCTAGGTTCGATTTCCCTTTCCCTAATATCACTTATACCAAAAAACTCTACTTCATTTAAATTACAAGCTTATTTTCTTTTCCCCTCTTTCTATGCTTTTTCTTCTTTCTTACTTTTTTTTGTGCCAATTTAACTTTTAAACATGTTGACGGTAGAAAATGAAAATGAAGAGAATAATGTAGCGTAGTCTATAACCAAATATGAATGCATAACCGAAGTTGGATGTATACCGCGGCATATATAACGAATCCTGCATACAACAGCTGTGTGCTATTACACGTCTACACGACCCCTGTCACGGTAATAAAACTGACTAGCGGATATGAGACAGACATATGCAAGAATTATTTCACTAAATATGATGCATCGTTTAAGGCTTACAAGAACATGAACAAAACCTTAGTTTGCGTTCTAGGTAAACCATTCGCTAAAGCAAGAATGCAAAAAGCGTACTTAGGAAGATACATGAGTCCATTCCTATACATCAGAACTCAGACACAACCTCAGCTGGTATAGCTGGAGGAATGGGAGAAAAAGAAGACCAATTTGGCGAAATTATGTGTAGGTTAAGGCATACGAAAAGAAGAATGACAGCAGTAGCACATAAAGGTTTAGCATCAATCTTTATTCTTTACCATGACAACTGCTTTATTGACAGAATGGCGCTCACTGCGAAGGATTAGAATTGGCGATATTGAAATGTAGCATGCAAGGGGCTTCACTGCGAAGGATTAGAATTGGCAGGAGAAAACTTTAGTGAAATACTATTCACACAATGGCGCTCATCCGTGGGTGTTCGGAAGCCTTCGCCTTTGAATACATGACCCAGGTGTCCACCACAAGCCGCACATGTAATTTCGGTCCTCATTCCATCTGGATCCGGCTGATAGTATAAAGAAGTTTCATTAAATATAGAACTGATAGCTGGAAGAGAATGAAGATTAATAAATAAATAAATAAAACAATCAACAATGCGGCACGAAGGAAGCCTACTCACGTTATAATTTATGGCCCCAGGAAGACCCTCATAGAAAGCTGGCCAACCACATCCAGAATTAAATTTGGTGGTGGATCTGTAGAGAGGAGTCCCGCATCCTGCACAGCCATAGACTCCCTCCTCAAAGAACTTGTCATATTCTCCTGTGCCTGGATACCTTTATAGCATCAAATAATATCGAGCACAAGTTAGTTTGCATTCTTGCATATTAATTAGATACCATCACAAAACATAACGAAGCATTAAGCATGTTACATTGCACAATGCATGCCATCATCAATTACACAGTAGTTATCTAGCTATCCATTTTATTTCTGAAGATTTGCAACAGCCATTCCAATTGAAGCCTATCATGGTTTCCATTTCCTGTTTTAATTTTGTTTTACAAATTGTGGAGGTTAGAGAAATAAGTAAGTCGCACAGATTCTTCTCCCACAACAGTTTCAGTAATTAGAATGACTGTAAGGGTCTTCTTAAAATCAACAATGATAATTAAAATAGAAATTGAGGATAATTAACTGGAAACTTTCTATGACTCAAAGACTACATATCACACTTCCTGTTTAACCAAATGTTTATTTGTTCACAAACTAATAATTTCCCTCCTTCTGTAAGTGCACAAATATAACCATTTGCAATTTAAACTTAGCATCAGCCCCTACTTCAACTCCACTTATGCCATGCTTAATGTTTTAGGTCTTTGGTCTATACTAGTCAGTTCCTCTCCCAAATAAAGAAGTGTCCATAGTAGGATGACAATCTATTTTAATCTCAAAGTCACACCTTATGAACATGGATTCATTTTCACTTCCTCGTTTTTTTTTTTGGGACAATCACTGTAAGTTTGCCCAATTTCAATATAGAATCTTTTTTTTCGGGATACTACTCCTCCTACCTTCTTTTTCTCATATTGACAATTTAACATCCTATGCCAATTACACGTTGCTCCCTTGAGGAAGTGGTAGTCATGGCAGTGAACATGGCAACACTTAATCAGAACATTCTATATGATAAAGTTACCATCATCACCACCTAATGATGTTTGTATTCATCCCATTTGTATAGATAGAAACTGGAAATCCACTCATTTAGCAAAAGACATCTATTGCTGTTATACTAGCCATGATGGTATTCATTTAAAATTCCACTACCCAAGCTAGTAAAATCCAGCATTAGAAGCCTTGGATAAATAGATGAAGAACAAGAATTAATACTAGCTCAGTCTCTAATTGGTATGTAATCCCCACAGTTCAAATATAAAGAGATTCACTCAACCAGTTCAACCTAATCAATTCAAGCTCGCTGGAATACCTCAATTGCTATAATCTTTTGTTCCTCCAATGTTAGTAAACTCTTGAAAAATGAACTTCCTGTTCATCTCTTCTTCTTACCTATTTACAGTATTAGACTATGAAGCTTACACCATGAAACAAGACCCAAGGATGCTCAGTGTCAGAGCCTCAAACTCCAAAAAATATATCTCCCTCATTTCACTCTTATCCAACACACAAAACCCAATAGTCCCAATTTAAAACTTTCCACAAAAAACATGAATTTAGAAATACGTACCAAGTAAATAAACTAAAATGCTTGCAATTGCTAGTTATTTCTCATAATCTATGCATCAATATAATTAATATTAGAAGTCTAAATCAAATTATTAAGCAACTAAACAATTGCAAACATCTTACTCTGTGCCTTTTTGCCTCAGAATCCGAAACTGCTCAGACGAGAGCACGGCCTGCCACTCCTCCTCTGATTTCTGGACCGACCCAGGAGCAGCCATGGTTACAACAACCCCACCGCGAAAGCTACGCTTACTCTGGAACAAAGACCCGCCAAGCCCAATAGCAGGTATGACGCTTGAGATGGGCCTTGGTGGTAGAGCTCTGAAATGGGTTCTGAAGAGAGAAGTGGGTGCGGGTTTTGGAGGGTGGAGGAGCTTCGTGACAGTGGGTGTGATTGTGGGGTTGAAGATTATGGTCATGGAGGAAGAAGAAAGGGGTGAGGATTTGAGAACGTGCGAGCCCATTTGAAGATAAAGAAAGGCAAGAAAATGGTATTAGAAGATTGGACTAGTTCAACTGCAATTGAATATGCACCGTGCTATTTCGGGAGCCGTCTCCTTTTTTTTTCAATATTTATAAGATACTCTTACAACGGGTCAATACACTCACAACAAAGCTACACGACCACAATCAAACAAACTATAACTAAAGTATCAAACTCATCACAAATATATATATATATATATTATCTATGTGAATCGAATATAAGACCAAAGACTCTTCAATTGCTAATTTAGGACTCTTCAATTTCCCAAAGACTTGACGTCGTATTGGTGAAAAAATCATAACAATCGGTATTCATGATTTCACGTTCAATATTTCATGCAAATTTATTGCATTTTTCTTTTGCAATTAATAAACTCATTTGTTTCTCATTGTGGGGAACAAGGACGAAACTTTGTTTAGGCTGCTTTGGGATTTAGCGCAATGCAATTTTGTCATTCTTATAACCAACTTTAGCCCTTCAAAACCAACTTTAAAAAACCTAACCCAACTGTAATTACAACAATAATCTCGATGCACCTCAATAACAAACATTTGTAAGTACAACTCCGCTCACCTAGCTTTTTTAAAATTATTATATTCACTTCTTTTTTCCTTTTTTGCTAGAGCTCTCATTTTCAAGTTATTATATTGTGGTTATTGATTTACTTAAAATGACTTTAAAATGGCCAATGGAGTCTAGCCCAGTCTCAAGTTCGAACACACATAGCATCTTAATTGTATGTGTATGAAAAATTCACATCCATTGTAGTTTAGACTATTGCTTATACTAAAACAAATACTTTAAAATGGAAGCTCTAGCAAAAAAATGATAATAAAAAAGTGTTATGGGCCCAGTTGTACTGTTTCTTATTTGGTTGCACTCATGGAACAAAATTTCGAAAATATCGGCGATATTTCGGTGATTTGGAGGAGACGATATTATCGGGAGGTTGCCGTTTTATTTCGTAATTTTTCAAAAATATCATTGAAATATCGACGAAATATCGCCATCGATATTTCGATCAAGAAACCAGACCTCGTGAAAGCTATCGGAGTTATTGAGGATCGGACCGTTGAAGAAACCAGCTGCGGCGATTGCAGAGAGGTCCAAGAAGTAGTCACCGATTTCCACGCCCGCTCGAGCCACTGAACCTGGTTCAGGCTTGAAGACTCCGTACGGGAGGTTTTGTGTGGGGAAGTGAGAGCTGGGGTGGACTTCGATGAACGACTTCAGAGCCATGATGAAACGGCGTCGTTCAGCTGTTGAAAATTTCGGACAAAGAAGATGGCTTACAGTGAAGAAGATAGACTGGGTGTTAATTTACATAGAAGCAAGAGCAAGTAAAGCTGGTTTTCTCTCAGTTTTTATGGATAAAATAGTAATATTTTATTTGGGATTATTTATTTGGGTGGTAGGTTGGTTAGGGGCTTGGGATTATCGGTCCTACTTCATGTGGGTAGCTGGCTACCAATCTTTCAAAACGGTGGACTTGATCTGCCCTCCTATGCAAACCTGGTAATGGGCCTAACCTGGATGGGCCTGGGGCTGGCTTGGGATTGATAAGTAAATGGGATTTTCTTTTCAATCACTTACCTAACTATAATTTCGGACTCTGTTGAAGTGGGAAATAGCAATTATGGTTATAAATAATAAAATAAGAACGTGTACCATGTCCAGTGAATAACGTGAGATAAGGTTACTTATGTATCTTATCATGCAATTTATAAAGTGTAAAATATTGTAGTGAAAATGATAAATAAATTACTAGAGGGTGTTTAATTTTCTTTCATTAATTACTCTAGATTTTCTAAGTCACAACGTTTGTCAACTCGCAATATAATCAACTTAAATCACTCAAACACACTATGCAATGCATTTCCTTCCAATCTTTTGTGTCAAAATAACAGATGATTGACTAAATAAACCTTTTATAAAGTTTCATTAAAAATTTCCATGTATTTACCACAATTTCCGTGGTTTTTGTCCAATTTTTATTTCCATCGATATTTTCTCGATATTTCCATCGATATTTCTGTGTTTTTGAACCACCGAAAATTTCGAAACCTTCGATATTTAATACCTTGGTTGCACTTGGGTGGATTTCTTCAAGTTGGTTTTGTGTAGCTAAGAATGACAAAGGGCAAAATGCTTCAATTTTACAAAGACTATTTTGGGATAAAAAAGTATTATGGTATTCAATTGAGATTTTAAAAGATTATTTTGGAATAAAAAAGTCTTGTGGTATTCAACTAAGACTTTTAAATAATCTAAACAAGCCTTATATTATTCCATTAAGACTATTAGGATTTTGAAAAGAATGTGTCGAAATCACGTGGTATTTAATCAAGACTTTAAACAAGTAACAAAAAGTCTTATGGTATTCAAAAACTTGCTAATTTTGAAGGATTTTTTAAAATGTGAAATTGTGTGGGACTTTTTAGTGGGAGGTATAAATACCAAACGCTATCTCAAATCCCATCCCAGCCCATGAGATTTTTCACGTGAGATTATTTTTTTATGTGAATTTTTTTTTTGGGTGATTTTATTAACACCTCATTATTTGCTCTTTACACCCCATACTAATTTTAAACATGAATAACTTATTTTACCATTGTACATAATTACCGTTAAGGACAAAAAATATTTAAAATAAAAATTGCTCACTACACCCCACATATGTTCCTATAACCCTAGTTAGACTTTTTTCTCAAACCATCATGTTCATGCAACCCTAACAAGGTTTATATGCCTATATTGGTGAATTAATATATTGTTTTTATTCATGAAGGGTGAGACTGAAGTTAGAGAGGCTTCGAATGAGGTATGAGTTTATATTTTGGCCTTTTTCAAGTTAAGGGTTTCATTATGGTCGCTGGTTACGTTTAGCACAATAGTACCGAGAGGAAATTTCGGTGGAGTGCCACTGAAAAACGGAAATAGATTCGGTGGATAGCCACTGAATAACGGAAACATATTCGGTGGACAACCACTGAATAACCTAAATAGATTCGGTGGATAGCCACTGAATAACGAAAACAGATTCGTTGAACACCCACTGAAAAACGGAAACAAATTCAGTAGACAGCCACTGAAAAACCGAAACAAATTTGGTGGACTACCACTGAAAAACGGAAACAAATTCAGTGAAATGCCACTGAAACATTGAACCTATTTCGGTTGTATTTGATTGACCGTTAACTTAAGATGCAATAGAGATCCACCGTAACGTGGAACGAGGTTCGGTGGTGTATTATCGAATTTTACCTACTATTTAATGACAA
Organism: Prunus padus; assembly: GCA_024362665.1. Classification (NCBI taxonomy): domain Eukaryota; kingdom Viridiplantae; phylum Streptophyta; class Magnoliopsida; order Rosales; family Rosaceae; genus Prunus; species Prunus padus. The sequence goes on along the minus strand of JANFAM010000006.1, from coordinate 10,708,803 downwards.
CAAACCGAAATATATTTATTTTTTCAGTAACTTATTGTTGACCACAAATTTTATGCAAGCTATTTTGACCTTACTCCAATTAAATGAACAAAAACAAGGTGACGCCGCTACTGAAGGCAATAATATTGGAACAGGATGTGTAATGGACTATATCAATTTACAACTTATTTGGTAATTATTTTGAGTATTTAAAAAAAAAACCAAAAATCAACTCAAACTAAGAGACCATGAAAAACACTGTGGTACAACCCCACTGGCCAAACAAATGTTTATTCATGTAAACTAAAGGGATGAAAACATAGTTACTACTATACAAGCAACTATTTGTCGCATATGAACTAAAATGTAACTATTTATTACATGCTATTCAAAACCCATGATGAACAAATGTTTGATTGGAAGGATCGTAGTTTGCAACTTGGGCGTGCAAGGATGACCATTGTCACCTATTCAAACTCTTTACCGTAGATTTTCAAGCTCTCATGGCTGAAATTCTGATGCAAAACAGAGTGTGTTTAGCTATTCCACAGCTTTCATCTAGCACCTGATGTTGCACTTTCAAGGGTTAAACCAAAATGTCCATAGAGAAAATCAGCACCTGAAAGTTGTAATGCAAATTATTTTCTTATGAGAAGAAGCATAACAAATATTGTTATATTTTCAAACAAAAATGTTAGTAGTATGATATACAAGAAACTAATTCACTGAAACTAGAAATGAATTCACTGAAACAAGAAACTAATTCAGTAGACTACCACTGAAAGACGTAAACAAATTCGTTGGACAACCATTGAAAACCCTAAATAGTTTCGGTGGACTACCACTGAAAAATGGAAACATATTTGGTGGATAGCCACTGAAAAACGGAACCACATTCGGTGGATATCCACTGAAAAACTGTCACAAATTCGGTGGATAGCCACCGAAAAACTGATACAAATTCAGTGGAATACTATTGAAAAAATGCAACGATTTCGGTGGTAAACAACCAAATGTAACATCTCTTTTCAGCAAACCAGGGTCGAACTGTACTCTTCCACAGTTTAATCAACCCTCAAAAATATAGAAATCAAAATCAAAACTGAAATCAAACCTTGACTTTTTGGAGGATTTTGAAGTCGTGCACGATGATGGGGTCGAGTTCCCAAATTAAAACCACAAAAATTGCGATGGGGGGTGAGGTCGCGGGTTTGGGGTGCCTTTGGGGTGTGCGATTGGGTTGAGGTTTGTGATGGAGTTCTTTAGAAATTGAATGGGGGTGTGCGGATGGGGGAGCGTATGAAAGACAGGGGGTGTGCGATTGGGTGCCTTTGAAAAGGAATGGGAGTTTGCGATAGGGTGCTTTGATATGGAATAGGATTTACTCACATTAGTTAGGAATGAGGTGTAATGAGGGCAATTTAGGAAGAAATATTGGGTGTAATGAGTATTTTTAAAATTGATTAAAATTTAATTGGGTGTAAAGAGAATATGGAGTGTAAAGAATAAATAAGAGATTTTCTATTTAAACCCCACGCTTCTCTTAGTTCACCCCATGTTCTAAGTTCACCCCAACTTTTAATTTAAATTTTCACAATTTCTAAGAAAACCCCACTATCTTCCCAAACTACCCTTAAATACACCCCAAGCTGAAAAAATAAGAAATAAAATAGATTTTCTATTTAAACCCCACAATTTTCTTTGTTCACCCCAATACTTAAATCATTAAACAATATTTGTAGTATACATGAGATTTTGTTGTTTTCACAAGATGTTTTTATCATGTGATTAGGTCAAAGAAAATTGCTACAGTATATAACAATTGCTACAGTAAAAATGAGATATTTTTACTTAAATGCCTACTAATTTATTCATCTCTTTTAAGATGTAACGAAAAATGTACTGAGATATTTATTCATCTCTTATAATGCTGAGGATGAGTAATACAAATGTTTGATATGTATCATAATGTTGTTATTGATAAATTACATGAATTTAAAAAAGATCCTGATTTTCCTAATAAGGATGAGCTATCTTATTTAGATTTGCAGAAAGAAATAGAAGATCTTTCTATCAATTTTGATGAAAACTGTGTGTATAGATATAATCTGAACATGATCAAACTCTTAATATCAGATAATATGATTAGTGCTAAGGATTATTTAAAGCAGAAAAAGTTTGGACTATCTGAAAAGGATTTAAGTTATATTCATGTGTTTGGTCAATATACACTGGAAGCTATAATTATTCATGTGTTTGGTCATTGTTCAACTGTTTACGGGATTTACCATATGTTAGGGTATCCACTTTGATCGATCAGCTTGATTCAGCGCAGTACGAGTTCAAGCAGCTTATATTAAGAAAAATATGTGTAATGACAATGTTGAGGAACCTCAACAAGAAAAAAGAAAAGTGAGTAGGAGTCATCATGCTATTGGGATCAGATTGGTAGAGTTCACGTGTGAAAGAGCTTTGATTAGTTTGAAATCAGTAGAAAGCGAGACTCTTGTAGTTCCTAATAATAAGCATATTTCTAAAACTTAACATGAAGAGTGGTGGGGTGTGTGTATAGATGCACTAGGGTTAAGTATTAAGTTGGATGACCTTTTTTGTCTTTTTACACAATAATAAAACTTACAGATTAATGATTTAAGTATTGGGGTGAACTAAGAGAAGTGTGGGTTTTAAATAGAAAATCTCATAAATAATGGGGTGTAAATAAAATCACCCTTTTTTTTTTCCTCTGCGGCAATCCCAGGTACGCTTAACCTCTACATAACCATGGCTCATGCTAGCCTTGACTTTATAATTTTTATACTTTACTCTGTGGGCAAGCTCTTAGAGGAATACTTGAGACCAATTCAGTGGGTTGTGCTTTGTTCAATTCCTCTCAGAGGTATACAACAAACCCTTGTGGGATTTTGGTCTGAACCCTTAAGACTTGTGGTCTGAACTCTTTTTCTTCATCCTCTCCTTCTTGTGCGCATTTTGATGACCTCCCAATGCCTGTGAATTTGCAAATTCCTTGAAGCAATATTGGCACTCAAACTTCTTGTCATCTGCTTCACTGGTTGAGCTTTTCTCATTGCTGGCAGGTTTGTTCATATGAACCTCCCTTCCATACGAAACGAAGTTCGATGAATTTACACTCTCATTCCTTCTGCAGAGCCTTTGATGGAGCTGTCCTCATTCTTGCTTGGGCTTAGCTCAAACCCAAAAAGCATGAGCTTCTTCTCAACGCAATATCCAGCGGATAGATATGGGTTAAACAGTGTCAGACCATCTGTTCGACGAAATGACTCAAATAGGCTTTGCTGCAGCAGCTGGGAACCGATATGGGTTACTAGCAGAATTGCAGTTAGTATTGTCAGTTTCAAAAAATAAAAATAAAATTATTTAGCTGATGTGGTATATTCTAAGCCATTGGATTTTTTTAACTCATAATCCGTTAAATCCATATGTTCTTTTCAAATCTTATAAATTTTGAGATAAATATTTTAAATCCTATAAGTCATTACATTCTGTTTAATTCCACTAGTCTTTTTTATCCCAAAATAATCTTGTAAAATTCTAATTGAATACACCCGGTGCTGTTTTTATTTGGTTGCACTTGGGTGGATTTCTTCAAGTTGGTTTTGTGTAGCTAAGAATGACAAAGGGCAAAATGCTTCAATTTTACACGTTTCAACTTGTCATTGGACGCCCTTCCAACAAACAAAAAAAGCTTGTCATTGGACGTGTAAAACTTTTTTTTTTCTCCAATAAGAATTTATGTGTTTTGAATTATAGATAAATGTGGTTTAGGCTATCCATTTGGTATGGATTATCTGATTATCTTGTCAGAATCCATGTAGAACAAGGATTCTTGTAACCCTAACTCTATAAATAGATATTACTAATGAGAAGAAAAAACGCACACAACTATTTTCTCAACTATCTCTCTCATTTCTTTTTTCTCAATCATCTCTCTCATTTCTTTTTTACCAAACAATAGAAATATCATTGATAAAAACCGAACGACTCGATTACAATAGTCACAAAAGGCATAAAAGTTGTCAAATTCTTATATGCCAAGAACATTTGTTTTAACTGACCAAAAAAAATTATTTTACCAACAAACCCGACGACTTTTTTTTGTTCAAAATCAAAACATAAAACAACTTGGGCGGTGGTCAATAATGGAGTTGTTGAAATAATACCGAACACGACTCCAACTTTTGGTTTGGTTTTTTGGTCTGGCAACAAAAACGTGTTATTATTATTATTTTTATTTTTAACGTTTGACATTGGCTGCTTCCTCTCCTCCTCCTCGTCGGTCAAACTTTTTGATCCCATCGCACCAAATTCCAAACTCCCCAATCAAACCTTTGACAATTTCGTTCCACTCTCTCTCTCTCTCTTCATATATCATCTCATCATCATCCACCTTTTACTCCAATTTCTTCTGCAGCCTTCATTCTTTCTCTCTCTCTTCAAATGGCGGCGGCTGCGAGTGGTGTCGCCGCTCTTCCATGGCCGATCGCAGAGTGCGCCACCTCCTCCTTCTCCAAGTCTTCGCATTCCCAAATCCGAATTCCTCACAGGCCTTTCCAGAGTCAGACGCTCAGAAGATCTGCTTTCAATCCTAGGTGTGAAATCGGCGCCGAGAAACCGTTTCAGACCGCCAGTTCCAGGTCTTTGAGATCTTCGGCTCTCGAGCTCCTCAAGACGTCCGCGGCTGACAGTGAGTTCTCTTCTCAATTCAATTTTTATTACATTTCGATCGATAGCCGTGATTGTGTTTTGAATTGGTAGTCCGCTGTGTTTAATTTTCTAATTTGTTTTAGAATTTTGAATTGGTCAAATGATTAATTTACGTAATATTCGTCCAGTAAACCAGTTTAGTTTCATAAATCGTTGATGGGTTGTGGTTTAGGGCTCTTGAAATGGTTGCTAAAAGATAAAGAACAGTGACTGTTTAGTGACCTATTAAGTGTTCATCTGAGAATTAGCAAAGCATTTACTTTTTGTTTTTAGTTTAATCTCTGAAACTTTCCTCTAGTTTTCAATTTAGTGTAATGGGTATGTGATTATGTGACTGTTAGCAAAATCTTTCATCTGAAAAGGTTGAAGAATATGTTTTTTTGGTGGAATAAATAATATGTTTCTTACACAGTTTGAAGATTATGTGATGCCATTAGTTCATTTGGTGATCTAATTTTCTGAACAATCTTTTAATTTCTTTCAGGATATACGAAGGAAAGGAGCAGCATAGCGGTTATAGGCCTAAATGTTCACACTGCTCCAGTTGAGCTACGTGAGAAACTTGCCATCCCTGAAGCACAGTGGTCTCAAGCCATTGGTGAGCTCTGTGCTTTGAATCATATAGAAGAAGCAGCTGTTCTTAGCACTTGTAACCGTTTGGAAATATATGTCGTGGCTCTCTCTCAGCATCGGGGGGTTAAAGAAGTGACTGAATGGATGTCAAAGGTAAGTGGTGTTCCCGTCTCTGAGCTTTCTAAGCACCGAATTTTGCTGTACAATGAAGATGCCACCCAGCACCTATTTGAAGTAGCTGCTGGGCTTGATTCTCTTGTACTAGGGGAAGGTCAAATCCTTGCTCAAGTCAAACATGTTGTGAAAGTTGGACAAGGAGTACCTGGTTTTGACAGGAAAATCAGTGGGCTTTTCAAGCATGCAATCACTGTTGGGAAGCGAGTTAGAACTGAGACCAACATTGCCTCAGGATCAGTTTCAGTGAGTTCAGCTGCTGTGGAGCTAGCCCTAATGAAGCTTCCTAAACCTTCCTATGCTACTGCCAGAGTGTTGGTGATTGGTGCAGGCAAGATGGGAAAACTCGTAATTAAGCACTTAGTTTCTAAAGGGTGCAGAGAAATGGTGATTGTTAATAGGAGTGAGGAGAGAGTTGCTGCCCTACGTGAAGAGTTCAAGGATGTTGAAATAATCTACAAACCCCTCTCAGATATGCTAACAAGCGCTGCTGAAGCAGATGTCATTTTCACCAGCACTGCATCAGAAACCCCATTATTCTTGAAAGAACATGTAAAGATGCTTCCATCTGTCAGTCCAGAACTTGGAAATCGTCTTTTTATTGACATCTCTGTCCCTAGGAATGTGGAACCATGTGTCTCAGATCTTGAAACTGCGTGTGTATATAACGTGGATGACCTCAAAGAGGTTGTGGCAGCTCACAAGGAAGATAGGCTTCGGAAGGCTATGGAAGCCCAGAAAATTATCACGGAGGAATTAAGTAAATTTGAAGCTTGGAAGGATTCACTTGAGACTGTTCCTACCATCAAGAAGTTTAGAGCTTATGCTGAAAGGATCAGGGCTTGCGAGGTTGACAAATGCTTGTCAAAGATGGGCGATGATATGTCAAAGAAGCAAAAGAAAGCTATTTATGATCTTAGCATGGGAATAGTGAACAAACTCCTTCATGGTCCGATGCAGCACCTCAGGTGCGATGGAAGCGACAATCGTAGTTTGAGTGAGATTCTAGAGAATATGCATGCTTTAAACAGGATGTTTGATCTTGACACAGACATATCTGTATTGGAAGAAAAGATTCGAGCCAAGGTGGAACGAACCCAGAAGTAAGGGTCATTGTAGCTGGTTTTTTTCTTGCTCCAGTTGCAATTATATTGGAGTTCCACATACTGATCCTGCTATGGTGACTGTATAGACAGAAAGTCAGTAGTTTGGAGGCCTTTGTTTTTATTGATTTACATTCTTGGGGACAATTAAATCTGTCCTACTCATACATAGTTACAGATTTTCGGCGTAGTAGGCAACAAGCCAAAGTTTTGGGGGGAACTTGATGCTTATTACATATAACAGAGGTTGGTCTTGATAGTTGATGATTCTTGTAGTTAACAATTCATTGAAATTGAGTGTAATAGTCCACGTTCCCTTACTTTTCCTCCCCAATTTTTTTTTTCAATTTTTTTTACTATCAAAAGGAATAAAAGGCAACAGATTGGATGAGTTAAGATGTTTTAGCTTACGGCATCTGAACGTGGAACTGAAATTGTTGTAGCCGTTTGGACTTTGGAAAATCTTGGACATACGTATTCATGTAAGCATGTTTTTTGTTGAGCATGTGAAAAATGTTTTATTTTTCTTGCAAATTTTAAATCCAGAAGTCATGGGATAATCAGGGATGGTTGATTGTGTATCATCACACAGGTGGTTGAGGTTGTTGATTGTGTTGTTTAGAATAATGACTTTGTATATGGCATTGAAAATTCTCAACATCTATTTTGCTAATCTTTGTATATCTTCTTTTTTAGAGAATTTATCGAAAATAGCCAAAATTTGACCTTTAATTTCAAAAATGTCAGTTTTTGTAATAAATTTCAAATATAGCAGAAAACTCACATAAATAGACACAAATATCCTCAAATTTAAAACTCACATAAACCTAAAAAAGAAACCTTATTAAATAAAACCTTGGAATATTTCCTCCAAACACTTTTCCAATCACCTCTTTATTTCTTTTTTCCTTCTTCCATTTGTTTCCAACATCACTCCATCTCTCTCTCTCTTTTCTTCTTCTCCCGTCTGCATATCTCTTTTCTTCTTCTTCTCATCTTCTTCTCTCCCATTAAATAAAATTTAAGATTCAAGATCACTGACAAAATAATGGAAACATATGTGCAAGTCATAATAATAGCCTACACACTATCTTTCTATTTGATGTATTCTAACTCGAGTGCAAACTGGCTTTCTCCTGGCACTCAAAGTAAAAGCAAGAACTTTAACATTTGAAACAGAAAAATTACAAAACTTAACGGATACCAAATAAACCTTATACACATCCAAGTTAGTTGAAGGTCCATACAGATGAACTAATGACATCAGCATGTGATTACATCTTCTGCTACACATATGTCAGAATCATCATATATATTACTGCACTCGATAATTTTCCAAGCTTGTCCGCACTAACCTTTAATGTAGGCTCAAAGTGAATTGACGATATTAAATCATAGCACTTTGGATAGGGCTCAAGAGTCCATCACCAGAAATGTCGCAACCATGGACATAAGTTGGCAAAACCAGATTTGAAATTTTATAAATATAGTATGAAGAATAAACGAAGAACCAAGGAAGAACTACACTCACCGTTTGACTATGGCAGCAATACGTCTGCAAACAAACTCTAAGATTCCCAATCTAATAGGGTTTACTTTTTTAGGTTTATGTGGTTTTAAATTTGAGGGTATTTGTGTCTATTTAGGTGAGTTTTCTGCTATATTTGAAATTTTTACAAAACCGACATTTTGAAATTAAGGGTCAAGTTTTGGCTATATTTGATAAATTCTTTTTTTTTTTTTTTTACACTACCGATATTTGGGGAGGGTGAATTCTAACACAAGACATTAGGTACATGGGTGGTAACTGATCGTATTTTAATCCAACATTTCCATTTAACCCGCCAACCAAACACAAGGATTAGACTTTTGAGTGGGCTTTAAAGAGGTACGAAGTAAGGATTAATAATTGGGATCAATGACAGAATTAGGAATTTTTCAACTGGTAGGCTAGCTAAAATTTTTAGCTAAAATAAAAGTAGACATAAAATCATATAAACCACGCTAATTTATAGCTATGACTAATTTTCAATAAGATTTAGTATAAAACAAATACATATTAAATGCAACAAAAAAAAATTGATATGATCAAAATAAATCACGTAAGGAGCTTGTGGATCCATTCTTCTTTATATTCTCAAGAATCGTACAAACTGCATCATACATATCTATCAAATCACAAACGGAATCATAATGAGAACCCCACCGAGTAGCTCCTAGTCGATGCAAGGTACCAATTTGATTAGCTCCTCTACCAATCTCTCGTTCACCAGCAGCCAACATCTCCACAATATTCGTTGATTGAGCAACTTGTAACTTAGTATAACGTTTCGGAGAAGCAGTAATGACATTGACAATTGAATGCAAGGATGAAAAGAATAACCAAATTGCAGTCACTTCTTTTGATGCTGAAACTAATGCTAACTGTAGTTGATGTGCAAAACAATGTACATAATATGCATATGGGCAATCTCTAAGAAATAATGCTTGTAGCCCATTCCATGCACCCGTATATTACTAGCACCATCATATTCTTGACCTCTCATCTTGTCAATACATAATTCATTGAGATCAAATACTTTCTTTATCTCTTTTTGAAGTGTTGATGCAATAGTGTCTTCAATCCACACAATATCAAAAAAACGTTCTCTTAGAAAACCATCATTATCAACAAATCTTAAAACAATAGCCATTTGTTCTCTATTTGATGTATCTTGTGATTCATCAACAAGGATACAAAAAGCAACATACCCAACTTTTTCATGAACTTTTTTCTCACTTTGTTAGCAAGAATGTTTTAAACCTCCTTTTGAATCTTGGGTGAGGTATATTTGGCATTTCCTGATGCATTCTCTAAAACCACTCCAGCCACCTCATCATTAAACTTTCCTGTATGCTTTATTATTTCAATAAAATTTCCACGATTTTTAGAATCCAAAGATTCATCATGACCCTTAAAAGCACATGCCTGCTATGTAAGCCAACAAATACACTCTATCGTTGTCTTGAGCCGTAACTGGTTCTTCAAAATTTCTTCCTTTGATTGTCTATTAATAATTTTGTCGACATGTTGAGATGGGTTCATCAAATCCTCCATACATCTTTCATAAGTATTATGCAATGAAGATGGACCTCCGATGTGAGTAAAAAATATACAATTCTTTTCATCATTAACTCTTTGCGGGACGACCATTACCAAAAACAAAGCATGGATCCAACAATAGACTTTATCTTCTGAAGGGGAATACTCTAACCATGGAAATTGGGAGAACCAAGAATATTGAAATTGACGATATTGCAATCCAAATTGAGACCTCGGATATTCTGAAAGTTTTGGTTGGTAAGGTCCAACCTTAATATAAGTACGTCGAACCTCATCATGCTAATTAATAGGGTAATCACATATTTGAATACGTTTCCTAGGGTCTCATTTCAAAGAAGCAACATCAAACTCATTGGGTTCAACTACTGGAGATGTGTGATGAAGTGGCTCAATTGATGGTGAAGCCTTATTATTTGATGTAGAAGCCTTGTTAATGTCTAATTTATCACCATCATCTTTTTTCTTGAAGAATGAATAAATAGTTTTTACTCTTTTACTTGCTTGATTTTGATGTGACATTATAATAAGCTTCATAAATACAAAGTGCAAAATATAAATATAAACAATTAAGTTTCACATATATATTAATTGTAAACACAAGAATAATGGACATAAATCAATATAAAAAAATTAAAATTAGAGAGTTAGGTTAAGGACTTTACCTTTACTATGCGTATTGACGATGGAATTTTCTTTTAGTAGAACATAAGTAGAACGCAGCAGCAGGTATTCTTTTGAACCCCTAAGTCTTTTTTTTTTTTTTTTTTGGTCATGGAACCCTAGGACTAAGTTTCATATATATGCTTCTTTTTTTGGATTGACTAGATATTCTAGCCAGACTAGGATGAACGTGGGACCAAGGAATAAAATATCCATAATATCCCCGATATTTCCACGAAATTTCCGTATTTTTGACTACCGAAATTTCCGATACCATCGATATTTTAGATATCCATGAACCAAAATATCGATAATATTGACGACATGGACCGAAATATCGATAATATCCCGATATTTCCATCGAAATTTCCGTATTTTTGAACTACCGATATTTCCGATATCATCGATATTTTATTCCTTGCGTGGGACCAACTAAGATTAGTTGAATTCAAACTATATTTCTTAATTAAATAGGAAACCACACAACACAATACATTGAAACAAAATAAAATAATAAAATAAAAAGCAAAAGTGGCATGTAAACCAAAACAGAAAGCAGCCTATCAAAAGGAATTCACAAGAAATCTGTAAAAGTGGACCAAATTGTGGGCCCCATGTTTAACATATATATATTTAATAATAAAAAATCTTACTGGGTTACAGCCCATTATAGCCCATAAGGTGGTTCCGCCAATGATTGGGATTAAGGAGTGATGGGAAGGGAAAAAAAGGAACAAAAATCTTCTTTCTAGAAATGGATTTTCTTCTTCCACAACAGCACAACTATTGGTCAGTATATTGGAAGAAAATGAAATCATTTCAAACGTTATAACTTGTTGGCATTTCATCAATTTGCTGATGGTTTGATAGTGAGAAGAAAAATAAAAATTAAGAGAAATGGTGCAGTGTGGTATCAATAAAGCTTAAGGGCATGTTTGAAAGCTAACGGGTCTAATCTAGTAGAAAATGGTCTTAACTTGCATACTAATGATGTGATTTTACTCTCTATGTGAGGAGCCTTTTCTTTTGTTTGCACACAATAAAAAAAGGCCTCAACCAACAAAGTGGAGACTCATGTCACTAAATCAAATAGTTACGAGTCAAAATAAATAGAGTTGAACTTCCACCTTGCATTTGGATGAGAAAATTTAGTAATACAATGGAATTCAAAAATGATGGGAAATTTTATTTATATTTAATACGTGTCTAAACTAAAAGGGGATGGGGATTTGTCATACACACCACCAATGTACCATGGAGGTTCGAACCTGAGACCATTGTTTTGTAAGTCAATGCCCTTTTGCATTAGGCTAGACCCCATTGGTGAAAATGATGGAAATTAATGTCCTAAAATTTTTAAAGTTTCTTCTTTGACTAACTTAAAAATATAAATGAATTTAAAGTTTATCTATTTAGAGGCCTTTAATTTATAAATAAGGTGGTGGTTGATAAATGTGTGCATGATCGTGATGGTTGTTGTAAAATGAACGGTATATACGAGAATATTGAGCTGCACGTATAGTAAACGAGACACAATATTTAACGAGGTTCGGTCATGCCTACATCCTCGAAGAGCAGCATTAGTAACTTTCCTACTATGTAAAATAATAGGGCTGCAACTTTAGTGTTTACAATCTCTCTGGCTCACTGATTTTTCTCTCTTGGAGAATTCTCTACTCTCTTCTCTCCTCTCACTCTCCTTTCTTTCTCCCTTCGTCTCTGCATGGACTCTCATTTTATTCTTTGATGGTTGGTGCAAGGAACATTTGCAAAAGAGGGAAGCCTTTTATAGGCAAATGTCAAGCCATTCCCGTGAGTGTGCAGGAAAGCATTATGCACTAAAGTCTTCAAACCAATAGTAAGTGGGCTCCACATGTTTATTCTTTACAACACTCCCACTTAGAGACCACAAGTAATATATTGTTCTCTTAATAAAATATTGCTAGGATACCCAGTGAGGTAGAAAACTAATGGAAGGAAGAAGAGTACAATAATCAATGTAGCATACTTCTGGATGCTCCCCCTTGATGAATATCTCTCCCTGATATCTTCATGACTATTTTTCTGGAGGGAAAATCTTTCAGAGTGAGTGGCGGATGTAGCCATAAAAAATTACTTAGTTGAGTATGTAAATATATTTCCAGTGAGCGATCTCTATCTAAATCATATAAATTTTCAGAGTCAACAGAACCCGGGTGATTTGTCAGTTCACTTTAATATAATATGCCCTTATATGTTTTTCTGCGGAGATAGCATCATATACACTTGACACCACTCCAAATTAATGGTGATGGAGCTAAGCTTTATCTGGAAAACAATGTTCGGTTTAGTATATTGCTAGAAAAACATTTAAGTGCCCAACGGATAATCCACATAAAAATGCTTCAATACTTTCTTAGTATAAGCTAATTAGTGGGCTAGAATCACGTTGGCATAATGCTCGATCTTCATGTTGAGATGAATATTTCTTAAACTCTTCAGGAGTTTTAACCAGATATTAACTCTTCTAGAGTTTTAATCAAATATGAACTTTGCAGGAGTTTTGATCAACTATCAACTCTTCAGGAGTTTTGATCAACTATCAACTCTTCAGGAGTTGTAATGTATTGCAACCATATCATAATTAATATACTCACTGAGGCAATTTATACATATTAGTATTGAGTACAAAATTTGTGCTTCAGGCACATGTCATTCAGGGACTTACTTCATGCAATTTTAATTTTTGAGGAATTTTATTTAAGGAATTACACTTTATGACACATTATATAGCTTTAACCCAGCTATTTATACATCTTTAGGGAATTGATTCTGGCGATATGCTTCGTGCATTTAATAACCCTTAAAGATATCATGTTGGTCTCCGTAAATGTGCAACAAAAAGGCACAATTGCATCCGTAAATCTGGAGAACCTCAACATTCCTTGTTTCTACCAGAAAAAATTGTGTCATATATAGTGAGTATATTCCTCTTTATTCCGAACACCATGTATAACCTTCCGGGTTAACATCTTTTTGGGGTTTGTACTATGAGTTTGTTCTTTCACGTTCATTCTCGTCTGTAATGGAATTGCCTCTTTCCATTTTGGCCAATGATTTTGTCAACATTTAATAATAGAACGTGGTTTTAATCAACACAACTCATTGATGATTTGAGTAGCTACTCTAAAATCAAAAATTATCATTCACCAATCTGTGATCCCACCATTCTCATGCGCATGCATCAATTATAAGTATTTCTTTGCTTTTTGGTACCCAAGCCACTTCAGGGGCTTTTATTATCTTTTTCCAGACAGACATCTCTTATAAGATGAATTATGTAAGAAAGTGGATCATAACTTCCAATAGAGCGTTATTTTATAATAGTGTGTGGATAATCTCCATTCAGGGAGTTAGAACATTTAGAACCAATGTATGTGTCATGCTGCAGGCATGCCACAAATTAATACACACATGTCAATGAATTGTCCTTCTGGGACTTTAAACCATATCATTTGCTATGCAATAGACGTGCATCATATAGATAATCGATATACCCATGTTTTGCTCTTCTGAGACTTTAATCTATGCGTGTATTATCAATATATTCAACTTACAATCTGTAAAATTTGCATTAATAATTCATGAATACATATCAAGATGATTCAAGCCATTCTTCCTGGAATGGTCTTTTGTAAATAATACAATTCGTTCTTCTGGAACAGTCCTATCTATTCCTTTGGTCATCACCGAAGATGACGTACAAAATGTCAAATTACTAATAAGAGCACAAACATGAAATAACAAAAGTATTGCTTACATCCTTAGGTGAGAGAAACTTTACAAAAATATCATTCTAGCTTGTATTAGCTCAACAAATAAAATGAAACGCTTGATGATCTAGTTATATTTTGCAAGAGCAAAAATCACAATTCTTTTGCCTCTGTAAAAAAAACAAATCCTAAGTGTTAGGTTCAAACATGAATTTGTTCTTTAGATGAAGGTTTCAAAGACACAAAATTCCATGGGAACAGAGAGTTATAAGAAAGAAAGAAAAGATGCAAAGAATTATGATATTGATTGCAAGGTAGGTAAGCAATCAGGGAAGGAAACTGGTGAGGTAACATACAACAAACTCTCATTTCTCCTAGCCTAGGAGAACTTCAGGAGATTAGAGCGATGTGCTCGTTCTTGATTGTCCTATAGTCCCTTGAGATCACAGGAAGCGTGATCGTGATAGTCTCACTTCCTAAAGAAATGATCACAGATAGTCTCACCTGCTAAGTACATCAAGGGCTCATTGATAAGGAAAAACAAATTGATATTGTATCATTTGGATAAGATGTGATCTATAATGAAGTTTGTTAGTAATATATTTATACACAAGAAAGGAAATAGTGTGAGATGATAAATTTCAAATTAACTACAGTAAACGCTTGAGGTTTCGAGACACTTTTGAAAAAAGTGACCCTGGAAAACGTAAAAACAAGATCAGTTTGACAAAAATAGTCCTTGAAACCTCTCGTGTGACATTAATGAAAGCCGCGTGAAGTTTTGACATCTAGAAAAGAAAAAGGAAATATTGGGTTTCGGGAAAATATTGGGATCCTAGAAATGTTGTCATATTTCCTCCTATAGATTTTGTCTTTGTAAGGCCCGATTGGAGTAACTGTGTTTCAACTCAAATTCCTTCCATTTTCTGAAAGTTCAGCTTTTCTAAGACTTTCCTCGAAACCTTTAAAATGGCTTCCTCTTCTTCTCGCCCAAAACATTTCGATTTAAATGTTGCTCCCAAAACAACTTGTGACGCCAAAGTCTTGCGTCCATCCTTTGTATCCCAAAATAGTCATCTTACGGTTAATGATTCCGTGATGATGAATGGTACAACTGCTATCATAGTAACTAGGAATTTCCTTACTCATATGAATGAAATATTATTAACATGAAGGTTTGATGAAGAGACTATTAATGACTCAATGGCTTTTAGCATTCAGAGTGCTGCAACTGTTTCTAACATGGCTCATCATTTGCTTGCCCGAGCAAAAGAAGTTCATGAGTTGAACACTGAAAATTCATCTCTTCAGAGAATGCTTCATGATTCTCAGCAAGATGTTGAAAACCTTAAAAAGGAAAATAAGGCTTTGTTGAAATTGGTGAGTTTATACTCCATAGATAAGCAGAAAAAGCTTGAAATGCTGCAGATTTCCAATGAAAAGATTCTGGAAGACCAAGAGAGGCTCATGGCTAAGCTCAAGAGGTGCCGTCCTCTTTCTCTCGGAACTTCTAAGCCATAATGTAACTTGATAGATTTTACAAAGCCTGCTTATTTCTTGCAGGTGAAAATAATCTATCTGTTGTATGCTCTCTTTCTATTAATAATAATTGGGCAAATTCTTAAACTTGCACATGTGGTTTGCACGTCTTTTCAAAATGACGGTTTGGAACCTTAGGCCTTATAGGTTCAAATAACCACATTAAATCTCTCAAATTATATATATGTCAATGCATGTGAGTCCGGAACTTCTGGCCTGCATTAAACATAACCTCAAAATTTAATTGCCATTTTCAAATGGGCATGAAATATAAATTGAGGAAAAGCCATAATATTGTAATATAGTAGTGACGAGCATTAACTACTACATACCCAAAACTTCAGGTTCGGGATTTCTCATATATTGGGATCCATGGGCTTCCAACCCATATCATATAATATAACAAAATATGGGGAGCCTCATTTCATCATTTGAAGTTTATTCTAATATTATTCATTTCACGGATTCACAAAATATATTTCTTCCTTGAGGTGTCGATTGTGATAAAATCGATCTTTGATAAATTCATCATTTTCTTATGCCAAAGAAACATGTGGTATGCCACAACTTGCAATAATACCTCAAGGGTTGTTCATTTAATTGTTGAAACTTCATGTTCTCAACACTGTTAGATTTTGAACTTCAGGCCTAAATCACATATTCTCATGGTATAGACTTTCTTATAATTTCTTGTACATATTTCGGGACTTCAGGCCCTTACATAAGTGTCCATGTTTTTGAGGAACTTCTGGCATCTCATTTAATTGTTCATCCATGAGTTTAAGGAACTATAGGTCCCCTTTTGCATATAGTTACGGTTCACCCAAAATGATACTATTCATGTATACGTCACTATTGATGTATACGATACTATTCATCAAGTCATGAATTCAGTTTTATTCATGCATACAATACATTTGCCAGTACAGTCACTATTCATGTATAAAATACATTTGCCAGTACATTTAGTATTCATGTGCATGGCACTATTCTTGTATATTGTATTGTTACATCATCTTCAGGTCCGATCACTTTTTCACATATATAGTACCGAAGAGACCGCTATCTCTCATTTTATTTCATCATCAAGGATCTTCTGGTCCTTATGTAATTGTATAATGAGGATCAAGGAACTTATGGTCATGATGTGTGTATGCTGTAAAACTCATCATAACACACTTGTAAATTAATTCATAAAATAAATTGCTGGTATGGATGATAAACCCGCACCACACTTTAAATAAAAGTAAATGTGCGGTAAAATAAATTCATAAAGTAAATTGCTTGTTGTATGAACGTTAATTCCCACCATACTTTAAAATATAAAGTAAATATATGATAAAATAAATGTGCTTGTATGGGTATTAATACTACTACAAACTTTAAATAAACAGTAAATATGGGAGATAAAACCACCACCTAATATACATATATAGATATACACATAAAGTATATAAGTAATACCTAGAGCATATTACTATTAATAATATATATATATATCATATACTTTATATAATACAACATATTATATTACCATCAACTTTTCATATTAATATCATATATACTAATATAAAAAGAAATCATATCAAAGTGTAATGGACAAGGATTATGATTGCCACATTAAATGGTTGTGGAGGATTGACCACATGCCCCTGCTTTTCTTCCTTCCATCAACACAGTGGTTAGTAATATAAATAATAGTGCAGCAGAGAAAATTATACCCGAGAACTTCTCGTGCTAATAACGTGTTGTAAAATGAACGGTATATGCGGGAATATTGAGCTGCACGTAAAGTAAATGAGACACAATATTTAACGAGGTTCGGTCATGCCTACATCCTTGGAGAGCAACATCAGTAACTTTTCCACTATGTAAAATAATAGGGCTACAACTTTAGTGTTTATAATCTCTCTAGCTCATTGATTTTTCTCTCTTGGATAATTCTCTGCTCTCTTCTCTCCTCTCACTCTCCTTTTTTTCTCCTTTCCTCTCTGCCTGGGCTCTCATTTTCTTCTCTGATGGTTGGTGCATGGAGCATTTGCAAAAGAGGGAAGCATTTTATAGGCAAATGTCAAGCCATTCCCGTGAGTGTGCATGAAAGCGTTATGCACCAAAGTCTTCAAACCGATAATAAATAGGCTCCACATATTTATTCTTTACAACAGTGGTAGTTATGGTGACCTCATTTTTGGTATGGGAGTACCGATTGATTTGGTTTGATGATGCTAGTTAAATGTATTATTCAACGCCTAATTATGGAGTATTTCTTAGTAATTCTTACCAAATTTTGTTTTGGTGTACCAAACGAAAACACGAGAAGTAAGATTTAAAATCGTAAAACTTCAGTGAAACTGAAAATTTGTCAACCCATACTTCATTTAGAGTCTCCTTAGAAAGGATTTAAATGTGAAGTTCGTTTAGAGAAGATGATAGGAAAATTTTCTAGTTTTATCTAAAATAGCAGGAGTGATGCGTTATTTTCATGAATTTCAGTAAACCGTACATATTCCGCATCCGCAAGTACCAGTGGATTCTCTCCGTCCAACAAAACGCTACGTGGCACGTAAATATCACGCCACGTAAAGAACAGCAGCCCATCTAAACGTGGGTACACAACCAAAGCCCTTTCGACCTCCAATTTCCCAAAATGTTAAGGATAGAAACGTAATAGAGTAAAAAGCTCAAGGGCAATTTCAGCACGACAAGATAATCACACGTGTGCCACCAACATTTTTCTCACAAACTCGCACGCTTGCGTTCTTCTTCTTCTTCCTCTTCTTCTCTGTCAGGGATTCTCCAACAACGAACCAGAGCTTCTCATCGAGATTTTCTCTCTACCTCAATTTCGATCCAATTTCGGTAATCTTTATTCCCTTTTAACTGATTTTTTGGTGACATATCAATTTCGTAGTTTCTGTAAATTCTGTTTGGTTGCTGAGAAAAAGAAGGGGGAAAAAAGAGTAAACTTAAGCTTCCAAATCGTATATTTTATATATGGAATGATTCAATTGAAAATTATTTGAGCAAAGGGATGTTCGTTTGGCTCTCTTTAATTTCAGTTTGGATGGGTTTTCTAAAATTAGTAGTAGGTAGTTGTTAATTATCAGGATTACGGGTGGAAATTTTTTTTTTCCAGGCCAATAAGTTTGTATATTATGAGTTTCAGTATTCAGTGTTCTTGAAAATTAGCTTAGTTCATAAATTGTGAAATTCAGTTTGGTTGTGATTGTAACTTGGCAATTGCTCTGTGTATAATTTGACCTTGGCATTGTATTGCTGTTTTTAGAAATTTCAAAATTGGTTTTTTAATGAGAATAAACAAAATTTGGTCTATGCTATAATGACCATGAGTGGTAGCATTTTTATTGTAATTTTATTTTTCATTACAGGAACAGCTTTTCGTGCTCTAGGGACGACAGATAGGAGCAAGAAAGGTATCCCTACAGAGATTTTTTTTTTTGGCCACCAAATTGTGTTTCATATTAATAATAATAAAAAAGAGTTTTATGTTTTAATTGTCAACTTTGTTATTTTTCAAACATTTGTGATATCAATTGGGTGCTTGTTTTTGTTGGTGGTTTTGTGAACTTTGGGGAGAATACCTACCTTGTATTTGAAGTTGTTACTGTGCTTTGCACTGGCTCATAGAATTTTCTTCTTTTAGCAGTGGAGTCTTCATTCATCATTGTCAAGTTTTTTTCCTTACTAGTTTCCCTTCATACTTGCTGTGCACCAACGTTAACCAAGAAATTTCTAATAAATAAAGTGAGGCAATGTTGGATGGTATTTGTATGATAGGGATGATGTGGGGACAGTTTATGTGTGTACTCAAGTCATTGAAATTCAGAAGCCTTATGATTCCATGCAAGCCAAGATGACGCCCCAAATCCGAAATAACTATTGAGTGAGCTATTATGTTTGTACTTTAGTTGGAACCAGTTTTATTCTGAATAATTGACTCTTTACAGTGCTCCTTTCGTAGGACACTTCTGTTGGAAATTGAGCATCCAAGAAGTTGCAACAGTTATGCACGGGGTACACCCATGTCCAATGCTCAGTTGACTGCTTAACAATTAGTAATAATCGCCATACATGGAATAAATTCACCACATAAGGTGGTTTTAGGCAAGGTAGGCCACGTATGGCATTTTGTGGTGGTCTTTAAGTGATAGGAAGGAGGATTTCCATCGGCTTGCAGTGTAGATCCTAGTCTAACCTTATAAATAATATGAATCTCAATCTTTCAATTTACATGCATATCAGAATTAATGCAAGGGCTTGAATTGAGGTTTATGTGCGTTCGTTGATTTTGAGTTATGGGCTGCAATATTTAAAACTTAGGGAGTTGGGGACCTATATCTCTATCTGCAATACCAAATTATTGTAGTAAAAGATGACTAGCTAGCTCGGGTTGAGCTGTGTAGGAATCTAACTTAACTGTGGGAAGTTTTAGATGAGCCCAAGGCTGAGCAACGTAAAGCTCAGGTTGACCTCCTTATAGTTATATTTCATCAATAAACCTTTACATATGCATTTTGGTTTGTTTTCTTTATCTGTACAGGACTATCACAAATAACTAATGAGACTACTATGATGTTGAATGCTGCCCGCCTACATTTTCTTGTGTACTATCTCTTTATGCTCATCTGTTGATATCCTTCATTGATGATGACACAACTTTCCATTTCCTTTGTTAGCTTTTGTGGGTTGCCTTTAGTAGAATTCTGTTGTAAAAGACATAAAATTCCAGTTTTCTGATAAATACATTCAAGAAGATTAATTTGCATAGCTTATTTTGTGGTGTTGTGCTCCAAGAAACTATTGCCTGGTCTTGCAGAAGCTTGCTGCTCAAACAAGAAAATGGAGCTAAGTACCATCAAAGATGCATTTGAGCGTGTTGTTAAGAAGCAAAAATTATGTTCTTCTAGATCCCAAGAAGTAATTGACCTAGTTGGTCGTGAAATTGAACAGACACTGACACGACTCCTATCAGTTCATGATCCCACCTCTCCTGTTGATTATAGATCCATCCTTGCAGAGCTTAAATTCAAGCTCAATGGAATTGGCCCAATCCACCAGTTAGAGAGCTCACATAAGGAACTAAACGGAAACCTTAGCAAGTACACTAAATTCCTGGAAAAGTCCTTGAATCCAGACATATCAAAGGCATACAGAGATGTTGACTTTGACCATCACATTGAGAATCAGCTGATTGCAAATCATTTTTACCGGCAAGGTTCGTTTGATCTGGGAGATGGCATAATAGATGAGGCTGGAGAACCAGAGTCAACCATTCTAAAATTTCAGTTCGTGGTAATGCATCAGATACTTGAGGCTATGAAGGTTAAGAACCTCGAGCCTGCTCTGAACTGGGTCTCTGCTAACCGCGAGAAACTGAATCACTGTGGCTCAAATCTCGAGCTTAAACTTCATAGTTTGCAGTTTCTGGAGATTTTGAAAAAGGGAACCCAAGCTGATGCACTTAAATATGCCAGGACTTGCCTTGCTCCTTTTGCTTCTCCCACCTCCCCTCACAAGGAAGAGGTCCTGAAGCTCATGGGTTGCCTGTTGTATCCAGGAAGGCTTGACAGCTCCCCGTATTCTGAGTTTACATCCCCAACCCATTGGGAGAAGTCGATGGAAGATCTTACACAGCAGTTCTGCAGTCTGTTGGGGCAGTCCTATAATAGCCCGTTGAGTATGACAATAGCTGCTGGATTGGAAGGGTTGCCAACTCTCTTGAAGTTGGCAAATGTAATGGCTGCGAAGAAGCAGGAGTGGCAGGCGATGAAACAATTGCCAGTCCCTGTGGAGTTGGGGAAGGAATTTCAGTTCCATTCAATATTTGTCTGTCCTGTGAGTAGAGATCAAGGCAGCGAAGAGAATCCGCCGATGTTGATGCCATGTTTGCATGTTCTCTGCAAGCAATCAATCCTGAAGCTGACCAAGAGCAGCTCACGAACATTTAAATGCCCGTATTGTCCAGTGGAGGCTTCAGCTGCTCAGTGCCGCCAGCTATATTTCTAAAAATTGTAATCACCCTTTCTCTGCAAGATCTATGGTGATACCGTACATTGCCTCCATGTGAGATATCAGTTTGTATATAGAAATTCCTTCCAAACTCGTCGTTTGATTCTTGAAGTACCATTAATTTGCATAAAATGTTGAACAAACATTTGTTTATTTCATAGAATGTGATGTCATACAAAGGTTATCTGTTGGAAGCAGCCTAGAACGTGTACATTTTCCAATTTGGACGTTTCATGGTTCCAAAAGAGAACGCAATTTTTATGGATTTACAATTTGAACTTTGATAACAAAACAACTCAGGCAGCAGTAAGTTTGTTACAAATTATAAATCCTAGAAAAATGTCTCCCTTTAAAGGCAATATAATCTTGAGTGCGTAAATATCAGTGTTTAGCATATTTTCTTTTTCTCAAAAGGAGCAGGTGGATATCTAGCTGCAATTTGCCTAGGCCAACCACTTCCAACATTTGTACATTTTTCCTTGGAGGAATATATCATATGATTTCAGAAAATACACTTTTTTTTCTCTTTTTTTTTCTTTTGATTTATTAGGAAATTTCACACTGAAATTCTCAGGAAAAATTGATCAAGCAGCCCCAACAAGCTTCAAGTAAAATTTTCATCTTTGTTATCCCAAATGCGATGTTTGGAAACCTGACCATCATAACAAAAAAATTGATTAAACTCTAGAGTATCTGAATTTGTTATTTCAACAAATTTCACATCCCAACAAAACCGCTAATATTTGACACCCAAATTGCAAACCAAAAGCGATCTAAATGTCTTCTTAGAACCCCATCATTCTCTTCAAACCAGGAAAAAATGCTGAAGCAGAAGATTTTGCAGGTGGGTTTTTGTTAGAATATACAGCTGTGTTTGTACAGCTGTGTTAGTGAGTGTTAGTATAGCTGTTTGTACAGCTATGTTAGTGTTAGTACAGCTGCTATCTTTACAGCTGTGTTAGTGTTTGTACAGCTGCATCTTTACCCTTTGTATAGCTATAAATACCTCCCATTGGAGATGAATGGAATATCAGAAAATTTCTGCACTTATTTCTACTTGGTATCGAGCAAAACAATCTGATTTGCTCTCTTACTTTCTCACAAACATTTCTACCAAAGTTTTTTTCTTTCCTTCTTTCTCTATCATCTTCACCAAGGGTATACTGACCTTGGTGTTGTTATTTCTAAACCATAAAAGCCTGCTGCACATTCGATTCGGTTCAAGACTATGTAGCAGATCGAAGCACCGTAGTCGCCCGAGATTATCAGAGTGACTTTCTACCCCAACAAGAAAACAATTCAGTATTTTTCTTCTTACAATAAATTCAAATTTCCGCTATTATCATGTCTAAATTACCATGGATAATTGATTCAGGGCAATCGATCATATGACCACGTGAGTCATCTCGGTTTACATGTGTTACACGTCCGTCACGTCATTCCTGTCGGATTGCAGACGGGTCTATCACTCGATTGAAGGGGCTGGTTCCCTCTCTCTTTCCTCAACTTTACCTTTATCTTCTCGTGTTACACGTTCCTAATCTCTCAAATAATCTTCTTTCCATCACCAAATTACCAACATGTTAAACTGCTACGTAATCTTTTTTTCTACTCACTGTATTTTTCAGGATCTTCTCACGAAGAAGACGATTGGTATTGGTAAGGAGAGAGGAGGTCTCTACTACTTGGAGACGCCAGGCAGTCTCAAATTCAATCTGGCCGTGGGCTTCAAGCGACAAGAGACAATGTTTTAGACCGAGAAAAATTCTTCTATGGCATCGTCGTTTAGGACATCCTTCGTTTATCTATTTGGAACGCTTATTTCCTAAGTTATTTACTAACATTTCAGCTTCTAGTTTACGCTGTGAACATTGCATTTATGCAAAAATCATCGTGTCTCGTTTCCACCCAGCTTTCATAAAAGTGTCGAGTCCTTTTCTCGTATTCATACCGATGTGTGGGGTCCGTTTTCAATTCCTACTTCTTCGTGTGCTCGATATTTTATATCTTTTATTGATGATTGCACTAGAGTGTGTTGGGTTTATCTCGATGAAATCCAAAAGTGAAGTTAGTATTGTTATTCCTAAGTTCTATCAACTAATCAATACTCGATTTCATGTCCAAATTCAGGTTTTTCATTCTCGATAATGGACGTGAGTTTGTAAATCATTCTCTTCTTGAATTCTTCCAAAGAAGATGGCATTATCCACCAGGACAACTACGGCTTACACACCCCAACAGGCGGTATAGCAGAGCGTAAGAACCGCCATCTCCTCGACGTGGCCAGGTCCTTATGCTTTACTATGCAAGTTCCCAAACAGCCTGGGCTGATCTTGTCATGATCTTGTCTTCCTCATTAATGTAATGCCTACTCGTGTTCTTGATTATCAAACACCCATAAAAGTATTGTCTCAATTCCACTCAATCCCTTCCTTGCTTAATTTGCCCCTAAAATCTTTGGTTGTCTTTGCTATGTCCATGTTCACTCTATTCACAGGACAAATTAGATCCACGTGCTCTTAAATGTGTCTTTCTGGATATCCTCCATCACAAAAAGGATATAAGTGTTTTCATCCTCCTTCTCGGTAAGACATATGTGTCTATGGATGTTGAATTCTGTGAACAAGAATCTTATTTCTCAGAGTCTCTACTTCTCCTCTTCATGGGGAGATTAGAAGTCTGAAGAAGAGAAGTTGTGGTTTGAAGCTGAAATTGGACCATGTTATGTTCTCCCTACTCAAGGTGAGGGGAGACGTCGATTGAACCCGAAATTGAATCAAATTCAATTCTCCCTACTCAAGGTGAGGGGAGAAACCTGTTACCTTGCAAACGTTTGAAAGAAGGAAAAAGAAACATGTGGATGTTCCATTGCCACCTCCTCCGGATCCTTCTCTCCATGATACTACCATCCAATCGAATGATTCTTGAGAATGATCTTCGTGTACATGCCTCTGTCCCTATCTTATCTCTTTCTTCCGATATTGACTCATTACCTGAATATGATCATGTAGCTCCACTAGAAACTCCCTTGGTTCCACATGATGAGGACCAGGGAGAAGATATCCTATACGTGATCGTCACCCTCCGAAAAATTTGGTTTCCCTTCATCCAATAATGTTAAGTATCCCATTTCCAACTATATTTCATACCACCGTCTTTCTAAGTCTCATTTGACTTTTGCACAACAATTGTCTTCTCGTGTCTATTCCTAATAAGTTTCAGGAAGCCCTTGATGATCCTAAATGGAAATCTGCTATGGTAGAAGAAATGAAGGCTCTTCGTAAAAACTCTACATGGGAGATGGTTGAGTTACCAAGAGACAAGAAAACTGTGGGGTGCAAGTGGGTGTTCACGGTGAAGCGGAATTGAGATGGTTCGATAGAGAGGTATAAAGCACGACTTGTGGCAAAGGGCTATACCCAGGCGTATGGGATCGATTATCGTGGAGACATTTGCTCCTGTTGCCAAGATGAGTACGATCGAGTTCTTCTTCGTTGGCTGCCAACTTAGATTGGCCGCTAAAACAGTTTGACGTCAAAAATGCCTTTCTACATGGAGATCTACAAGAAGAGGTTTACATGGACCCTCCTCCAGGGTTTACACCTAAAGGGGGAAAGGTTTGCAGGTTAAGGAAGGCTTTATATGGCCTTAAACAGTCACCTAGGGCCTGGTTTGGCGGTTCGATCATTCCATGAGAAACTATGGCTTTAAACAGTCTCAAGCTGATCATACACTATTTCTTAAGCGTGTTGGCAGCAAGATTACTTTGCTAATTGTTTATGTGGATGACATGGTTGTTAAGGTAATGATGAACAGGAGATTGAGAATCTTCAAAACTACTTGGCCAAAGAGTTTGAAATGAAAAATCTGGGATCCCTCAAGTATTTTCTAGGAATTGAAGTTGCACGCTCGAAGAAAGGCATCTTCTTATCTCAATGAAAATATGTTCTTGATTTGCTAGCGTAGACTGGAAAATTGGCGTGCGAACCTATTAATACTCCAATGGAGGTTAACCATGGATTGTCAATTTATCCAGATCAGGTGCCTACTAACAAGGAGAGGTATCAAAGGTTGGTTGGAAAGCTGATTTATCCGGCTCATACAAGACCTGACCGTCTTACGCCGTTAGTGTTGTCGGCCAGTTCATGCATAATCCAAGTGAAGCACACCAAGGTGCAGTGGATCGAATTCTCGTGTACTTGAAGTATACTCCAGTGCAAGGGTATATTGTTTTCAAAACATGGGCATTTAGATGTGGAAGGTTACACTGACTCGACTTTGCAGTGCTCAAAACTTGATAGAAAATCAACTTCGTGTTATGTGTCTTTTGTTGGTGGTAATCTTGTAACTTGGAGGAGTAAGAAACAGGGGTTGTGTCGAGATCTAGCGCTGAAGCAGAGTATAGAGCACTCACCATGGCATAACCGAGCTTATTTGGTTAAAGATTCTAATAAGGGAACTCGGGTTTGAACCTAAGAAGCCTATGATTATGTATTGTGACAATACAGCTGCCATTGAAATAGCAAATAATCCAGTACATCATGAGAGAACAAAGCATATTGATATTGACAGACACTTTATCGGCGACAACTTGGCAAAAATGTCATTCGAGTGCCGTATATAAAGAGTGAAGACCAACTTGCAGATATGATGACTCATGTCGTTTCTAGCAGTGGAACTCTACTCTTCACTAGACAAGTTGGGCATGTGCGATATCCATGCACCAACTTGAGGGAGTGTTAGAATATACAAATTTGTGTTTGTACAAATTGTGTTAGTGAGTGTTAGTATAGCTGTTTGTACAAACCTATGTTAGTGTTAGTACATACTGCTATCTTTACAATTGTGTTAGTGTTTGTACAAATGCATCTTTACCCTTTGTATAGCTATAAATACCTCCCATTGGAGATGAATGGAATATCAGAAAATTTCTGCACTTATTTCTACTGTTTTCTTCATGGAGATGTTCTTCAACCAATTCCTTAACAGACTTTGCAGACAATGGGTGAAAATTGACTCCCCACTCAAACAAACCCTTTAACCAAAACCCACTTGTCCTCCTCCTCCATGTTCCTCCATTTCTTCTTCACCTCCTCTCGATTTTGAATTGAGGTACTGCACAGCTCCGTGAAGAGAAGCTCTCTGCTCTTCTTCATGGCCTCTTCTCTCTGCATGAAAAGGTTGTTCATCTTTGACAAATCTGATGCAAGCTCTGCATCACTGATGTTTTTGTTGTTGCAGTGGATTATTATTTGGGTTTTGGGTCTGGTGTTGAAATGGGTTATGGATGGGAACGAATTGGTGTGGAATTTTGGAGGTTGTTTGGGGATTTTTGGGGAAAGCAGATTCATTCTTAGGGCCATTTTGAGGATTTTTGTTTCTGTTTCAGATTGGTTAGAGGCTCAGGAGGATGTAAAGGAAACAGTGCGAGGTTAAAGAAAAGGGTGCTGTTAAACGAACTCTAAAATTAATCGAGTATACCTACTACT
The DNA here is from genome assembly GCA_024362665.1 of Prunus padus. Lineage (NCBI taxonomy): Eukaryota > Viridiplantae > Streptophyta > Magnoliopsida > Rosales > Rosaceae > Prunus > Prunus padus. The sequence continues at coordinate 10,681,658 of JANFAM010000006.1, read as the reverse complement.
AAACTATTTATTGAATTACTAATTTACCCTAATATAAAATGACAAAAAGATATATTGAATATTAAAACAAAAGTAATTTTAATAAGTATACCCTACTCAACATTTGAACCTTAATCAAATTAGAATTTGTAGTTTGATTTCAAACAGATTTGATATAAAAATTCAAAATCTCATATTCTTGGTCAAAATATAAAAGATATTGCCAGAGGAGGTTGAAACTGAATTGAAGGAAGCAGCTATGATATCTATGGGAACTGAAGTTAGCGAGCTTGATTTGATTAACATCAAAGAACTCTGTGACCAAGTGCTCTCTCTCTCGAGTACAGAGCTCACTATATGATTATTTAAAAACAGGATGAACACCATTGCACCATATTTGACTGCTCTCGTTGGAGAGCTTGTTGGTGCTCGCCTCATTGCCCATGGTGGTAGCTTGTTGAACCTTGCAAAGCAGCCTGGGAGCATGGTTCAGATTCTTGGAGCTAAAACTCCAAAAATCCCCACCAACCTGCTCATAGCAAACATCAATTAAATTCAAGGCTTGTGACATTTCAACCATCCCAAGTTCACCTACAGGGGTTGGCGCATTCCTTCCACCAATAATCTTAGGAGCAACAAATGCGAACACCTGCAACACATTGAATTTGGCAGAGGCAAAATCCCCGTTAACAAATCCAATTAAAACAGAAAAAGAAACAAACAATCCCCACGTACCCAATGAATGAGTTCAAATTGCCTATCTCGATCTTGGTCGTTTTGATTTGATGAAGGGAAAAGGAGTTCATAGGAAGAGATTTGATGAAACCAATTCATGTAAAATTAGAGCTGGCAATATTGTACACGATTCGTTAACACGACACGAATTCGCACGAAAATTTCAGTATTTTGGTTTGAGTTATCGTGTCGTGTTGTTATCGTGTGGACCCGTTAGCCACCCGTTAAGCTAACGTGTCGTTTCAGTGCCCATTCGCGAATACACGAACCAACCCGTTAAGAAAGGGTAATTTTGTAATTTACAATTCTAAAAAATCTGCCATAACCCTAGTAACCCTTTCATTTTGGCGTCGGCGCATCTCTTCTCCTCCCTGCAGCTTTTTTTCCTCTCTCAAACCTCATCTTCTCCTTTCTTGCCATCTCTCTCCATTTATCTCTTTCAAAAACCTCTCTCAAAAACCTCATCTTCTTCTCCTTACGATCTCACATCTGTCTCTGTCTTCCAAGATTGTCCCCTGCCAAATTATCTCTCAAGGTACGAATATCTTTTTGTTGTTGATAAATTTGTTTGGTTTTCAGCTTTGCATGTGTCTCTGTGTTCTATATGTTATGGGTATCAATCATCATAGTTGGAACTCCATCAATCATCTTTCTCTTCTGCTGTTGTTACTGGGAAGCTATCAAATAGGACATTCACTTCATTAGATCCGCAGCTCTCTTTTTCTTCACTTGCCCTGTCAAACAATCCGATCACAAATCTTTGGTTGCTGTTAATTGGCTCAACATGATTGCGCATATGACTTTCGACTGAGGAGATTTCAGGAGGGCGGGTTGCCATCCACCGTTCCAGCCAGCTCCATCCCATGTTCTGTTCTGTGCCATCAGATGTGGTGTGTCTTTTCTTCGAACAGATCCTTAGCTTCAAACAAATAGGAAAGTTAAATATTCGACAATCGTAACACGAGTCTAGGACCTCTTTCAGGAATGAATTTCATATGTACCTGTTGTGAAAAGGCATAAGCCAGTGCTCTCTCACGCCTGGTTGTTGCTTCCAGTCTGTTCTGAATCCTCATTTTTGATATGTTGCTACTCACCGTGCTATCATCCCATTCTTCCTGTAAATTTCAGCAAATCTTAAGGATTGTATGTGATTCAATATCGGTACATATATAAATAACTTAGACGCTAGAATTCACTTTGTTGTGTGTTTTGTTTACATAACTAGTCCTTTGGATTACAAAACCTACCAACAACTAATCCCACCCTGCACATGAAATTTCCCATATTCCATGTGGAGTACAAATGCATGACCTACAAGGCTATGATGAAGCCATTAATGCAAAATGTGCTTAATTAGTTTTCATGGAACAGAAGCAGTACATCCGAAAACTAAACTTAAGGTTTCAGCTGGTTCTCCTTCTACCACATTTGTTAACATTTTGTAATTCTACCAGTTACTTGTCAAGATACTATTACTAAATCAGGGCAAAGCTCCAATAGTATTTCTCTTGAAGATTAATGAGAGGTATTGATAAGTAATTGATATTTTATCAATATAATATTTCTCAATAATTGTATACTTCTCTCATAATTGTCTATGATTTTTTCTTCCAGGAAAATTGGAATTGGTGAAATATTGAAGTGTGGATCATGTTCATGGACTTCATACTTCTTAGTTTTTGCATTTTCCTTTTGTTATCATGTATCATGTTCATGGATGTTGAAGTTTGGATTAAGTTCAAGAATTTTAAGGTTGTATTGTATTGGAATGATATTGATTTTTGGGTTGTATTAGAATGATATGGATAATGGATTAGTTCAAGAATTTTAAGTTCAAAAATAGGTTTTTTTTAAATTATTTTTTAAAGTTTATTTTCTTAACGGGTTAAACGGGTCGTGTCGTGTAATTCGCGAATTGTGGCGAATCGTGTTCGTGTTTGATATTTTCCAATTTTCTTATCGTGTCAGTGTCGTGTCAACCCGTTAAGAATAACGGGTTAACACGAACACGACACGAATGCGATAACACGACACGAATGCCACTATGTAAAATAGGGTATATTTAGTATTAGGGTGTTGTGTGATAGTGTATTATGGTGTATTATGAGTATTTTTGGTAGTTAAATAGGGTATACTTAGTTAATTTTACATTTTGATTTTATTATTAGGATGTACTTATATCATAGAGTGTACTCAGTTAATTTTAGGGTTCGTTTAACAGCACCCTAAAAAAAATTTTGTCCATTTTTTGAGAGCTAGCCCACAGGCAATGTTTATGGTGTGGCCCTGTGATATAACATCAAGCCCAATCCAGAAGTGTGTTATTTTTTTCGGTTTAAAAGTTAGGAAGGGGAGAGCGGCAAATGCAGCTAATCTGTACCATAACACCCCATTATTCAATCCCGAAGTTTATTTGAGTAGTTGTAAACTTTAAATTATAAAAAAATTATTCTTAGCATTGAAATTATAAAAAATTATGTTCAGATAAAAAAAAATTACAACAAATATGTCAATGTTTTACATTATTTCTTCAGCATTTTCTAGGAGAAAAACTTGATATTAAATGCATTTTTTTTTTCATCACCGGAAACAAACACATTTCCTTTCTAAATAAAATGCATTTAGCAATTAATTATCAAATGAACGAGTAATATGTGTATCGGAGTCCTGCAAGGGATTGCAGGCTTGTAGCTAAAGTGATTCACAATATTTCTTACTTTGCATTCGAAGTCCTGTGTCTCGCTCTTCACAAATATTGTTTGTATCAAAATCTATATAAGCTTTAAACTGAGGGTATACTTCACATTTGTGGAGTACTTATTTCAACTTTTGTAACAATATTTTATTACTATCCTTCTTATTAGTTTTGTTAGACTTCGACCGCAAGTAGCGTACTCGCTCTTTTGCACCCAAGTTTAATACTTTTATTCGTACATTGGAGTAGTTAAAATATTGCTTTAAAAAAAAATCATTTGACTATGAAAATGGAGACGCTATTTTAAGCAACACAGTCACGATTAAATACATTAAAAACAAAACCTACACACTTGGCTATTCCAATTTTTGACTCAGAGGATCCATAAGCCATGATGTAAGGATCCAGGAGCCTCCCCAAATAATCTTAAAGAAAAGCGATGAAAGAACATTACTCATTTGTTACAAAAAAATTTCTCTTGATTTGATTTTGTTACAATTTGAGTGCAATCTGTACCATGCCACTCTCCTTCACGAAAGAGAGGAAACAGCAGCTTTCCTCCATCTATAAGCTGCCGCCAAATTTCCCAGTTAGACTTGTGCAGTGATTGTATGCACCCAATGCCCACCTTTATCTTGTCCCACTTCGTGTACAAAAAGAATCGGCTGATTCGGCTCAATTCGGCTTATGTGAAAGCCATCCTTGTATCCAATTTCAGATCATAGGTTCTACCAAGTGTGCATCATCCTATCTCCAACCTAATACGGATCAGCTCTGTTAAAATGTCAACCCATGTATCTGGTACACCAGGTAAGCACCAGTGCATGCAGTCCTGGCCCCAGATTGTGACGGCATCCTTCTGTCCCAACCAAATTGCTGGATGGGCATCCGCTCTGAACTCACTCAGATAAGTCAGGTTAAGCAATTGAATATCGGTTCGTTGCAAAGTGTCTTCAACCAGATGATTCAGCAGTCTTTCTTCTTTATTCGGTCCATTGTTGCTGGGGTCAAACCACAAGTCAAGCTGTTGAGGTATTACTATATGATTTTCTCAAGAAAACAGGGGGGGCACAAGGCATCGTCTAAACAAAAATTAGAGGAAAGAGAAAAACAAAATGAAGTACGAGATTTGGTTTCAATTTCAAGCCATGGTTAGGTTATGAATTGTTCATGAATATTCCAGAGCACATAAATAAAATTTGAAAGAAAGTTCTACGATTTGTTCCACAATGGACACGAACCAAACTGATATTATAGCTCATATATGAAACCATGGTAAGTGGCATAACGAAGGAAAGCCATCATGAATACAGCCATCATGAATACATACCTGCTGCTCTTCAAGGGGCTTATTGAACAAGCAACTGCCATTTTGATTCCACTCACCCCCGTAGAAATGCCTTGGTGATTGTAACCGCCATAACTTGAGTGTCTTTTGAGGAAGTTTGTTTTGTATGTAAGAGACCATATTCTCAAGAACAACTTTAAATCCATCCAATATGTCAAGGGGAGGTAAGATTGGTTTGCCCGCACGATAAAAAGTGAGAGGAGTCTCTTTTGGGAACTTATCAGAACTCCACCTAGTTAGGCACAAATTCTTTAGTAATTCCATGCTGTTTTCTGCAGAAATATGAATGGATAACAGAGGCCAGAGTATGCAAACCAACTAATGAGGTGCCAGCTCAATGAAAAAAATTGAACAAGAGATTTGAGTGTAGCGCTAGTGTATCCATTATTAAGAGGGAGCTTTCTGATTTTCTTTTTGAAGACTTCAATATTTCTTAAAGTTATTCTGTTCATTTCAGAAACCAGTCACAACCTCTGTGTGTGTGTGTGTGTAATTATCTCTATGTCAATAAATTTTTGTCCCGGCATTCATGTTTCAATAACAGTCCCATTAATAATAAGGGATAGAACAAGTCACTTCATCAGTACCACAGAAGGAGGACCATACTATTCATGATGTTAGTAAAACTAGAATTAAGACCCTTATTGGCATGAATTTAAAATTTTCAAAATATAAATAAACGCTGGATAAATCAGTTCATTAACCAACATCTTTGATGAATTAGGAGAAGGGACAAGATAATTACCAATGCCCAGTATTGAAAACAAGGACATCATAAAAATCAGCAATGTTGGCCCAATCATCAGCAGGAATATCAACATCTACTCGATGTATTCCTTTCACTCCATCTTGGTCACCACGTGCAGGCTGTTTCAACTGCCACCTTGATTTAATGAGCTATGAGCATGTGAGGTTTCCATTCTCAGAAATTTTTTCAGACGAATATGAAACTCAGAAAAAGACAACTAACAAGATTCTAGGTTGAGTTTCAGTTGAGGGGAACCATGAAGACCGCCACAGGTTCCCCTCAAACCTCAGGGAAAACCAAAACAGAATGTTATATAAGCAAGAAAGAAATGACATTTTTCCAAGCACTTCACGTATGTATATCCATTAATATCTAAACATCCGTTTCCTCCAGAAAAAAAAATTAAGTTGCTTAAGGTTAAATCCACCAAACTCGTCACTTCACATATTTTTGTGCACTTTGTTCGTTTTTGTAACAATATACGTAATGATAGCACATAACAACATTTATTCTTCTCATTATACTACACTAAACATCAATGCATAGTTATAAATCAAACTAGGTAGCAGAAGCAAAACAATCCCATGAAAGAATTGCATAGAAAACTAACAATCTTACTCATATTTGGCGAGCAACACTGCCCGATGATACCCCACTGTAACATTGAACTTAGGAAAATAAGCTCCTCTCCAAGCCCCCTTCCTCTTCCACTTCTTAGCACCCAAATCAGCCACTCTCAGAATGCACAAAAACGATACCAAAAAGTTCTCATTCAGAGAGTCGCCGACAAACCCAATATTCCTGTTCCTCATCAGACCCAGAAATCGAACCGGGTCGATCCGATGCAAAACGCAATCTTGAGGGACCCATTTCCAAGAATTGATGGTACCCATATTGTCCCTCTTGTTCCTCAAGCAGTTCCAGGCGTTTCTGTGAAATGGGCAGGTCTCATCGTACATGGGTCTGCGGTTGGGGTCTTGGACCCAATGGCCATTGAAGAGATTGCAGGAGGGTAAAGTGGGGGTTTTCTTGGGTTGTGGGGATGGTGAAGAGGGGGTATGGAAGGGGAGGAGTGAAGAGTAGATAAAGAGGAGCAAGAGGGTCAGTAGAATGAGCCATGGGAAGAGGGGTGAGAGTAGCTTGGGTGCCATGGTGAAGAAGCATTTGTCATCTATTTCTATTTTTGAGAGAGAGAGAGAGAGGGGGGCTTGAGCCTTTGGAAAAACCAACGTAAGCTTCACCGCGTGCTAATTTCTCTTCAGATCCGTTAGAGCACTTCCACCGCAAGGGGGGAGGGCAGGCAAAAGGGGCCCAAAGGCCCGAAAATCTCCTCCAGTGTGCAAGGTCCAGCCTGGGCAAGGGGTGGGACCCATCAACCCGCAACCCCACGGGCAAGAATCGATTGGGCTATGGCTAGAAGGTTGAAATGCACGCGCCAACGGTAAAAAAAATTTGATTTCAGCCGCTGATGTCAGCGCTGGCAGAAACCAACGGGAAGAAGCCACATGGCGCTTCCCGGACGCTCCAATCATAGATTTCTGAGAAATCCAATGGGTTCGAAATTTTTTTAAAAAAATACCAAAAAATTCTGAATTTTTTTTTCTATAAATACCTACCAATATTATTCACTTTCCATAACAAATCTTCATACAAATTCTTCTCCTTCAAATATTTTTCACTTTCCACACCAAATATTTTTCTTCTTAGGAATTTTTAAAAAATACCAAAAATTCTGAATTTTTTTCTATAAATACCTACCAATATTATTCACTTTCCACAACAAATCTTCATACAAATTCTTCTCCTTCAAATATTTTTCACTTTACGCACACCAAATATTTCTCTCCTTCACTAAATTCCATTTGTGTCAAAAAAAATAAGTGGCCTCTTCCATTGAAGCCGAAGACACGTGGACAACCGTTGAAAATATTTTGTTGTGTGAATGTTGGGTCAAAGTTGGTCATTACCCGATCACGGGCAATGAGATGAACTTCTCTCATATGTGGAGAAAAATTCATGGAGAATTTTGTGAAAGATCGGGTTCGACTCGGACTGAAATGACCTTGGCTAGTAGGTGGAAATTTTTGAATAAAGAATTAGGGAAATGAAGAGATGCGTTGGCAAAAGCGAGGGAAATGGTTCGAAGCGGTGAAAATCTTGGCAACGAGGTAACAAATTTCTAATTGTTGTTTTATTCAATTTAATGTTTATTTTCTTGGATTTCCAATTTTATTTTTTTAAAAGATTCTTCAAGCACAAATGTGGTTTTGTGCCATTGGCCAAGGTAATAAAAGAATAAAAAATCACCAACATTTGGACGTTGTGAAGAATTGTTCGAAATTCACTATACGTGGTTCATTCAGTTGTGTGAAGAAAACCATTACACAGGGCTCCTCAAGTGAACAATGCCTACAATCAGTTCCCGTGGTGCGTTTCGTGGAGGAAATAATGGCACGATTACGTCCTCTGAGGGAAAATACTCCGCCATGTCGTGATTCGATGGAACTGCCTCCGCCAATGATTGAGCCGTCTTTGTACTCGATTGTGTCGGACTATGAGGACCTGGAGTATTTAATTGTATGATGAGTGAGATGTGATCTTATAATAAATAGTGACATGTGGCAATCGAAAATCTTATCCAAATTAATCGTTTAAGTATAAAAAATTGAAAATAAATTAAAGTGAATAGTGATTGCCCTTGCCCTTAGAGCAAGTCCACCGGTGCAGCCCAGGCAGGGGGGGATGGGTCCCACGGGCTTGAGCCCAAAATGTTGTTCCAGCGGCACTTTGTTGCCAGGGCAGGCAGTGGGCCCATGCGGACTGGGCTGGCCCTCAGGTAAGTCTTGCCTGGCCTGCTGCCCAGGCAAGCTGACGTCAGCGATATTTTTGCTGACGTCAGCGACATAAAAAAATATTTAAAAAATCTGAAAAAATCCAAAAAAATTCAGAAATATTTTTTAATACATACCTATCAATTTTATTATTATTAATTGCATACATACAACTAAAATTAATCCCATGTAAAAAATAAAATTAAAATAAAAGTGAATGGTAGTTGCCCTTTGCCATGGCAACGGATGGAAATGCATATTACTATTTGCAAAGGCAGCCACTATTTGATAGGAGCATAATTATGCGACTTAGATGGCTTGTTCTTGTGCGTTTACATTGTGTTTTCTTAGTTAAAGTAGTCCTTTAAGCTAGTTTTATGTGTTTTCAGGTTTTAAGGGCAAAGTATGCAAAGTAATGCATTTTGGAGCCTTTTGGAGTACAATTGAGCTTGGAATGGATATCATATGCTTGGAGCCAAAGGAATGGACGAAATTGAAGATTTAAAGATAGGAAGGGAGCAGAATGCATGCAATTCAAGCATGTTATGACATGATTGGGATGAGAGGAAATTGAGCTTAAGGACAAACCCAATTTGGCCCACACTCCCTGTCAATCCAGTTTCGTAGCTCATCTTGCAGGCCTCATTTCAGTAACCTACACAGATCGGATGAGAAGATATTCTTCATGGAAGTTGTTCACATGGGTGTCTAGAATAACATATCCAAATTTCAGCCCAATTGGAGAAATCTGGAGTCCTCAGCCCGTTAAACACTAAACCATGCTCAGGAGGCATTTAATGTGCAGCTGCCAGCTTATGAGCCTTGGGTTCCACATCTCCTTTGAGCCATGTGCCTCACATAAGCAGTACCTGACTTTGGACCTAACATGTTGAGCAAATTAGGGAGGCATTTCAGCTAGGGAAGTCTCAAGGAGTAAAACAAGGCATGCTTAATTGGAGGAAACCTGTTTGCACAAATCAAGGAGCAGTTTCCATGATTTCTGGTGGGCTGCTTTACACCAGTCAAAGGGAGGACGAATTTGGCACTATAAGGGGGGATAGAGAGACTCACATGAGGGGAGATTCAGATACACATTGAGTTGCAAAAAGAGAGAGAGGGGGGACTCAACCATTCTCTCATCATTCACACCAGAAAACTTCACCCATTCTCTGCAGTCACCATCCTTCACCAATCTCCATATTTTCTGACCCTAAACCTTCCTAGCCATGCCATACTCCCATCCTAGACACTTTTCCACCATTCTACATCATCCATAACCACCACTACTCACACACCCATCCAGATTCCACAAAGAGAGCAGAGAGCTACTTGCAAAGGAGAGAGGAGCTTGGAGCTGTCCTGGGAACTACCTTGCTACCACCATCTGCTAGCCCAACACGCAGCAAAGAGGAAGGAGGAGTGCCTTGAATGTGCTTGCCATTCAATTGAGGATTGCTGGAACGTTTAGGTGTTTTCTTTCTTTTATTTTCAATGTTTCAATTCAATAATCTCTGTGTTGTGAGTATGAGGAACTAAACCCCTCTTAGTTAGGGGGTGATTCGAAACCATGTACATACTTGCAATATGAATTGATTACCTTTAGTTGTGATTTCATAAGTTGTGAATTCAATTCGTTTAACTGCTTGATTGATAACTTATTCGTGTATGTTTATTAAGAGTGCACGCTTAGTTTTCATGCATGAATATGATGCTAGAGTATAAGGGAGTTTCACCTAATAGTTACAATCTTATATTCACAAGTAGTGGAGGTCGCTTATAAATGATCGCGTTAAATGAATTCTTGGCACGAGTCTCATGCTCGTCATAGTACGAATGCCTCGTCAATACTTATAGTTCTCATATTGCTTAATGATCTTTGATTGTATCTTTATTGTGCTTTTCACGTAAAGGACTTTTGAAGAATGTGTTGAATTGTTGTATGCGCTTTCCCATCCAATTTAATAACTTAAGGAGAACTTGAAGGTTAATTTAAGCGGACCTAATTAACCTGGGGTGTTGAGTTTCATGATTTATCGAAAGAACAACTGAAAATTGGTTTATGTGCAAGTATGTCGTGTGTGGAGAAGAACCCTCTAGCTAACCTTCCATCCATAGTTTCATCCAAACTCGTTTTATAATCTGTTTTAATTACAATCTGTTTTCTTTGTTTCCAAATTCGTCAAAACCAATCCCCCCTTTATTTTGAAGTGTCATATTAGTTAGAAAGTGGTTTAGTTTGTGTTTTTAAGTGTCTTGAGTCAAGTTATAACATATTTTCGTCCAAATTCTTCCTTAGTGTTCAAAACTGCCCGAGAAAGTGGTTTTAGGCGGTTTTGAGTGTTCGCTTGTTGATTTGAGTCTTTTGGTTTGTTTTGGTGTTTTAAAGTATAGTTTTGCATTCTTTGAGTCTAATTTAGTGTTTTAAACTTTGTTTTAAGTTTTGAGTCAGATCTCAAGTGATTTAGCTCCCTCCTAATCCCGGCCTAGAACGATCCCTACTTACATTCCATACTACAATTGATAAAAAGAGGGTTTAATTTGTGTGCTTATATTCAACGCACCACTATTCACTTGAATAGTAGCCCCCTAGCTCCCTCCCCCTTGCCATGGCAACCCCAACGGGTGGAGTTGCTCTTAGGGGTGGAAACAAAAAAGATAAGGGCTGCCACTATTTATGTAAATAGTGACAAACCTTGCCTTGCCTGTGCTCTTAGTTAAAATCTCATAAAAACAATTATCTTGGTAAAACATTCAAAATACCATAAAATACCCTCGATAATGCAAACATTAAGAATTGAAATTATTAATTAAGTGAGAATAATGTGGTAAATTCACACATTTTCATATTAAATTTTTAAAAAATTAAAAACAAATCATATAATAAGTCCTATTTTTATGGAACACAACTACCCATTATCTCTTTTAATTCTAAAGTAAAAAAATAAAATAAAAACAAAACAAAAAATAAAACCAATTGGCAAGGGGCTAGTATATATATATAAAGCAAAAGGCAAAAAACGGCAAAACATTCAAAATACCACCAAAACACTTAGTTAATGAAATCCCTACTATTATAAAGTCAAGCAAAACGGTTGGGCTCACAGGCTTCACCAAAAAAATTTGGACAGAAACATCCCTGAAAAAAAAAAACCCAATAGTTGATGAGAAATTCATGTTTTAAATTCGGGTGGTTATTTTTGTAAAAACACAGTTAAATTAGAAGAAAAAAATACAAACTCACAAAACTCGCCCAAATTATGTGAAAGGAGTAGTTCCTTCCAGTTTTCACCCCACTTGCCTCACACCCCACATCATCCCCTCCATCAGGGAAAAAAAATTACTACCAATACTTTTACAGTCAAAAAATATGGGTAGAATATTTTCATATTGCATTTCATTCTCAAAAAGGAGGTATTTATAATACAAGGTTGTAAACCCTAGTAGGGTTATACAAGGAAACATGATAAAATCATAATTATACAATATATGTACAAAAGGAAATAAATAAACGCATTCTTCATGCAGAAACGCAGAAACGTATGTAGATTTCTTCCTTGAGGTCGCCATGCAGAAACGCATACTTTACATCAAATTGTAACAACGGCCAATCTAGATTAGTAGCAAAGGACAAAAGTACACGCACAATATTGAGCTTTGCTATCGGGGCAAAGGTCTCTGAATAATCCACTCCATAGGTTTGGGTATAACTCTTTGCTACCAATCTAGCTTTGTAATGGTCAATGGAACCGTCAACCTTATGCTTCAAAGTAAACACTCATCTACACCCAACATCTTTCTTCCTATTTGGCAAAGGAACTAAATCCCAAGTGGCATTCTTGTTCAATGCTTCCATCTCAACATTCATTGCATCCACCCATTTGGAATCAGATAAAGCATCCTGCAACTTAGTTGGCATACATACACTAGATAATTGACACAAATATGATGCATATGACTTAGATAAATGATGAGTTGACACATAATGACTAATGGGATATTTGGACTTGGCATGTATATCAGGAGAATATTGTACTTTAGGTTTCCCACGAGTGGTTCGTGGGGGTAATTGATAAGTAGATAGATCATAAAAATTACCTCACTATTATCACGAGTTGATTGGGACAATGGTAAGGCAGAGGGAGGTATCGCATCAAACTCATTTGAAGAAGAATCACTGTCACCATTTTCAGAACCATGCGACCGGTCATTTTCTAGACAGACGACTGGTCATTTCTTCACTAACGCCAGGAGTTTCACTTTCGATAAAAGGCGACCGATCATTTCCTTTTGGGCAACCGGTCGCCATGTCATTGTTATCGGGATTTTTGCTCTCGGGAAAAAGTGACCAGTGGTTTCCTTCTGGGCGACTGGTCATTTCTGCCTAAGCTCCTCCGCCAGAACTCTCCAATTCATTCCCCCTCTACCCCTGAATTGGAGAGGTAGATGAGGGAGACACATAATATGATACATCTTCATGGAACGTCACATCCAAAGTAACATGCACTTTCTAGGTAGGAGGATGATAGCACTTATAACCCTCTGAGTAGTAGAATAGCCAATGAAGACACAGTTTAGAGCACATGGATCAAGTTTACTCCGTTGATGAGAGTAGACATGCACATAGGCAACACACCCAAACACCTTCGGGGGCAACTTAGAGACAGAAACCGGAGAAGCATGGTCACACAACACATCAAGCCAGGGATAAACCCATGATTTCAAAATGGGGTGGGCTAAATTTACCTTACGTACAAACCTATAGAAAACTTTCGACGGTACAAGTGAATTTCATTGAAAACAAAAATACACGTAGGGGGGGGGACATAATGAGCCTTACCCCTCAAAATGCATGTAGTACATGCAATGCAAATACAAATAAAAATACAAATAACACTTATATAAGTTGAACCCTTCAAGTCTTCACATCGTTAAAATCACTAATTATTGATTCATTATCTATATTATCAGCAAATTCTCTTTCAATATGAAGTAACATACAATCAGCAAGAAACTCATCACCTATCTTGTTCTGAAGTAGATTTTTAATAAGTCTCATACATGAATATGCTCGTTCTGTTGTTGCTGTAGACATAGGAAGAGTTAGCACCAAATGAATCAATCTATCAATCAAGTGATATGTTTTTGCTAATCTTGTTTCAATTAAACGCTCAAGTAATATAGGGATGGAATCAATATTCTTGAAGGCTAGAATGCAATCCATATCAATCTTATAAAATCTCAATTGCTGATTTAAAGCATGTAACTCAGTTGTAGTGAAATCATAAGGGTAAAATTTCTCAGCAAGAGTGCATATATCACCAATGTTAAATCGTTTGAAAGCATCACGAGGATCTAATGCTGAGCTAAAAGAAAGGAGTTCCACAGTCACATCTGGAAATGTAGTATTTAACTCCCCCAACTGGTAATCTATTACCTCATTAAATACATCAATATGATAATAATGCTCAACTGTGATGCAATCTCTTTGTTGACAAGAACGGCGAGTGCCTATTGTATGACGGGCACCCATATCAGGCATACTAATCTCATGTCTTCACAAAATATTTGCACACTATGTATAAAATCATTCCAACCATTATTTCTCAACTCATCAAGCTCCATTTTTGTACTTGCAACCAAATTCAAAGCTCTTACAATGTCTTGAGATTTTCTTTGAAGTTCTTGACAAAGAAAAGTAGTGAATCTCATAGTTCTGTCCAACAAATGCAAGGCAAAAAGAAAGTCAAAAGACAACATAGAAATTTTAATACTTTTTGCTTCACCACGAAATTGTGAGGTAGGTCCATTTTGACTGATATCCTTTAGAAGTGTCTTGGTTGCACCAAATAAATAAATCAAACTCCAAATAGAATTAAAATGTGAGCCCCAACGAGTGCTTCTAGGTCGTTGCAAACAACGAATTTGATTAGCCCCTTTACCTGTTCCAAGTCTTCCAGCCGCTAGTAAATCTTCAATTTTAACTTGTCGTGTTAGTTTTAACTCATAATGACATTTGGCATAAGCACCAACAAAATTCACAATGTTATTCAACATTGAAAAAAATCTCCAAAGAGTCCTACTTCTTTAGCTGCACCATTTAAAACTAATTGGAGGCGATGAGCAAAGTAGTGTATATAATATGCATATGGACAATCATTGAGAAATAATGCTTGTAAGCCACTCCATTCACCACGCATATTGCTAGCACCATCATATCCTTGACCACGCATATTTCTTACTAAAAGATTATGTTTGCCAAGAACTTTACAAATATCACCTTTAAGAGTTGAGGAGTTAGTGTCATGAACACTCACAATATCAAAAAACCTTTCTCGAATATGCCCATCACAACCAACAAACCTTAGGATAATAGCCATGTGTTCCTTCTTAGAGTCATCAAGTGCTTCATCAACAAGAATACAAAATTTCCCATCTTCCCCAATTTCATCGCGTAACATCTTCCTCACTTCGGTAGCATAGATATTTAGGATCTCTTTTTGTATCTTATTTGAAATATATTGGGCATTTAAGGGAGCATTTTGTAACACAACTTTTTCACTGTTTACATTCATTCTTCCAAAAGCCTTCAACAACTCAATGAAATTGCCTCGATTGGAGGAGTCACAAGATTCATCATCACCTCTAAAAGCCATTCCTTGATTTGCTAGATATTTAATGGCCTCTATTGTGGTTCTAAGCCTCAACCGATTTTTTTCAACTTCTTGTGGGGTTTGCACTACTCTGTCAATATGGTGAGTTGAATTTTTTAAATTCATCCACTTTTGCATAGCGAAGAGAGAATGAATGTTTGCATAAGTGGTCTGTGGTCCCGTGTGGGTTAGTTTCTATTTTTTATTTTTTATTAGTCAAACATGAGGTTAGACTTGTGGGCTTAGTTTCAATTTTTTTATTTATTGTTATTAACTTAGTGGTTAGACTTGTTGTGGGATAGGTTTGTTTGGTTGGGATAGGATGTCACATGGGTGGGCTGTGATATTATTTTAGACTACAAAAAAACCAACCCACCTAGGCTGCAGCCTAGGTAAGCCTGGATGTGGGACCGTCCCTGCATCAAGCGGAGTCTTGAAATCAAGAATCCGGCTAGGAGTACGGTTAATCAAATAGACCGCAACCAAAATAACATGGCCCCAAAGGTGATGAAGAACAGACATATCCAACATAAGGGAGCGGGCAACTACAAGTAACTGACGATTCTTGCGTTCAGACACGTCATTTTGCTGAGGAGTAAATGGAGTGGTAATTTTGTGAATAATACCTTGATCACGAAGAAAACATGCCAAGGTATTATTCACATATTCTCCTCCGTTATCAGTTTGAAATACTTTGACTCGGACATGAAACTGAGTAGACACCATGGCACAAAATGTAGGAAGAATGGAAGCAACATTATGTTTATTGTTCATCAAATACACCCAACTTAAGCAAGTGTAGTCATCAATAAAAGTAGCAAACCAATAGAAACCATTTGAAGTCACACGAGCAGGACCCCATATATCCGAATGTACTAACTCAAAAGGCAATGCAGATTTATTATTACTCAAAGGAAAAACAGTACGATGGCTCTTAGCATTTACACAAGTCTCACATTGGAAGCTAAACTCATCACACGAACTAAACAACGACGAAAACAAATGTTTAAGATAACTGAACGACGGATGTCCTAAGCGACGATGCCACAACCAAAGTTGTTGTTTGTCTTTGAAACTGCCACTCTGAACCTTATTAGCAACACGATCACTAATTACTACAGCCGATAACATCAAGTAATACAACCCCATATTCGTTTACTATGCCCAATCATCTCGTGAGTCCTGAGATCCTGAAAAGAATAATGGGTAGAATAGAAAGTAGCAAACGTGTTAAGTGTATCAAGTAAACGACCAACAGATAACAAGTTGCAACGAATATTAGGAACCAAGAGCTCATGGGACAAAGGTAAGGAAAGGGTGAGGTTGATGGTACATTCACTGATAACGGGGGAAGTTAAACCATTAACACTAGTAATATAGGGACCACGAGGGTTACGAGATAACTCATAAAACATGTTAATATCACAAGTCATATGATCAGAAGCACCAGTGTCAATTATCCAAGTATTAGAACCAATACCTGGCATGGTATCAGAAGCACACAAATTGGCAGACGGGGCATGAGAATTTGTCTCATCTCGGGTCATAGTGCAAGCAAGCTTGGGACCATACATACGAGCTTTGTAGTCAAAGAACTAATCAAGGTAATCATGCTCTTTAAAACACTTCTCAGATTAATGATCACCATTGCAATGACGTCACTTATGAGGTCCTTCAAGAGAACTAGGTTTGGCAATAACATAACCAGAAGAACGAGAACCATAAGGAGCGGAGGACTTTTGAGGAACAGGCGACCAGTCGTTTCCTGACGTGCCACAGGTAGGTTACAGGCAAAATCCACTTTTAGGGCCTCCGCACCTCCTTCGAGCATAGCAAATTGACGAGTGTCTTTCTCCATGACCATGGCGTAGGCTTACAGAGGAGGCGGGACAGGACTGAGAGCAAGAATTCAGCTACGGACTTCATCAAACGGTGGATCAAGCCCTCCAAGAAAATCATAAACTCGATCGGCTCCAATTTCTTTATGACGACGAGTCATATTAGCAGAACAACTAAAGTCATTCGGATGCAAACAATCAATCTCAAGCCAGATGATATGGAGTTTTTCATAGAACACTTTCACAGATTCACCATTTTGACAGGTAAGTATGGACTGTCGTCGGAGTTGAAACAACTGAGAACGATTCTGAGTCACAGTATAGGTCTTCCAAGCGGCCTCCCATATATCAAAAGCAGAAGCACCATGTTCAAACAAGGCACAAACTAGTTTAGTCATGGAATTGAGAAGCCATGACTGTACCAAGCAATTATCTTCTTCCTATTTGGCAAAGGCATCTAAGAGTTTGGACGGAGTAGTCTTCTTCCTATTGATGAAGCTTGCCATACGACGACCAGTAATCGTAAGGCGTGCACCACAAGACCAAGAGGCATAATTGGAGCCATCCAATTTGTCAGGAGTAATAAGAGTAGAGTAATCACGCGAAGGACGATCCTCTTTTGTTCCAAAAGCACTAGAATGCACCACAACCTTGGAATCATCACCCGTGATAGCAGCGGAAACATAACACAGAGCATATAGAGCACACGACACCACAAACATACAAACCCAATAGGGCACACACGACACATGCACATGCACATGCACAAGAGAACATTAAAAAGAAATTAAGGCACACAGTAGAACACGGGTGGACACAACACACAATAAGTCACCAGAAAAGTTGGCTCTGAAGCCAAGTCAAACAATATGGGTAGAATATTTCAAATTGTATTTCATTCTCCAAAAGGAGGTATTTATAATACAAGATTGTAAACCCTAGTAGGGTTATACAAGGAAACAAGATAAATTCCTAATTACACAATGTCTATACAAAATGAAAGAAATAAAATCCTAATAGACTAGGAAATAAATCTCCTAATTAAACTAGGATCTCGCTCACATTTACAACTTCAAACAAACAACTAAAAGAAAGAAACAAATATAGAAGGATTAAGCATTCCGTGATTTAAAAAAAAAAATTACAATTACTATTCTTTGTAGTGACTAACAAATGCACACAAAGCCATAAACTTATTATAATATTTGCATAACAAAATAACAAATACCAAAAAGTTTAGAAATTGATTAATATTTTTGCATAACAAATCATGATTAGCAAAAATATTTATGCATAAAAATATTCATCAATAACTTTTGCAGAGCAACAAAAGGCATATGTATTTGAGAGAGAAAGCCAACGAAAGTGGCGACGGAATCGTCCGAGGATAAGAAGGAACTTAATGAGCTCAACACAACGAGATGAATATTTAGCATGATGACGAGCCAATTGTTGTGCTATAGAAGTCCAACACCCTAACATAGTGTTATTCAATGAAGGTAGTAGCAATCACCCTAACATAGTGCCATTCATTGAAGGCATTAGCAATCAAGTTCCAAATACAATGCGCTTAAGTCATATAAGGCAACTAGCCCGTTTGAACATGATACAATTGCCTCATGGTAGAGTTAGACAGAATTTCAATAACAATGGTAATCACTCTATTCAACTTTGAAAAAAAAAAACAGTACCTTAACTATATGGACATTCATTTCTTCCTCATTCCTTAATACATAAAATACATGAGAGTAAACATTCTAGCCTTTTAATGTTGAGAATTAAGCTCCTCACCCTAGCAATCAAGTTTGAAGTACAATGAGTTTAAGTCATACAAGGCAACTAGCCCGTTCGAATTGGACACAATTGTCTCATGGTGGACTTAAACATAGTTCCAATAACAATGGTAATCTCAATGTAACCTCATCAAATTTTGAAAAAAAAAAAACTACCTTAACTATATGGACATTCCTTTCTTCCTTATTCCTTAATACATAAGATACATGAGAGCAAGCATTCCAGTATATTAATGCAGCGAATTATGCTCATCAGCCTATCATTAATGAAGGTAACAATTTCAAATCAAACTATGTGTTCCAAATCCCCCAATTATTTAGCGAGTTTAGTATTATTTAATCGCTAATTAGCTGATTACAATTGTTTCCTTTCCAAACAAACGAATATTTTAATCTCATCAATGCGAATGACACTTCTCATAACACCAATGTTCCTCAAAGGCAACGTCCAGTGGGAATAACAGGAACACATAATTGTGGTAGGAATTTTTATGAGAACATCGGAGTTACAAAATTACAATTACCAGCTCCAACATCATGTCCAAAATGTGATGCCCATTTGTTTTAATATGAGACCTTCCAAACATGTTGCTTAAATGGAAAGACTAAGCTACCTCCAATACCATCCCCTTCGACCTTGAATGAACTCTTCTACAACTAGTCTACTGGGCGGATGCATTTTAGGCAAAACATTTGAGCTTATAATCATGTCTTTGCCTTCACTTCAATGGGTATGCATGTTGATGAAAGTCTAGAACCTCGAATAAGTGGTGGTTTGCCATATGCATCTTAGGTTGCTGCAATAATAGTTGGTAATGAGGAATTTGAAAACCTCAAAGGTCGAAATATCATTGTGCAAACAAATGATGGTCAAAATTTAAACGTTTAAAATTGTGTTGGATATTATGATCACCTACAATATCCATTGTAAGTCACGCATATCGCCAATTAAACATTATACTTTCATGTCAATAGAGACGAGACAACCCCTACAATACTTAGGACGGGAATGTGCACTAGTGAATTAGTGAAACAGAAAGATGCATGAATTAGTGAACTCTTTTGCCACAATTGTTCTATCTTGTCTTCTCCCTATAGTATCCACAAATTTCCATATTTGACCTACCTCACCGTTCTATGAATTAATTTTCGCGTGTATGGGCGGTGTTTTTTCGATCACATTTTGCAGAAACATAAAAATAATTCACTAATTCATGCATATGTTTCACTAAATCTATAATTCTTGCATCTTTCTCTTTTAATGCATTTAGAAAAATAAACTAGCAAAAAGAAAAAGAATTAAAATTGTAAGTTGCACATAGCACGCATGATCGAAAAAGGCTTCCCACACGCGTGGAAAATAATTTATAGAAAACTCATTTTTCCCAATTGTTACCAAAAGAAAACCAATTTTGCCCAATTTTTACCAAAAGAAAACTTATTTCCCCAAATTGGCAAATGGCTGGGATGAGTCCAAGAACATATGCTGACCTCTAGTATTTGTATAATGTTATAAAAAGGATGATAGAATATAAAGAATAGCTGGATGAATTGAAAAGCTTGAACTGGACATATGAAAAAAGGCATCCATTACAATTAGAGTTGAATTCTACTTCTGAGGGAAATAAGCATATGTAGAAACGTTTCTTTCAACTCGTTTCTCATATTCTGGAAAATAATCATATTACGGCCATTCCTACTTTGAAAAAACCTATTTCAGTCCAAAATTGGCATGTGATTGACTTTCTTGTGGAATAAGTTGGGTATGGCTCTGGCGCCACTCCTACCTCCTCTGTTGCGGACAATGTACCATCCACATCCACTCCTCCATCCACCATGCTAAAACAAAGATGTGGTGAAACCTTCAAAAGGTGGTTGATTGGTAGACGCTCCGTCTTTGCCAAATTAGGGACTTCGATGATTGATTTGCTTCTTATGGTCTAGCTCTCGAGACTAGTTTGTGTTGAAATTGGTATATATACACACACACACACACACACACACACACATGATATAGCCTAAAGGGAAAAACATACAGAAAAAGCTATAGCTTGTTTTCACTTCATCTCATGAATTTTTTGAATCTCTTATTTCCAAAACCAAGTTTTTTGAGCGTCTAGAAAAATACAATATCAAACAGAAAAAGAAGTAAAATTGTAAGCCGTGTGTAGCGCGCATGATCGAAAAATTGCTTCCCGCATATACGAAAAGTAATTTATAGAACGTCGAGGTAAGTCAAATATGGAAATTTGTGGATATTGTAGGGCGTGTGAATGAAAAAAGGCCAATACTTTCTTACCTTCTAAGAATCGACTTGGAGAAGTCAAGGGAGAACAAAGTGGCAAAAGAGTTCACTAATTTGTGCATCTTTCGCTTTCACTATTCACTAATTCAAATTCTAGTTCTAAGTATTACAGGGGTTGTCTAAACTCTGCCACCAATTAAATATTATACTTTAATGCTACTTTAACACCTTTTTAAATTCTCATCATAATCAAGTTACTTTTTACCCAATGGGTAGTGGGTTGTCCTCAATTGTGCTATTTACATTTTAATTCCCTCATATTTCAATTTTCATATTTAACTTATCTCGCATTTAGTACCCCTTGAAATCCAAATTCCTTTGAAGAAAGGCTCATGCTTTCCCACGTTCTAATAATCGGCTTGGAGAAGGTAAGAGAGAACAAACATGGCAAAATAGTTTACTAATTCATGCATCTCTTTCACAAATTCACTAATTCATGCATCTTGGGAGGCCTTTTTCTATCACTCATGCTATGCTTGGCTTACAAAGCTTTTTCTCTATTTTGTAATTGTATTTTTATAGATGGCCGTCTTCAAAGTTTTCCTTTATAGATGGCCTTTTTCAATCACGCATACACCTTACCATAATTTTTTTTTTCCGAAACTTGTAGTCATCTAGACAAGTATTTTAATAGGAAATGCATCTTACAATTTGTAATTCACGAATTCATTCATCTTTCTCTTTCACTAATTCACTAATTCAAATTCTTGTTTCAAGTATTGCAGGGTTGTCTTGGCTCTAAAGACGTGAAAGTAAAATGTTTAATTGGCGGTACCGAGACTTACAATGAATACTATAGGGAATCATCTTACACACTTTTTATTTATTTTTTTGGCAATTGTATTTTTCTATACACATGCTTCGAAAGGCAACGCATCTTACAATTAGTATTTCACTAATTCAATAATTCATGCATCTTTCTCTTTCACTAATTCACTAATTCAAATTCGCGTTCTAGGTATTGCAAAGATTGTCTCGGCTCTATTGATGCAAATGCATAATGTTTAATTGGCGTTACACGCGACATACAATGGATACTGTAGGGGATCATAATATCCAACACATCATTTGTTTGCACAATAATATTTCGACTTATGAGGGTTTCAAATTCCTCATTGCCAACTAATATTGCAGCAACCTAGGATGTAAATGGCAAACTATATTGTCGATGATTTGTAGGTTGTTTTTTAATAATGAGTTTGCAATGGGCAAAATATTTTCAAGATTTGAGTTTATTCAAGATGTGATGTCTGTTTGTTCTATCATGAAACCTTACAAATGTGTTGCTTCAATGGAAAAACTAAGCTACCTCCAATACCATCCCCTCCTAGTTTAAATGAACTCTTCTATAACCAATTTACTGAGGGGAGGCATTTTAGGCAAAATATTTGAACTTATAATCATGATCTTTGCCTTCACTTCAATGGTTGTGCACGTTGATGAAAGTCGAGCAACTGGAAGAAGTGGTATTTACACATTTCGTGGTTGAGGTTCCATGTATCATAAGTTTGGAAGTCTTTTACCAGTTGGATGTAGCAGACATAGTTTAGGTATAGAGAAAGTAGTGGAGGTAGGAGAGCGATTTTTGGATTTCATGGGTTTGAGCGAGAGAGAGAGAGAGAGAGAGAGAGTTTTCGTTTTTAATCAATTTAAGAAGGACGAAAAAGATTATATATTTCACATTTGAGAGATTTTCGGATTACAGAGGAAAATAGTTAGCCGAAATATAGGGTGGGACCTTCCACGATTCAATCATGCATATGCAGGGTTTCTACCTTCTTTTCCATGAATGGTTTGTCCTCAATTGTGCTCTTTACTTTTTAACCTATGGGTAATGGGTAATGGTCATTTTCAAAGTTTTCCTTCATGGATGACCATTTTTCAATCATGTGCGCTCCATATCACACTTTTAATTTATTTTTTCGGCAATTGCATTTTTCTATACACGCGCTTCAAAAGGCAACGCATCTTACAATTAGTATTTCACTAATTCAATAATTCATGCATCTTTCTCTTTCACTAATTCAATAATTCAAATTCGCGTTCTAGGTATTGCAAGGGTTGTCTCGGCTCTATTGATGTGAATGCATAATGTTTAATTGGCGTGACGCGCGACTTACAATGGATACTGTAGGGGATCATAATTTCCAACACATCATTTGTTTGCACAATAAGATTTCGACTTATGAGGTTTTCAAATTCCTCATTGCCAACTATTATTGCAGCAACCTAGGATGTAAATGGCAAACTATATTGTCGATGATTTGTAGGTTGTTTTTAATAATGAGTTTGCAATGGGCAAAATATTTTCAAGATTCGAGCTTATTCAAGATGTGTTGTCTGTTTGTTCTATCATGAAACCTTACAAATGTGTTGCTTCAATGGAAAAACTAAGCTACCTCCAATACCATCCCCTCTTGGTTTAAATGAACTCTTCTATAACCAATTTACTGAGGGGAGGCATTTTAGGGAAAAATTTGAACTTATAATCATGATCTTTGCCTTCACTTCAATGGTTGTGCACGTTGATGAAAGTCGAGCAAGCTGGAAGAAGTGGTACTTATACATTTCGTTGTTGAGGTTCCATGTATCATAAGTTTGGAACCTAGTTGGATATAGCAGACATAGTTTTAGGTATAGAGAAAGTAGTGGAGGTAGGAGAGCGATTTTTGGATTTCATGGGTTTGAGCGAGAGAGAGAGAGAGAGAGAGAGAGAGAGAGAGGGTTTTCATTTTTCATCAATTTAAGAAGGACGAAAAAGATTATATATTTCACATTTGAGAGATTTTCGGATTACAGAGGAAAATGGTTAGCTGAAATATAGGGTGGGACCTTCCACAATTCAATCATGCATATGCAGGGTTTCTCTCTTCTTTTCCATGAATGGGTTGTCCTCAATTGTGCTCTTTACTTTTTAACCTATGGGTAATGGTCATTTTCAAAGTTTTCCTTCATGGATGACCATTTTTCAATCACGAGCACTCCTTAGCACACTTTTTATTTATTTTTTCGGCAATTGTATTTTTCTATACACGCGCTTGAAAGGCAACTCATCTTACAATTAGTATTTCACTAATTCAATAATTCTTGCATCTTTCTCTTTCACTAATTCACTAATTCTAATTCGCGTTCTAGGTATTGCAAGGGTTGTCTCGGCTCTATTGATGTGAATGCATAATGTTTAATTAGCGTTACGCGCGACTTGCAATGGATACTGTAGGGGATCATAATTTCCAACACATCATTTGTTTGCACAATAAGATTTCGACTTATGAGGTTTTCAAATTCCTCATTTCCAACTATTATTGCAGCAACCTAGGATGTAAATGGCAAACTATATTGT
Organism: Prunus padus; assembly: GCA_024362665.1. NCBI lineage: Eukaryota > Viridiplantae > Streptophyta > Magnoliopsida > Rosales > Rosaceae > Prunus > Prunus padus. Next base: position 10,657,393 of record JANFAM010000006.1, on the reverse strand, counting down.
CGATGATTTGTAGGTTGTTTTTTAATAATGAGTTTGCAATGGGCAAAATATTTTCAAGATTCGAGCTTATTCAAGATGTGATGTCTGTTTATTCTATCATGAAACCTTACAAATGTGTTGCTTCAATGGAAAAACTAAGCTACCTCCAATACCATCCCCTCCTGGTTTGAATGAACTCTTCTATAACCAATTTACTGAGGGGAGGCATTTTAGGCAAAATATTTGAACTTATAATCATGATCTTTGCCTTCACTTCAATGGTTGTGCACGTTGATGAAAGTCGAGCAACTGGAAGAAGTGGTATTTACACATTTCGTGGTTGAGGTTCCATGTATCATAAGTTCGGAAGTGTTTTACCAATTGGATATAGGAGACATAGTTTAGGTAGAGAGAGAGAAATGGAGGTAGGAGAGCGATTTTTGGATTTCATGGGTTTGAGCAAGAGAGAGAGAGAGAGGGTTTTCATTTTTCATCAATTTAAGACGGACGACAAAGATTATATATTTCACATTTGAGAGATTTTCGGATTACAGAGGAAAACGGTTAGCTGAAATATCGGGTGGGACCTTCCACGATTCAATCATGCACTTGCAAGGTTTCTCTCTTATTTTCCATGAATGGGTTGTCCTCAATTGTGCTCTTTACTTTTTAACCTATGGGTAATGGGTAATGGTCATTTTCAAAGTTTTCCTTCATGGATGACCATTTTTCAATCACGTGCACTCCTTATCACACTTTTTATTTATTTTTTCGGCAATTGTATTTTTCTATACACGCGCTTCGAAAGGCAATGCATCTTACAATTAGTATTTCACTAATTCAATAATTCATGCATCTTTCTCTTTCACTAATTCACTAATTCAAATTCGCGTTCTAGGTATTGCAAAGGTTGTCTCGGCTCTATTGATGTGAATGCATAATGTTTAATTGGCGTTACTCGCGACTTACAATGGATACTGTAGGGGATCATAATATCCAACACATCATTTGTTTGCACAATAATATTTCGACTTATGAGGTTTTCAAATTCCTCATTGCCAACTATTATTGCAGCAACCTAGGATGTAAGTGGCAAACTATATTGTCGATGATTTGTAGGTTGTTTTTAATAATGAGTTTGCAATGGGCAAAATATTTTCAAGATTCGAGCTTATTCAAGATGTGGTGTCTGTTTGTTCTATCATGAAACCTTACAAATGTGTTGCTTCAATGGAAAAAACTAAGCTACCTCCAATACCATCCCCTCCTGGTTTGAATGAACTCTTCTATAAGCAATCTACTGAGGGGAGGCATTTTAGGCAAAATATTTGAACTTATAATCATGATCTTTGCCTTCACTTCAATAGTTGTGCACGTTGATGACAGTCGAGCAAATGGAAGAAGTGGTATTTACACATTTTGTGGTTGAGGTTTCATGTATCATAAGTTTGGAAGTCTTTTACATGTTGGATATCACAAACCGAGATTCTTACAAATGTATATTCAAGACACAACTCATGAAATTGACAATTGAATACGAGAGAGTGAAGCACCAAACAGTGATGTGGTTGAAAAGATACAACAAATCTTGACTCGATATAATCCATTTGTGCAAATTTCTTGCGCAATGACAAAATTCAGAGAATTGCAAACTCATTATCAAAGAACAACATTCACATCACCAAGAATATAGTTTGCTATATATATCCCAGGTTGTTGCAATAATAGTTGGCAATGCGGAATTTGAAAACGTTAGTGGTTGAAGTATCATTCTGCAAACAAATATTGGTCAACTTAAAAACAGTCAAGATTGTGTTGGATGTTATGATCCCCTACAGTATCCTTTGTAAGTCGTGTGTAGCGCGCATGATAGAAAAAAGGCCTCCACGGATTCATAAATTAGTGAATTAGTGAAAGAGATGCATGAATTATTGAACTCTTTTTCCACCTTTGTTCTCTTTTGCATTTTCCTAGTCAATTGTTAGATTGTGGGAAAGTATTGGCTTTTTTAAAGGGATATTAGATTTCAAGAGGCACTAAATGCAAGGTAAGTGAAATATGGAAATTCGAATAGGAGGGAATTAAAATGTAAAGAGCACAATTGAGGACAACCCATTACTTACAGGTTAAAAAGTAACTTGATTATGACGAGAATCTGAAAAGATGTTACAATGATGTGAAAGTATAACATTTAATTGGTGATAGAGTCTAGACAAGTCTTGGAATATTTATAATAGGAATTTGAATTAGTGAATTAGTGAAAGAGAAAAATGCATGAATTAGTGAAGGAGAAAGATGCATGAATTAGTGAACTCTTTTATCACCTTTGTTCACTATTGCCTTCTCCAAGTCGATTCTTATAATGTGGGAAAGTATTGGCTTTTTGTCGATGACGCACGCTATGCGCGATTTACAATTTTTTTTTTCTTTTTGCAACCTTTATTTCGTGCAAACAAAAGAAATAAAAATTAAATGCGCATCTAGAAAAATAAAATTGCAAAAAGAAAAATAATTAAAATTGTAAGTCATGCGTAGCGAATGTGATTTTTTTAAAAAAGGGTCTCCCTCATGCGTAGAAACGTGTGCAGGGAGGTTTGTGTTAATAATTAAAAGTTTTAAATAAATGAGGGTAATATAATAAATTTACATGTTTTCATATTTTTTAAAAATCAATTTAAAAAAACAAATCACGTGTGTTTGGAAAAACATAATCTTTGATTTATTTTCTTCATTAGACCTATCAAAGCTCAAAAACACATCAAAATGTTTGGAAAGAAGAGAACTAGACTAGAAAATAAAGCACAGAGGACATAAGAAGATAGTGAATTATGAACTCATTAGAATAGAAATAGACAATGGTCAGTGAAGAGGTGGTGGTGGCTCCACCAACCACCCTATATATATGTGTGTGTTATAACATAACCCTAGCCAGCCTATCTCATTAGATTAATTTACACACAGCCGCCTCCCAACCTGCTCTCTCCCTATTCTCTGCATCTCCCACGACTCCACCACCAAAGACCAAACCAATAATCCAGATCCCTCTCCTCTTCAAGTTCAATCCAAGCCTCCCTCTCTTCTCTCCCTTGTCTCTCTCACACACACACAACCGTATCCAAAGTTCCAAACCCCTCTCCCTCATCATCTCTCCCTCTCTCTGTGTTTCTCTCGCTTCCTGTTCTTAGGCTCCCTCTGCGTATCAGGAAGGCCTGATAGTACTAGGTAAAACATGTTTGCACTTAACATTTTAAAGTAATTTGCACTTAGCCCGTAGTATTGAGAGGTTGCATCTAGTAATCAAAAACAACATCAACAATATTTTTCTTTTTCTTTTCAATTGATTAAGATATTTGGATGTTTGTTTATTTTGATGTTTATTTGGTTTCACTTTACATTTTTATTCATACATTATTGTTTTGATATTTTTTGTCATCTAGGAATCGGAAATAACCGCAATAATATATTTATTTTCCCTTTCAGCTTATTAAAATATTTGTATATTTGTTTGTTTTGATGTTTATTTGGTTTCACTTAGCATTGTTATTAATATATTTCTATTTGGACATTTGTTTATTTTTTATTAAATTCTAATGTACACATATCCATTTTCATGTTTGAATGGATCCTTTTGAAGAGGTATCTGAAAGTGTTGAAGGTGGAGGTGGAGAAGTTAGAAATGATGTGGTTGATTCAGCTCCATCAAACAATAACAATGCAATTGTAACTCAGATTGGTAAGAAGCGTAGAAAACTCACATCACCGGTATGGACTCAATTTGAAATTCTTCTAGTGGATGCAAATAATGAGCTAAGAGAAAAGTGTCTGAAATGTGGTCAAAAATATTTGTGTGATAGTAGATATGGTACTAGAAATTTGAAGCGCCATATTGATTCTTGTCTGAAAACTGATACACGTGATTTAGGCCAGTTATTATTATCTAAATCTGATGGGGCTATCTTAACAAGGTCTTCCAAGTTTGATCCTATCAAGTATCGTGAATTATTAGTTATGGCAATTATCATGCATGACCTGCCCTTTCAATTTTTTGAGTATGCTGGAATTAGGCAAGTGTTTAATTATGTTTGTGCTAATATTAAACTCGTCTCTCGTAATATTGCAAAGGCTGATGTGTTGAGTCTATACCATAGAGAAAAATCTAAGCTTAAGGAAATTTTGGGTTTAGTTCCTAGAAGAGTTTTTTTGATATCTGATTTGTGGAGTTCTATAACCACATATGGTTATTTTTGTTTCACTGTTCATTTTATTGATGCCAATTGGAAATTGCAAAAAGAATTCTGAATTTCAGTTTTATGCCTCCTCCTCATACTGGTGTTGCATTGTGTAAGAAAATTTATAGGTTGTTGACTAATTGGGGGTGGAAAAGAAACTTTTTCTATGACTTTAGACAATGTATCTTCAAATGATACTTTTGTTGATTTGTTAAAGGGGCAACTTAATTTGAAGAATGCATTATTAATGACTAGTAAATTTTTTCATGTTCGATGTTGTGCTCACATTCTTTACCTGATAGTGCAAGATGGGTTGAAACATATTGATGATTTTGTGGAAAAAGGGTTTGCGCCAAGATGTACACAAGTTTCTAGATTGTGCTACACAAGTTTCTTTAGAGTGTAAAAAGGGTTTGCGCCAAGATGTACCCACTAGATGGAACTCCACATTTCTTATGATTGACAGTGCACTTTATTATCAACGTGCATTTCTGCATTTACAATCGAGCGATTCTAATTACAAGCATTCTCTTTCTCAAGATGAGTGGGACAATTGGAAAAACTTAGCAAGTTTCTTAAGGTGTTTTATGATGTGACTTGTTTGTTTTCTGGAACTAAATACCCTACTACAAATCTGTATTTTCCTCAAGTGTTTGTGGTGGAAGATACTTTGAGAAATGCCAAGGTTGATTCAAATGGTTTCATGAGATGTATGGCAACTCAAATGATGGAAAATTTTGATAAGTATTGGAAAGAGTATAGTTTGATTCTTGCAATTGCCGTAATATTGGATCCTAGATACAAAATTTAGTTTGTGGAATTTTGTTACAAAAGGTTGTATGGTTACAACTCCCGAGAAATGTCCAAAGTTCGTGATATGTTGTTCTCTCTATGATTTATATGTTCAAATACATGCTCCTCCTGAATCTGTTTCTGGTATTTCAAGTATATCAAGTGATGCTCATTCTCATGTAGTTGACATGGTTTTTAAGGAATGCATGGATGTTATGAAGGTAAAAAAACTACATATTTTCATATGAATACATAAGGTTTAATGTACATTTGATTGTGTTTGTGCTGATATTAATGTTATATTTTTAGGATTTTGATAACTTCGAAAGTGAGGAGTCTACCATTTCTGCCCAAAAGACTTAGTTACAATTGCATTTGGATGAGCCCAAAATTGACAGAAAGACAAATTTGAATGTTCTTGATTTCTAGAAAGCGCACCAATTTCGATATCCTGAACTATCTATTTTGGCTCGTGATTTACTATCTATTCCAATATCCATAGTTGCATCTGAGTCAACATTGAATGTTGGTGGTAGAGTGCTTGATCAGTATCGTAGTGTTCTCAAGCCTGAAAATGTTGAGGCACTAATTTGTACACGTGACTGGATATTTGGCGACCAAGGTGTATTTTCTCAAACTTTAATTCTTATTTCTTGTATTTATTTTTTTCAACATCAGCTTAATAGTTATGATTTGATTTACAGAAAATTGCACTTTAGTACCCAACCTGGAAGAATTGACTGAAGATATTAGCAAGATTGAAATAAATGTCACCAATTCTGCTGAGTGCTCTAATACAGCCCCTGTTGGTGGATAGATTTGAAGGTTGAATGAAAGATGAAAAGAGATTATTAATAAGTTGATTTTATTTGTAATTTATGTTGTAATTATTCACTTAAATTGAAGATGTTTTAGAACGTGATTTGATTTGAACTTTTATATTGCATTTGGAGTTGAACTCTCATGAATTTGTATTTCTAATTATTTACTTTGGTTGTGATTTGGGAAGTTTCATAAAACAGTTAAAATTATTGTGTGAGTTATTAAAAAAACTGTTTGTTAACGGGTTACACGGGTCGTGTTGTGTCAACCCATTTATAAATGGGTCGTGTTTGGGTTGAGGATTCCTGACCCATTTATTAAATGGTCATGTTCGGGTTGAGCATTTCTGACCCATTTAAAATCCCGACACGACACGATCCATTGCCAGGCCTACTATTGCATGTCCACTCCCTTCTTAGGAATAACACGCATTGGTGGGGTACGTTGTGGGCCCCAATTCTAACACTTTTTGTTCCTACATGCAAGCCTCTTGGGGTGAGATGCTTGGATGGTGTGCTGGGCCACAATCGTATGAACATTTGTTTTGGCCTGGGCAACCTTACTTTACCTTGTTTGGGCCTGGGCGACCTTCATTTACCTCGTTGGGAGCCTGGGAGCCTGGGAGCCAAAAGGGAAGGATGGTTTTAGCATGCCAATCAGTTGGGTCTAGCCACTTGCTCAAGTGGTCTGGGCCTAAGTCCCTTGGGCTCTTTTAGGTAGGCCTAATTGATAATATTTGTTTTGCGTAGTCCTCAAGATTAATATACGTGCTCAGAAGTAGTCCTTATCGTGAGGTTATGTAATGAGTCATTAGTGTGCTGATGTGGCACATACATGGAGCCCACATATCCAATGAAACAGTGCAATGTGGATTTAAAATATATATATATATTATTCTATAATTGTTATTATAAATCTATGAAATGTGGATGACCACCATAACATCCATTACCTCCACCCCTTATTGCTTTGTAACCTATGCCCTTTCTATTGTAATTAGTAGCTATAAATTGTAGGTTATAAATTGTAGATTAAATACCTCTTGTGTAAGCCTATTAATAGGTGCTTATCAAAGATGAATAAGATAAGTTGATACAAGTTCATAGAACAAATTCTCTGTCTTTCTTTTCTCTTATTGCTCTCTACAATTCCCCCTAATTTTATAACACGTTATCAACACAACTACTCAATATTTTCTCCCTTCTTACACCACAATGATATGTATAACTTGGACGATGCAGTTGCGCTTCTATAAAATACCAATGTACGATGTGGGTATCATATGTACATATTTTTATTATTGTTTCATTATATGTTTCACGCTTTAGTTTATTATGTTAAATTTTATTTGGCTAACCGTGTGCAGATCATATAGTTAGCATAGATCATATTGAAGTTTATTTTTCTCTTTAATTTCTTTTATTCCAAATATAACAAACTCAATGATGGCGTTCACTTTATGAATCATGTACCTGACATGATATAGCTGAGAGTTATTGTTATTATTTTTTAATGATAATATGTATGCACGTTTCCTACAATGCTTGTTTCGTTTTTTTCTTTTTGTCCTTTCATACTAATGGAAATTATGTGGCAATTACAATATAAATAAAAATAAATATGATGGCCTATTAGTTTACTGGGTAAATTTTACTTTACTACCCGCAAGTTTCCCAAAATTCTGACTTTGATACCCAAAGTTTTTTTCTCTCACTCTCATTCCAATGTTTACTTTTACTATCAATTTCATACATGTGTCCATGTTGCCGTTAGATCTCACCGTTAGTTGTCTATGTGGCATGGTGGGTCCCATATTTTTCACATTTTTTAATTTTAAATTGATTAAAAAATGAATAAAATATTTAAAAACCAACTAAAAATCAGAAAAAATAAATTAACAAATAAACATCATCATCTCTCTCTCCTCTACGCGCTCCCTCTCCCTTTCCCTTTCTCTCTCCTCCGCCATCTCCACCCTCGCTCCTGCACCATGCCATGTCCGTCGCCCCTCTCTCTCTTCCCCTAGCAACACCTCACGGCCAAAAACCCCAAGCCGCACCAAGCCACCCACCTCACGGCCAAAAAAACAAATGCATAAGGAAAAAAACCTAGCATTAGACTATCAAAGCAGAAACCCATAAATTAAAAAACCCAGTATGGTCCTCCCTTGATCTTACATGCAAGAATATCCTCAAACTGTTTAGCAAGCAATTTCTCAGACAAAAGCTCCAACATAAAACTCAACGAAGTCAGATCCTTGATCAACTTGAATTCCAGTCACAAAGACCCAAATGAAAAGTTTCTTCGCTTGGATCCCAGACACATTAGGCACTGACCCATAACTCAGTTTCCCTTGTTATAGTAGACCAACTGATCAAGTGCACGTAACATGGGCTTTCTAGATGGATCTCGAAGCTGCCATCTTCAAAGAGAGTGTAGGACTTTACGTTGTCTGGTAACAAACCCTTTGGGAGGCCATGCTTGGGGAGGAGGTTGTGAATGTCTGTGATTGATTGGGCTGTGGTGGATGGACGGTTAGAATCGGATTTGAGGTCCCTAAGGGATAGATCGAAATGGGTTTATGAGAAAAAGGTTAGAAGTAGAATAGAACGAGATTCGAGCGATGGAAGATGCCATTGATGTAGAGCTCTGTGAAAGAGAAACATAGGTGAGAGCTTGACTTTGGGAAGAACAGAGGAAGGGGATGCCAAGCCACCCACCTCACGGCCAAAAAATCAAACACTCAGGTTCATGATTCTCTGATGCTCGACTTCGTTTAGTCAAGCGATGGTTCTTCAAGAATACTCCAGTGAGCCTTTCGCCATGAACACAAGAAATTCATAAGGAAATCAACTACAAACGAAACAGAAACTACTTGAAAAACCCTTGCGCTTCCGATCAAGAAACTACAGGGAAATCAAGAATACTCTGATCTGCAAAACCCAGGTGGTTAGGTTGTCGCCGACCTCGAAAACTGAGCGACGCACCATGGGTGACGTCGCCGATGGCTATGGTGGAAGGCTCCGAGTTGTTGGAGGAGGAAGGCTCCGAGTCAGGGATGGCGTCACCGACGGCTATGGTGGAAGGCTCTGATGGCTTGGGGTATTTGGCCATGAGGTGTTTAGGGTTTAGGGGCGAGGGTGAAGATGGCAGAGGAGAGAGAAAGGGAGAGGGAGAACGAGCGCGCAGAGGAGAGAGATAGAGAGAGAGAGAGATGATGATGTTTATTTTTTAATTTTTTATTTCTAATTTTAGTTGGTTTTTAAATATTTTAATCATATTTTAATTAATTTAAAATTAAAAAATATGAAAAATGTGGGACCCACCGTGCCACATAGGCAACTAACTGTGAGATCTAACGGCAACATGGACGGAGGTATGAAATTGATAATAAAAGTAAACATTGAAAATGAGAGTGAGAGGAAAAAAAACTTTGGGTATCAAAGTCAGAATTTTGGGAAACTTGTGGGTAGTAAAGTGAAATTTACCCTGATTTACTTGTATGCGTGTATGATTAATCAATAAAATCAATTGCATGTTATTACTTGTAGTTGACAAGTATAAATTATAAATACATGTATTAATTTATTTTTATCCTTTATGCATATTTTATTTAATTAGTTTGTTTACCAATCTTAAGCATGTTTTTAATTCATTACAATATGTTACAATGAGTTCGTATTATATAAGATCAAGGCCTGAAGTTCCTCGATCCTCATCATATAACTAGATCAGAACCTGAAGTTCCTTGATCGAATCAAAATCTAAAGTTCTTTGATTTTAAATAATCGAGGGCCTGGAGTTCCTCAATTCCAATTTTAAACATCCCAAATTAAAAGTTTTAGTAAATGTATTAATATTTACTCCATAAACAATAGCCACTAGAAGTGGAACAAACAAGATAAGGCAAAGGGCCCCCAAAATACGACTGATAAAGTAATTGGGGAAGCTTGTCATTGGTGTGGTGTATAATTGTGAGCCTATAAAACATTTATTTATGGACCACTTCCCCAGTTTTACTAGATGCACATAACAAATGGTCACATGTTTGTCTCTTGTCATGGAAATTCCGAGCACAACTCCCATATTATCCAATTAAGTCAATTTGACTCGATAATTGTGACACCTTTAAAAATTTTAGAATATTTTTCGCATTGTAAAAATTGCACGGTCCATTTTGAGGTAAGTATCATTTTTTTCAAAGTAAATATTTCCATTATGTTTAAGATTAACATATTTCCGAAATTTTGAAGTTAGAATTTTGGTGTTTTGACTTCATGGAAAAATAATAGACGTCAGAAATATTTTTAGTGAATTTTTGAAATTGAAAAATAGGAAATTAAATTAGAATTTCCACATGGCATTTTGTGATTGGTTGGAGCCTATCATCATGCCACATGTCAACATTTGATTGGTTGGAAGACTTAAAAGACTTGGAAAACTAGGGTATATAGCGCTATACCATACGCACGTTAATCTAAGCCATTGATCTGATTCTAGATCAGATCTGGACCGTAGATCAAATCAAAGACTTTTGACTTGATCTAAGCCTTTAGTTTGGTTGTTGAGAATGCATATGGACCATCCATCTTGAAGCTATCATGTATCTTACTACACATCATCCAAAACTCATCTTTTAATCTGAGCCTTCGAATTAAATATTCGAATCGATCCGAGCCATCGGGGATTTCTATAAATATCCCCCCTCATTTCATTAATCTTCACACCAAAACTCTCCCAAAAATTATCCTCCCTCTCTTCCTCTCCTCCTCCACCATCAAAGCTACAATTCCGATATTTTTCAGAATTACTATTCATCCAAGATTACTATTCATACCCGAAATCACTTGCGGTGTCTACTATTCGTCGTTTCGTGCCATCTTCACTCGGGGTACTATTCATCATAGTATTTGACCGAGGTCATTTCTCTCCCTTACCTCGTCTTTTATTCATTTTCAATTACATATTTCCATTCCTAGCTGTTATGCTGCTCAATTTAAATTTGTCAAATACTAAATTTTTATTATTTTATAATTGGATAATTTCCAAGTTAATCCTAAAATATACCTCATATGCTTACTCCGTCCATTTGAAATGTAATCAAATTGGATAATCTTTTTGTCATTTTCCTTCTTTGAAATTATTGGACTAAATTATACCTATTCCTCTGGTCCATGTACGAACAACAAAGTACTATTTAAACTTTAATTTTACCGTACCGTGATTTTACTGTTTTCGACCAAAGATGGAACTTCAAAGACTATTGCGACAATTTTGGATTTTTCAGAAAGTACAAGGACTATTTTGAAATTACTTGGAACTTTAAGGACTTATAAGGATTAAGTTGAAATTTGGATTAAGTTTAAGGACCAGAGTGCAATTAAACACAAGAAAAAGGACTAAAGTGTAATCAAGGATTTGTTGTAATATTTTTGAATGTTGGATTATGATTCTGTTGCTCAGCAGTGGCCAGTTTGAGTTCAAAGGTACAGAGGGCAAATTAGGCTTAAGCTTTGGATTCCAAGTAAGGGACCCACTCTCGGACTTGTATTTTGTGTATGTATGACATAGTAAATATTGTTTTGTGCGAAAGATGCACTGTTTTTGGATGCCATATTGTTTGGTTTTATGAATGCTTGGCTTTGGTTCTCCAAAGTTTTGAGGGTATACCCATGCGGGCATTATCCTCGACGACCTGAGAGTGAAAGGAGCATAACGACTTCCTTGGGTTTCGATTCCCTAAACTCCGGAGGGGTTACACGGATAGATTGTACCAATACCATATGCGTGAGGTATAGTCAACGAGGTATAACCGTTGAAATGGACACTCTCGCTACCGTACCAGGTAAGTGGGTTATATTTTTATTTCTGGTAGGGGTAGTTGGCCTATTTCAATCGGTTGTCAGACAAGCATATTATGGGTACCCGGGAAACGTTTACGAAAGTTGTGTAAGCATGCCAACTATTTTGATCCTATATTTATATGAAAATGGTTTGTGTTATGCATATTCTTTTCATTGTTTTTCATGAACACTACTATATTATTTTGCTATCTATTTTCAAACCTGGACGGAAGCCTCATACGGGCCAAATGAACGTATGTGATGTTCACCACTACTTTTTCATATAGATCACAACCCTTGAGCTTCACTTGGTGCTATTCCTGTACATGTCAACACATTTGGTCCCTGTACCTCTTCATCTCTGACAGGTCATAATTTCCTTTCCTAAGAGCTTGAGGATGCTTCTTGTTCATTTCTTTCCTCTATATAAATTTTGAATGGTTGGTGTGTATTTAAATCTTTATGGTTTGTAAAATTACTTAAGAGATTACTCGTACTCTTCCTTAACCTCTGGGGTTGGTATTTCGACAATAAAGTTCGTATAATGTTTTATTCAGTTTTTTGCTGTTATTTACAACTCTGATCCAACCCGTTTTATATAATTAAAAGGCTTATTGTATTTTGGGAATCTTGGGAGTATAACCCTCGGATCTAGATGTTACATTTTCGGGATCCTCAAGGTATGTGCCGATGTGATGTGTCTCGATTTTTGGGCGTGACAATAATGATGATGAGTTTTTTTTCCTAAATTTTGATGACTATTGTTGTGACAATTTTCCCGTCGTTAGGGAGAGAAATGACAGTTCCTAAAGAACGTCGGGAATTAGCATTGAATACATCCGCTTTTGTCTCATCAAGCTAATGCATATATATACGTTATACACATGGATTCATATTCGTGTATCAAAATCCATTAACATTATAATAAGTGACTATCAACTAATCTATTGCATGCCTGAAGTATGACAGATTTATAGGTTCTAAAGACTAAACTCCTCAGAAGTAGAGATGATTTGAAAAATTCAAATCCTATATTAAAAAAATAATGCTCTATAGGAGGTTATGATCCACATATTCTAAATAATTCATCTAAAAGAGATGTTTGTCCCATAAATGATAACATAAGCCCCTAAAAAGGCATTGGTAACCAAAAGCAATGAGATGCTTATAAATTATGCATGCGCATGCACATGAGAATTGTGGAATCACGAATTGATGATACATTTGGTTTATTAGTATAGCTACTACAATAATCAAGGGCTATTACTATATTAAATCTTGTTTCATGAATGTATGTCGACAAATTAAGTGATTAGCCAAAATGGAAATATGCAATTCCATTTATCACTAAATATGAAGTGTAGGATATTGAAACTATAGCTCAAACACCGAATTACAAATGTTAAGTATGAAGGTTACGAATTGGTGTTTGTGAAGTGAAATAAGATCACTAGTATAACATAAGGTTTCCGGTAGAGACTTGATTTTAGTCTCTCATCCTGTAGTACATTTCTATAAGTATAGTTGTTATTTTAACGTGAAACTTATAGCATGTGTTAAATGCATATTTATTAAGACTGTACGATACATGGAAATCCTCAAAGCTCATGACATATTTGAGATATATCGCCTGAAGTGACCCTTTGAATGAGTGCCACGACATTCAAATTTAATATTGTTGTAACATATTCTAATTATTAGAAAATTTATTGATGCTCCTAAAGAGTTCAATTTTTGAAAAGTGAAAAGCAGGTCGAATAGTGTGATAAACGATTTTGTATGAAGACAATGTTGCTTGTATTGCTCAAATCAAAAAGGGTTCATCAAGGGTAAAATAGTTTCGTAAAGAGCAAATAGATTGGAGTCAAACAAATTTGTTCACAAGATAATTTGGCGAACCTTTTTACAAAAGCTCTTCCGAAGTCTATATTCCAGAAGTTATTGAAAATCAAGGGGAGATATCAATCAAGGGGAGCATCTCAGTTCTACTACATACAGGACATATGTGCATTGAACTCTTTTCCCTTCGACTAGGTTTCCTCCCATGTTGTTTTTCCTTGCAAGGTTTTAACAAGGCAAAATAAGCGTGTCCAACACAATATCAATGATCCAGAAAAATGTTGCACTCTTTTTCCCTTCGCTTTGGTTTTGTCCCATTGGGTTTTTCAAGTAAGGTTTTTTAATGAGGCAACTATGTCATTGTTTGGTGGCCATCCAAAGGGGAGTGTTATAAATCTTGGAATGTGGATGACTACTATAACATCCATTACCTCCACCCCTTATTGCTTTGTAACCTATACCCTTATTATTGTAATTAGTAACTATAAATTGTATGTTAAATACTTTTATTGTAAACCTATAAATAGGCGCTTATCAAAGATGAATCAAATAAATTGATACAAGTTCATAAAACAAATTTTCTGTCTTTCTTTTCTCTTATTGGTCTCTACAATTTCCCCTAGTTTTATAACAATTGTTAAAATTTTTAAAAATTGTTTAAAAATTATTATTCAAAGTAAGATTTAAAAAAATTTAAAATAAAATCAAGGGAATTGATATTGAAAGAAGAGTAGAGTTACTACACCTCCTCACCCAAGCCCCTGCAACCAACCACAACTGCCGACCACCCTCTTCCCCTAGCGTATTGCCCACCTACATCCTCTAACGAATTTGATCCAAACCTGCACCATTGAAGCCATACGCAGCACCCCAGACCCACCCATAGAAAAAAAAAAAATTGCCCTTGGAGACACCTGGGAAATGAATCAACAACTAATGATGCATTGATTAAAAGTGGAAGACATCGTTTGAAGCACCTGACAAGGAAGCCACCTCTGCTAAGCCAACAGAGAAATTGGACCACGTATAGGCTCGACATACTCAATAGGCACATGACATGTAGACCAGGACGATGAGAAACCAATTACCCATAGACAATTTGACTCACACCACATCGGTGTGTACAATGACTCAACTAGCTTTCTATTTTTGATTTCAAGATACAAAGGCCCTTTTAAGACACCGGGAATTTTTTGTCCCACACCCGCAAATTTTAGTTTCAAAGTCGAAGTCATGTCCTTCAAAATGCCATTCACGTTTATCATACAATCATGAGCCAATTTTAGAGTCGAACTCATCTCTTCCAAAATACCCCCAAGTCGACAAATGTTCGACTCGATTTGATTCTAAAACCAACCTTTGCGTATGAGGAGTATTTACATATTTTCATCTATATATCTACATATATAAAGAAAAGGCAAAGTATGGTAAAATATTCAAAATACCAAAAATTTCCATTACTTAAAGAAAATATTAACAAATGAACATATTTATTAAATGAGGGTAATATGGTAAATTAACAATATTTATATTTAAAATAAAAAATAAGATCATGAGTCCTATTTTCTTAGGACAAAACTAACTAATTTATCTTTTTAAAATTTAAACTGAGTTACTAATATTTAAAAATAAAATATTTATATTAAAAAAGAAAAACCAATCACCCGTGTGCCAAAGGCTAGTATGGAAGAAAGGCAGTAAATAATAGAAACTCATAAACCATGGTCAAATTTTATTTTTTTCACTTATTAAACTCTATGCCAATTGAAATAAGGGAATCTTTAGCATTCTCTCTAGCAGCCTGCTTTTGGACTTTCTTTACCTCATGGCGTGTCGAATTTACACTTAAAACAATGTATCGTTATTACATTAGACAACCTTTATGTCGAAAGTCTCGTTTTTTAAGTGTAAAAAATGACAGCGTGTAAATGAAGAAGGGAAAAGAAAGAAAGAATATTGAAAAAAAGTTTAGCGATTCCTCATTGAAATATGTCCCCTATATAAAATTATTTTTAGAGAAATATTCCCCAAGTTAAAGTGAATCAAACACTGGCTATAAATCATGCGGCATTATTTATACCGTCTATCTAAAGTGAACCAACACAACTCTCCAACCATTAGTCACAAATTACATGGACTGAATGCAGACAAGCAATTTGTAGGTCCATAGCCCAGAAACAGACAGTCCGCCAGTCTCTCATTTCATTTCCAGTTGAGCCAACAACATATCATTGGCCATAGTACTAGCAGAATTGTCAATCCCATTTGGCCACTCCCATATATATCACCATCACAAGACTCTTCTTTAACATCCTCTCTTCCCCAACTATCCACCCTTTTGCTTAGCTTCTCTGTCTACCCCTGGTAAACTCTTCCATCTCAAATCATACTCGTATCTCATATATTTCAATTTCTTAATTTGTAGTTGTTTCTGGCGAGTTTATTCGACATGGGTTTGTTTTACTTTCGCAGATTACTGACTTGGTGCATTTTATTTATAATTTTATATTATATAATTTTCATGATATTCCTTTTATTTATGAATTTGGATGGTAAAATCCTTGCTTGATTTCTAAAGTCATGTCATGTCGTGTGTTCTGGTTTAATTGTAAGATAATGCTGGCACGGGCATTAAAGATTTTGGCTTTGGAACATCGCATTTGGGAATGGTGACCCTTCCCTGAACTCTTTCTGTTTTAAGTAACTGGGTTGAATTTCTTAATATTTTTTGTTCTTTTCTTCCTTTTGTTGGTTGAAATCCATGATAGGAAGCAATGCTTTGGATGTGGTAGGCTTCAGAACAGAGGGATTTGAGAAGTAAGCCAATAAGAGTAAACAAAGAAGTGAATGCAGTCAGACCAAAAGAAAAAAAAAGGATATGAATGCTGGGAGCCAAAATAGAAAATGTGTTAAAATTTAAGTCTCCATAGATTCAGCTTGAATTGTTTCCGGCTTCCATTGCAGATAATTTGTTCTCCTAGGAAGACTATGTCAGAGTCATGAATGCATCCTGCTGACTAAAATATTTTTCCCCAAGTCTTCGCTAGCTTTTCAAACAAAAATGATGAATTTGAAACACTAATGTATGGATATTTGGGTTCTGCAGAAAATGATGATTTCAAAACATTAACATGTCGTGTTTTTAGAATTGCTACTTAAGGGCTGATTATTATATCTCTTTAACATGTGAAGCTTTAAATCTTGAACTGTGGTTATATACTTAAGTTATAATTTTCACCAAATACTCGCTTCCTTGTTTTTCTTGTACTCTTATGATCATCTTTTTTTTCTTTTTTTTTTCCTTTTAATGTTAATGTATCTTTTATTGGCTAAGCTGCAGATATGGACAGTGGTTCAAGTCCAAGTTTGTTTCCGCTGCACCGATGCAAAACTATTCACCTGGTTGGTACCAACTTTGATTTTGGATTTGCATACATTTTGTTGTAGATTTGAAGCTGCTATTTTTCTTTGGTTTGAAGGACATTCAAGATTGTCTTATTTCTTGGATTTTTCTCTCAAATCATCACATTGTGGTCTTACAAATCCTTGCATTCAGGTGAGGCATGGACAAGGAATCCACAATGTAGAGGGAGCTAAGAACTACAAAAAATTAATGAAACCTGAATATTTTGATGCGCATCTTACTCCACTAGGCTGGCAGCAGGTGGGAAGAAGGCATTAAATTGTTCTTATATAGATACTGTGTTAGAAAAACAGAAAGGAAAAAGAAGAAAGGCCTATAACAAATATTTTCCTTCTACAGATAAAATAACATTGTCATGAGAGCAATAATGGTAATGAAATTTTTTGTTGCTATGGGTACAGGTTGATAATTTGCGTAAGCATGTTCATGAATCTGGGCTTTCCAAGAGGATTGAGTTAGTCATTACATCTCCTTTGCTAAGGTAATCATGCCATAATTCTAGAATTTGGCCCAGCTCTCTGTCTTTTGTTTGCTGGATAGTGCTTTTCTTGAACAGAGATTCTTAAATTTATTTTTGTATTTGTCACTTGAAAGGTTCAGTACAAAATGCAGAATTATAGATAAAGACCCATTTTGTGAATATTTCTCATTGAAACAAACTGAGCAACAGAAAAGGCCTATTCTGGTTAGTTAGACTAAGGTGCCTTTACATAAGGAAGGAGCTTGAGAGGAGATGAAACTGAGGGTTGGGTTGTACATAAGAATCTTCTTCAAAGAAGTGTTATTTTGGAGTTGCAAATGTGGTACCTAGAGGGGTCATTTGGAAATTAAATTGTTAGTTATTTTCTCAATAGATTTTTCTTTCTTTGTTAGAGGTTTGCTAAGCACATAGAAAAACTTTTAAAATTGTATAAAGATCTATTTCTTTTTAGAGTCATTTGGTGTATTCGGGACATGGGTATTATTGTCTTTCTTGGCATGAATAGTTGAATACTGGTAGTCACTAAATGGTTGTGGAGATTCCCTCTAGAACCTAACTCCCTTTGGCATAGGGTAATTAAAAGTAAATATGGGATCGCCGCTAACGGTTGGGATACTAAACCGGTGTCTCAAGGGACTTGTCGAAATCCATGGCGCGATATTTCGTTCGGTTATCTTCCCTTTCTTCAATGCTGCAGGTTCATTGTTGGGAAAGGGGATAGAATCAGATTTTGGGAGGATCATTGGGTAAAGGAGGGCGTTTTGCGGGATTTGTTTCCTCGACTCTTTCGATTATCCTGTAAACAGTCCATGCGCATATCAGGCTTTGTAGACGCTGGTTCCTTCCCCCACAATTGGGACTTCGGGTTTAGAAGACCTTTGAATGAGGCAGAATTTACTGAAGTAGCGAGACTCCTGGACACTTTGGGAGGAGTGCGTATAAATGTGTCAAGATCGGATTGTAGAAGATGGGAGATTGAAGATTCTGGTCAGTTTTCTTGTAAGTCTTATTGCACTTTTCTCCTTGCTAACGACAACTGGGATGCCTTTCCTCCTTTCTTCCAAATTTGGAAAGCTAAGGCTCCCCCCAAAGTTAAAGTATTGGTTTGGTTAGTCGCGCTCCGGAAAGTCAATACTTGTGATATTCTGCAACGGAAACGGCCATATATTAGCTTATCGCCTTCATGGTGCATTCTTTACAAAAGGAATTTGGAAAACGCAGACCACTTGTTTCTACACTGCCCTACACCATCAGGTTGTGGTGGAATTTAATGCGTGAGTTTCAGATTGCGTGGGCAATTCCCAAGGGCTGCTATGAGCTCTTATGCATCAAAATGGTCGTGACGGGTAACAGGAAGAGGGCCAATATTTTCTGGGGTTGCCTTGTTCATGCTGTATTCTGGAACATTTGGTTAGAACTTAGAACGCAACCGGCGAATTTTTAAGGAAACCGTGGGGGTGTGTTCAGACAGCTTTGGGATAGAGTGAAGTTCAGTGCTTCTCTTTGTTCGTCTGTATCTGCTGAGTTCAAGGATTATCATTACGCCACTATTCTGCGAGATTTTAGTGCTGTCTTAGTTTAATCATGTCCTCCGTTTTTGTATTCTATTCTACTAAAATCGTGCTGGTTCCTTTTTCTCTTCAGTCTTTTAGCTATCTCTTTTTTGGGCGCTCTTGTTCTTAAGCTATGTTCTTTTGTTCTGTGGCTCTGAGGAGTCATTGTTTTGTATCTGTATTTGTTGTGGAGGATTGCTTATCCTCCCTTTATCAATACAATGTTTCTATTCAAAATAAAAATAAAAAATACTAGTAGTCACTGACGGAAACTCCCAACATCCTAGGTACAAGTTGACAACTATCTGTGTGTCATTGGGCATCTAAATAGATGATATAGATGATATGATTTTGAGACAATCTTAAATTATCCTTCTGTTTTAATTTGATATATGAATTTTTTTATATACTATTTTATTGGTCTTCCAAGATATTAGAAGGAAAAGAAATATAAACACTTCTCTCAGTGGCCAAATAGTTTATGCTTTTGAGTTATTGTTATTGAATTTGGTTGATCCATTAGAAATTTTCTTTTTGATGTAACAATCAAGTTAAAAATGATGACATGGCTATAACCTGTTGCATGTTTACAACGAAATAAATAACCAGTTGTTTTACTTAACATAAATGCTACATATATATATGAAGATGCCTCCTCCCTGGAAAACATTCTATGGTTTAGATACTGCTAAGCTTTACTTAAAAGTGCTTTGACTTTTTAGGGCTCTGCAAACGGCTGTTGGAGTATTTGGAGGTGAGGGCTACACAGACAGAATGGATATATTGCCACTAATGGTGGAAAATGCAGGATATAGTGAGCGTCCTTCAATTTCAAGTCTTAACTGCCCGCCCATCATTGCAATAGAACTTTGTCGAGAACATTTGGTATGTCTTTTAGAAACCAAAATGTTGTCTTCTTTGCAATTAATCATGATTTTAACTGAAAGTGAGTGAATCATTTGCAACTTATTGTGGGGCATTGATAAACCTCAATTGGTGAAAATTATTAACCTAGTGGCTATCTTCAATATATATGGAAGTGAGTAAATTATTTCATTTGTGCCTTGGTAGTTTAATTCTTGTGATGTAACATTGCTTGACTTGGCTTGTGTTTTCCAAGTACTTTTGAATGACAGAATTTTCTTATTGATCTTGATTAGAAGAAATGGAAAAGAACCTTGTTCATTTATTTCTATGCGTGAAATGAGAAATCGTTTGAAATCATATTGAACTTGGTGCTTATTAGTTGTTGCATTATTTCTTTTACTTTTTCTCTCATATTAAAAGAAAAAAAGTTCAAAGAATACATAGTCTTTGCTGTTATATTGACGCTCAGGGCTTTAAATGTGTTTTGTAAATTTCTGGTTGCAGGGAGTTCATCCCTGTGATAACAGGAGGAGCATCAGCGATTATCAGTTTCTATTTCCTGCGGTTGATTTTTCACTGGCAAGTAGTTGGATAGTTAACAATAACTGGGGGAAGAATTAGTGGTTATAATTTAATTTATGGTACTTGTCATCTTTGGTGGCAGTTCATAAAGATGGTTATTAATTTCTAATTTTCAGTATGTGCATGCAAAATGACCATTAATTTCACAGATAGAAAGTGATGAGGATATATTGTGGAAGGCAAATGTCAGGGAGCTGAAAGAGGAAGTTGCAGCTAGGGGATTGAAATTCCTGAACTGGTGAGTACCTGTTTCATTATTGGAACTTGGGTTTCTATTGATTCTTTTAGGCCTTAACCAATATCAGTTAACATGCTAAAGCTGAAACTCCAGATTGCACTAGAATAATGCAGTTTTCTTGCATATGAGTGATTAAATAAGGATTGCTAAAAGGGGCTATGTGTTATATAAATTTTGAATGGGCTTTACATAAATATTAGCTTCATGACAGATCAAGTTTATCAAGGTTTACATGGTGCTTTGATCAAGCTCATCTTGTAACCTTCAGAAGCAAGAAGCTTATTATATGGATCACATTGGGTTTTTAGTTTATCAGGTCTTTTCAAGATCACATCCTCCATGAGATCCTAATGTTTTTTGACTGCTCTTTTTCTTGTATGATTTAACTTGTATGGGGTGTCAAGATAGCAGCCCTAGTTTTTGAGAAGTATGAAAATTTACTGACTTCTGACAGATCCATAGACATAAATATAAGAGTTGAATTGATATGAGTTTGGTACCTTCTTCTCATCAATTCACAGGTTGTCGACAAGGAAAGAGAAAGAGATAGCAATTGTTACCCATGGTGGATTCTTGTTTCACACACTAAGTGCATTGCTAAATGATTGTGACCCTTTGGCAAAAAAGAAATGTGCAAACAGTAAGTGTGATATATAGACTTTCACTCTATGCAAAAATCACTAGCTTAGTAAATATTTCAAAAGGATCATGCCTACTTTATTAGCTAAAGTTAAAAATAAATAGGGACTTAAGTGCTGAATCATCAAGCATCACGTTATCACTTCTTTACTGTCCTTGCAGCTTTGCAAATTGCGAGCTTCGCTCCATGGTCATTGTTGACAGAAGGTGAGCTTATGATTGTTTCATTAGTTTCAAAAGGGATTCCTTCTGTTTGTATAGGATTCTTATGACCTCTCTTCATTCTCCAGTATGACAGGGTCTGATTCCTCAACAACTAATTATCCAGGAAAGATTCCTGATGGGCTAGATCTCCCTAGTGATGTTGCTAGTGAGAACCTTGAGAAAGAATAGTCTAACTTGGTTTAAAAAGAAAGAAAGAAAGCTGCCAGAAGCTGCGAACAAATTGGATATTGTCCATGCATAAAATAGTAGTATGCTTGGAATATCCGGCTCTTCTCACTTTACATGCTACATCCTGTTGTGTTTTGACGACTCCGAGATTCATAGGCTTTAACTGATGTCTGGTTTGTCCCTGAAGAAGAGTACAAGTTGCATTTTATGAGACCTCTTTATTAGCTAAAGAGAATAACTTGTAAAATACATAATGCTTCTTTTGCTCTGCCTCCTTATGCCCTTATCTCATCAGTTCATGCTTGGCCTCTCCCACCAGCTTATTTGGCAAGTCCTTCCCTTGTTTGTGTTTTTCAACCTTGTTGCTCAGCAATAACCTGTAGTGAATGGACTATTTGAATTTCAGACATTGTTGGCTACTCTTCTAGGCTGTCGATGCGTGGTCAGTATTGAGTAAACAGGTGAAATTTTTGGTTTCTGCAGTCGGAGAAAATTGGGAAATCAGCATGCGTATGAGGTTTTGGAATCTAGGTTTAATTTTCCAGTAAGGAAAAGCTTAAAACCATTCTCTATGATATTATTTCAAGGAAATGCAGGACTAATTTTGTCTAACCCCATTACATCACCCAGTCAGACTTGGTAATTCTCCACCTCAAGACCATATAGAGCTTCAACATAATAACAGTGGGATTTTCTCCACATAGAATAGGGTGTCGAATGATGACAAACCACACCCTTAGACTTCCAAGGTCTTTTGCCGTAAAACCCTACATCATGTGTGAGGCTTTTATGGATTAGTTTTGAAGTTAAATTAGGGTTTAGTTAAGTAAATGTTATACTTCTAAAACTTGTGCATGGGTTTGTGACTAGGTGCATATATTGAAGCTCCTTAAGCATATTATGTCGACATCTCAAACAGCACTATAAATGCAAGGGGCTTGTAGCTCAAGTAATTAAAAACATTTATCCATGCACCAAAGGTCCTAGGTTTGATTCTCCCTACCCAAATATTGCTTGTATAAAAAATAATAATAATAAAAAAAAATCCTCATAGATAGTTCATGACAAATGGTACTAGAGCTAACTTGGTAATGTCACTTGCAATACAAAGAATCGAAGCCTTGAAGACAACCTAAGCCATTGGGTGGAAGATTTAAGCTCGTCTCCCAAGATTGGAACCTTTTTCTGGACCCTCTCACATGGCAATATCTTGACAAATGAACACTTGAGTTCTCATGGGACTACGTGGAGGTAATTCTTCGTGTTTTTTTGGTTAACACACCTTTTATTAAGAAACTGCTATTTTTTGTGGTTTGGTAATTGCTGTTGATCTGAAAGCTACCAGGTTATGAGCCTCTTCATTCTTTATTCAGCCTTATTGCTAGCTTCAAACTTCTCCTAGCCAAGGGGGTGTGCTCTCTTTATCATAATTTCAGGGAAGGCAACTCCCTCCTTTCTACCAAAATAAATATTAAAAAAATAAAAAAGGTCCGGCAAGGCATTATGTTGAAAGAAACTGCTAGAGAGCAATTATTATAGGATATGATAATTTAGTCTTCCAAACATGAAACTGTTTGAGAGTGAAAGCAGTGAAAGCATCTATTTAGTTAGATTTTAGGACATCAAAGAATGATGCAGGCCTCTTCTTGGACTTTGCACAGAGCTCCTGAAAAACATGAGAAGAAGCTTCAGATTAAATTGTTCTTTTCTTCTACAGACGGCTTGCAGAATGCCTAAACATTTGAAGGTCTATTGCAGAATTTTCTTTCCTTCATTCCCTCAAAGAGTTCAGAAAATTTGATACCTCTATTGCCAAAGCCAAACGCAAAATTGATGCTTCACCCCATGGGCGGCCAATCAGTTGCAAACCTATTGGAAGTCCTTGTTTATCATAGCCAACCTGCAGATATCACACAAGTACAGAAAAGTAGAAAATCAGCCCAAAGGAAAAACAGTAGACGTAAGAGGAAGGTCATTGTAACATTTGAAATTCTTGTTTTCGTCGTTGACCTAAATAGGTCAAGGCTTGAGTATAACAACATGACACAATGAATCACTAGGTCAAATTACCACAAGAGGCTGAAGATACCTTTCTCTTATGGATAAACTCAAAAACCAAAAAGCTCCCAACTAATGGGATCAGTTAAAAGAATCCTATCCTGGTGTATGTATGCTGCCTGTGAAATCTTTGGTAATTTCAAATGAGCACTTACTAACATGAAATGGCTTTTCGATATGGAATGACAATTGAGTACAGGTGTGCAAGAGTTGGAGTAATCAAAGGCCAAATGGTTATGAAAGGTTAACTTCCTGGGATAGGATTTCAAATAATACTATAACAATTAGTGATAATTACCCACAATTTCAACTAGAGAAGTAGGGCTTCCAGAGAGTCTGATTAGAAGGCACTGATGTCTACTCAATCAATAGGGGATTTCAAGAAAGATATATATATATACAGAGAGCTTCCATTGAGAGATCCCTCAAATAAGCTTATTTGAGGGACACCCCTTGTAGAGCCCACTTCGGATTGTATTCCACTAATCTAAACCGTCCATTTTGTACATACTCATTCAAAGATCATCTCTACAAAAAATCACTTGAATCCGATATCATTTGACCACTCAATTGAGTTATTGAAATTTTAGTACTTTCTTGAAGCACCGTGTTCATTGATTTTGTATGACACAATTGGATGTCGAAACGATTTCTGATTTGTCTAATTTTTTGTAAGGATGATCTATGAATGAAGACCTAAAAAATAGATGGTTTGGATCATTGGAAAAGAAATTGTAGGGTATCCTAATGGGCGTCCCTCAAATAAAATTATTTAAGGGATCCCTCAATAGAAGGGGATAAAGCGGAGGTTTGTTCAATTGGCAAGGAAGGTGGAAGCCCATTTGCTCAACTTGTGTACACCAAGAGTTACACCTAAGAATTAAGGCGCTTGAGATATGAATACACGAAAAAATAAATTACTCACAGGTATAGAAATGGCAGGAAGTCCGAGAAGATTTCCCGCAATGACAAACCGCATAAGATAACCTGAAACGAAGGAAGCTGTGCATCAATGCAAGTTTGAAAAATTGCAAATTGCAAAAAGTGTATCACATCTCTTTTTTTTCCTTTCCCTAGTGTCATTCTTACCTAGAAAACGAACCAAAAGAAAATAATAATAATAATAATCATAAGCGACAAGAATTCAATTTATTTATTTATATTTTTGGTTAATTGATGACAAGACTTTTTTTGAGTGTAGAAGACAAAACGTCAACAAGACCACATCAAATAGCAGGGATACAAAATCGGGGAGGCAGATAGAGGCCATGACAACCAATCAGTGCGGCTGAAAACCAATTTAAATTCATTCATTTTGATATTCATGTAGAGAAATTAAAGAATGAAAATTATTTCTCTCAAGCTGCAACTCAGATTGTAGAAAAGCAGACCTGTAACCTGCAAGTCTGTCTCTCCATCTTTAAGAGCACTCGATGGAATTATGGGTGCTGTCATGCTGTTAACAACAAAAGAAAAGAATATCATTTCAGTTGTAATAAAGGCAGAAAATGCATGATATAAACTCAAACTTTTCATGGAAAAAGTACTAACTGTACTCAAGGAAAAACAATGCTAATGCTAACTATAGAGGCAGAAAATGAGTAAAAACACTGACTAGTGATGACATCTATCTTAAAATATCTGTAAAAGCTTAAGACTTGTTTGGTGGAGTTTTCAAAAGACTATCTTTCACAGTAAAATAGGAAAATGCATTATTGTTTTCAATATTTTTTATTTTCCGACTGAAAAGTACAGAAAACATCATTTTGAAAATTCCTCTGATATGTTTTTGCACTGTATTCTGTCTCCACAATGCATATCAGTAATGAATAATAGGTCTCTCTCATCAATGTGCCTTTATAGTTTATACAAAAAAGAGAATCATTTAGGTATTTAGAATGTTACACCACCAATTTTTAGCTTTCTATATAAGAATATAAGGGCGAGACAGGATCAGATATGCTGATCCAGACCTGTAATATCTGACAGTGTCAAAATAACTCGATATAAATCAATTACCTATTTGGACCAAATTTTAATTTAAATATAGTAATTCATCTGAATTTGGTCCATTAAATGAATTGGTTGTAGATCAGGGAAAAATCCTTTCACAGGTGCACTCATTAGTGCTGTAATCAGTAACCATTACATACCCAGTTGTGGGGGTAACTATGACATCAACCTTCTTGAAGATCTCCAAATGATGGTACATAATCCTTCTCCTGAAATAAATTAGATAAAAATTAGAGTGTAGATACGGAAAATTATAAGATCACAGATTCACCAAGGTAATATATTTTTAATATTTCACTTTCCCACTAAACATTTTTATCAAACAAGAATGTGCTGCTAACCCTACCTTGGTATTGCACATGTGTACATAAATATATGTATATTTACATTTATGAGATAACTAAACATCACCAAAATAAATAAATAAATAAATAAATCAGACTCCCTTGTGCATCCACATGTACTGAAGACAAGCCATATAAATGTTTTCAGGTAATCATTTTGCCTCACCGAAGACACTGGGCAGCAACGTAATCTGACGCAGAAAATGATCGGAATAGGGCCATATTTGTACGTGTATCATATGACAATCTCGCACCATGTCTACAGACAAAAAATGTAAGGGAAAAAGAAAAACAAATACAAGAAAGAGCAGACAGAAATAAATACTGATAGAAAAGAACCATTCCATTTCCAGTACCCATTTCATACGTGAATCTCACACCATTTCTTGAACTTTTATATTTTCTATATCTAATGTAAATTTTTTATATCGTCAATTTTTCTCTCTTAAAAATGTATTTTTGCCCCCTTTTATATGTATATTTATACTTCTTTTTCACATGATTTTTCTATTAACTTCAAAGGCTAAACAAATTTTCACTCCAATTAGAATTGAATTGCTTCTTATGTGACATATTTAATTTTAATTGATTTCAATTGATGCATGTTTTCCAAAAATAAAGATTATTCACTTATTCAAGTTTATTCGAAATGAAACTTTTGAAGTAGATTCTTGATCAACTCAAAACTTCTACTGTTCATATGTCGTTAGTAGTGACGTTTTAATAATGAAAGAAATTAAAGATCTTACAGATATTTTGATTGTATTAAGACTGAAGTTATTATGTGATACTTTAAAATTTGAAACACATAATTGACATTTATACTTATAATGAACAGAAAATGTCTCCATCAATATTAAAGCTTTTGTGTATATAATGAGTCAAATTCCTTTTATTTTTTATATTATCTAAGTTTGCCACCCCTGAAGTAAATTATTGGCCCTGCCACTGTAGATAAGTAAAAGAAACATACCCATCCTCACAATACGGATTTAGAGAACTGAGACACTCAGATCCAATTGAAACAACATGAGCAGTACGCATTTCATGGAGCTCAGGTATAACAATTTCTACCATCTATCATAAATGGAAATGCAGTCTGAGCTCAATCACAATAAAATATGATCAAATAGAAGTTATTTCCGAAATTAGGAAGCCAGAATGAATTGCAAGAGAAATATCAAGTATATGACAATGATGATGACTTACTTCACAACCATGAGTTTTTGAAAGAAGATTAAGAGCATCCTCACACTTATCGGAGATATCAGTTGAATATACATCATTAAACCACTGCAGAAGAGTGTTTGTGTATTCATAAGATGTCATGTAATATCTAAAGCAATTGAATCAACCATAGAAAGGGTAATTACCGCTGTATACTTCCCCAGTCGCAAGGATCCCAGACTATTCAAACTATCATATAATGACAAATTTGGCACAGAAGGTGGGGACTACAAAAAATAGTGAATGGAAACTGGTGTCAGATATGGAAAGAAAAGCGAAGCCTAACCAACTCTTGAACAAGAACGAAAGTTTGTAAAGATTGCAAGTACTGAATGACATTAAGAGAATAAATATGTAAAACTGCTAATAAAAATTGAATCAACCAAGCCAAAACCTGTCTTACCAAATACCATAGTTCAAGCATTGAACAAATTATCTCAGTAGTGAATTTCCATTCATGACTAGATTTAAATATGGATTGATTATTGACAATACATTTTTAAATCCTCTATCAAACCTGAATATTAAAACGCAGCAAGCTTTCTTTCAACCAGTAAATAGACTTTCATTTATTGGTCAAGAATGAGGTCTCTATTCAAGTGACTTAAGAAGGAAAATAGTACAAAAATAAAAGGGAAATTATGCAGCTAATTTGGTGCATTATTTACGCTAGTAATAACTAATTAGGCTTACAAAAGTTACCGGATTCAAACAAATTCTATCTGCAAGAGAGGTGCCCAAAATTGCCGAGTACCTGATAAGTTATTGTTTTAGTCAGAACAAATTAGTAATATACAAAGGTGACTAGTGTCTTTGGCTAATGCACCAAAGATGAGAATAACAATAATTGGGTCTTTAAGTAATGCATGCCAAGTGTTGATTTCCAACACCTCAAAAACAATACAAGTGATGTCCTTCCACAGCTTGAAATAAAGAAATGAGGGCATGAAAGAGTCAAAACTGAAAACTATGAAAATCCATAACAGGAACTTGAAGTTTACTAACAAATAACAAGTACATAAATTATTGCCCGTCCGATCACTAGAAATTGGATAAATTTATTATTAGTTAATTTCATTTTCATGAAGGATCACAAGACCTCATGTTTACAGATTTGGACCCCTACACACACCAGCATTCATCATTCTTGGAGCACAGAACATGGTAAAGACTTTAAATCTCTGCCAACAACATGTTTACTGTGGATTCTCAGATCAGTTCGAGGAAATGAACAAGTAATTTTTACATGAAGATCATTCGACTGCTGTTAGGATAGCCAGGTACAGCACAAGCACGAGATGGACTGTGCTCCGAAAGAAGAGCTGCGGCTATTATTTTTTCTGGAAATAAAATAGTGGTAGGCTCTGTTTTTTGTAACAAAAAGCTGTTGGCTATCCTTATATGGCTCTTTATTTAAAGACCGTAACAGAAATTACTTGCTTAATTTGAAGAAGAAACATTTTACTCACTTTTTCAGTGGAACTCCAACCTTATATATGCATATCAGCTCATCATCACATGTCATGCAATCTAACATTGCTATCCAATTCACATTTCAATAGATCACAGATGAAATCTAAACCGTTAAATATAACCAGGACATCTGAATAGTACTTTGGTCCATTTTCAATTTGAAATTTGTGAACCTTGAATAATAATTCAGCAAACTATTGATCTACTGCAATTATGAATGAAAAGAAATACATGCAAATATGGGAAGTTTATCACACATCATGAGAAGGCTGGAATCAAACACCAGCCAGAGTAACGGAGAACCTGGTCACAAGGATGAGTTGCTTACACTAGCATGACATCCTCCACTGTAGATGCAATTGGTCCAATAATTTCCACAGTCCCTGCATCACATAATGACCTGTGCCGAAAAAGAAGTGGACAATCAATAAATCAATATTTGGTATGACATAGATGTCACAATATCCCATAATCACATCAAGTGTGATGCCTTGTTTCTTGTCTATTGAATTGGAATTATCAAAATTTTAATGAGTTATCATATTAATTTCATAGGATAAAACTTATAAGCTCCACTTTAAAAGTTAGAGAGGGAGAGCGAGAGAGAGAGAGAGAGATTAAGCATATATCAAAACATGAAACAAACTTGTCCAGGTTCAATTTGGTGTCACATGAGGAAGATCTACACTGAATTCTATTTTTCCTAATCAGATTGTTAATGGGAAACAGAGAAAAACAAATCTTTATACAGTCAGACTTATAAAGACATTGTGATAGAGTTCCCTTGGGAGTAATGTGGTAGGTCCTAGAAAGGAAAACAGCCCTTTTCAAAATGCCAATGGTACTAAATATATGTACGAGGCCCCGGTTGCTAGTCCGAGAACTAGTGGTGGCATTAAGCTCTAACTTTTTGCATAGTAGATCCATTCAAAATGGTATTACTTGGTGTATGCGTTTTGGCTCAAGATGTCGTCTTAAAAGATAAACTAGAGTAGGAATTCATTCAACAGTAAACTTGTGGAGGGCCATAATAGAGGCTAAGGGAAAACTGCAGCATAAAGTGCAGAAGTAATGTTTGACCACAATCTAAAAGTGAAAGAACTCACCCTCCTATATCTGTTCGTCCATATGTTGTCTTCAAGCCCACTACACCACACAGCGAAGAAGGAATACGGATTGAACCTGCCATTTTATACATTGAGTTAAGCATACAGAATTTGTAGAAAGTGAAATAAGAAACAATATTAAGCCTTTCAAGGAATCCTTTTGCACAACCTCCACCGTCAGTTCCAAGGGCTGCAGAGCATAGCCCAGAAGCTACAATTGCTGCAGGGCCTGAAGAAGATCCACCTGTATACCTTTCTGGTGCATGGGGATTTCTCACTGTTCTAAGGAAGCAAAATTGAGGAAAATAAATCAGTAATATAAAACTCGAGCAAGAAAATCAAGCTAATTGTGAAACCAGAAAAAAGAAAAAAAAGACAAAGCTATTCGTATTTATCTCTTTTGCAGAAGAAAATAGTGCATAAAGTTTTCCTTAGAAAAAACCGGTAATAGTTGGCCCATATCGTAAAAACTTAAGCTTTTTGGGAATAGTGGTAAACCAACAAACTTTATCAGTTCAAAGTTCAAAGATATGCACACGGGACAAATACATCATATTCAAAATCGGAATATGTCCATACTGGAAAAGAATTAGGGAATTAAGTGTAAACAAGAGATTAAAAAAATAGTGATATTACAGATTGACCGTTCAGGTATACAATACAAAGACCAATAGTCTGTCTGAAATCTACATTTATCCAGAAAGAAGAAAATTAACTCCAAAATCGTTTAATACACTTATCATTACTTTAAACCACCCAGGTTCCAGATGAATTGCATTACAAACCCTGTATCTTGAGAAGCCATTTGAAGTAACATATACTGATGTTAAAAGCCTGAGCTGCTAAGTCACTATACAACATGTGCATCATTACATACATAAATATTGAGCAGAAGAAATTTTATATTAAGGTCAACTAAGATCAATGTGTTAACCGCAGGTGCTAAATGGAATTGTAAACCCAACAAGGATAACCACATCTTCTTGATATATATGGTTATAAATTCAGTACCTTGAGGCTTTTGATAAGTTTGATTGACCAAATAACATATTGAAGTTCACTGAAGTGCAGCACGAAGATGTATATTTCTTATTAATTTTACTGAAGCTACAACTAAACACTAATCTATCTAAGGTCCTGCTGCATCTAACACATCAATGCATATGCTTTCCATGCATGCATCAGCATACATAGCCAGTGTCCACCATCAAGGTACAGGTATACGGACAAGTAAATATAATCTTGGCACATTAGACACATTGTGTCCATGCTTACTGCTCCACGTTCAAATCCATAACATGGTTGCTAAGAAAAAATTGTTTACCCATAGTTTGAATTGTTTCCGGTTGTACCCATGCCAAGCTCATGCATATTTGCCTTCCCAACGAAAATCACACCACAACTACGCAATCTCGAAACACTTACTGCATCCTTCTTGACAGTGCGCACCTCATGTAACCATGTTGTTCCACCTGCCATCATAGAATGAGCACCTAAGTACGCTCATCTCTTTAACTTATCTGCTAAAGATAACGGTGATAATTATTTACCCTTAGATAGATGGGGAAAGCAGTCTATATCATCCTTGATTGCCACAAAAATCCCATCTAAGATAGATAATGGATTCCCTACACCAAAACAAACGAACATCATAGTTGACCACTGGAATACTCTACCATAGTCAACACAACCAGTAAAGGCCATTATTCTTCTTTTAATACCTTCCTCAAACCTCTTTGTTGAAGCTGCAGCTTGGTTCCTGACTTCTTCAGGGTTGAAAGAAATCAACAAAGGTTGTGGGGGTTTCTTATTGCTGAATTCCTCGATAACTGAAATTATATGCTCCGCTACCTGTGAATTTCGTAGCTCAATAAAAAATAAGAAAATAAACTCATATAAAGTAATTCAGTTAAAAATGCAGAGTCATAAGAAATGATCAACTTACCACAGATGGGGTTGCAATCTTGGAACGGTAAGCATAAGCATAATCGCGTATCTTCCAGTACCGGAAAGATGGAGTTGAATCCCCATTCCAGCAGCTAGCAGGATCATACTGTGGAAGGCATTTCAAGGCCACTTCAACTCTGTCTTCTGGTTTTCCATCTTCATCAAGGGCAACAACACCAGGTTCTGGTTCTAATTTTCACATAACATTCACTGGGTCAGTAATCCTCACAAGTTCACAACTATTTTCAATAAAAAAAAGATAGAAGAGTAGAAAAGAACAAACATTTCATACCCAAAAATAAATAAAAAAGACAATTGAAAGAATAAAAATGAAGAACCTTGGGGAGGATATTCAGGTTTGAACATGGGTGCCTCTGGTATCACAGTATTCCGCAACAACTGTAAATTGTAATAACAGATAATTCCCTTTCAGTCACTTCTAATTACTATCTAAATTCTCACACATAGTGATACATTTCAACAAGGAATTGAATTATTTAAAATAAAGAAACACAAATTTTGAAAAGCTTGCAGACCTGAGTCATCTTGTTCTGCTTCTTCAATAATGAGATTATCAAAGAACCTATGATCGGTGCTTCAACAATCCACACAAACAGCTTAAAAGCCAAGCCAGTCAAATGGGGAGCTACAAATCCAAAAACCCAATTCATCAAAGTCAATAACAATTACTTTCCATATTCATACGAGTGTTATATTTGTGTTTGTGAACTTGTAACTGCCTGACCTTTGATTTCTTCTTGCTCGTATTTGACGGCGGACAAGTCGATGTTCTGGGCAGCCACGATCACACGCTTCTTCGCCATTTTCACCAGCAACAAAATTCAGCAGAAAATCGACCAAATTGGGAAAAGTATCAGTGTGTTTATAGTCGCAGAGATGGTGGGAGGTGGGTGAGAGTGAGGAGAAAAACTTTCCTGGAACGGGTATGCCAAAGTTGGCATTCCACGTCAGTATCCCCAACCAATTAACTCCTGAGAGCTACTTTTGTCGCTTTTAATTACGCTGCCGTCGTTGATGAGCTATGACCACTTCAATTTGCGATGCCTTCGAGAGCCTTGATCATCTCAATGATGACGATGTTTTCTCTCTTTTTTTACGCTGCATTAAATTCTATGCAAAAGCAGACAAGAAATGTAAAGACGATAGATCCATGAATTCAGTAACGGATATGAATGGTAAAGAAAGATGTTTGAAATTTGTGAGTGAACAAAATATGAAGAAGAAAAATTATGAAACTATGTACTGACTTATGAACATTCCAAAGGTTAGAGTTTCGTTTATTTTTCGGTCTGTTTGGAAGTGAATCTGCCAATAAGCACTCTTGCTAAAATCGATTTTTTAGAAGTAATTTTTAAAGCAAGCAACTTTTTTGAAAAAGTGACAATAATACTAAACTAGCCCTTACTATACAAGTCGGTAAGAAAGTACCCTCTTTTGGAAGTGTGCTGCAAATAACTATGGCCACGTTGGTTATGTAATTCGTGACTGTCAAGGTACTCTCTCTAATAGTAGGCATTAGTAATAAGGGTGGAATTTTGTACCGATTAACTGACCGATTTGGATCGAACCGAACCAGTTGGTTTTTTTTTTCTTCATTTATCAGTTTTTCTTAACCGAACCAAACAAATATATGTAGTCCGATTCACGATTCAAATATTCCCATTTGTTGAAACCCTTTGACTCGAACTTCAAATACTCAACACTTCACCACTGAACTAAGAGGTCTTGTTTCAATATATTTATTTCTTATATATTTAAAGGTGTTCTAATATATATACAATTCTTCTCCTATGCGAACATCCGGACGTTATAATTATGCGGACGCCATTATAAACAGGAAGGAAAGCAGGAAGGGATAGTAGAAAATACATGGCTTCTGCATGGTAATAACGTCTGGACGTCTGTATAGGAGAAAACTTTATAATATATATTATCTCCCACTTAACCTTAGCTGCACCACTTAAATGCGTTGTTTTAATACCCTTTTATCTCCCAGTCACCACCTCCCATTCTCTCTCTCTCTCTCTCTCTCTCTCTCTCTCTCTCTCTCTCTCTCTCTCTCTCTCTCCTTTTCCATCGGTTTCTCTTTTTGCAGCCACCTATACTCTTTATGTAACCCGACGCCTCCAAATTCATAGCGCGACCGCCATCTTATATGTGCCCACTACTTATATTTTATCACTCATGCATAAAGAACTATCAAACAACTTGGTTACTAGTCTATGATCCTACGGTCAACTCGATCTATGATTCTTTGGTCGGCCTTATCCACAATTCTTCAGTTCACGATTCTTCAGTCAACCCAATCCATGACCCTCCAGTCCACACAACCCTCCGGTCGACAAGACCCATAGATCTAGGACGACAACTGCTTAGTTCGGCGGGCGCATGCATTACATTTCAAGTCCCCAGCCAAGAGACCCTATACTGAAGACTTGGAGGACTACTATTGGTACCATAGTTTGGACCTCACTAAGCTCACATGAAGCCCACAAGGAAGTCCACAGTGGATGGCTCAAGCCTTGCCTATTTAAGAGAACACTCCCTTCATTTGTAACCTAAGTTGTATTTCACTCTCATTTTACTCTCAAAGGCTCTCAAGCCTATGTACAATGTAACAACATTTTACTATAGTGAAAACAACCATATAACCCAACATGGATGTAGCCCATTCGGGTGAACCACGATATATCGTCGTGTTCTTGGTGTGCGTGTGTGTTTCACTGTCCTTATCTCGTTAACCCAATTTTTGGCCTCAACACCATCAGTTGCGCTCGTCCTAGCTTTGATGGCAGTGGTCGTCGCACTCCTCTAGTCCTCTCGATCTGCAATAGTCGATCTTGGTTGCGATTATGCGAACAAATGGCTTGGTCACTTTGCTAAATGGATACATATGTTGAATATGTCCAATGTTTCCACAAAGATAGCAAGTGATGGGTTCCAATCCTCCTCTTTCACTTTTCTTTAGCTTCCTTCACTTTCTTCTTTTCCTCGATCTACTTTGTCCCACTCAGTGGCGATTCCAGGATTTAAAAGCCGGTTGGGCAAAAAAGGTTGGGTGTGACTGATTCATGTCAAAAAGGAAGCAAGGAAAACAAAATACCTTATTCTTAGCAATTGAATACTCAATCCAAGTGAATTGGTCAAACCACTTTTTTATTAAATCGACGAAAATCCCGCCCTTCTAAGTGGCTTGGATAATCTTCTAACTTGGGTTGACATTGTCCTAATAGAATATATGCTCTTCGCACATTATCTTGTTCATTCACCAGATATTTGCATATTAGACGACGTAATCCTGGATCACGCTGAAGATAATTGATATTAAAATCATGATCATCATCGACTCTTTGAGATTCAACTCTTTCAACTGTAGGCTCGACAATGGGAGACTCTGGAAGATTTTGTTCATCACATATTGGAGTGGATAAAGAAGTGCTAGAAGGCAATGTACTAGATGATGACCCATCATTCTTTTTCTTTAAAAAAAAAAAGACAACAAATTCTTTGTTCTCTTGGGATTCCGATTGTGATTCGGCATAATAAAAGATGGTCTATGAATAATATGTAGAATTAATGAAACATACCAACAAAAAATCAAACAAATTCTCATAATAGCATCTCAACAATACCAAACCAAAAATTATAATTCATCCATAATTAAACCCTAGAATACTCAATTTTAACAAAATCTCACATCAAAGCAAAAGAATAATTCATCCCTAATCAAAGCCCTAATTAATTTCAACATAATTCCAAAATTATAATTCATCCTTAATTAAATCCTAGAATACTCAAATTTAAATTAAAACTATAATTAAAGATATATAGCAAAGGAGAGAATGAGAGAATAATACTTGTTTTTGACAAAAGGAGAGGAGAAGATGTTGTTGCCAAGTTGCCCACCCGAGATAATAGAAGATGTAGCCAATAGAGGGAGAATTTGACCCCCAAAAAAAAAGACAGGGAGAATTGCTGCTATTTCGGGTAGCAAAGAGAAAGAAAGAGAAACAAAATGTATAAGAGCCACTTGGGAGAGAGAAAATATGGGAGGACCACTTGGGCAACATATATGTAGGGTGTGCTTTTAATTTTGGGATGGGCTTATAAGTTATAACACATATAGATTTTGTTTTTTTTTGAAAAATTTTGGGCTGGGCAGGCACCCAGCCAACCCTGTGGGTTGTACCTTCTAGCGCTTCGAGCTTCCTCTTGTGGTTGGCCTCGTCTTGTTCCAGTGTTGATACAACAACTAGTATTTCCTCATAAGTCTTTGGTATTTGTCCAATGGTATAAGTCTTGATTTCACTACTCAGTCATTGTCTAAACTTGATGGCTTTTAACATCTCGTCATCAAACACGACTTTGACTTATTGGCCTAAGTCGACGAACCTCTCTATGCACTCAACCACACTCAAAATACCTTGCTCAAAATCCAAGAGCTCCATAATTTGTCTCTTTCAAAGATATATAGAGAGGTAGTGATCATAGAAACGTTGTTTAAGTTTGTCCCAACTTATAGTATTAACAACCTTACCGTCTTTGTGACGAATCATTCTTCACCATTTGTCGGCTCCTTCTTCTAACATATGGGTTGCCAACCTAATACAGTATTTCAATAGAACACTCAGAAAATCTAACTTCCTCTGAAGGTGTCTAATCTAAACCTCAGACTTATTTGCCCAGAGATCCCATAAAATATCCTTGGTTTCATCTTCAGAAACCTGTTCACAAAGTATCTCTCAAGCTCTTGCTCACATTTTACTCTCTTTGGAGTTTCCAATCCTAGCATCCCTGTTAAGTTGCTATAACCAACTTCCCTATGTCATTATGTGTCTGTACATTTACTTTGTCTTGGCAGCTTCTTGTTAACTAGAGTAGACAATAAAATAATGGACTGGGCTTTCCCTTATTCTTTCTCTCACAACAATTTTTAACAATAAGTGATTTTCTCATAGTTTACCAAATGAGCTGGGCTTCCCAAAGTTTTGTAAAAATCACTTATCACCCCAAATAAGCAATACCAAACAGGCACTCAAGGGACAAGAATATAATTGGATGGTTATGAATAAGATTGGGACAATTAGATGGAATTTCGAAAGATAAAAAGATTTCGACGAGTTTTGGGTTGAGTGTCTTCATAAAACAACAAATTTCAAAATTTTCTTGCTCCCCCAAACTCATGCTCTACAGATCCCCTTTATTGGTTCATTTGGACCTTCTTCTTCTGGTGGCGGTAGCTCAGGCAACGACGACAGTGACAGTGTAAGGTCTGATTTTATGTAGTCTTTTTTTTAGGGTTTTTTGTTATTTTGGGCCTGAATTATTTGTGCTTATTGAGATTTTATTTTGTTTGGTTGAACCCTTGCTTTTATTTCTCTGACTTTTGTATTGGGCTTTTACATAATGTTGTTAGGTAATGACAATGTTTTGACCAAAAAAAAAAGCATGGGAAGAACATGATGATAGAGTCACTACTAGAAATATAGCCACTATCCACTGCTATTTTAGATACAAATCCACCGGTTGGCATGTTCATTTGAGCAAATAACGCCGAGAATGAAGTACTAATCCGTAGCTAAGAAACCAATTCTAGTGGCCACTAATTAAATTAATTACCAGTTTAAAAATTTTTTAAGTGGGTCAGAAGTATTATATAAAAAAAAATTAGTTTTCTTTGAAGAAAATAAAAAAATTGTTGATCAATCATGTTGCTCTAATTCATAATTATTATTATGAATACTGCCAGTCTACCAATTAAGCATGTCTTCTCCCATGTTTGACCTTGTTTGAGCTCTAGTGGTCAACAATATTTTACTTTCAAATGCACATGAGAGAAAGAGAGAATGAATCAAATTAAATAGGTTACTCTTTTTAATATTTCTTTCACCACTCAGGAGGTACCTTTCTTTAGTTGAGAGGTTTAACTTCAATTTTTGTTTCCCACCAAAAAAAAAAAAAAAAACCTTCAATTTCTTTGTCGTTGGCTTTACTTCTGTGTTTTGTGAGTACGATATGCTTTAATATTCTTTTTATTTTAGTTATGGTATATTAGTTTTAATTTTTTAATTTTTTAATTTTTTGTTTTTCTTTGTGCCAAAATTAGGAAGGGGGAGGGGGATTTTTTCACACACACTAGTGTTGTTAACGGTAATTTTTTATTCTAATATTTTTTTTTATACAAACGATATTAGGTGAGGGAGAATCAAACTTGAGGGTGTAGGGTAAATTCTCTTAACCACTTGAGCTACAAGCCCCTTTCATTTTAATTTCCCTTTTTTACATCTCTCTTAACCCAATAACCCAAAAGGAAACCAAACGACAATAGGGGTGGATACTGTTCAATTCAGCCCATCTCCACCCCTCAACTGCCTATCGAACTACAGCCAACCATCGGTTTCAATCGGCTCGGTTATGGAGAAAAACAATTGCAACATATGAACCAAACCAAGTTGCCCAGTGACAGTTCGGTTTGTCGATTTTGTCATTAAAGTCGCAATGTTGGCGAGGTTTCACTAGATCTCAACTCGTGGGGAGTAAGATGACTAGATTCCGTGATCCATGGTGCAGGCAAGTGAAACGTCTACATTCTCATCGTTTGCATAGGTTTAGAACATAGAAGGAAGAGTGAATGAGAAGTAAGGCAGATGGAATTTCTAATCTTGGCAAAACAATTAGTTGCGGCAGGAAATCTGAAAGTATATCCATTAGTCTATTTGCAATTCTGGCCTACGAAACCAAACAACTCAGAAATCGACATGTACCACTTGTCAAAGTTCAATGGCAACACCATGGAGTTGAAGAAGCAACTTGGGAACTCGAGTCCGATATGAGAGAAAAGTATCCACACCTGTTTGAGTAGTGTAGGTGTCTTGAGTAAATCTTGAGGATGAGATTTTTTCTAAGGAGGGTAGAATGTGACCCCTGAAAAATTCCAGAAT
The DNA here is from genome assembly GCA_024362665.1 of Prunus padus. NCBI lineage: Eukaryota > Viridiplantae > Streptophyta > Magnoliopsida > Rosales > Rosaceae > Prunus > Prunus padus. Next base: position 10,618,582 of record JANFAM010000006.1, on the reverse strand, counting down.
ATTTTTTGCGCACAATAAAAATTGCGCGGTCCATTTTGAGGCATTTTTTTTCAAGTAATTATTGTCATTGTGTTTAAGATTAACATATTTCCGAAATTGTAAAGTTAGAAATTTGGAGTTTTGACTTCATAGAAAAATAGTAGACGTCATTACGAGCTTGTGGTATTTTTCGGATAATTTTTCAGAACTCGGAAGTATTTTTAGTAAATTTTCAAAGTTGGAAAATAGGAAATTAAATTGAAAATTTCACATGGCATTTTGTGATTGGTTGGAACATGTCACCATGCCACATGTCAACATCTGATTGGTTTCAAGACTTAGAAAACTAGGGTGTATAGCGCTATACCGTATGCACTTCTAATCTAAGCCGTTGATCTGAGTCTATATCATATTTAGACCGTAGATCAAATCAAAGACTTTTGACTTGATATAGGCCTTTAGTTTGGTTGTTGGGAATGCATCTAGACCATCCATTTTGGAGCTATCATGTACCTTCCTACACATGATCCAAAACTCATCTTTTAATCTGAGCATTCGAATTAAATATTCGAATCAATTTGAGCAGTCAGGGATTTCTATAAATACCCCCCCTCATTTCATTCACCTTCACACCAAAACTCTCCCAAAAATTATCTTCCCTATCTTCCTCTCCTCCTCCACCATCAAAGCCACTATTCCGATATTTTTTGAAATTACTATTCACATTTACTATTCATGAGCACTATTCATCCAAAAAATACTATTCATACTGAAACCGCTCGTGGTGTCTACTATTCATCGTGTCGTGCAATCTTCACTCGTGGTACTTTTCATTATAGTATTTTATCGAGGTAATTTCTCTCTCTTACCTCGTTTTTTTATTCATTTTTAACTCTATATTTCCATTCCTATCTGTTATACTGCCTAATTTAAATTTGTCAAATACTCAATTTTTATTATTGGGTAATTTCTAAGTTAATCCTAAAATATACATCATATGTTGTTACTCTGTTCATTTGAAATCTAATCAAATTGGATAATCTTTTTGTCATTTTCCTTCCTTGAAATTATTGGACTAAATTATACTTATTCCTCTGGTCCATGTACGAACAACAAAGTACTATTTTGACTTTAATTTTACCGTTTTCGGACCAGAGATGGAACTTCAAGGACTATTGGGACAATTTTGGACTTTTTAGAAAGTACAAGGACTATTTTGAAATTACTTGGAACATAAAGGACTTAGAATGATTAAGTTGAAATTTGGATTAAGTTTAAGGACCACAGTGCATTAAAAACAAGAAAAAGGACTTTAAGTGTAATCAAGGATTTGTTGTAATATTTTGAAATGTTGGACTAGAACTCAATTTCCTAGGCGAGGCAGGTTGAACTCTAAGGTGCAGAGGCAAGTCAGGCTTGAGCTTTGGAATCCAGGTAGGGGACCCACTCTCGGACTTGTACTTTGTGTGTATGTATGACATAGTAAATATTGTTGTGTGTGAAAGATGCATTGTTTTTGGATGCCATATTGTTTGGTTTTATGAATGCTTGGCTTGGGTTCTCCAAAGTTTTGAAGGTATACGCCTACGGACATTATCCTCGACGACCTGAGAGTGAAAGGGGCATAGCGACTTCCTTGGGTTTCAATTTCCTTAACCTCCAAAGGGGTTACGTGAACAGACTTTACCAATAACCTACACATAAGGTATGGTCGACGAGGTGTAACTATTGAAATAGACACTCTCGCTACCATACCAGGTAAGTTGGTTATATTTTATTTCTGGTAAGGATAGTTGGCCTATAGGAATCGGTTGTCAAACAAGCATATTATGGGTACTCGAGAAACGTTTACGAAAGTTGTGTGAGCATGCCAACTGTTCTGATCCTATATTTATATAGAAATGGGTTGTGTTGTGCATATTCTTTTCACTATTTTTCATGAACACTATTATATTATTTTGCTATCTATTTTCAAACCTGGTCGGGAGCCTTCTACGGGGCAAATGAACGTATGTGATGCTCACCCCTACTTTTTCATGTAGATCACAATCCTTGAGCTATACTTGGTGATGTTCTTGAACCTGTTAACACATTTAGTCCCTGTACCTCTTCATCTCTGATAGGTCGTGGTTTTCTTTCCTGAGAGCTTGAGGATATTTCTTATTCATTTCATTCCTTTGTATAAAATCTGGATGGTTGGTGTGTATTTAAATCTTTCTGGGGTTGGTATTTCATTAATAAAGTTTATATAAGTCCAACTTTTTCAAAACATGAACACTCCTAGAGGAAAAATGTAAATGTATTTACTGTACATGTACATGTTATCCTTTTTTTTTTTTGGGAGAAATTGTGGGATTGCATTCATAATTTAGCAACAAAAAAAAGCCACTAGCCACAAATGGTCATTACAATAACGGAGCGATCTAACATCAAAATTAAAACAATCTGGAGAGCTCCTCCACTAACGATAACGTAGGATTGAAGAAACTCTGGCATAGGCATTCCAACTAAGAGTGCAAACTCAGAACAACCATAAATAGATCAAGCTTGAAAAACCCAAGTCATAACAGTACAAATAAAACTCTCACATATGAGAGGGGAAAAACTCACATAAAGGAGAGGTGAAAAACTCTCACAAAGGAGAGGTGAAAAACTCTCACAAAGGAGAGGTGAAAAACTCTCACAAAAGAAAAGGTGAAAACTACATAGAAAACTCAAAGAGTCTCTGCGACTTATTCCAAACATGAAGAAATCGTAAAAAGGATGGTGGTAGAGATCCGACACCGAAACGCATATGGAGATCCGACGCCGAGATGTATCTGTTTGTGATGAGTGGATAAAAATCATTACAAAACGAAGACAAATCAGGGAAACCTTGTCTCTAAAATTTGGGAAAAAGGAGAAGGGAGGAAGGGAGAAGGCGAGAATGGGAGAGGGGAGGAAGCAGCTTCCTCTCCCCCTCAAAGTGAAAATAGCTATAGAGTGTTTTTGGGGAGAGATGAGGCTAGGGTTTTCGTCTTCCCATGTTATTAATTATTACAAGCTGGAATTTTTGCAGTTATATGTTGTATTTTATCTTTTTTACATAGAAAAAATTCCGAGTTCACCATTGAAGGGGATGTGGAGTTAAATTCAAATAGCATGATACTTTTGTAAGTGTTGGAAAGCACTGTCCACACATTGAATTTGAAACAAAAAGATAATATTATTTCTGGAAAAAGTTTATGACCTTATGGTTATGGATAAGAATTTTATTTTTAAAGACTAAAAATCACACACACATATATATATATATATATATATATATATATATATATATATATATATATATATATATAGACGGACTGAGGATTTCAAAATGGGGTGGGCTAAATTTATCTTACGTACAAACCTATAGAAAACTTTCGACGATGCGAGTAAATTTTATTGATAATAAAAAAATTCACGGGGACATAATGAGCCTTACCCCTCAAAATGCATCTAGTACATGCAATGCAAATACAAATACAAATAACACTTATATAAGTTGAACTCTTCGAGTCTTCACAGAGTTAAAATCACTAATTATTGATTCATTATCTATATTATCAGCAAGAATGACTTGGGTGATTGGCTATGGCGTGCCGCGGCGTGCTACGTGAGCAAAGAACATAGATGATTTTCTTCTATTTTTTTCAAAGACCAGGGGCTGGAGCAAAGAAAAAATGAAGTTGTTTGCATAAGTGGTCTCGTTAGTTTGTAATTTTTATTTTTTATTAGTCAAACATGTGGTTAGACTTGTGGGGTTAGTTTTAATTTTTTATTGTTATTAACTTAGTAGTTAGACTTGTGGGGGATAAGTTTGTTTGGTTGGGATGGGATATCACGTGGGCAGTGATTTTATTTTAGTCTACAAAAACTCAACCCACCTAGGCTGCAGCCCAGGTTAGCCTGGACGTGGGTCCATGCTTGTATATATAATGAAATCGTTTCATTTTTCTATCTTAAAAGCCCTATTATAATTTGAGATAGTTAGTTATATACCCATTTTTAGTACTAGTGATATAGATAAATCCTACACAATTTAATTTCTATAAAGATACCCAAGAAAATCCAAAAAAGGACAACTAGCCCTATTTTGATTATTAAATTACTTCAATGCCCTATCGAGTGTTTTGGATTTTTTATGAGGCTTTGGAGTCGGATTTGTTTTAAGAAATCGATGGTAATTTCGTAATTTATAGGAAGTTCGAAGCCTCTTTATTATGTTGTAAATAGGCTTTGGGCGTGTTTCTAAAGTCCATTTTCATATAGGGTATTTTTATAATTTGGGCCCCTAAATTGAATATAATAGTAAATTTCCCTAATAATTTCAGACACAATTAAACGAACTCACACCTACAATCGACTCGCTTAACTTAAAACTTTAATAAGGTTACTAGGAAACATCCCATGAGGCCTGGCACTATTAATAGTCAAAACATTTCATTATTGGTTCCTGCCTTCTGAAGTTAACTTTAGTCAAACCATTAAGAATCTGGGAGTAATAAACTTGAAAAACAGCAGTTGAAAAAAGAAACTGCAGATGCAACTACAAAATCTAGTCGTCTTCCTGTCAATTACAGATAATAACACTACTGTTCCTGCTGTTAACAGTTATATTATTCTTTACATTTTTCAATGCTCATCATGCAAACCATTATTATATTAATCTTACCTAGTGAACATAAATAGACAAAAATAGTACATAGCTAACAGATTCTTGGTTTTGACGGCCAACATTCTAGGTATGGGTGTATAAATAGTAAATCAAGAATCAACTAGCTGATATTTAAATGAAGAAATTATTTTATGATATTGAAATATGATTACATAATATAACAACTTGTTCATGTGTTATAATATAGATGAATGGTTGGGTTAAGATTTTCCACTTTCAAGTTATAATACCAATTAATATCTACTCATATTATTACAACACATACATGAGTTATACATTCTGATCATAATATTATTGCACTATAATTACTCTATTAAATGAGAGAGACTTTCATGTAACGGGGATAATATTTTTTGTTATTTCCGGCTCATAGCGTAATGACATATGAGATAATTTTTTCACATATCACTACATTATTGGCTGAATATAACAAAACAGTATTTTTTCGTTACAAGAATGTACCCTTTAGCCAATCAACTAGAAGCCACACCATGTTCAAAAGATTTTGATGGGATTATTTTGACATGTACACAAATAATATAGAAATGAACAGCACAGGATTTTTAATGAATTTAATGTACGAGAAATGAGCATACATTATTATAGAAGTGCATGCCTCCACCATGCCCAAAGAATCATAGCTCTTGCCGTAATTAATGCTATTGGACCTTTACACCAGAAATGATATATTATTCAATTTGGATCAGACAACTCATATGATTGCATCTAATTTCTTCTACTGTTTTATGGATCTGATCAAAACCCACTTGGCTAAATTTAATTAATTTTAATGAATCTATTGAAGGAAAAGAGTAACGTAAATGTGAAGCTTCTCGTATTTTTATAAACATAAACCGAGATTGATATGAGGGCTTTTCACATTTAAGTCCGTCCATGATAACTTTACACTTGCTAAAAATCTTGGCGCAACTACATGACTCTCTCTCTTACAAGCTGCTTCTTGTTGTTGATGATGGAGTTGCTCGTCTCCTCCTCCCCCAAACCTCCTCTCCTCCCGCATTGTCCATGTGCAACGTCGATTTGAATATTTCTTTAGGGAGGAGGTGCAACGTTCGCATCATTTTCGCAAACGTTTCCAATTTTTGTGCTGAAAAGGCACCGACGGGCGGCATTTTTTTCTTCTTGCAGAAGCATTTGCTCAGAGCAATTCTAAGAGAGTTCCAGATTTTTTCTTCTTCTCAAATTCCGGAAACAGTTATGACCTTAATTTGGGGCATGGTGAAGGCATGGTCATTGAAGTTCAAAGATGAGCATACATTGAAGGGCTGCCATATTTTATTACTAAATTATTAATTTACTGAAAAAGAGCATATGCACTCATAAATCTTTATTCCTAACGTAAAAGAAGAACATGGGTGTTAATGTTGACTATTCATAAGAGGTTGTTGCCTAAAAACTTACCGTTTATGAATAGTTCATCTTCATCCTTCAAGTTAGAAGATACCATTCATATTCTTCCTTCATTTCAAACGAGATCTAAGTCATTTTACTAATTCATGCTACTCCAGTCTAATTCTATCCATATCAAACGCGGCATTAGAGTTTCGAGTTTAGGGTTTAGAATTTAAAATTTAGGGTAACTATCAAATGTCTCCATTCCCTTTCACTTTTTACTATTTCATTTGTTGGAATATGTTTCTTCTTTCTTGAAATACATTCAATTGGCACTCACTGGCATTTGCAACTTATTAGTCCAATCACAGTCAACACATCACTCTCTTATCTCCTCTCTCTCTCTCTCCCCTGAATACATGCTAGGTGACCCCCACCCCAACCCCAAAAGTCCATCCCCCACTCACATCACCATCCACTAACCAATCTAACAACGCCACCTGTCCCAGTCATCCTATTAAACGCCAAAACAAACAACAATAAAAGATCGCCCAAGCCTTCTCCAATCCTCCCTCTTTCTTCTCCTACTCCTCATCCTCATCATGGACTCACAAATCCAGTAAACCACTCTCTCTCTCAAGCTCTCGTCGTCATAGCCATGGAGAACTACTCCTACAGCTCCTACCCGGAATCCGGCGACTCGTCCCCTCGCTCCCGCGAGATCGATTTCGAGAACCCTCCGCCATGGGACGTCGACCAAGCCAATTCGCAGTCCCAGAACTATAAAGTCAAGTTCATGTGCAGCTATGGCGGCAAGATCCTCCCCCGCCCGCACGACAACCAGCTCTGCTACGTCGGAGGCGAGACCAAGATCCTCGCCGTCGATCGCAGCACCAAGTTCGCCGCCCTCGTCTCCAAGCTCTCCTCCCTCTCCGAAAACGACGTGTCGTTCAAGTACCAGCTCCCCGGCGAAGACCTCGACGCCTTGATCTCTGTTACCAACGACGACGACTTGGAGCACATGATGCACGAGTACGATCGCGTTTACCGGACTTCCGCTAGGCCCGTCCGCATGAGATTGTTCCTCTTTAACGCCAGCCCCGACGGCGGATTCGGGTCGGATGGTGGAAGATCCGATAGGGATCGGTTCGTTGAAGCTCTAAATTCCAGTCCCGCCCCGGGACCCGACTCGAATTCCAAGCCTCCTGTCCAAAATAACGTCGACTTTCTCTTCGGTTTGGAAAAAGGAGGCGCCGCTGCCGTCGTGCCGCCTCCTCCGCCCGCGGTGCCTACGGTACCGGATCACGTGGCACCGCCACCAGAATTCCAGGTCAGGTCGGGTCACGGTGACCGGGTGATCGGGTCGGATCCGGTGGAGTTCCAGAGGCATTTGCAGAGGCTACAAATTGCAGAGCAAGATCATCAGCAGGCCATGTATCGGAGACAGAACGACGAGAATCTCGTCGGAGGGTACGGCGGCGGGGCCGGAGATTATTACGTACAGAAACTTCCAGAGAAGGCGCCTCCGGTGACGGTGGCGCCCCCGGCGGGGTACTGGGCGGAGAAGCAGGTCCCGAGTGTGGGGTTTCCAGGGACGGGCGCACCTGAACAGCCGATGTACATGATCACAACCACCACCGGAGGCGGCGCTATGTATCACGCGCCGCCGCCAATGGTGCGACCGGTGACCGGCCCGCCCGGTCAAGGGTACTACCACATGCAGCCGCGGATGGGGTCTGAAGTTTACCGGGAACAGCCGGTGTACAATGTGGTACCACAGCCGCAGCAGCAGCAGCAGCAGCAGCAGCAGCAACAGCCTAGTACTCTGCCACCGCAGCCTCAGCCAAGTAATCTGCCTCCGCAGCCTCCAAAATATGTGGCGACGTACGCCGAGGCGTCGCCGTATACTCAGGTGGCGTACGATAGCGTGACGGGGAGGCAGGTGTACTATACTGCGCCAGGAGGTGGGGTTATGCAGCCACCGCAGCAGCAGCAGGCGTACCAAGCTGTGGGTCCCCCGGCAGTTGGCGGTGAAATGCGAGTGGCTGGCGGGTTGAGCCAAGAGGGTAAGGTGGTGGGTTCAAAGCTTCCACAGGCTTCGGTGTGATATTTAATTTTTAATAAAAATTACAACATGAATATATGGTGGAAGTATTATTATTAGTTTTGATAACATATGGTGGAAGTATTATTATTAGTTTTTGCATTTCATTTTGTATGCTTTGTTCGAGAGAAAGATATTAATGGCTTTTGTGCTTTGTCTTGCTATTTGTCTTTTTTAGAAAAGAGCGATAGTATTATTGATAGAGGGAATAAGTAACAGTACCAAAAAAATAAAGTTATCTTGTCGGGAATTAAGCGAATTTCTCTATATAGACGGACGATTTATCTTTTGAATTTTAAGCATATATAACTCCTATTGGATTCATTTTTTAACATAAAATTTGGTTTGTTGTGTGCTTCTGTGCATTCACTAAAATTTCAACATTCTAGTAAAAGTGGTATAAATAAATAAAAATTCCATGAGAGCCCTGAATCTTTGAAAACTTTGTTTAAATGGGATTTGAATGAAAAACAAGAGGCTAACTAAACCCTTTTTCTTTTTGCCTTTAAAAAAATTTATTACTTGAAAACAAATACAACGACATTCGTTCATTTGCAAATAATGTGCATTTGTCCTACTCGAAAAAAGAAGAAGAAAACAAAAAAAAAAGCAAAATATGTAACCATCAAAGTTAGTAAATTTTACTATTATTTGAGTTGCATCTTTTCTATCTCAGTTGGTGTATGTGTCGACGTGTGGAGGTTTAGTTAGCTGTGGACAACAATGAAAGAGACCTCCCTCCATAAATTTGTAACAGCTCGAATTTCCACAGACAGGTGTGCATTTTCCCGGGAAACAAACAGCAATGATCAGCCCCACTTGCCAACCTCTTTCTTTGAATTTATGCATAAGCATGGATGGGTCCTTTTCTCATCTTATTTTCCTAGCAACTTCATCATCATCCCCACACTAGGAAGTTGTCACTGTTGGTTGACATATTTTAACCAGGGCAGGAAAATTTTATGGTTTTGACCAATTGGCTGCAGCTACATGTTGAACATGTTGTATTAGGTTATCATCCATTATTATTATTATTTTTTATCCACAATTTTGATACTTCGTTATTTCTACGCGGCTTAGTTATCAGTAGGTTTTTTCTTTTTGACATAATGATATTCTAAACTACTTTAATGTACGAAAAGGAGAATCAAACTCGATTTGTAAAGCACGATGGAGCTAAGATTTGAAATTTGGGGGGCCAGAAAATATAAGCAAAAGTATACAAATTATATTAACATTGGAAACAAAATTCCATGGGAAAAAATAGCAAGACTTTTAAAACAAAATTATCATATTTGTTATAACAAAAAGGATCAGGAGCTTCACCCAAAATCGGTGTCTTGTCCAGCACCATGTGTTCTCTATCTTTACATCTCTGTGAACAATCTTTTGCGAGTGTAGGCATATTTTACAACCATATAACAGATAATAATATTACTTCCCCAGCCCAGCCACTTGATGTAACAATACAACACTTTAAGGCAGGTCACTTACACCCATATGTGTCACATTTTGTTGTGGATATGGCTAAAAATAAATTTCTAATTCGGAATGACCCTTTAAATAATTCTAAGTTTTCAATCTAAACCTCATCAAAACCCCAAGTAGTCTTCATATCATCTCCGTTCTTACGATAAAAAAAAATCCTCTTTGTTTTGTGTAACGATCAAGGAAACATTCGCTACATTTTGATTCTCCGCTAATGTAAAAATGGTGAATCTAGAAGCAATCAGAATCATTGTAGGCATTATCCAGGGACGAATATAGCTAATGGGCTGTGTGGGCTATAGCCCATGCCAAAAAAAAAAAAAAAAAAGATTTTTAAATGTGAGGTAGCCTTGACCAAAAAAAAATTAAATCTATAGTTAAATAGAAGGGATAGCCTAGGCTCCCAACTCAAAAACCTACTTGAGTGGGAAAAAAAAAAGCAGTCCGTGAAAGTGAAAACGCTGAGAAGCCAACAAAGTCAGAGGCACACCACCACCAATTGGTCCAGTTCAACAAATTAACAAGCGAATTTCTCCTCTTTTTGTTTGTTGAGGTAATTTTCTTCACTTAGTTCTTATTAGGGATCTGTTATAATTATATTTTCTTAAACAAAATTAGGAATAAGAAAATTTAGAATTTTTTAATTTGGTAATTTGGTAATTTTTGGCAGCATGTATAGAGTTTGCTCCATTTTAGTTTTTTTTATTTTTATTTTTATTTGGAAGGTTGTTTGAATGCATGCCATGCCGCCTTATTGTTTTATCTTACTAAATATTATTTTACAAATTACATTATATGCTTACATGTTCTATACATCATTCATATTATAGGTTTTTCTTATAATGTTAGATCATCATCGAAATCCTAAGAGAATGAAGAATATTTTGCATTTTTTTAAGAAAAATAATATGATGGATCATCAAGTAGCATGTCTTCTAGCCCTTCTTCATCTTCTCCAATTTTGTGATCAACAAGTTGATACCAATTCTCTTGAACGTGATTCGGGATTATGTCGTCAAATATGCACATATCCAATTAATGAACGTGACAATGTTCGAAGAGCATATATTTTCTAGCAAATCAATGAATGGCTTTTAGAGGCAATGATGAATCTTGTGAGTCATCAAATCGGGGTAATTTCATTGAGTTGGTAATAGCCTTTTCAAGAATGAATGTAGAAGTTGAAAAAGTCGTCTTAGAGAATGCTCCTAGAAATGCGAAATATATTGCATCAACGATACAAAAGGAGATCCTAAATATTTTTGTTATTAATGAAATTCACTTGTACCGTCGAGTTTGTTTATAAGGGAAATCCAGCCCAGTGTCTTTCGAAATCCTGGATTCATCCCTGGCATTATCGGTCAATTATTTGTTTAGCACTTCCGTTTATTTTCCTCTATTTCTAGCTCTCTGCCATTACTATTTTGTTGACACTACTACACCAGTGAGAAATATACGATTATTTCTACTCACATTTATCTTACCTATACTGTTTTTTCTTGTTCCTTTTTTCTCATAGGTAATGTCATCTCTTTCTTTTTGTTTACCTCCCCATTGTAAGCTCTAGCTCCTTTCTCTTTGTCTTTATCTTTTTCTGATCTCTAATCTATGCATTTACAAAGATCTTATGTTATATGATGAATTATGAAAATACTGCAGCCCAACATTTGTGAAAATAATCAAGCAAAAATCAGTAGGAGAATTCAAGGCGGATCTTTATGTAGCAACATTGATCAATTGTGCTATGTGATCTTTCTATGGCATGCCCTTTGTCCATCCTGATAGCGTTCTTGTCGTTACAATCAATGTCTGTGGATTCGTTTTCGAACTCATCTACATTGCCATCTTCTTAACATACTCTTCTAACGCAAAACGCCTAATTAATACTACTAAGAAGTGAAATATCATGAGCTATGGAATGCTAATACCTTATTAAAACTTCTATATATCCTTATTTCCTTTGCAGCGAAGGATCCTTATTGCTCTTCTGGTTGAAGTTATCTTCTTTGCTGTTGTGGTTTTCGTCACCCTGCACTTTCTCCATACCACTAAAAGCCGGTCTATGATAATTGGCATCTTGTGCATTGTCTTCAACATCATTATGTATGCCTCACCCTTGACAATCATGGTATGTAGAAATAAGTCATTTCCATTTATTATTATGTTGCATAGATATTGCATGTCTTAAATATTTTTGGGCCGGGATCGGGGACACACAAAAACCACATAATTTGACACACATTTTTAATCTTTGGATGAATCATCATCTAAGGGTTGAAAATCATTCACCAAGGCTTTATATATCTTACTTTTTAGGTGGCAGAAAATGGTCATCAAGACAAAAAGTGTGAAATATATGCCGTTCACCCTCTCTCTTGCTAGCTTCTGCAATGGAATTGTCTGGCTCATCTATGCACTCATCAAATTTGATCCCTACATTTTGGTAATTCTCTATACATTTTTGTTGTTTCAAGTACGTACACGTTTATTTAATTATTTTTATTTTCAAAAAGAAGAGTGAATAACCATTTTTTTGAAAGTTTTTGGTAGGTTCCCAATGGTTTGGGATCAATTTCTGGGTTGGTGCAGCTCATCCTATATGCCACCTACTACAAGACCACCAACTGGGATGGGGATGATGAAAAACCAAAATCTGAGGTTCAACTCTCATATGTTTAGAGACGTGAAAGAGTTTCTTGCTTCAATTCTTGAACTTTCTTATGTCCAACCAATTGTTGAGATTTATTCATTTTTCTTGTTTACAACCCACATCAATACTACTTGAGCTATACAGACTAAAGCCAAGTAAATTCTCAAATTTTGAGGGAATTATAATTTCAACCGTGGTCATAAGAAAGAAATTTTTTTTCCCCGATTCATTGTGCTTTTCTTTTGTCTCCAGTTCAGTTGGATCAATTATTCCACAAAAGCGATTTTTAAACCTTTTACCAAACGAGTTGGGGTTTCAAAAATGTCAAAATAATCACTTATGGCTCCAAATAAGCAATGTCAAACGGGCATTGAGTTGTTATTTTCCGGTTGAAGAAGTCAAAAGAAAGGCGATGTGTAGAGAAATGTGTTTTGCTTGATTTCATTCACAGAATACATGTACAATATATAGTAATACATGGAATCCTAATATGTTAAGAATTGAAGATTTACATTGATTGCATATCTTGAGCCTAACGTAAACTAAGAAGGCAAAGTAACATCATGTCACATCAGATTTGCTTTTGTTAAATCTAGGACTTTAAAACACTTACTGCTTTATATCCCCAATAATTCATCGACAAAGCACAACAAAAAATAATAAGCAATTCTTTAACATAAGTTTCCTATATCCTATCACTTTAACAAAATTGACCTCTTGCAAAGGACCCACTAGTGTAGTAGTTTGGAGTATTTACTCACTCAGACAAGGTCCTGAGTTCAAATCTAGCATCCGTTTAGTGTGTGTGAATTTAGTATGCTATCGCCCCTCTCAATAAGAAAAATCTTCAAAAAAAAAAATTAAAACAAAAAACAAAAGAACAAAACTGCCCTCTTTACATCAAGAAGTTTGGAAGTGTCAATAATTATCTTTGTCATGCAATAAGAGAGTAGTCGATGTCTAAAATTAGATCAACAATAGTAAAATTGTACAACATAATTATAATCACACTAAAAACACGTGTGTTTATGTGATTCGCTCAAATCAACTTGAGAACAATCAAATACTCAAGGTCATCGTCAAGTCTATCTAGAAGGGGCGGCTGCAACTGAAAATATACTAAGATTTGGCAACATCCATTTGGACAAAGCATCAATACTATGCAATTTGGAGTCATCTTAAGATTCCATCAGCCTTGCGCTCCAAGGAACACATCTCCGAAGCTTACTGTTGAAATCACCTGAAGTCAGCTCTACTGAGCTTCCTTGTCTATCTATTGCCTACTAACTTCATATACTTTTAAAGGTTAACGGGTTGAGCTCTCTACCAAATCGAATCTATCCGTGTCCAGGCCTAGGTGAACTTGTATGCTTGAGATACCTTGGCCTCTCCAACTTTCCAAACCCTCTATTCAAGCACTCCAGGAGACAGTCTGCAATCTCTTTAATCTGCAGAAATTGAACCTAAGGGCTGAGTTGAACATCAAATGCTTGGAGAGTTTGAGAGATGTGAAAGAAGCAAAAGATATATACCAACCTAAAAGAAAAGAAGGACCTTCACACTTTGGGATTGTCTTGGGGATATAAGGCCATCTCTAGCATTGGAGGGCTAAACATAGCCCACCCATAAAATTTAGCCCACCATTTATAGTTTTTATAGAATAGCGATGGACTATATATTTACCATCTCCAGCAGTGCTGGGTTAAATCATGGCCCCCTCAATATTAAATTAGTTTTTAGTATATTCTTTAAATATATTGGATAATTTAAGTAAAGTACTACTTTATACGCTATTTAAAATTTATTTTACAATAGAAAAATATTTTCGGATAGGACTTGTGACATACATGTGTTGGCACGGCATGTGATTAGCCCCCCATATTTATAATTAGATTTTTTGTCCACATGACACATCTTATCATGATGTAATCCCAAAACATTTCATATAGGATTTTCGATTGCCACGTGTCTATACGTGATTAGCCCTCTATATTTCTGATTTGATTTCTGTTCTCATGACACATCTTATCTTCAGCGTCAAATGTCAATAAAAGGGTTGTTTTGGGTTTCATATCTCACACCTTCATCTGATTCCTCTCCAATTTATCTCTTTCATTTTGTATAATTTGTCATTCCAATTCAATTATGCAATGAATTCCAACTGGGGTTCCTCTTCTAATTATGAATTGGAAGACCAATGGGAATAGCGGAGACGCCAACTAATGGAGGAGCATGAAGAAGATGATGCTCGGGGAGAGGAGACGCCAACTAATGTAAGGTGTTTTGTGGCTTGTTCTTTGAATTTGTACTTGACAAATAGACATTAATCGAAAAACAATAACTAAAACATGTCTCCTCTCATCTTTTTTCAATGCTTGATTCCATTTGTTCAAGCTCGGATAGATGTGCTTCTTCCACGGACTTCCATAACTTTCATGGTTTCTCGGGGTCACTTCAATGGTGCCTTCGTAAAGCTTGTAATATTTGTAAGAAACACGAGTCCAAAAACCCTCCGAGGTTTGGCTAGTATCGTGTACATTATCTTCAGTGACTTTAAAGAAAGCCTTGCAAAGAGCTTCATCTTCCTTTCGAGTCCAATTTATGCCTTTCTAACAAGTGCCGGCCATTTTTTCCCTAACAATTAGGGGGAATTCTTTTTAATATGTAAAGGATGAAAAAATTGTGGGAATTTATGTAGAATGATGAAAAGAGTAAGGATAGTATATAAATGAAGGATGAAAGAATGTGGGAATTAGATAGAAGGATGAAAAGAATGTGGGAAATTATGTAAAAATGAAGTTGGTATTTATAGAAAAAAAATATGAATTTTTAAAGTTAAAAAAACCAATAATTAGGAATTTTGAATATATATATATATTTTAACGGCAGCTAGATAGAGGAGAAATTTTTGTAGGTACTGGTACACCAGCTGGCTGGTGTACCCGCCAATAGGAATCAAACACGTGTAATAATTTTTTTTAGCCTTAAAATTGCAGTAACTTTTAACTCCGTTAGCCTTTTGCTGCAATCGAGAATCTTTCTACTTTTTATTTATCAATCTTTAGTTTTTCAAACAAAACCCTAAAGATACAAATTTTCTCTGACAATAACCCTTTTGTCGTCAGAGACAGCAACCTGCTGTACGTTTTCAACTACTCTATCCATGGACAAAGAAAAAGGTGTGGAGTACCCTACTCTCACATGTCTTTACTTTTTTAGTTTTTGGGACTGTTTCATGAGTTTTTGGTTTATTGAATTATTATATTGTGGTTTGAGTTACTTTTGAGTCAATATGTAGTATACATATATTATATTGGCTTTGCTCTAGATTCTTTGAACATTGGGGGTTGCCCACATGACGTCTAGCTAGACAACTTAATACCACAATAAGAAGATGGAGAAAATAAGTAGAAAAAACACACACAGTTAATTTCATGTGAAATGAACAGTTACACAGATGCAATAGATTTGAATATCTGATCCATCTCCATCTAATAGATAATAAGCCTTATATATAGCACTGGACCTATGATTTATTGTACCAGCACATTCTAGATATGAGTAGCAACTCCACCCATTTGCCCTTTGCCATGGCAAGGGGGGAGGGGAGCTAGGGCAGGTACTATTCACGTGAATAGTGGCTGCCCTTGCAAAAAGTAATGTGTGTTTCCACCCGTTGCCATGGCAAAGGGCAACAACTATTCAAGTTTCATTTTTTTTATTTTTTTACATGGGATTAATTTTAGTTGTATGTATGAAATTAATAGTAATAAAATTGCTAGGTATGTATTAAAAAATATTTTTGGATTTTTTGGATTTTTTAAATAATAAAAAATTTTACGTCGCTGACGTCACATAGCCCAGGCAAGAGTAACCTTCGGGGTGGCCTAGGTTGGTGGGTCCCCCGTGTTGCCCAGGCTCGCCTGCCCCGCTGGAAACGTGAAAAGGGCCTTAGGCCCTGTCCTGCCTGGGCTCCAATCCACCGCTGGAGTTGCTCTAAATCAAGCAATCTAGATGGACTTGTATTTCTAACTGTTATCTCGAACCCCAATCGAGGAATTGATTACAGACTTGGCTACTAAATCAGTCATGATGATCTCAAAATCAGAACACAACTTTCCACACAAAAAGCCCTCTCTTAATTGAAAATTTTAAGAAATAAGAAAACTGATAATGATAGTGATGAAGATGAAGATGATGATCGATCACACTCACCCTTCTTACAACAGAATAGAAACCACTATCTTTTGACTGGTGAGCAAAGTTTAGCCATTTTGTATACGGAACTTGCAGCCATGGATTAGTCGCAGACTTGAGGTCCAGCAAAAGCAAAGCCTCATACCTCAAAGCCAAGCAACTCTGCAAACAAAAAACCGGTTCACAGACTACTTAACTACAATAAGCATTTACTTGGCGATCATAATAATTAGCTACTTAGGTCCATGAAAATCACCAATTTCAGCAAATCAACATTCAAAAAAGTTCAAATTAGAAGCAATTGTGCCTGGAAATTAAGTTCTTGATAATCAACAAAAGAGATTACTTGCCTCAACTTTGCCTACAAGTACGAAGGAGAGAACGAGAAATTGAAGAACAAGAAGTTTCTCCTCGGCACTTTTCTCGGAAATTTCTCGCACAACGGAGAGAGATTCGGACCGCAGGAACTACCTCAAGCCGGACCTGACCTCTATCGACGACTTCACGTCCTTGGAAACCAACGCCGATTCCAATACTCACAGCGTCGCATCTTCGAACCTACAAAATCTCAAGCCCTTCAACACCAGAGAGAGAAAGAGGAAGAAGATTGGAGAAGAAGAACAGACCTTCTGTTCAAGACAAGTGAATGGAGAAATTTTTGTAGGAAGAAGGTTGAAAAACTAAAGATTGATAAATAAAAAATGGAAAGATTCTCGATTGCAGCAAAAGGCTAACGGAGTTAAAAGTTATTGCAATTTTAAGGCTAAAAATAAATTATTAAACGTGTTTCATTCCTATTGGCGGGTACACCAGCCAGCTGGTGTACTGGTTATGACAGAACCCGACCCGAATCCCCCTCGGGACCCACGCCGGATCCTGTGGTGTTTCCGACATTTAACCCATGCCGGGCCCGCTCACTAATTAAGCTACCATCTTTTCCCCAAGGTACGGAAAAGATGGCTGGGACTCCTGCCAAAAATCCGGCAGAGTCTCCTCTGAAAAAGGGACTTTACCAAAACTTCTTCACCCTGTTAAAAACAACAGAAACAACACCAACTGCAGCACGCACAAAGTAAAAGCACACAGTTTACACACTAGGCCTCCGGCCTTGAATTCAACCCTAAACGGGCGATAACAGAGCAATCTAAGAATTCTCTTTAGTTTTACAACCAAAGTATAAGTTTTAATCGAAAGCAATACAGATAGAAGTGCCCTACGTAAGTACAGGCTCGGGAATACAAGTCTTGGCTCGGTACTGCCTCGATCGAACCACTGCCTGGGGCGCAAAATAGAAGATTGTGAGTGGACAAAAACAAAGTTTTATCAAAATTGAAATCAACATACTATCCCCACCGCTTCAAAACGATGTCGAAACATGCAATTAAATCATTTATATACGTAAGTGATTGGATTCCAAGAATCCATAAACTTTCAACATAAAACCAATAATATTCCATAATAGACTTGACCTCTTTTCAATGCTAAGAATCCTCTCTTTCGACGCGTGTCATAAACCGACAAGCGAGAAAGAGTCCTTATTCAAATAATAAGAGAACTAGAATAAATAAATAATATAAGTAATATAATTAAATAAATAAATCGATAAACAAATACATATATATATATATATATATATATATATATAGATACCCGTAGGTAAGAGACTACTATACCATTTTGTACCGGGAAACAATCCAACACGGATTGTTGACTGACCACATGGAGAAAAATACATTTACAACCACGTGGCCAGGGAATAAGCCGTCCCAAATGAGGACTAACTCCCAGACACGCACAGAAGAAATTACCTCAATAGTGTGCGGCTGAATAAAGTCCTACGCACGCAGCATCACTGCAAGGGCCTACAAGAACACCCCGCCAAGGGTGAACCGGGTTCCGTTATCCTTTATCCTTTCTGTAACCAAGTAACCGGGAGGTACATAGGTGGTGCTAATAGCACTCTAACAAAAACACATATTCCCCGACATACCCTAAATCCCAGGGTATTCAAACCGTACTCCAAAACTTGAACACAAGACCACCGGACGTTGGTGACGGCCAACATCCGACACGAAAATATAATCAAAACCATAGTAAAAAATAACCAACCATATCCGAATAAGTAAATCAGAACTTCACATATTTATAAACAATTAAATATAACCTTAATATTCCAAATAAACCATATATAAGAAATTCAATAATTAAACTCATATTAAAATCCACAATTCAATTGAATAAATTCATATGCATAATTTTTCAATCTTTAAAAATAATGCCGATTCAAAACAATGTCCACTCACAAGTAATCCCACGCCGCTTGATCCCGAGAGGTCCTCTGCCGTGAACCTCGAGCCCGAGTACCTATTACGGAATACGAGGAATAAGTCAACAAAAGTCAACCGCAATTGAATTTAAATTCAAATCCTATTTCCGGGGTTTAAAGTGTACGTGAGACGTTCGGGAGGTTCTAGGGTCAAGTAAACTTCATGGCAGGTCAAACCACCTCGGAAGACTAAAAGTCAACCGTGCGGTCAAACCGCCCGATCTGGTCAACCGGGGCCGCGGGTCCACGGACTCCAATCTTCGATCCGAAAGTTCCTACGAAGTTCTACACGGCTTACTGAACCTATCCTGAAAGTTTGGTCACGATCGAACGGTCGGATTGCTCACGATCGCACGATCGGACGGTTATTGGATAACCTAACCCTAGGGTTAATGGATTGGAGTATCCGGGACTCCAATCCTTGATCCGACAGTTTCTACACAGTCCTAGAAATACGGGGAACTACGTAGCTGAGTTTGGGTTTGATTCGACGGTTCGAACACGTCGAACCCGGGTTACGCGCAATAGGCGCACACCCGTTCGACATCCGAACGACGTCCGAATTGAAATCCGAAAACACCGATGCGCTCGGGACGACACGAGGAGCGCATCAGAACACAATGTGGCACCACTACAGTGCCCACGCGCCGCCACACGCGTCGCCCGCGCGTGGGTGTGTAGAGTAATTCCGTCACCAGAAAAACTCAACACCGCCGCTCACCGCCTAGGCTATAGGTTCCCTTCAACCCCCTGAGCAACTTCTCCTACTGGGTGGCCGCCTCACTCGACCGGCAACTGGCCGGAATTTCAGTTTGAAATCCGGCCAAATCTGGGTTTGGGATCGGATGTTCTACGGTCAAAATCGATCGAAACCAAGGTTGCAGATAGCTTAAGGAGGTTGAGGAGGTGGAGAAGCATACCTGGATCGACGCCGTACGTTGCCGGAGCCGCCGGAACGAAGCCGTGAAGTTCCGGCTCGAACCAGTCGAAATTGCCGGCGAAACTCGAGGTTACCGGCCGGGAAATGGGGTGGGTCTGAACCGTGAGCTCACGCCTGTTCTTTTGGGACCGGTCTCGAGCCCAACCGTGACCGGACGGCGGCTCTGCGAAGGGTTGAAGGCGCCGGTGTCGGGGGGAGGAGAGAGAGAGAGAAGAGAGAGAGGGTGCGGCTGGGTGTCTGACGCGTGTACGCGTCGGACTGGGTGGTTTTAGGGTTTTCTCCAAAAAATCAAAATACCCAAAATGCCCTTTTTGTGTTCTGGACCTCGGATCGGGACGTGCCGCCCGGCTACGGACTCGTTTCGACGAGCCCGTCGCAATGGCGCGGTCGGTTTCGCGAAATTCCAAACGGATAATTATGTGACCTTTACGACTCTAACCTCAGGGGCAAAACCGTAATTTCACATAATTAATTAATTTAATTTAATTTAATTGAAATTTAGGCCACGGATGTTACAACCTACCCCCTTTAAGGAAATTTCGTCCTCGAAATTCATACATGTCATTCGAAGAGGTAAGGGTACTGGGCCCGCATCTGTGCCTCGGGTTCCCACATAGCTTCCTCTACGGTCTGACTTCTCCACAACACCTTCACTACAGGAATACTTTGGTTCCGCAACCTCTGTTCTTTTCTGTCTAAGATCTGAAGGATTTTCAAAACATTTTTGAGAAGTTCATTTGAATATTAAACATGCATTTAATCAAATTAATCGCAGCGGAAGTTTATGGTGGTTGTTGTTTAAAATAAAAAACAAAACTTCTTCCAAGTATCTTAAGCCATGAACATTGATATGATTTCATGAATGGAAAATTCAAGAGAAAAGATAAGATCTAATTACCCTTGAAGCAATTATATGAACCAATTTGTGTTTGGTCTTCTCTTGATGATTTCCTCTTTCTTGATGTCCTCTTTGATCTTTGATCTTTGCTCCTTGATCTTTCTCCTCCTTGTGAGCCACAAAAGGATATGGCCTCTAAGTCTCCACACCAATGGAACCTTGAGATGAGAGGGAAGAATCTTGGGAATACAAGGATGCTAGTGCTAGATCCCCAAGACTTGGTTTCAATCTAAACCTCTTGAAAGATGAAAGTGTTTCACTCTTGAAAACTCTCTTTTTTCTCTCTTTGATCTCCCAAAACTATTTGGTTGACATTGGATTGTGTTTGTGTAAAAATGAGCTTATGGAAACAATTCCCATACCCATTTACTTATGCATTTTCGGCCAAATCCCATTGGGCTTCCAAAATTGGGCCTTGTGACACTTAAACCATAATGTTTAGGTGTCTTAAGCCCTTGGGCTTAATACCCAACCATTTGGGCTTCCGTTAACTATTACCGAGGCCCAAATACTCTTTTACACGTAGTAAATCATCCATATCAAATCGATCAAATTTATTTCCACAACATCATATGTATTTCTCAAAGTTAACCATTTAAGGTGTGCGATCCATTAGGTTCTAATTAGCATGGCAGTGGGAAAATATTAGAACTCTTTCTAACCAACTGAATTAAAACCCCCTTTTAATTTTTCCTTTATATGGATTGATCACAATCAATCCTAGGACTTCCACGAACCAAGAGTGACATCTAGCAATATATCAAGGCTACCCAAGCTAACCAGAATTGGTGAAGAACCTATTCAGTTGGAATTACAATGCAATACGGTCCTTCTCTTATACAATGTTTCATATCATATTATTAGGGTACGGATTGATTATGTCAAACCCCTAATATGATATATAACCTCATATGATTCAATAGAACATGATTAAGAACAACTTTCTAAATCAAGCTCAAAATACTTTGGCCAAAGATTTCTTGAATCACATCTCGAAACATTCTCCTTCTTTATCGAAGGTAGAGATTCCTTATTGTACATTCACATGCCCCTATGATGAATTAAGAGACCCCAACAACACTTTAGACAAATCTTTTACGGCTTGTCTTTAAGAGTTATCTAAGATCAATAACGCATCATAGGACAACCATGATGCCTCGTGTCTAAGGACTAATTTGCATTATTGCAACTATGAGTTCTCGTTTGACATGTAGATAAATACTCCATACGAGAACTACGGTTGATCGCGTTCAGTGTACCCATTCACTAATGAGCACCCACATACTTGTATTAGTGTCATCTACACAAATGGTTTGAGACTAACCATCCTCCTAATTGAGCATACATAGTATGTGCTAATCTTGACGGTTTATCAATGCCCATTTGATAATCCTATGATTAGGAACATTTTGGGATACTATAGTAAGAGATTAAAGGTCTCCCTAATCTAATCTTCTTTAGATTACTTTATCTCTTATTTAGCATTCCCTGGACATTTGTTTCTTTAATCAATGTAAAAGATAACAAAATAAATTTGCCCTTTATTATCATATACGAAATGTATTCTAAGGAGATTACATCAAATGTATTGGCTCTTAGGGCACATTTCTAACAAGATCTGTACCGGTTGTTCCTCATAGGTCAGATCATCTCTTAACTCCACAGGTTGATATTCTAGGACATGAGAAGGATCAGGCATATACTTCCGTAGCATAGATACATGAAACACATCATGGATCCGAGATAGTTCTGAAGGTAAGGCAAGTCTGTAGGCAACTGGTCCAATGCGTTCCGTGATTTCATAAGGTCCAATATAACGGGGACTTAGCTTCCCACGTTTCCCGAACCTCATCACACCTTTCCAAGGAGATAACTTCAAGAACACCCAATCACCAACTGCAAATTCAAGATCTTTGGACCTGTTGTCTGCATAACTCTTCTGTCGGTCTTGAGCAGTTTTAAGTTTCTCTTTAATCATCTTGACTTTTTCTGTTGTCATCCGAATATTATCAACTTTGTCCAATTTCTTGTCCCCCACTTCATTCCAACAGATAGGAGTTCGACACTGTCTCCCATATAAAGCTTCATAAGGAGCCATTGCAATACTCGAATGATAACTGTTGTTGTAAGCAAATTCAACTAAAGGAAGATGACTATTCCAACTATCTTCAAACTGCAATGCACAAGATCTCAACATGTCCTCCAGGGTTTGAATTGTTCTTTCTGACTGACCATCAGTTTGGGGGTGGAAAGCAGTACTAAATCGTAACTTAGTACCCATAGCTGCTTGCATACTCTTCCAGAAACGAGATGTGAACCTAGGGTCCTGTCCGATACAATGGACACAGGTGCGCCATGCAACCTCACAATTTCATCCACGAAGAGCTTAGCAAGTTTCGCCAACGAATAAGTTTCTTTGATAGGGAGGAAGTGAGCGGATTTGGTGAGTCGGTCAACTATCACCCAAATTCCATCATGTCCCTTTTGAGTACGAGGGAGTTTGAAAACAAAGTCCATGGTAATGTGTTCTCACTTCCATTCGGGAATTGGAAGGGGTTGCATAAGTCCTGATGGTTTCTCGCGCTCCGCTTTCACTGTTGGCAAACCAAACATGTGCTCACATACCTGGCTATGTCTTCCTTCATATGCGGCCATGAGTAGTACTCTCGGATTGTCCGGTACATCTTGGTACTACCTGGGTGCATAGTATAGGCTGAACAATGAGCTTCTTCTAAGATTTCCCTTTTAACTCTTCATTGACCTTTGGAACACACAGACGATTTCCAGCTACCAAGGCTCCATCTTTTCTCACCGCATAATCCGTCCGTGTACCATTCTCTACTTCCAACCTTATCACGCACAGTGTGGGATCCTCCAATTGGGCTGCAATCACCCGTTCAACTAATATGGGTCTCACATGGAGTCCGGCAAGTAATCCACCTTGTTGGTTCAACTCCAGTTCAACCCCATCCTTTCTCAACTCTACCAATAATGGAAGATACTCTACTCTGAGGTGAGCTAAACTTGCCACTGACTTCCTACTCAAAGCATCCGCCACAACATTGGCTCGACCAGGGTGATACTCAATGGTACAATCATAATCCTTTATCAACTCTAGCCAACGCCTTTGTCTCATATTCAATTCCTTCTGGGTGAAAAAGTACTTGAGACTTTTGTGATCAGTGAAAATCTTACATGTTTCTCCATACAAGTAGTGCCGCCAAATTTTAAGGGCGAACACAAGCTGCAGCAAGTTCCAAGTCATGTGTAGGGTAGTTACGCTCATGCGTCCCGAGTTGCCTAGATGCATAAGCAATCACCCGATCATGTTGCATCAATACACACCCCAAACCTTGCAATGATGCATCACTGTAGATCACAAAGTTACCCCATTGTCGGGAAGAGCTAAAACAGTGCGGTGGTCAATCGCTTCTTAAGCTCTTGGAAACTCCGTTCACACTCTTCTGTCCACACAAACTTGGCTTCTTTCCTCAACAACTTAGTAATAGGTGCAGCTATCGTAGAGAAACCTTCTACAAAACGACGATAGTAACTGCTAACCCAAGAAAACTCCTCACTTCACCACACTGGTCGGTTGTACCCAATTCACAATCGCTTCTACTTTCCGAGGGTCAACAGAAATTCCTTCGCTGAAATTACGTGCCCAAGGAAATCAACTCTATCCAACCGTAACTCGACATTTACTGAACTTGGCATACAAGCCTGTCTTCTTCTCAAAGTCTTCAATACCAACCTCAAATGTTTCTTGTGAGCCTCCAAACTTCTCGAGTACACTAAGATGTCGTCTATGAACACAATCACAAAGCGATCCAAGTAGGGTCGGAACACTCTGTTCATGAGATCCATAAACGCTTTGGGGCATTAGTTAACCCGAAAGACATCACCAAGAATTCATAGTGACCATAACGGGTTCTAAATGCCGTCTTGGGAATATCTTCTTCTACGACTCTTAATTGGTGGTATCCTCGATCTTAGATCAATCTTGGAAAAATACTTGGCATCCTTCAACCGATCGAACAAATCATCAATACGAGGCAATGGATATCGATTGCGCATCGTCACCTTATTCGATTGTTCGTAATCGATACACACCTCATAGTACCATCTTTCTTCTTCACAAACAACACCGGTGCACCCCAAGGGGAAACACTAGGTCGAATGAAACCAAGATCAACCAATTCTTGCAATTGAGTCTTTAACTCGTAACTCAGTGGGGCCATTCTATAGGGTGCTTGATAGATAGGATTGGTACCGGAAGAAGTTCAATCGTGAACTCGGTTTCTCTCGGGGAGGTAAACCAGGAAGATCATCTAGGGAAAACATCTGGAAATTCTTGAACAATAGGAACATCCTCCAACTTCACAACAAGATCTCGAGTGTCGATGATATGGGCTAAGTATCCCACACATCTTTTCTTGAGCAACCGCTTAGTCATAAAGCTGAAATCAAACAGGATGAGAGAACTTTACGTTCCACACGGAAGATAACTTCGGGTTGTCCTGGACTACGGAGTACCACTTCTGAAATTGGTACTTAGGTGACTAAATGTAAACTACACATCACACAAACAATAGCTCAGCAAACATCACACACTTTAGACCTTGACCAATCGAACTTATGACTAGTCAACTACTAGTCATGCAAACCCATACCAAGAAATGCACACATAGCAAACCAATGTACCTGCAAACCTAGAAGATAACTAGTGACAACCTAGGCACTCAGCAGACCCATCAATCTAGGCATCCCTTGTGCTAGCAACAACTAAGGTGAAAGTGTGTGAGAGCGTATAATCAAGAATACACCAAGCATCATAGAAATATGACTAGTCAACCTCAAGAACACAAACCCGAATATAAGAACACCAAACGATGACTAGTCAACTCAAGAACAAACCCGGAAAATGCATAACACACCAGAAATTTGTTTACCTAAACCCACCTCTGGGAAAAGCGGGAGTCATCAACCAACCAGGCATTCACTAAGCAAAACAAGATTCTTACAAAGGATCACAACCAAGCTCAAGACAAACCTAGATCTATTTAGGAAAGTTGAGCTATACCTCCTTTGTGCAATCTTCTCCTCCAAACCTTAGCACACTTCAAGCTCGATCATTTCATGGTAATGGCAGCTCATTCTCACTCGATCATCCCATGGCACCGACTTGCAAACTCAGCCCGAATCGAAACCAAATTTGGATTCAAGGATAATGAGACCAATTTCTTCAAGAAACCATACTCTTGAAGAAATCAATCTTGAATCTGACCTAGAACTAAATGAGAGTGTCTTTGTTCTATCTAGATGCGATTTCAAATATCAAAAGCAGTTTTCAAAAGCATTTTAGAAAACCCATAGTTGATAATGGTGGTTTTCTCTTGAGGAAGAAGAAGAAGCAAAAGGATAGAGAAACCTTTTCAAAACCTCACCTCGAGAAAAAATAAATAAATAAAAATGGTTTTTCTCTTTTAGGAAGAAGAAGCGAAAGCTACAAGAAAGCTTTCCAAAAACTCCTCCCAAAAGCCACGGCCCCCAAATGAGGAATACCAAAGCTATATCACACAATTCCTAGGTCAGAATTGTATACAAGGGCAGCAGAGACAATTCGCATAATAGGACAAAAAAGTGGTTAGAGTCCAATGGAAATATGTGAGCTGGAATTCCACTTCAAGCAAAGGATGACTAGTCATACGAAGGAAAGATGACTAGTCATCTTGAACAGAATTTTATGAATGCAAAATGATGCAACACAGAAAATACCTTCGCTAAACACAATACTCATCCACCAGTTTGTAGCCGATAAGATTACCAAAGGAAGCAATTCTAATCTAACTTGAGCTTGGGAAATACAATGATTATCCTATTACAAACTTGTCAAGGGAAGCCAAAAGCAAATTACAAAATGCATACACTAACAATCTCCCCTTTTTGGCTTTCCTTGACAACACTCTCTAAATACACTCAACCCATAACCCATCCTAAAGAGATGATGAATTTAAGTACCTGCAAAACAACAACCAAACTCCTGTGCAAGACAAGCTTATTATATCAAGAAATTTGAAGCAATATGAAATATGCAATAATATGGGGTTGAGAGTGTTCTCCCCTTGTTGATAAGGAAAGTGCAAAAAGGTAACAAGAGAACATCAGTACACAAGTGGAGAAAAGAACAAACAAGGCACACAACATAGTTTGATTAAAGCCAATTAAAGCCAAAGTCACTTGTTCATAACATTACCAAAGAACTCCCCCTATCAAACAACATAGGATACAAAAGCATGACCCCTGATTTTACTACACCAAATGCACAGTGTACCAAGTATGAAACTGTGCAAATAAGGCAAAGCCTTACTCCCCCTAAATACGATAGATGCAGAATAGACGAGACAAGAGACAAGAGACAAGAGGATGCAAGTTACAATGCATAAGACCCTTCATTTATAAATAAGAAATCTACTTCCCCCCTAAGGTCAACAATCACAAGAGTGCATGAGGCTAAAGAAAATATGAAACGTAGCACAATGTGCAAAAAAAATATAGCCAGAGCATTGAGAATCATGTGAATGGAATTGAGTTCAATGTGTGGACTTTACACAAAAAGAAACTCCCTCAAAAAGTCAAAGTTTAAGCAACACAATTATCAAATCAATGGACAACAAATGAATTTTTCTTTACACACCATAGTGCAAAAACAAGATAGAGCACAAATATTTCAAAATTGAAGGCATCAATCATGGTCAAATTTGAAGAAAAGAACCAAGCAAGATGAACCCTAAATTTTTGCTCAAGATTGAGGACATGTGAGAAAGAACACAAGACATAAGTCTCTAGGTTGTCCAAAAAAAACTCAACAAAGCTTTCCAAAAAGCCCAAAAAGAAGAGAGAGGACTAGTGAAATGGACTAGTCATACATGTCTAAATTTGAGGTGGCACCAAAAGACCAACAACCTCATAGACATAGCCAAGAACAATTCAGCAGATCAACCAAGACAAGGCTTAGGAAGGCAACATTGATGTATAAAAATGATAAAAACAACTAGCAAAAATGTTGCCAAAACACATGCATCTCAAAGAAAATCCCCCAAACTTTAACAACCACAAAATAAATTAGCCAACAATCCAAAACTCATATAGCACAGCAGACTCGTTGGATTTCAAGAATTATGTTAGGCTAAATCATTAAATGTGGGAACACAACTCATCAAGATGACAAGTCATAGACCAAAAAGGCGTCATCCAAACACAACCATACATAGACACAACACCAGTGTTCAAACAAAAGATGAAAATGAGATAGGGAGTAAAAAGTTACGTTCGGAAGAATCGCTGAGATTTAAGCCATGCAAAAAAATGAGAACCATTCAATTCAGATGACTAGAGTAGATGACTAGTCATGCAAACCAACCATTACCATCACAAACAAGAGTTCACTCTCCTCCTAAAAGGCCAACAATAACAAAAGTGCATCAGGCTAAGGAGAATGAGAAACTCAAGGTCAAGTCCAAAGTGCTGAGAATAAAAGATCTAAAAGGTAGAGAAAACGCATAACCAATCAATCCAAACGAGATTACTAGAACAAGCAACTAGTCCTAAAACATGAGTCTGTAGCCCAAACGACCAACATTGGACATGCTTTTGGCAGCAACATCAACCTTAGTCTACCAAAAACAAATGACTTATTGAAACCCCAAAAAAAAAAATAACCGCGAAAACAAAAATAAAAAGGAATAAGGAAGGACATGATGACTAGTCAACCACAATCACACATATGATGACTAGTCAACTATAGCAGCATGCACAGAAGATATCATTTTAGTATCAATCCTATAGAAGACATGTTTTTGCTTTTAAAGCACAACCAAGAACTAGCAAATATATCAAGTGATCAGAGATGAATTAGCATAGCCTAGTCCAAGTCTTCAAGCACAGTAAATAAGAAAGAGAAAGAAGATAAACGCATGTGCAAATAAGAAAAACACTTGCAACTAACTCTCGAGAGATAGAATATGAATTAGATTTCATACTCGGAGATAAGGCATATGAGGAACATAGGAGGTTCAGAGCCAATAGAAGCACAAGAGATGAAATAATGTCACTCTTCTTGGAAAGACAAGTATATAATGAAACTTCAAGACATACTCAAAGCATAGGCTCAACTGATTTTATTTTCAACACTCAATCTGGCCATTTATTGTTTTTTGTTATTTGCACATCCTGCACTTAAGTGCTTGAGTGGCCCAATTTTGCGGCTCTTTGCTCTAGATTCTTCAATCATATCACCTTATACCTTCCTAGAGCCGTGACTACATTGGTCACACTACCCTTTTTTTTAAATTTTTTTTATTATATGTTTGTTTTTTAAAACAAATTGGCTAAGAGAGTGAGACAAGTTAAGAGAATATAACACTGAATATCCAAAATGGATCACAACACTTGTCTCACCAAGAAGATGTAAAAGCACCAATAAGTCCCATCTAATGGCTCCAAACAAGAAAGGGAAATTATGCACAAATCAGACAAAGCATATAATGATCCAAACTTCACACCATCAGAGATCAGAAGAACCAAATGATTTTGACATTTGCACACCAAGAAAAACAAATTTTTATATTTGACTAGTCAACTAAAAACTAAGATGACTAGTCAACAGTTCTGCAATGTGCTGAAGACAAGGAACATACAAGCTAATCAATCAATTGAGCAAAGGCCAATGGAATGTCTAAGTGTGACATGTTTTTGAAAGTACAGAGCCTTGGTAAGTATATCTGCTAGTTGTTTCTCAGAAGGAATAAATTCCAATGTTAAAATTTCGTCTTCTACAAGGTCTCTAATAAAATGATGCCTAAGTGAACATTTGAAATATTTTTGATTTTTCATGCAAGAATGAGACACAAGTGAACCTAAAGAAATCATCTAAATCAACAACAATGACAGAATATATTTCTTGCCACCAAGGGACAAGGTTTGAATGGGACCAACAAGATAAATGTGAACAAGTTCAAAAGAACATGAAATTTTGTTGATCACCCAAGATTCAAAGCACTGTGAGAGAGATGATTGAAAGACATGCATGCAATGACCACATTTAAAAAAACAAAAAAACAAAAAAACAAAAGAACAAGGTGCATATGCATGACAATGTATCTAGACTCCATGAAGCACACACAAACAAGAGAATGGTCTAGACACATAAGACAAAGAAACTAGTCACCAACATGTGGAAGAACATGGTCTTCCTTCTTGATCCAAACTTGCTTCACTTTTGAAACTTTATGAGGCAAAGAGACCAATCTAGAAATTTTGACAACTTCACTAAGAAGATTATGCACTTGACTTTGAAGCGAGTTGACATTTCTTTTCATTTGATGTGAAATAGATTTCTTCCCAAATTCTCTAAGTTGAGAACACCTAGGTCTTATGTGTCCTAATAATCCACAATGATGACATGTAGGAATAAACTTTTAGATTTAGGTGAACCAAATTTTGCAAGAAATGATGACTTATTTGATGCTGCACACACACTAGATTTTTCATTCTTGAACCCATTTGGAGATGTGACATGAGTTTTAAAGCCATGATATTTAGTAACAGGAGACTCACTCCTAAGACTCTTACATTTAGGTCGAATATGACCAGTCAACCCACACCTGTGACAAGTTGGAACAAACTTTGGTTTTTGATAACATGCTGTGTATCAAGAGGTGCAATGATTTGAGATGTAGGCTTGACAAACTTAGTGGTACAGCTAGACCCCTTAGAATCAGAATGATTGTATCCAAGACCACCTTTGTCCCCATGAAGTTTTCCCATGTTCAACATTTTGTCAATTTTTGAGGCACCAATGGTCAAAGATATGACCTTACTTTTGCCTCATTCAATTCACTTAGGAGCTGTTTGTTTGAATTATGGAAGCCAATATTACTTTCCTTAAGCACATTTACTTGATTTTCAAGACTTCTCCTAATTGACATAAGCTCAACAATTGCTTTTTCTAGGAACTCAAATTTGTCACCCAACTCCTTTTTGGTTTCTTTTAAAGTGAGAACTTCATGTTGAATTTCTTGGTTATTGGCCTCAAGTTTGAGACTTTTCTCTTTCAAGGAAAAAGTCTCTTGGAACAAACAATCATATTTTTCACACAATTCCATGTAGTTTAGCTCATCTGAATCAGATGATTGGTCATCATCCAAATTAGATGATTGGTCATCATCACCACACTCAAATTCTACTCCAGATTTAGATTTTCCCTCATTACCTTTGTCAACTAGATTAGAGATAAAGTGAGGAATTGAGACAGCAAGAGCAATATGATTTGTCTCCTCATCAGAGGAAGAGGTATATTCAAAAGAATCATCACAATCACTCTCATTTGAGGATTCCTTCATATTATTTGCACAATCAACAACATAGTGACCAATGCCACCACAAGTGAAGCATTTGACTGATTTCCTAAAGTCTTTAGTGAAGGGTTTGACATCCTTGTTCCACTCATTAGACCGATCAGTTGATGGTCTAAATTTTCTCTCACTACTAGAGCTATCCTCCCTTGCAAACTTCCCCTTATTCTTGAGAATTCTTCTAAATTTTTTAACACACAAAGCCATCTCATCCTCAAAAGTTGAGGATTTTTCTCCACCCTTTAGTGAGGTTTCATGCACTCCTTGAAGTGCAACATTCTTTGATTTTTTAGTGTCATTTTCTTCCATAATCAACTCCATCTCATAGGTTTTCAGTTTACCTATAAGCTTGCCAAGCATAATTTCATTTAAATTTTGGACTTCCATGATTGCGGTTTTCTTTGCTCTAAACCCAGAAGGAAGAACACGAAGAATCTTCTGAACAACAAGAAGTTCATCAATAGGTTGACCAAGACTCATGGCTTCATTTGTGATCATCTCAACTCTCCCATAGAACTCAGAAATAGACTCAGTTTCAGACATCCTAAGTTCTTCAAATTGTGCAAGCACCATTTGAAGTTTTAGTGTTCTAACTTGGTCATCCCCTTCATGAACTACCCTAAGTTTGTCCCAAGCTTGTTTAGCATTAGGAATGTGTTGTATGTGTGAGAATTGTGTGCTAGACAAGGCAGTAACTAAGGCATTTCTGGCCTTCTTGTTGGAATGTGCAGCAAAAGACTCCGCCAGTCCATTCCGATCTAGATTTAGGCACAACTTTACCCTCAACAGTCTTGACTGGAGAAACCCACTCTTTTGTGAGATACACACTTGCATACTCATCAAAAGCATCAAGGAATATCTCAAATTTTTCTCTCCATGCAGTGTAGTTGTTACCATCAAAGTAAGGGGGAGTTGCAAGATCCGACAACTCGATCCCTTTCCATAGTGAGCACACCTAAACACCAAAACAAATCCTAGGATCTCTCTATTTGTGTTAAGAGTCGATGCTCGATATCAATTGAAATTGGTACTTAGGTGACTAAATGTAAACTACACATCACACAAACAATAGCTCAGCAAACATCACACACTTTAGACCTTGACCAATCGAACTTATGACTAGTCAACTACTAGTCATGCAAACCCATACCAAGAAATGCACACATAGCAAACCAATGTACCTGCAAACCTAGAAGATAACTAGTGACAACCTAGGCACTCAAAGCAGACCCATCAATCTAGGCATCCCTTGTGCTAGCAACAACTAAGGTGAAAGTGTGTGAGAGCAAGATAATCAAGAATACACCAAGCATCATAGAAATATGACTAGTCAACCTCAAGAACACAAACCCAGAATATAAGAACACCAAACGATGACTAGTCAACTCAAGAACAAACCCGGAAAATGCATAACACACCAGAAATTTGTTTACCCGTAAACCCACCTCTGGGAAAACCGGGAGTCATCAACCAACCAGGCATTCACTAAGCAAAACAAGATTCTTACAAAGGATCACAACCAAGCTCAAGACAAACCTAGATCTATTTAGGAAAGTTGAGCTATACCTCCTTTGTGCAATCTTCTCCTCCAGCTTAGCACGACTTCAAGCTCAGCCATTTCATGGTAATGGCAGCTCATTCTCACTCGATCATCCCATGGCACCAGCCTTGCAAACTCAGCCCGAATCGAAACCAAATTTGGATTCAAGGATAATGAGACCAATTTCTTCAAGAAACCATACTCTTGAAGAAATCAATCTTGAATCTGACCTAGAACTAAATGAGAGTGTCTTTGTTCTATCTAGATGCAGATTTCAAATATCAAAAGCAGTTTTCAAAAGCATTTTAGAAAACCCATAGTTGATAATGGTGGTTTTCTCTTGAGGAAGAAGAAGAAGCAAAAGGATAGAGAAACCTTTTCAAAACCTCACCTCGAGAAAAAATAAATAAATAAAAATGGTTTTTCTCTTTTAGGAAGAAGAAGCGAAAGCTACAAGAAAGCTTTCCAAAAACTCCTCCCAAAAGCCACGGCCCCCAAATGAGGAATACCAAAGCTATATCACACAATTCCTAGGTCAGAATTGTATACAAGGGCAGCAGAGACAATTCGCATAATAGGACAAAAAAGTGGTTAGAGTCCAGCTGGAAATATGTGAGCTGGAATTCCACTTCAAGCAAAGGATGACTAGTCATACGAAGGAAAGATGACTAGTCATACTGAACAGAATTTTATGAATGCAAAATGATGCAACACAGAAAATACCTTCGCTAAACACAATACTCATCCACCAGTTTGTAGCCAGATAAGATTACCAAAGGAAGCAATTCTAATCTAACTTGAGCTTGGGAAATACAATGATTATCCTATTACAAACTTGTCAAGGGAAGCCAAAAGCAAATTACAAAATGCATACACTAACAATCTCCCCTTTTTGGCTTTCCTTGACAACACTCTCTAAATACACTCAACCCATAACCCATCCTAAAGAGATGATGAATTTAAGTACCGCAAAACAACAACCAAACTCCCGTGCAAGACAAGCTTATTATATCAAGAAATTTGAAGCAATATGAAATATGCAATAATATGGGGTTGAGAGTGTTCTCCCCCTTGTTGATAAGGAAAGTGCAAAAAGGTAACAAGAGAACATCGGTACACAAGTGGAGAAAAGAACAAACAAGGCACACAACATAGTTTGATTAAAGCCAATTAAAGCCAAAGTCACTTGTTCATAACATTACCAAAGAACTCCCCTATCAAACAACATAGGATACAAAAGCATGACCCCTGATTTTACTACACCAAATGCACGATGTACCAAGTATGAAATCGTGCAAATAAGGCAAAGCCTTACTCCCCTAAATACGATAGATGCGAGAATAGACGAGACAAGAGACAAGAGACAAGAGGATGCAAGTTACAATGCATAAGACCCTTCATTTATAAATAAGAAATCTACTTCCCCCCTAAGGTCAACAATCACAAGAGTGCATGAGGC
The DNA here is from genome assembly GCA_024362665.1 of Prunus padus. Lineage (NCBI taxonomy): Eukaryota > Viridiplantae > Streptophyta > Magnoliopsida > Rosales > Rosaceae > Prunus > Prunus padus. The sequence goes on along the minus strand of JANFAM010000006.1, from coordinate 10,584,534 downwards.
TAAAGAAAATATGAAACGTAGCACAATGTGCAAAAAAAATATAGCCAGAGCATTGAGAATCATGTGAATGGAATTGAGTTCAATGTGTGGACTTTACACAAAAAGAAACTCCCTCAAAAAGTCAAAGTTTAAGCAACACAATTATCAAATCAATGGACAACAAATGAATTTTTCTTTACACACCATAGTGCAAAAACAAGATAGAGCACAAATATTTCAAAATTGAAGGCATCAATCATGGTCAAATTTGAAGAAAAGAACCAAGCAAGATGAACCCTAAATTTTTGCTCAAGATTGAGGACATGTGAGAAAGAACACAAGACATAAGTCTCTAGGTTGTCCAAAAAAACTCAACAAAGCTTTCCAAAAGCCCAAAAGAAGAGAGAGGACTAGTGAAATGGACTAGTCATACATGTCTAAATTTGAGGTGGCACCAAAAGACCAACAACCTCATAGACATAGCCAAGAACAATTCAGCAGATCAACCAAGACAAGGCTTAGGAAGGCAACATTGATGTATAAAAATGATAAAAACAACTAGCAAAAATGTTGCCAAAACACATGCATCTCAAAGAAAATCCCCCAAACTTTAACAACCACAAAATAAATTAGCCAACAATCCAAAACTCATATAGCACAGCAGACTCGTTGGATTTCAAGAATTATGTTAGGCTAAATCATTAAATGTGGGAACACAACTCATCAAGATGACAAGTCATAGACCAAAAAGGCGTCATCCAAACACAACCATACATAGACACAACACCGGTGTTCAAACGAGAAGATGAAAATGAGATAGGGAGTAAAAGTTACGTTCGGAAGAATCGCTGAGATTTAAGCCATGCAAAAAAATGAGAACCATTCAATTCGGATGACTAGAGTAGATGACTAGTCATGCAAACCAACCATTACCATCACAAACAAGAGTTCACTCTCCTCCTAAAAGGCCAACAATAACAAAAGTGCATCGAGGCTAAGGAGAATGAGAAACTCAAGGTCAAGTCCAAAGTGCCGAGAATAAAAGATCTAAAAGGTAGAGAAAACGCATAACCAATCAATCCAAACGAGATTACTAGAACAAGCAACTAGTCCTAAAACATGAGTCCGTAGCCCAAACGACCAACATTGGACATGCTTTTGGCAGCAACATCAACCTTAGTCTACCAAAAACAAATGACTTATTGAAACCCCAAAAAAAAAAAAAAATAACCGCGAAAACAAAAATAAAAAGGAATAAGGAAGGACATGATGACTAGTCAACCACAATCACACATATGATGACTAGTCAACTATAGCAACATGCACAGAAGATATCATTTTAGTATCAATCCTATAGAAGACATGTTTTTGCTTTTAAAGCACAACCAAGAACTAGCAAATATATCAAGTGATCAGAGATGAATTAGCATAGCCTAGTCCAAGTCTTCAAGCACAGTAAATAAGAAAGAGAAAGAAGATAAACGCATGTGCAAATAAGAAAAACACTTGCAACTAACTCGAGAGATAGAATATGAATTAGATTTCATACTCGGAGATAAGGCATATGAGGAACATAGGAGGTTCAGAGCCAATAGAAGCACAAGAGATGAAATAATGTCACTCTTCTTGGAAAGACAAGTATATAATGAAACTTCAAGACATACTCAAAGCATAGGCTCAACTGATTTTATTTTCAACACTCAATCTGGCCATTTATTGTTTTTGTTATTTGCACATCCCAGACTTAAGTGCTTGAGTGGCCCAATTTTGCGGCTCTTTGCTCTAGATTCTTCAATCATATCACCTTATACCTTCCTAGAGCCGTGACTACATTGGTCACACTACCCTTTTTTTTAAATTTTTTTTATTATATGTTTGTTTTTTAAAACAAATTGGCTAAGAGAGTGAGACAAGTTAAGAGAATATAACACTGAATATCCAAAATGGATCACAACACTTGTCTCACCAAGAAGATGTAAAAGCACCAATAAGTCCCATCTAATGGCTCCAAACAAGAAAGGGAAATTATGCACAAATCAGACAAAGCATATAATGATCCAAACTTCACACCATCAGAGATCAGAAGAACCAAATGATTTTGACATTTGCACACCAAGAAAAACAAATTTTTATATTTGACTAGTCAACTAAAAACTAAGATGACTAGTCAACAGTTCTGCAATGTGCTGAAGACAAGGAACATACAAGCTAATCAATCAATTGAGCAAAGGCCAATGGAATGTCTAAGTGTGACATGTTTTTGAAAGTACAGAGCCTTGGTAAGTATATCTGCTAGTTGTTTCTCAGAAGGAATAAATTCCAATGTTAAAATTTCGTCTTCTACAAGGTCTCTAATAAAATGATGCCTAAGTGAACATTTGAAATATTTTTGATTTTTCATGCAAGAATGAGACACAAGTGAACCTAAAGAAATCATCTAAATCAACAACAATGACAGAATATATTTCTTGCCACCAAGGGACAAGGTTTGAATGGGACCAACAAGATAAATGTGAACAAGTTCAAAAGAACATGAAATTTTGTTGATCACCCAAGATTCAAAGCACTGTGAGAGAGATGATTGAAAGACATGCATGCAATGACCACATTTAAAAAAAAACAAAAAAACAAAAGAACAAGGTGCATATGCATGACAATGTATCTAGACTCCATGAAGCACACACAAACAAGAGAATGGTCTAGACACATAAGACAAAGAAACTAGTCACCAACATGTGGAAGAACATGGTCTTCCTTCTTGATCCAAACTTGCTTCACTTTTGAAACTTTATGAGGCAAAGAGACCAATCTAGAAATTTTGACAACTTCACTAAGAAGATTATGCACTTGACTTTGAAGCGAGTTGACATTTCTTTTCATTTGATGTGAAATAGATTTCTTCCCAAATTCTCTAAGTTGAGAACACCTAGGTCTTATGTGTCCTAATAATCCACAATGATGACATGTAGGAATAAACTTTTTAGATTTAGGTGAACCAAATTTTGCAAGAAATGATGACTTATTTGATGCTGCACACACACTAGATTTTTCATTCTTGAACCCATTTGGAGATGTGACATGAGTTTTAAAGCCATGATATTTAGTAACAGGAGACTCACTCCTAAGACTCTTACATTTAGGTCGAATATGACCAGTCAACCCACACCTGTGACAAGTTGGAACAAACTTTGGTTTTTGATAACATGCTGTGTATCAAGAGGTGCAATGATTTGAGATGTAGGCTTGACAAACTTAGTGGTACAGCTAGACCCCTTAGAATCAGAATGATTGTATCCAAGACCACCTTTGTCCCCATGAAGTTTTCCCATGTTCAACATTTTGTCAATTTTTGAGGCACCAATGGTCAAAGATATGACCTTACTTTTTGCCTCATTCAATTCACTTAGGAGCTGTTTGTTTGAATTATGGAAGCCAATATTACTTTCCTTAAGCACATTTACTTGATTTTCAAGACTTCTCCTAATTGACATAAGCTCAACAATTGCTTTTTCTAGGAACTCAAATTTGTCACCCAACTCCTTTTGGTTTCTTTTAAAGTGAGAACTTCATGTTGAATTTCTTGGTTATTGGCCTCAAGTTTGAGACTTTTCTCTTTCAAGGAAAAAGTCTCTTGGAACAAACAATCATATTTTTCACACAATTCCATGTAGTTTAGCTCATCTGAATCAGATGATTGGTCATCATCCAAATTAGATGATTGGTCATCATCACCACACTCAAATTCTACTCCAGATTTAGATTTTCCCTCATTACCTTTGTCAACTAGATTAGAGATAAAGTGAGGAATTGAGACAGCAAGAGCAATATGATTTGTCTCCTCATCGAGGAAGAGGTATATTCAAAAGAATCATCACAATCACTCTCATTTGAGGATTCCTTCATATTATTTGCACAATCAACAACATAGTGACCAATGCCACCACAAGTGAAGCATTTGACTGATTTCCTAAAGTCTTTAGTGAAGGGTTTGACATCCTTGTTCCACTCATTAGACCGATCAGTTGATGGTCTAAATTTTCTCTCACTACTAGAGCTATCCTCCCTTGCAAACTTCCCCTTATTCTTGAGAATTCTTCTAAATTTTTAACACACAAAGCCATCTCATCCTCAAAAGTTGAGGATTTTTCTCCACCCTTTAGTGAGGTTTCATGCACTCCTTGAAGTGCAACATTCTTTGATTTTTTAGTGTCATTTTCTTCCATAATCAACTCCATCTCATAGGTTTTCAGTTTACCTATAAGCTTGCCAAGCATAATTTCATTTAAATTTTGGACTTCCATGATTGCGGTTTTCTTTGCTCTAAACCCGGAAGGAAGAACACGAAGAATCTTACGAACAACAAGAAGTTCATCAATAGGTTGACCAAGACTCATGGCTTCATTTGTGATCATCTCAACTCTCCCATAGAACTCGAGAAATAGACTCGGTTTCGGACATCCTAAGTTCTTCAAATTGTGCAAGCACCATTTGAAGTTTTAGTGTTCTAACTTGGTCATCCCCTTCATGAACTACCCTAAGTTTGTCCCAAGCTTGTTTAGCATTAGGAATGTGTTGTATGTGTGAGAATTGTGTGCTAGACAAGGCAGTAACTAAGGCATTTCTGGCCTTCTTGTTGGAATGTGCAGCAAAAGACTCAGTTTCAGTCCATTCCGATCTAGATTTAGGCACAACTTTACCCTCAACAGTCTTGACTGGAGAAACCCACTCTTTTGTGAGATACACACTTGCATACTCATCAAAAGCATCAAGGAATATCTCAAATTTTTCTCTCCATGCGTGTAGTTGTTACCATCAAAGTAAGGGGGAGTTGCAAGATCCGACAACTCGATCCCTTTCCATAGTGAGCACACCTAAACACCAAAACAAATCCTAGGATCTCTCTATTTGTGTTAAGAGTCGATGCTCGATATCAATTGAAATTGGTACTTAGGTGACTAAATGTAAACTACACATCACACAAACAATAGCTCAGCAAACATCACACACTTTAGACCTTGACCAACTGAACTTATGACTAGTCAACTACTAGTCATGCAAACCCATACCAAGAAATGCACACATAGCAAACCAATGTACCTGCAAACCTAGAAGATAACTAGTGACAACCTAGGCACTCGGCGGGACCCATCAATCTAGGCATCCCTTGTGCTAGCAACAACTAAGGTGAAAGTGTGTGAGAGCGATATAATCAAGAATACACCAAGCATCATAGAAATATGACTAGTCAACCTCAAGAACACAAACCCAGAATATAAGAACACCAAACGATGACTAGTCAACTCAAGAACGAGAAACCCGGAAAATGCATAACACACCAGAAATTTGTTTACCCGTAAAACCCACCTGCAGGAAAAGCTGGAGTCATCAACCAACCAGGCATTCACTAAGCAAAACAAGATTCTTACAAAGGATCACAACCAAGCTCAAGACAAACCTAGATCTATTTAGGAAAGTTGAGCTATACCTCCTTTGTGCAATCTTCTCCTCCAGCTTAGCACAGCTTCAAGCTCAGTCATTTCATGGTAATGGCAGCTCATTCTCAGCTCGATCATCCCATGGCACCAGCTTGCAAACTCAGCCCGAATCAGAAACCAAATTTGGATTCAAGGATAATGAGACCAATTTCTTCAAGAAACCATACTCTTGAAGAAATCAATCTTGAATCTGACCTAGAACTAAATGAGAGTGTCTTTGTTCTATCTAGATGCAGATTTCAAATATCAAAAGCAGTTTTCAAAAGCATTTTAGAAAACCCATAGTTGATAATGGTGGTTTTCTCTTGAGGAAGAAGAAGAAGCAAAAGGATAGAGAAACCTTTTCAAAACCTCACCTCAGAAAAAAATAAATAAATAAAAATGGTTTTTCTCTTTTAGGAAGAAGAAGCGAAAGCTACAAGAAAGCTTTCCAAAAACTCCTCCCAAAAGCCACGGCCCCCAAATGAGGAATACCAAAGCTATATCACACAATTCCTAGGTCAGAATTGTATACAAGGGCAGCAGAGACAATTCGCATAATAGGACAAAAAAGTGGTTAGAGTCCAGCTGGAAATATGTGAGCTGGAATTCCACTTCAAGCAAAGGATGACTAGTCATACGAAGGAAAGATGACTAGTCATACTGAACAGAATTTTATGAATGCAAAATGATGCAACACAGAAAATACCTTCGCTAAACACAATACTCATCCACCAGTTTGTAGCCAGATAAGATTACCAAAGGAAGCAATTCTAATCTAACTTGAGCTTGGGAAATACAATGATTATCCTATTACAAACTTGTCAAGGGAAGCCAAAAGCAAATTACAAAATGCATACACTAACAATCTCCCCCTTTTTGGCTTTCCTTGACAACACTCTCTAAATACACTCAACCCATAACCCATCCTAAAGAGATGATGAATTTAAGTACCTGCAAAACAACAACCAAACTCCCAGGCAAGACAAGCTTATTATATCAAGAAATTTGAAGCAATATGAAATATGCAATAATATGGGGTTGAGAGTGTTCTCCCCCTTGTTGATAAGGAAAGTGCAAAAAGGTAACAAGAGAACATCAGTACACAAGTGGAGAAAAGAACAAACAAGGCACACAACATAGTTTGATTAAAGCCAATTAAAGCCAAAGTCACTTGTTCATAACATTACCAAAGAACTCCCCCTATCAAACAACATAGGATACAAAAGCATGACCCCTGATTTTACTACACCAAATGCACGAGTGTACCAAGTATGAAGCGTGCAAATAAGGCAAAGCCTTACTCCCCTAAATACGATAGATGCGAGAATAGACGAGACAAGAGACAAGAGACAAGAGGATGCAAGTTACAATGCATAAGACCCTTCATTTATAAATAAGAAATCTACTTCCCCCCTAAGGTCAACAATCACAAGAGTGCATGAGGCTAAAGAAAATATGAAACGTAGCACAATGTGCAAAAAAAATATAGCCAGAGCATTGAGAATCATGTGAATGGAATTGAGTTCAATGTGTGGACTTTACACAAAAAGAAACTCCCTCAAAAGTCAAAGTTTAAGCAACACAATTATCAAATCAATGGACAACAAATGAATTTTTCTTTACACACCATAGTGCAAAAACAAGATAGAGCACAAATATTTCAAAATTGAAGGCATCAATCATGGTCAAATTTGAAGAAAAGAACCAAGCAAGATGAACCCTAAATTTTTGCTCAAGATTGAGGACATGTGAGAAAGAACACAAGACATAAGTCTCTAGGTTGTCCAAAAAAAACTCAACAAAGCTTTCCAAAAAGCCCAAAAAGAAGAGAGAGGACTAGTGAAATGGACTAGTCATACATGTCTAAATTTGAGGTGGCACCAAAAGACCAACAACCTCATAGACATAGCCAAGAACAATTCAGCAGATCAACCAAGACAAGGCTTAGGAAGGCAACATTGATGTATAAAAATGATAAAAACAACTAGCAAAAATGTTGCCAAAACACATGCATCTCAAAGAAAATCCCCAAACTTTAACAACCACAAAATAAATTAGCCAACAATCCAAAACTCATATAGCACAATGAGACTCGTTGGATTTCAAGAATTATGTTAGGCTAAATCATTAAATGTGGGAACACAACTCATCAAGATGACAAGTCATAGACCAAAAAGGCGTCATCCAAACACAACCATACATAGACACAACACCAGTGTTCAAACAGAAGATGAAAATGAGATAGGGAGTAAAAAGTTACGTTCGGAAGAATCGCTGAGATTTAAGCCATGCAAAAAAATGAGAACCATTCAATTCAGATGACTAGAGTAGATGACTAGTCATGCAAACCAACCATTACCATCACAAACAAGAGTTCACTCTCCTCCTAAAAGGCCAACAATAACAAAAGTGCATCGAGGCTAAGGAGAATGAGAAACTCAAGGTCAAGTCCAAAGTCTTTGAGAATAAAAGATCTAAAAGGTAGAGAAAACGCATAACCAATCAATCCAAACGAGATTACTAGAACAAGCAACTAGTCCTAAAACATGAGTCTGTAGCCCAAACGACCAACATTGGACATGCTTTTGGCAGCAACATCAACCTTAGTCTACCAAAAACAAATGACTTATTGAAACCCCAAAAAAAAAAAAATAACCGCGAAAACAAAAATAAAAAGGAATAAGGAAGGACATGATGACTAGTCAACCACAATCACACATATGATGACTAGTCAACTATAGCAGCATGCACAGAAGATATCATTTTAGTATCAATCCTATAGAAGACATGTTTTTGCTTTTAAAGCACAACCAAGAACTAGCAAATATATCAAGTGATCAGAGATGAATTAGCATAGCCTAGTCCAAGTCTTCAAGCACAGTAAATAAGAAAGAGAAAGAAGATAAACGCATGTGCAAATAAGAAAAACACTTGCAACTAACTCTGAGAGATAGAATATGAATTAGATTTCATACTCAGAGATAAGGCATATGAGGAACATAGGAGGTTCAGAGCCAATAGAAGCACAAGAGATGAAATAATGTCACTCTTCTTGGAAAGACAAGTATATAATGAAACTTCAAGACATACTCAAAGCATAGGCTCAACTGATTTTATTTTCAACACTCAATCTGGCCATTTATTGTTTTTTGTTATTTGCACATCCCAGACTTAAGTGCTTGAGTGGCCCAATTTTGCGGCTCTTTGCTCTAGATTCTTCAATCATATCACCTTATACCTTCCTAGAGCCGTGACTACATTGGTCACACTACCCTTTTTTAAATTTTTTTATTATATGTTTGTTTTTTAAAACAAATTGGCTAAGAGAGTGAGACAAGTTAAGAGAATATAACACCTGAATATCCAAAATGGATCACAACACTTGTCTCACCAAGAAGATGTAAAAGCACCAATAAGTCCCATCTAATGGCTCCAAACAAGAAAGGGAAATTATGCACAAATCAGACAAAGCATATAATGATCCAAACTTCACACCATCAGAGATCAGAAGAACCAAATGATTTTGACATTTGCACACCAAGAAAAACAAATTTTTATATTTGACTAGTCAACTAAAAACTAAGATGACTAGTCAACAGTTCTGCAATGTGCTGAAGACAAGGAACATACAAGCTAATCAATCAATTGAGCAAAGGCCAATGGAATGTCTAAGTGTGACATGTTTTTGAAAGTACAGAGCCTTGGTAAGTATATCTGCTAGTTGTTTCTCAGAAGGAATAAATTCCAATGTTAAAATTTCGTCTTCTACAAGGTCTCTAATAAAATGATGCCTAAGTGAACATTTGAAATATTTTTGATTTTTCATGCAAGAATGAGACACAAGTGAACCTAAAGAAATCATCTAAATCAACAACAATGACAGAATATATTTCTTGCCACCAAGGGACAAGGTTTGAATGGGACCAACAAGATAAATGTGAACAAGTTCAAAAGAACATGAAATTTTGTTGATCACCCAAGATTCAAAGCACTGTGAGAGAGATGATTGAAAGACATGCATGCAATGACCACATTTAAAAAAACAAAAAAACAAAAAAACAAAAGAACAAGGTGCATATGCATGACAATGTATCTAGACTCCATGAAGCACACACAAACAAGAGAATGGTCTAGACACATAAGACAAAGAAACTAGTCACCAACATGTGGAAGAACATGGTCTTCCTTCTTGATCCAAACTTGCTTCACTTTTGAAACTTTATGAGGCAAAGAGACCAATCTAGAAATTTTGACAACTTCACTAAGAAGATTATGCACTTGACTTTGAAGCGAGTTGACATTTCTTTTCATTTGATGTGAAATAGATTTCTTCCCAAATTCTCTAAGTTGAGAACACCTAGGTCTTATGTGTCCTAATAATCCACAATGATGACATGTAGGAATAAACTTTTTAGATTTAGGTGAACCAAATTTTGCAAGAAATGATGACTTATTTGATGCTGCACACACACTAGATTTTTCATTCTTGAACCCATTTGGAGATGTGACATGAGTTTTAAAGCCATGATATTTAGTAACAGGAGACTCACTCCTAAGACTCTTACATTTAGGTCGAATATGACCAGTCAACCCACACTGTGACAAGTTGGAACAAACTTTGGTTTTTGATAACATGCTGTGTATCAAGAGGTGCAATGATTTGAGATGTAGGCTTGACAAACTTAGTGGTACAGCTAGACCCCTTAGAATCAGAATGATTGTATCCAAGACCACCTTTGTCCCCATGAAGTTTTCCCATGTTCAACATTTTGTCAATTTTTGAGGCACCAATGGTCAAAGATATGACCTTACTTTTTGCCTCATTCAATTCACTTAGGAGCTGTTTGTTTGAATTATGGAAGCCAATATTACTTTCCTTAAGCACATTTACTTGATTTTCAAGACTTCTCCTAATTGACATAAGCTCAACAATTGCTTTTTCTAGGAACTCAAATTTGTCACCCAACTCCTTTTTGGTTTCTTTTAAAGTGAGAACTTCATGTTGAATTTCTTGGTTATTGGCCTCAAGTTTGAGACTTTTCTCTTTCAAGGAAAAAGTCTCTTGGAACAAACAATCATATTTTTCACACAATTCCATGTAGTTTAGCTCATCTGAATCGGATGATTGGTCATCATCCAAATTAGATGATTGGTCATCATCACCACACTCAAATTCTACTCCAGATTTAGATTTTCCCTCATTACCTTTGTCAACTAGATTAGAGATAAAGTGAGGAATTGAGACAGCAAGAGCAATATGATTTGTCTCCTCATCAGAGGAAGAGGTATATTCAAAAGAATCATCACAATCACTCTCATTTGAGGATTCCTTCATATTATTTGCACAATCAACAACATAGTGACCAATGCCACCACAAGTGAAGCATTTGACTGATTTCCTAAAGTCTTTAGTGAAGGGTTTGACATCCTTGTTCCACTCATTAGACCGATCAGTTGATGGTCTAAATTTTCTCTCACTACTAGAGCTATCCTCCCTTGCAAACTTCCCCTTATTCTTGAGAATTCTTCTAAATTTTTAACACACAAAGCCATCTCATCCTCAAAAGTTGAGGATTTTTCTCCACCCTTTAGTGAGGTTTCATGCACTCCTTGAAGTGCAACATTCTTTGATTTTTTAGTGTCATTTTCTTCCATAATCAACTCCATCTCATAGGTTTTCAGTTTACCTATAAGCTTGCCAAGCATAATTTCATTTAAATTTTGGACTTCCATGATTGCGGTTTTCTTTGCTCTAAACCCGGAAGGAAGAACACGAAGAATCTTACGAACAACAAGAAGTTCATCAATAGGTTGACCAAGACTCATGGCTTCATTTGTGATCATCTCAACTCTCCCATAGAACTCGAGAAATAGACTCAGTTTCGGACATCCTAAGTTCTTCAAATTGTGCAAGCACCATTTGAAGTTTTAGTGTTCTAACTTGGTCATCCCCTTCATGAACTACCCTAAGTTTGTCCCAAGCTTGTTTAGCATTAGGAATGTGTTGTATGTGTGAGAATTGTGTGCTAGACAAGGCAGTAACTAAGGCATTTCTGGCCTTCTTGTTGGAATGTGCAGCAAAAGACTCGGTTCAGTCCATTCCGATCTAGATTTAGGCACAACTTTACCCTCAACAGTCTTGACTGGAGAAACCCACTCTTTTGTGAGATACACACTTGCATACTCATCAAAAGCATCAAGGAATATCTCAAATTTTTCTCTCCATGCGGTGTAGTTGTTACCATCAAAGTAAGGGGGAGTTGCAAGATCCAACAACTCGATCCCTTTCCATAGTGAGCACACCTAAACACCAAAACAAATCCTAGGATCTCTCTATTTGTGTTAAGAGGCGATGCTCGATATCAATTGAAATTGGTACTTAGGTGACTAAATGTAAACTACACATCACACAAACAATAGCTCAGCAAACATCACACACTTTAGACCTTGACCAACTGAACTTATGACTAGTCAACTACTAGTCATGCAAACCCATACCAAGAAATGCACACATAGCAAACCAATGTACTGCAAACCTAGAAGATAACTAGTGACAACCTAGGCACTCAGTGAGGACCCATCAATCTAGGCATCCCTTGTGCTAGCAACAACTAAGGTGAAAGTGTGTGAGAGCGATATAATCAAGAATACACCAAGCATCATAGAAATATGACTAGTCAACCTCAAGAACACAAACCCAGAATATAAGAACACCAAACGATGACTAGTCAACTCGAAGAACAGAAACCCGGAAAATGCATAACACACCAGAAATTTGTTTACCCGAAACCCACCTGCAGGAAAAGCGGGAGTCATCAACCAACCAGGCATTCACTAAGCAAAACAAGATTCTTACAAAGGATCACAACCAAGCTCAAGACAAACCTAGATCTATTTAGGAAAGTTGAGCTATACCTCCTTTGTGCAATCTTCTCCTCCAGCTTAGCACAGCTTCAAGCTCAGTCATTTCATGGTAATGGCAGCTCATTCTCAGCTCGATCATCCCATGGCACCAGCTTGCAAACTCAGCCCGAATCAAAAACCAAATTTGGATTCAAGGATAATGAGACCAATTTCTTCAAGAAACCATACTCTTGAAGAAATCAATCTTGAATCTGACCTAGAACTAAATGAGAGTGTCTTTGTTCTATCTAGATGCAGATTTCAAATATCAAAAGCAGTTTTCAAAAGCATTTTAGAAAACCCATAGTTGATAATGGTGGTTTTCTCTTGAGGAAGAAGAAGAAGCAAAAGGATAGAGAAACCTTTTCAAAACCTCACCTCAGAAAAAAATAAATAAATAAAAATGGTTTTTCTCTTTTAGGAAGAAGAAGCGAAAGCTACAAGAAAGCTTTCCAAAAACTCCTCCCAAAAGCCACGGCCCCCAAATGAGGAATACCAAAGCTATATCACACAATTCCTAGGTCAGAATTGTATACAAGGGCAGCAGAGACAATTCGCATAATAGGACAAAAAAGTGGTTAGAGTCCAATTGGAAATATGTGAGCTGGAATTCCACTTCAAGCAAAGGATGACTAGTCATACGAAGGAAAGATGACTAGTCATCTTGAACAGAATTTTATGAATGCAAAATGATGCAACACAGAAAATACCTTCGCTAAACACAATACTCATCCACCAGTTTGTAGCCAGATAAGATTACCAAAGGAAGCAATTCTAATCTAACTTGAGCTTGGGAAATACAATGATTATCCTATTACAAACTTGTCAAGGGAAGCCAAAAGCAAATTACAAAATGCATACACTAACAATCTCCCCCTTTTTGGCTTTCCTTGACAACACTCTCTAAATACACTCAACCCATAACCCATCCTAAAGAGATGATGAATTTAAGTACCTGCAAAACAACAACCAAACTCCCAGGCAAGACAAGCTTATTATATCAAGAAATTTGAAGCAATATGAAATATGCAATAATATGGGGTTGAGAGTGTTCTCCCCTTGTTGATAAGGAAAGTGCAAAAAGGTAACAAGAGAACATCGGTACACAAGTGGAGAAAAAGAACAAACAAGGCACACAACATAGTTTGATTAAAGCCAATTAAAGCCAAAGTCACTTGTTCATAACATTACCAAAGAACTCCCCTATCAAACAACATAGGATACAAAAGCATGACCCTGATTTTACTACACCAAATGCACGAGTGTACCAAGTATGAAATCGTGCAAATAAGGCAAAGCCTTACTCCCCCTAAATACGATAGATGCAGAATAGACGAGACAAGAGACAAGAGACAAGAGGATGCAAGTTACAATGCATAAGACCCTTCATTTATAAATAAGAAATCTACTTCCCCTAAGGTCAACAATCACAAGAGTGCATGAGGCTAAAGAAAATATGAAACGTAGCACAATGTGCAAAAAAATATAGCTGAGCATTGAGAATCATGTGAATGGAATTGAGTTCAATGTGTGGACTTTACACAAAAAGAAACTCCCTCAAAAAGTCAAAGTTTAAGCAACACAATTATCAAATCAATGGACAACAAATGAATTTTTCTTTACACACCATAGTGCAAAAACAAGATAGAGCACAAATATTTCAAAATTGAAGGCATCAATCATGGTCAAATTTGAAGAAAAGAACCAAGCAAGATGAACCCTAAATTTTTGCTCAAGATTGAGGACATGTGAGAAAGAACACAAGACATAAGTCTCTAGGTTGTCCAAAAAAAACTCAACAAAGCTTTCCAAAAAGCCCAAAAAGAAGAGAGAGGACTAGTGAAATGGACTAGTCATACATGTCTAAATTTGAGGTGGCACCAAAAGACCAACAACCTCATAGACATAGCCAAGAACAATTCAGCGAGATCAACCAAGACAAGGCTTAGGAAGGCAACATTGATGTATAAAAATGATAAAAACAACTAGCAAAAATGTTGCCAAAACACATGCATCTCAAAGAAAATCCCCCAAACTTTAACAACCACAAAATAAATTAGCCAACAATCCAAAACTCATATAGCACAATGAGACTCGTTGGATTTCAAGAATTATGTTAGGCTAAATCATTAAATGTGGGAACACAACTCATCAAGATGACAAGTCATAGACCAAAAAGGCGTCATCCAAACACAACCATACATAGACACAACACCGGTGTTCAAACGAGAAGATGAAAATGAGATAGGGAGTAAAAAGTTACGTTCGGAAGAATCGCTGAGATTTAAGCCATGCAAAAAATGAGAACCATTCAATTAGGATGACTAGAGTAGATGACTAGTCATGCAAACCAACCATTACCATCACAAACAAGAGTTCACTCTCCTCCTAAAAGGCCAACAATAACAAAAGTGCATCGAGGCTAAGGAGAATGAGAAACTCAAGGTCAAGTCCAAAGTCTTTGAGAATAAAAGATCTAAAAGGTAGAGAAAACGCATAACCAATCAATCCAAGCGAGATTACTAGAACAAGCAACTAGTCCTAAAACATGAGTCTCGTAGCCCAAACGACCAACATTGGACATGCTTTTGGCGACAACATCAACCTTAGTCTACCAAAAACAAATGACTTATTGAAACCCCAAAAAAAAAAATAACCGCGAAAACAAAAATAAAAAGGAATAAGGAAGGACATGATGACTAGTCAACCACAATCACACATATGATGACTAGTCAACTATAGCAGCATGCACAGAAGATATCATTTTAGTATCAATCCTATAGAAGACATGTTTTTGCTTTTAAAGCACAACCAAGAACTAGCAAATATATCAAGTGATCGAGATGAATTAGCATAGCCTAGTCCAAGTCTTCAAGCACGAGTAAATAAGAAAGAGAAAGAAGATAAACGCATGTGCAAATAAGAAAAACACTTGCAACTAACTCTGAGAGATAGAATATGAATTAGATTTCATACTCGGAGATAAGGCATATGAGGAACATAGGAGGTTGAGCCAATAGAAGCACAAGAGATGAAATAATGTCACTCTTCTTGGAAAGACAAGTATATAATGAAACTTCAAGACATACTCAAAGCATAGGCTCAACTGATTTTATTTTCAACACTCAATCTGGCCATTTATTGTTTTTGTTATTTGCACATCCCAGACTTAAGTGCTTGAGTGGCCCAATTTTGCGGCTCTTTGCTCTAGATTCTTCAATCATATCACCTTATACCTTCCTAGAGCCGTGACTACATTGGTCACACTACCCTTTTTTAAATTTTTTTATTATATGTTTGTTTTTTAAAACAAATTGGCTAAGAGAGTGAGACAAGTTAAGAGAATATAACACTGAATATCCAAAATGGATCACAACACTTGTCTCACCAAGAAGATGTAAAAGCACCAATAAGTCCCATCTAATGGCTCCAAACAAGAAAGGGAAATTATGCACAAATCAGACAAAGCATATAATGATCCAAACTTCACACCATCAGAGATCAGAAGAACCAAATGATTTTGACATTTGCACACCAAGAAAAACAAATTTTTATATTTGACTAGTCAACTAAAAACTAAGATGACTAGTCAACAGTTCTGCAATGTGCTGAAGACAAGGAACATACAAGCTAATCAATCAATTGAGCAAAGGCCAATGGAATGTCTAAGTGTGACATGTTTTTGAAAGTACAGAGCCTTGGTAAGTATATCTGCTAGTTGTTTCTCAGAAGGAATAAATTCCAATGTTAAAATTTCGTCTTCTACAAGGTCTCTAATAAAATGATGCCTAAGTGAACATTTGAAATATTTTTGATTTTTCATGCAAGAATGAGACACAAGTGAACCTAAAGAAATCATCTAAATCAACAACAATGACAGAATATATTTCTTGCCACCAAGGGACAAGGTTTGAATGGGACCAACAAGATAAATGTGAACAAGTTCAAAAGAACATGAAATTTTGTTGATCACCCAAGATTCAAAGCACTGTGAGAGAGATGATTGAAAGACATGCATGCAATGACCACATTTAAAAAAACAAAAAAACAAAAAAACAAAAGAACAAGGTGCATATGCATGACAATGTATCTAGACTCCATGAAGCACACACAAACAAGAGAATGGTCTAGACACATAAGACAAAGAAACTAGTCACCAACATGTGGAAGAACATGGTCTTCCTTCTTGATCCAAACTTGCTTCACTTTTGAAACTTTATGAGGCAAAGAGACCAATCTAGAAATTTTGACAACTTCACTAAGAAGATTATGCACTTGACTTTGAAGCGAGTTGACATTTCTTTTCATTTGATGTGAAATAGATTTCTTCCCAAATTCTCTAAGTTGAGAACACCTAGGTCTTATGTGTCCTAATAATCCACAATGATGACATGTAGGAATAAACTTTTTAGATTTAGGTGAACCAAATTTTGCAAGAAATGATGACTTATTTGATGCTGCACACACACTAGATTTTTCATTCTTGAACCCATTTGGAGATGTGACATGAGTTTTAAAGCCATGATATTTAGTAACAGGAGACTCACTCCTAAGACTCTTACATTTAGGTCGAATATGACCAGTCAACCCACACCTGTGACAAGTTGGAACAAACTTTGGTTTTTTGATAACATGCTGTGTATCAAGAGGTGCAATGATTTGAGATGTAGGCTTGACAAACTTAGTGGTACAGCTAGACCCCTTAGAATCAGAATGATTGTATCCAAGACCACCTTTGTCCCCATGAAGTTTTCCCATGTTCAACATTTTGTCAATTTTTGAGGCACCAATGGTCAAAGATATGACCTTACTTTTTGCCTCATTCAATTCACTTAGGAGCTGTTTGTTTGAATTATGGAAGCCAATATTACTTTCCTTAAGCACATTTACTTGATTTTCAAGACTTCTCCTAATTGACATAAGCTCAACAATTGCTTTTTCTAGGAACTCAAATTTGTCACCCAACTCCTTTTTGGTTTCTTTTAAAGTGAGAACTTCATGTTGAATTTCTTGGTTATTGGCCTCAAGTTTGAGACTTTTCTCTTTCAAGGAAAAAGTCTCTTGGAACAAACAATCATATTTTTCACACAATTCCATGTAGTTTAGCTCATCTGAATCAGATGATTGGTCATCATCCAAATTAGATGATTGGTCATCATCACCACACTCAAATTCTACTCGATTTAGATTTTCCCTCATTACCTTTGTCAACTAGATTAGAGATAAAGTGAGGAATTGAGACAGCAAGAGCAATATGATTTGTCTCCTCATCGAGAGGAAGAGGTATATTCAAAAGAATCATCACAATCACTCTCATTTGAGGATTCCTTCATATTATTTGCACAATCAACAACATAGTGACCAATGCCACCACAAGTGAAGCATTTGACTGATTTCCTAAAGTCTTTAGTGAAGGGTTTGACATCCTTGTTCCACTCATTAGACCGATCAGTTGATGGTCTAAATTTTCTCTCACTACTAGAGCTATCCTCCCTTGCAAACTTCCCCTTATTCTTGAGAATTCTTCTAAATTTTTTAACACACAAAGCCATCTCATCCTCAAAAGTTGAGGATTTTTCTCCACCCTTTAGTGAGGTTTCATGCACTCCTTGAAGTGCAACATTCTTTGATTTTTAGTGTCATTTTCTTCCATAATCAACTCCATCTCATAGGTTTTCAGTTTACCTATAAGCTTGCCAAGCATAATTTCATTTAAATTTTGGACTTCCATGATTGCGGTTTTCTTTGCTCTAAACCCGGAAGGAAGAACACGAAGAATCTTACGAACAACAAGAAGTTCATCAATAGGTTGACCAAGACTCATGGCTTCATTTGTGATCATCTCAACTCTCCCATAGAACTCGAGAAATAGACTCGGTTTCAGACATCCTAAGTTCTTCAAATTGTGCAAGCACCATTTGAAGTTTTAGTGTTCTAACTTGGTCATCCCCTTCATGAACTACCCTAAGTTTGTCCCAAGCTTGTTTAGCATTAGGAATGTGTTGTATGTGTGAGAATTGTGTGCTAGACAAGGCAGTAACTAAGGCATTTCTGGCCTTCTTGTTGGAATGTGCAGCAAAAGACTCGATTTCAGTCCATTCCGATCTAGATTTAGGCACAACTTTACCCTCAACGGTCTTGGTGGAGAAACCCACTCTTTTGTGAGATACACACTTGCATACTCATCAAAAGCATCAAGGAATATCTCAAATTTTTCTCTCCATGCGGTGTAGTTGTTACCATCAAAGTAAGGGGAGTTGCAAGATCCGACAACTCGATCCCTTTCCATAGTGAGCACACCTAAACACCAAAACAAATCCTAGGATCTCTCTATTTGTGTTAAGAGTGATGCTCGATATCAATTGAAATTGGTACTTAGGTGACTAAATGTAAACTACACATCACACAAACAATAGCTCAGCAAACATCACACACTTTAGACCTTGACCAAGTGAACTTATGACTAGTCAACTACTAGTCATGCAAACCCATACCAAGAAATGCACACATAGCAAACCAATGTACCTGCAAACCTAGAAGATAACTAGTGACAACCTAGGCACTCAATGGGACCCATCAATCTAGGCATCCCTTGTGCTAGCAACAACTAAGGTGAAAGTGTGTGAGAGCAGTATAATCAAGAATACACCAAGCATCATAGAAATATGACTAGTCAACCTCAAGAACACAAACCCAGAATATAAGAACACCAAGCGATGACTAGTCAACTCACGAAGAACAGAAACCCGGAAAATGCATAACACACCAGAAATTTGTTTACCCAGAAACCCACCTGCAGGAAAAGCTGGGAGTCATCAACCAACCAGGCATTCACTAAGCAAAACAAGATTCTTACAAAGGATCACAACCAAGCTCAAGACAAACCTAGATCTATTTAGGAAAGTTGAGCTATACCTCCTTTGTGCAATCTTCTCCTCCTCTTAGCACGACTTCAAGCTCGGTCATTTCATGGTAATGGCAGCTCATTCTCGGCTCGATCATCCCATGGCACCGACTTGCAAACTCAGCCCGAATCAAAAACCAAATTTGGATTCAAGGATAATGAGACCAATTTCTTCAAGAAACCATACTCTTGAAGAAATCAATCTTGAATCGACCTAGAACTAAATGAGAGTGTCTTTGTTCTATCTAGATGCGATTTCAAATATCAAAAGCGAGTTTTCAAAAGCATTTTAGAAAACCCATAGTTGATAATGGTGGTTTTCTCTTGAGGAAGAAGAAGAAGCAAAAGGATAGAGAAACCTTTTCAAAACCTCACCTCGAGAAAAAATAAATAAATAAAAATGGTTTTTCTCTTTTAGGAAGAAGAAGCGAAAGCTACAAGAAAGCTTTCCAAAACTCCTCCCAAAAGCCACGGCCCCCAAATGAGGAATACCAAAGCTATATCACACAATTCCTAGGTCAGAATTGTATACAAGGGCAGCAGAGACAATTCGCATAATAGGACAAAAAAGTGGTTAGAGTCCATTTGGAAATATGTGAGCTGGAATTCCACTTCAAGCAAAGGATGACTAGTCATACGAAGGAAAGATGACTAGTCATCTTGAACAGAATTTTATGAATGCAAAATGATGCAACACAGAAAATACCTTCGCTAAACACAATACTCATCCACCGGTTTGTAGCAGGATAAGATTACCAAAGGAAGCAATTCTAATCTAACTTGAGCTTGGGAAATACAATGATTATCCTATTACAAACTTGTCAAGGGAAGCCAAAAGCAAATTACAAAATGCATACACTAACAATCTCCCCCTTTTTGGCTTTCCTTGACAACACTCTCTAAATACACTCAACCCATAACCCATCCTAAAGAGATGATGAATTTAAGTACCTGCAAAACAACAACCAAACTCCCAGGCAAGACAAGCTTATTATATCAAGAAATTTGAAGCAATATGAAATATGCAATAATATGGGGTTGAGAGTGTTCTCCCCCTTGTTGATAAGGAAAGTGCAAAAAGGTAACAAGAGAACATCAGTACACAAGTGGAGAAAAGAACAAACAAGGCACACAACATAGTTTGATTAAAGCCAATTAAAGCCAAAGTCACTTGTTCATAACATTACCAAAGAACTCCCCTATCAAACAACATAGGATACAAAAGCATGACCCTGATTTTACTACACCAAATGCACGAGTGTACCAAGTATGAAGCTGTGCAAATAAGGCAAAGCCTTACTCCCCTAAATACGATAGATGCGAGAATAGACGAGACAAGAGACAAGAGACAAGAGGATGCAAGTTACAATGCATAAGACCCTTCATTTATAAATAAGAAATCTACTTCCCCTAAGGTCAACAATCACAAGAGTGCATGAGGCTAAAGAAAATATGAAACGTAGCACAATGTGCAAAAAAATATAGCCGAGCATTGAGAATCATGTGAATGGAATTGAGTTCAATGTGTGGACTTTACACAAAAAGAAACTCCCTCAAAAAGTCAAAGTTTAAGCAACACAATTATCAAATCAATGGACAACAAATGAATTTTTCTTTACACACCATAGTGCAAAAACAAGATAGAGCACAAATATTTCAAAATTGAAGGCATCAATCATGGTCAAATTTGAAGAAAAGAACCAAGCAAGATGAACCCTAAATTTTTGCTCAAGATTGAGGACATGTGAGAAAGAACACAAGACATAAGTCTCTAGGTTGTCCAAAAAAACTCAACAAAGCTTTCCAAAAAGCCCAAAAGAAGAGAGAGGACTAGTGAAATGGACTAGTCATACATGTCTAAATTTGAGGTGGCACCAAAAGACCAACAACCTCATAGACATAGCCAAGAACAATTCAGCGAGATCAACCAAGACAAGGCTTAGGAAGGCAACATTGATGTATAAAAATGATAAAAACAACTAGCAAAAATGTTGCCAAAACACATGCATCTCAAAGAAAATCCCCCAAACTTTAACAACCACAAAATAAATTAGCCAACAATCCAAAACTCATATAGCACAATGAGACTCGTTGGATTTCAAGAATTATGTTAGGCTAAATCATTAAATGTGGGAACACAACTCATCAAGATGACAAGTCATAGACCAAAAGGCGTCATCCAAACACAACCATACATAGACACAACACCGGTGTTCAAGCAGAAGATGAAAATGAGATAGGGAGTAAAAGTTACGTTCGGAAGAATCGCTGAGATTTAAGCCATGCAAAAAATGAGAACCATTCAATTGAGATGACTAGAGTAGATGACTAGTCATGCAAACCAACCATTACCATCACAAACAAGAGTTCACTCTCCTCCTAAAAGGCCAACAATAACAAAAGTGCATCGAGGCTAAGGAGAATGAGAAACTCAAGGTCAAGTCCAAAGTCTTTTGAGAATAAAAGATCTAAAAGGTAGAGAAAACGCATAACCAATCAATCCAAGCGAGATTACTAGAACAAGCAACTAGTCCTAAAACATGAGTGTAGCCCAAACGACCAACATTGGACATGCTTTTGGCAGCAACATCAACCTTAGTCTACCAAAAACAAATGACTTATTGAAACCCCAAAAAAAAAAAATAACCGCGAAAACAAAAATAAAAAGGAATAAGGAAGGACATGATGACTAGTCAACCACAATCACACATATGATGACTAGTCAACTATAGCGACATGCACAGAAGATATCATTTTAGTATCAATCCTATAGAAGACATGTTTTTGCTTTTAAAGCACAACCAAGAACTAGCAAATATATCAAGTGATCGAGAGATGAATTAGCATAGCCTAGTCCAAGTCTTCAAGCACAGTAAATAAGAAAGAGAAAGAAGATAAACGCATGTGCAAATAAGAAAAACACTTGCAACTAACTACGAGAGATAGAATATGAATTAGATTTCATACTCGGAGATAAGGCATATGAGGAACATAGGAGGTTGAGCCAATAGAAGCACAAGAGATGAAATAATGTCACTCTTCTTGGAAAGACAAGTATATAATGAAACTTCAAGACATACTCAAAGCATAGGCTCAACTGATTTTATTTTCAACACTCAATCGGCCATTTATTGTTTTTTGTTATTTGCACATCCCAGACTTAAGTGCTTGAGTGGCCCAATTTTGCGGCTCTTTGCTCTAGATTCTTCAATCATATCACCTTATACCTTCCTAGAGCCGTGACTACATTGGTCACACTACCCTTTTTTAAATTTTTTTATTATATGTTTGTTTTTAAAACAAATTGGCTAAGAGAGTGAGACAAGTTAAGAGAATATAACACTGAATATCCAAAATGGATCACAACACTTGTCTCACCAAGAAGATGTAAAAGCACCAATAAGTCCCATCTAATGGCTCCAAACAAGAAAGGGAAATTATGCACAAATCAGACAAAGCATATAATGATCCAAACTTCACACCATCAGAGATCAGAAGAACCAAATGATTTTGACATTTGCACACCAAGAAAAACAAATTTTTATATTTGACTAGTCAACTAAAAACTAAGATGACTAGTCAACAGTTCTGCAATGTGCTGAAGACAAGGAACATACAAGCTAATCAATCAATTGAGCAAAGGCCAATGGAATGTCTAAGTGTGACATGTTTTTGAAAGTACAGAGCCTTGGTAAGTATATCTGCTAGTTGTTTCTCAGAAGGAATAAATTCCAATGTTAAAATTTCGTCTTCTACAAGGTCTCTAATAAAATGATGCCTAAGTGAACATTTGAAATATTTTTGATTTTTCATGCAAGAATGAGACACAAGTGAACCTAAAGAAATCATCTAAATCAACAACAATGACAGAATATATTTCTTGCCACCAAGGGACAAGGTTTGAATGGGACCAACAAGATAAATGTGAACAAGTTCAAAAGAACATGAAATTTTGTTGATCACCCAAGATTCAAAGCACTGTGAGAGAGATGATTGAAAGACATGCATGCAATGACCACATTTAAAAAAAAACAAAAAAACAAAAAAAAAACAAAAGAACAAGGTGCATATGCATGACAATGTATCTAGACTCCATGAAGCACACACAAACAAGAGAATGGTCTAGACACATAAGACAAAGAAACTAGTCACCAACATGTGGAAGAACATGGTCTTCCTTCTTGATCCAAACTTGCTTCACTTTTGAAACTTTATGAGGCAAAGAGACCAATCTAGAAATTTTGACAACTTCACTAAGAAGATTATGCACTTGACTTTGAAGCGAGTTGACATTTCTTTTCATTTGATGTGAAATAGATTTCTTCCCAAATTCTCTAAGTTGAGAACACCTAGGTCTTATGTGTCCTAATAATCCACAATGATGACATGTAGGAATAAACTTTTTAGATTTAGGTGAACCAAATTTTGCAAGAAATGATGACTTATTTGATGCTGCACACACACTAGATTTTTCATTCTTGAACCCATTTGGAGATGTGACATGAGTTTTAAAGCCATGATATTTAGTAACAGGAGACTCACTCCTAAGACTCTTACATTTAGGTCGAATATGACCAGTCAACCCACACTGTGACAAGTTGGAACAAACTTTGGTTTTTGATAACATGCTGTGTATCAAGAGGTGCAATGATTTGAGATGTAGGCTTGACAAACTTAGTGGTACAGCTAGACCCCTTAGAATCAGAATGATTGTATCCAAGACCACCTTTGTCCCCATGAAGTTTTCCCATGTTCAACATTTTGTCAATTTTTGAGGCACCAATGGTCAAAGATATGACCTTACTTTTTGCCTCATTCAATTCACTTAGGAGCTGTTTGTTTGAATTATGGAAGCCAATATTACTTTCCTTAAGCACATTTACTTGATTTTCAAGACTTCTCCTAATTGACATAAGCTCAACAATTGCTTTTTCTAGGAACTCAAATTTGTCACCCAACTCCTTTTTGGTTTCTTTTAAAGTGAGAACTTCATGTTGAATTTCTTGGTTATTGGCCTCAAGTTTGAGACTTTTCTCTTTCAAGGAAAAAGTCTCTTGGAACAAACAATCATATTTTTCACACAATTCCATGTAGTTTAGCTCATCTGAATCAGATGATTGGTCATCATCCAAATTAGATGATTGGTCATCATCACCACACTCAAATTCTACTCCAGATTTAGATTTTCCCTCATTACCTTTGTCAACTAGATTAGAGATAAAGTGAGGAATTGAGACAGCAAGAGCAATATGATTTGTCTCCTCATCAGAGGAAGAGGTATATTCAAAAGAATCATCACAATCACTCTCATTTGAGGATTCCTTCATATTATTTGCACAATCAACAACATAGTGACCAATGCCACCACAAGTGAAGCATTTGACTGATTTCCTAAAGTCTTTAGTGAAGGGTTTGACATCCTTGTTCCACTCATTAGACCGATCAGTTGATGGTCTAAATTTTCTCTCACTACTAGAGCTATCCTCCCTTGCAAACTTCCCCTTATTCTTGAGAATTCTTCTAAATTTTTAACACACAAAGCCATCTCATCCTCAAAAGTTGAGGATTTTTCTCCACCCTTTAGTGAGGTTTCATGCACTCCTTGAAGTGCAACATTCTTTGATTTTTTAGTGTCATTTTCTTCCATAATCAACTCCATCTCATAGGTTTTCAGTTTACCTATAAGCTTGCCAAGCATAATTTCATTTAAATTTTGGACTTCCATGATTGCGGTTTTCTTTGCTCTAAACCCAGAAGGAAGAACACGAAGAATCTTCTGAACAACAAGAAGTTCATCAATAGGTTGACCAAGACTCATGGCTTCATTTGTGATCATCTCAACTCTCCCATAGAACTCAGAAATAGACTCAGTTTCAGACATCCTAAGTTCTTCAAATTGTGCAAGCACCATTTGAAGTTTTAGTGTTCTAACTTGGTCATCCCCTTCATGAACTACCCTAAGTTTGTCCCAAGCTTGTTTAGCATTAGGAATGTGTTGTATGTGTGAGAATTGTGTGCTAGACAAGGCAGTAACTAAGGCATTTCTGGCCTTCTTGTTGGAATGTGCAGCAAAAGACTCAGTTTCAGTCCATTCCGATCTAGATTTAGGCACAACTTTACCCTCAACAGTCTTGACTGGAGAAACCCACTCTTTTGTGAGATACACACTTGCATACTCATCAAAAGCATCAAGGAATATCTCAAATTTTTCTCTCCATGCAGTGTAGTTGTTACCATCAAAGTAAGGGGGGAGTTGCAAGATCCAGCAACTCGATCCCTTTCCATAGTGAGCACACCTAAACACCAAAACAAATCCTAGGATCTCTCTATTTGTGTTAAGAGCTGATGCTCTGATATCAATTGAAATTGGTACTTAGGTGACTAAATGTAAACTACACATCACACAAACAATAGCTCAGCAAACATCACACACTTTAGACCTTGACCAACTGAACTTATGACTAGTCAACTACTAGTCATGCAAACCCATACCAAGAAATGCACACATAGCAAACCAATGTACCTGCAAACCTAGAAGATAACTAGTGACAACCTAGGCACTCAGCAGGACCCATCAATCTAGGCATCCCTTGTGCTAGCAACAACTAAGGTGAAAGTGTGTGAGAGCGATAATCAAGAATACACCAAGCATCATAGAAATATGACTAGTCAACCTCAAGAACACAAACCCAGAATATAAGAACACCAAACGATGACTAGTCAACTCAAGAACGAGAAACCCGGAAAATGCATAACACACCAGAAATTTGTTTACCCGAAACCCACCTCTGGGAAAAGCTGGGAGTCATCAACCAACCAGGCATTCACTAAGCAAAACAAGATTCTTACAAAGGATCACAACCAAGCTCAAGACAAACCTAGATCTATTTAGGAAAGTTGAGCTATACCTCCTTTGTGCAATCTTCTCCTCCACTTAGCACGACTTCAAGCTCGGTCATTTCATGGTAATGGCAGCTCATTCTCGGCTCGATCATCCCATGGCACCAGCTTGCAAACTCAGCCCGAATCGAAACCAAATTTGGATTCAAGGATAATGAGACCAATTTCTTCAAGAAACCATACTCTTGAAGAAATCAATCTTGAATCTGACCTAGAACTAAATGAGAGTGTCTTTGTTCTATCTAGATGCGATTTCAAATATCAAAAGCGAGTTTTCAAAAGCATTTTAGAAAACCCATAGTTGATAATGGTGGTTTTCTCTTGAGGAAGAAGAAGAAGCAAAAGGATAGAGAAACCTTTTCAAAACCTCACCTCGAGAAAAAATAAATAAATAAAAATGGTTTTTCTCTTTTAGGAAGAAGAAGCGAAAGCTACAAGAAAGCTTTCCAAAAACTCCTCCCAAAAGCCACGGCCCCCAAATGAGGAATACCAAAGCTATATCACACAATTCCTAGGTCAGAATTGTATACAAGGGCAGCAGAGACAATTCGCATAATAGGACAAAAAAGTGGTTAGAGTCCATTTGGAAATATGTGAGCTGGAATTCCACTTCAAGCAAAGGATGACTAGTCATACGAAGGAAAGATGACTAGTCATCTTGAACAGAATTTTATGAATGCAAAATGATGCAACACAGAAAATACCTTCGCTAAACACAATACTCATCCACCGGTTTGTAGCCGATAAGATTACCAAAGGAAGCAATTCTAATCTAACTTAAGCTTGGGAAATACAATGATTATCCTATTACAAACTTGTCAAGGAAGCCAAAAGCAAATTACAAAATGCATACACTAACAACTTCCTTCCGGAAGCAACCTACAGAAGCATGATGCTTTTCCAACCAATCCATTCCCAAGATAACATCAAGATCAACGATATCCAAGGGAATCAAATCGGCTCCCAACACTGCATCACCCACTTGGACAAAAACGTCTTTGAACACCACGTTTGCAAAAAGAACATCCCCCGTAGGTAAGGAAATGCTAAAGCTACCGACCAAGGGTGTAAGTCCGACACTTTCACAAGGCACGAAACTAGGTGAAATAAACGAGTGTGTGGCTCAGGGATCTATTAAAACACGTGCAAGGTAACCAAAAACAGGTAACATACCAATGATGACATGCAGGGTGGCTGTGCCTCTGTTGGGTCATGGAGAACACACGGGCACGAGTCAGCTTTGGGCGTCCTGGCTGACCCCTCGATTTACGCCACCTCTTCCACGGACGATGGGGGACCCCCTTTGCTCGAAGAAGAACCAGCAATCGAAGACGCAGGACCACTGCGTATGCGTCACGAATACGACTACCTTGCCCTGCTTTGGCGGTGTTCCACTGTCTTCTTTGGACGGCTAAAAAGCGATGAGGGCGATCCCTCTTGAAATGTCCAACCCGACCGCAATGGTAACAACCTGGACTGTACTGGCTGAACCCACTACCTTGCTCGGTCAGGTACACTTCTCTGGAATGAGTCCCTGGGGTGCGGCAATGGATGGCTGACTTGAAGTTTGACTCTAGTGGGCACGGGTCCAGATCTCCCCTTGCGAGAACTTGATCCACGTCCTCGGACCAACCACCGCACTGCGAGCCGGAGCTAGATCCCCTCTCTTTGATGGACCTTGGCTGGGCCCACCAAAGCTAGACGTGTCCCTGCGACGTCTTGTTGCACTAGCCATTTGTCTCTTTGCCACACGGTCTGCGGCTTGTGCGAACTCTCAAGGAAGGATAGACGGTCGCGGTGGTCACCGTTTGAATCTCAAGCCACAACCCGTCTTCAAACTTCCTGCACTTTTCGGTTTCATTAGGGACCAACTACGGGGGCGAACACTGGGCTGACTCATTGAACTTGTGCTCATACTCCAACACCGACATGGTCCCTGTCTCAACCTCATAAATTCATCCCTTTTCATGTCTCGATGCGAGCCGGTAGAAGCTGTTCATAGAAAATACGCTGAAACTCCACCCAAGTAATGGTGGTAGGATCGGCATATCCCCTATGAACGATGCGCCACCGATGATAAGCATTTCCCTTGAAGGAAGGCAGCCAACCGAACTTTATCCTCATCGGGGCATCTCGAACTTCATATACCCTTTCCAGTGCAGCAGACGGCGTTCGGCTCTGCTTTGGATCGGGACCGCCAAAGAATTCATAAGCCCCTAACTCTTTGACTTTCTTGATGTCGGAGGCTTGATGTTACGCCTCCTTGCAAGGTCATCTTGGCCGTCTGGTGAACTGGTCAAGCATCTGCCGTAGGTCAAGATCATTGTCACCAGCTTCCTCATCCCAGGTGGAGGTGATGGTGGTGGTGGAGGTGGGAAGGGCTCCCGGCCTCGGGAATACGAATCCTTGGCCTACCACGTCGTCTCGGAGGCATGATTCTTGTAGGAAAGAAAACAAGAAGATCGTTAGTTCAAGAGTGCACAAGGAACGCGAAATTCGAAAGAAATTGAACCTAATGCTCGATACCAAGTTGACAGGACCCGACCGAATCCCCTCGGGACCCACGCCGGATCTGTGGTGTTTCCGACATTTAACCCATGCCGGGCCCGCTCACTAATTAAGCTACCATCTTTTCCCCAAGGTACGGAAAAGATGGTGGGACTCTGCCGAAAATCCGGCGAGTCTCCTCTGAAAAATGAACTTTACCAAAACTTCTTCACCTGTTAAAAACAACGAAACAACACCAAGCAGCACGCACAAAGTAAAAGCACACGGTTTACACACTAGGCCTCCGGCCTTGAATTCAACCCTAAGCGGGCGATAACAGAGCAATCTAAGAATTCTCTTTAGTTTTACAACCAAAGTATAAGTTTTAGCTGAAAGCAATACAGATAGAAGTGCCCTACGAGTACGAGGGCTCGGGAATACAAGTCTTGGCTCGGGTACTCGGCTCGATCGAACTCTCTTGCACAGGCGCAAAGCGAGAAGATTGTGAGTGGACAAAAACAAAGTTTTATCAAAATTGAAATCAACATACTATCCCCACCGTTTCAAAACGATGTCGAAACATGCAATTAAATCATTTATATACGTAAGTGATTGGATTCCAAGAATCCATAAACTTTCAACATAAAACCAATAATATTCCATAATAGACTTGACCTCTTTTCAATGCTAAGAATCCTCTCTTTCGACGCGCGTGTCATAAACCGACAAGCGAGAAAGAGTCCTTATTCAAATAATAAGAGAACTAGAATAAATAAATAATATAAGTAATATAATTAAATAAATAAATCGATAAACAAATACATATATATATATATAGATACCCGTAGGTAAGAGACTACTATACCATTTTGTACCGGGAAACAATCCAACACGGGGATTGTTGGTGACCACATGGAGAAAAATACCTTTACAACCACGTGGCCAGGGAATAAGCCGTCCTAAATGGGGACTAACTCCCAGACACGCACAGAAGAAATTACCTCAATAGTGTGCGGTTGAATAAAGTCCTACGCGCGCAGATTGCCGGCAAGGGCCTACAGTAACACCCCGCCAAGGGTGAACCGGGTTCCGTTATCCTTTATCCTTTATGTAACCAAGTAACCGGGGAGGTACATAGGTGGTGCTAATAGCACTCTAACAAAAACACATATTCCCTGACATACCCTAAATCCCAGGGTATTCAAACCGTACCCAAAACTTGAACACAAGACCACCCGGACGTTGGTGACGGCCAACATCCGACACGAAAATATAATCAAAATCATAGTCAAAAATAACCAACCATATCCGAATAAGTAAATCAGAACTTCACATATTTATAAACAATTAAATATAACCTTAATATTCCAAATAAACCATATATAAGAAATTCAATAATTAAACTCATATTAAAATCCACAATTCAATTGAATAAATTCATATGCATAGTTTTTCAATCTTTAAAAATAATGCCGATTCAAAACAATGTCCACTCACAAGTAATCCCATGTTGCTTGACCACGAGAGGGTCACACTGCTTGTGAACCTCGAGCACGAGTACCTATTACGAATACGAGGAATAAGTCAACAAAAGTCAACCGCAATTGAATTTAAATTCAAATCCTATTTCCGGGTTTAAATTGTACGTGAGACGTTCGGGAGGTTCTAGGGTCAAGTAAACTTCATGGCAGGTCAAACCACCTCGGAAGACTAAAAGTCAACCGTGCGGTCAAGCGCCCGATCTGGTCAACCGGGGCCGCGGGGTCCACGGACTCCAATCTTCGATCCGAAAGTTCCTACGAGTTCTACACGGCTTACTGAACCTATCCTGAAAGTTTGGTCACGATCGAGCGGTCGGATTGCTCACGATCGCACGATCGGACGGTTATTGGATAACCTAACCCTAGGGTTAATGGATTGGAGTATCAGGGACTCCAATCCTTGATCCAACAGTTTCTACACAGTCCTAGAAATACGGGGAACTACGTAGCTGAGTTTGGGTTTGATCCGACGGTTCGAACACGTCGAACCAGGTTACGCGCAATAGGCACACACCCGTTCGACATCCGAACGACGTCCGAATTGAAATCCGAAAACACCGATGCGCTCGGGACGACACGAGGCGCATCAGAACACAATGTGGCACCACTACGGTGCCGCAGCGCCGCCACACGCGCCGCCAGCGCGTGGGTGTGTAGAGTAATTCCGTCACCGGAAAAACTCAACACCGCCGCTCACCGCCTAGGCTATAGGTTCCCTTCAACCCCTGAGCAACTTCTCCTCTTGGGTGGCCGCCTCACTCGGCCAGGCAGCTGGCCGGAATTTCAGTTTGAAATCCGGCCAAATCTGGGTTTGGGATCGGATGTTCTCTGATCAAAATCGATCGAAACCAAGGTTGCGGATAGCTTAAGGAGGTTGAGGAGGTGGAGAAGCATACCTGGATCGACGCCGTGCGTTGCGGGCCGCCGAACGAAGCCGTGAAGTTCCGACTCGAACCGGTCGAAATTGCCGGCGAAACTCGAGGTTACCGTAGGGAAATGGGGTGGAGTCTGAACCGTGAGCTCACGCCGGTTCTTTTGGGACCGATCTCGAGCCAGTAGTGTGGCCAGGACGGCGGCTCTGCGAGAAGGGTTGAAGGCGCCGGTGTCGGGGAGGAGAGAGAGAGGGTGCGGCTGGGTGTCGATGCGTGTGCGCGTCGGTTTGGGTAGTTTTAGGGTTTTCTCCAAAAATCAAAATATCCAAAATGCCCTTTTTGTGTTACGGACCTCGGATCGGGACGTGCTGCCGACTACGGACTCGTTTCGACGAGCCCGTCGCAATGGCGTGGTCGGTTTCGTGAAATTCCAAGCGGATAATTATGTGACCTTTACGACTCTAACCTCAAGGGCAAAATCGTAATTTCACATAATTAATTAAATTAATTTAATTTAATTAAAATTTAGGTCACGGATGTTACAGGTTACCTACAAAAATTTCTCCAGATAGAGAAGTTGGACTTTGTGAGGAGCCGTTGCAGGTTTTGTCCAAAGAAAAAAAGTTGTTGTTGTTGGCCTTTGAAAAGAAAATATAGCCCACCCAAGAATCAGGCCACATTTGGCCCAACATTCAGCCTCTTTGGCATGCTGACTCAGTTTGGCCCAATGACATGGCACATTTAGCCCACTACTAGAGATGACCTAACAAGTCCTCAAGTTGAATTCAGCCACAGGAACCAGTTCGGAACATCAGTGGCGGATCCAGGATTTGAAAGACGATTGGGCAAAAATTACTTACTAATGCATCTATATACATAAATAAAAGCTTAACAAAAACCAAAACCGCAAGTAAGTGCAATACAATATAAAACAACACTATTTAAATCTAAAATTTTACTCTACGAGAAGCTTAGAAGTCTTACATTCTTCAATTATCGCCGCATTAGTGATATTATTAGCAAATTTTCTTTCATATATGTTAAGTACATATATACCTTTTTTTTTCTTCTGAAAATTCTCGGCCGGGCTGTCGCCTAGCCGAAAAAGGACTAGATCCACTCCCGAGTGGAAGATACCAAATATCTTCACTCAACACACCATCATCATCACCTGGACATGATGGTGATTCTGGATGTGGGAAAGTAGTTCTTGAATGCCTTGATTCTCAAGCTTCCATATTAGGTTCACCAGCCAATTCTCAAGGCTCTCTTTGCAGGGAAAGGAAATTGTCGAGAATATATCCAGAGAAATGTTAGGGCACCCAAAAACCATTTGCATCTCTCTAGAAAGAATAATCCTTAGACACTAGTAATAATCTCTTTTCGTGAAATTAAGATTTCAGAAATTTTTTGAGGAAGAGTTGCTTACACCGAGTAAGCCACAAGTAAATCGGCAGCAACTCATAAAATGAATAGGCAACATACAAAATTACATTATTTATTAAATAAGAAAATAGAAATACTCTTGTCCGCTGAAGAAATTCTACAACATTATACTCATGAGAAAAACTTCAACCACGTTAAGAAAACAGATAAATCAATACATGGGACCAGTGTGGTCCCGGGCCCCCACTCAAGTTTTTTTATATTTTAAAAATAATATACTGTTATGTATATTATTTCAAATACTTTACGTTTTGATATGTACCCACATATGTTGTGGCGGACCTATTAAGGCACAAAGAGGTGCTTCAAATTGCCCTTTTGCTCAGCTGGTGGTGGTGCACTCAAGGTGTACATATTACTTTATTTCCATTTTCAGCATTTAAGTAAATGTCTTTGTCCTTTTACTTTCATATTACTCCATTTACTTAAGTTTATGATGTAAATAAGGAAGTACCCCTTATTTGGATTCAAATAAAAATACTAGAAAATCAAATTCCCACCAAATCAAAATATGAAAAATCGGTTTTAGTGCAAAATACTATTTAGGCTAAAAATGATGGCTCATTAAGTCAATATATACTTCATACTAAAATCCCATAACATCAAGTTTTCTTATTTGATGTGTAAGGAATAAAAGCCGCTAAAAATTATCTTGAGAAAATGATTATTCCGAAAAACCATTTTTCATACTTAGTCAATATTTTTACATAAAACATTTTTTCACGTATGATATGAATGCATGAAGGGACCTAGGGTTTTTTTTTAGTTTGTGAAATTTTGATTTTTTCTTTCTATTGGGTTTAATGGGGGAAAAAGCTTTAAAGATATTTGTTAAATCACTACTCTTTGTCTATTTCTTGCAATTTTTATTGCTTGGAATGTATTTGTCTATCCCTTTGTCGAGGACAATTATGATTGCAACCAATAAGCAATATAATTATTGACATATCTGATATATATACTATTTTTCGTATGTATTGTGAGTTCGAATTTTTGATTCTTTATAATTTGTAAGAGGCCCCCACACACATGAAATCCTGACTTCGCCATTGAATACATGTTCAACTTGATTTATTTAGTCACACTCTTGCGTACAGTTATTGGAGCAAACTAGAAAACAGAGATGAGTGTAAGCCTAGGCATTTTCAGTGCCTATAGCTCATCTCTTATTGCAGGGAGAGGGTGTGGAGGATTGGAGTTGTGAATCTCTGCTTATAGAGAATCCAATTTATTATTATGATAACCGAGGACTGAGTAAACAGTCTACATGACGCTCGACACAACTGCTAGGAGAGCACCAAGGAAAGCAATAAGGGGTCGTTTGGTACGGCGAACTGTCATGGACTGGACTAAATCCTAAGACTGTCTTGGATTAGCTCGGATTGGCCTACGCTGAATTAAGTAATGACCTACGTTTGGTGCTGCATCGAACTAAGAAGCTGGATTGTAAAAGTAGTGAAGACCTATGTTTGGTGTTGTGTCGGACTAAAAAATAATTATTTTAATATTTAATTTTAATTAAAAATAAAATTGTAATATTTATTTTAAAGGCTAATAAAATTTGAATTAAGATTTTCACCTAAACATAAATAATATTAAAAACAAAAAAATTCTAATATTTTTTAAAGGCTAAAACTATCTTATCTCTTTTTCTTCTTCTCCTTTTCTCCTTTTCTTCTTCCTTTCCTTTGTTAACTCGCAAGTGCACGAGGCGTTGGATAGTATAGCTTGTGTAAGTACGAGGTCGATCCCACGAGGATTGATGATAGATTGATTCAATTTGATTCCCTGCACAAAATAGAAATGAAAATAAAATAAATACAACAAGAAAGAAAGAAAAGAAATTAACTCAAGCAAATTAGTTACCAAGTTCAATTTAGATTCACAGATTGATTCTAGCTAAAGTATGATTAAGCCATGGTGTCTGGTCCTAACCTTGTATTTCTAATTCCCTAATTAGATCCTTGTTTTCGAACCTAAATTAAGCATTAGAAATCCATTAAGCATAGAAGAATGTTTTAAACAACCAAGCATGTATCTAATCCATGTTGTCGAATGTCCATACATACTCTTCCTATTCATAGTTCAATTTGAATTAATGCATGGTGTCTACTCTTAATTCAAACCAAGATAGCTAACATACAAGTTTTAATGGTGATCACTCATTCAAACAAGCATATTAACTTATAAGCATAATGAATAAGAACAAGAACTATAATTGAAACTTGGAAACTAATTAAACTTGAAAACTTAAGAAAAGACTTTACATTACAATGAAAAATAAATTACAACTAAGAGAAACTTAAAGGAAAATTTAGCAAAAGGATTTTGTTACAACAATTGAGAACTAAAAAGAAAACTAAGAGAATTTGAGGGAGAGAAGGGAGAGGAGCTCTAGAGAGATGTTTGAGAGCTCCCCCCCTTGGGGTGTGTTTACATGTTTGGAGAACTCACTATTTATAGGCCTAGGGGAAGTATAAATCTGATTATGCAATTGAGTTTATTAATCACACTCACTTCACCAACTTACACCACTCAATTCACCACTAAAATGATTAGCTCATGCATGACAATGCATTGCAGTCAGCTTGTGGGCTCGATTTGGGCTTGTTCCTTCACTCTAACAAATCTGCAAAAATCTGGATCTTGAAGCTCTTTGTCTTATCTTTCCAAGCATATGCAGCCCAACTCAAGGAAAATTCAGGAAGGCATTCAAAAGTCATATTTGTCCCAGTAACGCAGATCCTGCCGATTTTGACCTTAAGCTGCCAAAACTTGTATAACTTCCTCTAGAGGACTCGGAATCATGAACCGTAAAATGATCCAGAAAATAGACTTCCGTATCTTTCCAATGACGTATGGCTCATTATCTGGTTCTTCTTGAGCAAGTAGAGTCCAATCCGTGAAGTTGACTGATCTGCAGACACCGTTTTGAGCTAACTTGACTCCAAAATGCATTAAATGAGTCCCAAACACAAAATAGATTAAAAGCACAAGTTTAACTCAAAAACATAACCAAATCATAAGTTAGAAGGGTACAAAATGATATGTAATTATGCACCGATCATCCTTCTAGCCTGTTTCTTTTTTTTCTTTCTTCCTATTTTCTTCTTCCTTCCCAAGCCATCCCTTCTTTTCTTTTTTTCCTTTTCTTCATCTTTTCTTCTTCTTCCCAGGCCATCCCTCATTTCACTCTGTTCTTTCCTTTCTCTTTTCTTTCTTCCTATTGCTTTCTTAGTTTTTGTGCTGATGATGATTTTGTGGTCTGCATCACTCAAGTGCAAATCATCCAATGCTGAGGAACCAAAACAGGCCGAAATTTGGCGTCTCTTTAGAGAAGCTCAAAAGAGTAAGTCCAAAGTCCTCAATGCAATTCATCTATTTTGGCTTTGTCTACTAGAAAGCGTAGAAAATCGGAGGAGCTGGGGTTTGATGGTCTCTGTCAGACCCAGAAGAGCAAGAGGCAAAAACTTGATTTTGATTTTGATTGTTCTGAAATTTTGGGTTATCTGATGAACCTCTGCCATGTGAGTAAGTACTTTGAGAAGCCTGTGGTTAATCCGGGTTATTTCTGTTGTGCAATTAAACACTCCAAGACCTTGTTCTCAATGGATTTATGACAAGCACACACAAGTGTTTAGGATGAATCAAAACTCACACACTAGAAAATAAACAAGTAATAAATAACACAAGTGTTTATAGAGGTTCAGCAATTGCCTACATCCCCTTTGATGATCCCTTGAGAAATTTCACTAAGAAAAGATATGAACAACTTTGGTTTATAAAGATAAACCCCTTAGCTCACTACTCTTTCTCACTTAGCTCACTTTTCTCTCACCTAGCTCAAACCCTTTTGATGCCTCTTGTGAAACTCTCTCCTAACAAGTTTATATGTGTTCTAGCTTATTTTCCTCTTGATAGTTCTCACTCTTTATATAGAGAACAATCTGAAAATATCAAAGACAACCATCCAAAAAACTAGCTAACATGGCAACTCAATTCCAATTGGTTGCCACCTCCTAACATGGCAACTCAATTCTCACTTGAATTGGTTGCCACCTCCACTTGTTTCCAAAGTGTTAACTCAATTCCTAATTGATTTGGTTTCCATCACCCAACTCAATCACATGAGTCCAACCAAGTTTGGCAGCCACCTTATTTCTTTAATGAGTTCTATCTTCATTAAAGATTGGGGTAACAAAGTATCTACAAATATCTCATAATTGAAATATCTTGACAGCTGGAGTAGATTTCCAGCAACTCATTTGTTGCTGCAACTTGTTTTTCTCATTCACTTTACATCATTGGTGAGCCACTTATTCAACAATCTCCACCTTGGCGAACCATCCATCACCTGTGAACAATTATTGACCTCAAGAACCTCTTCAATCTCTTGGAAATCGTTCTAGTAATTCCCAAGAGCTCCACCTTGACAAGTAACTCCTTGCCTCAACACACCTCTTGGAGGAAGGTGCTCCACCCAAGCCAAAACTTGAGAAACCTGGACCTCTCGTGTAGAAGAGAGTTCCCCCTTTTGTATGCAAACTCGCACACCAACTTTGTTCAGCAAATCCGCATGCAAACACCTCTTGCTCCCGAATTCAAGAACTAACTCCTTTCGGAATCTTTCTTCTTCATCAATGCACCCATCCAACTCTCCCGTTTCATACTCCTCTAAGCACTCCGAAACGTAGTTGAATCCTCTTGGTCCATCCATCCAAAACCTAGAGGCGGTTTGATGGATTCCTTGGGCCTGAACCTTGCAATTGATGATGGCTCCACCTCAAGTAGAACCACTTTGTGAGTTTGTTGTTATTACCCTCCTTCTTCAGCCCTTGTGTCAAGCTCCACCTCAAGTGGAGTTTCTTCCATGACCACCTTGGCAAGAAGCTTCCTTTCAACAACATTCTCCCTATCATCCCTTTGTCTCGACTTCACCTTGTGGACTTCCGCCACTTCTACGCCTTTGAAATCAAGCATCCTTGATGATGAACTGTCAACCAAGAAAACCTTGATTAACCTTATTTGCCCAACTTGTCTTGAGCTGACCTGCAACTGCATTATGTTGGACTGGCTCCTTGACAATAAGATCTTTTGCTTGCTCTTCTTTGGTACAATACACACCCGAATTAGCCTTGCTTTCATCCGAGTCTTCCTTGGTAGAATTTTCTGCTCCACCTGTAGTTGTACCCTCCAAAAGCTGGTATGTGTTGTTTGGTTGAACTTCTCCCCTCATAACCACAACTGAATCTTGTGTGATTAAGAGCATTCCTCCTTTGGCCTCGTATGAATATCCTTCTCTATCCAAAGAGCCAAGAGAAATTAAATTCTTTCTTAGTACAGGTACAAACTTCACCTCACTAAGATTACAAACATCACCATCTAGCCTATTGATCTTTATTGTCCCTATGCCCAAAACTTTACATGTAGTTTTATCTCCCAACATAATCTTACTTGCCTTCTTAGCCTCATATGTGTCAAACATCAACTTATTTGAACACACATGATAGGAACACCCGGAATCTTTAAATCCAAAATGAAGTAGAACGCTCATCCGAAGAACTTGCCATGACTTCCCCGTTACTCTTCTCCGTAACCGTCAAAAGTTCATCATATGTGTCTCCAATAGACACGTTGGCTGCGCTTGAACTTTCGGCATTCTTCATCTTGTTTAGCTTCTCCTTCCATATTGGACAATTTTGCTTCCAATGATCCGAAGATCCACACTCGAAGCAGCCTTCATTGTCTCTGGATTTATCATTCCTCCAGTTGCCTCTTTTGCCTCCATGCTTGCTTGAACGGTTGGTTCTTGCAACTAAACCTGCATCTTCAGAGCTCTCCTCTGAACGTTGGGACATCCTGTGATGCGTCATAACATCTTGCACCACATCCTCAAAATTCAAAGTGCTCTTCCCGAACATTAGCGTCGTGCGGAAGTGCTTATAGGACAGAGGTAAGGATGTCAAGAACATAAGAGCCTTATCCTCTGTATTATATGCCACTTCCATCCTCTGCAAATCCGCAACACACCTATTAAAGTTGCTTAGGTGCTCCATTAGCTTTCCTCCCTCCTCCATCCGAAGATTGAGGAGCTCTTCCTTGAGAAAGAGTTTATTGGACAACGACTTCCCTGCAAACATTTGCTCAAGCTTCTCCCATGTTTGCTTCGTTGTGCCCTGCATCACGTTGATGAGCACCTCATCTGTGATGTAGTTTTCGAGGGCTCCTTTAGCCAACTCGTCTAGAACACTCCACTCCGCGTCTGTCATGGATGTCGGCTTCTTCTCCTTGCCTTCCAAAACAACACCGAGGTTTCTTTGTGTGGCTGACTTCATCCTTCTCTGCCAAAGCGTGAAGTTCTCCTTGCCGGTGAACGGCTTCAACTCCACCTTCATGCTAACCACCTGTGGTAACTTCAACTGATGTGAGCTGCTCCCACCTCCAGTTTTCTTGTCATCCCCCATCTCAAACACTTGCAAGCACTCTTAAGAAACTAAGAGTGTGCTGCCAACCATGACTACGATACCACTTGTTGTGCAATTAAACACTCCAAGACCTTGTTCTCAATGGATTTATGACAAGCACACACAAGTGTTTAGGATGAATCAAAACTCACACACTAGAAAATAAACAAGTAATAAATAACACAAGTGTTTATAGAGGTTCAGCAATTGCCTACATCCCCTTTGGTGATCCCTTGAGAAATTTCACTAAGAAAAGATATGAACAACTTTGGTTTATAAAGATAAACCCCTTAGCTCACTACTCTTTCTCACTTAGCTCACTTTTCTCTCACCTAGCTCAAACCCTTTTGATGCCTCTTGTGAAACTCTCTCCTAACAAGTTTATATGTGTTCTAGCTTATTTTCCTCTTGATAGTTCTCACTCTTTATATAGAGAACAATCTGAAAATATCAAAGACAACCATCCAAAAACTAGCTAACATGGCAACTCAATTCCAACTTGAATTGGTTGCCACCTCCTAGCATGGCAACTCAATTCTCACTTGAATTGGTTGCCACCTCCACTTGTTTCCAAAGTGTTAACTCAATTCCTAATTGATTTGGTTTCCATCACCCAACTCAATCACATGAGTCCAACCAAGTTTGGCAGCCACCTTATTTCTTTAATGAGTTCTATCTTCATTAAGGATTGGGGTGGCAAAGTATCTACAAATATCTCATAATTGAAATATCTTGACAGCTGGAGTAGATTTCCAGCAACTCATTTGTTGCTGCAACTTGTTTTTCTCATTCACTTTACATCACTGGTGAGCCACTTATTCAACAATTTCCACGACATCTGAAGGCCGATGGATTTCGGTACTGTAAAATCCAAAGAATAGGGATGGTCAAGCTCGCGTGTTTGATGGTGGTGGTGGTC
This sequence comes from Prunus padus, assembly GCA_024362665.1. Taxonomy (NCBI): domain Eukaryota; kingdom Viridiplantae; phylum Streptophyta; class Magnoliopsida; order Rosales; family Rosaceae; genus Prunus; species Prunus padus. The sequence continues at coordinate 10,544,642 of JANFAM010000006.1, read as the reverse complement.
AAGCTTTGGACTCGCGTGTTCAGAATAGCACCATCGTTATTTTGCGAACCAAATTTCAGGCTCGCTGTATTAGACAAGCAAGTCCGATGGTTTTTCCCCCATTAGACTATACAATCCCATTTAAGTTAATCTCCTCACTTACCAAACATAGGTTTCAAGGACTATTTAGCACAGTCCAGTCCAGTGAAGCATATTGAGCCATGCCAAACATGGCCTAACAGTCCAGGGGCTACTGAAATGCTCGTGAAAGAATTGAGCCATCACTATGTTAACCCAGTTATTGTAGTGCTCTTCTATTTTGTTTTTAACAGAGGAGTAAATGTCATTGTTAGGCACCAAGTCAGTGCCTATCTCATTGAATACCTGAGCCACCTCCTCGTGATTCCCAAGGAAGTTTTGAAGTATCAGCTTTTTCCTCAGATGCTTCACATCATCGAGATGATCGATGAGCGAATCGAGGAAGCATATGTAAGAGTGACCCTGAAATCATTGTGGAAATCAGGACACATTTAGTAGGCTATCAAGTTCATGAACTTGGGTTTGGTCGAGTCGTCTACTTTTATTTGAGGAAGATGAAGGATTCCATGGAATAAATAAAAAGAATTAAAATATATGCTCCTCAATGAGTTGCCCTCACTAGGACTAAAATGGATCCCAAGCTGCCTGAAGCTCTTGCACATTGTGAAAAGAGTGGGAACGTTTAGTACCTTCACTTTCGTGATTAGGTCGTCCTAGCATTGTTGTCCGAAGAAGCTCAAGCAGATGAGTTGGCTTTGCTTCCATGGGTATTGCTACGTCTTGTCCTGGTTGTGACCTCTTTTTGCTTCTGGATTTTGTCGCTTCTGAGCAGGCTGTTTCTCCAAACAAAGACATCAATTGATTTCTTCAATTCCTCCTATTTTTGGCTCGAGCTCATCAACAGCTAGAGGTAGGGATGGGTAGAGGAATTTTCATTGCAGTGGCCAACGTCTAAAAGGTTTAAAAATATTTATACAAAAAATATACCCATAAAAATGAAATGATAATTTATAATTCATAATTAATAGGAAAAACAACTTTACAATTGTCCATGATAAGTTTTCATATTCTGAAAACGTTGCATGATAGTTTCATTATCAATACAAACAAACACATCTTTCTCAATATAAACAAGTAAACTATCACTCAACCATTAATCTCTCATTTGATTGCGAAGTGGACCTTTCACAACATTCATAGCAGAAAATGCTCTCTCCATCGAAGCAGTTGCAACCGGTAAAGTTAAGGCTAATGTCAGAAGCAAGTAGACATAATTAAATGTTCTATGCAACCCTTTCTCCACCATTTTTCTTGCAAGGCCACCAATCCCTGTCAATTGAGAAAAATCGCTACGAGTGCGCATATGATTAATATAAATCTCAAGTTGATCTTCAAGTGCCAAGAGGTCTCGGGGAGTAAAGTCTTGAGGATAAAATTCAGCAAAACGAAGTAGCTTTTGTTTGTCAAAAGCTACAAATGAATCACTCGGGCTCAAACATGCCAAGCAAAGAAGCAACTCAGTATTTACCTCACTGAAGCGATAATAACTCCGCAAGTTGCCACTCAATGATTTGAATAAAGATGTCCATACGATAATGATGGATTTGTGTTATTCTAGGTGCTCTACGATGTGATCTCCATTGAGCTACATATGCATCATCCATGTTTGGAATCTCAATATAATGTTTGCCATAAAAGGAATATACTTTATCAAGCAAGGCTTCAAATCCATTATCTCTCATGTTTTGTAGTCCGTCCTTTCAATCTTTGACTAAGGACCTCTGGTTCTTTAAGTTTGTGCATCCATTTCTTTTACAGAGGAAAACCTAGCCTAGAGGCTGGGACTGGGAGTGTGTGATTAAATCAAGTCTTCGAATTTACACCTTTGGCCCCATATGTTTTGTAATTTTGAAAATGACCACCATAATTTCCAAATGTTTTTAATAAACTAAACCACAGCCGTATCCATGCATATTGGTTCTGTATACCGCCGGTCAACAAAATTATATTTTTGTTCATCTGGAAATGCTTTTGAACACCTTGTGATGCCCCTGGCGGCTGAGCAGGCTGTACTTTGGCAGCTTAGCGGCTTCGTGTATGGTTTGCTTGGAAGTTAAGGAAGAGAGTTGAGCTTGAGATGGGCTCGGAGACTATTCCTTGGAGGATTGCGAAAGGTGTACCACTACTAGTGATACTCTTCTAGTAGAAAGAGGGAGTGAAAGGGTATTTGAATTGTGTGGGTGTTGTGAATGTAACTGCGCTCTTTTATCTTTTCTTCTAATCAAAGCCATTGTGCTCCAAAGAAGGGAATCTGGCTTTAGATAGGTTCTTTTTCTGCCTCAACGAATAGGACTTTTGGTATCTCAATTATGGTGAAACAAACTACAGGATGGGATGCGTTCTAGTCCGTTATCGGACTAGGAACTCAGTAACAACTTTTTGCATGCAAAATGTCCGATGGACACAATACTTTCATTAATGATCAAATACAAGCTTGAAAAGACTGAAACGAACTTAAATACAGTAAAATAAAACCAACCGAAACTAGAAAAGGTTCAGTTGGACAGAAGGTCTGCCGTATCGGACAGAAACATCAGTCTATCTGAGACAGTGTTGTATTGTCCGATGATGGCAGGTCAGAAATATTTGTGACCAAAAACTGGCCCGTACCGCAGATAGGAAGCTTGCTTTGAGATGGGTGAGCTGGAAATCGAAACCAACTATCAAATCATAACAAGCGTTGCTGGCAAAGCATAAAGGTTACAAACAATGGTAGTGTTATTCCAATCAGGAGTTGTCAACTGGGAATTAGACAGTGCTATGTGTTTGGGAAAAGAATAGAGTTCCAACAAGGAGTTATCAACTGGGAACTCAAAGAAAGCGAAGGGAGTTGATTCAAGACTTGGCTTTGGTCTGTAGAGAGACGCTTTGCAAGAAGTTGAGTCTAAGACGTTGAGTCTGGCTTTTTTGGCTGAAGTTGTGTGTCTCGCGCTGTTATTGGGTTTCCATATTTATAGACAAAGTAACCCATTGATGACGGTGCATTGGATGGTACCTGGAAGATCATACTTGAGCACAACTTGCTGCCACTTGCAAACCTGCTCTCGTAGATTGACCCAGAAATGAGAAAGAAATCTTCAAAGTGAAGATTTCCTGATGTGTAAGGGGATGATCTTATTGTTTGATTGAACCAGAAATCATGGGAATGGCTCTTCTTGCATTCAGCGCCAGTGGGTTAGACTTCTTCTTATGGAAATAGTAGCCATACAGCATTAAATGCGGTGGTAATCACATTAATGGTGGTGGGACCTGCCTCCACTTACTACGCTTCCTCCACTTGCCAAAGGCCATACTGCTTCTGATCCGGTGGGTCATGCTTTGATTTTAGTTATTTGAACTGAACTGTGGCCCTACCAACCTAAAGAAAATCTTCCTTGAATGTTTGCGAAAGGATGGGTTTCCTTTAGGTGTAGTTTCGAACACTTTCTGTCCAAAATGGATTGTAGCACTTATGTTTGAATAGCGAACGTAGGATCGGACACTTGTGTCCGATGCGCTGTCATCTCCGAAGTGCCTCGTTGACCACGAGCTTTTGTCAATGTTTTGCGACTGGCGGGCTTTTGGGCCTCGCTGACTTTTATTTGGGCTTTCACAAGTGCAGAATGAGCTTTTAACGTTTTGGGCCTTTTACCCAACCAAGGATTGTCTTCTTCAACTGTGGGAATTGACCCGTGTTAATTTTGGTACGAACAATTTTCCATATTGCATACGTATTGACGCGTATCATACCAAAATCAATGGTAGACTCAATTCAAATCTTATATCTAAGTTAAAAAGTTAGAATTTGTGTAGTGTGCATGAGTTTAGTATATTACATGTCGAAGTTTCGAAGTTTTTAAATATGAATTGTTCATATTTTTTGTTGCCAACACAAGGAGCTCTTTAATATGGACTGTTCATTTCGAAGTTTTCTACATGTCAACATCCCAAATTTGAACCACCTCAAGGGTAAATGTTTTTTTTTCATGACAAACCCAACTTTTTAATCCTCTCTTTGAGTCCTCCTTAGTAGGAAAAATAAAAGACTCTAAAGCGTCTTATTATTGTACATGCTCAACATGTACATAACATTAACTACTTTATAGAGTCGTATTAGCATATATAATATCAAATTGTTACTTTACAATGTGAAGGGAATGGAATATATGGAGCGGCAACACAAAAGTAGTGTGGTAGCTTCTACATATATTGCACCAAATATAGGCATCACCAACTATCAAATAACTTTCCATAATATTCTTATTGTGAGCTTAACACATAAGCTTTGACCTAACCCATCTCTCAAGGAATCATGCAAAGATATGAAAGTTGCAAACAAGAGGAAAAGTTATTGTTCCCTCTTCATCATGCCACTTGTATCTATAAGAGAGAGAGAGAGAGAGAGAGAGAGAGAGAGAGAGAGAGAGAGAAAATAAGTCTAATTTTTTAGCTCTAAAATTGTTTCTGGACTTCTTTCTTTCACACACATTATATTCTCCAATCTTCTTTTCATGCATGTCTATATACATATATGAGTGCCAGTCTGCCAGAACCTAAAACCACAAATCCCATTTCATATTCTTCTGGTGTTTCAGCTATTGGCTTGTGTTGGAGATGAGTGATCCCAAGTATGGTTACGCTTATCCACCTCAAGGTATATATATATATATATTACTCCTTATTTTTTTGCTTTCTAGTTTTCAACCTGTATAAAATTGTATACATGTTTTTTCTTTCTCTTTGAACCCTGAATCTGTTCTTTAATCTATAGGGTTAGATTATATGATTCTTCCCTTGCTCGTCATGATCATATATGATTCTCCTGTGTTTATGTAGAATTTAGAGAATATTATAGGTTTAAATCTGATACAAAATCACTATGAGGGATCTTGATGTAATTAGTGGGAATAGTATTTAGTAGCTAAATTCTACAAGATTGTGCCAACGGGATCTAGCCTAGTGAAAAAGACATTGACTTGTAGACTAGTGATCTCAAGTTCAAACCCCATGAAACCTTGGCAGTGTGGGTTAAAAAAACCCCTCTCCGTTCCTAACTTTTGAAGGAAAAAATCTGCATGATTGTAGTTTGAGTTTTTTATATTTTATTTTAGGAAGTGGTTTGAGGAATGTTACAAGTTTTATTTGAATGTTAACTTAATTTTAATTTAAACCAGGGCCTTATCAAGGACCTCCTGTGATGGCTCCTCCTCAATATTATGCTGCTGCTCCACCACCAAAAAGAGAACCAGGTTTCCTTGAAGGATGGTAATTGTTCTTCTTTATTCCATACTTTCTCTTCCCGAGTGTCTTTCCTTTTCCCCTTAATTATTACTTTGCCTAATTGTGCAGCCTTGCAGCATTATGTTGCTGTTGTCTCCTGGATGAGTGTTGCTGCGACCCCTCCATCATATTTGTTACCTGATAATACCGTGACCTTTTGTACAAATTAAAGGAGGAGATGTTCTTTGTGTTTGATGTTTTCAAGTATACACAAATTTGTAATAGTACCAAATGCCACTTCGACAAAACACATATACACCATGCATATCTATGTAGTTATAGTTGTCTATGATGGAATTGGAATGACAGTACATGTTGTAGGACTATTGATCACAATGTTGTGTGCAAATTTATTTATTTATTTATTTTTTATACAAGCATTATTGGGGGAACGAGTAATCAAACTTGGGAACTCGGGTGCAGGAATACTTTCACAATCCTATTTCGTGACTTCCATTCTTTTTTTTCCTTTTTAATGACTTGGGTAAAATTAGAAGGAGGACCCTCTGTGGATCCCCTAATATATCATACAACAACTTTATTGCCTTGGAAGATTACCAAACGAGATACAAAGATTATCAAGCTGATGAATCAAATTAGTCAATTGGCATTACTGAACACATGACGAGTTTGAATGACTTGAAAGTCTGTCAATCCATAACAAGCAAAAACAAGCGTCGCCCTTTAACAAATTGATTACACTTTGAGAATGATAATCTTGACTTTTTAGCCCAAATAAGTCCATTCTTCGGACGCATTGCTTCCACTTCAATGACTGAAGTAAAACCAACTTGGATACGTCCTGCAATATTAGCATTTCCCTTTGAATTTCAAATAACAGAAACACAAGTTTATTCCTTTGGAACCAAATTTGCCAACAAATAGTTATAATATTTTTCCACATAGAGCAAAGGTAATTTGTTCCAATTCAAATGCAACCAATCCACAATATAAATTACCAGAGGCAAAGGTATAAATATGCCAAAGTTGCCTAGCAAAAGTACAATCAATAAACAGATGATTAAAATGTTCAATATCTTTATTACAAAGAGGACAAGAAGAATCCATAGCAGTAAGTCTCAATAGTTTTTCCCTAGTGTTAGTCTCTTCTGTAAAAGAAGCCAAACAAAGATTTGAATGGGGTCACGCTTAGTTTCCGAATATGTTTAAGGAAATTATCTGCATACCTATCCTTTCTTGCTGTAATAAAGTAGTACCATACTTTATGGAAAATGTACCATGGGGTTTAGAATTAACTACATTTTAAGGGAGCATTGTACATAATCTTTCCACATTCCAATTACCAAAAGAAATATAATCCGCAACTGATTCCTTAAGATTACTTATAGAAGAAGAATGACTATATTAATTAAAGGAAAAGCATAAACTCAAGTCCAGAATTTAATATCATTTCCTTCTCCAACAATCCATCGTATGCCTTTGAGTAATATTTCCCTAGCTTGTAAAATTCATTTCCAATAAGTAGAATCAGTATCTCTAGCTTTCACTTGAAAGAAAGAATCACGCCTCAAATATTTTTGAGAAACTAATGGACCCACCAATTATCAAGTTGAATCAAAATTTTCCAACCTAATTTAGCTAAAGGGGCCAAATTAAAATCTTCTAGACTTCAGAGTCCTAAACCACCATTCTTTAGAAATTGAATTCCAAGCATTTGGAGGCTGCTTAGAAGTATCTGGTCCCTAGAAAAACTTCCTAAAAATGTTAGAGATCTTATGTACCACATTTTTGGGCCAAGAAAAACAGGACAATGGAGTTGATTAAAATTAGTTTACCAGCCCTAGAAAGTGAGCCGGACTTCCAACCAGCCAATTTTTTCTGTGTTTTACTAATGGGGTCCTTACAATTTGTAGAATCAGACCATCAAATATTACTTATTGTACACTTATGCGGACTCTAGTAAAGAGGATAACATTTCTCTTTAGTACATCTCAGTCTTATAAAACAAAGTTCCCTATCTCGTTCAACAACTGATTACGCGCAAAGTATTGATGAGTGAAAGGTGTAGGATTGGGAGGTCTTGAAGGAAAGCAGCTCCAAATCCAGCAGTGGTGCTGGGGGATTTATGGTGGCAGCGCTTTGGGCGGGAAATCTGAACCATTTGATAAATCTTAGTGGATATTATTTTGGATTGAAACTTAAAGTGGACACTTCAAAACTTATATCACAATAAGAGGTTACAATGAAAGTTGAACCAGTCTCAAGCTGTTGGAGACTTTGTCATGCCACTCAGCATGTTAGGTGAAAATGCATTACCCTCGGAAGTTTTTCTACTAACTAGCAACTAGTTAAATATTTAATCACAAAAAATACAAAAAATTTAGCTGCTTAAAAGTGCTTTGTAATTTCTAGCTTCCTGCTATCATTCCAATACTCTTCCGAACTAAGAAAAGGGGATTCATCTCCAAGTGAAGCAAAGTATTTATGTTCCAAAGAAAATTAACAAAATGAGTCATATAAACAAGCAGAATGGGGATCCAAATACACAAACCAGTTTAAGGTATAGCATGAGCAGCATCTGATGGCGGAAGGGGAACCAGTTCTGTTCGGAGTTCCTTGACAACAGCAGCCAAAGCCTCAGGGTTGAGACCCAAATCACATAGCGCAATGAGGATGGAGAGGGTGTGACGATCAAGCCCTGTGTCAAGAATGTTGGACATCTGAAATGCTAGGTCTAGAGATTCCCGGGCAGTTTTTGCAGCGACCGCGTCCATATTAAGAAGCTGAAGAAAAAAATATAGAAAAGAGAAACATACATATTCAAACCTCACTGATCAAAAGGAGAAAATAATAGATCAAACCATAGTTGCCTAATTCGCTCACCCCCTACGAATTTCGATCTGGATTGAGCGCACCCAATTGCGGTACGGTGTCGATCTGGATCTGGAACGAAAGATTTAACGACTCAGTACCTGATAGACGACGTCGCTGCTACACAACAGCACCTGACCGCCGAAAGCAGACGAGCAATAGAGTGCTATAGCTGATGAGCCCACGTTTGATTCTTGGTCTCTTGGAAGATATTGGGTTCGTAGAGGATTTTTTTTGGACGAATAGATTCCAAGAGGTGGGATGGGTGATAAATGGATAGGCGTAACAGCAGTGTCAGCAGACAGCCCAGCCCAGGCATAAGCCCCTGGTCTCCCAAAATCAGGCCCAGCTGTGACATCCAGCCCGGGCAAGGCCCAATGCAAGTTTATACATACATAGTAAATTTTTATTTTGGAAAAACTACAGTAAACCCCAACCTATAGGGTCGGTTACAAGTTTATACTTGATTTTAGAGACATTTATGAGTACATACTCAACGTCACGAAAACTTATGAGTACATACCCTCCGTTAGCCAAATTGTCAAGAAATCCGTTATTGCCTACGTGGCAAAAGTGGGACCCATTTTTTGGTGACGTGGACTTCCACGTGGATCAAAAATTAATAAAAAATTATTTTTTGTTTAAATTATTTTTTAAAATTAAACATATTAAATTTTAAAAAATCTCTCTCTCTCTCTCTCTCTCTCTCTCTCTCTCTCTCTCTCTCTCTCTCTCTCGAAGCCGAAATTGAAGTTTCGGAAGATCAATCTTGCTTCCTCCGGAGAAATCTCTGCCGTCGGATTTTCTGGCAATGAAGTGAAAACTTTCCCCCATGCCAACCCCTCATAGTTTGCTGCGAATTGCCTCACCTTCGCTTCAGTGCTTCGATATCCAGTCCTCCCAGGAAAGGTGCGGAGATTTGATGTACGGACTTTGGAGATCATGTCTTTGGAGATTGTTCGCTAAGAAGAGGTAGGAGAGCCACATGTCCTTGTAGTGCTTGGCCTTGTCGTCGAGCTTGCAGAGGAGGACGAGGACGAGCCAAGCCATGCGGAGGGAGATCACCGGTGCTTCGGATCGTTTTTAGAGTGGGGGTTGTCGAAGTACGATTATGGAAGCGACGATTTCGCCGGTGGAGGCCAGTCGGTGACAATGTCGACTAGGACTTTGCTGTAATCGGTGAGGAGAGAGAGGTAATTCATCACGCGGAGAGTGAGATCGTGGAGGCTAAGGACGTGTGAAACAAGATATGTGCGTGAAACAAGACTCTCTGATGGAGGCTGAGGACGCGAACATGTGATCGCACAAGATTCGCTCTCCGTTGAAGAGCGTGGAGATTGACATCTTCACCGTATTCAACCAACTCCTGATTCTCATATCCATAACCTCACTGTCCATCTTGTGGATCGGCGAAGAGCTCAACCTCACTGACCAAACAATACCCATTAAAGCTTCAGCCTTTCAACTCCAAATCCAATACCCATTTCACGGATCTAATCAACGATAGTTTAGGCTAACAAAACCCATGAATTTAACCTGAAACTAATTAAGAAATTAGCAAAGTACATGCACTTGTTAGCGACCATGGCGAGCCCACTAGTCCCAAACCCATCGTAGCAAACAAGAACAAGCGCTTTAAACCCAGGATTGTGGTGGGTGGGTTCTTGGTGGGTGTTTTGGTGATTGTGAATTTGGCTGGGTTCTGAGTTTCTGGGTTCGTTTGGTTCTAAGAGAGAGAGAGAGAGAGAGAGAGAGAGAGAGGAGAGAGAGAGAGAGAGTTTAAAATAATTTAAACAGTAAAATAATTTTTTTAGTAATTTTTTGTCCACGTCGTCAAAAAATGGGTCCCATTTTTGACACGTCAACATGTAACGGATTTTCTAACGGTTTGGCTAACGGAGGGTATGTACTCGTAAGTTTTCGTGAAGTTGAGTATGTACGCATAAATGTCTCTAAAATCGGGTATGAACTTGTAACCGACCCTATAGGTTGGGGGGTTTACTGTAGCTTTTCCTTTTATTTATTCATATCATACATAAAAATAAAATTAATCTCATGTGAATAGATAAAAATTTGCTATGTATGATATGAATAAATAAATAAAAATTGCTAGAGCATATACTATTCAAGTGAAGAGTAACCACCCTTACCATTTGCCATGGCAAATGGGTGGAAGTGCTTTCATGGGGAACATACTAGAGGTTGGGTGGGTGGGTGTGTCAATATAATAAAAGTACTGCTTCTGATTTCAAGAATTCAGTCCCGTTCTCCTGGACCCTATAATCTAAGGAAGTTGTGGTTACCTACCCTTGGAACTAATCTAAGGTTGAGAAAAAACTGGTTTAAATATCAATATGTCATCTTTTATCTTACTTTTACTACAGTAAAAATACTATTTTGGTTATTAAAACTATTTTTTTCTTTCTTCCTTAACTCAGCTTATTCTCTCTCTCATTTCTCTCATCTTCGCTCTCTCGTCTTCTTTCTCTCTCTCTCTCTCTCTCTCTCCCGCGCTACATCACCAAACCAGAGGAAGATGTTGGTTCGACAATGATGATGCCGAGAATGGAGGGATGGCTCGTGTTGCACGTGGTGGCTCAATGGTCGGTGCCAGTGACGGAGCAAGCTGTTGCTTCATGTCTTTTATATTTTTGTTGTTTTTGTATCGCTTGGCTAGAGGCATGTCTGCGGGGGTTTTTGTAAATACCCAAATCTTTGTATCTGAAATTCCAATTTTTCTGGTTGTTTTGGTCCCACAGAAAAATAGATTTTTCAAAAAAAAAAGATGTGTTCACCGCAGCCATGGGTGGGTTAAGAGAATTTCGCTGGTGATGCGGTGGTCATTCTCGTTGTGTTCCTCGCGGTGGGCCTCTCACCATGGTGATTTGAGGGCTTTGGATAGATGACGGATTCGATTTATGAGGGGGAAACGGATTTCCCTTAATTTGGATTTGAGAGCATTGCATTGAGTATATCTCGAATCTCTCAATGAAAGCACCAAATATGTTTGAGCAAATTTCCGCACGGGGAATATTCGCATGTAGATTCTTCGGCCTTCGAGCTTCCTTCTCTCTATTCTTCCTCGATCCCTGTGAAAAAAATCGGAGTAAATAGATACTAAGATAACAGAAAGGATGGATGTCTTCTCTCACGGGTGAGAGCCGGGTGACCGCAGCCGTGAAGAAGAGAGTGGCGTGAGAGAGAGGGTGTTTCAAGGGTAGAGATCATATTACCTCATATATGTGTGATGTAGCCATGTATTTATAGACTCCTTGTAGGCTAGGGTTTGAAAAATAACCCTTATTTGGTTAGGATTATTCTTACCTGATCGGTGCATAATTACATATCATTTTGTACCCTTCTAACTTATGATTTGGTTATGTTTTTGAGTTAAACTTGTGCTTTTAATTTATTTTGTGTTTGTTTCAGTGTAATAAGCTTAAAACTCATTAAATGCATTTTGGAGACAAGTTAGCTCAAACGGTGTCTGCAGATCAGTCAACTTCACGGATTGGACTGTACTTGCTCAAGAAGAACCAGATAATGAGCCATACGTCATTGGAAAGATACGGAAGTCTATTTTCTGGATCATTTTACGGTTCATGATTCCGAGTCCTCTAGAGGAAGTTATACAAGTTTTGGCAGCTTAAGGTCAAAATCGGCAGGATCTGCGTTACTGGGCCAAAAATGACTTTTGAAGGCCTTCCCGAATTTTCCTTGAGTTGGGCTGCATATGCTTGGAAAGATAAGACAAAGAGCTTCAAGATCCATATTTTTGCAGATTTGTTAGAGTGAAGGAACAAGCCCAAATCGAGCCCACAAGCTGACTGCAATGCATTGTCATGCATGAGCTCATCATTTTAGTGGTGAATTGAGTGGTGTAAGTTGGTGAAGTGAGTGTGATTAATAAAATCAATTGTATAATCAGATTTATACTTCCCCTAGGCCTATAAATAGTGAGTTCTCCAAACATGTAAACACACCCCAAGGGGGGGATCTCTCAAACATCTCTCTAGAGCTCCTCTCCCTTCTCTCCCTCAAATTCTCTTAGTTTTCTTTTTAGTTCTCAATTGTTTCCTTTAAGTTTTTCTTAGTTGTAATTTATTTTCCATTGTAATGTAATTTCTTTTCTTAAGTTTTCAAGTTTAATTAGTTTTCAAGTTTCAATTATAGTTCTTGTTCTTATTCATTATGCTTATAAGTTAATATGCTTGTTTGAATGATTGATCACCATTAAAACTTGTATGTTAGCTATCTTGGTTTGAATTAAGAGTAGACACCATGCATTAATTCAAATTGAACTATGAATAGGAAGAGTATGTATGGACATTCGACAATAGGGATTAGATACATGCTTGGTTGTTTAAAACATTCTTCTATGCTTAATGGATTTCTAATGCTTAATTTAGGTTCGAAAACAAGGATCTAATTAGGGAATTAGAAATACAAGGTTAGGACCAGACACCATGGCTTAATCATACTTTAGCTAGAATCAATCTAAGAATATGAATTGAACTTGGTAACTAATTTGCTTGAGTTAATTTCTTTTCTTTCTTTCTTGTTTTATTTATTTTCTTTTGGATTTCTGTTTTGTGCAGGGAATTAAATTGAATCAATCTATCATCAATCCTCGTGGGATCGACCTCGTACTTACACAAGCTATACTATCCAACGCCTCGTGCACTTGCGAGTTAACAAAATTTTGGCGCCGTTGCCGGGGATTGACGGCATAGTTTGGTTCTATTTTCTTTCCCTACTTGTTTTACTTTCCTTTTTCCGTTTCATTTCAGTTTTTATTCCTAATCCTTTTAATTCTATTTCAAGTTTTTTGTGTTTGTTTTAGCAATTTAGGATAGCTCAATAAAAAGGGAGAGAAGGAAACTTCAATCATAAGAATAGGAAGTATGGAGTAGTGGGAGGAGTAGCTACCTCCAAATGCATCCATGCTCGACCTAATCGCTTCAAGGGGGAGTATTCCAATCCTTTCTCTTTTACTTGTATTGTTATTATTTTAGTAATTTTAATTTTCTGTTTCTTTTATAATATAAAAAAAAAGATTTTTCATATGAGCTGACTCTTGGTAACTCCAGTGAGCGTCTCCGTCAATGCAGTGTCTAGGAGTTCTTTAGGCGACACCTTCGGTGTCTAAGAAGTTTGGGTTTTAAGCGGGACCATTGTGACCCTCCAACCTTCCGGAACCCCTGGTTGTGTTTTCGAGGCCCTTAACCTGGTCATCCTAGAGTTGCTTGTATAATTGTGTTTTCTTAAAATAAATTTTTTTTTTTTTTTACAATAATGGTTTAGTTTAAATAAAAATTTAAGTTTGGGTATTGTATTCTTGCTTAAATAATAATTACAATAAAAAAATATAAAAAAATTGCAATTTGGAACTTCTTTGTTTTCTTTTCTGTTTAGTTGTTTTATAGTCTGTGATTTTTATTATTTTAATTTTTATGTGGTGTGGTTAGTTTGTTTGTTTCTGTGTGTTAAAAATTAAAAAAATTACTTTAAATAAAGTCGCATCACTAAAAACTTTATAAAAAAACAAAAAAACAAAAAAACAAAACAAAAAAACAAAAAAACAAAAAACAAAAATACATAAAATACAACTACATAAAACTTCTTCTTATTCTTCTTCTTCGTCTTCTTCTTTCTTCTTCTTCTTCTTCTTCTTCATCATCTTCACAAGATCGCATCATCATGGCACGCTTCTGATTCCAAAATTGGAAACTTCCTTTAGCCCTCCGGACGTCATCTTTTGGGTCTTCACGCACAGCCTCTTGGGGCCCATCACTTGAGCTCCCAAAGATCGCACTTATGGCTGCACTCTTGGCTTGAGCACCACTTGTCTCGTGCTCTGGTTGCTTGCGCTTACCCGGTCGCCCAATAGACTCCGACTTTGTGCGCATGTCTTTGGCGTACAAATCTACCATCGATGATAGCTGTTTATTCTCCGCCCGCAAACCTTCTAGCCGACGTCGATTAAACTCCACCATCCTTGTCCTCTCCTTTTTCAAGTCCCTTATAATGCCTTGACAATCCTCAACCACATTCTGCGATGCCGCCAATCGAGCCTTTACTAGCTCCAACTCACGGGATTTTGCAATTAGGCGATAACCCACGATTGCGATAGTGGTCGTGTTTTGTGCGGCCGGTGCCATGGCATCACCGACGATTCGATTGTCACACTTTGCGCCGAGCACTCGTGCATCTCTGGGGAGTCACTAAACTCCTTGCGACTCCAAGGGCAACTTCGTTGTCCATGAGTATTGTGTCATTCACTGTCACGGGCCCTCTTGCTGAGCCAAAATAAGGCATCCACGTTGGTGCTGCTCCTTGACTCGACGTCTGAATTGGTTGAGCTAGGTTAAGATCGAGCGAAAATGGGAAAGGAGACGACATTTTCTTTCTGCTTTCTTTTTCTTTTTTCTCTCTTCTCTCTTCTTTTTTTTTCTTTTCTTTTCTTTTCTCTCTTCTTCTTTCCTTTCTCTCTTCCGTGTGGCTGTAATTTTTGTTTTTCTCCCTTAGTTTCCTTTTATAGACTTCAAACCCTAGCACCACTCGAGCTCCACACCTTCTACGGCTTTCCCCGTCCCCAAAAATAATTTGTCGCGGCGTAACCTTTACGAACGAACGCGTTCAACAAAGTCGTCACGACTTTTCATGCCCCGTAATTTTCGCGCTTGAGCTCTGCGGCGCCTCTATGTGTCGACACGTGGCTCTTTGCTTCGTTGCCCGAGACGACATACGGACCCTCGTTTCAGAATCCACCAATTCACGTTTCAAAAAAATAAATAAAAAAAGAAAAAAATTAAAAATTAAAAATTAAAAAATAATAATAATAACAAAAAAAAAAATTTAACGTGTGGGCTTCGGAATTCATTGTGGGTCGGGTTTCACCGTGGTTTGGGTTTCGAAATTGTGGGCTTTGGGTTTCAATTTGCGTAAGCTGGTGTGTTTAGGGCTTACTGTTTCGTTTTTTATTTTATTTTTATTCGTTTGGTTGTTTTGCAATTTTTATTTTTTTTTGTATTTTAATTATTGTATTTTGTGATATTTATTTGCTTTAATACCTTTCATTTTTTGTTATGACATTGCTTGTGCCTAATTTTTAAACATTGAGGACAATGTTCATTTCTAAGTTTGGGGGTATTAGAGTTTAGCAAGAAAATTTGGTTTTTCTTAAAATAAATTTTTTTTTTTAAAAAAAAAAATTTCTTGTTTTTCTGTTTTATTTTAGTCTTTCTTTGTTTTTATTTTGAGTCACTTTCCGAACACATATGATGAGATTGTGATAAATGTTTGCATGACTTAAATGAAAATTGGATTTCTTTCTATAAAAAAAAATTAAAACTTTTGGCATCGTTCTAGCATGATATGTTCAAAACCCTCTTTACACTTGCCATTTGTTTCATAATTTTCCAATTAAAGGATTTGCATGATCCAAAGAATTGTATCAAGCATAAATTAAACTTGTATAACCATATAATGTGAGCTTTTGAGCCTTGTGCTTCATTTCATGAGTGTTATACACATACTCTTATTTTCTTGTCATCTAAGTTGTTGTTTGATCTCATTATTCATTGAATTGGTTGAGCACTTAAAAGTCATTCATTCATATTCAATTTAATTACATGACATTTAAGAAATGATATTAAGGCCCTCTTTGGATCGTTTGTGCCTTTCAAGCTAACCTTATGCATGCTTAAGCATGATTTTTCCATTGTTAACCATTTTGAGCCTACATGTAAACCTTTTCTTTCATTTAACCAAATATATTTCCTCGCCTTAGCCTGAAAAACAAGTATTTACCTTTTCTAAGGAACTCATGAGCTTTAATTGTGATGTGTTTTTCATGCTAAGTTTGGGAAGGGTTTTATATATTGAAAAAAAAAAAAATCACCCAATTGGTGGAAGAAAAGAAAAGTTGTGATTGTGGTTGATTGAAAATTCATTTTTGGGTTTCTTTATTGGCCTCAAAATAAATTGGTGGTTGTTCAATTAAAAGAAAGGAGTGTGAATCCTTATAAATGGAGGTATAAGGAGTTTTTTTGAAAAAAAAAAAAAAATCATCATTGTGATGATTCAAGTCTTGGAAACAATTGTTTTATGCTCTTACATTGTGAGTTCCTTGGACTTTGTTTTATCCATACCTTTCATTTCTCACTCACCTTACACCCTTAACCCCATTACAACCTATGATAAAGACCTAAATTGATCTTAAATGTCATGTGATTGAATTGCATCCATTTTCCTACTTTTAAGTGTTTGGCATCCTTCTTGAGATCATATAATGCAAGTTCTTCATCTTTCTATTGTGAGTTAATTCCCTTATGGTTTAACTCTAATCTCATGTTTATAACTGAGTGATGCATTGTAACCCTCTTTTGAGTGATTCATTTGTGAGAGGACAACTTTGGTGAGATTTGAAGTTGAATTTGTGCTTTGTATGATTTTTTGAAATTGTGTGAAAACTAAGATTGGAGAATTTGTTGCATTTGGCTATCACACTACTACACTTTGAGCATGTTATGTTTTGAACTTTGCCACATTGTGAATAATGTTTAAAAAAAAGAGCTTTTATTGTTAAAACTTTTGAGTCATGTGCATGAGTCATTTCTCTTCAGAAAATGTTCGGAAATATTGTTTTGTATTTGTTTTTGTACTTATTTTTGTTTTGTTTTTGTTTTCTAACTACTTTGTTTTGCGAGTCGATAAAACGTTTGTGGGTATCGTATCTGTTAAACCCTCAGGAGACACAACTCCTCCTACTAGGGATGCCTAGAGGTTTAAAGGCTTGTTGCATATGCTCAATGCAATCGAGTTACCTACGAAAGTGGTCTAATATATTTATTTATTTATTTATTTTTATCTTTGTTTTCCTTTTGTTTTGCTCGAGGACTAGCAAAATATAGGTTTGGGGGTATTTGATCGGTGCATAATTACATATCATTTTGTACCCTTCTAACTTATGATTTGGTTATGTTTTTGAGTTAAACTTGTGCTTTTAATTTATTTTGTGTTTGTTTCAGTGTAATAAGCTTAAAACTCATTAAATGCATTTTGGAGACAAGTTAGCTCAAACGGTGTCTGCAGATCAGTCAACTTCACGGATTGGACTGTACTTGCTCAAGAAGAACCAGATAATGAGCCATACGTCATTGGAAAGATACGGAAGTCTATTTTCTGGATCATTTTACGGTTCATGATTCCGAGTCCTCTAGAGGAAGTTATACAAGTTTTGGCAGCTTAAGGTCAAAATCGGCAGGATCTGCGTTACTGGGCCAAAAATGACTTTTGAAGGCCTTCCCGAATTTTCCTTGAGTTGGGCTGCATATGCTTGGAAAGATAAGACAAAGAGCTTCAAGATCCATATTTTTGCAGATTTGTTAGAGTGAAGGAACAAGCCCAAATCGAGCCCACAAGCTGACTGCAATGCATTGTCATGCATGAGCTCATCATTTTAGTGGTGAATTGAGTGGTGTAAGTTGGTGAAGTGAGTGTGATTAATAAAATCAATTGTATAATCAGATTTATACTTCCCCTAGGCCTATAAATAGTGAGTTCTCCAAACATGTAAACACACCCCAAGGGGGGGATCTCTCAAACATCTCTCTAGAGCTCCTCTCCCTTCTCTCCCTCAAATTCTCTTAGTTTTCTTTTTAGTTCTCAATTGTTTCCTTTAAGTTTTTCTTAGTTGTAATTTATTTTCCATTGTAATGTAATTTCTTTTCTTAAGTTTTCAAGTTTAATTAGTTTTCAAGTTTCAATTATAGTTCTTGTTCTTATTCATTATGCTTATAAGTTAATATGCTTGTTTGAATGATTGATCACCATTAAAACTTGTATGTTAGCTATCTTGGTTTGAATTAAGAGTAGACACCATGCATTAATTCAAATTGAACTATGAATAGGAAGAGTATGTATGGACATTCGACAATAGGGATTAGATACATGCTTGGTTGTTTAAAACATTCTTCTATGCTTAATGGATTTCTAATGCTTAATTTAGGTTCGAAAACAAGGATCTAATTAGGGAATTAGAAATACAAGGTTAGGACCAGACACCATGGCTTAATCATACTTTAGCTAGAATCAATCTAAGAATATGAATTGAACTTGGTAACTAATTTGCTTGAGTTAATTTCTTTTCTTTCTTTCTTGTTTTATTTATTTTCTTTTGGATTTCTGTTTTGTGCAGGGAATTAAATTGAATCAATCTATCATCAATCCTCGTGGGATCGACCTCGTACTTACACAAGCTATACTATCCAACGCCTCGTGCACTTGCGAGTTAACATTACCCATAAATAGGAGATTGGAATTAATTAAAGAGATTTGATGGAAATCTCATCCTTGATTTGGGGAGATATTCCCATCTTAAACCAAAGATAATTTCCCTAATTAAATAAATTTAATTAGGGTAATCAGTTGACATAAGGAATATTCCTTTTCCACATGTCGTCCATCTATTGGTTACCGAATAATATATTCCCACAACCTTAGCTCTAAAATGTAAGTCATAGTGCACAAGTAAACTAGGCTCAGTCGAGGATGATCATGTTCTTGCATTTGTAATTTTGGATTTGTTAATTCCATGATAAAGGCACAGGATCTCTTTAATGCAATTGGTTCTATGCATGCTGATGTTCTCTTTCTTGGTATTAAGAATGACATGACAATCAGTAAATAGTGGTTGTTAAGGTCCGTTTGATAACCATTTCAATTTAGTTTGTAGTTTTTATTTTTCATTTCTTGTGCTAAAGTATAGAGGAACAAGAGGGAGAATGGAAGTGAGAATGAGAGTGGAGATGGGATTTAGAGGGAAGATGAGAGGGGAGGATGGGAGGGATGAGTAACAAAAGTGAAAACTAAAACTAAAAATTGAGATCTATTTGATTTTTTTTTCCACTTTTGTTACTCCTCCCCTCCATCCTCCCCTCTCATCCTCTCTCTCAATCTCATACCAACTCCCATTCTCACTTTCATTTTCCTCTATACATAGCACAAAAAATGAAAAATGAAAAATAAAATTGAAATGGTTGTCAAACGGACCCTAAACGAATCGTCTTTTATAAAGAACGAGCTGCTGGAATGTATTATGCCATGGCTTCAATGAAACGTATGAAAGGAAAAATTGCACTCACTGTTTGACCATGGTACTAATAGGTCTAGAACTCTCCACAAACATGCATTTGATTCCCAAATTTTTATCTACTAGGGTTTTGTTTTTTAGGTTAATACGGGTTTTATTGTTGAGGGAATTTATTTCTATTAAGTGAGTTTTAGGATTAATCGTTTTATTAGTCCCTGAACTTAGACCCGATTTGCATTTGAGTACCTCAATTTCCAAAATGGTTCATGTGGTCCTTTAACTTTAGTTTTGTTTGGACAACTAGTCCCACCGTTACTTCTGTCAATTTTTTCTGTTAAATACAAGGGCAAAATTATATTTTTATATTAAAACAAAAAAATAATAATAATAAATCATATCTTTAAAATAACAATAAAAGAAAATCAAGTTGGGGGGAATAGAAATCGGGATAGAGGGGGAGAGAGAGAGAGAGAGAGAGAATTTAATTTTAATTTTTTTAGTTTTTAAAATTTTTTATTCATATTTTAATCAATTTTAATACAAAAATACCATTTTGCCCCTGCATTTAATAGACAAGTTAACAAAATTGACGGCATGACCATTTGTCCAAATGAAAGTGAAGTTAAGGGACCATGGGAACCATTTTGGAAATTGAGGTACTCAAATACAAATCGGGTCTAAGTTCAGGGACTAATAAAACGATTAACCCTGAGTTTTATGCTATACTTGAAAGCTTTTACAAAAACTCGACATTTATGAAAGTATGAGCCAAATTTTGCATATATATATGATAAAAACTCCGTCTTCTGGTCATTTCTCTATCAATTCAACTACGCGTCTTCAAATTAACCATAATAATGCTCAAGTATACTCTTATTTCCTCAAATTTGGAAATTAAAGATACCTCCCAAAATTATATATTTTCTTGCTTTTTTTTACAAAGAAGATTTAATACTAGGGAGCGACTTTCTCATTTTACTCATATTTCCAATATATGTAATGTTTGTAATTTTTATTCCTGAAACTCTTACGCACATTTTTTCTTCATGTCGGCATTCAAATTAAATTTGGAATCGTTTTAAAGATTTTGGTGTTACTACTCCTCATTCTCATATTGATATTATTGAGTGGATTGTATCACAATGGAATCATGTTTCTCCATCCTTTCAAGAATTTTTGGGGTACTATTTATTGGAAAATTTGGCAACAATTTATTCACTTTCTTTTTCACAATGGAATCTTGTTTCTCCGTCCTTTCAAGAATTTTTTTAGGGTGATTGTAATACGAACCAAAAAATAAATATTCGAATCGACACGTGAAAATTATATGGGCCCAATTTAGAAAACAAAAACCAAGTGAAATATCATTTAATCCATTAAATAAAGTCTTTGACTATGGTTTTAGACATCAATAAATAGTCAAACTCAAACTAATATCCAAATGAGTACCTTGCATTAAAATGGAAAATCTAAATCCATTTGATAATTTATAGAAGAAAGCCTACTTCCTAGCTTAAGATTTCCTATCAATTCCCAAATCCAAATCCAAATCCAAATCTTGATCTTGAATCTCCCTAAACACACCACTTTCTTTTTGTCCACCGCATTTTGGTACATGCAATTCCAATGTAACAATTCCTTCCTTTTCTTTTTCATGAATAAATACTCTCAAATATTATATTATCAATACAAGCACCTTACTGTAATTAACAACCAAACCTACTCTCATTAATGCAAAAATAAAAAATTCATATATATATATATATATATATGATTTTGTTTTGTTTTAAATTCAAGAGCAGGGTTTTTCTTTTTTGTTTTTTTCCACCGTGGTATCAGATGTGATTTTACCAAAATACCCTTGAATAAAAAAAGGGAAGACTCACACTGGTTTTCACTATCACTTGCCCCTCAGTGCGCGTGCGCTTAACTTCTAGTTCACGGCGGGACGCACAGTCGCGAATGACCGAGCCCAGTCCACGTCATCACCGGTGGGCCCTACGCTTCAAAATAATTTGGAAAACCCTAAATGCACGACACATTCACGCCAAATTCACCACTAGGCCGATTCATGGTGCCTGGTCCATCACCTGCATTGAGAATCCCTAGCCGGAGCTCAGCTGGAACCCTACACGAGGACGAAGCTTCGAAAACCGTACAGCTATGGCGTCCGCCGTCTTAACGAACCGGAACGAACCCAATTGGCCGCAGCAGCCCCGAGGTGGAGGAGCCGGAGCCGGAGGATTCATGGG
Organism: Prunus padus; assembly: GCA_024362665.1. Taxonomy (NCBI): domain Eukaryota; kingdom Viridiplantae; phylum Streptophyta; class Magnoliopsida; order Rosales; family Rosaceae; genus Prunus; species Prunus padus. The sequence goes on along the minus strand of JANFAM010000006.1, from coordinate 10,523,126 downwards.
GAAGGTCCCCTCTTCTTCTTCTAACAGTCACCGTAACCCTAACCCTAACAAGCGACAATTCAAAGCTGACCGCCCCCATTTCAACGATGAGTCGCCGGCCGTCACCCAGACAGCCTCAGACGATGCGTCGTCGATCAACCACCTTCGCCGATCAAACACAAACGACATGAATTTCGTACAGGCCCAATACGTCAGCTTCAACATCGCGAGCTGTTCGAGAAAGGAGCTGGTGGAGCTCAAGGGCCGTCTGCTCTCCGAGCTAGACCAGATTCGCATTCTCAAGAATCGAATCGAAGCCGGCGACTTCAACCCTAAGCCGCCCCACAAGAAGCCCATCGGCAACAAGAAGATTGCCGGGTCGAAACGACCTTTGCCGATTGCTCACGGAAAGGAATCAAATTCCAATTCCAAGCGGTCTCATTTGGAGAATGGGAATTTGATGAAGAATTGTGGCTTGATTTTGTCCAAGCTGATGAAGCACAAGCACGCATGGATCTTCAACAAGCCAGTTGACGTTGTGACTATGGGGCTTCACGATTACTACGACATAATCAAGAATCCCATGGATCTTGGCACCGTGAAGACGAATCTCGCCAAGGGTATCTATTCTTCGCCGTTCGATTTCGCTGCAGATGTGAGATTGACTTTTGAGAATGCCATGCGGTACAATCCCCAAGGACACGAGGTCTATGGGTTTGCCGATCTACTTCGATTGAGGTTTGAGGAGTTGTTTCAGCCTCTGAATGAGAAATCGGGAGATGGGTTTCGGTCGGAAAAGGGTTCTGATGAGGAATTGCAGGCGAGTTCTTGGAATCATGTTGAGCCGGATAGGGTTCCAAAGAGGGAGACACCTGTACGGATCGAGAAAAAGCCTGAGCTGGTTCGGCCTCCCCCAGTTCGAGCGCCCCCGGTTCAGGCCCCAGTGAGCTCGTCGAACCCAGACCCAGCATTGGTGCAATCGTCACCGGTACGGAAGAATTCACAGGTAAAGGGCCCAGGTGTGAAGCCGTTGAAGCAGCCGAAGCCCAAGGCTAAGGACCCAAATAAGAGGGAGATGAGTAAGGAGGAGAAGCACAAGTTGGGAGTTGGGTTGCAGAGTTTGCCTCAGGACAAGATGGAGCAGGTTGTGCAGATTATAAAGAAGAGGAATGGGCATTTGAAGCAGGATGGGGATGAGATTGAGCTTGACATTGAAGCTGTTGATACAGAGACCCTTTGGGAGCTTGATCGGCTTGTGACCAATTGGAAGAAGATGGTTAGCAAGATTAAGCGGCAAGCATTGATGGGCAACAACAACAGTAACAGCAACAGCAACATTGCTTCCAACAGAGGCCACGAGGTAAATAACTGATTGAATTTTGAAGTTTATTTTCATTGGCATTGTGTCTGTACTGTCATTTCGTTTGGACAATGTTTGCTCATTGGGGTTGTGATTTTGTGTTGTGTAGGAATTATCTGCAAGTGAGAAAGTTGATGTTGCAGCAACTACAGAGCCAAAGAGGGCAAAGAAAGGTGAAGCAGGAGACGAAGATGTGGACATTGGTGATGACATGCCAATGAGCAACTTTCCACCAGTTGAGATTGAGAAAGATGTTGGGGAGGCCATGCCAGTAGTGATAGCTCAAGTAGCTCCAGCAGTTCCAGCAGTGGTTCCTCCTCATCAAACGGTATAAACCCAATACTGCAATTTTGATTTGGCATTGGTGTAAAACAACTTTAATTATTGCTGCATTGAAAAAACAATAACTAAATGCTTAAATGTGTGGCGATTGGGCTCGTTACAGATTCGGATTCTGGTAGTTCATCAGGGAGTGACTCAGATGATGATAATGCTCAGTCCTAGTTGTGCGTTCTGCATTGAATTGAAGGACATTGGAGAGAAGACCAATGTGGGGGAAGCTGGCTGGAAAGCATGCTTTCCATGTGGGAAGGGCCTTTTGAATGGTTGAGTGGATCGTGTTGATGAGGTATGAATTGCTGATATTGCTTCTGTGAATTTATGATGCTGCTGCTGATCTTCTGTGGATTTATGGGGCAGTTGTTTTGTGGCCATGGGCTGAATTGCATATTTACTCTGTGCAGGTCTCAGAGCTGAACAAAAGTAAACTTGTGAACTTTGTTGTGTGGTGGTTCTTGCTTGCAAATTGGAAGTGAGCATTGGTTGTTTTGCTTGGAGGTGTAAAAAAAATTGTTGTAGGTAGTGAAACAGAGTAGTGGAAAGAAGAAGAGAGTTAGTGAGAGAAGTTTAGAGATTTGAAACACTTTGTACACAATTTACAGAGAGAGCTAGTGCATAATTTTCCCAAATTACAGATGCTCTTGTGCCTTTTGTTGTCTTTTTCTATTTGTCCGACATCTTTTGCTCCGACATCTTTTGCTTGATCAATGAATGAAGCATAAGAGGCAAGGGACCTTTTGGTGAATATAGCCACAACACAACTGGACCCCTTTCCCTTTTCTTCGAACAAACAGATTCTATGCCTTCCATTTCATCAACTATGCAAAGTTTTGTTGGAAATTGTATTTTATAAACAACCTCCTGAATCCTGATGGGTAGTTAGTTAATTAATCACTAATTAGTGGGTTACTTAAATAAAGTTGAATGGAATAGAAGAAAATTATTTCTAGGCATGATGGTTGCCAGGCTTGCCTGTCTAATAAGCATGTGCTGCTCCATTACCAATTTACCATTATGAACAAGTTTGATGATGTGCTCTTTTGCATCTGCAAGACTGCAATTGGATGCACAAATGCCCAAATCAATCAAAGTTTATATGCTAATCCCAAAAAGTTAAATTAAATAAACAAACCAGATGGTTGATGTTGAAACATCCATGTGTGACTCGATATTTATTTATTATTATGATTATAGTTTATTGCAGAAGGTTAAGTCTTAGCTTCATGTCAACATGAACTTCGCCAAGTTGACTAGGGCGGATGTGCTGAGCAGACAGCAACATAAAAGTATTATAGGATTTCCTTTTCAATTTGACAAAGTGTGGATAAGTAGCATTTGGCCATTTTAACTTTGCTGATATACAGCCTTTCAAATGCTGTTTTGTTGACTTCAATTCAGGTCACTTTCGGACTTTGAAAAAGGTGTCTCCATCCCTTCCTCTAGAATGGAGGAAAAAGATTTCAAGACATAACGAAAGGTCAAAATCCTGTTAACTTTTTAATTGGTCCCTATTTGGCATTTGATAGCTCACATAATATGCAGCCCTCAACAACCAGAGGTCAAGACTTTAGACGTGGTGTGCACAAAAATAGACCCATCAGCAGTTTACGCATGAAATTGAAAATTCTTCTGAATAAGTAAAATGCAAAAGGCTGCTGAGAAGAGTAAAGAAAATCAGCAAGCTATATGACAACGGAAGAGAGTTGGGATTCAAGTGCCACGAGGCTATTAAATTAAAGATAGTTGCACACATAATTGTCTGCTATGACATAACTCATAAAACGATCTGAAAACTAAAACTTGTAAAACCGTAAAAGTGACCTACTAAATAGAATCACACAAAAAACTTGAAAAATGCTTCAACTGCAAAATTCTTCTTAGTTATAAACGTACCTTCCTCAGAAAAATTGAGGCAAACAGTAGATATCTCCTCAACCTTGTTCCAAAAGTCAAAAATGGTGATTGGTATTAGCACAAAGTACTTTCAGTAGTGTTTGGGGACTGAAGGAAGCTGTCCCCGACTTAACATACACAGGAAACATAACTCAATTCATGAGGCTGAGCACATTTACTCATTCACTATCTTCTTCATATTAATAAATTGACCACCAAGTTGCGATTCGCACTTGGTATGAGCATCTGGGGCTAAATTTTTAAGGAAAGACTTGGTCAGCTTAAGGGTTGTTATCATCTGAAGAATCCTGATACAAAACTTCCGCGCTTCAGCCCGTCTTGACTGCTTTTCTGGCATATTTGTCAACAATTGCTCTACCAAACGACAGAGTTTCTGTAGATGGCTTTTCATAATGTTCTTCAACGCTTCCTGGCCGCTTCCATCAGTGGAACCCAGGGACTTCAATATTTCACTCACCAAATCAAGTGCTTCTACTCGTCGGAAATCTGACTTTGAACTGCCACATTTCTCCAAAAGGAAGCCAAAAAGATGGTGCCCTATCCATGGCCGCCTTCTAAATATTTCTTTCAAAAATTCAGATTTGATTTGAGACTTTTTACTACTGAAATATTCTACTAGAACACCCTGGAAAATATCAAAAACACTCTGCAGCTCAGAGTCTGAAAAACCTTTTGCTTCAATTATCTTCAAAATCCAGAAAGTGGAGCTCTGTGCAAGGGCAGAAATCATTTTGGGTCGGTTCCAGGAGGCTGACTGTTTCTTCTTGGACAGGTTGGCTGAAGATTTCTTTCTCTTGATTGGTTTTGATGCCAACTTTAAGTTCTTTTGCAACAAAGATTCTAAAGTAGGTAGCTCCACATCTTCACCCTTCGGATAGTCCTTTGCTTTAAATATCTTCTTTTGCAGAATTCCCCATATACGCTGTCCAAGCTGTTCACTACTTTCTGCAGTAGATGGTTCAATAAATGCCTGAGCCAAGTTTGAGTACACCAACAAAACCTGTGGTTTACCTGTGGCAATCGAGTCAACCAGAGGCACAAAAACAAAAACAAAAAGTTAGAAAGAAAAAGGAAAATGTACCGTGCACATCAAATATCATGATGTATAAGTCCCAATTTTCATTATAAAAACACATAACCACCTAACTCCTCAATCAATTAAACTTAAATGGAAGAAATATCTTTTCTAATCTGTGCTTGCAAAACATATTGCAAGTTGTTTCTGTACACCAGCTAATTTCAATACCACACACTTGCCTGGATTTTCATGTAGGTAAATTTCTAGCAACGACAGAACACGAAGCTTAAACAGCATGAGTTGGTGATGCGCAGTGTCAGCCCCAGCTACATTCTTTTTCGCTTTGCACATCTGGGCAAACTCAGCATTCATCCGGAACATTGTATCATCATCCCATCCTCCATCAGACTCATCAGAAGCTTCAGGAATTTCTTTGATAACTTCCTCAACTGCATCAACAGCCTCAGAGTCAGCCTCAGAGTCATCAGACTGCTCATCACTCTCACCCGTTTCACCCGTCTCAGCATCAATGGCCTCATCTTCCTCAATGTTAATAAAATCATCGTCATTGTCATCGTCACTAACGTTGTCCCTATCAGCCTTCTTCTCATGTCTTGCAGGTTTCAAGTTCTTCTTAATGACCATCAACATCCGCAACAGACCATCATCCGTGATATCATCACAGAAGTATTTAAAAACCTACAACATAATGCCAGATAAATATTCAAGTAAATTTTAGCTCGAAATAGCTTTCCTTGGAAAAGTGACACTTTTGACAAGTGCCCACATCTACATGTAGACAGACACAGGTGAAATCTAAAATACATACATTGGCAGTTCATCGAAGTATCAGTATCTAATAATGTAGCTCCAGCATGAAATCTACTAATCTAGCATCAGCTGAGTGAATTAAAAAGCCCAACTAATTAAATTATAGAATTAGAAGAAACAACTACAATCAAGTACCAGTGGCAGTGCATGATAATTAATCAGAGAAAAATTGCCAACCTAGATAAAAATAAATTCACAACATTGTAACATCAAATAAATGACAATGATCATAGAAGTGGGCAAGCATTTCAAGCATAGCATAAATGTAAAATTATTTAAAAACCAGAAGCCCAAAGTCCCAAAATCACACCTGCTCAATAGAAGTTCGCATGGGAGCTGATGACTGTGGCAGCAATGAAAGCAATGTATCCACAAGAACATCCATTACCGCAGGTGTATCATCATCATCTAAGCCATCTTCTCCAGGAGAATCAAGGAGATCAGGGAAAGCTTTCTTACAACATATAATAAGCTCAGAGACTGCGTCTAAGTATTCCTTTGGTCGAAGGAGCATTTCCAAAAGCAGCTGGATGAGCAAGTATCTTAATGCATGCAACCTATTTGCATCGCCACTAAGCCCACAATTCCTTTCCTGCCATCGAAGAATTCAAGAATTTATATGTCATGTCAAAGAGCATACACAAGAAGATATAACAACCAAGCAACTGAAAGACTGAACTAAAAGTAATTAACTGGCTTTCATCTGAAACTTCAGTTCATAAGTAGTTCAACAGAACATGTTTTAGAAGGCTAGAAGACACAATTTACAAGACCCGGAACAAGGGATCAGTAAGTTGTCTAATTAAGGCTTGCATCAGAATCAAACCTACCCTAAAATGAATGCAAAAAGTTGGCCTTTATTAGGAAAATAACCATTGGAAACACACTCGCCTAATTCTAAACCTCACTCATTTCAAAGTTTTAAGTTATATTGTGGTCTGATTCAACTTCATCCAAGCTAATATTCGAAACAGACCTTGAAATTCAAAATGGATTGGGGTGCTCAGATGCATAAACCTGAAATCACCCTTCCCCTCACCAATAAATATGTGCAGCTAAAAAAGGTCACAGTAAGTACCTCTCTTGAAAGTGAAGTTTCCATTCCTTGTATTTTTTTCAGTGTGTCTTCTTCTTCAGTTTCCAAAGGCCGAAAGAGAGAAATTGAAGGAATATTGCACAAAGTGCTAAGAAACCGCATAAAGTACGAGCCAAGATCATTTGGCTCAAGGCAATTTGGCAAAGCACGTGGCCCCTCTCCTTTCTGAGCATTTGCCAACAATATCTGGAGCTGCTCAATACAAATCCTGCAAAGAGCACTCGAGGTGGCTGCTTTCGGCCACCTAAATTTCTCTCCTAATTCAAAGGATGTCAGTTCAGTGCCAAGAGATGCAGTGAACAATCCCTGAACTGCTAGAAACTTCAAAATTTCTTTTTGAACCCTAAACTTTGCTTCAGTATCCAGCTTCAAATTTTTCAATATACCAGGGAGGGATTCAACAATCCATGTTTTCAAAAAATCAGAATTTCCCATGGTTCCAACTGAATCCTTGTCTTCAACAGAACCTATCTCTGAATTGTCATCCGTTGTTTGACTCTGATCTGAAGGTTCCTCAGAAGCATGACTTTCATCCACAAACATGTTCAACAAGTTCTGAATAAACAGCATGCAACCAGATTCAGTTCTGAAATCTGCCATCAGATCCTTGACTGTTTTTGTTCGTGTAATGCAATCAAATTTACCATTGCTGTGTTTCTGTAAAGCCACAATGACAGAAACCCTTCTCACATCATCGTTCCCAACCCAATCAGATAAATTTTTAAGAAAATGTTGCACAACTTTATAGAGCCAAGAATCCTTCGTAGAAAGTATATCAATCATGCACTGAACAAGTTTGGAAGACAGACTAATCGGAATAAAAGATGCAGGCAACCTTGGTAGGAGAAGAAGCAGAACATCAAAGGCCAAGTGTTTGCGGTCATGAGATGATGGGAGAAGGGATCCCTCAATAATCACCTCGCAGAAGCACTGGAAGTTCTTTGCAATCTCTTCGTCAGAAGAGCTAGACTTTCGATTCTTTTTATGCTTCTTTAAGGAATTTGAAACAGACATTGCATCTTCAGCCTGCAAAACTCTATCAGGTAGAAGAATGTTTACCAAAACAGGCCACACATTGTGTACACGAGGCTGACAAAAAGTTGATTCCTGCCATCCCCAAAAAAACAACGATTAGGAATTGTGTTTGTTAATAGTTATATTTCCCTTCATAGTGATATCCACACCATGCATACCCACACGTATGAAACACAGGCAACAAAACCATCACTACCTTGAAGCAAATAGCAAGAGAAGACAGATGGTCAGCAGCAAAAAGTTTGTTCGGAGTGAATGGATCTGGCAAAAGTTTCCCAAATCTTGCACTGTCAGCAGAAACTTTTTCTCTGATTTTCAGAGCCAGAAGCAATGCATCAGGATTTCCAACTTCAATAGCTCCTTCAAGCCACTCATGAAGTCCTGGGGCCTCTAGAACTTGATTCAGCAAGGCTTCTGAGTGCAACTGCAAAAATAGAATATGCAGAACTAAAAGTATTAGGACATGATGATGACTTAATGACCTACCTATTTAAAATCCAATCCAATCTGGTAAAAAAAAATTAAAGAGAAGGAGCCAAAACTAAGCAATGGAAACAGAACGAAGAACTCCATATCTCTGCACATAGAAAGACACATTCCCGAAGGCGAAAAGCTTCAATCCCTCAAAATGGTGGCATGATACAAGTGCAACAATTTTTCGCAGGAAATTTTGCATACGGAGATTTGTTTCCCTCTTGACTATATTTGAATAAAGAATGCTTTCATTTTTAAGGAAAGCCTTCTAGTTCTTATCATTTACAGACTTGAACTTTATTAAAACTACATGCTTAAAGGTCCTGTTAGAGGACAAAGAACAGAGGTTCACAACCAATCCGTACAATGTAGACTTCATAACATAGAACGCACCAGTGCTGGAGATACTGTCTAAATTCTACAACATTAAACAATCCTCGTTTACCAAAGCATGATTTATAGTCAAGTACCAAATTTTGCGTACAAAAATGTCTTGAGAAGGTGGGTACAAAATTGTTTTGAGAAAGTTGTAAAAAGGAAGGCCATATTTAGAAATACATAATCACACGAAATGCAATTTATTTTACAGTTAATTCTATCTGTGGTGAATATATTAATAAAACAACGTAGGTGCTGTTATGAATAATGCAACTAACATATAAAGTCTGCAATTGTGAGTGAAAGCAAATGAGGACGACCTTCACCACTAATGCAACCAACCTTCAATAATGATAAGAATTAAAAAGACAATTTTAATTGCTTCTTCCCTCTTCTAAAATAATTGGATATCAAGAAACAGCAGACTAGTCTACAAACAGTGACATGTGCCATAAACAACACAGCACTCCAATAGAAATTAATCTACATCAAAGGCTTCTGCAACTATATGAGCAAATCAAGGGCCATTCGAATTTAATTTTACAGGTTCAACCAAGGACCAAGTACGTGGACAAAAGTCAGAGTGCTCATTTACGATCATTACATGGGGGATCAGCTAGAGAGCACAATTCCGTGGATGTGTACATTTTACATATATGATAAGAGAATCTAATTTAAACCCAGACTATTAAAATAGTGCACAGCCAGTTTCCAAGATAAGACGGGGTCAAGAAATTTGATTAACTTTAAACACCACCTAATATGTGTGTGCTGATAAATTAAATCCCAAAGAATTCATGCAAAGTTATCTGCATACCAACCAAATTCATGGATTGGTTGGCAATTCATCCAGTGCTTGGAACATTCTTTCGAGGATTCACCACTAACAATTGTTGACTGCTTTCTTAGATGAAATAAACTAAAAACCTAGAACTAAATTTAACAAGAAACCAAGAATCAAAAGATCTTCCACATGGGTTATAACTCAATCAAATACATATTGAGACAGGTTTATGAGCAGACCAATCATGATATACAGTCCAGTGACATAACATCATATGTTTATACAGCAAGTCTAAACATGCCAGTTTATTCAATGAGTAGAAATCATCATTGTTATATGACAAGGCATTAAATAAGGGGTAGAAACTTCCAACAAGCAAACCAAGATTTTATTTATCAGGAAAATATACCTTTTCAATCAAGTCTAAAATAACCAAAACAGAAGGCTCTTGCAAGTATCGCTTCTTTGATGCAAGGGCAATGAGAAGACTAGTGAATTCCTTTATGAGCGGAGTATTTCTATCAGAAACCCACTCCTCAGCAAGTCTTCCTGAGCGGGCAAGAGCACCATAAGCAAATAAGCGACCCAAAAGATGATCCCTTTGTTCCTGCAATGCCACAAGCAAACAACTTATTAAACTTTCTACGAAGAATACACTAACGGGATCGAAGAATATATGGAAAAGGTCATGCCTACCTGACCCTTCATTGACGAAGACACCTCTAAGAAATCAACAATGAGTTTCAGCAATGAGTTCACCTTGATGCTGGGAACGGTACTTACTAAAGTAGTTAAACCTAACGCAAACCCTTGTCTTGCACACTGCAAAAACAATACAAACCATGCATATAACAAAAGTTAGTCAGAAAAGTTGCATCAGAAATTAGCTTCTCAAGTTTATCTCAATAAAATGAAATTGCGTACATATAACTCAAATCAAACCTATAAAGACATGCATTCGTATTTAAAATCATGCATCATTCCAGGATGTTCAAAGGTTTTCAAGTTAATACCAGAACACATTGATTTACACTCAACAAAGCCTAAATTTAAAACCATGGGAAATAGTTATCACAAAAAAAAACTTCAAACACACCAATATTATGCAACATTCACAAAAACAAATGGGGCAAAACATAAGGGAAAGCAAACCTCTCTTGAGGAAGAAACACCCCGAATGAGTCTCCGCACAGCATATCTCAACGAAGGTGCACAATCATTCAACCCATCATCCTTCTCAGCCTCCAACTTCACTCCACCTTCAACCAACTCTTTATTCTCAAGCCCATCATAAGCTCTCTGCACTTCCACCAACTCCATAGCCAAAGCTTCCGCCGCAGCTTCTCTAACAGACCCATCAGCCGAAGCCAAGTCTTTAAACACACCAACATGGAACTCCGGCAGAACCCCAGTAGCTGAAGATGAAATGGGTACCTCAGTTTTCGATTCTACATCCATTGTTATGGGCTTGGCTTCTTTGGGTTCTTTGGGTTTCGTCTCTTCAGTGTGGTAACGTCTCTCTTTGTCCAAAGCTTTTCTTTTCTTTTGTCTCTCCATGGGTTTGGCGGTAGTGGGAGCTGTAGAAGAAGGGCCAGGAGCTTCTGTTATCTCATGTTTCGTTTTGCCATTCTTCGATTTCTTTAAACTACTAACACCACCATCACCAACAGCATCAGCTGCGGCTTCCATGGAACTGGAGCTTCTCTTTTTACTGCCCATCTGAACCAAATTCAAGTAGAGCTTAGGGAAAGAAGGCGATAGAGTTTAGAGCTCAGAGCAAAAGAAACAGGCAGAGAGAGATGTTGTCAGTAGATGAAGGCAGTGGCGTGGATTTTATCTGCGTTTGGTGAAGGCGACGCCAATAAGGGATTTTTCCTTTGGCGGCAGCAGAGAGAGAGGACCGGTGAAAGTTTTCTAGGGTTTTTCTAGGGGTTAGAAAAGGCAGTGGAATGGAAGCAATTTTTTCTTGGGGTGGAGATCGGTTCAAGCTTTTCCGCTTATTCCCTACGTAACATCTTATAATTGAACACAAAACTTACAAGTCAACGAATCCTATTTGAAAAAATGAGTAATCTAACCAAAATTACTATGTTATATATATATATATATATATATATTTGATTGCGTTTGAAATTTATTTTTTCCTTCTAAGAGCATCTCCAACAAAAAAACTCTTCAAATCAAGTTTGTTGGCCCATGCGATTTGAAGAAGCGCTTATTCGCTATTTTAATATTTTGTCATAAATCATCTCTTCAATTCAATTAATACAATATTTGACTTAAAACAATAATAATTAATAACATTTGAAACAATTAATAACATTCTTTTTTTAAAAAGATAATATTTTGAAAAATAAATAATATTTATGAAATTTACATCAAACCCATCAAGAAAAATAAATGTTTTTAGCCTTTTGTTATGATTTTGATTCTCCCAAAATAAAATAAATGTTTTGAAGAAGCGAAGTCAACTTACCAGGTTTTGAAGAGAGAGAATGGGGTTGCAGATTTGATGGCGAGGTTGAAGAGGTACATTGGAGGAATTTTTCGATGTGGCTCACCTATTTGGCATCCCAAAGTGGTTGAAGAGACTATTGGAGATCTTTCTAACAAGATTATTTGAGTGAACCTTCAAATTATATATATATCAGTCCCTAATGAAAGACAACTTTTAGGGTCCGTTATGAAAAAAAAATTTAACAATCTAAACCATCTATTTTTCACATATTCATTCAGAGATCATCCTTGCAAAAATCATGCAAATTGAACATCATTAAGACATCTAATTGAGACCAACAAAATCAATGAATACGGTCTTGAGAAAGTACATAAATTTCAATAATTTAATTGAGTGGTCAAATGATATCGGATTCAAGTGATTTTTATGAATATGATCTTTGAATGAATATCTACAAAATAGATAGATAAATAGATATATATATATATATATATATATATATATATACACACAAAGAGCTTCCGTTGAAGGATCCCTTAAATAAATTATTTTGAGGAACACTCTTATAATTATCTATCTATCTATTTATCTGTCTATTTTGTAGATATTCATTCAAAGATCATCTCTACAAAAAAAATCACTTGAATTCGATATTATTTGACTATTCAATTAAATTATTGAATTTTAAGTACTTTTTGAAGCACCATGTTCATTGATTTTGTTGGTCTCAATTAGATGCCTTAATGATTTTCAATTTTTCTGATTTTTGCAAAGATAATCTATGAATGAAGACTTGAAAAATTGACAGTTTGGATCGTTGAAAAACAATTCGTAGGGTTCATTCATCTAAAACATGTAGAATTTGTAGAATTTGTAATAAACAACTTATAAATTAAGTTAAAATTTCATCTAAAACAAATTAGACATGACTCAATTAGAAATATTTAACTCGAAATACGTAATTATTGAATACTTAAGTGTTTTATATATTTGTATTTTCTACTTGACCCCCAACCTTACAATTCTAGCTCCGCCCCTGCCTAAATGATGTCCCTCAATAGACATGCACTATATATATATTCAAAACCTCTTTACAATAGCGAAGGAAACTTATGCCTTTGATTGGTTGTGATCAATTTATTCATCGAATTTAACAGTTTTGCAATTTACTAAATGTGGTGAACATCAATTTCAATATATTGTTTGTTTTATAAATTTTAATTCTACTAATAATTTAAAATATTTCAGAATAAATCGGAATGGGATTGAAATAAGTTTGGAACATTTCGATTCAAAATTTTGGAATTTTCTGAATTTCCATCATTCTGATTCCAATTTGAATTTTTTGGAAATTTCAGTCAAAGTTAAATTTTTATTTGGAAATTCTCAGACTAGAATCAGTCGGAATCGGATTTCCCAAGGGATGGGAAATGCATATTCCTTTCCCATGTTTGGTAATCCTAGGAAAGTAACCAAGAAATACCACTTTATTTCCTTTCACATGTTTGATTTGTGTAGGAATGTAAAACGAAATTTGTTTAATTTTTCAATTATACCAATATGAAATCAAATAAAAAAAAATGCATTTAATGCTATATTGTAATTCTAAATTTTTAATGGGGATAATATGGTCATAAAAAATATGTATTTAATGTTGACTCATTTTCCCAAACTTTCCCATGAGGAGGAAAACAAAACCCAAGGGGGGATGAGGGCTTCACTTTCCCTTCTACTTTTCTCATGTGCAATGCAATGATTTCCCATGTCTGGACTTACCATACATGGAAAGGCAATTGATTTTCTATCCCCAAGTCTCTTTTCCCATGAATCAAACGGGGGCAATGAAAAGGAAGAGGAGGAGAAGAAGTAATTGCGTTTAATTTTTTCTATAAAGACGCATCGGTCATGCTTCAGGTTTAGGAGGAACAAGGTGAAGGGTTTAGAATGGGACACATAATATTAGAAGAATGTGAGCTCTGGCGTTCACTTACGAGAATAAAGGCATATAAATATCTAGCCCCAATACCAGCCCATATTTTGCCAACCCACATCTTTTGCCAACCCACATCTTTTGCTTTAGACTTCAAATTTTTTCCCTGAATACTAAGTTGAAAAATTAAAATAGCCTATAGGCTTTCTCCAACCCAAGAGACTGATTTTAAATTCTTGATTTTTTGGCCCGTCCAAATTCGGCTACTCTATCGGATCGCTCAAATTGATGGAACCCATTAATATCTAGCCCAATACTTCTCATCCCCCGCCACCATGGTCCCAAAATGTTGTGTCATTTTGTTTATACAAGCGATATTGAGGGATGAGGGTTTACTCACATACACTATCAAGGTGTCATGAAATTTAAACTTGAGATCACTGGTTCGCAAGTCAAGGCCCTTTCCACCGTGCCAGTCAATTTTTTTTTTGTCATATCTAAGAGTACTAAAACTAGATCTAAGCAACATAACAAAAATGCGTTGATAGAGTTTCATTGAACTGACCTCGTGGCTGTCGACTATCCAGCAAGTGACGCTGAATTGATGATATCTTTAACCGACACCGATCAATTCACTTAGAAATTAGTCGGTTCGATTTTGGCAATAACATAGAAGGTGACGATGAGCTTATAAATCATGGCTCATTCTCTAGGGAGCTTTTACTTTTAACTAATGAAAGTGAAAATATTTAGGAAAAGGTCAAAGCACAAGGCAAAAATGTGGATTGAATTTTGCCTTGTGCTTTGACATTTTCCTAAATATTTTCACTTTCATTGGCCTTTTCCTAATTTTCTACATGCTCTATCCTTTACACAATGAGCCAGACTAAGAGCATCTCCAAGAGCCTCTTCAACAGCTTTGGAATTCTAAAATAGGTGAGCCACATCAGAAAAACTCTCTCCAACAGCCTCTTCAACCTCAGTCATCAAAGCTGCAACCTCTTTCTCTCTCTTCAGGACTGGTAAGTTGACTTTGGCTCTTCAAATATTTAATTTTACTTTGGAAAAACAAAACCTATCTTGAAAATGTTAAAAACATCCATTTTTTCTTTTCATATAATAAATACATAGACATTTTTCACATGTTTTCATATTTTTCATTCTTTTCCATGATATTGCATTAATTGAATTGAAGAGTCTGTTGGAGCAAAAATTATTCAAGTAGCAAATAAGGCTTTTCAAATTGCCACATAGGTCAACAAACTTCAATTTGAAGAGTTTTATTTGCTACTACTCTTGGAGATGCTCTAAGCGTGCCTATAGTATCAGGCCGGGCTAAGCCCACCATAGTATCGGAACTTGGGCCATTTTTATCCTAAGCTTAATTAAAAAATCATCCAAAGCTAAAAAAATTAACATGTCATATTTAACAACAAAAAACCCCTAAAGATAGGAGTTGAATACGTCTGCTTCTTTGGCAGAGGGTCCTTCGCTCAATTCTCCTTCTAGGGTTTCAAAACTAGTTATTCTTTTGCCTATTCAAATCAAATTCATCTTTTAAGTTTTCAAATCAACTTCTTGTTCTTCTTATTCACTATAAAGGTTTCATTACAAACCCGTAAATCCATTCTTAACAAAACAAAAATATTGGGCACAATCAGAGAACAATTTCTTAACCATTTGAAAGAAAAACTGATTTCATATTGTTTTTTTCCCTCGTTTCGAGAAGTATTGCCCTTTGTTCCTTAACATGAATATACTCCGGAGGCTATCTAGTCATCTCCTCTACCCAACAAGCAACGTAACAACAAAGGAAATTGGCCGAAACTCACTTCTAGAAAATAAGAAGTAATGGGAAGGTGGGAGAGGGGTTAGGTTATTAAGTCTCAACGACTCCATACCTGTGAAATCGTCCAACCATCCTTAGAAAAGGAAGGGGAGATGCGTTTAGAGCCTCTAAATCAGAGGTGCTAATTAGTATTATTTTAAGTATATATTTTTTGGCATTGCTTACAGAGACATTGAAAACAAAAATAAGAAAGAAAATCCTTACGGAGACCATGAAAGAAAAATAACAAGGGAGAAGGAGACAAACGGCTTTATAGCTTTTAAGAATTGGTTTTAATTTGTTTTTAAATATGATGTGTTAATTTTTTTTATATAGCATCAAAGTATGCTTTAACAAGTTTTGTGGCCACAATTTGGTCTTTGTATATAGCATTGGTGTTAATCTGTGTATGAATTGACTTGTCCCAGATAAAGCTTTCGAAAATGTGCAAGAGTTGTGTAATAACCTGTGATCTTTGACCGTTGATTGATTAAAATGGGGAAGCGTGATTGAGGAAAGAATGAATAAGCAGCAGCAGCAGAATAGGGCGAGAAGTCAGAGCATATGCCATTCCGAATTCTGAACCTATTTCATTATTCAAACTTTGAACAGCTAATATTAGTCCGTCCTGCCTGGACAAAACCAGGCATAATCCTCTCATGGTTCACTTACCAGAAGAAATACCGGTGATTAATGACTACCACAAAATCTCAACTAATAATGTACTGAAAAAAGGGCAGAGTAAGTAGATCGTGCTTCCCGAATACATTTAAACTCCCAACATTTAGATACAAAACCGAAAGAGGTGAGGTTTTACGAGCACATAAAAATTTTGAACTTCATCTTTGACAGTTAATTAAGTAAACTCAATTACTGCTCCGGCGCTCACTTTTTCACTTCTTCGTAATCCGCCTCGGGAGCTTGGTCTCCACCCTCTGTCCCTGATCCACCGGAAGAAGGGTCACCGCCTGAACCGCGTGACATGTGCTCCCCAATCTTAGAAACAGCTTTGTTTGCAGCCTCAAGCTTGGCCTTAATTTCTTCAGCATTGTCCCCTCCAATTGCCGTCCTCAATTCTGCAACTGCATCCTCAATTTCTTTGGCAACTTCACTTGGGACCTTGTCACGATACTCATTCAAGCTCTTCTCGATACTGTAGATGGTAGTATCAGCACTATTTCTGATGTCAATTAGAGCTTTCCTCTCTTGATCTTTCTGAGCATGTAGCTCGGCTTCCCTGACCATCTTCTCAATCTCATCTTCAGAAAGCCCTCCAGACGAGCGAATGGTAATCTGCTGTTCTTTGCTGGTGGCCTTGTCCTTGGCAGAAACAGTGACAATACCATTGGCATCAATATCAAAAGTGACTTCAATCTGAGGCATGCCCCTTGGTGCTGGAGGAATGCCCACGAGTTCAAACTCTCCCAACATCTTGTTGTCAGAAGCCATTTCACGCTCTCCTTGTAGCACCTTGATACCCACTTGAGTTTGGTTGTCAGCAGCAGTTGAAAATACCTGAAATGATACAAAACAAATCAGGAACACAAAATCGACAGCAAAAGGAAAGAATGTGGAGTCAGATTAAAACCTAAGGAAAACAAAACCAAGGTCAAAGGTCAAAACTGCAATCCAGACAACCTAGACCCTCCAACTCATATTAACTCTAATAAGAAGAAATGAAAATAATAAAATGCTTCCTTAAAAATTCTCCCTTCACACCAACGTATCAACTAGTCGATGTAATCTTAAGTACGTTTGGCTGGCTTTAATGACTGACCTGACTCTTCTTTGTTGGAATTGTTGTGTTGCGGCTAATCAACCTGGTGAAGATTCCACCCAATGTCTCAATGCCCAGTGATAGAGGAGTGACATCAAGAAGAAGCAACTCCTTAACATCACCGCGAAGGATACCACCTTGGATGGCAGCTCCCATAGCAACAGCCTCATCAGGATTCACTCCTTTGCTTGGGCTCTTGCCAAATATTTGTGTAACCACCTCTTGCACTTTGGGAACACGTGTCATCCCTCCGACAAGAAGGACCTCATCGACATCCTTAACAGATGTATTAGCATCCTTCAGACAATTCTTACATGGAGCCTTTGTCCTCTCAATCAAGTGATTTACCAGACTTTCAAATTTGGATCTGGTCAACGTGATGTTCAAATGTTTAGCACCTGAAGCATCAGCTGTAATGAAGGGAAGGTTAATCTCAGTTTGTGATGTTGATGAAAGTTCAATCTTCGCCTTCTCAGCTGCCTCCCTAAGCCTCTGCAAGGCAAGTTTATCCTTTGCCAAATCAATCCCCTCAGTCCTCTTGAATTCACTCACCAAGAAGTCCAGCAAAGCATTGTCAAAATCCTCTCCTCCCAGGAATGTGTCGCCATTTGTTGCTTTCACCTAGATAATAGAGAGTTGTTACTGACATTTTCCAAAATGAAGGAAAAAAAAAGACTTAACTGGATGGCAAAGTATGCAAACCTCAAAAACGCCATTGGATATCTCCAGAATGGATACATCGAATGTTCCACCACCAAGATCAAAAACAGCTATTAGCCCTTCCTTGTTGTTCATACCATAGGAAAGTGCAGCAGCAGTAGGCTCATTTATGATTCTCTGTACATCTAGACCAGCAATTCTTCCAGCATCCTTTGTTGCTTGCCTCTGCGCATCATTGAAATAGGCTGGAACTGTGATCACAGCTTTTGATACACTCTTTCCAAGGTAAGCCTCTGCAGTCTCTTTCATCTTTGTTAGGACAAAGGCTCCAATTTGGCTTGGGGAGTACTGCTGACCATTGACTTCAGCCCAAGCATCTCCATTTGGAGCTTTCACTATCTTGTAAGGAACCATCTTCATTTCTTTTTGCGTCTGGGGATCATCAAAGCGCCTACCGATCAGACGCTTGGTTCCAAAAACTGTGTTTGTGGGATTCGTGACAGCTTGACGTTTTGCTGGAGTACCAACCAATAGTTCTCCTTTCTGGTTGAAAGCAACCACTGATGGTGTGGTTCGAGCTCCTTCAGAATTCTCAATGACTTTGGGGTTCTATAACAAATCCACAATTAAGTAGACATAAATCGCTTGCACAAAAAGCTTAAACAAGAAATTTGGTCAGAACATCAGTAAGAACTTATAAATAACCTTACCTTTCCTTCCATCACAGCCACGCATGAGTTGGTAGTACCCAAGTCAATGCCAATAACATCATTTCCAGCAGGTTTGGAACTATCAGAGAAGATTCCATTAAAAACAATCCAACATCGAAATTTTTTTGAAATATTTACATAATGAACTAGGCATGTCCAAAATACCTGAAAGTTCTTGCCAAGCTTCCCCATTTTTGAAGAAGATGTGATGAATTAGAAGTGCTATTCAACTGCAAAACCATAAAGTATATAGTAAGCACTATGATGCATAATGAACAATCATATAGAACTTCAATTCATATATAACTGAGTTTCCTACTATAACCCATTACATCGCCCCTATATGTAAATAAAATTCCATCTTCATCAAATCATCTGAACTAGGCAGTAATTTATATAAAATAAAAGAAATAAAAAGCTCTATAAAATGATCCTCAAGCATTGTTGAAATTAGCAATAAAAACAACAGTACTCCACCGCCCTAAATGTCAGTCATCAGGCAAAGATGACAGTCAAAAAGGGCTTCAACCTAATTCAAGAGTTCGTAACTATCATTAACCCAATCAAAACAACAAAATTACACACCAGAAGCCTGAAAGATAATCACGCAATAGATAAAATCACACATATATTTTTAAAAAAACCCTCAGCTCCGTTCCTCTGTTTGGCCTCTCAGAAAACGGAGGAAAATATTAAACATTTCAGAAGAAGTTGTTCACTTATTCGTTTCTAATTCCTCGGATCACAACCAACAAAAACTTAATAAAATCAAAATTTATATAACAAAATGAAAAAAAACTAAGTTCTTTCACCCGAAAAACAGATCAGAATGAAAGAAGATCGAGGGTCGAAAGTACAAAGACGAAAAAGTTGCGAACTTGAAGAGAATCTGAGAAAGGGTAAGAGACGTACGGATCGGTAGGCATAGAGAGGGGCCGATGCGATGTCACGACGTCGTAGGGAACGGAGTAACGCGGCGGTGGCCATGGCAGATGCTGTGATTAGAACAACACACCCAGACGAAGAACTCGAAAGAGGAAAAATGGGGAGGGTTTTGAGCTCTAGGGTTTAGGGTTTTTCTCGGGAGGGCGTTCTTTTATGAGGCGGAAATTGAGCGAAGGATGCGTGTGGAAAGTTCTGGATCTATCTAAAACGGTGTCGTATGGTGGGTTTGTCATTTGTGGTTTATAGTAGCGAGACGACGTCGCGTTATGTGTAGTTGGTTGTGCGGTGCTACGTGGCGAAAGGAGGTCGTCTGATCTGACTTTCCCTTGTGTGCCTATTTTTTTGGGATAGAAAGAAGCTTTCTTGGGCTGCACTCCGAAGTCACAACCAAATCTTTTTATTTTTCAAGACAAAAATAAAATAAAATAGAAAATAATCTTTTATTTTTTTGATTTTATACAATTTATTCCCTTATTATTATTTTTCTTTTATTTTTGGGCCGACCAAGCTTGGCCAAGTTTGATCTTTTGAATAATGAATTCGAATCATTTATTTCCACAAACAAACGCTCAAAGCATTATGCTTGTTTTCTTCTGTTTGAAGATTTTATATCGACTATGTATTGTTCTTAAAGTATCATGATTGTGTTTTTTACTTTTGAAATTTTGTGTTTTTTACTTTTGAAATTTATGTCGAAAAAGTAAAATAAATAAGCTTATTACTATGAATTTTCTCGATCCAACTTGAGTTTGTATTGACATTTTTTTAGCTCGTTCGAGCTCGGCTTGTAAAAGAAATAAGCTCATCTAAACTAAAGCCGAATAGATTTTAAATGAGCCAAACTTGAGCACTATGCTATTTGACTTGGCTTGTTTACACTCCAAAGTGGTGAGTCAGTAGAGAATTAAGTTAAAACTAAGATAAGTTAAAAAATAAGGAGAGCTGGCGCGTAGTCTCAAGAATATGGCGATTTTTGCTTTCAGCCATACCATTATGTTCAGGAGTCTACGGGCAAGTAGTTTCATGGAGAATGCCTTTTTTAGTAAAGAAGTATGCGAGTGTGTGGTTAACAAATTCACCTCCATTATCCAAGCGAACAACTTTAATCGAACAAGAATATTGAGTTTGAATCATCTCGTAAAAATTCTTGAATAAAGAACCAACTTCACTTTTATGCTTCATAACATAAAACCATGTTAACCGAGTAATCATCAATAAAGATCACAAACCACCGAACACCAAAGGCAATAGTAATTGGACCCCAAACATCAGAATGGATTAAATCAAAAGGAGCTGTACTTTTATTCAAACTCGGTGGATAAAAAGTTCGGTGACTTTTTGCAAGAATACAAGTCTCACACTTAAAATAAAAAAAATTTACTCCATCAAATAAAGATGGAATCAAAGATTGTAAATAACCAAAGGAAACATGGCCCAACCGCCGATGCCATAACCAAATCTTCTTATGCTTCTCACTGACGACGCCTCAAACCTGATGAACACGCAGTGCAACGTCATCCATATAGTAAAGCCCCCTTCTTTTAGTACCACGTCCAATGATCTCCTTAGTTTGAACATCCTGAAGCAAATAAAAGGAAGAGGGCATGAGCACGCATCAATCTAACTGCTCGGTAACTTGCCCAACATATAATAAATTATGGGACAAAGCAGGAACAAACAAAATTTTATGTAAAGAGAGGGTAGGAGTACGAGTAATAGAACTAGCCCCAGATTCGCCATTGGCACGAGTAATAGAACCAGCCCCAGATTCGCCATTGGCAGTAACCACACTTGTTTTGGTAGGAGTAGTCATGGAATGGAAAAAAAAAATTTATCATAGGTCATATGATCAGTAGCACTAGAATTGATAATCCAACATGTGTCTCGCTTGTCAAAAAGCACCAATGCTTTACCTTGATTACCTTTGTAGTCAGCAGTTTTTGGAAGGGATAATTAAGAGAGAACAATAAGAGAATCATCAAGGGAAGGAATGGTTACGGCTACAACAGCTACACCACTCCCGCCATTCTTTTTCTTCTTCTATGTAGCCTTTCGTTGCTTCTAGCGTTCAAAGAACCATTCTGGAAACCCATTATTGTGAAAACACGTGGCCTCTGTATGACGGTTCCCATTACAGTAAGTGCAATGTATGTTTTCTTTTTCCTCAGGTGTTGGACGGGGAAAAAAAACTAGTAGTAGGGGCTTATAACAACAGAGGATTCAGTCTTTCCATCCTTCTTGAGCATCGTCTCCCGGACGTTGGGCCTCTTTACGAACAAAAGCAAACGACTCCTCCAATTTGGGTAATGGACTCAACCTCAACAAATCTCCTCGAATATTATCAAACTCACCATCTAGATCTGCAGGAAAATAATAAATACGGTATTTCTGTACCTTTGCATGTCGAATCTTCACATCATCAGGGCACTTCATGTTGATTGGACGACGACGGTCAAGTTCCAACCAAACACTCTTGAGCTCAGCAAAGTATGAAGTCACGACCCCCTTGAGTAATACGGGTTGATTTACACCTAAATTCATAAATTTGCAACTCATCAGACGCATCATAATACATTTAGGCTGCACTCTCCCATACATCTTTAGCGGTTGTTAGATCCAAGAATAATTCTACCAAATCTGTTTCCATGGTTTTTATCAACCATCCTTTAACAATGTAGTCCTCAATACACCATGAATCAAAGTTCGGAGCGTCCTCCTCCACTTGAGCCACCTTCCCTGTTAGATAACCTCTTTTTCCTTAGCCTGACACATGAAGTAACATCATCTTCGACCAAGTGTTATGGTTCTTTCCATTCAACCATATGGTGAACGGGGCAGCGAAATTATCATTTCGAACTGTAACAATTGGTTGCAGCATGTCAAGAGTTTTGCGGGTCTTTGAAGCACTGGATTTGGCGGCTGTGGTTCGGGTGTTTAGGGTATCTTCGAAAACCATGGAAGACAAAGAATGAGTTTGGATGGATTTGTTGTTTTAGAAGTCTTTTGCTGCACTAGGTTTGTGACGACAAGGGTTTGGCCATTGGTTTGCGGCATATGGGTTTTATTTTTTATTTATATTTTTTGTGTTTGGTTGCTGTTGGCGGTAGATGTTGCCGATGGGCTAGGATTTTTTGTGTGATTTGTTTTGAGAGACCGGTGTTAGTCGGCTCTGGTACCCACTTAAAACTAAACCACAAGATTGAATGATTGTGAATTATATTTCATATTTCTCCATAAGGAGGATATATATATACAAGTAGAAGTTGACTTTTCCTACAAGAAAAAGTAAGTAGCTAATTATAAGGAATCCTAACTATGTAACTACTCTAATTAGGTAACGTGAATCACACCAGGAAATCAGGGCTCACGCCAACATATACAACATATTAGTCGACTTCCATTCCTAGATATTTTAAACAATATTACTTGAGAAATCTCTCAAAAAACAATAAAACATCTAATTATGAATAAATAAATAGATGAATTACTAAAAAGAAATCATTTTTAAGGAAAAGTAACACTAAGGGCTAGTTTGACATTGATGTGCTGTGAAAATAATCGCTGTCAGATTTGCTGTGAGAGAAGCTATTTAGCGTTTGGGAAGCATATTGTTAAACGTGCTATTGGTACAATAATCAGTTTTTGAATGTTTGGTAAATTTTTTTGTGAAAGTGTTGTGCTCTGTATATAATGACTAAAAATGACAGGACCCGACCCAAATTCCGCTTTGGAATTCGTGTCGGACCATGTGCGTGTCCGACACCTGTCCGGTGTCGGGCACAAATGACCCTACGCCCTTCCTAATATCCAAACTCAAAAGAAAAT
Source organism: Prunus padus (assembly GCA_024362665.1). NCBI lineage: Eukaryota > Viridiplantae > Streptophyta > Magnoliopsida > Rosales > Rosaceae > Prunus > Prunus padus. Next base: position 10,499,785 of record JANFAM010000006.1, on the reverse strand, counting down.
TCTTTTTATTAGGTTTGACTTTTGCCGAAAATTCGGCAGAGTCTCCCCTGAAATGATTCGTTTCCCCAAAAATTTTCACCTGCAAACAACAGTTTAACATCCCAACTGGCAGCACGCACAAGTTTAAGCACACAACAACAATTGGCCTCCGGCCTCAAAGTTCCAATCTGAAAGGGCGTATCAGAGCATACTAATCAAAATTTTAGTTTACAACTTCGAATACGAATTTGATAGGAAGTTTACAAAAAAAATATTCTACTTAGATTTCGAAGCTTGGAGGATGAAGCTCGGCTTGCTTGTTCGGCTCAGAACGATACTATCTGGGGGTGCAAAACAGAAAAGTGTGAGTGGACAAAAAATAAAGGTTTACACAGTTAAAACAAACATATAACCCCACCGTTTTGGAAACTAATGAGAAAACATGCACCTTCCACTATATATATATACAATTCAAATTCCATAAACACTTATAACCATGTAAATACACAAATCAAAATATTCACGTACATATATATACTTAATAATTTGAAACCGGAAAAGAGCTTAGAATAAAGGAAGCTCGGAATCAATTCAAAAGCCCGAATTTAAATCCCTGACCAAGGAATCAACGCAAAATGATATAGTCACAAAGGTCGGATCCAAAACAAGGAAAAGTCCAAATAAAACCCAACTTCAAGAAATCGACTTGACTTTCCCCAACCCAAGTACATCTACGGGGAAAAACGGCCAACCTTGTGTAGTAAATCGGGCAGGATGGCAGGGGAACATCCTGGGCAACATCACTGGCCGGACACTCGTACTGGTAATACGAGTACAGGCAATAATCTCAAGGCAACCTGAGGATGGGGGAAAATGACAAATCACCCGTGTAGTCAATCGGGCAGGTGACTGGGGAATTATCATGGCCGGACACCTACAGAGCAAGTTCAATGTAGGTACAGGCATTACATACACTGGCCGGACACCCATAGAGTAAACTCTATACGGGTACAGGCAATCAACAATTTCGTGGCCGGACACCTGTGTGATCAGTATAGGTATAGGCAATACCATACACATATACTTATCCTCATACATATCATGGCCGGACACCTACAAAGCAATTTCCATGTAGGTACATGCATACTAGTCATGTGCACTGACTTTACCGAAGGCAACCGATTCACTTTTCCGAGGCAACAATAAAATTCTGAAGGTAACTCATTTATATTTTCTTCCCGGGCAACCGAAACTAGATAACTAGGGTGGGTTGAAATTCAATTTCAAGACCATTTGTAAAACTCTCTTTTCGGAATCCCTGAACCAAACATAATCCTTTCAAACCACCCAAACTTCCAAATATGCATAAAAAAGAACTAAATTACCAAATCCCCTTTAAACACATAAAAAACCCAACTTTCACAATCTCGAATCAAACATTGGTAATTCCACCAAAATCATTCTCACACCACATCCAAACATTCCATGCATTAAATCATATATAAGCATTTAGTTGGAAATTCTTGTGTTAACCCACACTTAAATCGTCTCAAAATATGTAATAAAACCAAACTCAATTATCCAACCACAACTCCATTTAAATTCATAAAATCCTGGTTATAAAATAGTTCGTTATAAAACCTCATTGATATTCTAAATATTCAAAATAAAACGATTTATGTGCAATGCAATTCATTCTAAAAAAATAATGCATTTTTGAAATTAAAGTCCACTCACCGGGCGTCCGAGCTAGCCTGGCCCTTCGAGGGTCCTTCCTGCAAATTCGCCGAAGTTTGGGCACCTATTAGCAAATTTAAGAACAATGTATTAATTAAATTAGCCCGGCACGATAGTTTAATGAAAATCCCGACCCCGGGCCTAAAAGTGTTCTTATTCGAAAAAAGTGTTCCTAGGCCTATTTAACTCCAAATACGCCGTTAAATCAACTTAATATTCCCCGGGATTAAATATTCAAATAAATTATTAATTTAATCCGACTCGGTCGCCCGTAGGGTTTTTTAACCTCAACTTGACGGACCGCAAATTCCAATAGGTTCAATAGGGCTTATAGAATATATTCTGAGAGTTTGGTCTCGATCGAACGGTCGGATCGCTCACGATCGCCTGATTGAACGGTCATCGTTTAATTAAACTTGAATTATTGAATCGGAGTATCCGGGACTCCGATTCACGATCTGCGAAATCCTGCACGATCCTAGGAGTGCCTAGATGAACATATATTAAATTCAGGACGATCCAACGGTTCGATGTTCAAACCTATCGAACCTGAGTTAACCTTAACCAGCGAAACCGGTTTTACGCTCAAATGGTTTCCAAAAATTCGTTCGAGCATACCTACATACTCAAGAGGTTACGGGAAACATTCGGGACGAAAATGGGCCGCCACCACCTGGCCCACGCGCGGCCACACGCGCGGCCAGGTTAGGTGGCTTGAGAGAATTTTCCGTCGATGAAAAATGTCGGAATCTCGGGGCAAGACCTATGCCTATGTGATCGGTGGGTGGAGGGAGTTCATTGGCCATGAAAATCGGCCAAGAACCGGCTGGAATCACGCCGAACGACGAACCCGATCACCCCTAAAACCTAGGTTTTGAAAACCCTTCCAACACTCCAAATCAATCAAAATCAAGTACAACAACAGTTAGAGCTCGTGAAATAGGTGAAGAAACTCACCTTGCGCGACAAATTTGGTAGCCGGATCTGTGAGATCGACGGCGAAACCAGTAGGGGGTTTTAGAGTTCGTAGCAGCATCGGAGGGGTTTTAACCAGAGATGAGGTCGGGGTGAGTCGCAGGAGGTGAGGGGAGCTTTGGGGGTGATCTGGGGGTTGGTTTGGCCGAGTCGTGCCGGCCACCACCGGTTCGAACGGCTAGGGTTTGGGGTCGTGTGAGAGGAAGAAGACGATGGGGGTGTTTCTGCACGCGCTGGCCAATTGGCCAGCGTATTTTGGTATTTTTATCCCCTTTTCAGAATTTACAAAATTGCCCCTACCATTTTTAGACCGTTAAGTGTTCATACGAGCTCGGAATCGGGTGTTCCGCACGTCCACGAACTCGTTTCGACGAGCCGGACGCAACGGTGCACCCTGTTTTACCAAATTCTCTTCCGAACATAAAGTCAATTCTAAAGCCCATTAAAAGTTCCGAGGGTAAAACCGTCTTTCTCTTTATTATTTTATTAATTATTTGATAAATTAAGTTTGGGTTATTACAAAAAAAAGGACATTATGTTGAAATGACTTTTCTGTTCAAATGTTTTTGGTAAAAGGAAATTTTCACTTTCACTTATATATATAGTATTAAATAGGGTAATTATCAGTTTACTACTACGAAGTTGTCCGTGTTTTAGAGTTCGATACAACAAGTTTTTTTCGTCTCAGTATCATCCATAACGTTAAATTCCATATCAATTTCATACATCCGTTAGTTTGACCGTCATATTCTCTGTTGAATAATGACGTGGCACTATAGTGGCAATCTATAGTGCCACCGGACCATCCATATATTTGCCACGTGGACTATACAATAAAAATATATTTAATTAATTATAAATTTTAAAATGATCTAACATATTTTTAAAAAACTAAGAAAAATTAATTTTTATCGATTTTTTTCTCTTTCTCTTCATCTCCATCTCCATCTCCCTCTCTCTCTCTCTCTCTCTCTCTCTCTCTCTCGTGAACCCCTCCCCTCAGCTCTCAGCTCTCAGGGTCCAATTAGTTATCAACGGCCATGAACAAGTTGGTTGTTGAAGTTAATGATGCAAGTGACCTCATGCCCAAAGATGGTGATGGGTTTGCAAGTCCCTTTGTGGAAGTAGAATTTGAGGGGCAGAGGCAGATGACCCAAACCAAGCCCAAAGACCTCAACCCTCGGTGGAATAAGAAGCTGGTTTTCAGAATCAACAACCCAAGAGAGCTTCCAGGCAAGAGCATTGATGTGTTTGTTTACAATGACAGAAAAAGTGGTCACCACAAGAACTTCCTTGGCGTAGTCGAGAATCTCGGGCGTTTGTCCCCTTCTCTCGAACACGAAGCCACAATCCAGAGCTACCCTTTTGACAAATGAGGCCTCTTCTCCAATGTCAAAGGTGATGAGAAGATGAAGAGGAAATTAGGCATGAACATTTTGGGGTTTGGATTTCAGACCCACCATATGAAGGAGAATGCGCCCTTTGTCGAAACCTCATCCCCAACCTCATCTCTTCAATTCCCCACCGTAACCCCATCCCCATCCTCACCTCACGACCATATCGACCATATCCTCTCTCTCTCTCTCTCTACCTCATTCCTCCATCCCCTTTTCTCTCTCTCTCTCTACCCAAAATTTATCAAGACACCCTACCAAAAACCAAGCCCCTTCCTCCTCCGATGTACCGCCACCATTTGGTATTGCGGCCGGGCTTCCTCCTCTGCACCGAGATTTTTCACACACAGCCCAAAAATCACAGAAACCCAAATGATTTTTCTGGTTCTAGAAAGATGGGTTAGCTTCAAAGACCGAGAGAGAGGCTCGATGGAGGGAATGGGTTCTGGTTCGATGGTGGCCGATGGGGAATGAGTTGGCTAGGGTTGGCCTTTTCTTCTGGTTCTGGGTTCAACGGGGTTGAGGGGGAATGAAGAGAGAGAGAGAGAGAGAGAGAGAGAGAGAGAGAGAGAGAGAGAGAGAGAGAGAGAGAGAGAGAGAGAGAGAGAGAGAGAGAGAGAGAGAGAGAGAGAGAGAGAGAGAGAGAGAGAGAAAGAGAGAGAGAGAGAGCTAAGATCCGAGAGTTGTGAGAGAGAGTGAGATGGAGATGAAGATGAAGAGAGAGAGAAAAATTTCGATTTAGATAATTTTAAATATAAAATTAGTTTTTTTAAAAAATATATTAGATCATTTTAAATTTTAAATTAATTAAATATATTTTTATTGTATAGTCCACGTGGCAAAATATGGGTGGTCCATGTGGCACCATAGATTGCCACGTCATTATTTAACAGAGAACATGACGGTCAAACTAATGGATGTATGAAATTGATACGGAATTTAATGTTATGGATGCGACTGAGACGAAAAAAACTTGTTGTATCGAACTCTAAAACACGGACAACTTCGTAGTAGTAAACTGATAATTACCCTATTAAATATGTTTTCATCTCTCTACGTCTTGCTATTTTCTTCTTGTTCGTTTGTTATTGTTTTGGTTCTACAATGTTTCGTATATCAACAACAACCACTTAGTGAACTAAATCAAAAGGCTAGAACTCATTAACAATTTAGAAAGCAAAACGGAATTGAAGCTTTTAAAATTAATTTCATGGTTTACGATCAGTTGAGTTGTACGGTAAACCCAAATCAATGAGAAGCTTCTCTAACCCTAATTGAGAAGAATGAAATTGACAAGAAAAATTAACCTAATATGTCTCTTACCTGATTCTTATGGCTTCAAGAGAGTGCTTCAACAATCCAACAAGAAAAATTGAAGGAAAAGAATGAGGAGAGTAGCTCTGGACTGAGGAACATGGAAGAGAAGGCGTGAAGATGAATGATGGGAAGTAGAAGAACGAGGAGAAAAAAGACGAGAGCGTAAAAACATATGAGGTTATTTTTGGAATTATGAAATTTCATTAAACTCTAGTGCCTCTCCAAACAGATTGCCGCATAATCAGAAAATGAAAGCAGCTCTATACCTGCTTTTTCTTATAGCTTTCTGTCACAACAATTTTTAACAATAAGTGATTTTCTCATAGTTTACCAAAAGGGCTGGGCTTCCTAATTTTTTTTATAAATTCCTAAAATGATCACTCTTTAATCAAATGGTTAAATTGAGGAGTGTACCGGTTTGTATCTTTGGGTTAGAAACCGAAATGTGAAAGGATAAAATGAATTGAAAGTTTTCTTGTTTGTTTTTCTTTCTCTTCATTTCTTTTCCTTTTCCTGCGGCGTTTCTTTCCTTTCTCTATATTTGGGTTCTATCATTAGACCTCAATGAAATGAAATGAAAGAAAAAAAAAAAATAAAAAATAGGCTTTAGGGAAAAGAACAAAGAAACCAAAACCTTTCATAGAATTTCAGGAAAAGTGAAAAGAATCAAGAAACCCACGTTTTCCATTTGCAAAAGATATTTGATATACATTTCCCAATTCAATGATCAATGTAATATTGAGTTAAGTTCCACTCTTCTAGGTCAGAAGTTCTCAAGCAAGGCATAGTTTTCTTTTTACTCATTGAGCTCCATACATCTGAAATTTAGTTGAAAAATCAGCAAGCAATGACGTCATTGCTAGTTTAATCACAAACATTGAATCTCTCTATGGCATCCTTACTGAATTCTTCTTTCTATTTTTTTTTTTAGGTTGCAAAAGAGCGATTCATATTTGAAATGAAAAGGGTATCAACAAATCCTCACAACAGTTGAAAGGAGTCTATGGTTATGATCATGTCGCTGTTAACTTTTTTGTATACATTATACAGCAACAGAAGGAGTGGAATAAGAAATAGTAACCACTACTGCAGCAGTAATTAACATATGATACAAGAGACTGTACATTTTACAAGCTGACCTCCAAGGGCAAAAAATGGAGGAAAGCATAAACCAATTAAAGAAAAAAAAAATCAAAATAATAGGCTATCCTCCAATGAGAAACCTCTACCTTTTCCTCTTGGTGTCCAGACACAGCAAGTGCTCAACCGAATTCCCCGATATAGGGCACAGTAAAATGATATATAGCCCATTAACATGTCTCTGCATAGGTCATTAGAAGGTAGCTTAAAACCAACTGAACTTAGAAACCAACATAAGATTACAGAAAAAGAATTAAGGTTGATGAGGACAAGATCTGGAATTATGAATATTCAAATGAACAAAAAATAATGCGAAGCTGGGGAACCAAGTAAGAAGAAATAAAAGGACATACTGTGAATGTTTTGCTTTCCTCAAATCCGAAGGTAGCCCCTTCTTTCTTGAACTCCAATTCCATGGGTTCTCCTGAGGAATGATTTCCTGTTGAGGGACCAGCTTCTCTTCATGGCTCTTGTCCTGTGCCAAGTAGCTATTCGGGTATACAGAGAAGGAAAGCTGAAGCAGAACAGTGCCAGAAGTAGCATAGCTACACAGAGTAACATGACATTACGGAAACCATCTTTCAATGTTGGGTCTTTTTGTCCCGTCCATGGAACTCCCCCCACATTCATGCCAAACACTGCAAGAAATACAGAAATGCTTGTTGTCAAAAGCTTCTTGCTCACAGTGGAAACATATAAGAATGCCTCAGAAAATCCCTCAACTGAAAAGTTATGCTGAAGAACAACTTTACCTCCAGTAATGATGGATAAAGGAAGGAATATTATAGAAAGGAATGAGAGATAATACAGTTTCCTGTTTATCTGCTCAGCTTGCCAGCTGTCTAGACCAGCCTGTATTGCCGTGACACGATTTGCTATAAAGCCTACATTGTCCTTTAGCCTCCTCAACTGTCCGATCAGCTCTTCAAGAGAGATAATATCTTCACTGGAAAACCAACGTTTTGAGGAACATTTTTCTTTGACCCGAGGAAAAACTTGCTCCCCATGAGCAATCACCTGAGCTCAGTAAAATTAAATGCCAAAACAAGAAAGATTATTCCACATGGTTTCGTTCATTGATGAGAACTTAAATCAAATAGGAGCTACAGTTTCTACCCAATCACATTCTTTTGAACCCAACCACCATTGATATGACACACCTCTAGAGACTAGAAGTCTTAGTGTTATTTGGGAACCCAACCACCAAAATGGCTGATGGAAAAGCTATCAAGTATTCTAAAGTCATGAAACTGGTTCCATCTAAAGGGGTTGAAGAGCAATATAGGTTGAACTGCAATTAGGGTTGGCCTACTTTCGGTTTTGGGTTATTTTCATTGTACTTTTAAAGGGTATGTTGCTACTTATCATAAAGTAGATTGTGAAATTACCATAAAAAATATGCAGTAATGCTTTAATTGGAAGCAAGCTAGAATAACTCATAATCCTTCTTGCTTCCACAAATTATAGAAAATGATGAGCTGACAAACTACCTGCAGGAGGCGCTGCAGATCTAGATGTATTTTAGGAAATCTTCTGTCATCTAGCATTTGTTTCTTCAAAGCAAAACCGCCTGTTAGAAATCAGAACATCAGTGTATATTAATCAGTCGAAATAAGTGCTAAATTTACATAGAAGACTCACCTAAAAATCCCCTTTTCTTTCTATTTCCTATACTAAAGTATGTATGTTATTTTAAGTATAATAGGTAGCATGTAGAGGATCAACTTGCAAAGAATGATGCATATAAGTTAGGCTTTCAAGTGCATTTGTTTCTTCAAGTTAGGTGTACCAAACAACATAAACCAGAGCCTGCTCATGTGTAAGATATCAGAACATGTCCGATATCACCTTAAACATATTGATTTGGTTTGGATTAAATATAATTAGGTATGCTTAACTATATTTGATTTTACAATCATTGTACAATATCGACAAAAAGGTCCTAATATTGATCCCGTATGCTTTCCTATAAGAAAAAAATATGTAAACTATTCTTATGACTATACTGATGTCTGATATTTTCATAGAAATGTTCTATTAGCTGAAACATTATTTGTTTGAATTACTTACCAACTATGTTATTAGCTTTCCCATTATATACAGGAAAATGAAAGCAGATATTCTGAACAAGGTTTGTCTTCCTATAAAATCTCTTATTAACTTATAATTAGAGGTGGACACCAATTGGATCCGTATACCAACTTAACCCAAGCTAATTGGCTTGAGAAAATGGAAACTGAAACTAGCTGAATATGGGTTTTTACCAAGCCAAGCAGGTTGAGACCCAATGGACACAAACACAGCCCCACAGTCAAAACTCTCAGCATGGTGTAGTGGCACCATCCAAACCTCCAGAAGACAAAGAACAAACAAATTTCTACCTCAAAATATCCTGGGGGTGAGAGAGGAAGAGGAGAAAGGCTTACAGAGGACGAGCCGAAGAAGAGAGAGGTAGAGTGTTGAGTGATAGACAAGAAGAAAATAGAAGGGAAGGAGAAGGAGAAGGAGAAGAAATAATTTACACTAAGGCTGAGATGATTTGGTGTAAGGAGGAGCATGGTAAAACTATAGAGTTTGCCAATAGAGAATGACACATAGGGTCAAGTTCTACAACCCAAAAATCTCAAAGTCTGAGGCTGAACCAACACTATTGTGTTTCCATTTTGCAACCTGGTTCCAATTACAAAGAGGAAGCCAAACCAACCCGTTTGTATCAGATTGGCTAATGGTTGCTAGTTTCCTTGGCAAAATACCAACCTGTATGTACAACGGTTAGCCATCCATATTTCATTGGTCTGCAATCCAATGATACAAAATCACACGCACAGGTAGAGGTTCTCCAAAATGCATTTGGAACAACAGAGGGCAGTTTCATTCATTTGAAGATAGTTTCACAGCTGAATATAACATGGGTATGAAGTATTTTAGTAAATTCAAACAGTGAAGACAGTGCAGCATGCTAAGAAAAGATGAAAGAGACTAAACTTATGCAAGGAAAAGCCTTAACAGGCTTAAACAAAAGTACTTCACTAAAAAGCACCATAATGGCTACTTAGTCCACTCTGATTAAAAACTGACCTCAAAACTAAAATCTTTAGTAGTGCCCTGACAGGAGTTTTGAGGTATCCTTTATTTTAAGACAAAAAAATTTAAGCTTTTTGTTCATCCATATCTGTCTATGCCAAAGTAGTGCCCTGACAGGAACTGCAATACTACATTTAAAAACGAAGGATAGTATAGTCATTGTATATGAAATTTCAAATCCCCACGTGCATCGTCTCTTTTAGTCTTTCCTCAGTGGTTTTGTTACTTATCAAGTAGAAGTCTAACCACAAATGGGAGATAATACAATTACTAAAATCATTAGCAATTTGAAATGATATCTATGGAAAAGTATATCTTGAACAATGACAAGTCAGTCGTTATACAAAAAGGACAATGAAGTACATCCCACCATTTACTGATGGTATCTCAAGTCAACAAAAATAATTACCACCTTAGAATTGCTTACAACAGAGAACAGAACTAACAGATTAGAAATGTGAGGTGTGAAGTACGAAACTTTTAAGTTCTATAACATTTCAAATGCACCGGATGAGATATAAAAATTGACCAGAGAGATTTGTCAGAAAAGCAATATATTCTGTGATAAACAATGAATAGGCAGAAGAATATGTTAAAATGAAATCTTTTGGGAGGCAGCTTAAATGTAGTAATTTAAACTCACCTTTATCCATCTGAAGCTCAACGGAATCCAACTCTATCTCAAGTTTAGTCACAACATCTTGGAGGTGATCAACATGCGTGTCAACAATATGCACTACAAGATTTGACACAGATTTTGGCACCGGATTATCAGCTTCCTCAGAGTGATTCATTGTCAATAAGAACTCAAGAACATGCTCCTCTATAACAATCCCACTCCTTTCCTTATGCTCACCTCTATGATAAGAGGGACTCTCCACACTAGGAATCTCTGAGAGAAGAGATTGACCTACTGGTGAGAAACCCAATCTGGGGACACGGCCCAAACTCACGGTGATTACTGCATTCTCAGTAATTCTTGCAGCAATTCTAAATGTAAAATCACTGGATGGAGGGCCAGGAGAGTTGACTCTGAAGACAAGAGCCCCATCAACATGCCCACAAAATGGTCCATTGCTGACAAGAGAGAGAATGTCTTGGAGTTTCAAGGGCGGGCAAAGAACACCAATGAGGTATTGTGCAGATTGAGAAAGTTTCTGATTTCCTTTTGGAAGTTCCACATGATACCAACAAAACTCATTTCCTCTACCTTCTGTAAGATCCCATTCCTTATTATAAAACTTTCCAAAACCATCAAAGATATAGGCTTTCTTTCTCACCATGCCCCCAAACTGGTTCCGGTAGAGATGGGGCTCTCTGAGAGGAGCTTCTGCCGAGGCCTCTCTGTCCATTTCCTCTGCCTCTCTGTTGTTGACCGGTATTTCATCAGCTAGATCCATAAATGTACACTATTCTTATCCAATCGATCTAATGCTAAACCAATTCTGAAATATATCAAAGTTAATTCTATCTAGAAAATCCTAAATCAACCTCCCCACCAATCATATGAAAATTCTAATCATGTACAGGTCCAACACAAATAAATTGCAGGCCTTCCAACTTGAAAGGTGTATATGGTCAAATCCCTTTTGGTCCAATTACATAACAAATGCCTAAGAAGGTGAAGTTAATCCAAATAGATTGCCCCAATACAATACGGGAAAAACTCTTAGATCCAATAAGAACAAAAATACCCAACTTGAAAATCCTGTAGTCCTATTATATAAACAGCCAAGATTCCAAATTCACCATTCAGCAATCCCTGAAAGTTACATCAGAAACTGTATTCATATTCCATGCATTCTCAAATTTGTAAACTGGCCGAAAACACATCATCATCCAGAATATAAAGAAATAACCCAGCTAATGGATGACCTTTTACCTCATTGAAAAGCTAGAAATCCAGCACCACACGGCCTAAACAAGAAAACCCAAGTGAAAACCAGCACAACCCATCAAGCATCACCAGAAAGAGATCGAATTACCAATAACCCAGAAAGTCTTTGAGCATCCACGCGCTAATGAACAATTCAAATGAAAGATTTTTTCATATTATTAGCTTACATTACGAAACATGTTTTTTGGTCAATACATTGCGGAATATTTTGGAAAATAAAATGTCGGAGAAGACAAGAAGGGACCTCACGTTCTGCATATAACCAACAATTTCTGGGAAACTTCCGCGTCCAACTTGAAAACTACCTATAAATATTGTATTGGTTAATAGAAATTTTAATTTATAGGTATCCCCATTTTAATAGAATTGTGAAGCTCCCTTGTTTAATTAAGCATGAATTATTATCACTATAAATCTCATTGTTTTCAGTTACATTTCAGTTTATATATATATTTTTTGTTCAGATTAAGAAAATAGTGATTGTTTGTATTTGTACGATTGTAGAGACAAACAAGGAAAGATGGATTTTGTTGGTAGATTTTGTGAGGTGAGAGTGAAACTATGGATTTACCGTGTAGAGATAATATCAATGACCAGCGTTTTTTTTTCCTTCTTCTTCCTTTTTTTCTTTATTTGGTTGCTATTGGCTAACAGCCCAAGTAATCTTTGTTCCTTTTCTGTTCCCAAAAATATTAGGAATCTCCATACATGTTATGCATGTGTTTAAAAAGGAAGTCATTACATACTAGAACTCTCCACACATGTTATGGATGTGTTTAAAAAGTTGTTGCATACTAGAAATCTCTACGCATGTTATGGATGTGTTTAAAAGGAAGTAATTGTACGTGATATTAAGTGAAACCCAGCACTGGATAAAAAATAGGAGTCATCAACAGACCAACCAAGCAATTCAAGCAAGAAAGTACTGCTAATTCGGTAATTTTCTTCTCTTCTAAAAAAACCTTCATCCTTCTTCGAAGAGTTTTGTAAGTTTAGTACTTTCTTCCCACTCTTCTTTTGTAAGTTTCTATTTTGGGAAAAAGAGTTCTTTTATTTTGGGTATGATTTTTTTGGTCTCATATCTAAAATGAGTTCTTTTATTCTGAGAAGGAAACCTCAAGTTTCTTCCTCTGCTTTGATTTTTTTTTGGTCTCATATCTAGAATGTTTTTTTGTATGATATTGACTATTGAGAATATCTAAGTGCTACGTGCTTTGTTTTGTTTTGTTTTTTTTTGTGTGGTCAGAATAGGTGCTTTGATTTATTTTTGTTGTAACAGTTTTTGAAACTTTGTTTTTTGATATGATATATGGGTCCTTTTGTTTTTCGTTTCATATCTTTTAGGCTTACCATCAGTGGCAGATTCGTGATTCTTATGACATAGGGTCATGGTGTAAAAGTTCATAATTTTTTTTAAGAATAAAATAATATTGAAAAATTAAACGATAGTACTTTCATTCCTAATCAACTAATCAAAACACAAAACTCTAATCAATTGAGAAAAAAAACCTAATTAATTAACGAAAGTATATGAAGCACGGATACAAATACGAATATGGCGAAACGACACGACACGAGGACACAATAAATCTTTAAAAACTAGAATACGATACGTCATGGATACGACAATAAAAAATTATATATAATTTTTAAATATATTTAAATAACATAATTTTATTATTTAATAATACATATTTTAAAAAATACTACATAACATGAGTATAGCATTTTTGGGCCTGTTTTTCCCTGGTTCTTTAGGTTATGTATAGCTTTTTCAGTTCTTGGGCTGATGCACAAAACCATACAGCCCAAAAATATATATACATTTATGTTTTGTTTTACTATAAAACCTGCTTGAATTACAAATCTACCCTTAAAATTCAAAAAGGGTTTTAGCGAACGCGTCGTCCACTTGATATATTAAAAAGATTATTAAATTTGTCTTACCCCTTCAAATTCAATTTGCCTTACCTGCAACCCTTCACTTTTTGTTCCTATAAATAATACCCAATTTTTATCAACCAAAACTCATGACTAGGATCAACTCATCAAGTTACCTTATAAGCTCAAAATCTAATTTATTATAATTTTTAGGTTCCCAATAAACCCCCTATTTACAATTCAACTAATGGGGTAGTGATTTAATTTTTGGTTCACCAATTTATTGTGGTGATTCTCTGCAATTAATTATCCATTTGGAAAAGGCCCAACTTTTCCATAAACGTGGGTTTTTCGGCTACTGTTCAAGAAATTTCAGGTATGGTAATTTGTTCTTTTCTGTTTTTGATTTTTTTTATATGAATCTGTATCTATTGTTGCCTTGTTTGATAGTGTAAATGTTTTGATCACATATCAACCACGTGTGTGTATCATTTGTGCACACCACATGTTCGATGAAATTCCCAAGTGGTTTTGTTTGTGTATCATTTGTTTCGTTTGTTTTGTTTGATAGGTACATTAGTTTGCTCCTATTTATTTATTTATTTTGATTTTTGGTATTCAGTCATCATTTTTTCATTTTTGCTCTTCAAGGTATGCTTATGCAGAGTAGTATTTGGTAGGTAAACTAGTTTACCCCCTGTGCCTATCGTCAATTTGTATCTGTGCATACTAATCACACTTGTGTTTTTTTTTTTTTTTTCCGTTTGGTATTTTTTGCTTCTATTTATTGTTTTGCTATACATGATTATGTTTTCCTTTAAATTTTTAGATTGACACTCTTGTATACTGATCACAATTGAGTCCATGTTTATAAGGAAAACAAGTTTGTTAATTTGGTAGATACATTATTGTAATTTACACTGACTCATGATAAAGAATAATGTACATTGGTAGGTACATTAGGTTTTTGATTACTCCATTATGTACATTAAGGTCTTTAGTTAAAACCCCGGTGCCCGTCGTCAATTTGTACATGTGCATACTGAACACACTTGATAGGTAAATTATTCGATGTTTTCCACTTTTTGTCTTTTTCAATATGCATTTTATGTTTTCCATTTCCTAATATAAGTAATGTGTTTTCAATATGAGGTTCATGTTTGTGAACTATATACCCTATATTGGAGTCTGGACTAAGCAAATTTATCTCAATTTAGTTTTTTTTTCTTGGCTTTTTATCATAAAACGTCCCTGAGGTTCACAAAACTATCAGATTGCGTCATTTATGTTTTTTTGTGTCATTCATGGTCCTTAAGGTTAATAGGTACACTCAAAAATAGTCTATGCCGTTAGGTTACGTCCAAAAATCTGTTAAATTGATGACGTGGCACACATGCCCAATAATATGATGCCACGTGGATTAAAAAAAAATACATTTTTAAAAATAATTTGAAAATTATAAACCATTAAAAAAATTTATAACAAAACAAAACAAAATTTATAACCAAAAAATAATCACCATCTCCATCGCACCAAACCCCTACTACCACCAGTCTCCCCTTCCCCTTCTTCTCCTCACTCCCAACCACATACCATCTCCATCTCACAGCTCTCCCCTTTTCCCCTTCTCAGACCTCCAACAGCCACACCATCCTCCTTCTTTCTCCCTCTTTGTCTCTCTTCCCTCCTCTCTTTATTCGACAGCCACAAACCCTAAACCCCACCCCATTCAAACCCAGACAGCCACTAACCCCACCCAACCCACTCTGGATTTAGGCTTTACTAACCACCATCTCCTTCGTTGAAGGCTTGGACTTCACCATCGACTCCGAAGAAGGCAGCAACAAAACATGAAGAGGCTAGATCACGATGTGGTGATTTTTATTTTTGGGTTTTTAAATTAATTTTCTCTAAAGTTTTGTTTAATGGTTTATAATTTTCAAATTATTTTTTAAAATGTATTTTTTTTATTTAATCCATGTGGCGTCATATAATTAGATATGTGATATCACATGTGTGCCACGTCATCAATTTAATAGATTTTTGGACGGAACCTAATGACAAATACTATTTATGAGTGCACCTATTAACCTTAAGGACCACGAATGACAAAAAATAAAAATAACAGATGCAATCTGATAGTTTCGCGAACCTCAAGGATGTTTTGTGATAAAAAGCCTTTTTTCTTTATGCTCCTATTTATTTATTTTTGGTATTAAGTCATCATCTTGTTATCTTTTTGCTATTCAAAGTGGGTACATGCATGATTTAATTATGCAGAGTAGTAGAGAAATAAATTATTGATATGCAAAACAAGTTTGTTAGTTTGGTAGGTAAACTTGTTGTACCCCATGTGCCCATCGTCAATTAGTATTGTTCTTTTGTCTCAGGTTGTCCACACTTGCCTTCTCTTTTGCTGTGGTGCGGTTCATCCATTCGATAATATTACAGGTTCTTTTATCTCAGGTTGTCCACACTTGCCTTCCTACAAATGCTTTTTTGTTATCTTTTTTGTTTTTACATGATGTTGTTTAAAAAAATGTTTAGATTGATATTCTCGTACTTTCTTTGTTGCAGCAAAATGGAACATGTTGTATTTGGAAGATGTGTTTTTAAGGATAAGACTGTTTCGATTCCATTTCACAGTGACTCAACTCTAATGGTTTTGTGTTCTGATATATGTTCAAGATTTGATGAGCTTGAGGTTGGGGCTTTTGAGATGACTTACCTCATGTCAAATCATCCTCCATGTGTACTAGAGACCAACTTGGATGTGCGTGTTATGTATATGTCATTGATGAAAGAGAAGAAATATACTATTACAAAGTGCTATAAAGGAGTGCTTGTTGCTTGACAAGGAAAACAGTGTTGATGATGTGTTTGGTGGTGACGACGATACACATACTATTGAGAACGACTTCATTGGGAAATATGCAGCACCATCTAGTCATACATACTTGTCTCATTCTTGGAAGAACTACATCAATCATGTGGGTCAAAAGTTCACGGGTGGGGTTATTGAGTTTAGAGAAAAATTGTGCAAGTATGCCATTGAGAAAGGTTTTAAGGTTGGGTACCTTAAAAATGAAAAAGAGAGAGTGCCCAGTGTTCTAAAAATGTGTCTGATAGGTGTAGTTGGCATGTGCATGCGTCCTTATGTCATGCAAATGGATTTTTTTTATATTCGGAGCATGAGCAACGAACACACTTGCAGTAGACGCATCCGTGAACATAAGAGCATCATGATGTCTTAAAAAAATTTTGTCCTATGTTTTGGTCGACCAAATTCAATCTAAACCTTTGATGAAACAGATCAAAATTGTCAAGGATTTCAAGAAGAACTATGGGAGCTGTGTTGAGCTCAAATCATGGTTCACGTTGTATGTTGGAGTATGACCAGAGTCATCCCGTTTCAAAAGGTTTTTTTTTTTTTTAATCTCCTTCCATGCTTACATATAAGGATTAAGATTTTGCCAGCCATTGTTATTCCTTGATGGGACTGAAGGAAACATTAAATCCTAGCTATATTTAGCCACAAAAATAAGGTTACAATTAATCTTAGGCAATGGAAGTGTGAGAGTCCGTTTTCTTAAATGTTGATTAAAGAAAAATAAATGTTATTATATATTCTTAAGTAATTATCTTGGTAAGATGGAAATGTATATGTATAGTTATTTTAAGTTTATAATACCATTTCAATAGTTATACGTATATTATTCCATTAAATATATATATATATATATATATATATATATATATAATCTTTTGCATAAAAAGGGTTTGTTTAAATTATACATTTGTTCATTATTCCTTTGGATGCCATTAGATGGTTGTTGGGTGTTTTATATACATATATATATATATATATATATATATATATATATATATTAACAATTAATTAGCTCTAAAGTGGATGTGTAGTTTTGTTTTATCAAATTACTTTTTCCTTGTCAACAACCTATGACTTGGAATTAGCACGTGAAGGTTTTACATGCATTCCTAGTAATAGAAGTTTGGTGGAGCAACACATATGAATTTATCTTAAACTTGAGGTGGCTAGTCTAAATTCATCCTGTTGACACATGCACACACATGCAAGTACTTAATCTTTAAATATAGTAGATATTTATGTTCCTTGGAGAATAAGTAGATTCTATTTGGAGAATAAGTACGCATGTTCTCTTTTAGTTGTTTAATAGATGCTGTCAATTCTTAGCCCAATAAGAAGCCAGTAGCAATCAACTTCTTCTAGTATAAATAGGTCCCTCCGTTGCTTCTTGTGAAAACACACAAACCTTGTGTAATATTTGAGGTTGCACATTGCATGCAAAGCAAGAGTTCTTGAGAGAGAGAGAGAGAGAGAGAGAGAGAGAGAGAGAGAGAGAGAGAGAGAGAGAGAGAGAGAGAGAGAGAGAGAGAGAGAGAGAGAGAGAGAGAGAGAGAGAGAGAGAGAGAGAGAGAGAGAGAGATAGAGAGATAGAGAGAGAGAGAGTTCCTGGAGGAGTTAAAGGTCCGAGCTTGTGTATTTTCTTAACTTGGAATTAGCTTTGAAAAAAGAGGTAGGGGGTTTCTTGGGGGCCTTTACAGAGATTGATTTAATTAAATTTCATGAGCACTATATTATGCATGATATGATTATTTGGTTAATGTTCTTGTTACAATTGAATGGTTTCCTTGGAATGTTTATGTGTTATTGACTGGTTGAATAATATTGGCATAATGATATATACATTGGTAATATTTAAAATGGCTACATTGTTGGGAGATATATGGGATATGTGAAAGGCATAATTATATCATGTCATGGAAATTGGTTGGAGTTATTGGGTTGAGAAAATAATTGAAAAATAGGGTAATGGAAATAATCTTTTGTGTAATTGAATCTAACTCTTGGTAGGTACCAAATCTCGTGGATCCCACAAAGGCACATGATTTTTATTGGGTGATGCAGATCGACGACAGGAGTTAGACAAGATGACTAACAAAAGGGGAATTATGGGATGATTGGGATGGACGTTAATTCATATAAATGGGCATTCGGGACCAAGTGGTATAAGCATGGTATGGGACATGCAGGTTTGCTTGTCCAGTTATATGAATTAACGGGAGTAGTTAAAGAGCATTCATGCACTATTATTGTTATTAATATGATAATTGGCTATGTGATTGCATGTCACCTAATTTAGTTATATCAATTTACTGTGGAAAGGTTTATGTCCTTACCGAGTTGTAGTTTCGCTCACCCTTTAATGTATACAGTCCGAACCTGAAAATTAGGATTTGAGATGAACTGGCCTGTTTGTAGAATGTGTTGTGTACATAGCTTGTGGTTGAATAATGAGCTACTTGTTTAATAAACTCTTGAGTAGCTCTTAACGTGTAAAATATTGTAGTAATGTAATATTCCGAAAACTTCTGTTGGAAATTCTATTTGGGAGATGTTTATTTATTTATTTTAAGTTCTTCACATTTTGATTATAGTTTTCCTTAAATTCTATAATTAAAGTGTGAATCATGTCTTAATCCAAATTTACATAAATCCCTGGGTTGGGGCATGACAGGAAGCTTTAAAATTTAATCTTTGAGCTATAACATAACTAACCCCAAGTATCTTGAGGCTTGGTTTAGATTGTTCCACTCCTAGACATTCTAGGCTAAGAGAAAGAGAGAGTAGAAACTTTACCCTTGAAGCACTACTCAAGGTTGACATCCTTTGAGTTGATCAACTTATGGAAGGCCTTGTAGATTCACCAAATCACCAATGGAGGTGATCTCTAACTTTTCCACACCAAGGAAGATGGAGGATATGATGCAACATTGGAAGGAAGGATGCTAGTGTTCACTTCCTAGGGTGGCCGATTTTTCTAGGTGGGAGGAGCTTAATGGTGTTCTAACTCTCTTGAAATTAGCTCAAAAACCCTAACTTTTCTGATCAAGAGACAAAGTTCACATATATAGACCCACAAGAATGAGACTCTCCTTCTAGGTAAAACCGACCATGGGTCTCTATTGGGCCTCTTGGGCTTATGTGGTCATCCTACTATGCCCACATGTCTTAACTAACCCAATGGGCCTTGAACTCGATTTTATAGTTTAGGCTCAAACTACCCTTTTTTCACATTATCTTAATTAATTCAATCTCCATTAAATTAATAAGTCTATGCACATCATATTTATTTCCTTTCATCTAACCTTATCGGTGTGCGATCCATTAGGTTCTAATCGGTGAGGTAATAGGTGATCCAAAACTCTTTGTTGATCGATTGTGAATTAAAACTCCCCTTTAATTCTCCCTTTATGAGAACTAGATTATATTTTCTTCTCAGGACTTCCACAAACCGTGAGTGACGTCTAGCAACATGTCATGGTTGCCCAAGCCAATATAGAATGGGGTTATGGACATATTCAGTTGAGATTACCGTGCAATACAGTCATTCTCTTAATCAATGTTCTTGATCATGCTAATTGGGGCATGGAATTCATGCCAAGCCCTTAGCGTAGCGTGATCTACAATCTCTTGTAATTCATTAGAGCTTGATCACAATCTCTAATGTTGATCTAACTCGTTGCTTTGGCCAAAGACTTTTGAGTCACATCTTCTGAGCTTTCTCCTTCTTTACTCAAGGTAGAGATCCCTTATTGTACACTTACATGTCTCAATAAATTGATCATGAACCCTAGTCATATCTTTGGCTTATGCCCAGAGGAACCCAACACTTCAACATGGCTAAAGGTCCACGATGCTTCCATGAAACAACTCGTGGTGTCTCAGGTCAAGCACTAATTTGCACTATTCCAACTTGAGAGATCCCGATTGACATGTAAGTAAAACTTACATTCAAGTTCTCTCTGTTGATCACATTCAGTGAATTCATTCTCTACTTGAACACCCATACACTTATCTCAGTGTCTCCACTTGAATGACTCAAGACTAGTCATCCTCCTGATTGAGCAGATACAGTGCATGATGGTCTTTGCGGATTATCAATGTCTAGCTGATTATCCTATGACCATGAACAATTTAGGATGTGGACATGGTACATAAAGGTCTCATGAACCTAACTTATTTAAGTCTCTTTCTACGTCTCACAATCCACAGACTTGTTGGTAAAGTAAATGACGAAGATTATTACTCAAAACAACATAATGCCGAAAATTAATTAGGTGAAATATCTTTAGAGTTTACATCTCATGATTTGCTCTAGGCATACTTCTAATAGGGACATTTATTAAGAACATGTATAAGGGTCACATGCTCGCTGCTATTGGGAAAAATTGTTAGAATTTCTTTAATTGCTTTTTCATGATCTTTCACACAAAACTGAAATACGTGAAGACATTCCTAGCACCATCTATCTTGGGTGCACAACCTCTGAACTCATTCAACCGCAGCAGCAATAATCCTAGCAAGAACAAGAACGGCTCAAGACTTCTGCTCTCTCTCAGAATTTGTTTCAACTCTCTCTTTATGATGAGATTAGGATAGAGAACGTGTCTGATGAGAGTAGGGCCTTAAGTTTATATAGGCTAGGTCAAGTTATCTCTACTCATCACCGAGGGCCGACTTGTTTAATCTTTCAAGCCCACCAAGTAATGTTTCATGCAAAAAGAAATAAATAAGACCCCTTAATAGGCCTCAAAACCTTTTCTTATTCCACAAGGTCTTGGGCCTCAATGTATAACCCAATTTAAACTCTTATCAAAACCTGATATAACTTAGTATCTAGTGCACCGATCTAAATAGGAAACATAACATTTTCCCACTAGATCAAGCACTAGAGCACTAAGCTTCTGTATTCCAAAAGTTTGATAATCTTTATTTGGCCATGAGTTTAAAACAGTTAAGTCCTTCCCTTTAAGCTACAATGAAAATCGATTAGACAAAACAAACTATAAACAAGCACTGTTCTCTTTATTAAAAACATGCCATCTATAATCACATAATGCAATCTCAAAACACATGAAGCACCTACAAACGTGAACCTCAATATGTATTGATCCGTAATATGAATCTTTATGCTCTTCAATACATGCACCCCTTTACGACATAGCAAGAGTCAATCCGCAATGTTATTAAAACAATAATATCTCAAAAGAGACCATAAACTCACATGCATAAACAAAATGCATAATAAGTTTAAACAGCTAAATAGTCAAAATGGTAGAAATTATTCAATAATGAATAAAAATGTCAACCAATTAACATCCTTAAATGCAAATCCCTCAATCCAGAAAACAGCAAAATTAGACATACTAGTAAAATATCAGAATGGGAACAAGACTCCCACTAAATTGCAACATCAAGGCTAGGAAAAAATCTCATACTCTCAACATGTCTCAGAAAAGCTTCTAAAAACAAAAACTTTGGGAACAGATCTGCAATCATATCTTAAGTTCTGATATGATCAAACATGACTAGTTTGTCCACTACCTTCTCCCTCACTATTAAATATTTTATGTCAATATGCTGAAGTCCAGACGACATCTTGTTGCTCATGCAGTGAAAAACATCCGCAGTGTTGTCATTAAATATCTGTATTGGTCTAGAAATCAAGTCCACCACCTTAATGTCTTTAATAAAATTCCTTAGCCATACTGTATGAGAAGTGGCTTCATAGCAAACTATGTATTCTGAAAACATGGTTGAACTCGAAACACCAGATTGTTTAGCACTCTTCCAAGAAACAATCGCTTCTCGCTTTCTTGAAAAGAAAACCTGAAGTAGAAATGTAATCATCCTCTGCTTTTCCGAGATTCGCATCGCATAACCAACAAGCTCTAAATTCTCTGTGTGTCTGGAAATCAACATATAAGCCTTTGTTCTCTGTAGGTACCTTAGAATCTTCTTTCCAACTATCCAATGTTGCATTCCGGATTTGATTGAAATCTCCCCATCTTGCTAATGCACAAGGCTGGGTTTGGCCTTGTACAACTTGTGCGTACATAATGCTTCCAACTAGAGAAGCGTAAGGCTTGTTCCTCATCTCATCTTTTTCTTCTTTATTCTTGGGGCAATGCTCATTCTTTAAATCTCCTTTAGCTAACGAAAGCTTTCTATCCAGAACACATACTCATGTCAAAACGCTTGAGTATCCTTTCAATGTATGTTTTTTGCGACAGGCCTAGGAGGCCTCAAGCTCGGTCTCTCTGAATTTCAATGCCTAACACAAAAGCGGCTTCTCCCAAATCCTTCATCTCAAAATTGTTTGAAAGTAGCTCCTTAGTGTCTTTCAGTAAATAGTGGTCATTTGGAGCCAAAAGTATATCGTCGACATACAACACTAGAAAAATAAATCAGCTCCCACACTTCTTCAGATAAATGCATTGATCGGCTATGCTCTCTTCAAAACCATAAGATGATACAATTTGATGGAATTTGAAATACCACATCCTACTTGCTTGCTTCAGTCCATAAATTGCCTTGTCAAGTTTGCAAACCATATGCTCTTTCCTTTGCAAACTCTTCAAGTTGCCTCATAAAATTTTCTTCTTCAAGTTCATCATTCAGAAAAGTAGTTTTTACATCCATTTGATGTAAAATTAGGTTATAATGAGTCACCAAAGCCATAATGATGAAAAAAGAATCTTTGGTGGAAACTGGAGAAAACGTCTCAGTGTAGTCAATTCCCTCCCTTTGGGTGAATCCTTTTGCTACCAATCTAGCCTTAAATCTTTCAATTTTTTCCATCCTTATCCTTCTTTGGTTTAAACACCCATTTCGAGACTACCAATTTCTAGGTCTTGTGAGGTTTAACTAGTTCCCATACTTGATTATTCTTCATGCTTTCGAGTTCATTCAACATTGCTTCCCTCCATTTGTCTGCATTCTGACTCTCCATAGCTTCTTTAAAACTTGTTGGATCAGCCTCATCTCCAATGTCAAAATCTGCTTCCTATAAGTACACATAATCCGAAATTGCTGTGGATCTTTGTGTTCTGCCAGATATCCTTAACGACATTGGTTCGGCTTGTTGTGGGTTTTCTGTAGTTTGTTCATGTTGTTGGTCAACTGGTTCTTCATACTGAAACAACCAATCTCAACAATTCGAGTATTATAATTTGGACAGTAAAATCTAAAACCCTTTGACCTTGTGGGATAACCTATAAAATGACAACTAATCCTTTTAGGATCAAGCTTCTTCTCTTGAGGGTTATACATTCTAGCTTCAGCCTTGCAACTCCATACATGAAGATGTCGCAGGCTAGGTTTTCTGGTAGTCCAAATTTCAAAAAATGTCTTAGGTACGGACTTACTAGGCACTCTATAGTTTGTTGTTTTGATCGCCTCCCAAAAAAATGCATAGGCAAATCAGTTTTGGAAATCTTGCTAAGAACCATGTCCTTCAAAGTTCGATCCTTCACAGTTCTATTTCTTCTCTCAGCTACACCATTCCGTTGCGGAATTCCTGGCATTGTGTACTGATCAGTTATTCAATTTTCTTGTAGATACCTAGTAAAAAGGTAATATTCACCCCCTCTGTCTAACCTCACAATTTTAATATTTTTCTCAAGTTGCCTTTCTATTTTAGTTTGAAAAGGCTTGAGACTTTTCTGCTATGAGATATAGATAACCAAAATGAGAATGGTCATCTATAAAGGTGATGAAATGGCGATTTCCATCAATTGTTTGATGAGGGAATGGTCCACAAATATCTATATGGATGATTTCTAAAAGATCACTATTGTGAGCTGCACCTTTCCCTTTAGTCTTAGTGAGTTTTCCTTTAACACATTCAATAGAAATTTCGTCATCACCAAAAATCAGTGATGGAAGATTTGTTCCTTAACAAGAATTTTCATTCTTTCCTTTGAAATGTGCCCTAAACGTCTATGACATAACCTAATGGATGTTCCTTCACTTCTATTCCTTTTCTGACTAGATTCAACCATTAAGACTTCACCATCTTTATTGTAATTGAGACAATATAATCCACCTTTATTGTTTTGAATTCTGAGATACAACACATCTTTATTTAATCCAAAATAAAACCAAGTCTTGATAATCTTGAAAACAGAAACTAAAATAAATCATGAATCCAAACTTCAGGTTAACTACTCAAATGGCTTCCACTTCTACTTGCTCTCCATTCCATATGAACATCCAAAACTTTACGACAATCATAAGACTGTCCCTTGTAGCAGTGTACCTCCTTATGGGTCCTCGATAAAGTCGACGTTGTCGCTGCGTCTCAACCCTTCTCCGCTCCAATTCATCTTTATTTCGTTTATAAATTAGCTCCACTATATTTTTTACTAGAATGCCATTCGTGACAAGTTGACACGAGTGACACCTATTAAAAAGCCAAATGCTTCTCCTTTTTCCCAAACTTTTGGAGTTGTTCTACAAGATACATGGTAACTTTTTAATTCGGAAGGATTTTGGGGAATTGGGTTGCACGCTCAATTCCGAGTTGTAAAACTCAAAAATGGCATAATGGTCATTTTGAAAATTGACAAAAAATCCTAGATAGCTGGCCCCACCCCTCACACACATTAGAAACCCCCCGACTCTCTCTCTCTCTTCTCTCTCTCTCTCTCCTCCGCTCGTCGCTAGATTTCAGACGGAGTTTCCGACGCCGTCCAGCAACCTATTCCCACGATACCACAACCAAAATTTGCCTCTCCCTCTCCTCTACCTAACCCACCCAATTTCTCCGATGAATTTTTCGCCGTTTGAGGACTGGAATGAGGAGAAAAATCGACTGAAACTACCACCGTCGCCGGCGACAATTCCGGCCACCTCAGCTCTCACCACCACTTGGAACAGGTAGCCCTCTCCTCCCTCTTGCCTTCCCCTAAGGTGCGTGATACCATTGGTGGCTGTCGCCGCCGTTGTGAAGCCGGAAAAATCCAGTCAAAACCCTCACGGGTTTGGCAGTGATTTTCCTATTTCCAGCCAGTTTTTGGTCGTGGTCCGAGAACGAAAATTACTCCCCTTGATGTGTTTGTTCTATTGGTCTAAATATTGTAGGGTGTTTCGAGAAATTTCCATCGTCGAAAATTTCTCAAGACACGCACGCGCTGCTGGCGCACGTGGCTGCGTGTGGGCCACTTGGTGGTGGCCCATTGTGTTCTAGAATTCCTCCCTCGTCGTCTCGAGCATGACGGTATACTCGGATTTGAAATTGGTTGTCGTATGACAGTCGAATATTGCACCTATTATACGATATCCATGTTCGATAAGTTTGGACCGTTCGATTGGTCCCAATTTCAAATATGTGGTTCTCTGTACCTCTAGGATCATGTAGGAACTCACAGATTGAGAATCGCAGTCCCATATACTCCGAATAATTGATTCTAGGGTTAGGCGAAGCGATGGTTGTCCGATCGTGCGAATGGCTTAGTTTCGACTGCTTGATCGAGGCCAAACTTTCAGGACTTGTTTAGTAGACTATGTTGAACCCATAGGAACTTTTGGATCGAAGATTGGAGGTCGTGGGCCATGCGGGCCCGGTTGACCAATTGGTTGACCGTGAGTCTTCCGAGGTGGTCCCATCTTTCGAAAGACGTAGTTTGACCTTAGAAACTCCCCATTAGTCATACACACACTTTGAGTCCTGGGAAAGTTAGGAGTTTGCTTTAAAAGTTCTCGTTCAAGGTACTTTTGATAATCCGGTCCTCGTATTCTTCAAAAGGTACTCAAGCTCAACGTGCTCAGTAAGGAGGACCCTCTCAGGGTCAAGCAGCATGGGATTATCTATGAGTGGAATTTGTTTTGAATAATCATTGTTTTCAAAGCATGAAAAGTATGCATATTTATATTAATTGAATTATTTTGATTATTGAGATTTTGGAAGTTTAATATTGCTTATTTTGTGAATTGTGGTATGTTATGGAATTATCGATTGCTAATGTTATGTGAAGTATATGAATATTTTGGGATTTGAGGTACTTTGAGTAAAATGTTGTGAAAGCCAACCTTTGGGACTCGGCTTTGTTTTGAGCAAGTGTTCGTGAGTTGGGGTGTAAGCTTGGTTAGTTTGGAGTGCAATTTAGCACCACTCTTTGTACCTCTCATGGTTCAAAATGTTACTTTATACCACACGGGCTAATGTAGGATCCCAGCGTGTGGGCTCACATGCTCGATGTAGGATGCCTGCATGTGGGTTCTGTTTTGATCCGGGCACCTTTAGTCGGGTGTGCCGTAGGCCTTGATGGGCAGTCTGAGCGCTTAGGACTTTGAGTAGCCGCACGGGCGATGTAGGATTCTGCGGCGTGTGTGCTGTGGAGCTGTAGTCCCCCAGTTGGACAGCTCATCCCTAGACGCAGGGTAGAAAGTTGGAAACTCTGCGGGCTAGTCAAACGATCCCCGAGTTGGAATGTTCCCCAGTACAAGTATTGGTGTAGAAGTTATACTATCTATATATACTATTACAATCTTATTCTTATTTTGTTTAGTGAGGATCCTTCCTCGCTTGTTATGCCTACGGGCATGTGTAATGGGAAAGAGAGTGTTTGGAAAGTGAGAAAGGTTCAGTTGAGTCGTTATTACTATACGATATCGGGATTATGGGATTACTTGGTTTTTAACTGCTTATGTATAAATTGGTCTTAATTGCATGTTTTGGCATCGTTTTCTAAAACGGTGGAGTTAGTACATTGATTACATTTATGTTGAAACTTTGTTTTTGTCCACTCACAATTTTCTGTTTTGTGCCGCCCAGACAGTAACTTGATCTGAGCCGAGCAATCGAGCCAAGACTAGTATTTTCGAGTCCCGAACTGTTGTAGGGCATTTCTATTTGCTTTGGTTGTAAAACTAAAGATTTCTCCTAGATTGCTCTGTTATCACCCATGTATAGTTGAATTTAAGGCCAAAGGTCTATTCTGTAAACTGTATGAGATTGCATTGTGCATGCTGGCAGTTGGGATATTATTTATGTTATTTTTGACATGTTGAAATTTTTGGTAAAATCCATTTTTTAGGTAGACTGCCGAAATTTCGGCAGAAGTCTCGACTCCCTTTTTCCTTTCTTTCGGAGAAAAGAATGTTTTTAGTAAGTGGGTCCGGTATTGGGAGGATGTCGGAATAAACCACGGGGTTCAGCACGGATTCCGAGAGGAATCTGGGTCGGGTCCCGTCATCTATACTCTAACACAAAAAATAAAAATTAAAAACTAAAATTGAAATGATTATGAAACAGGCCCTAAATTTATGGGTTTACACAAACTACCTTTTAATGAGATGGAGCAACAAGTATTGAGCCCGATCCGTTTTTGCAAAACCATGGGCTTTCAAGGACGCTTTAAATTTTAAAGATAAAAGCAAAATGTCTGAGTTTAGGGGCTTATTTGTTTACAATTAAAAGTTCTCTTCTAATACATTTAATTCCAGGGAAAAAAATCTCTTTTGCTCATTGAGAAATTCTTGTATAATATTGAAACACAATCATGTGGTATAATCGATCTATTTATTATAATATGAGTGAAGAACGAATTTATACTTTAGGCTATGTCATTGATACATAAAACCGTATGTAAAACTAGAAATAATAAACAAAAAGAGTTCTCTTGGATGAGGTTAAGTTTTTAATGCAACACACTATGATCATCTACCAATTCAGGCAAAAGATCGGAATAGTAACCATTTTGAGAAATGCCAATCGGTGAAAGCTACTTTACTTGGAATAAGCATAAGAAACAAAATATATTGAAGGTGTGAGAAACCCACCTTTTCTTTGTAACACACTCAAAATAACCAAAATCCTAAAACAACACATGAGCCTAAATGAACTCTACTGCCACCACCTGAAGATGCACCACCGTCAACCCCACCACCACATCTAACATTTAAGCCAATGCAAAACCTCTGACTGATATGGGAAAAACCATGTTTCCAATGATCCAACAGCACATGACAGTGAAAACCTATGTCAACCGCACAAACATGGCAAAAACCAATCAAGTAGATTGCAACAAACTACTTCAAATGCGAGGTATAATTAAATTTAGAGAAGATAAGAAGTTGTAGAGAGACGGTTTTAGGAGAATGATTTGATTGAGGAATTAGCCCAAAAGAGGTGATGGAGAACTTCAAATTGAGCATAGCTTAGAAGAAATCACCACAAGAGGCTTCTTATTCAAAACACCATAGTGGACTTATTCACTAACTCAAAAGAAAAAGGAAAGAAAAGAGAGAAGAGAGGAAGATGGACATTGACTCTACTTCCTGCTCCTCTCTATTGAGTTTGTTTTTTTTCTTTGGGACTATCCAAAGCCTCACCTGCATTACGCACATACGTATACACATGTATTCTACAATGTTGTTTCATTTGAGGACTTAAAGTTACATGTCAGTCGTTATGTAAATCAAATATGAAGGAACAAGATGCATATCAAATCTAGCTGCTTGTGCAATACCTCAATTTTTGGCATGTCATATCTGTGATTAGACTAGATTTAATCTTACATCCTTAAGTATCTTTTAAACGCGACCTAACCTTGATTGTGATAAAAGTGGCTTAGACCCTATAATAAGCCTATGATTTGATAGAGAGAGAGAGAGAGAGGGGAATCAGGGAGAGTTTAGCTGTAAATTTATGAGTCTCCTAATTCCAAAATATAAAGCGAGTAAACAAATCAAGTGGCATTGTTTTTGTCGGGAATATATTCTTTACAAGTTCTTAACTATTTACAGGAAAAACAACTTTTAATAATTCAGGAATCAATGTGGGGCCGGAACCAGGAATTTTTGTAGGGGTATGCTAAAATTTTTTTCTTGGCTTCTTCTATAATATAATATACCATGCTTCAAATTGTATAGATTTTTTTTTTTTTTTTTTTTGTAAGGGGGCAAAAGTCTGAAAACAGCTAGTTAAATTATAGGAACTGAACTAGCTAGTTCATTCTTTTTCCAAACACTAACGCAACTATAACCAAATCCCCAATAAAACACAAAAATGGAAGCCAATTAATTAGCAAACAAACAGACAATACAAAATTGAATAATTTATGCACCAAAAATCATATATATAATATATGCTAATTAACACAATGAGAAGTTCTAAAAATAAAACATATATCATCAATAAATATAAACAATAACATCTTAATTGCTAAAATACATTACTTACCGAATTGCAAATGGAACGGTCTCTGCGAAATTGAACATTCAATCTGCAGATATAAGCATATAATCATTGTTGCTATTATTGGTTGTTGCTCTAAGATTCTTGTTACCAATAAATAAAAAGAAAGAGATAAACCTACTTGAATGATTTGGAGGAAGAGAGCAGAGGTTTCAGATGAAAATTTCCTGTTCGAAGCCTGTGTGAAGTTCTTTGTTTCAAAGCCTCTTTGGTTTTTGGGGTTTATGGTTTGTTAATGTTCTTTGGCTGGTTTACTTTTTTTTTTTTTTTTGCCTTCAACACATTATTTTGCAAAAACTCTCTCTAGGGTTGAGAAAAACTCTCTCTAGGAAGCTCAGCCGCCGCCCCGTTTCGGGGTTTGGTGGCCACTCTCTTCTTCTTCCAGCCTGTTCCCACTCCCTTCCCCTTCCTTCCTCACAACCCTCCTTTCTATCTCTCTCTCTCTCTCTCTCCCTGCTGCGGGTTTTTTCTCTTTTCACTCACTTTTCTCTTGCTTTGGTCTAGTTTTGTTTTGGCCTAGATTTCCCTCCACTGCAATTTTGTGGCTGATCTAGTCGGGTTCGTGGCCTTCTGGCTGTTCCATCGGTGTTTTGTGAGGTGGTGGCCTTGCTCCCGTGGTTCTTGGAGTCTACAAGTTTGTTGTGTGGATTTATTTTCGTTGTATTTGCACAGGTTGTGCGGTTGGTTTTGGGTGCCTTCGTTGATCTGTTGTTTGGCATCTCTGGTAGATCTATTCCGGATCTATTTTGTCCTGGGATTGTATTGGCGATTCGGTGGCTTGGGTGGTTTTCCCCTGTTGCCGCCGTGTCTGCTTTGTTGCTGGCCATTTTTTTGCTTTGTTTGTTTCTTTTGCAGATTTGAGATTTGATATTCATGCTGGAAAAATACTTCAGATCTGTGATTCGCCTCTATCTGTGATTCGGTGACAAACAGGGTGACAAAGTGTTGATGTGCAGATTTCTACAGCCTTGGTGCTGATTTTGTTTCAACTCGTTTGTGGTGTTGTTGATCAACTATCTCTTCTAATTTTTATTTGTAAGAGCCTCTGGTCCTTGTTGCATTTGTAATTTAGCCGCTTAGGTGCGTGGTGTTCTATGCCTGATCTTTCTAGGCTCGCGGTATTTCTTACCGTAATTTCTCTGGCCTTATGCGGCCATTATGGGGTTTGTTCCTCCCACTACCTGGACAACTTTATGTGGTTATTGGACTTCCACATTTGTATCAACCCTAAATGAGTATCTGTATTTGTTTTTTACCAGGCCTTTTCGGCTCTTGTACTGGGCTTTACGGCCTCTGTATTGGCCTTTTGGCTAACAACCTCTGTGCCTGATCAATGAATACAATATATTGCTACTTTAAAAAAAAAAAAGTTTAATGACAACTAATATTTTTTCATAGTCTTGTCCGACATTAACAAAAAAATATTCATTCTCAGTCTTGGGATTTAACGGCATTAACAAAAAAAATATTCATTTGACCAATAAAGAGATACAACAATGGATGTGCCTTTTATTTTTTAAAATTTTTTTCTCACTCTTGCCTGGCTTCTTTTCCTGGGTTGAGAAAAAAAAAAAAAAAGCTACTGTGTGTGGGAAATTTGTGGGCTAATATTTAATTATAGTATATTTAATTCATACATTCATGCCTAAATGAAAACTTAGCATTAGATTAAAGCACATCTGAGCCTCTTCCTAGTTCCACCTGGGCAATGATTTTGTGTAGTACCAAATATGAAGGAACAAGATGCATATCAAATCTAGCAGCTAACGCGTGCAATACCTCAATTTTTGGCATGTCATATCTGTGATTAGAATCCTACACATCCTTAAGTATCTTTTAAACGTGACCTAACCTTGATTGTGATTAAAGTGACTTAGACCCCATAATAAGCGTATGATTTGATAGAGAGAGAGAGAGAGAGAGAGGGGAAGCAGGGAGAGTTTAGCTGTAAATTTATGAGTCTTCTAATTCCAAAATATAAAGTGAGTAAACAAATAAAGTGGCATTGTTTTTGTCGGGAATATATTCTTTACAAGTTCTTAACTATTTACAAGAAAACAACTTTTAATAATTCAGGAATCAATGTGGGGAGGAATCATGAATTTTTCTAGGGCATGCTATATTTTTTATCTTGACTTCTTCTATAATATAATATATCATGCTTCAAATTGTCTAGATTTATTTTTGTAAGTGAGGCAAAAGTTCATAAACAGCTCGTTAAATTATAGAAACTGAACTAGCTAGTTCATTCTTTTTCCAAACACTAACACAACTATAACCAAATCCCCCAATAAAACACAAAAATGGAAGCCAATTAATTAGCAAACAAACAGACAATACAAAATTGAATGATTTATGCACCAAAAATCATATATATAATATATGCTAATTAACACAATGAGAAGTTCTAAAAATAAAACATATATCATCAATAAATATAAACAATTACATCTTAATTGCTAAAATACATTACTTACCGAATTGCAAATCGAACGTTCTCTGCGAAATTGAACATTCAATCTGCAGATGTAAGCATATAATCATTGTTGCTCTAAGATTCTTGTTACCAATAAATAAAAAGAAAGAGATAAACCTACCTGAATGATTTTTCAGATGAAAATTTCATGTTCGAAGGCTGTGTGAAGTTCTTTGTTTATTTTTCTCTGTTTCGAAACCTCTTTGGTTTTTGGGGTTTATAGTTTGTTTATGTTCTTTGGCTGGTTTATTTATTTATTTATTTTTGCATTTAAGTTTAATGACAACTAATATTTTTTCTCAGTCTTGTCTGACATTAGCAAAAAAATAAAAGGCCAAATATTATTTCCAATCAAGAGATCATAAGCAGAGAGAATGATAACTACTAATCATAAGCACAAATACCAAATGCCTAAGGCCGCTGTCTTATATCCTAATTAACAATTGTGAATTTCCAAAGAGCTGCTTCAGAGAGGAATCGTTTTTCTTTTGATCATCATTTTCCTATAATTCATTATATATCCATCTTTGATGTCATTAGCCAAAAGTTTCTGCACCTCAACTCAACCCTTGGATGGCAAAAGGATGAACAGACGGGAAGAGTGAAAGTCAAGCAGATCATAATAGATAAAATTCAAAAAGAGAATCCGGATCCTTTTTTTATACCTCTTATAAATAAATATTATCGTTTTTTTCCAAGAAAAAGGTATAAAAATATCACAATTAGATATGCTTGCATAGACTTAATCAAGTGACCGTTTGATGTGTGAAAAAGGAAAGGTGAAAAAGCTAAAAGAGAAATAAAAAGTTGCTATTATTATGTTATATAAAATATGGAGTGCCACTGGTTTGAAATTAATTAAAGAAAGAAAAAGAAGAAACAACATGCAAAATAAAAGGCTTATATAATATATTTTTTTTTCTCAAAAGCTAAAAGTGGGAATATGGATATCTCAAAATCTCCACATAAAATTCAGTTGTCTATCCTTTAATTTTAAATTTTTGTGGAATGCTAGCTACATTTGTAGCTTCTCCCATCAAATTTGTATTATGCAACTGATCAATTGTATGATGGGAACCATACTTCTTGATCACCCTTTAAAGATCATCATCTCTAACAAAAAGAAAAATAAAAACCAACTAGATCGAAAATCATTTGGTTATTCAACTATTTGTCAAATAATAGATGAATCTGGTGTTATGTTCCAACACTGAATTTATTATAATATGAACAATAAAATAATAATGTATAAGGAGCTTGTAGCTCAAGTGGTTAAAAGTATTTATCTATGCGCCAGAGGTCTTAGGTTCGATTAGCCCCTCTTCCAGTATCGTTTGTACAAAAAAAATTATAAAATAAAACAATAATTCATATAGCTTATTACAGAATTTCATATAAGAATGTGGAAATGCAATCATGCAATATAAAGCATGCAAACGGGGCCTCTTTAATGGTGTGATTTATTAGTGTGAATATGCCCCAACTTGCGTTAATGTATATAAAAGAATTGGCGAGTCATGGATAATTGTACCTTGACAAATGCTTTATGAAAGCAGCTTTTTGATAAGAATATATATATAATGATTTATAATATATTTCCTACAATCCAGTCTAATGCAATTATAGGCACCAAACCAGGAAATACACTCCAAAACTATAACTTCCCACGGTAGCTCTTTTGTTCATTCACATAGGAGTTGCTTTTAGTTAGTTTTGGAAAGTCCTTCATTAAATTTTTTGGATAGCTTCGTATGCATATAATTTCGAGATGTCAAGTTTCAGAGAACCATCATGTTAACAAAAGCCG
This sequence comes from Prunus padus, assembly GCA_024362665.1. NCBI lineage: Eukaryota > Viridiplantae > Streptophyta > Magnoliopsida > Rosales > Rosaceae > Prunus > Prunus padus. The sequence continues at coordinate 10,466,010 of JANFAM010000006.1, read as the reverse complement.
GATTAATCCTTATGTCATGCAGATAACGGAAAGGATTGAGGAGGGAGTAGCTTGACATGTTCTAAGCCAAGAACACCAAAATTTAACTTCTGCGGATTTGATGTTGTTTTCTCCAATTTGCCCCCATAATGCACCACTTCTAAAGGAATGGCTAGACAAGTCAAACTCACCGTTTTGCTGAGAGTTTTTATTTTTTCTCGCTCTTTATGCATAATTTCACATTTTGTTAGGTCTTTAAGATTTTAGGAAAGTTTCAATTTTTGTTATTTTCTTATATTTTGGTTTGAGGTTAATTAGCTTCATTTTTTAGTTTGTTGTTCATATTTTCGGAGAGCAAGATTTTGAGGTTTCTATCAATTTTCTAGGATTCGAGCTTTCATGTTATAGGATTAATGTGAGAATGTGAAGGTAAAAAGTCACAATTGGAAAGTTGAGAAACCTAGCAAGAGTTTATAAGGAGTTGAGCTACTCCCCCCATTGCCACTTGTTTCCCCTTATTCCGCTGTGTTATTTAGTAAGAGCATCCACAATCATGCTCTCTATTTTTTAGTTAAAATTTAGCTAAAAACACACAAAAGTTATTTTAGGAGCTCTCTATAAAATTTGAACTCCAATCATACTCTCTAGTTTAGGGAGTCATAAATACTATAGTTATTTTTAAATTCAATATGATTAGTCCATCTGTTTTAAAAATAATATAAAAAACAGTTAGCATTAATTAAAAATTTAAATTATGTATAAAACAAAGCAACATTAAATTATAGGGAGCCACTAGGAGTCCCTTTTCTCTCCTCAGATTTAGGAGCTCCTAGAGGTCTCCCTATTTTAGGAGGTGGATAGGGAGTATGGTTGGAGATGTATTTTTCCAATTCCTCCCTAAAATTTGTCTAAGGAGGTGGTTTAGGGAGTATACTGTGGATGCTCTAATAAAATGTATAGAGAGGTCACCATGGTAAACACATTGAAGCAAGAATCTAAGGAAGCAAATACAGAGTGAAGAGAGAGAAAAGAGAGAACTAATTGTCAATCTACAGCGAACCAGACAACTAGCAAGGTAGTCAACTAGAAAGGTGAAAGCATGATCACAATCAATGAAACAGAAGAATTCATTCGAAGATTCTTTGGTCCACTCCCCATCAGTTCTTCCATATGTGTCTTCAAAAGCACTTCCAGTGTGATAATGTTCCAATTGGACAACTTTTTTCCTTTGATGGTGCTCTAAGTTTTTTGGTATTTATGTCCCTGGCCACATGCGTTTAATTGTCTTTGATAACACTCCCATATAGAAAAAAAGATGTCTTTTATTTTGGTAGGCCTCCAACTTAAAGTTTACTTTAAAATATTAATTCATCTCTTTCTCGACCTTCTCTTTTCTTAATATATAGTCAGAATTGGAGGATAAACAAAAAACCACACATTTTTAACCATTAGATTGAAGAAATTTCAATTACTAAGATTGTATCTAAAATATATTATTAGTTTTTTGTTTTTAGGAACAATTAATACACATTGGAAAAACAAAGGACTTCAAACTTTTTTATTTATTATTTATTTTCTCTCTCGTCTCCTGACTCTGCATCTTCTTCGTCACTCACACTGCATCTGCTTCTTCATCTATGATGACATGAATCTCTGAAAAACAAAAAGACCAGAGAACTCATGCCATTGGTCTTATGAACAAAAAGAAAAAAAAAATTCCAAAACGTTTTTTATATCTCTCCCCAGCACAATTTCCTTCGTCCAAACTCTCCTCTCTCATCAATCTTAACAAAACAAACACTGAGAATATAATTATTAATTAACACCACCTTCAAAAACTGAAACCAAGAATTACAACTCTCCTCTGCTTTCTTTTGTGGGGGGAAAAACAAAGAATTGAAGAAGAAAACTAAATTGCACTAAACTCCATCATACAGTGGCAGACTGGCAGTGGTACTGTTGATGGCTCTCCAGCTTATATTCTCAGTGTTTGTTTTGTTAAGATTGATGAGAGAGGAGAGTTTGGACGAAGGAAATTGTGCGGGGGAGAGATATAAAAAAACATTTTGGATTTTTTTATTTTTTGTTCATAAGAAAGACCCATGGCATGAGTTCTCTGGTCTTCATGTTTTTCAGAGATTCATGTCATCATAGATGAAGAAGCAGATGCAGTGTGAGTGACGAAGAAGATGCAGAGTCAGGAGCGGAGAGAGAAAATAAATAATAAATAAAAAAGTTTGAAGTCTTTTGTTTTTCCAATGTGTGTTAATTGTTTCTAAAAACAAAAAACTAATAATATATTTTAGATACAATCTTAGTTATTGAAACTGCTTCAATCTAATGGTTAAAAAAGTGCGTCAAAATGTGTGGTTTTTTGTGTGTCCACCGACTCATATATATATTCATCTCTTTTAGGCACTTGGATATGTCGAAATTTACATATGTTTACAAATTTGTCAATGTCATTTTTAGGGTTCTGTTCCGCCCGTCAATTGTGATTTCAACAAGAAATAATTGGTACCCGTCTAAGACTTTAGTTGCATATACAACTTTGATTTGGTACCCGTCTAAGACTTTAGTTGCATACTACTTTGATTTAGGGACCCTCGAATCAAATAATACTTTTCAAGATGGAATATATATAAATGCCCTAGTTTACTAACTTATTCACTAGCTGGAATATCTGACAAAATGAGTAGTATATCTGTGAGTGTGAATGGACAATGCCAAGTTCCCCCTGGCTTCAGATTTCAACCAACGGAAGAGGAGCTCTTGCTATATTACCTGAGGAAGAGGGTTTCATGTGAGAAGATCGATCTGGACGTAATTCGTGATATTGATCTCACTAAGTTTGAGCCATGGGACATTCAAGGTACGTAATGCATCTATATATAGGGTTTAATCGTAATGGTCCTTAAACTTATACCCAAGTTTCGTTTTGGTTAATTTTGATTTGATTAGAAAAACAACCAAGTTATATGTAATGTGTTCTGTAGCAGAAAAATGCAAAATAGGAAGCTTACCTCAAAATGACTGGTACTTGTTTAGCCACAAGGACAAGAAGTATCCCAGTGGAACGCGAACAAATCGGGCAACCATTGCTGGGTTTTGGAAGGCCACAGGGCGTGATAAGGTGATATACAGCAACGGTAGGCCAATTGGGTTGAGGAAAACTCTTGTGTTCTACAATGGAAGAGCTCCACATGGAGAAAGATCTGATTGGCTCATGCACGAATATAACCATATTGTAAGTCTTTTTGTCCTTCTAAATTCTTGATGAAAAAAGTATCCTAAGCGGCTTAGAAAGTCTAACTATTAGTTTCTTATTTTGTCACTAACTTCAATCCGTGAAAATCGCACTACCCATGATTGCTGTGATGTTGTCAGATTGTGAATATGAATCAATGATCAACTTGAGTTACTTGAATGTATGGTTACTAACTTGAATATGTTAAAATTGCACGCTTTCCATAATTATTATGCCAAAATGTTGTCTTGTCTTAACTTATCATAATGTGAATCTAAACCAGTGATCTGCTAGAGTAATAACACATTACGAGTTAGTTAGCTCAGCTATTAGAAGAGTTAGTTGTTCATATTCTTAGACTCTGAATAATTTCTTCTTCGTATTTCTTCATGCTTACGAGATCAACTTGATTGTTACTTAAATGTATGATCTAAATTTACAAACAAATTAATGATTTGTAAAGAACATTGCTTTGCCTATAGAATATGAAAATGAAGTACCACTTTCTTACAACTTTAGAATATGATATGTTTTTGCTGTTATTGTTTTTTTTTTTTAAATCCAAGGTCTCCAATGCTATGGGAGGGGCAGCAACAGAGGAAGAGGGATGGGTGGTGTGTCACATATTCATCAAGAAAAAGAAGAACTTGAAAACCTTAAATAGCCCTAGCAATTCGTCCTTCAACTACATGGGAATTAATACTGGTCATATGTTGGATTCCTACTATGATGAAGGATCTTTGGAGCAAATGTTTCAGCAAGTGGAAAGGAATTGTGAAGAAGAGAATAAGGCAGAGGTGGTCAAATACAATACTAAACCCTTAATATACACCAGCAACCAGGTGATTGGCGCCCCTGATCCCAAGTCCTTGCATCAAATTGTCTCAGGGCTCACCAGTTGGGCAGCCTTTGATCGCCTAATTGCTTCCCAGCTCAATGGCCACACAGCTTAGTGCATCGATGATCATCATCAACTCCAATTGCCAAAACCAGGACGTCTATAAGATCAAATCTTAATTATCATGCTCCCCTGGCTAATACGGTAAGAACGATGTGTGTGTACATACATACGTACAGATGTGTATGTGTACAACCACATATATAACGTATATCAAGACTGGAATGTTGGAACATGACCTAAATGTTGGATTTATTGAGTCAAGATGTGAACTATATTATTTTTCCAATATTACTGTACCAGAAAAATGTTATTCAAAAAGGGAAAACCCTAAGAAAGAAAAATTACAGCCGCCAGCCCCCTCTCATCCTCCCCTTCCGTCTCCTCCTTACCCTTCCAAACCTTTCCCTCCCCTCTCCACTTTTGCTCCTCGCTCATCCCCGCCAACACAGCTATCTTAGTTGAGTTTGGTGGTGCTTGGCTGTCTTGGTGACGACGTGGTGGCAAATCAACTTTTCTTTACTTGTTTTATGTTACAGAATCTTTTGAGTTGTAATAAGTGTATCAAGGAGTTTGTTGCATATTTGTAGTCTCTACTTGTATTTTATAATTGTGAGAGTTAAAAGGTTGTAGTTGCAATTGTAGTTTGGTGCGTTGAGGTATATGTATGGTTTTTCCAAGCTTGCTGGAATTTTGTAGGCTCTGTGTGGCTATGAGTACTGTAGAGGTACACCTTGTGTACTTGTTGTTGCTAGTGAATTCCTTTGTGTTTGGATTAACCCTATGTGGTTATTTGTATTTGTATTAAGCATATGTTGTTATTTGTATTTGTATTGGGCCTTATCGCTAACAGCCTTTAGGTTTGAATTATAAATGCAATATATTGCATTTTTTCTCTTTAAAAAAAAGGTTATTTAGCAATGTATAAATCATAGTAAACACCCTTTTTTTTTCAACATTCATTGACTTAAATGTTGGAGATATTGGGTTTAGGGTTGGCTAGATTGAGGTTTGGGGTGCCAATGGGGTCCATCTTAGTGGAAAAAGGCCTTGATTTGCACACTAGTGGTGTCAGGTTTGAATTTTGATGCCACCTTAGTAATGTGTGCAAAAACCTCCCTCTCTCTTGTAGTTTAAACTATGTGTATTTATTAAAATAAAATAAAAACGTTTGGATTGTCATAATTTTAAAATTTGGACATGAAAAAAAATAATTAAAGTGGCTTGGCCCACCCTAAAAGTCAATACATAGAATTCAAAGCCCAATCATAAAGTTGTATATTCCATTTTTCTCTCCCCTTACACATTTACAATCTTGTTCCCTTTATGGCATTCTACTCAATACCTTTACAGTCTCCTCCCAACAAAGGTACGTGCCTTAATTTCTTAGCTAGATTGTTCATTTCTTTATGCTACCTCCCTCCATGATTCTCTCTGAGTTCTCCCTCATCTCTCCCATATTCTGTTCCCATCTTCTTTTTTTATATCTTTAGCTAAGAAAAATAATATATGCAAATTAAAGACAAAACGGTTACTGAAAGTGTGCCCTGAGTTTTTCACTATTTGTCATTGTGTGGGGAGCTATGTAGCTCTCACTGTTACAATTTTCTATTTGCGTGACGAAAAAAATTTGGTCGCGTAAAGTACATTTGAGTCACACAAATCTCAGCGCGACAAAAACTTCGTCATGCTGAATCCGTCGCGCAAAGATCATGAAGAAAGACTTTGTGCGACGAAAATTTTTATTGGTCGCGAAAACCTAGAGCGACGGTTAACCTTCATCACACAAAAGTTTAGGGACGAGGGACGAGACTAATGTTCGTCTCTCAACACTTTGCGCGACGACACTATATTTGTCGCGAGTATACAGCGCGACGGTTCACCTTTGTCACACAGAAATGTAGGGACGAGAGTACTGTTCGTCTCTCAAACCTTTGCGTGACGACGTGTGTTGGCTCGACGAAATTATCTTAGTCGCTTATTTTTCGCGAGACGAAGATTTTCGTTGCCCAAAAATAAAATATATATTTTTAAAATTTAATTTTACGTTTTTTTGTTTTGTAAAATAAAATTTTTTTTTGTAATAAAATGAAATTGCAATAAAAAAATGTAATGAAGAGAAAAAATTTAAAAATTAATATAAATGTATATAGTACAAGAGGAATGTTTAAAATGTAATTAAGAAAGTAAAAAACTAATCAAAAAATGATCCAAAATCTACGTGTTCGTCTTGCAAATACGGCTTGGAGGTCCTGGACATTGTCGACAGGGGTAGAGGTGTGGTGGCCATGCTCGGGTTAGAGGGGCTTGGAGGTCGACGGGGGACCAAAATTTGAGACTGGAATGCCGGACCGAGCGAGGGACTCTAGAAGCTGTGACATCTGGGTACTATACGAAGCGAGTTGGGTCTTAAGCTCGGCCACCTTTGCTGTCAAAGCGGTCACCTGATTGTTTGACTGCGACAATGAAGGGGCTCTAAGTTCCAGCCGCCGGGCATTCCCCATCCCTCGACAATATGTCCCTGGCCTCCTCCTGAGAGTCTCGATCCAAGATCTTCGTCAGGATCTGAAACTCCGCATCCTGTGGAGGATCCACAGACTCGAGCGGAGTATCGGGAGGAAGCTTGGAGGCGGACTCTTGAAAAACCAACTGGCTCTTCTCCGTCATCGTCGCCTGTTTAACATAACATAAAATATTAATTAAAACATTCATATAATAATCATGAAACTTAAATGCGTAAGATAATAATTAAAATTAAAGAATACTTACATGAAGGGACTCATCCAACTCATTCCTAGGTCGAACATAAACGTTGCCAAAGACGTCGATCTGTGGGAATTTAGACCCCCCTGAATTGAACAAGAGAAGAAAAATGGTAGTACGAAAAAATAAATTAATATTAATGACATATTAAAAATTGAATATAAACAACTTTATTATTACCCGCCGCCGCACCTCAATCCTATATGAGAAGGGCCTGGAACTTAAATGGTGGAGAAGAGTCTTCTTGTCCCTATTGCCCATATATATTTGCTTTCGCCTTCTTCTATTATACAAAAAATAAACGTATTAGTTGAAATTGAAATGAAATATAAAAAATTAAATAAACATTAGTAAAAAACATGTAATAATTTTCAACTTAATATAAATAAATAAAATACCACATAGTCGGGCTCTTGAAAATGACAGCAGAGCCACGCCCAACTATCCTCCCACCCCTCAAGCTCCTTCGGGCAACCCTCCTGAAGAGCGACATGCAGATCATCAAATGCGTGAAAATGATGGTGCAGGTCACTCTTCCACTGCTTGTACCTCTCAGCAAAGAGTCTGATGACATACGCCAATGACTCATCATCGAGGTCCTCTAAATTGTAGTTCGTCAGCAATAAATTAATTACATACATTAAGTAATAGAAATATATAGAGTTTGAAGGAAAAACAATTACCTTCCAACAACTGTCCACGCACCTCCGTCCTCATCTCGTCGGGCATCACCTTCCAAGACTTCCATTGCATCAGGCAATGGGTCCGAACGACGTGACCAATGTCGTGGGCCAATGAGCTATGCTGGTCCACCGTTGGTACAGCCCGATGCCGCTCGTCGTATCTGATGTTGATACGACTGTTGGTCACCCGGGTGACCTTCGCCGTCTTTAACTGGCGACAAGGTCCCCGGGTGTTCTTCTTGGTTTCAAAGAAATATAAAATTAACGTTAAATAACAAATCCTACCAAAATCTTGGTCCAAAACAGCTGGAGTTCAAGGACATCTTTACCTGGTTGTGACCCCGACACATCAGTAGCGGATGTCGATGATGTGTCGTCGTGCTGGGGGACGGTGATGACACCTGGCGCTAACAGGTTGCGCCACTGATGACGCTGATGATGCCGGCGCATGGGAGACCCCCGGGACCAACCGACAAGTGGTCCATCTATGCTGGAGCAGTGGCAGCTGATGGTTGAGCCGGGGGAGGCGAACTCTGTGCAGTCGTCACCGCCTTACGACGACTAATAAGTTTTGACATATGCATATTGTTCATTAATATGATTACGCATATAATGAACACACACAATATGATAGCATCGACCCCACCCAATGATATTGATACAGGAAATCGAATCCGATCCAATGATCCGAACACATCGAACCCGGATAACGCATAATAGGTGTAAATCCGTTCGATAGTCGAATGACGTCCGATTCGAAATCCGCGAACATGTACACACTCACAACAACTTAAGTATCGCAACGGAACGAAACCCGCTGCCACACGCACCGGCAGCGAGTGTGGGTGCGTAGAGAAATTTTTCGGCGGTGGAAAACTTCACACCGCCGGCCACCGCTCCTAGGATAGCATCTACCCCACCCCCTGAGCATTTTCTTCAACTACGGCTAGGGACAAACGGCCAAATCATTCTAATCCAAGCATACATATAGCAAGAGTGGGAAGATGAGGTGCGAAAACATACCAAACTCGACGAGGATCTCGCCGGAAACCGCCGAAAAATTGACGGGAAGAAACAGGTGGTTTGCAATCATCACCGCCGGCAAATGGCATAGAATCGGACGGTGATATGGGATGGGTTGTGACCGGGAGGATGAGAGGAGTCGTTTGGGACCGGTGCCAGCCTTAGTCGTGCCATGTGATGCCGAATTGAAGAGAGAGTAAAGAAGGTCGTGGAGAGAGAGAGAGAGAGAGAGAGAGAGAACGATCGTCAATCTGGTTTATTATCAGACCTTTGCGTGACGAACAAACTCCCTCGTCGAGCAAAATATTAAAAAAATTTTGCGCAACGTCAAATTTCAAAATTAGACATGCGCAAGGTGTGAAAACTGAAAAAATGCGCATACTTTTTCACTATTGGACCGCCAAAATTAGACATCTTTGCATGACGAACAAATTCTCTCGTCGTGCAAACCTTAGACCCTAAACCCTAAACTCTAAACCCTAAAATTATACAGTTTTGCGCGACGAATAACGTTGTCGTCGCCCAAACCCTAAAATTATACAGATTTGCGCGACGATTATATTAACGCGTCGTGCAAACCATCTAGGTATAACGTTTTAAGTCGCGCAAAGTTGCTTTTGCGTGACGATTCAATTTACTCGTCGCACAAGGTTTTTTTGGAAATTGTCAATAATATATTTTTCTTGACATAATTTGAATATAATTTGAATTGATGAGTTGAGATCTCAATTAGACTAATTTTCTTGATATAATATAGTGACATATACGTTTTGGGATGTAAGCATATTTTACAATTGGAGAATTACATTGTAGTTTTCTGTAGCGAGTGAAACACTAGATTCAATAACTAAATGGGGTGTTAGTTGGATTGGTCTAGTGTTGTGTGCTCCCAAGTGGTATTGAATTCAAGCCCCCATAATACCCGGGTGTGTAAGTCTTCCTGGTTCCTAATTTTGAACCCAAAAACGTTAATCTGTTCCAAAATCTGATCGCCGGACCATTCTCTAGGTCTGAGGCGACCCTCTATGTTCCCGTTGAACTTTTTATCCTTTTCCCGCCACTCGTGGTCCCATGGCAACCATCTCCGATGACCAAGGTAACAAACTTTTCCATCGTACAACCCAGATGTTACATCATCCTTGCATATAGGGCATGCCATATAACCATTAGTGCTCCACCCATAAACCATTGCATATGCAGGAAAATCATTCACAGTCCACATAATTGCTGCCCGCAAAGTGAACATATTCCCAGTGGATTTATCGTATGTGCGCACACCGTTTGTCCATAAATCCTTGAGTTAACGGCCTTAAGTAAACATCAATTGACATGCCAGGATCTCAGTTATCAAAACAGTCATCATCATGTATTCTTTTTTCATGCATTTCCAAGGCGGCAAATTATATGGGAATACGAAAATCGGCCAAGTGATGTGGTGTTGGTTCAGAACCCCGTACGGGTTGAATCTGTCAGTGGCAAGACCCCATCTAACATTTCGGGGATCGGCAGCAAACTCGGGGAACGTTCGATCGAACTCTTTCCATACCTCCCAATCTGCAACCTAGGTTTCAGGAGCAGATAACGCATGACTTTTTGTGGGATCTTAGTCGTTCTATTCTGCGATGTCATTTTGAACCTCGACTCATTTCATATAGGGCATGTATCCAATGTTTCATACTCTTTTTAGAATAAAATACAATTATTTTTGCAAGCTGGAATTTTTTCATAACCCAATCCAAGGTCATTCAACACCTTTTGCGCGTGTCTATGGTCTTTCGGCAAACAATTATTCGTCAGAAGCATTCTCTTGAAAACCCCCAAAAAGTAATCGAAACATTGGTTTGACATACGGTACTGTCCATTAGTGTAGGCACGTCATCTTCCCCTTCTTGATTGGTGTTTGTCGATGCAAATGGAAAAACATCATTTATAATATCCATGACTTGTTCATTAGGATCCACAATAGGTTCAACATTGTCCCATCTGGTGGCGTTTGAAGACGAAGAATTGTCTAATTGTTCCCCATGATGCTTCCAAGTATTATATGTCTCAATCATTCCATTCCTTACTAAATGAAATCGAACATTTTCAATTGTCTCCCACAACGTGTTGTTTCACCTCCTACAAGGACACCGGATTCTAGTTGCACCTGGGTTGTGTGTACGTGCAAAGTCAATAAAATCCTCGATTCCATCCAAGTATTCGTCTGCGCATCTATTCGGGTTCTGTATCCACCTCCTGCTCATAATTCCTAGAACCACAATCACAGTATAACAATCACAATAACTTCATACAAAATCTTAATGTCACCTTATGCCTCCGGTAAGGGCCCTATCTCATTCGGGAATGCATAGTCATGTCACGTAATTTATAGCTACATAAGATTAGATTTCGACGTGAATGAATTTCAACAGCATCTCGATACAGTTCTTGAGGTGTACCATAGGTATAAAATACCTATGTACCACCCGAAGAACATACAGAGATGACATCAAAATCTCCACAACCGAAACCTAATCTTGTAGCCGTAAATTACGTGACATGACTATGCATTCCCAAACTGTCCAAATAATGGGACAATTCAAGAATTAATTGGACTGCAGTCATGCTTTCGCATCCATGCGCGAAATCCAACTAATTCTCGAACGAGAAACTAAGTTTTACTAAAAATTTTATAAAAAAGTATGAAGTTAATTCGTACATCACAACACATTGTTCTACGTGACGCACAAATTTAACAACATAATATAAATATAATTTCACAAAACAATATAAACATAACAAACTAAGTTTAACATAATATAATTAATTTTATATTTTTAAAATATAAAACGAAGAAAATACATTCTCAATCGTTCTCCACCAATCACTAATCACACATAATATCCCTATAGACAACAAAATTAATAGCGTTAGTACGAATTTACATTAATACTTTTATACTAACGACAAAAAATACTTACCCAATTAATGTAGCGAATTCCCAGCAGAGGCAGAGGCAATCATCAATTTTTTTGCAGTTTGCCTCTGAAATGGCTGAATCCAGATTATATTGGACGAAGGATTTTGCGCGACGAAAACGGATTCGTCGTGCAAAAACTAATTTTCGTCGCACAAAAGGTCATTTTCGTCGCGTACCCCGCGTTTTTCTTCCTAACTTTTACACGACGAAAGCTTCTTTGGTCGCGCTAAGTTTTCTTGCGCGACGATAGTTTTCGTCGCGCAAGTATTTGGCTCCAAATAAAATAACCCTCGTTTTTCTTGCTAACTTTACGTGATGATAACGTGTATTGTCGCGCTAAGTGTTCTTTCGCGACGACAATTTTCGTCCCGCAAGTTTAAAAATATAAAATTATTATCCTCGCTAGTATGCGCGACGACTAAGTTTTTGCGTCGCGCAAGTGTGTCTTGTGCAACGAATTTTTATTTGTCGCGTAAATAGTAAAACTTAGTAGTGTCTATTAGTTAAGAGCGTCTCGCAACTCAGAAAAATGTTAGGCATATCACATTTTTATACCACATGAGGGTCTTTTTTATCCATGGAAATTGTTGAAAGTAATCTGAGGCCTCTCCCATTCTTCTGTCGAGAAGGTGAGCCCATGCTGGATAAACTTCTGGAACATCACTACTGGAGAGTGGCCGTTCTTGATTAATTCTGATATGGTTAAAGGAGCGATGTCTTCATTGTAAAACCTGGCATCAACACTGTTGGCTGAAGACAGAAATGGTTTCAGATCAGCTTTGATCATCTCATATGCTTCCACTTCCTCATTCCACATTAGTAGCTCTTGTTGTAGGGAGGAAGGAATGGACATGCTCTGATGGATCTAATCTCTGCCCATCAGGGCATGGTAAGAAGACATGTTGTCTACTACTAAGTAGGATACCATGAGAGTCTTGGAGCCAATTTTTAATTCTTATAGCAAGATTCCATGAGTGGCAGTATTGGTTCCAGCAAAATTGGAAACGGTTAGCTTAATGGGGATGAGGTTTGCCTTAGTCTTTCCCAACTTTTCTAGTTTCTTAAAAGGAAGGATATTAACTGCTGCTCCTCCGTCAATTAGTACCTTCTTGAAGGGTACTCCATTGATTCTAGCAGATACAAATAAGGGCCTCAAATGCTTAGTCATTGACCTATTGGGCTTAGAGAAGAACACCTGAGGAGGTTTGCCCTTCTTCGCATTGATGAGCCCTAGAATTAGGCCTGAATTGTTCACCTGTAGGACTCCGGGTCTTTCATCACGATTCTCTTGTAGTCCGATTACGGCGGTTAAGTGTCCTTCTTCAAACATGTCGCCCTCCATGCTGCTTAGCTGACCTTTCTGTGGTTGGTAAGTAGCCAGGAGAATGTACACCATGTTCACTGGCATGTTCTGAGGTAGTGAATCCCTTGATTCTAGCTTGACATCCATCATCTGGGTATCTGAATTTCTTGCCTCTTGATTGGCTTGTTGATAGGCTTTCGACACCGTTTCTTCTGATCTCGTATCTTGCTGAGAAAGCGCTAGGTCGAATGTCCCAAAACTTATTACTGGATTTTGATCGAGTTGGGCCTCCTCTGCTCCGATTTCTTCAACATGGTTAGCTTTGGTTCTTAGGCCTAAAGCAACCTCGAATTCCTCATGGTTAAGCTCATATTGTAACCAATCATCATCATCTTTTTCTTGTGTTTCAACCAGTTCTTCTTCTATCAGTAGGTCTGCCTCCAATATTTTCTTTAGAAGTGTGACATGGATTCTGGGCTTCCGTGTTTTGGTCATTTCTCCTCGCAGGGTTAGAGGAATAGTTGCTTCTACTATGTCGGGAATGGGGCAATCTATAGATTTCGGGTGTAACTGGTCTTTCTAGAATGGTCTTCTCTCCCTGGGTGGCTGGAAACGTTCACCCTTGGCGGGCAATTCTCTAGGAAAGAAATCCTTCCTGTGAACTTCATAAGGAGTAAAATCAGCTCGAAATCCTCTTATTGAAATAGTTACGGTTGGTTGATTTACCAATGAAATGCTTGTCTTCTTTCTTTCGTCATTCTTCTTGGTAGCCGACTGCAGATGTTCTGGATTTGGATCAGGGATCTGTCTTTTCAGATCTCTCATAGCTTTTCCATGCTGCCTCATAACCCTTGGAGCCTGAGTGTTAGTCGGTTCTCTTTCGGGCCTGCCCCCTTTTCCGACCATATACCATTTTCCGTCTTTAATCAATGAGGACTTTATCTTACTTGTTGTCCTTTTAGTGATATCATAATGATGTGGAGCTCGATCGACAACTCTTGTACTTGCAGTGCAATGGTGAACTTATTAGATTTGGGCATATCTTGGCCCCGAGAGGGTGATGCCCTGTGTTCGGGTTGGGTCAGTCTCATTTTCCATTTTTCCCTTTCCTCTAGTCTAAGAGCTTTATAATTGCTTTTGGGGAAAGGCTAAGTCTAAACTTCCTCATCATAGTTAAGCCTGTCAAAAATTCTATATGAACCTTTTGGCTCTTTTTCGCCTAAAAGGTCCATATAATTCTGGCCCTGGTTGCTTTAGCCTTTCGGGCCCGTTCCTCTTCATTTTTAATCAATTGTTCATCTATTGTCATATCTTTAGCTGGTATCTCCAAATCACATTCACATTTACATCTGATGCACATGACTATGCCGACTATTATGGTCGACTTTGGTTTGACTGGCGTCCTTGTCGTAGTCTTCCTTTTGTCTTTCCCTTCGATGTCGACGACGAGTTTTCTCTTGTTTTGTCTTTCGGGCCAACCGATTTCAATCATGTTGGTAGGAAAGGGTTCGTTGTTGACCTTCATAATGGGATGTTTATCCAGAAGAATCTTTCCATCGGCTATTAGGTCTTGAATGACGTCTCGTGAATTGGACGCAGTTGTTCATGGCATGAGAAAAAGAACCATGCCATTTATAGAAAGATTTACCTTTCACCTCGCCTAGCTTAGGGAACAAGTGCTTGTCGTCAAACCTAACAACCTTGCTCCTCACTAATTCGTCGAATATGCTTTCGGCCTTGGATAGGACGAAAGAATATGACTTGTGCTTTTGTTTGTAAGGAACAAAACCCCCAGTAGGAGGAGGAATATTTCTTTGCTCTTTGCTTGGTCTGGTGACTGCTTTGAAAGTAATGGGAGTTTGAGGTTTGATGATCTCTGCAACTGATACCTCCGTGTGCGTATATTCTTCTTTTTCTTCGTCAGACTCCTCCATTATTTCAATATGATGGGCCGGATTCTTAGAAAATGTGGGCTTAGAAGCGTTTCTCCTTTGAACTTCCTCTTTGACTAAGAGCTCATACTTCCCAGCCCTTTGAGCTATATCTTGCAAGTCCATGAATTCAAGGTCGTCGAATTTTTTTCTAAGAGAAAGCCTTAGAGCATTTTGTGCCATTTTGATGAAGTGTTTCTGATCCATCGGGATTTTGCACTTTATTTTGAGTTTTTTGAAGTGTGTAATGAAATCGCACTGTCTCGTGGTCCCCTTGCTTCATATCCGTAAGGTCATTGATGGTGATTTCGGGCTCGGGCCTGTAATATTGATCCATAAAAACTCCTTCCAATTCGTTCCATCCTTGGATAGAATTCGGGCTTAAAGTAGAGTACCATGTGAAAGCTTGGCCCGAAAGCGAGCTTCTGAACAACCTTAATTTTAGAAGAGGTTGTGTTTTGATAGACACACATAGTGGGCCGAGAAGCACCCTATGAAATATAAAGCTGATGCGTATAAATCTTCTCCATTAAACAAGTTGAAACTTGGGACCTTGAAACCCCTTGGAAAAGGAAAATCATTAATATAGGCAGGATAAGGCTTTTGATATGTAGGTCTTGCGATTCTCCACATCCTAGCATGACTATTAAAAAAGAGTTGTCTTAAGCCTTCAATTTCATTTTGCATGGCGAGATGATGGTCTTCCTGATGGATAGGTTCATTTGCGACTTGTTGAGGTCCTGGTCTTGCCTCTTCCTCATCTTCCAAGTCTTGATTGACTTCGTGCTGTTTGGGATTGGTCATTTTACCTCTCCCTATACAGGTATTATTGCCATTGCTATGACCGATATGCAGGTTAACACCTATTTGTGGCCTCCATTTTTCAGCATGCATATTCTTCCTCGCCGGTTCTAGAGGTAGAATAGATTCGCCAGTTCTTGGGGCTTGATATTTTGGGATAATTTCCGCAACTGATGCCCTAAAGGGCATGAGCTAGTAACTCCCAACTTCTTCGGCTGTGTTGCTCCTTGTTGCTGTATTCGTTGCGGATGCCGGACCTATAACTTGCCCTTTTACTGGAGTCAGCATGGAGAGAAAAGGCTATTCGAAGGCCCTTTTTCCCTAATATCTTGGGGAAGAGGACTCAGTAAGAGTACTGGTTTGTCTCTACGAGTACTCTGCTTCTCTTGAAGGTACCTTAGTTGCTTTTGAGGTCATATCTCTACTCCGAGGAGTCTTGCTTGGGGCCTCTTGTACCATTTGTCTCATGAGGTCTTTGAAGTAGGCCTTTGTCTCGTTCCCTTGTAAAGTTGTGTTCATGTGCCCCTTGCCAACACTCTTCGTGACGTTTTGGGACATCTGGTTCATGCTCAGAGTCATTTGGGTCATTCCTTTGGCCATTGCCTAAAATCCTTCCTTCATGGTCCTTTCGAGAGGGTCAAAAGGATTCTCGGAAGAGAATTCATGTGATTCAGCCACTCCTTTGTTCTTGTCGTCTGGGTTTGAAATAGAGTCTGCCATGTAGACTACTCATCTAGTTTTCCTCACCATGCATGAATGAAAGTCCCACTAGGCGTGACAAAATATGTTGGTGCAGAAAAGGTCCGCATTGGAATGTCCTTCTAGTGCTCGAGAGCCAAGTCTAGGAAACAAAACGCCCCGTCTAGACTTAGTGTCGATGATGACGAGCCTTCTTTCCGAGCTTGTGAGGGAAAGAGGGATGTTTGCAATTTTCTTGGGCAAAATTGAAAGTTGAATCAGGTTAGAATGACGGAGGGGTGTGGGCCCGATTTCTCCACCTCTTCTGGCCCCAATCGTGTGTGCAAATGCAGGCGTGCCACTACTGCAATTTGGTGGATTTGCGCTCCTTCCTAAACTTCTGAATCAAGCCATTGTGCTCCAAGTGGGGTACTGGCTCAGATGAGTTCTTTTCTATGCCTCAATGAAGATGACTTCAATATTCTTTCAATCGTGCGTTCATGGCTTGGAAGATACGAGTGGTACCTAGCCAAATAGAAAAACCAAGGTTGTGGTTAATGATCCCTCGGGTGGGTTCGAAAAACCTTAATTCGGGCATGTGACATTGGTCATCTCAGGCCCAGGTGTGATGATTCGGGCCTAGAGAAGCCTTGGTTTCAGACTTAAAAAACCCTTTGTTCGAGCCCATCGAGCGATAAATAGTATTATCTTCAAAGTAAAGACTTAAATGTAAATTGCAAGAAAGATAAACAGCAGAAACGTAAAGTGCAAGTAAATTATATTGTAGAGAAAGTAAAGTCCTTGGGAAATGAGATTTCTCTATCCAGTCCGGGCATGAGAACAAGTAGAAACAAAAGCTAAAGATTTCTCTATTTAGCTTAAAAGAGGCAAAATACAGTAATAAAGAACTCGATAACAAGATGATTGGAAATTTCTCTATCCAATCAGTCACAAGTTTGAGCTGATTTTACTAGGTAGCTAGCCCGAATGTTTAAATAGGTATCATACAAAGAAGATGGTAGAGCAATAAAAGATAAACGCAGGAGTTGTCAACTGGTTATCTGGAGAGAACATGTTGTTTGAAAGCTTGAAGGTTTTTCAAGTTATAGACGTTGAGTCTGATTTTGGAGAGAGAGTCCTTGAGCGCTGCTTTGGAGCTTCTATATTTATAGACAAAATATCTTCAGCAATGGCGGTAGTGGGAGAAAACTTGGGTGTAGGTTCAAGTCTGAAAACTTTTCCTCGTGAGTTGATCCAAGAATAGGACAAGTGGGATATTTTGGATGAAGATTAGTCTTGAGGGGAAGAATCCTTGAGCTTCCTCAGTCTGAGAGAGTGGAAGAATGATGGCTTCTTTTGGTGTTTGGCGTCAGACAATCGGCGTGCTTTCTGCTAAGAGACACTAGTCATATCGCTCTTAATGGCAAGAAACCCACTCCAGCTTTTTACATGAGTCACTTTAATCAAGCTCAACCACTTTTGACGTGGTGAGTCTGGCTTGAGATATTTGTGCAAAAAAGGTGTGGGCTTTTGGTTTCATAAGGTCTGAAGCCAATAGAACTACCAATCAAAGGAAAGGCCCTCTTTGGGCCTAGGCCTGAAATAGGAGAAAATACCAAATTTGACATTTTACCAAATATGGTACAAACAATGGGAGACCTTTTTTTGGTCGAAAATGATATTCATTCAAGCCCACACCTAAAGCAGGTGGGAGGGGGACGAATAAAGTCCAATACAACAAAATGCATGAACCATCGATAACAAAGCAGAGAAGCAAAACAATTGCAATCTCATAGAGAGATTCAACATGCCACACACTAAGCGTCGCAATAGTGGAGACATGGGAGACCTCCCGTGATAATACCTGAACCAATGAGGGAGGAGGTTGACGCCTTTTGGTTATGGGTAAAATGAACCATTAAATTCGTCAATTTTAGGGTCATTGATTGACATTTCTAGATGTATTTTTTCTTCTATTATTTGGTAACGTTGTTCACAGTGGCTATTACCAATTTTATTTCTATGTATTTGTAAGGGTTTACATAATTTTGTTGGCTTCCTTGATATTATATGTTGTAATCATTTTAAAAATTCTCACTTAAATTAGTCCCCTCATCACGGCAATTACTGATGAAAAGATAAAACTAAATAATGCATCAAGATGATAATGTGAAATAAAAGAGAACACCAACAATTTAATGTGGTTGGGCAAAAAACCTGCCTACGTCCACGTTGTTACCAAATTCTTTATACCAAGGAAAATACAAGTACAAGAATAAACACTGAAGAGTTTTATACTCAAAATCCGAGCCCTTATCCACTAGAATACACCACTTGCACACCATCCCCCCAAACACCAATGCATAGCCTTGGAATTGGAAAGCCAAGCATACATTCATTTAATGCGTTAAGCCGATGCTAACCATATCATCATCATACAATGGATGCATAATTAATATACCATGTGAAAAATACACCACATGCATTACTTAGTTGTTGCGAAACACGTAAGTCTTGCACTTAGGAGGGACCAAACGACGAACACTTTGCACCTCAACCATTAGCTTGTTCAGGATATCCTTAATTTTTTTGAAATCCCTCCTAGATCGGTCACGTTCTTCAAGGGCCACATCTTGCTCTCATCTCGTATATGTCCAGCACAGCAGTGGCGAAAGAGGCAACCTGCATGAAGCACATCCAAAATTAGACTTGAACAAGGTTAGGCCTTGCTCTTTCAAAGCATGATTGTATTGGCTATGAAGTCCTCAGCATGTATATGGATTCTTGAACAGTCGACATATTAATTCACTTTCCAATTTGATTTACTAAACAAATCCAAAGAAAGTTAAGGAGAACGAATCTAATAACAAATAACAAAAGAATTTAATTTGATACAAGAATTCAAAACCCACCAGCAAGCTGCAGATGACTCTTGACTTGGAGCTAAATCAACCTGCATGGCCTCTCTAATCTGCTTTGGAGTAGCCACTGCACAACAAGAGAACACAAAATATGTGAAAAATTAGATAAATATCGAATATAAAATGACGAAAATGATATATTGTACCCGAAAAAATCGAAAAATTGCCATAATTAATTAGTCTCACCTTCAGGACCTCCACGGAGACTGAAGGATTTTGCCTCCATGTTGAGATCACAAGAGACCAGCGGCATCAGACTTGGCTCTATGTTCATCTGCTTTCCCATATTTAACTGAAATACAAACGAATACAAATCTATTAGTGTTTGGCCTAAATATTTTCTCTCAAACAAATCTATTTCATAGGGAACAGAGGACGTCCAAATTTTAGGTTTATTCACAAAAAAATGACGGACTGATTTTATAGCGATCGATAAGCAAAGAATTAAATTCTTTGAGCCACAGCACGAGTGTTGCTATCTTCATGTTTTATATACATCATTGATCACACCATCATCACAGGATTTATCTTTTAGTTTTTTTTTCTTTCTTCAAAACCCTAATAGAGTTGTCCTGCTTTAGGGCTAGGGTTGAAAATCATAATTTCGAAAAAGGGAAACATAAACTGAGAATATGGTAAAACAATAACCCTAACATAAAACTTTATATTTTACCTCTGGTAAATCATCGATTCGATATACTGATTTGATTTGAACCATTAGGCTCTTTGAGACCGTCACCATCTTCCTATACAGACCTTCTTCTTCTTCTTCTTCTTCTCCTTGGGAATCATATTCCTCATAAACCTTAACCATTATAATATTCTTCTCTATGGAAGCCAAGCCAGGACCTACTTAGAAATTAGAGGAGAAAAGATGGTGGCTTTGTGCACATATTAACCCAATCTTATGTGCTTTTATAGATGAAGTGCACTGTTCTGTAGGGGTGGTTTGTGAAAACAAAGGGGCTTGAATCTGTGTGCCAATTTGGTATTATGTTGACAGGTTTGATTTTATCCGGTAAAGGGTGGTTTTGTCAAGGATCTGCTTGCTTTGCAATATGAGAAATATCAAAACTATTGTCTACAGTTTTATTGTATAAGGGAGGGAGATTTCTCTCTCACACACAACTATGATACCGTGGGGATTCGAATCAGAGACCAAAAAAGCACTAAACTATCAAAGTAAGTGCAATAGCACTGTCATGCTAATAGCGGGCAACTAATAATTGTGCTTACAACAACAATTGATAGATGATGTGTTCAGTAATAATGGTAGGATATCAAAACTTTGGGGCCCGTTTGATAATCATTTCAATTTTAGTTTTTAGTTTTCATTTTTTATTTTTTGTGCTAGAGTGAAGACGAGATTGAGAGGGAAGATGAGAGGGGAGGAGGGAGGAAGGAGTAACAAAAGTGAAAACAAAAACTAAAAACTGAAAATCTATTTGAAATTGTTTTCACTTTTGTTACTCTTCCCTCCCATCCTCTCCTCTCATCCTCTATCTCAATCTCATCACCACTCCCATTCTCACTCTCATTTTCCTCCATACTCTACCATAAAAAATGAAAATGAAAAACTAAAATTGAAATGGTTATTAAACGGGCCCTTAACTTTTCTAGATGAATAAGATTTTATTTAAATAAAACAAAATAGGTAAGCCCAGCCATGTACAAACAAACAATGCAAAACTACCCTAAAAATCTTTTCTAGAAAGGAAATAAAGTTAAAAAGAAAAACCCCACCTAACCTAAATTTTTTTCATGTTAGGTGCATGCATGGCATCTAGTGTTATTTATTTCTTAATATCCAGTGTGATTTATTCCTTAATAGATGCATCCTCGCATATAACCATTTCGAATGCACAGCATTCCTTACCAAAATCCTTATAATGAAAGTTAAAGACAATTTTGTTGTATCAAATAATTGGTCACACTACTACAATTATGTTAAACTACGACACACAATAGATGACCCTTTATATAAAAACTATCGTGGTGTTTTAAAAGACGACGCGTGTTATAATACTGTCACGCTAAGGTACTTAATACACCATGCGTTGGGTTGATTTTTAAAATTACAACGATACCTTATTTAGGACCATCGTGTTTTTAGGACACGCTAAGCAGAAATTTCACTTTAAGTTCACGATCGCGAAACCCTCGCTCTCTCAAATTCTCAAATTCTCTCACCTCCTTTCAGAATACCCGTTCTCTCTCAACTCTCTCTCACATCTATGAAGCACATCTCCCTCGCACCTTCCACCGAACTTGACGAAATCACCATCTCTGTCACGCCGTTCAGGTCACTGAGCTCTCCAAGATGGCCATCTCCATCGCACAGTTCAGTCCACCGAGCTTGCCGCATTCGCCATCTCCCTCACGCTGCCCATGGCAGCTACCCTTCCTCGTCGCGACCATTTTTAAGCCCCCAACTGGATTCCCATCTTCCATTTTACTAGCTTTAGATTAGATCTTCTTACTCGTACACCAAAAAGGTACGAAGCTAATTTTCTAGGGTTAGCTTAAGGTTCTTCTGATTTGACTTCAATTTTTATTTTTTCTTGTTTAATATTCTAATTTTGTAATTGTAAGTAAGTTCTTGTTTTCAATGCAACTTATATTTTTATGATTTGATCATTGTAGATTAAGTTCTCGCTTTTACTCAAAACTGTCGTCTTTATCTATAATAGACAACGGATCTTTTAGAAAAACCGTCGTCTTTACCTCTAATAGATGACAGTTCTTTCATAAAAACTGTCGTCTTTACATCTAATAGACTACGATTTTGAGTAAAAGCGACGTCTTTACAAATAATAGACGACGGGAATTTACCGTCGTAATTTTATGCACCAAAAGATGTCGGTCGATTTCACGACAGTTGAAAAACCGGATACACGACGATGGATTACCGTCGTCTATTTCGATTTTTGTAGTAGTGTTAAGTTAGCTTATATATTGGACTGAGTTTTTTCAGAAAGACAAGTTTTTGTGGTTACTTGATAGTGTTATGTTTCTAGTCATCTGCACTGAAAAACTATTTAAGCATATGTGCCTTGATCACCTCAGATTTAGCAACTCCGAAGTTTAAATCCCTTCTACCCCAGAATCCTGTGAGTAATAACATAAATAGTCATTCATTTTCGATTTTTGTTAATGTTTTTTTTATTAAATAGCTGCATAAATAGCTGTATATATCATAGCGTTCTCATGTATGACTAGCCAAGCTTTATCAATCTTATCTTTTCGGATGACTAGTCATCACGTGTTATTGCCACATCATTATTTTTTTAACGCGAGTTTCATTCTTAGCCTGTTATAGCCTTTCTTATTTTATTTTAGCTTTCTAAAGTTTGCTTGTTTGTTTATTAACTTGTGCACACTACTTCCCTCCATCTTTTGAAAGAGGCATTTCTACTTCATGCGTATCAGTTTAACACATATGCAAAAATAATTTGTCAACAATATAAAAAGAAAAATCTCTGCAGATGTCAAAATGTGATTGATAAAAAAAAATATGAGTTCCTACTTTCAGGAAACGCAAGTATTTTCCTTAACTTGTCAACCATATCCTTTCCACCCATTCTCACCTCACCCCAGCAACGATATGAGTACCATATTTTTCAATGAACGTGGAAAAGTTACTCCTTTATATTAAATCACATTACATAATAAGCTTCTTTGTAACCACAAGCGTTACATCAACATGGGTCTTCGGATTTTATTTTGGCCTCCCTGACAATGCTGCGGACTCGCAAGACTAACCCGACAATAAGAATTGGGGCGCCAGAGCAGATAATGACGAATACTGACAACTCCCACCAATGCTTAAATGCTTGGTTGTTTATTTTATTTATTTTTGGTCAGAAATGCTTGGTTGTTTGCGCTGTTGTCTTGGGGGGCATTATTATCAGAGAGAGAGAGAGCAGTGTTGGTTGGATTTATGAGCTTGCATCTAATGCGGCGTCGTATGACATGTGGGTGGACTGTATTGTAATTATTCCACATGTCTTACGTATAGTGGATGGTACATCAGCCACGTGGTGTATCCAGAACACCTAAAAATTACTTCTCTTCCCCAGCCACCATTCTCAACTCAACCTCTCTAAGGGGTTGACTGTAACAGATCAAACCTATGGGGTCTGCCTGTAATTATGCCAAAACTCAGTGGATCTAAATGAAATTCTCCCAAAACACATTTGTCATCTACTTAGGCTTGGAACCTCCTCATTCGATATACTTTTTTTGCATGAGAAAGAGAATTAAGAATAATAACAATAAAACACAGCCAGTATTGTGGACAAGTCCACCACAAGCACGAGTACATTTATTACCTTGGAAACAAAGCTTACAATACTCAATCAAGCAACATAAAAAAACCAATACACAACTTCAAATTCGAACTACCTTAAAGATGTAGAGAATGACAGCGATTCAAACTGGACGGGACCAAATTTCTCCGACTAGCCTCCTCAGGGGTGGAGCCACATGCAGGCCTGCCATGGCCGTGCCCCACAAACTCCATGAAAACCCCATTATTTCTTAAGCATCATATGCAATATTAGTTAAAATATAACAATATAATATTGAATTTATAATACTGGCCCCCCCACATATTACCTTCTAGCTCCGCCACTGCCGCCTCCTTATATGTCATACAGCAACTCGGAAAATGATTTCATGTGTTCAGATTGCAGAGTAATAATCAGCGACAAACTCCCATCATTAGTTGCACTCGGCAATAGCAATGACATCCCATCCCATGGATATGCACGACCAGGCCCCATGAAAATGGGTCGACCCCAACCAAAATCAGCTTCATGAATCGGCAGCCTCATCCAAGTGTTTATTTGAAGATGCGGGCACCAAATCGGACGAGGCCCGACAGGAGGTTGGGAAAGACAAGGAGTTTGAAGCTCAAGATCAAGATAGTCAAGGGCTGATCTAAGATAATTGTTGTCCATCCGCGCCAAAGCATTGTGAACACAACTTGCAGCATACCACGTTGGTTTCGACTGGATATCCCTTGCTGCAGCAACGTGCGCAGTTCTAAAAGTGACATTGCCGAAGAAACCAGCCGGGAGTGGGGGTTGCAATCTGGACCGTCCATCAGTGGGAATGCGTAGTTTGGTGTTTTGATCATCAGGAAGTTTACGTGCCTTGCAAACACTTCTCCAAATGTGACCTGCCAAAATCTCAAATGTGGTATAGTTGATTGGATTACTATTGTTCCCAGCATCTTCCTTAGACTTGGATTTCAAGATGTTGAGCTGCTCCCGCGTCAATATAAAAGTGGACGCAGTAACATTAGTAGTTTTTTGCAGATCATAAACTAATTCCTTTTCTGCACTGGTTTCGAATTCGATGTGGTGGAATGCAGGCTGAGGTGGGCTTCGGGCACGAAGTATGGTCCTGTCCATGAAAGGTGGATTAATCTTTGTGACATCACCACGAGCAATAGCAGACCATGTATTCACGAAGTGGAGAGCAGAAGATCCATCTGCTACGCGGTGGTCCATGGAAACACCAAGTGACACTCCACCGCATTTGAAGTACGTGACCTGCACATATATGGAGACAGTAAAATCCAGAATCATATAGATTATAACATATATAGTTTGTTTCTATTTAGGATCCCTCAAATAATTTTATTTGGTAGACAATTTGTAGGGTTCTCAACTAATTTTATTTTAACGATCCAAACTGTGTATTTTATCAAGTTTTCATTCATAGACAATTGAAAACCATTAAGACATCTAGTTACGACTAATAAAATAGACCAATACAATACTTCAAAAAAACACTAAAGTGACAACCATTAATTGAGTGGTCAAATGGTTGATGTGATTTTTCGTATAGATGATCTTTCAATTAATACATAAAGGATAGACGGTTTGAATTGCTGAAATACAATGCGAAGTTCTATATTTAATTGATCCTATATTTACTAAGTTGCACACCGTACCACAAAATCTGGTAAACAGATCTGAGGTAAAGGGCAGATGCTATCCTTCAAGTTTTATAATATCGTATACTTAAGGCGGCCATCAATTATGATGGGATGAACAATATAATCTAATTAGTAATATATAAAATGAGACCTTGGATGATAATTACTAAATACCTGTAACGCAAAAATGGGAAATGAGGATATCCCACCAGCGTAATCAACACCGGGGATGAGCTCACGAAAATCGGGGTTGGGCACAAAATCACCAAAATCATCGACGGCAGAGATGCTCTCCGCTACAACAAAGAGCACTCCCTCCGCATTGCAATCAATCTCCGTACGGCCATTCTGGTCGTTGAGCTTGTAGCGACCGGCCATGGGGTAGAAGGGCACAAGGGCCTTGCTGAGGGCTTGCTTGAGCAGTACTAGGTCAAAGAAGTTCTCGTCACCTCTTGATCTGTAAAAGTAAACATTTGACGTGTGATAGCGCGAATATTGTAGGTCCAAGTTGGAGAGCCACAGCGAGCCTCGGGGCGTCGACTCCTCTGCAGGCTTCACCATCGTGGACTCTTTTATGCTCACTGTCACCTTCTCCGCCATCTTTTCTTCTTCTTCTGTTTCTTTCTTTTTTGGTTTTCAAGAAGAACACATGTACGTTCTTTTTTGTTGTAATAAGAAAAGAAAGTGACAACTTCTTTCTTGTGATTACAACTCAAAACTGAGGAAGGGAGAGTATGAAATCCAAATCTTAGAAGAATTGATTCATAGAGAGACCCCAAAAGATATATATAGCCCCTAAACTTTAGACAACCCACCAAAAAAGTCCTCCTATAAATTATAATTACAAATTGGACATACATTTTTCAGCTACCGATACATTTAATTTCTAACTAACACGTAGCCTTTAATTTCTCAAACAGTTGAGATATTTCAAACCCAGCAAACAACAAGTTGCAAAAAGCTGTGGCTGTCCAAGTTGCCACCCCAGCATCCAATGCCACTGAGCAAAAGAGAATGAATGTGGTCCAAGGGTGATAGTGTTTTTGATATGGTAAAAAGTTAGGCAACTTATTAAGATTTACAGCTGCTGGACAAAGAGAAATATTCTTCTCTCCCATCCCCTTTTATCATTTTGTGTGTGCTGTGCTGTGTGTGGACTGTGGTATATATATATATGGCAGACTCAGACTCAGACTGCAGGCTACGATTCACAGAGAGAGAGAGAGAGATTGGGCACGGGCACGAGCCCCTAAAACCGACGCGTTCCGGGTTCTCTCTCGCTCAGGTCCTTCGCTTTGTTTTATGGGTGGTGCTAGAGGCACCAACTTTGAAGACCACCAAGATTAACTCTAATAGAGGTGTTCGCTAATACAATGGCCCCACGCTCTATTAGAGAGTTGGTGTCCAAAGTTGGAGAAATTTTTAAATGTATCAGACACCACGCCACGCACATCATCCACTGTGACCTGTGACATTTTAATTACTTTAATTTATTGCATTATTATTTATAACACACACGCATCAGACGGAAACATTCCACACGCCCTACACCTAGTGGATAAGACACCAACCACGTGGTGTCGAAAACACCCAAAAATTACTCCTAAAATTGGTGTCTCTAATATTTTCCTTGTTTTATATATATTAATTATAGGCCAAATTGTCAATGCGTGAACCACGCCACCACACGGGTTTGCACTGTGCATGCATGCCCATAGCCCACTCAGTCAGTACTATTACTATATATATATCTCTCACGTACTCCTTTCTTACGTACGGTCTACTGTTTTCACTTTTGTCCCACTGATTTTCGCCGACATCCTTACGGGTGTCGTTTCCGGCCTTTCTTTTTCTGTGGGATGATGAATCATGATCATGATGACGACGATGTCTGTAGTGGCTGGTTTGAGTGCCACAACTTCCTCCTCATCATCAAGTACCTCAAGGACTTGACTGTTTATTTGTAATTTTCTTGGTGTTTTTTTTTCTCATAATTTCATCTCCAATTATTGGGGTTTCGATGAATTCTTTGGGGCTTTAAAAGCATCTCCCCATAGCGTGAAATTCTATATCCGGTGCTTTATATTTGGGGTCTGATTTTTTATTATTATGTAATTTGATTTAGGTGCTATAAAACAGCCCATGTGACCATCCCCATCACAGCCAATAAAATCCTATTAACAAACCTACCCCACATAATGTCTGACCAATAAAATAAAATATAAAAACTAACCCAACACACAAATAAAATCCCATTAACAAACCTACACCACATAATGTCTGACCAATAAAATAAAATATAAAAACTAACCCAACACACAAATAAAATCCCATTAACAAACCTACACCACATAATGTCTGACCAATAAAATAAAATATAAAAACTAACCCAACACACAAATAAAATCCCATTAACAAACCTACACCACATGTCTTACTAATAAAAACTAAAAAATAAAAACTAACCCCACACCCACACAGGACCACATTCATTCTCTCTTGCTTAGTGGCATTGGATGCTGAGGTGGCTTTCATGGCAGATTTATTGTACCTTCAAGGTTTGTTTGGTACGACAGACTGTTATGAACTGGGTAAATTCTGGATTTGTTTTGGATTATTTCCGGATTAGCTGTTTGGATTAAATCTTGGCCTACGTTTGGTCCGCGTCGAATTAAGAAGTTGGATTGTAAAAATAGTAAAGATATATGTTTGGTGTTGTGTCCGACTAAAAAATAATTATTTTAATATTTAATTTTAATTATAAATAAATAAAATTCTAATATTTATTTTAATATTTGATATTTAATTTTAATTAAGGATTTTGACCAAAAAATAAATAATAATAAAACAAATAAATTCTAATATTTTTTAAAGGCTAAACCTATCTTATCTCTTTTTTTTTTTCTCCTTTTCTTCTTCCTTTCATTCCCAACACGTTTTTTTTTTCTTTCTTCCTATTTTCTTCTTCTTCCCAGGCCAAGAGTTGCACCAACAGACCAACCAATGGAACCGTATTGCATCTGGAATTCATACCTACAACACCAACTTTTTCTCTCTAATGATATTGTAACAATAAAAAAGCCTCAAAATCATATTGATAGGTTCCTTGTTGCATCTCACCCACATCCTTTTGGCAATTTTAGTTTCTGGCCTTCAGACCTTCCGCTGCGAACTCAAGGACCTCCTTCTACACGATCAAGCTTCGTTGACCTCTCTCCGACCACTGGAGAACTCCATCAGCAAATAGAGTCACTGGAGTGACTATGCCGTCTCCCTCTCTCTGTCTCCCTCTCTTCCTCTCTTTTTGATTTTGATTGTTCTGAAATTTTGGTGGTGGTCAAGCTCCGGACTCGCGTGTTCAACATAGCACTATCGCTATTTTGTGAACCAAGTTTCGGGCTCGCTGTATTAGACAAGCGAGTCCGATGGTTTTTTCCCAATTGGATTATACAATCCCATTAAAGCTAATCCCCTCCCTTATCTTCTAGGTTTGCAGGTGTTGATAATTGATCTGTTCTGGATCTAGATTCTGGATTGCTTGTTCATAGGTTTATGACTAGTCAACTACTATCATATTGCTATTGGACCATTTGAGTACTATTGTTGTCACATGTCTACTTGATTAAAGTTTAAATTTACCCCTTCCACCTAAGTACCAATTACAAGAACCCACTTGGCTTGAGGAACCATATTGGCTTAGTGGAATCCATTCATCACTGAAATGGCACTATATAATTTGTTTTTAAAAAAAGGCATGTTTACAGTAGCAACCAATGGTATATTGTTTATTGTAACAACCCGGTCCTAATTTAAGGATAAAAGATTAAAATATTAAGGCGAGGGACGATTTTACCCCGGTTAATTTAAGGGAATTAAAAGTTGACTTTAAGATCGGGAAAGAATTTGGTGGAACGGAGGGCACCGTTGCGTCCGGCTCGTCGAAACGAGTTCGTGGACGTGCGGAACACCCGATTCCGAGCCCGAACGAACGTTTAAAGGTCTAAAAATGGTAGGGGCAATTTTGTAATTTTGAGAAAAAGGGATTAAAAATCAGAAAATAGCTGGCCAATCGGCCAGCGCGTGGAACCCCCTTCGTCTTCAACCTCCCGATACCTCTCTCTCTCTCTCTGCAGGCGAACCGGTGGCCACCGGCCACGTTTAAACCAAGCCAACCCGCTGCACCTTGCCTCAAGCCTCCTCGTCCTCCTCGTGTCATCCCTGTCCTTGGTTTCACGGAAACCACCTCGGAGCGGCTCTGCAAGCTCGAATTTCAACCGAGCTTCGCCGTCGATTGCTCCGTTCCGGCCACCAAATTCGTCGGTCCGGTGAGTTTTCTTCTCCTTTCTTCGAGTTCTAGATGTTTTCGAGGTTGGTTTTGGCTGATTTGAGGTGTGGGAACGAATTGAAAAACCTAGGTTTTAGGTACGGTCGGGTTGAAGTTCCGGCATGATTCCGGTCGGTTCTTGGCCGGTTTTCAATGCCAAAACACTCCCCTCCACCCACTGATCACTTAGCCATAAGCTTTGCCCCGAAATTCCAAGATTTTCCGTCGCCGGAAAAATTGCTCAAGCCACCCAACCTGGCCGCGCGTGTGGCGGCGCGTGGGCCAGGTGGTGGCGGCGGTTCTTAGTGCCAAAATGTCTCCCGTAGTCTCCCGAGCGCATAGGTATGCTCGAACGAATTTTTGGAAACCGTTTGAGCGAATAACCAATGTTACCGGTTAGGTTTAACTAGGGTTAACCCGGGTTCGATAAGTTCTAACCGTTGGATCGTGTTGAAACTTGGAAGTTAAGTATTTGGAAATTTTAGAAACCGATAGGAAGTTACGGATCGTCGTTTGGAGGTCGGAAACCTAAGGAACGAGTGAATCAAACCCATTAAGGATTTAATCGCTTATTTAATCAGGGACTTCCAAGTTAACTAAAAGGCTTAATTTGAATTCAAGTGGGCCGGAAACCTTTCTAAACACAATTGAACATTTTAGGCCCGGGGTCGGGTTTTTCTATTAAATTATTATGCCGAGCTTTGGTGAAGTAATAAATGGTTTGATTTTCGTAAATAGGTACTCGAGCTTCGGCGGAGGTGCAGGAAGGCCCTTCTAAGGGTCAGGCTAGCTCGGACCAACAGTGAGTGGACCTTTGATTTCTATAAATGTTTTTATTACTTAAATGCTCATTTAATGCTTTTGTGGAATTATTGATTTCCAAATATTATTTATGATTTGCATATTAGAATTTAATTGAATTTATTGAATATTTTCTATAAATTAACTTCCGAGCCTAAGAT
This sequence comes from Prunus padus, assembly GCA_024362665.1. Classification (NCBI taxonomy): domain Eukaryota; kingdom Viridiplantae; phylum Streptophyta; class Magnoliopsida; order Rosales; family Rosaceae; genus Prunus; species Prunus padus. Next base: position 10,435,588 of record JANFAM010000006.1, on the reverse strand, counting down.
GGGATTTTAGATTGAAAAGCATGATTTTAAGATTTGGATTTTAGAATGGCTTGAGGAAAAGACTTGTTTTTGAGTTATAAGATTTGGGAAGTTTTCAAACCACTCTAGGTACCCTATGGATGTTGCCTTCGGAAATATAATGATGCCTACGGAATAAAAATTGATAAAGGTTATTACCCGGTCTACGGACCATTGTTGCCTTCGGTTTAAGTCTGCGCGCATGACTCACGCCCCACGAGTCTCGGGACGCTCGGACCGTGCGGCGAGGACGCAGCTTCGGGTAAACTTTGTGTTTTCCGAGTCTAGCGAGGACGCGGCTTAGGTTGACTTGGTGTCTCCTAAGTCTTGCGAGGACGTGGCTCGGACCGACTTTGTGTCACCGAGTCTTACGAGGATTGGAATTGACGGTTGAATATTGGAATTGACGGAATTGTTAAGGGTATACCTAGGTGGATTTTATTTAAGTTGATTTGATTAATATCTTCGTTTATGAATAAGAACTTTTATGTTGATGAACTTTATAAATTTGATTTTTAATACATACTTTAAATTATTGCTCGTTTATAGAATTGTTTTCAATGCTTTAACTGTGGGGCTAATTAGTTGTTATCTTTTTCCTAAAACTTATTTTTTCGGTCCACTCACATTTTCAATCGCTTTACGCCCCAGTCGTAGGTTGTAGCAGAGCACCACCACCGCCCATCATCACCACCACCACACTTCTTTGACCTCGTGTAGGGTCCTTGACCCGAGAAGAACTTTGTATTTATTTATTTTAGTAGCTCAAATTGCCCAAACTTGTGTGAGGCCCGAGGCCGTACTTTTAAATTTCTCACAAGTGTGAACTTAACTTGTGCGTGCTGAAGTTTGTGGAATTAAAATTGTGCTTTCGCAGGTGTAAAAGATTTGGGAATTGAGCCAATTATAGGGGAGACTCTGCCGAATTTTCGGCAGAAGTCGAACCTTAAAACCCTTTAAAAACTCAATTTCTTTACAAAAAAGGGCAAAATGGTCAAGTGGGTCCGACACCCGACAGATGTCGGCCACGGACAGGGCTTGGCCCGGATTCCAAAGCGGAATTAGGGTCGGGTCCTGTCATTTATTGTTCTTTTGAGCACCTTCTCACCTTTGTGATACTTTTCGGAAGCCTTAAACCCCTGATTATATATTTATATATGGAGTGCTTACCATGTTTTTGCTTATATATGTATGAAATCAAATCCACTAACATAAAAGAAGCTGGAAACGACACACGACCGGACTTTAACACCACGCAGACATCCGCATTAGAGAAAAACTCTATATATATATGGGTAAAGTGCGGTTTTACTGAATTATAAGGCAATTCGAACTTACTGAACTATTTCGTTTGCCAATTTAGTCCCTCAACTCGTAATAAATAGTCAATTTCCCCCTTACAGTTAAGTTTATCTAATTCCATCAACTTTTCTGTTAATAACAAGGGCAAATTTGTAATTCTAACTTAAAATTCATAAAAATATTGTAAATAATTAACTTTTAGAAGCAAAAAAATCTTTGGGAGAGAAGAAATCGGTGGGGGTGGGGGTTTTGTGGGAGAATATATTTTTTCTTCTAAAAGTTAATTATTTACAATATTTTTATGAATTTTAAGTTAAAATTACAAATTTACCCTTGTTATTAACATAAAAGTTGATGGAATTAGATAAACTTAACGGTAAGGGGAAATTGACTATTTATTACGAGTTGAGGACTAAATCGGCAGGATGAAATAATTCGGGGGGTAAGTTCAATTGCCTAATAGTTCAGGGGGCAAAATGGCTAAAAATCCTATATATATATATACGATTATTCTCTTATCCGGATGCATTAACGTGCGGAACGTACGGATGTATGTGTAAATAGGCAAGAAAGCAAAGCGGGGGTAGTACAGAATACACTGCATCCGCACGATAATAACGTCCGGATATCCGCATAAGAGAATTTCTGTATATATATATATATTCCTCTTTCATAAGAATTTCACATTTAGTTTATTTTTATGTCAAAATTGAATAAACAATTCAGGAAATCTAATACTAATAAAATAAAAAGAAGAAGGAATCGATGAAATGTTGCATGATCTTATTTGGGAACTTGAGCAAGGGAATTTGAGGGACACCCTTTATGGTACCCTACTAAATTTTTTCAACGATCAAAACTGTCTATTTTTCAAGTCTTCATTCATAGATCATCTATTCAAAAAATCAGACATATTGAAAATCATTAAGGCATCTAATTGAGAATAACAAAATCAATGAACACGGCGCATTAAGAAAATACTTAAATTTCAATAATTTAATTGAATGGTCAAATGATATCGGATTTAAGCAATTTTTTGTAGAGATGATCTTTGAATGAATATCTACAAAGTAAATGGTTTGGATTAATGAAATACAAGACTGAGTGAGTCATACAAGGGTGTCCATTAACGAAAGCTCTCTGCATATATATAATACATATATATATATATATATATACATAGAGAGAGAGAGAGAGAGACTTACTATAAGTGCTTCAGCGAGCCCGTCAGCAATGGCGGCTTCATTAACACCACCATGAAAGGTCAAGGCTGACGGCAGCTCCAGAAAGCTATCAATATTTTTTGTCCAAGGGCTTGCTTGCACTAAGCAACCTGCACACACACAAAAAAGTGGATAATAATATTTGGTTGTACAATCCTCCTATATATGCTCTGTGTGTGTATATATACATGATATATTTTCATGCTCTAATCAATTTGTTGCCAACCGCTGTGAGCCCAGGATATAAATCATGACATTCATTCAAATGTAATATGGATGAAGAACATTATAAAACCAAGAAATTTATTTATAAGAACCAGAAACAGAGTCATGGGATTGCAACAACAATTCTTTAATGCTTATCTTCATACCCTACACTCAAAATAAATTTGTTTTAACAGACGTTGACTCACACTAGTAACAGTCAAAGGGCATGATTGTCATTTGAATCTTAAAAACATAAATATAAGATTAAAGTTAAAGAACAAAAATTAAATCCCAATCATCGCCTCATCCCAAGCCACCGACCCAACGAACAGAGCCACCAACACCTCTCTGTCTCTTCCTCTTCACCAGCCACCATTCTCAACTCAACCTCTCTAAGGGGTTGACTGTAATAAATCAAACCTGTGGGGTCTGACTGTAATTATGCCAAACCTCAGGGGATCTAAATGAAATTCTCCCAAAACACAATTGTCACCTACTTAGGCTTGGAACCTCCTCATTCGATATACTTTTTTGCATGAGAAAGAGAATTAAGAATAATAACAATAAAACACAGCCAGTGTTGTGGACAAGTCCACCACAAGCACGAGTACATTTATTACCTTGGAAACAAAGCTTACAATACTCAATCAAAGCAACATAAAAAAACCAATACACAACTTCAAATTCAAACTACCTTAAAGATGAAGAGAATGACAGCGATTCAAACTGGACAGGAACAAATTTCTCCGACTCGCCTCCTTATATGTCATACAACAACTCGGAAAATGATTTCATGTGCTCCGATTGCAGAGTAATGATCAGTGATAAACTCCCATCATTAGTTGCACTTGGTAATAACAATGACATCCCATCCAATGGATATGCACGACCAGGCCCCATGAAAATGGGTCGACCCCAACCAAAATCAGCATCATGAATAGGCAGCCTGATCCAAGCGTTTATTTGAAGATGCGGGCACCAAATTGGAGGAGGCCCGACAGGAGGTTGGGAAAGACAAGGAGTTTGAAGCTCAAGATAGTCAAGGGCTGATCTAAGATAATCGTTGTCCATCCGCGCCAAAGCATTGTGAATACAACTTGCAGCATACCACGTTGGTTTCGACTGGATATCCCTTGCTGCAGCAATGTGCGCAGTTCTAAAAGTGACATTGCCGAAGAAACCAGCCGGGAGTGGGGGTTGCAATCTGGACCGTCCATCAGTGGGAATGCGTAGTTTGGTCTTTTGATCATCAGGAAGTTTACGTGCCTTGCAAACACATCTCCAAATGTGACCTGCCAACATCTCAAATGTGGTATAGTTGATTGGATTACTATTGTTCCCAGCATCTTCCTTAGACTTGGATTTCAAGATGCTGAGCTGCTCCCGCGTCAATCTAAAAGTGGACGCAGTAATCTTAGTAGTTTTTTGCAGATCATAAACTAATTCCTTTTCTGCAATAGTGTCGTATTCGATGTGGTGGAATGCAGGCTGAGGTGGGTTTCGGGCACGAAGTATGGTCCTGTCCATGAAGGGTGGATTAATCTTTGTGACATCACCACGAGCAATAGCAGACCATGTATTCACGAAGTGGAGAGCAGAAAATCCATCTGCTACGCGGTGGTCCATGGAAACACCAAGGGACACTCCACCACATTTGAAGTACGTGACCTGCATATATATGTAGACAGTAAAATCCAGAATCATATATATATTATAAAATAGGGTCATTATGTAATAAGCCCTTACAACTCTAATAGTCTATACAAAAATTCATCTACATATTTACTTCCAACCAAAATCCAATTTTGAAAACGGATGCCATGAAGGATAAAAGTTGTCCATTTCTTATTACTTATTTACAAAGCCAAGCCATTTTTGTTATCCAACGATTTTTCCTAAACAATCCCTAATATCTAGCCTTTTCATTATTATGGTGTTGTTGGACTCAAAAAATCAAAACATTCTCATAATACATATGATATATCTTCGTTCATAAATAATATGTATATATAGCTATACATATAAACCATAATTACATATAATAATTTACCTATACATATTTCGTAGTAGGTATATTATTCAAATGGTAGGTATATTGGATGCCATATAATACCTAAATCCTAATCATAAGTACATTAAAATTAATGTAGGTATATTGGATGTCGTATAATGTAGGTATATTGGAATAGATAATTATGTACACTTTTTATAAATTACAAAAAAGTACACTTTTCATGCTAGGTAAATTATTTTTCATTAAAAAAAAATAAAATGATTATTAGTTATTTTTCATAAAACAAGTAATAGGTATATTATTTTTTCAACATAATTAGTATGTACAGTATTATTCATAAACAATTATAAAGTAGATTATTAGTCATGTATAATTCATAAAAAGAAAATAATATAAACATTTTTATTAAACAAACCAATTACCTAAATCTGAATTTATTGTTAAATTTAAAAGATGTTTCCAAATTAATTCCTACATCCATTACAATCATTTGGAGATCTTTCCAAATTCAATGTCTGTCATTATATACAATCCAATTTAAAACTGTTTCCATATTGATTCCTAAATTAATATACAAAATGCAATAATGGCTTAGTTGGGGGTATTTTTGGAATCTGAAAAGTACAATAAATCAAATTTTATGCTTAATTAGGTAATTTGGTGAGTTGGATCCTAGTCATGGGTTTTTACTTATATAAATTGGGTATTATATATAAGAACAAAAAGTAAAGGGTTGTAGGTAAGGCAAATTGAATTTGAAGGATGTAAGCCAAATTTACTATATAAAATATATAGTTTGTTTCTATTCAGGATCCCTCAAATAATTTTATTTGGTAGACAACTTGTAGGGTCCTCGACTAATTTTATTTTAACGATCCAAACCGTGTATTTTATCAAGTTTTCATTCATAGACAATTGAAAACCATTAAGACATCTAGTTATAACTAATTTAATAGACCAATACGATACTTCAAAAAAAAAACACTAAAGTGACAACCATTAATTGAGTGGTCAAATGGTTTATGTGATTTTTTGCACAAATGATCTTTGAATGAATACATAAAGGATAGACGGTTCAGATTGCTAAAATACAATGTGGAGTTGTGTCCCACAAAAATTAATTGTGGAGTAGATCCACCGTATTGTATTTTAGCGTTGTATTTTGCCATTCATTCTGAACAGTTATAAATGCCAGGCCTTCAGTATTAAATAATTCTACTCATGGAATTTTTCATTATTGTGTGACCAAATATATAAAATGAGACCCTTGGATGATAATTATTAAATACCTGTAACGCCAAAATGGGAAATGAGGATATCCCACCAGCGTAATCAACACCGGGGATGAGCTCACGAAAACCGGGGTTGGACACAAAATCACCAAAATCATCAACGGCAGAGATGCTCTCCGCTACAACAAAGAGCACTCCCTCAGCATTGCAATCAATCTCCACACGGCCATTCTGGTCGTTGAGCTTGTAGCGACCAGCCATGGGGTAGAAGGCCACAAGGGCCTTGCTGAGGGCTTGCTTGAGCAGTACTAGGTCAAAGAAGTTCTCGTCACCGCTTGATCTGTAAAAGTAAACATTTGACGTGTGATAGCGCGAATATTCTAGGTCCAAGTTGGAGAGCCACAGCGAGCCTCGGGGCGTCGACTCCTCTGCTGGCTTCACCATCGTCGACTCTTTTATGCTCACTGTCGCCTTCTCCGCCGCCATCTTTTCTTCTTATTCTGTTTCTTTCTTTTTGGGTTTTCAAGAAGAACACGTACGTTCTTTTTTGTTGTATTAAGAAAAGAAAGTTACAACTTCTTTCTTGTGATTACAACTTACAATGCAAATCCAAGAGTATAACTAGAACCACATGGAGTATGAAATCCAAATCTTAGAAGAATTTATTCATAGAGAGACCCCAAAAGATATATATAGCCCCTAAACTTTAGACAACCCACCAAAAATTCCTCCTATAATTACAAATTGGGCATTTATTTTTCAGCTACCGATACATTTAATTTCTAACTAACACGTAGCCTTTAATTTCTCGAACAGTTGAGATATTTCAAACCCAGCAAACAACTTGCAAAAGATGTGGCTGCGCAATTTTCTTGTGTTTTTTTTTTCTCATAATTCCATCCCTAATTATTGGAGCTTCGATGGATTTTTTGAGATTCTAAAGGTATCTCTCTCACAACAAGAGATTCTATATTCGGTGCTTTATATTTGGGGTAATTTTTGGGTGTTAAAATACACCACGTGTGGTACAGAAGATCCACTAGATAGAGACAAATGGAATATTTCCAATGCAAATTCGCACACGTCATAAAAAATAATCGCATTAAATTGGAGAGTAATTCTACATATCATAAGTTTATTGGATGGTACACCAACCGTATAGTGTACCCGAAACATTTAAAAATTTCTCCTGTATTTGGGTCTGATATTTTTTTAATTATGTAATTTGATTTAGGTGCTATGAAACAGCCCACGTCACCATTCCCATCACAGCCAATAAACAAACCTACCCGTCTGACCCATTAACAAACCCACACCACATGGCTTACTAACAAAAAATAAAAACTAACTTTGCAGATTTATTGTACCTTCAGGAGACATGGAAAATAAAAGCGTGGCCTGGTGGGATGCAAAGGGTGAACAGTAACTTGTTTAAACGCAAAAGGGCATCGTGGTTGACGGTTACATGTGTACAGGATTAGAAAGTATTAGAACTGAATCTGACAAAGCAGAAGAGGTTTTAGTTGTCTCAATGAGATAAAACGTGATTCATTAACTTGCTATTTTTTTTATATACAAATACAGAAACAATATGGGTGATTTTACTTGCACCCCATTATTTGCACTTTACACCCCACATTTTCTTTACACACCACTAAATTTTAGTCAAATTTAAAAATACTTACTACACCCCATATTTCTTCCTAAATTGACCTCACTCTATACTCCATTTTTAACTAATCTCTGTAAATCTCTGTTGAAAATAAAAAAAATCTCATTGACAACAAATTGAATTCGGGCCCAAGTTTAAAGAAGCTAGCCTCATAGCTAATACAGTCTTGTAGGCTTAAGCTAAATTGGTTCAGGCCCAAAATAAACTATTATTAATATTTGTATAAGAAAATATTAATATAGTGGATAAAAACTAGTTGAAGGATGACTGTGAAAGGAGAAAGAAAGTGGGAAGTTACTCTTCCCACGTAAGAAAGCACTCTTCCCACGTATCCACATGGTGCATGAGCCCATAACTGGTTCCACTTCCTTCAGTTTCTCTTGGTCTATAAAAAGAGGATCAGTGAAGAACAAAAGAAGGAGAAAAAAGAGGAAAGAGGGGACGGAAGAAAAAAGAGACTGCTGCTGGAAATTTGTTAGAGCATAGAGACAAGAAAATTTTCACAGGTATACTGTCATTTTCCTTAATTTATGTTGGGTGGCAACCCTTAAATCAAATTCATGTTGGGTGTGGCAACCCTTAAATCAAATTCCTGTTGGGTGTGGCAACCCTTAAATCAAATTCATATTGGGTGGCAACCCATGACTCAAATCTCGGGTGGCAACCCTTTCATCAGACTTCGTGGATATTCAATCCAACATTTGGGTGGCAACCCTTCAATCAAATTCATGTTGAGTGGTAACCCATGGCTCTAATCTCAGGTGGCAACCCTTATATCAGATTTCGTTGGGTGGCAACCCTTAAATCACAGTGACGGATGGCAAATCCGTGGGATGATTCCAGTTTCATCATGCTCTGCCGAGCAAATAGAAAACCATGGGAAGCATGCCGATTTAATAATGCTCAACTCAGTAAATCAAAAAAGGATGAGGTTTTGGGATGGAAAGCAGAGAGAATTTCTACCCTTGTTGTTCAAAACCAAATCAATTTCTTCTCTGTAATTGCATGGCAAAATTTGGAGTTAGTTATCTGTCATAAATGGTGGTAAAGAAGTTGACGTCAGAAACAACATTGGGGTTCATACCCCTGCCGTTGAGCTCTTTGATCAATCTTCAAATTCTTCCCTGCCTAGGCAAATTGCTCAGACCCTTATTTGTTTAACTGTACCAAAAAAAAAATGGAGATTAGTTCCTGCAGTTGCAAAACAGAAAGAAAATAAATAAATATAAAAAAAGAAGAAAAGAAAAGGCTCTCAAATGACAAAAGGCCATGAAGCGTCCTGGCACAAGGTACTGGAAAAGGGGCATCAAGGACCTTCGTTTACTTGGTATCGAAATTGGGGATTTGGTTTTCTGTTTGGATGGTGGTTTGATTTGTGCTGTTGGAATCATATTGCAAAAAGAGACACAGACCAGTTTTAAAGAAAAAAAAGGAAGAAACCCTTGAAGCATAGATGGCGCAACCGAGACGAAAACGGTAACTAAAAAAGAAAAGAGAATGTTGGACTTTTGTGGCTCTGTTTGAATGATGCTGTGTGTATTATAAACAAACAAAAGTTTACAAACCAAAAAAAAAGGCAAATGGATGGTGCCGTGTGAATTGTAAACAAACAAACTCTTGTAGGGTTTGATAGATATCAGTTGGGCTTCAAATTGGTAGCTAATCCCCAAAGCCTTTCTGACGTGGACTTTTGTTTATGGGCTGACAAATGGAAATGTCAAGACTTGGAAACAAATTGATGAGTTATCAAAACAAATTGCCCATTAACTCTCCAGAGTCCAAAATATCCATTGGATGGCCCAAATAAATTATGTGGTTAAATGGATCAATTTTAAATCTTCATAGTCACATTTGGGTCCAAAAAAAAAATGTCAATCAACTTAAATTAATAGGTTCATTAAATAATTGCCCATTAGTTTTCTATGATATTGACAATAAAAAATGGTACAAAACCATTCAATTTTTCCCATGGGTCACCTACCTATGCAAATTTCAACGAGATTAAATTGAAATCTCTCAAACGCAAATTCTTAATTAGTGGGCCACACTTACCCATTAATTTTCAATTTTTCTCATGGGTCATCTACTCTCCAAATTGTCTCAAAGACGAAAATTTCTAATTAGTGGATCACACTTACCCATTAATTCTCAAATGTCTTAAAGACGCAAATTCTTAATTAGTGGGCCACACTTACCCATTAATTTCCAAATTTCTCATACACAAACTCTTAATTAGTGGGTCATACTTACCCATTAATTTCCAAATTCCGAACTACGTTGGTTTGATCCCATCAAGGGTACGTAGGCAGTCTAACATACTAATAGACACAACCTCCACCAAATTCAAATCCATCAAACACAAATCCTAAATTAGTGGGCCACACTTACCCATTAATTCCCAATTCCTGAACTACGCTGGTTGGATCCCGTTAAGGGTACGTAGGCAATCTAGCATACCAATAGACGCAACCGCCACCAAATTCAAATCTCTTAAACACAAATTCTCAATTAGTGGGCCACACTTACCCATTAATTTCCAAATTTCCGAACTACGTTGGTTTGATCCCTTCGAAAGGGTACGTAGGCAATCTAGAGATTCAAAATAGATACAACCACCCAAATCTCAAATTCATATAGAATCCCTGGTTTATTCTTAACCAAATTCGCCCCAAACACATTTCCAAATCGAATCCATGGTTTATTCAACTAAATTCACTCAAACACTTTTCAATCAAATTCATTGAAATTGCCCCGTTGCAATAAGTCATTTATTTATTGCAATTTTCTTTTGAACTACGAGTGGCTTGATTCCCGTAAGGGATACGTAGGCACCCCGAGGTTCGACTTGGGAGCAGCTGCAACAATCAAACACACACGTTCTGTTTCTTTATGATGGAATCAAAGGGTGTTCCCTTGAAGCAAGAGATTGTAATTAAGAGACACAACGTCTTGAATGGGTCGAACCGAAAATAATAAAACCCCATTATTTAATTAGTGGTGGTGAAATTATGTTGGAAAGTTAACATTTTTTTTCAACAATCACATCCCATATCAAACCCCACCCCATCGCAAACTTCATCCTTGGGGCGTCGACTCCTCTACTGGCTTCACCATCGTGGACTCTTTTATGCTCAGTCACCTTCTCCGCCATCTTTTCTTCTTCTTCTGTTTCTTTCTTTTTTGGTTTTCAAGAACACACGTACGTTCTTTTTTGTTGTAATAAGAAAAGAAAATTACAACTTCTTTCTTGTGACTACAACTTAAAACGCGAACCCACGAGTAGAACTAGAACTACATGGACCAAAAGTGAACGTCGAAATCGAATTGATTCTAAGAGAGACCCCAAAATATACAGCTAAACTTGAGACCACCCGCCAATTATTTATGGTGTGTGGAGCATTCGGTGGATGATGGATCCACCACAGCTATATTTGAGTAGTATTGTTGTTGGATTATTTGAGTAGTATTGTTGTCACAGGTATACTTGATTAGAGTTTAAATTTACCCCTTCCACCTAAGTACCAATTCTAGGAACCCACTTGGCTTGAGGAAATATACTAGTTTAGTGGAACCCATTAATCACTAATATGGCACTATATAACCAATGGTATTGTTTATTGTTCTTCTGAACACCTTCTCACCTTTGGGATATTTTTCGGAAGGCCCAAACCCCTGATAATATATTTATATATGGAGTGCTTACCATGTTTTTGCTTATATATATGTATGAAATCAAATCCACCAGCAGAAAAGAAGCTAGAACGACACATGATCGGACTTTAACACCATGCAGACATCCGCATTAGAGAAAAACTATATATATATATAGTCCCCTTCTATTGAGAGATCCTTCAAATTATTTTATTTGAGGAACACCTTTTAGGGTACCCTACTCTAGAAAGCTATCACTATTTTTTGTCCAAGGGCTTGCTTGCACTAAGCAACCTGCACACACACAAAAAAGAGGATAATAATATTTGGTTGTACAATCCTCCTATATATGCTCTATGTGTGTATAGATATACATGATATATTTTCATGCTCTAATCAATTTGTTGCCAACCACTGTGAGCCCAGGATATAAATCATGACATTCATTCAAATGTAATATGGATGAAGAACATTATAAAACCAGGAAATTTATTTATAAGAACCAGGAACAGAGTCATGGGATTGCAACAACAATTCTTTAATGCTTATCTTCACGAAAAGACAAGGCTAATTATATGAACTTAACACATACACACCTTGATCAGACATGACTTGCTTTGGAAGTTTTGTGATTGACCAGTTTTATGTGCAGCAGGGCTGTTCGGCAGGCTGCTGGCAGCTGGTCGGCAGGATGCAGGCAGGCTGTCGGTAGGGTGCAGGCAGGCTGTCGGCAGATTTTGTGAAGCAGGGAATTTCTCTATGCTATCCGGATCTTTAACTCTCTCTTGATGGGGTGAGATTATTATGAGTAGTTTTCCGATAGCACAGGGACCTCCCTTTTATAGGTTCAGTTTAAGAATCCTCCTCATCATGGATTACTTAAACTCCTTCAACCAAAAGGATTAGGTATCTCAATCCATGTAGAAATAGGAAACATTAAGCACTTGTATTTATATAAAACTGTCATATATCAAGTCTTAAATTAAATCGATCCTTGTAATCCTAATTGACATTGGACTAGTTATCCTTAAGTGATTAGAAGACCATCTTTAGAGTTTGTATTAGAATGCAAATCTTACATTCTCCCACTTGGTCAAATAATCAATAAAGAACAATGTCAATTACTGTAAGGCCTTGTGGAATACAGTTCGATTTTGTTTCCTCATCAAGCCACTTGTCAATAATGAAAATGAAAATGAGTTATCAAGACTAAGCAAAGAAACTTCCATGATGTCTTTACAACTACAGTTATCAAATCCAATATCACATAGGGCTTCCATCAAGATTGAAATCATAGAACAATCATAGCTAACCAAATTGACATAACTGCCATGATCATTCTTTTAGTCCAACTTATAGGATTGCTCAAGATCCTTTCTTTTACTCTAGGTAAAAGACATCTCTATTTTAAATGCAATACTTTAACAGTTAACCTTAAGCTAGCAACAAAACATTCACTGTTAATTGCATTTATATAACAAAATTGTTCATGCAAGCGTAACAAATCAACCAAAAAAAAACCGAAGCAAAACCAAAAGCAAAATCACTACTTTTAACACTTTAAATGCGTTTTTGGAAGGCTAAACGACTTCAAATGGCCAAAAAACACCATATGTCACAGAAAAGCAGTGAGTTTGATTCGTGACGCCGTTCCCTTTTTGGAAAGGTATCATGCACCTCAATCGGAGCTCGGACGACAAATCTGCAAATTTCTGCTATGTCCTTTTCCCTTTGAAAACTAACTTACTGCTCCCACTGTTTTTAAGCATCAAAGCTGTATAATACTTCTATACCAGTTACATACCTCTTGAAAACATTATTTGGTAACCCTTGATCATGAGCCATTGATCCTGTCAAGCTGTTTGAATACTTTAGAGCTTATCCTGTGCATAATTCATATTGCCTACCATGGAATCTTCAAGATTTGTCTTAATCGTATATATATAACCTTATGCAATAATTCCATTGATCACTAAATTGTATCCAAGAAAATGTCGTTCTTCTGTTGCCTTATGTCAAGAGACTATAGTACTTCCATCATTCTACAACTGAATAGAGAGAGTCCGATATACTGTTACCAAAACATTATGTCTCAATACCTCCCACTGAGTCTCATATTCATGTATATATATATATATATGACCATCTGTTTATAATAGCAATTTCGTTGGTCTTGCAAGGGAATGTCAAAATGCAGTTGTCTTTGAGCAGATTTCCACTAGTCTAAAACAATGCTCCTTATTCCATATTTGTATCAAGAATTCCTCATTGTTTCCTGCAGCTTTCTCGAACTCATAACTTCTATTTGCAGTTTCTTCACAACTATCTCTTTCAGTAATTCCAAGAACTTTTATGAAGGTGGTTTGAAATTCAATTCTTGTATCCAATTTTCATTACTTTAGATGACTCAACTCTATCTCAGTCCTACAATCCCAAACTTGATTCTTTGACTGCTTTTATTTGAGAGCCTGATTCATTAAAGATCTCCTTCTCCCCTTTCTTGAATGAAGCCACCCAATTATCTTAGACAAAATCTTCTCACTTATTCTACATTCAAGAAAGTGAAGCTTCAGATTACTAATATCTCTTGTTCCATCTTTCGAATTTCTTTGGTCTTGATCTCTAATGCGTTTTAAACCTCTAAGATGAATCCAACAATTTTCAACCTTGTGCCTCTTCCGTAACTCTATTGCTTTTCTCAATCCTTTGTGTGTGATCTTTTATCTTACTTAAAACATTCTCAGTCTACTAATAACGCTTGTTTACTTGCTTCTCATCAGTCTATTTATTTTCCTTGTTGATCCTGCGAGAATAACCAATGTGCGCAGTTGGCTTTAAACGTTTTCCTAAGTATTTTGTGTCAAGTGTTCCCTTACTGCTTTTCTTTTCCATTTGTTCATATAGTTTGCCCTTGTCCTGTAAATCCAACCTTATGATTTTAGCTGTCATTCAAATGAGCATTGCATGTTTTCTGCAGTTGAACTGATATACCAAATCAAATTGTTTGTCTACCAAATTTAATGCTGAAAATCGAAACAGACTTATCAAATTCCAAGTTGAAGTTAGATTTTACAATCCTACTAAATGATTCTAACTTCATTGGCCGAGTCTTTTATATACCAAAATCTTGCAGATACTTGATTCTTTTGTTTTGCAGTAACTGAAACATATTGCCAACAAGAATTCCTTTGCCAACTAATTCTTTATTATTGAAAATAGAAATACCAAAATCATCAAAACTCAAGGTGAGCTTTGATTTTACAAGCCTAGCAACTGAAAAGAGGTTCCTTGTCATAGAAGGAACATAAACTACATCTACCAAATCAAAACAAAAACCATAATCTAATTGAATCCCAACTGCTCCAATGAACTCCACTTGAACTTGGACTCCATTTCCTATGAACACACCTTCACCTTATCCTTGTTCGGCAGTCTCTTGGTTATGAACCCCTTCACCTTTGCCTTTGTTCTTCTGCTTTTCTAACCACCTTTGGTACCTTGTGCAGTTCCTTTTCATGTGTCCAAATTTTCTGCAAAAGAAGCATTTCAACCCAATTGGTTTTCCTTCTTTTTCCTTGGTATTTTCCTTATCTTTCTTTTCTGCAAAATTTCCCTTCCTTTCTTTGAATTGTTCGCCACGATAATCCTGCACCATGTTCATGACTTTCGACCCCTTTCCATGATTATATTGTTCTCTTCTTGAACACTTATTGTTATGAGATCATCCAATGTCCAGCTTTCCTTTTGAGCTACATAAGAACTCTTGAGAGTTTTGAATTCTTTTGGCGAGTGAATTCAATGCAAAATGCACCATCATATCATCATCTATAGTCATGTTCAATTCCTTCAACTTGTGTGCTATATCTGCCATGTTCATTATGTGAGCTCTCACACAACCTTGCCCATCATATTTCATCTCAGTCAACTTGTTTAGCAGGGCACCTTTCTCTCATTTCTCAGACTCTTTAAATTTCTGTCCAATGGCTGCAAGAAAATCTTTGGCATTTTCGGACCTTGGAATCTCGCCTCTCAAGGAGGGTGTCATGGTTCTTAGCATAATCAATTTAGCCATCCCGTTGGCCTTCTCCCATCTTTCATATTTCCTTTTGACATCCGCAGTTGCATCTGCAGCAGGTTCCCTAAGTGCATCCCATTTTAGAGCTATGTCATAGTCCATTAGCCCTAGTGAAATTTCCAGCTCTTCTTTCCACTTTAGATAGTTCGATCCAGTCAAGATCTCGATGGAGTTGTAACTTGAAACATTCACTGTAATTTTAAAGAAAACATAAATACAAATCCCCAAGAACTTTAATTAAACATTATTGATTTGCCCCTGTAGGTTACAAATCAAACATGTTCCATGGTCTTAGAACAACAAATCTGTACAAGCAATCTTGAAACGATGAATGATTCCACATCTGTGGATAGAGGAACACTCATCGTTTGCTCATACAATCTGCTTTCTAAACCGTTCCATCACAATCAGTCCTCCTTGCACAATTCACATCCGTGGACAGAGAATTGTACAAGGAAGATCGAGTGCAATGCAATTACGATCAAGAACCTTGAATGAAGAGTTTGCCGCATCAATTAAGTTCTTGTGGCTCACTTAATTGATTCAAGATCCTCCCCAAACTTTGATCAATTAGTCTTTCAAGCATGATTTAAGCAAATAACCTTATGCTTAACTCATACCTTAACAAATAAGATATGCAAATAAAACATACATGCTATAATGACTAGTGTTTTCTTTGAAATTACTCATGCTTTGTTTTTAAACCAGATTTTAATCTTTGATGCAAATCATGTTTTGATTTATTCGTGATTAGGTTAAGAACATATAACCTATAGCTCTGATACCACATGTAAGTCTTGAATAAGTATACGTATGAACTTAACACATACACACCTTGATCGGACATGACTTGCTTTGGAAGTTTTGTGATTGACCAGCTTTATGTGCAGCAGGTCGTTTCGGCAGTCGGGCACTGGTCGGCAGGATGCGTGCAGATCGTCGGCAGGTGGTGCAGCAGTCGGCAGATTTTGTGAAGCAGGGGAATTTCTCTATGCTATCCGGATCTTTAACTCTCTCTTGATGGGGTGAGATTATTATGAGTAGTTTTCCGATAGCACAGGGACCTCCCTTTTATAGGTTCAGTTTAAGAATCCTCCTCATCATGTATTACTTAAACTCCTTCAACCAAAAGGATTAGGTATCTCAATCCATGTAGAAATAGGAAACCTTAAGCACTTGTATTTATATAAAACTGTCATATATCAAGTCTTAAATTAAATCGATCCTTGTAATCCTAATTGACATTGGACTAGTTATCCTTAAGTGATTAGAAGACCATCTTTAGAGTTTGTATTAGAATGCAAATCTTACAACATCACCACGAGCAATAGCAGACCATGTATTCACGAAGTGGAGAGCAGAAAATCCATCTGCTACTCGGTGGTCCATGGAAACACCAATTGACACTCCACCACATTTGAAGTACGTAACCTGCATATATATGTAGACAGTAAAATCCAGAATCATATATATTATAATATATATAGTTTGTATCTATTAAGAGGATCCCTCAAATAATTTTATTTGGTAGACAACTTCAACTTGCAGGGTCCTCGACTAATTTTATTTTAATGATCCAAACCGTGTATTTTATCAAGTTTTCATTTATAGACAATTGAAAACCATTAAGAAATCTAGTTATGACCAATAAAATAGACTAAAACAATACTTCAAAAAAGCACTAAAGTGACAACCATTAATTGTCAAATGGTTTATGTGATTTTTTGCATAGATCATCTTTCAATTAATACATAAAGGATAGATAGTTTGAATTACTGAAATACATTGCGAAGTAGATCCACAAGAGTGTCCCTCAAAATTTTAATTGATCCTTATATGAGTTCTATATATACTAAGTCTGGTAAACAGATCTGGAATTTTTCATTATTGTGTGACCAAATATATAAAATGAGACCCTTGATGATAATTATTAAATACCTGTAACGCAAAAATGGGAAATGAGGATATCCCACCAGCGTAATCAACACCGGGGATGAGCTCACGAAAATCGGGGGTGGGCACAAAATCACCAAAATCATCAACGGCAGAGATGCTCTCCGCTACAACAAAGAGCACTCCCTCCGCATTGCAATCAATCTCCACACGGCCATTCTGGTCGTTGAGCTTGTAGCGACCGGCCATGGGGTAGAAGGGCACAAGGGCCTTGCTGAGGGCTTGCTTGAGCAGTACTAGGTCAAAGAAGTTCTCGTCTCTGCTTGATCTGTAAAAGTAAACATTTGACGTGTGATAGCGCGAATATTCTAGGTCCAAGTTGGAGAGCCACAGCGAGCCTCGGGGCGTCGACTCCTCTGCTGGCTTCACCATCGTGGACTCTTTTATGCTCACTGTCACCTTCTCCGCCATCTTTTGTTTCTTTCTTTTTTGGTTTTCAAGAAGAACACACGTACGTTCTTTTTTGTTGTAATAAGAAAAGAAAGTTACAACTTCTTTCTTGTGATTACAACTTACAATGCAAACCCACGAGTATAACTATAACTGCATGGAGCAAAACTGAGGAAGGGAGAGTATGAAATCCAAATCTTAGAAGAATTGATTCATAGAGAGACCCCAAACGATATATATAGCCCCCTAAACTTTAGACAACCCACCAAAAAGTCCTCCTATAATTACAAATTGGACATACATTTTTCAGCTACGTACCGATACATTTAATTTCAAACAGTTGAGACTCAGACTGCAGGCTACGATTCACAGAGAGAGAGAGAGAGATTGGGCACGGGCTCGGGCACGATTGTCAATGCGTGAACCACGCCACCACACGGGTTTGCTTGCACTGTGCATGCATGCAGCATGCCCATAGCCCACTCAGTCAGTACTATTACTATATATATATGTATATATCTCACGTCCTCCTTTCTTCTACATCTGTACGTACGGCCTACTGTTTTCACTTTTTCCGGCCTTTCTTTTTCTGTGGGATGATGAATCATGATCATGATGACGACGATGTATGTAGTGGCTGGTTTGAGTGCCACAACTTCCTCCTCATCATCAAGTACCTTGAGGACTTGACTGTTTATTTGTAATTTTCTTGTGTTTTTTTTTCTCATAATTTCATCCTCAATTATTGGAATTTCGATGAATTCTTTAGAGCTCTAAAAGCATCTCTCCCACAGTAAGAGATTCTATATTCGGTGCTCTACATTTGGGATCCGATATTTTTTATTATTATGTAATTTGATTTAAGTGCTATAAAACAGCCCATGTGACCATCCCAATCACAGCCAATAAAATCCTATTAACAAACCTACCCCACATAATGTCCGACCAATAAAATAAAATATAAAAACTAACCCAACACACAAATAAAATCCAATAACAAACCTACACCCCATGTCTTACTAATAAAAACTAAAAAATAAAAACTAACCCCCACACCCACACGGGACCACATTCATTCTCTCTTTCTTAGTGGCATTGGATGCTGGGGTGGCTTTCATGGCAGATTTATTGTACCTTCAGGAGGCATGGAAAATAAAAACGTGGCCTGGTGGGTACAAACGGTGAACGCTGTGACTTGGCAACTTGTCCAACCGCAGAAGGGCATCGTGGTTGACGGTTGTCCATAAACATGTTACCTCCACGGATCCTACAAGCTTTTTTTTTTATATACAAATGCAGAAAACAATATACATAAACATGTTACCTCCACGGATCCTATTTCCAAACATATCAAATTTTAGTCTAAAATAAGAACCGAAGAAGAAAAATTACAAAACCAAATACGTGATCATAATTAAGTCATAAATAAATTTTTTTAAAAATTTGAAGTTGAATAGCCCATTGAATAGCTTGTTGTAGATAGAGCAAATGCGTCGGTGTGCAAAACAGATGTTATACCAATAGGAAAGGTATCAGGGAATATATATAACATAAAGAATTTGACGTGACATGTATATGGAGTCCTACATGTCCAATAATAACATGCCAAGTGGATTTTAATAAAAAAACAAATTATGTTTTGAAATTTTTCTCTTTTTTTATTAAATTTTTTTCTAAAAGATTTTTAATGTTAAACTATGTTTAAAAAACATAAAGGACCAATAATGTCAAAATAAATAAATAAATGACCAAATGTGATAATTTTGCAAACTTCAGGGACCATTTGTGATAAAATCGAAAATGTTTAAAACATTGTTTAATCCACGTGGTGTCCACGTCAGCAATCTAATGGAAAATTTTGACGGAACCAAACGGCGGGACTAAATTGATGTGTGAGGTGTAACCAAGGAATAAAATATCCATAATATCCTCGATATTTCCACGAAATTTCTATATTTTTGGACTACCGATATTTTCGATACCATCGATATTTTAGATATCCATGAACCAAAATATTGATAATATTAACGACATGGACCGAAATATCGATAATAATCCGATATTTCCATCGAAATTTCCGTATTTTTGAACTACCGATATTTCCGATATCATCGATATTTTATTCCTTGGGTGTAACATAAGGGACCAATAGTGTCAGGAAAAAACATAAAGGACCAAAGGTGATAATTTGGCAAACCTCAGGGACCATTTGTGATAAAAAGCCTTAATTTTAATTTAAGTCCAAGCAAAACTCAATAAGTCTAGGCCTGGGCATCCCAAGTCGATCTTCAAGAACAAAACTGTCACAACAACAAGGAGGCCTATCAAAATAAAAATTCCCTAGATCTTGCCAAAGTATAAGCCAAAACATTATCTTCTCCATTAGCTCACAGTGTTGGGTTGTTGAGAGAAAAGCTTGACATGAACGACATGAAAAAACAAGAGACCCAATGGGTGACTATTCCGACTTCCCCAGAGTCTCCGGTAGCACACCCGAGACAACGATGGGTTTTTTGCCCGTGCGGGTGTGGACTGATTATGAACTTCAGCTTCTAAGAATATCAATAGCAACTTACCAATCCCCAATCCCATCAACAAGATAGCAATATAGATTGGTTTGGCTTACACAAATGTGTTTTACGCTATAACACTCAAAAGACTCACATAAGAAAAATATTAGGGGAATGCTAGCAACCTTCTCTTTTGGACATTCTCGCTTTTCCTCATGGCATCTGTCAATTCAATCCAGATTGAAAGTATTTTTTGACCTAAATGGAATTAGCCCTATTATCAAACACTGTATTGAAATATAACAAATTTACAAAGATCTAGCAACATAATTCAAAATGATTCCTAATCTAGTTATTAAAAAATTAAAAAATCTAGAATTCATGAAGCATGCGTGCATGATACATCTAAACAATAGTGAAGCAGTCACGTGACAGTATCATTGATAACAAAAAAAAAATATTTAAACAAAATTTCAACTTTCAATTTTGAAAAACGAATTTCATGTTTCCTACGAATGTGAAAGTAGTGAAACAGCATAAGGAAGGTGCCAGACCACCGTGAAGATTGTCGTGTGTGGGTGGGGGGGGTGTGGCCAACATCCAATTTGAGTATGAGACTCGGACCCATCACATCAGTACACGTGGCTGTGGGTGATTGGCTCCAATGGCAACCCCTCATTTCATTTCATATACACGTGGGGAATGAAGAAAAGCCGCCCAAGCAACCCAATAATTATACATGGCAAAAATGACTTGGGACGAAACGTGCACTGTGCTAAAGCCCAGGGGAGCCTAAACACAATTCCGCCCCCTTGGTTGCTTCAGAGTGGAGAAAAATAGGTGCTCCATTCGATTAAAAGAGCTGATTTAGGCCGCCATCTACGGCAAAACAAAAACAAAAGACGAATAGAAACAAAACAGAAGCTTGAAAAATGGATGGTTGACAAAAGAAAGCCTTCACATTAGAATCTTGTTGGAGATTCTGCTTGAATGAATTATCCCCTCTTTTGGTCTCCCTTCTGGATAGAGCAATAATGTTGTGCATCTTTAACTTATTTTATGTTCTATAAAGTTTATCAAGTTGTCTCAGAAGGCATTCGCCAGAGAGAGAGAAAAAATAATAATAATAATTTAGTATGATCTATTACATAAGTCAAAAAAGTCCTACCATAATAATGATGATCCTTTTTTTTTTTTGTATTTTATTTACTAATTTGGTCTAGAGTCAATGAGATCATCCACGAAATAATGAATAAATTTTGCTTCATACCAAGAAAAGTCACCAAGTAACTCTTAGTTTAGTGATATTTCTCTCGTTAATATTGAAGTCTGAAGTTCGAAGAAAAAATCTGTCATGTTAGGAAATATTTTTGCTCACCACTTTAACTCAAAATGTAACCTCACTATCATTCTCAATATTTGACATCTATCAATAGGCATAACCATAGTTAATTCTTCGTTTTCTTCCCTCTTTTCCTAAATAATCATACGTATCAATAGGCATAAACTTATAAAACCAACCCTAGCACTCTCTTTTTCTTCCATCTTTTTCTTCCCTCTTTCTCTTGACCCATATCCTCAATGAGCACTCTAGAACCACCCAGCTCTAACACCACCTTTGCCACCACCCCCAAGCCCCTCTACCCGGACGCCGAAGACGATGACGTGTCTCCCATCGAACAAGTCCGTCTAACTGTGACCAACACCGACGACCCAACCCTACCCGTATGGACCTTCCGGATGTGGTTCCTGGGTCTTCTCTCATGTGCCCTCCTCTCATTTCTCAACCAATTCTTCTCCTACAGAACTGAGCCTCTCATCATCACCCAAATCACTGTCCAAGTCTCAACCCTCCCCATTGGCCACTTCATGGCCAAAGTGCTCCCAACAAACAAATTCCACATACCCGGGTTCGGGTCCCGGTCCTTTTCTCTCAACCCGGGTCCTTTCAACATAAAAGAGCACGTCCTCATTACCATATTTGCTAATGCTGGAAGTGCCTTTGGACTTGGCTCACCTTATGCTGTTGGGATTGTCAACATAATCAAAGCGTTTTATGGCCGGAAAATCTCTCTTCTGGCTAGTTGGCTCCTTATCATCACTACCCAGGTATATTATTTTTCATTAACTTTTTTAAATTTTTTTGTTTTTGTCTGTTTTCTTTGTTTTTTTGGAAGCACAAGTTCATAAAAAGTGGGTTTCTTTGGAGCTCCCCAACATGGCCAATAAATAATTAGATGGTAGGTTAGTAATCTGTATCATTAGCTGCTAGTTGGCTAGTGGGATGACTTTTTCCTTTTCCTTACAAAATGAACTTCATCAATATCTTGGGTTTGCTTTTGTTTTTGAAAACGAAAAGAAGATTAGAAAACACTTTTTTATTTTTATTTACTTTTTTGTTTGAGTGAGGAGATAAGATTATTATGGACATTTTTCGAAATATGATGGTGGCACGTCTCTATAAGGGTGGGCTGGAATCATTTGCAATCCCTGTCAATACTGTGTTTTGTAGTATCCCACCTTTAAAATTCATTACAAAAACAGAATACTAAATAATTAGACGATAAATAGTTTTATTTTCTAACCGCAATAAACTAAATGATTAGTTAAGATAGTACAAATAGTTCTATTCTTTAGCGCAAGATTTTTTTACCCTCTGAAATGCTTTGTGGTAATTTGATAAAATGATTTGCAGGTGTTGGGATATGGTTGGGCTGGGCTATTAAGGAAGTACGTTGTTGAGCCCGCCCATATGTGGTGGCCAAACACCCTCGTTCAGGTCTCACTTTTCCGGTACGTCTCATTTTCCTTTGCCAAACATGTCATGAGAGTTTTACCAAACCTTTTTCTTCAAATAGACGAGCAAACCATGAGAAAACCAATAAAATTAAAAGTCACTGGTATTGTTTTAGTCAACTTTACTTCTTGTTCGTTACTTTCTCCCATAAAATGTATTCTTTATTTCTCTCTATCTCTTATCACATGATAAATAATGTATACATCCATAACAACGAGAAAAGATCACATGCAGCTGCCTGTTTCTTAGTTGCCCTTGTAGACCAGAAATCAAAGTCATCTAGTCTGAGTCAATTGGAATCTTAAATGGGCCCAGCCGGACAAGTTTTTCCATTTTCCTTTACATTGTTTTCTGCTGATTATTAAAATGGGCAACGATAGACACAGGCATGGATATCGAAAGGAAAAAAAATCCCAACAGCCACATGTTCTTTTCCAGCAGTTTTAAACACCAGAAAAAATCATTCCTGTGTAGAACCAAAATGCACTTCAAACAACTAACTTTCTGATTTTCCTGTATTATCATGGAGTTATAAATAGCAATAACAAAAATTAGTGTTGTCGACGAAGGACTGACAGTAGCGGAAGGGTTCTAGCTGATAAACAGATCAGCCATGGATACCTCATTCCTTTTTCATTTTTAACTTCTTAGGGTTGAAAACCTCAGACTTCAGCAGTAGCAGAATTCATGTTGTCAACTGCAGACCTAAAAGCAGTGGAAAAGTTGGTTACAAAATTCAAAATACAGATCAATGAAGAAAAAATCTTTCCTACTACTTGCTGTTTATGTGCCAAATCATTTTTTTCGTTCCACTAATTTACTTCTGCGATAAATCATGTTTATATGTTTTCACAAGACCTTAACCAAAACATGCACAGCCTCCACATATTTCCCATGCTTTCGGTCTCAACAGACATTTCTGCTAACTTCAACCAAAGTCATTATTGCTTAGTATTCAATACTATCTTATAAGGGCAGTCATCCATCTAAACATCCCAAACCAATTGAGACATGCCAAATTCATGATAATGTAGTTCAAAATCTTCAGTTCCTAGCATCCAATATTGGATCAGTATTTACAAATGTTCGTTCTCATCAGATGGCTAACTACATTTTTATATTTAACTTGCAGGGCCTTGCATGAGAAAGATGAGCAACGCATGTCACGGGCAAAGTTCTTCCTAATTGCTCTAGTTTGCAGTTTCACGTGGTATGCTTTCCCAGGTTATCTCTTCACAACACTCACAAACATATCATGGGTTTGCTGGCTATTCTCCAAGTCAGTTACAGCCCAGCAGATTGGCTCAGGCATGAGAGGCCTTGGAGTTGGAGCCCTGACACTTGACTGGTCAGCAGTGGCATCCTTCTTGTACAGCCCCCTCATCTCCCCTTTTTGTCATTGTCAATGTTTTTGCGGGCTATGCATTGATACTCTACTTCGCAATCCCTATAGCATACTGGGGACTGGACTTGTACACTGCACAAAGGTTTCCTATTTTTTCCTCGCACTTGTTTACAGCGCAAGGTCAAGATTACAACATAACAGCTATAGTCAATGACAAGTTTGAGTTAGATATTCCAAAGTATGAGGAGCAAGGACGGATTCACTTGAGCACGTTTTTTGCTCTCAGTTATGGCTTTGGTTTTGCAACTATTGCCTCCACCCTCACACATGTAGCCTTATTCTATGGAAGGTAAAATACTTCTTATAACTTAGAGAGATGCAAAACTTCTTTATGTTCTCACATGTAAATTTTTTGACATACAACCAAGATTTTGGAGAAAACTTTATCATATAAAATTCAAGAGAACTTTACTTTTTTTCCACCAGTTTTTCTCAATCTCTTATCACAGGTATACAGATTAAAAGAGATACAAATATGACCTTTTAAATCAACTCACAAAAGCACTATTCTCCCATATCTGGTTCTTACTTTGAAATATTAAAACTCATTTACATTTTGATGTACAACTAAATGGGCAGAGAGATACTTGATCGCTATCGTGCTTCTTACAAAGGAAAGGAAGATATCCATACAAGATTGATGAGAAGATACAAGGACATACCTTCCTGGTGGTTTTACATGTTGCTCATCATTACAGTTGCAGTTTCTCTTGTACTCTGTATTGTCTTGAATGATCAGGTTCAGATGCCATGGTGGGGACTCCTATTTGCTGCTGCCATGGCCTTTGCATTCACCCTTCCTATCAGCATCATAACCGCAACAACAAACCAGGTGAGTCAGACATTTGCTGTCTTGTATTTAATTTGCAGCAAAAGATATTTAAAAGTTAAACTTATCAACATATCCATGCTGTCATGTAACAATTTATCCCCAAGTAGTCAAGTGGAGTTTTCCGTGCAAGTTAGCCTATACCAGAGTACCAGATTCTCATTTCATGTGGTCTATAAAAAAACTTGCATGATACAAAACTATATTTTAGGAGTACACAATCGTAGATAGATGTAATCAGCAGGTTCCAAATTAATCCAGCTATAACTAGATGGCCCATTACATGACATTCCTACATTATGACTGAACAGAAATTGCTACTTTCATATCTATATATCGCAGGGAACATCACTGCAAACCCTTTTTTAGAACTCTGTAAAACTCACTTATGTTCTGATCCCCGTGTACAGACACCAGGGCTAAACATAATAACAGAGTACATCATGGGAATCATATTACCAGGAAGACCAATAGCCAACGTATGCTTCAAAACTTATGGTTACATGAGCACGGCTCAGGCAGTCTCCTTTCTGAATGATTTCAAGCTCGGACATTACATGAAGATCCCTCCAAGATCAATGTTTTTAGTTCAGGTATGTTAAAATTTCATAATATCAACATACAAAGAGATAGATTGAATAATGCTAAAGGCATTGTTGTACACTTCTTAAATATTATTGTGAAAGAATTGAGATTTTACTGGAAATGGTGCCTCTTAACAAACAGCAGAGAGCTGAAGTAAAGGACAACCTGGAGCGACATATTCCAGTATATCATCACTTTACTTTTTAGAATATATCTGATGTATTTTCTTACATTTATGCCTAGTTCATCGGAACGATTCTTGCTGGAACCGTCAACCTTGCAGTAGCACATTGGTTGCTGAACTCTATCACGAATATATGTGTGGATGATCCTCATTCGGATAGTCCTTGGACATGTCCAAGTGACCGAGTTTTCTTTGATGCTTCTGTGATTTGGGGTTTGGCAGGACCTAAACGTATATTTGGAACTCTTGGAATCTATGGAGCCATGAACTGGTTCTTCCTCGGCGGTGCAGTCGGACCAGTAATTGTTTGGGTACTGCATAAGGCATACCCAAAGCAAAATTGGATATGCCTGATTAATCTTCCAGTCCTTCTGGGAGCAACAGGATCGATGCCTCCCGCTACAGCATTGAACTACAATTCCTGGATTATAGTCGGAACAATTTTCAATTTTTTTGTCTTCCGTTACAGGAAGAAGTGGTGGCAGAGGTACAATTATGTCCTTTCAGCGGCACTGGATGCTGGGTTGGCTTTCATGGCAGTTTTATTGTACCTTTCAGTAGGAATGGAAAATAAAAGTGTGGCCTGGTGGGGTACAAATGGTGAACACTGTGACTTGGCAACTTGTCCAACCGCCAAGGGCATCGTGGTTGACGGTTGTCCAGTGAACTAATATACCCGTATCTCCAGTTACATGTGATTTCATTTTTAAAATTGCATAGTACAGAATTAGCAAGTATTAGAACTGAATCTCACAAAGCAGAAGAGGTTCTAGTTGTCTCATAATGAGATAAAACATGATTCATTAACTTGCTATTTTTTATACAAATGCAGAAACACTATACATAAACATATTACCTCTGTATCAAATACATCTGTTGATTAGCAATTAAATTGAAAATGGCTACTTCAGAGGAATTTGCAGACCCCATATCTCTTTGCAGACCTCAAAGCCATATAGAACAACTTAATCTTACTCATAGTGTATGAATAATTTCAGACTAATCTTATCATCCACTAATTTATTGATCTAGCCCACATACAAATTAACAGGGCACTCACCAAATCCTGTTCCGAATCATTGACAACCACTTGGAAGTTCAAACTTCAAATTATTTTCCAGAACCTATTAGACTCACTCACTGGGCTTGACCAAAACTAACTGCAATAACAATGCACATTAGAACGGATATGGTAGAACCCTGTGATAATCAGTGATGGTAATGTTTTCAACTATCCAATTTTGCATTTATGTGATTATTTTCAAAAGTGGGTGCATGCAAATATCAAATTGCCAATATGAAAATGACACAGGAAGAATACTTTAATGTAATCTCAGTATTTATAGCACAAATAGAAATGTCAGAGAAAGAGGTGGTCAGGTAATTCAACAACTTTGTGGATTAACAATAGTGTTTCACACCTTGACATGTTCATCTTGAATTTTCCGAGATCCACTGATTGTACTCGTCCATCCTTATAATAAAGGAACTAGAACTTGGTGAGCCTCCTCCTCCATATGCCTTCACATATCATGTTGCATTATTAGAAATATTAATAATGATAATGATGAAGAAGAAAAAAAAACAAAAAAACTCAATAGTCTATGAAAAGTAGAAAAAAAAAAGTTAAAGTAGTACAAAAAGGTATCAGGTCACATTATTACTGAAGCCACACCTTCGCAACTTCAGAGGTATCAGTGGAACTATCAGTACTCCTTAAGCACATTTTTAGGTTTTTCCGCTGCATGAATATAACAGCTCCTATAGGCCTGGCATCATGAATGTAAACACTCTTAAGACAATTACAAACTTAATCCAACAAAAGATACTTGGTTCAAGTTCCTCCACCAACATTTTATAACTTGTAAACTATCATCGGTAAATGAAAAGAAAAACAAAGAGTAATCAGACTTTCAGGAAATGGCATATCCGAGTCAAGGAAAACATTTCAAATGGAACCATAATCCCACTACCCAAATCCTAAGCCAGGACCTTCAGAATACAAGCTTTCTGTCAGTTTTAGATTTGTAAATGAAATATGCAACAAACCAATATACATATGACAAGTTTCAAGATAGTAAATCTTGCTAAATGCTTGCTTTTCATCTCATAAGTTAGATAATTTGCTAAAAGTTCGTTAGCAATACCTGAATAAAAATTACATACTAACATGATAAGAAGAAAACTCCATCTCCACTACCACCACTTTCGTTGAACTACACATTCATCAAAATTTGACTTACTATAAATGATATAGCCTTATTTATAGGCTCAAACAGAACTACCAAATCCCAAAAAAACCTATAAATAATACTAAAAGACTCAGTAAATAATAAAAATCTCCTTCAGTAATAGATCTCAGAGAACTTAAAAGAAAATGAGCTGTTCTAAGACCCGAACACGTTGACTCTTACTAAGAAAATGAGTTTTTCTGAAAAATGTCGCTCCTTCACTAAGTTTACTCTTTGTGTTCCCTTTCCATGGTGAAAAAGGTCGCTCCAATTTTTCAATCCACACATTGAGTGCCTTCTTATTGCCTTCAAAATATTGAGAAAAAGCTCCAACTCTAAATGAAAGTTTCAAGTTTAACCATTGTACTTGAAGAAAAAAGGGGAACTTGGAATGAAGAAAGAAGCGGACGTTTTAGTTCTTACAACAATATGATGTAAAACAAAACAGAGTGGGCTGTTGCCTAGATTGTGGTGGACTTTAGATGGTAGTAGTAAATAAAAAAGGTACAGGGAAACATAAGACTTAGGACAAATTTTAAAGAAATTACTGAAATATATAAGAATGGGGGAGATATGAGAGAGAAGTAAGTAAACGAGATATATTAAGGAACAAGCTTTCAACAACACTTTTTTTGTTCACGGAAATCTAATTTTCTTTACAAAATATACCCTTACTTATAGACTTCAAATATAACTTCCAAAACCTCCTAGACATATAGAAGACTCATTAAATAATAAAATACTCTTAGAGAACTTAGAAAGACATTGTGTTTTTCTAAGGCCCAAGATACGACTCTTAATGAAACTTAACATTAACTCTTGGATTTACTCTTTGAGTTATTTACTTATTACTAGTATTTTTCATTGACTGAGTCTTACACTACCATGGGTATTTCTCTTTGGACCACAAAGGCCTTCTTATTAGATGGCCAATAGGCTTTGTCTTGTGTTGTACAAGAGCATATGTCTCTTCTAAGCAAACTGTTGCTAAAACCTCCATACATGTCTTGCTCTATGATCATATTACTCTTCAACAACATAGTACTGGCATCAGTAGGGAAACTCTTACTCTGTGAAAGCCTGAACCAAAACCTTGAAGCATCTTATTGAAAGTCATTATGGCAACTCTTATCTTGGCATAAATTTAAAGATCAAAACAGTTCTATGGCTCTAAGAACCTTGCATAATTGAGGTTCATGCAATTAAAAAGATCCAGTCAACTAGTAATGTGAATTAATTTGGGGCCGGAGCATCATATAATATAATAAAACTGCATGGAAGATCCATAAACAATTTTCACATTTAATTATATGGATGGGAATCTGCATGCAAATGACGAAATCATTTTATATTAAAAGAACAAATTCTTTATGAAAATGTGAAATTGTAAATAGAGAAGCACTTTTTGTAGTTAAATTACCGTAGACCAGCAGCAGCACTTTTTACACTAAGCTGCTTGCCGATTTCATCACTTAGCTCAGAATTCACGTGAGCTCGAACTCCCTGCAATGAAAATGTCAGAATTAAATATCCACTTAGATATTTCCAATAGATTAAACTAGGGAAAAAACCTAGATGCAGACGAATCAAGAAAGCAAAATTTCTAATCACATCACATAATAAATGGCATGAAATACTTCCATGTCAAGCGGACAATCCTACAAAACCATTATCACCGATGTAAATAGTTATAATAAAATAGCACATATGAAATATCATTTGAAAGGGAGAGATAAATAATTTACCAGACACTCCCCATAAAATCCTCTCCCCAACCTTACTTTCAAAACATTATCCAGTAACTTATTTGCAGCTTTCTGGCGAATAGAATTATAAGCGTTTCCCTTAGCGATAGCATCCACAGCACTTATATCCAGTAACTGCAACAAGGATGATTTTAAACAAGTTACCTCAAAACTGGACACAGAAACTGCAAATGAACCTATAAGTTTTTCAGGGAATGGACATGTGCATTGTTTTTCAAAATAAAATAACTAAATGAACTAGATTTCCAAACCTGTTCATACATGTATGGATTAGTAACACAATTCAACTTGGAGCGCCATTCACTAAGTCCAATATTAAACGCCCTAATATCCGGTAAGCTCCACCGCCGAAGATCTCCGTCCTCGATGTACTTAAGTACCATTTCTACACGATCTCTGTCCTCAGGTTCTATTAAACTTACATCCATTCCCTAATTTCAACAAAAGCAAAATAAAAATGAATCTTAATATACCATTTATATATACCTAATTTGCAAATGAAAAGGACTCGTAATCCAACTTACATTATGATACTCACTGCCCGCCAGCACAGTGGAGAAGTAGTCATACACAGCAGTGGAGCTACTCTTTTCAAGATTCACATGAAATGTGAGGTTCTTTGGACAATCTTCCTCGGAGGGTATCTGTGGAAGTACCCTTTTCCGATGATCAAAGGAAATTACCCTAATCAAATTCCAAAACCAATAATTTCCAATCATAAACAAAACCACTAGGAAACAACTACAACTCAATCACTAACACAAATTTACTTGCATTTAAAACAAACTGATCACTGCAGTGCAAAATCGAAACTTACTCGCACAAAGCTCTCCGCGCAAACTCAACTGCAAATCCCTTTGGGCCAAGAAAATCAAGAAGATAGCATCTCTCCAGCCCTTCAATACACAAATCATCAACCCTGTAAAAGCAAAACAAACAAACAATTATGTTAAGGGCATGTTTGGATGCTACGAAAATGAGAGAGAGAGAGAGATTGGACCTGAAGGGTTCGACGGAAGAGAAAGGCAGAGAGAGACAAGGGAGGTTGAGGCGAGAGTGAAAGAGGTGAGCGAAGAGGGCGGAGAAAGCTCCAGAGAATGAGGGGTAGTTGTAGAGAAGCAAGTTGGGGACTTTGTCTTGAGAGGCTTTGGCCAGAGCTTCTAACGCTGCGTCTGATCTGAAGCTTCGGGCTTGCAGTAGCGGAGCCATTGAGGCAACGATGCAGATTCTCCATCTTCCAGGAGGGGAAAGAGGCATTTGACGGCGTCGTTTCAGAGGAGAGAGTTCACTGTTAAGAGTTCAGCGACACTCGGAGCGAGAGAGTGCTCTGGCGGGACTTCTCCAAGGGAAGAGATCTCCTGTCTAAACCTTGCAAAATTGAGTGACATCTAATATTAACAAGGTAAACTGCCGAAATACCCTTGAACTTGTACATAATTTTTAATTTACCCCCTGATTTATTTAAACAAATTAAATTTTATTTTTAATTTCCCCCCTACCGTCCAAATTCTCAACATTTCATCCAATTTTCAGTTAAATGATTAAAAATAAATTTTTTTTTGGGAAAAAATTAAAGAAAAGGGAAAAAAATCCACTCCACCACCGCTTACCTTCTCTCTCCTTCATCTGCAGATCCTTCGCCTCCTCTGCATCCCCATCCCCATCATCGCCCAAGACCACTCATTTCCCCACCGCCCCATCCCCTTTCAGCAGCCCAACCCTCCCACAACCACCATACTCTCTCTCTCTCTCTCTCTCTCTCTCTCTCTCTCTCTCTCTCTCTCTCTCTCTCATTAAAAATGTACTCTACACACCCTATCACCACATCCAGCCCCTCATCTCACCGACCCCAAACAACTCCTCCCCATCCCCCAGCTCAGCCACTCCAATGTCACTCCAATCCTCGATTGAAATCACAACAGCCAGTGACCCAGCCTCTTCCCCACCTCCAACCCACCCTACATCCAAAAAACATAAAAGAAAACCCTATCCCTACCCACAAACGCAAACCCATTCGCACCCTTTCCCCTACGATTTTTTCCCCCATAGTCTTAAAGGTCCAGACCTCTTTACCTCACAAGTTCATTGCCCCCTCACCCAAAATCTTGACCCCAAATCGCACAACCCATTAATGGATTCAAGATATGAATAAATGGGACTGTTTGGAGGGTAGGGGTTGATGGGTTTGGTCGCAAAGAGAGAGAGAGGGTCAGAGTCGCAGAGAGAGGGGGAAGAAGGGGTTTGGTCACAAAGAGAGGAGAAATGGTGGGTGGGTCCCACCTCTCTTTTTATTAAAATGATTTTTTTTCATTTTATATATCATACTATTTTATTTTAGAATATTTAATTATTTTTAACATATGAAATGACCAATTTGCCCTCTTTTTTAACGGCAAATTGGATGAAATATTGAGAATTTGGACGGCAGGGGGGAAATTGAGAATATATATAATTCGAGCTCTTAATTCGCTAAAAAAAAGGTCAGTGAGTAAATTGATAATTATGTACAAGTTCAATGGGCATTTCGGCAGTTTACCCTATTAACAATATTAAGTTACCACTTGGGATTGCTTTTTTTGGCCAAAAGAAGTATAGATAAGCCTTTAATGAATGTTTTAACTTTCTAAAATACCATCATTCATTTTTAAAAATGACACCACCTCTACCTCCACCTCCACATCCAACTCTATCACCACCGCCATTGCTGCTGCCGCCACCACCTCCTCCTTCTCCATCTCCACTACCTCCACCTCCACAACCGCCATCCCCACCACCTCCTCCTCCTCAACCTCCACCTCGACAATCGCCATCCCCACCACCTCCACTACCACTACCACAACCACTACCTCTTTTACCACTATCTTCACCTCTATCTCTTTCACCACCTCCACTACCATCATATAATTAGCGCATAACACTTTCAACATCATATTTATTTGAGTCATTATTCAAAATTACAACAGTTTTATATGAAAATTTACCAAACGTTTTTTACACTACTTTTTATACTAACAGCACTTTAAAATAATTATTTACCAAACATGGAGCTGCTTTACTTTACAACTAATTATTTTCAAAGCATAGCAAAAGCAACTTTTTTAAAAAGTGACAGCAATCCCAAGCTGGCCCTAATTCTGTTAAACTTGAAATACGAGGACAATTTGTCACCATTGACTTGGGTAGGCGGATTTGGATTTGGGCATATTTCAGCCGTGGATTTGGGCCCTTCAATGGTATAGGGCTAGGCAAATGAGTAAGCCCGAAGACTTGCATTAGCATTTATTTTTTGGGTTTGATCATAATAAGCAAGCCGAACAAGGCCTTTTCATTTCCTTTACAGTGTTTTAGGCCTAGGCACAGTTTGATAACCGTCCCATTGAAGCGTTGCGGTCCACTAAACCGCCTGTCGTCAGAGTGGCTTTTCCGGAGATAGCCATAGAGTCGAGGAGACGACACACGTGAATATAGTCGGCGCGCCGAGAAATTGGTGAGATTCAGGTCGGGTTTCGAGGAGAACTAGAGAGGAGACGGAGAAAGCCAAGGGTGGAGGCTTGTTAAGGCCTGAAGGGGCCTAGGTCCCCCAAAATTTTGACACAATTTAATATTTGGTCTTTGCTTTCCATTGGTTTAGGAAGTATATATAACAATTATTACTTGTGGCCCCCTCACAATAAAGAAAATATGTGTTTCTCTTTACAAGTAAAAGACTAAGTGATTTCTTCACAAAATAGAAAGACTAAGTAATTTTAGAGCCCACCAATATATTAATAAAAAATAAAGGGTTTCTTAGATCTAGGTCCAAAACGATTAGCTGTCATTGGGTTTAGTCCTTACCATTTTTGTTTTAGATACAAGTCCTTTGACTTTTATTACTTTTTTAGTTGTGTCGATTTTACCTTTAAGGTAAATAAAGAAAACACATTGAAAATCCAAATTTAATGTATTATTTCATTGTAATTGAATTTCATAATTTAAAATTTTAATTCTTTCCATGTGAATATTTACCTAATAAATGGATAAAATACAATTTAATCAATAAAAGCAAAGACCTACATATTATACTAATCGATGAGGCAAGCACCCACATGAAACTATATGTATCCATGCATTAGGTAAACACCCACATATTGAAAACGCAATATGTTTAATACTTATCAAGTTGATTCGTGGTGTTTAAGCATAACAACAATTAAAAAAGTTGATAAAAACAAAAAAAATAAGAGAACTATTGATGACGTTTTTATGTACTTGATATATATAGGTAATATGAGCTAATGTGCTTTATATTAATATATGTGTATACATATTGTACCTGGTTATTAGGTAAATAGAAGATTATGTACTTGATTACTAGGTAAATATGAGATTATGTATATAAATATTAGGTAAATATGAGATAATATATAATCTATCTTTTTTTTTTCCAAGTATATATAATCTATCTCACATATAGGTATTTCGTTATTTTTAATATACCTTTTTTGTGTTGCTTCATTATACCTGATAAAGAGGTAGTAAACAATAATAAAGAAAACGAACAATTTTATTGGGCTAAAAGAAAGAAAAAAACATTAATATAGGCATCCTCTTAATTAAAAATGATAATAGAATTGATGAATGCAATTAATTGAATGGAAAAACTAAAAAAGAAACAAACAATGAATTATACAAAATCATCATCTTACCCGTTTTAGATAATAAGTATATAATATAAACAAAAAATAGAATGTAATCTACGTGACAAACTAGTCAAAGGACTTGTATCAACAAACAATAATTCGAGGACTAGACCCAACTATTGGTTGGATTTTTGGACCTCTATCAACTTTTCTAAAAAATAAAAGCATCCAATCAAATAAAGTTTAAAAAATCTCCTTTATCAAATAGGAAGTCGACGTTTACCCAAATAAAAAAGGATTGGGATTTTAATTTTTGTTCTTATATGAAGCAACATGAACTTAGTTTGAAGCAGCTGCACACATCAAAAGAAAATAATTGAATTTGGTTGTTTGCTCTCCAACCTCCTGCTTCAATTTTTTTAATTCCAGGTTAAATAACTTTACATAGTCATAGTTTTTTTCCCTTGTTTATTTTTTTTTATGAGAATATATTTGTATATGTTTATATGAGTGAAAATTGAAGTTTTCATTTTTATAGTTATATGTTTCGTATTTTATATGTTCTATGCATAGAATATGAATTTTTTTTGTGGTATAATTTATGAATCATGTCCTTAATAAAATTTGAAATTGGTTTGTAGATGAAGAAACAACCTAGAAGACGAATTTCTCACATACTCTTTCATTATGTACATCGAAAGGGAAATTGCATAAAAGTTTAGCATTGACTCAATCATAGATGGTTTTCGAGATATGAAAGAACGATGAATGTTATTTTGATACCTAATTGAATTAACAATTGTTTTCTGCCTTTTATTTTTCCAAACATTGTTAAGGTTGAAAATTTGAAATTTTTTAATGTCTTATTTGGTTTATATGTTGGCCCCCCAACACAAAAATTCTTGGCTCCGCCACTGAAGAGAGCATCAAGAACCAGAGAGGAGAAGGCGAGAGCATAAGGAAGAAGAAGAAGGAGAAAAAATTAAAAGAGGAAAGAGAGAAAAAGAAGAAGAAGGCAATATCATAAGGAAGAAGAAGAAGAAGAAGAAGTCTTCGTCGAGTCGAGGAGATGACAGGCCGACTACAGTCGACGCGTCGAGAAATCGATGCAGTTCAGGTCAGGTTTTGGTGAGAACCAGAGAGGAGAAGGAGAGAGCATCGAGAACGAGAAAAGGAAGGTCAGGTTTTGGAGAGAACCAGAGAGGAGAAGGAGAGAGCATCGAGAAAGAGAAAGGAGAAGACGAGAGTAGGAGAAGGCGAGAAGAAGAAGGAGAAAAAAATTAAAAGAGGAAAGAGACTAGAGAAAAAATTAAAAGAGGAGAGAGAGAGAGAGAGAGAGAGAGAGAGAGAGAGAGAGAGAGAGAGAGAGAGAGAGAGAGAGAGAGAGAGAGAGAGAGAGAGAGAGAGAGAGAAACGCTAGGAAGAAAAGAATGAGGCGGCTACATGTAGAGATAAAAGAAGGATGAAGGGGTTAGAGAAGAAGAAGAAGAGAGAAACGCTGTGAGGAAAAGAAGAAGGCAGTGAGGAATATATTGTGTTTTTCTCAAAATAGACAAACACGGTACTTCAAGGGAAAACTATAATAAACCCTCAACCGAAGCTATCAAAATTCCCTAATGTGTGTGTATATATATATATATATTCATTCAACGATCCAAACTAGCTATTTTTTAAGTCTACATTCATAGATCATCCTTGCAAAAAATTAGACGAATCAGAAATTGTTTCGATATCCAATTGTGTCCTACAAAATTAATGAACACGGTGATTCAAAAAAGGACTAAAATTTCAATAATTCAATTGAGTGGTCAAATGATATCAGATTAAAGTGATTTTTTGCAGAGATGATCTCTGAATGAGTATCTACAAAATAGATGGTTTGGATTAATGAAATACAATACGGAGTGGGCCCTACAAAGGTGTCCCTTAAATAAATTTATTTAAAGAATTCCTCAACTGAAACTCCATGTATATATTTATGCATATGTATGCACAAATAAGGTTGTAAAAACTAGCATTTGACCTTCCTAAAAAAGAGTAACATTTGATAATAAAAAATAGCATTTGACCAAAAAAAATGTAGAGATAGTATAAAGTAGCAATTTCTTTATATGTAAACAGATTGGAAATGCGATTTATCTGTGTATGATAAAAAAGATAATGTGCAATTTAAGAAAGATTGAAGTAATACTTGCATTCCGTGTTCACATAAGTACGAGCATGGAAAATGTTTACTCAATTTCTACTCTCGACATAGTTTAAGCAAGCATTGCCCCACTTATTATATACATACAAATTCTACTGTTGCAGGCACCCTATAAGGTGCATAGCATGATGTATTGCCTTTGCTTCCTTTAACCTTTTACTCTTTTCCCACTATGATCCGCTATGATGACAATCCCACTTCGTGGTAGGATCAATAACAAGTTTCTCGAGTGCAAAAGCATTCTCTATCAAGAACATGACATGTTCGACAACATTTGTAAGACCACAATACCCTAATACTTCTACTACCTTGAGGTAATGATGGGGGCATTTGGGAGCTTTCTTTATTTTTCTCTTCTCCTCGCTCCCCCAGACTCACAACTACATCAAGAAAATAATTTATTAGTGCACGATGCACATATATGCAGCAAGAACAACAATTTACTCAGTCTATAGCTGACAAATAGAATCACCATTAACCTCATAAGTCATAGTTGAAAAAAAATTCATAAGAGAGCCTAAATGGTGTCTCTCAGAGATTATTTGAGGGATCCCTTTGTAACAACCCATCTCGGACTTCACATAGCTCATGCCTTGTATGGTTCGGATGTCATGAACTTTTGCTAAACGTAGACACCTTCTTGGAGACGATGGATTTTCTTATTAAATGACGAAATTTGCATAAGGGGTAATATTGTAACAGCTCGTCCCGAATTTCGTTTTTATTTTCGGAGCTTAA
The DNA here is from genome assembly GCA_024362665.1 of Prunus padus. Taxonomy (NCBI): domain Eukaryota; kingdom Viridiplantae; phylum Streptophyta; class Magnoliopsida; order Rosales; family Rosaceae; genus Prunus; species Prunus padus. The sequence goes on along the minus strand of JANFAM010000006.1, from coordinate 10,397,981 downwards.
GAGTATGTTTACGGATTTACCCTTAGAGTTTTGAACCTTCATTTTTTAGACTTTTGTTTGAGAAAGTTTTATAAATTTTCTGACACCATGACGTTGTGATCATCTCAACCATGAGCGCATAGGTGCAAATGGCGCATACGGAGTTCAAATGAGAAAGTTAGGGTGTTTCAAAATTATAGGGGTTTTCCACAAAAAGAGAAGAAAAAAAAAGGTTTAAATATCAGCGTGTTCAGTACACGAGGGTACTGTTCATCGCCTCCTCATTCCCTCTCTCGCGAAAAACAGGGCAGCACAGCCCATTGTTTTTCCGTCAACGTTCCGAGGCTGTTCGTTCATATTTTGGTCACACACCCTTCATGGAAATTATTCCCCACACTCTCCTCTACCTAACCCACACCAGACCCGACACTAAAGACAGCCACAACCACCGTTTTAAGGCCGGAAAAGCTTCAGCCGACGGCCATTGAAAACCAAGAAATTCACGGCCGTCGTTCTCTCTCCTCCAGCCACCGTTAGCCGCCATTATTTTGCTACAAGTTTGTTTCGATGTCCTTTTTGATACCCTAGCTTACCGGACCAGTTTTGGCGGTTGTCTCCATCAGTGGAAGACAGAATAACTCCGACGAGCGAAAAAGAAACCCTCACGGGTTTTGTTATTTTCAGGCCACTTTCTGGCCACTTTTTGGACATGGCCCAAGAGGCAAAGTTACTCTCTTAATGTGCTAGTTCTAATGGTATAGGCCTTGCCTGGCTGTTTGGAAATTCTTCATCGTCGAAAACCGCCCTCGGACCATCGCCGCTGCCGGCGGCAGGTGGCGGCGCTTAGGCTTTTCTTTAGAGATATACTTTACGCACATAATCATCTCCATGTCATTCTGAGTACGACGGTATGCTTGGATTTGCGAAATTCGATCATTTGACCGACAATCCGAGTTTCGCCTATTATGGACCATCTAATCAGAACGATTAGACCGTTGGATCAAGATCAAACTGTAAGGATGTGTTCAGTAGACCGTAGTTGACCTATAGGAACTTGGGATCATGATTCTAATGTCATGGGCCTTGCGGGCCCGTTGACTAGATGGACATCACTATACACGCACTTAGAGCCGGGAATCTAGGGTTTCATTTTAACGTTTCGATTTCAATAATTATTGAATCTAACGCTTGTATTATCAAATTAGGGATTAACGCTCTGCGTACTACTCAGAATGGATACGTTCAAGGTTGAGCTTACTTTGAATCACTGTTAGTTGGACGTTTGTTTTTCAAAACATGATTTGATGTTTTCAAATGGTTTATGATTTTTATAAATTGTTGTTCATCGAATTACTTTTGATTTATGGTATGATGTGGATGTGGATATATTGAGTATTGACTATGGTTTGAAATCGTATTAATGAAAGTTTCATGCTTGAGCTGGTTTTTATCTATATATGTATATACCTATGAAAACTATGAACTGAGGTTATGGATTTGAGGAAATAGTTTTGAAAACCACCTTAGGTACCTTTCTCCTGTTGCCTTCGGATATTCAAGTTTTTGGCAGGGCACACATAACTATTTGGGAGGTGTGTCAGTATGATTGCCATATTGTTCTACAAGCTTGAAGGAATACTTTTTTCATAGGCTTGAGTTGGAGTTTTTCAACTAGCATTAGGAATGAATATTATTTTTATTCTTAGGAGATTTTTGTTAAATGGTACTACTAGCCTACCGAACCAACCCGATTTGAACTTATAATTAACAACATAAAAGGTTAAAGGGCTTAATGGTTGGTTAACTGAAGAGAAATTGGTCTGTCGAAAGATTTGATATAGTTATTGGAAGAGCTCTCTACCGTTCCATACCCACCCGCAATCATGCCTACTTTCATGTATCTATGATCAAGGATTGAAATATCGGTATTTTCAAGTGTTGACACCAGCCGATACTGGGGGTAAGGCCATATCTTCCCCTGTATTGGCGATATATCCCTGATAAGTGCGATATCCCCGATATTTTGTTGATATCCTCGATATTTTGCTGATATCCTCGATATTTCCCGATACCCATAACAAAACCCAGAAAATTTTCATAAGTTTTGAAGGCAATTGATGCAAATTGAAACCCAAAAATCTCTAATCCTTGCCCAGAACCCTATAATATACGAGCATAGGAACTAGACCTAGTACTAACTCAAATGAATCTTATGATGGCTATGGTTATGTCATGTCTGATTATAGTGGAACTAGTCATGGAGCTCAAGATGATGAAAAAAATTATGGACCTACTAGTTGGGTCAATCCTAACTATCCCATAAATGAGAGGACAGTAGGGAGCTCAAGAGAGACATATGTGCACCATGTTCAAACATGACTTACAAACTGCTCGGGTTACATGACTTGGTATGACTATTGTATGAATCTAGATGGTTGTTCCTCATTGTTTGAACCTCATAGTAGCTCTTCATTTATGTAGATGGACACTTATCTAAATTGTAATCAAATGTTTAAACAAACTATAGATTTATGCATGGTTTATTCATTCTAATCAACATTTTATTTTCAAACTTTTCATTAACGCGCATTACATACCACTTATATTTCATCATATGTATATCTTATTCTTAATAAATTTTGCGTTTTATTTGTTCAATACATTCATTGATAATGTACATAACATCTATGAAAGTTTTACTCCAAAATTATGTAGTTCAATGTATATATCTATCATTTTTGTTGATTTTTTTTCGATACCTAAAACAATAATGATGTATTTTTAAATTGGAAGCCCGATATTATCTGCACCGCCGATATTTTAATCCTTATCTATGCTCTACTTCCCAAAAAAAAACTGAATATACCACAAGCGGCCAATGCGGAAGTAGCTGCACTACAGTAGAATGTGGACTTGAAAACCGGTGTGTCCTTGTTCCTGCATCCGTACACTAACTTGTACCCGTTTGGGGCGCAAGCTTCCCACCGTCTTACATTACGCATCCCCAACCCAATCAGCAGTTTCCATACGTACGAAAATACCACCCTCATCTCCCAACCCAACCAATCAACCCCCGGGTACACTAGCAACCCTATGAATCCGGCTGCACACAATTAATCTACCTCCTCACGACCCCACAGCTCCTGAGATATTTTCTTCTCTCTCCACGACACGAACCAAAAAAATCATTATTTTTATGTATAAAAATGTGCAACGCTTGCTTTCGTTCCTTCTGGTTTCTTCAGGATTCGAGTTCTTCCTGATAAACCAGATCGTCGTCTTCTCCTTAACTTGAATTGAGATTTTTGATTATTCACTCTTTGTTCTCGCTACTCCGATGTCTCAGAGAGCAGCAAATGAAATTTCCATGGCTTCGTTTCCACGCTCACAGGTACCGAAGACGATGAACGACCACACTTCTATACACCTATACATACATACATATATATATATATACACATATAAATGCATTTAGTTATATAAGGGGCATTGCTTATCTGAATATTTTATGGTGCTGTTTCTGTATATACTGAAAATATTTCCTCTGGTTTGGCGATCGTTTTTCAAAATTTATATATTTCTTTTATTTTTTGTTGATTGACAGTAGAGTTTCTGGCTGGGATGAGTATTTGGCGTTAATGGTTTTTGTTTGATCAGTGAGGTTGATGGGCTGCATTGGATTATAATTAGTATGACAGGTAATGAATTACTGCTAAGCACTAATACGTTTAATTGGCTGCCAATCAACTATTATGTTGCCCATAGGTTGCTTTATTATGCATTTGATTGATATTTATTTGAAGGATTATAATGTTTTCGGGTCGTAATTTTTCGATAGAGTAATAGTTGTATGTATATTTGTATGTGTATGTATGCTAATGTTATGTTGCTAGACTAAGATAGTGACCACCAGTGACCACACATTCAGATGATAATCAATGATGATGTAATAATGGGCTAGTTTAGTTGTTAAGTAAGAGCATCTATAGACAGTTAAGATGCAACCAACCGGCTTCGCATCTTTGTGGCATCAGTACTAGCTAGTCCAGAATAGAGGTGTTATTGTTTGGACTTATTATATCTTCTTCCAAGGGACATATAGATAGGTATGGAGCTTCTAAGTTTTAGATTGCGCATAAAATTTCAACTTTAGAAGTTGGCCATGATTTAAATTTTGATAAAACATATTAATGTGTTGATTATAATGATGAGCCACTGGATTTCTTGTGGGTTTGTGTTTTTTTTAAAACATATGTTCCATTGGAAAGGATACGCTAAACCTTCAATTAGTGGATTAGATTAATCTTTACTGTGTAATACAGTATAATTTATCTTCATAGAGGGAGAGGGGAGGGATGATGTTTTGATTTGAATGTAACTTTTTTATGGACGTACTGTCCACAGTTGTTGTGGTTTCTTTCTTTATTTGTAATAGGAGTATGCGTTTCTTACAGAAAATATTTGGAAGTATTAGCTTATGCCTACCAAATCCCCAGGGAAAAGCTGAAAAAGAAAGTACATTGTGGTGTTGCCTAGTAAAATGTCTATGTGCAACTAATCTCTGTGAAGAATTTAGGATCATTGGTATGTGTTGCATCTACCTATTGAAAATTATGTTTCTGGATTAATAGATTGGATGACAAATTGTCCAGGCTCTGGTATCAAATTACTCACCAACTTCTGCAGTTAGTTAAGGCAATAACTAATCCTTCTGTGTTCAGTATATATATACGTGTGTGTGTGTGTTTTCCTTACAGAATATTTTCAGGCATAGAATGTAAAGTGAATTTAAAGAAGGAATGCAGCCATCTCAACTGGGAGATTTTGATGGAAATGCTTATTTATTTTTCAAAAGAAATGGAGGGACTGGAAATTGGTTTGCATCGCTTCTTAAATCTAAAAGATTTATCAAGGAACAACAATGATGAATACCATACATTATCATTCATAAAAAGAAATACTATACATTATCAATACATAACAAGATGATTTACCCAGGGAATATATTTTTGTAAGAGTAAATTGTGGCTATTGTCCCTCAACTATTACCCGATTCTCATTTTGGTCTCCCAATTAAGCTTTTGAATTCTTTAGTCTTCTGGCATTTGCTTGGGTCACTTTGGTCCTTCTATCAAAGTCCGTTTGCTTTGCTTTCAAAATTTTGGGGTAAAATTTGTCCACCCAAATTGTATATAATTTCTTAATTTCTCACCTCCCATTTTGTTCTCCTATCTGATCCCAAATTGAAGTTGTAGTTCACTTCATCCCAAATTGAAACTTCAACTTCAATTTTGGATAAAATAGAAGAAAAGTGGAGGTTGAAAGGTTGGGTAACTATATATATGGTGGGAGGAGACATTTTAGCCCTTTAAAATGACAGAAAAACTAACAGACTTTTACAGAGGTTTTGTCATTCCTTTTAGTGTAGTTCATCTGGATTAGAGTTGTTTTTATTTGAGAGCGTATATTGGATATGTATTTCTCGGCTAGCCTTGTATTTTTCTTCCATTTTTGTTAAGAAAGCTGGGATTCTCATAAAAAAGTATGAATGACTATGCTATGACTTATTAGGGGTATATTTGGAATTTTCAAGCAATTTAATAGAAGTGTGGAATGCACTAGTCTTTGCGAGTGTTGGGCTTAAATGAGTGTATATGGTAGAAATTAAGTGCTACAACATTGATTAAAGTTTCAGCACAGTTGAGAATCTTGGGTTAGCTTATAGTAGATGTTTGTGCACTGTTTGTTTGGTATTTTAAATTAGAATCAGTGGTTGTGGCTGATTTGAGAGATCGTCTATAAGACCACAAAATCAATTATTAAATAAAACATGATTTTGGAGAAATCATGACAATGTAAGCATATAAAACCGCCTCTGATATTTAGGATAACAAATGGCTGCTTAACTGACCATCGAGCATTTTGCCAAAAAAGAAAAAACGAAAAAACCATAAAGCATTACCTTTTTGAATCAGAACTGTACTTGCTAAGCTAAGTCAATTTTACCAGCATATGTCGAACAATTACTAGCTCGTTTTCTGATGCTTGCTGCTGTTGTTTTTTCATTGCAACTTTTAGTCATTCACACATGACGGACTGGTTGCAGCGAGGGGTATTCCTCTTTGAAATCCCGGGCCTCCAAAAAAGTGAATCTTAGTAGTAGCAATAAATCTTGAGTAGAGCATTTTACAGTTGAAAGTATTAGCCTGATTGCCTTCTAAGTCATTAAATATGCACTGATTATTTACAAGTAATAGTTGAAGATTTTGTAGTAAAAAATCTCATTAAAACTTTTGGTAGTCCTGTTTTAGATCCTTTACTAGTACAGTGGCGAATACTAGGAATGGTTTTATTGTGGAAAAATTCATTGAGCCAACAAACTACTATTTGGAGATTTGCTTTCTGGAATGAAAGCAAATTTAGCAGCTTCCACGAAAGCAGTGAATTATCCTATTCGTTAGCTACGGTACCTGATACTGAACATATTGCTGCAGGAGATAGGAATCTTCCATGATGTTTGGAATGCCCGTGAAAAGGTCTTTCCTCTTATCAATTTTGATTGCATATGCACACAACGCACTATACATTGGGAGTTATGATAGAGTGCATTATAGAAGCCTTCAGGCACTATTAATGCATTTAAGATCCCACATCTACAGGATTCTGGCGGTTTTTTTTTTCTTTTCCATTCTGTGCCTAATTAGTGATAATATAAATCAAAGTTAAATTTGTCTGCTACGTGCGCTGGACATTGTGTCGACCAAACATGCCTACATGTGGTTTTTTGTACTATGTCCGTGTGATCATCATACAAGATGTGCATTTAGTGCACGCATTCTCATTGGGGTTTCCCCTAATATGTACAGACCAATTTTATGTAGTTTTGGGTGTTCAACTTCTCGGGGGTCCAAGAGCCAGAAATTCTGGCTTTCTGTCACCACACTTTCGAATGTGCTAGAACAGAGAGGAAGTCCTTTTTTCTTTTTCTTTTTCTCTCCATTTTTCAGAATGAATACAAAGTTTATATGAGTGATCATCATTTACTGTTAATCTCACCAGATCTGTCTCTGTAATTAACTCAACTATATAATAATAATAATTTGTGAATAATTCTCACAAATCATATTTAGAAAATATAGTTGGTATATCAGTGTGTCCTAGATATAAGAATGAAAGGAAAACTTAAATCTTTTCTTCCTGTTTATAGATACATGCTGCTTTCTCATCCGTTCTGCATGTTACTCTCTTAGTGTGAATCTGTGGTTTACTAGTTTCAGCAGATTGTTTATCTGTACTTATCAAATCCTTTGAGTAGACGATCCTCTGAAATAGTTAAAACAGATAATTGGGTTGTTAAGTACTTATTGTTAATGAAAAATATTTGTTTTTCCATACATATGTGAAATCATCAGCTATAAGAAAAAATAAATAAAAAGATAGGGATAAAGGGGCACATAAACTGTAACAAGCATGGCAGGTTCTTGAAAACAGAATTCTCGTTATATTCTTAAAAGTATCTTCCATGATATGATGCCGTGTCTCCATATTTCTTATGGAACTATTTTTCCAACAGACTCTTCATTGAACTATTCATAAAGCAACAAATTTTTTGAGAGTTAACCTGTTCGAGTTGCTGATTATTATTCAGGAAAAGAAAATATAGTTACAACAATGGACAATTGTTCTCTGATTGATCACAACACATTTTTAATACAGATAAAAATACTTCTGACACACAATGCTTTCCCCTTATTGCATAAATTTACACACCTAATTGGTTTGTCTATTTCTATCACAGAAATTCTAAAGTTTGTTTCACAGAACATTTCATACCAAAGCTGCTGGTACCTCTGCTGGATGCATTTACTGTAAGTATGACATCTCACTCCTAGAAGATTGCTCTTCACTGTGGTGCAAGTTGACTGCATAATGACAGATAGCCACCCACAGCTGTGAAACAACTTTGCGCTAATGCAGTTGTAATCTGTTGCAGAATTTGAAGAGATATTAATAGTTTAAATAAAATAGTAAGCTTTGCTTATTCTTTCATTTTTGGGGGCATAAGAATCAATATAGTATGCGATATTATACATTAGTGGGGTATAAATATTGTTAGCAGTTTTAGGACATACCCTAATTTGATTCCTTTTGCTGGTATTTCATTGTTCTGAGGCCGAGGCTGAGTTTGATTCTGTGGTTGGCTTAGCTGCAGATGGATGGGTGTTTGCAAATCATACCCATTAGTGATGGTATATGGAGGACCCCTTGCTCCATAAACCTGAGATTAAAAACTTCTGTTTTAGTCTTTTCCAGAGAAGAAACCTTCACATTTGCTTCTATTATAATTAACATAATGGCCTTATGTTTTTGGCTTAGTGATATCTCATTTAGCTCCTCTCTCTTTCCTTCTACCTGTCACCTCTCTCCTCCCTTTAGTGAAGTATAATATGTGTTAAATAGAAGAGTAGAGCTTAAGGGATATATTTTATTAGTATTATACAGTGTCTTTTAGACAATACCTTCTGTTGCAGTTCCGCATTCTCTTTACCTACGAGGTCTAGCTTCTTATACAGTTCCATATTCTCTTGATGTATGAGATTTCCCTGAAATAAAGTAAAAAGAAAGATACAAAACAGGTATAAATTAGGCCCCAAGAACATGAATTAACATAAATGGACTAGGAGAAACTGAGCCAGTTTTCTTTGGTAACCTTCTGGTTCAGTTCTTTTATTTCATCATGTAATCTCTGGTCCTGCAGAAAAATGACTGAGTGTCATGCATGTGCTACATAAAGAAGGGATCATGACAGTATTAACTGAGACTGTATAATCAGGACTAGGGCGTACCTTTTTCATCCGGACACCTTTCAAACTTGTCTCCAGTTGGTTTTCCAGGTTCTGTAGATCTTTGGCACTCAAACCAGAAAGTTCTTCACCCATTAACTGCCTGCAAGTTTATACAGAAACATCCAGCCAATCTTTCATTTGATCTCCAATGACTAATTTCCAAGCCATAGATACAGATCTTCAATTTCGAAGTATTTTCTAATATGCCGTTTGACTGTTATGTGAATTATGAGAAGTAAAGGATTAAATTCCCAATTACCATCCTAGGCAATCTTATATGTGAAAAAAAGAAGATATTCTTAAATCTGTCTCTAGGATTCTGAAAGTGTTATGGAGATGCTCTGTCATCGCCATTTTTGGGTGTTGAAAAGGAATGTTAGGATTTTTGAAGTAAAAATGTAGAAAGGGGGTAGATTTCTTGTGGGATAGAATGCATTATTGGGCGTCATTGTGGGCTTTGGTTTCTAAAGAGTTTAGTGACATTTCATTTTTTTTTTAATGCAGATTGGGGGGCTGGATGTTAGTGATGAGTAGGTAGCTCAATGTTTGATATTTTTGTAGCTTGAATGGACTTCTTGTGCACTGCTAGTGTATTTCCTCCAGTAATGCTAATTGATTGTTCTGTTTCTTATAAAGAGGAAAAAAGAAAAACCTATTTTCTTTACCTCTTCTTCAATGTCAATAGGTTTTGTGGGCTTTATCTTTGATAGTTGGATGAGGCCTAAATTAGGATGATAACCTTTTGAATAAGCAACCTGATAGGCAATTTTATTATGCATTTCAACATTTTGGTACTTCCCATCAAATTGCTAAGCTATGTGGAAGATTCATTATAGAGCAATGACTGTACCTGTGGCATTCTTGCAAGTACTGCAATTGTTGCCTCAAGCTTGCTGCCTCCCTTTGCCAAAACTAGCAAGTACAAAACCAAAAAGTATTTTTAGATGAGCATGAAATGGGTAGCAGAACGTAGTGCAAAATGTTAGACAATACAATATCCCACATCAGGAATTTGAAGCATGCACTAAAATTTAATATCTTGGCCATCTTCACTCATCCCTAATTGATTTTGGGTGGGTTGTTCTAACTTCTAACATTGTATCACAACAAAAAATTCATCCATGTTTTGGGCTCATTTTGGTTGCGCGTGCTTTATAAATTGACAGTTAACTTGAAATCAGGAAAGACATGGACTAAATAAAAGTAAACTTGACAGTTAGGCGGATTGTAACTTTATTGTTGTGTATCACAACAAATATCCTTAAAATCATGAATGAGATCAACTAGGGAGGAGTACTTGATCCGATTCCAATTCCTTGATCTAAGTTCCTCAATTCACGGCTTCCCCCATTCCTGGTAAGTATGCATGCCATAAAAGGAGATTGATTCCTAATAGCAAACAGTCCCTCACCTCTATAAAAAGGCTACTAGGCTAGTGCCCCTAGGTATGTGATTGAATATATTGAAACCCTGTTAGTTTCTTGTTAGCACAATTTCTTAAGTTGTACATCAGAGGGTCTTTAACCTACACAAGTTGGTGTCACTCCTATTGTTTCTTTTACTCTTGCAGGGTTTTCTCAGCTACCCTAGTCTGCCATTCCAAGTAAGTGAAAAGATTCAGTAAGTTCCTGTCCTGGAAGGTATGTTATTGTTGATCGGCACCAGCAATATATAACATTCTGAAAAACATCCATGACCAAGTAAGAGCCCCATCCACATATGAACTTCGTAACCGGGAAAGTGTGGTTACCCAACATCAATTTCCAGTTACCACTTATGTTCACATCTTCACAATGAATCCTAGCTCACAACTAGTTGTCACTCAACGAGGGGTCATGTGGGGAAACTAAAGAATCCAAACTAACTGTGGTCTCAGGATCCCATGGTGCACTCTTGTCCAGGAATAGCTATCGTAATTGAACTATAGACTCTGATACTTTTGGTTGATCGCTGAAAGTTTATAATGACTTATGCCAGTGTCAAACTCATAAGAAGAGAAACCTGGACAACATGATCTGGACACCACTTGAGCGCTGAAAGTTTGTAATGATCTATTGGTCCTGAGCCGAACCATGTGTATCAATTCCTGAATTGGATTTCCTAACTGCCTGGGGCTTACACTGTTGGATGTGGATTTGAGCATATCTTTTAGTTGCTATCAACTTTCCCTGTAACTAATTTAAGTTTAAATATTTTTAGCAATTTTCTAAATCAGTTTTTATAATTGTACAAAGTACCAAGTTTAAGTTTTTCAGTTACCCATTGTTCTTTGGTTCTCACAGTGGAGGTTTCTTAACAATATCGTAACTTCTGGTTGGTCTTGAATTGTGGTTGTGGACAGATATATGCGGTACTTCAAACCATGCTTTGGTTTTTGTTTTGTTGTTTTAGTTGGGTCTAATTAGGGATCACCTTGTCCCTATGTTGTTATTTTCTTTCCTATTCAATGAATACCTTGTTTCCTATCAAGAAACAGTTGCAATATTTCATCATCATAGTTGAAATGATGCCATTCGGAGTACTCAATGAACAAACTTTTAATTGACACAGCGTGCTGATGTATCTGCAGATATGTAGACATGTGATGCCTTCTCAAGTTCAAGGTCTGACTATAAATTATGATTTTTGAATGAGCAATGGTATAGAGAGTTAGACGCTCACTATATTACGCATTGAATGATGGTTTGGATATCTAACAGCAGATCATGGTTATTGAATTAAAGAAAAGAGCTGTTGGTGACTGGTCACCGTTTAATTGATTTAATGGAAAGTGGAAGTTGAGGAGAACAAGTATCTGTGGACCGTGGAGAACCTGCAGAATGGCATCAAGAATAACCTTGTAATTGAACATGGTTAACGGTTGAGGGAGCATTTGGTTTATGCCTACAATGTTACATTACTTTAGTTTAGATTCGGTTGTATAGAATAGTTTTGCAGGGAAACCTAGGAGGCTAAGCTTTTTTAGATGCATGTTAATGTAAGTGCATGAGCCTACAGTTACACAGAAATTGTGTGAAGGAAGCTTAAAACTAGGCAAGTAGCTTTTAAGACATTGCATTTAGTTGTTCAGCAGCTCACTTGAGCAACAATTAACAGAATAGCACTTGAATGTAAGCAGAAAGTAGGAAGAGTGGTGTCTCTTTTAGCTTAATGATGGCAGAAAACAGATAAAGCATTTGGGGTTCATCCCTTCACATATAGAAGTGATTGCAATTGATTTCTAATGAGCCATTTGGATAAGCTTCATGACTAGTTGAGGAATTGTATCTCATCAGTTTCTCATAAATTATAGGAGGCTTCAGGCATAGGTTTTGTTGAGTTATTTGGTTGGGTGAGTGCACACTTGCTGGATTCAAATTTTTGTAAAGATTATGATGTCATTGATATACTCTGCCGAACTAGCGACAAAGTGATAGTTATTAGGGATATCTTGTTTTTGTTTGGCTATGTAGAATTATGTCATCTACGTCCATGTGAATTCTCATTGAACAGCTCTGTAATCTGGTCATAGATGTTTCCTATCAGCTCCTAGAGGATGAACCAAGTATAAAATAAGGATCTTATTGACCTTTGTTAATGTACTCTAACTGCTGGCCTAACATTGCATCAGAAAATGTTCTGTCCCATTGAGTAAGTTGTACTTATTCTGACTCATCTCTTTTTTCTTTTGATACTTGGATTTGATGGGCATCTCATTCATCCTACTTGTATCATTTCTAATATAGATTTGTTGCGTATATTTGAAAATAAAAAAGTAAGCAAGAGCAAGTGCAAAGAAGACTTGTAGTGCATCAATTATAGATGATATGCTTAGAGAAATTTCTTTTCTTTTACCCACTCATTATAAAATTTGTATCTTCCTTATGTTACATACACGTGCATGATCGCATGCCTGCAAACACACACGTGCATGATCGCATGCCTGCAAACACACACACAAATGTGCACATGCAAAGATTGGAGTAATTCTCAAAATTCTCTAGTCATGACTTGAAATTAAATTTACATGCATGTGTGCACAATAAGAATTGTTTTGGGCACCATTCAGGTGCATCTCATATTTCTAGCTATGGCCTCTTATATTTAACGCATGAATGTTTTTAATTTCTTGTTTGATCTCACATGTGCATCTTCAGTGGGCCTTAATGGTCATCTGTTTGCTTATTTAAGCTTACACTAATGTGGTGACTACTGTTTGGTTAGAGTTGTTAAGAGCAGGTGACTATCATTCTACTGATGGAACAGAAAAACGCTAACCAATGGCTTACTCTCAGCTGAAATTCATGACATACGGAAATCGCTTGCCCACGTCATGTCTGTCACCATTTGGTTCCAGCATAAAAAGATTTTTCATTCTTCACTTGTTTCTTCAATTTGGTTGTGCATCACTTAAGAAATTCTCTTGGGAGGTGTTGCTTTACATTTCCAGAATCCATATGTTGGCAACAACTGGAAATTGAATTATGCCTTCCACCGTACTGCAGTCCTGGCCTAAATTTTTCTCGTTGGATCAATATATGAACTTCTTTCTTGTTGTTTCAGAATTCTGACTCCCGGAAACCTTTGGTTAATTAAATTTCAGGCTGGTAGTACTGCTCTATCTATCATCTTAGGAATAAAAGGCCGTCCAATTGGAATTAAGTTGGACTAGTCTGGAATTGCTTGTTATTCCAGACAAACGAACTATTATTCAATGGAATTATGCTGAAGCTTGTGCTTGGAATTCATGGTCCCATCAAAGCTTCAGCACCAACATACTTTCTCTTAAACTTTTGTTCTTTTCTTCTGCAAATGCAAACAAATAGGCATTAGCTCAAGGTGTTGCCGTATTGCAAATGGAATATTGTACAGAAGATCAGTTTTTGCTCCTCTTGGCGTAGCATCCACATTTTCCCTTTATCTACTACCCCTAGATGACCAGCTTCGTCTTTAACTTCACGCGTTCATGTTTGTATTGATTCCACCATGACTTCATACTGGTGTATGTTTGACCTAGAGCAAGACTGTTAAATGGTTTAGGTACTGAGGCAATTTTAGATAAATATTGAACCCTATCATTATGGCTAGTTCTCTTCTGATAAGGAAAAAATTCTAGGCTTGATTGCCAAGGCATTTTTTTAAGTAGAAAACCCCTTGAATTATTACCAGTACCAAATTTTTACTTCTTATGGAAGTTTAGAATTGCAATTTCAACGTAGTGCTGTAATTGCTGCCATTTTCTAGAACTTCAATTAAAGCTTGAACAAGTTGTTTGAAACTCCTCCGTTAACTTTGAACTTAAATTATGTAAACTAGATGAGAAAGAAACTTTGTCAAAGCAATCTATTGATCTCGAAATCATTAGGTAAACTTATCTCCCTCTACACATCTTCTGCACAGAAGCTTTTTGAACTACTTTCAGACGAGATTTCCCACTGCGCTACAAGGCTACCAACATCTTCGAAAGATTGTGTCCAACAGGATTGGGTGCTAGGTTCTAAGAAAAGAGTGAAAGGAAATTGGTATTGGGTCTCAGATGTTACATTTGGCATAAAATTAGTCAGTGAGTTTTCATATAAGAATGCAAGAATGGAGAAAAGATTATGATTTTCAGTAAACTGAAGTTCATGAATCGTCTCCTGGATTGAATTTGAACCCAACACCCCACTCTGCTCAAAAGATTACCATTTGACTTCCGTCGTTCATCACCATCAAGGGCATTCCAGATTGCACCGGTCTTCTGTTGATGCAATTTACTAAGGTGGTAGTTGGCCAGATGGAATTCAGCTGACGGATAGTTTCAAAAAACACAGAGATGAACACTGTATATTGTTCCTTATTTGAAAGCATTGCAGTTGTAAGTGTACTAAACACTTTACTTCACCTGATTCTGTCAAAAGGACAAGGTCAACTCAGTAAATCCCTTCTCTTCCATGTTCCTTTTCCCACCTGGGATTCATAGTTGATTATAGTCGCATTGCAATAGCATGCGCCTGTCTTTTTGCTTTGCTGTTCACTTGATTCGCAGCACTTTTTGAATCCTGAATGACCTTACAGTGTCTTTTCTATCCTGAATGACCTTATATATCCACCGCCCTTCCAACCTGAGTTTTTTCACTTTTTGATATATAATTGTGTTCAGGCTTTCAATTTTACGTATTTTAGACCTTTGGAAAGTGGAGCACTTGTTTGATTTCTCCTGCAACTTTAATGGTTTCTTGATTTATTTAGCTTCTTTCTCTATTGCCTTTTAAGCCTCTCTTCCCCGTGTTTCAAGTGGCAAAATAAATTCCACAAAGAATGTTGCGCAAACCAGAAGATAGAGCTTTATGATTTTTGTAATGTTTTAAAGTTTGTGCATTCGTCTCTCAGAAACTTGCAATGGACATTTTAGTAACGTGTGATCCTACTTCCATAATGTTAATTCATTTGAAAATTCAGCATTTCAAACTATCTAAAACTAATCCTGTTAGGTTTTTTTTCCAGAAAATTTAATTCTTGACTAGGAAATACCACCTGCTCTTGGAGAATCGGCTTCGGCCGTTCCTACGTATAGTTTTCCATAATCTCTCTATAAAGTACTTAATGCAACATTGTTGAAGAGGGTTTTATGTTTGCTAATGTTTGCTACTATAAATAGGCAAAACTATATATCTCTGTAATTAAAGAACTGATGTGTTGCACAGGCCAGCATAAAAAAATTTATCTACTCTGAAAGTAATGGTATCCACTTTTGATGAAGCGAAAGCATATGGCCAGATGTTTGACAGTATCACAAGGGTATTATGCCTCTATTTATGCAGGTTCTCAACAGAACAAAATTGGAGTATTTGTTGGTAAGGGATCTTTACCTTGATTTCTGAAGCAGGATTCAACAGCTGATGATGTTCCTCCTTCAGTTTGTTAAAACGATCGATTACTGATTTCATGCTGATAAGAAGAGTCATGGCATTATGGTCAGTTGATGCAATGATCACATACTTCGCGAAAATTTCTTAGGTTATGAAAATGCAGATCATAGTTAATGTAACGAAATTAAATATACATTAAATTTGATAGTAATGATTTCTACTCTATTTCTCAGTTGGATTTGTGTTATAGTAGTGATTGTAATACTGATACAAATACACGACAGAGATGTAGACGGTAAATACTACCTAGTTTTTTGGAAGAAAAAATAATTGTTGATTTGATCTCTGATTAATTTTGCAACTAAACTACTATTGACGGACAATCTCTTATATAGAAAGGCAGAAAACAAATTCAAGAAAGTGCTATTTATTTCTACTGGCCACCAAAAAAAGTGCAATTGGTTTGTACCCTCATCCATTAAGAACAATGATTAACTTAGAACATAGAAACTTCTGCATTCTTATTGGACTAAATATGAGACAATCCCTCCCTATAAATCTTTGTTGCCATTTCAATTTGAATTCAACAATTTCATGAAGAATTCAGTGCTAATACTTCCTCATGCTTGAAGGATAATATCTATTGGCCCCTATTGGCATTCTCCTTTATGCTGATTTTATCCTTTTTGTTTTCACAGGTTTATAAGCTAATTGGCCTCCAAATTGATCTTTCTACGGGTGCATGGTTCCGGCCTGCAATAGCCAATGCATAAATTTCTTCCCATCCCCTCCTCCCCCCGCGGATGTTTTAGGTTGTCTGAGGCTGAAGATTTTAGAAATCCCTTAAATATTACAAAATGTAGGGTTAGGGTTGAATAGTACTCAATCAGCACGAACACAATGACATGTCTTGGTATTTATCCTCTAGTTTCAATACCTAACTAACTCTCTTCCATAGTTTCTTAGCAAATTCTTAAGCCTCAACACGTCTTCCATAGTTTCTTAGCTAGCCTTTGATACCATGAATAAAGTTGAGGGAAAATCAATTTGCAATGTGAGAATCGTCCAACTCCTTATAAGCTCATATTATTAAGTCACTTAGATTTTCAAGATGAGACAAATACTCTCAACACATAAATGGCTTCTTCAAATTCCATGTGATCCGACCGACATTCACAAGAAAGTATCACAGGTCTATATATAATTAGAGATCAAGAGCTTGGTCAGTCGGCTCACACGGGCTGCATCCATCAAGGTTGGTGGCAACGTCCAACCGCCCGACGGCGAAGACACAATACTCTCATAGCATGACAAACTCAACACCTAGCCCCAAGGATAACGTTTCTGTCGGCCTATGTAATGACAGAAAACCTGGAAAGCAATACGACGTGGGTACCAAAATAGCCATGTATAATTCTTAAGATCAAATTACGTAGTTTTTTTTTTTTTTGGTGAAAAAGAAAATGAGCTTTTCCTCAAAGTATACAGTTTGATTTATGAATGCATGCAACCTTCCTTCTACTCATTTCCAATAACCAAAGCCTACAATACTTTTGACTCCTAAAAAATCCACTTCCCGTTCAATATTACTACAGTTTCTGCAGAATTAAGACTCTAACCCTTGAGGGAGGAGACGACCAACAAACTAGCAATGGAAACATTATGTAACAACCCTAGGTCTCTTTCCAAAAGTATCAGCTCGGGTTGGCATTTGAATTCTTAGGCCTTGCTAAGTACCCTAGGTCTCTCCAATGCATAGCCCAAGTGAGATTTAGGAGAATCATAATCTCCCTTTCTTCATGCCCTTAATAACTTCACTAAGGGGATTCACATTTATCATATATACCAATTGGGGAACCTTTTTTTGATCCGGAACACAAAGCCAGGCATTTTTACATGCTCTAAAGTGCTAGCCCTAGCTTCATAAAAATAAAAAAAAAAGTTCTGGGGTCATACTGAATTATTACTTGAGATGTCCGCAAGACATAACTGATGTGGGACTCAGTCCCTCTACTTAACGTATGATAAAACAGTTTTGCTTATAAAGCCTAGAGGAAAGATAGGTTTTATAATGTGAGACAAAAAGCCATTTGCTTTCAAACTTCCAACAATGTATCTAGTGACAAATCCAAATTTTCCAATAGCACATGTGGACACCATGCTCTTTCTTACTAGTAGAGAGCGTCTTCAAAAAATTTCCCTTGATCAGTCACACAAGACAATGGCTTGTATACTATCTGCAACGACCTATGTTGCGAATTGATACATCAATATCTGGAACAGATGACATAGATGATTGAGTAGTAGCTTGACAGACATAAGCCTTGAAAAAACAAAAATATAGCCAAGGTTTAGGCTCCAATCTCCGATTTGAGCTCATAACTTGTCATTTCGAAGAGAACATCAAAACTAGTTTAAAAACATTTGAAGTGGTAATTTTGGAATTTATTTATTTTGGTATTTTGTTTCCAATTAGGCTTCCTAGTAATCTAGGGTTTGAAGTAGTAACAAACCAACTTTAGCTATGTGATTATGGTGGTTATTCATATTATATCATTATCAATAAACTTTGAGGTTTCTCTCAACTTTCTGGTGGATTCCAATCTTTCATGTTCTAAGGTCATCGCTTGATTGCCTTACCTTTAATAACGTTGTGTCACAGTGGATAAATTTTTGTATGTTACGCGTACACCACCTAGTGTACCATCCAATACATATATGACATGTGGAATTATTCTCCAACTTACTACATTGTTTTTAATGACTTGTGAGTGGCTGTATTGAAAATATTCCACATGTCCTACATCTATTAGATTGTACACCAGGCATGTGGTGTACTCGGAACACCCAAAAATTACTCCCTTGTGTGTCATGTACTTGGTTATACAACTCCTTGAATGGGGCAAGTCTAAATAAGAAGAAAAGAGATGAAGATAGCAAAATCTGATCTCTACAGGCAGTCATGATAATTAGGTTGATGTGAAGCCAAATGGAGTCATGAGGATAATAAATGAAGGGTTCTCTTCTAGCACTTATAAGGGCATGCATATTTGACAATGCTTTTGGAAGGGATAGAAGCACTTTCTGTTAGTGTATGCAATTTGTGATTTACTTTTGGCTTCCCTTGACAAGTTTGTAATAGGACAATCATTGTATTTTTCCAAGCTCAAGTTTAGATTAAGAATAGCTACTTTAGGTGTTCTTATCTAGCTGCTATCTTCTGGTGGTTCATGCAATTTGACAAAGGTAACTTGTGCATTTCATCTTATGAATTCAATTAAATTCTGAGATTATGACTAGTCATCTGCTTTCTCGTATGACTAGTCAACTTTTGCATCCTGGAGGATTTCCACTCACTATTTCCAGCTGGATCCCACCAAACTTTTTGTCCTATTCTACGAATTTTCTCAGCTGCCATGTGGATTTTTTTGACCTAGGAATGTTTGGGTAAAACCCCAATTATTCCACATTTGGTAGCCGTCACTTTTGGGAGAGATTTTTGAAAGGGTTTCTTTTCTCCTTTGCTCTTCTTCTTCCTTGAGTGAACCTCCATTTTCATCTATGGGTTTTTCTAAATTGATTGGGTAAAACCCCAATCATTCCTCTTTGGGCTGCCATCCCTTTTGAGGATTGTTTGAAAAGGCTTTTGCAAACTCTTTTGCTCATCTTCTTCCTCAAGAGAAAAACACCAATTTTCATCTATGAGTTTTCTAAATTGATTTTCGAAAACTGCTTTTGAAATATGAAATCTACATCTAGCCAGAACATATACATCCTCATATATATCTAGGTTAGATTCAAGATTGGTTTCTTCAAGAGTATGGTTTCTTGAAGAAATTGGTCTTTTCTCTTTGAATTCAAATTGTTGGTTTCTGTTTCGGGTTGAGCTTGCAAGCTGGTGCCATGGGATGAAAGAGCTGGAGAATGAGCTGCCATTGCCATGAAGGACTGAGCTTCAAGCTTTGCTAAGTTGGAGAAGAAGATTGCACAAAGGAGGTATAGCTTATTTTCCTAAATAGACCTAGGATTTCTTGAGCTTGCTTGTGTATTCTTTGTAAGAATCTTCTTTGCTTAGTGGATTGCCTGGTCGGTTGATGACCCCCAGTTTTTCCTAATGGTGGGTTTTTAGGTGAACAAAATCTGGTCTGCATCTCTATAATTTTCTGGGTTTGTGTTCTTGATAGTTGACTAGTCATCGGATGTATTTCTGGGTTTATGTTCTTGCAGTTGACTAGTCATCATTATCTGCTGATTGTTGTTTACTTGTTTATATTGCTTTCACACACTTTCACCATAGTTGTTGCTAGCACAGGGGATGCCTAGATTGACGGGTCCTTCTGAGTGCCTAGGTTGTCACATAGTTATCTTTTAGGGTTGCAGGTACATTTTAGCATGCTTTGTGTGTATTCTTGATTGTGATTATTCATGACTAGCAGTTGACTAGTCATAAGTTTTTGGTCAAGGTCTAAAGTGTGTGAAGATTGTTGCGTTGTGTTTAAGTGTCGTAAAATTTACCCCTCTTCACCTAAGTACCAATTTCACTTTCACATCACCAAAAGCACTTATGACTATTTAGACAATCTAAAAGTGCTTCTAGATTATAAAAGCACTCTTTAGTGCTTTTTGGAGAAACGCTAAATAGAGTACTTCTAGATTATAAAAGAACCTTTTAGTACTTTCTGGAAAAGCACTCTTTAGCACTCTTTAATAATTGGGAGAACTGTTTATACTTTCCCAAGCAGCACTATAAGAAAAAGTGGCAACATTCACTATTATTTAGTGACATTTGGTGACATTTAGTGACATTTGCTGGGGTGACTAAAGCCTTTAGTCACACAAAAATTTCAAAAAAGGTGACTAATGCTACTAATAGTCACCAAAAAAGGTGACTAAGGGCTTTAGTCACCAACAAATTAACGATGGTGACATTCGGTTACTTTTGCTGGGGTGACTAAAGCCTTTAGTCACACAAAAATTTCAAAAAAGGTGACTAAAGCTACCAACAGTCACCAAAAAAGGTGACTAATGCTACCAACAGTCACCAAATTCTTAATTAGTGACAAAGGGGTGACTATTGTGACTTTTTCTTATAGTGCAGGCATTGTGGTAGCATCCACATTTTAGTGGGAGTTAAAAATAGATCATAATAATGATGAGTGAAAGAAGACAGTATATAGGCATTTCTAATATCCAATGATACTTTTCCTACACTTGATTGAGGCATTGAATTTCTTAAGATTCTATTGAGAAGTAAGCATTCAAACGGCTAGAAGAGTCTCATTGAACATTAAGCAATCATCTTTGGTGAGAGAATAGAATTCAGGATTCTAAACTTGGAGAATAAGAATATTTTGAACTGTGTGAATGATCTCTCCACATGGCTGTTGTCGACCAGGTTGTCAAAATGAGGTCATCTTATAAAGTAATAGTGGCTTTATCGATGATTGGTGGTTCTTCAATTAATCTTTTGCATCTTTTTTTTGTTTTTCTCTTTTGTTCATATGTGATTGTCTCCATCAAATCACAAGATATATGTTCGTCTAAACAAAAGATCTTGGGGAACTTTTTATCGACATAGTTATGATTTATTAGTGGGATAATTAGCACTAATGACCATGCCCCATTGTCCATTGCCATCCCAATCCTCAAACTTTTATTCAAGTTCACCCTTGCTTAATTTAGGCCCTAAGCAATCTTGAATCTGTACGATCTTCATCCTTCTGTTTCGTGAGAACTCGACTCGACAAACTACGAAGTCCTCACTTATAAATTGATAAACTTTTGATGATCAAGAAAACTTCATTTTAGTTGAATATAATCTGTTAAGGCTAAAGAAAGACAATAAGGACATCCAACACAGTCATTATATGGACGTCAAAATATGCATGCATGGGCTTGCATGGACGTTGTTTTTTTCCCTAGTAATTCAACACAGGAAAAAGGAACTCTCTCTCTCTCTCTCTCTCTCTCTCTCTCTCTCTCTCTCTCTAAATATAAAATGTAAAGAGAAGAATACGATCCAAAATTGATGTTGAGGAAAGGACTCGTAGTTAAGAGGGATATGCATATATACACCTAAGGACCCCCTCTTCGTTGGACACTACATTTAATTTATTTTTGTTTCACATAAAATAAATCATTTCCCTATTATCAGTTCGAAAATTCAGCTCCTGCCTATCAAAAAGGGCAGGAAGATTCACACAATTGAAGCTTATATATAGAGCACACTGTGAGAAGCGTTCATAAAGATTTCTATCTGTAATTCCTCCCCACAGATATAACTTACTTTCTAAGTGCCTATGCCTATAGACAAGAATAAACAACCACATGCATATGTATCATCTTCAAGAATAAACAACCACATGCATAAAATATTCCATTTATCCAACACCTTCAGTTTATTGAGACCAGAAACGAAGAATTTCGCATGCCAAAAATAGAATTTCCTCCGAAAGACATTAAAAGGAAGCAAGATTGATGTATGTTGTGAAAACTAATCCCGTAACAAGTCCACTACTGGCCTCAGATCCCATGCTAGAAATAAAGCATAAATTCAAAAACTAACTAGACCATAAATTCACCTACTAAACTTGCATTAGTAGCTAGAAAAATTGGGATGATGAGATAGACAAATTAAACCCACAGAGAATAAGCAGTAGCTGCAGTTGAATGACAAGTCAAGTCAATCCAATCAAAAAATAAATATGCAATATTATTAGAGAGAGAGAGAGAGAGAGAGAGAGAGATCTAACCTAGTGCTAGCATAATCGTAAAGCCTGCCGGTGCTGGAGAAGATGATCAGTCCAACCTCAGCATCACAAAGGATTGATAGCTCCTTAGCCTTCTTAAGCAACCCATTCCTTCGCTTCGAAAACGTCACTTGCCTATTCGTGGAGTTGTCAATCCTCCGAATCACAATCTTGCCTCTCCCCATCGCCTCTTCTTCAAACAATCTCCCCTCTACAATTTCTCCCCTAGATCGGTAGAGAGATAAAGACTTTAAATTTCTCACAAAACTTGAACAAAACTTGAACAATTTTTCCCTAAATGGGTATAACCAAAACAAGCCAGAATTAGCACAACAATAACTTGAACCAAAAAAGAGATCAAGAAGAAGCAAGAAAACCCAAAAGAACAATGATCATAATTTTCCCAAAAAAAGAACTTTTATTTTTTTATTTTCTTTTTTCCTCCAAATAGCAAGGTTTGTATAAGTAGAGCTTACTTGCAAATGAGCTAAAACCAGTTGAGCCTCCCTTCTCTCTCCTTAATTCCTCAGATGTGCCTACAATGCTTTATATGGAAAGTCATCAATTCTCCATAAGAAAAAGAACCCTTTTATTTAAGGAAACATGGACCAGGCAGTGCACCCAAAACCACTTGGTGGTTTAAAGCTCAGGACCACATAGCCCACTCGCTTGACTACATTAAAACCATGCTACTCGCCTTTTGAGGCCTACACTTTGTCAGGTGAATCAAACTCAGGCCCGTTGACTAGCGTCAGAGGATCGAGGGAATAGTTAAGGTTACGAGAGAGGGACTGGAAGGGGCACGTGCAAGCAGGAGAGAGCGGGTGCACGAGAGTGCACTTGAGAGCGTGGGGAAGCTGGCATCCTCGGAGTCTCAAAGTAGGCCCGGGATTCGTGGTTTGTAAGAGTGCATCAATGATGGGAGGGGGTGACGTATAGATGATTGACACGTTTTAGTATTGGAAACCGAGGGCGGTCCCCTCCTTTTTGGGAGGGGTTGGGTTTCTTAATTCTGATTGGTTTGCCTGTTACTATAGTCTACACCCAGCTGTTCTTGTACCCTATTTCTCATAAAAAATTGGATTGTGTGTAATTTTATAGGGTTGTTGACGGGATGTTTTATATCTATTCCTTGGTATAATGACTGGTGTTCATACATGGTGATTGTGTGACGATTATCAACTGTTGATGTATGTTATTTGAAAATAAGTGAACGGTTGATAATCATCGGCGCATGACCGACAGTTTAAAATAGCTAAACGAAAAAAAACTTTCTTTCTTTTCTCTTGAATAAAGCAAAAGCTAGTGCAAGTTAACTAATTTGGAACATGAGATAGTTTTCTTTATAACCATTTTTAAGTGATGAAAGTTACATATGCATGTAATTCAGTTTGTTTGATTATAACTAAGTCGTATGTTGTGGTTGCCGACGTCGATGTGTTAGATATTTGTGTTCAATTAACTTTGATTTGTCTAGCTTATCAACGATTCAAGAAAGAGTCGTGTATCTATTGATTCGAGTTAATTAGAAAATTTATTTAGAAGCTCTTTAAGTATGAAGATACAGGCTGTTTCTAGATTATTGAGATAGTTTTTAAATTAAAAATCTAAAGAGAGAAAGAGATAAGTTTAAAAATACCAACAACCATATATATACGCGCGCATGCTTGGTTTGAATGATTATCACCGAACATTTTACACAATGAAATTCACATGTATCAACGACTGGCAATTGGCTCCCACTTGCTCATGAGGAACCATAACCTATGTACGATTGAAGCTCAAAATGCACTTCTATTCTAGTTAATAATATTAGTTACTTAATGCGATACTCACTAATGAATTTGAACATAAAGTCTGTCAAGATCATTTATCAATTCATTTTAAAAACAAGAATAATAGGAGGGGAATATATAACCTAAGAATCTTTTCGCAAGTGATCACATTTTGCCCTATTAAAAAAAAAGTGTTCACACTTTGTCTGTACTGTTCGAGCACTTTGACAAAACTATTTGTTCCATGTGAAGTTGATATATGTGCATCCAATAGAGTAAAGACTTTCCCATCCTCAGACGAGGTTTTGTCTATACTTCGAGAATGGTTTGTTACAAACCTAGGATTTGACTTCTTCAAAATCAAAGGACACATCTTTTATAATATTATTATAATCTCTAGGGTTTGAGATTTATTATTTTCTTATGTATACCCTTAAAATTATAAGAAATCTTTTCATCATCAACCTTTGCTCTCTCCTTTGCTCTAGCATATAGTTGAAGATGAGTTCAACTAGGGTTCTTTTTGTTGTGTATGTATTTTTTTTTTCTCCATCTTAATTTTCTCTAGCAGTCCACTTGAACTTGACCCTTCCAGGTTCCAAGGGTCGAGCACTTGCTTTTGCAACTTTTAAAGCTAGGGTTTGCATGTGGTTCCGTACAATTTGTGAAATTCCATGGAGCTACTTTCAATGTAAAAAAAAAAAAAAGTTATCCATGGAGCCACACACTTATGTAGTCAGGTGAAGCATGTGTAAATATATATATATATATATATATATATATATATATATATATATGATCAAATAAAGATCTTTATGTACTAAGAAAACTGATGAATTATTATTATTTTTAATATTTGAAATAATCCCTAATGAGTCAAGTAGAGGGATTTGGGTTGAAGCTTCCTTTAGAGGGTCAGTTAGAACGAATTTTTTTCTGCTAATCATTCTTTTCATTTTTCAGGCTAATTTATAACTTGCAATTACAAGTATGATCTAGTAATGTTATAGATTAATCTTAACAACAATTAGATGTCTCCTTGCAAGGACATAATTGTTCTATGAGATTCGTTCTGATCCAATAATTACTTACTTTGGGCTTTTGCTTTGTGTAACTTTTTCTTCTTCAATACTTATGCTTGCATATGAGAAGACAGAAATTGTTTCAATTCATGACTTCCTCACGTTTACTATAACACGTAAGGAATCAAAAAACATGTGGTCGCACCTTAAAATATGTAATCCCAATACCCTCAAAAAATAAAGCAAGCTTCGCTAGAGTAAGGGCCACCATATTGGTAGTGTGAAGAATGAGGGTGAGTTGCACAAAGCAAACGAAGTGGGAATCATAATTGCTCGAATGCGTCTGAAACAAAAATTATTGTGTGTAACAGTACAATACTACGTGGCATATCGACCGCCCCACGTGAAGTTAGGATCCAGATAAAATTATAATATTGTATAGTAAGTATAAAGTTCACACTTTTTAGAGTTAGGATTCATATATCAGTAGTTGTATACATATATTACGGTCGCACACAATAATTTTTCTATTTCAAAGACCTTGACTATAAACAACTTTACTGTTAATTTGCCAGTGCATTTTATGTGGCCTCAAATTTCCGTAGCTCGGGAACCAAGTTGGATACTGATCCATGTGGGGTGTGAGCACGTGGCTATATAATTATACATTGGCAGAGATCGATAGTACTTGTAATGAAGTGCAAGGCAAAGAATACGAGGAAGTTGTAAGGTTCAAGTTTTATTCAAAATTATGTTTTGGAAAGGTTTCCTAAATAGGTATACTGAGGATTTGGGCACAGAGACCGTCGAGCATACAAAAGGCAGTTGGTTAGAAGTTGCAACTGTCACCTATCCACCAAAACAAGGAAAAAAGGAAAGCAAAAAAAAGAAAAACAGGACAAAAGGTAACGTCGTGAAAGAGAAACAATATATAAGAATTCAATACCTTAACCTTCATTCACTGATTAATCATCGTACTATTTTACGCACTTCCTTTTGAGTGGAAATAAAATAGACCCCCACTTGTTTATGTTATGGTACTATTTTTGTAATAAACAACATTAATTAATTTGAACAGTTTAAGGAAATAACAAAATTAGGTACAAAAGCTGCAGAGGTGATTCTTTTTAGGGTTTCTTTATTATCTAGGTGAAGTGTTTTCATATTGGAGAGGGCCCTCCAGACGTGGGTGTGATTGAATAGGGATAGTCTTTTAGTTGGAAGCCTCCAAGTTAACTAATTCTACGAAGCTTACCTATATATGATGATGGGTCAAAAAAAAAATTTAGAAAGAATTACACAACATGGAGTTGTCACTCCAATGGCAAGGGCTGCCTAATTAAATGCAACATTTAATTCAGCAGTTTGTTCACATACAAACAATTTTAACCATCAGAAATCGCGGCCAAAAACAAAATGTATGTATAGCTGACTGTTAGGACTCAAGATTTCACATTGGACAAATAGCATATCCGAGAATGGTTAAGCTCTTGGGCACGCTTCCCTTAGAAGCCGGTTTTTAGGGGCAAGTTCTACATACCCATGGGTGCTTAACAAATTAGTATCAAAGCTAGTTTCACCACGCAATTGGGCCCAATTTCCCCGAAGGGGCAACCTATAGGGCTGGATTAAGATTATCGGTGTTATGTATGGGCATAATATAAGAAAGGAAAGGGCAAGATGATTGGTGTTATGTATGGGCATATCAAAGCTAGTTTCACCACGCAATTGGACCAATTTCCCCGAAAGGGCAACCTATAGGGTTGAATTAAGATTATCGGTGTTATGTATGGGCATAATATAAGAAAGGAAAGAGCAAGATGATTGGTGTTATGTATGGGCATAATATAAGGAAGGAAAGGGCTACCTGTCCTGGCTCTAGCCTTCCCCCTTCGTGTTCTCCTTTTTCCAACTGTAACCCTATAACCTACTTAAATACTGTTATCGATGCCATGTGGTTAAGTGTATAGAAAACAAGAGCATCTACAATTGCAGCAAATTCTTGATTTGTTTTAGTTTATATATGGTTCTCCCATGTACTACTATTGTATTAGGCCGGAAGTTGTTATATATTTAAATTTAACCATTTCTTTCGATCGATTAGTGAAAGTATTAAGTGATGCAATAAGAAAAAAAAAATTCAAAGATGATTAATGTGACATTTTTCATGTTCAAATGATATTTTTTTTTTGGGAAGTATTTGAACATGATAGTTTCGAATAGTCCTTAATGTTTTGGTTTATCCTTGGTCTTGCATTTTCCATCAACATATTTGTTAAAATTGGTCATGTGATGGCATACCAACTTCAAAGTGGTATAATTTTGTCAACATGTCCACCCATGAAAAATAGTAAATGTCACGTGTTTTGCTCAATAAGGCTATCTACTCTTCTTGACAGTAGTGGTCGCACAGAGGGACAAGAGGGATTAGGAGACCCCATGGCTGCCGGAAAAATGGCTGTGGAGGTCCTCAAGCGACCCTATAGCTGGCTGGTGTGCGACCTCAAGGCGCACACCACCTGTTCGACGAAAGGTTTGAAAGAACTTTGCGCTGCTGCTGCGCCCAGCACGCTAGAGGTGGTTCTTTTGTTTTTTTTTCTTTATTTTACGTCTGGCCAAAACGACGTCGTTTTGGTCGAAGCGCTTAAAAAACAGATTTTAAGTAAAACTCTGCTCTTGTGTTCTCTCGCTCTCTCTCTCTGTCCTATCCTTCGTTCCTTGGCTTGGGTTGGCTTTTGAGAGTGCGATTCTGGGTAAATTACGCCGACACAGGTAGCTGTCCAACGTCAACATCTCCTCTATTTTCTTCTCTTATTTATTATTATTTTTATTTGATATCCTACTTATTCCTTGAAATTAAAAACGATTTCCAAGTGGGTCCTAGAGTTGTGCTTAGTGACATAAAAGATAAATTATATTTTTGAACTTTTTTTTTTTTTTTTTTTTTTATATAAGGAAAATAAAATTATATGATGAGGTCATGACTCATGAGGACGACCAATACAAGTAGAATCAAAGCAAAGAGCCAATTGATGATAAATATATGAAGTTTTTAATTCAATTGAAATTGAAATTATGGTTTATTGGATGAGATTTGTGCTTTGATTAATGGTTTATTGATAGTATATTTTCATTAATTGATTAAGGCTTGTGTTTTGATATTAATTTATTAGGGTTTTCTTTTATATTTGATTAGGGTTTGTGTTTTCATGAAATTATTAGTCTTTTTTATTTGTGTTTTGATTAATTGATTATGGTTTTGTGTTTTCATTAGTTGATTAAGAATGAAAGTGGCATCAGTTAATTATTCAATGTTATTTTCGTCTAAAAATTTTTCGAAACTTTACACTATGACCCTACGGCATAAGAATCCTGGATCCGCCACTGCTTCTTGATGGAATGCAAAATCCTATATTGAGATAAGATGTCCTTATTAAGTAAAAACATGAGTTTTATGACTACTATGAGCTACATTTTGATGAAAATACCTTTTTAAAGTTGGTCACATGACCAAATTTAAATGAAGTTTTGTCCAAATGCATTCCTAACTATAAAAGAAAGGACGATTCAATCGTCTGTAAGTGAGTGTGAGAAACAATAGCTAAAATGCTTCTTGCATATAAAACATAAAATTGTGTTATTAATTTTATAGGGAATATAAACCACGCATCACGCGGGGCGTGCTCTCTCAAATACTTTTTTTCTCTCACTCTTTCTAATCATTTCTCTCTCTCACTCACTTTTCTCTCTCCTCCCCCTTCTTCTTTGCAGTTGCAACCCACCTGAAAACTCTGAAGCATTTTCAAATCCGACTTGTAAACTCAATCCTATCAAAAAAAAAAAAAAAAAAAAAAAAGACTTGTAAACTCAATTCAATCCATAAAATGAAAGTAAAACTCATGTTATAAGCTTTTTAAATCATTAGGCAAACTAAACCTACCTTAAACCCTGCTACGCCATGGACTTGTTTTCTAGGGTTTCATGAATCACGAGCTGTTAAAAAAAATTTAATATTCAAGAAATTGTTTTTTAAAAATATCTCTTAGGAAACCTAAAGATATTGTTTATTTAGAAATGAGGGTCACAGTTTCTGACTCCTGTTTTTGATTGGTTAAAAGCCATGTGCGTGATTACATTATTCAAGAGAGATACGATGTTTCCTGAATTAATTAACTTCCAAGTAATGGAGTCCTAGGAGATAAAAATTCTGATAAACACAAAGGATATATTTAAATAAACAACACACAGTTTAAGCTTAATCAATTAATTTATTTATGCCTTAATCTGCAAATCATAAGCTCAATCGGCCAAGCGTCGATGATCCAAGAAAAATGCCAGTACATATTGACCATTGGCTCCTCAAAAAATATTTTAAGTAGCTTATAATCCCGACAATCAAATTGTCCCTTCTACATTAACGTTAAAAAATTTAAAATGTTGTTGGCAGTTGTGATTTCCAATTTATTTATTTATTTTGGTCTGAGATGTGATTTCGATTTGGGATGTGGAATCACAGAAAGTTTCTTTTTCCATTTTTTTAAAAATCTGGCACAAGATGGTATGCCATTTTCACTTGAGAAATGACTATTTTTTTTTTATATCTGTAAATAGAAAAAGAATTTATGTAAAAACCTAAAAATGGGCTAATTTATAAGTCCTCAAAGAGGCCTTAATATGCTCTGGTTCTGGGATGGGGTAGTCCCTCTCTCCCTAAACTATATAGTTTATTGTTGTTCTTATGAATGAAATAAATAAGTCTAGGTGGAGAGCCCAAAGATATACAACAAATTATAGCGCAATTTTTTTGATTAAAAAAAAAATTTGTGCAATTTTTTCCATCATCATTAAGATGTATGGTTTACATCCCAGTTAATTACCTTTCCACCAACAGACTGGTCCTCTTCCACCAAGGATGGTTGTGGTGAATGCATAGAGTGGATGGAGGACCAAGGATGGGTTTGGGCAAATGAAGACCAAGGAGTCTCGTATGGATCATCTTAATCCAACTTATTACTCCTCCTAGCCAGTGTCCGTTATACATAGTGCAGGACTAAAAATGAACAAAAGCCATTCCTAGCCATAGTGCACATGTAATTCATCAAGCTTAATGTTAATTAGACCAGGTTAGTCTAGTTGAAGATGATTACTGTGGCTGAGATCAACAGTGGCACAATGCAATCAAGATCTTCAAAGGTAAATCATGCATTGCATATATATTGGGACATATCGAGTCTGCGTGATGACTAGTCATCCGTTACTGCCAGCTCATTTAAAATCTCACGTGAGACTCACACTTGGCCAGCTCTAGATTTTCTGTTCTAACGATTTTTGTCTCATTATAGCTTCAATTATTATTCTGTTTTTTACTCTTCCACGTTAAAGCCCAAAAATCATGTCATGTCCATTCCTATTTTGTATTCATTCCAAAATCTTCATGTCCAAGTTTGGCAATTAATCTCTTGATAAAAGTGAAATCATGTGAAATCTATTAATTACCTCTTCCTTATGGAATAGTTGTTATCATAGGTTTTATTTAACTCTTTTTTATTACGTGAAGAAACTGAAATTGGGTGGAATCGATGATTATGATAAGCTAAATCTGATGAGTACGAGTGGCTACCTTTGCTATTTCTAGCGTAACTCAATATTAAAATTGATGGATGTGATGTCTCACTGTCATCATCGGCGGCTTTTTCATGTTGCTCTAAGGAAAAGGACTATCTATGTGTTTGTTGGTAACCGACTCAATATAATCAACATAGACGTAATTTAGAGGATCTCGATGAACAAGTCTAAAGTGTTCAAGAAAAAAGCTACACTTTAAGGACTTGCAGCGTGCTAAATTCTTTGTTCAATTCACAGCTCACATCCAATATTTCATGCGCTGAATGAGATTGATTTTTTTAGTGCTGCACATTAACTTTACAGTAAATTTGTTGGAAAATTAATAGGTCATCCTTTATTTATGAGCCCCAAACAGAGCATGCAATATATGGATGATATTCACCATTGAAATGTTATAAGTTGAAGCAAAAGCTGAGAAACAAGGATTTGATTGCTCCGAGATGAAGGGAAATTAATGTGTTGGGTATTTCTCAAAACCTATTAAATAGGAAAATGAATTATCTAGTGTTAACGTATCTAATATTAAATTAGTGGAAGTAAAATAAAAAACTAGAAACTCATATAAGTCTTATTAGTCTCAAATCTTTTTAGGTTTATCAAAAATTGCACCTTTGACTCTTTAATCTACTTTTAAAGAAAGGGATTAAAGATGGTTACTCTTGGAGCGAACCCTATTAAGGTGTTCAAGTAATGTGCTTGATCTCTTGCTTGTTGATGCTCTAGTATGGGCCTTCAAATAGGTACAAAGGATGTACTGTAATATCCCAAAAAATTTAAAAATAGACTTTCCTATTTCGGTGAAAAATAATATTATAATGAAAAAAATGAATATGAGTATTTTATCAAGAGATTTTGGATTGAGACCATTATGATTCTAAGGTAGTACCGATAGAGATAGACTCAACGTACAAGTAGGAAATCGTTTCTGAATTTGGAGCCAAAATGACCGAAATACCCTAAGTGTGAAAAGTACAAAATATCCTTGTAGGATAAATAAAAATAAAATTTATTTATTTATTTATAATTTTGAAAAAAAAAAGAAAAAAAAAAGAGGAATCTAAAATGTGGAAGGGCATTAGCCCTCTCCCTTTATTCTTCCCCCCTTTCCCATATTATCTCTTCCAAAAGAATCGGATTGTGATCTCCATTAGAGTGAGTTGTCCGCCTATTAGAGTTGAGTCACCTAATTTAGGCTAAGGGTAATGATTGCTTGAGCTAAGTTATTGCCTAAGGGGGAGGAAGGGGACGGACGTAAGGTGAGTTGTTGGTGAGAGAGAGAGAGAGAGAGAGAGAGAAGAAGAAGAAAAAGAAGAAGAAAAAGAAGAAGAAAAAGAGGAGGAGAAGACTTGGAAGTAAGGGAGATGTTATTTCTATTACATCCATGAGAGAATTAAGAAAGAAATGTGAGAGGTAAAAAAGGAAATGGTGGAGGTATTGAAACAATTGGAAGGATGAAAGGTGGGATTCTTGTTCTAAGTTCATTTTCAATTCTTGAGTTTTTGTATAATTAATTGTTTGAGTAGATTATAGTTGTATTTGCGTTGGAGAATGATTTATGAACCTTTTAAGGCATAAGAAAATCAAAAGAAGAATTTTGAAATCAAGATTTTCGGATTTTGGGTGTGTTGATAAATTTTTGGGTTTGGGTGTTCAAACTTTGGATCCAAATCTTGTTTTTGGGAAACTTAGACCAAGGATATGATGTTGGAGTATGATTTTGAGCCTTAAGGATGGTATTTAAGGTGTTGAAAGAGATTTTTGAGGAATTTATGAAACTTTGTATTTTTCTGGAAATTTCAGTTCATGGGCCTTAGTTTGGCTCTCATGTTCCTTTGATCTATGAAGTAATTTTTGAAAGATTTTGATGTTTTGGAAACTAGGAATAGCAAGGGTCAAAACCCTTTCAATTTCGCTGAGTTTGGTTAAGTTTTGGGGGATCAAATATTGGAGTGAAATTGGGTTTTCGAAAACTGCCAAAAACAGAGGAAGCTGGAAAAAGTTCATTTTCTGGAAAATTTCAGTCCATGAGCCTCACTTTGGCTCTCTTTTTCTCCCAATCCGTTGCCTTTTTTAGGAAGCCAGTTATTTGGTTTTAAAATATACTTGGCAAGGAACAAAACCCAATTTTTTTAGTTGAATTTGGTTGAGTTTTGAAATGTCAAAACCTTGTACAAATTTTGGAAAAAAATCTGTTTCTGCAGAAAAACCAGTCACGAGTACAAATTTGGAGCTAGTTTACTCCTTTGTTATGGCTCCGTTTTGAGTGTCGTTTGTTGGGTTAGAAAATACAGGAAACAAGCTTCAAAACCACTATAAGTTTGCCCAATTTCGTTAACTCTAAGTTGGTTAAAATGACTCACAAATTTGAGTTATAAAACTGGAAAAAACAGGGGAATTTGCAGGATTTTTGGGAAAAATGAATAGTAACCGGAAACAAGCCCACTCGCGGCTCCGGCGAGTGGCGGCCTTGTTGAAGAAAAATGGTAACTTCACAACATAATTTCACCACCACTAATTAAATAATGGGGTTTTATTATTTTAAGTTCGACCCATTCGAGACGTGGTGTCTCTTAATTACAATCCCTTGTTTTAAGGAAACACCCTTTGATTCCACCGTAAAGAAAAAGAACTTGTGTTTGGTTTTGCGACTGCTCCCAAGCCCAACCTCAGGGTGCCTACGTATCCCATGCGGGAATCAAGTCACTCGTAGTTCAAAGAATTGCAATGAATAAATGACTCATTGCAAGGGCAATTTGATTTGAATTGTATTGAGGAGTGTTTGAGTGAATTTAGTTGAATAAACCAGGGATTCGATATGGAATTGTGTTTTGTGGCGAATTTGGTTAAGAATAAACTAGGGATTCAAATTTGGTTGCGGTTGCGTCTATTGGTATGCTAGACTGCCTACGTACCCTTTTTGAAGGGATCAAACCGACGTAGTTCCAAAATTGAGAATTAATGGGTAAGTGTGGCCCACTAATTTAGGATTTATGTATGGAAAATTTGGAAATTAATGGGTAAGTGTGGCCCACTAATCAAGAATTTGAGAAGTTTGAATTTTGTTGCGGTTGCGTCTATCGGAATGCTAGACTGCCTACGTACCCTTTTGAAGGGTCAAACCGACGTAGTTCCAAGCAGATTTGGGGAATTAATGGGTAAGTGTGGACTAGTTTAGAATTTGTGTATGAGAAATTTGGGAATTAATGGGTAAGTGTGGCCCACTAATTAAGAATTTGTGTTTCAGATTTTGAATTTGGGTTGCGGTTGCGTCTATTGTAATGCTAGACTGCCTACGTACCCTTAACGGGATCAAACCAGCATAGTTTGGGGTTTGGAAAATTAATGGGTAAGTGTGGCCCACTAATTGAGAATTGGCGTCTTTGAGACAATTTGGAGGGTAGATAACCCATGAGAAAAATTGAAATTAATTGGTAAGTGTGGCCCACTAATTAAGAATTTGTGTTTGAGATATTTGGATTTAATCTCATTGAAATTTGCATGGGTAGATGACCCATGGGAAAAATTGAATGGTTTTGTACTATTTTTTTTATTGTCAATATCAAAGAAAACTAATAGGCAATTATTTTATGAACCCACTAACTTAATTTGATTGACATACCCAAATATGGCCATGAGGATATTTAAATTGATCCATTAATAGGCATTTGGGCAATTGTAAATTTAATGGGCATTTACTTGCACCACCCATTAAATATTTTGGGCTTTTGAGACATTAATAGGCAATTTTTGATCAATTTTTGATAACCCAATCCTTTATTTCTGGGATATTTCCCAGAGAGAAAAAAAAAAGTCCACATTAGAAAGGCCTTGAGGCTAACTGATCTTGAGATGTAAGACGAGCCCAATGCGTATGAGACCATTAGGTCTTGGGCCATTAAAACTTGTAACTTTGTATGGCAGTGCGTATGAGACCATCAGGTCTTGAGCCCTCAAACCTTGTAATTTTGTATGGCCTGTAGTTGTCAATGGTTTGTTGATGAACCAAGCCTTCACAAGATTTCTTGATCATGTCATCTAATCTCAAGGCAACAACATACATGGCCTTCTTGTGCAGTTGTCATTGGAACAAAAGGAGCAAGATCACCTACTTTCACATGGTGGGTTCACCACCACAAACCTCTTTTTTTTTTTTTTTCTATATTCTGACACAACAAAACAACTACACTTTTTGGACTTGGCTCTGTTGCCATTTCGAGTTAAATCTTCCAACGCCATGTGGCATTCTCTTTGTTAACTTCCTTTTCAACTTTTTTTTTTTGGTTTGTTTGTTGAGTCAAAATATGCCCAGCACTTGCGCCATCTCTGTTTCTTCTTATTCTCTCTTTCGGTGGCACTGTACTTTAGTCCTTGAACTTATTGATACAAGGCTTTGCAGGCCAAAGACAACCACATGGCGAGCCTTCTTGGATTTCCAGCCAACAACGTTGAGGTAAGGAATAATTACCCAGAGAGAGGTCTTGAATCAATAAAGAAACATACATTTATTTCACCCCAAACAAAAATGTCTCAAAAGGCCAAGGCAAAGAAAGTGATAAAAACCAGGGCTGCCCTCTATTGACGTACACCATTGGCTGTTCATGTCTTTTGAGCATTTTGCTTGGACCGCCCTTCTAGCTTGCCTATGTCTCAACCGGACCTATTAGCATGTTTATCCAGGTTTGCTTTTATAATCCAAATAAATTGGGGTTTTATCCCAGCAATGAATTCATAAAATTTGATTTATGGGTTGCCACCCAACATGGATTTATCATCCAAGACTCTTGATTCAAGGGTTGCCACCCAAAAAATGGATTTATCATCCAAGAGATTTAAGGGTTGCCACACCCATCATGGATTTATCATCCAAGAAATTGATGTAAGGGTTGCCACACCCAAGAAATTGATTTAAGGGTTGGCACCCATTGGTTTGATTTGCAGGTTTTGTACCC
This sequence comes from Prunus padus, assembly GCA_024362665.1. Classification (NCBI taxonomy): domain Eukaryota; kingdom Viridiplantae; phylum Streptophyta; class Magnoliopsida; order Rosales; family Rosaceae; genus Prunus; species Prunus padus. Next base: position 10,362,206 of record JANFAM010000006.1, on the reverse strand, counting down.
AAACATAAAGGAGAACTTTAAAGGAGATGCTTGGTTGCAGATGCCAAATGCATCTTTGGGTGCCTGTCTTTACAGGGAGAAGTGGTGTCGAGCCTCCTCTTTTTGTTTTGTTTCTGCAACCCCCTTGTTGATTGCTAATCCAAGATGTGAGAGAGAGACTCAGGCAGAGGAAATTCCAGCAGCCTGCCGGCTGCTTCATTGCTTCCCCCTTAAGCCTTGCGGGTTCTTTTTTGTATCTCCCCTCTGTTTTTCTTCAACAGCCTCATGGCTGCCTCTCCTTCTTCTCCCCCCTTTTTTTGCTTCTGCCTTCCTTTTTTATAGGCCAGAGACCTCGTTAGTGTAGGATACTTTATTGAATAATCATATCCACAAAATTAGGAGCCACCAACCCACGTTTATTTCTGCCCTCAATTTATGGGTATCAAAGTTGTGGGACTTATCTAATCCCACGTTTGATTTTTTTTTTTTTGGTGAATTTTTTTGGTTCAACAGATGCCCTCTCAAGCATTGTGCGTGAAACAACTTTTCGAGTGCAAGGCTTGACAACTTTCGCTTCTGGACAACAATTTGGTTTTCTTCTGCTTTTTGCTTCATCCGTTCACAGTTTATACTCGTGTGGGTTAGGAGTTCCTTTTGTAGCAGTTTAACCACGGGCTGATTTTTTGGTCGACAATTATTTTTTGTTTCACAGTTTATACTCATGTGAATTGGAGTTCTTGTGTAGTATACAGCAGTTTAACCACGTGCAAACACTATTGGTGGATCTTGTGTAGTATACATTAGTTTAACCACGTGCTAACAATGTTGGTGGATAATTTAAGGCTACAGCTTGCCTACGTCTCTTTGAGGTTGAGACATTTGAGATATGTGACAGCATCTAGCAGTTTGGACTAGATTGCCTACGTACCTCTTTTGAAGGATCAAGTCAACCGTAGTTCTTTTACTTGGGCCGGCCTTTCGGATTTCTAGCCCACAAAGCATTTTGTTTTAGCTCTAACTTTTGCTTGGACCGCCCTTCCGGGTTTTCAGCTCTACGAGCTCTTTTTTTTTCCTTTTTTTTTGGGGCCCTAATTTTTGCTTGGATTGCCCTTTCGGGTTTTCAATCCAACGGGCTCTTTTTGTTTAATAGCTCTAAATTTTGCTTGGACCGCCCTTTCGGTTTTTCAGCCCAACGAGCATTTTTTTTTTTGGTTTCACAGTTTATACTCATGTGAATTGGAGTTCTTGTGTAGTATACAGCAGTTTAACCACATGCAAACACTATTGGTGGATCTTGTGTAGTATACATTAGTTTGACCACGTGCTAACAACGTTGGTGGATAATTTAAGGCTACAGCTTGCCTACGTCTCTTTGAGGTTGAGACATTTGAGATATGTGACAGCATCTAGCAGTTTGGACTAGATTGCCTACGTACCTCTTTTGAAGGATCAAGTCAACCGTAGTTCTTTTACTTGGGCCAGCCTTTCGGGTTTCTAGCCCACAAAGCATTTTGTTTTAGCTCTAACTTTTGCTTGGACCGCCCTTCCGGGATTTCAGCCCTACGAGCTCTTTTTTTTTCCTTTTTTTTTGGGGCCCTAATTTTTGCTTGGATTGCCCTTTCGGGTTTTCAATCCAACGGGCTCTTTTTGTTTAATAGCTCTAAATTTTGCTTGGACGGCCTTTTCGGTTTTTCAGCCCAACGAGCATTTTTTTTTTTGGGTTTCACAGTTTATACTCATGTGAATTGGAGTTCTTGTGTAGTATACAACAGTTTAACCACGTGCTAACATCATTGGTGGACCTTGTGTAGTATACAGCAGTTTAACCACTTGCTAACACCATTTGTGGATCTTGTGTAGTATATAGCAGTTTAACCACTTGCTAACACAATTGGTGGCTTCCTCAAAACGTTGAAAGACTGAAATGCATGATGGCTTTTTTGCTCCCTGGGTGTTTGAACACAAAGGCACTAAACTCCTCTGTACTCACTTCACCTTTTCCAAACATTAATTGTTCGACGTTAGTGAGAAGTTCAGGTTCAGAAACTTTTGAGTTTGGCTTTGGGAGAGTTGCTTTGAGTACGTCATTCACTTGTTGAATTGTGAAGTTGACATTACTTTTCTACCCCTTTTGCCCTTTTTTTTTTTGAAATGACCATACTGCCCCCTGAATTGGGCTGATTGATTTTTCGAAGAGCCCAAGTGTAGCGCGTCATATCTTTCAACGAATCCGACTCTCCTTGGTCCCTTATATCGAGGACTTGAAAATTTTCTTTAGTTTGGTCTTCACAACTCCTTCACCTTTTGAGGATGACTTGATAGAAGGTGCAAAGTTCACTCAAATGGTTTTGTCAGACTCAAGTGTCTTTGCCTTTTTTTTTTTCTTTTTTCTTTTACCTTCTCACTCCATTCTAGCTTTTCAGCTTTTGATGGTTAAGCTAAGGTAAGGCGAGGCGGTCCATAAAACTTTGCATTTGAGTAATTTATCACTTCCCTTATAAGTGGATCAGAGATGGCTAAAACTCTCATTTACTCCACAAATATTTGAAGCATTGGTGGAGCGTATGATGGATGGCGTCATATGTGTCCAGTCATGGATATCTTGTCACATAGACTAAAGTGCTCATAGAGAATTTCACATTTCCATCTACAATGTGATACAGAACACATGGCTTTTTGCCCAAGTTGATTGAACCCATGTATGGTATGGTCGACACTGGGGAAGGCAATTGTCGTTCACTGATCTTTATGACATGTAGTGTCTTTATTGGGATCAAATTCACGGTTAAACTGCAATCCAACAAGATTTGATTAACCGTTGTGCCAACCTCGCCAGTGACATAAAATGGAGTGTCATTTTGGTTCACTTGTCTTATGGCGGGAGTTGAAACTTCCATTGTCACATCATTTCATAAAGGAGATTTGGATGACTTTCCCATGATCAAATTTTAGGAAAGCTCAACTTCCTTCAATAGATATGATATGCTTGACCGAAACGTAAAGTGACCTCGTCAACCTCAGTATGAGCATTGTAGTCTTTTCCACAGGCTATGGTGCACTGTAAGACTTGTTCTTTAGTCTCATATCGACTTGTGAATAACTATGCTGAGAATAATTGAGAGAGGGCAATAGGGAAGCATGCAGGCTGTTCATGTTCATCCTTTTGTAGGATATGAACTTTCTCTTATGCCTCCTTGTTCCTTATTTCTTTTCACGCTTATCTTGACTATCCTTGGAGGCGGACTAAGCCATTATTCAAGCTATTTGAACATTTTGTTCGGCTATTTTCCTCCGAAATAGTAACGAAGACTAGCATGGCTTCAGACTTTATGTCTTCTTTTATCCTCAAGCCTCGAGCTTGGATTGTTGGTTTTGAAATATTCTCCTCTTGGGTAGGAGATTTGGAACTTGTTACCTCATCGTCTTTGAAGTTGTCACTTAGGGCTAAAAGCATCCTTCAAGAATGATGTGACGACGCCTATTGCTTTGGAGAAATAGTGCGACCCATTGATTGTCCTGGCTTCTCCTTGGGTATTTGAAGATGCCCCATGTGACATATGAGGTCCATGTTTTGGATTGACTTTGAACTGAGAAGATGACTCCTTGTGACATCCGTTTCATGTCTTGACTTGACTTTGAGCTGAAGGGATTGCCCCCTGTCACATATCAACTTCATGTCTTGATTTCACTTCCATGTGTTCACTTGCGTTGCAACTTGAGGGCTGCCCCATGTGACATATAAAGTCGTGTCTTGACTTGACTTTGAGCTGAGGGGATTGCCCCCTGTGACATATCAGCTTCATGTCTTGACTTGACTTCCATGTCTTGACTTGAGTTGTAACTTGGGGAATTAATGGGTAAGTGTGGTCCACTAGTTTAGAATTTGTGTATGAGAAATTTGGAAATTAATGGGTAAGTGTGGCCTACTAATTAAGAATTTGTGTTTTAGATTTTCAATTTGGGTTGCGATTGCGTCTATTGTAATGCTAGACTGCCTACGTACCCTTAACGGGATCAAATCAGCGTAGTTAGGGGTTTGGAAAATTAATGGGTAAGTGTGGCCCACTAATTGAGAATTTGTGTTTGAGATATTTGGATTTAATCTCATTGAAATTTGCATGGGTAGATGACCCATGGGAAAAATTGAATGGTTTTGTACCATTTTTTTTATTGTCAATATCAAAGAAAACTAATGGGCAATTATTTTATGAACCCACTAACTTAATTTGATTGACATACCCAAATATGGCCATGAGGATATTTAAATTGATCCATTAATAGGCATTTGGGCAGTAGTAAATTTAATGGGCATTTACTTGCACCACCCATTAAATATTTTGGGCTTTTGAGACATTAATAGGCAATTTTTTATCAATCTTTGATAACCCAATCCTTTATTTCTGGGATATTTCCCAGAGAGAAAAAAAAAAGTCCACATTAGAAAGGCCTTGAGGCTAACTGATCTTGAGATGTAAAACGAGCAAAGTGCGTATGAGACCATTAGGTCTTGGGCCATTAAAATTTGTAACTTTGTATGGCAGTGCGTATGAGACCATCAGGTCTTGAGCCCTCAAACCTTGTAATTTTGTATGGCATGTAGTTGTCAATGGTTTGTTGATGAACCAAGCCCTCACAAGATTTCTTGATCATGTCATCTAATCTCAAGGCAACAACATACATGGCCTTCTTGTGCAGTTGTCATTGGAACAAAAGGAGCAAGATCACCTACTTTCATGTGGTGGGTTCACCACCACAAACCTCTCTTTTTTTTATTTATTCTGACACAACAAAGCAACTACACTTTTTGGACTTGGCTCTGTTGCCATTTCGAGTTAAATCTTCCAACGCCATGTGGCCTTCTCTTTGTTGACTTCCTTTTCAACTTTTTTTTTTTTGGTTTGTTTGTTGAGTCAAAATATGCCCAGCACTTGCGCCATCTCTGTTTCTTCTTATTCTCTCTTTCGGTGGCACTGTACTTTAGTCCTTGAACTTATTGATACAAGGCTTTGCAGGCCAAAGACAACCACATGGCGGGCCTTCTTGGATTTCCAGCCAACAATGTTGAGGCAAGGAATAATTACCAAAGAGAGGTCTTGAATCAATAAAGAAACATACATTTATTTCACCCCAAACAAAAATGTCTCAAAAGGCCAAGGCAAAGAAAGTGATAAAAACCAGGGCTGCCCTCTATTGGCGTACACCATTGGCTGTTCATGTCTTTTGAGCATTTTGCTTGGACCGCCCTTCTAGCTTGCCTATGTCTCAACCCGGACCTATTAGCATGTTTATCCAGGTTTGCTTTTATAATCCAAATAAATTGGGGGTTTTATCCCAGCAATGAATTCATAAAATTTGATTTATGGGTTGCCACCCAACATGGATTTATCATCCAAGACTCTTGATTCAAGGGTTGCCACCCAAAAAATGGATTTATCATCCAAGAGATTTAAGGGTTGCCACACCCATCATGGATTTATCATCCAAGAAATTGATGTAAGGGTTGTCACACCCAAGAAATTGATTTAAGGGTTGGCACCCATTGGTTTGATTTGCAGGTTTTGTACCCAAACATAAAGGAGAACTTTAAAGGAGATGCTTGGTTGCAGATGCCAAATGCATCTTTGGGTGCCTCTGTCTTTACAGGGAGAAGTGGTGTCGAGCCTCCTCTTTTTTTTTTTGTTTCTGCAACCCCCTTGTTGATTGCTAATCCAAGATGTGAGAGAGAGACACAGGCAAAGGAAATTCCAGCAGCCTACCGGCTGCTTCATTGCTTCCCCCTTAAGCCTTGCGGGTTCTTTTTTGTATCTCCCCTCTGTTTTTCTTCAGCAGCCTCATGGCTGCCTCTCCTTCTTCTCCCCCCTTTTTTTGCTTCTGCCTTCCTTTTTTATAGGCCAGAGACCTCGTTAGTGTAGGATACTTTATTGAATAATCAGATCCACAAAATCAGGAGCCACCAACCCACGTTTATTTCTGCCCTCAATTTATGGATATCAAAGTTGTGGGACTTATCTAATCCCACATTTGATTTTATTTTCTTTTGTGAATTTTTTTGGTTCAACAGGCTCATGGCGGCTGTGCCGACGCCCTCCAGTGCCATATTTTTAGTCCATCCGACTCAATTTCTCAATCCGAGTCCCATGGTATTTTCGGAACGTTTCGAGGGTTGTAACTTAGAGAGTGTACCACACTCTCCATATTAAGAGAAAAAGTATTTTTATAAAATAATAATTTCTAACTTTGTTTATGTTATATTTTCCAAATTTAGGAACGGGAGTGAACCCAGCAACCTCCGAAGAGTAATTTCGTCAGTTTAGCTTTTTGGACACGAGGTAGGGTTTCTTGATTTCCTGATGATTGGACTATGTCACTTTTAATCTTGGTGATTATATATAGTACTATAAATATAAATAAATTAGTTTCTTTGCTCGGTGTATATTATTTGATGTTTGATGAAATATTATTTGATGTTATATAAATATTATTATTGATGATATTAATTGATGTGAATATTATTTGATGTTAGGTGAATACTAATTGCTATTGTTTAATGAATGTTTAATGAATATTATATGATGTTGGGTGAATATTATTATTGATATTGCTTCATGGATATTATCTGACGTTGGATGAATATTACTATTCCGCAGAGATAATTGGTAGTTGATCTGCATTACATATGCATCATGAATACAGTGATGTTCGAGGTGTGTGTGTCATTTGAGGTATATCTAAGGGGTGGGAGAAGGCCTTAGATATATCAGTGTGTGTCGTTTGAGGTATATCTAAGGGTAGGAGAAGAACTTAGATACATATGAGTAAAAATGTGGAATATATTCAGGTGGTGGGAGTAGGGCTTGAATATATTGAGGTAGGTGGGAGCAGGGCCTCTAACGAAAAGTGAAAGATAAACTCATAAATAAAAGAAAAATGGGGTTAAGGGACGGATGGGCGCTAGTTCATATTTTAGGGTATTCGGAGCCACAGTTGTAAAATGCATGGTATGGGACATGTACACCTCCCCAAAGCTCTTGACCAAGGATGATTAAGATGAGAGAACAAGAACTTGGGAGAGAAGAGAGTGCTAGCCCTCGCTCTACCAAGTGGCCGGCTAAGGGCGACTTGAGAGAGAGGTATGATATTTCCTATCTTCCAAATTTCCAACTTGAAAACTCTAGAATAAGATGGTGTTATGACTTCTAATATATAGACCCATATGTGTGACACATGTGGACTTATTTCGACATGTGCCGTACCCAAGGACTAAAATATCGATAATATTGATGAAATATCGAGGATATTATCATTTTTTCGAGTCTAGAATATTTTGGAACATATCCATACATATATCGTATAAGTATCGAAAATATCGACGCCGATAATTTCTCTCACACTTCACCAACATCTGACCAAAATATCGCTATAATATCGAGATGATTAAGACAATTAAAAATTTGAAGAGTTATTTACACTAACACCCCCTTATGTTTCTTGTGTTTTCACAAAACCCCCTCAAGTCTCAAAAATCACACAAACACCCTTTGAGGTTTCAGTTTGTTTTCACAAAATCCCTTTTCGTTAATTGTTTGTCCAAAAATTGATGATTTCATTGAAAAAAAAAAACTTATGCAAATGACAAAATTAACCTCAATGAAGTATATGCAATCTAATCTTAAAGGCCAACTTTGTCATTTGGAGAATTGTTTTGTATAAATCATCAATCTTTGGAAGAATAATCAATGAAAAGGAGTTTTGTGAAATCAATTTAAAACATGAGAGGGTGTTCTTGTAATTTCAAAAATTTCAAGGAGTTTTGTGAAAAAGTTGAAAACCTCAGGGGGTGTTGTTGTAAATAACGCAAATTTAACCCTTATAGTAACTCTATGTGGTACTAAGTCACTCATGTATCTTACCATGCAATGTATAAAATGTTAAATATTGTAATAAATCATAATAAATAAATTATTATGGTATGTTTAATCTTCTTTCATTAATTACTACATATTTTCTACACTCCCACTTTTGTTAGCTCGCTATATAATCAACTTAAATCAGTTAAATCCATCATACAATGTATTTCCTTCCAATTGTTTGTGATAAAGTAATGGATAATTGACTAAATAAACATCCTCCAAATTTTGAAGAAAAAATTCCAAGTTTTTCTTACAATTTCCGTGGTTTTTTATTCAATTTTTATCGATATTGATATCAATAATTTCCCAATATTTCCATCGAATTTTCTGTGTTTTTTCCGAAACCATTGATAATTTAGACTTTGGTAGTACCTCCCCTTTAGTGGCCTAATTTTGGGCCATCTTGGTCATTCACATTTTTCCTACAATGTGTCACATGTGTCTAAAGTCATATGATCCATTTCTTTAATTCTTTAAGTCATGTGGGATCCAATTATTGTTCTATAACTGTAATTGAATAAATTAAACTATTCTAATTAGTTTAATTCTTTTAATGACTTAATAAATTAAGTCACTAACTTGCCTAGCAAGATTTGGTCCCAAACAACCTTTGTTGACCGTGTCAAGTGTCGGGTCAATGGACCTTTGACTTTGACTTTGACCTTGATTTTGACTCACAAAATCTTTTCTTCTCTTCTTAATTCTCAATCCACTCATTTTCAATGTGCAATCTTATAGGTTCTAATTAGCGAGGCCGTGGGTAAGTATGACTTCTTTGAGGTTGACCTAAAGCCTCTCCTCTTTTTCTTATTGCTCCTTTGTTCACCTCCGCTGCCAACATCTTCGACAAGTGAATCTCTCTCATTACTCATCTTCCCCTATCTCTAACCATCATCTTCCCTATATGGTCATCATTTTTAATAGTTGAATCGTCATAAATAGCCTCTAAATCTCCATCACAGCAAGATAGATCCTTGTAATTTATTCCCACACCTATACAGTTATTAGTTACTGCAATTATGTGTGCGGTTCAAAACATTCCACAATGTGATCGAACACCATCAATCTTCCTAATTATCTTTTAACTTCAACTCGCAAAGATCATGGATCCTACCTGGTAGAGCCAGGATTTCATGTATGAATTGGCCTCTTAGAAAATATATGTAATAAAATATTTAAACTCGCAATACATTTCAAAATAACCAAAAAGACCAAAACATCATACATAATACATATATAATGAAACCTTTACAATTTTTTTTTCTTTTGTTAATAGAAATTAATTGAAAGACCCATTAAACTCAATAGAGAATAGATCAAAATTTCACAAACTCAAACAAAGCATAGGCAAAGAGAAAATAATTATAAAAAAATAAAAGAAAGATTAACAAATCTTAATTAAGCGAGTCAACCCAATTAAAACTTGATAATATATTATATGGAGAATAAGAGAATAAATAGTCACAAATCTGGCAAGAGAAATGGGTGAACATGGCTCTTAGATTTGAAGGACTTATGTAAAAAATAAAAATATGTATACTAAATTTTTAGAAAATAGATCTAAAACATGAAAACGATGTAGAATTGAAGAGAAAACCCTAGAAATGTTAAAAGTATCATAACAGATATTAATATATAATATTTTTAATATAAACCCTAGAAATGCCTCATGGGAAGTCTCAAGCAATAGTATGCGGCCCTTTGTAATATCCCACTCCTAAATTTTAATTAATTTATTAAAATATTAAAGGAAAAGAAAATTTTACCCTTAGGGTTTCTTGGTGGTATAGGATTTGACTTTTTGTTCGGGAATGGTTTTGGAGAATTTATCAGCTCCATTGCGTAGTGCTTGAACTCACGAACTCATAGACACGTAGCGGGCCCAAATTGGAATTTAAACGAAGAAGATACGATTTTTGGGTTAAAAAGAATCGAATTCCCCCAAAACAGTCAGTGACTGTTCAACTTCTCGACGACTTTTCGACACCGTCCGGCTGTTCCAAGCGGCGCCACCACCCACAAAATGCTCCTCTCCACCACCTCTACATAACCCACTCCTCGATCGAACTCAAAACCCCAGAGATTAGTCTGAAAATTGGACTGAAACATCGAACCCGAAACCCCATCATCGCCGGCGCTTTCGAGGATGTTTCAGGCGACTCCGACCACCAATTCCGGCAAGTGAGGTATGGATTTTCATCATTTCTCCACGCTCTATCCATTTATGTAAGTAGTTTGGGTCAATTTTGAGGATTGACGGGTTGTTCTAAACACACAAAATTCTCCAACGGGTTTGGTCGTGTTCTACCTGTTTCCGGCCACTTTTTGGCCATAGTCCGAGAACTAAAAACGTTCCCTTAAGTGTGCTTGAAAATTTGGCATAGGTATTGACAGGTGATTTGGAGAATTTTTGGTGACCGAAAAATCTCTCAAGCCACCCAATCGGCGGCGGCCCGTCAGCCGGATGCCGACAACTTGTTTTGGACCTAGAATGATTCCCTTATTGTCCCGAGCACAACTGTATGCTCGGATTACCATAATGTGATTGTTTGAGTATAATACCAATTTTACCTATTAGGCGTTTTGCGGGTTCAATACGTTCGGACCGTCGGATCTTGACGAAAGTCATAGGATTTGTTAATTGAATTTTTTTGAACCTATAGGAACTTGTGGGTCCCGCGGGCCCGGTTGACCAATATGACTAGTTTGACAGGACAGTTGACCAAGGGTCTTTTGAGACCGTCTCGTCTCTTGAAAAGTACTGAAATGGTTAGGATGACTTAGGAAAGTATGTGGGTTGGGAATGGTTAAATAGTCGGGTTTCGTTTCGGCAAGGATTTAATTTAATGTATGATTATATGTTTATATTTGAATTTATGCTCGATGACTTGGAATTGATATTTTTGAGTATTAGTTTTGATTATTATATTATATATATTGTTGGAATGGATTTGAGAATAGTTACTGGAAGTTATATTTGGTTTAACAAAATTGCTGAGGTTTGGGATTTGACCTTGTTTCCAAAAAGGGATTTAGTTTAATTTGTTTTAAATTGGTTTTGGAAAGTGGTTTAATACAAAAAGGAATTTGATGATCAGTTTTGGATTTGGCTTTCAAACCCACCACAGGAGTACCCCCCATGTTGACTTCGGAATAAATACACAATTATGATACACCCCACGTGTCTCGGGGACACCCGAACCGTGAGGAGCCAGGATGACTCTCAGGTCGACTATGTGTCCCCTGAGTTCTGCGAGGAATCGTTTCGAGCTGACTTCGTGTCCCCCGATTCTGCAATGATTGCATTTCGGGCCGATCACCCAATTTGCTAGGATTTTCATTTCGGGCTGACTTCGTATCCCTAGAATCTGCTAGGTGGAATTGATGAATTGATACTTGGAATTGACGGTCAATGATGGAATTGACGGATTTTCTTTTCGGGCTGACTTCGTGTCCTCTAATTCTGCTAGGTGGATTTGACAGATTGAAACTTGGAATGGACGGATTAATGATTGGGGGTACACCTTGGTGGAAAGTATTTTTGAGATTTTAGATGTTTTAAATGGAAACTAACGAATTGTCTTGAATGCTTATTCGTGAATGTTTTGAGACATATTTCATTCAACCTATTGATTTGATATAAAGATTTCTCGTGGCCAACGTTTTATAGTAAAGTTTCAAGTTTTCTTACTCGTTTATGAGGAGTTTTATATTTATGAATATGTTGCTTAAGTTCAGCGGATTGATTGGAGGTTATATTTTATTGTTTGACTTTAATTTCTTGAAGAAAGAACTATGTGTGGCTTGATCCCTCAGAAAGGGTACGTAGGCAACCTAGATTAATCTAGGTGCAGCCACGAAAGAGAACATTTCTAGAGATTGATTTTGGAGTTGAATTCGGAATCTAGTTAACATTTCTGTTGAGTTTTATTTAAACTTATGTGTGGGCCCAAGGACCGATTGATATTTGAGTTGAGGCTTGTTTTTCCCTATTAGAGTTCGGATTGTTTGTAAGGCCAGAGGCCATTCAGAATAAATGCTTTTGATTGTGTGAGAATAACTTGTGCATGTTGATGTTTAGGGATATCAAATTGTGTTATTTACAGGTATTTTAAAATGGGAAATCTTCATTTTTTTAGGGGAGACACTGCCGGTTTTCCGGCAGAAGTCACAAACCCCTAAGTGGTTTTACACTGAAATTAGGGTAAAATGGTATTTTGGTCATTTGTGCCTGGCACTTGCCAAGTGACAGACACGCACAAGGTTCGACACAGATTCCAAAGTGGAATTTGGGTCGGGTCCTGTCATCCTTGCTAGCCTTTAGTTCATCGTGTTTCTTCATGTTAAATTTTTCATCTCAACTTGGTGAGCAAGCTCTCGTTCTGTTCTCCTTTGTATTGTGTAAAAGCAAGCTCTCCTTCTCCTTGGTGTTTTATGGTAGGTTGGATGATGTCAGTTAGTGTTTCGCTTTTGGTTTGTGGAAGATATGAAAGCATCACAATGTTGTGATTTTCCATGGAATTAAAAGTACACCAAAGGGGGTTACACAAATGATGAAGACGCTATGGAGTTTGGAGAGGCAAAAAATAGCTTAAATGCAAATATTGATAAAAGACCAAGTCATCCAAGTAGGGAGAATGCTACATCTAATTCATGATAAAATCCTTTTAACGGATCATGAAGGCAAATTGTAATGGTGCCTGGTGTTCGAGGAATAAACTAAGAGGCTTTGGATGAATGTATGTTGCAATATGATAAGGGTCAACCACATTAAACCATTATCATGTTAAAAGTTAGAACTTCCTCCAAATAATTGCAAATATATATATATATATATATATATATATATATGATCTTGATAGGGTCACTCTCTCGTTCACACGAGGAGAGCCTTGACTCCTAGGCAGAGGTGGACGTGCGTTGGGACAAGAGGGGTCGCACGACCCCTTGGAATGCAGGAAATTTAGATGTGGACTCCATGAACGAACCCTTGGAGAGCAGCTGAACAACCCCTTGTGTGCACACCAGGTGCTCGACGAAAGTCCCAGCCTTGCCAAACGACTTTTTTTGGTCCAAGGCTCAGTCAAATTTTTTTTAATTGACCTAGCCTCAAAACGACGTCATTTTGGGCAAGGTTTTAAAACAAAAACAAAAACAAACAAACATCAACACACCCAAGTCTACACAGCCCCTCCAAACCCTTTTCATTCCAATTTCACATCTCTTCCCCCCTTCTCAAACCCTAACCTCCTAACCTCCAACAACCTCTATTACAACTCTTTGCCGGTGCCGACCATCACCACCGTCCGCCACCCTTTTTTTCAACTTCAAGTAAGCAAAATTGATATTTATAAATTTATAGTGATAATATATATTGTTGATATTGATATTTTTTTTATGGAATGAAATTTATGGATATGATTATGTAGATTGATTGAGTTTATAATTGATTGAGTATATTGAATATTGATTGATATGATAATTTGGTATATTGAATATTGCTTCATATGATAATTTGGTATATTGAATATTGATAGTGGGTTATTGACATTTTCATATTCATATGATAATTTGGGTAAAAAATAATGATTGATTGAATAAATTGATGTGTAGATTTATGGAATGATTCCTTAAAAGAAAATTATCTACGGATAGTCATTCTCCGTCTAATCCGGTTGCTCAATGGTTTGATGAGTTTGATTGGTTGGAATATAGTATAGCTAAAGATGCTGTGTTTTGTCTTCATTGTTATCTCTTTAAACCTAATTTTGATCAAGTGGGTGTTGATGCATTCACTGGGGCAGGCTTTAATAATTGGAAGAAGGTTAAAGAAAGATTTAACCTTCATGTTGGACTGGTTGGTAGTGTTCACAACCAAGCTAGAGAAATTGCTTACAATTTGATGCATCAAACTACACACATTGAAACAGTTGTGATCAAGCAAACAAACCAAGCTCGTACGGTTTATCGTACTTGCTTGAATGCATCACTCAAGTGCACTTGGTATTTGTTGCGACAAGGTCTTTCTTTTCGTGGTCATGATGAAAGTGCCATTTCAAGTAATAAGGGGAATTATTTAGAGCTCTTGCAATTTCTAGCGGATTATGATGAAAAAGTTAAGGCTGTTGTGTTGGAAAATGCTCCGGGCAATTTAAAGTTAATAGCTCCTTCAATTCAAAAAGATCTTGTCAATTATTGTGCCAAAGAAACCAATGGTCTTATCTTGAGTGATGTAAAAGTTATGTACTTTTCAATAATGGTGGATGAAGCACGTGAAGTTTCAATAAAGGAGAAAATGGTGATGATGTTGTGTTATGTGAATGACAAAGGGCAAATAATTGAAGGTTTGTGGGGGTTCAACATGTAACTGACATTACTTCAAGTGCACTAAAGGAAGTCATTGATGAATTCTTTTCTTCCGCGACTTTGAGCTTTTCCAAGCTACGAGGACAAGGTTATGACGGAGCTAGTAATATGAGAGGTGAGTTCAATGGCCTTAAAACAAAGATTTTGAGAGAACAACCTTGTGCATTTTATGTTCATTGCTTTGTTCATCAACTTCAACCTAGCTCTTGTTGCCGTAACAAAGAAAAACATGGATGTCAACTCTATTTTTACAACGGCTAATAGTTTGGTTAATGTTGTTGGAGCATCTTGTAAGTGTCGCGATGCACTTAGAGCACAATACCAAGAAGAGCTTGTGAAAGCTTTTGAAAGTGATTATCTTATAATGGGGCGAGGCTTAAATCAAGAAACTACTCTCAAACGTGCCGGCGATACACGATGGAACTCACATTATGGCACCTTGATTAGTATCATTTCTACGTTCTCTTCCATGGTGAATGTGCTTCAAATGGTTGTTGATGATAATCCTAATGATAGTTCGGGTGAAGCCTATAAGTTATGGAGAGAAATACAATATTTTGAGTTTGTGTTTCACTTATTTTTAATGAAAACTATATTGGAAATAACAAATACTTTGTCTCTAGCATTGCAAAAGAAAGATCAAGACATTGTGAGAGCTATGAGTTTAGTGAAAACATGCAAGAAAAACCTATAGTTGATGAGGGATAATGAGTTTGAAGAATTGGTTGAGCAAGCATCTTCGTTTTGTGACAAACACGGTATTACGGTTCCTACCATGGATGAGGAATATGTAATTCCAGGGAGATCACCACGTAATGCTCCAATGAAGACAAATTATCATTGCTGTCGTGTGGAGATCTTTATTCATGTAATTAATAGGCAACTTGCGGAATTAAATGATCGCTTCAACGAGGTAAGTACTGAGTTGCTTACTTGTTTGGCATGCTTGAGTCCGAAAAATGAATTTGTAGCTTTTGACAAACGAAAGCTAGTTCGTCTTGCTCAATTTTATCCTCAAGATTTTTCGGATAAAGACTTAATGATGCTTGAAGATCAACTTGGTGTTTATGTTCGTTATATGCATTTGAGTGGTATTTTTTTCTCAATTGGAGGGGATTAGTTGTCTTGCGGAAAAAATGGTGGAGAAAGGAATTCATGAAACATTTTCTTATGTGTATTTGCTTCTTACATTGCCTTTAGTTTTACCGGTTGCAACCGCTTCAGTGGAGAGGGCATTTTCCGCCATGAATATTATTAAAAATCCACTTCGTAACAAAATGGGAGATCAATGGTTGAATGATAGTTTGATTGTTTACATTGAGCGAGATGTTTTTGCTTGTATTGATAACGAAACTATAATGCAACGTTTTCAAATGATGAAAACTCATCGTGGACAATTGTAACTTGTATTATTGGTTTTGCCATGAATTATGAATGGAAGTAATATCTTTCAATTTTTTAGTATTAGTTTCTTCAGAGAAAAATTTCATAATTTTTACACTATGACCCCTTGGCTACATAATCCTGGATCCGCCACTGCACCTAGGGTTAGGGTTTCTCCAATTTTCTTTATTCATTCTCTGCGCTGTCTCTCTTAGTCTTCTCTGATTGTCTCTCTGGGTTCTTCTTGGTGTATTGGGTATGACATTTTTTTGCTTATTTGTTCTGTGTGGGGTAACTGTGCCGGCTTCCTTTCTAGGTTCCCAAGGAGGCAGTCGCTGCTGAGGGGTCTCCATCTTAACGCTATGGAGGTGACCACAACCTCTTCTACTCAAGGGGATGACAAGTATGCGGCACCAAACGGGAATCAGAAGCAGGCGGAAACTGGTGTTAGGCATCTGATTGTTAGTGGCATGGCTTTTTTTTGTTAAGCATAGTTTTTGTATCAAGGATTTTGTTGACAAGGCGGAGGAGACCAGCCTCGTACGGTCTCCCTAATAATTATCCTATGGAAAGTTCGTGGGCTTGGCAACCGATGAACGTTCCTACTATGAAGATCTTTCTTCGAAAATTTCTTCAGGCTAGAGGCCAATCTTGGTCTTTCTTGCTTGTCAAATGGGGTTCTAGATCAAGAAAATTGGAAGTGGCAATTGGTGTTTGGCTGGATCTGTTATGATGCTCACAATGCGTTTTTGACTCTGTAAGAAGAACTATGATGCTTTCTTTAGATCATAGGAGGCTTTCTTTGACAGTACCTGCGTAGTGATGGCATGTGTTTCAATGGTTTTGTGGTTGGGTGATTGGATGGATCTATTCTGATACCCATAGTATGTTTTTCTATACGAAGAACTATGATGCTTTCTATAGATCATAGGAAGACTTCTTTGACAATACCTACGTAGTGATGGGATGTTGTTTTAAAGGTTTTGTGGTTGGGTTTTAGGTTTGTCTGTTTCGTATAAGTTGTTTGACTCTTCTGTTTAGTCAATAGCATGGGTGGTACTCTTTCCTACCCCCAGGATTTTGTTTTCTCTAGAAAGGTTTTAATGAGGCCGCTGTTAACATGCTAGTTCTTACTATGTAATGTTCCTTTCGGATGCCATTATAAACAGGGAGGAAAGCAACGATTGGTAATAGAAAATACATGGCGTCCGCAAGATATTAACATTCGGACGTCCACATAGGAGAATTTATATATATATATTCTATCACACACTTGAAAAATAAACTGAAATACAATATAAAAATAAAAAATAAAAACATAATAAAGAATCTACAAAATTACCTCATGTTTCCCATAAAAAAAAATAATAATAAGGGTAATGCTAGGCTTACCACTAGGGGTGGGAGTGGTTCAATCTGGTTCGATTTTCACTTCACATTGGAACCGAAATCAGTACTATTTAACCAATGCGGTTCAGTCTGGTTTTAGTGAAAAAAATCTATGAAATCGGCTAATCCGGTTTAAACCAATTCCAGTGCGTTTTTTGGTTTTTTTGGTTTTATACAGGATATTATTTTATTTATTTTTCAATTATGTTTTTTTTTTACAAATTCCAACAAAATTTTTATTTTTTGGGCTTAAAAATTCACAAATGATCAAATTTTAATGCAAAGAGAGATAATTGGGCCTAGAAAAAAAAAGTGATTTGAAGTTGGGCTTGGGGAAACATTAGCTATAAGATTAGAAATTTTAAAAAAAATACACAGTCGGTCCTGTCCGATCTGGTTTGATTTTGTAAGGTGTGAAACAGGCATCGAAACCAGTTTGAACCGATTCGGTCCGGTTCGGTGCTGATTTGTTGACTTTTTAGTCAACACGATTTTTTCCCCTTTTTTTCATCCGGTACAGCTCAGTGTTCCGATTTTCTGGTCTCGATGCCCACCCCTACTTACCACATTAATCACCTCATGTGTAATAGAAAGGGTCTATCCGCACGCAAGGAAAAATTAATTAATAAGTGAACATGATGAGTACAACAATATAGAAGTCAACTATCATCATTAATTCTTTTGTTCTATTGACTTTGTTGGTTCAACACATATTGGTCACATGGAGAGATTTGTCCTCTTTTCATATCATACACCAACCAGCCATTGCTGGAGAAATGTGTGAAATATAGACAATCACTCCTAAATCCAATCTTGCTTGCAGAGAGTACCATACAACAATTCACCCCAACAACCAATGCTCTATCTCTCCAAGGCTCTCAATTTTGACCCATGAGAGTTTACCAAGATGAAGCCTGAAAACCTCCACACTGTCCACAACATCAGTTGAACTTTTATTAGAAATGAGAAACACCAGTAGGATCTCACCACCTGTTTCGACCAAGTACTCTCGGAAATGCCTCGAAGAAATTGACGGTACTGCCCTTGTTGTACTAACAGCAGTAATTTTAGGGTAAGGGTCAGTAACTTCTATGACTGCAAGTGTCCCCTGCAAACTCAAGGCATAAAACTTACCTTCAAACCCAATGGCATTGGTGAACTGCATGTAACGGTGTCGTTCTGACTTGTCCCAATGGTGTTGAGGGTCAGTAATTGTGCAATCTTGTTTTACCCAAGCATATTCACTGCCTCCTTGTATCTTGTAGAACAAGAAAGCTGGATGGCTCAAACCAGTTAATTCTACAAAAAAAAGATAGCAATAGTCACATTTTCTTATAAGACCATTACTGTTAGAGATTTACCATGGCATTTATCTTCCTCTGCTGAGGACAAGGCTGCACATTTAAATGGAACATTGGCATCCCACTGTGGTAGGTCCAACTTGAGGCTCTTAATTGGGTCCCACACACAATACTGAAGAGGATTGTGAGATGCTTTGGCAATGAGTAACCCATTTGAGGACCCTACAAAGTAGTGTGATAAATTCTGATGTTGCTTCCTTGGGTCCCAGAAGAAGTGATTTGTGAAGGGTGTGGTTTGCCAATTTTGGAGGGAATAAGTGTAGAAGTCTGGGGTTAAGATGGCTCTTGGGATTTTGAGGCATGGAATTGTTCGGTTTGGAATATTGTTGAAATGATACTGGTTATGATTTTTGTCATGATGACCGTTGGATTGGGAGATTGCTAACCATGGATGCGATGAAGAGTTGGGATTGCATTGCCTTGGTGCCAAGGACCGAACTGTGTACAGGCTGTAAGGGGCTCCAGTCTAGTGCAAAAAATGTAAAATAGTCAACTGAGTCTAAATTTTATAGTGTTATTTACTTTCCCGAAAATATTAGCCCATCATCCTAGTATTGTTGACTTTTGTTTTTTCTTTTGCTTAAGCCTTTTGTTTAATATTAGTCCAAGCTTTTGACAACAACAAAGAATAAAGAAATGTGTTGTCTATAATATAATATTAATAAGCTAATAAATATCTCTTCCCGCACACAGACTTTCTTTTCTTTTCCCTTAACCTTCAGCTCTCTTCTTTGGCTTAACATCAACATCAAGCCTCTGTTTTCTTTTCTCTTGGCCACCGAAATCTCTCATCTCTTTGAACTTGATAATGAATGAGCCAATACTGATTTCATCTCAAGAGGTAAACTTCATTGTAGTTTTCATTTCAAAATTCAATCTATTTGCTTATGGTGTATTTGGTAAATGATAAAATGCTATTTAAATATTGGGGGTTTATATGTATTTGTATTTCTACAGGTATAGAGAAATTAAGGAAATTTGCAATTGGAACTCTACCAAGGCTGCAAGCTCAGGTTCAGGTACCGTACAATAATCTTTTTTTTTTTTTTTTGCTTATGTTACCTATATTCTTGATGGTATGGTAATAGATACAAAATAAAACTATTGCATATTTTGCTTTCTGCAGTTTGGATTGCATATTTTGGATTGCTGATTACATTAGCATTATTACTTCTCTAGCTTTATAGTACTATTTCTTGTTTGGACATAATGTCACATGATGATAATAGTAGATTGATAAAGAGAGGGAAAACTATTGATTCATTCTTCAAAAAAAGTGGGAATGATACTTCAATTTCGGAAGAACCTATTCATCTTGAATCTCAAATAGTTGGCCCTAAGGAATTTGATGCTACTTCTTTAGAACGGGATCGTTATAAAGTTGGTACGCGTCGTTCTTGTCAACAATTTGATGATATTACAAATGAGCATCATTATCGAGTTGATTTATTCAATGATACAATAGATTATCAATTGGAAGAGTTAAACAGTAGATTCAGTGAAGGAACAATGGAACTTCTCATTCTTAGTTCTGCTTTGAACCCCACCAATGATTTTAAAGCATTTAAGATTGATGATATTTGCAAGCTTGCAGAGAAATTTTATCCCGATGATTTCAATGTTAAAGACTTGCGTTTGTTGAGGTGTTTGCTAGAACTTTTTGAGTTTGATCAAGATCTTGGTATCTTTCAAAACATGTCTACTCTTTCTGAATTATGTCAAGGATTCATCAAAACAAACAGAGCAAAGGCATATTATTTGGTTGATAGGTTGATTTGTTTAGTGTTAACTCTTCCAGTTTCTACTGCAACTACAGAACGAGCATTTTCAACAATGAAGCATGTTAAGACTGTACTTCGCAACAAGATGGAGGATGAGTATCTTGCAGATTCCCTTATTGTCTATATTGAGAAAGAACTTTCTGTGAACATTGATTCAGATTCAATAATCAATGATTTTGATGCACTCAAGGAGCGTAGGGTTCCACTTCATTAGGTAAGCTCTTTTATTTTTTTTAGCAATGCAATATTTGTTTGATGTTTGACAATGTGTGTTTAATTTGGTGTTTATTTATATGTTACTTTAAGAAAAACAAGCTTATGTTAGATATCTCATTGGAAAATAAAAAATAAAAATATTAGTCCACCCCTATAAAAATTCCTGGTTCCGTCCTTGTTGGTGCTGACCTCCATGACTTGGACACACCTTGAAAACTCATGTTTTGCATTATAGTTGAGTCCCTTTGGATTAAGTTGACAAGCTGTGGTGGAAGATCTGGCCATGACTTGGTCAATCTGCCTTCTTTGTTACTTGAGCGATGCTTCTTCTTCTTCTTCTTCTCACTTACCTTTTCAGCCATCATGAAGTTTCTGTCTGTGTATATGAGAGAGAGAGAGAGAGGTTTAAGTTCTTAGCTTAGAGCTTACAAGTGAGGTCCTAAAAATAAAGACTAGAAGATGTAACCTCCAAGTTCCCTTCTTTTTTTTTCCCCATGAAACGTGACCTCCAAGTTCTAAGCATTTTTAGTTGACTAAAATTTATATTTTTTAAAAGCTCTGAGCATTTGAAAACAACAAATTATGTCTTTGCAATGATTAATTTGACCTGAATTTATAGATCACCTTGCACTGCAAGTTTTTTTTTTCCCTAAAAAATAATCAATTTGAACACACAGGTTTGCAAGCGGCTAGGGGTAAATTAGTTGTTCAATGGGGCTTTAAATTTTACTACTTGGGCCTTTTGTTCTGCCTTCTGTAAGGCTCCTAGCTTGTTGGGCTTTTTTATGAAATGTGTTTCAGTCCATAAAATAAAGTTGGTGACATTTTTTTTTCAAGTTTTTCTGCTAAATATATAATCCGTGTGACATTATAAAGGTTTTCTCTAGTAAAAATGTCCTTATTTAAGAAAAATCATGACATTAAATTTCTGGGTTGTAATCTAATAGTTGGAACTATTAGTTGTTACATTCTCTTGAAGGAAGGATGCAAAACATGGCCAAATCGAAAGTTAGTCTTTTGATTAGCAGCATTTTTCATTAAGTTATATTTAACGAATTATGGTTTTTTTTCACGTTTTGGATAACCAAATAGTTTTTTTTTTTAATCTAAATAGAATTTGCAGGGATGACCTTTGAATGAAGACCAAAAATATAGACGGTTTTGATCGTTTGACTGCATTTATGGGATAGCCCTATAAAGGATTTTTTTTTTTAAGGGACATAAAAGAAAAAAAAAACTCTATATAAATAGATGAAAATGTTAGTATAAATAACGAATGAAAATTGGATTATATCCCTTCATTATTCATTTCCTAGGGACTTTGGTGAAATCCAACAAGATCTTAGCAATGATATCAATGGGATTAACATAACACATATACTTAATTTCTCCTCGTTAGGGGTGAGTCAATCCTTCCTTTAATAGGTCAAAGCCAACAAAATCTTTCTAGGTAAAGCTCATTTTAATTGGTATTTACATACAGATTCCAGCCAGCTAGCACCATTTTCCAACAACAAAAACATTTGTTGATAAATTTATTCCACTTGCTATATATAAAAAAAAAAAAAAAAGAATGAAACTTTGTTATTTATTTGTATATCATATGGTTCTTAGGATGGAGATCCAACATAAAAAGAATTTCCCTGCTTCTCGTAATGGCACTGAATTTGTTGCCCTCAAATTCATATGACAATCTGACAGATGTTAAAAGCTTTCAAAAGGGGAAACATTATGGGGATTTACATGACAGACGATGGTGGGTCTGTTCCTTTGGCCTGCTGTTAATCGATCAAAGCAACACAACTTTTTTTTTTTTCAATTTCTTTATGTAGTTCAATTGTGCAAGCCTTTCGTCATTTTTATTGCCACATTATGTTATTAGACTGTCGTTGTCTATATAATTTTAAAAATAATAATAAATAGAATATGCAAATAGAATACATCTTCAACTAACAATATGACAGTAATGACATATAATTAACACGGTTTAATGGTAAAGAATATTTTAGGAAAAGTGAGAAATCGAAGATAGAATTTCAGTAAAAAGTGAATGCTCTCAACAACTTGAACTGCGACCTCCTTGCAAAAGTTTCAACTATTTACTTTACGAGAAGTGAAACCCGAGAACTCTTGCTTTAGGAGCAAAAGGTTCAAGTTTTATTTCACTATTGCTTAACTAAAATCTGTGGACTATAGTCATGGCAAGAGAGAAGATTCGTCCGCGCCTAGTGCACCTTAATATGCACAAGATGAATAAGATTAAATAGTACTAAAATTACCAAAACTTGAAATTAATAAATAAGACATATTACATCAATATTACAACAATATCGTATTTGCTAGAAATAAATAAGATTCACATGCACAGTAGATCCATATATACACAAATAAGACATTGTCATATTAGTCACGGTATCTATTTTAGATAGGAGATAGTCAATCGTAGTATTTTTCTTTTTTCTTGCGGCATAAGTTTAGTTTGGTTAACGGTTAACGATATTTCATACCGCGGAAATC
Source organism: Prunus padus (assembly GCA_024362665.1). NCBI lineage: Eukaryota > Viridiplantae > Streptophyta > Magnoliopsida > Rosales > Rosaceae > Prunus > Prunus padus. The sequence continues at coordinate 10,339,304 of JANFAM010000006.1, read as the reverse complement.
CGTACTGAACCGAACAATAAAAATAAATTATTATTTAAATATAAATAATGTAACATGACACCATAAAACATCTACATATAATTATAAAGATGGAGTACCACACCAAAAATAGGAAATAGCAATGTAGCTTTTTTATAAAGCCTCTCCACAGTAGGCTTAAAACTTTTATATACTTCTATCACTCTGAGTGAGCCACTTGTTTTGAGGGACCAAGTATGTCAAAATCACAGGTCAAACGACGTGCATGATTATGAGCCTCAAATATATGTTATGCTGGAGGGACCATGCATTTTCTGTTTACTTTTTCATGAGAAGTCTTTTAAAAAAATGGTATTGCTTGAGATCAGGACCAAGAGATGAGGACTCTTGTTTGAGATGTAAATTATAGCAATTATGTTCTATATATTTCATACTGACTGTGATCTTATCTTCCAACAGAAGGGAAAGAGAGATAGAGAGATAGAGAGATAGAGAGACGGTGACTCATTGGACTTTGCTATTTTATAACAGGAGAGGACAAATGGGGAAGAAAGAGAGAGAGATAAAGAGAAACTTCAGTTTTTTTTTTCCAATATCAAGAGAGGACAAAGTCGTGGGTTTGTACGGCGGTCCCATATCGAATGCAAAGAGAAACTTCGTTTCTTTTTCCAATATAAATATCTTCACCCCCAAGTGTGATCTCCACAGACAACAGCATGCCTTTGAAAGTACTAGTTGGGTTTCTTAATAATGCTAAAGTTGAGAATTTTTAAATGCTTTTAAGGCATGTAAATTTCTTAATATTTTTTTGTTGGTGATGTCTTTGAAATCCGACCAACCCGATCAACCCAACCTGAGTAAATTGGGTTGGGTTTTTGGCTAGTGGGTTCTTAATATCTTAACCCAAAGTTATTGGGTTGGGTTGTGGGTTATTCTCAAGAGGTTTTTGTTAAATGGTATTATCCGCCTGGCGAACCAACCCGATCCGAATTTATGATTAACCAACCGAACAGTTAAAGGATTTAAGTTGGTTAACGGAAGAGAAATTGGTCTACCGAAAGGTTTGGTACGGTTAACGAAAGAGCTCTCTACCGTTCCATACTCACCCGTGTCCACCCCTAAGAAGAATCATGAAATTGTACACGAGTCGTCTCATCACAATTCAAAGAATAATGAGCCAAAAATTCTATAATCTATTTCAACAATTCAACCAATATCCACTAATCTATGTAGGTTAATTAACAATTTCCTTTGTGACAAAAAAATGAACAATTTCTTGAGAGTGCTTATTTTCCCACTCTCCATTTGTTTACTTACACTTCATTTGGGTTTTTTAATATGTTTTACTATAACATACAATTTGTAACAAGGGTGTGTAAGTAGACTAAAGAGTAGTGAGAAAATCAGCCCCCCCGCCGCGTCATCTGCTCACCTCGGCGCCATCTGCTCACCTCTTTAATTGTTGTATAGAGAATATAGGCATGGATTGCAAAAAAAAATCTTATAATTTTAAGCTTGTGCCCCCCGAACATCAAACTCCACCTCCATCATGGAGACACATCATATCTTGATCTCAAAAATAAATTCCAAAATAAGTGCTAAAACCGCTGTGGTTAGTGTACGTTAGACTATACATCTCTAGGTTGAGACAGACAGCCGTTAGGCCGCCATTAGCTCACACTCTATCTAACACAAACGTCCCTGGACTTGTCATCATTTACAGAAATGCCACAAAATCCGTAACGTACCAACGGTTCTCTCTGCAATAAGAGGGAGTGAGGGCTCTGCTGACATCTCTCTCCTCTCATGATACTTTATCGAATCTTACTGCTATAATTGTTATAATTGCGACATTTGTGACCAAAATTATATATAAATGGCACCAAAAAATAGACAAACCCACAATATCCACATTAGTCTCATCATCTCTATTTTTCCCTTGATGAGTCGCCCTCCTCGTTTTCTACGCCGTTTGTTTTCGATTTCCAATATCCCCAACTCAGCTCCTCACTGTTTAGTGCCTCTAAACTTTCTGGCTCTCTCGAGTGGTAAGGCTTGCTCTTACTTTGGAAAGTTATTTTAGTGTGGCTTCAAACTTTCAATTTAATCGCTTTTATAAGCAAAGAAGCAAAGAAAAGGTAAAGTCCAGTTGGGTTTTGTATAAATTCTCTCTGAATTTTATAAAGGCCCTGGATTTCTTGCTTAAAATGAATGTATGAGTATAAATATCAAGGTTGGATTGGGTTTGGGTGAGTGGGGAGAAGCAGATGCAGATTTTGGGTCGGTTTTGCTTGTTGGTTGTGTTTTGCTCTGTTTTTGAGAGGGTTTTGCAGATTTTCTTGGGGACTTTGGGCATGGAATGTGCTTCATGCATCAAGGTTTTGAGTCAGGGGAGTGATTTTGGATGTGGGTTTTTTATGTTTGGCCGTTTCTCACCAGTTTTCAATCTGTTGGGGCTGTTCCTGGTGTTTGTGTTGGGGTTAAAGGTTTTGCAAGTTGGCTGTCATGCCAAGTGTTTGATAGAATTTTTATGTGATTTTAGAGCGAAAGCAAGTGAAATGAGAAATGGGTTTTGTTTAAAACGTGGTTTTGATGAAGTTTATGCTCCAAAATCGTTGGAGAATTCACAACCACTGAATGCAGATGGCTTGGCCTTCAGCAAAAACATTAAGGCCAAAGCTGCTGCAGAAGATGAAGCTGATGATGTTGTTGATGATGCTGCTGCTTCTGCTGCTGCTGATGATGATGATGATGTTGATGGTGATGAGGAGGAAGGTATTCGTTGCAATGAGGATGGAGAATTTGATGTTCTCGCATTGAGAAAATCAGTGAAGATCGAGCGGCGAAAGACGAACGAGGCTCGTGCCGAGCTCGAGAAGGAAAGGATGGCAGCTGCATCTGCAGCTGAGGAAACAATGGCCATGATCTTGCGTCTTCAGAATGAGAAAAGCTCTATTGAAATCCAAGCCAACCAGTACCGTCGGATGGCTGAACAGAAGCAGCAGTATGATGAAGAAGTGATTCAATCGTTACAGTGGATTATAATGAAGCACGAATCCGAGAGGAGTCTATTGCAAGAGCAACTGACGCTGTGCAACCAAAAGCTGCAACAATATGCTGAGGTTGATGAAGGGCGTCAACCCGAAGACGGCGATCCAAGCGCGGACGATGGCATGGATGACATGTTTGACGTCGATTCATGGGAGAGACCACAGAACCACATTGTAGATTCGAATCTTTAATAAAAAAGAGGACTAACTTATTACTTGGAAGTCCTGGATAACCGGAATGATGCGCTCGATGTGAATATATGTTAAGCTAGTGAATAAATATGATCTACGATGTGGTTCGTAAATGTAGTACAAATAATTTTCTTTTTATTTTTCTGAAGCAAGTATTGAATTATGCGTTTATATAGCTTCAGCTTCTCTCTTCATTTGGAGATTTTGAGTATGAGATAAGAAATTGCAGAGCATCCATGTAATCCTGTAAATTATGTTAAGTGCTACACAATGCACTTTTTCTTATATATTGATTTGTGTTGATAATTATATGGTAATTGGTATTAAGATCCTGTGGCCACACCCAGTTCTAATGTTGTCTTCTTCGATTCTTGATGTAATGAGTGAAAATGTTTAAGAATGTCGAATATTAATCATCATTCTATGATTTAGCTTTGTCTGTTAGAATTGTCCCAATGTATAAAACGGGACCACATTCAAAGTCTTAAATATTAGTGGATTTTTTTTTCTTTTTTTGGGGGGTCTGATTTAGTAGATTTTAGGGCTATATAGGATCCAAACTAATGCACTAAAACTGATCAATTCAATTCAATCCAATCCAATTTTATTGATTTTGATAATATTGGCAGATTGGATTGGATCCACAAAATGAAAAATTGATTGAATTGGTTTGGTTAGTGGATTCAGAGTTTGAAATTCAATTCAATCTGAACCGATTCAACCTTTAAAAAATCTACTTACACCAACGTACCAACACAACTTTTTTGATATTCTTTTGAAAAAAAATATTAATATAGCATAAACATTCTAGATTTCTAACTTTTTGTGTTGACTTTAGCGTTTATTTTTTAAGGAATGGATGTAACTTAAACTCTAAAATTTATTTATCTCTATAACATGGTATTTTCTAAAATTTATTTATGCATATTTATGTCTAGATTTCTATTTTTTTTGTGTGTCGAACTTTGTGTTGTAGTGTTGTTTTCTAAAATTTATTTATGTCTATTTAGTACATACTTAATGGTATTTTGTATCGTATTAAATTCTATACGATTATCTTTGTGATTATCATATTTTCATACAAACCAATCATCCAATCCAATCCAATGTACATTAAATTGGATTGGATTGGATCCTAACATCCGAACACATTGGATCGGATTGGAAAATCTCAAATCCTATAAAATATTAGATTGGATTGAATTGATAAGAATTCATTGGTTTCTAACTGATGTACACCCCTTAGTTTTGTATGAAGTGTCTTTTGGTAAATTTTAGGTTTAATTGTGCATTAATCATTTTTCTAGCGGTGAATGCCTTGTTCTTCAATAGAGTGCCACTATTCCCACTTCAATTTTTTTAATATTCCTTTTTATAAATAATTTCAATAAAAAATTAAAGCACATTTTTAATCCGTGTAGTTTTTGTAAAATTCCAGTTTGATTGCTGTATTTTCCATTGTACAAAATCTGTCAATTTTACTCTCTCGGATGCTACACACGTAACGGTTTTGTACAAAAAATTAAAGGGAGTTGAGGGATGTTTGTTGGATTAGAACAATTTGCAAACTACAGGACCACATTCAATGCAATTGAAAATACAGGAATAAATGTAGAATCTAAAACATATTTTGGCCAAGATTTATTCTTATGTGAAATAAGACCAATCTCAAGTAAAAAAAAAACAAGAATCACATCCGCAGATTGTACAAGCAGTCATGAAAACACACTATTGTGATTACCACATCAGCTTTTAATTTTTTAATCGGAGTACGTGAATTGGTCAGATTTAGAAACGTTGGATCTCAAATTGATGAAAACTAATAATTTTTTAAAATTGTTTTCAGGAGCTAATTGAAAATATAGAAGATAAATTCTTTTTGTAGGGTCTTGTGAGCAATTTTTATGGTTGATCTAGAATTTCCGTTTAATTATTTTTACACCAAATATTTTTGGCCAAAAAGGACTTCACGAACGTATCATTTTCACCGCGCCAAGCAGAACCTCTTTTACAGAAACCTCATTCTGCAAACGGGTTGAGTTCATTTTATACCGGTTGAACCAAACGCCATAAGCTTCGCCGGACGTTCGCCGCCGTCTATTCGCCGGCCGGCCTCTGTCGCCGGTGAGCCTCTTTTCCTTCTCTGTAGCTCAAATTTTGGTTCCCAAGAAACTCAGAAAAACAGGGAAAGTAAATTGTTAAGTTGAGTGTTAGTTTGATTTTTTTAATGACAGACGACTTAAGTTGGTTGAAATTTAATTCTTCTTGCACACTGTAAGCAACTCTTCTATTTGATTTTTTTATCTTCAAGCTTTTTGATTTTCATTTTGTTCTTGATAAGTATTCTATAAAGGTTTGATGCATTGGACTTTAATTTGGGTGAACAAAAGGCATCGTTTATGCATTCCTTTTCTTGAAAGGGGGAAGTAATTCTTGTTCGATTATGGATATTCTTCTAGTTCAGTTTACAGTAATCCATAGAATTGTTTGGAGGTTGAAAAATTAACAAAATTTGTGAAAGATGAATTGATGAATGCCTGTGTTCACTATAGTTTTGGGTGTTCTAAATTTCCGGTGTCTTGCAAAGGAGTAAAGTTTCAAGTTGTCTGAGGTCCTAAGTGCAAAATGTGAGTATCAAAATACATTGCAACATTTTCATCAGAACTGTTGTAATTTATCTAGAATATGTGGCTACATTATGGAAAGTATGAAATGCTACAAAGCTGAACTTTAAGAAAATCATATCGACATGTGGGAATAACTAGCCAGTTGAAGCTGTAAATAAGAATTCTTTTTTACACCTTCCACTGTGTGAACAAGAGCACTCTATTGTGTTTAGCTTTTCCTAATTGAAGGTACGGGTTGCTAAGGACCATTTGGTTAGATGGGATTTGGTGGCCAAATTTAAGAGTGAAGGCGGACTTGGCGTGGGTTCTCTGAAGGAAAAGAATGAAGTTTTGCGTGCTGAATGGTTGTGGCATTTTCCTTTGAAATCTAATTCCTTGTGGCAGTTGGTGATTAGTACTAAATACGGAGTTGCTAGGAATGGGTAGGTTGCCAATCCTGCTACTACGGGCTCATATCTCGTTTCATGGACATTTAGGTGTTCCCATATAATTGGGACGTTGACTTTAGGAGGAATATGAATGAGAGGGAGTTGTGATCAAGATGCTCGACATCCTTGATGGAATTAGATTGGATAGGAGATGGTTGGAGCTCGAGGGTTCAGGTTCATTTTCATGCAAATCTTTTCGTTCTTTTCTTCTCAACAATGGGATGGTGGAGGGCTTTCTTCCCTATTCTCTAATTTGGAAGGCCAAATCTCCTCCTAAGGTTAAAGTTCTCGTCTGGTTGGTGGCCCTTGGGAAAGTAAACACATCTGATCTTGTCCAAAGATGAAGAACGTACATGTATTTGTCTCCACACTGGTGTGTTATATGCAAAATGAGTGAGGAAAATGTGGATCACCTTTTTTTACATTGCCCCTTTTCCTTAAGTCTTTGGTGGACCTTGTTGAGGTTGGTTAAGACTGTTTGGGTTATTCCAAAAGGTTGTTTGGGTTATTCCAAAAGGTTGTTTGGATCTTCTTTGTTCCCATTTTGTCATTTGGGGCAGGGGGGAGCGTGCTTCAACCTTAAGGGGTTGCTTGGTGCAGTCTGTATTTTGGAAAATTTGGCTGGAGCATAACTAGAGGATTTTTGATGAGTATGAGGGAGTGGGTATTGGTGAATTATGGGATAGAGTTAAATTCTGGGCAGCTCTTTGGGCTTCTGTCACTTCAGATTTCAAAGACTATTCTTACTCCACTATACTGAGGGATATGGCTGCTGCTGTGATGTGAAGTGTTTTTTTGCATCGTTTTTTCTTTGGGTCTTTTTGGTGTAGTAGTCTCTGTGTAGTTTGGTTGGTGTCTTTGTTTTTTTGGGAAATTTGCATAAATACCACCTGAACTTTTAGGCATGTGCGAAATTACCACATGAACTTTTAATTTATACTATTAACCACCTGCAGTTTATATAGTGTTGCAATGTACCACCTACGTCTAACTCCGTTAAACTTTGTATTAAGTTTAATGGCATTTCGGTCAATTTATTTTATAACTAAAAAATTTAGAATTTCTAAAAGTACAGAATTATAAATAAAAATATTTTTTATTCATGCATCTTCCAACACCAATTCTCCCCCACTACCCAGTAGCTCCCTCCCCTCTGCATAAACCCTACTTTATACCTCTCTCTACCTCTCCCACTGTTTCCCTCCCCCGAATGCAACAAAATTTGGTTTTGCTATATGGCTATAGAAGAATAAATATTCTTCTTCGGTGCAGAGAGAGAGAGAGAGAGAGAGAGAGAGAGAGAGAGAAGGGGGAGAGATGAAGTAAGGTGTATGAAGACATTGCAGAGGGTGGGTGGGGGGGGCATGGCAGTGCGGCAATAGAGTTGGAAGGGATTAGCGAGGTTAGGTTTTTTTATTTAAATTATTTATTTAATAACATAATTATGTCTGTTTTAATAAATTTAATGGCATTGTTATAAGGAATTGACCGAAATGCCATTAAACTTAACAGAAAGTTTAACGGAGTTAGACATAGGTGGTACATTGCAACACTATATAAAGTTCAGGTGGTTAATAGTAGAAATTAAAAGTTCAGGTGGTATTTATGCAAATTTTCTTTGTTTTTTCTGTTGCTGTTCGTTTGGCTTGTGGATGCCTTATCCACTTGTGTGTTCCTTTTCGTTTCTTTCAATAAATTTCGTTTCTTTCAATAAATTTTGTTTCTATTAAAAAAAATATATATTTGAAGGTACTCTGCCCAGGGCTGTTGAAGCTTTTAGTGTGTGCCACATCTGGTATAAGGTGTGACTAAATACATTTTTGGTACAATAGATCAGTTTGACAGTGGAAATGCATAACTAGGAAACTGCAAGTAGAAATAGTCCTGTAAAGATTAAATGATAAAAATTTAAATGTTGAGTAATATAAGCTGCAAGTAAATTATTTGATATCATAAAATTGATGTTCTAACAACTAGTTCTTGGTCTAGTGGGTTTTCTCTTCACAATGTTGGAAGAGCTCCAAGCTTCAGTTTCCCCCTCCCTCATTGATAAAAAAGAATTGATTTTCTAATTTGAGATTAAATCAAGTAAATCTTACAAAATTCGGATGTGTTGTTAGTATTAGCAATCATTATATGCAGAAAGGTGGAAGCTTAAAACCTGAAATCACTGGTGAAAAGAAAGAAGAAAGATTTCTTAGTAGGAAGGTCAATCACATTAGTAGGGGCTTTAGATGATATTTCTTTTTGTTATGTTGTCTCTGTAAATTCGTGTGCTTCTTGTCCACATAAATGTAAAATGGAACATTCATCAGTGGACAGCCTACTGATGGATGTTTCAACTTTCATTTGTACTTTTTTGGCTTACTTAATAAAGTCACTCCTTCCCTTAAATAAAAGAGCAAGATGTTTCTATACATATAACTAAAATTCAGGATGTGCTCCAGATATTGAGTTCTTAGTTGATTTTATTTGGTTGTTTTTGTTTATGTGGACTCCTTGTTCACCTTCAATGTAAATATACGTCTGTATCAATAATTTACTTTTCAGTTTCCCCTGAAAGAACATAATTTCTAAATGGTAAATTGTGATTGAAGCGCGAGAGCTAATATAGCATCCTTTGTTTATTACATTAGATCAACCTTTATAATTGGTTGAAGTAGATTCGTTTAATACCTTTGAATTAAGTGTAGCTAGTCATAAACAGTCTGGGAATGAGCTGATTGAAAAGTAGAACTTGAGTTATTTGACGCTGTGTTCTTTCTTTCTTTCTTTTTTTTTTCTTTTTACTTACAGGAAATGAAATGTTTGAGGAGAATATTCAGGCCATTGTATGAGGTGAATATCCTTGTACTTTTTCTGTAGTTATGCATCTCACATTACTTTTATGACAATCTGACATTAGAGAGGCATGGATGGTCAGTATGGAAATCCAAAATCCGAATTTACTTTTAAAAAGAAAGCCTCTCTGTTTTTTTGAAGGAGCCATATCGCAATGCCTGAGTATGTGTCACTGAATTCAACTTTTACACTGGATATGGGACACTGAATTTTGATAGTAATAAAATTTTGTTTCTTATAGGAAAAAGAAGAAGCAAGAAACATTGGATTCGGGGATAATATGATACGTGAGTGATGATGATAAGGATGTTTCGATGCAGGTTTTGTCTTCCAGTTATTAAAGATGGACCTTCAGATATGCACAGAGTTAGATGACCCACCGGAGATGCTTCCACCTCCACCTGGAACTTTTGTGGATCGTGATGAACTCATTCAACATGTTGGGGACTTTGCTGTATCACAGGGATATGTTGTAACTATCAAGCAGTCTAAGAGGGATAGAGTAGTTATCCTTGGCTGTGACAGAGGAGGTGTTTATCGTAACAGGCAGAAACATGTTGATGAGTCCTCCAGTGAACATAGCCGCAGGAAAAAAACAGGTTCTCGGCTGACAAATTGTCCTTTTGAGGCTGTAGGTAAAAAGGATGATGGCTTGTGGGTACTTAACATAAAAAATGGAACACACAACCATGAACCCTTGAAGGACATTTCAGAACATCCCTCTGCTCGTCGTTTCTCTGAGAGAGAAGTTTTACTAATTAAAGAGATGACAGAATCTGGATTAAAACCTCGCCAAATTCTAAAGAGATTAAGACAAAGCAATCCGGATCTTTTATCAACTCCGAAGCATGTTTATAATGTTAAAGCAAAACTTCGACAAGGAAACGTGGCAGGTAGAGACCTTTATTTGAGGAAGTATATAAAGTCTTTAATTGACTCCTAAGTTTTAATCTGCTTTCGCTCTCTCAAAGGTAAAGGAAAAATAAAAGAAAAACCGCCTAATTATTAGTGAACCATCAGCCACGATGTCCTTCATAGTTTACAATCAGATCTAGCATATCTCTTTGGGTTGTAGGTTCATGAGTTTGTTGTTGATATCATATGGGTTGCATATGATTTGGTTGTTTTGTAATTTTGGTACGACTAGCCAAGATTTATTCAGAATTTTGGAGCTTCTATATTCTCAGCCAAGAACTATTGTCCAGCTTGAAGGGGAGTGTTGATGTAGGCTATAAACAGTCTTATGTTTAGAGATGATTGAGCTAAGTTGCTGATATGGTTTAGCTAATTTAGGGCTACTGATGATCTAAATTAGTTGATTTGATTGAGCAAATTTAGATATTTTCTGGGGCTAATCTGCAGGAATTTTCATTGACTTTTCGTTATGTATTGAGCTGATTTGGTTGATTTGGATGATTGATAAATATGATCTCCCTTTCTTTAAATTTTCTTTTCAACAAAAAGAAATGACTCGGTTTCCTCATAGTGGGTGATTGCGTGTTGTGTTGCAGTTAGAAACTTCAAGTCTTTGAGCACGCAGAAATCTTTTGTAAGAAACAATTACTCTGCGGTTATGGAACCATCTTGGAGGCAGTGCAACCCCAAGGTAAGCTAGATGTTATTCAATACAGGGCCACTCAACATAGTTAACTTTTCGTTTCAAAGTCTTATTATCCCAACTACTTCTGTGACTGACACATGGTGATACATGCATAAGGAATTATTGGCGTTATTCTCTCTCTCTCTCTCTCTCTCTCTCTCTCTCTCTCTCTCTCTATAAATATATCTTGTCAATGGGTGCTATATGATTCCACATGAAATTTCTTTGATGTAAAACAGAGAGTTCCCAATCTCATAGGAGGCAGATTTGTTGATTCACGGTCATTTACCTCCATCGATGTTCTAAACCCTGTAAGTGCGAAAACACAAACACTTCCTATTCACTTTGTCTATGTGAAGTTAACTTTTCGGTGGCTATGTCTTTTATTTGGCAGGCAACGCAGCAAGTTGTTTCACAAGTTCCTTTAACAACAAATGAGGAGTTCAAAGCTGCAGTGTTTTCAGCAAAACGTGCTTTTCCATTGTGGCGAAATACTCCTATTACTACTCGTCAGCGCATTATGTTTAAGTTCCAAGAGCTAATTCGGAGAGACATTGTAAAATTTATGTTATGATTACATAATTTAAGTTGAAATATGTAGGTTAAAAAAGTTTCTATTGATGGAGCTATAACAATTTTTGTCCTAGGATAAGTGTTAGAATATACAGCTGTGTTTGTACAGCTGTGTTAGTAAGTGTTAGTATAGCTGTTTGTACAGCTGTGTTAGTGTTAGTACAGCTGCTATCTTTACAGCTGTGTTAGTGTTTGTACAGCTGCATCTCTACCCTTTGTATAGCTATAAATACCTCCCATTGGAGATGAATGAAATATCAGAAATTTTCTGCATCTTATTTTCTACTTGGTATCAGAGCATACTAATTTGCTCTTTTTTACTTTCTTATTCCTTCCTATTTCTGTGTTACCACAGATCTCTATCATCTTCACCAAGGGTATACTGACTTTGGTGTTCTCTCTATCATTTCTTACTGAAATCTCTCGAGTATGCTCTGTAGTTGCAGCTAGACTGAACTTCTACATCAGAAATTTCCTTTTTTATTTCTCTCTACCATAAACACAAATTTCCTCTGCTATTATGGGTGACAAATCAAAACTTCAGATTCTCTTGGTGCTGAAACATCTGCCCCAATGATGAATTTCCAGCAAGATACACCTTCCTCAATTGGGGTAAAGCTCAATGGCACCAATTACTGTCTTTGGTCCAAAGTTCTTGAGATGCATATTGCTGCCCGTGAAAAATATGGTTACATCTCCGGACTAGGACTGCACCAAAGGATTCAGATCCTAAATTTGAGAAGTGGATGGCCGAAAATGCACTAGTGAAGTCGTGGCTCATCAATTCTATGGCCCCGCCCTCATGATGAATTTTATTCATTGTGAGATTGCTAAAGATGTTTGGGATACCGTCAAGAAAACGTATCATGATGCTTGATGCTTCCCAAGTCTATGAGTTGATGAAAAATCCTTCCAGATGCGTCAAGATGGCCGACCATTGACCATCTATTTCACGAACTCAATTCCACCTTTATGGAGCTTGACTTCCGTCGTCCGAATGACTTGGAGAATCCATCGACTTCGCCAAATTGAAGAAGCGCATCTCTCAAGAACGTGTCTATACATTTCTTGCCGGACTTGATCATAATCTGGATCAAGTATGTGGACGTATTCGCCACATCACCTCTTCCCGATATTGATGAAGCTTATTCTATGGTTCGTAGAGAAGCACAGCCAGTCACCATGGCTGCCGAAGGAACCCCGTAAGCTTCACCTTGGCGCTTAATAGGGCTCAACCTTGGCAAACTACTACTTCTACAACACCTCGTACTTCTTCAACATTTTCAGAGAGAAAGTGTTCTCATTGCGATCGTAAGGGTCATGAGAAGGAAACCTGCTGGAAAATTGTAGGATACCTAGAATGGTTCAAGTTGAAACAGTGAACGCAAGGGAAAAAGTCCTCTCGTGCTAACTCGGTCTCATCGACACATCACAACCATCTCAGGTTTATTTCGGTAAAGGTAAGAATGGAGTGTCGTTTATTTCTTCTAAAAATCCATGGATAATTGATTCAGGGCAACCGATCATATGACTAGTGACTCATCTCGGTTCACCTCTCACACTGTCCATCTCGTCATTCGCCCAAAGTTGCAGATGGAACTCTCACTCCAGCTCAAGGGGCTGGTTCCCTATCACTTTCGTCTACTTTACCTTTATCTTCCTGCTTTGCATGTTCCTAACCTCTCTAATAGTCTTCTCTCTATCACCAAATTACCAACAGTTTAAATTGCTCAAGAACCTTTTTTCCTACTCATTGTATCTTTCAGGATCGTCTCACGAAGATGACGATTGGTACTGTAAGGAGAGAGGGTCTCTACTACTTGGAGGGGGCAGGCAATCTCATATCCAATCTGGCCGTGGTTTTCGTGTAGCTGGAAATCCAGCTTTTAGATCGAGAAAAATTCTTCTATGGCATCGCCGTTTAGGACATCCCTCTTTTATCTATCTAGAACGCTTATTTCCGCATTTATTTGCTAATGTTTCAGTTTCTAGTCTTCGATGTGAACATTGCATTTATGCGAAAAATCATCGGGTCTCATTTCCACCAAGCTTTAATAAAAGTACTACTCCTTTTTCTCGTATTCATACCGATGTGTGGGGACCATTTTCTACTCCTACTTCTTCGGTTGTCGATACTTTATATCTTTCATTGATGATTGCACTCGAGTGTGTTGGGTTTATTTGATGACATCTAAAAGTGAAGTTAGTACTATTATCCCTAAATTCCATCAACTAATCAATACCCAGCTTCATGTCCAAATCCAGGTTTTTCATTCGATAATGGACGTGAGTTTGTCAATCTTTCTCTTATCGAAGTTCTTCCAAAGCATGGCATTATCCACCGCACAACTACGGCTTACACACCCCAACAGAACGGTATAGCAGAGCGTAAGAACCGCCATCTTCTCGATGTGGCTCGGTCCTTATGCTTTACTATGCAAGTTAAAGCTTGAGGGCTGATCTTTGTCATGAGCTGCTGCGTTCCTCATTAACAGAATGCCTACTCGTATGCTTGATTATCAAACACCCATCAAAGTATTGTCTCACTTCCACTCAATCCCTTCCTTACTTAATTTGCCTCCTAAAATCTTTGGTTGTCTTTGCTATGTCCATGTTCATTCTCTCCACAGGGACAAATTAGATCCACGTGCTCTTAAGTGTGTTTTTCTGATACCCCCATCTCAAAAGGGATATAAGTGTTTTCATCCTCCTTCGGGTAAGACATATGTGTCTATGGATGTTGAATTTTGTGAACAGGAATCATATTTCTCGTGGAGTCACAACTTCCCCTCTTCGTGGGGAGATTAGAAGTACGGACGAGGAGAAGTTGTGGTTTGAACCTGAAATTAAAGTTCTCCTACTCTCCCTACTCAAGGTGAGGGGAGATATTGGCTGAACATGAACCTGTTACTTTGAAAACATTTGAAAGAAGAAAAAGAAACATGTGAATGTTTCACCGCCACCTCCTTCTTTGGATCCTCCTCTCTATGATCCTACCATCCAATCGACTGATTCTTCTGGGACTGATCTTCAGGTACATGCTTCTATCCCTATCTTATCTAATTCTTCTGATATTGACTCATTATCTGAATCTGATCATATAACTCCACTAGAAACTCCCTTGGTTCCACATGATGAGGACCGTGGGAGAAGATATCCCGCACGTGATCGTCACCCTCCGAAAAATTTGGTTTCCCTTCATCCAATATTGTTAAGTATCCCATTTCCAACTATATTTCATACCACCGTCTTTCTAAGTCTCATTTGACTTTCGCACAACAATTGTCTTCTGTGTCTATTCCTAATAAATTTCAGGACGCCCTTGATGATCCTAAATGGAAATCTGCTATGGTAGAAGAAATGAAGGCTCTTCAGAAAAACTCTACATGGGAGATGGTTGAGTTACCAAGAGACAAGAAAACTGTGGGGTGCAAGTGGGTGTTCACAGTGAAGCAGAATTCAGATGGTTCGATAGAGAGGTATAAAGCCCGACTTGTGGCAAAGGGCTATACCCAAACTTATGGGATCGATTATCAGGAGACATTTGCTCCTGTTGCCAAGATGAGTACGATCAGAGTTCTTCTCTCGTTGGCTGTCAACTTAGATTGGCCGCTAAAACAGTTTGACGTCAAGAATGCCTTTCTACATGGAGATCTACAAGAAAAGGTTTACATGGACCCTCCTCCAGGGTTTACACCTAAAGGGGGAAAGGTTTGCAGGTTAAAGAAGGCTTTATATGGCCTTAAGCAGTCACCTAGGGCCTGGTTTGGCCGATTCAGTCATTCCATGAGAAACTATGGCTTTAAACAGTCTCAAGCTGATCACACACTATTTCTTAAGCGTGTTGGCAGCAAGATTACTTTGCTAATTGTTTATGTGGATGACATGGTGGTTACAGGTAATGATGAACAGGAGATTGAGAATCTTCAAAGTTACTTGGCCAAAGAGTTTGAAATGAAAGATCTGGGATCTCTCAAGTATTTTCTAGGAATTGAAGTTGCACGTTCTAAGAAAGGCATCTTCTTATCTCAAATAAAAATATGTTCTTGATTTACTAGCGTAGACTGGAAAATTGGCGTGTGAACCTATTAATACTCCAATGGAGGTTAACCATGGATTGTCAATTTATCCGCATCGATACCCACTAACAAAGAGAGGTATCGAGGTTGGTTGGAAAGCTGATTTATCTGGCTCATACAAGACCCGACTGCCTTACGCCGTTAGTGTTGTCGGCCAGATTCATGCATAATCCAAGTGAAGCACACCAAGGTGCAGTGGATCGAATTCTCGTGTACTTGAAGTATACTCCAGGCAAGGGTATATTGTTTTCAAAACATGGGCATTTAGATGTGGAAGGTTACACCGACTCGACTTTGCAGGCTCAAAACTTGATAGAAAATCAACTTCGTGTTATGTGTCTTTTGTTGGTGGTAATCTTGTAACTTGGAGGAGTAAGAAACAGGGGTTGTGTCGAGATCTAGCGCTGAAGCAGAGTATAGAGCACTCAGCCATGGCATAACCGAGCTTATTTGGTTAAAGATTCTAATAAGGGAACTCGGGTTTGAACCTAAGAAGCCTATGATTTTGTATTGTGACAATACAGCTGCCATTGAAATAGCAAATAATCCAAGACATCATGAGAGAACAAAGCATATTGATATTGACAGACACTTTATCAGCGACAACTTGGCAAAAATGTCATTCGAGTGCCGTATATAAAGAGTGAAGACCAACTTGCAGATATGATGACTCATGTCTTTCTAGCAGGGAACTCTACTCTTCACTAGACAAGTTGGGCATGTGCGATATCCATGCACCAACTTGAGGGGAGTGTTAGAATATACAGCTGTGTTTGTACAAATTTGTGTTAGTGAGTGTTAGTATAGCTGTTTGTACAGCTTTGTTAGTGTTAGTACAGCTGCTATCTTTACAGCTGTGTTAGTGTTTGTACAGCTGCATCTCTACCCTTTGTATAGCTATAAATACCTCCCATTGGAGATGAATGAAATATCAGAAATTTTCTGCATCTTATTTTCTACTGTTTTCAGCAAAACGCGCTTTCCATTGTGGCGAAATACTCCTTTTACTACTCGTCAGCGCATTATGTTTAAGTTCCAAGAGCTAATTCGGAGAGACATTGTAAAATTTATGTTATGATTACATAATTTAAGTTGAAATATGTAGGTTAAAAAAGTTTCTATTGATGGGAGCTATAACAATTTTTGTCCTAGGATAAGCTTGCTATGTGCATTACAAGTGAACATGGAAAAGCATTGAAGGATGCATACGGTGATGTCTTACGCGGGCTAGGTCAGTGGTTTGAATTATAAAACCCTTACTTGGTCATGGTTACCTCCTGTAAGTTTTTTAATATCCTTTTGCAGAGGTGGTGGAACATGCTTGTGGACTGGCAACGCTGCAGATGGGGGAATTTGTTTCCAATGTAACCAATGGAGTTGATAGCTATAGCATTAGAGAGCCACTCGGTGTTTGTGCTGGGATTTGCCCTTTTGACTTTCCAGCCATGATTCCCTTATGGGTAAGCTTGCTAAACTTTAAATTTTTTTTTTCTTTTCTGGTTAGTTTTGGGCTATCGTTTTGATCTAGAGACATGCTTAATTAGGTGATTAGTAATGGTGCTGTTTTTTCTCATTAGCTTTTAAATGAGACAACTAATTGTCGTCAGGATGGTGATTACACAACAGATTGAGTAAAAATATGGCTGCGTTTTTCTATAGAATTCTCTTATTCTACTGCATGCATGCTTTAGTTGGATCTCTGGTACTCAATACACTTCTTTTAACTTCATGATATGCTTGAAGCCATCATGTCAAACCTCCCATTGATTCAGCCCTCAATTAATTTTATAAAGTCTTTTTATGCTCTCAGTTCAGCCCCCATTTGATGTTGTAAGGTACGCCATACCCTTTGTTTCGGGATATATATTCCCTTACTTTCGATCTACAGTGTTGGCTACTTGTATTTAAACACAAGAGTGGAAAAAATGCAAACACGCAGAAATTAAAAAGCTGACACATTATGGTGTAACAATTATGAGCTTGCAGAACACACAGCAGATGCATGGTGCATAGATGTTGAACAAAAAACCTGTGTGGGCAAATGCACTCAAACAGTTCCTGCTGTGATGAGTTGGAAACTTATTTTAGCTATTTCCAATTTTTCATTAAACTAATTGTTATTGTTAAGTTTTGTATGTTAATCGTGTTCATGCAAAGTTTAGGATCTTACATTGTGCAAGAAAGACTTTTTGTTGCAAAAATAAAGGAAAGAGAAAAGTTTGATTTAATCTTAAAAATTATTTTCTTTAAGTTCATGCACTTTTTATATGCAGATGTTCCCTATCGCAGTCACATGTGGCAATACATTTATTCTAAAGCCATCAGAGAAGGATCCAGGTGATTGCCAAAACCATCCTAGTAATGTGATTTGAATTTTACAGCGTTTACTCCTTAGAATTATAATGCATTAAATTTAACTCTTTTTTCTTTCTTAATTTGTAATTTGTATTTTTTTGGGGTTTTAAATGATATTGGTAGGGATTTTGTGTCAATTTTCAAACTAGAGATAATAGGGACATGGATTTTTCCTAAAAACCTACTGTACATGTTCAAAACTCATGAGGGTAATTATTCTTATATCAGTACTCTTCAGCCAATTTTACATCCCATAGGGAAATTCCAAGTGGAAGCCAATTCAAGAATTAAATCTAAAACCCCAATGACATGGGAGAGCTTGTGAATACATTATATATGCACATATTTTATATATAATATACCTTCATGTTATTAGCTTTGGTCTGGTTGTGATATAATTTTGTCTGTAGAATTGTTTCGTAGTTTTGATGTGGACTCCATATCCACAGTTATTGCACTTTTTTGAGACGATCATTAAAATTTGTATCCTTTCAGTATATATACATATGTATTTTTATTTAATTCTATGACTTTTCCTCTATGTTAGTACCCAGGATACGTAACAATGCTTTTTGTTGCGTAATGATGCTTACTTTATATGTATTGGCTGGTTCAAGTTCAACTGAACATAAAGACGCACTTCATATGAACTGGCCAGTACCATGATCAGGTTTATCAGTCCATTGTTGAACCAACCGGTTCATTATTTTTGGCCAGTTCTGATATGATAAAAATTGGCCAACCTACTGGTTCTCAGTTATTCTGGTCAGATTGGTTAATCTGCGTGGACTGATCAGTCTAGTTGGTAGTTCGGAAAGGACAACGGTTGGCTTCTTCTTGTATCTCCTAATTGTCTAACGTGGGTGTAATTTTTTTCCCTCGAGGGATCGTCTTTCTTTGGTCTATACTGTAGATGATTATTGCATGTTGCTGATCATTGGAGGTTGGGGCCTTTGGTATTCTTCCTCCTCATATCTCCCTCAATTTGTTTATATTTTTTTCCCTCATTTTCTTCTTTTTGCTCTATTCACTTTAAGTAAAGTTTGCAAATTAAAACAATTGAGATTATGGGTTGCCTCTAATGCCTTTTTCTCCCTGTAAACACTAGGACTTTTTGACAACTACTTATTGGTTCACTACAGGTGCATATGTTTGTGCTTAAAAAGAAGTGACGTATTCTGTTGTGTTTTTCAGGGGCTTCTGTGATGCTTGCAGAATTAGCAACTGAGGCTGGTTTACCTAATGGCGTGTTAAATATTGTCCACGGCATTGATGTAAGCCTTTAACAATCATTTATCAGCTTTTGTTGAGTCCATTAAACCATTTGAAATTGCACCAAATGTTTGATGCTATAACTATGTAGTAAATCATGTAGTTTTTTTCAATTGAATGTCTGACAAACAAATCCACTTCTGTTTGGTCTATGTCATTTGCGTTATTCACTTTTCTTCTTGTCATAATCCAGAAGTTTTAACTTTTAACTGGAGTTGAACTTATTCTGTTTTAATGATTCAACATTCCTGAGCAATTAATGTGTCCTTATTGCGCTGTAAAATTTGACATTATTTAAACTTTGATTCGGAGCAGGATATTCTTAATGCTATTTCTGATGATGATGATATTAAAGCTATCTCATTTGTCGGACCAAAGACGGTAAGTTATTCCTCAATTGAACTACTGTTACAAGTTGCAGTTTTCTTATGTTTATATGAAAAGTATCTCAAGTGTTAAATATCTGTGACTAATATGTTCTTTTTGCCTTCTCCTATTTGGTTTATAAGTTTGCATTTGATCTAGTGGTAGAAAATAATGACCTTTTAATTGTAGTGGGGTGATGTAGCTAAACATGGTGGATTTATAGCCACATGAAGGTAAGCTCGAATTGTAATATGTGTCCAACTTTTGAGGTCACAGCCAATAATTATAGAGATGTACTATAAGGAGCTTTATTTCAGTATGGATCAATGTTTTAAAAACATGGATCGTTCATTATCTGGGAAGAATGATTTCATGTCAGGGAACATTGGTTCGACCATGAGTTAATGATAAAATAAAATAATATTTAATATCATAGATGAAATAATTCTCAAATTTTGTACTAAAATTTGAGTTAGTAAGTTGCACAACCTTAGGTTTAGTGAAATTCCAGAAACTTATATTAAGCAAGTTCTTTAGATTGTGTACCATGCACAGTACACCTTCATGCAGGTTCTTTTTGATTATGTATCCTAACTTGACATCTAGAAACCCCTATAGGAATATTTGATTTTGACATGATAATTCATTTGACTGTAATGTTTCATTCTTTGTTTTGTTTATCTCAGCTTTAGTTACTCTTTGTTTTCTTTGTTTCCTGTTTGGAATAGTATTTTGATGCTATACACATTATAGTAGAATAGAAACATACGGTTTTTTAGCTTTGTGATCTCAAAATTCTCGTGTCTTATTTTGCTCTTTTTATTGCATTTTCACTTAGGCTTACTTTTCATGTTTGATCATTTCCTCTTCAAAATTTTGAAAGGCTGGTGCTTACATATATTCACGAGCATTGGCAACAGGGAAACGCATTCAGGTAATTCAAGCATTCTTTCGTAACAAACCTATTATTCGTACTATGAGCAATGTGGTTGTACTTTTACCAATGCAGTAGTTGAAGTCAATGTAAATTGGCTGGTTGACTATTGTCTTCAGTCCAATGTTGGGGCCAAAAATCATGCAGTTGTTCTGCCTGATGCAAGCATGGATGCTACTTTGAATGCTCTAGTTGCTGCTGGTTTTGGTGCTGCAGGACAAAAGTGTATGGCACTCAGTACAGTTGTTTTTGTTGGAGGCATAAGTCTATGGTATTGCATTTTTGCCCCTTATTCAATGTTTAGACTTCCTTAATCCTGGTATTTTTGAGTTATATCTATTGAAGGTTAAAAACTGTAAACATAGCAACGCTGAGAATGAGTTATTTCACCTCTGTGTGCACTTTGGATACAGAGGGAAGAATAGAAAGATAGACTAATATGGTTTTATTGGGTTTCCAACTATGGTAATCAGATGGAACCCATACTTAGAACACACAAATACCTACTATACTTTTACAACCTGTACTGTAGATTCAAGGTGTTTGCATGCCCATGAAATGATAAATCAGCAAGACTGAACGTTTCTGTAGAAGAACCTCATCTGGATCAGGATTCTGGGAGTGTGTGGATGTTGCTTCAATATTGTCATCGTTTTTGCTTTTTTAGAGATGTTATGATTCTATTAAGAAGTGTATGATTGATCATATGAAGTAGGTGCATGTTTTATTATTATTATTGATTTTTTTGAAAAGAGAGTTCATGTCGTATTCATTATTTGCCTTTAATAAGTGATGAAACTATTCTCCTTTACTGAAATTTGTGAATTCGTTTCAGTGTTTATTGGAAACAATCTTGAATTTAGAAAACTATTCAGAAAGTTAGTTTTGTTTCCTACAATCCATTTAGAATTGGATGTGCTCAATATGCAGTATTTATCTCTAGTATTTCATTTCTGAAAAAAAGAATTATGTTTAGTATTACCGAGCTGCAGTTACTCCCAATTATTGTAAACAAGACTGCCTGCATTTAATTTGTGTCAAATTAGTGTATTTCCTTGTAACAGCATTAGTCTGTTGGAAGCCAACTTCAGTACTCTTTTTTTTTAATTGCATTTGTTGCAATCCCATTTGTGATATACATTAATGATTACGTTTGTTTTTATATAAATATTTGCTGTGTAAATTTCTAAAAATAACGTAGTTCAACTCTACAACTTGGTTGAAAAAGGAGTTATGCCTCATTGTAATTTGTGTATACTTAATTGATTGTTTTACTTTGTAACGCCAAATGGACTAACTATTCTTTATGCAACCCAATTTTGATGATATTCCATATCTCATTAATAAATCTAGTCTGAGATTAGTGTGCATGGTTGACCGAGTTTGAAAGTGCTGCATATGGTTGACCTCTGAGAGTTTGATTTCCTTAACCTTTGGGGCTACTAAACATAGGTTTGTGGTGGTAGAACTAGGCCAGTTTTCAACTGTAATGGGATCTCCCAATGCCCAAACTTAGGGTGGAAGTATCCGGAGAACAAAAAGAAAAGAATAAACGTGAAAAGAATAGTGGACCTAATTTGTTATGCATGTCAAATTCTTATTGATACTCTTGTGAAGGTGTGCAAATCAAAATTTAAAATAAAGAAAGGTTATATTTGAGTTTCTTAGGTATGCAACTTTGTTGAATTAATGTATAAGAAATATTTGAGTCTGTTTATTGTGCATAATGTCCCTGAGCATGTGTGAGTAGCATCTCAGAACTAATTTGGTTGATAAATATCAAATAATTCAGTAAAGAGGGTTTTGTTATTGCTATGACTTTTCCAGGGAAGATAAACTAGTGGAGCGTGCCAAAGCACTTAAGGTTAATGCTGGAATAGAACCAGATGTAGACCTTGGTCCAGTGATTAGCAAGCAGGTTTAGATGATTCATACCTTTCGCAGATTACTTTACATAATTCATACCCTATATACGTGTTGTACTATATAAGTGAAACAAATTTTGAGTCATTTCTTTGCAGCATGATTGAGAATTTTTTGGAAAGATCGGATGCTTGTAGTGTTGCGTCTGGCTCATTATCAGTTCCTAATTACCTGTATTCTTCATTATTTACAGGCAAAGGAACAGATATGTAGATTGATTCAAACAGGTGTTGAAAGTGGTGCAAAACTGGTGCTTGATGGTAGAAACGTTGTGGTAAGTTTTTTTTTATTATCTCTTATATTACACCTTGTTTAGTGCAATTTTATTGTGCTCAGTGCTCCAAAGGAGAAAGAATAATGTGAGGCAGTTTATTATTGGTGAGTTAAGGCTTAAACCTTCTAGAGTTGATTTTTTATAATTAAATAGTATAAAATAGTTGAAAAGAACCACTGATCATTATTCAAGCACAGTAATCAATTTAAAAAATGTATAATATTTTTATAACCAGTTGCTAAAAAGTATCAATCACACCTAGTAAAAGAATAAAGACAGATGAAAAAGAGTATGTCATACATGATTGCCACTTGAAGGGTTGATTCTACCTGATTCCCGTAGAACTATGGATAAGATGGTATATTGTGTTTGTGGATGGTTGTATAACATGCCACCTACATATAATGGTAAATATAAATGCTATATATTATAGAAAATCATATCTGACGAATACACTTTGTCGTACATGGCAGGACATGGATATTTTATCTGAAATACGAATTCATTTTTTCTTAACAGAAAGTAAAGTAGTTTTAGTATGCATTGAAGAATTGTGGCACAACCAAACTTTGGGGTGGGGGTTTCCATTTAAGGGTTGGTTATACCATTTTTTAATATAACTTGAATTCAGTTTTATATTATTTCTTGCCATGGGTGTGTAGCTCTTTTGGTGAATGCTTATCACTAATTTTGTCTCAAGTTTTGCAAAATATTATTGGTTAAATATATGACCATTTCTTTCTTTCTTTTCTATTTTTGTTTTGGCATTTGCATTTGCATTGCTGATTTTCTATTATGGTTAAGATTTGGTTGTTTGCAATGTATTTTAGGGGCTCTTGCTGTTCAAATTTTGAATTATTGATTTGTGAAAAAATAGGTTCCAGGGTATGAGCATGGAAACTTCATTGGTCCCACCATCTTATCTGATGTTACTGCTGACATGGAGTGTCATAAGGTGTCTTCGTATTATTTGTCTTTAAAAAAACGGAAGATACCTACTGATTTTTCAGTTGAAGACTTGAACTTTCAATTAGTCTTGATCTCCTAGTCCAATATTAACACCTTATGTTGTGCAGGAGGAAATTTTTGGCCCGGTTCTTCTTTGTATGCAGGTTGATATTCGTAGCTCTTGTTCCTTAATTGTCAAATTGGTTGTGTAGTCATGTCAGACGGATTAAAATTTTAATTTTGCTGATTGCCAGGCTGACAGCATCGAAGAGGCTATAAACATCGTCAACAACAATAAGTATTTCCAAACGAGAAACTCTCTAGATTTCCATACTGGTACCAGAACCTTTAAAACTTATATCTCCTTGTCTCATAGATATGGCAATGGAGCTTCTATTTTTACGACATCTGGTGTGGCGGCAAGAAAATTCCAGACTGAGATTGAAGTTGGCCAGGTAATGAAAGTTGCTATTAATTATTGGCTGTGATACATTTGATTGAATGTAACTTCTATTTAATTTGATTTGATTTGAACTGGATTTGGTTCAGGTTGGCATAAATGTTCCTATATCAGTTCCATTGCCCTTTTCCTTGTTTACTAGTTCCAGGCCATCTTTTGCTGGTGATCTTAGTTTTGATGGTAAATTATACGCCCTTACTTACTAGTGGCAATTATGTTGAGTAAATTAGATAGGGAAGTTTTAAAAACTCTCTCTGAAATTCAAGCTAGAGATTTTTGAACCTCAGGCAAAGCTGGACTTCAATTTTACACCCAGATAAAGACTGTGACTCAACAATGGAAGGATTTACTGGAGTGACGCAGCCGCCCTGTTAATGTCGATTTCATAGAGAGGATGTTGGACATTGATTTGGGAATCATTTTAGTCCATATGGGATCTTATTATTAGCAAGCCAGAATGCCTTATTGATAAATGTCTATCTGTACATAGATGTCTTTATAATTAAATTATATTTAGAGTTTACTAAAAAAATATTAGAGTTAAAAAGTGGATCAATAAGGACAAGGTTCAACAGCAATCTCGTTTTCAATCATGGTTGTTGGTTTCTTATCTCCTTTGTTTGGTTCGTAACATGACAATGGCTCCTAAGTCATGAATCATGATCCTGAAATAATGTTTCACAAAGGTTTTTGTAGAATTAGATGACATTCACTAACATGATTTTTTTTCTTATCCTATATCCATTTAATAATGCGGTTGGTAAATTTTATATCCATATACAATTGTTTAAAGAAAATATTTTAACATGTGGTGGTTTGCATTTTTCATTCAAATTCACAACTTGCTTAAACCGGCGAAACCGATGAAATCGGCCGATTCAAACCGTAATTGGACAAACAATGTTGAAATAATGCAAAAGGAAATATATTGGGCTTAACTGAATCAAATCATCTTAAATTGGTTTGGTTTCCTTTGTGACTTCTGTCAAAACCAAAACGAATCAAACCATTATATTATAATTGGTTCGGCCGTGGTTTTGAAGTGAAATTGATCCAATTTGGACCGTGCCCACCCCAACACGATAGAACATGACTTTGTACGCATCTTCCATGCATGTGAAGAAATTATTGTCAAATTGGAGACTTTATTGAGAAGAATATTTCTTCGTAATATTGATAGAGTCAAAAGGCTAAGTATTTATACAAAGATTTACAAGCCCTAAAAGGAATCCTAGGTTTACTTGAAGACTACTCCTAAATCAATTACAAAAAAGGAAATAAAGAAACTTCCTAAGAAAAGACTTCAAATTATGTATAGCACTTTGGTCATTGCCTGTGATCACCATGTCATCAAGATAGATTAAAACAACAGTAAATGATGTACCACAAGAACGAGTGAAGAGAGAATAATCTGAGAGAGATTGTGTAAATCCTGCTTTCTGAATGGCAACAGAAAACTTGTGAAACCAATTGCAAGGAGCTTGTTTGAGACCATAAAGGGACTTGTGTAGTCGACAAACCAAATTACTCTCCCCCTGTTGACAAAGGCCCAGATGAGGAGTCATGTAAACTTCTTCATGGAGATCACCATGTAGAAAGGCATTGTTAACATCTATCTGATAAAGAGGCCATTGATGAACATAAGTAATAGACAACAAACTGTGACCAATTTCACAACTAGAGCAAAGGTTTCTGTATAATCAAGGCCTTCTCGTTGAGTAAAGCCTTTGGCAACAAGACGAGCTTTGTAACGCTTAATAGAACCATTAGAATTGTACTTGATCAGATACACCCACCGACTCCCAATTGCACGCTTGCCAGATGGGAGAGGAACCAAAGACCAAGTGTTTTGTTGGGCAAGAGCCTGTAGTTCGGCATTCATAGAGGTACGCCAATTAGGGTCCAGTGCAGCCTGAGCATAAGAAGTGGGCTCAACAACACTTGAAATATTTTTAACAAAAGCCTTGTGTGAAGGAGATAAAGAGGTATAAGAAATGTAATTGGACAAGGGAAAATGTGTACCTGACTTCTTGGAATATGATGGCTCATTTGTAGCTTGATTGCAATGACAATCACGTAAGAGAATGGATGGTTGAGAAACACGTTGGCCACTACGAAGTGGTGGAGGAGAAGGAACATTTTCTGGTGGAAAAGAGTCAAGAATAAGTTCGACGTCAGGGACCAATCGATCGTTGGTAATTGGAGAGTCCGAGTGCTCTTTGTCAAAAAAGGATCGATCGTTTGGGTGTGAACGATCGATCGTTCCAGGGCTGGAACGTGATGGGTGTTCATGGGGAAAAAGCGATAGATCGCATTGGGAGATGCAATTGATTGTTTTGGGACAGTGTTCGGGACTGGTTGCTGTTTGGGTTTGTGTTGGGATTGGTTGTGTGTCAGAGGTAAAGTTTTCGGGAAAAGGGTTAGGAAAAGGTGCGGAAGCGATGTGTGGTGAGTTTGAGGAGGAAGTATGATAAGGAAATACATGTTCATGAAACACAACGTTACAACTAGAGAAAAGTTTGTGTGTGGAAAGATTATAAACTCGATAAGTTTTTTGTCCCAATGGATATCCCACAAAAACACAACGACTAGCTCTAGGTGCAAACTTGGAAGATGATTGAGTGTTGGTAGCATAAGAAAGGCAACCAAAAGACGCGGAGATGAGCATATGTGGGTGGTTTTTGGTGAAGTATTTCATATGGTGATTTTTTGTTGAGGGTAGGTGTGGGAAGGCGATTGTTGAGATATGCAGCTGTGAGAACACTTTCTCCCCAAAAATGTAGGGGAAGTTGAGCTTGAAATTGAAGGGCTCAAGCAACATTGAGCAAGTGACGATGTTTGCGCTCAACAACACCATTTTGTTGAGGAGTGTGGGGGCATGAACACTGAAAATATATTCCAAGTTCATTAAAGAGTGGTTGCATGGAAACAAATTCAGCCCCATTTTCAGAATGCATATTTTTAACACGACAATTGAAGTGGGTATGAGCATGGACAATGGAATTTTTGAGGATTTGTTGTGCATTAGACCTATGATGCATAAAATGGATCCAAGTAAAATGGGAGTAATCATCGACAATGGTAAGAAAGTAGCGTGCACCAGAATAAGTGGCAAGTCGATGCGGCCCTCAAATATGACAGTGTATTAAATCAAAATGGTGAGTGGATTTGATTTGACTAGGTGAAAACTGTAAACGTGTTTGTTTGGCCAAAGGACATACATCACAATGATGTTGCAAATCAAACAAAATTTTAGAAACTGTTTGAGACAAAAGTTTAGAGGGCTCCTTGGAAGGATGTCCTAACCGTTTGTGCCATAGTGAGGGAGATGTGGACGAGGTTGTCTGTTGGCATGTAGGAGAGTGGGTTGTCGATGATGGTGATGATGTTATAGTTGAAGTGCTCTTTTTCGTGATCAAGTAATATAAGCCATTAATTTGTTTCCCTAGGCCGATCATCTTCTTCAAAGTCAGATCCTGCATGACACAAAAAGTGGGAAAGAAGTGAATTGAGCAGTTTAATTGAGATGTAAGTTTACTGATAGAAATTAAATTGACTTGAAAAGATAGAACACAAAGAACCCCATCAACAGATAAATTGGGGCCAAGTGATGAGGAACCTATGCCACTGATTTTGGAATGGGACCAATTAGGCAAAGTGACCGTAGAACTCATAGGAGTGATGGTGTTCAGCATAGAAGGAGAAGCAATATGATCGGTGGCTCCGCTGTCAAGTACCCAAGATGTTGTGCATGGTGATGACTTATTGGCGTTGGCGCAAAAAGGAGATATTGTACCATTGTGAAGAAGATACTTAAGTTGACTATATTCTTCAGTTGTGAACTTGGGGGCTTCGTTGTCGGAAGCTGATGTTTGATATGTGTTTGATTTGTCGTCGCCCATGATTGGGTGTTGTGGCTAGGGTTGTGAAAAACCCTAGGTGATAAAAGGAGTGTGTAAAAAAAGTATTCAAGAGACACCCTAGAATCGGTGCTCTAATACCATGTCAAATTGGAGACTGTGTTGAGAAGAATATGTTTTCGTAGTATTGATAGAGCCAAAATGCTAAGTATTTATATAAAGATTTACAAACCCTAAAGGGAATCCTAGGTTTACTTGTAGACTACTCCTAAATCAATTACAATCAATTACAGAAAAGGAAATAAAGAAACTAGTCGCAGCCATGGCTAAAATATGAAGTATATTCACAAGCATTTAAAGAGCTAGCGGAACCTCTTGGGAGCGTTTTAAGAGACATGGGATCAGCTCGGATAGGCATAAGCTCTATCTCCAAACAGAACGCAGATAAGCATTAGCTCGAGGGCTGACCTAAGTGATCACCCCTGCCGCCTGAGGATCATATTGTCGTCAATCACCCAACGGGTGAACCAACTATCATATTCGCTCAAAAACTTACCCGAGCATTCATACAGAAAGAATGAACGACCACGAAGGAGCCACATCGATAACATGGCCTCTCCTGACAGAAGAACAGTACGCCACCTCTAGAACCATCACTCTTGTCACCTTTGATCCCACATGTAAATCTGTTATTTGCCTCTCCTGACAGAAGAACAGTACGCCACCCCTTACTAAAACCATGTGAAACCATCATGATTGAAACATGGCAATCTCTAATTAGTCCACCCACATGATGGGACGAACACTTAGGCATGACATGGTGGGCTCGGGGCCAAGCCGTTTAACACAACTTATAAATATCTTGTAAAAGAAACCCTATAAATAAAGGGGATCCCCATAAATAAAGGACACACCACTTATTAGCCAGAAAAGGCTAGAAGCATCATCTTTGTAATTATATCCCTATCAACCTTCAATCAAGAGAATATTCAGATACTTGTTTTTTCCTGTCCATGTTCTTTATTTTTAGAAGTCTCAATCTTCCATACCCCCAAACCTTGGGGTGGTCAAGGTTCTTAAGTCGACCACTGGAATTTGAGGTTCAACAAGTGCAATGCAAGTTTGCTTTGCAAGAGGGATATGGAGAAGAGAGTAGAGAGAAAAAATCCATGCCAAGAGAAAAGATAAATATGGAGTATTGTATGGTGTATGCAAAGAGTGAGGGACAATGCATTGGTAAAGGGGTAGGGGAAGTATGATATAAGAGTATCTCCGATGGTATAGGCAAACTAAGTAGGCAAAAGTGTACTACATAGATTGATGTGCCCTATAGTCTATTCAGTTGCCTCTTGGAAAAAATTTCTCACTCCAATGGACTAGGTAATGCAATATTATATTATTTATTTTCATTTTTTACATTTACCTCATTTCACCTAACACAAAAAACAAAAGAAACTTGTATTTTATAATAATAAAAATATGTGGGGTTAAATATACCTATTCACTTTAAAGTGTACAATATTGCCTTGTTGGGGAGAGTAGGTATATTTTGCCTACCCATTTGCCTATTCCCTTTAATCATGAAAATGTTGATGTGGCAAGCCAAATGAGTTTTGCCTACCCTTTTGCCTCTTCCCTTGGAGATGCTTTAATGTGGTTAACTTTTTCTTCTTCTTTTAATTATTTTTAATTATAGTGAAATGACGAAAATGCCTTTAAATTTACCGGAAATTTTAATGGAGTTAGACGTAGGTGGTATATTTCAACACTTTACAAATTTCAGGTGGTTAAAATAAAAATTAAAAGTTCATATGGTAATAGTGCACATGACTAATAGTTCAGGTGGTATTTATGCAAAATTCCCATTAAAATTTAAGAAAAATTAGGTATTATACATAAGAATCCTTACTAATTAGGATTTGAGACAGAGTATTTCTTTTTGGGTTTTAATACCTAGAAATCAAATTTTGTTTTGAATTGGGACAAATAGGAGGCCCAGATTCATTGGGTCTGTCTAAATTAGAAAAGTAAAATACAATTTTACCCTTTTTGTTGAAAAGCCTTGCCAAAATCAGATTTCATCCTCCCCCACTCTCTCGACTGGAAAACAGGACAGCCACATTCCCAATTTCAAGGCAACTTTCCATCACTGTAATGACCTTATTTCGTTGTCGTTCATTCACGAAAGTTGCTCGCCATCACCTCCTTTTTCATCTTCCCAAAATACCCGACTTAAGCAGCCGGTGTTCATGGCCAATTTTGGCTAGAACAGTCCAGCAGTCGCGGTCTGTCATAAACCCAATTTCACGGCGGTTTCCGTCACCATAACGACCTTATCTTGTCATCGTTCCTTCACGAAAGTTGCTCATCATCACCTTCTCTATCATCTTCCCAAAATATCCGACCTAAACAGCCAGCATTCGTGGCCAATTTTGGCTGGAATAGTCTAGTAGTCGCGGCCTGCTGCAAACCCAATTTCACGACCACTTTCCGCGGCTGTAACGACCTTATCTCGCCATCATTCCTTCACGAAAGTTGCTTGCCATCACTTTCTCTATCATCTCCCCAAAATACCTGACCCAAACAGCCGGAGTTCAAGGCCAATTTTGGCTTGAACAGTCCAATAGTTTCCATTTGTGGATTGTAGTTTCCGCTACTGCATTGCAGTTTTCGTTTTGATCTGTGGTGTTGGGGTTTCATTTAGATCGGGGAAGGGAGTTTGCATTGTGTGAGCTCACATTGTAGCATTTGCACTTTTTTTTAATAGTGTTTGCTTGTTTGTGAAAAGAGGGAGTGTGTGCGTGTGTGTGTGTGTGTGAGTTGATGGACAACTGGGGATTGGATGCTGAGGAGCTGAGGTTGTGATGCTACTTAGGCAAAACTAATAGGTTTTGCCATAATCGGAAGGAGGGGAGTTCTGCGACATTTGCATTGGTGGTGAGGTATTTTTAGTTGATCTCTCCAGTATTGGTTTCATTATTATCTTTTTTTTTTCATATGTCTTCTCATTTTTGCATTTTGTTATTGAACCACGCAACCTCAACGGATTACATTTGACCAATATAAAATGACCTCATTTTTTTATATGAACTTGTTAAGTGGCATGTGGTTTGATGCGTTCGAATCTTTGGTATTTATATGGTCTATTGCTCGGTTGATCATTTTAGCAATCCCAAAATTTCATGTGATATTTGTTTGGAAAAAGGAGGAATTTTATCCCTTACTACGTCAAATGTCGTCTTTGTGAGATTAGTTTTGCACATACTACATTGCAATTTTGCACACACTGCATTGCAGTTTTGCACACACTACATTGCATTTTCCATTTAATTACAATTGGCTAAATTGTTTTATCATTTCCTAGCATTGGAAGTAGAATCTTATGAATATTAATAATTGTATATTATTGATGAAATATAGTTTGTTTTTTAATAATGAAACACGAAAGATTACATTTTGATTGGCCAAAGAAAACAACATTGATTTCATTACTGTTATCCCAACTCTTTAATTTAGGTGAACAAGAACATGCAATTTTAACATGAAGCAGCATTCTTATACTCAATCAAGTTCTCGGAGACGAAGGGCGATCTTCAAGGACATAAAATCTTCTTCTTTTTTTTTTTTGGAAACTGCATTGCAGAAAACGGAAACTACAATGCAGAAAATGGAAACTACAATGCAGAAAATAGAAACTGCATTGTAGTTTCCGTTTCCGTTTTAGTACTTTCATCATGGTTTTGTATTTTGGTTCCTCACTTATTAGTATGTTTATTTTTTCTCATACTTTGCTGTGCAGTTTTTGTTTATATAAAATTAGTTTGTGTTTTTGTTGTTGTTTTTATTTTTTTTGCATTTTTTTTTGTTTATGTTTACATTATTGATATCTACATTGTTTTTGTTTTAAAATCCCACTTAAATATGAGAAATTTTGGTTTTTCTAGAAACTGCAGTGCATTTTTCGATTTGCAGTATTCATGGTTTGATATGAAGCTCAGTTTTTCTGCTGTTGAGGTATGTATATTCTTGATCAAATTGTTATTTGAATTTTCTAGTTCTTTTTTGGTTTTTATAAGTTGATTTTTCTAGTAATTTCATCATGGCTTTGTCTTTTAGTTCCTCACTTATTAGTAGGTGTATTTTGGGATGTGGCTTACTAGGTGCTGCATTGCAGTTTCTAATTTGATTGTATGATTTTATTGGTTTTGGCTATTTCTTCCTAGTTGTTGGCATGAATTTTTTGGTTTTCAATTTTTGTTTTTATTTGCAATTTTTGTTTTTATTTACAGTTTTTGTTTACATTATTGATATATACATTATTTTGTTTTGTATAACTCTAGAGCTAAGTATGAGGGATTTGGTACAAATTTTGCACGTATAGATGTTGAAATAAATTTTTTTTTTTAAAAAAACCATTGGTTGTTAATATAAATATTGCGTAACTGACAAAATATCACACAAATAAGGTTGGTGTAGTGGTTTGTGAATGAGGCTACCCTCCTTTGAGGGTCAAGGTTCGAGTCTCTTCAAGCAAACTAAATTCCTATTTTTTTAGGTTGAGGGCAACATAGTTGGTGATCGGCAGCGGGCAATGGCGGCTGGCCGGAAGGGGGATTGCCGGAGGTGGACATGTGGCATAGTATGCTTGACTTAGAAAGAGTGATATTTTGTGTAATTTTAATGTTTTTTTAATTACATTATTGTAAAAGTAGGTACTACTTTTTGGTCTTTGGCCTTAGACTAATTATGTGAAATTGTATTCATATCTTTCAACTTAGTAAACTATATAGTGTTTTAAAATGAAAGCTCCCTTAATTATATTATACTCCAGCTTTGCTTTGCAATAGAACTTCAATGGACATTACAGAAGATTTCATGGATAGCAAGAAGGGTGAGTAGGGGCAATAGCCTTCACTCGACCCTTCTTGGATCCGCCACTAGTTATGGGCACCAACTTATATATATCAACTTAATGATGATGTGACATATGACATGGCAACCATGTCATTTTGTAGATAGCGTGGCACCTTAATTAAAGTAGATGATGTGGCACGTGACATGGATTGCCATGTCGTATGCCACGTGTTGGAAAAACAACAATCAGTGACTAATAAAAATGATTATATATTGTTGGGGTCTTTTTCGTTCCAGCAGCTTGACGAATGGGCCTGGGTTGCTGTAAAGAGCGAACGGATGAAATTGCCCCTTTTTCTGAGTTAGCGAGGACTAGGCCCAAAGCACCCCGAGAGAGAAGCAAGTCCCAGGGGAATACTTTGTTCTTCTTCCAGCGGCCAAGTGTTTTGTGCTGACGTTTCCGGCAACTTGACGAAGAGTTAAAGATGATGCATTGAGGTTGCACAGGCTTGTCTTGACAGCTTGCTTTGGTGAATCAAGATACTACTAGGCTTGACATGAGAGCTTGGAATGTTGGAGTTAAAAGGAAACGGGCATGAGGAAATGATCAAGGCCTGAGATTTTTGGTGTTTCCGGCAGATAGACGAAAAGCCTGTGTTGCCTGCGTTTCTCTTACCAAAAGGTAATGACTGTGGTTTTAGCTTGAGAGGATGGGTGTTTCATACTTGGGACAGAGCTTTTTAAGAGAGAGAGAGAGATGAAGATAAAGGATGGGTGGCTTGAGTAGATTTCCAGTCGCTTGACGAATGCTTGGTTGTGCTTTTGGATGGTTGAAGATGACTTGATAATGTTGAACTGAAATTATATGAGCTTGGCATGAGAGCTTGGAGTGTGGGAGCTAAAGACCAACAAGTTTAGCAAATGAGAATGCATGTGCTTGGCTTGGTGTTGGACATTCTAGAGTTTGTTGTTTGTGGCTATGTCTATGGTGATTTAAGAGTTTCAAGAGAATGATGATGAAAGGAAAAGCTTGAGGCTTAAAGGCTATGAAAGGAAAGCTTGATGTATTGCTTGATGAGGTTTTATAGGGAAGATGGAAGGAAAAGCTTAAGGCTTGAAGGCTATCGAGGAAAAGCTTGGAAGGGTATGAGGAAGAAGGAAGAGCTTGAGGCTTGAAGGCTATGGTTGGGATGGCTGCTGGAAAGCTTGCAGCAGTTGAAGAAAGGAATGAACATTGGTTGCTAGGGTGCTTGAGCAACCAAGAGTTGGTATGTTGGAATGCTTGCAACGACAAAAGGGAAGGGTATGATAGCGGCTAGGATGCTTGCAGCAGCTCAGAGAATGGTGAGTTCTCATGGTTGCTGAGAAGCTTGCAGCAACCAACGTTACCCAAGAACTTCCGTGGGCCTTGTGGACCTCCGTAACCTTCCACACCACAATCCCTCGTGCAAGCCCTGTGAACCACATGACTTAGGTTCATGTGGCTTAGCAAGTGATTGGCATAGGAAAATGTATCATTAGCTTGGCATGACATGTACATTAAATGAATTAATTCCCAAAAAATACAGCTTTGATTAACGCATGACCACCATTATATGTTATATTGGGCTTTAAATATCTTTGGGTTTCTCATGACTTTTTTGGGCCTCAACATATATATATATATATATATCAACAATATATAAATACCAACAAAATTGAATTTATAACAAACTGTAATTTGAAATATAGTAAACAATAAATAAATAAATTGACTTGGATTTGAGATAGAGGCTTGCATATTTGATGTAATGTCCTAAAGACAGTAATTGCACCCATTCTCAATGCTTGAAGTTCTATAGGTGACTGCCTCACATGATTCAACTATCTGTATTCTAAGCCCTAACATTAGGACTTAGAATCTAGCAAACTTTGATTGTTTTCCTCTCAGACAATATGAATGTGCTTGTAGAATGCTTTTTTCTGTGTTTGACGAATGGGGTCTTGTTTGATTTAAATAAACTTTTGAATTAATAAAAAATTTATTAATTCGGAACTAAAAAATTAATTGAAATCTGAAGTGGCCCGAGACCCAAGGCCCATCTTTTTTATAATTAAATATTAAATATTTTTTTATATAATATTCAATGCCCAAATCAAATTTGAAGCCTAATTGGCTTCCACTTGGCCCAACTTTTGTTTACTAAGTGTGGGACTTCCACACTTATAAAGACCTCACTCTTTCTTCTTTCTACCAATATAAGACAAATGTGCTTAAAATTCATTCAAACTTCCAACATTTGGTATATAAGTTGGTGTCCATAACATTACTGTTAAAAGTTTTTGGGAAATTTGCATAAATGCCACCTGAACTTTTAGGTTTGTGCGCTAATACCACTTGAACTTTTAATTTTTATTTTTAACCGCCTGAATTTTGTAAAGTGTTGTAATCCATCACCTATGTTGAAGTTTCCGTTAAATTTAAAGGCATATTTGTCAATTCACTGTAACTAAAAATAATTGTTAAAAAAATAGAATTTAAAAAATAAAAAAGTTAACCTGATTATACCGCCGCTTCCTAAAAAAAGAAGTTAGTCTAATTACACTCACCGACCCAACCATAAATGAGCATGCTATATATGGCTATGCTTATGCTCCTAAATTAAAATTAAACCATAAATTAAATCTAATATAAATGATATATATTACTGTTGGTCCAAATGATGGATGAGTTTGTGATTTTTTTTTTCTTCTAAAGTTTTGTATAAAAAGGTAAAATTGAATTTTGAATCTTTAGCTCCCCATGAGGGTGAGGGGGAGAATTGGCTTTGAAAAAAGGTACGGGGTAGGGAAGGTGTGGTGCAATTAGGTTAACTTTTGTTTTTTTGTTTTTTGTTTTAAATTCTATTTTTTATAATTATTTTTAATTATAATGAGTTGACGGAAATGTCATGAAACTTAACTGAAATTTTAACGGAGTTAGACATAGGTGGTGGATTGCAATACTTTACAAAGTTTAGTTGGTTAAAAATAAAAATTCAAAGTTCAGGTGGCATTAGCGCACATACTCAAAAGTTCAAGTGGTATTTATGCAAATTTCTCAAAATTTTTAATATATTACAGAGGATTTGTAACTTAAGTGGTAAAGTACATCTATTCCTACAATGATTCTATGCTCTCATTTCATTATTCGTGAAATTGAAACTTCGTGATCCATTTTGATACGGCCAAGCCTCAAGGGCATAAAATGTAGTTAATCCAAAAAATATAAAAGAAAACACTCTCCTCAGTGGATTAACACGAAAATTTGGTGTATGCATATATATCGTGCTTCATAGTCAGCAATTAAATTTTTAATCAGAAAGTCCATCCAATCAGACCGGTGGGCCCAGTTGGGTCAGCAAAAATCTTGGCCGTCGGATAACATACGAAGAGATTGATACACTGCAGTTACTCAGTCATCAAGGGTGGCTGTTTGTCGCCAACTGATAAAAGCTCCAAGTCAGTGACACTTTTCATCAAATTGAGCGAAACGAAAAAACAGGGAAATAGAAAAAATGTTGCAGCTTTCAATTCAAAGAGGTACACAAGTTAAAACAAAGATGATTTTGATAAAAAAGATTTGAAATTTGATTGCAACGTATTAATATTGTTTTGTTGCAGTGAGAAATTTGAAGGCTTTGAGGCCTGCGATCTTTGCTCTCAGAAGCTCTCACTTCTCCACAGCGGCCGAGCCGTCTTCCAAGCAGGGTAGCCCTCCGGTAATCAATCTTAGCCTGGCTTAGCTCCTGTTTGTTTCCTAGGAAAAATGAACTCTTTCTCGGGAAAATGATGTATCATTCGCACACATGTAGCTTGTAGTTTTGACTATGTATTTTTTATTTTGACGAGTACATGATTTGTTTGTATTCAAGTGGGTTCATGGTTACTGTTACTGAGTAGACTTCGGTTATCATGATTTGTTTGGCTGTTGAGAAAATAGTCTAAAAACGAAAAGATGAAGAGAAATGAAATGGAAGCAGCTGTTGGGATTTTATTTATTTTCTTTTGAGGGTTTCAACTTTTGATTTAACTACCAATTTCAAGTGGAGGAAAGTTCAGATTGGAGAATTACTGTAAAATGTATATTCATTTTTTCGCATTTAATCTAATTTTAATTATTTTTGTTGTATCAGAGCGTTCCCAATCTAATTGGAGGTAGTTTTGTTAAATCACAATCATCTGCGTCCATTGATGTTATCAACCCCGTAAGTGCATAATATGCTTCAGTTCTTCTTTTCTTTTCTCTCTTTTTGTTAACTTTACAGAATTCATGGTTGTTATCTTGTATTTAAACTTGGTCATAGGCAACACAAGAAGTTGTTTCACAAGTTCCTTTGACCACAAATGAAGAGTTTAAAGCAGCAGTGTCTGCAGCAAAGCAGGCTTTTCAATCATGGCGCCACACACCAGTTACGGCCCGTCAACGTGTCATGTTCAAGCTCCAAGAGCTTATTCGGAGAGACATTGTAAGTGCGCTGGGTTTGAACTTTGAAATAGTCTTTCTCTGTACATTTA
The DNA here is from genome assembly GCA_024362665.1 of Prunus padus. NCBI lineage: Eukaryota > Viridiplantae > Streptophyta > Magnoliopsida > Rosales > Rosaceae > Prunus > Prunus padus. The sequence goes on along the minus strand of JANFAM010000006.1, from coordinate 10,302,153 downwards.
AATAAGGATACAGTTGGTTGAGTAATACAAATCTCTTTATTCTGTTTTCAGGATAAGCTTGCCTTGAATATTACCACTGAACAGGGAAAGACATTGAAGGATGCACATGGAGATGTGTTTCGTGGGCTAGGTCAGTGTTTGGACTTTGTTGTCAATAAGATTCTCTGCAGGATAATTACGGAGTTCAGTGGGTGATGTTGAAGCTCTAAGAATTTATTGGTTTCTTATTCAGAGGTGGTGGAGCATGCTTGTGGTACGGCAACTCTGCAAATGGGGGAGTTTGTTTCTAATGTATCAAATGGAATTGACACATACAGTATTAGAGAGCCGCTTGGTGTTTGTGCTGGTATTTGTCCCTTCAACTTTCCGGCAATGATTCCCTTATGGGTGAGCTTACTATCTTCTTCCCCTGTGACATTATTGAATTGAAATGACCATCAGTTTTTCCTTTCCTTTTCATATACATGATTTATCTTTACTATCTTTCTCCCCTCTTTTTGGTTTCTTGTTAAAATTTTATTTAAACATTGTATATTCACTAATCATCTAAGTGCTTAAGCATGCTGAAACTGTAATAATGCATCTAATCGAGCAATGAATCCTTCTATCTCTGTCTTTATAGTTGCTTCTCACAAGCACACAAACACCAGGGTTTTTTTAAATTTTATTTATAAATTTATTTCTTAAATGGTACTTCATTGACTTTCCATTCCTTCAAATAAAGAAAAAGAAAACATCAATGGTTTCTAATCCTTTCCTGATTTTATTGCAGATGTTCCCACTTGCAGTTACCTGTGGGAATACCTTTGTCTTAAAGCCATCAGAAAAAGATCCAGGTGATTATGATTTACTTAGAACTCAGTGTATCTAGTCCTGGAACATTACCTCCCTCAAGTTTTTGTTTCATAAAACCATAGAAGCAAGAAAAAGTTCATTAAAAAATTTAATTTGCACCCTGATGTTTGTGTTATCATATATCAATCTATATTTCATATTAATATATTTGATGATAGATCGTTTAGTTTTTTTTGACAGTGTAGATGTTGTTTCTGTTTGAACTTATTGAATTTATAACAAGAACTTTGATCTTCGGGAAACTCGAAGGGTGATATTTCTAAATGATTAATTTCTGCACTGTGCTTAAATAGCATAAATGGGGTAACTTTGCTAAAATATATCAGATGCAAGGATCTACGGAAATCATCAGTCATATATTGATAGATCCCCTTGGATGTCATCTTGATTGTCTGACTTGTTACTTTTTTTTTTCTTCATTGCATGTACGCTGGTTACAGCATGGTCGTTGTGCATTCTAAATTTTCTTTTACATCTATTTTAGGTCAGTTCATTGCGTGCATGGATACACTTTAATCTCCATGCTTTTATTTAAAAAAGGATCTGTTATATTTTCTTTTGAGCAGGGGCTTCTGTAATTCTGGCAGAGTTAGCAATGGAGGCTGGTCTGCCTGATGGTGTCTTAAATATTGTTCATGGAACCAATGTATGATTGTTCTCAAACTACTTTTATTAGCCCTACTATACCTTATTGTCTTAAGTTGTGCCTATCTAGATGGCCAGATGCTCTCGACGATTCACGTAGGATTTTGATTGATATTTACTCAGAAGATGTTGAAAATATTTTTTATATGTATTTTGGATATATTTGCCATCTCATGGGTCATTGGTGAGAATAAAAGTAAAAGGATCCACAAAAAGAAGCCAATTTTTAACTTGCTTGGGGCTATAGTTTTTTGTGTAAATCATTATTGTGGGCCCCAGATATTAACAGTGAAGCAGATGACACGTGATGTCCTTCCCTGTGAAGGAAAGCTTCGCTGCTTCTTTTATTGATAACTTATTATTTCTAAAGCCTGTATATATACCTTAGAAATGTAAATGTAGTTTGGTTGCATGAAAAAGTGTGAGCAAGAGAAGCTAAGAGTTTTGCACCTGTAAATCCCAATAGTGCTGTATAACATATGTTGTACAGTTGTGTTTATATTTGCAATGATTTTTCCAAAGATAACTTTTGAATTTTTGGAAGCTTTCATATCAGAAGTTTGGTACCTTTAGTGGAATCGGTTTCCCTGAATGTATATTACATTGTGGTAGGATATTGTCAATGCAATTTGTGATGACGAGGATATAAAAGCTGTATCATTTGTGGGTTCTAATACTGTAAGTTTTCTCACAGTGATTACATCCAACTTCCAATTTCTGTATGTACTTTTATGTATAGTTTTATCATCTTAATCTGCAATGTTAAGTTAACAACACTAATAGTCCTTGTAGTCTTAACATTCTGGACCGTTATGCGTGTTTCAATTTATTTTCAATCCCAAAAAGAAATTAAAAATACCTGAACTCAATTGTTATTCCAATATGTAGCTAACTATTGTGGTTTTCATGTATGTACTCACCACCCCTACATAAAGTCTTCAATTCAGTTGATAGCCATATCACGTCACGGAGAATTTCTTATAAACTCATAGTTTGTTTGTGGAAGTGATTTTAGTTTCAAAGTAGACCCCAATATGTTTACTTTAGGATGCAAAGTTGCTTAGAGTTATGAAGTATGATAACAATTTAAGTTTTCTCTTTTGAAATTATTTTTCCAGTCATTTTTTTGGCAAGACAAATTCGAATGTTGCTTTGAGTGATTAATTTGTTGGATTCTGTTCTGACACCTTTAATTTGTTCCAACAATTGTTTGTTGACTTACAGAATAAATTTATCTGTCTGGTTTAATATTTCTATTCTTACCTTGGTTGTGAACTTTTGTTCAGACCTATAAGTTTGCATGTCAACCACTATGTTTCTGGTACAAAGGAGCATGTTCTTATCATATTTAATGTTTTGAAAGGAAAAATTCTTCTTCTTTTTGCAATTTTATTGTGATGTATCAGTTGGCCTAGCTATACTCTTACAGAATGTTCTTATGTTTACATCACAAAGGCTGGCATGCACATATATTCAAGAGCATCAACTAAAGGGAAACGTGTTCAGGTAAGTCCGCTTTGTATTTAACTGTTTCTCTTATGAGCCAAATGGTGGCTTTCATACCCTTGTGCCAGTTGAAAGTGAAATGAATTGGTTACCTGGTTAACTACTTTTCCAGTCTAATATGGGGGCCAAAAACCATGCAATTGTCATGCCTGATGCAAGTGCTGATGCTACTTTGAATGCTTTAGTTGCTGCTGGCTTTGGTGCTGCAGGACAACGGTGCATGGCACTCAGCACAGTTGTCTTTGTTGGAGGTTCAAAGTCATGGTATTATGTTTTTTTTTTACTTTTCTTTTTCCATATGTTTAGTTTCATTAAGGTTTATGCCTTCCACATTCACATATCCTTTTCTTTGAAGGTTGAAAGTTTTAAACTTACCTTCAGAGTGTTACCGAAGTAAGGTTTTTATTGACCTTCGATGTCCTTACCTTTTAAAATCCATCTCCACTTGCTGCTCTGGCAACATTCTATGTTCTAAAAGGCTTCTCCAAAAAGGTTTCAGTTTAGTAGAACCTTATCTAACCTTCATGTAGATTCAAAATAAAAACATTACACATTCCTCACTTAGGAAAATGGCTTTAGACATTTGAAGTATCTGAATTATACATGTTAACCATCCCTGTTGTGACAAGTCTTATCCTCCTGAAAATGGCTCATTTCACTTGTCTAGCAAAGGAACTTTTACTATTTCTACAAACTCTTGTATGAAAGCTTCTTTTAAATTTATTAAAAAGCACAATGTAAAAGCAGACTAGGAAATGAACATGATTAAGTTCCAATTCTTTGTTATCTATTTTAGGGTAAATGAATTCAATTCTGTACCCACCTTATTAGTATCTATTAATGCTTAGTGAAATAAGTATCAGTTCTATGGAACGTTTAAGAAGTGACCTACATTCTGTCGTTGCAGTTTTTTGTTTTGGTTTTTTTTTTCAGTCATTGGTGTCCCAGAGATCTTGTTATTTCCATGTAATCTAGGCGTTTTAAAAAATTTAAAAAAAGAAAAAGAAAAAAGAAAATTGAGTTTGAAGACTGACATTAGATTTTAACTATTAAACTCTTCCAGGGAGAACAAACTTGTGGAAGCTGCCAAAGCTCTGAAAGTAAGTGCTGGAACAGAACCTGATGCTGACCTTGGTCCCGTAATTAGCAAACAAGTAAGCACTTTAAAAGTCTTTTTCCTTTTTCCTCCCGTTCCCGGACTACCAACTAGGTTACCAAAGAGTGATATTGTTTAAGTCTTCTTTCTATAAATTATCCGCATTTACATGAATGACTAACCAAATAACATATTAGTTGTTATAGTGCGTGCTCATGTGGTTGACATTGGCTTCACTCTTTAGTTTCTGTTAATGAATTTTTACTGGATTCGTTCACAGGCAAAGGAAAGGATATGCAAATTAATCCAATCTGGTGCTGAAAGTGGTGCGAGGATATTGCTTGATGGCAGAAATATAGCGGTAGCATTTTATATTTGGATGCTTCCCACATATTGCTAACTTGCTAGCACAAAATAGTTTTGACATTTTAATGACAAGTCTCTCCCCTCTCTATGTTATATTAGATAGTTTATGTGCTTGCCTGACTCAGTTTTTCGAAAGAGAAACTGGTCACTTATCTACTTATTCATCATCGGTAACAAACAGGTTCCAGGATATGAGCATGGAAATTTCATTGGCCCCACAATCTTATCAAATGTTACAGCTGACATGGAGTGCTACAAGGTATCTTTTTTTTCTTCAGATTTTTAGTCTCTTTCCCTTTCAATTTTTTCCATTGTATTTTCAAAACAGATGGTGGTTGTTGACTACCCAGTAGGGGTTGCCTTCTCCATTAAACAGACCAAGGTCTTAGGCACATATTTGGTAGGATACCAAGAGATTCAGCACCTTGTATTTGTTTGTATATGTTGATATGGACTGAAATTTCTAAGGATGAAAATCAATTGAATCTTTATGTTGGAAGGAACTTGATTATTTTCTACCTTCTTTTGTGCAGGAAGAAATTTTTGGTCCAGTTCTTCTTTGCTTGGAGGTATGTTGATTGACTGAATTCCTTTTTCTTTGCCTGTCATCTTTCTCCTTGCGTGGTATGGAGATTGTTAACACATCCTTTGTTCTTCTTATTGTCAGGCTGACAGCTTAGAAGAGGCAATAAGCATTGTTAACAGAAACAAGTACTAATTATTGCTTCTCTTGTTGCCTTAAATAGCGTTAGTTTAGAAGAAATATTTTATGCGGTTTACATGAGTGATTTTTTTTTTAAACAGCTATGGCAATGGAGCTTCTATTTTTACTACATCTGGGGTAGCTGCAAGGAAATTTCAGACTGAGATAGAGGCTGGACAGGTAAACTAAGTCTTTTGAGCATCTGCTGCTGCTGAATTTGCAAGATAATATGGCAAATAAAGATACGCTTTATATCACTCTCTAACTTGTTTTGAGTATGAAATAGGTTGGAATCAACGTTCCTATTCCAGTTCCCTTGCCATTTTTCTCTTTTACTGGCAACAAGGCATCTTTTGCAGGCGATCTGAATTTCTATGGTAAAATATCTCTTCCACCTGTTACTCAACTCTTTTTATGATGGTAGCGTTCTGTTTTTGAGTAGTTATTGTTCAAAAAATGGTAGTATATAATGAATTATTTCATTCTGGTAAATTATGAAGAGTTTTTGTATGCATTACAGGTAAGGCTGGTGTTAACTTTTTCACCCAGATCAAAACAGTAACTCAGCAATGGAAGAATTTACCCGGCAGCGGTGTAGTTAATCTCGCAATGCCAACTTCTCAGAAGGCATAGTTACCATGATTACAAACATACATACCCCTTTCTGGAACTCATCTGAACAATACAATAAATCAATGTCAAGGTTGTCTTCCTGTTATATTTTGTGCTTTCTTCCACATTTGGTTTCTTTGTTTCGAGGCTCTCGTTTTTCTTTTTACTGTGGTAGTTCCTTTTGTGAGGTGGGGGTTTTGATAGGGCAAAACATATGTGTAAGCAAGAAACTGTACTCATTAAAAAGAGGTGACCTAGCACACTTAGTTAAATTATGGCCAGATGAGGGAATGAATGATCCAACTGGTCATACTCATTCTGGAACTCAGTCAAAAGACGAAATTTGGCTTAACGAATTACTGTAAGGAGTTTCACCAAAATGTTAACTAAATAATATTTAAAAGTTGATGAAGAATTGAATTAATATTCATCCAAACCAAACATTCCCCCAGGGAAATTAGTATCATCTCTACCCTGTGCTATCCCCGACTGATAACGCAATGACAATGACAAGTAGGATAACTTTTTCACGTGTCATTGTGTTATTGGCCGACATAGCAAAACGTTACATGTAAGTTTTTTTCCTTGAGTAGACCTGTATGATTCATAGTGATGCTGTCGGCAGATGAATCTAAAAGTCGAGTTGTTTTGAAAAAGCAAATGAAAAATATTAAAAATGAGAACAAGACTAGCTCTCTGCAGGGTGAGTATTGAGACAACTTGAAATTGCTAATGTCATTGTGAACTAACATCCGGAAGAAACCAATTAAAAATTATAAGTGAAACATGATAGATAACAATCTGGAATATGGCATAAAGGAGGTCCTTCGATTGTTAAAATATTTTATAGATTTTTTTCCCCAAATACAAGCTATTCCTTAGAACTTAATTTGGGTTCTGTTGTCGTTGTTGCATCTTTTTCTGGTGTTTTCTGCCATTGAGATGCAATGCCATGACACTCTCACTGGGGCAGTGCACGTTACAAACATTGCACGATAGAGTTAAATCCTTCATGCTTGGAACTTCAATCGGGTTTCCTTGTTGGCTTCCATTGATGGATGCACCTTCTGCTGGCTCCTCTTTAGATTTATCAGAACTCATTGTCCCTGAAGCTGGAATGCTATTTTTCTGGCTTTGCGCCTTTTCATCTATAATAACTTTTTGTTTTGATGCACTGCTCGTTGGCTGCTTTCCTGGCTCCTCCTTAGGTTGATGAGATTCCTTTGACGCCGGGGGAATTTTCGGCGCAAATGGCCAGCTCTTTGCTTTCAGTGCCTCACATGCCACCTTGTGTTTTCTGCCTTGGAGGTGGGAGTTTAAAGTTGCTTCACTTTGAGTTGTTAGCTGACAGAGAGCACAAGTCCACTCTTTCTGGACACTTTGGGAAGACTCAAGAACTTCTCTACCTGTTGCAACCTTAACAGATTTTTCTTTAGTTGCTTTCAGTGCCTCACATGCCACCTTGTGTTTTCTGCCTTGGAGGTGGGAGTTTAAAGTTGCTTCACTTTGAGTTGTTAGCTGACAGAGAGCACAAGTCCACTCTTTCTGGACACTTTGGGAGGACTCAAGAACTTCTCTACCTGTTGCAACCTCAACAGATTTTTCTTTAGTCTCCATGACCACAAATGTACCGTTTTCCGTCTGAGTGAGCTTAGCTTCAGCCTGGTTCTCTATTTTCAGTTTCTCATATACAGCCTTGTGTATTTTACCGTCCGGGTGGGAGTTAAAAGTTGTATCACTTTGGGTTGTTACCTGACTGAAGGCACTTGTCCACTCCTCAACATTCTTTGAAGGTGGAGTGTTCAGAACTCCTCTCTCTGATGCAACCCCAATGGCTTTTTCTTCAATATCCATACTGGGAAATCTGCTGTTTTCAGTCCCAGTGAGATTAGGCTCTGCCTGACTAACCTGCAAATGCAATGCAGATGAGGTCCAAAAGAAAAATTGTTTTACTGCATCCAGTCTTCTCAGATAAAGCATACAAAATTCTGTTGCGATAATGGAAATGAACAGACTACTAGCACAAAGAGTTTTTAAAAAGTCAAAGAAAGTCAAAGAGCGAAAATGTTTGCATAAATTTTTTGTGGAACATTAGGCTATTTTTTTTATTCACAATCATCTGCAATGCTTTGATATCCTTCTGTGCAACATTAGGCTTTCTGGATTTGGACTGTATGAAGAAAACCGAGGGAAGGTTAGAGGTTAGCTCATCAAATTAATAAATTTGGCTCTTAATTATATTGCAAATGCAAACTTATTTTCACAATATTCTCTCTTTAAATCAAGCATAATTCAAAATCAAAATGAAATTCTGAGTCAGAAGAAGTAAACAGAGAAACCCAGAATTCAGGGGTTATTGCAACGATCACAGTTTTAGAATTTCATCTATGAAAAGACATCAAATACAAACCACTGGAGTGTATAGAAACGTGTAATGAAAATTGTATGAGTTGCATCAGGGATCTCACATAGTGTACCTCTTTATTCTCCAGAGATGAAACTGCTTTCAACTCTTTCGCATCGGGATTTGACTTTGTTCTCTCAGACTGAAGGAAAAAAGTATTATCAGTCCATCTCTGACAACGATTCCATAGAATATGTTTTTCCACAGGTCAAAGCATTTATACACAACTGTAGGCATATTCTAAAAACTAATTTATTCCTATGATACATAACAACATATTTTCTTCACCAAGTTCAACCTACTTACTTTGGAAGCAACAATTTTTTCCAGAGCTTCAGGTCCATTCTCATTTACATATCTCTCCACCTCGGCAAGAAAATTGTCTCTGTTAAACGAGGATGTCTTCCGCTTGTTGAACCAGTTGATAACAATTTGGAGGTCCATGGACAGGCATGGACAGATTAGGTGTTTATATACATAAAAAGCTCCATCGAAATGAGGTATCACCAACCAGAAGACGATCATGAGCCTAATATATGGCCACAGAGGGAGCCTGACAGGTACAGCAATGGAAAATTAAGAAACATAGAAACAAATTTTATAGCTCCTCATGATCATTGAACAATGAAAAGTTGTAACAAATGTCAGCACTATGCCCAAAAGGAACTAACTGATATCCAACTCTCTAGATTTGATATGTCATTTTCCAGAACAAAAATTCTGAAGCTGAACAAATAATTTACAACCATTTCATAAGTTTGAATTGAATTAGAAAAAATTTAAATAATCCTATTCTTTAGGCATGCTTTCATATGTCTGTTAAACTATTGTATATAAAAAGTGTGTTTTACCACCAAATGTGACCGTATAATTGTGAATGTATTACCAGAAAGCTACCACATAATAGATCACAACCATCTTAAAAGGTAACTTCAAAATTATTTATGAGACTGTTTTGTCTCAATAATACCACAATGAATGGATATGCCACAAAAATTCACTTCTGAAAAGTCCATACCAGTCACAAGATTCCAGCTTTTGAAATACCATATCAGTCACAAAAATTACCAGAAGGCTAAGAAGTCTTTGAAATTCCTTTTTCAATTTTATTACGGCTTCTCCATTTGTTTCCCTTCTATGTACTAAGAAACAAATATTATGGACAACCAAATTAATTGGGCAAAATTTGGGGGGAAACTCACATTCCAGAAGGGCTTTCATAGTAACTTGGCTGAAACTTCAGTTAAAAGCTTCTGTTGCCTAAAATATGCAAGGTTTCAACTTTTGTATTCATTTATTTGGAAACCAGAAAAAGCAAATGCAATAAACTAAACAACAGAATTACCATTTTAGGAGCTTCATAGATGCATGTTCTAATAGCAGAATCAATGAGAAGACAACCCAATAAGTATTCAACTTCACAGAATCTGAAACAGAATTGGCCTCAATCGCCCTAATGGAACAACATCTGTCAAAAACAATCAACACAGTATCAACATTAGTAAAAATAAAATTATTATCAAAAGCATGCAATATCGAAAAATTTACTCTCATTTTGGTAGACAAAAAGAAACAGAAAAAAAAAGAAAAAGAAAAACCCATTTCCATAGATGCTAAAGTGAACACTAGTAGGATTTGTCCCAAGAAAAAACACTAGTAGGATGAAAACAGAATTTCTTCAAAATAAAATAAAAATATGTGTGGGGGCAGAGAGGCTTACAAAGGATACACCAGAGCAAGTAGAGGCCTGCAGAAAAAGAATCACAAACAACATGAAATGATGAACAAGAACATTTGCTCAACTCAACTGTACCAAGATTTTCATTCTCTTAGAAAAAAGCATACCACGCAAGAACATCAAAGCGTTGAAGTAAAAATGCAAAAAGACCCACAAAGCCCATCTTGAACTTCAGCTTCTTTGTATGGTTTCCTTGTCGTCGTCGCCCTCAGCTTTGAAATCGGAATTTGAAAGACCTGGAGAAGAAAACCTTCTGAAGAAGCAAGACTTGTCCGTACAGCGTGGAAATTTTGTTCAAAGAGCTAAGTTTATGATAAAGAAAGGTAAAGTTTTCACTACAACTGGAAAGTCAGTCGTCCGACTAATAGAAAAAGGAAAAATAATGAAAAATGAAACGCCAGCAGTCGCTTTTGCAAAATGAGTAAAAAAAAAAGGTTTAATTACTGTTTTATCCCTTAAACGGGCATTTGGCCTCATATTACTCTCTGACACTGAAATTTTCTCACTTAACTTCCAGAATCTCTAAAAATTGATGAAATTTTCTCACTTTATCACTTTGTCAATTTCCATCAACAAAACTAGGGGTGGGTGCAGTCTAGTTAAGTTCGGTTTCCACATCAAATCGGAACCGAAACTATTTAATCGGTTCGGTTTTAGTAAAAAAAAAATTTGAAACTGACTGGTTTGATTTGAACCTGTTCCAGTATGATTTTCTATTTTTTCGGTTTTGGACTGGATTATTATTATTTTTTCAATTTATTATTATTTTTATACAAATTTCAATTTTAGGGCATGAAAATTTACAAATGATCCAATTTCATACAAAGAGAGATTTTGGGCGTAGAAAAGAAAGATGTTTTGAAGTTGGGCTTGGGGAAATATTAGTTATGAGATTAAAAAATGTAACATTGGATTTAAATAATTTTGCAAAAAAAAATAAAAATATACACAACTAGTCCAGTCCGGTCCGATTTGGTAAGGTGTGAAACCGGAAATGGAACCGATTTGAATCAGTTTGGTGTCGATTTGTTGACTTTTATAGTCAATCATTTTTTTCCCCTTTTTTTTATCCGGTCCGACTCGATGTTTCGGTTTTCCGATGTCGATGCCCACCCCTAAACAAAACCGTTAATTGTGTTGACGTGGCATGTGTATTTTAGTAATTTTAGCTATTAAAAAAACATAAGATGTGTTGTGTTTATTAAAAAAACATAAGTGAACATAAGATTAAAAATGCATACGGGGTCTAATACATTGGAAAATGATCTTGACTTGTAGAACAGTGGTCTCAGGTTCGAAACCCCCTAGCATCTTGGTATTGTGTATGTGGGCAATGACTGACTCATAAATTTTTATAAGGGTAGGCTAACTTTTTTTTTTCAGGAAATATATTATAAATCTTTTTTTCTCTTGAAACAAAAATGTAAATAAAATTTTATAAATCAAACAAGGCCACATTACAAGCAAATATAACACGAAGAAGTATAAAATATAAATAAATACCAAATCAAACACACTGTCCAACTTCAAAAAAAAAAATGGTCGATTGCAAAAAAATTTAAAGAGCTTACCTAGTGAAGTGGAACCCTGTATCAAAATCTTTTATTATTGAATCTGAATCAATATTTTCATAAAGCTCTTTCTCAATGTAGACAATGAGGGAATTTGCGAGATACTCATCCTCCATAGGGATGGCAGAAATCCCACGGGGGGCGGGTCCCTGACCCTAACTGGGAGAGTTTTCGGGGCAAAATGGGTATTGGGTACAGGGATCCCCGAATTTGAAAAATCTCTGACGGGTATGGGGCGGGGATGGTATTGACATCCCCATCCCCAAACCCGACCCGATATGTATATATTTAATTTTAAATTAATAAATTTATAACAAAATATTTAAAACATTTTAAGTGGTGATGCCAAGGGGTTTCGAACCCCTAACCTCCAAGATTGAAACTCACAAGCTTACCACCAGCGTACCCACACTCCTTGGTCTATAATTACATCTACAATGTTATTTCACCCAACTAGCCTACCATAATGCATTCCCTTGTGTGTAATACGAACATAAGGGAATAATCAATATTTTTTTGTCAAAGAATAATCAATATATATTAATACTAGTATACTACTCTTGTGTTATAAAGAAGTAATCAATATATTTAATACCAACGTCTTAAATATTGATATTATCGTCGATATTTCGGCGATAATTTCGTTTTTCTCATACCTGGATATTTTGGCAAGTTTCTTTATTTTATCGTGATAATATCGATATTTTCGGCGAAATTATCGAGGCGACATTACAGCTCACTTAACAATTGATTTTGGTCAAATTATCGCCGATATTATCGAGATTTCGGCGACATACCAGCCCTCTCAAAGAGCTTAGCCAATTTCTGACCTAAACCCCTAATCAACAACATCAGGCATATTCCCAACAAATACCTTGGCCTCCTCAGGTGGCTCAACATTCGCCTCCTCTTCCCTCACTTCAAAAACCCTTTTCTTTACCGCTCTCTGCTCCTTATTCTTGGTCAATGGTAAGTGTGCTGTCTTCTTCTTGCTGAGCCCAGTCTGAGGTCTGGGCCACAAAAGAGACTATGGATGAGAACTGGGTTTTGTTCTTGAGGGACAGAGATGGTGAGAAGAGTGAAGCTTGAGTGTACGTGTGGTGAAGTTCGATGGGTTTGGATGGGATTGAGAGAAATGGGTTGGAGGTTTTGGTGGAGCAGAGGTAGGGTAAGGAGACTAGACATGAATCTGCTATCAACAAGGTCTTGAACAAATTTGAGGTTGCAGAAGCCATTTTCGGTGTTGAGAGGAGAAGATGGAGGAGTGAAGGATTTTAGAGGAGTGAGGATAAGGGTGGAGAAGAGGTCCTAAAAGAGTAGAAGGAAATGTTATTGGGAACGAGCGAGAGAAAGATATTTTCTTTTATGGGCACATAAAAGCATGTATGGGCTTTCAGATTTAGATGTATCCAAGTCTAATATAAGAGCCCAAATCTAACTCATTGCATCATGGAGGTCCAGCCCAACTGCTTTTCTACTTTTAAAAATTTTACAATTTAAAAAAAAAACAAATTTGGATCTAATTGAGTCAATAAAATTTTCAGTATTACCATGTGTATATAATTTCTTTGTCTGTTCATATTATAACATGTGAAATTTTTGGATTACACCCAAACACTTTTTCTGTACTCATATTTTAACAAGTGAGTAATTTGAATTACACCCAAACACTCTTTCTGACCAATAACACTTCATTCTTAGTTGATTGGTTTTAGCAATTCATGTTACAAGCTAAGACTCTATGATTATAGAATGCTTTGGAGCATCTAAATGTAACACGAGACCATATTACCCCACTTTAATTCTCTCTCATTAATCACTCCAGATTTTTTAAGTCACAGAGTTTGTCAGCTCGCAATATAATAAACTTAAATCACTCAAACCCACTATGCAATGCATTTCCTTCCAATTTTTTTGTATCAAAACGATAGATAATTGACTAAATAAACTTCTTCTAAAGTTTCATTAAAAATTTCCATGTATTTATTACAATTTTCATGGTTTTTATCTAATTTTTATCGATATCGATATTTTCCCGATATTTCCACCGATATTTCCATGTTTTTGAACCATCGATATTTCCGAAACCCTCGATATTTAAGACCTTGTTTAATACTACTCATCCCTCTTCTCACCTCTTCTTATCTATACTTCTTCTCCTCACCTCATTGCATTGGTTTTAGTTTATAGGTTGATAGGAATTTTACCACAGGTGCAAAAGGGTTTAAAATCCTATAAAACTTGCAAGAATGACAAGGTTATTGCGGTATAAACGGATCTCGCAAGGTCGTTCTCCACAAGGATTATTAAATAATTCGTGAGCAAACCAAATTCTAATTAATTATTGTAAAAGAGAAAGTTGAGATGTTTGATTTTAAGACCTTAAATTAAGCTGAAGTTAACTAATAAAAAGAAGGTAATATGCCAAATTAAAGCTAAAAGCAAAAGAAACAGTTGTGTTTTGAGAAATCAAGTTAAGAAAGCACTAGGGATCCGCCGTCACCTTAACAATTCTATATAGTTCTCCCAATTACTTATGACCTATACATGCATATTTCAAAGGTTAGGTATTCCTAATATATGCCTACTTGGACCCCCAACATAGAGCGTATATCATACATGCAATCCGTCTGTGGTATTCGGATCAAATCTAAACATACATGACCAAGATTAGGATTAAATATATACTATAAAATATACCCATCATAGGTCATATATGTATTTAATTTTTAAGTTTATATTAATATATTATTGGTTAATATGCTTATTTGAATATAACAAAAATGCATATTTGGGCTTGTTATATCCAAGGTACATAAGAAGTATACATGTGCCCATACTAAAGGTATATAATAAGTATGCACAACACAAATATGTATTTATGTATCTGTAGAGGATCCGCTTTGTATTTTTCATTTTCTTATTACAATGAATTGTCATGTTGTTATAGTATCTACTATATCACTATTTCCTTTAAAATATGATTAATTACACAAGTTCATTCATTTTTGGTTAATATTAACATAAATTAAACAACTACTATATATTCGCATGGTGTTGAAAACGGTATCCGTATCCAATTGGATAGCTAAGAAACAAAAATCACTCTCATAATCAAGGTATCCATATCCATATGGTGTTGAAAAAGAAGAAGAAAGTTTTTTAAATAAAAAAATTGGGGTCATATCTAATTTTCTATAATAAAAAATTGGATTATATATATATATATATATATATATATATATATTTGTTTTGTCAAATTGAATTGATGTGATTTTGCATAGTTGAGTTGAACTTTATAGTTAATTTGGATGTGTTGAATGATAATTTAATATGAAACTTAATGTTAAAATGTATGATAAATATTTTCTATGCAAAAAAATCGAGGATTAGGGGCGGGTATGGGGGATAGTCCCCGACGGGACGAGGATGGGGATTCCCCAAACCCTATTAAACGGGGATGGGTTCGGGACGGGGCGGGGATGGAGAGTGGGGACGGGGATGGTATTGTCATACCCGACCCGTTGCCATCCCTAATCCTCCATCTTCACCGGGCTGGAGTGTAGATCCGCCTTTGTGTGTGAGAAACCCCTTCCTTATAGTTTTGTTAGACTATCGCTTGTACTTCCACATAAGCTTAAAAACAATAACTTTGTAATGGAAGAATCTACCAAGCAACATTAGTGTAGTTAACCTCCCAATGCCAACTTGTGAAAAAGGATAAGTATGTTTCCCAATTGTCTATTTAAGAACATCTTTTGTACTACGAACTAAATTCATAGCAGATTACGATATCTTGAGATTTATTTTGTAATGCTCAACAAAGACCATCAGTAACTCCCATAATTTTTTCCAACAAATGCAAGACAAATATGAACTCAATGGTGATGTATATTTAGCATTTTTCGGAGCATTCTCTAAAACAACTTCAGCAACTTTATCATTCCAATGTGCTGTATATTTTATTAATTTAATGAAATTTCCCGATTCATTGAGTCCATAGATTCATCATGACCTCTAAAAGCACATGCTTGAAATGTAAGCCACCGAACACTCTCAATTGTTGCCTTGAGACGTAACCGATTCTTCGTAATTTGATCTTTCGGTTGTTTATGAATAACTTTCTCAATATGTTGCGATGATTTCATTAAATCTTTCGCACATCTTGCACAATTGTTATGTGGTGAAGATGGACCTCCAACATGATTCAAAAATGCACAACACTTTCCATCATTAACTCTCTTCCAATTATTGAACCCTTCAGTTGTCACATCCCAGAATCGCTCCGCCGTAGCACGATATTGTCCGCTTTGGGCCGGGGCCCTCACGGTTTTGTTTCTGGGAACTCACGAGCAACTTCCCAGTGGGTCACCCATCCTGGGATTGCTCTAAGCCACAACTCGCTTAACTTCGGAGTTCCCACAACTCCGAAGCCAATGAGCTCCCAAAAGGCCTCGTGCTATTTGGAGGTGGGCATGTACATATAAGGCACATCACCCCCTCTCCGTTGGCCGATGTGGGATCTCACAATCCACCCCCCTTAGGGGCCCGACGTCCTCGTCGGCACACTCGCACCACACGGCAGAGTGGCTCTGATACCAAATTGTCACATCCCAGAATCTCTCCGCCGTAGCACGATATTGTCCGCTTTGGGCCGGGGCCCTCACGGTTTTGTTTCTGGGAACTCACGAGCAACTTCCCAGTGGGTCACCCATCCTGGGATTGCTCTAAGCCACAACTCGCTTAACCGGAGTTCCCACAACTCCGGCCAATGAGCTCCCAAAAGGCCTCGTGCTATTTGGAGGTGGGCATGTACATATAAGGCACATCACCCCCTCTCCGTTGGTCGATGTGGGATCTCACATCAGTAATTAGTGTAGACCCAATTGCCGGATTCCTTTCAAAAACAAAGCATAGAAAACAATATGCCTTATTTGTTGAAGGAGAATACTCTAACCATGAAAACTGTGAGAACCAAGAATATTGAAATCGGCGTCTTTGTTGCCCAAACATAGTCCTAGGATACTCAAAAAGCTTAGGTTGATAAGGCCCCAATTTGATATAAATTCTTCGAATCTCATCACGTTGATTGATGGGGTGTTCACAAATTGGAATGCGTTTCCCTGGATCTCGTTCTAAAGTACACTCATCAAACTTTTCAGGTTCAACAACTTGAGGTTCACCATTAGATGCAGAAGGTGTATCGTCATTATCATTACCACTTTTTCGAAGAATGAATAAATTGTTTTTTCTCTCTTTGCCAGTCTATGATCATCATGTGACATTATATCCTAACAGATCATACTAGGCCACAAAAATCATGTATGCTAATTAATAATTCAATTTTCAAAAATAAACATATAGTCAACGACAAATGTAAACAATAACTACCCAATACTTGCTTGACGAAACACAACTCTAAAATCAAGTACGAGACTCTATATTGAATGTTTGGGGATGAAGCTGTTAAGAAGGCGTGACATACCAGAGGAGCAATATTCAAATGCTTTTCTCGGATATGGGCCAGAAGATTCCAATTTTATTGTTGAACATGCTTTCTTATAAATAAAAATCAATTAAACATGCTCTCTTATAAATAAAAATCAATTAAACATGCTCTCTTATAAATAAAAAATCGAGTAAACATGCTTTGGGGTTCTCGCAGTAGAAAAAACAATTTCTCAGTCAAATGCTACATTCATTCAACATTGTTTACTTAATAATTCAACATTGGGGTTACGCTCCGTAGAAAAAATTGAACACTTCAACCCTAATTCATAAAAACTTAACAATATTAATTAATGCAAAGAAATATAGAAACTTACCAAGCTTGAAGAACAAATTGAAGATATGTTGATATAATTTTCTAGAAGAAGGAAGGAAGAGAGTTTCTGGTTCGTTCCTCTTCTTTGGTCACAGACTCGAGACTCTCTCTGGCAGCTGCTCTCTCTCTCTGGTTGCTCTGGTGCTTTAGCTTTAAGTTTTTTTCGGTTGTCCACTGTCTGTGCTTGGCTGGCTTGTTTTGTTGGCTAGTTTGAGACAATGTTTTGGGCTTTTTATTTTCTTTCTTTAGTCAGCTTTTGATTGTGTTTGGGCTACCTTGTGGAGAGTTTGGGCTAAATTCTAAGTTAATTATATTAAAGTGTACATTTAGGCTTAGTTTGAAAAAATTGGGTTGTGCTGGAGCCCACCCCAGCCATACTGTGGTTCCGCCCTTGGTCTTGTCAACGTGTGGCCACAAGTTGTGAGTTTTGAAGAATAGGGTTGACACAAACACGATCTCTTCTGACTTGTTAAAGTACTTCATCATAAACATTTTGTTGAAATTCTTTACACCATGATGTTGGATTGTGGAAAAAGGATAGAATCAAATCCTTTTTAGGCCTCTATTTCAATTTTCTACTGTAACATTTTTTGATCATCAATGAAGTTGTTATTTGACTGAACATTAATTGAGCTCAAGCTTCAACTTTTGATTGAGTGCTCAAACTTCACCTCACTAAAGGACTCCCAAAGTAATAGAAAAATAAATAAATAAAAATAAGCACCAAATGTGGACTACGTGCAAACATAGAACGGAAAAGACCTTGGCATTGATTTATTGTAATGTTCAGACAGGTTTCTAGAAAGGGAAATGTTTGTAAACATGGCACTAGAGGCAAACCGGTTGACCCAACTCAAGATCCGACCACGATTTTTTTTTTAATTGCCACAACTTAAACATACACTATTGGAGTTTGGAGCTGAAATTACTGCAGTACTAGCTCCGTACTTTTCCTCGTTAAGAGATTCATATTGTACTTATTCCAATTACCATAATCATAAAGCTCAGTATTATTGTTATTGTTTTACCTCCCGTAGGTAATTTGCATGCATGGTCTTCCATGGACATGGTAGCCGATTCTCAAGCTCCTGCTTCGAAATCAATCTATAATTCCCTATCACTCGTAACAACTACAATAGACCACAACCTACCATTGGAAGTTAATGGGGCAGATATTTGATTGATGCATCGCCAACATAATGGATGTGCAATTTGTTGAGTTATCATGAATCAACATAGCAACGAGAAGATTCCGCATTGACTTTTTATCCAATAAACCCTTCCAAAAGTCGGGCTTTGTTGCATGCGTCAATGCTAGAATCATTGTTGTTATCCAAATAGTAGATACTATCAAGCAAACTATATCTGATTTAATAAGTCATTCGCACATTTCACATTCTGAATTGTTGGCATGACTTGACTTGCACACCAAGATTCTCGTATTGATTGTAATTTATTTCCTTTTCTATTTCTGATTTCCTACTATAAATAAAATTAGGGC
The DNA here is from genome assembly GCA_024362665.1 of Prunus padus. Lineage (NCBI taxonomy): Eukaryota > Viridiplantae > Streptophyta > Magnoliopsida > Rosales > Rosaceae > Prunus > Prunus padus. Next base: position 10,283,332 of record JANFAM010000006.1, on the reverse strand, counting down.
TATAGTTTAACTTGGCTTCCAAGGTTACTTAGCCTCCAAGGGGTGATGTACTATATGTGTCTCTTACAAGGAGAATAATACACTAAAAATTATGACAATTATTCTCCCATTCATATTTACAAATGCATGGCTTAATTTTTAAGACAATCATATGACTATTGGCCGACATCGACACCCTAGGAGAAAAAGAACTTGAGGGTCGAGAGCCTGCACCAAGCACAATAGTCGTACGTGCCAAGTGACAAACGCTTCAAAATAGACAATTGGGAAACATACTTATCCTTTTTCACAAGTTGGCATTGGGAGGTTAACTACACTAATGTTGCTTGGTAGATTCTTCCATTACAAAGTTATTGTTTTTAAGCTTATGTGGAAGTACAAACGATAGTCTAACAAAACTATAAGGAAGGGGGTTTCTCACACACAAAGGCGGATCTACACTCCAGCCCAGTGAAGATGGAGGATTAGGGATGGCAACGGGTCGGGTATGACAATACCATCCCCGTCCCCACTCTCCATCCCCGCCCCGTCCCGAACCCATCCCCGTTTAATAGGGTTTGGGGAATCCCCATCCTCGTCCCCGTCGGGGGACTATCCCCCATACCCGCCCCTAATCCTCGATTTTTTTTGCATAGAAAATATTTATCATACATTTTAACATTAAGTTTCATATTAAATTATCATTCAACACATCCAAATTAACTATAAAGTTCAACTCAACTATGCAAAATCACATCAATTCAATTTGACAAAACAAATATATATATATATATATATATATATATATATAATCCAATTTTTATTATAGAAAATTAGATATGACCCCCAATTTTTTATTTAAAAACTTTCTTCTTCTTTTTCAACACCATATGGATATGGATACCTTGATTATGAGAGTGATTTTTGTTTCTTAGCTATCCAATTGGATACGGATACTGTTTTCAACACCATGCGAATATATAGTAGTTGTTTAATTTATGTTAATATTAACCAAAAATGAATGAACTTGTGTAATTAATCATATTTTAAAGGAAATAGTGATATAGTAGATACTATAACAACATGACAATTCATTGTAATAAGAAAATGAAAAATACAAAGAGGATCCTCTACAGATACATAAATACATATTTGTGTTGTGCATACTTATTATATACCTTTAGTATGGGCACATGTATACTTCTTATGTACCTTGGATATAACAAGCCCAAATATGCATTTTTGTTATATTCAAATAAGCATATTAACCAATAATATATTAATATAAACTTAAAAATGAAATACATATATGACCTATAAACTAAAACCAATGCAATGAGGTGAGGAGAAGAAGTATAGATAAGAAGAGGTGAGAAGAGGGATGGGGAGTATTAAATATATTGATTACTTCTTTATAACACAAGAGTAGTATACTAGTATTTATATATATTGATTATTCTTTGACAAAAAAATATTGATTATTCCCTTATGTTCGTATTACACACAAGGGAATGCATTATGGTAGGCTAGTTGGGTGAAATAACATTGTAGATGTAATTATAGACAAAGGAGTGGGGTACGCTGGTGGTAAGCTTGTGAGTTTCAATCTTGGAGTTTAGGGGTTCGAAACCCCCTGGCATCACCACTTAAAATGTTTTAAATATTATGTTATATATTTATTAATTTAAAATTAAATATATACATATCGGGTCGGGTTTGGGGATGGGGATGTCAATACCATCCCCGCCCCATACCCGTCGGGGATTTTTCAAATTCGGGGATCCCTGTACCCAATACCCATTTTGCCCCGAAAACTCCCCCCGTTAGGGTCGGGGACCCGCCCCCGTGGGGATTTCTGCCATCCCTATGGAGGATGAGTATCTCGCAAATTCCCTCATTGTCTACATTGAGAAAGAGCTTTATGTAAATATTGATTCAGATTCAATAATAAAAGATTTTGATACACTCAAAGAGAGAAGGGTTCCACTTCACTAGGTAAGCTCTTTAAATTTTTTTGCAATCGACCATTTTTTTTTTTGAAGTTTTACAGTGTGTTTGATTTGGTATTTATTTATATTTTATACTTCTTCGTGTTATATTTGCTTGTAATGTGGCCTTATTTGATTTATAAAATTTTATTTACATTTTTGTTTCAAGAGAAAAAAAGATTTATAATATATTTCCTGTAAAAAAAAAAAAAAGAAGTTAGCCTACCCTTATAAAATTTTCTGAGTCAGTCATTGCCCACATACACAATACCAAGATGCCAGGGGGTTTTGAACCTGAGACCACTGTTCTACAAGTCAAGATCATTTTCCACTGTATTAGACCCCGTATGCATTTTTAATCTTATGTTCACTTATGTTTTTTTTAGTAAACACAACACATCTGATGTTTTTTAATAGCTAAAATTACTAAAATACACATGCCACGTCAACACAATTAACGGTTTTGTTTAGGTGGCCATCAAGATCAGAAAACCGAAACATCAAGTTGGACCGGATAAAAAAAGGGGAAAAAGCGATTGATTATAAAAGTCAACAAATCGACACCAAACTGATTCAAATCGGTTCCATTTCCGGTTTCACACCTTACCAAATCGGACCGGACTGGACCAGTTGTGTATATTTTTATTTTTTTGCAAAATTATTTAAATCCAATGTTACATTTTTTAATCTCATAACTAATATTTCCCCAAGCCCAACTTCAAAACATGTATCTTTTCTACGCCCAAAATCTCTCTTTGTTGATGGAAATTGACAAAGTGATAAAGTGAGAAAATTTCAACAATTTTTAGAGATTTTGGAAGTTAAGTGAGAAAATTTCAGTGTCAGAGAGTAATATTAGGCCAAATGCCCGTTTAAGGGGTAAAACAGTAATTAAACCTTTTGTTTTTACTCATTTTGCAAAAGCGACTGCTGGGGTTTCATTTTTCATTATTTTTCCTTTTTCTATTGGTCGGACGACTGACTTTCCAGTTGTAGTGAAAACTTTACCTTTCTTTATCATAAACTTAGCTCTTTGAACAAAATTTCCACGCTGTACGGACAAGTCTTGCTTCTTCAGAAGGTTTTCTTCTCCAGGTCTTTCAAATTCCGATTTCAAAGCTGAGGGCGACGACGACAAGGAAACCATACAAAGAAGCTGAAGTTCAAGATGGGCTTTGTGGGTCTTGTTGCATTTTTACTTCAACGATTTGATGTTCTTGCGTGGTATGCTTTTTTCTAAGAGAATGAAAATCTTGGTACAGTTGAGTTGAGCAAATGTTCTTGTTCATCATTTCATGTTGTTTGTGATTCTTTTTCTGCAGGCCTCTACTTGCTCTGGTGTATCCTTTGTAAGCCTCTCTGCCCCCACACATTTTTATTTTATTTTGAAGAAATTCTGTTTTCATCCTACTAGTGTTTTTTTCTTGGGACAAATCCTACTAGTGTTCACTTTAGCATCTATGGAAATGGGTTTTTCTTTTTTTTCTGTTTCTTTTTGTCTACCAAAATGAGAGTAAATTTTTCGATATTGCATGCTTTTGATAATAATTTTATTTTTTACTAATGTTGATACTGTGTTGATTGTTTTTTGACAGATGTTGTTCCATTAGGGCGATTGAGGCCAATTCTGTTTCAGATTCTGTGAAGTTGAATACTTATTGGGTTGTCTTCTCATTGATTCTGCTATTAGAACATGCATCTATGAAGCTCCTAAAATGGTAATTCTGTTGTTTAGTTTATTGCATTTGCTTTTTCTGGTTTCCAAATAAATGAATACAAAAGTTGAAACCTTGCATATTTTAGGCAACAGAAGCTTTTAACTGAAGTTTCAGCCAAGTTACTATGAAAGCCCTTCTGGAATGTGAGTTTCCCCCCCCCAAATTTTGCCCAATTAATTTGGTTGTCCATAATATTTGTTTCTTAGTACATAGAAGGGAAACAAATGGAGAAGCCGTAATAAAATTGAAAAAGGAATTTCAAAGACTTCTTAGCCTTCTGGTAATTTTTGTGACTGATATGGTATTTCAAAAGATGGAATCTTGTGACTGGTATGGACTTTTCAGAAGTGAATTTTTGTGGCATATCCATTCATTGTGGTATTATTGAGACAAAACAGTCTCATAAATAATTTTGAAGTTACCTTTTAAGATGGTTGTGATCTATTATGTGGTAGCTTTCTGTTAATACATTCACAATTATACGGTCACATTTGGTGGTAAAACACACTTTTTATATACAATAGTTTAACAGACATATGAAAGCATGCCTAAAGAATAGGATTATTTAAAATTCTTCTCATTGCTTTTTTCTAATTCAATTCAAACTTATGAAATGGTTGTAAATTATTCGTTCAGCTTCAGAATTTTTGTTCTGGAAAATGCCACATATCAAATCTAGAGAGTTAGATATCAGTTAGTTCCTTTTGGGCATAGTGCTGACATTTGTTACAACTTTTCATTGTTCAATGATCATGAGGAGCTATAAAATTTGTTTCTATGTTTCTTAATTTTCCATTGCTGTACCTGTCAGGCTCCCTCTGTGGCCATATATTAGGCTCATGATCGTCTTCTGGTTGGTGATACCTCATTTCGATGGAGCTTTTTATGTATATAAACACCTAATCTGTCCATGCCTGTCCATGGACCTCCAAATTGTTATCAACTGGTTCAACAAGCGGAAGACATCCTCGTTTAACAGAGACAATTTTCTTGCCGAGGTGGAGAGATATGTAAAGGAGAATGGACCTGAAGCTCTGGAAAAAATTGTTGCTTCCAAAGTAAGTAGGTTGAACTTGGTGAAGAAAATATGTTGTTATGTATCATAGGAATAAATTAGTTTTTAGAATATACCTACAGGTGTGTATAAATGCTTTGACCTGTGGACAAACATATTCTATGGAATCTTTGTCAGCGATGGACTAATAATACTTTTTTCCTTCAGTCTGAGAGAACAAAGTCAAATCCCGATGCGAAAGAGTTGAAAGCAGTTTCATCTCTGGAGAATAAAGAGGTACACTATGTGAGATCCCTGATGCAACTCATACAATTTTCATTACACGTTTCTATACACTCCAGTGGTTTGTATTTGATGTCTTTTCATAGATGAAATTCTAAAACTGTGATCGTTGCAATAACCCCTGAATTCTGGGTTTCTCTGTTTACTTCTTCTGACTCAGAATTTCATTTTGATTTTGAATTATGCTTGATTTAAAGAGAGAATATTGTGTAATTAAGTTTGCATTTGCAATATAATTAAGAGCCAAATTTATTAATTTGATGAGCTAACCCTAACCTTCCCTCGGTCTTCTTCATACAGTCCAAATCCAGAAAGCCTAATGTTGCACAGAAGGATATCAAAGCATTGCAGATGATTGTGAATTAAAAAAATAGCCTAATGTTCCACAAAAAATTTATGCAAACATTTTCGCTCTTTGACTTTCTTTGACTTTTTAAAAACTCTTTGTGCTAGTAGTCTGTTCATTTCCATTATCGCAACAGAATTTTGTATGCTTTATCTGAGAAGACTGGATGCAGTAAAACAATTTTTCTTTTTGGACCTCATCTGCATTGCATTTGCAGGTTAGTCAGGCAGAGCCTAATCTCACTGGGACTGAAAACAGCAGATTTCCCAGTATGGATATTGAAGAAAAAGCCATTGGGGTTGCATCAGAAAGAGGAGTTCTGAACACTCCACCTTCAAAGAACGTTGAGGAGTGGACAAGTGCCTTCAGTCAGGTAACAACCCAAAGTGATACAACTTTTAACTCCCACCCGGACGGTAAAACACACAAGGCTGTATATGAGAAACTGAAAATAGAGAACCAGGCTGAAGCTAAGCTCACTCAGACGGAAAACGGTACATTTGTGGTCATGGAGACTAAAGAAAAATCTGTTGAGGTTGCAACAGGTAGAGAAGTTCTTGAGTCCTCCCAAAGTGTCCAGAAAGAGTGGACTTGTGCTCTCTGTCAGCTAACAACTCAAAGTGAAGCAACTTTAAACTCCCACCTCCAAGGCAGAAAACACAAGGTGGCATGTGAGGCACTGAAAGCAACTAAAGAAAAATCTGTTGAGGTTGCAACAGGTAGAGAAGTTCTTGAGTCTTCCCAAAGTGTCCAGAAAGAGTGGACTTGTGCTCTCTGTCAGCTAACAACTCAAAGTGAAGCAACTTTAAACTCCCACCTCCAAGGCAGAAAACACAAGGTGGCATGTGAGGCACTGAAAGCAAAGAGCTGGCCATTTGCGCCGAAAATTCCCCGACGTCAAAGGAATCTCATCAACCTAAGGAGGAGCCAGGAAAGCAGCCAACGAGCAGTGCATCAAAACAAAAAGTTATTATAGATGAAAAGGCGCAAAGCCAGAAAAATAGCATTCCAGCTTCAGGGACAAAGACTTCTGATAAATCTAAAGAGGAGCCAGCAGAAGGTGCATCCATCAATGGAAGCCAACAAGGAAACCCGATTGAAGTTCCAAGCATGAAGGATTTAACTCTATCGTGCAATGTTTGTAATGTGCACTGCCCCAGTGAGAGTGTCATGGCATCGCATCTCAATGGCAGAAAACACCAGAAAAAGATGCAACAACGACAACAGAACCCAAATTAAGTTCTAAGGAATAGCTTGTATTTGGGGAAAAAAATCTATAAAATATTTTAACAATCAAAGGACCTTTATGCCATATTCCAGATTGTTATCTATCATGTTTCACTTATAATTTTTAATTGGTTTCTTCCGGATGTTAGTTCACAATGACATTAGCAATTTCAAGTTGTCTCAATACTCACCCCGCAGAGAGCTAGTCTTGTTCTCATTTTTAATATTTTTCATTTGCTTTTTCAAAACAACTCGACTTTTAGATTCATCTGCCGACAGCATCACTATGAATCATACAGGTCTACTCAAGGAAAAAAACTTACATGTAACGTTTTGCTATGTCGGCCAATAACACAATGACACTTGAAAAAGTTATCCTACTTGTCATTGTCATTGCGTTATCAGTCGGGATAGCACAGGGTAGAGATGATACTAATTTCCTGGGGGAATGTTTGGTTTGGATGAATATTAATTCAATTCTTCTTCAACTTTTAAATATTATTTAGTTAACATTTTGGTGAAACTCCATACAGTAATTCGTTAAGCCAAATTTAGTCTTTTGACTGAGTTCCAGAATGAGTATGACCAGTTGGATCATTCATTCCCTCATCTGGCCATAATTTAACTAAGTGTGCTAGGTCACCTCTTTTTAATGAGTACAGTTTCTTGCTTACACATATGTTTTGCCCTATCAAAACCCCCATCTCACAAAAGGAACTACCACAGTAAAAAGAAAAACGAGAGCCTCGAAACAAAGAAACCAAATGTGGAAGAAAGCACAAAATATAACAGGAAGACAACCTTGACATTGATTTATTGTATTGTTCAGATGAGTTCCAGAAAGGGGTATGTATGTTTGTAATCATGGTAACTATGCCTTCTGAGAAGTTGGCATTGCGAGATTAACTACACTGCTGCCGGGTAAATTCTTCCATTGCTGAGTTACTGTTTTGATCTGGGTGAAAAAGTTAACACCAGCCTTACCTGTAATGCATACAAAAACTCTTCATAATTTACCAGAATGAAATAATTCATTATATACTACCATTTTTGAACAATAACTACTCAAAAACAGAACCCTACCATCATAAAAAGAGTTGAGTAACAGGTGGAAGAGATATTTTACCATAGAAATTCAGATCGCCTGCAAAAGATGCCTTGTTGCCAGTAAAAGAGAAAAATGGCAAGGGAACTGGAATAGGAACGTTGATTCCAACCTATTTCATACTCAAAACAAGTTAGAGAGTGATATAAAGCGTATCTTTATTTGCCATATTATCTTGCAAATTCAGCAGCAGCAGATGCTCAAAAGACTTAGTTTACCTGTCCAGCCTCTATCTCAGTCTGAAATTTCCTTGCAGCTACCCCAGATGTAGTAAAAATAGAAGCTCCATTGCCATATCTGTTTTTAAAAAAATCACTCATGTAAACCGCATAAAATATTTCTTCTAAACTAACGCTATTTAAGGCAACAAGAGAAGCAATAATTAGTACTTGTTTCTGTTAACAATGCTTATTGCCTCTTCTAAGCTGTCAGCCTGACAATAAGAAGAACAAAGGATGTGTTAACAATTTCCATACCACGCAAGGAGAAAGATGACAGGCAAAGAAAAAGGAATTCAGTCAATCAACATACCTCCAAGCAAAGAAGAACTGGACCAAAAATTTCTTCCTGCACAAAAGAAGGTAGAAAATAATCAAGTTCCTTCCAACATAAAGATTCAATTGATTTTCATCCTTAGAAATTTCAGTCCATATCAACATATACAAACAAATACAAGGTGCTGAATCTCTTGGTATCCTACCAAATATGTGCCTAAGACCTTGGTCTGTTTAATGGAGAAGGCAACCCCTACTGGGTAGTCAACAACCACCATCTGTTTTGAAAATACAATGGAAAAAATTGAAAGGGAAAGAGACTAAAAATCTGAAGAAAAAAAAAAAGATACCTTGTAGCACTCCATGTCAGCTGTAACATTTGATAAGATTGTGGGGCCAATGAAATTTCCATGCTCATATTCTGGAACCTGTTTGTTACCGATGATGAATAAGTAGATAAGTGACCAGTTTCTCTTTCGAAAAACTGAGTCAGGCAAGCACATAAACTATCTAATATAACATAGAGAGGGGAGAGACTTGTCATTAAAATGCCAAAACTATTTTGTGCTAGCAAGTTAGCAATAAGTGGGAAGCATCCAAATATAAAATGCTACCGCTATATTTCTGCCATCAAGCAATATCCTCGCACCACTTTCAGCACCAGATTGGATTAATTTGCATATCCTTTCCTTTGCCTGTGAACGAATCCAGTAAAATTCATTAACAGAAACTAAAGAGTGAAGCCAATGTCAACCACATGAGCACGCACTATAACAACTAATATGTTATTTGGTTAGTCATTCATGTAAATGTGGATAATTTATAGAAAGAAGACTTAAACAATATCACTCTTTGGTAACCTACCGTCTGGGAACGGGAGGAAAAAGGAAAAAGACTTTTAAAGTGCTTACTTGTTTGCTAATTACGGGACCAAGGTCAGCATCAGGTTCTGTTCCAGCACTTACTTTCAGAGCTTTGGCAGCTTCCACAAGTTTGTTCTCCTGGAAGAGTTTAATAGTTAAAATCTAATGTCAGTCTTCAAACTCAATTTTCTTTTTCTTTTTCTTTTTTAAATTTTTTAAAACGCCTAGATTACATGGAAATAACAAGATCTCTGGGACACCAATGATTGAAAAAAACCAAAACAAAAAACTGCAACGACAGAATGTAGGTCACTTCTTAAAACGTTCCATAGAACTGATACTTATTTTACTAAGCATTAATAGATACTAATAAGGTGGGTACAGAATTGAATTCATTTACCCTAAAATAGATAACAAAGAATTGGAACTCAATCATGTTCATTTCCTAGTCTGCTTTTACATTGTGCTTTTTAATAAATTTAAAAGAAGCTTTCATACAAGAGTTTGTAGAAATAGTAAAAAGTTCCTTTGCTAGACAAGTGAAATGAGCCATTTTCAGGAGGATAAGACTTGTCACAACAGGGATGGTTAACATGTATAATTCAGATACTTCAAATGTCTAAAGCCATTTTCCTAAGTGAGGAATGTGTAATGTTTTTATTTTGAATCTACATGAAGGTTAGATAAGGTTCTACTAAACTGAACCCTTTTTGGAGAAGCCTTTTAGAACATAGAACGTTGCCAGAGCAGCAAGTGGAGAAGGATTTAAAAAGGTAAGGACATCGAAGGTCAATAAAAACCTTACTTCGGTAACACTCTGAAGGTAAGTTTAAAACTTTCAACCTTCAAAGAAAAGGATATGTGAATGTGGAAGGCATAAACCTTAATGAAACTAAACATATGGAAAAAGAAAAGTAAAAAAACATAATACCATGACTTTGAACCTCCAACAAAGACAACTGTGCTGAGTGCCATGCACCGTTGTCCTGCAGCACCAAAGCCAGCAGCAACTAAAGCATTCAAAGTAGCATCAGCACTTGCATCAGGCATGACAATTGCATGGTTTTGCCCCCATATTAGACTGGAAAAGTAGTTAACCAGGTAACCAATTCATTTCACTTTCAACTGGCACAAGGGTATGAAAGCCACCATTTGGCTCATAAGAGAAACAGTTAAATACAAAGCCGGACTTACCTGAACACGTTTCCCTTTAGTTGATGCTCTTGAATATATGTGCATGCCAGCCTTTGTGATGTAAACATAAGAACATTGTGTAAGAGTATAGCTAGGCCAACTGATACATCACAATAAAATTGCAAAAAGAAGAAGAATTTTTCCTTTCAAAACATTAAATATGATAAGAACATGCTCCTTTGTACCAGAAACATAGTGGTTGACATGCAAACTTATAGGTCTTAACAAAAGTTCACAACCAAGGTAAGAATAGAAATATTAAACCCAACGGATAAATTTATTCTGTAAGTCAACAAACAATTGTTGGAACAAATTAAAGGTGTCAGAACAGAATCCAACAAATTAATCACTCAAAGCAACATTCAATTTGTCTTGCCAAAAAAATGACTGGAAAAAAATTTCAAAAGAGAAAACTTAAATTGTTATCATACTTCATAACTCTAAGCAACTTTGCATCCTAAAGTAAACATATTGGGGTCTACTTTGAAACTAAAATCACTTCCACAAACAAACTATGAGTTTATAAGAAATTCTCCGTGACGTGATATGGCTATCAACTGAATTGAAGACTTTATGTAGGGGTGGTGAGTACATACATGAAAACCACAAAAGTTAGCTACATATTGGAATAACAATTGAGTTCAGGTATTTTTAATTTCTTTTTGGGATTGAAAATAAATTGAAACACGCATAACGGTCCAGAATGTTAAGACTACAAGGACTATTAGTGTTGTTAACTTAACATTGCAGATTAAGATGATAAAACTATACATAAAAGTACATACAGAAATTGGAACTTGGATGTAATCACTGTGAGAAAACTTACAGTATTAGAACCCACAAATGATACAGCTTTTATATCCTCGTCATCACAAATTGCATTGACAATATCCTACCACAATGTAATATACATTCAGGGAAACCGATTCCACTAAAGGTACCAAACTTCTGATATGAAAGCTTCCAAAAAATTCAAAAGTTATCTTTGGAAAAATCATTGCAAACATAAACACAACTGTACAACATATGTTATACAGCACTATTGGGATTTACAGGTGCAAAACTCTTAGCTTCTCTTGCTCACACTTTTTCATGCAACCAAACTACATTTACATTTCTAAGGTATATATACAGGCTTTAGAAATAATAAGTTATCAATAAAAGAAGCAGCGAAGCTTTCCTTCACAGGGAAGGACATCACGTGTCATCTGCTTCACTGTTAATATCTGGGGCCCACAATAATGATCTACACAAAAAACTATAGCCCCAAGCAAGTTAAAAATTGGCTTCTTTTTGTGGATCCTTTTACTTTTATTCTCACCAATGACCCATGAGATGGCAAATATATCCAAAATACATATAAAAAAGATTTTCAACATATTCTGAGTAAATATCAATCAAAATCCTACGTGAATCGTTGAGAGCATCTGGCCATCTAGTTAGGCACAACTTATTACAATAAGGTATAGTAGGGCTAATAAAAGTAGTTTGAGAACAATCATACATTGGTTCCATGAACAATATTTAAGACACCATCAGGCAGACCAGCCTCCATTGCTAACTCTGCCAGAATTACAGAAGCCCCCTGCTCAAAAGAAAATATAACAGATCCTTTTTTAAATAAAAGCATGGAGATTAAAGTGTATCCATGCACGCATGAACTGACCTAAAATAGATGTAAAAGAAATTTAGAATGCACAACGACCATGCTGTAACCAGTGTACATGCAATGAAGAAAAAAAGTAACAAGTCAGACAATCAAGATGACATCCAAGGGGATCTATCAATATATGACTGATGATTTCCGTAGATCCTTGCATCTGATATATTTTAGCAAAGTTACCCCATTTATGCTATTTAAGCACAGTGCAGAAATTAATCATTTAGAAATATCACCCTTCGAGTTTCCTGAAGATCAAAGTTCTTGTTATAAATTCAATAAGTTCAAACAGAAACAACATCTACACTGTCAAAAACTAAACAATCTATCATCAAATATATTAATATGAAATCTAGATTGATATATGATAACACAAACATCAGGGTGCAAATTAAATTTTTAATGAACTTTTTCTTGCTTCTATGGTTTTATGAAACAAAAACTTGAGGGAGGTAATGTTCCAGGACTAGATACACTGAGTTCTAAGTAAATCATAATCACCTGGATCTTTTTCTGATGGCTTTAAGACAAAGGTATTCCCACAGGTAACTGCAAGTGGGAACATCTGCAATAAAATCAGGAAAGGATTAGAAACCATTGATGTTTTCTTTTCTTTATTTGAAGGAATGGAAAAGTCAATGAAGTACCATTTAAGAAATAAATTTATAAATAAAATTAAAAAAAACCCTGGTGTTTGTGTGCTTGTGAGAATCAACTATAAAGACAGAGATAGAAGGATTCATTGCTCGATTAGATGCATTATTACAGTTTCAGCATGCCCAGTCCCAGTCAGATTATGCTTTGCCTGGATAACCTACAAATGCAATGAAAACAAGGATCAAAAAGAACAATTGTTGTTGTATTGTTTACACACTCTTGTGAGACGAAGCATAAATTATGTTGCGAGAATAGAAATAAGCACGTACAAGATGTCAAAAATAAAAAATTTAAACCTATCAATTTTTGTATGACGAAATTGGATAACAGAATGGACTAGAGTATAAAATTAGATGGAAATATGAGAAGGCCACCTGCTCGCCACCAAAGAGTTGAACAGAAAAGTCAATGGAACCGTTAGTGAAGATAGTTCTGTACATTTTTCATAAATGAATTACAACTAGTACATTTCAACTCTTTATGAATGTCAAAATGCATCGACAATGCAAAATGTTTTGAGAAGTTTTTTAGTATATGCAAAACCTTCACTTGGTCAGCTTCTGTTTCTTTTGTTTTCACTATTACCTGCACTGCGTTGATATCTTTCGGTGTAACATTAGGCTCTCTGGATTTTGACTGTATGAATTAGGCTCTAAAAAATTGTCATGATGAGAACTTCGTTCACTACACTTAACCTTTGAGGTTATTGTACACTGTCATCTAAGTCAAACAAGAACTACTAACCGCTAAAATGTATAGAAAGTAATGTTAGACGTTTAGATGTCTATCTCATTAAAGTGTGGTCTTATAATCATCAAAGGATTCTAAGACTTGATATCAATTAGGAGTTCAAATACAACTAAACCTGCAGCTCTATTAAAGTTAGTGTTTTAAGGCTAATATAAGAGCTAGAAGGATTCCTATCTTAATTGTGGATTAGAAGTTATAAACCTAATGCAATAAGGACTTCTTAAGAGTTTCTTGATGGGCAAGACTCTTAGGTAGATGCATATAAATACAAGTGCCCCTGCTCAACCGATCAAGCCAACCCACACAAAAGAATTCACCCCATCTAGAATCAGTGTAATAAGGGATCGGATTGAGGAGATGTGCTCTTGTATATTCTTGATATTTTCGACAACTCTAATGGAAGACCAAAGTCATGTGTTCTACTTATGTGCAGTCAATATAGTTTACAAGTAAACTATCAAACATCCAACTATTTCGTACACATTCTCTATGATGAAACTATTTTCAATTCTTTTACATCAAAATTTGACCTTGCTCTCTCAAAAAAAGCAAAAGGTGCAGCAAGGTATCATATCAGAAAGTATTACAATGATTCATTTAACAACCAAAACTGAATTTGTGCTTTCCCACAGTTCAAAGCATTGAATTAAGAATTCATGAATGCACCACGTGCATACACACGTAGGCATATTCTAGAACATACATTTACTGCACAGCGATACTGTATCTAACATAAAACATTTTCTTCACAAAAAAATTTGACTTACTTACCTTGCAAGCAACAATTCTTTCCAGAGCTTCAGGTCCATTCTCTTGTACATATCTCTCGAGCTCAGCAAGAAAGCTTTCTCTGATACATGACGACTCATATCTCTTGAGCTCACCCGTTGCGACCGCAACAGCCTTTACTTTAGTCTCCATGGCCGCAATTGTACTGTTTTGAATCTGAGTAAGCATAGGCTCTGCCTGGCTCTTTATTTTTAGTGCATCATATGCAGCCTTATGTTTTTGACAGTCTAGGTGGGAATCAACAGTTGTACCACTTTTGCTGTTTTCAGTCCCAGTGAGATTAGGCTCTGCCTGACTAACCTACAAATGCAATGAAAATGAGCCTTCAAAAGGAAAATTTTTGCTGTATTGTTTCCACTCTTTACGGCTGAAGCATTAGTTCAACAAACATCATCATAATCATAGTATCTGATATTTAATATCTTTCTTCACCAAATTTTACCTACTTACCTTGCAAGCAATGGTTTCCAAAGCTTCAGGTACATTCTCCTTTACATATCTCTCCCCCTCAGCACGAAACAGCAACTCCTTCCTTCGCTCGTTGAACCAGTTGGTAACAATTTGGGAGTCCATGGTGAGGCATGGACAGACAAGGTGTTTATAGACATAAAAGGCACCATCAAAATGAGGCATCACCAACCAGAAGACAACCATTATCCTAATGTAGGGCCACAGCGGGAGCCTGACATGTCCACAATTGGCAAATAGGAAACATAAATAGATGAAACCAATATTGTAACGAAATAGCCTCCTCATTATAATAGCATATTGAAAAGCTGTAACGAATTTCAGCATTTTATCCAAAAGGGCTTCAACTGATGTTTAACTAGGTAGATTTTTAATTTTAATTTTTCTGAACACAAAGTGGAAGGATAGTTTAAAAAGAAAACGAAATGAAGTTTCCTCATAGATATATTTTTCTGACAAACATTAGTGATATGTGAGATTTGGTGAAACAAATACAGTCTGAAGCTGAATGACAAATTACATGTATCTGATATTTTTGAAATGAATTAGAAAAAATGAATGAAAAGAAAATTTGAAATAATGCTATACTTTTAGGCATGTCTTCATCGACATCTAAACAGAGCATGGTTTCTTCACAACGTCTGTGGAACTATTACAACAAAAAATAAGAAAATTTGGCTGAAAGTTCAACTGATTCTCTTTCCTACAATATCAACGGTTCAAATTTTGATTTCTTTTATGTACCTGGCAAACAAAAAACAGCAATTTATGGAATTAAATAAAACAGGAGAATTACCATTCTAGGAGCTTCAAGAAAGCATTTTGAAAGAGTAAAATCAATGAGAAGACAACCCAATAAGTATTCAACTTCTGATTATCCGAAATGGAATTCGTTTCAATCGCCTTAATGGAACAACATCTGTCAAAAAGGAAAACAATCATCAAAGAATACATCATCATCATTGTATCAACATGAACAATACAGCCTTAAGCCTATGGAAAACCACCATTTCAAAATCTTTAAATCAAAGGTCACGTTATTATTATTATCCTCATCATCATCATGATCAAAATAATTATAAAGATACACATATAAAAATAAATAATAAATAATAAAACGTTTTACAAAGTATTGCTAACAGTATATAAGAGGAAGCTTAAGAATTAAGAAAGCTAAGAAAGAATAAGAAGATTGAAGAGAAAGCGATATGCTCTGTATATTGATTTTCCGTAATGTTACAATTGTAGTGTTATGAGTGTTATATATCTCAATAACCAAGACTTAACAATATAACTAATTACAGCTAATCCTAACTAATCAACACGTGAGTACACGTGGATCGCTTAATCAAAGCTAACTAATATTGTTAACATTCCCCCTCAAATCCAACTCGATCCTCGCCTGGATTTCCAAGTCGCATACTAATACAGTGACTTAAGAAAATAGGACTATGAAGTCCTTTAGTAAACACATCTGCAATTTGCTCTTGAGTAGGAACATACTGAACAATAAGATCATTCCTTTGAACCCTTTCACGCACAAAGTGAAAATCTGTATCCAAATGTTTGATTCTTGAATGAAAGACTGGATTACTACTAAGTGCCAAAGGCATGCATTGTCACAAAAGATTGTAGGAGGTTGAGGCAAGCACACTTTCAAGTCTAGCAAAACCTGTCGAATCCAAGCCAAATCTGCAGCTGTATTCGCCAATGCCCTATATTCGGCCTCTGTTGAACTTCTGGATACGTAACCCGCTTCTTAGATCGCCATGAGATAGGATTATGCCCAAGCAAAACCACAAAACTCGTAGTAGACCTTCTAGTATTTAAGTCCCTTGCCCAACAAGATCACTATAAGCTTGTAATCGCTAAGGACCATGAGTAAAATGAATCCCATAATTCATAGTACCTTGAATGTATCTCAAAATTCTTTTGACCAAGTTGAAATGTATGTCGGTTGGAGCGGTCATATACACACACAAGATTGACATAGGATAAATCAGGTCTTGTGAAAGTCAAGTACTGTAAGGCACCAACAATACTTCTATAAAATGTAGGATCATGCAATGGTTCTCCTTCAGACGTTAAGACTTGATTATGTGGCTTGCAAGGAGTGGGACAAGCCCTACAATTACTCGAGACCAGCCTTTTTCAATAGATCTTTAGCATACTTGTCGATGTACAAAAATATCACCTGTAGAATTGTAAGACATCTCAAGCCCAAGGAAATAAGTAAGTCGACCCATGTCCTTCATCTCAAACACAGCTCCTAAATCATCAATTACCGTCCGCACTAATCGTGCATTGGAACTGTCAAGATTATATCATCAACATACAATAATAAAATGACAATATCGATTGCCTTCATGCTTGACAAATAAGCTGGGATCGGAATGAGATGATTTGAACCCTATAGCTGGTAAATATCCTGTAAATTTGGCATTCCATGCCCTTGGAGCTTGCTTAAGTCCATATAGAGACTTGTTCAACTTACACACAAACTCGGATACTTGGAGTCTTCAAAACCTTGAGGTTGTCTCATAAAAACTTCTTCTTCAAGCTCCTCATGTAAGAATGCGTTCTTAACATCCAATTGCCTCAAAGACCACTTGTGCATAGCTGCGAGATCGAGAATTAACCTCACTGTGGTATGCCTTACAACAGACTGAATGTTTCATCAAGTCTAAGCACAGTTCTTGATGAACCCTTGAGCTACCAGTCGAGCCTTATACCTTGCAACAAAACCATTTTCATGTCTCTTGATTTTGTAAACCCATTTGCTACCAACTATGTTTTTCTGTTGAGGACAAGGAACTAAAGACCAAGTACCTTGCATTTGCAATGCATCAATCTCCTCTTGCATTGCTTGAAGCCAAGCAGGAGACTACGATGCTACTTTATAAGAAAAGGGTTCATTCTCTTCATGAATAACAGGTAAGCTGGTATGAAAACAATGATAATCAGAAAAGTCTTTTGTTGGCTAATACCACTCTTAGCTCTAGTCTGCATAGGATGAACATTCGTAGGTTGAGAGGCAGTATGACAAACTAGATGCAGAGGAGTTATTATTACTAGAAGAGGCAATGGGCAGAATAGCTTGTAAATCACGATCGCTTAGAGTATTACAAACCGCAATGTACCAATATCATGCCGCATGGAATCAATTGGACCAATATCTTGAGGTATTAAATTCTCTTGGGACATTGAACTATGAGAATCCCTAGAGACTAAAATGGGCATAGAAATCACCGGTGGAGCTTTAGTAGAGGAAGACATAGATGAAAGCATGGAACTAGATTCTGTAAAACCTTGAAAAGGATAGCAAGTCTCATCATGGACTACATGTCTAGATATCACAAATTTTCCCGTATGAATATTGTAATGTATAACTCCTTTATATCCTTGAGCATATCCAAGAAAAACACATGGAGCAGTCCTAGGTTCAAGTTTGTGTACATTGTAAGGTCTCAAATAAGGATATACTGCAGTCCCAAACACCTTAATATGTGTAATATCAGGAACACTACCATAAAGCCGATAATAAGGAGATTGAGAAGACAAGCTCTTACTAGGCATTCGATTTATTAAATAAGCGGCATGAGCAGTGGCATGAAACCAAAATGAACTAGAAAGATGTGCAGCAGCTTAAAAGGGTTATAGCGGTTTTCAATCAAGTGCCTATTCTTTCTCTCACCAATCCATTTTGTCGAGGAGTATATGGACAAGAGAGCTGATGTTCAATGCCCTTAGAAGCCAAAAATTCAGTAAAAGCCTTACTAACAAACTCTCCACCTCCATCACTTTGAAAGCACTTGATATTGGCATTAAACTGATTACCAAGCAAGGCATAAAATTTGAGAAACATAGGGAATACTTCTGATTTATTATAGAGTGGATATAACCACATATAACCAGTACACTCATCAACAAAGATTACATAGAATCTATAGCCATCCACAGACTTCACCCTAGACGGCCCCCACACATCACTATGTATTTTCCGAAAAGGGATAGAGACTCTTACATGAGTAGTAGGAAAAGGAAGTTTGTGCATTTTTCCATGAAGACAAGCAGACAAACAAAAGATTGACCATCATCACCGTATGAGATGTTGTAATCCTTGAGCATAAGCTGCACCACTTCATTAGTTGGATGCCCCAACCGATGATGCCATAGAGATGACTTAACCCGCTGACCAAGAAAAGCTACGGATGAACTTGAACCAGAATTTGAATGCTTTGATTTCTGCAGAGAAGACCTACGTAATCGGGGATGGGATATAGACCATGACTACTCTTGCCTTGGAAGAGGATTTTCTTGGTGAACTTGTCCTGTATATAGAATCCGGACACATCAAATACAACATTACGCTTGTTATCTTGACACAATTGGTACATGAGATAATAAATTGGCCTTGAGTTGAGGCACATGAAAGATGAAGGAAGACGTAAAGAAGAATCAGCACAATGAAGTTTAGCATTGCCTATATGACTTATATGCAAACCTTCCCCATTGCCCACAAGAACATTCTCGCAGAATCACAAGCAGTCACATTGGTCACCTGATTCAAATTAGACACCATATGATGTGTAGCACCACCGCCTGCGTGATCCACACTTGATCTGGATTATAGGTTGTCCGAGCAACATAGCGATCAAGGAGGGAGGAGGACGCTGACCTTGAAAGGCATAGTTAGACCGATGGAAACAGTCCTAACGCTCCATGACCCTTCTTACCACAAATCGACACTCAAGCGAAGCGAAGCATTGGAAGGAGAAGAATTGCGATAATAGCAATTAGCAGCTGTATGTCCACGCCATCGCAAATTCTCTCGAATAGCAGATTTATTTGATGAAAAACCACCACGAAAACCAGTTGAGGATGAACCAGTTGCCATAGGCACCCTTACTACGGTTATAATTGCCATTGAAATTAGACGAGAACCCGAGAAGTTCGAAGGAGCACTCCCAATATAGCCAATTGGTCCTTGAACCGGTGTAGCAAGCAAACCTTGACCAGAATGCACGAGAAGAGGAAGAAGCACCGCCATAGCTCACGAATGCGATGCATTAGAAGCATTGGATCCGGAATGTGGAGTAAACATGGCAGAATGAGTAACAAGCCTCGCCTCAAGTGATGCTCACCCGCAAGGAGTTGAGCTCGAAATCCTTGAAAGAAATTGGAGTATCACGAGCGATCAATACCGTCTTGATCATATCGTATTCGGTGGTAAACCATTCGTCTGCAATAATGAAATCATCGTCCGAAAGCTTCACACCAGCGCTTGCAATTGATCGCGCACATGTTTCGCACGAAGGAGATAACGCTTCTATGGGATCTCCGCCTTTCGCGTCTGCCGCAGCCTCGGTCTTCAAATGATTGATGCGAGCCCTAGAAACGGACGATAACGATCTGTAAGATTGAGCCATGCCTCTCGTGTTGTGCGACTACCGATCACATACTCAATGGCCTCGTCGTAAGAGAGGCAATAAGCAAGCTTAATAAGGCTTTATCAAGACGCAACCATGCCTTGTAAGCCTCGGTAATCTCGTATAACACCTTCCTCATCCAAGATGGCGAATTTTGGCGAAGCATGGTATCAGTTAGAGTATTAAGTATCTCATCATCAGAAGAGCTAGATATGTATGTGTGGAAGAGAGGCTTACAGGGGATAGACCAAAGCAAGGAGAGGCCTACAAGTAAATCACAAACAACATGAAAACTTATCATATTCTGAGAAAATTTGGTCAACTCAAATGTACCAAGGTTTTTCATTAATTCTCAGAGTCAGAGAGAAAGCATACCATGCAAGAACATCAAAGCATTGAAGAAGAGAAATTCCAAGAAGACCCACAAAACCCATCTTGCGTTTCAGCTTCTCTGTCCTCTGGGATTGGAATTTGAAAGTCTTGGAGAAAGAAAGACCCCTTGTGAACCAAATAAAGACTTGTGTCCGTACAGTGACTTAATGATTAAGTTTCACTAGGACTAGAGAGTGGGCCTGGGCGCGGTCCAATTTGGACCGGTTCTCGCTTAAAATTGTAATTGAAACAACACTATTTATCTGGTCCAATTTGATCCTGTTTTTAACTAAAATGAGTGACAAAATCGAACCAATCTGGACCTATAAAAACCAGTTCGGTTATTCCGGTTCCCGGTTTTAAATTGGGTGTTTTTTTTTAATTGGGTAAATTTCACTTTACTACCCGTAAGTTTCCCAAAATTATGACTTCGATACCCAAAGTTTTTTTCTTCTCACTTTCATACCCAAAGTTTGCTTTTACTATCAATTTCATACCTCCGTCCGTGTTACCATCAGAACCTTCGTTAAACGCTGACGTGTCACATTTTTTAATTTTAAATTAATTAAAATATAAATAAAATATTAAAAACCCAACTAAAAATCAGAAGAGAGAGAGAGAGGACTTGTAACTTCTTTGATTCTGATTTCACATTGATTTTTCTGGCACCCACTTTGGGAAGATCTCAGGCTTGAGCTTGTTGGGTTTTTGTTTTCTTGGCAGTATTTATCCTAGAAAATTTTTGTCAGCTCTTTGACTTGAGTACTGCATTTGGCTGAAGAGATTTGTAATATGAGGCCTGGTAGGTTCTGTCTCTGTGCTTTATGGGTCGCAGCCGTTTCAGTGATTTTTGTACTTTTTCCTTCAAGTACAACGCTTTAACATTACAGGTGAATGGGAGCATTTTTGCTCACCACTTTAACTCTAGGTGTACCCTCACCACCATCCTCAATGCTTGACACGTGTCCAAAGGCATAACCATAGTTAACTTTTGCTTTGTATTTATGGAACCATAGTTATGCTTATGGACACGTGTCAAGCATTGAGGATGGTGGTGAGCATACACCTAAGGTTAAAGTGGTGAGCAAAAATGCACCCACAGGTGAATGGGTTAGGCCATTGATTCTTGTGTAAAGCAAATCAAAGTTATGGTTTTTCTCTCCACATGCTCTGTTTACGCGTGGCAGTTGGTGTGATGCTGGGGTCAGAATCAGAGAGTTCTGAAGCAGGGTCTGGTCTAGCAAGCTTTTTCATGCGCTTTGCCTCTTTCATTTTTGAGTTACAATGCTTTTTCAGTCCTCTTTTTTTGGGTAACCACTCTTATAACACCAATAGAAGGACAAACATGATATATAGTTTAGCCTAGTATCAGCATTGCAGGATAGTAAATGCAGCGTATGCTTTATTTCTTTGCCAATGTGAGCTTGGAGATGTAAGATGCATTTAACAAATATTGATATCTGGTATGTCTATCTGAATTTATTCTGCTTTTCTCTTGATGCAGAGGAGATGGCAAAGGATCATATTTGAGCGTTGTTTTATTCTGCGTTTAGTTGTGTCATCTCAGCCAAAGTGAAGTACAGTGGCAGGGAGTTATGAAGGCTCTGCCAACCACAAGTACTTAACATGAAAGAGGAAAAGCTTGTAGGGTTGTTGAAAACTGGGATTGGGGACTCATTGTGGAGATCAAAAGACAAAGCTGTGCCAAGTGACTTTACAAGTATGATTTTGTATGAATTTTGACCACAACAAATGGTTTTGGTATATTGCATTATGACCAGATTGAGGCTAGTACTAAACCATTGCCAAACAAGGCATAAATTTTTCAGAAAAGCAGAGGCATGATGCAGAAAAAAACACCCACTCAGCTCTTTGGGAAGTCCAAATACAGCTGTACAACATTGGAAAATAAAAAGGGGGTAGAGAATAAAAGGAACACAAAGATGTAATTATAACATCTAAATATGTGAACTGTACTGCAATCAAAGGGTTTAGGGTTAAGTAAACATGTCTCAAAGTTTTATTTAAAATTTCTATATTTTTCTAACAATTTCCATTCTGTTTATCTAATTTTTACCGCTATCGATATTTTCTCTATGTTTGTTGAAATTTCCACATTTTGAGACTACCGATATTTAATACCTTGTTGAGCACTCACAACTTGGGGCCACACGTTCACAACTAGTTAATTCGAATATTCACTGCTAGACAACACAGTAGTAAAATCCAACTACCTCTAAATGCAGGCAATTAGAAAATACATGAGCATGAATGCAATTTTTTTAATAAACAGTATCTTTATGAGTAATGCGAGCAATCAACATTATCAGTCCACAACCCCTACATTCCGGTTGATAAACGATGCAAGTGCCTCCTTCCATTACGATGAGATACCATGTCAAACTCAGTACAGCAGCCTACGTCACAAATCTTGCACCACAGAGGGGGACCATTCATTCTTAAACCACTATTTGCCTTGGGTTGTTCTAGCACATTTTCCTTATGCTTCCTTCCACTGAGATGAGATGCCAAGTCAATCTCACCAGGGAAGTGCACATTACAAATTTTGCACCACACACGATGATCCTTCATCCTTGGAGCTTCATTTGGGTTCTGTTGCTGGCCTTGCACCTTTCCCTTGAGATTTATTATAAGTTTCCTTTTCAGTTCATTGCTGGATATACCCTCTGATGGCTCCTCAGCTGCTTGCACCTTTCGATTGATAATCACCTTGAGTTTTGATCCACTGCCCAGTACAGTGTTTTCTGGCTCATCAGCATGCACCTTTCGACCGACAATCCACTTGGGTTTTGATCCACTGCTCGGTATACTGCTCTCTAGCTCATCTGCATGCACCTTTCTTTTGATAATCCACTTGGGTCTTGATCCACTGCTCGGTACACTGTTTTCTGGCTCCTCTGCTAGTGCCTTTCGAATTATAATAACCTTGGAATTTAATCCACTGCTCTGTATACTGTTTTCTGGCTCCTCTGCTTGCACGTTTCGATTGATAATAATCTTGGGTTTTGATCCACTGCTCGGTATACTTTGTTCTGGCTCCCCTGCTTGCACCTTTCGATTGATAATAACCTTGGGTTTTACTCCACTGTTGGGTATACTGTTTTCTGGCTCCTCAGCTTGAACCTTTCGATTGATTATCCACTTGGGTTTTGATCCACTGCTCGGTATACTGTTTTCTGGAACCTTGGATTTTGATGCAATGCTCGGTATACTTTTTCCTGGCTCCTCATGCTTATCAGATTTAGCTAGGGCCATTTTGGGGACATATGCCTGCCTCTTTGCATTCCGTGCCTCATATGATGCCTTGTGTATCCTTATTAGGTTGGAATTCAGAGTTGTTTCACTTGGAATTGTTACCTCAAGAGCACGAATCCACTCTTTCGGGACATTTTGGGAACACTCAATAAGCTCTCTTCCTGTTGCAATCTCAACAGGGTTTACACTAGCCTCCACCGCTCCAAGTGCACCGTTTCCAATCTGAGTGAGCCTAGGCTCAGCCTGGTTCCTTGCTTTCGGTGCCTCAATTGCATTCTTGAGGTTTTCACTGTCTAGGTCGGAGTTAAAAGTCCACCCCTTCTGGACTTTATTCAAAGGTGGTGTCTTCAGAATATTTCTATCTGCTACAACCTCAATGGCTTTTTCTTTGATCTCCATAGCGGCAAATTTGCTGTTTCCAGTCCCAGTCAGATTATGCTTTGCCTGGATAACCTACAAATGCAATGAAAACAAGGTCAAAAAGAACAATTGTTGTTGTATTGTTTACACACTCTTGTGAGACGAAGCATAAATTATGTTGCGAGAATAGAAATGAGCATGTACAAGATGTCAAAAATAAAAAATTTAAACCTATCAATTTTTGTATGACGAAATTGGATAACAGAATGGACTATGAGTATAAAATTAGATGGAAATATGAGAAGGCCACCTGCTCGCCACCAAAGAGTTGAACAGAAAAGTCAATGGAACCGTTATAGTTCTGTACATTTTTCATAAATGAATTACAACTAGTACATTTCAACTCTTTATGAATGTCAAAATGCATCGACAATGCAAAATGTTTTGAGAAGTTTTTTAGTATATCTGCACTGCTTTGATATCTTTCGGTGTAACATTAGGCTCTCTGGATTTTGACTGTATGAATTAGGCTCTAAAAAATTGTCATGATGAGAACTTCATTCACTACACTTACCCTTTGAGATTATTGTACACTGTCATCTAAGTCAAACAAGAACTACTAACCGCTAAAATGTATAGAAAGTACCAAGAAATTTGTATGAATCACATCAAGGATGAAACTATCAAACATCCAACTATTTCATACACATTCTCTATGATGAAACTTTTTTCAATTCTTTTACATCAAAATTTGACCTTGCTCTCTCAAACTAAGCAAAAGGTGGAGCAAGGTATCATATCAGAAAGTATTACAATGATTCATTTAACAACCAAAACTGAATTTGTGCTTTCCCACAGTTCAAAGCATTGAAGTAAGAATTCATGAATACACCACGTGCATACACACGTAGGCATATTCTAGAACATACACATTTACTTCACAGCGATATCGTATCTAACATAAAACATTTTCTTCACACAAAAATTTGACTTACTTACCTTGCAAGCAACAATTCTTTCCAGAGCTTCAGGTCCATTCTCCTGTACATATCTCTTGAGCTCAGCAAGAAAGCTTTCTCTGATACACGACGACTCATTCCTCCGCTTGTTGAACCAGTTGATAACAATTTGGGGGTCTATTGTGAGGCATGGACAGATGAGGTGTTTATAGACATAAACAGCACCATCGAAATGAGGTATCACCAACCAGTAGACAATCATTATCCTAATGTATTGCCACAGCAGGAGCCTGACAGGTGAAGAATTGGCAAATGCGAAACATAAATAGACGAAACAGATACTGTAACCTAATAGCCTCCTCATGATCGTAGCACATTGAAAAGTTGTAACAAATTTCAGCTATCAAAAAGAACCTAACTGATATTTTAACTCGATGGGGGTATTTAGTTGCATTAAAAAGAAAAAAAGTATAAGTTTTTTTGTAGATGTTCCATGGAGCTATGCACAATGAATGTGATGTAATATTTGGTGAAACAAATAGTCTGAAGCTGAACGCACAAATCACGTCTGTTGACATTTTTTTAATTGAATTAGAAATAAGCAGGGGAATAAAACATCAAAAATCCTATTCTTTGGGCATGTGTTCATCTACATCTAAACAGAGCATGGTTTCATAATATCTGTTTGTGGAACTATTGCACCTAAAAATAAGTGTGTTGCTACCCGAAAATGTTAAAGCAATATGCAAAATATGCCACAATCATTTTGAAAAAGAAAAAGAAAAACTTTAGAATTGTTTGTGAAACTCTCTGTTTCTTCTCAATAGTACGTATTTCATTAGTTTAAATGTACGTACTAAGAAATAAAAAGAGACATGGATGACCAACTCAATTGAGAAAATTCTGGGGGGAAAATAAACAAGTTTAGATCCACATTACGAAAAGGATTGCAAAAAAATTGGCTGCAAGTTCAGTTGAGTTTCTGTTTCCTACAAAATTCGCGGTTCAGAATTTTAATTTCTTCCATTTACTTGGCGACCAAAAAGAGCAATATGCAATTAAATAAAACAACAGCATTACCATTCAAGGAGCTTCAAGAAAGCATGTTCAAAGAGCAAAATCAATGAGAGGACAAGCACCCATAGAGTTACCACTTCAAACTGGAAATGAAGAACGACAACGAAAAGGGGCTTAGGGCTTTCTCAGTCTTTGAGAGTGTGGGAAATTGGAAGAAAAGAAAGAAAAAAGGAAGGCATAAGAACCAAGGGGAAGATCAAGTGGAGCTTGTGCAAACAATTCTTAAGTTTAAAGGCTGGTCTGAGGCTGCGAGAGCTTGTATTGGAAAGTTTTGGAGTCGGTTGTTCTTCCCCAAGGTATTTTGGGGTTTGGGCTGCGATAAGCTTGACGCTCCATCTTCTAAACCTCACGGTGGCGCTAAAAAGATGTCGTTTGAGATTCACGATGCATCTTCAGATGATCTCCTTTTGGATCGGTTCAGATTGAATACTTACCCCAGACGATGGAACTCCCATTTGTTGTTACTGATGTGGGAGGTATTTGATGCATATTTTAGAAACCCAGGTCAGATAACTTATATCCCCTTCCTACATCTTTGCATGCTTCGGTGGTTGGGCTCTGCCTGTAATCATTGTGAAAATTTTATCTTGACTATTTATATGGAGCCTGAACCCTCTGTGGGTAATACCCCTAATCCCAACCCATGAAGATGTTATCTTGGAATAGCCGAGGCAGTGCCTGGCCTGGTTTTATCTTTCAAGCTCTTTTCTATATTAGTACTTTAAGTTTAAATGTTTTTTGTATTTTGGATTCCAGAGCTTCTAGGGTCCGAGCTGAGGTAATTGCTCAGAGGCTTGGTTTTAACGGTTCCTTTTGCATCCCTGCCCTTGGTCAGTGTGGAGGGATTATTTTACTGTGGAATCCGTCTCTTATTAATATAACTATTTTAGAGTATCATGAGCGTTTCATTCACTGCCATATTCAGGATATTACTGATCATAAAAATTGGAAAGCTACTTTTGTCTATGCCTATCCGCAGAAACATAAACAAAAACAACTTTGGACTGATATTCTTGATCTTAGACCTACGGGTTCTGAAGCCTGGATTCTTATGGGAGATTTTAATAATATTTGTGCCCCTAGTGAGAAATTAGGTGGCTCCTCTACCTTGCATTCTGTTTTGGCCGATTTCAATGGCTTTATAAATGACTGTGAAGTTCTTTCTCTTAATGCTGCTGGTATCCCATTTACTTGGTGTAATGGTCATAAAGACAATTCAGTCATTTATGAGAGACTTGATCGTGTCTTAGTCAATCCCAATTGGTTAAAACTCTATCCCAACTGTGTTCTACATAATCTTCCCATTCTCAGATCAGACCATGGACCAATATTTTTATCTTGCCCTACTAGGAAAAGAAATAGTCCTAGAACTTTCAAGTTCGAAGCTATGTGGTTATCCCATCCGGATTTCCCTCGAATTGTTCTTCAAGCCTGGAATATGATTTACCAAGGCAATTCTACCCAACAAGTTAACACTTGCTGTCGGACCTTTCAACAACTTCTCGTGAAGTGGAACCGTGAGGTCTTTGGTAACCTTTTTCACAAAATTAGTTCACTTCAAGATGAATTACAGATTATCCAGGACCAATTAGCTATTAAACCCACTGATCCCTACCTAATGAATAGAGACCTCACTATTAACCAAAACCTAAAACAGCTTCTTGAGCATGAGGAGCTTTTTTATGCCTAGAAAGCTAGAACCAATTGGCTGAATTTAGGGGATAAGAATACTCGCTATTTTCATACACAAGCCCTTATTAGAAGAAAGAGAAACCAAATCCTGAAACTTAAGGATTGTCATGGCAACTGGGTGGAAGATGAGAGTCTTGTCCAAACGCTTGTGGATGCCTTTAGGAAGAGGTTTACAGCCTCTAACGTACCTAGCCAAAGCTCGTTAAAAATTATACTAATATCATCCAACCTTGTATTATCGCTTCGATAATGCTAATCTTTTAGCTCCTGTGTCAGAATTTGAGTTGCATGATGCAGTGAAGAGCATCGGTGCTCTTAAAGCACCGGGTCCTGATGGGGTGCATGCCATTTTTTACCAGAATTATTGGGATAACACTAAGCACTTACTAAAAAATTTGGTTGACGACTTTTTTACTCACAACATGTCTTTGAAAGAGATTAATCATACTAATATTGCTCTCGTTCCCAAGATTGATGTCCCTGAAACTGTGTCTCACTTTAGACCTATAAGTCTCTGTAATGTGACGTACAAGATCATTACTAAGATTATCATCAATAGGCTTAAACCCATTCTTTCTAAATGCATTTCCAAGAATCAAGGTGCTTTTGCCCCTGGTCGGTCCATTTTTGATAATATTTTAATTGCACATGAATTATTTAATGACTTCAAACGTAAGAAAGGTTCTAGAGGAGCCATGGCTGTTAAGTTAGACCTGGAAAAAGCTTATGATGTTCTTGATTGGTCTTATCTTAAATCTTGTCTTCTCCATTTTGGTTTTAGTGTCGGGTGGTGTGATAGAATTATGAATTGTATTACTAGGTCGTCGTTTTCGGTTTTAGTTAATGGCTCCCCTTCTGGCTATTTCACCCCTTCAAGGGGCATTAGACAAGGGGACCCTCTTTCCCCTTATATTTTCATTTTGTGTATGGAGCCTTTTATTAAGCATTGCAACTCTCTAGCTTCTTGCTCGAAGACCAATGTGGGCTTATTGTCATCACCGAGAGGTTTTCGTATCTCTAATCTAGTTTTTGCGGATGATTGCTTAATTTTTGCTAAAGCTACCCCAGTGGCTGCTAGAAACATTAATAAGATGTTACTCTCTTTCTCTCAAGTGTCTGGTCAGAAGGTCAATTTACATAAATCGATTGTATATTTCTCTAACAATGTTGCAGCTAGCTCAAGATCTAATCTCAGTAGCATTTTGCAAATTCAACACAAAGCCACCATTGGTCGTTATCTTGGGATCAGTAATATTGTTTTCTGGAAAGATCCTCTCAATGCCAAGACCATGATTGAAAGAATTAAGGGTAAGTTTGCTGGTTGGAAGGCTCAAACCTTGTCCAGAGCGGGTAGGCTCACCTTGATTAAGGCAAGTGGTTTTGGTATCCCTAACCATACCTTATCTTGTTTTAAATGCCCCTCAGAAGTTAGCAAAGAAATGAATTCTACCTGTAGGAAATTTTTCCTGGGGCAACCAAACTAAAATTCCTCCTGCTTTCCTGGAAAGAGATTTGCATTCCTAAAGAAATGGGAGGTCTTGGAGTGAGGTTGGTTTCCCAATTTAATAAGGCTGCTTTAGCTAAACTTGGATGGATCTGTCTCACCAATGAATCTAATTGGTGGGCTCAAATTGTTAGAATAAAATACTTGCGTAAAGAAAATTTTTGGCCCTCAAAAAGAAGTCATCTCATTCCTCGCCTTGGCAAGCAATCTTAGATGCAAGATCTGTTCTTAATTTGGGAATCGTGTGGATTGTGGGAAATGGTAAGTCCATTCCTTTTTGGACTGCCCATTAGGTTTTTCCTTTCCCCTTATTGATCTGATTCCTATTACCCAAAG
Source organism: Prunus padus (assembly GCA_024362665.1). Taxonomy (NCBI): domain Eukaryota; kingdom Viridiplantae; phylum Streptophyta; class Magnoliopsida; order Rosales; family Rosaceae; genus Prunus; species Prunus padus. The sequence continues at coordinate 10,253,792 of JANFAM010000006.1, read as the reverse complement.
AAGCTCTCTTAATCTTCAGCTAGTTGTTGCTGATTTTTTAAGCGATCAATTGTGGAATATAGACAGGCTTAAAGAAGAGGTTGATGAGGATATTCTAGAAAAATTATTTCTATCCCTCTTCCTTTAGCTCCTCTGGAAGACCAATTAATTTGGGGCCCTAACCCTAATGGAATTTTTTCTATCAAATGTGCTTATAATGTGCAGGTGCAGGATGCAACTTCTCACCCTCAAGCAGCTCTTTTAAAGAAAGTATGGGGTCTCACTATCCCCCCTAAGGTCAAAATTTTTTCGTGGCTTTTTATCAGGAAAAGACTTCAAGTTCGAAGCCATTTACACAAATTTCTCCCCCATATTAATCCGGAGTGCCCCTCTGCAATTCCCACATGAAACCATTAATCATCTGTTCTCTACATGTCCCTTTGCTCAAAGTGTTTGGAGCTGCACCAACATGGCCCCCATGACTACTTCTTCAAATTTTGATCTTCTCACATGGTTGGGTACACTCTCATCTACTACTACTTCTGGAGGCCCTAACACTCTCTCAAAAGCTCTACTACTATGTTGGCAAATCTGGGAAACTAGAAATAATCTTATTTTCAAAGATATTACCCCACATCCTGTACGTGTGCTTAATGTGGCTGGGCAGGTTGGAATGGATTATTGGTACCAAAATTCCATGCGTGTGGAGAAGACTAAAACACCGCTTCATATTAAATGGAAACCTCCCCCGTGTGGATGGGTCAAATTAAACTTTGATGGTTCTGTTCGTAATAACTCAGCAGCTGCAGGTTTTGTTATTCGAGATTCTGATGGTCATGTCTTACTGGCTGGTGCTAAGAATATTGGTGACAACACCATTTCCGTAGCAGAATGCATGGCTTTACGGGATGGTCTTGCTTATGCGATCCATAGAGGATGGCGCAAAGTTCTTGTTGAAGGGGATTCGAAACTTATTATTGACGGCGTTAAGCAGATAGCTAACCCCTCGTGGAGTATCAACATCCTGATTAAGGATATAGTGCTTATCAGTTCCTTTTGTGAAGCTATTTCTTTCAGTCATGTCTTCCGTGAGGCGAACTTTACGGCTGATGCAGTTGCTAACTTGGGTCATGGACTAAATCCTTCCAAGCTGTGGAAGACGGGGCTGCCTCTGAATTGTTCTGTTCCTTTCTTTTTTGACTTGTTTGGGCCTGCGTGCCCTCGTGGTTTTTGCTTGTAATTTTCCTCTTCCGTATAAAAAAAAGAAAAAAAAGAGGACAAGCCAATAAGTATTTAACATCTGTCATCACTATTGTGTCTGGGGTAAAATACCCCAAGGTCGAGCTAGACCCAAACCCATAGTTGAGATGTGTTTCCACTTGTATTGGAAGACCACAAATGCCAAGTATGAATTTGGGCCTAAGAGGCCATTTTATCTCAGGCCGGACCTAAGATAGGTCGGCCGAAATGTGAGTGCAAACTCAATCTCTATTTAGAAGTTGCAATTGTAATCCCTAAGTACCATAACTCTCATATGTGGAAAAAAATTCATGCCGAATTTTTTGAAAGATCCGGGTCGATTCGTACGGACATGGCATTGGCTAGTAGGTGGAAGCTTTTGAATAAAGAGTTGGGCAAATTGAGAGATGCGTTGGCAAAAGCGATGGACAACCATCGAAGCGGCCAAAATCTTAGCGATGAGGTATATTATTTGTAATTTCTGTTTTATTAAATTTAATGTCCTCATTTTTTTAATGCTTCTTGCATTTCTAATACTTTTTTGAATGTATGTTGCAACCCTAATATAAAAATTAATGTTTCTTGCAATTTTAATAGTTTTGAAATGTATGTTGCAACTCTAATTTTTTTAAAATGTTTCTTGCATTTCCATAATATTTGTAATGTTTCTTGCATTTCCACTATTTTTTTTTTTTAATGTTTCTTGTATTTGCATTTTTATTTTACTTGGGCCTTGCATAACTTGCATTTCCATTTTTTTATAACTATTTCTTGATTTCCATTATTTTTTTATAATAGATTATGCAAGCACAAATGTGGTTTGGTGCTATTGGGCAAGGGAAAAACTTTCAACCATGAGCAATGTTGGGAGGTGGTGAAGAATTGTAAAAGATTCGAATTATTCCCACGGGCCCGGCCGTCGTGTTGAACGAGACGCCCTCCATAATTCAACGGCATCGGATTCACCTATGGAATCCCCAATGAGTGAAGACTCACCAATTGAACAGGCCCCGAGGCCTATTGGGAGAAAAGCGGCGAAGGCGAAGGCGAAGAAAGGGAGTAATGATACATCTAAATTTTTGGAAGAAATTGCAAGGCAAAGTGCAATGAGAATTGACATAGACTTGAAGACCCAAGAAGACGAGAGGGCAATTCAAGTAGAATATGCAAAAGAAAGAGAGTATGCACGCAAAGAAAGAGAGTTTGCACGTAAAGAAAGGATTGAGAAGAAGGACCGAGAAACCATGGCCATGGATACAACCCATATGTCCCCTGAAACAAAACAATATTGGAAGTTAGAACGAAGGGATGTTATGAGAAGAAGACTTTTCCGTGACCAAGACGATGGACCTAGCAACACGGATTGGTTAAATAATGAAAATCATTAAGTTAATTCATGTATTTTATTTAATTAGTAGTAATTTTTAATTACTTGTATTGGTTTTATTTGAGTCATTAAAGAAAACATTCAATAAAACATCTTTTCATTCAAAATATTCCATACATCAAACAAAACATAATTAAAAATAAAAAAACCACAACCAAAGCATCCCTTAAAATAAAACATAACCTAAACATAATTAAAAGTAAAACTTCTTAACTTCACTTCATTCACCGTCATTGCCATTCACCGCCCATAAATGCTCCATCAAGTCAACTTGACGTCGTTCGTGAATATAAGACGATTGCATCACCGTATATCGATCAATCATACGGTCCATGAAACGGGCGTCCCTAACCAACGGGTCAGGTTCCAATAGTTCTCCACTTGGTCCCACGGGCCTTTCATAAACTCTTGTCAATGTCGTGTTTATGGGATCCGGTTCGTACACCTTTACAGCATCGTAATCATACTCATCCTCCACAATCATGTTATGAAGGATGATGCAAGTCATCATTATGCTCCTCAGCACCTCCTCATCAAGCATGCGCGCCGCACTCTAATAATAAGCCATCGGGCTTGGAGGATACCAAAACACCTCTCCACATCTTTTCTCAGAACCTTCTTGATAGGCAGCAAATAACTTTTGCTTCTCGGGATCGAGGATGGGAAATTGATTTCACAAATGTAGTCCACCTCGGGTAGATGCCATCCGCAAGATAATACGGGTCCTGGAAGACGGTATTGTTGATTTCGTAGGTGATTTTCGGCTGCACTGTCAAAACGTCGTTGAACACCGGTGATTGACCCAAAGACGCTCAAGTCGCTTTGAGATCCAGCAACTCAAGAAAGCATGCCAAACCCATGCATCAAATCCAGCAACGGCTTCAAGGATGATACTTTTTGCCCTTTTCGATTCCCATAGTCTCCTTGCCAAGCGGTTGGGCAATTTTTCCATTGCCGATTGCATGCAATCGATGGTATCAATCATTCCTGGAAATCCTCGAGCTTTGGCTTTTTGTAAAAGCCGGTGGAGGTCCATGGGCGTAGGTCTGCGCAGGTATTCCCCGGTGTACAGAGTTTCAACTGCGTCACAAAATCTTACCAAGCTCTCTAACGTAGTGGACTTCCCCATCCGGGAAATCTCATCCACCTGATCAGCAGATGCACCATACGCCAACATTCGTATAACAGCTGTAAGCTTTTGCTCGGGAAGAAGTCCCGCAACCCTAGCAGCATCACACTTTTGAACAAAGTAGTCATCATAGTTGCAAATAGCATGCATGATTTTATTGAACAAAAGGGTTGCATTCTATATCGCCTTCGAAAATCAACATCGAATACGAGAAGTTGGGATAAAATAATCTTCAATAAGATTCTTACCCCGAGAATGCCTATGTCTGTCCACATTCGGCCACGACCGACTTGTGAACCACGGCGGCTCTGGTTTTCTTCATCAAGCATTGCCACCGCTATGACAATTTGCTGATCTAAGTCTCTCTCGGGCCCTTTTGCCTGCAGCTCTTCTACGCCTTCTTTCTCTAGTTTCTCGCTCTTACCTATCCAAGATCTCGTCAATGTCTGACATTGAGAATGGAGTATGAATTCTAAAATATGAGAAATGAAAATATAGAGAAGAGCCTCTGGTTTGAGAATGGTGTGAGAGGTATGAGTGAGCCTCTTGTTTTATAGAAAAATTTAGGCAGATAGAGATGACACGTGGTGCGATTTTAGAGGGTGAAAATCTTATCCGAAATTTGAAATTCGGATGAAATGTTTTTGAAATTTGGAATTGAGATGAAATTTTTTGAAACTTGGAATTGAGATGAAATTTTTTTGAAATTTGGAATTGAGATGAAATTTTTTGAAATTTGAAATTCAAATGAAATTGATCTGAAATTTGAAATTGATTAAATTTTTTGAAATTTGGAATTCATATGAAATTTATCTCAAATTTGAAACCGAAAATCTTATCGACAAATTTTATCCGATTATGAGATATGAATTTTTAATAAATATTGACACGCATTTAATCGAAAAATCTTATCCGAAAATATTATCCAAATTAATTGTTTAGGTTACCAAAAAAAAAATAGTAGTTGCCCTTTGCCATGGCAACGGGTGAAAATGCACATTACTATTTGCAAGAGCAGCCACTATTCACGTGAATAGTAGCCCCTAGCTCCCCCTCCCCCTTGCCATGGCAACCCCCAACGGGTGGAGTTGCTAAATTGTAATTTCGAAACCACACCCATTTTCCTTGCATTTTTATTTGAAAAAGATTATGCAGAACATCAAAGTAAAAGATGCTAAAGTGGACCCTACACACTGATGAAAATAGTGTTTCTTTTTTTTTTTGAAAAAGAAAACCTAGAGCTTTACAGAATATCTCATCAGAAAGTTACATATGTATGTGGGAGAGAGAAACTTACAGAGGATACACCCAAGCAAGGAGAGGCCTGCAAAAAAAATCACAAACAACATGAAAACCTTATTACGTTAATATTAATTGTGAGAAAATTTGCTCAGCTCAACTCAACTCATTCTCATATAAATAAATATTTTTTTTTTTAAAGAACGAAAGATAAAGAAAAAAAAAGCATACCATGCAAGTAGAGTAAAGCATTGAAGCGCAAATTCAAGAAGCACAAAGCCCATCTCGGGCTTCAGCGTTTCTGCTTGGTCTCTCTGTCCTCCGGTGGGATTGGAATTTGAAAGACTTGACGAAGAGAGACTTGTGTCCGTACAGTGGGGAACTTAAAAACCTTAAACCTTAAAACCCAAGTTTCACTCTAGGGACTGGAGGGTCGAGCAGCCGCATTCAGCAATTGTAATTTGTACGGTGCTTGCTAGTGACAAATAACCCTCATGGTTTGATTTAATTACGAAATTGCCATGCTAGTGAAATGATATAAGAGCAACTCCACCCGTTAGGGCACTTCCAGCAGTGAAATCCTTGCCATGGCAAGGGGGGAGCTAGGGCAGCTACTATTCACGTAAATAGTGGCTGCCCTTGCAAAAAACAATGTGTGCTTCCAGCAGTTGTCATGGCAAAGGGCAAATACTATTCATTTTTTTGTTTATTTTATTTTTTTACATGGGATTAATTTTAGTTGTATATATGAAATTAATAATAATAAAATTGATATGTATGTATTAAAAAAATATTCTGAATTTTTTGAATTTTTTGAATTTTTAAATATTTTTACGTCACGACGTCAAAGAAAATGAATCTGACCTAGAAGCCGCCACATGGCACCAGCCTCGGGCCAGCACAAGGGCTCCCCGCCTTAGGGCCAGCCCAGCTCGTCGACCCCACCTCCCGCCAGGGGTTGCCGGAAGTGGCTTTAGGGGTTGCCATGGCAAGGGGGAAGGGGGGGAGCTAGGGGCTACTATTCACGTAAATAGTGGATGCCCTTGCAAATAGTAATGTGCATTTCCACCGTTGCCATGGCAAAGGGCAACTACTATTGATTTTTTGATTTTTTTTTTTTGGTAACCTAAACAATTAATTTGGATAATATTTTCGGATAAGATTTTTGGGTTCGTACGTGTCAATATTTATTAAAAAATTCATATCTCATAATTGGATAAAATTTGTGGATAAGATTTTCGGTTTCAAATTTCAGATAAATTTCATATGAATTCCAAATTTCAAAAAAATTTCATCTGAATTTCAAATTTCAGATAAATTTCATATGAATTCCAAATTTCAAAAAAATTTCATCTGAATTTCAAATTTCAAAGAAATTTCATTTGAATTTCAAATTTCAGATAAGATTTTCACCCTCTAAAATCGCGCCACGTGTCATCTCTATATGCCTAAATTTTCCTATAAAACCAGAGGCTCAGCTCATACCTCTCACACCATTCTCAAACCAGAGGCTCTTCTCTATATTTTCATTTCTCATATTTTAGAATTCATACTCCATTCTCAATGTCAGACATTGACGAGATCTTGGAGAGGCAAGAGCGAGAAACTAGAGAAAGAAGGTGTAGAAGAGCTGCAGGCAAAAGGGCGCAGAGAGACCTAGATCAGCAAATTGTCATAGCAGTGACAATGCTTGATGAAGAAAACCAGAGCCGTCGTGGTTCACAAGTCGGTCGTGACCCATGAACACGGCCTTAGTTCACAAGTCGGTCGTGGCCCAAAAATTTCAAAAAAGATGCTAAGGTGGAGGATGAGTATGATTACGATGCTGTAGAGGTGTACGAACCAGATCCCATGAACACGGCCTTGACAAGAGTTTATGAAAGTCCCGTGGGACCAAGTGGAGAACCATTGGAGCTTGACCCGTTGGTTAGGGACGCCCTTTTCATGGACCGTATGATTGATCGATATACGGTGATGCAATCGTCTTATATTCACGAACGACGTCAAGTTGACTTGATGGAGCATTTATGGGCGGTGAATGGCAATGACGGTGAATGAAGTGAAGTTAAGAAGTTTTAATTTTAATTATGTTTAGGTTATGTTTTATTTTAAGGGATGCTTTGGTTGTGGTTTTTTTATTTTAAATTATGTTTTGTTTGATGTATGGAATATTTTGAATGAAAAGATGTTTTATTGAATGTTTGCTTTAATGACTCAAATAAAACCAATACAAGTAGATAAAAATTACTACTAATTAAATAAAATACATGAATTACAACTATTGCAAACTAACTTAATGGTTTTCATTATTTAACCAATCCGTGTTGCTAGGTCCCTCGTCTTGGTCACGGAAAAGTCTTCTTCTCATAACATCTTTTCGTTCTAACTTCCAATATTGTTTTGTTTCAGGGGACATATGGGTTGTATCCATGGCCATGGTTTCTCGGTCCTTCTTCTCAATCCTTTCTTTGCGTGCAAACTCTCTTTCTTTGCGTGCATACTCTCTTTCTTTGCGTGCATACTCTCTTTCTTTTGCATATTCTACTTGAATTGCCCTCTCGTCTTCTTGGGTTTTCAAGTCTATGTCAATTCTCAAGGCACTTTGCCTTGCAATTTCCTCCAAAAATTTAGATGTATCATTACTCCTTCGCCTTCGCCTTCGCCTTCGCCTTCGCCTTCGCCTTCGCCTTCGCCTTCGCCTTCGCCTTCGCCTTCGCCTTCGCCTTCGCCTTCGCCTTCGCCTTCGCCTTCGCCTTCGCCTTCGCCTTCGCCTTCGCCTTCGCCGCTTTTCTGCCAATCGGCCTCGGGCCCTTTTCAATTGGTGAGTCTTCACTCATCGGGATTCCATAGGTGAATCCGATGCCGTTGAATCATGGAGCGGCGTCTCGTTCAACACGACGGCCGGGCCCGTGGGAATAATTTGGAATCTTTTACAATTCTTCACCACCTCCCAACATTGCTCATGGTTGAAAGTTTTTTCCCTTGCCCAATAGCACCAAACCACATTTGTGCTTGCATAATCTATTAAAAAAATAGAATGGAAATCAAGAAATATTTATAAAAAAATGGAAATGCAAGTTATGCAAGGCCCAAGTAAAATAAAAATGCAAATACAAGAAACATTAAAAAAATAGTGGAAATGCAAGAAACATTACAAATATTATGGAAATGCAAGAAACATTAAAAAAATTAGAGTTGCAACATACATTTCAAAAAACTATTAGAATTGCAAGAAACGTTAATTTTTATATTAGGGTTGCAACATACATTAAAAAAAAGTATTAGAAATGCACGAAGCATTAAAAAAAATGAGGACATTAAATTTAATAAAACAGAAATTACAAATAATATACCTCATCGCTAAGATTTTGGCCGCTTCGATGGTTGTCCATCGCTTTTGCCAACGCATCTCTCCATTTGCCCAACTCTTTATTCAAAAGCTTCCACCTACTAGCCAATGCCATTTCTGCATTTAATCGACCGGATCTTTCAAAAAATTCGGCATGAATTTTTTCCACATATGAGATAACTTCATCTCATTGCCCATGATCGGACAATGACTAACGTGGACCCAAGACTCACACAACAAAACATCTTCAATGGTTGACCATGGAACTCCGGCTTCAACGGATGATGCCATAAGATGGGAAATAAAAATGACACTTGAAAGTGAAGAAAATGTTGTGTAGAAAGTGAAAAATATTAGAAGGAGAAGAAAATATATGAGTATTTGGTGTTGAAAGTGAAGGATATTGGTTGGTATTTATAGAAAAATTGCATAATTTTTTTAGATTTTTTTGGCCCAAAATCACTGTAGCCGTTGGATTTTAAAAAAAATGATCGGAGCCACCACAGCGCGCCACGTGGCGTGTGGCCGTTACAAGATGGCGTCTTGCGTCGGCGCCAGACGCGAATTCAAATGCGCCAACGGTAAAAAAATTTGAACGCTGTCACGACGTCGCCCACTACCGGGCCTCGCTTCTTCCCCGCTGGCTTGCCCAGTTCACGTGGGTCCCGCTCGTTGCCGGGCTGCCCACTCCCGCTGAACGCCGATTTTGGGCTCGGGCAGTGGGTCCCGCCTCCCGCCTCGGGCTGCAACCGGTGGAGTTGCTCTAAGCACACAAAGACAATACTCACGAAGTAACCCCATTTGCATTTAGGTTAAGTGAAAAAGGAATTGACTTGTAGACCAGGTGTTCTTAGGCCATCTCCACCATGAGCTATATCCCAAATATAGCTCTAAAATAATGTAAAAACCATCTCCAGCCATGGGCTAAACAAAATTTTGGCTAAATTTGGAGGGCCACATTTGGCCCTTTAGCCCTCCAACCGGGCCACATTTAGCCTAGCTTTGGCCTAGGCCAAATTTTTTGTGGGTCCCATGCATGTGCTTTTCATATTGCACATTGAAATCCATCCACCTTTTTGTGGGCCCCATGCTTCTTAAAATAATAAAATATAGTCCTGCATGACTGTAGATGGAAAATTTTAGCCTTGTACTATTCTTTAAAAAATTAATATTTTGGAGGGCTAAATTTTTAGCACCGAACTACATTTAGCCCTATGACTGGAGATGGCCTTAGGTTCAAACCCCATGACACCCTTGTAGTGTGTGTGTGTGTGAGAAACCCCCTCCCTCTTGTAGTTTAGACTATCGCTTTTTGATAGATTTATATTTTGTACATTTAATCTATCTACATTTGCTTTGTTTTCATGTGAAATTGGTTGGTTTAATGTGTTTAGTGAAGATTTTGTAGGCATTCGTTCCTAGCAAAGGTTTGGAGCTAAAACTATGATTTTGGAAGCTTACGGGACCGAAATAGATAGAATTATCAACTCAACAAAATCTCAGCAATTCACTATGTCATTTTATCAAACACCTGGAGTGCATCTATGCAAGTGTCAATTATATCCACAACTCGGTCTCGGTGACCGATTGCAGAGAGATTGAGTTAGAAGATTTACCATCGCAATGAACCAAGCAACAAAGCCCATTATTTTGAAGAGTTCTTATTGCTTCCAAGTGCTTTGTCCAATGTGGGTAGCAAGGCTAGGAGCTTTAGAGTATCTGCGTGGCTGCCGCTTACAACCACGATTACAACGAATGCTTGAGCAAGATTCTGTCTTTGGTTGCCTTTTGAAATTGAACTCAACATCAATTGAGTGAAGTTTGGCGTTGGGCTCAATTAGCATGGCTGAGATGATGGGCCACTTCTGATCTTTATATAATGACAATGGTAGACATGGTGGAGTCATTTGGTTGGAAATGGAGTAGGCACATAAAGATAAAGATCTTGAGTTGAGATCTGTGCTTACTCAATTTCTCCATGATTTTAGAAAGCATCGAAGCCACATCCTTTCTCACAAAAGCCAACAAGCTGCGTATTACCTGTTTGACTTGGATAATTACCAAGTTTTTTTTTTTCTCCCAGCCTAATAAGGAATGGACGCCCGAGTCAAGCCAAAAGCCACACTCTTGTTAATATCGGCTGGACCAATTAAACCATAACCTATTTTCCTATTTTTTTCTACCCGGACCCAATCTCCTAAATTGACTTGCCGCTGCCTGTTATGTCCTTTTGATAATAGGTTTTGTTTTTTTCTAATATTCCTATTATTCCCCTAATTCCTAATCAAACTTATTTCCTTTATTTTTGGGAGAGTTCCTGTTGACATATAAATATTAAGCCTTAACCTAGGGGCTGGGGGTTCTGCTTCTTTGAATATTTTTCTCGAGACCACAGACCACAAAGGCACGAGAGAGAGTTTTTATGGAAAAGAAGACGACACAAGAAAAAGTTGCTGTTGTGCAGAGATCAAATCTTCAATTGGTTTTTCTTTCCTATGACACTTTTTATCATGGTTTTTATTAAAGTTGTCATGAATTAATTCCTTTTGCTAGGGCTACGATGTAGCTTAGCCATGAATACTCAATTTCTTTAGTCAATGTTAATTCCAAATATTTTTCCATGTTGAGTATCTATTACTATGCTTAATGCTTTGAATGTTTAGCCAACATTTAATTGATTTGATGCTAAATTGACGATAGGGATATCCAATTTGGGGCTACTTCTTGTAATAGATGCCATGGGTTACATGATTAAACAGGGATGTTTGTCATGACTTATGTAGTTGTTTTGCAGGTTTTCCGAGGAACTTAATGGGTTCTTATTATCTTAATTCATTACTAGGGATAGAGTGGGTTGGTAATAAGAATACTTTTGGTATAACCAGGGATGGAGTATCAAATAAAATAGGGCAAATCTACTGTCAACATGGAGAATAATTAAGATTAACATGCTAAGGGAATTGGGTAGAATTGGCTATGGTGAAATCGGAAGCTCTAGTGCTCTTATAACTTGAATCTCACAACCTTACTTTTCTACACCTGTTTTTATTCATTGTTTTTAGGTAATTAATCAATCAAATCTCATCATTCAATTGTTCAAATAAAGTCTTGGGTTAATCACAATTGGTACTTAGTAAATTAAATCACTCTTCGTGGGAACGATACTTTACTTATTTCTATATTACTTGTGCGGATTGTACGCTTGCAATAAAAGTCACAACACTTTTATTAAAAAAAAGAGGTTAAGTGATTCAATTTGATATAACCGAGTTTTTTGAGACAAGCAATATTGGGGATAGGGAATTCAAACACAGAATCTCGGGTGCATAAGTAACTGCTCTTAACCACTTGAGCTTCAAACCCATTGCATTTGAGTAGATTGTGTAATCTTTAATAACTTGTTTATTTATTTTCTTCATAAGGCTTAACTTGTTTACCAAACAGGTTAAAAGGTTCAGTCATCTCATGCGATTAGCATAACACAATTATTGGTGCATTACACAAATTGTGCCATGTTACTCGTTTTATAAAGCGCTAACATGATTTGGTTAAACGGATCATGTTCTTGCAAACTCATATCCTCTAAAACTCATCATAGCTTAACATGACAAGAACACGACCCGTTGATACAAATTACTACCCCTACAAAACACAGAAGAGAAACCCAGCCATTTTGTTTTTTGTGTCAGAAAAACGCTTCTCTAGGTCCAGGCAATGTCCTTCAAGTTTCCTACAAAGAGAAAGACAGAGCAGAAAGAAACACTAGCACACATCTTTCAAAATAGGATCTTGGTGAGTTATGTGAACTACCAACTCTACCTCTCCACAACCTGCATTCTAGTTGATAAACGCTCCCAGTGCTTCCTTCGATTAAGATGAGATGCCATGTCAAACTCAGTATAGCAGCTTACATCACAAACTTTGCACCATAGAGGGGGATCGTTCTTCCATTGCAATATATCTGCATTCTGCTGTTGTTCTTGCACTTTGTCCTTGTGCTTCTTCCCATTAAGATGAGATGCCAAGTGAATCTTACCAGAGCAGCCCACGCTACAAATTTTGCACCATAGAGGTGGCTCATTCTTCCTTGGATTCTGCGGTTCTTGCACATTTTCCTTGTGCTTCCTTCCATTGAGATGGGATGCCATGTTAATCTCAGAGCAGCGCACACGACAAATATTGCACCATAGAGGTGGATCGTTCTTCCTTGGAGCCTCATTTGCGTCTTGTTGTTTTTGTTCTTGCACATTTTCCTTATGCTTCCTACCATTAAGATGAGACAACAAGTCAATCTGACCACAGCAGCCCACACGACAAATATTGCACCACAGACGGAACCCTTCATCCTTATAACTTCATTTGGGTTATGCTGCTGGCCTTGCACGTTTTCCTTAAAATTTATAATAATGTTCCTTTTGAGTCCATCCCTGGATACACCCTCTGCTGGCTTCTCTTTAGATTCATCAGAAGTTTTCGTAACTGAAGCTGGAATAGTATTTTCATGGCCTTGCACCATTTCATTAATAATAACCTTAGGTTTCCTCTCTTCCAATACCAGATCCAAAGTTGCTTCACTTGGAGTCGTTACATCACACAGAGCACGAGTCAACTCTTTCTGGACTTCTACCGAAGACTCAAGAACTTCTCTACCCGTTGCAACCTCCATAGCCTTTACTTTAGTCTCCATGGCCGCAAATGTACTGTTTTCAATCTGAGTAAGTGTGGGCTCTGCCTCGCTCTTTATTTTTAGTGTGTCATATGCAGCCTTATGTTTTTGACAGTCTAGCTGGGAATTAACAGTTGTACCACTTTGGGTGGTTACCCGACTGATGGCACAAGTCCATTCATTCTGGGATTTCTTTGAAAGTGGAGTGTTCAGAACTTCTCTATCAGCTGCGACCTCCATGGCTTTTTCTTTAGTCTCCCTAGAAGTATATTTGCTGTTTTCAGTCCCAGTGAGATTAGGCTCTGCCTGACTAACCTACAAATGCAATGAAAATGAGCTTCAAAAAGAAAATTGTTGCTCAATTGTTTCCACTCTTTACGGCTGAAGCATTAGTTCAACTAACATCATCATAGTATCCGATATTTAATATCTTTCTTCACCAAATTTTACCCACTTACCTTGCAAGCAATAGTTTCCAAAGCTTCAGGTACATTCTCCTTTACATATCTCTCCCCCTCAGCACGAAACAGCAACTCCTTCCTTCGCTCGTTGAACCAGTTGGTAACAATTTGGGAGTCCATGGTGAGGCATGGACAGACAAGGTGTTTATAGACATAAAAGGCACCATCAAAATGAGGCATCACCAACCAGAAGACAATCATTATCCTAATGTATGGCCACAGCGTGAGCCTGACATGTCCAGAATTGGCAAATAGGAAACATAAATAGATGAAACCAATATTGTAACGAAATAGCCTCATTATAATAAAATATTGAAAAGCTGTAATGAATTTCAGCATTTTATCCAAAAGGACTTCAACTGATGTTTAACTAGGTAGATTTTTAATTTCTATAATTCTGAACACACAAGATGAAAAGTTTAAAAAGAAAAGGATACGAAACGAAGTTTCCTTACAGACATTTTTTTTCTGAAAAACATGAGTGATACGTGAGATTTGGTGAAACAAATACAATCTGAAGCTGAATGACAAATTACATGTATCTGATCTTTTTGAAATGAATTAGAAAAAAGCAATGAAAAGAAAATTTGAAATAATGCTAAACTTTTAGGCATGTCTTCATCCACATCTAAACAGAGCATGGTTTCTTCACATCGTCTGTGGAACTATTACAACTAAAAATAAAATTTGGCTGAAAGTTTAACTGATTCTCTTTCCTAGCTACAAAATCAATGGTTCAAATTTTGATTTCTTTTATGTACTTGGCAAACAAAAAGAGCAAATTATTGAATTAAATGAAACAGGAGAATTACCATTCTAGGAGCTTCAAAAAAGTATTTTGAAAGAGCAAAATCAATGAGAAGACAACCCAATAAGTATTCAACTTCTGATTATCTGAAATGGAATTCGTTTCAATCGCCTTAATGGAACAAAATCTGTCAAAAAGAAAAACAATCATCAAAGAATACATCATCATCATTGTATCAACATGAACAATAGAGCCTTAAGCCTATGGAAAAACCCCATTTCAAAATCTTTAAATCAAAGGTCACATTATTATTATTATCCTCTTCATCATCATGATCAAAATAACTATAATGATACACATAAAAAATAAAAAATAAAACGTTTTACAGAGTATCTCATCATCAGAAGAGCTAGATATGTATGTGTGGAAGAGAGGCTTACAGAGGATAGACCAAAGCAAGGAGAGGCCTACAATTAAATCACAAACAACATGAAAACTTATCATATTTTGAGAAAATTTGCTCAACTCAAATGTACCAAGGTTTTTCATTAATTCTCAGAGTCAGAGAGAAAGCATACCATGCAAGAACATCAAAGCATTGAAGAAGAGAAATTCCAAGAAGACCCACAAAACCCATCTTGAGTTTCAGCTTCTCTGTCCTCTGGGATTGGAATTTGAAAGTCTTGAGGAGAAAGAAAGACTCCTTGTGAACCAGAGAAATGCTTGTGTCCGTACAGTGCCTTAATGAGTAAGTTTCACTTGGCCTGGAGAGTCGAGCAGCCACCTATTGGAGATCCACTCACATGACAGGCACGTGGGGTTTTTTAAAATGAAGGGGAACCGGTTGTTTTGGGGTAACCGGTTAAAAGAAGGAAAAAATATCACGCGCCCTCGATTTCTTCCATCGTCTTCTTGAACCTTCATCTGCCAAAACCAAAAAGCTCTCAAACTAGGGGAAGGGATATCGATCTCAATCTGTCGAATCCTTCTCTCCTGCCATCGTTTCAATTCGTCTGGGTTTCATGCCCTAAGGTTGGCAATTGTTTGTCCTTTTGTGATTTTGGGACTGGTTTTGAAATGGGATGTTTCTTGAATTTGTGGTTTATTTGCTTTTGTACTGGGATTTTTGGATTTGTTTCGTTACTTATGACATTTTTGTGTTTTCTTTCTTCTGGGACTTGTTTCGAAATGGGTTATCTTGGATTTTTGTCATCCTCAAGTGCAAGTATTAGCATAATATCCTTCCATTTTGAGGGAAGTTTTGTTACAATAATCTTATATTTTAAGATAACAAATTGTATGTGTTGTTCCGAACAGGGGTGAATCCACATTGGAGCAAGGAGGGTCAAGTGACCCCTGCAAACCAAAAATCATGGCTTGGGGAGAAGAAATGTGATCCCTGCAATGGCTGCATGGTTAGCCAAAGAAACAGAGGAAGAGGTAGAAAAAGGAGGAAAAAAAAAGAGGGAGAGAGGAAGAAGAAAAAGGAAAAGAGAAAGAGAAGAAAGAAAAAGAGAGAAGGAACAAAAAAAAGAGGGAGAGAGAGAGAGAGTGATGGCGACTTGGGAAGAAGAAGGAAAAGAAATTTTGTCGGACTTTAACTAACATATGCTTTTCGAGAAATTTTAGCATGCGTGAAGAATTTGAAATTTTTTTCCTTCCTTGGAAACTACATACCCGTTATATATATACGTTTAGTTATATAAATTTACAACAGCAATATGTTTTACTTCAATGGTTCAAGGGCTCGTGTGCAGATTGGAGGTATAGGGTTCGAACCCCCTTGGAGCATTCTTATTCTATTTTTTATGCTTTAATTAATTAATAATGATTGTTGTATGTTCGTAGTTTTTGTTTGCTTTAATTAAGTAATAAAGGTTTTTTTGGTTAATTAGTTTAGTTTTTGTGTTAGTTTAGTTTTTTTGGTTATTATATTTAGCTAGTCTAGTTTTTGTGTTAATTTTCTTCACTTTTTTTTAAAGTAATCATTTGAGTTTTTCACATATTTTTGTCCTGCAGCTGCAACATTTATAAATTTTCTTAGTAGGGTGATAAGTTTAAAGTTGCTTATTTTAGGCATTGAATATTTGTAAGATTGGTTAATAATAATATATTAAATCTTTGTAAATTGGTTAATAATAATATGGTGCATTTTAAATTTGTCTAAAAAAAATTGTGAGCTTTTATACATTGACCCCCAAAGGAGAAATTCTTGGATCCGCCACTGGTTTCGAATGTTGTATGCCAAAAGAATTTCACTCTCTTGCTTTCTTTAAGTACACAACTGGTGTAGATTTAAGGGAAAAACCGCTCAATGCCACTCACATCCAAACTTAATATGCAAATATCACATTTACCTACATATTTTGCAAATACAACCTATAAATAAATACTTATTGTCCATTTATTGCCCACACTTTTGCTCAATTTTTGTTCTCTCTCACCTCTCTCTCCCTCCCGGTGCTCTGTCGGTCGCTCCGCAAAACCCATCTCATCCTCTCATCTCTCTCTTCTGAATCGCGAAACCCCCCCTCGACCCCATCTTCTAGGTCTGTCTTCCGAATCACCTAAGGTCGCAGCTGCTTGCAACCTCGAAGCTCAACTCCATCGCCGACCTCCAATAGGTTGTCTTCTAGGTCTCTCATTGTTGATTTCTTTGGTTTCCTACATTTAGTGTTGGTCATTTTCTTAATCCTTGTGGGTTTCTTTGAAATTGGTTTTATTTTGATTGCTCTGGGTTATGTGTTTTGAATCTTCATATTCATCCATCTGGGTTTTTACCAAATGAGTTTAGATTGCTCTAAATATATGAATCTTGAAACTTGGGATTTTCCATTTCATGTAGTAGATTTGTTTTGTCTGATTTTGATGATTCCTTATTTGAAACAATAAATGGGTTTGTTCTTTGTCGATTGATTCTTGCATTTGATTTGTGATTTTCTTGTTTACTGCTGTTGTTTTGCAGTTTTATTGATGTTGTATTGTTGTTTTTTTGCTGTTGTATTGCCTGTTTATTGTAATTTTATTCCCGTTTTATTGTGGTTTGAATGGTTTTGGCTGTCTCTGTTGATTTATGCAATTGGGTTCTGTGTTTTTTTGTTGTTTCCTTTCATCCAAAGAAGGAAAATTGTAGGTATTCATTTATAGTCTCTACATTAGCTACATGACTCTTTATAGTTTGCTTTTGCAATTGTAGTAGCTTTTTTATGTTTCTAGTTTGTACACAGATAGCCATTTATGCTGCTATACAGGCAGAGTCCATAATTTTTCTTTTGTTGTTCCATTTGTATTGTATTTCATATGTTATCTTTTTGTTACATAGATGTATATCAGTATGGTGATGAGTAGATTTTAGGAGGAATTGATGCAGTTGGGCTAGTTCTTTTAGCCTTTTCTCCCAAATCCTGTATCAAGTTGATCCCTAGGGCATGAAATCCCTTTGACACTTGGGTGGTGTTTGGTTTCTGGATGGAATGTAATTCAGATTTGGTAAAATGGAATGTAGATAAGAGTGGAGTGTGGAGAGAGTTCGAGAGTAGATAAGAAACTGAAATTTGGTAAAGCGTGCAATTGGTATTATTTTACATTTCGGGGGATTGACAGTTGATGGGAATGCCCATTTCATTCCAAAGTTTAATCCAATAAACCAAACATTGTCTTATAGATAGCATTATAAATGAAAGTGATGTATCAAATGGGATTTCTGGCACTTTTGAGCAAACCTTATGGAAAGCAAAATATAAGATAAGGAAATGAGATCAACAGCTTCTGGTAGCTAGATGGAATTTGTATGTTTTCTGTCATGGCACACATTGGTGAATATACAACTTATGTATTGAATATCAGGTGTCTATTGCCCCTCTATTATACTGTTATCACTTATATATCTCGTGCTTATTGCCTTGATCTGCCTCTATATTGTGTGTTTATTGCTTGTTATTATGTATATACATATATTTCATTGTCGGTAATAAGTTGATAAAATTCACGGCACAGTAGTTTTGCCTTATCACGGGGCTAAGGTTCGGAAACCTCTCATTCATTCCGATTGCGACTAACGAAAACTGCTCATTGAAGAAGAAATACTTCTGCAACAATAAAGATGTGACCCTATCGGAACTAGAGTGACAGGACCCGACCCGAATCCCCCTCGGGACCCACGCCGGATCCTGTGGTGTTTCCGACATTTAACCCATGTCGGGCCCGCTCACTAATTAAACTACCATCCTTTCCTTAAAGTACGGAAAAGATGGCGGGACTCTGCCGAAAATCCGGCAGAGTCTCCTCTGAAAAAGGGACTTTACCAAAACTTCTTCACCCTGTTAAAAACAACGAAACAACACCAACTGCAGCACGCACAAAGTAAAAGCACACGGTTTACACACTAGGCCTCCGGCCTTGAATCCAACCCTAAACGGGCGATAACAGAGCAATCTAAGAATTCTCTTTAGTTTTACAACCAAAGTATAAGTTTAACTGAAAGCAATACAGATAGAAGTGCCCTCTGAGTACAGGGCTCGGGAATACAAGTCTTGGCTCGGGTACTCGGCTCGATCGAACTACTGCACTGGCGCAAAATGGAAGATTGTGAGTGGACAAAAACAAAGTTTTATCATAAATGAAATCGACATACTATCCCCACCGTTTCAAAACGATGTCGAAACATGCAATTAAATCATTTATATACGTAAGTGATTGAAATCCAAGAATCCAAATAATTTCAACATAAAGCCAATAATATCCCATAATAGACTGACCTCTTTCCAATGCTAAGAATCCCCTCTTTCAACGCATGTCATAGTCCCGACAAACGAGGAAGAGTTTTTACCCAAATATTAAGAGGACTAGTATAAATAAATAATATAAGTAATATAATTAAATAGATAAATAGATAAACAAATACATATATATATATATAAATAGGTACCCGTAGGTAAGAGACTACTATACCAATTTGTACAGGAAACAATCCAACACGGGGATTGTTGGTGACCACATGGAGAAAAATGCCTTTACAACCACGTGGCCAGGGAATAAGCCGTCCCAAATGGGGACTAACTCCCAGACACGCACGTAAGAAATTACCTCAATAGTGTGCGGCTGAATAAAGTCCTACGCTGCAACACTGCGGCAGTGGCCTACAAGAACACCCCGCCAAGGGTGAACCGGTTCCGTTATCCTTTAACCTTTACGTAACCAAGTAACCGGGAGGTACATAGGTGGTGCTAATAGCACTCTAACAAAAACACATATTCCCTGACATACCCTAAATCCCAGGGTATTCAAACCGTACTCCAAAACTTGAACACAAGACCACACGGACATTGGTGACGGCCAACATCCGACACGAAAATATATAATTAAAATCATAGTCAAAAATAACCAATCATATTCGAATAAGTAAATCAGAATCCAACATACTTATAAACAATTAAATATAACCTCAATATCCCAAATAAACCATATATATAAAATTCAATAATTAAATCCGCATAAAATCCACAATTCAATTGAATAAGTTCATATGCATAGTTTTTCAATCTTTAAAAATAATGCCGATTCAAAACAATGTCCACTCACAAGTAATCCCACTGTTGCTTGACCCCGAGAGGGTCACACTGCTTGTGAACCTCGAGCCCGAGTACCTATTACGGAATACGAGGAATAAGTCAACAAAAGTCAACCGCAATTGAATTTAAATTCAAATCCTAATTCCCGGGGTTTAAAGTGTACGTGAGACGTTCGGGGAGGTTCTAGGGTTAAGTAAACTTCATGGCAGGTCAAACCACTTCGGAAGACTAAAAGTCAACCGTGCGGTCAAGCGCCCGATCTGGTCAACCGGCCCGCGGGGTCCACGGACTCCAATCTTCGATTCGAAAGTTCCTACGAGTTCTACACGGCTTACTGAACCTATCCTGAAAGTTTGGTCACGATCGAACGGTCGGATTGCTCACGATCGCACGATCGGACGGTTATTGGATATCCTAACCTAGGGTTAATGGATTGGAGTATCCGGACTCCAATCCTTGATCCGACAGTTTCTACACAGTCCTAGAAATACGGGAACTACGTAGCTGAGTTTGGGTTTGATCCGACGGTTCGAACACGTCGAACCCGGTTACGCGCAATAGGCGCACACCCGCTCGACATCCGAACGACGTCCAATTGAAATCCGAAAACACCGACGCGCTCGGGACGACACGAGGAGCGCATCGTAACAAAATGTGGCACCACTACAGTGCCCACGCGCCGCCACACGCCGCCGCGCGTGGGTGTGTTGAGTAATTCCGTCACCGGAAAAACTCGTCACCGCCGCTCACCGCCTAGGCTATAGCTTCCCCCAACCCCGAGCATTTTACCCTACGGTGGCAACCCTCCCAAGGCAGAATCGGCCGGAATTTCGTTTTGAAATCCGCCAAAGCGGGTTCGGATCGAACGTCCTAGGGTCAGAATCGATCAAAACCAAGTATGCGAGATAGCTTAAGGAGGTTGAGGAGGTGGAGAAGCATACCTGGATCGCCGGAGTTGGCTGCCGGAATCGCCGGAACAAAGCCGTGAAGAACCGGCTTAAACCAGTCGATACCGCCGCCAATCTCGAGGTTTCCGGCCGGGAAAAGGGGTGGGACGTGGCCGGGGCTTCGAGCCGGTTCTAATGGCACCGGTGCCGTGCCTTGCCGTGCTCAGGTGAGAGAGATTCGAAGAGAGAGAGAGTCGGGGTCGAGAGAGGAGAGAGACGGAAGAGAGAGAGAGGGTGGCGGGTGTCCGACGCGTGACGCGTCGATCGGGTAGTTTTAGGGTTTTCTCCAAAAATCAAAATACCCAAAATGCCCTTTTGAGTTCGGACCTCGGATCGGGACGTGCCGCCCGGCTACGGACTCGTTTCGACGAGCCCGTCGCAATGGCGCGGTCGGTTTCGTGAAATTCTAAACGGATAAAAATGTGACCTTCACGACTCTAACCTTAGGGGCAAAACCGTAATTTCACATAATTAATTAAATTAATTTAATTTAATTAAAATTTAGGTCACGGATGTTACATAGAGGGGGGAAAAGAGATGCATTTGGTAGCATGTAGTTGGCTTTTATTACCTTTCACTTTGATGAACAATGTGCTATGTCTAAACCAATTGCGGTGCTGCTATATAGTTTTGATATTTTTCAATTAGGCAATTAGTATATGGAAGGTTCTTTTATAATATGGAAATTGAATTTTTTCACTGAACTGCTATTAATTGATTATAGTCTTCACTTTGGGCTTCAATTTGGGCTTCAATTTCTTCATATTTTCGAGATCTCTCTTTAGGTTTATTTGGCTTGACTAGAAAGCTGGTATTTGACAGATTCTTGGTGAAAATAATTTATACAGTTTTTCTTAATCTTATATGCTTGTTCGTTTAATTTCAGTATGTGAAAAATGGGAAAAAGAAGGAATTTTACACCCAAACGCAATTGGACAAGGTTCGAGATGAATGGGCATATCATGTCCTAGAGTGGATTTGAGTTTGAACATTCTCCTTGTTGTTTTGGTAGTTTTTTACCTATATATGTATGGATGAAGGATGAATTTTGGTTTAATGTCAGAAGAAGATTAACGGAACCTATATATGTATTTTTTTTTTATGTTCATTGCAATATATATGAAATGGATGTGATGCCTTTATATTTTGAGATAGAAAGTAAGTAAAAAGTGATGTGAAATATGGAAATTGCTTACATTTTATTGATAAAAACAATGTCTATTGTGTATAACAACCGAAATTAAAAATGAAAAACAACATCAGCACTTTAAGAGAACCGAAGCCTATAATAAGAAAGGTCAATAATATTTGTGGAAAGTCAAACCATTTGGTGGCTTTACACTTCAGCATAACAAAAAAAAACGAAGGCATAGACCATAATTTGCCACAACAGTAGCATCTTTTTTGATGTGGTAAGTCATAACATGCATCAATAATAACAAAACCCTTGAAGCTATAATGGATATTTAAGCATAAATTCTAATATATTTCCTGATGCTGTTAAAGGTTTAAGGCATCGGGGGTCAACGCTTTTTTGGCACATGTTAAATACTTACACATCGGAGATTATGTAAATAGTGTTGCCGTAAATTACCTTTAGCGACGGATGATATCTCCTGCGTATGACTATATCATACGCATCGGTTCCCAATGCTTTGGGTTTTGAGTACCTTTAGCAACAAATATTATCCGAAGCTAAATGTCATTTTTTACATAGTGTATGATTGGGGGTACACCTAGGTGGAGAGTATTATGAGATTTGAGATGTTTTAAACGGAAATTAATGATTTTATCTTAGATACTTATTGGTGAAGGCTTTAATACATATTTTCAGATTTATGAGGCAAAAGATTGAGAGTTTATAAAGTTAAGGACTTTATACCATTCATAACTATTTTCTTAAGTCATGAGTTCATTTGTAACTGTGAAAGTTCGAGGCATGTTTTATTTAACCCATTGATATGGATATAAAGGTTTTCACGTGGACAATGTTGTTTTACTAATTTTCCTAAATTTCTACTCATTAGTAATAATTTACTATATAAATATACACATGTAATGGATTGAAGATTGTTTTGCAATCAATATGTTTTGGTTTCGATTCCAGTTGATTGATTACAGTTAGAAGAATTTAATACTAGAAAATGTGAAGGAATATTCAATCCATGTGCTTATATAGTTGACGGTGGAATAGAAAGTAAGGGGTGACTTATTATTCTATTTTTGGTTTGAACTTAGTTTCTTGAAAGAAGAACTATGTGTGGCTTGATCCCAACTATGTGTGGCTTGATCCCGCAGAAAAGGTACGTAGACAACCTATGTTAACCTAGGTGCAGCCGCAAAAATTAAACTGTTGAGTTATGCTTGAAATGAGTTTAGTTTGAAACCCGTTTGTTAGTTGGGCCAATTTTGATTAACCGTTTAATTCTGGTTTATAACAAAGTGATTGTTTGTTTTGATTATGTTATGCGGGCCTGAGGCCTATTTGAACCACTAATTGAATTGCATATGGACGAGATTCTTGAATGCTAAATGATTGGGAATTTTAACTGCATATTACAGGCGATAAAGAAAAATTCATATCCTTAATTTTATTATATAAAAAAAAAGGCATGAGATAAATTGAAAATTGGGTACAAGTTGAAGGGGTAAATCAACAATTTAGCCATGTTTAATGGTTTTTGTGGGCATATATCGTATATTTCATCTTTTGTAGCATGATTGAAAGCCTAAAACATTGTTGAACCTGCAGTTGTAGTTATTTTTCATAGCGTCATGCAATTGCATATACCTATGCAATTTGATAGCACATGTGTGCATTTCTCAGTATACAATATGCAATTGCAAATACCTGTATGCAATTTCGTAGCGTATGTGTGTAATTCTCATTTTACAATATGCAATTGCATATATATATGCAATTTCGTAGTATATGTTTAAAATTCTTAGTTACAATATGCAATTGCATTCCGCCCTTCTTTTGGTTTTTAACTTTTTTCTTTTTTACTAGAAGGCTCATTGGCTCACACTCTTATAATGTATGCAAAGATCACCAAATTTCCTCTTTTTGGCTAGAGGGCCTTTTTTTGTGTGTGTTCATTTGCATGACAATACGGATAATCTACTACTACCTAAAAGCTATAGAAAATTAAATGTGATATCATCTATTTTCTCTAACCAAGACTGCAAGTCACATAGATAAGAAATACGATCTCAAAAATGAAACAGAAACAAAGAAAACACATAACCTAAAATATTTTGTAAAACATTTAGCTCAATTTATAACTTGTAGAGTACACAAATGTTAGCCCCTAAATATTAGGCTCTCTGAAGAAGGTAAGAATCGCACCAAGTATGCATGAAAAGTTCAAGTGAGCATACACCTTCCTGCAAATGAGAGGGAGGTAGAGAGGGATTATATAAGCACTGATGGTATCTTAAAACATAGATTTCAAAGTAACAAAAATGCACTTTTCTTAACTTCCCTTTTCCTGAATCGTTAGCCAGAGCAACCAATATATAGCAGTTACGGCAATCACAGCAACCAATACCAATCATGAACATCACATTTGAACCATACACTTATATATTTAGCAATAAAAGCTTTGAAATGGTAATGGCAACCCAAGACATTGAGCTCCATTGTGAGGTCATGATCTCCATCTCGGATATACGAACATCGGCCATCGTGTTAGGAAGCTTTTCCCTCATAACATCCATCAGCTTTTCAGGTGATTAAGTTGGTCTCTTGAAAGCCTTTAAAAAAACCACATTGGGAATTCACACCTTCCTAAAAACGATTGCACAAGAAAAACATAGCCAATTTCCAATTGCCAATGCTAATTAAAATCATGGAGTATTCAAGATTACAAACCAGAAGCACGGTGATTGCAGAGCAGAAGAGCCACGTCATAGAAACTGCTACCTATTAGGAAAAAACAAAAACAAAAACAAAACTTGACTCAATAGCATAAACATACCACCAATTTATGTAATTCTTTCAAAAAAAATGTTAGCTGAGATTGTTGGGTTTTGCTTTTAGAATACCCTGACGAAAAACCCACTTTAAAGAATCTAATTTCCAAATCATATTAAGCTTCAATCATAAACAACACTATGCATCCAAAAGCATAAAAAGTATATGAAGAAATCTGGAGAGAGAGTATGAAAACATGAGTTTACGAGAACTTACATAACTATACCTTTTTCACGATGAGCTTTTATTCAATTTAGACATGTGAAAACTCTAAACTTGGATTCCCAAATTAAATTTCTTTGTTTTGTCATTTAATTCACACTATTAACAAGAAAGATTACGCAAGCAGTCAATTGGAGTTTCTCTTTCATACCAATTTCCTTCGGTGCTACACTCGCCAACCGTTGCCATTTTTTGCATTCCGGAAGTTACCTGCAAAATGTTTATAAATCAAAATTAAGAAAGAATACCGATTAAAACCAAATTGGGAAGAAAGCTAAAAAAACACACTGAGAAATGACAACAATTTGTAACCGGCGGCCTAAAGGAGGAGTTGGAAAGCATTGAACTTTCCACTCTCGGTTGCACCCTTTGCAGCCAAAAAGATAAGAAGGATCAACCCACAAATTGAGAATTGGAGTTTCGTATACATTTAGTTTTATTTTTGCCAATTATTTCACAGAGAGAGAGAGAGAGAGAGATTACGTGGGAAGCAGGTGAGAAAGTGAAGCCTAGTGTGCAGGAAGCCATCGTTGTGCGTTGGCCGCTGCGTTATCCTCCACTTCGATCTTAGGTTTAGAGTTTTAGCAGTTCTTGTATAAATGTCCGATGGCTGTTGCATCTGGGAAGGCAGAGGTGAGACGCCCATATTCTGATTTGGGGACATAGATGAGGATTGGATTTACAAAGAGAGAGAGAGAGAGAGAGAGAGAGAGAGAGAGATCGATCGCAGAGATAAGCAGCGAGGGCTTCCGCCGGCGTTCGTCGAAGCTTTTTCTTTGTTTTCTCAGTCACGTGTATGTCACGTGATAATTACTAAGAAAGTGCTCAACAGGTCTTCAGGTCATCCAATCTCAGCCCTTCATTTTTAAAATGCAATATTGGCCCTTGGATGACTGGCTGCACGGTACCCTTAATATACCACAGAATTTTCACACCTTAGGCCCCGTTTGGTTCACGGAACGGATTTGAGAGGAAATCACTTCCCATGTCATTTCCCAAGGGATGAGAATGGAAGATTCATTTCCCACGTTTGGTAATGTCGGGAAAGTAATCCGAATATTTCACTTTGTTTCCTTTCCCATGTTTGTTTTGAGTAGGAATGGAAAACAAAGTTTGTATAATTTTCCAATTATACCCATATTAAATCAAATAAAAAAAGAAAGCCTTTAATGATACATTGTAATTCTAAATTGTTCATGAGGACAAAATAGTCATGACAAATGTGCATTGAATGTTGGCTCATTTTCCAAAACTTTCCCATGATGAGGGAAATCAAAACCCAAGTTGAGAGGAAGGCTTCACTTTCCCCCCTACTTTCCTATGTGCTAGGCAACCATTTCCCATGCCCGGATTTACCAAATATGGGAAAGCAATTGATTTTCCATCCCCAAGCCTCCTTTCCCATGAACCAAACGGGGCCTTATAGTAATTGTACGCTGCTTGGTGGAAAACACCGTTGTTTCATCTCAAGTACAAAAACAATTTTTGCTTTCTTTCTATTTTTTCTTTAATTGTGTGAGGATGGGAATTCGAACTTGATTTGAGTTCTAATACAAATATACGGAAGAGCTAAAACTATTTGAGAGTGCTTTTGAAAGAGCTAAAAACATTTATGATTGTGTTTCGCAGAAAAATTTAATAGTGTGTATGCGTCATAAAAATGCTTTTTGAAAAAGTAGCGTTTTTGAAAAAGTACTTGTCAGATTTCAATGAACCACTTAATACTTGGATCTTTAACAAAAATTTCAAAGCACTAAAAATTAGCGTAAGTGCTTCTTATATAAACATTCCCGAATGGGCTGAAAAGATTTCATATTAAGAATTGGTTAAGGAAAATATTTGGCAAAAAAAAAAGACTTCTAATATCAGCCTTTTTGCCCTTCCTATCATCTACTTAAAAATTTGACATGTCCCTCCAATGAACTCAACTCAACTCTGTTAATCCTATTAAAATGTTCAAATTTTTTTTTTTTAAAAAAAAAAAGAGAATGCACTTTGACATTAGGTACCATCCTCTCCCTTACACTTTTACAAACAAAACTTGAGTTTTTGTTCTCCAACCTCACAAACTCACAGCAAAAGTAAAAATTTTTCTTTTTCTTCCTCTCACTCAGGGCTAGCCTGGGGTAGTGCTTGGGTGCCATCGCACAAGGCCTCAATTTTTAAAGCCCCTAATTTTATTTTTTCTTCAAAAAATGACAAAAATGTCCTTCACACAAGACAAAATGTTAAAATGGTCCATACCCTCCAAAATTGGACAAATCAATCTAGTCATTGTCCAACAGTGACCCAAGAGTTGTTCACATATATACAGGGAGTTTCAGTTGAGGGATCCCTTAAATAACTTATTTGAGGGACACCTTTGTAGGGCCCACTATGTATTGTATTTCACTAATCCAAATAATCTATTTTGTAGATACTCATTCAAAGATCATCTCTACAAAAAATCACTTGAATCCGATATCATTTGACTACTCAATTGAATTATTGAAATTTTAATACTTTCTTGAAGCACTGTGTTCATTGATTTTGTAGGCCACAATTGGATATCAAAACGGTTTCCGATTTGTCTAATTTTTTGCAAGGATGATCTATGAATGTAGACTTAAAAAATTGATGGTTTGGATTGTTGAAAAACATTTGTACGGGACCCTTAAGGATATCCCTCAAATAAAATTATTTGAGAGATCCTTCAATAGAAAAGGACTGTATATATATACATAGAAATTCTCCTATTTGGACGTCCGTACATAATTATCGTGTGGACGCCATGTATTTTCTAATACCCCACCGTGCTTTCCTCCTTGTTTACAATGGCATCCGCACAATAATAACGTGCGAACATCCGGATGAGAGAATAATTATATATATATAAAAACTGAAAGATTAGTTAGCAAATGGATTTGACGAATAAATTTGATGACTCTAGCGTTATTACAGCCAACATAATTAGCGGAACTAATGATCTCCATTACCAGAACTAAAAAAATAAACGCCTTTGTGAAAATTATAATGATCTCCATTAGTGGAACTAAAAAAACAAAAACAAAACAAAAGATCCCAGCGCGATTTGCATGGGTGTATCCTGCCTTATGCTGCTTTGAGTAATAATGCTTTCTAGTTCCATTCTTGCTGCTCCTATACAATTGTGATGCAAATTCAGCCTTTGAAGAATGGAAAAATCGAAATCCTAATTCCATGCAAGTCTGGTAATTCTTTTACGCGTAGGATGAGAAGCGTAAAAGAATTAATAGACCTGTATGGAATATAAATGGATTGAGTTATGCTTTTCAGGTATGATTTAGTTCAAACTTAGTGTTTGTAAAATTTAAGTTCGTAATTACGTACTGACTTTGATAATCTATTTGGTGTAGATTTGGACTTATGAATTAATTGCTGAATTGGGAATTCCCCCCTTAAATATTGTAAGCAGATCGAGGAACCTACATTAGTCCCTCAAATTTGCTGGTGGGAATCCACAGATAAAGTGCCTGAGTTTAGAAAGCTAAATGCTTATATATTTCAAAGCAAACAGATGTGTAGTTAATAATTTATTTCAATAGTATGTTGGTTTCATGAGTAAAGCTGTTTAGTATTGTGTATGACCTGTTAGCTCTATATTTTTGATAGCTTGTTATACTGCGCCTTTTACGACCAAGTGCATCAGAGATGAGCCAACCGTATTGGAGTTGGGGATCAGATGTTCCTGAATGTGATGCACCTAGTGTAGCCTCGCGGGTATGTAAGGATCTTGATGAGTTAAACTTTGTTGTGCAGCAGTTGAGGAATGAGGTTGCAGTATTGCACCGTGAGAAAGGTGAGCTGGATGAGAGAGTTTTACGCTTGGAAAAGTATACCAGTTATGCAGACACGAGGAAGACTGAGGATGCTGGAGAGGAGAGTCATAAAACTGAGGATGGTGGAGTAGCCGAATCGATAGAGGAGTTTGTACAAAATGAGAAAGAAGAGGTGCAATATACACCCCCGAATATAAATTGGGATGATCTAGATGTGGTGTGTGTCACCCTTGTTAAATTTCTTACGAATCCTCCTCGAAAGATTGAGATGTCCATTGCGGAGGGTGATTGTGGTGATGATGTTATAGTTGGAGTCCAGCAAAAGAGGGGTCGAGAAAGAGTGAGACTCTTTGGCCTATGATGAAGAGACGAAGGGCAGTGGTAAGGGAAACTCCATGGCAAGGTCGGGAGATTCCCAATATTTCGGAGGACACAATTAGTGACCCCCTAAGGCCAGTTTCTCGTGATTCCCTTCTGGAGGTGGCAAAATTCTGCTAGGAATGGAGACAAGAAGAAAGGTATGTTCCCTTTGCCCGTCCTTAGTGAAATGTAAATGGTTTATTATGATTACTTATTGAGTTATTGGTGAAACGGATTTGATAATAATAATGATTGACAAATATAGTTCACATGTGCGCTTATGTGGAGAAGAAGGTATGGAAGGTTCGCATAACTTCTTTGTTCGGTTGCTGACCATGGACGATTGGTTGGATGACTCAGTAAGCATTGATTGATTTGGGATTTTGTCGAAGTATCCATGCTATATAGTGAATTATTGATTTAATAATGGAAACAACCCTTTTATGTAGAACATTGACATGACTTTACTTTTGCTACAAGAGCGGCACAACAGCTCTAGCAAGTGGATGGGTTTTGATTGGACGATACTGGACACCACTTTTCAGGTCTGTATTATTTCATAATTATGCATTGTTATTTGGTAAATTTGGTATCCGTTATGATGTATAACTCGTGTGCCGCTATGCAGAAATGTGCTACCTTATATTACATTCAAATGAAGGCGTATATGGGAAAGGAGGACAGGAAGCATAACAAGGGTCTACTGGGAATGGTCAAGGGTGAAGAGCCTAAGTTGGCTAAATCTTGGTCGTCTGTGAATCACGTTTTTATGCACTTCAACCTACAAAGGTAGAAGCATTGGATCTTACTTGTTTTCAATTTTAAAAAAGTGTGACATAAGGGCATATGATTCAAAAATAGATCTGTGTAGAACCTAAGCCATCCAATGGGTAGTGCAGCCGGTTGCGAAAATGTTGCCCCGGTTGTTAGAGGAAGTGAGATATATTGGCGACAGTCTTATTTGAAAAAGTGAGTGACCAGTTAATCTCGTAATGGATACACCCCAAAAAGTTGGCGGGTGAGTACAAAGGCAGAAGCATTGGATATTCCACCTAAACACATTGTCTTATTAAATTAATTTGTTGTGCAATGAATCACAGCTTTTTCGCTATGTTTCAGGGGCGACTGTGGAATGTACGTCCTGAAATACTACGAGTTTTTGACCTCAAATGTTGACCTAGCCAAAATTTCCCATAACGCCATGCGCTTCTTTCAGTTAAAGCTTGCTTTACAGTTGTTGCAGGGATATTGGTAGCTGTGTGGGTGTGGTATAGACAATATGAAGTTGCAAAGTTTTTAACTAGATGGATGTAGTAAAGACAATATGAACTTGCAAAGTTTGTAACTGGGTGGGTGTAGTATATGAACTTGCAAAGTTTTAACTGGGTGGGTGGTTTGTAATTATGTAGGTAATAGTTGTTGAACTGAAAAGGGTTTTCTATTATGTTCAAATACAAGCTATATGAAACCCTCAACACATATTGTTGATACTATGTTGAACCCGAAACCCTAAATGGTGCATGAAAAGAAATATGTTTACATTAAATGGATAAAGGCAAAACGCATAAACAAAGTGGCATAAATACGAATGTATCTTGTTTAGAGCAAACACAATTGTGAGAGCCAGAGAGCCAGAGAGCCAGAGCTTAAGAGAGATTCAGAGCGAGTGAAAGGCACAACCAGAGAGAAAAATCGAGAGTGAGAGTGAGAAGGAGAGAATCTAGAGCGAGGGTGAGGAAATCAAGGCAAAACAACTCCAAATCGATGGCAGCCACAGTGAATGCGAAGGAGATGGCGACTTTAGAGATGTGATAGAATGAGAGAGGGAGGGTTTGAACCAAGTGAGGTCCAGATAGGGAGAGGTCGAGATAGATGTGAACTTTTCATCGAGAGGGGGAAATTTAGAAGATTGGCGCGTGTCATGAAAATTTAGCTATGAGAAACAACTTAAGTGAAACAATATTTAGCGTGGTTTGGATCAACGTTGCTTAGTCTTGACAACCAACGTGCTTTTGAAATATATTTTTATAAACCACCTTATTAGATATCCTACGACGTTGCTTATATAACCACTGACGTGATTTGTACCCAATTTTAAAACAACGACACGATATTCAGATTTCGACATCTTTTAGGTGATGTGATTTTGCAATATTGGCACAGTGAAAAATCCTAACACGCAATTTGCATGGGCATATCCTGCATTGTGGTGCTTTGAGTAATAATGCTTTCTACTAGGGGTGGGCATATGGACCGTATAATTGGACAATCGAAACAAACCGGGCCGAGAAAAACTGAAAAAAAATTGTGTTGACCAAAAAGTCAACTCCAGTGCAAAAAACTGAATCGGACCGGTGCTGTCCGGTTTCGGTTCCGGTTCTCCTCATAAAAAAACTGAACCGCATCGTACCGGACCGTGAATTATTAAATATATATTCATTTATACATATAATACAAATGGCATTATATGATTGGTGGTTGCAACGAGTTAACATACACCTTGATGCACTCGATTTCAGCCTTTAAGAGACTTAGGTCAATCTCTCTCTCTCTCTCTCTATCCATCTCTCATTTTCTCCGCCTCTCTTCAGTCACGAACGAAAGATCGCGCTTCCTCACTCTCTCCGCAGTCACGACTGACAATCGCGCCTCCTCTCTCTCAGACTCAGTCACGACGCACGTCGCCGTCGCCATCGACGTTCCTCTCGTCGCTGCTCCTTTTCTTAGCAGGTTTGCTTTTGTTTCCAACCAGCGTACTTGATAGAAACTGAAATAATATATGAAGGAGAGTATGAAATGCCTGTAAGAATTGACGGTTTTAAGTTTTTGTGGTTCTTGCGGTTTTGTATTTCTGGTATTTCTGGTTCCTTGTGGTTTTGTTTTGTGGTTCTTCTGGTTTTGTATTTCTGGTTCTTGTGGTTGTCTAATTTATCATCTTCTTCTGGTTCAGTTTAGCTGCAAGACATGCCTGTAAGAATTGACGGTTTTAAGTTTTTGCTGGTAGTTAACCCAAATTGGGAGAAGTATGAAATGGTTGTTAAACAGGAGTTATATAATTTATAACTTGTTTACTTGCTAATTTCGTAAATATAATAATTATACTTTCACTTTATCTTGTATTAATAACCCAAATATGATTATATATTGGTTAAGATGAGAAAAGAAAAATGCTGATAGCATCATACCATGTTATTGTTCTGGTGTGGTTTTTTTAAAAAAAAAAAAATGAAACAAGAAAAACGCAGTAACATTGGGCCCTATATGCATCCTTTTACAGACAAATTCAAAAATATAAAAATAGTAAAAAGAATTTGACACATACCTGATATTTTCCATATATAGGAATGTTTATTTTATCTTTTTGGCCAAACCCTAGGACTGTCATAATATCTTGATTCTCCACTAGGTGTCGTTGTGTGTCTGAGATGATTGCTGTCTAAATTACAGTGAGAGTTTTCAGGCAGAAAAAAAAACAGCAATTAGATTTTCATAAACCAAAAAAAAAACATGACATTTTATTTCTCATTAAATTCGAACCTAGGACATGCCAACCTATATTTGTTTTTTGTTTTGTTTAAAGCATCATATAGAATTTATATAATTTTTTATATAACTTTACATTAGATTTAATTTCTTCTGGTTTTTGGGGTTTGGGATTTATTGGTGTTGTTTTTAACTTCACCTTGGTGTAGTTGATCTGAAATTGGAGAATGGTTTTTTGATTGAGCCAGCTTTGCACAAAAACCGGACCGGACTGCACCGTATGAACAGTACCGGTCCAGTTCCGGTTTAGGCCTAGAACCGGCACCGGACCGGACCGTGCCCAGGCCTAGTTTAAATAATTTGAATCTTCTTTAGGGCAAGCTGGTCACAGGTTTATGGTTTCTTAGGAAATGGCTGTTCGTGAAAATTAAAGTAGTTTTCTTAAATGAGTTTCTATTGTACTTGATTTTTGGAATATTTTTGACGATTTTATACTGCAAGTATTGTGTAGCTTGACGATTTTAGAGTATTTCGATGGATGCTGTGCTATTGAAAGCACTATTTTTTGATTATGATTAAACTTTGTCTTTTATTTCACATTTTTAGGGACGTTTTCTGAACTTTATGATACAAGAAGTGAACCTATAGAATGGGCATTGATTCTGGAACTTGTAATCCACAAATTGTGTGCCAACACAAAAAAAGAAGGATATCTTTGAACACTGGCATTTCGTTATGTGAGACATTTAGTCCTCTTGAAGCTTCCTTACCCTATTTACCAACTTTAGAAGAAGCTGATTACTATACACAGCCCTCTTTGAAGGAATTGGCTGCTCGAGAATATACAGATCCTGGTTTTTCTAGTCGAGTTTTGGACTTTACAGTTGGAAGATTCGGTTATGGATCCATCAAATATCTTGGGAAGACTGACATTAGGAGATTGGAATTAGATAAAATTGTGAAGTTCCGCAGACATGAGGTTATTGTATATGAAGATGAAACTGCCAAACCTTTGGTTGGCCAAGGCCTTAACAAGCCTGCGGAAGTAACTTTAGTGCTACAAACAAGACCATCAAATATGGATAAGAGACAGAAAGGTAATAGTGTGAAAAAATTGAGGAAGATTGCGGAGGGACAAGGAGCACAGTTTATTTCGTTTAATCCAGAAAATGGGGAATGGAAATTTTTTGTTCACCATTTCAGCAGATTTGGATTGAGTGAAGATGATGAAGAAGACATCATGATGGAAGATGCTGCTGCAGCTCAAGATCTTGTGGAAATGAACCATGGTGAGATTTCTGATGCTGATGAAGAAACCCAAATGGATCCCACTGGAATTGTGCTTTCGCATTCTCTTCCTGCTCATCTTGGGCTTGACCCTGTAAAGATGAAAGAAATGAGAATGTTGATGTTTCCTGATGGGGAAGAGGAATCTGAGGAGTTGAATCAAGTACCTGCACATTATAATCCATCCTTTGGTAGAGAATACATAAGACCTCCTTTACAAAATACTTCTCAGAGGATGAGTGACAGATCTACTCCACCACCTGTTCGAAAAACCCCATTGGCATTGCTCGAGTATAAGCATGGTAGTTTTGACTCAAACTCTCCTGGGGCCATTCTAATGGCCCAAGAAAATAAGGTCGTGCCTCCAAAGATACTAAAAGAAGGTTTTAAGCTTGATCTCAAGCATGAAACACCAGTAACTAAAATACATTGTCGCAACATAGTTGATGCAGGTCTGTTGATGGGTAGGTCATTTCGAGTAGGATGGGGTCCAAATGGAACCCTAGTCCATGCTGGAACACCTGTAGGGGGTACTGGTTCTCAAATGATGTTATCATCCACAATCAATTTAGAGAAGGTTGCTATTGACAATGTTGTTAGGGATGAAAATAACAAAGTTAGAGAGGAACTTATTGACATGGCTATTGATTCTCCACTAGATTTTCACATGGGATTACTTCATCAGACAGAAGAGATTGAAGTTGGATCCTTCAACCTAAGGCTGCAGAAGGTTGTCTCTAATCGCTTGATGCTTTCAGAGATTTGCAGGAGCTATGTAGATATTATTGAAAAGCAGCTGGAAGTTCCTAGGCTATCTTCCTCTGCTCGTTTGGTTTTGACACACCAAATAATGATTTGGGAACTGATAAAAATTCTTTTTTCTGATAGGGAAAATGATGGGAAAATGAAATCTTTGGGTGCTGATAATGAGGAAGAAATGGTGCAGGATGTAAAGGAAGCTTCTCAAGAAGTCGACCTGGAAGCATTACCTCTTATTCGGAGGGCAGAGTTTAGTTATTGGTTGCAAGAGAATGTATGCCATCGAGTACAAGAAAAATTGAGCTCCTTGAATGAGTCCAGTCATCTGGAATACATACTATTACTTCTGAGTGGGCGCCAATTGGATGCAGCTGTGGAACTGGCTGCTTCTCGGGGAGATGTGAGATTGGCTTGTTTGTTAAGTCAGGCTGGAGGGTCCATAGTCAATCGTTCTGACATGGCTCAACAGCTTGATCGTTGGAGGATCAATGGGCTGGATTTCAGTTTCATTGAGAAAGACAGGATAAGGCTTTATGAGTTGCTTGCTGGTAATATTGACAGTGCTTTTGTTGATGTTAAAGTTGATTGGAAGAGGTTTCTAGGGTTATTGATGTGGTATCAATTAGCACCTAGCACCTCATTGCCCACTGTTTTTCGCACTTATCAACATCTTCTTGACGAGGGTAAGGCTCCATACCCTGTTCCAATTTACATTGATGAAGGACTGGTAGAAGAGTCTGAGAATTTTAATGCGGTAAAACGTTGTGACCTATCATATTATCTTATGCGGCTTCATGCCAGTGAAGAAAGTGAAGTTGGCTTTCTAAAGAGCATGCTCAGTGCCTTTTCATCAACACATGATCCGCTTGATTACCATATGATCTGGCATCAGCGTGCAGTGTTGGAAGCAGTTGGGGCTATCAGCTCTAAGGATCTTCATGTTCTTGACATGGGATTTGTTTCCCAGCTGTTGTGTCTTGGGAAATGTCATTGGGCCATCTATGTGGTCCTTCACATGCCCCATTGTGAAGATTTTCCATATGCCCATGCTAATCTTATTCGGGAAATCTTGTTCCAATATTGTGAATCCTGGAGTTCTCAAGAATCACAACTCCAAGCCATTGAGAACTTGGGTATTCCTAAGGCATGGCTTCATGAGGCTATGGTATGTCATATTTTTTTTCATCTTTCTGATTCAATCTATACCAAACTCCATTGTGGCTCCCTCTATCCTCTTAGCATACTTAGAACATAAATCTTGTTTAACAAAAATGATGAGCTTGGTAGCTTGTTGGCAATGGTCGACTCTATATTCAGTTTGAAACCCTTATCCGAGTTTAAAATGGTTTGTTATTACAATTACTCTTACTTTAAAACTCCTGTAAGTTTCAGTCTTTTCATCTTATTTTGAAATTTCATAAGGGTCCATTTGGATGGAAGGATTTTAAATGAGATATTTGGATTTGACTTGTCAATGCAAATTGCTTTATTGGATTTTCAAATATTAATATCTTATGCTCATAAAATCCTTACATAAATTTGTTTATTTTATAAATTTGAGGGATTTCAAATAACATTTTTTCCCTCTGTCTTGAATAATCAAATTTATATTTGGATTTAACTAATGATCCAAACGAAAAACTCAAATTTAAATCCCTCATTTAAAGTCTTCCATCCAAATAGACCCTAAATTTGCAAACCAAAGATTATGAAGCAAGATTTTGAAATCCTATGCTTCATATTTTTCTTTTCTATTTCTGGGGACTTGGGAGTCTTTCTTTGAGAAAAAATCTATTGGCTACCAGTCTGCTGCTGTTGACTTTTATTTTCTTCAGGTTCACAAGTCATGTAACATAGTAAGACAAAACATCGGTGATTTGTTCAGGGATATTGTTTATCTAAACCTCCCTTTTCAACTTCTATGCACTAGGTGAAACTTAATATATCATGCGATAACAAATGTTCTGAATTGCTGATAGAGGCAATAGGATGTCTGCCCATTCTCATCACCATTTCTAACATACAAATCATGGAATGTTCCGAATTGCTGATATAGGCAATAAGATTATCATTGTCATATATATACAACCCATATGAGGCTGGAACTTATCAATTTCCAGTTTTTGAATCCCAGGATTTGGGGTTCCCTGTGATGATTCTCATCTAAAGATCACAGTTTAAGCTTCCTAGCTAAAAATTTGATGTCTGATGTTCTCGATTAATTTATCTGTGGTTACTTATACGAAAGTCTCGGAAATGGAATTGGAATTCTGTCTTCCAACTTACGGAGCATATTATTCTGTTGGTGAATGACTAATATTTTTCTGGATTGCAGGCTGTTTATTTCAATTACTATGGGGATCTTGCAAAGGCCCTTGAACACTTTCTTCAATGTGCAAATTGGCAGAAAGCACATACTATTTTCGTAACTTCTGTTGCCCACAAATTATTCTTGTCTGGTATGAATTAATAACTTCTATGTTCCATTTAGTGTCATTATGTATTTTCTTAAGTTTCTGGACATACGTTGATGGAATCACTATGAGGAATCTGTTATAGAAAAATATACTTTTCATTCCGTTTCTAAGTGTATGCATGTAGCTTGAACAGTTTATAATCGTTAGCATTCTACACGATAATTGAGTATCATTGGACCTAGTGAATCTATAAGCAGGTAGTTGATTTGTTTAGGGAAAATGTACCTTTAACTGATTTGATTTACAAAGTTAATATTTTAACTAATCACTCACTCGATCTGGACCACAGTTGCTTCAGTTGATATTAATGTATAAATTTTTTTTCATGCAGCTGAACACTCAGAGATATGGAGGCTTGCAACTTCCATGGAGGACCACAAATCAGAAATTGACAATTGGGACCTGGGAGCTGGGATTTATATTTCATTCTATCTAATTAGAAGTTCATTGCAGGAAGCGGACAATACCATGAATGAACTGGTATGGCATATTATTCTATATGATATGGCTGTTATTTTAAATATTGGGTAGATCTGCATCAATAGGCAACCTGCAATATATTAACTAGCAATTGCATTGTTTTAAACACCAAAGCTTGGTTTGCTCTATTGCTAGGTTTTTGTTTCTCATAATTTAAGGCTTAAGCTGGAACACGTTGTGCCTAACAGTTATACTTAAGTTTGACTGATTGGCTTGGCTTAGGCTGTCTAAATGTGGCTCAGAGTCAGATAATAAAGTAATTGAATATACAACATCTCTCCAAAATGAAAATATATTGCATCTGTGCAATGGTATGCCTGCCTTGATAGAGTGGGTCTTTACTAGTAATATTGGGCCAGATGCTGATGCACTTCTTGCTCTTCCTATTGTACTTATCTTGGTAGTAGGAGGCTAACAAGATGAGCATGAATGAAGATAAGGAAATAGCTTAAAGCCTTATTACTAAATGGATATATAGCCCCATTTTTTGCTACTGTACTAAAAAGAACTTAATTGTTATTGCTAAATCTTTGGGTAATTGACTCCATGCTACAAGATCTTTATCATGTCGGAAAGGATTTGAACAAGTGATGATATTTTTATCTTGTGAAATACAATGGAGAATGACAAACTCAAACTAGACCCAACCTTGATGCCATATTCTCAAATATTAATTGTGATAGTCATTTGGTCATTCTTTTGAAATGAGTGCTGAGCACTGTGTAATGTTTACTGCAGGATTCTCTTGAAAGCAAAAATTCTGCATGTAAAGAGTTTCTTGGTCAGTTAAACCAGTCTTTGGCTGTTTGGGGTGTCCAGCTACCAGTTGACGTGAGGTATGCTCAACAATCCTTGACTCAGATGTTTGGTTTTATTCAGACACTTTAACTTATGTTTGTTAGTGA
Source organism: Prunus padus (assembly GCA_024362665.1). Taxonomy (NCBI): domain Eukaryota; kingdom Viridiplantae; phylum Streptophyta; class Magnoliopsida; order Rosales; family Rosaceae; genus Prunus; species Prunus padus. The sequence continues at coordinate 10,215,332 of JANFAM010000006.1, read as the reverse complement.
TATAATATATTAACTTTTGTTTTATTATTGTTGAGACCTCTCCACATGACGCCTGTTTATTATAAGGTGGTATAGCTCTACAGTTATGAAATTTACGTATTTACCAATGTGTTACAGGGTAGTGTATTCAAAGATGGCAGATGAGATATGCAATTTGCTTTTATCTGATATTGGAGATGGCCCAACACGAGATGTTCAATTAAGTTGTTTTGACACCGTTTTTAGTGCTCCCATTCCTGAAGACCTTCGCACAAGTCATTTGCAAGATGCACTGTCTCTCTTTACTTGCTTTCTTTCAGAGGTTGCTACATAAGTTTTCCCCTTTTTGCAAGGCAGTTTGTTCCAGTTGAAATTATAAAATCCTCGCAAGCTCTTATTTTTGCTTCAACAGCAATCTGTACTGAGTTGTGTTGTTCTGGAGACGCATAGTTCATGTATGTTATTTTACAGAAAAGCTAGAACTGATGCTGTACTGAGTTGTGCTTTTCTACCCCCGATTTCCAGTTGTATCAGCTGTAGCTTCTTTCATTTTAGTTGAACATGTAGGGTAGCTCATGGTTTAAAGATTCGGATTCTAGGGATTGTCCTGTGAGCTCTTAGCTGGGAGTAAGATCAGTCTTCGCCTCCATGGTGTTCTGCTCAATTGTGAGATTTTAATTATAAGTCCCTAACAAAATTTAATTGTACTCGAGAGCCTGTATCACTTAGACTTAAACATTGAGGTCCCTCGTTGAACGTAACTTACAAAATGTCTAACGTACATTTGAAAATGGCTAACATACTTATTTGTGATTAATTTCAGTTTGGCATGCTGCATTTGTACCTGGCATGTTTGTTATGCACTCTCAATTTTAACAATTAACTCCGTTGTTAAACAAAAAAATATCCTATATTCATAAATTTTTTGCAATGCAACTCCGTCATTAAAAATCCATTAAACAAAAGAATTAGATCAGTTACATCTAAAGCTAAATGGACCTTCTAAATGACACATCATCACTTCACAGATTTTTTGACATCAAATTTTTTGATTAAATTTTTTGACATCAAAGGTAGTAATGGAGCCATTTTGCAAAAAATTTACGCACGCTAAACTGACACCATCTTGGGACATACCCATGCCTATGACCACTGGGATGCACATGCAATTTGCACAAATCAGAACAGAAAATGATTATCCAGTGCTTCGCGGCACTACAATGCTCCCTTGTTCCCCACCATCCAACCGTCCGTTTAGTCCCGAGATCATCTCTCCAACTCCATCATCATCAACCATAACAAGAAGGGGAGCTTTATCCGCTGCTTTAATCTCCACCACATTATTCCGCTGCATTAATCTTCAAAGTGCTCCATAGCTGAATTCTCAGAACTCCCAAACTCTGACGGTGTCAAGGCTTTGGAGCTATGCCTCTGTGACGGTGACGTACTCGCGGACGGCGACCAAGTTATCTTTCTCTCCGATATGCATGATAAATTTGTATTTATATATATATATATATATATATATATATATATATATATATATATATATATATATATATATATATATATATCAGGATCAGAGGACACAAAAAAAAACCCACACATTTATACGCACTTTTGTAACCCTCGGATGAAATCAGTTTTAATGGCTAGGATGACCCATAATGCAAGTAACATGTTATATGAAAGAAACATATTCTCTCTCCTCTCTCCTCATAATGCATAGATTCATGAACTGGGTGGGTGGTAAACACCAAGGTTAGGGGTTGATGGGTATGTGGCTATGTTGCTTTTTGATTTCCATATATCAAAACAAGCTTGGCTAATTTACATGGTTGTGGCTGTACACAATGTTTGATGTAATCTTTGAAATTTAAGCTAGCCAGTAATTTCACTTGTTTTCAAGCAGTTTGGCTGTAATTTGCTGATTTTTTTTTCCGGTCAAGTTGTTGGATGCTTTTCTGTTCAGAACAAAAGGAACTCTATATTTTTGGCTTTTGCAGCATTTAAACTACAATATTATTGAAGACAGAACAAATGGCATAAAAGAGTACAATGTGCACACTTTGTGCCTTGAAAAACTTCTTATTTTCGATTGAGAATTAAGATTTGTGGGACAATTTGATGCCTAGCTACCTGAAGGCCTCTTGCAGTGATTGAAATGCATTTGTAGAAATCTAAATATGTATACTTTGATTGTGAAGGTTGCTGTTCATTACTGTGGAAGGTTGGCAGCGAAACAAGGATGGCGCTTTGACTCGACATATGATCACAAAGATGAAAATGGTGAACCGATTCCTATTGTATTCGTTATTGGGTCTGGGAAAGTAAGTCCTCAATAATAAATTTGGAACTTTATTAAACTACTGTCCGAATCTCTTCATAGCACTTATTAAACCACTTTCTTAATGAAATATATTCATTTCCCTTAAAAGCTTAACCAGATTTTAACAACTATAATATTGTATGGTAAATGGCATTATGTCTGTTTAGCCTTTTGGAGGCTTCCCTTCTCTTCTATCTTTAGAAATGTTTTTACCCTTCTGTTTGAACTGTCAAGATTTGGGAGACTCTCTTCATATTGTTGTTGCAAACGCATATGCAGGTCATTTCAGGAATTGAAACTGCTGTGAAATTTATGAAAGTGGTGGCGTTCGTAGAGTTGTTATATCGCCATCACAAGGGTATCTGTTGTCTGCATGGGCACACTTGGGTTTAAAGTAAAAACACAGAGAGAGAGAGAGAGAGAGAGAGAGAGAGAGAGAGATGTTTTAATTTCTCAAAAGTTTTTTAGAGCTATTTTATTATAGAGAAAGTTATACAAAATTCCCATTCATGTTAACACATGTAGCACCAGCACTTTTTGCCTTTGGGCCCATCAGCACGGCAAAGTCCCATCTTTGCTTTCTCTCCTTTGCATTTTTTGTCACACTCTGGGTGGGCTGTGCAGGTGGTCATCGACTTGCTCGCCTGCTTGCATCCTCTTCCTCCTTCTGCCACTGGTATTTCTGTATATTATCACAAAAAAAAAAAAATTAGTTTCTTAATTTCTTATATTCTTCTTAATTATACAGCTTTGTAAGACTAACAACAAAACAAAGAAGGTATATTTGGGATGTCATGTCTAATAAAATTAGTGACATTATTATGAACTTTGGGGGTTCGTATGAATTGTCTTGCAGTGCAAGAAAGGATTTAATATCAACTTTTCGAGTTGATAAGGTTTTGAAGATCACTCACCCATGGAAGCAACGAGAAGGAGAGCAATTAGCAGAACAACTGTGGTGCTGGAGCCAATGGATTTTGTCATCTCTGAAGAGTTTAGGATTGAAAGTGGTTGGATTCGAGAATTTCCAATCCAACTAGCAACCCTATTATTGGGAATGCAAGTGAGGTCTAGCTTCCAATTTATAGTTGGAAGTTGTCCCTTTGTTTAGGTTTTTGCAGAAAATAAGGCACGGATTTATAGCTGCCTTTTCTTATTTTTAATAGTGGAAAAATAGAAATTAGACACAGTCAATTACTATTCTTATGGGTTTAGTTGTGATGGCGTAATGGGCCTTACTCCTCAAAATGCATATATTACATGTAGATAGAAACTAGTAAGAAAAAAGACGATAAGAAATAAACATGCAAGCAAGAACTCCAAAATCATCAATTGCAAATCTTAATTTCTAAGTGTCTTTGATCTCTTAATATTTCGATATTGATCCGACATTATAAAGTATAACCTATTGAATAATATATAGAAAATCTAAATATATAGACCAACAAAATCCCCAATTGATAATTCATACAAGTAAGCAAGAACACCATGATCAATTGCAAATTTTGTTTGATAATTCATAATTCTTAATTGTAAATCCCTAATTGATACTTCAAAAACCCTAAACAATCTCCAAAATTTCAAAATCCACACATTTAAAGTAGAAAAGAAGAAGAAGAATTGAAGATTACCGTAGTTTGCTTTAATTAACTTTTCAAGAATGACATAGGTTTGTTAATGGATTTTATTTGGCTAGGATGGGGTTGTCACGTGTGGGTTAGTCTTTTTTCCTCTTTTTTATTTTGTTGGTCAGACTTCTTGTGGGGTTAGTTAATGGGAATTTATTTGTGTGGGATGAGTGTGTGTGTGGTGGGGCTTGCTTGGGCGGGCTGGGGTATTATTTTAGGCTAAAAAAAATCAAGTCACCTAGGCTACAACCTAGGTTAGCCTCGACGTAGGACTGTCCCTGAGTCTGCCATAACTGAATTCTCAGAACTCCCAAACTCCGACGGAGTCAAGGCTTTAGAACTTCGCCTCGTTGACGGCAAAGTATCCATTGACGACGACCAAGTTATCTTTCTCTCCAATATACATGATATATATATATATATATATATATATATATATATATATATATATATATATGCGGATCCGTGGCACCATATTTTTGACACAAGTTTTAGGGAGGTTTTGTTTTTAGCCAACCAAAACTTTCATAATTTGGAAAAGGCCAATGTAGTTGTTTTGTTTCAATCCAAAACAACTAAATTTATTGGCCTTTTCCTAAGAAAAAAATTCTCCTTTGGCCTTTTCCTAAATAATTTTACTTTCTTTGACAAAGAGCATGATTACCTTGCCCTCCCATGGAAGTCCCCCCAAATTCGTTCTGATTCTGAGTGGAGATAAAGTTTATGTGTTTTCTGATCCTCACGAGTCCATGTCCCGTGGGTATTTTCTCAAACTCAATATGCATTGCTTTGTTTCGATCTATATTATCAATTGCATATTACTAGCAGTAGGCAAATGGAGATTTTTGGCAAATCAAGGCTATGGAGGAGATTACCAAAGCTGGGCAAGGAGGAAGGGAGATAAAAAAAAACCACACATTTATACAAATTTTTTTAACCCTTATATGAAATCAGTTTTAATGGCTAGGATGGTGATCGGTGCATAATTACATATCATTTTGTACCCTTCTAACTTATGATTTGGTTATGTTTTTGAGTTAAACTTGTGCTTTTAATTTATTTTGTGTTTGTTTCAGTGTAATAAGCTTATGACTCACTAAATGCATTTTGGAGACAAGTTAGCTCAAAACGGTGTATGCAGATCAGTCAACTTCACGGATTGGACTGTACTTGCTCAGGAAGAACCAGATAATGAACCATACGTCATTGGAAAGATACGGAAGTCTAGTTTCTGAAGAATTTTACGGTTCATGATTCCGAGTCTTCTAGATGAAGTTATGCAAGTTTGGGCAACTTAAGGTCAAATTCGGCAGCATCTGCGTTACTGGGCCAAAAATGACTTTTGAAGGCCTTCCCGATTTTTCCTTGAGTTGGGCTGCATATGCTTAGAAAGATAAGACAAAGAGCTTCAAGATCCATATTTTTCCAGATTTGTTAGAGTGAATGAACAAGCCCAAATTGAGCCCACAAGCTGACTGCAAATTGCTTGGTCATGATTAGCTATGCATGTGCTATTGTTGATAGTTCTTGGTTATGATTAGCTATGCATGTGCTATTGTTGATAGTGGGGAAGAAGCATGTTTATTTGTCATAATTGAAGTAGGTTGTGTAAGAAATAAAGAAAGCAAAAGCATCAAGTGGGAACTAGCCAAATGATGAAAGGAGATGGATGCTCATGTGAACTTGAGGTGGCTATGCAACTTGTTGTCAAAAGAAGAATATTGGCATGTGAGTTTGATGCTTTCCTTCTCCTATAAATAGGAGGCTTGGCTAACCTTCAAACACACCCCAAGGGGGGGAGCTCTCAAACATCTCTCTAGAGCTCCTCTCCCTTCTCTCCCTCAAATTCTCTTAGTTTTCTTTTTAGTTCTCAATTGTTGTAACAAAACCATTTTGCTTTTTAGTTGTAATTTATTTTCCATTGTAATGTAATTTCTTTTCTTTAGTTTTCAAGTTTAATTAGCTTCCAAGTTTCAATTATAGTTCTTGTTCTTATTCATTATGCTTATAAGTTAATATGCTTGTTTGAATGAGTGATCACCATTAAAACTTGTATGTTAGCTATCTTGGTTTGAATTAAGAGTAGACACCATGCATTAATTCAAATTGAACTATGAATAGAAAGAGTATGTATGGACATTCGACAACATGGATTAGATACATGCTTGGTTGTTTAAAACATTCTTCTTTGCTTAATGGATTTCTAATGCTTAATTTAGGTTCGACAAGAAGGATCTAATTAGGGAATTAGGAATACAAGGTTAGGGCCAAACACCATGACTTAATCATACTTTAGCTAGAATCAATCTGAGAATATAAACTGAACTTGGTAACTAATTTGCTTGAGTTAATTTCTTTTCTTTCTTTCTTGTTTTATTTATTCTCTTTTGGTTTTCTATTTTGTGCAGGGAATCAAATTGAATCAATCTATCATCAATCCTCGTGGGATCGACCTCGTACTTACACAAGCTATACTATCCAACGCCTCGTGCACTTGCGAGTTAACAGATGGCATTGAAAAAGAAATCAACTCCCGCTTAAACATTATTAATATGCCTCGAAAGTAACATATTCTCTCATCTCTCCTCAAAATGCAATAGATTCATGAACTGGGTGGTTGGTAAAAACTAAGTTGCCATTTGATTTCCATATATCAAAACAAGCTTGGCTAATTTACATGGTTGTGGCTGTACACAATGTTTGATGCAATCTTTGAAATTTAACCTAGCCAGTAATTTCATCTGTTTTCAAGCAGGCCGGCTGTAATTTGCTGATTTTTTTTTTTGGCCAAGTTGTTGGATGCTGTTCTGTTTAGAACAAAAGGAACTCTATATTTTTGGCTTTTGCAGCATTGAAACTACAACATTATTGAAGACAGAAAAAATGACATAAAAGAGTACAATGTGCACACTTTGTGCCTAGAAATATTTCTTATTTTCGATTGACAATTAAGATTTGTGGGACAATTTGATGTCTAGCTTCGTGAAGGCCTCTTGTAGTGATTGAAATGCATCTGTAGCAATCTAAATATGTATACTTTGATTGTGAAGGTTTCTGTTCATTACTATGGAAGGTTTGCAGCGAAACAAGGATGGCGCTTTGACTCGACATATGATCACATAGATGAAATTGGTGAACCGATTCCTTTTGTATTCGTTATTGGGACTGGGAAATTAAGTCCTCATGTCACTACGATCTCCTAGTCTTTACCATTAAAAGATATTAGTCCTTTGAAAATATTGTGCTGTGTATCATTAACCTGCAACGTTAGCTAGCTGATTCAAAACAATGTTGTTATGCAATACAGATTCCATTTCTCCATTATATCGACGGAGTGGTTACGTACATCTTCAGCTTATATTCCTTCATGTTATTTCACATCTGATGATATTAAAATTAGTTGGTCACACAAATTTAGGCAAGTGTCATAAACCAGGAAGGCCAAATTTTCATCTTATTTCTTTAACTTGTTGAGAATGTAGCATTAGTTAGAAAAGTATTCTCCCCACATTTTTTCATTTTATTTTTGTTTGTCAAGAGTTGTGAGACTCTCTTTATATTGACGTTGCAAACGAATATGCAGGTCATTTCAGGGATTGAAATAGCTGTGAAATCTATGAAAGTGGGTGGTGTTCGTAGAGTTGTTAATTATACCGCCATCACAAGGAAAAAAACTTACATGAAATGGGGATAGCACTATTTTGCTATCCCCGGCCAATAACACAATGAAATGTGGAAAAGTTATCCTACATGTCATTGCGTTATTGGCCGGGGATAGTAAAAAGTGTTATCCCCGTTGCATGAGAGTTTCTCTCCATCACAAGGGTATCTGTGGTCTGCATGGGGCACACTTGTACCTAAAGTATAAACATAGAGAGAGAGATGTTTTAATTTCTCAAAAGTTTTTTAGAACTATTTTATTAATGAGAAAGTTATACAAAATTCCCATTCATGTTAACACATGTAGCACCAGCACTTTTTGCCTTTGGGCCCATCAGCACGGCAAAGTCCCATCTTTGCTTTCTCTCCTTTGCATTTTTTGTCACACTCTGGGTGGGCTGTGCAGGTGGTCATCGACTTGCTCGCCTGCTTGCATCCTCTTCCTCCTTCTACCACTGGCATTTCTGTATATTATCACAAAACAATATTAGTTTCTTAATTTCTTATATTCTTCTTAATTATACAGCTTTGTAAGACTAACAAAAAAAACAAAGAAGGTATATTTGGGATGCCATGTCTAATAAAGTTAGTGACATTATTATAAACTTTGGGGGTTCGTATGAATTGTCTTGCAGTGCAAGAAATGATTTAAATATAAACTTTTCGAGTTGATAAGGGTTTGAAGATCACTCACCCATGGAAGCAACGAGAAGGAGAGCAATTAGCAGAACAACTGTGGTGCTGGAGCCAACAGATTTTGCCATCTCTGAAGAGTTTAGGATTGAAAGTGGTTCGGTTCAAGAATTTCCAATCCAACTTGCAACCCTATTCTTGAGAATGCAAGTGAGGTCTAGCTTCCAATTTATAGTTGGAAGTTGTCCCTTTGTTTAGGTTTTTTCAGAAAATAAGGCACGGATTTATAGTTGCCTTTTCGTATTTTTAGTAGTGGAAAAATAAAAATTAGACACAGTCAATTACTATTCTTATGGGTTTAGTTGTGATGGCATAATGAGTCTTATCCCTCAAAATGCTTTTAGTACATTCAAGCGAGCAAGAACACCAAAATCAATTGCAAATCTTTATCTCTAAGAGTCTTTGATCTCTTAACATTTCGATGTTGATCCAACATCATAAAGTATAGCCCATTGATTAATATATAGAAGATGTAAATATATAGACCAACAAAATCCCCAATTCATATTTCATACAAGCAAGCAAGATGACAGGACCCGACCCAGATTCCACTCCGAAACCCGAGCCGGACCCTGTTGATGGGCCCACATCAACCCATGTCGGGCCCACATCCTAAAACAGTTACCCTCTTCCCGAGATTTAACCTATAAGGGGCCAAGACTTTTGCCGAAAAACGGGCAGAGTCTCCCCTAAAGCAAGGACTAGCCCAAAACTTCAACCTGTCAAACAAGCAACAGATAAACAACCCAAGCGCCAGCATGCATACAACATATACATCACAGGCCTCCGGCCAAACTAATTCAACCCTAAAGGTGATACAGAGCAAACTAAGAGTACAAGAATTCAACAGCGGAAAAGAAATAATAGAATACAAGTTTAGGGTTCAAGGATGACAATCCTACCCTTCCAACGAAGCTCGAGAAGAGAAGCGCACAGCCGAACGGTAATGAAGCGACGACTACAGTCTGGGGGGCGCAAAACAGAAAGAGTGTGAGTGGACAAAAAACAAGGTTTTACATACTTAAAACAAAGTACTAAACCCCACTGTTTAAAACCATGCCAAACATGCATATGAAACCCTTTAAACATTTGGTTGATTTGAAAACCGTACTATCTCAAAGTACGAGAAAACATTTCCAGTTTAAAACCCCTTTTTCTGAATAAACTAACCTTTTACTTTTCCCGAGGCATAACCTCCCAAAACAAATCTCTCACAAGTTTATAAAACATAAACAAAAAGATTTATTAACGTAAAAGCATAAAGATGGAATAAAATTCACATAAGGTAAAACAAACCTTAAAATGCCGAACAACTCACTTAAAACAAGCAAATCAAACTTGACAACACTACAGAACTCAAATGCAGTTCAAAATCATATATATAAATATATATATATATATATATATATATATATATAAAACAGGATTTACAATCCAACAAGTAAAACCTATCAAATCTTGAAATCTAATCAAGTACTACAACCAAAACAGTAAACAGTTTCCCAAACATCCCCACTCACAATCACGTGCTCACAAGCACGACAAGCGAGGAACGATCCTCACTAAAAGAAATATGAATACGAATGTACTAACACACCCGTATAGGTATAATATAACCAACACCAACACAAGTACCAGGGAAAACAATCCAACATGGGATCATTTGGTGGACACGATGCAGCTTCATTGAGACAGGGCCCGGGGTTGAGCCGTCCAAAGTGGGACTAAACTCACAGGACCATATGGTAAAACTTACCAACCATAACTCCGAAAGAAATCTGTCCTACGCGCGCAGACTACCCAATCAAGGGTCTACAGCTACACCTGTTAAGGTATGCACCGCTCGAACCATACCAAATCCAGGTAACAATTTCATATCAATCGTCATACGATCATCGATGTCGAGCAGGGGGAGGTACAATACAAGGTGCTAACATCACTCAAATCAATCGCCACGCGATAACAGTATATATATACACACACACTGTACCCAACTCCAAAACAACAGACACCAGGACATAAACAAGTCCAACAGTCCACTAACCCATATAAATACTCAAAGTCAGGACATCACTGTCCAAAACATATATTTCAATACTCAAAATAATCGCAAGGTTCAAACGACCGCATAACAGATTAAATCAAATCAAACATCCTATTCATTGAAAAACCATATTTAAATCTCATTCAATACTCAATCCAAGCATACAAAATCATATTAAAATCTCCAGTCTCTAAGACGTCAAATCTAAGGTATAAACATATATATATAACCAAAGTATTGATAACCCTTTTCTTAAAGTAGATAAACATATGTATATATATATATATATATATATATATACATACAACCAAAGTATAGGTGATCCTTTTCTTAAAGTAGAAATACACAAATCAAACATCCTATTCATTGAAAAACCATATTTAAATCTCATTCAATACTCAATCCAAGCATACAAAATCATATTAAAATCTCCAATCTCTAAGACGTCAAATCTAAGGTATAAACATATATATATAACCAAAGTATTGATAACCCTTTTCTTAAAGTAGATAAACATATGTATATATATATATATATATATATATATATATATATATAATCGAGGTACATATATATATATATATACATACAACCAAAGTATAGGCGATCCTTTTCTTAAAGTAGAAATACATATATATAAACAAAGTAAAGATATATCAATATATATATAACCAAAGTACATATATATATATATATATATATATATATATATATATATATAGTTATATAAACATTTTCCACTATTCAAGTACTTACTCAAAGTAGCTATATATATATATGTTTATATATATATATATATAATCACGATATACGTATTATAAATCATAGGGTTTTAACACTAAAACCGAGTATGAAATCAAACGGACTATACTAACGTCCAAATATTCAATTATATAATTAAAATATAATATGACAGTTCCAAGCTTAATATAGCTCATTTAAGTAATTAAATTCCAATACGAAAACCACCGGACGTTCACCACGTCCCGTTCAATACCCCAAAGGTATAAATAATAATAACATATAACTTCAGGGCCCCACATAAAAAACCCGGAAACCAAAATCAAGCATTAAATTCAAATGCAAACCCTTTTAAAATATAATTAAACCAAAGTCAAACCAAGACTTAACATTCAAGATTTAAAACAATTATTAAATCTCATTTATGCAGTTCATGCAATTCATTCAAATCATGCTCAGTTGAAAACAAAGTCCACTCACCGTTGGTCCTACACTGCACAACCCTCAAAGGGTCCCGCTCACAAAGTACGCAGAGTCAAGGTACCTAAAGCGTTAAAGACGAGGATTGGATTAGTACCGTGAACCGTACGAGAACCGTAAACTTAAACCCTAACAAAACCCGACTTAACGTGCACGTACGTCCTACGAAGGATTCCAAGGTCAAACTACCTCTTAAAACCAGTGGGACCGCCCCGGAAGACTCACAGTCAACCGGCGGTCAAACACCCCGTTTCGGTCAACCCGGGCCCGCGGAGCCCACGACCTCCAAAAGGATCAGGACATTCCTAGAAGTCCAACAAAGTCAACTACACTGCAAGGCGACCTCGGGAAAGCCTCGGTCAAACTTGGTCAAACTTAGTCAAACCGACCCAATAGGTCAAACCGGGCCCGTAGGTCCCATGACCTCCAAACTTAGATCCGAAAGTTCCTAGAGGTTCAACACGACCTAAACAACGTGTCCTCAAAGTTTGGTCTCGATCGAACGGTCGAATTGCTCACGATCGCACGATCGGACGATTACAGTTTAATTCTAACTTCAAGTCATCGATCCGGAGTATCCGGGACTCCGAATCACGATCCGTCAAATCCTACACGATCCTAGAATTATCTGAATTAACATATCCAAATATGGACGCGATCCAACCGTTAAATCCTATCGAACCCGAGAATCGCGCAATAGGCGAGATTCGTTCGATGGCCAAACGATCTCCCAATTGAGATCCGTCAACTCCCACGCGCTTAGAGATACGAGGATCACAATGGACCCAAGAACCGCCACCACACCACCACCACGCGCCGCCACACGCGCCACCGTGGGTGGCGGGTGGCTTGAGTAATTCCGGTCAACACCCAACCCGCGATTCAGCCTACACCTCCTATACCTATCGCATCCAGGCACCGTGGGGAGTTCAGAACCGGTGAGAACCGGCCAAGAACCTCCGGCCACTGGCCGGAAAATGGATCCAAAGATCCGGTTAACTGAGGTTTCAGATCTACCACCCTAGGCTACAAATCGATCCTAACCCACATCACAGATAGCTAGATCGAGAGGAGAGGGTTCGATTTCATACATTGTTTGCCGGAGATGGTGGCCAAAGCGGCCGGAACGACGCCGTGAAATTCGAAGGAAATCGGCTCGTTTCAGAGCTTTTTCCGGCGAATAACACAGCTGCCGGCGTTGGGGAAGGGGTGGGTCTTGACCAGGATGAGAAGGCGGTCCTTTTGGGACAAGTGCCGGCCCCAGTGGTGGCCGGATGTGGGCTGGCCGGCCAAAAACCCCACCCGCTGGTTTGAGTCGAGAGAGGAGAGAGAGAGAAAAAAGAGAGATCTGATTGGCCCACGTGGCTTTATCAGATTTCTCTCAAATTTTCAAAATGACGCTTACGTCCTCCGAACAATCCGAAGCTCGTATCGAAACGTTCCGTCCGTCAACGGTCTCGTTTCGACGAGCCGGACGCAATGGCGCAACTCGTTTCGCCAAATTCCGTCCAAAAATAAAGTGGACCAAAATGCCCCTTTAATATTTAAATTCCAATTAATTCATTTAAATTCCTTTTTAATTCATTTAAATTATCCAAGTTAATTAACTTATTAATTAATTCATTTTTATATAAAAATTGGGTCAGGGTCGTCACACAAGAACACCAAAATCAATTGCAAATCTTGTTTGATAATTCATAAGTTCTTAATTGTAAATCCCTATAATTGATACTTCAAAAACCTTAAACAATCTCCAAAATTTCAACATCCATACTTTTAGAGAAGAAAAGAGGATGAAGAATTGAAGATTACCTTAGTTTGCTTTAATTAACTCTTCAAGAATGACATAGGTTAATGGGATTTTATTTGGTTGGGATGGGGGTTGACACTTGTCGGTTAGTTTTTTGTTTCCTTTTTTTTGTTGGTCAGACTTCTTGTGGGGTTAGTTAATGAGATTTTATTTGTGTGGGATGAGTGTGTGTGGGGCTTGCTTGGGTGGGCTGGGGTATTATTTTAGGCTAAAGAAAATCAAGTCACCTAGGCCACAACCCAGGTTAATCAGTATGGACATTGGACTGTCCCTAAGTCCGCCATAGCTGAATTCTCAGAACTCCCAAACTCCAACTGACAAGACCGGCCCCGAATTCCTCGGAACCCGGGACCGACCTTGTGGTTTTTCTGACATCCAACAGATGTTGGGCCCACTTACTAAATAAAACGTCCATTTTTCGAAAGCCAAAGAAAAGAGGGTCGAGACTTCTGCCGAAATTTCGGCAGAGTCTCCCCTGAAAAACGGACTTTTACCAAAACTTCAAACCTGCAAAACACAGCAAAAAACAACCAACTGCTAGCACACAACAGTTTAACAACACACAATTTCAGTTTCTGGCCTCCGACCTTAAATTCGATCCCTTAACGACAATTTACTAGAACAAGTTAGACATCATTCTAGGCTGGACCTAGGTTATTCTAGGCTGCCTACGTACCCTCCGTGAGGGATCAAGCCATACGTAGCTCTTTTTAATCCAAAAGTCACCATTCAAGAGTATAAAGATACTATCCAAGTAAAATCAACAATTGAGTTTTGATTCAATTTCAAGCACAGTTTCAACAATGATATGGTTCACAAATGTTCATACACTTTTGAATAAACAAAACCTTAATCCAAAACTCATTCTGAAAACAATAGCATACCCGTATACCCACACACATACACATATGCTCACATACATTTACACATATGTAAGTATATACATACATAAGTAATGTAATACATATACAAATATATGCACACGACCACAACATCAACACCACCACACACCGGCATCCTACATTGAACATGTGGGTAATATCCGTACCAATATCCTCCCACGCGCCGGCAACACATCGTACGCGTGGCCTCCCATACGCCGACAACACCATGCACGTATGGGTAACATCTTTATCTCTCCCACACGCCGACATCCTAAATCGCACGTGTGGGTAGTCCATAACGCCATCATCATCTCCACATGCCGGCATCCTACATCGCACGTGTGGATATGATTCATACCATCATCATCATCATCACCACACGTCGGCATCCTTCATTGCACATGTAGCCCCACACGCCGGCATCCTACATCGCACGTGTGGCTAAAGTACTGAGCATCCACTCACACGCTAGAATCCTACATCAGCCCATGTGAGTAGAATACTCAGTATCCGAACATCGATCTCTACCCACACGCTGGAATCCTACATCAGCCCTTGTGAGTAGAGTACACAGTATTCACATATCAGTCTCTGCCCACACGCTGGAATCCTACATCAACCCTTGTGAGTAGAGTACACAGTATCCAAAGTCCACAATCACAAATGCCATGTATATATATATATAAGGTAACACTCTGATCATAATAATAATAATAATAATAATAATAATATTAACAACAATAATAACACTAATCATAATCATAACGACAAACATTCCGTAACCACAATTCAGATTTCAAACATTTATAAATATAAATTTAAATGCCCAATATCCTCTTAACCATTAAATGATCAAACTCGCATAATCAACAACCATTAAACATATACAAACTATTTATAAAGCACTTTATAACCTCAAGGTATTAATATAGCAAATAATAATCATAAAAAAACAATAATATAATCTCGGTAATATAATTCAATAAACAAGCATTCCACAAGTCCTTGGACCATTGTAGTACTTTCCGAAAGATGTAACAACGTCGGAAAACTCACAGTCAACCTAGTGGTCAAACTTCCCATTTTGGTCAACCGGCCCGTGGGGCCCACGACCTCCAATTCCCGATCCAAAAATTCCTAAAGGTCCGACACGATTTTCTAACTACATCCCAAAAGTTTGGTCACTTTTGAACGGTCAAATTTTAAACCAATCGCTCGATCGGACGACGATTGCTTTACTAACCCTAGACTCAAAGTTTCGGAGCATCAGGGGCTCCGATTCTTGATCCGTGAGTTCCTACATGAACCTAGAGGTTCAAGGAACAACATATTTGAAATTGGCACCGATCCAATGGTCTGACCATATCGAACCCGGATATCGTCTAATAGGCGAAAATCCGTTCGACTGTCATACGATCACCAATTTCAAATCCGAGCGTACCGTCACACTCGGGACGATGTAGGGATAATTTTGGAATAGAAATGGACTGCCACAAGTGGGCCCACGTGCAGCCACACGCGCTAACAGCGCGTGGGTGGCTTGAGTAATTCCGGTGACCGGAAAAACTCAGCACCACATGTTAAGACCTATACCAAACGATTCCTATAGATGAGTGGATCACTTTAGTCAACTGGTTAGAACGTCAATTTTACCAGCAAGTGGCCGGAATTCAACTCGAAATCCGGCCAAAATTGGGTTTTCAAATTGAGTTGCAAAACTTATAAATCGATCCTAACCAACCCAATCATCAGCTAGATCACGTTGAAAGGATGAGAAAACATACTTGGATCGACCAATTTGGTGGCCAGAATCGTCGGAAACGAGGCCGAAAAATTCGAAGAAAATCCGACCTGTTTTAGAGCTTTTGCCGACGCCGGAGCAGCTGGCTTGGTAGGAGACGAGGTGAGACCGAGAGAGGGTGGCAGGCTGGTCATTTTGGTACCAGCCCCGTCGCCTGGGGTGGTCGGAGGAGGAAGCTGCCAGCCAAAACAGTGGCCGGGTGGAGGAAGTTTTGAGAGAGAGAGAGAGAGAGAGAGAGAGAGAGAGAGAGAGAGAGAGGGAGAATCTCCTTGGGTCAAATCAGATTTTTTTTTTTTTTTTGGGTTTTTAAAACAATTCTAGAACCTGGATTTGAGCGTACCTCGCGTCTACGAACTCGTTCGAGCCGGACGCAATGGCACAACTTGTTTCACCAAATTCTTTTCCGAAATTAAAGTGACCTTTTTACCCTATAAATATTAAATAATATTTTAAATTCCAAATTTTTTTAATTAATTCAATTTATTTTAACTTAATTATTTTATTTATAATATTTTAATTAAATTTTCCTTAATTTCGGATCGGGATGTTACACCAACGGCATCAAGGCTTTAGAGCTTCGCCTTGGTGAAGGTGAAGTAATTGTCTACAACGACCAGGTTATCTTTCTCTCCAATATACATGATATATTTATTTGTGTATCAAGATCAGGGCACACACAAAAAACCACACATTTATGCACACTTTTTAACCCTTACATGAAATCAGTATTAAAGACAGGGATGACATTGAAAAAGAAATCAACTCCCTCTTAAACATGATTAATATGCCTTGAAAGTAACAAATTCTCTCTCCTCTCTCCTCATAATGCATAGATTCATGAACTCGGTGGTTGGTAAAAACTAAGGTTCGGGGGGTTGATGGGTATGTGGCTATGTTGCCTTTTGATTTCCAAATATCAAAACAAGCTTGGCTAATTTACATGGTTGTGGCTGTACACAATGTTTGATGTAATCTTTGAATTTAAGCTAGGGAGTAATTTCACCTGTTTTCAAGCAGTTAGGCTGTAATTTGCTGAATTTATTTTTGGCCAAGTTGTTGGATGCAGTTCTGTTTAGTACAAAAGGAACTCTATATTTTTGGCTTTTCCAGCATTTAAACTACAACATATTATTGAACCCAGAACAAATGGCATAAAAGAGTACAAGTGCACACTTTGTGCCTTGAAATATTTCTTAATATCGATTGAGAATTAAGATTTGTGGGACAATTTGATGCCTAGCTAGCTATCTGAAGGCCTCTGGCAGTGATTGAAATGCATCTGTTGCCAACTAAATATGTATAGTTTGATTAGAAAAGTATTCTCCCCTCAAATTTTCTTTTATTTTTGTTTGTCAAGAGTTGTGAGACTCTCCTTATATTGATGTTGCAAATGCATATGCAGGTCATTTCAGGAATTAAAACAGCAGTGACATCTATGAAAATGGGTGGTGTTCGTAGTGTTGTTATACCGCCATCACAAGGGTATCTGTGGTCTCACTTGTGTCTAAAGTATAAACAAAGAGAGAGAGAGAGAGAGAGAGAGAGAGAGAGAGAGAGAGAGAGAGAGAGAGAGAGAGAGATGTTTTAATTTCTCAAAAGTTTTTTAGAACTATTTATTGTTGAGAAAGTTATACAAAATCCCCATTCATGTTAACACATGTAGCACCAGCACTTTTTGCCTTTGGGCCCATCAGCACGGCAAAGTCCCATCTTTGCTTTCTCTCCTTTGCATTTTTTGTCACACTCTGGGTGGGCTGTGCAGGTGGTCATCGACTTGCTCGCCTGCTTGCATCCTCTTCCTCCTTCTACCACTGGCATTTCTGTATATTATCACAAAAAAAATATTAGTTTCTTAATTTCTTATATTCTTCTTAATTATACAGCTTTGTAAAGACTAACAACAAAACAAAGAAGGTATATTTGGGATGTCATGTCTAATAAAATTAGTGACATTGTTATAAACTTTGGGGGTTCGTATGAATTGTTTTGCAGTGCAAGAAATGATTTAAATATGAACTTTTCGAATTGATAAGGGTTTGAAGATCACTCACCCATGGAAGCAACGAGAAGGAGAGCAATTAGCAGAACAACTGCGGTGCTGGAGCCAACAGATTTTGCCATCTCTGAAGAGTTTAGGATTGAAAGTGGTTCGATTCGAGAATTTCCAATCCAACTTGCAACCCTATTCTTGAGAATGCAAGTGAGGTCTAGCTTGCAATTTATAGTTGGAAGTTGTCCCTTTGTTTAGGTTTTTTCAGAAAATAAGGCACGGATTTATAGTTGCCTTTTCTTATTTTTAGTAGTGGAAAAAATAGAAATTAGACACAGTCCATTACTATTCTTATTGGTTTAGTTGTTATGGCATAATGAGTCTTACCTCTCAAAATGCCTCTAGTACATGTAGTTAGAAACTAATAAGAAAAAAGGACCACAAGAAATAAACATTCAAGCAAGCAAGAACACCAAAATCAATTGCAAATCTTTATCTCTAAGAGTCTTTGATCTCTTAACATTTCGATGTTGATCCGATATTATAAAGTATAGCCCATTGAATAATATATAGAAGATGTAAATATATAGACCAACAAAATCCCCAATTGATAATTCATACAAGCAAGCTAGAACACCAAAATCAATTACAAATCTTGTTTGATAATTCTTAAGTCTTAATTATAAATCCTTAATTGATACTTCATAAACCCTAAACAATCTCCAAAATTTCAACATCCACACATTTAGAGAAGAAAAGAAGATTAAGAATTGAAGAATATTACCTGAGTTTGCTTTAATTAACTCTTCAAGAATGACATAGGTTTGTTAATCAGATTTTATTTGGCTGAGATTGGGGTTGTCACGTGTGGGTTAGTTTTTTTTTTTTTTTTTGTTGGTCAGACTTCTTGTGGGGTTAGTTAAAGAGATTTTATTTGTGTGGGATGAGTGTGTGTGGGTCTTGCTTGGGTGTACTGTGGTACTGTTTTAGGCTAAAGAAAATCAAGTCTCCTAGGCTACAACCCATGTTAATTAGCATGGGCGTAGGACTGTCCTTGAGTCCGCCATAGCAGTGGTGGAGGCACGTGGGGACCAGTGCAGTAACTGGCCCCCACTAAAAATTTATTAATTTTTTTAAAAGTACTAGTATGCAGCCCAATTTCCTCTAAGCTAAAAGTCCTTTACCACATAGGCCATATCCAGTCGCCAAAACTACATTTCCAAGGGGGTCTTACTGACCAGCCAAATTTCCTACAACCATACGCTATCCATTCCCAAAAGGATTAGAATTATTATTATTATTATTATATATTTCCTTTTTGTATAAATCAATAAACCTAAGCCTTTTTCTCTTTTCTTGGGCAGAAACATGACTAGACCAGCCAGTTACTTGTGAGTTTTTTTTCTTCTCAAATTCTAATTATATTATCAAGTTTTTTATTTCTATTGATTTTAATGGGTCTTTTAATTTATGTGTAGAGTACTAAAGGGAAAAGGCTTTGGAGATATTTGGTAAATCACTATTCAACTCCAAGTATGTATTTGTCTATCCCTTGTAATTTTTCTTGTGTAGTATGTAATTGTTTATCCCTTTAATGCAATTGCGAACTTGTGTTGGTGAATTTTTAATTTAATTTTATAAATTTCTATATATATGATTCTTTATTGGTTTGATTAATATATTGCTTTGAATTGAATGCTCAATTTGTTTCAGTTTACAAGTTTGAGAAGATGTTCATAATTGTTTCAAGTTAAATTTAGTCCATATATGTGTTTCAGTTATGGAAAGATTAAAATAAAAATTCAAAGTCTGAATTAGTGGAGTTGTCACCTGCAAAGAGTCAAACGAAAAATGAAAGTAGTTCAAAGCCAACTATGGAAGTTAACTTGGAAAATCTGTTAGCTGATCTTGGACTACGTAATCAAATATTGAGTTACCATCCAAATGTCCGAGACCAAGTTCGAAGAGCTTATCTCCAAAAAGGTCCTTGTCAACCTCGAGGGCATAATTTTCCTTACAAAAATTTTGGAGCAAAACAAAGAAGGTTTAATCCTGCTTGGTCTTTAGTGAGTTTCCTACTTGGTTGGAGTACATCATAGGAAAAGATGCTGCCTTTTGTCTATGTTGTTATCTCTTTAAACCTGATATTGGAGAGCAATCTCGTTGTGAATCTTTTGTTGTGTTGGATTTTCGAATTGGAAGAAAAAAGATAGACTAGAAATTCATGTTGGAGGACCGAGTGCCCATAATAAAACTTGGAGAAGTTGTGAGGTCTTATTAAACCAAAAGCAACATATTGAAACAATTCTCTCAAAACACTCAAACCAAGATCGAATTGATTATCGAACTCGTTTAGATGGATCTGGTTATGAACAAAAATTTGATGCAAAGGTTCTTTTGACTTTTATGCAATCATTCAGCTTCATTTTTGGTCTACACCTGATGAAAAAAAATTTGGGAATCACAAACGACTTGTCTCAGGCATTACAAAAGAAATCCTAGCTTGTGAGTTCGAAGTTTTTATTATTTATATTTTGTGAGAGGCCTCCAGACATATGAAATCCTGGCTTCGCCACTGCGCCATAGCTGAATTCGAAGAACTCCCAAACTCCAGTGGCATCAAGGCTTTGGAGCTTCGCCTTGATGACGGCGAAGTAACCGCTGACAATGACCATGTTATCTTTCTCTCCAATATACATGATATATTTATCTATATATCGGGATAGGAGGACACACCAAAAACCACATATTCATACATACTTTTTTAACCCTTAGATGAAATCAGTTTTAAAGACTAGGATGACATTGAAAAATAAATCAACTCCCTCTTAAACATGATTAATATGCCTTGAAAGTAACAAATATTTCTCTCTCCTCTCTCCTCATAATGCATAGATTCATGAACTGGGTGGTTGGTAAAAACTAAGGTTAGGGGGGTTGATGGGTATGTGGCTATGTTGCCTTTTGATTTCCATATATCAAAGCAAGCTTGGCTAATTTACATGGTTGTGGCTGTACAATGTTTGATGTAATCTTTGTATTTAAGCTAGCCAGTAATTTTACCTGTTTTCAAGCAGTTAGGCTGTAATTTGCTGATTTTTTTTTTTTGGCCAAGTTGTTGGATGCAGTTTTGTTTAGTACAAAAGGAACTCTATATTTTTGGCTTTTGCAGCATTTAAACTACAACATATGATTGAACACAGAACAAATATATGGTATAAAAGAGCACAATATGCACACTTTGTGCCTAGAAATATTTCTAATTTTCGATTGAGAATTAAGATTTGTGGGACAATTTGATGCCCAGCTATCTGAAGGCCTCTGGCAGTGATTGAAATGCATCTGTAGCCATCTAATTATATATACTTTGATTAGAAAAGTAGTCTCCCCTAAATTTTCTTTTATTTTTGTTTGTCAAGAGTTGTGAGACTCTCTTTATATTAATGTTGCAAACGCATATGCAGGTCCATTTCAGGAATTAAAACAGCTGTGAAATTTATGAAAGTGTGTGGTGTTCGTAGGGTTATTATACCGCCATCACAAGGGTATCTGTGGTCTGCATTGGCACACTTGTGTCTAAAGCATAAACAGAGAGAGAGAGAGAGAGAGAGAGAGAGAGAGAGAGAGAGAGAGAGAGAGATGATTTAATTTCTCAAAAGTTTTTGAGAAATATTTTATTATTGATTAAGTTATACAAAATTCCCATTCAGGTTAACACATGTAGCACCAGCACTTTTTGCCTTTGGGCCCATCAGCACGGCAAAGTCCCATCTTTGCTTTCTCTCCTTTGCATTTTTTGTCACACTCTGGGTGGGCTGTGCAGGTGGTCATCGACTTGCTCGCCTGCTTGCATCCTCTTCCTTCTACCACTGGCATTTCTGTATATTATCACAAAACAATATAGTTTCTTAATTTCTTATATTATTCTTAATTATACATCTTTATAAGACTAATAACAGAAACAAAGAAGGTATATTTGGGATGTCATCTCTAATAAAATTAGTGACATTATTATAAACTTTGGGGGTTCGTATGAATTGTCTTGCAGTGCAAGAAAGGATTTAAATATAAACTTTTCGACTTGATAAGGGTTTGAAGATCACTCACCCATGGAAGCAGCGAGAAGGAGAGCTATTAGCAGAACAACTGTGGTGCTGAAGCCAACAGATTTTGCCATCTCTGAAGAGTTTAGGATTGTAAGTGATTGGATTCGAGAATTTCCAATCCAACTTGCAATCCCAATCCAACTTGCAATCCTATTCCTGAGAATGCAAGTGAGGTCTAGCTTCCAATTTATAGTTGGAAGTTGTCCCTTTGTTTAGGTATTTTCAGAAAATAAGGCACGGATTTATAGCTGCCTTTTCTTATTTTTAATAGTGGAAAAATAGAAATTAGACACAGTCAATTACTATTCTTGTGGGTTTAGTTGTGATTCCAAAGTTAGAACCACATTTTACGGTTTGACTTCTCCCGTAAGTATACGAATACTTCATATAGCCTTTTTTATTATTGTTTAAGGCACTAGGCATAGTCTAGTATGAATTCTTACCCATTCTTTTATTAAAACTCTATAAAAAAAATTGGAAATGCTTTTTCTAATTTTCAATTAATTGACATTTTATTTTATATACGAAATACAGGGGTTACAGTTTCCGATTAAGGTAAACTTAAGGATGGCAAATGTAAACAGAAATTCCAAAAAAAAAAAATGTAAACAGAAACAGCATCGTAGGTATTGTGTAGATGATGTGGTAGTGTTTTAAATGAATGATCTAAATTAGGTTTTGAAAATCATGCAGGTTTTTGTCTAGATTACATCTGTATTTAGAGAAACAAAAATTATACAATTGTGGCAATATTCCATTTTGGTGTGATTTCTTTTCACTCTTTCCTTTTTCCATTCCCACCATACCAGACTTTTATCTTTTGCATTTGTCGCTTACTCTAGTTTCCTTCAGTAAGTACCGAAACGACGCAACCGTCAACCGCCCGAGAGGCTGCGGTATGGCGAAAATGCGAACCACCACCGGCTGTTTCGGTTGCAGTCGTTTTCTTCGGCGACAGTCGGTTGCCGTTAACCGCCACAGCCACAAACACAGAGAGAGAGAGAGAGAGAGAAAGGAAAGTTCGTGGCGACTGAAAGACAAAGAAGATAGGAGAAGAAGAAGACATAAGAAGAGGGAGGCAGAAAAGAGAAGGAGAGAAGAAGAGAGGAGAAGAAACTGGTGAAAAAAAACGACAGAGAAGATGGAGGAGAAGGAGTAGAGATCTGGAGATTTGAAAAAAAAGGAAGAGCAACCCAAGAGTTTGAGAAGGGCGAGGGAACAAAATATCACACACACAAAAAGACAGGTGTCATACATCCATAAAAAGAGAGGCACAAATATCTCTTTTTTTTAAAAATGTTTATTCTCTCTTTTAAAAGAGAAACGTCACTTTTTTGGACAAACAAAAGAAACCAACTCTTTTTTTTTTTTTTTTTCTTCTTCTTCCTCTCTCCTCCTCCGACTTTTCTTCTTCCTTGTTTCTCTTCTGCAACATCTCTCTTTTACTTCTTCTCCTTCCATCTAGTTTCTTTCTCCTCTCTCATGAGGCACGTATCTCTAGCTCTGTACTCTCTCTCTCTCCCCCCGTCTTTCTGGCTTTCCTCCATCGACGCTTCTCTCTCTAAATCTCTGATTGTGGTTGGCATTGACGAGTGGCTATGGGTGGGGATGAGGGAGAGGGAGAGCACAAGGAGGAGAGAAAAAAAAACATAGGGAGAGGGTGGGGGTGGTTTCGGATTGGAAGTTGCAAAGGAAACCTTCAACTTCTATGGAGTTTTCAATTTTTTTTTTCAAATTTTAATATACTCGGTCGGTTGCGGTACCGACAGAATTGGTATCTAGCTACCACAACCGGTACAGTCATTGGTCGATCCGGTTGTCTAACCGCAACCGGCATTGACTTTTTGGTCAACCACGGTTTGCTGACCACAAAAGCCGGTCTATAACTGGTGGTTTTCGGTGTTTGCAGTCTAACCGCATAGCCCTAAAACTAGATATGGTAAATTCAAAGAAGCAAAACGTCTACTACTTTTTTTTTTGCTTCAATTTCTTCGATGTTAGAAAGGAAAAATATATACTTTTTTCAATTTCAATTTAAATTGATATGGGGTTAGGATTTAGAGAGGAGCAAAATCCAGTCAACTTCAGGTCCTTTATGTTGAAAGAAAAATATGGCAAGAGTTGGTAACTTGAGTTGGTGTTCGTGCAAATTTCTCACGGGAGAATATTCGCGGATGATTCTTCTCTCTCATTCGTCCCTCCTTCTAGATTCCCTGCAAGATAAAATAAATCAATGAGAAAACCACCGGTGTGGTGGTGGCTAAGGGCCCTCCGATGCCTAAGTAAGTAATAACACAGAGTATTTCTGAAAGGTGCGGACATGTTTCTCTACAGGAGAGATAGGTGGCTTGGGAGCCGAGTAGGTAAGAGAGGTGGCAACAGCATAGGCTGGTCAGCCACGAGTATGAGAGCAGGGGAGGATTTCGGCTAGAGAGAGAGAGGGGAGAGAGAGAGAGAGAGAGAGAGAGAGAGAGAGAGAGAGAGAGAGTAATTTTAGGGATTTTTTTTCGAGTTAGGAAGAGTTACCTTTTCTTTATATATAAAATAATAATTTTGTTTTTCAATTATCTAGTGGTCTCTTTTTTCAACAAATAATAAATCTTGTTAGTATATACATAATTGTAAAAAAAATCTTTAAATGAAGTTGTAAAAAAATTACAAAAAATAAAATACAGCACATATGTCAAATTTGGCGTAGGCCCATATCGGCCCGTTTAGTGGCCTGACACGAGCACGGCCCGATCCCATATGGACTTGGACCGTGGGCTGGAGTCGGAATTGATGATTTTCATAAATGGACGGGTTCGGCACGACTCGTTTATTAAATGGGCCAGCCTTGCTCGACACTACTCGTTTGACACCTCTTTCTATTAAAAAAAAAACTCTAAATTAAGTTATATTTTCTATAAAGTAAAAATTTATAAATTTGTTGAATGGAAGAAACAACGATGTCACGAAGGAAAAGAAAAAAATGTTAAAATAATTAAAAAGAAAAAAAAGTTCCCATTTGTTTTGAGCACTCCTCAATTTTAAGGAGCCAAGCTTTTTTCATTTATCCATATTAAAATAATGAACAAGCGGGAAAACTTTTGATCTTGTAGTAGGATGACACATGTTTCCAGACCAAGACTAAGCATACAATACAATCTGCAATCTATGAGGAAGAAATGGTGGAATTACATATGTACTGTTGGATTGAATGGAGCTCAAGGGCATATTACCACAAAGTCAAATATATGCGATATTGGATCACAGCAAGTAAACCCTAAGTATTTTTTGGGCTGAAGACCTGCATTAAGAGTAGGCACTATCTAGGGCCTAACTCTACCGCCACAACCTGTCAGCTCCACCACATTATTTGACGATTAGTTGATAGAACCTTTCATTTTGGTCATCAGCTGTAATTTTAGGCTGCAGCTTCCATATGTGGTTCCGCTATACGTCACTGCACACTGGAGTTCAGCAAGCCTGCAATCTGCAAAAAAAAAAAATTATAGTTAATAACATCGTCAGTGTGCTTCAATCACACCCACTATGGACATTTGCTCAAAAAATTTATGGAAAAGAAACAAAAAAGCTACATGTATTGAAGAAAAAATGCGGATTTGTGTTTTGATACTACAATCTCGATTCTATACATGTTTCAGAGTATGTGACAACTCGATTCCATGTACATTTGAACGCATCTTGTGTTCGATGAATCAAATCTACCATTTGTATGGTCTTTCCATCCAAATTTATCTATATATTCAGCAAGAGCTGCTTACAAAATGATGGAAAACTAGGGTTTGTGATCATTGTACCTCTGGTAAGTCATCGATTCGATTATTTGAACAGTAGTTAGGCACTCTAGTAGTGGCATCATCTTCCTCTTCATCTTGGGTTTCAAGCCCCTCAGGTACCGTCACCATACTGAAGCCAAGATATTTTTTTTGGACAAAGGTAGGTTTTTGCACTTGCCAACACAGGAATAGGGTAAGTTTTATAGGCGTAGTAGTGGGTTCTACAAGGTTAAACAAGGGCATCAAGAGGTGCCAAATCCTAAGTATCTATCTTTTATATTTTATTTTATAAATTGATGCTGTTTATATCGAACGCCATTAGAGGAAAAAACCATACAAATATGGTAGACGTAGAGGAGCGAAATCCCTCCTTTCTTTTTTTCAATTCCTACCATATCATATATTTTTAATTAAATTTATCCTGTTATGGTGTATTTAAGGGTATTCATTGGACTAAATGGGAGACATTATGTGTGAGCAAGCAAATTGGAGGACTGGGATTTAGAGACCTTGCGGCTTTTAATCAAGCCCTCCTTGCAAAACAAAGTTGGAGATTATTTTTTAATTGTAATTCCTTGGCAGCGAGAATTTTCAAGGCCCGATATTTCCCGCATTGTAATTTTCTAGAAGCTGGGGTGGGGTGTCGACCCTCACTTATTTGGAGTTCGTTGATATGGGGGAAGGATTTGTTGAAGGAGGGTTTGCGGTGGAGAGTTGGAAATGGTGAAGATATACAAGTTTATCAGGATCGCTGGGTGCCTTTACCAATGAATTTCAAGATTATCTCAACGCCACAATTTGATGTTTCTCTAAAAGTATGTGAGTTGTTTAATGCAGCCGGACAATGGGATGAGGAGCTACTAAAAGCTAATTTTTGGGAACAGGAAGTGAAGGCTATCCTTCAAATTTCATTGGCTTCAATTAATAGAGAGGATAAATTAATTTGGCACTATGATCGAAGCGGCAAATACTCAGTCAGAAGTGGTTATATGGTTGCATGCATGAAGAAGCAGAGGGAAAATGGCATGGAAGGGTCATCGACACAAGAAGGTACATTGTTATGGAAAAAATTGTGGAGTTTATAGGTGCCTAATAAAATCAAATTCTTTCTATGGAGATGTATATGGGGGTTTTTACCTAGCAGACAAAATCTTTACCATAGGAAGATCTTGAATTCTCCAATATGTCCACGTTGTGGGAAGAAAGTGGAGTCAATTATTCATGCAATATGGGCTTGTAATGAAGTGAAAGCGATATGGTCTTTATCACACTGGAGCGCAAATCGACATGAGTGGAGAATTACATCGTTTAAGGAACTTTGGCAAGCTGTGATTGTGGTCTCAAGTAAAGAAGAGGTGGATCTTTTTGCTTTTCTATGTTGGGATATTTGGAATGACAAAAACAATCTGTTGTTTCAAGGACGAAGTCTTAAGAGTGAATCAGTGTTTAATAAAGCTTTGTCTTATCAGACGGAGTTTTACTCTGTAAATCTTGCCCCTATATGCTCCAATAGTAGGCAAGGGCCCAGTCAAAGTCCTGCTAATTGGCAAGCCCCATTGGATGGTCAGTTCAAAATTAATGTTGACGGGGCAGCCAAACTTGCTGGGTTAGTGCGGGGAGTTGGAGCAGTGATTCGCAATGGAAATAAGGAGTTTATGGCTGCTTGTTCTCGACAAGTGGTGGGACATTTTAGTGCCCAAGCTATGGAACTAATTGCTGCAAAGGAAGGTCTTCAGTTCGCATATGATCTTGGCTTTCATGACATTGTGCTAGAAATGGATGCGCAAGGGGTGGTAGATCGAATCAATTCTAATGAAGAGTGTTTTGAAGCTGAAGGGAATCTAGTGGAAGATATCAAGGAGATGCAGGGGTGGTTTAGATCTTTCTCGTGCATTTGGCAACGGCGAGATTGTAACAAGGTTGCCCATGAGCTAGCTCAATATGGCACTAGGAACGCTGGTTTTTATATGGATTGAGGAGGAGCCATTATGGCTAATTCCTTTTCTTTCTGCAGATCTAGAAGCTAATGGCTGATCTTTGTGTTTGATGGCAAGTGGGAGGCGCTCTTTTTCCTTTGGCGGATTTTCCTCCTTTTTTGGAGGATTTTTATGCTAAAGGTTTTTTACAGAGGCCCGACCTTGCACATCTTTTGTTTTCTTCTCATGGTTATTGATTGAAATTCCTTTCATCAAAAAAAAAAAGGCCATTAGAAGGAAACTGCTAATGTGCTCGATGCAAAGAAGCAAAATTCGCCTCAATTTTTTTTTTCCATATTTGTACAAAAACATCCTTCCATATAATTTATTTTTTAAAAACTTTTGAATTGGTTTTACTTTAAATGCAAAAACTATGAATATGGTCAATGAAGAGTAGTAACATCCAGTCAACCGAATGGGAATCATCATTTGGAGTGCGGCCTAAGGTCCGAAGAGGGTTTGAAGAAATAATTATTGTATTATTTCATACGTGAAATATAGACAAAAACATGTGAGTTCAGAAGGAAAATAGGCAATAACATTAAGAGAGAATATTATGTTTCTAACGAAGGTGATGAAGGCATGATACAGAATTGTTGTAGTTAACCAAGCTGATGGGTAAATTATGGACAATTAACAAATTGGACCTATTAGTTCAAGCTATTGTCTAGCATTTACCCGGCTTCGATTCTTGACCTTCCCCTCTTCAAGCCTTAATTTTACCAAGAAATACACTTGTTATAACTTTGACGAATTTGTAATACCCCATCGGCATGCCATGTGATATTATGATCATACATTATAATTTTTCATCTATAAGCCCTTTATATATATATATAATTTTTAACTGAAGTTAAAATTGTTACAAAGTGCAAAAATTACATGAATGAATATTGTATAAATTTGTATCTCTTGATCAATAACTTCAAAAATATTTTATGAATCAAATTACACAAACATCCAGTAAACTTTTTGTTTCTGAAGTTACAAACAAGGTAAAAGGAGAGTGGAGATTTGAACTTAGGCCGTGAGTGAAGTGAAAAATGCTCTGAATGAATCAAGAGTTCCAAGCCCCCCCACAGCAATACTATCTTGTAAGAATAATTAGCACATGTAGCAATAGCATTTTTTGCCTTTGGTCCCCTCAGATCGGCAAAGACCCGATTTTGCCTTCTCTGCTTCTCTGCATTTTTTGTTACATTCTGAGTGGTCTTTACAGGGGCCTGGAAACAACTTGCTCGCCTGCTTGCATCCCCTTCCTTCTTTTGCTTCTACCACTGGCACCGCTACATATACCACAAACAAATTTAGTGTATTTTTACAATGCCTTTTTCTTTTTGTACGTTAACATTACCACCCATATATATAAGACCAAGTTTGTATCACATTTCCAGAAAAAAAAAAAAAAAAAAAAAAGCTGTAGAAGATTACCTACTAATTTCTACCGTTTTACAATTTTGGTAATAAAATTTGAATTCCAAGTTAAAATTTGAATTATGCTTTGGTGTTGGTATTGCTTGATTTTAATCAGATGCATTATTTGAAATCCCAGGCCTCTCTTATTTGGTTAAAGACTTTAAGGATCTATTTGGATGGAGGGATTTGAAAGAAAGGATTTCAATTTGACAATAAGGTTAAATTTGTTAGAAAAACAATTACCCCATTAGAATGTAGTACATTTGAAATGAGTATATGCAATTAATCATTTGAAATTCATTTGCTTTCTCCCTTTATTTCTTGTCCAAGTGGTGCCTAAAGAAATTTGAAAGATCGAGGAAATGCTTGGATTTGAAAGTAATTCAAAATTTCAAACTAAAAGTAACCACTGCCATGAAAAACTACTAAACTAAAATAGTCACGTACTCACAAAGTTGCACCTAATCTTTACTTTTTTGAAAGATGTATCGAGTTCAAATTTCATAGACGACAATTGTCGGATAAAAAAAAATCATAAGTTAGAGAATCATACAAAGTTTCTTGCAGTGGAAGAAATCATATGAAATTAACCTTTTTGAGTTAATAAAGGTTGGAATCCCAAATATTGTAACCGAAAGAGAGGTTGGAAGCTTACTCACCCAAAGAAGCAATGAGAAGGAAGGCAATGAGCAGAACAATTGTGGTACTGGAGCCAACAGACTTTGCCATTTTTGTTTTTATTTTCTTATTGAAATTGGTCGGAATAGGAATTTTGAATCCAACTTCAAAATTTATTCTAGATAATACAAGCCATGATAAACTCTCCCATTTTATAGGCAGAAGTTGTCGATTTCTCTTTTTTTTTTTTTTTTTCAGAAAATTAAGCCCGAATTCATAGTTACGATTTCGTTTCAGTAAAAGTAATGGGGGAAATAGAATTTAGACACAGTCAATTGCTATTTTTATGAGATTATCTATTTTTAGCGGTCATGTTTCTCTATGACACTAGTTGTGGTTCAAAAATTGTAAAATCAGGTTTTCCGGTTCGACTTTCCAAAGCTGGTTTTGCTGATCTCTTTCGGTACTGATTTGTATTGGTTAGCTTCTGGGTGATGAATCTGATGGTTCCAAATATAAGCTTTCTTTAACCAGATGAGTACACTTATAGCAGCCGCTAAATCCTAAAAGCTACGATATGTTTATAATTTGGGTGGGTGGTAGCACCATATCTATCCAAAAACTTAAGATTTATGCCTATAATTTGAGTAGATTGATAACATTACGCCTGACATGTATATGTGAAATTGTTTTATGATTGAATGCTTTTGAAATAAGCTTGTGTGGTCCGTAATCCACTTATAAATCACCACGTGCTTAGTAGACCAAATGGTTATCCGACAGGTCAAAATGTTGTTTTTTTTTAAAAATGTATATAAGCGATAGTTTAAATTACTCTATAATTTACGAGGAGGTGGATTGTAACTTAGGTGTAAGGGATTATTGTCCTTACTAACTGGCCTAACCCACATCTTCGAAACAATGCTTTTGAATCATCTTAAAGATGACATTCTCTCTTTTTCAAAAGATTATCAAGTATAAATTCACTAATTTTTTTAGTGCTGCTAAACGAACTTTAAAATTAACTAAGTACGCCCTGTTAGGAAAAATCAGTAAATAGCTTATATTATTGGATCACTATATTAATGAGCAATGTACAAAAACAGATTATACAAACTGCAGAATAAAATAACACAAAAAGATAAAGAACATTGACTTTATTTTCATATAGAGGCTTGCGTATTGGCAATTTCCTAAAGACAGAATTGTTGGAATTTTTGTGAGTATTTCAAAATACAAAATTTATTTTATTATTTATTTTATGTTTCCAGATTTTGTGTGGTTTAATTACAAGTTTAAACTGAATTTATTTTGTAATTTATTATATGAATTGATTGTTATGATCTGATTGTATATATTAATTTTGATTTCAAAAGCTTATTTGAGTGAGTTTTAGTTGGAGCAATTTTAGCCTTCAATTGGGATAATTATTGATTTGTTTTAAAGGTCTTTCCACAGCTTTATTCTAAAAGCTTTGGTGTGGCAATTTCATACAAACTTCATTGTTTTCAATGCCTTTGGCATTTAAAGATTTGAATTCAAAATTCATTTGCGTCAGTTTTGGTTGACCAATTTCTATTTTGCAATTGCTACATTGTTTTGTCATTTAAAGATTTGAATTCAAAATTCATTTGCGTCAGTTTTGGTTGACCAATTTCTATTTTGCAATTGCTACATTGTTTTGTCATTAATTTGCTGATAGTATAGCTGTTAAGTTTGTGAAAACAGGCAGACAATTATATGGTTTTATTACTATTTCTTTTTAATGCCTTAGCTTCTTGTTGAGGCAACTAACTATATATTTAAGCTCTTTCTCTTCAGTAGGGCATAATATATGAGTTTATTTTCCTTTCATATAAACATTGAGGGAAAGATTCGAGTTGTTCATCCGACTCAAGTATTGCGAGTATACACTTATGAGGGTCAGGGAAGGGAGCCATACAACCTTGCTACACCGAGAAATTGTCTCCGAGGGGCGAAATCTACTCTTAAGGACAGTGAATGACACGCCTCAACCTAAAACTAGTATTCTACTCAAGTATTAATGGAGACCAACTTCTAAATCCCAAAAGGAAAGTAGCAACCATAAACCAAATTTTCCAACAAATTTCACCCCTTCTCAATGCTTGAAGTTCAATGGATGTCTATCTCCTCTGGCGAACTGGAATGTGCTTCTCTAGAGAAGCTTATAATTTAAATTTTGATGTGCAAAAAAGAAAAAGTTAGTTTTTTTTGTTTGGGTGTCTTAATCAAATTTCCCTAGAGCCCACCAAGGCCCAAGTCTTTGATTTATATAATTACTATTAATCAAAGTCAAATCCAAAGCCAAGCTTATTAGAAAGCCCATTAGCCCAACTCTCCAAATTTAACCACACTTACCAAATCAACATAGTGCTTTGTTTATAAACACTTTTATAGAAGCATGGATTTTCAATGTGGGATAAAAGTTTTGGCTTTCAAACTCCAAAACACCATACTACCCAACTATTTATTGAATTACTGATTTATCCTAATATAAAATGATGACCAAAAAGAATAGATTGAATTGTGAAACAAATATAATTTTAATACGTAAATAATATTATGTTTTCACAACACAAAGAAAATAAAAACATAATAAATATATAATATATTTTTTTAAATGTGTTTCTTCCCTCATGTTCCTTGATAGAAGAAAAAAAAATTACATGTTCCATGCAACCAAAGAGAATCTCAATCCTCAGAATTAGAAGTTTGCTTTTTCTTTTTTTTTTGGTTTATTTATATTCTTTTGGAATATTTTCTCTATGTACACTAACAAATTACAATTGCGTAGACCATAAATTGAGATATTTCATCTGGGTTTTATCAAATTTTCAAGGAAATGGTGGAATTAGGATTGTTATCTGTAACCAAATCTACGAAGTCAGTGCATGTGAGTTTCAAAATACCATATTATATTCACTGGGGCAGAGCCTGGTCGTATGGGGATCTGAACTGGTGCTTGGTTCATGGAATCTGAAGAAGGGTATGTTATTGAGCCCTGTTCATCATGGTGACGAGCTCCGAAAGGATTCACATGTGAGTACAGCTACTATGTGGTGGATGATAATAGAAATGTTGTGAGATGGGAGATGCAGAGAGAAGCGTAAAGTGTTATTGCCTGAGGTAGGGATGGCAATGGGTCAAATTGGGAGTGAGTATGCCATTCCAATCCCCATCTCTGTTAAGCTTTTTTCCCCCATTCCGGCCTTCATACCCGCAATATTCATATCAGGGATTCCTCAGCCCCACCTTCGTTGGGGAATGGGTTCCCTTACCCTCCCCATTACAGAAGAAAAAACCAATATATATAACTATTTTGTTGAAGAAAAAAAAGTATGAATGCAAGACAATGAATATGTATATATATATAATATATATACTTATAAGACTATATAAGAATGTTTATATATTGATTGGAATTTAACTAAATAAATAAGTAGTGTGGCTTAAGATCTGTATAAATTATATAAATATATAATATAATAATATAAAATATAAAACTTAGTCGGTACAATCACTTTTAATAGCATATTTATATATACTATAATATATATATATACAGAAATTCTCTTATGCGGATATCCGGACGTTATTATCGTGCGGACGCAGTGTATTTTGTACTATCCCCGCCTTGCTTTCCTGCCTATTTACACATGCATCCGTACGTTCCGCACGTTAATGCATCCGGATAAGAGAATAACTGTATATATATATATATATACCTCATCAAATAATTAATATATTCTAAACGGGGAGGGTTCGGGTTGGGGATTAAAATATCATCCCTACCCCTCTCCGAACACCATACCCAAAAAATTCCCCGTACCCGTCCCCATACCCCTATTTTGTCATTCATACCCGACCCATTAGGGTCGAATCCCCCTGAATACCCTTACCCACGAGGAAAATTGCCATCCCTAGCTTGAGGGGATCCAAGATGGATCATGGAGAGGTGGGTTTGGTGGTCTAATAGTGTTCGGTAGTCAGCTCTCGAATGGGTTTGGTGTTATGTGATAGAGTGTATCAGGGTGTACTAGGGGTATTTTTGGTAGTTAAATAGGGTGTACTTAGTTAATTTTACATTTTGATTTTTTTTTTTTTTTGGGTGAAATATTATGATATACTTAGATCATAGGATGTACTCAATTAATTTTAGAGTCGTTTAGCCTCACTTTTTTTTTAGTTTTATTTTTTATTCGGTAACTAACAAAGGAGACTTTGCCTCCAACCAAATGTCAAGGCAAATTCATGAGTTACAATATAACCAGCTCGAGGGAGACACCAACAATTATTAGCCCACATCACTACAATTAAGCATAATCTCAAATAAAGCCTACAAAACAAAAAATAACTAAAACCTTAAAACACATGATCCTATACATGAACCTTACTTCCACCATCTAAACAAGCACCGCCGTCAAACCCACTACCGCACCTAGTCTTTAAGCAAATGCAAGCCTAAATGGATCCTACTTCCACCTGAACAAGCACTGCCTTCAAACCCACCACCGCATCCCTCTGACATAGCTAGGGTAAACAAGGTTTCCATTTATCCAACTGGGCATAAAAACGAACAACTATGCCAATCGAACAATCATAGCACAAAGCAATTGGGTATTGCAACAAACTCCTTCAAATGCTAGGTTGACATAAATTTAGCAAAGATGAGAGAGGATTTTGGGAAAATGATTTGATTGAGGAATTAGGCCAAAAGAGGTGTTGGGGAACTTCGATTTCAAGTAGTGATTCCTCATTCAGCCTTAAAGTAAAAACAAAAAAGGTTAGAATAACAAAGGTTAAAGCTCTCCATCCCATAAATCTTCAAGGGACTTGTATGGTGATGATCCATTAGCCGAAACCAGATATTCTCTAAGCATCGTTTTGCGCTGCGGGATTTTGTTGATCTTTTCAAGGTCATCTTCTGATAGTTCCCAGTCAAAGATCTGCATTATGTTTCAAACCTCTCCTGTTGTAGCTCTTAACAGCAAGAGTTGCCGTACCTGGTACACCCATCTAATACAAACCTGCCAAAGTACAACAAAGTCACTCAGTTTTAGTCCATCCACAAACTGTATACATTTGAAATTGCTTGGCCATTTTTTGTTAAAACGAACAAGAGTTTCCTTCTTCTCAATAATATTTTAATATAGTTTCGTTTGTGTAACGTTGTAGAAGTGATTCTCCAGAATGTTAATGAATAGAACATTACCTGAGCAACAGTCCTTCCCCGAGCCTCAGCAATGTCACGAAGAACTTTGCTTTCCAAAACATGATTGCTGCCCCAAAAGGACCCTATGCCACTCAAAGGAGAGAAGGCAGTCAAAATTACACCATTGGCCTTGCCGAAATCTCTAAGCTTCTTTTGTTGCCAGAATGGGTTCATCTCCACCTGTAAAATATCCACATACATAAACTCACAAACTAAAATTTTATTTGTTCATAAACATTTGTAAATCATTCCATGTATATAAACAGAACAATCCATGCTAGGGAATAAATGGACTCACTTGATTCACCAAAGGAGGAATAGTAGCGAAAGAGAGTACATTTTGAAGCTTTTTGGTAGAGAAATTGCTGACTCCAATGGATTTGGTGAGGCCAAGTCTCTGACATTCTTCCATGGCTGCCCACACACCCTAGAATTCCATGGGCATAATGTCCTCTGCAACTAGTGGGTACACCAATGTTCCTGGCTTAGCACTGATGGGCCAGTGAATGGGGTACAGGTCAAGGTACTCCAATTGAAGATTCCTGCATAGTTTATAAGTCATTCAACCTAAAATTTTATTTTAAGTTTTGGTCAGAAGGTACAAGGCAGGGAAAGTTGAGCCCCCAAAATAGCAACACTAGGTGCTTCGGAAAATACTACGAAGACAAGAAGACTCTAAACAACATAAAAAGCTATAATATAATATCACCAGATTTATTCACCAAATGATGTGTAAGTCAACGTGTACAAAGAATATAAAATACTAAAATATAATGTCAGAGTCACCATATTTATTTACCAAATGATGTGTAAGTTTACATGTCAATACCTTTTTAATAGTGAACAATGTTTAAAGAAGATCCAAGTTTGAATCAATCAAACACTACAACGCCATTTGTGAGTAAAATTTGGCCAACAGATGCAATGTTCTTAATAGCACACAAAAACTAAAACACAGAGAAACAGCACCAAAAAAAAAAAAAACAGGAATCACAAGATAAGGGTGAGCATCACTAATCCATAACTTTGAAGTGATGAAGACTTGGTCTCGAGAAGCCACAAGGCCAAGTATAAGTGCTTCTTGTATAGCTTGTCTTAGAGCCTACTCAGAACTGTGTCAGAGTTTGTACAGGAAAGTACACTTTTACTTAGTCCCCACATTGGAAGGGAGTTATTTCCTTTCATGGTTTATAAACACCAACACTTTAGAAATAATAAATAGGGTAAGAGCCTAGTGAAGGCAAAGTTGGGCATCATATAGTTTTGGCTTGAAATATATATATTTGGCTAATAAATATAGAGAGCTGATTTTCTCACTCCTTTTTTCTCCACTTATACTCTTTTTTGCTTTTTAATACTTTTTAATCAATTTTGTTCTTTTTTGTTATTTCTCTTTCCTATTCTACCATTGGATAAACAAAAGGGAGTGTATACTTTTTAAACAAACTTGGATAAACAGCTACCATAGCAACCAACCGACCAGTCCTCTAGCCCAACCAGCACCATGGCTGCCCAAACCCACCTAATAACATCGATGCAAACCCGATAACCTCTCAAACCACACCGCGGCTATTGTTAGAAAATATGCACAGAAAATAACTAAACGCAGCGGATATACAAAAAGTTTACTTCTCCTATGTATCTTGTCTTCATATTTGAAAAATAATGCAGACATAAAAATCAAGGGCAGAACCAGGAATTTTTTAAGGGTGAACAAGCTAAAGTTATTAACTTAAAATCCAATAATAATTTTTTTGTACTTACATTTATGCACTCTTCCTAGAAATAGAATATACATTAAATTATATAAACCATGTTAATTCATAGCTATATTGACTAGTTTTTAATAAGCTTTAACATAAAACAAATACATTTTAAATTCAATCGAAAAACACATATTATCAAAAAGAAAATATGTTCAACAGCATAATTGAAAGTGTACTTATTTTATTTTTATTGCTACCCTGCAACTAAATTCATAAAGAATTAAATTTTTTTCAACTTTAATAAGTTATTACATTTTGGACTATATTTAATTTTTTTTTTTAAAGCCCCCAAAGAACTCCTTGGGCTACAGCCCACTGTAGCGCATAGGGTAGTTTTCCGCCCATTATAAAAAAAGAGAGTTAGGAAACTTACCCTTATCATGTGCTTGAAACCGACTGAGGCTTGAAACCGATTTTCATTGTTCTTCACCACCACGAAGTTCACCTAGCCCCACCAAGTGTACGGCCTCTAAAATATAGTCCGCGTGAGGCGATGGTGTTGCAGAGAAGAATATTATTGAGGGAGGAGAAAATGTGGCTTAACTTCTCTAGATGGCTCAAGGGGAGGGAGGCACGAATTTTCTCTCATACACATCAGCCTCTAGGCCTCTTCCTCTCTTTTGGGCCCTAGGGTCTTGGGCTTTTCCTTTTTTGCTTCAGCCAATAAAAGACTAAATGACCAAGCACAAATGATTGTAGCCCATCATGAATTATTAACTCTTAATTAATTATGTAACCACTAAACAAAACTAGTTTAACTTTTAGTCAACTATCCTCTCAAAATAAATAAATAAACTTTTAGATAAGTATATAACTTGCCTAATGGGGTGTTAGTTGGATTGGCTCAGGCCTTTGGTGTGCCCCAAATGGTAAAGAATTCAACCTCCTATGGTACCTATGTGTGTGAGTTCCCACCCTTCCCCTTCCTAACTCTGACTAAAGATTTCAAAATCAAACTATAAAATGTCTCATGTTATATTCTCCTCTTTTACCAGAGATGATAAATCCTATGTTGTACATTCACTTGTCTTCATATATCAGTCACCATGCCCAAGGAGTACATTTTCGTAATTCATTATTAGAGTTAAGACTTGTTGCACTGTCAACTATACATGACAATTGTAATACCTCTAAGTCTAAGGATCACTTACAAAGTTGTAGCGGAGAAAATTTGTTTGACATGCAAGTAAAACTTCATCTAAAAATTCATGTATATTACTTATCATGTACCTCATTCTATATAGGCACATACATAAATACATTTTTCTCTGTCTCCACACAAATAACCTAAGACCGATTATCCACGTCATTGAACATAAATAGAATGTACTACTCTTACCAGATCGTTAATAGTTAGTTAACGATCCTATGACTATGAACTATTTAGGAACTAGTGTAGAGAAATATAAGTCTCCATATTCTAATGCGTAGAATGTTATTTATGCACTTAAGTTTCCTTGAACTCTTTTATGCTTGAAATACTTAAAATAATAACGTGCCCTTTATTAATATATTTAGGAATACATATGTTCATATATGATTGGCTTAAGAACACATATTTAACAAATTCCCTACTTGCACTAATGCCAATTTATTTT
The DNA here is from genome assembly GCA_024362665.1 of Prunus padus. NCBI lineage: Eukaryota > Viridiplantae > Streptophyta > Magnoliopsida > Rosales > Rosaceae > Prunus > Prunus padus. Next base: position 10,176,798 of record JANFAM010000006.1, on the reverse strand, counting down.
TTGAGAAATTATAGGATTGCATTTATAATTCAGCCAAAAAAGTCATTAGTCACAAAGGGTCAATACAAACTAGCCACAAAGGGCCATTACAATAACAGAGCGATCTAACACCAAAATTAAGACAATCTGGTGTGCCTCCATTAACGATCACGCAGGATCGAAGAAAGTCTGGCATATGCATCCCAACTAAGATTGCAAACCTAGAATAATCAAAAAGAGAAAAGCTTAAAAAAACCAAGCCATAAAATACAAATAAAACTCTCACGAAGGAGAGATGAAAGCTCTTACAAAAGGATAGGTGAAAACTACACAGAGAACCCAAAGAGTGTTTGTGACTTATTTTGAACATAAAGAAACGGCAAAAAGGATGGTGGTGGAGATCCGATGCCGAAATGCGGATGGAGATCTGATGCCAAGATTGGTGCCTGTGATGGTTGGAGGAAAATCGTAACAAAACGAATACAAATAAGGAAAACCTTTTGTCTTTGAAAATGAGGGGAGAGGGAAGGAAGAACAGTGACTTCCTCCCCCCCCTCAAAGTGAAAACGGCTCTAGGAGGGTTTTTTGGGGGAGGGGGCCAGGGTTTTATCTTAGTCTTGGGAGAGAGTGAAAATGGCACTAATGCCAATTAGCTACTAATTTTATCTTAGTCTTGAGATACATATGTAGTTGCTAATTATAACTTGGTTTTAGCTAGTGGATCGATTATTTTATCTAGTTGCTAGTGGATCTATTAATTAATTGATGGAGTAAGGGATTTGGACGGTGGGTTTGAAAATTTATTGTGGTTTTTTTGGTGGTAGTATTTTCTAATTTCTAATTACTCTTTTTTTTTATAAAAAAAAAGTGTAATATTTCTTAGAGAAAAAGGTTCTTATTGTTAAATTTTCAAATAACTCAAAATTGCTCTTGATTAAGAAAAAATATCAAAACACAACTACTTCATTATAAAGGGAACAATTCACGAAACAATAGTCTATTAAAATGTAAATAATTACGAAATAAAATGGAAATAAGAGTTCATGTCCAACAAAAACTCTCTATAGATAAGGATAAAATTTTAGAAAAAAAAAAAGGCCTATTGATACGAGGGAGACTCGCATATATAGTACAATAAGGAAAATATGAAATTTGTAAATTAGTCTAATGACTTGTTTGGGAGTAATTCTGGATAGGCCATAATCACTTATGGAGAGAACCACCTCCTATATGCTTCTCAATATAATCACTTTAAGTGAGAAGCACCTCCCATGTGTTTCTCCATAAATCACTTAAAACCATTTAAAATATTATATAAAGATTATCTATATAAGTGATTTCTGACCTATTCAAAATCACTCCCAAATGAACATATAAAGTTAGAAAAATGTGAACAACACTTTAAATTTTTTAAGTTATCCTGTGCACAATCTCACATCAGGAAAATTCTCTGTATGTAATGCTTTCACTTGCCTCTCACCCCCTTTTCCTCGTTCTTGATTTAAGGCGCAATCGCATGGGCATGCGGTACACGTACATATATACCATTATCAAAGGGCAAAGCATGTGCATGAAGGAGGACCAATCAGTTTTAGTTTGTCTGTCTAGCTAGCCAATTTTTGTGGGCAGTCGTCTAGCACTATGATCAATGATTTACCCAAAATTGCTGAGTGAGTGGAAGAAAAATTGTAGCCCATTAGTTGATACATATTTGGATGGATATGTTGGTGGTGGCCACCACTAGTAAGAATTCTTGTTTCCAAAAAAATATAAAATTAGGAAAGAAGGAAAACGTTCTGAATATGGCATTCCTAATTAGCATGATCATGAATCTTATGAGTTTTGTTAATTACTCTTCATGACAAGAAATGTGATCATTAGTTACTAGATTGTTAAGTTGTCGTGTTTTAACATATTCGTGTCTTGTGAAATTATCTTAAACTCAAATTCGATTGGTTAAATTGTTTTGTCCAAATATATAAACTCAAACTCATTAGTAAATTTGTTGTGTGGTGTTTTGTTTCACCCGTTTATACGTTTTTCTCTTCTTCTTTTTTTTTTTTTGTCAACAGAACTCCAAAACATAACATTATTACATGAAAATATCAAGTGTAATATAGTGAAAAATATCTTACAATCCCATAAAAACTTACCTCAAACACATTATATAAAAAAGGAAAATATTTCCCTCCTTACCCTGTAAGTAGGAGCTTCTACAATTTTGCCGATAGAAGTATGACATGTGTGCAAAAGTTTTTCTTTTTCTGTTTTTGATGAATTCTTTTTGCATAGGTGACAAAATGTGATCGCAGGAAGAAGAAATATCTCCTTATACGGAAGAAGAAATGTCCAAAAACATATTATACATCTTAAAATAAAAAATTAAACTAAAAAAATATTTCACAAAGGTGACATGTCACTATCGTATTTGACAAACGAACACTCCACCATTATGGACCCGACCCGATAAGGCTTGAATGGAGTCCATTATTTTTGGACATTAGTTAACACATTTTTCATAGGGTGATTTTATTAGCACCCCATTATTTGCTTTTTACACCTCATACTAATTTTAAATATAAATAACCTATTTTATCCTTGTACATAATTACCATTAAAGACAAAATATTTAAAATAAAAATTACTCACTACACCCCACATAATTAAATTTCTAATATTCATGGAAATATCTTGCCAAATCCAAATGTGAGGAAAAAAAATTTCGGAATTGGGAATATTGATAGAGTAACAGTGTTGAATTCTTCACCCACTCTGTTGTTTTTGGTGGCAACTGATCACTTCGCCAATAGTGCCCCTCCCATTTTCAAGTCATTTTCAGCGGACTTACCAATATTCTCTCTCTCTCTCTCTCTCTCTCTCTCTCTCTCTCACACTAAAAACCCAATTGCAAATCACAGCATCATAGACTGGTCGATCGGTTTCTGGGTTTTGTTTATGATATTCTCAACTTCAATTTGGTAATGAATTTTTTGGGGAACTGAATATTCTTTATGGTAATCCATGTAATGGCATTGTTACTAATCTTTACGAGCAAAATGGGTTTCTTTTGTTGATCTTCAATTATTGTTTTTTTCTTTTAATTTTGTTTGTGCTCTGCTCTTGGTGTTCTTCAATGGCATCACCCCCAAATTTGGTAATTTCTGCAATGAAATCAATTTCATTCCATAGCTGTGAGTTTTTTAAAGTTTGGATCTTGAATTGAAAATAAATGCTTTCGCTTGTTTTCTAAATTTGGTTGATGATTTGGGACTGTGATTTTGGGTTCAGGAGGATGATTTGGGTACCATTTCACTTGGGATTTTGTATTTGTCTTTCACATTTTTCTGTTTGGTAGCGTCTCCGGTGGTTCGAGCATTGGAAAATTGTACCACTTAGCTTCAACAAAAATTGCAACAATGGTCAGATAAAGAAACCCAGGGATCAAGATCGTTTCTTTTCACACCCTCATTCTCAAAAAGCCTTAAAACAACATTCACCAAAACAGGAAAAAAGAAAGAGAACCTCTTCAATGCGAGAGAGGTTGAGCTGAAGACGATTGTTGATCCATGTCAAAATCTCATTCCGTCCAACAAAGTAAGCACTGTCCATTATGCCTATGTTGGAAGCCATTTGAACCCAGATTTCCCAGTTCTTCCAATTCGCAGACCCAGGACAGAGAAAGGAGAAAAATACCAAAATAGAGTCGGAGATGAACTGTTGTTTTAGTATTTAAGACGATGAGGATTTAGGGTGTAATTGGTTTTCCCCCAAAAGAAAAGATTAGTTATGAATGGGGTGTAGTGAGGGCAATGTAGGAAGAAATATGGGGTGTAGTGAGTATTTTTAAATTTGATTAAAATTTAGTGGGGTGTAAATAGAATATGGAGTGTAAAGAGCAAATAATGGGGTGCAAATAAAATCACACTTTTTCATATGCATCCACGAAATGCGTGACCTGTCCTTCCTCAGTCTGATACCTTCAGTCTCAGCTTTAGCTCGAACACAGACAATAACTACAGACAAATTAAAAATAGTAACTTGGTATTACGTGTTTTGTGCCCATTAGCTATGTCTCGCACGTGACTGCAATCAGATGATAGAAATTCACGTGACACCTTCCACATACCTTCTCTGACATCTCTGCCTGCCTGTCTCTATAATTTTGGCGGATGACAAAGGATTCATACTTTCTTTTTTGGTTTTCGAACGAAATGATTCTGACTTCATTCCAAAATAGCATGCTATTTCTGTCTACACTCTTGAGTAATCTTTACTGTCTTTCTCTTTCTTGGAATAGTTTATTCAAAACCTACGTCCCTAGTGTGGATAAATATTATCCAAATGATCAAGTCATTTTCAAATTATAGCAGTTTGAGATTGAAAAAGATTTATTCTTTTAGTGGACGTCAAAATTTTAACACACTAAGAACAAATTAAAAAATAATAAATAATTTTATATGAATTTTTGTATAATATGTCATGTTAAAAAGAGATTATTTATAAAAACCTATAATTCTTTGTTAGAGGAAAAACTCTAAGAATTCTAGGAAATATGAATAAACTTTCAAGTGGTCACTAACAATCAAATTAGGACACATATACTAATCAAGGTTAATGCCTATGCATGCAAGGATTTGACTCCAGTTGCTAGCCTTAAATATAGATTTGGAGCCATGAAGTGGGGATGATGCCGTGTTAGGTCAGGTTCGAGTTTAGCCAGTGTGGCACTATGGGTTTAGCCAGTATGTATGGCGCTATAGCTCTCTTCGGGTTGCCTAAGAGGATGTAGAGTGGTGGTTTTGTTTTTAGTTTGTTTTAGTCTAATAATTCTCATGAACTCTTTTTTTTAATCGAAAAAAAGTAAATTTCATTAACCGGAAGCATTGGTTACAAGGGTCATCAATAATACAATTCATGTACAATTCATTAGCCACACATAGCCTTCTTCTAACCAATAATAAGGACCTTGTTCGTGTAAAGCAAAATAGGTAATAACATGAGCCACTTTGTTACACTCCCTAGGTCGAAATTGGACTTCCTTTAAAGAAAATTGCACAAGCAAGTCTCTCACATCATCCACAATGTTGCCAACATTAGCCCAAATAGTCATTGAATTAATTATCATAACAGCCTCAAAAGAATCAGTTTCTATGAGGAGAGGGAATAAACCAGCATCTGCAGCAAATAAAATTCCTGTATATAAATCGCTAAAATGGAAACCCCACGAGGACTTTGTATAGCTAGAGGACCTTGTTTGGGGGTAGTGAGAAATCACCAATTCCGGGCCTGCCTCACTCTCTTTGAAAAATATGGGACGGTTGGGCAAAACAATCTGCCTGCAAAAACAGCCCGCCCACAAATGCAATCTGCCTAAAGGCTCCGCTTGCAAAGAATGCTCCCAGAAAAAGGAGACCACGGTCAGATTCTTGAGGAAGGAGAGAGGGACTTGGCGGCCAGATTTTACTAGCTTGCGGTCGGGCTATGAGGATTGAGAGTTTGAGTTCTTAATTGGGACAAAGAACTCGGAGGTCTGACCGCGGGGTTTGGAAAGCTTCAGCCCGTAAAATTTTGGATTCGGCCAAGAATTGCAGAGGACGGTTGTTGAGGCAAGTTATAGCGGCCGGATTTCGAATTGATGAGTCGCGGCCGGACCTTAGAGCTGGAGTCGGCCCGTTGTGCTGGAACTAGGCGGCCGGATCTCCGTGCAATTTTGGGAGGTCAGGATCTGTGGTCTTGGTGGCCGGGTATTTTAGAGAGGTTTGCAGCCAGGGTCTTAGAGTTTGGAGAAACTTAGGCGGCTGGGGCTTTAGAGTTTTGCAAATATGCGGCCGGATATTTGAGCAATTTTATCGGCTGAAGTGTGAGGGTCTGTGCAATTGAATAAAAAGCCGAGAATTTTTATATTTGGAGGGGCTTGAGGGATCTCAAAACGCGGCCCATTTCTTTGGTTCATAACGTATGTGGAGGATTGTTAGTTATATATATATATATACAATGTTGGCCAAAGTTGGAGCATGCGGCCAGGAGGTGATTTCACATATATATATATATATATATATATATATATATATATATATATATATATATATATATATAATATAATATAATAATGAATAATGAATATGCCTATTTATATAGAAGGAGGCGGCTGGAATGTATTTTTGCCATTGCCCAAATTCTTGGGGCGCCAAGTTTGGCTATTGATGATCAAGTTTTTATTCATGTGAAGGCTATAAATCTCATATATACTTGAGAGTGAATATGAAAATCGAATAAGGATTTTTTCAGCGGACTAATTCTAGGAACCCCAAGATTTCAAAGGTGGTGAGGTCAGTCACATATTATTCCAATGAGCTCGAGGGGAAAGCCTAAGCCATGGATTCGTGCCCAAGACTTTCGGAGGTCAATACGCGCGTGATGGAGGCCTCACAAGGAAAGAAATCAAGGAGATTGATGATGATTCGGAATTGTCCAAATCAAGAGAGAATCAAGCAATCAGAGTATCTCCGCCGACGTGATCCACGGATTTAGGAGGCCTCAAAGGGAAAGAATTTTAAAGAATTGATCTTTGGCCAATCAATGGCCAGCCCATGGGCTGACGGATGCCCCTATATAAACCTCACCAAACGAAGGGAGAAGGGACACAACATCAGACAAACAAACTTATCTTTCGTCTCGCACTTTTCTTTTCCTAGACTTAGGATTTTAATTTTCAAGCACCTAGCATAGCTTGTTCTTCCTTTCCTTAGTGTAAGTTTAAATTCTTGCAATTACATTTCATTGTCATTTATATTCAAGTTTAGTTCAATTCCTCTACTTTTTGTTGTTATTTAGTTTTTATTAAGTTTAAATTCGAATTTAATTTACCTTATTGTTCTTATGGTTCTTATTGTTCTTATTCCGTTCTTATTTACTTTATTGCTTTGATTTATTTTATCGCACTTTATTTCTCGTCTTTACGTTTGAACGCACACTTAGTTTAATTACCTTATTTTTACCTAAAAACCTAAAAATCACAAAAACATCCATACAAAGCTCAACCATCCTCGAGCCCGAGGAAGTGAAAGAACCTAGGCCGAGAGGAGGTTCCTTGCTTGGCCGAGCAATCACTTGATCAGAAGTCAGAAGCGCACACTATCCGTCTACTCACATTCCATCCAAGCCCAAGTTCGTGGCTTGGTGGTGGCACGCCCCGCACTCAAAAAAGAAGAAGGACCAAAAGTTCCTTCCGTTGGCCTACCCGGCCGAAAAGAGGGAAACAGACCCATAAAAACTCCAAAATCATTTCAAACAATGGCACTATACTACGCAAGCTTGTTGCATTTATGAGGTTTTTTTTTTCGGATTTTTATTTCCTTTTGGCATTTGCTTTCGATATGATGAAATAATTGGACTCATTGTCCCAACTTCCGTCATCAAGATGACATAATAGGAATGAATTATTAGTAGGTTCATCAACCACCCAAGTCTAGCATAATTTCAATGAGCTATCATTGAAAGTGGCAATTCACTTTGTGTTGGTCCCTTTTTTCGACGGTACAAACGACAATCAGATTCCCCAATAAATTTTGATTAGATATTTTTCCAGGTGCTTTCTAAAAGGGTCTTGCATCTCATATTGGCCAACAAGAAAGGAGAAAAAAATAAAGCTTCGACTGAGACTGGAATTAATGATGTGGTTAGCTATTGTTGCAAAGTGGATGAGGTCAATTCAACACGAGTCATGAACAGGTGATTTCTGAATGAGTGAATGCTTCATATCATCTTCAACTACAGTTACTGAAGTTTATGGCTCCCAACAGTCTGGCAAACCAAGCATGCAAGGTACTCAAATTCATTTGAAGATGCGTTGTTTTCATATGGAAAGTCGAATTCACGATACGACATATGCAAGGACAAATGTTATCAGCAACTTGAGCCACAAGTCAATTGCAGTTTCAAGATGGTTTAGTCAAGCAAGCATAATACCTTATCTAATTATAGTCATTGTCCTATCGATTTTTATGTTTTAATAATATATATCTGGTTTATAATTTTTTAAAGTTAGTTTTATATAAAACCTTCATACATTTCCTTCATTGAACTCTTAAATTATTCTTTTATATTTTCAATTGTATTATTTCCTTCCCCCCTACCACCGGATATATTTCAAAAATTGACCGCTTGAGCATTTATCTCAAGGTCCTAGATTCGATATCCCCTTCTTCTAATATTGGTTGTTAAAAAAAAATTTCCTCTTAATTTAGGAATGAATTTGTGAATAATATTGTGAAAATAATAGGTTGGCATATTTCCTAGCATTGTATTTGTGCTCAGCTCTGGGAATTTTTTTCCATAGCATCACATCTGACATTAATAAAGTTGTTTTTGAAGCATAGTTGGTTTGAAGGACACTTCTTGAGGTAATGTTTAGCCAATATTTTCTTTGCATGCAATGCATAGTTTCTTTTGTTGTCTTTCATTTCTCTTTCTTCCCCCTTGGTTTAAATGTACTGGCAATTCAGCAAGTCCCAATGATCCAAGAACTTCTTTATCGTGAAGATAAGGAAAGAAAGTGTTTGGCAAGATAGTTGAAAGTTATGTTAACAAGTGGAATGGAATCCCACCATATACGATGCATATAATTAAAATCTGAGACAAGGGAAGGCCAATATCATAACGGCACAGCGAGTAGTCATGCCATCTTTGTTGCAATTGTTGTCATTTCTAATAAAGACAGACACCCAAAGGCCACAATAATTTGACGTTTGGTGTGCCTAGACTAGGATTGGATTGGATTAAGAGCATCCACAATCATGCTCCCTATTTCTTAGCTAAAATTTAGCTAAAAACACCAAAAAGCTATTTTAGGAGCTCTCTAAAAAATTTCAACTCCAACCATACTCCCTAATTTGGAGAGTCATAAATGCTTTATTTCTTTTTGTCATAAATACTTTACTTCTTTTTAAATTTAATTCCTGATTTGTAATAAAATAGTCATATCCAAATACTAAATATTCCCAAATAATAAACTACAAAAACAATTTAAATTTAACTCCCCATCCGTTTTGCAAGAATTTCCATATGTAATTTGAAAGGAATTAATTGTAAGTTTATTTGTTATTCAATTTTGATATTCTTTGATTGTTGTGTTTTGCAAAGCACCTACAGCTACGGCTAAAAGAATATTTGTTGTTCCACCTAATAGAAATGGTGGTCATAAAAAAAAATTTGTTTGTGCTTTGCAAAGCACCTACAGCTACGGCAAAGAATAGAAAAAAAATGGTGCATGTAGAAAGGTGATTAAAAATATAAAATGCAGAAAAAATATGATAAAATTAAGGTTAAATTATTGAAATGCCCCATGTAACTCAATTTCAGTCTCACTTTCCCTCCTGAAACTCTAAGTGTCTCACTTTCCCCCCTGAAACTCTATTTAGTGTCTCACTTTCCCCCCTAAAACTCTATTTAGTGTTTCACTTTCCCCCCTGAAACTCTATGTAGTGTCTCACTTTGCCTGGATTCCATCCATCCTTAACTGAAGTCATCAAACTTGATGCCCATGTGCCGTTTTTCATCTCATCTTATATGCATATTTTGTTATATGTTCATTCTTCTATATGCATATTTAGATAGGTAAACAAATTTTAGAAAGAAAAAAAAATAGAAATAGAAGAAAAATGTTTAAGCTTGTTACAACAAAAAGTATGTCAATATTAAAATACCATTGGATTAACCATTCCTAAAAAACTGCAAATTACATAACACACAAATGCCATTGTACGTAACCATTCCCAAAAAACTGCAGATTACATAACACACAAATGCCATTGTGCTCAACCATTCCCAAAACACTTGCAGATTACAAACCTCCCTCCTCCCCTTGGTTACAGTTAAGATTGCTAAACCTACATTACATAGCCAACTCTAAACCTGATGATGATTATCCCTTAAACCACCAACCATCATGGAAATCAACATTATCCAAGAAAGAAACAGAAAACCCCACAAAAATTTCTCTTTACCTCGAAGCTTGGCTAGATCTTGTTCTAGTCTTCCCTTATTCTTCAGCAACCCAGGTATTATATCTTTTGAACGAGAACACATCTCTGGATCAAACCACTCAAAGAAGCGACAACCTTTGTTCCTTCCCTAGCGACGTCTGAACTTGGCAGAGCTTCCTACAATGGCAATGCTTTCGTTCTCGACCCTCCATGGACACAAGAACTCAGAAAAACGGCACATGGGCGTCAAGTTTGATGACTTCGATTAAGGCTGGATGGAATCCAGGCAAAGTGAGACACTAAATAGAGTTTCAGGGGGGAAAGTGAGACACTAAATAGAGTTTCAGGGGGGAAAGTGAGACACTTAGAGTTTCATGGGGGAAAGTGAGACTGAAAATGAGTTACAGGGGGCATTTCAATAATTTAGCCAAAAATTAAAGACATCATTAAATAAATGTTTAAAATAATAATAAAATATGGTAGCATTTAATTATAGGGAGTCACTAGGAGCCCTTTCTCTCTTCTCAGATTTAGGAGCTCCTAGAGGTCTCCCTATTTTAGGAGTTGAATAGGGAGCATGATTATAGGTGAGTTTTTTCAATTCCTCCTTAAATTTTAGCTAACGATGTAGTATAGGGAGCCCATTGTGGATGCTCTAAGAAACTCTCTAAACCCTAGTCTCCTTTCTCTCTGTCAAACCTTTTTGTTGTGTTCTGGGGAAGGGGGAGGAGGCCACTCCTCCTCCTCCTCCTCTCTCTCTCTCTCCGTCTCTCTCGTCTCTCTCTCTCTCTCTCTCTCTCTCTCTCTCTCTCTCTCTCTCTCTCTCTCTTTCTTACCTCCCAACTTATTTTCTCCTTCCCCATCTACTGGATTTGAGGTTTTAATAGTGGGGAGGCTATTTGTGTCTAGATCTGCTTGGATTTGTGGTTTTATTGGTTGGTGTTTTAGTTGTAAGGTGACTGGCTGCAATCTTGGTGGTGTTCTCTATCTCCAAGGCGGCAACGACGTCTATGGTGGCGGTGGGAACAATGGCGGCAATGGCTGTGACGCCCCGAGAATTTTCAAATATTTTGTTTAAGCTCATAATAAAAATTTCTCGGTCCAATTGATTGTAATTTGGATTTTCATGAATCTTTTCATGAAATAACTATTGGTTTATTCAAGGGAGGGTTTATTTCTTGATACTTTGAAGTTCGAATTTTGGTAATTTGATGTCATTGAAAAATAGTTGATATCCATACGAGCATGTGGCATTTTTTGGGGAATTATTCGGAACTCGAAAGTATTTTTGGTGAGTTTTGGAAGTTGGGAAGAAGTTAAAAAGGAAGAGATAAGAAAGTGATAAATTATTGTGCGGCACTATACACACACGTGAGATAAGCTGCGACACTCTTATCATCTCTCTTATCCTCTCTGTCTTCTTTCTTTTTCCGTTATCTTTTATTTCTCTTCATTCTCTTTCATTTCATTTCACTTCTTCCTTTCCTCTTTCCTCTTTTCCTTCTTTATCTTCTTCTCCCTCTTCAGAAACCCAAATCGTGGGTACTGTTCATCACCATAGAACTTCCATCTCTAAAGCTCAAATCAGAAAAACTTCTTTATGAAAATTGTTCACCTGCTCGAGGACTATAAAATATCCAAAAATCAGCATAATCAGATTAGTCTAGCTACCTCAAACCAGCTATGATTATGCTCGTTTGACAAACTTTCCTTCTCTGAAGTTGTTCCTCAATTTGAGAACTATGACATATCCAAAAATCAGGGCAATCCAAGTACTCTAGCTATGTTTGTGGTATGCATGTTCGTCACTTCCTCATATTCTGCTGTTATTACTATATAGCACCATATTCACTCTTGTATGTCAATTTATGTTGCCCATATGACAATAAATCCTTCAGGGAAGGTGTTCAGAATTCTGTTCCCTAGAACATATCCAAAAATCGTGGTAATCCAGCCAATGTAGCCTTCTCAAGAGTGGATCAACTAACACAATCTTTTGTTAGTTTTCAAGTATAATTTGAGTTGGTTATTGTCGTTGGGAGCTTCACTCAGAAAATTCTGAAAAATTCAGAGGGTTGAGGTAAGGATTTAAGATGGTTTGATTTCTAGAATTGTCTCTGAATTGTTGGCCGAGAGCCGGTCTTGAAAATGGAAGGACCAAAAGATAATTTAAAACAAGTATAAGTGCCAAAGGACAAATAAGGTAAAGTATAAGGACCAAAGTGAAATTATGAATAAGTCTGAGGGCTGAAATATGATTTGGACAAAGTATAAGGACCGAAGTGAAATTATGAATAAGTCCGAGGATTGAAATATGATTTGGACAAAGGAGTTGGATTTAATTATAATTTCTAATAGGGTTAGTTGGCCTTAAAGGATCAGTTGTGAGACAAGCAGATACAGGAACGTTCCGAAAAATGTTTACGAAAATTACTTGAGCATGCCAATTGGTTTTGGATCCACAATAAATGGATACAATTTGTGCATGTACATATTCTTTCACTAATTTTGAAATAAATCTATGGTCATTATTATATTCATTATTTACTTTGAAACCTCGCCGGGAGCCTCCTATGGGGCAAATGAACGTATGTGATGTTCACCCTTACTTTGTTGTAGATTCCTTTCGTGCGTGACATCTTGGTGTGACCTTCTTGCTTGTCAACATTTGGCTAGTGTCTCACGTTGTTGTCAGGTTGTGAACTCTATTCATCATAGCTGATCATGTTTCACTACATATGTATAAACTTAAATTCTAGATGGTTGGTATATTTTTATTATTGGTTTGTAAAATAATTTCTGAGGTTGTTGATACTATGTCATGACCTCTGGGGTTGGTTTAACTCTCAAATTAATTTTGTATAATATTATACATTATTTTTCGGCTGTTGTTAAACACTCTGATCCAACCCGTTTAAATTTATTTATAAAGACTTAGCCTATTTTGGGAATTTTAGGAGTATAACCCTTGGACTTAGGTGTTATGTTTTTGGGATCCTCAAGGTACGTGCCAATGTCACGTGTCTCGATTTTGGGGCAAGACATAAAAATGGTATCAGAGCAAACTTTGTTTTCAAAAGATTTCTGATCAAGAATTTCGAAAGATTTCTGAAAATGAATTTTGAACAACTTTTATTTACATGATTTTTCTGAAAAATATCCAACCATCTACTTCCTCAATTCAATTGAATTCCTTTCAAGAAATTCATATTCTTGATCCATCTGAATCTTATGTGATTAGAAAATATTCTTTCCGTTCAAAGTCACTTTGAACGAAGATTATCGTATTCCTAGAAATTGATTCTTCTCTATAGTTGAGACTCGCCTAGTTATCTAAATCCTAACAGACAAGTTTTACTTGTTTTGTTTCCTATAATTCTTGTCATGTTGACAAGTCTTCATTAAAATATGCATAACCAAACCAAAGAAAGTATCCTTAAAACCTTGGTCGCCATCATCTAAAGTGGCTACGCCAAATATGCCAGGAAATAATCTTGATGGAATTAATGTGAAAGTTAATGTGTGCAAAAGAAGCACAAATTAATATTTTTGGAATGGTTTCTAAAGATGAAACCTATGAAGTTCACTGGAACATCCAACATATTAAGATGGTGAATGTACCTCATAAAGTAATATGATGGTATAGTGTGCTATTTGAAAAGCATATTTTATGGCTCATACTTTGAGTCAAGAACTTTGTCTTGGTTGCATCTTAAATCATGTAAGAATGCATGATGTTGGAAAAACTGCATTATAATTCAATCTTGCTCAACTCAATGTTTGAAGAAGATAAATTAAGTGCCAAAAGGTATCAGTTATTGAATGAATATAAGGAATAAATGGTAGTATGAGACACCAAGGTAGTTTGTCTGTGGAAAAATCCTCGAGAAGGAAGTATTATTTATTGCTTATGTGGATGGTGCATAAGGAATATGCATGTGGGTCTGCAGAGGTATTAGAGCTATTAGTAAACACGATCTCTTTTTTGTGATACCTTTTCCAACAAATTAGGAAAAGAAGAATTACTTGAGTTGTTCAACCTCAGAATGCGGAATCTACAAGTTAGCGAGAGTACTACTAATGCGTTTGCTATCTTCCAAGAACAACTTGGTAATTACCAAATTCAAGGCCAGAGAAATTTTCAAGCTATGAATATTGCGTCTTGTAAGAAGACATCGGCAAGTTTTACAGACAGAATTGACAATCAACAGAGGAGCTGGTCAGGACGTGATGAAGCAAAGTTCGAGGCATTCTGTATTACGCAAGAGGCTTCTATTGTCTCAGACCTAATCGTAGGCACAACAACTATTCTTTTCATTAATCCCTACGTTTTAGAAAATTTCTTCAAACTTGTCTATCCTAGACTTCTGTAACTAGCACAATTATAAATCCAGTAGTACCGGTTACTTGGAGAAACTTCCCAACAAAGGGAATATAGATCTTGGAATACGTATTGACTTTTCAGTTCAACAACGCTGAAAGAGAAAAAGGGCAAATCTATAGAAGCGTGGTGACAACCAAAGGAAGGTCTATAACTTGACCAAATTTTGCGATTGTAGAATGTTTGAATTTAAGAGTTTGAAAACCAAGAAACAGTTCCTTCATGCTATTCTTTTAAGTAGCATCGGACTGAATTTACAATTCACGAATCATCATTTGGCTTAGAACTTCCAAATTCCTTTCTAAACTTCCAAAGTTTCTTTCTAATTTTGAAATTTCTTTATATCTTGAATCGTTCCAAATGGCTTTCTCTTCCCGATGGAACTTGGATTTGAATCTTGCTTATTCTAGGCAAGAAATTCAACGTATAACCAAGCAAGCATTGGTGAATGCAGCTGTGTGGCATCCTAATTTTGTTTCTTCGAGAGGTCCTATTACAATAATGGATTCTGTAATACGAGATAATGATGTAGTTGCATGAGTAGTAAGGAGTCAGCTAACTCCAAAAGATATGCGAGTACTAAGGAAGAAAGATTAGCATACTGCCGTAGATGACGTGATAGCTCAAAGTGTCTAATGTGCAGTGTCGGTTGCAAACTTAGGGCAGCGACTGAGAGCAAAGAGTCAATAAGTACAAGAACTGACAACCCAATTGGGGAATCAAAGGAGTGCACTTCAAGAATGTTACCAATTGGTCATGACGCAAAGGGATGAGTTAAATGTTGAGCGTGAACGAACTACTCATGAGGTCCAACACCTGAAGCACGCGCTTAAAGATGGTGATACGGTAATCAAAGCACTAAAGGATGAGAAGAAAAATGATCGTATTTCACATTCTACAACACAACGAAGGCTGCAGAAGGAAAACTATGACCTAGCTAAGATTGTACAAATGTACTATGGGGAGATGCAGCAAAAGTTGGACGAGGTAGAAGGTACAAATAAAAGAGTCCGAGAGGACGAGGAGAAAATGTTTGAGGGTGCCAAGAATGCGGTCTATGCGCGACTATTTGGTGAGACAAGTGTAGAGGTTCGTGGTTTGAAGATTACAAAACCTTGGGTGGAGAGTCAGAGTTCTGAATATGCCGAGGCTACTATTGAGATGCCTAGGTTGAGTCCTGTTATAACAGAGGATGAAAGCCCAAAGTTTGTGGAACCTATTATGGAGGGCCAAAGTTCAAAGCCTTCTAACGTTGATGAGGCAAAAGGAGTTCGCTATTTGCTGAATATTAGCCCCTTGAAGGGAGACAAAAATGTTTAAGTGAGGATTGGTGGCATCTTGTTAAGTTTGAATTTTTAGTTGAATGTTGTAGTTTTATGTGGGTTATAAAAAAATTTATGAAATGAAGTCGTCGTGTTTCTTGAAAGGTACATGGTAAAGTCAGAATTAATCCATGATCAACTATGGTTTCAATATAAAATTTCAAGGATGAAAGCTTGCTAACGGAAAGATTACAACGACCCGTCCCATTCGTTTTCTCACTTTTTGCGAATTTATTCTTGCCTTAAGGTTGTAAATGGTCACTTCGGACAACCTTTGTTAAAGTTGAGTTTTGTGATTTTACCTTCTGCTTAGACGCGGAGCTTGGCTGCAAGCGCAGACGCAACCCATTCGAAATTTCGAATTCAATAGAACAAGTTGAGCGTGATGGTACTCGTCACTCTTATTTCTCAAGCCTAAATTTTCCTTTCGATAGGCTCTTAATAGGAGTCCTTTTTCACGAAAGTTGTTAAACCGCTCAAAGTTATGCCCAGTGGCAGTTTAGTTGAATGACTCTAGTTATCTCCAAACCTGGTTTGGCTTGACTCGATTTCAACATTTTACGAAGATTTATGGTACTTGGATGCCTAGGTTTCTTCATCGAAGTCATCCAATATCCTGTATACTACAACATGTCATGTGTTCAGGCTAATTGAAGGTCTGTGGAAACCTTGGTGATGTACATACAAGAACATACTCATTAACTTCTATCCTGATTTGTTATCTTGGTTTGAGTATGGAAAGTTATGATTAATGAACACTCAAATGTCAATAGTATAAGATTTTACCATGATTGAAATTTTATAAGGAGGCGAAAGCGAAAACTTATGGTCTCACAATGATCTTCTAAAGAGTTTTTATTATTTATTCCGAACCTAAGTTGAAGAGGTTCAATGATGATTCATGAGACTTTATTCTAAATCATTAAAGATTGTTTTAAATGGACAAAAGGTCCTATGTTGATAAAAGGAGAAAGACTCCTAGATCCAATGTTGGAAATTTTATAAAGATAAAATCCTCAAGAAAAGGATAACAATGTTTTGGTGAATGTGACAAGTTGGCACTCAGATGTGTCGGACCATTCAAAGCAAGGGAACGTGTTAGAATTATTAAGAATAACTTGGAGTTGCCGCCACAGATGTCATACATACACAATGATTTGAACGGTCCAACACATCTGAGTGCCAACTTGCCACACTCAACAACAACCAACTAAAAAAAAATTAAACTTAACAAGACACCACCAATCCTCACTAAAACATTTTTCTCTCCCTTCAAGGAGCTAAGATTCAACAAATTACGAACTCCTTCTCCCTTATCATCAGCTTTAGAAGGTTTTGAACTTTGGCCCTTCATAATAGGTTACACAAACCTTGGGCTTTCATCCTCTATTATAATAAGACTTAACCTAAGCACCTCAATAGTAGCCTCTGCAGGTCCAGAACTTTAATCCTCAAACCACTAACCTCTACGTTGGTCTCACCGAATAGTCACACATAGACCGCCTTCTTGGCATCCTCAAACATTTTCTCCTCATCCTATCGGGCCTTTTTATTTGTACATTCTACCACGTCCAACTTTTGCTTCATCCCACCAGAGTACATTTGTACAATCCTAGCTAGGTCATTCTTTTCCTTCTGCAGTCTACGTTGTATTGCAGCATGTGAAGTACGATCAGCTTTCTTCTCATCCTTTAGCGCTTTGATTACCGTATCACCGTCTTTAAGTGCGTGCTTCAGCTGTTGGACATCATGAGCATTTCTTTCACGCTCAGCATTTAACTCCTCCCTTTGCGTCCTGACCAGTTGGTGACATTCCCGAAGCGAACTCCTCTGATTCCCCAATTTGGTTGTCAGTTCTTGTACTTCATGACTCTTTGCTTTCAGTCGCTGCCCTAAGTTGCAGCTGACGCTGTACATTGGACACTTAGGGCCATAACGTCGTCTACAGCAATATGCTCATCCTTATTCTCTAGTACTCACATATCTTTTGGAGTTAGCAGACTCCTTGTTACTCCTACAGCCACATCGTTATCTCGTATTACATAATCCATTACTATAATAGGACCTCTTGAAGAAACAAAATTAGGATGCCACACAGCTGCATTCACCAATGCTTGTTTGGTTATACATTGAATTTCTTGCCGAGGAGAAGCAAGATTCAAATCCAAATTCCATCGGAAAAAGGAAGCCATTTGGAACAATTCAGGATTAAATGAAATTTCGGAATTTTAGAAAGAAACTTGGGAAGTTTAGAAAGGAATTTGGAAGTTCTCTTCTAAGCAAAAGGATAATTTGTGAATTTTGAACTCAGTTCGATGCTACTTCAAAGAATAGCCTGAAGGAACTGTTTCTCAGTTTTCAAACTCTTAAATTCAATAATTCTACAATCCCAAATTTGGTCCAGTTATGGACCTTTGTTTCATCGTTCGTCATGCTTCTCGAGGTTTGCTCTTTTCCCCTTTCGGAGTTGTACTGAAAAGTTAACACGTTTTTCAAGATCTATATTCCCTTTGCTAGGAAGTATCTTCAAGTACCCGACATTACTGGATTTATAATTATGCTAGTTGTAGAAGTCTAGGATAGAAAGGTTTTAAGAAATTTTCTAAAATGTAGGGATTAATAAAAAGAATAGTTGTTTTGCCTACTATTAGGTCTAAGACAATAGAAGCCTCTTGCGTAATTGAGAATACCTCGAACTTTGCTCCAGCACGTCCAGACCAGCTCTTCTACTGATTGTCAATTATGTCTGTAAAACTTGCCGATGTCGTCTTACAATACGCAATATTCATAGGCTGAAAATTTCTCTAGCCTTGACTTTGATAACTACCAAGTTGTTCTTGGAAGATAGGAAATGCAATGGCAGTACTCTCGCCAACTTGCAGATTCCGCATTCCGAGGTTAAACAACTAAAGTAATTCTTCTTTTTCAAATTTTTCGGTAAAGCTATTCCAAAAAGAAAACGTGTTTACTAATAGCTCTAATACCTATGTAGACCCACGTGCATATTTCTTATACACCGTCCACATAAAGTAATAAATAATACTTCATTCTCGAGGATTTTCCCATAGACAACCTACCTTGGTGTCTCCTACTACCATTTATTACTTATATTCATTCAATAACTCAGCCCTTTTGGCACTTAACTTATTTTATTCAAACCTTGAGTAGAGCCAGATTGAATTCTAATTCAGTTTTTCCAGCATCTTGCATTCTTACATGATTTAAGATGCAACCAAGACAAGTTCTTGATTCAAAGTATGAGTCATAAAATATGCTTTCCAAAGAGCACACTGTACCATCATATTACTTTATGAGGTACGTTCACCATCTTAATATGTTTAAAATTTAAGCTTTGTTTACTTTGGATGTTCCAGTGAACTTCATAGGTTTCATCTTTAGAAACCATTCCAAAAATACTAATTTGTTCTTCTTTTGCACACATTCACATTTACATTAATTCTATTAGGATTATTTCCTGGCATATTTGGCGTAACCACTTCAGATGATGGCGACCAAGGTTTTAAGGATCCCTTCTCTGATTTGGTTGTGCATATTTTAACGAAGACTTGTTAACATGACCAAAAATTATAGGAAACAAAACAAGTCAAACTTGTGTGTCAGGATGTAGATAACCAAACAAGTCTCAACTATAGAGAAGAATCAATTTCTAGGAATACGATATTCTTCCTTCAAAGACTTCGAATGGAAAAAATGTTTTCTAATCACATAGGATTCAGATGGATCAAGAATATGAATTTCTTGAAAGGAATTCGAATGAATTGAGGAAGTAGATGGTTGGATATTTTTCAGAAAACTCATGTAAGTAAAAGTTGTTCAAAATTCCTTTTCAGAAAAGGATGATAAGGAGTGTCAGCAGGCCATGTGGGTATAGTGCCGCACATTAATTTATCGCTTTCTTATCTTTTCCTTTTTAACTTCTCTCCAACTTCCAAAACTCGCCAAAAATACTTTCGGATTCCGAATAATTCTTCAAAAAATGCCACATGGTCGTATGAACGTCTGCTATTTTTCAATGACATCAAATTACCAAAATTCCAACTTCAAAGTATCAGGAAATAAATCCTCCCTTGAATAAACCAATAGTTAATTCATGAAAATCCAAATTACAATCAATTGGACCAGGAAATTTTATTGTGAGCTTAACAAAATATTTGGAAATTTTCGAGGCGTCACAGATTTAATTATAATTTCTAGTAGGGGTAGTTGGCATTAAAGGATCAGTTGTCAGACAATGAGATACATGAACATTCCGAAAAATGTTTACGAATATTGTTTGAGCATGCCAATTGGTTTTGGATCCACAATAAATGGATACGGTTTGTGTATGTGCATAATCTTTCAAATAAATTTTGTATAATATTATAAATTATCTCATGACCTCTGGGGTTGTTGATACTATCCCATGACATCTGGGGTTTGTTTAACTCTCAAATAAATTTTGTATAATATTATAAATTATGCTTCCACTATTGTTAAACACTATGATCCAACCTGTTTTAATTTATTTATAAACGCTTAGCGTATTTTTGGAATCTTGGGAGTACAACCCTTGGACTTAGGTGTTATATTTTCGGGATCCTCAAGGTACGTGCCGCTGTCACGTGTCTCAATTTTAGGGAGTGACGGTGGCTCTGCTGGTTTTTGGTTATTTGTTTGCAGTTTTCTTATTTTGTAATAAGTGCATTAACTCCTTGTGAGTTGGGTGTTTGATTGTTTTTTAGTATGTACTTGTATTTTGTACTTGTGAGAGTTAAAAGTTGTAGTTATATTGGTAGATTTAGGCACTGTAATTCATGTCTGGTTTGTTCAGGCATGCTGCTTTTATGCCGAAATTTCTCTGGCCTTTTGTGGCTTGTATCTGGATTAACCCTATGTGGTTACTATGCTTCCATATTTGTATTACCTCTTTGTGAGCATTTGTATTTGCCCTTGTGGCTGATGGTCTTTGTGCCTAATTTATAAATACAATTATCTCTTTTCTCTCTAAAAAAAAAAAAAAGAGGATTGGATTGGATTGGATAAGTCACTAAATCTAAGGTATGTTGAAGGAGGAAATGAAGGTAGAAGTGAATGACTTTCCATATTGAAGGGATTAGTAATAAGGTGTCGTTATCTTACCATTTTGTGGGGTTAGATGGAATAAGTTTTCTTCATGAGTAATCCATCTTTTACTTTCAACTTGGTAAAAGAAAATTTCGTTTCTTCCTTAGAGCATTTGCAATGGTTAGGATCAATGCAATTTTGAAATTGGTACTTAGGTGACGAGGGGTAAATTTTACGACACTTAAACAAAACGCAACAATCTTCACACACTTTAGACCTTGACCAAAAAACACTTATGACTAGTCAACTACTAGTCATGAACAACCACAATCAAGAATACACACAGAGCATGCCACAATGTACCTGCAACCCTAGAAAATTACTAGTGACAACCTAGGCACTCAGAAGGACCCGTCAATTTAGACATCCCCTGTGCTAGCAACAACTATGGTGGAAGTGTGTGAAATCATCATAATCAAGTAAACACCAAACATCAGATAATAATGACTAGTCAACTACAAAGACACAAACCCAGAATTCATACGATGACTAGTCAACCACCAAGAACACAAACCCAGAATTCATGTGATAACTAGTCAGCCACCAAGAACACAAACCCAGAAAATTCATATATGCAGACCAGAAATTTGTTCACCCAGAAACCCACCATTGGGAAAAACTGGGGGTCATCAACCGACCAGGCAATCCACTAAGAAGAAAAAGATTCTTACAAAGGAACACAAGCAAGCTCAAGAAAAACCTAGATCTATTTAGGAAGATGAGCTATACCTCCTTTGTGCAATCTTCTTCTCCAACTTAGCAAAGCTTCAAGCTCAGTCATTAGCTCCTCCTCAACTCGTTCATCCCATGGCACCAGCTTGTAAGCTCTAACTCAGACTGAAACCAAAATTTGGATTCAAAGGAGAATGACCAATTTCTTCAAGAAACCATACTCTTGAAGAAATCAGTCTTGAATCTGACCTAGATATAAATGAGAGAGTGTTTTAATTAGCTAGATGCATATTTTCATTTTTCAAATGCAGTTTTCAAAAAGAAACAATTTGGAAAACTCAAAGATGAAAAATATGAAGGTGGCTCTTGAGGAAGAAGCGATAGTTTCCAAGGAAACTTTCCAAAACTTGCCTACAAAAGTGACGGCTACCAAATGAAGAATTAGTTTGCTTTTACACCAAAATTCCTAGGTTAGAATCATACTATGGCAGCTCAGAATTTTGCAGAATAAGACAAAAACAAATGGGTAGGATCCAGCTGGAACAGTGAGCTGGAATTCCTACTAAGGCAGAGGTTGACTAGTCATACGAAGGAAGGATGACTAGTCATAATCTTCAGAAGTTAGAAAATGCAATGTAATGCAATGCAAAATTTACCTTTTGTCAAACCCATTGTTGTCCATCATAATGTAGCCAATTAAGCATACCTAGAGATGTAATTCTTAATCTAGACTAGAGCTTGAGAAAATACAATGATTATCCTATTACAAAATTGTCAAGGGAAGCCAAAAGAAAAATACAAAATCCATACATTTACAAATTTTATTGCATGAAATTAAACTAAAATAGTAAAATCCTACTTGCAATGGTGTGATTTAGTTCATTGCAATGGTGTGATTTAGTTCATTGCAATAGATGCAATTGCAATAGCATGTGCCATGTGATGAATCATCTATTGAATTGCAATAGGCTAACCATAGGACCCACATGCCAATAAAAAAAAAGTAGAAAAAGTAAATCAATTAATGCATTATGTTGATAAGAGCATCCCCAATGGTTGGTCAACAATTCAATTCAATAATTCAATGCAACAGAAAAAAAATACATCAATTATTTTTTTCAAATATATTCAAAATTGGTCTCTTTTTAATGATTTCTTTGAGAATATTTCAAGGGTATAATTTTTAGTGTTATTAAATTTATTTATTTTATTTTATTTGAGCATGTAAAAAAACCTTT
This sequence comes from Prunus padus, assembly GCA_024362665.1. NCBI lineage: Eukaryota > Viridiplantae > Streptophyta > Magnoliopsida > Rosales > Rosaceae > Prunus > Prunus padus. The sequence goes on along the minus strand of JANFAM010000006.1, from coordinate 10,154,099 downwards.
AAGTACATATAACTATTGATCTAAAGCTATTGAAATGTATCATTGCAAGTAAAACTGCAATTCAAGTATAACACATGTGTACAAGATGTAACACGTGGTCGTACTACCATAGTAATCTATAATTGCTCCCATTTGACATCCAAATCGTTCCAGAATGTCCATGTATATGAATAAAATGACTAATGGTGAGAGAAGGATAATGGAAACAACATGAACCATTTCTTTAATTGCATGAAAACAAAATAACGTCATAATTAATCACATAAATCGTACTAAAGTATTTCTCATTTTCTTTCCCATTCTATTGCGTTTTCCATGTCTTATATCCTATTAAAGAATATTTCTATATGTTACGAATGTTATGGCGCCAACGAACAAAATTTCTAGTCCAAAGAAAGATCACACAAGCCAATGTCGAGAAAAACTAAAGCAGAAAACACAAACCCAAGATAAAACATGGTGCACCTCAAATCGTGCTAAGTCCACGGGCGATGATGATGAATCCAATAAAAGAGAAGATGATTGAAATGGAAGAGAAAATAACCTCTCACACACTCTCAAAACAATTACTCTCTATGAATGACGATTGGTTGAGTTGGTAAGGAACGTTCTCTTCGCTAGCAAGGCCTAGATTCAAGTCCCAATGCTGACAATCCCTCTTGGTGGGTAATCTGTGAAAATAAAAAAAAGGGCTAAGACCTCCTCTGTAAGTCTTTAAAGAAACCTTGGTATGCCCTGACTCTGGGATGGGGTAGCCTCCCTGTTAAAGAATGTAGCCTCCCTGTTAAAGAATATAAATTCCACATCGGAAATTTGACTAAATATACTACAACTTATAATAAGTGGTTCCACTCCTAATAACACCGAGGCCTTTTGTGATAAAACCTCACACCCACTAGGGTTTGTAGGTGCTTAAGTTGAGGACAATATCAGTGTTGTTAGTAGTGGGCTACTGGCTCATCTCTCTGAAATTTAACTTGGTATCAGAGCCGACTTTCTGGTAAGCTGTGTGTTGTGCCCACCCGTGTTCTAGCCCCATTTTATTTTCTACCTGTGTCATGTGTGCTCTCCTGGGTTTGTGTGTTGTGTTGTAGTGTTCGTGCCGTTCCCGTCTTCGTGCATTTGCCGTATTTGTGCCTCTGCTGTATTCCGCTGTGTACTCTGCTATGATCTGTTAAGTTTCCGCTGCAATCATGGGTGATAACTCCATTGTTGGTGATGTTGCTACTCCTTCTGGATAATTGACACTCGTTTTATTGATCATATGACTTATGATGCTAAATTTTTTAAAGAGTTGTCTAGTAACACCTGTCACCCATACATAACTAGTGCCAATGGCTTACCTCTCCAATTACTGGCAAGGGCACAATCTCTCTCACTCCTACTATGCCCTTGTCTCGTGCGTTACTAGTTCTCGAATCCATTGTAACTTGTTATCTTTTGGTCGATTACTTGACACACTTAATACTTCTGCTACTTTCTATCCTACACATTGCTCTTTTCAAGATCTCAAGACTCAAGAGACGATTGGGCATGGTAAACAGATATGGGGTTATATTATTTGACATTGCCTGCCGGACCAGTTTTTGATTGTGTCGTTAATATTGTTCAAAGTTGCAGTGTCAAATACAAACAACAAATTTGGTTATGGCATTGTCGCTTGGGACACCCGTCGTTTGGCTACCTTAAGCGTCTGTTTCCATCTTTATTTCGCTCTTGTGATGAGTCTAGTTTTAAGTGTGAGACATGTATTTTGGCCAAGAGTCATCGCACTGTGTTTTCTTTAAGTGATAGTAAAGCTACCAAGCCTTTTGATTTAGTGCATTCTGATTTGTAGGGTCCGGCTCGCGTTACTTCAAACGGATTTCGTTAGTTCGTCACATTTATTGATGATTGTACCCAACTTACTTGGGTTTTCTTTTTGAAAAATAAACATGATGCCGCTTCCATCCTTCCAGAGTTTTGTACTATGGTGTCTACTCAGTTTCAGGCTTAGCTCAAAATATTCACCAAACGACAACCCATTTTACCCCTCAACAAAATGATGTGTCTGAAACGAAAAACCGACAATTGCTTGAAGTTACCCGCTTACTCATATTGGATATGTCTGTTCCTCATAATCCTTGTAGGCATGCTGAAAATAGTGATAGTGATTCATGTACGAACGAGTTTGATGCAATACCCCATCTACCTTGCTAGTGTCCCAATCTACTCGTAATAGTGAATCAAGTAAGGTAATTTCTGATGATCTATCTGTGTCAACTTATGTGTCAACTCATCGTTTATCTAAGTCATATGCATCATATTGTGTCAATTTTCTAGTGTATGTGTGCCAACTAAGCTGCAGGATGCTCTTTCTGACCCCAAATGAGTGGATGCCATGAATGTTGAAATGGAAGTTTTGAACAAGAATAAAACTTGGGATTTAGTCCCTTTACCAAGAGGGAAGAAAGCTGTTGGGTGCAGATGGGTGTTTACTTTGAAGAATAAAACAGATGGTTCCATTGACCGTTACAAGGCTTGATTGGTAGCAAAGGGTTATACTTAGACCTATGGAGTGAATTACTTGGAGACCTTTGCTCCAGTAGCAAGGCTCAATACTGTGCATGTACTATTGTCTCGTCTCTGGTTGCTAATGTGACTGGCCCTTGTTGCAATTTGATGTCAAAAATGCGTTCCTACATTGTGACCTCAAGGAAGAAATATACATGGATCTTCCTCCTGGTATTCTTGTAATCTCTAAGGAGGGTTAAAGCAGTCTCCAAGAGCATGATTTAGGAGGTTTGCTGCGTCTATGAAGAAATTTGGGTATGTACAGAGTAACTCGGACTATACTTTGTTTCTAAAGTGTTATAAAGGTAAATTGACAACTTTTATTTATGTTGATAATATGATTGTGACTGAAGATAATCAGGCAGAAATGCAAAATCTTCATAAGTATCTGGCTTCCGAGTTTGAGATGAAGTCATTGGGTGACTTGAAGTACTTTCTTGAGATTGAAGTTACCAGATCTAAGCATGGTATCTTTATGTTCCAAATGAAGTATGTTTTGGATTTACTTGCAGAGACTGGAATGTTGGATTGTAAACCAATTGATACTCCTAGTGAAGAAAATCATAAGTTAGGGTTATATCATGATCAAGTCCCTACTGATAAGGAGTATTATCAACAAATTGTGGGGAAATTAATTTATTTAGCTCATACACATCCTGATATAGCATATGTAGCGAGTGTACTGAGTCAATTTATGCATTCTCCTAGTGAAGATCATATGAGTACTGTGATGTGTATTTTGAGGTATCTGAAAGTAACTCTTGGTAAGGGGTTAATGTTCTCCAAGTATGGTCATATGGATGTGGAAGGGTATACGGATGCCTATTGGGCTGGTTTAGTAATTGATAGACGTTCTACGTCTGGGTATTTCACATTTGTTTTTGGTAATCCTGTTACTTGGAGGAGTAAAAAGTAAATAGTGGTGTCTTTGTCTAGTTCAGAAGCTGAGTATCGTGGGATGGCTCAAGGTGTGTGTGAATTACAATGGCTGAGGAGATTGTTGGGAGATCTTGGGTTTGAGCCCCAGAAACCCATAGATTAGTATTGTGATAATAAAGCTGCAGTTGCGATTGCTCATAACTCTATGCAACATGATCGTACAAAGCATGTGAAGGTTGATCGACATTTTATCATCTGAGAAGTTGGATGCTGAGATTATTTCTTTTCCATTCATATCATCTGAGTATCAGCTAGCAGATGTTCTTACGAAAGCTGTGTCTACTACTGTCTTTCTCAACTCGCTTGACAAGTTGGGCATGCGTGACATCTTTACTCTAACTTGAGGGGGCGTGTTGAAGAATATGGTTCCACTACTAATATCACTTAAGCCTTTTGTGATAAAACCCCACACCTATTAGGCTTTGTAGGTGGTTAAATTGGGGACAATATCGGTGTTGCTAGTGGTTGGCCACATGCATGTCTCTCTGAAATCTTAACATGGTATCAGAGCGGGTAGATTGACTGGGCTTAAAATATTGGGCCTTTACCTTTACCCTTACCCAATATGTGGTGTTCACATATTGGGCTTGAATGTTTACCCGTACCCCTTACCCAATACGTGTTGTTCAAGTGTTGGGCTTGAATGATTGACTTCGATGTGGACTTGGCTCCACATGTGGCCCATTATGTGGTGGTCCAACGTGAGGGGGCGTGTTAAAGAATATAAGTCTCACATCGGAAACTTGACTAAATAAGCTACAACTTATAATAAGTGTTTCCACTCCTAATAATACCGAGGCCTTTTGTGATAAAACCCCACACCTACTGGACTTTGTAAGTAGTTAAATTAAGGACACTATCGGTGTTGTTAGTAGGTCATTGGCTTGTCTCTTTGAAATTTAACACTCCCCTCCCTCTAAACTTTTTGTTCATAATAAAAAATAAAAAATCACTCTCCTCTTCCCCTAAATCTCAATGGAGATTTCCCTGTTGGCCCAAAAACACAATCTTGCACTCTCACAAATCCAATATTTTAGGTGTGTGTTTCTCAACACTAACAGAGATTCAAATCTCAAACTTATCTAATTTCTCAATATTATTTTCTTTCTATAAAAGGACTTTATCATATAAATGGACAAACTCTCATAAAAAAAAATATATAAAAGGACAAACTAATTTCTCAACATTATCATATATAAACCAACAAACTAAATTTTTTTCTTCTTTATGATAAGGAAGATAATAAATAAAAATGATTATTATCATTGTGCAAAGAAGAAAAACTAAATTTTTTTCTTCTTTTTTCTTCTTTATGCAAAGAAGGAAAGCTATGGAACTTTTTTCTCATCAATGGAAAAGTGGATTTAAATTTGGAACTTATGTTTGATAACTAGGCTTGGATTGCATTGAATTACACTGAATTGGAAATTATAATACTAATGAGTGATTTGTTTAATACTACACATGATTAAGGAATTGGATTAGTACTACTACATGGCTTAGTAGGGGCTTAGTATAATCTAATCCAACTTAATCCCAACATTTTGGTAGAATTAATAATCCTACTACATTTGGCCTTAATAGAATTAGACATAATCCAATCCATGTTGTTGTTAAGCCACCAAACATTTGACTAGGATTATGCATTTTATCCAACTACATAATCCAACCCACCAAACAAACACAACTAGACCAAAAATTAATTGAAAAATATGGACTATTTTTAACCTCGGATGTAATACGAATAATGCTACAAACATAAGTTCGAAAGAGGGGGGGGGTGTTTTGCTTTTGCCAATGTGTCAATAAGGTACATAAGTTCGAAAGAGGGGGTGTTTTGCTTTTGCCAATGTGTCAATAAGGTTCAAATCTCAGACTACAAAGTTCGAAAGATGCAATGTGTCAATAAGGTTCAAATCTCAGACTACTCGTCTGCAAATTAAAGTCCTTTTTTATTGGAATACATCCGATGAACATTTGTTTATACAAATAAGCATATGACACATTATTTGATGATCATTAACATTTAATGAGACTTGTGATGATTTGTGTTCCTTCTGCATGTATTGCCTATAGCTTTTATATCGATCAATGGAAAGGGATTATGTTCCTTTTCAGTTCACCAATGGCCGCTAACATGCACACAAGTTGCAGTACAGCAAATTTTTTTCCATAAAAAAAAAAGCATTAAAACGTGCGTGCACTCCATTCTCCAATAATCAACATGGGTCAAAAGGTCACAATAGGAAATTAAAAAAAGCAAACAAATTGTTTTCCATTTAAAAACAAAAATAATTGCAAAGGAACCGCTAATAATATAGTGGTTTGGAGCAATTGTTCCTCGAGATAAAGTCTTGGGTTGGGTTCGAGTTTTAAAATCCGTATAATATGTGTAAATTTAATATATCATCGATTCTCAAAAAAAGAAAATTATATTGTTTAAACAAATCCTCCTATGCAATGCCTTATTGGGTTAAAATTAATAAATGAAAATACCCCAATCAAACACAAAAAAGATGCTTTAAGAGATCAGAGAACAGATTTTGCTTTTCAGGTCTTTGTCTCTTTGACATGGCAGTGCAAAAAAAAGGCAACTTTGCGTGGGGATTGTGAGAAGGTTCATTTCTGGTTCAAATGGAGGCCAATTTGCAGGCAGGTTCATTTTTGTTCGGTGTAGAATATTTTATAGGAACAAAATAAATAAATAAATAAGATGAGGCAAATGGAAAGGGGTAGATTTGACAAATCACCCTAGGGTGTCAAATTTGTAAAATAGGAAGCCAAACATGGCCCTTTCCAGAACCCAACCAGTTTAAAACCAGCCCCATCTGGCAATCTCCATTCTTCTTCAACAGACAAGTGCAAGGAGTTTCAACTTTCCACACCAAAATCCTCTCTGTCTCTCTCAAAAAATCCCATTTTGAAGAGTCAGAGAGGCCTTCCAACCTCTCTCTAGAAACCCCTAAACAACACAGGATTTAATCCACATTAAAAGAGAGAGAGAGGGAGAGGGGAAGATGGGTGGGAAGAAATTTGCTCTGCTTTTGTGTGCAGAGGACTCGGAGTACGTGAAGAAGATGTATGGGGGGTACTTTGGGGTTTTTCTGAAAATGCTGGCTGAGGAAGGGGAAGCCTGGGACCTGTACAGAGTGGCATTTGGGGAGTTCCCATTGGATGAGGAGATTGACGGCTATGATGGGTTTGTGATATCTGGCAGCAGCAGAGATGCCCATGGCAATGATGCTTGGATCTGCAGGCTCCTGGCCCTCCTGAAGAAATTGGATAACATGAAGAAGAAGGTCTTGGGCATTTGCTTTGGCCACCAGGTAAGTTCATTTTCTCACCCCCTCAAAGGTTTACAAGGGCATTATGGTCATTTCAGTTTAATTTTTCCTGGGTTTTTGGATTTTGGATTTGATTCCACGAAGAAAAAAGTTCCAAGGCAATTTTGCTCTGTTCATTCTCCATTTTTTCCAGCTTTCAAAAGTGAGGGCATTTTGGACATTTTAATGCTATAAGGGTATACGAGTCATTTCGGGGGGTTCGGAATTAATTGAGATTAAAATAAGTCCATCCAATAGGCGTTTGATGAAAACGAAACGCCAAGAAACGCTTAAAATGGGAAGTTCTTTTTTTGGGTCCAATGGGAAGTTTAAGGCCGTCGTCATGTTGTCGTTGTGAAAGGGAGGGGCTCACCACCTATAACGTACGCGCAGGCAGTTTAGGGTTGAGTTGAGAAAACGCTCCGTTGGTGTGTGGTCCATCAGACGGGAACTTGTGTCTCAGTGGTCCATCTACCGTACGATTGTGACGCCTTTGTCCGCACATTTTGTTTATGACATTCTCATGCTATTATAACCCACGGGCCACCTCCTTTTATAGTATATCTCTTTTCTAGCAAAAAATAATTACGGAGAGTCATAAGATTACATCTTACATACAATCTACAAGACTTTAAAGAGTGCTATTTTCACCCCATGTTCTATTTTTCCATTCATCCTATCTTTAAAATTTTTAAGATAAATTTACCAATTTGTAAAATGACTTCTACAAGCTACTTTTAAAATTTTCCATAGGTTTAAGTTTTTTTACAACTGGATTTAACCCTACTTTTTATCTTTGAAAATAAAATTTAAAAAAAAAAACTTGAAAAAAAAAAAAAAAAAAAAAAAAAAGCCCAGCAACTTCCCTTCCTCAACGACAGAGCCCCTACCTCAAACTCCCTGCCATGGAAATGTATAAGAAGGTTTTAGACTTCTTGAGCTTCAAACCTACGTGTTCTTGGCCTTGCAAGACCAGAGGATTCAATCGATCCCACAGAACCACTAACCCACCTTCTTCTAGTCCTTAATATATATCGTTGAATCCTAGATTGAGAGATAGATGCAGGGTCAACTATACCAATAGGCCTGCTAGATGATGAATCTCAAGCCTCTTTTTTGTGTTGAGAAATTGTGAGGTGAAGAGATATGAAAGATGGAAAAAAAGAAAAAGGTGGGCGACTACCATGGCATGCATTTGACATTTTTGGATTGCTATAGTCAGTGGCAGATTCAGAAAATTTTCTCTTTGAGGGCAAAATTAAGTTCTAAATATATATGACTACAAATGCTTTCATTAGTAGCCAAAAAAAAAAAACCAATATTATCAATCATAATTATAATGTTATTATAATGCAGTCAAATACATTTTTATCAATATATACAACTTCTAACACCTAAGTCGTTATAGAGAGGACACATAATATACTAGAATAAAATTTGAAGTTTGAGAAATTAGAGCTCATATTGATCAGGTATTGTGTATCAATATTTGGCTATTAGTTCATTTCTTTATTTTTGCTTTTAAATGACTCAAGAACTACCTATTTTGAGGAACTCAATCTATTGCCCAAGAGCCAACTTAGTTGTTTGCCCCTGTATACCTACCTCAGCTCCTTATGTGAGGTATTTTATCAAACATGTTGCCCCCTCACTCAAACAAATCAATATAAAATTACTAGGCAAGTTCATGGTGGAGAAAAGGCAGTGAGGGCAACGGCTTGCCTTCACTGGCCCTTTGCTAGATCCGCCAGTGGCTATAGCCTCATTGAAATCCCACCAAGAACTGAAATAACCTTGCGGGTTTTGAAGCAAAACTTGAGGGGCATAAGTATCCTGACTGATCTCCGTCTCTGTAAATTTTAGCACATTTCTTATGATTGGAAAGACATCTCACGTTACCTATCAGGCTCTTGGACATCCGAAGACATGCCTTGTGCTGGCGTTTGGTTACATTAATCAAATACAATAGTCTTTCAAATAATTCTCATATCCAAAGCATGGCTGGCAACACTATTCTATTTTGCCCAAAATTTCTTTGGTGTTGGATGGATTTAAATCCAGGAAAATTAGAAACTAAATTTTTTTCCAAGAAAATAAGGATTGCTTGAATTAATAATTAAAAGGTATTTTAGGAATAATAGTGAGTAGAAAGATAAGATAGTGTTTGTTCAAATTTACATGATGATGGGAAGATAAGATAGGTAAAGAAATAGGACAGGTGAATGAAAATTACAGCACTCAATTTAAATACTATGATTTTATGTGAACTAAAAAAAACGAATATAGTAAATGTTTTTCCCTCTTTCTTTTTTTTTTTTTTTTTTTGGTGAAAGATTGTTTTGCCCTCCTTTGTTGTTTGTTTAGGTGAAATTGTGAAACTTATTTGGTTGTTTACTTTCTTTTTCTTTTTTTAATGCAAAAAGAGAATTACAGACCGAAACTTTACAGGCACGCATGTCCAAAGAGGTCGAAAAAGAAAACAGGAGCAACAAAAGAGGGAGCCCAGTCTCCCAAAGAAAGAAAGTTGAAAAAATTTGTGTCACATCCTAACAATTTATTCTGTAACATCTGAAATACTTTTTAATGTTCAAAAAACATGCCAATTTCAACTGTTGTAGATATCTTTGTCAAATCAATTTACAATCTCCATTCGGATTTTGTTGTTAGGGACGGGAGGGGGGTTTCCACTCCTCTCTTGTGGGCCCAAGTTAAACCATTGGTTTGTTCCACGTGTTGACAACGTGGCTTACTCTCTGGTGCTTGGCTTTACATGACATGGTGATCATGGACACCAAGTACGTGGTGCCCACTAATAACATTAACCAGTAGGGCACTAGACAAAATGCTTCACCTAATTTCTAAAGGAGTTGATATTATTTACATAAACATGAATAATTCATACTAAATAATTGTAATATATTGGCCATATGGATATAGATTAGATATTTATGTGCTATTACATTATTAAGCCGAAAAATAACTCTGTTATTATTAGACATAGAGAAACAATAGCAATTGTCAATGTCAAAACCCTAAATCGTGTAAACTTTGTGGTTTAAATTTGTTGAGTACCATCACGAATCTTAGTCTGTTTTGATATACAGTCTAAAATTGCTTCAAATTAACTATACTTGATCTTTTAACTGAAATATTCTACCGCTTAGTCCGTTTTGATATACAGTCTAAAATTATCTCAAATTAACTAGACTTGATTTTTTAATTGAAATGTTCCACCGCTGTATATGCTTTGTCACGTAGTGTCATGTATAAAAGACTCATCATAGTGAATGTGTTACACGTGACACGTTTTGAATACAGATTATTTCTCATATATACATATTAGATTATGTGGGTTCTCTTAGATATATTATATATCTAAGAAAGTTTCGTTGCATTTGCATGCTCGATCTATCCAACAGTCTAATGTGGACAAAAGGGTAGTTTGTGGAAGTCCTTTTAGGCTCATGTTGTGTGATTTTCACATTGAAAATAGTCGGTGGCCAATAATGTAAGAGAACCCACATCTTCTCCTCTCTCTCTATTTATATATATATATATAACTTGTGGAGAAAAATGTGGACCTTCTCCAATTTTATTTGTTTTTATTAAATTTGGATTTCTCATTGGCTTTTATCTTCACCATTTGGGTGCTTGGTGCAAGGTCTTGCATTGTCCCCCGTTATGAACATTAAGATAAAGTTGTGTGACATCAAATACACACGTATCATATTAGTTTAAATTGCTTCAGAATCTAGCTCTTTTTTTTTCTTTAATCTTTTTGAATTGTAATGGAATCTGTGATATTGTAGAATCTATGTAGGATCAATGGAGGTAAAAAGATTGAGCTCAATGTTTTTATTTTTTTTGGGGAGGCATTGACCTTTTGGTTATATGTCAATTCTTATAATGAAATAATAAGATATTTCTTTAGGTTACATGAAAATGGTTGAGCTGCCAACCCCTTATCCACCCTATAAATTATTGCCTTTCCCTATCTTGAACATCTGTTTCTTTTTCTGGTTGCCCTTTTATGTTTGCAATGAGCTGTTCATTGCCTATATATATATATATATGATAAATGATGTAATTGATATTGTTTTTTATGGTTTGATTAGATTTTGAGCCGTGCGTTGGGAGGAAAATCTGGCAGGGCCATCACCGGGTGGGACATAGGAATCCGGACCGTCCACTTGTCAGCATCTTCCAAGGCTTTCTCATCTCTCAAAATTCCAGCTCTTCTCTCCATATATGAAATCCATCGAGATGAGGTTTGTATCTCCAGAAATGCACTGCTAATAGATTTAGTAAGTTTTGCTTACTAAAATTAAATATTAAAAATGAATTAGGTGTGGGAGCTTCCTCCTAAGGCTGAGTTGATTGCATGGTCGGAGAAGACTGGGGTGGAGATGTTCAAGTATGGAGATCACATCATGGGCATCCAAGGCCACCCTGAGTACACCAAGGACATCCTTCTCAACCTTATTGATCGTCTCGTGAAACTCGAATACATCGTGGTACGAGTATTTCTTGTGCTAGAAGCTAAACTGAGAGTGCTATTCGTATTTCGTAACGTAATTTCTTTACTGTTAATTTGGTTTTAGGACACTGAAACTGAGGAGTTGAAGGCCAAGCTGCAGGCGAGTGAGCCAGACAAAGAGGCATGGAAGAGTGTCTGCAGAAGCTTTCTCAAGGGTAAATTATGATGATAAATTTCCAATGTATGGGAAAAAATAAAAAGAGAGATGTGTAAATATGCTGTGTTTTGAGGAGCGGCTAAGAAAAGGTTGGGCGGGTTGGGCAGTTTTCAGTGTGATAGGCAGAAGAAGCTTAGGTGGGTAACTGTGTTTAGGTTGGAAGCTTAAGATGTTATATATCAAGTGTATTCCCAAGAGAATTTGCAAGGTTGGCTACTCTAATAAAATATGTGTTTTTTTAAATATTCCCACCAACATTATATTGAGATAAATATGGCACTTGGTGAATGTTAGAGTACCAAACTTAGCCAATACATCGTGATATTAAAGCATGCACCAAAAAGAATAAAAAAAATTCTATTTTCCTCCTTATTGATTAAAATTTTAGTGATAGTCTAAAACTACAACATGAGGGTTTTTCACACACAAACACTATTAATGTGTCATGGGGATTTGAAACTAAGACCATTGGTCTGCAAGCCAAGATCATTTTCCACTTGGCTAGACCTCATTGGCTATTTCTTTTTAGAATATATATATATATATTTTAGAACAAGCATAATTTCATTAATAAAGGGGTAAATACAAGAGATGTACAAGAATACACCCCAAATGGAGGTTCTTGCATACAATAAATCCAGCAAGACAGTGAGTAATAACTATTACAAATTCAAGCCCAACTCACTCAGAGTGATAGATAGAGGATCAAGAAGGCTCTTTACAGCACTAGTGCTACAAAAAGACCATGAGAACAACTAATTTTGCATGAACATGGATCCATAAGCACAAAAAGTGAAATCTCCTTACCGCTCAACATCCACTTGGCCAAAGAAGGCCACAACACCTCCAGCATTCCACATGATCTTACAGCACCCAGTACGAAAGATCCATCTAGATCTAGCAACTCTACCTCCTCAACATAAAGGTTTTAAAAGCCAATCCAAAAGGATTAGGAAGAAGCAAAACTGGGAAGAAGCAAAACCCATCATAAAACTGGGGAGGAAAATCTCTCTACAACATGACGGGGGAGAGAATCGCCCGGTTTATGTAATACGAAAAATTCAAAGTAGATTTTCGTATTTTAGTGAAAAAATAATATTATGGTGAAGGATGATTATGGGTATTTTATCAAGTGATTTTGGATTGAGAATATTGGAACTGTGTTTAATTTCAAGTTGGGCAAAAATGCCCTTACATAACATTTTCTAAATTTTTCAAAGGAAGTATAAGAAATTGAAGTGATATCATTATGATTCTCAGGTAGAACAATAATATTCGACTTAATGAACGTGTAGGAAATCATTTCTGAATTTTGGGCCAAAATGATCAAAATACCCTTAAGTATGAAAATTATTAAAATGCCCTTGTAGGAATTTTAAACCAAAAAAAGAAGAGAAGAATCTGAAAAGTGGAGGGCAGCAGCCCACTCTTCCTCCCATTCGTTCCCCCTTGCCTCAACCTTTCAAATCCAAAATCATTTTGGAGATGAGCTGGTACCTTAAATAGAGGTGAGTCATTAGCCTAAGGTGTGAGTTGGAAAGGTACTAGGGGTGAGTCACCTAGGCTAAGATTCCTCAATGATGAATATGATTTTTTAGAGATAAGATAGGTGAATTGTTGGCCGGAGGGGGAAGATAATGAGAGAGAGAGAGAGAGAGAAGAAGAAGAAGAAGAGGAGAAGACTTAGAAATAAGGGAGATGGAATTTATTACTATTACATCCATGAAAGAATTAAGAAAGCAAATGTGAGAGATAGAAAAGAAAAGGTGAAAAGTTCTTTTTGGTCCCTGTAATTTGCCACTTTTACAACTTTGGTCCATGTAATTTCAAATTTGATCAATTTTGTACCTGTAATTTTCAATTTAAGCAATTCAATGACAAATTCTAATTTCTGTCAAAATAGAGTAACTGCCGTTAGTTGTTGAGGGGCATTTCGATCCAAAAACAAAGATAACCAAAATCCTAAAAAAACCAAGAATAAAATAACAATTTTTTTATTTTATAAAAAGTAACAACAAAAAAACCCCAGATTACCTAAACCCCACCCGCCCTTGTCATCTATGGCGGATCGATCCAAGATCAACACCCAATAGGGTCATAGTGTAAATGTTCCAATTTATTTTTTCTTTGTACAAATAAAACTAAGCTAGAGATAGAGATGTTCCTAAATGGCTGGCACATAAATGCCCAAAGAGCAACCCTATGCTTTTGAGTGATTTCAAACCACCCAGCAAACCCCACCCAACACACAATTAAACCTAACAAAATGAAACATGAGGGCAAGTGAGGCCATCCCTAGAGAACACTCGAAGGTGGTGGGAGTTGGGAAGATGAGAGAAATGAATTGGGAATTTGGGGTTTCGGGGGCTTAAGGTTTGAGAAGATGAGAGAAAGAATTTGAGAATTAGGGGGATGGAGTCGAATAGCTGCTCTTCAAAATGGTTCTAACCTTTTTTTTTTAAGGCTTGGCTCAAAACGGCATCATTTAGGCTAGGTCATTTAAAAAAATTGTATCTGCCTGGAACAAAACAACGTCATTTTGGCAAGGGGTTTATATATATATATATATATATAAAGAACGCACTCACATAGTTCTCCTCCACTAGTTTAGCCATTTCGTCGAGCACCTGGGGTAGAAAACCAGAAGTCCATGGGGTTCCAACTCAAGACCTCTACAAACAGTTTTTTGATTTCCATGAGGTTCCTTGAGCCCTCTGGTCCCTCTATGCGTACGCCACAACCTCCCCACCCCATCCCCTAGCCACATCCACCCCAACTGTCCCCCAGCCCCTATGCGAACCCTCACACTCTTTCTTTCTCTATTTCTCTCTCTCTCTCTCTCTCTCTCTCTCTCTCTCTCTCTCTCTCTGTCTCTGTCTCTGTCTCCCAGTCTCTTCTTCTCTATCCTTGTCTTTTTCTCTCTCTCCCCATCTCTGTCCAACCCTTCCTCGACCTCATCAACTGCACACTCTATGTCCTCCTTCTTGAGTGTCTCAAGACTACGTTGTTGGAGATGCCAATCCAGACTCCGCTCCTCGACCTGAAGCTCGGCGGTGCAGAGGGAAGTTCTCGGCCGCCTAGCTTTGCATCGTGCTTCTCGTTTTGGTGCTCACGATTGGTTACTTGGAGTTTAGGAGTGGGGACGATGACGTGGTGAGGGACGGATTGCAAGAACTGGATGAGAGAGATTTTTAGGCAAGCGTGGGTTGAGGTTGTCTTAGTTTGGTATTGTTGGGGTAGGGTGGGATGAGGCCTAGGAGGAAGAGACGGGGAGAAAGAGAAAAAAGACGAGGAGGAGAGAATAAGAGATGAGAGAGAGAGAGAGAGAGAGAGAGAGAGAGAGAGAGAGAGGGTTCACGAGAGAGGGACAAGGTAATCTAGGTTGCGAGGTTGGGTTGGGATGGGGGTGAGGAAGGATGATAGGGGCTGGTGGGGTTTGGGTAATTTGGGTTTCTTTTCTAAATTTTGTTCTTGGTTTTTGTTTTTGGGGGTTTTGGTTACTTTTTTGGTTGCTTTTGTTTTGGACCAAAATGCCCCTCAACAACTAACAACAATTACTTTATTTTGATAGAAATTAGAATTTGTCCTTGAATTGCTTAAATTGAAAACTATAGGGACAAAATTGATCAAATTGAAACGATATGGACAAAAGTGGTAAAAGTGGCAAACTACAAGGACCAAAAATGACTTTTTGCCAAAAGAAAATTGTGAAGTGTAGAAGCAATTGGAAGGATGAAAGGTGGGACTCTTGTTCTAAGTTCATTTTCAATTCTTGAGTTTTTGTATAATTATTTGTTTGAGTGGATTTATAGTCATACTAAGCAAGAGAATGATTTATGAACCTTTTGAGGCATAAGAAAATCAAAATAAGAATTTTGAAATCAAGATTTTCGGACTTTGGGTGTGTTGATAAATTTATGGGTTCGGTTGTTCAAAATTTAGATCCAAATCTTGTTTTTGGGAAGCTTAGGTCAAGGATATGATTTTGGAGTATGATTTCGAACCTTAAGGATGGTATTTGAGGTGTTGAAAGAGACTCTTGAGAAAATTCTGAAACTTTGTATTTTTTTTTTTGGAAATTTCAATTCATGGGCCTTACTTTGGCTCTCGTGTTCCTTTGATTTGTGAAGTATTTTTTTTATAAAAGTTTTTGATGTTTTGGAAACTAGGAATAGCAAGGGTCAAAACCCTTTTGATTTCACTGATTTTGGTTAAGTTTTGGGGGATCAAATATTGGAGTGAAATTAGGTTTTCAAAACTGCCAAAACAGAGGAACCTGGAAAACGAAAAATTCAGATTTTTGGGTTTGAATTTCTCACTAACTGTAGCTCTGTTTTCACATATCTTTATATGTATAGAAAGCTAAGGTTACAAGCTTCAATTTGAGTACAGTCTTGCAAAGCTTTCCGATTTTAGTTACACCAAAAACGAAGTGGAAAATAAGGAAAAAGAAAAGGTCTTTTGGGAAGATGAATAGTACCATGCAATCACCATATGTGTGTTCAGCACATGTGGTGCAATGTTAGTGTTGTTCATCATCCTCCCCAACTTGGTTTTTCATTTTAAGTTCGTTAATGTTGGTTTCTGAACCATCCGAGACCTGTAACTTTTTGACCAAAATTATATTAAGTGAAAATACTAATTATTATTTGTCCCTATTGTTCAATTTAGGCTCGAGTGGAAACAAAAGGTTTGGAAGGGTAATTCAATAATCTAACTAATTGGACAAGAGGTAGGATTTTCTGATTTCTTGATGATTGGGCTATGTCACTTTTAATCTTGGTGCTTATATATAGTATTATATATGAATATTATTGTTGTTTTGCTCCATGAATGTTATTTGATGTTCGATGAAATACTATTTGATGTTAGGTGAATATTATATTATTTATATTGCTCCGTGGATATTATTTGATGTTGGATGAAAATTATTACTTATGTGATTAAACTTCAAGTATTATTATTATTATTTGAATTATTATTATTTCGCAGAGATTAATGATGTTTGAGCTGCATTACATATGCATCATAAATATAGTTGTGTTTTGGGTTTGTGTGTGGTTTGAGGTATATCTAAGGGGTGGGAGAATGATCGGTGCATAATTACATATCATTTTGTACCCTTCTAACTTATGATTTGGTTATGTTTTTGAGTTAAACTTGTGCTTTTAATCTATTTTGTGTTTGTTTCAGTGTAATAAGTTTGGGACTCATTTAATGCATTTTGGAGTCAAGTTAGCTCAAAACGGTGTCTGCAGATCAGTCAACTTCACGGATTGGACTCTAATTTCTCAAGAAGAACCAGATAATGAGCCATACGTCATTGGAAAGATACGGAAGTCTATTTTCTGGATCATTTTACGGTTCGTGATTCCGAGTCCTCTAGAGGAAGTTATACAAGTTTTGGCAGCTTAAGGTCAAAATCGGCAGGATCTGCGTTACTGGGCCAAAAATGACTTTTGAAGGCCTTCCCGAATTTTCCTTGAGTTGGGCTGCATATGCTTGGAAAGATAAGACAAAGAGCTTCAAGATCCATATTTTTGCAGATTTTTAGAGTGAAGGAACAAGCCCAAATAGAGCCCACAAGATGACTGCAATGCATTGTCATGCATGAGCTAATCATTTTAGTGGTGAATTGAGTGGTGTAAGTTGGTGAAGTGAGTGTGATTAATAAATTCAATTGTATAATCAGATTTATACTTCCCCTAGGCCTATAAATAGTGAGTTCTCCAAACATGTAAACACACCCCAAGGGGGAGCTCTCAAACATCTCTCTAGAGCTCCTCTCCTTCTCTCCCTCAAATTCTCTTAGTTTTCTTTTTAGTTCTCAATTGTTTCCTTTAAGTTTTTCTTAGTTGTAATTTATTTTCCATTGTAATGTAATTTCTTTTCTTAAGTTTTCAAGTTTAATTAGTTTTCAAGTTTCAATTATAGTTCTTGTTCTTATTCATTATGCTTATAAGTTAATATGCTTGTTTGAATGATTGATCACCATTAAAACTTGTATGTTAGCTATCTTGGTTTGAATTAAGAGTAGACACCATGCATTAATTCAAATTGAACTATGAATAGGAAGAGTATGTATGGACATTCGACAATAGGGATTAGATACATACTTGGTTGTTTAAAACATTCTTCTATGCTTAATGGATTTCTAATGCTTAATTTAGGTTCGACAACAAGGATCTAATTAGGGAATTAGGAATACAAGGTTAGGACCAAACACCATGGCTTAATCATATTTTAGCTAGAATCAATCCGTGAATCTAAATTGAACTTGGTAACTAATTAGGCTTGGGTTAATTTCTTTTCTTGTTTTACTTATTTTATTTATCATTTCTATTTTGTGCAGGGAATCAAATTGAATCAATCTATCATCAATCCTCGTGGATCGACCTGCACTTACACAAGCTATACTATCCAATGGCCCGTGCACTTGCGAGTTAACAAAATTTTGGCGCCGTTCTGATTGACGGCATAGTTTGGTTCTATTTTCTTTCCCTACTTGTTTTACTTTCCTTTTTCTTTTCATTTCAGTTTTTATTTCCTAATCCTTTTAATTCCATTTCAAGTTCTATGTTTGTTTTAGCAATATAGGATAGCTCAATAAAAGGGAGAGAAGGAAACTTCAATCATAAGAATAGGAAGTATGGAGTAGTGGGAGGAGTAGCTACCTTCAAATGCATCCATGCTCGACCTAATCGCTTCAAGGAAGTACTCCAATCCTTTCTCTTTTATTTGTATTGTTATTTTAATTTTCTGTTTCTTTTATAATTTTAAAAAAAAACAAAATTCAAAAAAGATTTTTCATATGAGCTGACTTCTTGGTAACCCAAAGGAGCGTCTCCGTCAATGCAGTGTGTCTAGGAGTTCTTTAGGCGACACCTTCGGTGTCTAAGAAGTTTGGGTTTTAAGCGGGACCATTGTGACCCCTCCAACCTTCCCGAACCCTGAAGTTTGTGTTTCCGAGGCCCTTAACGGTCATCCTAGAGTTGCTTGTATAATTGTGTGTTCTTAAAATAAATTATTTTTTACAATAATGGTTTAGTTTAAATAAAAATTTAAGTTTGGGTATTGTATTCTTGCTTAAATAATAATTACAATAAAAAAAAAATATAAAAAATTGCAATTTGGAACTTCTTTGTTTTCTTTTCTGTTTAGTTGTTTTATAGTCCTGTGATTTTTATTATTTTAATTTTTATGTGGTGTAGTTAGTTAGTTTGTTTCTGTGTGTTAAAAATTTAAAAAAAAAAATTTACTCTAAATAAAGTCGCATCACTAAAAACTTAAAAAAACAAAACAAAACAAAAAAACAAAAAACCAAAACCAAAAAAACCAAAAAAAAAAAGCATAAAATACAAATAAATTAAACTTCTTCTTCTTCTTCTTCTTCTTCTTCTTCATCATCTTCTTCTTCCTCTTCATCGTCATCAAGACAAGATCATCATGGCACGCTCCTGATTCCAAAATTGGAAACTTAGCCGCCTGGACGCCATCTTTTGGGTCTTCACGCACTGACCTCTTGGGGCCCATCACTTGAGCTCCCAAAGATCGCACTTATGGCTGCACTCTTGGCTTGAGCACCACTTGTCTCGTGCTCGCTGCTTGCGCCACCTTGGGCCGCCAATAGACTCGACTTTGTGCGCATGTCTTTGGCGTACAAATCTACCATCGATGATAGCTCGCTTATTCTCCGCTTTGCAAACCTTCTAAATTATCGACGTCGATTAAACTCCACCATCCTTGTCCTCTCCTTTTTCAAGTCCCTTATAATGCCTTGACAATCCTCAACCACATTCTGCACGATGCCGCTAATCGAGCCTTTACTAGCTCCAACTCACGGGATTTCGCAATTGGCGATAACCCACAGCCATATAGTGGTCGTGCTTTGTGCGGCTGCCATGGCATCACTAACGATTCGATTGTCACACTTTGCGCCGAGCACTCGTGCATCTCTCGGGAGTCACTAAACTCCTTGCGACTCCAAGGGCAACTTCGTTGTCCATGAGTATTGTGTCATTCACCGTCACGGGCCCTCTTGTCTGAGCCAAAATAGGGCATCCACGTTGGTGCCGCTCCTTGACTCGACGCCCCGAATTGGTTGAGCTAGGTTAAGATCGAGCGAAAATGGGAAAGGAGACGACATTTTCTTTCTGCTTTCTTTTCTTTTTCTCTTCTCTCTTCTTTTCTTTTCTTTCCTCTCTCTTTTCTTCTTTCTTTTCTCTCTTCTCAGAGATTGTTTTTTTTTTTTTTGTTTCCCCTCTCCTTCCAGCTTTATAGACGCGAGTTTTGACAAACCCTAGCAATTACAGCTTCAATCGTCCCCCACATGCCTTTTTTCAACATACGCATTCAAATGCCTAAGTCAAGCCGCGCTTTCCATGACGCCCGTACTTCCGCTTGGGGAAGCGCAAAGCTCGCGGGCGCCTCTTTGCGTCGACACGCCGCTCTTACTTCGTTGCCCAAGACGACATATGGACCCCTCAAGTCCGAATCCACTTCACGTTTCAAAAATAAATAAATAAATTTTAAATTTTAAATAAAAACAAACAAAAACAAACCCCAAAGTTACTTATCTAGTATGGTTGCATCATCGCATATGCAAAGTTACTTATCTAGTATGGTTGCATAATTTATGTATCTTGTGTTGTTTGAGGCATGACACTTTGATTAACTATGATAGCTGATCTTGAGGGGTTTGACGATACTATATTGGGCATTAGAATGCTCCTACCCTAACAGATTGTGTAGGATTCAAGGCGAAATTTGAGGAAGCAATTGTTCCTCCAAGCTACTAGGCATTTATTGTTGATTTGTGTAATATTAGTAGTGAGTAGTCAATAGTTGGATAAGGATCTTAGTATGTGTTTTACTACGAGTTACTACAACTCTGATGATGTATTATTAAGTAAATTTGTATTATTTTTTGCTATATTTCTCATCATATCATGGTCATAGAGATTTATTCTTATAACTATGGTATGACTCACACCCTAATTCAGAAATATTCCTTATTTTTGGATCGAAGCGTGACCGTTTCAAACTATAATGGAGTTTTTTTTTTTGCCAAGAAACTACAATGGAGTTTAACTTTACACCAATGCAAACAATGTTCCTTTAATAAAAGAAAGAAATTAAAGTTCACAATCAATTTATTTTTGGGCCATTTCATATTTATATGTTAGGCAAGTTTCACTTGATTACTCATAAGTTTATCAAATTTCAGCTTTTACTATAACTAAAGTTATTTTCATCTCACTTTACATCTAACGTTTATTTTTCTCACCACTTTCATACCTTCGTTTGTGTTTTAGTCAAGATCTCTGTTAAACTGAGACGTGTAAAGGTTATGACCCATTAGATGAGCGTAATGTGGCCCAAGTAGATTCCGGACTTGATAAACTCCCGCAAAAAGGAAAAAAAGAAAGAAGAAACATATAGATACCGAGCCATGAGCTTGCCAAATTAGATATACCTCTTACCTATAGCCTACGAGGCATTCTCTGTTTGACCTTCATGTTGTTGACAGTGGCGGAGCCAGCATGGGACCAGTGTGGTCCCAGTGCCCCCACTCCAATTTTCATTTTTATATGTATATTATATATGATATATAATATTATAATAAATTATATTAGTTTTAGGATATTTATCTTACAATAAAATAATATATTAGGTTTTTGGTCTACAAATTAAGTATAAAATTTCTTGGTCTCTCTTTTACTCATATCCCTTAAATCTTCTAGGTTAATTTATGAAATTTGCACTAAAATCACCTAAAGTTTTAATTTTTCTTTCTCTTCCTATTTTGTTTAAAGCTTTGTAAATTTTTTATTTTCCTCATTTTTTATATATATGAGTTGGGTACCTTAATATTGCGCTTTATGAACTCTTTTTTTTTTCTTCTCTCTTTTGGAATATAAATTATCAAATTTGAAGTCTTTAATAGTGTAGATGATGATATTAGTATTTAACCAATTTAAAATATGAAATTCATGATAATTATGAAGAGAAGACAAGGTTTATGAAGGGCCTCCTCTAATGTGAAATCCTGGCTTCGCCACTTGGTTGTTGACGTATATATTCTTAATACTTTTGTCACTTGATTAATGATTAGAAGAATTCTATTCACAAGGCTTAGATTTTATTTTGAAAGTAATTATATTCTACTTTTTCTAATCGATTTTATTTATGGCTCAATGCGATTCCTATAAAGAGGAGCAAAGAAATTAGGTAGCTTAAACAAACGTCTTCTAGGGGCGAAAATTAAAATGTGCCCTTTTGTAGATACTCGTTTCACATTTTAAAAGTATATGTATAAAAAAATAACTTTTGTTATTTAGATGAATTAGGGCTCTTGAGCTTTTTTTATTTTTTATTTATAAACATTTTATAAGAATTAGTAAAATCATAAATGAATCAGGCCTCTTAAAATTTATTATGGAAAAAATATTAATTTTTATAAGAATGGGGCTCTTTATAAACAACATTTTCTAAATAAAATAAAACAATTGGGCCAACATAAGTTTCTTGGGTTTAGGGTTAGAACCGGGCCTGTTAATAACCCAAACAGTGAAGGAGAGTGAGGTAATGAGTTATGTTTAGGATGGGTCTAAATTTTGATTTCCTTCAATGTAACAAAGAAAAAAGAAAATTAAAGGAACAAATTTTGACTAGATTAAAGGATTATTACTGTAAGCTTTATTTTTTAGGAGCACTTACCATCTAGTATTTTAGTAAGAGACTTCTCATGTCCTAAATATTAGTTGGATGACAAGGGATTTGTAGCTCAAGTGGTTATTAAGACATGTACCCTTGCCTGCACTTGAGGTCCTAAATTCAATACCCCCAATATCACTTGTATAAAATAAAAAAAGTATTTGTTAGATGAAAATTAATTCAACCGTCATTATTAGGAAGAAAAGAAAATTAAAGTTCTGAAGCTCAGTAATTAAAAGGCTATTCTTTCACTGAATCTTAGTAACCACACCATGCTTAGTGAATAATATAACCACTTTTTTTCAGATTCCGTGTCGTTCTAATCAAACTATTGTCGAGTATCTTCTTGAGCGGGATAAGGCTAATAACCTTTTTAAGAAGGCTACCACTCAAACTCAGATGTTTCTTGCTTGGCAACCTCCTCCTTGTGGCTTTTTTAAGCTTAATATTGATGGTTCTAGAGTGAGTGACTCTGGGTGCATTGCATAATTAGGAATTTTGATGGTATATGGATAGCAGGATTTTCTGCTAATCTTGGTCATGGTGAGGTCTTTGCGGCTGAAGCTTGGGCCTTATATTATGGTATTAAACTTGCTTGGCAGCTGGGTTTGCGTCAGATAATTGTTAATTCTGATTCTGCTCATGTTGTTGATTTGATTAATGGAGATTGGGTGGACTCTCATCCTATGTCTGTGTTGCTAACCAAGTGCAGAGAGCTTTTGAAAAGCCAGTGGAATTGCAGCATTCTTCATGTCTATATGGAGACCAATTTTGCGGCTGATTTTCTAGCTAAGATGGGTCATCATAAGGATTTGGGTTATCATGAGCTTTTTTCTCCTCCTGATCAGATGCTGTCTATTTTAGATGATAATAAGAATGGTCTCTTGAGGCCTAGATTTGTTTTTGTGTAATCTCTTTGGTTTGGGCTTTGCCCCCTATTTTACCAAAAAATAATAATAATAATATAACCACTTCTCAATTTATTCTTCATCTATATATAGGCTGTAGCCATATATGGTTGGTGCATGGTTTTGTTCAAAAGCTTAATTAGTAAAGCCTCCGCCCATTATAATTGCCTGGGGGATCGTAGTTGCATCCAATGAAGGTGCCTCCGTTGTTGCACCTTGCTTTTGCACACCCTAGACGAACTGAGTTGCGCCAAACAACCTGAGTATAATGGCCACACACCTTGCCAGGAGCACATGAGTTAGAGTTGTAATCATAGCTAGACTTCTCTGACACAAACATGTTCACGGCTACCGTGGCGGACAAGTCACGGCTGCTCTTCGCTATGTTTTCGCCCAAAGGTCCACTGGAGTGCACAAGATTGCAGTCACCAATACGGGAATCGGCGTATCTTTGTGCATAGGCCGGATCCCACGTCAGGGGCGGAACACCCACCTGCGCTCGAGCAGCGTTGTGGGCATTGAGGTAGTCTTGTGGTGAGTCTTGGCCTGCATTTTTTGGGTAGGCTCGTGGTTGCCAGTTTTGGTAGTTTTGTGATTGTGAGTGTCGAGAGTTGTGGGAATTGTGGTTGATTTGTGGTGGTGAGTCTTGAGAATTGTGGGAATTGTGGAAGTTTTGTTGTGGTGAGTTTTGGTAGTTTTGTGGGTGAGTCTTGAGAGTGGTGGGACATGCCGTAGTTTTGTTGTGGTGAGTTTTGGTAGTTTTGTGGTGGTGAGTCTTGAGAGTGGTGGGACATGCCGTAGTTTTGTTGTGGTGAGTTTGGGTAGTTTTGTGGTGGTGAGTCTTGAGAGTGGTGGGACATGCCGTAGTTTTGTTGTGGTGAGTTTGGGTAGTTTTGTGGTGGTGAGTCTTGAGAGTGGTGGGACTTTGTGATGATGAGTTGGAGGAGTATGGTGGAGAGTTTTGGGCATTGTGGTGGTAGCCTTGTGGTGAATTTTGATGGGAATTACGGTAGTGGTGTTGTGGCGAGCAGCCGTTGTCCTGTGGTGGCGAGTTGAGGTAGTCTGGTGGTGAGTTTTGGGGGTTTTGGGTATTGTGGCAGCCTTGTGGTGAGTCTCTGTAGGAAGGAATTGGTTGGACTAGGGTTAAGCCCAGGAGAAAAACTAGGGCAAACGAATTCTTACACAACCCCATATTGGCTTGTATGCGCACTGCAAATAATATCTTGGGTGTGATTGATGAGGAATGAGAGATGGAGCATGGAGTATTTATAAGGGAATTGTTTGAGGGAGTACTGTATTTTCATGCTAAAGATACCATATTATTGGACGGTTTTAATTTAATGTGACGGAGGTATAATACTCTAATACATGCGGGGAATTTTAATTTTATAATGTGGTTAGAAAATATGATCTCTCTAGTTAATACGTTCGTGAATTTTTTTCTTTTAATTTTGAAGAAAGCACGAATAAAAGTGCCTGTTTCTTGTTTTGCTAAGAAATCAAACCTTGGTGAAATTGCTAGTCTCAACTTCTTTTTTCAGTATACCATACATTTAGGCACGTTATATTGTAATGTGGTTGACTGATATCTACAAATGAAAGTGTACAAGCAGGAAAAACAAAGCCTATAGATACTGAACCATATGCATGACCTGATGATCTTGCACACTTAGATACCTAAGGGGGATGCATTCTCAAATTTTTCCTTCATGGCGTTGTCTAAAAATGTATAATTAAAATTTGATTTGATTTGGAATGATTGGAAGAATTTTGTTGAGAAGGGTAGATTTAATAACAGTGACTTCTTGAACACTACAATACTCTAACGATTTTGGAGAGCACTAAGTGCCCGTTTGGCATTACTTATTTGGGGTGATAAGTGATTTTAAAAAAAATTTGGGAAGCTCAACTGGTTTGGTAAATTATGAAAAAATTATTTATTGTTAAAAATTGTTGTGAGAGAAAGTTATAAGGGAAAACAATTAATGAGGTGCTTTCATTTTCTGATTATCCAGGAATCAGTTTCTAATAATCGTTGGGTTTAATGATTATGTGGGAATCAGTACAAACAACACTTTTAACAAAAAGTTTACCAAACGCCAAACCGCTTTCTCTTACAGCTGATTTTTCTCACAACAAATCTGACAGCAATTATTTTCACAACACCGCAATGACAAACTGACCCTAAGTATTTGAAACTTTGACGAAGGGTTTGGAGTAGTATAATGTGTGGAAGCCAAAAATTGGGTCGTTGAGAAAGGACTGAAACACATACGCACACTAAAAACATGGCGATATATCGTGGTTCACTCGTAAGGTTGTTACATTGTACATGGGCTTGAGAGTCTTTGAGAGAGTAAATGAGAGTGAA
This sequence comes from Prunus padus, assembly GCA_024362665.1. Classification (NCBI taxonomy): domain Eukaryota; kingdom Viridiplantae; phylum Streptophyta; class Magnoliopsida; order Rosales; family Rosaceae; genus Prunus; species Prunus padus. The sequence goes on along the minus strand of JANFAM010000006.1, from coordinate 10,128,595 downwards.
ATAACAACTTAGGTTACAATTGAAGGGAGCGTTCACTTAAATGCAAGGCTTGGGCCTTCCATTGTGGGCTTCCTTGTGGGCTTCATGTAAGCTCAGTGAGGCCCAAACCATGGTACAAACATACTCTACATTTACATTGATTTGATACCTATGTGTAAGATCAATACGGTTCCCATAAAGCATGGCAGAAATTTGGTTAGCATCAAAACACCTCTCATATGGAATTAAAGACTAGTTCATCTTCTTTCTTTCCCTCTGGTCTCTCTTTTTATTATAGTTCATCTTGATCCGATCAGATTACATATGTGAACTAAATGATTTTTGTCGTACAAAACAAAGCTTAAATGAGTAAAGTTTTCTTCTTTTTTTTGAGAAAATTGGATTTCATTAACACATCAAGAAAACAGTTCACGATGTAACATCATGTATACAAGTGGCCTCATTAAATTTAAAACCTTTCCGAGGAAAATCCAAAGACAAAACCTCAAAGGAAAAAAGAGTACCACACATGCCACAAACTACAAAAGAGTCAAACATCACCAAAACTATCATAACAGTCCCACAACAAATGGGGTGGCTCGTCAAACCAAAATGATAGAGCCTCCTGACTAAGTCTAAAATGTGCAATACGATATGCAACTCCGTTAAGAGCACTTCCACCCCAAAGGGCAAGGGGAGGCAAGGGCAAGGTAATTAATATTCACTTTAATTTATTTTCTATTTTTTTTACTTAAAGAATTAACTTGGATACGATTTTCGGTTGCCATGTGTCATTATTTATTATAAAATTCTCATATCAAATTTCGGATAAGATTTTCTGTATATGATTTTCACATGGGATTAATTTTATTTATATGAATGAGATTAATAATAATAAAATTGCTAGGTATGTATATAAAAAAAAATGTTTATGAATTTTTCAGAATTTTTCAGAATTTTTTATTTTTTATTTTAAAAAAATTTATGTTGCTGACGTCAGCATGACATCACTGCCCTCAGGTAGTTGGGCGGGCTCGATTTGCCCTGGGCTTGCCTTGGCTGGTGGACCCAGGCCTTGCCCGGGCTAGACTTGCTGCGATGGAAACGTGTTTTGGCCCAAAGGCCCCCTACTGCCAGCCTTCCACCCTTACAGTGGAAGTGCTCTAACAGCAATTGAAGCTGGTTATTTATAGCATACCCAGCCAAACATCATTTTTGACCTAATGCTTCTTACAAAAGTAGCAGAAACATGCAAATCCTGTACGAATTTTATACAACTACTTTTATATTAATTTGTACTAATGTTGCTAACGGGGTCTAACCCAGTGGAAAAGGGTCTTGACTTGCAGACCAGAGGTCTCAGGTTCGAACCCCATGGCATCAATTGTGTGTGTGTGAGAAACCCCCTCCCTTCTAGTTTAGAATATCCTTTGTATTAAAAAAGAAAAAATTTGTACCAATGTTATGGCTCAATATAATTCCCAAGAGCAAGGAAGAAATTTTTTTTGCTGGAAAAAAACGTGTAAAAGAAATTTGAGCACTAAGTATTTGAAATATTGACGAATATTTAAAGTAAATATTTATACGCTACTTTTTTGTAGACTAAGTTTAGAGCATTAAGTATTTGAAACATTGACCAAAATTTGAAGTATTAATTTATACACTACTTTTATGTTACTTTGGTACTTATAGCTCAATACAGTTCCCAAAGAGCAGGGAAGATTTTTTATTTTTTATTTTTGAGTATAAGCGATTAGGGGAGGGGGTTTTACACAAATATTTATTGGGTACATGAGAGTTTCGAACCTCTGCCCACATTCATTCCACCTAGCTTAACCAACTGAGCTATATCCCACTAACGAGCATGGAAGAAATTGGGTTTGCTGGAAAAAAATAAAAATAAAGGTGCAATAGTGAATTAAAGACTAATTTGAAGTCCACAAAAAAGAAAAAATAAAAAGAAAAAAAACAACAAGAAGGAGCAAAATACATAGTTGGTAAACTATATCATGCTTCGATACTACAAGTTTTGCATCGAAACTAAATGTTATAGAGTGTGACTACTTCTCAAAGGTTTCTTCTTGAAGGAAGTTGAGGTTCCACTCCAAAACCAATTGGCAATGCGGGGAGTAACCCAACACCTTATAAGTCCTTGTTAGGTTTCTCAACTTTCCAATGTGGAACATTGTCACCTTCACATTATCACACTTCTCAACCCAACATCTTCGCAGGCTGCGTGGTTGTACAGCCGCGGACATCTGAAGGAAGATTGACATCTAGCTCAAGGGCCTCCAGCCAAATTTTAGCTGAACAGGTTGTACCAGTTTTTCTTTCTTTTGGCTTTGAAATTCGGTAGTTCGAGACGTGAAGTTAAATTCTGGTTCCATTGCCAAATTTCATCTTTTTGTGATTAATTTAACAACCGTAATTAAATTAATGATGAAAGCATTAACTGGTTAAGATTCTACGATATCTTCATGAAAGTCAGTCAAACACGTATTGGCAGTATGGATTCTATCTATCTATCTTGATTCTCTCAACCCTGTCTTGACATTGTTTAGACCTAATGCTCAAATCTCAATGCGCATAATTCATTAAATTTATATATGCAAGGCGACATTAGCTTCTTTCATTAGTCTGCAACTGCAATGCATATGTTAAGATTTAAGCAAATTAGTATTTCATTAGATTAAAGAATAAATCGGTTTGTTCTCTTCATCAATCATATCTTGTTGCCGTGATCTCAAAAGTGATATAACCATTATTTCGTACATTTTTATTATCTTTCTCTTAGATTCTTGCTATGTTCTTGAGTGAGTTTAGTTCATTTTTACTTAGTTTTGTGTTTTACTAGGTTTGAAGAGTAAAGATGGAAAAGCAAGCAAGATGAGCATTTTTGGGATTAAAAGATGTTTCACAAGAATGTGCTGTGCAGATCAGTCAACTTGAAAGAATATACTGTACTTCCTCAGAGCGAACTAGATGTTGAGCCTTATATCGTTGGAAAGATACGGGTGTTAGCTTTCTGTAGAATTTTACAGTTCGTGATTCGGACATGTGTGGAGAGAGTTGTGGCCGTTTTAGTACAGACAGTTCGGGCAGAATGTGTTCTGCGGGTTTTGCAAAAATAATATTTTTAAGTTTAATTCTTGGAGTCCAATTTATGTCAATTGCATTTGGGAAGTATTTACAAGGATGTGGGGTAATTTTCTGAAGTCTGATCCTATATTTAGTAGGATTTTGGATGCCAACTCATTAAAGTCAATTGGAGCCAAACTAAGAAAGCAGAGTTACCGAGTGAAAAGAGGATTTGTTCCTTATTTAAAGAAGATCAGAAAATTAGAGTTTTTAGATGCTAGAGTTGGAAGGAGAGTCAAAGAGCCGCTGTCATCATCAAGTTCTCGAACATCGTCACAATCCATAAGTTTTATTTTATGTTTTCTAGTTTTTCAATTATGTTTTCTTTGAACATGTGTAACTAAATTATTCTCTAGGGCGAGGATGACGCCCGAGCATGGATAGTTATGATTTCTAATGTTATTTAATGAATTCTAAGTTTCTTTCAGATGAATGCTTAATCACTAATTTAATTATTGCTATTTGTTTAAGTTCTTTGACTGATCACCTTAGGGCTTTGCATCTAGTAAATTAGAAGATGAATTTGAGGCAGAACCAGCAATATAATTCAATTAGCTTCTTGTGATTAGGTGTGGTAAATTACATTATTGCTTGACAAAGAATAATGGTTTGCTTGATTCCCTTGTTTTCTAGAACGTAATGAATCCAACTTGTTAAATTTATGCCTTAACCAGGATAGATTGCATGATTAGGTATATGATCTTTGTCTGAACTAGAAAAGAATCTTACACTTAAGGAAAGCTATGGTCTAAGTGCCTGAAAAGGACTTAGATACGGGAATTATCATCTAAAGAATCGAAAGAACATGTTGAATGCATTGAAATCTAACTTGGATTGCTTGTGGTTGATTCCGAAACCCTAGACCTTCATCATTGTCTTTCAATCTTAAAATTAAACCTTTTTATTCTCAGTTGCTTTTATTAATTTCTTGTTTGTTTCATAAACTTTCACAACAACAATCTCTACAAATTCACTTGCGTATCAGTTAGATTTAATTTAGGTATTCAAATATTAGATTAATTTGGAATCCTCGTGGGAACGATATTCTTGGACTTGTCAAACGCTATACTACATCATTCTTGTGCACTTGCAAAGGCAGACCAAAAAGTGATGAAAAATATAAAAAGAACATTGACTAAATGGTTACTTTCGTTTTTAGATCACACTGCGCGCTTTGAATTAGTATTATTTGGTTAAATTATATTAGATGGTTGAATGGTCTGTCAGATGATCCTCAAACGAAGACCTAATTAACAGATGAACGATTTTCATTATTAGATTGTATCGAGGTTTAGGTACACATACACTACATATTACAATACGAAATGAGCCTCACAATTTGAACAGTTTGGATCACCATTGACTCATATTAGAAACAGAGATACATAGCTTATTGTAAACAACAAGAAGTGGGTACAAATTTAAAGCAGCATAAACATGAGTTACATGATTATTTAGAAACAACATGTGTGGGTTCACGGCAATCCAACAGAACTGCGAGAGCCTCTATTTTTGAGCTTCCAAACAGAAAAGTACTCGATCCACAAGCATAAAACGAGGCAGCAGCAAAACCTGTTTATTTCCTGCATGCATGCATGCATGCCTAGCCAAAACATAAACTTTCTTGCTTGACCTAATTAATGTTTTGTACAAAAGTAGCAGAAGCATGCAAACCCTTTAAAGACCTTCACACCGAGAACGTTGCCATAAGTTGCATGGCAGGCACCGTGCTTTGCACGTTCCCATGTCCTGCATTGTTTGTCACAGTTCTTGGATTGGGCACAAACCCCTGACCATGTCTTGCTACGCTTCGACTCCAGCGGGCATATACCCTCTGCCGTTGGCACCACTGTTTATCGCACAAATTCAACAAAATATTCAATATCGCATATATTAAAAATAAAATTTATAGGGTGATAATTATAAAAACAATAAAAAATCTATGATTATGAAGTTGTAAAATGCAACTTTTTTATGCCCTACATGAATAAATTCATGAGTCCGGTACTAATACAGATTAGGGTTTAGCTAAGCTCACCCAAGGAAACAATGAGAAGGAAAGCAATTAGGATAGCAACTGTGGGACGGATTCCAGCAACAGACTTTGCCATCTTTGAACTCTTTAGTTGGTTCTTTTTCTTGATAATTCAAGTGAGGACCAACCCCAATTTATAGGCAGAATATGTTGTCCCTTCTCTCTCTCTCTCTCTCTCTCTCTCTCTCTCTCTCTCTCTCTCTCTCTCTTATTGTTCGGTTTTTTTTTGTTCTAAATGAAAATGCGATCAGTAAATTAGGTGTTGTTCACAACTTCATCAATCTGTACTTGACACGTAGAAGATAGACAGAAGTAGATATGAAAACTGTTTATTAAAATGTTTACTTTCTTGTAAGTTCTGCATGTGCTTATGAAATCTTTTTAGAATAATGAAAGCTATTAATAATTCTATGAAACTCATGGATCTGATCTCTACAGTCTAACTTGTAGGCACGTCTTTCGGCAAAATTCTGGGAATAGTGAATTATAGCTGCTTTAAGTTTAAGCAAAGTCAAACCTAAGACGGCAAGAGCCCCTTGTAATAAAAAGTCCGTTTCCTCAATGGAGGGAAAGAAGCCCCAGCATCTAAAGTGAAGTCAAATCCCTTTCTAAACTGAACCTCCACTAATTAGGAAACTTAATTAAGGTTGATCTCAACACCATTACAGCATATATTAATTTATCTATGTTGGTGTAAGTGGCTCGATACAAGCCATGATGTATAAATTTCACATTAGAGAATACAACAATAATCTACAGTGGTTCACTTCTAATTGTACCATAAAACCCCACACCTAAAGATCCATTCGGCCTAATCCAAACCAAGAATTGGACCTAAGTGGTTAGTGTGGGAATAATATATCGGTGCATGATTTGGACATGTAGTGGACTACTATTGGCCGTTGGGACAACAATCTCAACTCCTTTTTAATATGTTCTCTTGGCACACTCAACCGAATGCCTAGGAAATTTGCCTTACATGGTTTTTATGAAACAACTTTCACCCAAACGAGTTGAATCCAGCAGCTCTCCAATAAACTTTAGTAATTAAAGTTCCAATAGTTACGGATGTTTAGTGGTTATTAACCCCTTATTGGATACGAATATCATCTCGACATTTATGTGCCTTATAATGGGCACCCGTATGTGTGATACGTGTGCCCAATTTGAGTGTGATACCCACCAAACATCCGTAATTGTTTAGGCTTTCTTTTATTAGTAAACGTGGAAACTTGCTTTATTCTAGTTTCACCAGGTCCGATTCTGTTGACGCTTAAATTGGAGTTCAACTTAAATAGATGTGAAGTGGTAGATGAAGTGTGAAGGCTAGGCCTTCAACATGTGTATGTGCTTTCGGGAGGCAAGGCAAGAAATTGCCTTTGGCAGGTTGGGGGAGAGTGAAGGCCTTCGATAGGTTATTGCCTTCGGCAGCCAGTGACATTCAGCATAAGTAAAGTAAATAAGCATGTAGAAGATAAGGTATACATGGTTCACCCGAATGATGGGCTACGTCCACGGAGAAGGATGTTCTTATTATAATAATATTTGTTTACATTTGTACAAGAGGATTAGACCCAAACATGAAGGGAAGAAGGAAGAAGCCCAAGGCCTAAGGTACAAAGCCCAAGAGTCTAAGGGTCAAGACCCTTTTCTCAGTGGAGAGTGATCTTCTTTCCCAGGTGAAAGGGAGTCTCCACCTCTTGTAGTCTTCCAATGTGAGACTCTTGACATTACCCATAGTTGTGACTTGTGGCAAGGCTTCTTTGGCTAAGATGATGACCTCTCAAAGCACGGCACATGACTGATCTTGCTTAGCTAGTTACTCTGTTAGTCATGATATCAACAACGTGCTTATCATAAAACAAGGGATATATGAATGTTGATCCACTAAACAATCTTAAAACCGCCATTTTAGGGATCTGTATCTTTATTTTAAAACCCCAAGTCTTTTTAATAAATGTTTAATCGTTTACCCTAAAATTACGCATTTTATTGTAACTTGGACAAAGCGTATAGAGATGGTGAACCTTCTGAACGTGACACCTATGGGGCATTTTAATTTTCATCTTCATGGCATTGACAAGTCTCGAAACATAATTTTAAAGCTTCTTTTCATTATAATGATTGGAAGAATGAGATAAGATTGGTTGCATATATCCTTTTAATATATGGTTTACTAACAACAGAACCACATGGCGTTGTAGTGCTGGCCTATAATTTCTACTCTTTTTTAATAAGATTAAAATATTTTGACCAAGATTTTGAATATTAGATTATTGTTATTTTTTTCCGCAAAAGTTAGGAAGGAAGGGAGGTGTTTCTCATACACACTGCCAAAGTACCATAGAAGTATGAAGGATTTTAGAACTCAATTTTAAGAAAAAGTCAAATTTTTTTAATTCCCCACTCAAAGGTGGAACCACAACCAAGGCTATTTTGAAGAAAAACTAATAATAAACCAGAAGTTGCTGCCTTTTGGTTTTTTCCTTTGTAAAATCTGCTGCCTTCGATTTTGTTTTTTCTCAAAGTCTCCTATCAACTGCCTTTTTGTCGTGAAAGTATCTGCTGCTTTTGGCAAAAGATTTTTTAAGAAGGAAAAAAACCTATACGGCCCACCATCAACTACAACATTTGTAACATCCCGTTCCTAAATTTATATTTAATTCTTAAATTATTCAAGTAAAAGATATTTTTACACAGATAGTATTTTAATGGGTTTTAAAATTGACTTTTTGTTCGGGAAAGAATTTGGGTAATTGAGCCCCATCATTGCGTTAGGCTCGTCGATATGAGTTCATAGGTATGTGGCATGCTCAATTTGGAGTTGAAACGAGGAAGTTACTAGTCGTGAAAGTATAAAATTTTAATTATAAAAAAAAAAATTTCAGATCAGAATTTCCCCTCACCCCACCTCCCGCAATTCCCCCTTGCGAATTGAACCTCCATTTTCGACAACAGTGACTGTTCGACTTCTCCACCTTGATTCGTTGTCGTCCGGCCACCGGTGGTCACGGAACCGGTGCCAAAATGACCAGGCCGACGTCCTCTTCCTACCTCTGCCTTCCTCTGCCACAGCCAGCCACCCCAGTCACCGGAAAATCGCGAAAACTGACCGGATTTTACGTAAACTTCTCGAAGCTCGTTCGGATGATTCCGGCTACCAAATTTTTCGAATTAGGTATGTAAACTCATCTACTCTTCGAGATCTAGCTGATGGTTGGGTAGGAATTGATCAATTTGTAGCCTAGGTGGTCCGATCTATAACTCAAAGTTTTGATTGGATTTCGGGTTGAAATTCCGGCCACTTGCCGTCCAAATTGGACGTTCCCGTAGTTGAAGAAAGTATTCCACTCGTCGAGAAGTAGCTGTAGGTGGAAGGATGGCCCCTTGGTTTGGAGGTTGTCAGATGCTGAAAAATAGCTTTGGGCACCCAACGCACTGCCAGAGCTGGTGGCCGAGCGTGGGCCCACTTGTGGCTGCTCACTTCCATTTCTAAATTATTCTTACGTCGTCCCGAGTTCGTAGGTGTGCTCGAATTTCAATTTGGAGATCGTATGACAATCGAACGGATTTACGCCTATTCGGTGTTATCCGGGTTCGATATGTTTGGACTACCAGATTGGTTCCGATTTCAAATATATTGTTCCTCGTACGTCTAGGATTGTGTAGGAATTCGCGGATCGTGAATCGGAGCCCCGTATGCTCCAAATCAATGACTTAAAGTTTAAATTAACGAAAACCGTACGATCGTGCGATCGCGAGACCGTTTGATCGAGACAAACCTTCGGAACTTGATTAATTCACTTTGTTGGACTTTTAGGAATGTTTGGATCGGAACTGGAGGTCACGGGCTCGGTTGACCGATACGACTAGTTTGACTAGATAGTTGACCAAGAATCTTTTGAGGCCGTCTCGTCTCTTGAAAAGTACTGAAAAGGTTAGGATGACTTAGGAATGTACGTGGGTCGAGAGTGGTTGGATAGTTGGGTTTGGTTTCGGTAAGGATTTAATTTACTGTACGATTATGTTGTTTATATTTAATTATTACTTGATAACTAGGAGTTGATATTCTTGGAGTATTAATTTTGATTAGTAAATTACATATTGTTGAGATGGATTTAAGAATAGTTGCGGGGAGTTATATTTGGTTTAACATAATGGAAGAGTTTCAGATTCTAAGGGTTATTTATTTTATCATTATTATTATATTTATTATTATTATTATTACTATTATTATTATTGATGAGGTTGTGGTTTGATTTCGGTTCTCTAAAAGGGATTTTGGTTAATTTAAAAACTGAATTTTTGGAAATACGGAAAGGGGATTTGTGTGTAACAAGAATATTTTATGAAAAGTTTTGGGAATATGGCTTTCCAACCCACCACAAGAGTACTCCCCCCAGTGGCATACGGATCAGATACTCAATTATGATACGCCCCACGTATTTCGGGGATGCCCGACCCATGAGGAGCGAGGACGCGTCTTAGGCTAATTATGTGTCCCCTGAGTTCTGCGAGGACTGCGTGTCGGGCTGATCACCCGATTCTGCTAGGAAATTGAGTTTCAGGCTGACTACGTGTCCCTCGATTCTGCTAGGAGGAATTGACAGTAAATTATTGGAATTGACGGTAAATTATGGAATTGACGGTAAACTATGGAATTGACGGATTTGGGTTTCGGGCTGACTACGTGTCCCCCAATTCTACTAGGTGGATTTGATATAATGAGACCTGGAATTGACGGATAAATGATTTGGGGTACACCTTGGTGGGGAATATTTTGGGATTAAGATGATTTAAACGGAAACTGATGATTTTATCTTGAATACTTATTGGTGAAGGTTTTATTACCTATTTCTATATTTCTATGACAAATGATTACGTTTTCTAAGTATAAGAATTTCTCATGATTAATGATTATTGAAGTAACTCCCTAGATTCCTATTTATCAGAAATGAGCTATTATTTATTTAAGTATATGTAGATTTTCATAACAGAGAATTTGATAATGCTTTTGTTAAACCAGGTATGTTGCTTCAGTTTATGAGAAAGAGCTACGTGTGTCTTGATCTCTCAAGGAGGGTACGTAGGCAGCCTAGATTAATTTAGGTGCAGCCACAGAAGAGGATATGTCCTAAGTTGGTTGTAGAGTTAGTTTGGTAAATTATTTAACCTTATAATTGAACTTAATATGAACTGATGAATCGGTTAAGTTAGTAATAAGCGAAATGTTTATAGCTGAATGTTTGTTAGGAGGCCTTTTTGTATTTTAATTTATTACTGAACGTTTGGGAGTATAAATTGTGTTTTACATGTGTAAATATTTTGGGAAACGAGCAAATTACTGGGGAGACTCTGCCGAATTTTCAGCAGAGGTAAGAACTGAAAAGAGTTTTCTTTTGAGTTTGGTCTAAAAGGGCATTTTGGTCAATTGTGCTCGGCATCTGACAAGTGTCGAACATGCACAGGGTTCGACACGAATTCCAAAGTGAAATTTGGGTCGGGTCCTGTCAACATTAGCTAGGGAAATATTATCTCAAGTTTATTTGCATTCTCTTTCAAGAATGGAACATTACGTTAACCAAATTATATTGTTCTTGTGTTTACAACTTATATATATGTAAAACTTAATTATTTACATTTTTTCACTTTGCATTTTAGAAGCTTATACGGTTGATGCCAAGAAATTGTAACATATTCAAATGGCAAAGGTAAGATTTTTTTAAAAATTATCATTAGATTTTAAGCTAAAATTCTTAGCTAGCACCCCCACCGAAAAATGCTTGGTTCCGCCTTTGTGCAGGGACGGTCCCTAGAAGGGACTAACCTGGGCCATAGCCCATGTGACTTGTTATTTTATCAGCCTAAAATTTAATTTAGCCCACCCATGGCCTACTAATGACAATCATGCCACGCTCACATCCAAAGACTCACAGGCTCATCGCTCATTCAACAATACACTCAAGGAAAAGAAGATGAGACAAACTAATGAATTAAATTCTCATTGACTATTCTTGGCATTCCTGTATAGGATATCTCTGTAAAGTTCTCTCTAAAATGAAAAGTATTTCCGTCTTATTATTACTTTTTTAGCCTACTGCCAACTTCTTTTTATTTTATTTTTTTATGAAGAGTCTTTTGCTCATTTTCCTTTCAATGATAACCATCTTCACACATAATCTCTTTAAGTGGAAAAAAATTAAATAAATAAAAGAACGAATTGGTACACTGTAGTAGCTGCATCTTTATATTCCACTCTCTGATGCGTATATAAGGTAAATTTGCCCCACCCCATTTTAAAATCATGGGTTTGTCCCTGTCGAGAAGGTCACATTAGAGAATACAAAATGAGTATATATGTGTAGAGGTGATCAACCGAACTCAAATATATATGGAGGTCGGAAACCGCATGATGAACCGTCGGTTTGCCATTTCTCAAGATCGACGCAGAGCAAACACCCAGTTCAACCGAAGGATTAGTTAGCTGAAAAATTGGCTCGATTGTCGATTGGTGGCGGCTTAGCAGAAAGAGTGAGAGAAGAGAGAGAGACAGAGAAGTCAGCGACTAGAGAAAGAAAAAAAAAGGGTTCTTAGATTGAGGTCCATAATGATTAGCTACCCTGGGTTTAGTCAACACATTGCTGGTTTTAGATGTAGGTCCTTTGACTTTTTTCACTTCTTTTGTTGTGTCGATTTTACCCTTTGAGGATTATTTCTTTAATACATTATTTCCTTATATTTGAATTCTTTCCTTGATATTATTTACCTAATATATGGATAAAATACAATTTAATCAAGGAAAGTAAGGACCCACATATTATACATACCAATCGATCAAGCAAGCACCCTCATGATATTATGTACCTATGCATAGGTAAACACCCAGTATTAAACATATTGAAAACATAATATGTTTAATACTTATCAATTTGATTGGTGGTGTTCAAGCATAACAACAAATAAAAAGTGGAGAAAAACAAAAAAACAAGAGAACTATTGATGACGGTTTCTCAAATAATATCAACTTCATATATAGGTAGTATGAGCTAATGTGCGTGATATTATATATATAGGAAGAACTTTCTAACGTACTTGATTACTAGGTACATATGAAATTATGTACATTTAGGAGATAAATATGAGATAATGTACATGATTACTAAGTAAATACATACACAATTACTAGGTAAATATGAGATATATATACCAAATTCAGCCAACATATTACATTCATAATTCAGCCAAAAAAGACACTAGCCACAAATGGCCATTACAATAACACAGCGATCTTACATCAAAATTAAAACAATCTAGTGCGCCTTCACTAACTATCATGTAGGATTGAAGAAACTCGGCCATAGGCATCCCAACTAAGATTGCAAACTCAGAACAATCAAAAATAGGTAAAGCTTGAAAAAACCAAGCCATAACAATAGAAATAAAACTCTCACAAAAGGAGAGGTAAAAATTACATAGAAAACTCAAAAAGTCTCTGTAACTTATTCCAAACATAAAGAAACAGCAAAAAGGATGGTGGTGGAGATCCGAAGCGAGACGCAGCTGTCTGTGATGGTGGAGGAAAATCATAACAAAACGAAAACAAATAAGGAAAACCTTTCGTCTCTGAATTTATTAGGAAAGATATGAGAAGGAAGGAACAGAGAAGGGGAACCCTATGCATCTTCTCAATTTGATCATAAATGCAATTAATTTAATGGTAAAACTAAAAAAAACAAACAAACAATGAATTATACAAAATCATTATAGTAGGAAGCAATTAATTTGTTAATTAATACTTTAAAATCACGTTGTTTCCTATTTTCAACACAATGGGTAGTATGGGCAAAGTAGTCAAAGGACTTAAATCAAATACACATATTGAGGATTACATCCAACTATTGTTATAACTTTTGAATTTATCCCAAATTATCTAAAAACCAAAAGAGAAAATGTGTTACTCCAATGTTTTATGGTGGCTTCATTCCAACATGGAGGTAAGGGGTTTGGCTCTCCTTGGCACCAGTGGCGGACCTGTGTAGGCGCAAGGAGGTGCAGTTGCACCTCCCCTCGCCGGAAAATCAGTTGGAAGCTCTGCGTTTTGCCCCTTCGGTGGTGCCCTCTAACTGTTCGACGAAATGACTGAGCCAAAATGGTGCTGGGGTGCTCTGCGCTGCGCGCTGCGTGCTGCGTGTTGCGCACATATTTTTTTTAAAACATCCTGGCCAAAACGACGTCGTTTTGGACTAGGTTTTAAAAAAAAAAAAAACGCTGGGCTGAGGGGAATGCTGGGCTGAGGGAAACGCTGGGCCTGCTGATGTGCTATTGTTAATAGTGTTGCACCAAGTGGGCCAACGAAAATGGGTTAATTTAGGGCTGAGATTTATTAAAAGCACAACCCTAATTTGTCTAGGATTTAAAAAAAGAAAGGGAAACTCAACTCCTTATGGGATTGATCGTTTACATTGAGAAAGATGTTTTTGCTTGTATTAGTAATGAAAACATAATGCAACGTTTTCATGATATGGGACCTCGTCGACAACAATTGTAGTTATTTGTAATACTATTTTTTTTCTATGACTTATGAATGACATTGGTTTTGTTTAAATTATATGGATATTTGGTTGTCAATTTTTTCATAATGCGTTTAGCCTTTCAAAGTTGCACCTCCGCTCAAAAATTCCTGGGTCCGCCAGTGCTTGGCACACTAGCTTTTGTAATATTTGGCTATTTTAAAATGACCGATTTGATTTAAGTGAATAGGTAGTTTGGAGAATGTTGAATCAGACGAGTGGTTTGGATGGTTCAGATTTCAATTTAATCATACGCATACATGCATGCTTGTGCATGGTTACTTTTTGAATATTTTTCATTAAAAGAACCATTAGAAAACAGAAGTGTCTGAATTGTAAAGAGCGATGGTAGGATACAACAACATAAATAACTAGAGTCACACGATTATTTTGAAGCACAAGTGTTCTTCTAGCTAGTACAGAGCCACAAAAGCCTTTATTTTCCAGTTTCAACCCGAAGAGTACTCGATCCACAAGCATATAAAGAGCGAGCCAGCAAAGCTGTTTATTTATCATTTTGTAGCGTTTTCCTGGCCAAACACAGACATGCTTGACCTAATGCTTTTTGCAAAAGTAGCAGAAGCATGCAATCCCTGAAGGGACCTTCACACCTAAAACATTGCGCCAAGTTGCGTGGCAAGCACCGTGCTTTGCCCGTTCCCATGTCCTGCATTGGTTGTCACAGCTCTTGGATTTGGCACAAACGCCGAACCATGTCTTGCTACGCTTCGCTTCCAGGGGGCATATCGCTTCTGCCGTTGGCACTACTGTTGTAGCACAAATTCAAAAAATAAAAAATTCAGTATCGTACATATTACTGTTAACTGTAAAATTACCAATAGAATCAATCTCCGTCACATATCATACGGCTAGACAGATTATAGAATAATTATAAAATGTACAATTCAGTTGAAAAAAGTTGATTCTAGCTAATAGCTCACCCAAGGAAATGATGAGAAGGAAAGCAATAAGGATAGCAACTGTGGGAAGGATGACAGCAACAGACTTTGCCATGTTTGAACTCTCAATTAGTTAGTTCTTTTTCTTGATAATGTAAGTGCGGACCAACCCGCTATTTATAGGCATAATAAGTTGTTTCTTCTCTCTCTCTCTCTTTTATTCCTTCATTTGTTTAATTTGCATATATTTTTTGTGTTTATAAACATCTGATGCTGCGTAAAAAGAGAGCTACATGCATGCGGTGGCTATGACACGAGGAACCAAAGGTGTTTTAGTATTTTATATTTTTTTATGTTCTTGTTAGCAATTTCTAGATTGAGCTTATATGGCTTGCATCTCTATAAACTGTTGGCGAGTCCTTACTTAGTTAAGATTTTGGTTCCTTACTATGTTGAGATTTTAGTTACTTACCTATTTGTTTAGTCTTATTATAATTGAGATTTATTTTCTATTGTAATTTAGTTTTATTTTCAATTGTAATTTAGATTTATTTCATATTTTATTTAAGGTTATACTTATATAAATACCTCTATATTGGAGAAGACTAAAATATGAGCAAATATGAGCATAACTGAAAATTTGCCCTACTTTATTTTACATGGTATCATAGCCTAGGTTTTTTTGTGACCTGTGCTTGCGTTCTCCTTACAATTTAAGTGCTATCCTCCCCTCCTCTTCAAGGGGGGAGGGAGAGTGAAAAATGATATGTTTCCCTTTCCCATGAAGATATTACCTATTTATTGACTCTGATGACCCCTTCTCTTCAAGGGGAGATGGAGAGTGAAGAGAAGTTGTGTCTGCATGAATTAGCTAAAGTTGATATGGAAGAGTTTGTCGTTGCCGTTTCCGCTGTTGTTGTTGTTGTCACTGCTACTACCACCTCTCGCTGAGTCTTCTATTGCTCTTGCTGGTGCCAGTGTTGTTACTCTAGCCTGTCATGTCTCTTGCTAGTGTTAGTGCCTCTGTTTCCTGTCGTGTTCACAGGGTTTCTATGTTCTTTGCCGTGTTCGCAGGGTTTCTGTGTTCTTTGCCGTGTTCGCAAGGTTGCTATGTTCTTTGCCGTGTTCATAGGGTTTCTGTGGTCTTAGCCGTGTTCATAGGGTTTCTGTGTTCTTTTTCGTGTTCACAGGGTTTCTGTGTTTTTTGCCGTGTTCACAGGGTTTCTATGTTCTGCTATGTGCCTTATTTTTTAGGGTTTTCTCTTGTGTTTCCGCAGCGAACTTTGCTTTAGTTTGTCACTTGTTTCACTCGTGGTTGACAAAAATACCTTATCTACAATTGGTGCTTCTCAAGTATGGTGTTCTGCGACTCACTGTCAAGTTGGGCATGCGAAACATCTTTGCCCCAACTTGAGGGGGAGTGTTGACGAGTCCTTACTTAGTTAGGATTTTGGTTCCTTACTATGTTGGGATTTTAGTTAATTACCTATTTGTTTAGTCTTATTATAATTGAGATTTATTTCCCATTGTAATTTAGTTTTATTTTCTATTGTAATTTAGATTTATTTCCTATTTTATTTAGGGTTGTACTTATATAAATACCTCCATATTGGAGAAGAATAAATTATGAGCAAATATGAGCATAACTGAAAATTTACCCTACTTTATTTTACATAAACATGGGTGCAATGAACTGTCTAATTTGTAGGCAAGTCTTGAGGCAAAACTTTCGGAACAGCGAAATACAAACTTATAAGAAATACAAATCATATCTATCTTGGAGCTCGAGTAATTGTTTTTACTGAAATTAACGTCAGGTCAGATTAAATAAAAGCTAGATGAACTTGAGGAACCAGAAACCAATTTTGGAATCAAAGAAATAAAAGGTTACTTCAACCTAAAGCTGCTATAACAGGGGCGAAATTTTGGCTTCGAACACATGGTCTAAGACAATCTGGATTATAAATAAAAATCCTGCCAAGTGACCAACAATCCCCTTGCCCAGGTTTCAATTAGATGGCACCCTTCTAATACTATATCAGATTTCATTGGTTTGTAATCCGCAGGTCTGCTGCTGCAGGTTACTTTGGTTGTGATGAGGGTATCACCTCGGTGCCCTACGTTTGCTTTGGCTTACAAATCCAATACCAGCTTTGGCTATATATAGATGATCTTTGAATGAGTATTTACAAAATAAATAGTTTGGATTAGTGAAATACAATACGAAGTGGGTCCTACAGTGGTGTCCTCAAATAAGCTTATTTGAGGGATCCCTCAATAGAAGTTCACTATATATATATATATATATATATATATGGTATGTTATAATAATAATATACATGTATATACTTGTATATATGTATATTATAAAATATAAACGTATATTATACATATATAATATATATGTGTATATACGTGTATGTCTGTACATTATAGTATATGTGTGTAAGTATAATATAATATAATATATGGGTATATTATAATAATAATAATAATAATAATAATAATAATAATAATAATAATATATGTAAGCTTTAATATTGGGTAAAAACATAAGACCCAATCCATGACCCAAGATCTCGAACTTCATGATTTTCACCATAGCATTAGGCGGAAATTCAATTAGACTTAAATTACATACATACCTTGAATGATCAGTCTTCTACCATGTCAAGATATTTGTCTTGAGCGATCCGTAGGCGAGCCGTCGGTGTGGAGGAAATAGATTTCTCTCTCTAACCTTTTGCACGTTTAGAAAACCCTAATACGTGTTTTCATCTGCACACATAAGATGGGCATGTGCACTATTATAGGCAGAGAGAGGACCTGTTTCCTAGTGAAGCCCATAATCAATTACCACCCATCACGGTAATAAAATAGGAAACTACTTTTCCTTATCTCGATCAATATAATTATTCTGAATAATATTTATTAAACCAATTAAACAATTTATTTACCACATAGGTCACTTCATGTGGGCCACACAGAATATTTATAAAATATTCTTACATTCTCCCACTTGGCCCATATGATAAATTTACTTCATGGTTCAATAAATAAACATTACACGCGCGATACATTCGAACAATCCTCACTTTCACATGGTCGACATAAATACCGCATTTAAGCAATTGTCTAATGCAAGTCATGGCGGTCATACATCAATAAGCGATATAATCCCTTCCATGTACCACAACATTAACAAATCACCTAAAACAGTCTGTAAGTGAGAAGTATCATAAAAGGTCCAATAATGTCTTTGTCAGAGACTATTCCTGTTATCATTCATCCAATCTCATTCATGTATACATATAATGGAAAACAGGAAATAACATGAACACATTCAATTATTGAGCTCAGAGTGTCAAACTAAATAAACTGTCATTATGCAAAACTAGATCATAAATACTATTACGGTTTACGACCAAGAACAATCCCTTCAACATAATCAGTAATTTCTTTGGTCAAAACCTTTTATTACTTGATTTGCAAGCATAAATTTTGTCTTTATAGACACTCATTGTTTCTTAACCTCCTTAATGACAAGGTATATAATTCCATTATGTTTAGCACTCTTAGAGCACCAGTCATTCTTGGAGAAACGAAAATTGCGGCATCAACATAAATTCTTAGCGGCTTGGCAATAAAACATAAACACCAAGTCCTAGGATTAAAACCCGCAACCTCAATTCATCAACTATGGCCTTAAAGCAAACCATATGCACATAATGAATTCTTGTTGTACCTTTAATGTTCCAATTCACTCTTATGGGCATTACATAATGCTAAACTTGTCCCCTTTCTGAATTGGAGCAACATTAATGGATAAACATTATTCCATGTCATGTCTCAGATCTCTTATAATATGCTCTATGAGACAAACTTAACAATTCATGTGATCCATTCAGGAATTTTCAATTCCAATCACAAAGGTTGTCTCATCCATATATTTCATCCAAGGTTCTTAGAGAAAACTTAACGCTTTCAGCAATGAAAACCAAGACCAATACATAGCAAGCAAAATAGCATAAATATCCAAAATGAGAAATAAAGAGTTACTCCCACTGGCCTTGAGATACATACAACAATTAATAGTGCTTTCATTAAAAACGAAGAATATTATGATATTTTTAAACTTTACATACCATAATCGCTATATTATTAATTTTATACAGTGAATTCTTCAGTTTACAAAGCATGTGTTTCTTTCAATAAAAGAAACTCTTCAAGTTCATTCACATCCATACAATGTAACCCTAACCCTAATTCATAATGAGTAACAAATACCATTATATGATTCCAAGTCAGTCATTCTTAGAAACAAGTGAGAATGTCACTTTATAGTATATGCCTTCTTTCTTAGTAAAATCGTTGGCCAATAGTGTGTCTTTATATCTGTCTATATTGCCCTGGGAGTTGTATTTAGTCATGAAGACACCCTTACACACAACTCACCATTTTTCAGACAAATCGACAAAATCACAAATTTCATTCCTGCCAATTGATTTCAACTCATCATTCATGGCATAAATCTATTTAGTAGAATCAATATATGTTTAACGACATGTGAAAATCTCAAAATCTTACTTAACACTCACAGTCAGATTCTTGTAGATATACCAAATAATCACTCAGAGTAGCAGATACCGACACGCTTAATGTCTTGATATCATCTTAATGCTATTCTTTGTGGTTCTCTACTATACTTTCACTGGTGAAGTAGTCAGAATGGAGAGATTAGTTATTCATTAATTTGTTGTTCATTGTTGTTAAAACTGTTCACAACTGCAGGAACAACAATTTCATTATGAAGTATGCATGCAAAAATTTGCACACTAACTTCTCATAAAACCAACTTTCTTGGTTATCCACTCCCACTAATTTCACCATTTAAAATGAAACTGACGTTACTGATTTCAATAATCTCATACCCTGGTTAGGATAATAAAGTCCATACCATTTGGACTTTTCTAGGTAACCAATAAGGTGACCAGAAAACATTCTAAAGGTCCAATTCCTTCTCTTGTGAGCAGTAAATTCTTACTCCCACTAAGCAACTCAAAACATAATGGTGCCTCAAATTGGATTTCCTTACTTTCTGCCGTTCAAATAATTTCTTATTTGAAATTGCCTTAATAGGAACCCAATTAGCATAATAGTTGTAGTAAGAACATGTATCCATAATGGTATAGGTAAGGATAAATTACTTCACATGCCCCTAACCAAAAGACAGAGCATTATAAGGTAAACACATGGTTTATAAATAATTTCAATTAGCTATAAATTTCTTATGGAATATTTCATGGTGTATTTGGACTGTTTTCCTTAATACAATCCACTTACACACCAATAAGATATCAATAAAATATAGGCTCAGAAGAACCTCATTCCTTATCGATCCTCGAGTTCTTTCTCTGAATACATTACCAGTCATTTATGCCATAAGAACATTAAATTTTAATTTGTCAAATAACAGTCACTTCTAAATTAATCATGCAAAGTATCAAAAACATTTAAAGAAAATGTCATCATACTTTAATTTCGTAAATCATTAATAGAATACCACAATTAACAAAATAGGCATTCTTTAAGAGACTGATATAGTCATCACCAAACTTTAAAGGATAAAACATTATTGCCAAATTCCAAACAAAATTCCAACTGGATTTGAAACGGTAAGAACATAATATGCTTTCAATAAATCTAAATTATGGCCATTGAATTGAATATATAATTCCAAAATATGGAATCTAAAACAACTGTGCATTGAACTATTAGAAACATGAATTTTAGCACATAACTTAATCCGTCAAGCATCATAAGTAAATTCATCTAAAAATTGATTCGAAACACATAAAAGCGGAAGACTTACCTTTCTTTTCGAATCGTATTCTGTAAATGCTTCACCTTCTACATAGGTGAAATTGATTTTTCTTCTTCTTCATCTCAAGGACTTCAGTTTTGCCGCTGAATTAGTATGCTCAATAATGCACTCATTCATGCTTCACATACCATCAAATTTCATGATGGTAAGGTCAGCCAATATTGTCCATGTAATGGACTTGTTAGCAATTCTCCAGAATTCTTTAGCATTATTCACATTAATGGAGCATAGCCTTAATTTATATTGCTATGTCTAGTTATTCGCATAAACATAAGGCTCAATCTGTTTGATCTTTCCCATGCTTCATGGAAAACCTTTTAATCCTCAATGCTTTAACATAATAGCAATGAGTTTCTCATTTTGAAGTGCCTGATCAAAACCCAAAACACTTTGGTGATACTGGACTTTTTCACAACAAAATGAGAAATTAAATCAATACTAGATCAAGCATGTGAATGAAGCGAACCTGAAAGTGTCATTGCAACATAATTTGTAATATGCTCACAATACTAATGCTTTGATTTACCAACACGTACAAACATAAATAAGACTTATATAGTCTAAACATCAATAAACGTATCATCATAACTCACCTTTGGGATATATTATGACAATACCAATAATTAACAATTATGATGCATTTATTTTACATTATTGGTAAATGTATATTCCGAAAAGAAATGCTTTGATATCTTTGGATATCCAAAACAAATCTAAATAAGACATATACAAGTTACCTCATTTATATCACCAATCATATGAATAACGAATCCACCTTTGGGCGACTCATATTATCTCTTGAATGATGAAAATCAATATACTCATGATGCTCGAACCTTGAAAACATTATAAGGTTCAACCTCATTTATATGCATCCTTAAATCACAAGTAATTGATTAATTATCATTTAATTTGACATTCATGGAACGTTCTAGCTTGGCCACTTTGGTGACTAACAAACCATTCATAATATGAATGTCAAATTAAATTAACAACTGTAACAGTTAATCGATTACATAAGATCAATTATCATTTAATTCGATATTCATGAAACGTTCTAGCTTGGCCACTTTGGTGACTAACAAACCATTCATAATATGAATGTCAAATTAAATTAACAATTGTAACGTTTAATCGATTACATAAGATTAACTGATACACTTTAATAGTTAATTGATCATTAGATTAATCGATAAATATATGACCTCTTTTACACAGTAGTGGGCAATAAAACTTTAGATTGCCTCCCTCCATAAGACAAAGTACAGTGACAATGAAATACAACACGCTTACAGTATTATTATTATTTTAAAATAATTTTAATTCACTGTATAAATCTACACCATGATCATATAATGAGTTCAGAAGTGGTCATACATTTAATAATACATCAATTAATTAGGATTTCCACATAATAATATAAACTGACAGTAAAACTAGTATTATTCCGTACTATAATTTATTGTCAGCATCATACTCCTCTCTCTAACATACAATAATCTATGATCTCGTTCATATGCATATGGATTACATGGAAATCAAGTAAAAATTATCCTCCTCATTCATTTGTATGTGTAATTTAATATAGAAATAAAACAATTTCTATTCCATTCATTATACACATACAAACAAATTCTTATATTTATATGAGTTCATTAATGAATATTATGGATTGACTAACCGACACATGTTTATTGCTTACCAATATCATTATTGTTCATTTAACTTGATATTCATTCGTGAGCAATTAAAGTGCTGCTGTCATATTGCTCAGATACTCATGTAATTCATATATAGAACAAAATAACACAAATTCATTGCACTTATGATTGAGTACAAATGAAAGGAACCCACGACAGTCATCAAAATCTATTGATATGTACAACTAGCAATTCCCAAGCACACGGGCCAATAAAAGACCAGTGCAATCTGTAAATTCATGTGATTCAAATATCCACACATAATCAAGCTATACATATCCGACGACAAACAATTATCGATTATATATATCTAACCAAGAAAATTAATAGAAGTCGTGGTCAATCACGCAATCAAAACTGTTACAGTTCGATTAAATAAATCAAACCCTATAAATTATTATGGAAAATCATGAGAGTTCATAACCATGCTCTGATACCACATGTAAGCTTTAATATTGGGTAAAAACATAAGACCCAATCCATGACCCAAGATCTTGAACTTCATGATTTTCACCATAGCATTAGGCGGAAATTCAATTAGACTTAAATTACATACATACCTTGAATGATCAGTCTTCTACCACGTCAAGATATTTGTCTTGAGCGATCCGTAGGCGAGCCGTTAGTGTGGAGGAAATAGATTTCTCTCTCTAGCCTTTTGCACGTTTAGAAAACCCTAATACGTGTTTTCATCAGCGTACACATAAGATGGGCATGTGCACTATTATAGGCAGAGAGAGGACCTGTTTCCTAGTGAAGCCCATAATCAATTACCACCCATCACGGTAATAAAATAGGAAACTACTTCTCCTTATCTGACCAATATAATTATTCTGAATAATATTTATTAAACCAATTAAACAATTTATTTACCATATAGGTCACTTCATGTGGGCCACACAGAATATTTATAAAATATTCTTACAATATATTCATCTTATAGATTGGTGAGCATGTGACTAGTTAATCTTCTCTTTCCACATAGGTTTAGTAGTCCTCTCCTAAAAAGGTGTTTTTGGTGGGCCCGGTATTCGAATCAACCATGGCATACTTGAGAAATTTGCCAATCACGAACTTTTTGGCACCAGCATATTTTGTTTTGTATTTTTTTTCTCAAGTAATTCCTAAACTTCCTTTGCAAAATTGTATGACGAATAAATGTCATACAGAGTATCATCAAGCCTATTACGGATGTAGTTTATGCACAGGAAATCAGATTGTTTCCAAGCCTCAATGGTCATCATTGTCGCCTTAGACATTGGATTTTTGTCTGTTTTAGGAGCCTCCTCTGTGACAGCATGTGCCAGATTCATGGTTGTGAGATAGAACAACATCTTCTGTTGCCATCTCTTGAAGTCAATTCCCATGAACTTCTCAGGCTTATCGTCATGAGGATTCTTAGTCACCCCATTCACAGTCACTGATGATTGTGAATCCATCAAATTTACTGTTTTTAGATTGTTGGAAAGAAAACAAAAACAACAATCAGTTACTATAATAACAATATATAAATACCAACGAAATTGAATTTATAACAAACTATAATTTGAAATAAAGTAAACAATAAATAAATGAAACTAACTTGGATTCGAAAAAAAGGCTTGTAGATTTGATGCAATATCCTAAAGACAGTAATTTCACCTCTTCTCGATGCTTGAAGTTCTACAGGTGACTACCTCCTAAGATTCAATTATCTATATTCTAAGCCCTATCACTAGAACTTAGAATCTGGCGAACTTTGTTTGTTTTCCTCTCATAAAATATGAATGTGCTTGTAGAATTTTTTTTTCTGTGTTTAACGAATGAGGCCTCTTCTGATTTAAATAGAATTCTAAAACTCCATCAGAAGAGACCCAATTGTTAAAACATTCTTAATTAAACTAATCCGAACTAACAAAAAATTATTAATTCAAAACTAAAAAATTAATTTCAATCTGAAGTGCCCAAGGGCCCCAAGGCTTAAGGCCCATCATTTTGATAATTAAATATTATATATTATCTATATAATATTTAAACCGAATTTGAAGCCCAATTGGCTTCTACTTGGCCCAACTTCCATTTACTAACTGTGGGACTATCACACTTATAAAGACCTCACTTTTTCTTCTATCTACCAATGTGGGACAAAAGTCCTTGAATTTCATTCAAACTTCCAATAGTAGTGAACAAGCCACTCGGTGAATTATATATCAAATTTTGCACTACATGAATTACAAGTCAAAGGAGTAACCATCATCAAAAACTAGTTATATCTTCCTCTTGTACATCCAAAGGTTGATTCTCCTCTGACCCACCTTCATTGGCAACTGCATTAGGCCCGCAAGCCCATGGGCCGACGGGGGCCCACTTTGCCCACCGAGAAAAATCCTGGCCCGGCCTATTGTTGAGTGGGCTGGTCTTGTGCTTAGGTGTCTAAAGGCCGGCCCGTTTGAGCTCAAGAAAGTCCAGCTCGCGGGCCCACACACATATAAAGAAATATAAAATAAAAAACCCCAGTTAAATGAAAGATTGAGAAAATCATTATCTATTATCATTGTAATAACTAAAAAATGAAATATGGGATAAAACATTATTTTGTTAATATGGCGGTTGTATAATTATATCTTCATATTTATGGAAAAAGAAAAAGAAAACTATGAAGTTATGAACAAAGAAAACTATGGAAGTTATAAACATATAGACAAATGTAAAAAAAAAAAAAAAAAAAAAAAAACTATGAAAAAGGGAAAAATAGAAACACAGCAAAACATAGAAAAAAAATAAAGAATTGACAAAAAAAAATCTTTATAAAAAATAAGAAGACAAAATAAAGTAGACCCATTTCGGCCCGGTCTTGCTCGATGGGCTTTCTTACGCTCAGCCCGTGGACCGGGTCTGGGCTTTGAATTTTATAAAAAAGCCCAGCCCAGCCCGGCCCGTTATTTTCTCTTTCCTTCTTCAAGCCCAACCCGGTTCAACTTGAGCCTATTAAATTTGGGCCAGGCTAGCTCAGCTCGGCCCATTGATGAGGCCTACTTGCATTGATGTTCTCGTGGTGTAGATACTTGGTCCTGCAACCCTTAACCTTTTTCACACACCAAATTGTCACTCAAATAACATGGAAGGCAAAGATCACTAGAATCATACCAAACCAGATCTTCAGCCATGTGGGGATGGAATAAAGAGCTGCATTCCAAATCGCTTCGGGTATCACCAACCAAATCAATAGCATAAACATGATTGATACCAATATAAGACTAACACACATAAGCATTAATAAGATGAACATGAATATACGATGCTTTGTATGGAATCCACTACAAATCAGAAGATTAACTATCTAACAAGTGCAAAAACACATGTTGTTAAACATGCTGAAGTAAGAGTAGGTATAGCTTCACCAGTGCGAATTGCCAAGCAATGCGGTTAGTCTCTATCATCAGTATTTATTGTAGTTTGTTGCCAACGACCTCTTGGTGGTTAAGAAAATTTTGAAAACAGAAGATGGCAATCATGACAGAGAGAAGCAGCAACGTGTTGTGACCTTCCTTCACCCAACCCTTGTGTTCGGAGAATTCCGTCAATTTGCTTAAAAATATGCTTGCAAAATTTGCATTTCCTTCTATGTTGCCAACCACTGGCGGAGCAATGAGGTGCAGCTACACCTCCCCTCATCGGAAAATTATCTTCAGGCACTGCATATTGCCCTTCTCCTAAGGTTGTGTGGTGTGCTCTAGGTGTTCAACAAATTGCCTCAACCAAGGCTTGCATGCATTAGGTTGTTGTTGTTGCTGCACGCAGCACGTCATTTTACTGTCTTTAGATTGTGAATCCAGAGTATCATCAAGCCTATTAAGGATGTAGTTTATGCACAGGAAATCAGATTATTTCCAAGCCTCAATGGTCATCATTGTCTCCTTAGACATTAGATTTTCGTCTGTTTTGGGAGCCTCCTCTCAGACAACATGTGCCAAATTCATGGTTGTGAGATAGAACAACATCTTCTGTTGCCATCCCTGGAATTCAATTCCCATGAACTTCTTAGGCTTCTCGTCATGAGGATTCTTAGTCACCCCATTCACAGTCACTGATGATTGTGAATCCATCAAATTTACCGTGTTTAGATTTTTGGAAAAACAACAATCAATGACTAATAACAATATATAAATACCAACAAAATTAAATTTATACCAAACTATAATTTGAAATACGGTAAACAATAAATAAATGAAACTGACTTGGATTTGAGATAGAGGCTTGTAGATTTGATGCAATGTCCTAAAGACAATAATATCACCTCTTCTCAATGTTTGAGGTTCTACAGGTGACTGCCTCCTAGGATTCAACTATCTATATTCTAAGCCCCAGCACTAGGACTTAGAATCTGGAGAACTTTGTTTGTTTTCCTCTCAGAAAATATGAATGTGCTTGTATAATGTTTTTTCTGTGTTTAACGAATGAGGCCTCTTCTGATTTAAATAGACTTCTAAAACTCTATCAGAAGAGACACAACTGTTAAAAAATAGTTAATTAAACTAATCCGAACTTATTAAAAATTATTAATAAATCTGAAGTGCCCAAGTGCCCCAAGGCTTAAGGGCCCATCTTTTTTTATAATTAAATGTTATCTATTATCTATATAATATTTAATGCCTAAACCGAATTTGAAGCACAATTGGCTTCTACTTGGCCCAACTTCCATTTACTAAGTGTGGGACTACCACACTTATAAAGACCTCACTTTTTCTTCTTTCTACCAATGTGGGACAAAAGTCCTTGAATTTCATTCAAACTTCCAATAGTAGTGAACTAGTCACTCTGTGAATTATATATCAAATTGTGCATTGCATGAATTACAAGTCAAAGGAGTAACCATCAACAGAAACTAGTTATATCTTCCTCTTATACATCCAAAGGTTGATTCTCCTATGTGCCACCTTCATTGGCACCTTAATTGGCAACTGCATTAGGCCCGTAAGCCCATGGGCCGATGGGGGCCCGCAAGCCCATCAAGAAATATCCTGGCTCGGCCTATTGATGAGTGGTCTGGTCTTGCGCTTGGGTGTCTAAAGCCCGGCCCATTTGAGCCCAAGAAAGCCCGGCCCGGCCATAAAAGCCCAGCCCATGGGCCCACATACATATAAAGAAATATAAAATAAAAAATCCAAGTTAAATGAGAGATGAAGAAAATCATTATCTATTATCATTTAAGAACTAAAAAAATGAAATATGGGATAAACATGATTTTGTTAATATGGCGGTTGTATAATTATATCTTCATATTTATGGAAAAAGAAAAAAGAAAATTATGAAGTTATGAACAAAGAAAACTATGGAAGTTATAAACATATAGACAAATGTAAAAAAAGAACTATGGAAAAAAGGGAAACATAGCAAAACATAGAAAAAAAATAAAGAATTGACTAAAAAAAATCCATATAAAAAAAAAAGACAAAATACAATAGGCTCATTTCGGCCCGGCCTTACCCGATAGGCTTTCTTAGGCTCAGCCCATGGGCCGAGCCTGGACTTTGAATTTTCTGAAAAAGCCCAGCCCAACCCAGCTCATTATTTTCTCTTTCCTCCTTGAAGCCCAACCCGGCCCAACTCGAGCCTATTAAATTTAGGCTAGCTCAGCTCAGCTCATTGACGAGGCCTACTTACATTGATGTTCTCATGGTATAGATACTTAGTCCTGTAGCCCTTAACTTTTTCCACACACCAAATTGCCATTTAAATAACATGGAAGGCAAAGATCACTCGAATCATAACAAACCAGATCTTCAGCCATGTGGAGATGGAATAAAGAGCTGCATTCTGAATCCCTTCGGGTATCACCAACCAAATCAGTAGCATAAACATGATTGACACCAATATGAGACTAGCACACATAAGCATTAATAAGATGAAAATGAATATACGATGCTTTGTAGGGAATCCGCTACAAATCAGAAGATTAACTGTCTGACAAGTGCAAAAACACATGTTGTTAAACATGCCGAAGTAGGAGTAGGTATAGCTTGACCAGTGCGAATTGCCAAGCAATGCGGTTCCAGCAAGACATGGTCTTTCTATGGAGTCTCAATCATCAGTATTTGTTGTAGTTTGTTGCCGAAGACCTCCTGGTAGGTTAAGAAAATTTTGAAAACAAATGATGGCTAGCATGGAAGAGAGAAGCAGCAATGTGATGTGGCCTTCCTCCACCCAACCTTGTTTTCGGAGAATTCCGTCAATTTGCTCAAAAATATGCTTGCAAAACTTGCATTTCCTTCTATGTTGCCAACCATTAGCAGACGCGCAAGGAGGTGCAGCAGCACCTCCCCTTGCCAGAAAAGTCTCTTCAGGCGTTGCATATTAGCCCTCTTCTGAGGTTGCGTGGTGCGCTCTAGGTGTTCGAGAAATTGCCTCAACTAAGGCTTACATGCACTGGGTTGTTTTTGCTGCTGCACGCAGCACATCATTTTTTTTTTAAAAAAAAAACACCCTGACCAAAACAACGTCGTTTTGGACCAGAGTTTTAATAAAAAAAATCAAAACAATAAAAAAAAAATTTAAAAAGAGGAAACTGGACTGCGTTGCGCACGTGATGTTTCTTGACTTTGTTTTGAACTGGACTACTCACGTGATGTCAAGAAAGAAGCTAATCAACAACAAAAAAGGGCTTTTAAACAAGCTTTCTTTTTCTTCTTTTAAACAAGAATTAAAAATTAAAAGGAAACTCTTGCATTGTACAACTCCTTATTTACGTGGGATTGGGATGAGTTATCTTTATAAAGGATTAACACCATTACATCACGCAAATTTATCAAATAAGTCTGATGCTCCATTAATTCCGAAGAATTATATAGCAAGCCAATCAAAGAATTCAAATAATCCCAGAATTCTACGTTTTTTCTTTTCAAACTCGAGGAGGAAGAGGCTGCGCGATGCAAGAGCCAAGGTACAATAAATTATGATTTCTTTATTTAATTAATAATTTGTAAGACCCGTGAGCTTAGGGAAGCAAGAACAATGAGCAATCTCATATCGCTCAGGGAGGGAAAGGTGAAGTGCCTTATATGTGTGGGCACTTCTCTTCCTAGCAAGAGGCCTTTTGGGAGCTCACTGGCTTCGAATTCCACGGGAACTTCGAAGTTAAGCGAGTTTGGGCTAGAGCAATCCCAGGATGGGTGACCCACTGGGAAGTTGCTCTTGAATTCCCATAAACAAAACTGTGAGGGCGGGGCCCAAAGCAGACAATATATTGCTATGGGAGTCGGGTCGTGACATAATGGTATTAGAGTTGGACCCCGACCAAAAATGTGCCAGCGATGACGCTGAGCCCCAAGGGAGGTGAATTGTAAGACCCGGAGCTTGGGGAAGCAAGAGCGGTGAGCAATCCCACATCGCTCAGGGAGGGAAAGGTGAAGTGCCTTATATGTGTGGCCACTTCTCTTCCTAGCAAAAGGCCTTTTAGGATTTCATGGGAACTCCGAAATTAAGCGAGTTTGGGCTAGAGCAATTTCAGGATGGGTGACCCACTGGAAGTTGCTCTTGAGTTCCCAAAAACAAAACCGTAAAGGCGGGGGCCCAAAGCATACAATATCTTGCTAGGGGAGTCGAGTCATGACATAATTTGTTATTGATTTTCGTTAGATTAATTGATGATTTAATATTAATTTCCATATTAATTGATATACTATAATAAATTAATCATAGTCAGATTATTTGTAATACTATTTTTTTCTATGATTTATGACTTAATTGACGAATTACGTCAACCAAGGTCGCGTGGTACGAGATGTAGGCCAACCTCGCTGCCTCACCATGTTCTTTCTAAGGGCCTATTTTTCTTTTGGTTTTGTTATAACAAAGGATCGAGCAATAGAAAAGAAACAATCAACGTAAAGAATAGGATATGAGTGAAATATATAGTACATCAAATGAAAACTACAAACTACAATAGATTTCACATATATAATTTTACCATTCTGAACAAATATAATTTTTAGTTTATTCACGTTTTTTTTTTGCTTGGTTTTATTCAAGTTTTTGTTTTATGCATTCTCCTTCTGTTCTTCCTTACAAAAAATTAGACAAATCGGAAACCGTTTAAAAATCTACTTGTGTTCTGCAAAATCAATGAACACGGTGCTTCGAGAAAGTAATAAAATTTCAATAATTTAATTGAGTAGTCAAATGATATTGGATTAAAGGTATTTTTGCAAAGATGATTTCTGAATGAATATCTACAAAATAGACGGTTTGGATTAATGAAATACAATGTATGGTGGACTCTACAAGAGTGTCCCTCAAATAACTTATTTGAGGAATCTCTCAACTGAAGTTCAATGTGTGTATATATATATATATATAAGCTTATTTGAAGGAGACCATTGTACGACCCACTCCGCATTGTATTTCACTAATTCAAACCATCTATGTTTTAGATAATCATTCAAATATCATCTCTACAAAAAAATTACTTGAATCCGATATCGTTTGACCGCTCAATTGTGTATTGAAATTTTAGTACTTTCTTGAAGCACCATGTTCATTGATTTTGTATGATACAATTGGATGTCGAAACGGTTTCCTATTTGTCTAATTTTTTGTAAAGATGATCTATGAATGTAGACTTAAAAAATAGATGGTTTGGATTGTTGAAAACAAATTTGTAGGGTACCCTAAAGGGTGTCCCGCAAATAAAATTATTTGAAGAATCCGTCAAAAACCATTGTAGGTGCTTCAACTTTCCCCTCTGCTCAGGCTGGTGATGGTGCACTTTAGGTGTTCGATAAAACAACCTTGTTTTGGGCCATGCCAAAAAAATAAAAAAAATAAAAAGAGGAAACCATACTGCAATTCATGAGCTTTAAACAATATTCTTAGGCTTGCATTTCGTGGACTTTAAAAAAGCTTTAAACATGATTTTCTTTCTTATTTAAACAAGAATTACAAAAGGATAAATAAATAAATAAAAATCAACTCTTTAATAAAGATGGACATCCACGTAACCTACAAGAAGTCTGGTGTCGCCCTACAATCTGAATGCTGCGTTTTTTTCCATCTTCAGCAATGCTAATCCAAAAAAGAAAGTAAGTCTGCTGCGTTTTTCACTCGTTTCCTCAACACCACCACCACCCGGCACCCTTTTTTCCTTCTTGACCAAAAGCCAATTTGTTTCTCTCTTTTTGTTGTTGTTTATTTTTCTGTTGATTGGCTCCTATGATCAGTATTCAGTCGCAAACTCGAGGAGAACGAGGCTACGCTAAGCACGACTCAAGGTATGATCAATTATAAGAATACTTTATCTTTTTCTGTTTTTTAAGCTTTTAACCTTTAAAAATTACACCTACGTTAAAAAAATTCCTGAGTCCGGTAGTGACTGTAACCATTGGTAAACAATTGGATAACCATATAATACTAGGTCTAAAGAATTTATATACGTTAAGGATGTCCTTGTTTCAAAATAAATGCAAACATCCATCCTAGGGCCACCACACAATATACCGGAACGGTCCATATTATAGCAATGTGTAAAAAACACACACACACAAATTATTTGAAAATTTAATTATTTTTTAAAAACTTCAATTTTATTAGAATGTGAGCATCCAATCCAAATCAATTAGCAATGAGTGGAGAGGCCCAATATTTTAAAAGGCATTGCACAATGTAGTCCATCGTTTGCAATTAAAAACGGTTGGTTATTCAATTTCGTATTAGTTTCAATTGTTGAGTTATAGTTAGTGCATGTTTACTTACTATGAATGCGTAAGAACGCATTCATAAGAACATATTACTAGAGGAATTAAGGAATTGGAATTTGATCAATTACTTTCCTCTTGTTAATCTCATTCCTAATTTTGAGAGAATTGAATTACGTGTTTAAACCTAAAACCCACATAAATTTTTTATTCCTTATGCATGGGAAGTAAGGACTGAATAATTTTTTATTCGTTATTGTGCCGGCCTATGAGTCGTGGTTTTGTTCTGTGGAAGTACTTAACAGTTAGTGCCCTATGGAAGGTTGTTTAAGCTAAGCTTCTTTACCTTCTGGTTATGGCCTTTCCCTATTCGCGGCAAACTTAATTAACTGGAGAGAGAGAGAGAGAGAGAGAGAGAGAGAGAGAGTTGCATTGTATATATATCAAGGACAATGGCTCTCTTAATTGCTTTCCTTCTCATTGCTTCCTTGGGTGAGTTAGGGTTTACCTCCAACTTTTACCAACTCAAATTCCATTCATTTATAACCGTACGTACGTAGCCTATATGAGTGGGAGTGGCAAACATTCTTGCATAATCTGAAAAGACAGCATAAGAAAAATTAAAAGGGAACATTTTTGGTGATCACAATACTTTGTTGACTATTTTTGTTAATAATAATTTTTCGGATGCTATACGACTTACAGCTATGGCGCCGGTTGCAGAAGGGAAGGGATGCAAGAGGAGGAGCATGACATGGACAGGAGTTTGTACTCATAACTCCAGCTGGGACAAAAAATGCAGGGAATGGGAGGAAGCAGTGAGCCGCGCTTGCAAGTATCAGCTCACTGGGCGTGCATGCTTCTGTTACTTTTGTTAAACAGCTTTTAGTATTATTCTTATGTCTGAAACAAATCCATGTTTGTTCTAAATGATCAGGTACTGGCTGTTTGTGGTTGTATTGTATGCTTCTATCTTATTCAACCAAGAAAGATTTTCTAGCTAGTGGGGTATAATTCGGTCGGTTGAGCTCTTTACCTCAGGCCCTGTGAGTAGAGGTAGCTCAATCGGTTGAGCTCTTTGCCTCGAGCCCTGTGGGTAGAGGTTTTAAAGCACTCATGAACACTACTAAACAAAAAGTCAATGAGGAAGAGTATTTGTGTCCAAAAATGGAGCTCGTATAGACACTTTTGGTGCCCAATAATATATTAAAGGGTACCCCTTTAACATAATTAGTTGGCAAAGTTAATCTTGTAGTGATGAGCGATAATGTCCCTGTTGCTCAGTTGCCAAAAGGAAATCACGAACTGTGCTTCGGTCAGTTTTCCAGAGACCAGAAAGGACGCAAACAAAAGAAATATAGAGTTTATTTCATGCAATCCAAATCTCAAAATCCTAACCCACCGCTGCAGGATTTAGACCATGAGGGTGGTACACAGTTAATCCAAAGGCCAGAAAACTGGAACTTGGAAGACAGCAAATTTCAGCAGATGATATCTAGCGCAAAACACCACAAACGAGAGGGTTTCTATTAAATCATAACCACATTAGCCATCATACCTCCAAACAATCATTATTTCAGAACAGATTATAACGGACATGGATACTTCAAACAAGTACCAAGTTCGATCAACTACTTAATGCGGCATGTTCTACCATGCATATGAAGGATTCATATAAACCCTTCCCCACAATACACCAGTAATTCACCATCATGACAGGCACAGGGTAGAAGAATAAACTGCCCAAAGTTTAACATTTTCAATTCATTGAATGGAAAAATAGGTAGTGCTTAGGCACTCAACATGCCGGAGGCGGAGTTCTTCTTGCACTCGGACAGCATATCCATGTAGAACTGGCACTTGCTGATATCACTTCCAAAGTGGTTGACACACTACAATGAAAACACAAACAAAAGTTAGATCTGAAACCACCCCCTCATTTCAGTTTAACATTTTCTTAGCCAAATTCATTACAAAAATGTTTTGAAACAATTTGGTTTCATGATAAAATAACACAAAAATGAAACCCCTTGTGCAAAAATAATTCATTTTTCCATTAGTTAGAAGTGAAAACCCATTGCATGAAAACGAACACCATTACACAATTATCCAAACCTTGACCTCGCCAAAGCCAAAAAGGATTAATGTCTTTAAACATGCAAGAAGATTTAGTGTTGTTCTATCTTCTGAAAAAGAATTACATTGCTTCTCCTTTTGAAGTATTTCACCATACAACCCAAAAGGATATCCATGCCAAAAGTTAGAGCTCTGTTCTTAAAAGCACGTGGAAGGAGGAAAACAGGATATTTGGAATAGAAATTCTATTGGGGATGCTGTGCTTATTTATGCAAAGACATAACAAATACTAAATAAATTATGGTCACAATTACAAAATAATTACAGAACATCTTCAAAATGGGTACAAACAATTTCTAACAAGTCATAAAGTTTGAAAAGTTTGAAAACAATTTCTAACCATATGGCGAAAAGCATGCTTCATAACAGAACAAGAAAACAAAAATTCAAACACATACAAGGTGATATTGTCTACTAACCCCTACT
Source organism: Prunus padus (assembly GCA_024362665.1). Taxonomy (NCBI): domain Eukaryota; kingdom Viridiplantae; phylum Streptophyta; class Magnoliopsida; order Rosales; family Rosaceae; genus Prunus; species Prunus padus. The sequence goes on along the minus strand of JANFAM010000006.1, from coordinate 10,094,160 downwards.
CAGCCCCCATAAACTGAACAAAGAAAGATTCAAACACTTTCCTTGCATCACTAAATTTTCAGGAAAAGATAAGGAAATGGGTGTAGAGTTTTGCATACATCTTGGAAGGCCTTGGAGTGATTACTGCAGGCATCAGAGCCACTCATGCTGCTAGAAATGGGTGCTGGAGCACCAGCAGCAGCCTCAGAGACTACAGTTTCATGTTGAATAGTGCGAGGACCCATCACAGCATCAACGGCCCTGTGTGCCACAGCACTTCCAGTCCCAAAACCAATACCTGCAACAGAAGGGGAAAATCAGATATCCTACACGGAATTGAATGATTGCACATGCACCACTACAAGCAACCAGATGAATTTTGCCTACCTTGAACTATGGTTGATCCAAGTCCTGAGAGCATTCCACCACCTCCACCCTGAACTGGAGCAGGAGGAGGAGCTTGTTTGACTGATCACATCAAGAAAATAACATAATTAGAGTTGAGAGGGGCAATATGGCATAAGCTAATAAAAACAAATCTTATTACAATAAAATCCATTTCAACGATAACGTTTCAAATAAGCACCTGTCTGAGGAGGGTTGCGTGCTGGTGCCTGACGAGGAGCTGGACGGGCAGAACGACCTACAAGTGGAGTTTATAGCACATTAAAACTGTCTCTTTACAAGCAAACAGTTAAGAATAAATCTAGGCTCGATTGCTGATATGGTAACGTACAAGTCTCTAAATTTCATTAGCAAATCTAATAAACTCATGTTTAGTTACTTCTCACAAGGATATTGCCTTGCAATAAGCGCTGGGCAGAGCACACTGCAGAAAACATCCAACAAGTACTCATTCCACAAAATGTAGAACATTCCCTAAACCTAGAACATGTGTATCTACATATATATACATATATATATATATGTATATGTTGACGTGTTTGTACGCGTGGGTGGGCGTATGAACAGCATAAGTATTTTCATGCCAATTTTTTTAGACCGCTCAAATAATCAATTTAACACAGAAAGAAAAAAAAAATGACAACAGATTTGATCAATTGCCAAAATAAAATAAAATAAAGAGCCGGATAATAAAGGAAAATCCGTAAAAATAAATTTGTTATAAAAATAATTAAAAAAATTAGACAAACCCTAGAACCTCCATTCCCTTGGAAATTAGAAACCCAGAACCCTAACAACATGCATGCATTTATCTACAAGAAAGAGACCTAATTTTCATATGCTTCATTTCGATTCATAGACTTAGTTTTTCAGCAAAACTAAAACCATAGAAATCAACAAAAATAAAATGAAAACTGAAATAATATCTCAATGGTGGATTAGATCTACAGCATAAGAAACAGAGACAGATCAGAAGGAAATCATGGAGACCACAAACCTCCTGATCGGCGAGCCATGGCAGAAAATTAGGGCTTTGAGTTGGTTAAAATTAGGAAGATTTAACGATTCGACGGAAGAGTCTGGAAGCTATCTGGGTTCCCAAAAGCCCTGAAACGCTAGTTTTATAGGCAAAAGAACGGGAATCCGGTGCGGTCAGGACTTGTACGCTCGGAAACGTGGCAGCTTTTTACTGGATAGAATTGCAGGTCTTACTTCGTTATTTGACTTTCACACCGCTAACTTGTATTGACCGGTTAGGAGATCCTGGCCGTGTTAGTGAGATAAGGTCAAAAACCAAAAAAGATCGGAATTATCTAAGGAGGGACTAAAAATTTTAGGGGCATATTGGTAAGTTCATAGCAACGCACGGCTTTTTTCTCTCCTTGTTCATGCTATCTGCGCTGCTGCAAGATGAGCCAGTTTTTTATTAAAAATTAAAAAGAAATCAGAGAAAATATGAATTAGAAACTGTCAACGTGGTTCCATGTAGGCCAATAAAATGCCCAAACAGAATGGCCTGAGCCCAAACTGGTTTAAGTTTCTAGAATATGGGTCGGTCCGGTCCCAAGTCATGGGCAGACTGGGCTTCAGATTTTTTAGCTCATTCCCAGCCCAAGTTCGGCCCGACCTTAGTCTCGCCTCCACTCGACTCTCCAGCCAAATATTCAAATAAATTAGCCTCTAGGAACAGTGATAGATTCATGAATTTTTCTTCGGATGGTCACGTGTGAAAGTTCTCAAATTTATTTTAGACAAAACATATCCTTAAAATTAAATAGTATTCTTATCATCTATGATTCATGAAAGAAACAACATTCAAAGTTATAATTGTTCACGAAACTTTATATATTTTGAAAACGACACTCTACAAAACCCTAATAACTTTTGTATATGTTTGAAGAATCACAAAACATATCCTCTTTTTTTCATGTTATCCCAAATTAGCATAACATCAACCCTTTTCCTTAGATCTTGCTATTGAAATGATTAAGTCTTTGTATAAAATAGACATTAGGCTTCTACAAATCTTGCTTTCAAATGACATTTATACCTGCAAATTCCTTGAGTTGCTTGTAAGCACACAACAACAAAAATAGAGTTACCACAAAATAACCACATGAAACAAAAATAAAAATCTAATAGATAATTTAAACAAAAATCAAGATGTTGGCCAACTAGAAGGAAATGCATTCCCCCTAATGGACTATATCCAATTTTTCCATGAACATGTTCATGCTTGTTGTGCGGTTTTGGGGTTTTCGTTGAGGATTTGTCCATTATAAGTTAAATAAAAAAATAATTGTCAATGGTATAAGTTCCATAATCAATATCAAAGATTTTAATCCATAACAAATGAAAGAATAAATTTGTAAAATCAACTCGATATATCTTAGTTTGAGTATATTCTCTTAATGTGTTACTCAAATATTTACAAAACTTTTGGAGTAAAAGTAAAAGTTATAAGCTTTAAATTCATATAAAGATCATCAAAATTCATTTAGAAACGAATGAGATATGAGTATTTAAAGTTATGAACAATTTTAAAAATATATGATGATATTTTCAAAGTCTTGAGTCATCACCATGAAAATTCAAAAAAAAAAATTTGTCTAACATATTGTTTTTGCACGTCAAATAATTAATCTTCTTATTTCTAAAGGATTCCTTACAAAGCATCATATATTCATGTTCATCTCATTAATGCTTATGTGTGCTAGTCTCATATTGATGTCAATCATGTTTATGCTACTAATTTGGTTGGTGATACTCGAAGGAATTCGAATGTAGCTCTTTTTTCCATCCCCACATATCTGAAGATTTTGTTTGGTATGATTCTGGTGATCTTTGCCTTCCATGTTATTCAAGTAGCAATTTGGTGTGTGAAAAAGGTTAAGGGTTGTAGGACCAAGTATCTACACCACGAGAACATCAATGCATGTAAGACTCATCAATAGGGCAGGCTGGGCTAGTCGGCCCAAATTTAATGGGCTTGGGCCGAGCCAGTTGGGCTTCAAGGATGAAAGAGAAAATAATCGGCTGGATTGGGCTAGGCCTTTTCAGAAAATTCAAAGCCAGGGCCAGCCAATGGGTTGAGCCTAAGAAAGACTATCGGGGCGGCGGGCCAAAATGGGCCTACTTTATTTTGTCTTCTTATTTATTTATATGAATTTCTTTTGTCAATTCGTTTTTTTTTCTATCTTTTGCTGTGTTTCTATGTTTCTCTTTTTTAAATAGTTCTTTTTTTACATTTGTCTATATGTTTATAACTTCCATGGTTTTCTTTGTTCATAACTTCATAGTTTTTTTTCCCATAAATAGGAAGATATAATTATACAACCATCATATTAATAAAATCATGTTTTATCCCTTACTTCATTTTTTATAGTTCTTACAATGATAATAGATAATGATTTTCTCCATCTTTCATTTAACTTGGATTATTTATTTATTTATTTATATGTATGTGGGCTCGCGGGCCAGGGTTTTATGGTCGGGCCGGCCAAGCTTTCTTAGGCTCAAATGAGGCTTATGGGCATGGCCGGGTTTTAGACACCAAAGCCAAGCACAGCCCACTCAACAACAGGTCAGCCCAGGCTTTTTCTCGATGGGCCAAGTGGGCCCTCTTCGCCCATGGGCTCGCGAGCCTAATGATGACCCCTAAATGAAGGTGCCAATGAAGGTGGCAATGCCAATGAAAGTGGCAATGAAGGTGCCAATGGCACTCAATGAAAGTGCCAATGAAGGTGGCTCATAGGAGAATCAACCTTTGGATGTATAAGAGGAAGATATAACTAGTTTATGCTGATGGTTACTCCTTTGAATTGTAATTCATGCAGTGTAGAATTTGATATATAATTCACCGAGTGACTAGTTCACTACAAAATTAAAGTTCTCTGCTCTATTTCCTATTGTTTCCTGTTCGGAGAAAATAAACTTAATGTGTATTGCAACTTAATTATAATCACATGCATAATCCTTTCATGTCTCTATGCATCTATTTATCAAGCAGCAATTAAGCAAGATGATTGATGCATTTAGTAAAGATGTTTTGTCTTATGTTGACTACAGGGCCATCCCTAAGATTTTGAGGGCCCTGTGCCCAACTTAAATTGTAGCCTCACATAATCTAATACAAAAATACTTATAGCTAAAAGTGATCATCAATAAACATGTAATGACAAAAACATACCTTACTATCCAAAAATCATTCACATTGTATTTGTTATCTTTATTTGAAGAATTAAAACTATTACAAGAGTTTTTCCCTAAAAGAAAAAAAAAACACAACCAATATTGTAGAATGACTTCAATAAGACTCGAACACGGGCCCTTCTAACATATGGGCTACAAAGCCAGCTCCGCCACACACACTTATGTAATAATATGCAGCACGCTAAAGGATATATACCATTTATATAATATTAATATATATAATATAAAGGAATTTTTTTTTCAGGGGCCTTGTGCGGTGGCACCACTTGCACCACCATAGGGCGGCCTTTGGTTGACTGTTAAGGATAAATAACCTCCACCAAAGTTAACCTCCACACTCTTTGTAGCAGCATCCCAATCGGAAGGCAAGTCTAGGGAGAAATTGAAGTTGCTTACCATATAGTGACAAAGAGAAACATACCTGAGAGAGAAAAGTGGTGGTTGCTGTGTGTTTTTGCTGCAAAGAGTATGAGAGAGGGAGAGATACATAGTGAGAGAGAGTGTGGGGAAGAGGAGAGAGGAGAGAGGAGAGAAAAGAGTCGGAGGAGCAGGGGTGGAACCACACTAAGGGCTACAGTGGGTTGTAGCCCAGTGTGGTTTTTAAGGAAAAAAATATTAAACCTATATATTTAACTTGTTTTCAATATTAGCCCAGTCCATGGCGAACTTATTAAGGCGCAAGGAGGTGTAGCTACAACTCCTCTCACCGGAAAAACCATTGTAGGTGCTTCAAATTACCCATTTGCTCAGCTTGTGATGGTGCACTCAGGTGTACAAATTATCTTATTTCCATTTTCAACATTTAAGTAAATGTCTTTGTCCTTTTACTTTCATTTATTTTTATATTACTCCATTTACTTAAGTTTACAATGTAAATAAGGAAGTACTCCCATTTGGATTCAAATAAAAATACTAGAAAATCAAATTTCCACCAAATCAAAATATGAAAAATCAGTTTTAGTGCAAAATACGATTTAGGCTAAAAATGATGGCTCATTAAGTCAATATATACTTCATACTAAAATCCTATAAAATCAAATTTTCTTATTTGATGTGTGAGGAATAAAAGCCACCAAAAATTATCTTAAGAAAATGATTATTCCGAAAAACCATTTTTCATACTTAGTCAATATTTTTACATAAAACAATTTTCATGTATAATATGAATGCATGAAGGGACCTAAGGTCAATCTAGTTAAAAAGCCTTAGGTGTTCCATCCACTATGGTGTTAAACCCTATTTGGTTTATGTTAAAACTTATTGAAAATTAGTCTATGGAGCTATGAACTAGCGTGGTTTATATGATTTAATGTTTACTTTTATTTCTAGAAAGACTATAGAAATTGTAAGTACCAAAAAAAATAATCATTAAATTTTAAGCTAATAACTTTAGTTAGCCCACCCATTGAACAATTCCTTGTTCCTCCCTTGCCTACCTGGCAAACGTGTCGTGTTTGCGGGTTTCGTGTCGTGTTCGTGTCAACCCGTTAAGAAAAGCGAATTGACCCGACCCGACCTGTTAAGTTAACGGGTGGAAAATACTAAATCCGAACCCGACCCGTTCAAATTAGTGAAAACCCAACCCGACAAGACTAATGAGTTGTTTTTTTGCTCGTTTCATGCTCTTCACCCATTTAAAAAATAGACTATATTTGTTAACAAATTGTTAAATGAAAACACCTCAAATTAGACAAATTTTTGTGAAAAAACAATACAATATTAAGTATTTAAGAATATAATTAAAATAATAATATGGAGTGAATGGAGGATCCTATTGGTGGGGTTAGATTGTATTTGTAATCAATAGCGAAATAATCTTAGGAATTTAAGTAATTAATCAACAATGTAGAATAATAAGAAAATAAACAAAATAATAATATGGAATGAGAGCATGCAGGCGAACTGTGGTATTTTTTTGGTGATTGTGATACAAAATTACAGGTTGTATGCTTTCTATGTTGTATGCTTTTGCGGGTGATGTTTCAGAGAAATCATGCTTTCTATGTTGTATGTTTTTGCGAAAATCAATATTATATTACCTACAATGTTAGATGTATATATATGCCAAAAGAAATCAATAAGTTATAAAACATCCCTGCAGCCCAATGAGAATTTTCTATATATCTTTTTAATAATTGGTACAGATTCGACTTCCACGCCTAGCAAAATCTAATTTTTCCAGATTTAATCGTGTAAAATTAAAAAATACCCCTGCTTTTAACGGGTTAACGAGTCATTCGCGAAAAATACTGAAATGACCCGTTAAGATAATGAGTGCTTAACGGGTTCACTGTTATCAACCCGACTCGATAAGGCCAACCCAAATACGATATTTTGGTGCGAATTCGTGTCGTGTTAGTGAATCGTGTGCAATATTGCGGGTCTACCCTTGCGGAGGACAGAGAGGAAAGAAAAAAAAAAAAAGGAAAAAGGGTTGTATGTTGGGTTGTGGGCCCTGTTTTATTTTTTATTTTTATTATGACTTAAATGTTAACCATAGTCTAAAATATAGATAATATCGACGAAATATCGAGGATATTATCATTTTTTTGGGTCACGGATATTTCGGAATGTATCCATACACATATCGTATAAATATCGATAATATCGACGATAATATCAAAAATATCGATGTCGATAATTTCAGTCACACTTCAGCAATATTTTGTCAAAATATCGCTATAATAATATCACTATAACATCAAAAATATCGATGTAATGGAAAAAGAAAAAAACACAAAACACACACGCAAAGGGGATTCGAACCCCTTCATATCCCATTCCTTTTGGGATGGATTCGTGTAAAGAATCCGAGACCCAATCTTCAAATGATTTTGCTTATGGACAACGTCAACCAATCTCGGATCCATATGGGTGACATGTTAACAATTACATGCAAAACTATTTTGGGGATTTATCATTTGATGACTACTCTTCACAATACACTTACTCTACACATAGATATGATGAAGATAGTGAAAATTTTGAACCTCATAGGAACTCTATGTGGTACTAAGTCACTCATGTATCTTACCATGCAAAGTGTAAAATATTGTAGTAAATCATTATATATAAATGATTATGGTGTGTTTAATTTTCTTTCATTAATTACTATATATTTTCTACACTCACGCAGCAGTCTTGTCACTTGCTATATAATCAACTTAAATTAATTAAACCCATCATGCAATGCATTTCATTCCAATTTTTATGATAAACTAATAGATAATTGACTAAATAAACATTCTCCAAAGTTTCAATAAAAATTTCCAAGTTTTTCTTACAATTTCCATGGTTTTTATTCAATTTTTATCGATATCGATAATATCCCGATATTTCCATCGAAATTTCGGTATTTTTGGACTACCGATATTTCTGATACCATCGATATTTTAGACCTTGATGTTAACTAAGGTTAACAATAAGACATGTGTCATCCTTCAAGGGTGGTTGTGAGTATACACCTTTGGTTAATGTGGTGAGTAAAAATGCTCTAAAGTAGAGCTTAATTAAATTAAGGAGCCATAATCAAGTTAAATCATTCACGATGTTGATTGGTCAGGTCATTTCGTGTTTCTACCCCTAAATTCTCTAAACTAACACTTGTTTAATTTATCAATAATCATTAATTATGGAAGGCAATTAGTTAGTATAGCTTTGTAATGTAAAAATTGATTCATTATTGTAAAATAAAGAATTTTGAAAATCATATTCATACTTAATTAAAGAAACTCATTATGATATATCTAGCGCAAGTCACATGTATATATTGTGTTAGTATTAGTTTTCGCAATGTAAGAATTTCACAAGCAACGATCATAAGAATAATAGGATACAGCCACTACGCCAAAAATACCAGTCGACGTAAAATATCCCCAAAATCGGTCAAGATAGTTATGTCCATTCAATTATTAAAGATTGAAAGGTAACTCGACCATGAAACTTGAAATTGCTTCCTACGCAATTTTGCATGAAACATCTTGTCTATAAACCGATAAAATTCATCTCTGAGTATAAAGGAAAGGTAGTTAGAATCCTCTATGTAAAGCAAATTTAGAAAAATGAAAGGTAGGGATGGGAAAAGTCTGATTTGGTCCACTTCATCGCAAAAACTGAAAATTGAATTGTGAAACCTGTTTTTTTAAATAAAAAAACGATATAAATTATTATTTTAAAGAAATATTCATATTACATATTAATTATTTATTTATATGAAGTTTCTTTATTTAATATTTATTGTGAAGACTTATATGTTATTAAATCTTAAGCTTAGTATGAGATTATTCCTTTAGTTGAAAGATGACACCATTCTTGTTTTCCACGTGTAGAGACTTGGAATTGGTTTTAATCAAATCATCATTGTCATGCCACCTTGCATGCTAGTAACAAGTGGTGTTGTGATATCATTGGCCAAAGGGGGATGAGTCACATTTTTCCCTTAGTTTTCTATCTTATCTTTTGGTGGTTTAAAATATTTTATATATATATATTATATATATATATCATTCTTCCTTACTTCAATCATTCATTCCAATTCTTTAGAATAGATTTCTACAATAAAGTAGTGTTTAAGAGAGAGAGAGAGAGAGAGAGAGAGAGAGAGAGAGAGAGAGAGAGAGAGAGAGAGAGAGAGAGAGAGAGAGAGAGAGAGAGAGAGAGAGAGAGAGAGAGAGAGAGAGAGAGAGAGAGAGAGAGAGAGAGAGAAGGAAGAAAAAGGAACAAAATGAAGAATTTGTATGTTTGTCTTGCAATATTTCATACTTATCAAGGTAAGTGGGTTATGTAATGTGTTCTAAAAGTTCTTATTTTATGATAAATGTGAAAATCGTGGATTTATTCTATTTACAAATCTCTCTCTATTTTCAAGTCAAGAATGTCTAATTTGTGCAATATTTCACACAATATATATTATTTGGAGTTTTTGTGAAGTACGTATTATTCATGGAACATGAGAACTTTAGTGACGGGGTATCCGAAGGATAAATGTACCAGACGGGGACATAGGGCAGTGAGGCCGATAAGGGTCACGTGCTGGGTACAATTTGTGAAGGATAACCAAGATATGAAGTAATGATGTGATATGATTTGGATTGTGTATCTTTTTATTATATTTTCTATAGTGTGTAAAATGACATTGCTTGACTGGCATATTACATAATCTACTCATTGAGCAGTGATTTGCTCATCCCTCACCTATTCTGTTTTTTAGATCAATTAGTGGGTAAGACAAAGACGAAACCAGAGAAGTTGGATTAGTTTAGAGTGATAAAGTTTTATTTATATATTGTACACTTGTAAGATTATTATTATCGTCATTATATAAGGGAAATGTATTTTATCCAATTTTTCAGCCTTTTTATTTTATTTCATTCAATTCACACACTCTGATTCGGGAATATTCTTTATTCTCGGATCGGATCATGACATGAACCGAATAAAGTAACTGGTTTGATTTGGCTTGGTTTTAGTTTGGTATGATTGGCTCTATTTGGTTTACGCTTGAACCAACTTGATTCTTTTTTTGTTGGTCTTTTTCCATCATCAAAGCTTAAGCCTAAAATCCAATTCCCATATACAATATCCATTAACGAACTCAAAGAGAACAACAAAAGGACAATGGTTGAAGGTGTTGAAAGCATGAATAGAGGTTGTGAGACCATGAGGGAGATGAAAGAGATTGAGACTGTGATGGAGATTAGGGAGATTGAAACCGTGAGGGAGATGAGGGAATGTTATACTACAAGGGAGATGAGGAAAGCTAAGAGATATGTGGAATCTAGGATTTTGGTAATAAGTTCATAAGAAAAATGAGTTATATATATTAATATATGGTCCGTATAATTAGTTTGGTTCATTTTTTATGATAAATGTGAAAATCGTGGATTTATTCTATTTACAAATCTCTCTCTATTTTCAAGTCAAGAATGTCTAATTTATGCAATATTTCACACAATATATATTATTTGGAGTTTTTGTATGTATTATTCATGGAACATGAGAACTTTAGTGACGGGGTATCCGAAGGATAAATGTACCAGATGGGGACATAGGGCAATGAGGCCAATAGGGGTCACGTGTTGGGTACAATTTGTGAAGGATAACCAAGATATGAAGTAATGATGTGATATGATTTGGATTGTGTATCTTTTTATTATATTTTCTATAGTGTGTAAAATGACATTGCTTGACTAACATATTACATAATCTACTCATTGAGCAGTGATTTGCTCATCCCTCACCTATTCTATTTTTTAGATCAATTAGTGGGTAAGACAAAGACGAAACCAGAGAAGTTGGATTAGTTTAGAGTGATAAAGTTTTATTTATATCTTGTACACTTGTAAGATTATTATTATCGTTATTATATAAGGGAAATGTATTTTATCCAAATTTTCAGCCTTTTTATTTTATTTCATTCAATTCACACACTCGATTCAGGAATATTCTTTATTCTCGGATCGGATCATGACACGAATCGAATAAAGTAACTGGTTTGATTTGGCTTGGTTTTAGTTTGGTATGATTGGCTCTATTTGGTTTACGCTTGAACCAACTTGATTCTTTTTTTGTTGGTCTTTTTCCATCATCAGAGCTTAAGCCTAAAATCCAATTCCCATATACAATATCCATTAACGAACTCAAAGAGAACAACAAAAGGACAATGGTTAAAGGTGTTGAAAGCATGAATAGAGGTTGTGAGACCATGAGGGAGATGAAAGAGATTGAGACTGTGATGGAGATTAGGGAGATTGAAACCGTGAGGGAGATGAGGGAATGTTATACTACAAGGGAGATGAGGAAAGCTAAGAGATATGTGGAATCTAGGATTTTGGTAATAAGTTCATAAGAAAAATGAGTTATATATATTAATATATGGTCCGTATAATTAGTTTGGTTCATTTTTTTAGGACTTTTTTTTTATTGAGAGGGGCGATAGCATACTAAACTCACACATTACACGGATGTTAGGACTCGAACGAGGACACTCGTGGCTCCAAACCACTACACTAGTCGGTCCTTTGCGTTTGGTTGGATTTTAAGTGGTCAAAACTGATAACCAAATCGGTTCAAGTTCAAATTGATTTTTCAATTTTTGTAAAAATCGGTTCGATGTGGTTTAGAGAATCCACAATGGGCTCCCTAAACTATCTCCTTAGACAAATTTTAGGAAGGGATTGGAAAAATACAACTCCAACCATGCTCCCTATCCCCCCCAAAAAAATAGGGAGACTTCTAGGAGCTCCTAAATCTAAGGAGAGAGAAATGACTCCTAGTGGCTCTCTATAATTTTAATGCTGCTTTCTTTTATGAGTATTTTAAACATTTAATTAATACTAACTGTTTTTTATATTATTTTTTAATAGAGATGGACCAATTAAAAAAGAGTTATAACATTTATTACTCCCTAAACTAGAGAGTATGATTGGAGGGATCCTGAGCCTCTACATTTACATATGGTGCATTTACCTGCATTTCACAACATCTAGGCCATTCTAATGATCTAACGACTTAAGATTTGACACTTCATTTTTAAAATTTTTACACTCGTCCATTTAATTAACTTTAACTTAATAGTGTTAAGTATAAATATAATTTAAAAAACTAAAAAGAAAAAAGACTTTTGCCCCAACCACTCATGGCAACATCATCCCTCCTCACAAACAGCTTCCTCCCTCCCCCACCCCAAACTCTCGTTTGTTAAAAAAGTACTCTTCAAACAAAACAAATTTTAGTGTTTTATTTGGCAAATACATAAATAAACTATAATAAAAAGGTTCTTCAAGCTTGCAGATTGCAATGAATCTCAGTTTTAATAAATTCACCGGGACAATACCACCAGCACTGGAAATCATTGCCGTTCAAAACAATTATTGGGCATCTCCACCCATTTAAGATTGGGTTGTTGTCTTCATGTTCTTGCTAAAAAGGCACATTCATGGAAGAGGGAGAGAGTTATCGAAGAGGTGGGATGGATGCTAGGTTTTATTATTATTATTATTTTATTTTTTTTTAATTTTATTTAAACTTAAAACTGTTAAGTTGAAGTTAATTAAATGGATGAGTGTAAAAAGTTTAAAAGTGAAGTGTCAAATCTTAAATCGTTAGATTATTATAATGGCCTAAATGTTGCGAAATTTGGATAAATGCACCGTTTGTAAATGTAGAGACTTGGGATCCATGATTGGAGTTAAAATTTTATAGAGAGCTCCTAAAATAACTTTTCGGGTTAATTACAGTTTAGTATCATGTGGTTACACCCTTAAGACATGTTAGTCCTTATCTTTTCAATTTTAACAATCACATACCCCAATCTTTTAAATTTGTTACAATGTGGTTCCACCGTTAGAGTTTCTGTTAGATATCTTTGTTAGTTGACTACGTGGCATTGTGGGTCCCATATTTTTAATTTTTAATTGATTAAAATATGAATAAAAACCAAAAATTAAAATTTTTGTTCTCTCTCTCTCTCTCTCTCCTAATCAAGCTCCAACACCCAACCTTCAAACCCATACCATAGCCACCCTCCACCGCAACGCAACCACCCAGTACCCCATTCCCCCATGACCACCGCCCTCCAACCCCCAACGAACCCAGAACCACAACCCAGCAACCACCCCCCTCCCGATTTCCCTTTGTTGTTGAGAGACCATCCCAGCCTGCAACGAACCCAGAACCCAACTCACCAACCATTCTTTCTCCATCCTACAAACCTAGTTGCCGCCGTCAGTCGGCGCTTTTCTGCAAAATCTACCGGTCTTCATCTCTCTCTCTCTCTCTCTCTCTCTCTCTCTCTCCTTCTCTCTGCTCTCTACCCCTTTCTCTCTCTCTGCAAATTCAAAAACCTACAACCCTGAACGGCGTGGCCTTGGGAACTTTCCTTGCTTGCTAAGAGCATGACTTCCTTTGCCTTGTCTGATGGAAAATCGTCGAACACGATTACTTGTCTGCCATAGAAGATGGTCATTTGTGCCTTTTAAGGCTCTTTTGGGGTAGATTTCTTCACACTGACACATGATAAAAAGGCCATAATGAGCTAAAGAAACATTTCACACATAATATACTGAGCCATATATAACTTCCTACACTTGTTCATGGGCAATAAACTGAACAAAATCATTTGCTGCTACAAATTTCCAGAAATCCCAATTTCATTTTCCAAAATTTGAAAAAGTATCAGTTATGGGAACCCAACAATGACTTTAAATTTACAGAAACTGGATCTAGGCATACCTAGAATCAGCCATCTTGGGAACATCTTCTCTGGGAACAGAGGAACCAAAACCATTTTGTTGAGGGAACACATCCATGGATTTAAAGTCTCTAGGAGTTGCTGGCAGGTTCCTTGAGTTTTGCATAAATGGAAAGAAATTCATGGGTGGGGCTTTCTGACGAAACATCTCATGTGTCCTTGTCCCTGTCCCTGTAGCAGTATCAGCTCAATGAATCACATTCTGTTTTAAGAACTACATAACCACCCTCACCGATCCAAATCGACCAAGCACTACCCATCAATAACACAAAAATAATAATCACATCAATCAGAAATACCTAGATCTGATCAAGCAGCAGAGACGAGAGAGAGGTTTGCTGGGGATGAGGGTGAGAGAGGTGGTGGCTGGGGATCGGGGTGTAGGGGATTGGTGTTTGTGGTTGTTGGCAAACAATGGGAAGATAGAGGCTTGATGGGAGAACGCAGAGAGAGAGAGATATATATATATATATATATTTTAATTTTTTTTTGGTTTTTAATATTTTATTCATATTTTAATCAATTTCAAATTTAAAATTATGAAAAATATGGGACCCACAGTGCCACGTAGGCAACTAACAAAGAGATCTAACGGAAACCCTAACGGCGGAACCACATTGTAACAAATTTAAAAGGCCGAGGTATGTGATTGTTAAAATTGAAAAGATAGGGACTAACATGTCTTAAGGGTGGGGTCGTTTGGTACGGCGAACTGTCATGGACTGGACTAAATCCTGGGACTGTCTCGGATTAGCTCGGATTGGCCTAAGCTGGATTAAGTACTAACCTACGTTTGGTGCTGCGTCGGACTAAGAAGCTGGATTGTAAAAATAGTGAAGACTTATGTTTGGTGCTGTGTCGGACTAAAAATAATTATTTTAATATTTAAAATTAATATTTTTTAAATAATTAAATGTAATTTTTTTTGCTATTATAATTACCAAATTGACATGTAAATTTATTTTCCTCCAAACCAAAAGTTTTTTGTTTGTTGTTAAAGTTATAAATTTCATCGAGTTTATGTATAATTGAGTCTTTATTTGTATTGAAATACAAAGAATTTGATTAATGTATCAATAACAACCACCTACCTCAACTCATGCTTCAAGAATTTCAAGAGATGCATATATGCAAAACTTAGAATTTACATGTAGGTGTCAATGTCAGAGTTTCTTCATGTATGCAAAAGACAAATAAACATCCACAATTTCAAAATGAAACTAAGAAGCCCCACAACCATGAACCATCTGGCTTTAATGCTAGCAATATGTTATACCATTTGTGGTGTTTCCAAAATGAAACCAATGTCATCAATGCATCATTTGTGGTGTTTCCAAAAAGATGAACACTTCCATTATTGTTTCTCAAGTAAAATGGGAACCCAAATTTCATTCAATGACATCAAAGTAATTACATGGTCCGATACAATAATCTTACATACATGTATTTCTCATAACTAAGTACAAAATAGTTTTCCTACAACTATATGTAATGTTGTCCCAAGATAAGGAACATGATTGCCACACTACCTTGCCGCAAAATTCACAGAAATACTTGTTGTGTTGACTAACTTCCATCTTAAATGGCTTACGCAGACTAGCACCATAATGGGTTCCTAAAATAAAAGGCATGAAATAGAATCATAAACAGTTCAATGCACAATGAAAACTTAAACATAGTTTGAGAGAAGTAATGACCAATTCCCACAAACTGATCTTTAAACAATAGCATCAGAGAAACTAACACAATTTAAGCTACTATGTATAAAACTTTGAACTCATAATTAAACACCCTAAACTCAATAAAAATCTACCAATTTACATGAATCCAGAAGCTAATTAAATAATCTTTGAAACCATATAAAATTTGACAGAAACAGAGCTTTAGCTTATAAGATAAGGCAGTCCAAAGTAAGTGTTTTAAAACTGAAACTACAGCCCTTGTCTTTTACAAATTTTGTAGTCATATTTACCAAACAATCACTTTCTTAAAAATTAACAGTCAACATGGGTAAAACAATCACTTTCTAAAAAATTGAAACTTAACTTCTGCCCCTATTTTTGTTTTGTTTTGTTTTTTTTTACCAAAACAAAGCCCCAAAACACTTATGAACAATCTTAAAAACAAGTATATAATTTCAGTTTTGACTACTACTCAATTACCAACAAGAATCAAAATTTGAAAGACAAAACCCAAAACTGAAAATTTGATCAATACACCCAACCTTAATAAATCCAATTCAAACTCTTATTTCAAACTATTACGACATGCGTGTGAGGGAGAGAGAGAGAGAGACAGAGAGAGAATTCTCCAGAACAGGGAAATACTTCAGATATTACCATGAAAATTGTTCAATGGCAATAGTTGACAATTTACAACTGCATGTTTACACACCCATAACATACACGTGTAATATGAACAAGGGATTTGAGCCTACCTCACCCACCTTATCCATTCTAGTTTAGATGGATGCATATTAATTGAAATAGAATTGGGCAGATGATACCTTGGGCGGCTGAGATTTTGGCGTCGTTGCTGTCCACAATCTGGCATGCTTGGATGAGCAGGAGAGCCAAAAATAAAACAGAGTAAAGAGAGGAGGACACAGAGCACACACCACACACCAGAGGGAATAACGTGAAGAATAAATATCAGACAAGATATCGAAATAAGGCCTTTGGGTATTAGTTTATTGCCCAAATATTTTTTTCTACTTGCATTTTGTCTTTTAAAAAGCGCGATTGCCTCAAGAAGTAGAAGCAGAGAGAGGTTTAACTTGATATGAAAGAAGAATTAAGTGCAAAAAGAGTCGAGAATTGAAATATTCATTACTCAGTCTCAGCTTATGACGACAAAGTTTCTGAAATCACGGTGGTAAACTAGAAAGAATGCCTCATTTTCAATTAATTACATTACAACGAATTTCCATTAGGAAGGAGAAGCCACCAAACAAAAGAGGCCTACGTTACAGACTTGATCACCTCAGTTCATCACTCTTGATCTGATGGGTACTGAGCCTAACAACTTATCCTTATCTACACCCTGCGCTTACACCACCAAAGGAAGTGTTGGGCTGGAGAATTGGCATACCAACATGGTGTCTTAGCAGACGTCTAGTTTTGCTGTCTTCACCAAAAAAGTCTTGACCAAAAACTAAAAAGTAATAACGAAAAACAAAAAGACCAAAAAAGTTTTGCTTTCATGGAGTTGGGGCCTTCGTTGAAGGCCTCATTCATAGAACCCAAAATTCCTACCCCGTTGGAATTGGTAGCATGAAATATATTCCCAATAACGTTGTTGACGACAGAGCCGCCGCCGCCTGTGCCGTTGGAGGACTGTGAGGGCACAGGACTCAGTTGAGGAAGAGGAACAGGTGGAACAGACAATTCTGTGTCTGTCTGGCTTCAAGTTAAAATGTTATTGGAAACTTCCACCCTTGTATGATTTTATCAAAGACAGCATAGGTGGGGTGGGGTGGGCCCAAATGGATGGATTGTAAGTATATTCTCTCAAGATTTTTCTTGCCTTGTAACACTGTAGACACAGTGCCCATCGGATCCCGAGCCTCTGCATTTAGCATTGGTGCATTTACAAGCATTTAAGATAATGTTAACCTTTAGATTAATCTAATGAATTTTAATAAGTTCACATCATCATAATTGTACTAAACCAAAATCACAATTGTTATTTTTTATTTTTTAATTTCAGAGTTTTGGATAGATATGATGATGTGACTTATTAAAATTCATTGCATTAATCTAATTCGCTAACATTCTCTTAAATGCGCAGAAACGCACGAATACTAAATGCAGAGGCCAGTAATCCGTGCTCCATCAACTGGGAACAACTTGATTTTTGCAGTTTGCTTTTAATTGTTATATTTACTTTCAAGTCTTGCCAAGAAAAAAAAAAACTAACTTGGGTTATTGTATCCGGAGTATTATAATATTATGGCAGGTTATGCTAGAGATTTATAGTTGTGATCTCAAATTAGGACAACTGGATTGGATAAAATTAGAAAGTCTAGGTGCTTCACTTTTGTAGTGGTGAACTTAATGGTATAATGGTGGTCTAGAGTGCTGATTTATAATTATCAGGCTACTTGGGGGCTTAAGATCTTATTATGAGTTCAAGTGTACGGGTTATTATTATTGCAGGCTTGTACACTGGCTTTTTCCTTTTCATGCAGTTCATCCAAATGTGTTCATATAGCAAACTTAGGAAACCAAACATGCCCATAAGATACTAAATTATAATTAACTCTAACTTTTATATATTTTTAATTAAATTTTAACTAAAAAATAAAGAGCATGCTCTTATCCGTTCAAATGACCACTCCGCTATATGACGGAAGGCGGCGTTGTTTTTATTTTATTTTTTCCCAAAGGAATGCGTTGGTTGGAAATGAAAAATGTGCTTGTTTAACTATAGCCATTTTTGTGGTCATTTTCAAAAAGAAAGACCCCAAATGCGATGCGATCGAATTATGATTATTGGAAAAATGAAATAAAATCTCCTTCTCTCGTTACCTCTAGACTCTCTCTCAAGGAAAAGACTATACAGTTCAAAACTCAAGGCTCGTCCAGTCACATGAAAATCAAATCAAACTCTCTCTAAGAAATTTCCAAAACCCTAGAGCTTCACCTTCCAGTTCTCTGCAAGATCCAATCCAACCATGGCTGACGAGCCCTCAGTGGCACCACCCCAACACGGTTCTTCTTCTCCGTCACCCTCAGCTTCGCCCCTCGGCAACTCCGTGATCCCGATAGTGAACAAGCTGCAAGACATCTTCGCCCAGCTCGGTTCCCAATCCACCATCGAACTCCCTCAGGTCGCCGTCGTCGGCAGCCAGAGTAGCGGCAAATCGAGCGTTCTCGAGGCCTTAGTCGGCCGTGACTTCTTGCCGCGTGGTTCCGAAATTTGCACGCGCCGACCACTCGTGCTCCAGCTCTTGCAGACTAAGCGCAACCCCGACGGCACTGACGAGGAGTATGGCGAGTTCCTGCACGTTCCTGGGAAGCGCTTCCACGATTTCTCCGAGATTCGGAGGGAAATTCAGGTGTTGTCATTTTTTATGTTTGGTTCTTGGGAAAGTGCGGGAAGTTATGCATTATGATCTGAATTTGGATATTGTAAGAAATGACTTCATTTGGTTAAATGTATTAGTTTCTTAGGGACAGTAGACAAATTTAAATACTTGAGACATATGGAAAGATAAGCTTTTTTCGGTATAATATAGAATTAGTATGCAAATGTTATTCAGATGAGATTTATTTGGTTGCAAAGTAAGGGCATTCTGAACATAATCTGTTTAGTAAATGTTCGTGGTGAGGAGTTTAAGCTATTACTATTCAGTAGTTCAATGTTGAACTGCCCCCACAGAACTGGAAATTTAAAATTGAAGTCTTTATCAGAACCTTTGCTTCCTTTTCTGAGTCCCACCCATACTTTCATTTTTCCTTCTGCCACCAAAATTCTATGCCAAATATTTTATACTTTATTGTAAAATTCAGTTCAAGGTTTGAACTCTCTTTCATTTGCTTCTAGACAACCAAGTGTGGTAATAAAATTGAATTTATGCGTTCATTTCTCTTATTTAATTTTCCTTATGTTCTCTCGTAAAAATCAGAGTACAACAAAGTGGAGAGTATTCCAATGTTTTCATGTATACCTTCATTCGTCTGCTTCTTAATAAATTCCAATTGATATAGATGGAGACAGAGAGAGAAGCAGGGGGGAATAAAGGCGTCACAGACAAGCAGATACGTTTGAAGATTTTTTCACCTAATGTTCTTGATATCACTCTGGTAGATTTACCTGGTATAACCAAGGTTCCTGTTGGTGACCAACCCTCTGATATAGAAGCACGAATCAGGACTATGATCATGTCATACATCAAAGTTCCGAGTTGCTTAATTCTCGCTGTTACAGCAGCAAATTCTGACTTAGCAAACTCAGATGCTCTTCAGATTGCAGGAAATGCTGATCCTGATGGTAGATTTTCACTTCTGCTGTTAGTGTTCCTGGTTAAATTTGTAATTTATATTTATCTGACTAGCGTAGGCCAATTTCCTATTGACAGGTCTGCGAACCATTGGAGTAATCACAAAGGTGTGAATTTTTTTGGACCTGGGTTTCTCTTAAGGTTTTAATTCTTTGAGAAGTGTGCAAGATGTGTATTTTATGCTGATAACCTTTTGGCCTGTGTTTTAATGACCTCAGTTGGATATAATGGATAGAGGTACTGATGCTCGTAATCTTTTGCTTGGAAAAGTGATTCCCTTGCGACTTGGTTATATAGGTGTTGTGAATCGTAGTCAGGAGGTAATCTATCTCAAACTCTATAGAAGATTTTTTATCCTCTGCTGTACGTGAGATGATGGTCATAAGCTTAAATTGCACTTTACTGCTGTGGAAGATAAATATAATTTTGTTGAAGATTCACACTTGTTTGACTACTACGCTATTTTTGTTCCTTTCAAAATCACGCATAATATTTATTTTAATTTTCTGTTACCTTTTCTTACCCAAATATGCATTGTTAATGCCAATCAGCTAATAATGGAAAGATGCTTTTATTTCGTTTTCATTGTCTTGAATTTTATACAAGTCTGTTTTTTAATGTTTATTGGTCCAATAAAAGTATATGCCTGTTATTGTCACATGTCAAACCCCCCTCCAATTCACATTATTTGCATGCATATCTAAGAGTGTTTTGTTTGGTGGATGTTGCATAGAATTGTATCTTTTTGAAAGGTTTCTGATAAGGCTGTTTATTGTTATTCTTGGAACAGGATATTACGACGAACCGGAGTATTAAGGATGCACTTGTGGCTGAGGAAAAGTTTTTCCGCAGCCGGCCAGTATGTTTACTTTTCCTTGAATTACTATACATCACTTGGCATGGATTAACAACTCTTTAGGTATAAATTTTCTTATGATTTTGTATAGGTATATAATGGTCTAGCTGATCGCTGTGGCATCCCTCAGTTGGCAAAGAAGTTGAACCAGGTATAACATTTGATGAAATAAGTCCCTAATGCTGTGAACTCTTACAAAATTGGCTCATGTTTGCAACTGTTATACTATTACATACACACAGTTGCCCCTCATCTCAGTGGCCCTAAATGCTGTTCTTTTTACACAAACACACACATACATATTCATTTGAATTCCGCTTAGAGTATTGTGATTGGCATTTTCGTGGTAATTTGGGCTCATCAGTGTGAAAGTGGTTACATTAATCCAGATAACCAATGAAGTTAACCCTTATAATTCATTTACAGATTCTGGTGCAACATATTAAGGCAGTACTTCCCGGGCTCAAATCACGCATAAGCTCTGCACTAGTTTCTGTTGCCAAGGAGCACGCCAGTTATGGAGAAATCACAGAATCAAAGGTGTGCTTAGTTGTAGTGAAAACTGTCGTGATCTATATGGATGATCTTATTGGACAATCAAATTTTTATATTGTGTAATATCTTGAGTTTATTGGGTTTTTGTCCTAAGAACGATGGAGGACTTGCTCGCAACATTTAAATTCTGTCATGCAATCTTCTATGCTATATATTGAAGTGATAATATGTAATGTGAGTGAACTTATACAACTGGTGTTGCTTTAATCCATGCCTTCACAAGAGTTGGAAACTTCTTTTTTTAAACTCTTGAATGCACACAATGACCAATTTAAGTTCTGGTTGTCATTTTCCTGGATTTGTTTATGTTTATCTAAATATTTATCTTAATGTTTGTTGCCAATAGGCGGGCCAGGGGGCTCTTCTCCTCAACATTCTTTCAAAGTACTCTGAAGGTGAATATGGTTTTACCTGCTTTCTGTCCTCTTTGGCTGTCCTGATGAATGTTATAACTCATGGCATTTACCTTTCATGTCTCTGTATCATACTATCATGTACATGTTTAAGCTGATTTATTGTATCCTAAATTTCTTTTGAAAACAGCATTTTCTACAATGGTTGAGGGGAAAAATGAAGAAATGTCAACATCTGAGCTTTCTGGTGGAGCGCGAATTCACTATATTTTTCAAAATATCTTTGTGAAAAGTTTAGAGGTTTGGATTCTGTGATACCTTTTGCACTCTATCTGGCTGAGAGTTTATATGGTCTAATTTCTGTGACATTTTCTCATATGTGGAATAGTATACAAAATAACATCTATGCCTTTTGCATATTATCGAATAAATTTGAATCGTATTGTTCTATCTTAAGCATGATTTTTATGCCTTCATTTTCTCCGAAAGATTACAGTATAATATATTGTAATTTCAGTCATATCACTTACAAAATAGCTGTTCTACCCTTTAATGTATGTGCCATTATAGTTTAATGGCTCATTTGACGGTTGAGAACACTGCAGATTGCAATATAAAAATCTTACTATGTTTTTTTTTTCTACGTGGACGCAGGTGTGACTGTTGCATGTTACATTGATATATGGGCGATTAGAGTTCAGAATAATACAAATTTATTCGTTTAATTTTTTTTTGTTTCTAGCAGTTTAAGTGGTTCTGCATGCATAAAGGGTAGATCAATTGTTAAACTGTTTCAGTTTAAGTTCCTTTATGATGAAATATATGACCTTTGTACTTCATTACACGTGTCAGACATCAGTCCTGTTTGTAGAGAGTATATAATGATGAGGTGTAGAAGCTAAATGACTGGGTTATTCTGTCTTCTGTGCCCCTCAGCCTATGGTGTTTTGTGGTTTGATTTGTAGAAACTACATACGTTCAGTAGTCCTTTGTCATCATTAAATGATATAATTTGATTTAATGTAGGAGGTGGATCCGTGCGAGGACCTTACAGATGATGACATTCGAACTGCCATTCAAAATGCCACTGGTCCTAAATCTGCATTGTTTGTACCAGAAGTAGGCCATATTACACTTACGGCTTTCTTTTGTTATATTCTTTTACTTCCGGTTTAGTTTCAGATTGTTTTCTTTTACATTAACATGCCATTTCTTTTCTTTATTTTTTCAATCAAGAGGTTAGTCATCTGGATTTTGTCCTTTACTGGAGAAAATATGATTTTAACTTTCATGCATATAGGTGCCTTTTGAAAATCTTGTCAGGAGGCAAATAGCTCGTTTGTTAGATCCAAGCCTTCAGTGTGCCAGGTTCATATACGACGAGTTGATGAAGGTAGGAAAATTGGCACTTGTATTTTTTTTTTGTTTTCGCGTTACCACACATATTCCTAATTCATTTTTCAAACAATATTGTCCGCTGTGCAGATTAGCCATCGCTCCCTGGTAAATGAGTTACAGCGATTCCCTGTTCTGAGAAAGCGGATGGATGAAGTCATAGGGAACTTCTTGCGAGAAGGCCTTGAACCCTCAGAGACAATGATTGGACACATTATTGAGATGGAGGTATGATGGTTATGATACTTATATTGCTGGTGCATTATGTGAATGAAAAGATAAATAATTTCATAAACCTGTATATTCTACAAACTATGAAAATCAGTGGAATCTTTCTAATTGCTTTTATTGTTGGTGTCACTGGGTCTACTCTTTATTCTATTCTGAAAGCTCTAGTTGAGAATTCTACTTTTTTTGACCTCTCTGAGCCTTTCTTTATTTCCTTTTTAAATTTTTCTAAGACGCATCTTTGATCTTTATTTGTTATCATCTATTGCTGAATTTGTGTTGTACTATTCAGCCTGTGTTGGGAATGATGTTGGCCACTGCCTATATTTTGTCTTGTGCACTGGGCCAGCTTTGGATTGTGGTTTCCTTATGTTTTCAGTTGTAACTGGCCTTGCCGGCTGTATTATTGTCATTGGGTGCATGTACAGTCATGCAATTGGTTGGCATTGGTGTTTATAATTTGATTTTAGTAATAATATTCATTTGGGTCTAAATTAGAATGTGAGCAACCCTGTCGCATAATATTTCAGTGATGCTATTTTCATATTTGCTAGAAGAAGATTGTTTTTATTGTATATCTGATGAACTCGCTGCTTTAATATGGCTTTGAACTGTAGTCACTCTATGAACATGTCAGAGCATCTACATTTGTTTTTTCCCTTCTCATATATCTTTCCAGATATATTTGTGTCTTATTGTAATTAAATTTTGCAGATGGACTACATAAATACTTCACATGCAAATTTTATTGGTGGAAGTAAGGCTGTTGAGAATGCATTGCAACAGGTGAAGTCCTCTCGGATACCCCTGCCTCTTTCCAGGCAAAAGGTATATGCATTTGGTGGTATTAAAGATCATTATTAAGTGATTTATAAATTGTTCATCGCAATCGGTCAGTCAAATTAATTTCTTACGTCTTTTTGTTTTTGTTTTTTTTAATCAATTAGGATGGTGTAGATTCTGATAAGGCACCACCATCTGAACGAAGTTTGAAATCTAGAGCAATTCTTGCCAGACAAGTAAATGGAATTGTGCCTGACCAGGTAACGGAAAATTCTCTCGTCTGGGGTTCATTACATTTCCCCAAGAAACTCAGAGGAAATGCTACAATTTGTTATTATTAATCACTATCGTTGTTCTCAAAGATGTTAGCCAGCCGCGTCTTAAGGCTCTATTCAAGGCGGGGCGCAATCAAAAGGCCTCTGAAAAGCGCAACTCCTGAAATTTCTAAGCCTTTTTAGCAAAGCTAACACATCTTTCCTTTAGGTTTACCCATAACAAACAAGGTTTTTGCGGTGCTGGGCTTTTAAACAGATACAAGAAAAGTTTTTAAAAACCCAGTTATGTCTCTCACCCTGAGATTGAACTCTAAACTGGAAAACAGCAGTTCACATCTCTAACTCATAAAACACCACTATCTTGGAGTTATTTTAGGCAGAAAACCAGTATCTCTATGGAAATTCCGGCTGCTTTAAGATTGACATCGGCAATTCTAGTGTTCTGTGTGGCTTGTGCGTGTTTTGTTGGCAACCCAGTGAGCTTTAGCTTCAGCTATTTTTTTCCCTGGTCTTGGCTTGGACTTCGCCTTTGGACTCTGAGAAGTGTTCTGGCCTTTTTCCCTTTAGTATACCTTTACCATAAGGTAACGGAACATATGCTATAGAGTTAGAACATATTTGCAATAAAACTTATCTTGAGTTTGACCAAAAAAATAAAACAAATATCAAGTCCACAAAATAGCTAATATTAATAGATTTATTTTGTTATGTAAGCCTCCAAATATTAAAATACTTACTATAAAACTAGAGTTCTCACAACTTTTTCCCTTGGTTGTAATTGACAATACATTTGGGAGTGTCATAAAATTACATGGAGGGGGATTTTACACTATTGATTAATATTTACACTTTTAAATTTTAAATTTTATATGTTGTGAATTATTATAATTCCAAGTCCTAAAAGGATAATGCCTTGACATCTTGAGGATTCCACCTCGCCTTGCAAGAGCCAAATGCCTCACATTATGCCTTCTCCATTGAAAACGCTGTTCACTATATAAGCTAGTCTAATTGTATCAATGGTTTTGTTTGGTTGATTGGCAGGGTGTCCGACCTGTGGTAGACAGTGAAAAAGTTGCATCTTCTGGGAATATAGTAGGTAAAAAAACGTTCATTTTCAAAATTTTGTGATGTATACATATTGACACTAACAAAATGAGTTCAACAGTATCAATATGGTATGTATTTTGTCCTGGTGGGATTATAGGGTCTTGTGCATGTGCATTTTGTATGTATAAATGCATGATTTCATGTAGAAACTTGCAAGGAATGTTGGAATTTAATGTATTTTACTTTGTCACCTTTTGCAATTGATTAGGAGGCGCAACTGGTTCAAGTTGGGGGATTTCATCAATTTTTGGTGGGAGCGATAACCGCACACCTGCTAAAGAGAATTTAATAAACAAGTCATATAACGAACCTATTCACAACGTCGAACAAGCCGTCTCTATGATCCATTTAAGAGAGGTATTTTCTAGTTTTTATTAATTGACTTTTCGGCTATGGGATTTTATCTGATAATTCTACTTTCTTTGATTATTTTTCTCTCTCTGGTTTCACCCTGACTTGTGTACGATTTCCTTTTAGCCCCCAACTGTCTTGCGGCCCACAGAGAACCACTCAGAGCAGGAGACAATTGAAATTGCAGTCACAAAACTCCTATTAAGATCATACTATGACATTGTTAGGAAGAACATAGAGGATTCTGTTCCAAAAGCAATAATGCACTTCCTGGTAATATTGACCTTCCTGGATGCACCCAGTTATTTCTGTTTATTTTCGCGCTTTGCTTCTTTTCTTTTCCTTGTTACTTTTCTTCCAGTGTATTCTTTGTCATATTTTTAGGACGTTATGATTCCAAAGTTCTGTGTTAAACGAGGACCTCTGAGGTACAAATGGTTTTCTATTTAAGGTGGAATACTAAATTTGTACAATGATGAAACTTCAACTATTCTCTCACAACCTCTTAAAATCTGAAAGCTTCCCCTATCATACCCAAAAAGTTCATATGGAGCCTTGTAAAAATAAGAAAATGAGAGCATCATTAGTTGTCACGTGTTCCTTGCATATTCTTCTATCATTCTTATTGTATGAAAGTATATTTAGTTTATGCTTTCTTTTAGGTAACAATTTTATGTAATATCTTCCCAAGGGTGATATTGTTATACTCATTATTATGTTGTGTGATAGATATGTTGCTAAAATGAGCTCTAAGCATTTCATAGGCTTTAGTAACTATTTGTCCTGTCATCAACATGTACTCAGGTAAATCATACAAAGCGAGCTGCACAACGTCTTCATTAAAAAGCTTTACCGGTAACAAAAAATTGTCTTGTCAGTTGTCAATTTTACACGTCGCTCTGTACATTTAATCTTGTTTAGTAGTTTTCCTGTATCGACTGTTGATTGTGCTATTGTTTGGTTTTTATGATCCCAAACAGAGAGAACCTGATTGAAGAGATGCTGCAGGAACCTGAGGAAGTGGCAATGAAGAGAAAGCGCACCCGGGAAACCCTCCGAGTTCTGCAACAGGCTTTCCGGGTAGGTTTTTTCTAAATTCTTAGGGTTCAGAGTTTTAAGGGCTTTCTTAGTTTATACACAGGTAATTGGCATGCACAGATTATCCCAATTCATGTGGCGAATGAAACTTAAATATGGTCAAAACAGTATTTGATTTTAGATTTATACTTCTGCAGTGTTATAATCGGTAAGTAGCTGAGTATATTTGACACTTGTATTGTAATTCAAAACAAAATATGTATGAAAATGTGTAGTCGCTGAATATCTGTAGGCACTAAACTTACACTAATTGCAATTACTGCTTTTTCTGCTGTTTTACTCAATTGGAAGGTCATGGTTTGATAGATGGCTGGTCAGTTTGGCTTGTGTTGTGGCTGGAGTTTGATATGTTTCATTTCTTGTTTTTAGATCTGGGATTGTACAATTTTGAACTCTTTGTCTCTTCTTTTTAAAAGAAAAAGAATACTGCTTTCGTTATGCAGTGGAAAATCCTCAGTTTAATACTTGTGATTACCGTTTTCTTTGTTGGTAGACATTGGATGAACTGCCTCTGGAAGCGGAAACAGTGGAAAAGGGTTACAGTTTGGGTGCTGATCCAACGGGGTTGCCAAAGATCCATGGATTACCAACGTCATCGATGTATAATACAAGCAGTTCAAATGATTCCTACCCAGCTTCACCTAAGAATCCAAAGCCCAGAAAGTCATCTCACTCTGGGGAGCTTCACTCACCATTTTACGCTAATGCAGATTCTAATGGAAGCGGACGCATGTACATGCCTGGTCTCTATCCATCGGTTGATTAATAAGCCATTCGAGTAGCTGCGAGTCTTTTAAAATAGTGTTAAAGCATTAATATTCATTTGATTCCGCTGTCCCAACTCTGGAGGTGATTGGAAGTCCACCATCTGTAGTCTGATTGTTGGGGAGTTAGTATTTTGTTCCAACTGATTTGTGCAAATCGGGTATCCGGCATTGCTTTTTCGTCTGCGCATTTATTGTCTCCTTTTATATGGAGTATAGGCTGATAATTGTATTTTTTTTTTCTACTAGGCCCCAAGAATAACAGGGAGCCTCCGCTTATACCTCTTTTACCTAATTTTTGTCAGAATCAGATGGTTTCTCAGATATGCATATATATATATATACCTCCATTTTTTTTCTTTTTTTCATTTGAGATTGTTTTGACCTTGGTAATGAAATTATGTTGGTTAACAAGGGCATGTTCTGGTCCTTCCGAAGTGCTTGTTTTTTCATTAGATTGGTGAAGTGACTGTTTTTTCCCTAGACAAGCAATATTAGGGTAGAGGGATTCGTTCCTAGGACCTCAGGTGGAGGGGTAAGTAACCACTTGAGCTTCTAGAATGGTTGAGAGACTCCATAATATTAGAAAAAAGGAATTGAGAGGATTTGGCTAACGTTTTAACGTTTTAAACCTGTAAAATTACCAATTATAAATCTTTTAAATAAAACTTTTACTTCTGAACTTCAAATTTATTGGGAGACAATTCAGGCTGAAAAAAGGGTTGTACCATACATTTAGGGCATGTTTACGTATCAGTAATGGGAATGGGAGGAAAGGGAATGATTTCCATTCCTGACTTCCCCTGCGTTTACTTGCAATCAGGAATTCAAAAATATGTGGGCTCCACCTCAAAATCTGTAATCAGATCCTCTCAAAATCAGGAATCAGATCAACTATGAGGGGGTAGTCGATGCGATCCTCTCAAAAAAGTTCGCTACAGTATGAAAGGAAACGAAAAGGAAGTGAAAGCTTTGAGTTGGTTTGGGAACAGACAAAATTAAAAAAAACGCAGCAAACAAATAGCCACAAGTTGATTCTGTGCTTTCAAAATATAAAAAAGGGAAGTATTAATTTAAAAATGCCCACTTGAATGAAGAGATTATATTCGACCAAAACCAATCTGACATTTTGAATTGACCTTTTTTATTATTATTTATTATTATATCTTGGGAAAAAGGGGTAAATGTAAAAGATGGTGGTCATGCTCTCTTTACAAGAGTTATTTGCAAACAAGCAAAAGTCTGAAAAAGCAAGTGAAACGTGATGGGACAGCAGAGATCAGTCAAAACAAAGAGTAAAAGGGAGGACCAAAAATATATATACAATACTTAAAAAGGGGCTGTGTCGTACAGCCCCTCCCCCTTTTTGAATGATGGTGCCTGTCTTCTTTTGAATGAAACAAAGAGAAGGAAAAAATGACAAGCTCTACACTTGGGCAAACAGACCTGCTTCTTTGAATTCCCAAAGCTTTCAATTGGTAGTTTAATGGGCTATGGCCAAAATCTGACAGAAAAGAACAAAGGAAAATACCAACCTTGTTTTGATTTCTCTTTGGTTTCTGCGTCTCAAATTCAAAGTTCTGTCAATTGTGGCTAATGGATAAAAACTGAAGATATACGATGTGGTCAGTTTTAATAAATTTGAACTACTCCAAGTAGATATGGGAGTGTCACAGTTTGGGTTCATTTCAAATACTCCGGATAAGTGTGGGATTGAAAAGTTTGATTCTATTTGGAAACAAACTCTTCAAGGGTTGACAGATATCAGTTTGGCCTTAATTGGTAGCAGGGCCTACCAAAAAAATTAAAATGCCAAGCCCGGAAATAAACTGATGGTTTGTCAAAACAAATTTTCCCATTAGTTCTCACAAGCCCAAAGTATTTCATGGGTGATCCAAATTACCCATTAAATTTGCAGCAGCCCAATTGTCTTTTATATGGTTAATGGATTAATTTTAATATCCTCATAGCCATATTTAGGTCCAATTGAAAATGTCAATCAAATTAAATTAGTGGGTTTATAAATAACTGCCCATTAATTTTCTTTGATATTTGACAATAAAAAAAAAAGGTACAAAACCATTCAAATTTTCCATGGGTCATCTACTCATGCAAATTTCAACAATCTCTCAAACACAAATTCTCAATTAGTGGGTCATACTTACCCATTAATTTCCATTTTCTCACGGGTTATCTACCCTCCAAATTGTCACAAAGACACAAATTCTTAATTAGTGGGTCACACTTACCCATTAATTTCCAATTTTTCTCATGGGTCATTTACCCTTCAAATTGTCTCAATGACACAAATTTTAAAATTAGTGGACCACACTTATCCATTAATTTTTCAAATTTTGGAACTACACCGGTTTGATCCCATCAAGGGTACGTAGGCAGTCTAGCACTACAATAGACGCAACCGCAACCAAATATCCTTATCTCAGATGTCCAAACACAATTCCTAAATTAGTGGGCCACACTTACCCATTAATTTTCAAATTTCCGAACTACGTTGGTTTGATCCCTTCGAAAGGGTACGTAGGCAATCTAGAAATTCAATCTAGATACAACCACCCAAATTTCAAATTCAAATAGAATCCCTGGTTTATTCTTAACCAAATTCGCCCCAAACTCATTTCCAAATCGAATCCCTGGTTTATTCAACTAAATTCACTAAAACATTTTTTTCAATCAAATTCATTGAAATTGCTCCGTTGCAATGAGTCATTTATTTATTGCAATTTTCTTTTGAACTACGAGTGACTTGATTCCCGCATGGGATACGTAGGCATCCTGAGGTTGGACTTGGGAGCAGTCGCAAAACCAAACACAAAGTTCTGTTTCTTTATGGTGGAATCAAAGGGTGTTCCCTTCAAACAAGGGATTGTAATTAAGAGACACCACGTCTCGAATGGGTCGAACCTAAAATAATAAAACCCCATTATTTAATTAGTGGTGGTGAAATTATGTTGGGAAGTTACCATTTTTCTTCAACACAATGGAAACATCAATCAGTTTCTAAGAAGAGGACGAACTCATCTTGATATATGAGTTCATGCCCAATAAACTAGGACATCAGTAATATGTAAAAAATATATATTAATATGTACAGGGCATTTTAGGAATCAAGTTAGTTTATGTTATGATTCATGAGAATTAGTAAACAATAATAATGAGAATCAACCCCATTCATATGTTGATTCCATGTGGTTAGTAAACAGCTTAATAGGAATGATTTCTCTCATACCCATTTATTAGTTCTCCAATTCCTATATTCCCCGATTCCTTACTTCCTCCATTCCTGATAAGTAAACGAGCCCTTAGAGTCCAATTTTCATGTTATAAAATCCCTGTGCCCACCCTGTTTTCCTCCTTAGTTTTGTGACACGTGGCACACCACTTAACAATTTTTAACTCTGTTAACTCTCTTCAGCCTATTTATTTTTATTAAAATAATTAAAAATAACAATAAAAACACGTTTTACACGATCGCATTCTCGCCTCTTCATCTTCTACCTTGGGTATCATCAGACTCAACCCCTACATCTTTGCTTCATATTTTTTTTAATGAAGAGGATAGGTAGAAGATGAAGAGGCAAGAACGCGTATTTTAATATAGGATAAATTTCACTTTATTATCCGTAAGTTTTTCAAAATTCTGATTTTGATACCAAAAGTTTTTTTCTTCTCACTTTCATACCCAAAGTTTATTTTTACTACTGATTTCATACATCTGTTTGTGTTGACGTCAGAACCTCCATTAAAAGGTGACGTGTAACATTTTTAATTTTAAATTAATTAAAATATAAATAAAATATTAAAAACCCAACTAAAAATCAGAAAAAATAAAATAAAAAATTAAACCCCATCATCATCATCTCTCTCCTCTGCAAGCTCCTCTCCCTCTATATTTTCTTCTCCCTCTCCCTTTCTCTCTCCTCCGCCATCTCCACCCTCGCGGCCCCGCACCCTCTCTTCGGATGAAGCCAAACAAGAAGAGTTAGCCCAAAAATGAACCAACCCCTAACCCAACCGAACCCAGAAGGCAGCGACCAGTCACAGCCACCACCTCCTCTCCACACAGAAGTAGAAGATGATGATGAGAATGTAAAACAGCTCAAAGATTGCTCTGTTATCTACCCATTTGATCTGTGGGTTTGCAGGATTGCCCTGTTAAGACTGACAGGAATTGGAAATCTTGTCAAGTGGGTTTAGATGAGTTGATGAGTAGATGGCTCAAATCTAAACCCAAAATGAAGCTCACTCGCCCTCATCGTCCTCTCACAAACTCTCTCATTCACTCAAAACCCAGAAATCTCTGCTCCTCTTCCAAACCCACCTCCCAAGATAATGACGAAAATGACGACTCCCACTTCGTTTAGAGCCTCACCTTTTTTTTTCTCTTTCAGTTTTCTTTTTCCTGGGTTTTGCTCTTTTTTTCATTGGGTGATCCTGTAGGCTTGTATTTTGGGTTGTTTTAATTAATTAATAATTACCTTTTTTTTTCAGTGTTTCTTCCCTTGCGTCCGTTGATAGAAGGAAAAAAATCTGTTTAACCTGACAGTGAGAGGCATTCGTTTGTTTCCTCTGCTCTTTTGGTTCTTCGAATCAAACAAACAACACTCTCAGATTTTTATATTGTTTTTGCTTGGCAAGTGCCATTTTTCTCTTTCATATGCTCCCCCATTGCTTTGAGCAAACGTGGAAGGAAACAAACAGCTTTCGGTTTCTGTGAAGGTGGACACTGCTACCAGCTACTTTCATGCCTCAAAATTAATTTTGTTTTTAAATTTTTACTTAATTTTGTTCATTAAGGTTGAATTGAATGTCGATTTTTTCATCTGGGTTCTCATAATTTTCTCGGGAAACTGTGGAATTATGAATCAATCCGCCGAGTCCTAGGCAATTTGCTTTCTGGGTTTCGTAAATTTCACTGCATTTTTAAGGTTTATTTATTATAATGGCGTTTGGTTCATGCGTCTTTATCACTGACCTCAAGTCTCCTTCTCGCACTCTTTGGCTGCTGAAGAAATGGAGGAGAGAGAGATGATGATGATGATGGGGTTTAATTTTTTAATTTTTTTCTGATTTTTAGTTGGGTTTTTAATATTTTATTTATATTTTAATTGATTTAAAATTAAAAATATGACACATTAGCGTTTAACAGAGATTTCTGACGACCACATGGACGGAAGTATGAAATTGATAGTTAAAAAAACTATGGGTATGAAAGTGAGAAAAAATCTTTTGGGTATCAAAGTCAGAATTTTGGAAAATTTACAAATAATAAAGTGAAATTTACCCTTTAATATATTTTTAATTATTTTAATAAAAACAAATGGGCTAAAGAGAGTTGAAAGTTAAAATGTTTTTTTAGAGAAGAGTTAAAATGTTGTTAAATGGTGTGCCACGTGTCACAAAACTAAGAAGGAATCAGAGTAGGCACAAGGGATTTGGTAACATGAAAACTGTACTCACATTGAAGAATTTTCCCATTATAGTCTAGCCACAGCTAATATATTAAAGCATAATTTTTTACATATTGGAAAAATATATGCAAATCACTTTCTACGACAATTCCTTTGGTTTTCGATTATGTAGCATTCTTGTACCGGCCAGTAGGCAAGTCTTGACTTTGATTCTTGACTACCAATTAGTCTTCTTAATCACCTATGAGAGTTAATTAATTTGTTAAGCTACCTAATGCCTTGGTTTGAAAGAGCTGATTTAGCCCGCGTATTGTTTTTCCCCTTGATTTCGGTTTTCTAATTCAAGAGATTCTTTTTTCATTTGCCAATATTGATACAAAATGATCTCCTCTTTTTATTTATTTCCAGTAATGCTTTTGTTTTCCAGAACATTAACCTGTTTCTGCAATTTAATTCCGTACCTTCTTAAATTCATTCGGATTACAAATAATGCTTTGCTTTCGTCGTAGGATATTCAGGTATACGTCAAATTACAAGGGTCGATTCGCTGCTACCTAAATGGCAGACGATCACATTTTCTGGCACAATCCTACTACAGTTATTCACAAAGAGCAAAGGGGTTGAAAGGAGAGAGCAAAACCAGAAACTTATTCACATTATATAACTGAGCTCCAAAATGATCTAGCTAGTTGTAACATACACATGGGATTTCTGTGTAAGGTTTGTGTTAAAAAACATTAACCAGGGCATGAAAATCCAAAGTTAGTCGGAGGGCCACCAGCATTGCACCTTCATTCTGGCCAACAAGAAACCATGCGCACTTCAAGCGTCCCGTAGTCAGTATGTATATGTCAAGTTCCTGGCCAGTGAGTCTCGATGTTGCAATCATAAAAATCAACCACCTGTAGGTTTGTATTCATAAAACTTGTAGCACAGCATTTAAGGTTAAACCCATCTGAAGCACAGGGCTATATGCGATGTCAAGCTGCTAAAGATAAATACCTGCTCATCAAAGTTTGCAGGAATCTCAAATTCTGTCCCCGAGGCATTGCAAAATTCATCCAGATTCTCCTGCAGGTCGTGATGTGTAAATAAGACAAATTGAGTCCAAGTAGGATAATTACAACTCTACATTACATTCTGATGTACGTTAGGTAGTAATTACTAGTTACAACACACCTTATGCTTTGATTTACATCAGCCAAGATTATTTATGAACAAAAGAAAATACAGGAGGCCTCTTGATAAAATGAGACTTACTTTAGGAAGATGTAACTACTACTACCTACATTTAAACAGACTATATCTCCCCTCACACGCTGGCTTACCCAACTATAAGGACTGTACAATTACATGCTTCCTCAGATCCAATTTATTTTTAGTGCGGTTCAGCATTGATTAATAAATTACTAGTCTATTTGTGCAAATACTTACCCATTAAATAAACACCACTACCTACATATAATGTGTCAAATATCTTGCAACGGAACATTACCATAGCATGTAATGTTGACAGCAGAGTGATTCAGAGGTTGTCAACATATAAGGCATGAAACAAAAACCCCCAAAACTATGGAACGGAATCTTAGCTCAAGAATACAGGGCCAAGTTCCAACTACTTGGTTTAGGTGAACCTTGAAATAGTACCTGCTCATCAAAGTTAACAGTTGAATTCTCCATTTGGATGGATATGTGATTAGTAGTAGCTTCAGCTGTTTCCAGCATATCCTGCACATCAGATGACTGAAACTGATTACAATTTAATTTGGAATAACTTGGAAAGAACTATTGTTTATGATTTTATAGGATATCACACAAAAGGACCCACTCTTCAAACCTAAGCAATGGAGACATTGGAAACCAAATAGATATCAGTGTCAAATATTAAATATTATAATCGATGTACAATTAGTTTAGTTATATGGAAAGAAGTGCTACCTCGTCACCTAGTCTCAGAGGAGGGTTTTCAGTATCCAATGCAATAGGCTTACTCTCCTCTGGGCTTCCCTGACCGGACAAAAATACTAAGTATTGTCAAGTTCTGCGACAACACAACACATCATTGTGCAGAAGGATCTAGAATATGAAGCAAGTATGTTCCGTGTGGAACCAATCGCATAAGTTTCCACCAAACACAAATAGAAAGTAGAATCCATTTACTCGAACAAGAAATAAACCCTCACGTTATGTACAAAGATTAAGCTAAATTGGCCCCAGTGAAAAGCAAATAAAATTATATTTTTACATTCAGACAAGTAGAAGCAATGTACTTACAAGAACAATAAAAAACACAAAAACAAAATTAAGCTAAATTGGCCCCAGTGAAAAGCAAATAAAATTATATTTGCACAGTCTCGCAGGTACAAGAATTCTCAATTCTGTCACCTTTTGACAAGAAGACCTCTAGAAGATTCTTCAAGAGCACAACAATAGGCAAAGAAACTATGCAAAATGTTGAAATCAATACTCACATTTGGCATCTCAAATATCAGAAATCTTAGAATTGACTAATTAGTTCTAATTAACATTCATAATAACCATGCTAAGAAATCATACCTCTTCATCCGGGTCTAGATGCGCATTTTCTGGTTTTAACATCAAAGGTTTAAAGTCAGCTGCAGTTTCCTTAAGATCACATGGACACCATCAGAATCGATACTCCAAATTAGATTATGTCAGAAGAAAGTATTAAAATATGACTTTACAAGAATAAGAAGGGTACAAAGAATTGGCATGTACAAGACTAGAGGCAAAAAGTGACCATCAGTGAAATCAGATTTATGATTACTACGTTGACTAATCTTCCAAGATAGTACATGACCCTAAATTAGTATTGCTCCCAATTAGAAATACAGATGATTGTTATTTGCTCAAAATCTGTCACATGGACTTGGGCATGGGTGTGGGCAGTGTTTGAAACGCGAGGCTGAGGCACGAGTGGAGGTGAGGCTACTATGAAACGCCTCAGGTATCCCTGTGTTTAGCAGTAGGTCAGGAAAGCCTAAGCCTCGTTGAAGAAGGGCAGAAGCCTCATGCCCTAGATGTGCTTTATATGCACTATATCTGATCAGGCACATCCCTCTTAACACCTTAGTTCTTGTTTTTAAAATTTTTTAAATTTTTTAAAATCTGTGAGATAAAACTGCGCTGTTTTGTCTGTTATGTTCACAACTTTAAGAACCCAAGTCGGGGGCACTGTTTTCCTGGGAGCTTTTAAGTGATATTCCACCCGATAGAACTCCAAAATAGGAAAGCAAAGACAAAGAAAACCTAAACCATGCCTCTCTTTGGACAGCTCTAACACTCACAACCAATGCCTCTGACACATGCCTCTCTTCAGTCAAGTTAAAGAAGGTAACAGCCCTAGTTGAATTTTATATCTTTTCGGATTGATTATCAAGCTTGAATAACAATTAATACTCTTATTAACTCTTTTTATATTTTTTTAACTATAATAATTCGAGTTCTGAAAGGCTTACGCCCCAATGCCTCCCTCAAGCCTCAAGCCTCACCTTACAAGGCATAAATGTCTCACTCTCGCTTTTCCTATGAAAACATTGCTGCTGGGCGTACATGTCATGTGTCCAGGTGTCAGAAACACCTGCTTCCATGGACTTTCCATTATCTTAATTGTCTGGTAGCCAAACCAATGCACATGCATATAATTTCAACATAATTTTCTAAATGGAGCAGCTGTAGAGGCAACATACCAGCTCATTTTGGTCCAAATGAATGGGCCTCCCTGCTTTTGTAAGATCTCTCAAAGTTCCCTTCAGATCAACAAAATGATGAGAAGTGGGTAAGAAAATCAAAGAACAAATAAAGTTGTCAAATTGCTTATGTCAGACAAGAACTTAGAGAGCAAAGTTTGAACTCGATCATGCTATATCACTGCCAATGCATCATTGTTTTAACAAGTTTGAGCACCAACTAAGGGCATGCATACATGCATTTTATCATAGATGGTTACTACCCAAAACAGGCACCACCTACCTTGTTAGCCCACATGAGACCACAAGCATTACAAAGAGATCTTGGACCAGCCGGCCCCCGACGCATTGCTGGGGTAGACTTTTCACTAATTCCACAATGATGACATCTACATAAACTTAAAAATTTCAGAAGACCAGAAATGGAAGAAGCAGCATGTCAGCATCAACATGTGTACTATTAAGAACCAGCAATAAAACAGCAGTTATCCTTACAACAAAGTGGGAAAGGAAAGAAAGAATAAATAAATAATAATCCTACTGAAAGTTCAAATGCT
The DNA here is from genome assembly GCA_024362665.1 of Prunus padus. Lineage (NCBI taxonomy): Eukaryota > Viridiplantae > Streptophyta > Magnoliopsida > Rosales > Rosaceae > Prunus > Prunus padus. The sequence goes on along the minus strand of JANFAM010000006.1, from coordinate 10,056,846 downwards.
AACTGAAGAACAGAATTCAAACTCACACAGATTCTGGACAAGAAGTGCCATCACTTGATTCGCAGTTTCCGGAAGCAATTTTAGAATCGTCCTTCAATGATGCAAACTGTCCATTCTTGCGATACATCCTACAAAACAAGTAATAGTATTGAGAGAAAAATAAGTAAATAGTGCTGAATTCAAGGATAACTTCATCTTTTTGTTTCCATTATACATTGCATAAATCAATGTTTGTTGTTAAATGTTGAAAAGTTAAAAATTCGTGGAATGCACACAAAACAAACACATGCATATGTGAATTATGGTAGAAAAACAATTGTATAATCATAAAGTAGGACAAAATCCAAGAATTTCACACTCCCATTTGTCTGGGGTATGTGTGAGTGAGAGGAATGGAGAAAGAACCACAACCACATCCAGTTATTGCATTATTCTGATTACCATTATGGAACGGCAATTCAAGTAGCTTTCAAACTTCTATTTTGACAATAATTACCTCATTGAAACTTGGAAGGAAATACTATAAAAGGTTAAAAGGCGTTTAAATAATTTTTAGTTGCATAAAATTTCACACCCCCAAAACCACCTTACAAGTTGACACAAGTCGATGCACACACACCTTGGTCATCAATCAGTGTTAACCAAGCTGTAAATATCACTGGATGTGGCACTAATACATGGATTATATTTATTGATAAAAGACCAAATACAACCTTAATATGGCAATGAAGGTAGTGGTAACACTCCTAGAACGATTTGTTAATACAAAATTAATTTTACATCTGCAGGTGTGTGTTTGTGTGAAAGATGATATTTTCTCTGATTTCGAAGGTCAATATTTTCTGCTGGAAGGAGTAATCGTTATTATGTTTCATGGGATAGACTCTCTTGCAAAGAAATAATGATTCTGATACATTTACAATGTTGCTTCAAAGTGAACCTTTTCACTACCGAGCTGCCAGAGCACATATAAGCTGTTGGGTACTATTATCTCATGATAAACTGCATCTTCAAATTAGAAACTATAAAGTTCAGAAATTTGAACTGGTCGAACCAAGCTAGGCCACCAAACAGGTAATAAACAGGTAATGCACCGACACAGTGGCAATCACCAAATTCTGTTAACTTCAAAAGTGCAGGTTACTAAACTAAAGCTAAATCACCTCCACAACAAACAAGAACAACCAAATAGCTTCACATGCAGAAAATCCATATAATTTCTTCTTCTTTTTTCCTCACACATAATATCATTTATTTCTCAACCAAACGAGTTGTAGACAGGACCAGTAGGAGGAAAGGCCTGTATTTTATGATCCAATCATTCACCCAGATCTCTGAGAGGCTTTATCACTCAGGGGAAGAAAATCACTGATTGTTGTGTAATGCATGAAAAGAGAAAAGACTACTTCCTAAACCCTTTTTTTCATGAAATACTAGAACATGGGTTCACAGCTGTATTGTTCCAACCATAGTTTTGGAGAACCATTTCTGAGTAAACCACCAGAATATTTCAACAAGGAGCTGCATGCAATCACTATAACATCCAGAGAAATAATCAACACCATGCAATATGACGAAAGTTATCAAGACAGGTTGCATTACCTCTGAGCAACCTCTTTTCGACAAGTGTATCGAATTTTCTTTTCAAAGCATCTCTCTTTCCGTTTTTCACGGAACCTAACAAGAGATGCAGTTCTTCGTGAAAGTTTTGAATTTCGTGAGATGTCACCTATACCCTAGAGTGTAATTTTGAAAAGGCATTAACAATTAGAGAAATATTAACCCCAGTGTGGGGGAAAACAAGAGCAAGTTGATTTATACAGGAATACCCCGCTATTGCTTTCTAGCAGAGATTCAGAACTAGGGAAACTGCTGGATATATCACGCCCCCCCAATAGCAAAAGCACTGCTTGCACCTGTAATTAATATTCCAGAAAATCAGGCATTATTACCCCAAAAGAAACCAAGCAGCAGATTTATACAGGGTGAAGTATAGGCACCAAAGCTTGCACCATGTTTAAACCATTCCTCTGTGCAACTCACATATGAATAGCCAAAAAGAAGAGCGAGTCAATCACTATGCAACTTTCCCATTTTTGTGAGAAAGAAAAATGCAAGTCAATGGCAAATGTATTTTTACAGATCCAATTAACAGTGTGCCTTTGGAAAGAACTTATCTTCTTTTACCAATTATTAGAGTAATTCAGATATGTATGCTATAGTGATTAGAAGACAGAAATGCCATTTTCGACTGTTTTTAAGGTCCCTAAACTTGGGAATGAATTCTCAAGTTTTCCAATCCAACAGAATAAACAAGAACCATATCATCACACCTAAATGATTAAATGGAGCACCTTATTGCGCAATGTAACTTGCACAGAAGAAACAGCCTTTTGGTAATGCTTCCAACAGGTACGTATGAAAACAAGAAAGAAAGGAATTGCTGATAATTTCCAGAACTATAACTTGGACTGATCTAGCTGAAAGGGCTTAAATCTGCTCATTTACTTCCCATAACTGACGGGCAACTAATTTCTATGATACTGGGACACTAGTATTAAACTATAATTTGAGAATGAACTCAAAAGAGACCAAAATTATTGAATCATCAACGGCTTTCAAACTTGTCTAACCTACCATGGAAAATTCTATTGCTATCCAAGACTAAGTTTTGCACCAGAAGGGAAGTCCTCACAAGCCTGCCTCTAATTAGCTATTGTTGCTAGCTAGTATGTTATTTATTCGACAAACGAGTCCTACAAGCAAATATATACATTCAAGAAAACAGAGAGATTCCTTTTGTTTTTCAATTTATAATACTTGATTTTCCTCATGTTTCCCGGGAACCAAACGGACTCAAAATGAAATTAGCAGAAGACGGAAAGCCAACCTTATCGGGAGTAACCGCGGGAAAAACGTGGACCTCGCCCTCGAAGGCGATGGTGAGCTCACTGGTCCGAGAAGGCAGAGCCGAATTGCAGCGACTCATAGTTACTCCAGAGCTCCTCCGAGCTTGGTCCCCTCCATTCATGGCCGATTTAGCACCACCTCCTTCGCCATAGTCCCCTTCCAGCTCTGCCGGTATATGCACCAGTTGATCTTCCCCCTCGTAAGCCCTCGCTTGCAGTGGCTGAGCGTTCACCATCTCCATTTCTAAAGCATCACTCTTCTTCGCTCAGTTCTTTTTCCTGTAAATTTTCTTACTTTGCCAAAGAGAAATAGATTGAACCCGTTTTGACCAAGATTTGACTCCGAATTTAAACGTTAAGCCCCTAGATAAACGTGTTTAGAAAGTCATAATCACTATGACGCAAAAATGGAAAAAAGAATAAAAACATTTATTTTCTAACTCTATAGATCCGACTCAATTTAGCAGTAGGAGCGGGCACAGTCCAGATTGTATTGGTTTTACTCTAAAATTAATCTTCGAATCGATTTCAATAAAATTGTTTGGTTCAGTTTCATTCCGCCAGTTTGGACATAAGCCCAATTCTTTTTTCTTTTGCATTATCTCCTCTTTGTTAGTCCATTTGCAACACAAATTTTCATTTTCTAGCGTATCATACTATTCCTAAAATTCAACATGCTATAAGAAAGATCCACAAATTGACTCCCTAAACCACCTCCTGACAAATTTTAGCGATGGAATTGGAAAAATGCAACTCCAACCACGCCCCTATCCACCTCCTAAAATAGTGAGACTTCTACGAGTTCCTAAATCGATGAGAGAAAAGACTTCAGCGTTCCCTATAATTTAACGCTACTTTATTTAATGAGTATTTCAAACCTTTAATTAATACTAACTATTTTTTATATTATTTTTTAATAGAGATGGACTAATTAAAAAGAGTTATAGCATTTATGACTCCCTAAACTAGAGAACAGGATTGGAGTTTAAATTTTATAGAGAGCTCCTAAAATAACTTTTACAAGTTTTTAGCTAAAATTTAACTAAAAAATAGAGAGCATGATTGTAGATGCTCTAAAACTTCAATGTTCAATAACTAATAGAAGTACACTTCAAATTCAACATCCTTATTTAATTATTATTCAATGAGAGGACTACAAAATAAAATGAATTAAAAACAAAAATACAAGTAGACGGGTCTAGTTCGGTTTAGGCCATTTTGCGAAAGCTCCAAACCAAACCATTATAATCATGTTCAATTTTAAAACTATTTGACTTTTTTCTTGATCAAAACCAAATCAAACCGGCCAATATGATTGAATTGGGAGAACTCTGGAAAAAAAAAACATTCAGCACTTTCTTCGCATAGAACTTGCTCCTATAGTAGCAATATAGACAACGTGGCTTCACGAAGTATTTGCAATTGGTATCCTACATTTCTCCTTGCTAAGCATAACATGAGCTTTTGATGAAAAATAATCAATCCCACCTCCACAACAGCCATCCCCACCACCAACACTATCACAACCACCAACCCCACCTTCATCACCACCACCACCTTCACCTCCATCTCTTTCACCACCACTACCACCACATGATTAGCACATAACACTTTCAACATCAAGTCTATTTTAGTCATTATTCATAGTTACAATAGTTTTATATTAAAATTTACCAAACGATTTTGACACTTTTTTGTACTAACAGCACTTTAAAAATATTGTTTACCAAATATGAAGTTGCTTTACTTTACTGCTCATTATTTTCAAAGCACAGCAGAAGCAACTTTTAAAAAGTGACTGCAATCCCAAACTGGGACTTAACCCCCGCTTTTCTGGTCTGGCGGTACGAATTTCACAATAATCAGGGTGCATTTATTATCACCATAACCTTTCTTGATTATATTGTAGACAAGGAAAGAACTGGCAATAGTATTGCAGCCATATTCAACATGGATGATAGAATGCAAATGCTACAATGACATGAGGTTCTAAATTTGGTCCTCAGACTACAATCACATAAAATAATAGGGTTTCAAATCTATTAGTTTATAGCTCCAAGTCCCTAAAGCATATGTACACTCGATAACGTACTTGAATCTATTTGACATCCCTTTGTAATACAGCAAATGGCAAACAACCAGGCTGCACGGGACTTCATATTTTCCTGTCCACAGTCATGGCTGAGTTGTCACCATTAGTGGAAGGGGCGACGTTGGCACCCATGGTTATAGCAACTGAGTCTTTAGCTTCGCCATCACCCTGTGATAAAAACCCATGCGGAAAATGCCAGATATAAGAAAAATCACAAGATTTTTTAAATTTTTTTTTCGGGGTGCCTGAGGTGGTTTACCTGTTCAATTCCCTTCGCAGAAGGATCCTGCATACCTATATTTGAAACCTTGGGACCACCTGTTAGAACTCCCTGCAAAAAGTTGAGCATACATTAAGAGATGACTGAGAATCACCGGCAATCACTTCCTACAACATTTCAGTATCCACCACCAACAAAGCTAACTCCAATAATATAGTAATTTTCTTTTGCTAGATATCTAACCTGGTTTATTGCCAAAATGTCAATAAGGGCGACGCATTCAGACGTAATTTCATCTAATCAATGATCCTTATTCACCGTCTACCAACACAGCATGCTAGATTGCCTGACAGATATATATTCTCTAATAAAGTTCTTCTTAAGTACTGTTTTCTCAGATACAAACAACTGAGATGCAAAGTGGATCGGATGGTCTTAGACTAATGATTGAGAAACATATGCTGATTCAAAAACCTTGTCAGACATTCTATATAAAAAGTTTCTCTAGTCACACATCGCCCAGGGCAACAACCTGGTAATTATATTGACCTGTATAAGTGTTTAGACACACAACCTTATGTTGAGAATTCAAATTCCGCATTGGGCACTATAAGCCTTACATCTCAGTACGTGTTGGCTCAATCTGGCCAAACGTTAGGGGCATGTTGAAAACATAAAGTCCCACATCAGTCATTCTAAGCCCTCCATCTCAATATATACAATTCTCTGTCTCTCCAATTGGTTTTGGGCTGGATGCTGCAACTTTAACTAGTGAAGTACTCTAATAAGACATCTACCATGCTCTAAACCAGGGAATGGAAATTCAATGAAAAAAATAACAATGACAATGACAGAGTAAGTAAAAATAACAATGACAGAGTAGGTAAAAAATTGTGCGTATCCTACTGAACGTTTGGATTTTCATCCAACAGTTAAACCATGAATGTTGTATTCTTGTGTGTAAAGACTCCTATATACATATGTGTGTGTGTGTGTATTATATGTGTATTCATACATCCACAAAAAGGAGTAAGCAAAGAAAAATAAAAATAAAAATATCGCATTGAAGTGTTCTAGTCATAACTGTGGAAGAAGATCTATAGAATAAGAATTGGTTACTTAGTTCAATTAAGAACTTCTAGACAAAAGAGTTATTCTCTGTTAAGGTCCTCAACAAGGCAGGTGGTAGATTATATATAAATGACTGAAATACATTACGATGCACTGATCCATTGTACATTTAGAAGTGAAATAAGAGGGTTGAAGAGAAATTGAAAAGCTTACAATTAAATCCTCAAAACCTCTCAAAACACTTGTTATATGGAGGGAAAGTAAAATAAAAGAATGCAGAAACGGAGATCATGGAAATGTATATGTATATATATACATGTGCATACACAGACAGTTATGAAAATGCAAACAGTTCTTTTAGATATCCATCAATACCCAAAAGGGAGTTAATGCATAAATTAAATTACTTATAATCTCTCAAACCTTGTTAGCCCACTTGAGCCCACATGCATTGCATAGAGTCCTTGGACCTGCTGGCCCACGACGCATCATTGGAGTTGATTTTGAGCTTATCCCACAGTGCATGCACCTGAAAAGACATTATGCATAAATTTTCAGAATGCAGAGAATATAATGGCCATGGGAAACAGAAAAAAGTTGTTTTCATTCTCATGGGAAACGTTTTCATAAAAACAACACATATTATTATTTCAAATTGTACTACCAGACACGTTTTCATTGTTTTTGTTTTCTGAAGATGTTTTCTAATTAATCTACCAGACGCATTTTCATTTCCTGAAAATGCAAATTCATTTTCTTGTTTTCATTCTCTGAAAATATTCTAAGAAAACATTCTCCGAAAACGTTACCGAACGGGCCCTAAGTATTTTTCTCTTGAAATAACAAATACACAATTAGAGTACAAAACCTGTATAAAAACAGGTCAACGTCAATGCAACATGATTGTAGAGTGCAACATAAGCATAATCACTTTAAAGAATCAATCCTATGTCCTATGAAAAATCTAATGGTCCTAAATATAAGTAACGATACATGAAGATGGACTCACGAAGTTTCCTGCATGCTCTCATCTTGTCCAGAGCCCTGTGTTGCACCAGATGAAGCAGGGCCCCCATCATCAGAACTAGCCTTGGATGATGTAAACTGACCCTTCTTACGCTGCATTCTGAAATACATACGCACAATATATTAAAAGATGGCTAGAAGGAAAAGGATTATGGAATAACAAAAAAGTCAAGGCAGGAAGAAAAAGAAAAAGAAAAGGCTGAGGAGTTAAAAGTGATCTTCCATTATTGTTATAAAAAAAACTATGTCTTTCAGGAGTTTCAGTGTGCTGAGAAAGACTTTTCTAAATGATATACCTTTACATTTCATTCTAAGAAAGGCCTGTTATCATATCCTACTATGAGTAGGGTTGTACTCTGTTTAGGCCCTATCTAGAGTGACGATTTAGGCATCTCTTTCCCCATTATTCTCAATATGGTATCACAGCATTTATTCTGAGAGCTAGCTCCTTAAAGAAAAACTATTCCTTGTTTGGTCCATTGCACTTCACTTTGGGCTTTGGTTTCTTCTGAATTCTGGGAATCAGCGTCTTTCATTATCTTTGCAAATTCAAGGGCTGTACATAATGAAGTTTTTAAGAATATTTCTTTTTATCCTTAGTTGATAGCAATTTCCAGTTTTGGTTGTATTAACATGTACAACATTTATTCAAATGAATTTAATAGGAGACATGCATACATCAATATGTACAGCACATATTTTGCTATGGAAAATAGCTTACTATATTTATAATAATATGTAATGCTTAATGATGGGGATACCAATATCATGATTAAACTAAGATTAATCATCTGATTTACAAATTATATCAATTCACATTCTCCAATATACTTTGTCTCAGAAACAAAAAAAAACAACAGCCTTATCAGAAACTGTATACTTGAATAAGGAATCATGAAAAGGATGCTAAACAACATTATAAATCAGGATATGCTTTTACAAAAGTGGCATAGAGTCTTTGTCAGAGAATGATAGAGAACTTTCAACTGAAAGGCCAAGGAAAATGAATAAACAAGTAGATAATCTTGTAGTACCTAAGTGCAACTTCTTTTCGCACAGTGTAACGGATTTTCTTATCAAAACAACGTTCTTTTCTTTTCTCACGAAACCGACTTAAAGATGCAGCTCTTTGCGGTTGAATTGGCTTTACAGGTAAGTCATTCATACCCTGTAAGAGATGTCATTATCGCAACAAAGTGAACAAAAATAACACCAACTGAAAGACTACTAATTCCAATAAACTTTTGCATGATTTATACATAAATATATATATATATAAGTACACACTTGCTGGTTAAGAGGAACCGGCCCCATCGAAGGAATGCCAGAAGGGATTTCATATCCGCCCAAAAGTAGTAGTACGGCCTGCACCTGTGAAAAACAACCACATATGCTCAAGTCTCTCATACAACCCCTCTCATTAACACCTAAAGACTTTAATTCATAAGATAGGTTGCCCATATGCATAAACAATAAATAAAAAATTCTATTATGATGTTCAGCAAACATTGAACCACTCAAAGAACTTACTTTAACCGCATGATTCCCACAAACTAATAAAAACCCATTTTTCTCAAAGAAAAGCAAGTAATTTAAGGTCTAGCCAAGAACAAAACAAGAACCCATCAGACTAAACACCACTATAGCAAAGAAAACAAAGCAGAAATCACCAGTACAGAATGAACCAAAAGTACAAAAACAGTTACACTCAAATTGAGCACCACCCAGAAGCGAAAGAACTTTACCTTATCAGGAGAAACTTCGTCGAAGACGTAAACCTCGCCCTGAAACGACAGCGTAAGCTGATCAGAGACACCGTTTGTGGCCGCCGCCGGAGGGTATTCTGAGCTGGTAAGGTACAGTGGATTGGGAGGAATGGCGCTACTATCTTCGAAGCGTATGTGAGGGTTGTCTATGGACTCTTCAACGTCGTCTTCTTGTTCCTCAACTTGGTTACTCTGCGGGGCTCCTCCTGAGCCATACATTGAGTTCTGGTGATTGGATTCTGACATTTCTAATAGTACATTTACAGCTCCAAGCCACCAAAAATTTCACAAACAATGAAAAGCCCCACAACCAAATAGAAAAAGGGAATTTTTAGCTGAAATTGAAAAACTAAACCCTAGAATTGAAACAAAAAGGAATACCCACAACCCCACCCCCAATTCAAAAGGGTATCATCAGAGACAAAAAAATTATTGAAAAACCGGGCACTTAATTGGGAATTACAAACCCTAATTTTGGTTGTAGAGAAAGAAAAAGTAGTCTGAGAGCAAAGAGTGAGGACCGTGAATTTGGGAATTCAATCTGCGTTGGGAGGCAAAGAGAAGGTGGTGCGAGAGGAGTTAGAGGTTGAGGATGACTGGGTTGGGAAATCGACCCTACAAGATTTTCATATTTACAGGATATGCCACTCAATTACTGAGTTGGCCACTTGCATGGCAAAGGTGAAGGGCAGACAAAAGCTGTTAATTTACAGGATATGCCACTTAATTTACAGGATATGCCACTTAATTTACAGGGCAAAAAACTTTCATATTTACAGGATATGCCAATTATTATTTACTTTAAATTAATTTTATTTTTTATACTTAAACGATTAATTTGGATAAGATATTTGAATAATATTTTTGGTTGTCACGTGTTAATATTTATTATAAAATTCACATATCATAATTCGGATAAGATTTTCAGTTGCCACGTATCCATATTTATTATAAAATTCACATCTCAGATTTTAGATAAGATTTTTGGTTGCCACGTGTCCATATTTATTATAAATTTCACATCTCAGATTTCGGATAAGATTTTCAATTGCTACAATTACTCTACGTGTCATCTCTATCTTTTAAATTCCTTTATAAACTACAACCTCAACTCACAGCAATCATCCATATCCTCTCTATCATTGTATTTCTCATGTTTTACAAAACACATTTTACTTTCAATGTCTTACACGAGGAGGTTGTTGGAGAGGTCCATGGTTTCCTGATCTTTCTTGTCCATGTCTTGTTTGTATGCATACTCCTTTTCTCATGCAAATACTTCATCTCTTGCCTTGTCAGCCTCATCTCTTTTCATGTCTCTCTCAATTCTTAGTGTCTCATTGATAGCAATTTGTTCCAAAATTTTTGCACAATCATTGTTCGAAGTGCTCCCTCTCTTGGCCTTTGCCGCCTTTCTCCCAATAGGCCCCAGTTCCCTTTGAATTAGTGAGTTTTGATTCATCGGGAAGTCCAACGGCAAATCCAATTCCGGTGAATTGTGGAGCAGCATCTCATTCAACATAACGATCGGACTTGTGGGAATAATTTTGAATCTCGAACAATTCTTCACAAACAACCGGAGCTTTCTCGAGCTTGTGCGTCGCCGTGAGTGGCTGGGCTCGATAGAAATTCCCCAAACTTGATTGCGTGACGATGGCCGTCATTTCTAGGTTGGTCCTGTGCCTTGGTGTCGCCGGATGGCGCCGTTTCAAACTCCTGTCGCCATCGCCATTTTCTGCAGAGGGAGGAGTCGCGAGAAAGAGAGAGAGAGAGAGTGTGTGACGCGCGCATGGGACCCAACCAGGTTTTATTGTTTTTTTTAACAAATTTCAAAATGACTTTTACGTCCTTTTAGTTTTCAGATGTTTTCTCCCTCGTTACAACTCGGAATTGAGCGTGCCTTTCTACGGACTCGTATCGACGAGCTCAACGTAACGGTGCTGCTTATTTCCCCAAAATCCTTCCGAAACAAAAAGTCAACCTTGAATCACTAAGAAATCCTAAGGGTAAAGTCATCCTTTCACTTTAGAATTTCAAATTTTAAATTAAATTTCGAGACGAGATGTTACAAAGTACCCCCTAAAATCCTTACAAAACGCTCCAGTGGACTAATTCATTAACCCAAAATTAAAAAAAAGGCGAGAAGAGATGAGGAGGAGGAGGGGCAATGATGCTTCTTCCTCCTTCCCTTGTTTGGAGTTTTTCTTTAGACTCACAGAAGGAAAGAGCGGCTAGGGTTTTTACACCCAATTTTAACCATTCAAATGGCTGGGCATGTTTACAATTTTGAACTAGTTTCCAAAATTTTCTTAAAAAATCTGAAATATATAAGTTTCTAAATTTTCAAAAAATTCCGAGTTTTTTTGGAAGAGAATTTTCATTCCGAATTTTTTTGGATTGGAATTAGAATCCCCTAATTCCGATCCAGTTCATCTGAAAATGAACCATAGCGTATAGACAAGAAATATTCTCACATTTTCTCCAGATTACATTTTATTCTAACTAATTAGTCATTGATGTGGTTCTCCAAAGAAAAAAAAAAGGAAACATCCCTGATATGGGTTTCCCTCTTCCATTTTAATATGGCGGGATTAGCGAAAAACAAAAGAAAACCCCCCGCTTCTTTTCGAGAAATTTTCTAGGGTGTTTTTCTTCCTCAGGTTTTAGATAGAGGCATTTCGCAGTAAATCTGTTTTGGGTAAGCCCATCATCTCTGCTTCTCTACCTTTGGTTTTGTTTTCTGCAATTAATTGGCAACAATGCAAGATTTGGAATTCCATTGACTAATGAGAAAGTTGCAAACTTTCAGACTTTTGTTCTTAGTTTTTTTGTTTTCTTTTAAACACTGTAATCGCCATATAGTTCTGTTAACCAATAGGACAGACAAAAGGGTTAGTGGGAGAAATAGAGAGCCTTTTCTTTATGTTTATGATTCTTACAAAGTTCTTAAGTCTTTAATATTGAAACCCAAAAATAATTTGGTACGTTTCTCCTTGAAATCCATCAAAGAGACCCAAAAATCCACGTAAACATTAACACAATTATATACATATTAGAGATAATATAAAGTGGTGAAATGGTAGTAGACTCGTAGTGTTGGTTATGTTAGAGTCATACACATATTATTTACATAATTTTGTTTTCATGTCCTTCATCTTTGCAGGTGTGAGGTGCTCTTACCAAAACAAAGAAAAATCTTAGTGTCATGGAGCACAAGCATAAGTTATTGGCTACTGCAAGTTCTCAAGCTCAAGTTGCTTGTCCTGAGAGTGTGATAGACAGGTTTAGTAATACTCCAGATGAAGTTGCTCATCAAACTCTTTCATTTTTCGATTTTAAAAACTCATTCAAGTAAGCAGCCTGTCCAAAAGATTCAGAGGGCTTTCTATCTCATCCTCGTCATTGGATTTTTGGTCATTGTATTCAGACAAGCAGGAGCAATTAAACATACTGAATTCTTTCGATAGGTTCTTGGTTCATCGTGGGGATAATAAGCTACAGAACTTTCGTATACGTTTGGATCTATGTTCGAACTTCTGTGATGAGATGTTCAGAGCGATCACATGGATCCACATTGCAGCAAGGTGTACTGTTGAAGTGCTTGATCTTCAGTTACATATACTTAAAATAGATATGGATATGTTGGAATTGCCATCTTGCATCTTTCTTTGTGGATCTTTGAGGTCTCTATTGGTGAGCGCGTATACAAGACTTAAAGTGCCCTCCTTTTCTGGTTCCACTAATCTCCAACACTTAAAGCTTGAGTAGTGTTAGAATAGATGAGGGGTTCTCCAAATGGATCGCAAGTTCCTGTAAATGCATTAAACAATTGCAGCTTCTTAATGTTAGAATAGAAAATATCACCTTTGAAAGCTCATCTTTGGAATCATTTAGGTTTGTATCTCATTATAGTCACCTCTACCATCTTAACATCTCAGGTGAGAAACTTGAAGATATACATATAGAGTGGGGTTTTTGAACGTGGCACCAGATCACTGAATATTTTTGCTCCAAATCTCAAATATTTGAAATGGGTTGGGAATTTATTGAAGCACCAAAATCTTAGGAAACTAATGTGTTTGGAAAAGGCGGGAATTTTTTGGAGCTCAAGGTAGATGCCAATGACATTGACAATGCAATTGAGTTTCTTTGCAGTATATGTAGGGCTAAGGTTCTTTCTCTAAGTGAAGACGCCACTAAGGTAAAAATGCTACCCTGCATACATATATTCCCTTTTGGCAAAACCAAGACATTTTGCATTATGCATTTATGTAGATCAAATTTGTTTTATTGTTTATTGTCCTTTCAAAAAAAAATTTGTTTTATTGTTTCTCTTCTCTCCCTCACCGCTCTCATCTCAAACCATAAATCTTACTCAAATTTAAGAAGCAATTGATTTGACAAATGAATGTAATTGATGATTATGTATGTTTCTGGAAGTATATTGCTTTTAGCTCAACTATGTTTCTGTATTCTCTCATAGGGTGTTTGGGTAGTCTCATAGGGTGTTTGGGAATCCTGGATCTAGGGGCGGACGGATTAAGGGACAAGAGGGGTCGCTTGACCCCATGAACTGGCCGGAAAAATGGCTATGGATAGCCTCGTGGAGGTCTCGAGCACCCATGGCGAGCGTAAAGACGACCCCAAGAGATGCACGCAAGGTGCTCGATGAAAGGCCACAACGAGGAGGGAGGGAGCTGCCTACCAACGCAATCGTGGACTGTCCCTCCTCTCGCTTGGTGATGATGGGAAGGCTCTTGTTGCTCTTGATATCTCTCGTATCTTTACTCTCTGCTCATCTCCACCGTCGCTCTACCAACCAAGCGGAAGGTTACCATCGCCTATGGCGGGTGCGCCTGCTCAAGATCGCTCTGTTTGGCCGACCGCATTTTGGAGAGGCGGAGTCCACCGATTGGGGCCCACTCCAGGACGTGAACTCTAACAGGTCATGTCCTCTGTACTCGATGATGAAAACCCGGTGAGTTTATCAAAGATTGTTCCCTTTTTATAATTAAAATTGAACCTGAACTTTTGACCACATTTAGTTGCTTCCGTAGAAGTTTCAACCATTGAATGTTCTAGTAACCACGTTTGATAGCTTTGGAAGAAACCCAAAAGACTGATATTTGACTTCTCTCACTAGCTATCATATTAAATTAATGCATTTTGTTAATAAGATTTTTGGGCTTCCTACAATGTGACAAGGCTTTGTCTTCAATCACGCACCCTTCTTAGGAGGTGCTTCGTCTGTCTTGTTCGCCGATTTAGAATCGATAACGTACTTTTGGATCCTACCAATATAGAGGTCATTTGGCAGTTCCTCCATACCATTTAATAAAAAATCATTAGGTTAAGTTGAGATTAGTCAATTTGCAAAAGGCTGGCTGTTACTGTTGGTCTTAGACATCTTTATAGAGTTGAATTTGATGTTATATACAATGTTATGACCACAACTGTCATCAATTGTTGCGATGAATATAAGAGCTTGGTGTCTTTTTTTTTTTTTTTTTTTTTTTTCTAATTTTATGCTTCCTTTACACATAGAAAGGGGGAAAGTTTAAAATGATATCTATACACAAATATATGTTCATTTTTCACATTTCTGGTTGTTTTGAAGCTAATAAGAGATCGAAATTCTTATTTCGTCTAGCCCTGTATACTTGTTTGTTTCAAGGTAAGATGGAAACAAAAGTATTGAACTTTTATTTTTGTTTGTATTGAAAACGAAGTTATAATGCAACGTTTTCAAAATATGAAAACTTATCGTGGACAATTATTGTAGCTTGTATTGTTATTTTGACAGAATTATGAATAAAAGAACTATGTTCATGTTTTTAGTGTTATTTTCGGATGAATTTTTTTGAGACTTTTACACTATGACCCTACGAGGTCACCATCCTGCGTCCGCCACTGCCTGGATCCACCACTGATTACAATTTGCAATGCAATTTATGCTTTAGGTGACATAAGTGTATAAGGCGATTTCCAATCAAGGTATAGACCAGATTTAGCCCCAAAAAGTGCAAAATCCATATCCAGTTATGGGCTAAAAAAATTTCAGGCCAAATTTCAAAGGCCATATAGTCCTTTAGACCTTCTTGCAGGCTACACATGGCCTGCCTTTTAGCCTAGGCCAAATTTTTTTGTGGACCCAGCACATGTGCTACCCAATTAGAGGATGAATCAGGTGTGTGTGTGAGCAGGAGAGGACTTCATGCAATTGAAAACCAACATGTCGATTGATTACCGTTGAGATCCAAGAGCTCCAATTAAATGCGCTAACGTCAGCACCTTAACTTTTTTTTTTCTTTTTTAAGTTTGTGAATGTTTTAAACTTGGTTTTTTCTTTATAAAAAAATTATAAAAAACTTGTTTAGCAACATTTGGAAAGTCAAACAACATTTTCAACACATAGCCGTTGGGCTTTTTTTTTAATTAAAATTTTTTTTCACTCATTTCATACATATTTTATCATATTCTCTACTTATTCATAACTTTGCACACTTATTTTTGTAAAGAACCTAAATAGTAGTTTAATTAATTTAAACAATACATAGTAGTTGATTGTATGAGTGTTAATATCATAATTTTTCCAAAATAATAAAATATGTAGGACCTTCAAATAAAACCGTGCATGGCAGGAGATGGAAAAATTTAGCTTTGCACTATTCTTTAAAATAATAATATTTTGAAAGACTAAACTATAGCCCATGACTTGAGATAACCTAATGTATTATCCCAAACAAAAGAACTTCTCTCATATATGAAATTGAATTCAGATAATATATTTCTATCTATATTATTAGGTTTTTTCTGGGGTCAGGAAGTAAACTTTTGTTTTTTCAAATGTTCACCTACTTTCTTCACACTCGCGTTGATTAAAAATTTTGTTCCATTACTTTAAAAAAAAATTATTTATATATATATTTCTGATTCCTTTTCAATAATCATTTCTAGGATCCCGAGCCTCTGTATTTAGGTCTCATGCATTTACCCGCATTTCATTAAATTTAGACCACTCAAACAATCTAACCACTTAACACATGACACATCATAAAACTTCAAATCATGTTTTTTTCTTTTTCCCAAACTCACGTTAACATCTTAAGGAATTTTAATGGGCTTCCTCCTCCTCTCGCGATCGAGTTTCATAGAACATTTTTTTAACTCCTTTCTTCTTGGTTTGAGAGCGTTCTTTGTGGTTTCAATTGCTCCCATAACAAAAATTGATATAGATATATGTCGAAATATATTATTAACATAGGTTCACAGTTCAGTTGGTCATTAGAGATTTGATCTGTTGTGGGTTTCCAGGAATATACAACTTTGGGGACTCAAACTCTTATACAAGGGCAATCTTAGCAGCCATATCTGAGGTTCTGCCTCCAAATGGTGAAAGCTTCTTTGGACATCATTTGAGCGCTTTTTTGATGGTCATTTGGAACTGAAGTCTGATTCAGAAATTTCTTAAATATAGACAATTGGAATTGCAGTTTTTATTCAAGACGACATGCTAAATTGGACGCTATTAGGAAGCAAGGCAATTGAAACCACAACGTTCAAACTAGGAAAAAAGAAAAGAGAGCACGCTGGAAACTCGATCGCGAGAGGAGGAAGCCCGTTAAAATCCCTCAACGACGTTAACGTGAGTTTTGGGGAAAAAAACTTGATTTAATGTTTGATGATGTATCATTTGTTAAGTGGTTAGATTGTTTGAGTGACTTAGATTTAACGAAATGCGGGTCAATGCACGAGACCTAAATGCAGAGGCTCATGATTCTCATTTCTATCTATTGTAGACTTTGCTTCTTCTTCTTCATTTTTTTCTTGTTAAGAGTAGGCTTTTAAATAATGTTATATATGTTTGAGCAAAATTCTGCATGGGGAATATTCGCGTAGATTCTTTGACCCTCAAACTTCCTTCTATTTCCTCTCCCTCGATCTATGTGAAAAAGACCAGAGTAAATAGACCACACCTGTGGGGTGTTAGTCAAAGGCCCTCTGATGCCTAAGTCAATTAATTGGATCTTGAGAAAGATACAACAAAGTAACAAAAAGGATGGAGGTCTTCTCTCACAGGGAGACCCGGATGGCTAGAGCCGTGTGTATTTTGGCCGGAGCCGTGTGAAGGAGAGAGAGTGGCGTGAGGAGAGAGAGGTTTTTTGGCTAGGGTTTTAGGGTTAAAACCAATTACCTTGCTTGTGTTGTGTAGCCATATATATATAGTAGGGCAGGCAATGGGTCGGGTCGTGTCGGGATTATATAAGTGTCAAGTTCGGGTTAATCCGTTATGACCCGTTTAATAATCGTGCGGGTTTTGGGTTGATCCATTTATTTTCCATGCGGATTTCGGGTCATATCGGGTTGACTCGCTAAGTGATAGCAAATAAAATAAAATAAAAATTCTAAATTTTGATAATTTAATCAAGTAATTACATTTTTTTTCATATAAAATAGTTATTTCATTTTACCTCTCTCTATGTATAAAGATTGAGAAAGAGAAAATTAAAAATTAAAAAAATGATGAAAATGAAGAAGAAACGAAGAAAATAATTATTGCATTTTGAACAACGCCATCAAATTTTTTTTTTTAGTGGGAGAAATCAAAGAGAGAAAATGAGATTGATGATTATGATATAAGAGCTTAAGAGAAAAAAAGAAGTAGACATTAGCATATTTTTGTTTTGTTTTGTTGATTGGACATGCGCTAAAATAGTTATGCATGTAATTTTTTGAATATAAATATCAAATAATATACATGTGAAATTCTAGTTCTTTGAAAAATAGTTTGTAAAGACATTATAAATATCAAATGTTGTAGCATATAATCACAAAGAAATCAGCAGCATGGTGGATAAGGTGCAAAAGGATGGAAGTGGCAAGGTTCAAAACCCCTTGTGTGTGCGTTGAAGCCTCAATTTTCTTTAATTTTTTCGCGGGTTGGCGGGTTGTACACGGGTCGACACGACCCATGACACGACCAGTTTAATAAACGGGTTAAACAGGTATTTTAGCGGGTTGACGGGTTGACCCGAAAATGACTCGCTTATTAATCGTATGGGTTCGTGTCGTGTTTTTTCCATGCGGGTTTCGAGTCGAAAATTGCCACCCCTATTATATAGTACTCTTGTCTTCTAGGGTATTTTAATTATAAATAATTCATATAAGGAAGGGAATTATTCTTTCCCTTAAATGGAGAGATTGAGTCAATTAGGGATTTTAATAAGAATCAAATCCCTAATTGATGATGACATCTCTATTTTTTTGTCTAAATAATTGGCCAATTAAATGGAGCACAATTATTGACCTATGAGATATTCTTGTTGTCCACGTGGCGCCTCATGATTGGTTGCCGAAATATTTGTTCCACAATATATATAAGGAATTTATTTGTATTATTAAGTATGTCCTTCTCTTTTCTCTATTTTCGGTATCTTGATTGTGGGCAAAGCAGTTGCTGATTCCTTTTTCAATAATCTATTATCTATAGGTTGGGGGTTAAGAGTAGACTTTTGGTTTTGGAATGTTCACCAACTTGCTTCAAGCTCACGTCAATTACAAAACATTCCACGAAAAGATTAATGATCATAAAAATACAAAAATAAAAGATCAAGTAATGGAACACACCATTTTAATTTATTTTGTGGGAGCAAATAATTACACGCCAATAAGCTCAGACCACATGTACAAAAAGTTGCTATTCATACCTAATTTCCCCTACCAAAAGAGGCGCGAAGATCAGCAGAGAAGGATGACAACATGGTCTCCTAGCTAGCAGAGGTCGATTCCTTTGCCAAAGTTGATAAGAGTGTAAGCTCCGCTTGGGCTCACATGCGCTATAGATAAGCCCAATAAGGCCTATCAAACTCCTTAGGCCTCGCCACGCTAGTAAGCCCAAACATGGGTTAATCGCCCACTTAAGCAGATTGCTTATTCTAATAATAAGTGATTTTTTAAAAATTTTGGGAAGCCCAACCCGTTTGGTAATCTATGAGAAAATCACTTATTGTTAAAAATTGATGTGAGAGAAAGCTATATGGAAAGGTAATGAGGTGCTTTCATTTTCTCGATTATTCAGAATCGGGCCAAAGAGGCATTGGGTTTAATGATTTTGCGGAATTATTTTCTGATTATGAGAGAATTAGTACCAACAACATTTTTAACAAAAAGTTTACCAAACGCTAAACCGCTTTCTCTCACATTTCTCTCACAAAGAAATCGACGATTATTTTCACAAAGACAAAGAATGCCAACGGCCCTTAGGCTTCACAAGGAAAGTCCAAAATGGATTAATCCTTGGGCAACATGCCTCCAAAAGGGCTCAACATTGATCCCCAAGATCTTCCTAGTTATTGCAGAAATAATCTAAGAGATCATGCCCACACATTTTGGGCAAGTATTTCACACGTCCCAAGTAAACGACTAATTGATTAGACGTGTGATATAACAGCCAAGAGGGCCCCCAATTAAAGCCAGCCATAGCCTCCTACGACGATAAGTCAGCCCACCAACGAGCCATATAAGAACCCAACCTCAACCATAAGAAGGAGGTAACGTTCTACTGATCTGAAAACCCTAATTCTTGCTATTGGAACTGATTTTGGCATCAGAGGCTCTTTGGCTCACACCGCATCGGTGTGCTCAAAGACTCATGATTCTCTGCTTTTCTCTTGAATTTCAAGGGTAAAGAAGTCTTTTTTAACGACCAACGAAATCATTCGCAACAATTTTCTAAGTGAAAAAGCCATGTTAAATTTAATCTCACCCATTGAAAATGGGCTTTTTCAGGGAGACGTTTACCAAACAAATCATAGAAGCACTTGTGAGGAGGTCATTTTGTCTTAAGGAGATAGAACCAAGTTCTAGACTTGATCATATGTAAAGTGTTTTTACTTAGAATTTGTGTATATAATTTGTGTGTATTTTATTTCAAAAATTTTGTGAATCTTAATTACCTTTTTTAATCAACATATTTTAACCCACGAGGTTCCTTATCAAAAATATATATAAAAACCCCACGGGTTTATATGTGCTTGTGTGAAGACCTCTAGCATGCTCATCACAACTAGGGTTCGTCGGCCTAGTTCGAAATTTTTGGGTTAGGGTTGGGCTCAAGCCAGGCCTTACGGGCTTTTTAAATTTTTTGAGCTAGGCCGAGGTTTCAAATGGCGTGGCTCGGGCCTGGCCTAAACAAGCCTAAACGAGCTGGATTTTTTTTTATAAAAATTAAAAAAATTCTAAGTCTTTTAAATCTTTTTGTTACACATTTTTTTGTCAAAAGTGATGGATAAATAGTCTTCTCTTAAACAATAGTATAGATTACTACATAACTTAAGAAAATAAAAACATAATAGCCAAACTCTTTTAATAAACCTAGACCAATAGCCAATTTATTTTAAAAATATTATACCTAAAAATGAATCTTATGAAAATGTGTTACTTCTATCCCAAACTAGAATTGACATCATGAAAACGAAAACAATTTGCGCCATTAGATTAATAAAACTAAAATAAACTTTCAAATTCTAACAAGGGCACTAAAAGATGATGTATGCATTGCTTGTTTGTTACAAAATTTTAGACAACATTAAAATTGATAACATGTGTGAACAAAATAAAAAGTTTACTAGTTTATCATACATATTACATTATTTTGATTAAGGGCCAGTTTGGCATATCTTGTCTTTGTGAAAATAGTCATCATATTTGTGAGAGAAATCAGGTGAGAGAAAGCATGGCGTTTGGTAAACTTTTTGTTTAAAGTGTTGTTGGTACTAATTCCCGCATAATCAGATAATAATTCATGCATAATCATTAAACCCAATGCCTCTTGAAATTGATTTATGCATAATCGAAAACGAAAGCACCTCATTACCTCGCTTTCCCATATAGCTTTCTCTCACAAGAATTTTTAATAATAAGTGATTTTCTCATAGTTTACCAAACGGGCTAGGCTTCCCAAAATTTTTAAAAAATCACTTATCACCTCAAATAAGCAATGCCAAACTGCACTAAGTATAAAATGAGGTTATGGAGTGCATCAATTGAATCTTTTTTTTTAAAGGGCATAGACGGGCGGGCCTAGGCTTGGCTGGGCCAAGGATTTCAAATCCTAAGCCCAAATCCTACCCAACCTTAAAGTGGGCCAGGTCGAACTTTAACCCATCGGACCTCGGACTACCCACTTCAACTTGCAGGCCAAATGATGATCCCTAATCTCAACTATAGAGGGGTTTTGTATTGTTGAAAAATGTTCTATTTTGAACAATACAAGGTTTATATATATTTTATATTTTAAAATATAAGTAATAGTCAAATTACAAGGGGATAGGGCTTTCTCACACACACTACCAAGGTGTCATGAGGTTCGAATTTCGGACCACTAATGTGTAAGTCAAGACCATTTTCCACTGGGCTAGACCCATTGGCTAAACAATATCGGACTATAGTGACTAATTTCTGTCGGATAGTATTAATTTGTTCCGGAGAGTACTGACTATTTATCTATAATATTATAAGGCATTTGGTGCTGTTCCGGATAACATTGGATCAGACTATTTTTTTACAAAAAATTCTTTGATAATTTAAGTGGAAATTGAAATTCAAATGGCACGAATTTTTGGGTAAGATTCATATGACAAGATTTGTTTTTCAATTGTTTTTGCCAAGATTTGTTTTTCATATAACCCATTATCATAATTATAGTATCTCATAAAAGCAGGCAATAAGAGAATCAACAGCCAGCAGTAGCAACACGAAAAGAGGCTACTAGAAAACAAACCAACAAAGCACCAAAAGTAGAAAAAAAAATAGCAAGAAAAACACAGCCGCATCTATTGTTCTAATCATTGACTTGGGATGATAATTTGATTATTGAGTTGGATACATGGAGAATATGAAATACATAAACAAAAAACGAAAGAAAAACTCAGCAGCATGCATTGAGTTGGATACACAATCCATGATGATAATTTGATTATTTGATTATCGAGTTGGATACACAACCGCATGTATTGTTCCAATAGAGCAAGAAAAAATGTCAAAAAGGAAAAACTCATAACCTAATTTCCACAAAATTTAATAAAAGAGGAAATATATAAAGAAAGAGAAGATGAAGACAGAAGAAGAGAGAAAAAGCATATTAGAGAGAGAGAGAGAGAGAGATGGATACCTGGAGAAGAGTGAATAGAATAACCTTGGAGAATATAAAAGAGAATGACCCTAGGGAGAAGAAAATGAAAATAGCGTCGTTGAATTTTTCACGTGAACATGTGCGTTCTTTTTTCCTAGTTGTATAATTAAGCATGTATTATCTAAACCGGGGTGTATAAGTTGTATTAGTTAGTCAGGTAAGAAGAGTATTAAAAGCCCAACATGTTTAAAATAGTCAGGTAATTAAATTATACAAGTTGACACCAAACACTTGACATTGACTATTTACTCATATCCATAAAATCTAATACAGTGTACCAAACGAGCAAGTTTTGAACAACCATTCTTTAAAGGACGGTATGTCGTTTTCCCAGTAGTGTATTTTCTCAAAAAGAGAATACTAGGCGACCGTTTAATTTTGTAGGTGGAAGTAGGGGTGGGTATCGGAACCGCAAAATCGAACCAAACTAAACCGAAAAAAATCGTGTTGACCAAAAAAGTCAAAATCGAATCAAAAATCGAACCGGACCAGTTTGGACCGGTTCGGTTCGATTTTTCACCTCAAGGAACATGTCCAATCCAAATTATTTATATATATTTTTAATATTATATATATTTATATTCTTTATTTTATATATATTTAACATGTGTATAATTTTTATTTTTTAACAAAATTATTTAAATTCAATGCTAATATTTTAATCTTAAAACTAATATTTTTCCAAGTCACTTCAAAACATCTCTCTTTGTATGAAATTGGATAATTTATTAATTTTCAAGCCCAACAAATAAAATTTTAGTTGAATTTTGTATTTAAAAATATTTTTTTATAAATAAATAAATAAAAATATTTTTTTATAAAAATAAGAATCCCATTCAAAACCGGACCGAAACCGGTGAGAACCGAATCAGCCTATTTCAAAAAAATTTCACTAAAATCGAATCGAACCGAACCAATTAAAGGGGACAATTTCGGCTCAATTTGAGGTGAGAACCTGACCGTGCCCACCCCTAAGTGGAAGCGTTAAGAGCAACTCCACCGTTGGGGGTTGCCATGGCAAGGGGAGGGGGGAGCTAGGGGCTACTATTCACGTGAATAGTATCCCCTTGCAAATAGTAATATGCATTTCCACCGTTCTGCTGCTAACTACTATTCATTTTTTTATTTTTTATTTTTACATGGGATTAATTTTAGTTGTATGTACACGATTAATAATAATAAAATTGATAGGTATGTATTAAAAAATATTTCTGAATTTTTGGATTTTTCAGATTTTTTCAGATTTTTAAATATTTTTTATGTCGCTGACGTCAAAAAATAACGCTGTCGTCAGCTTGCTACAGCAAGCCAGGCAAGACTTGCCGAGGCCCAACCCAGTCTGCTGGGCTCCACAGCTTGCCCGGGCAAACTATTGCCGCTGGAAATGCATTTTGGCCTCAGGCCCATGGGACCCATCCCCCTGCCCAGGCTATACCGCTGGAGTTGCTCTAAGAGACGACATGTCTTTTGTTTGATTTTCTTCTTAAATCCGTTTATTATCCAGGAGCAAGACCAAGAGTGCAAGGCTGCAGGCAGACCTACTACACCACCAGCGAATGGCCATGGCTGTTCAAGTGGCAGGCCTCTGGCTGCCCACCTCTTCCACAGCCCACACTCACTTTCTTCATTGCAGAAGCAATCTCAAACCACCATCTTCTACAGCTCTCTCTGCTACAGCTTCTGTCTCATCCCCACCTCCCACTATCCAGGCAATAATCACACCTATCCTTTGCAGTTTCCATTTTCATTCAAAATTATGTTTAACCCACAAAAGGGTTATGTTGTTTTGATAGATTCTTGTAATTCTAATTTGTTCTGGGAATTGCTTACTTTGAATTGAATGGGTTGATATGTGTAAGAAACGTTTCGCAGATTGTTGGTGGTGGGAGAAGTCCCAGTTGGTACGAAAATGGAAATGGAAATATCGATGGTTTCCAAGGAGAGGATGATGATTGGTGTGATTTGGATACTGAACTTTATCACTGGACCAAGCAACTGCGTCCTGTTCAGGTACCCATAATTCAATTATTCAGAAAAAATTCGCAGAGTTGTAGTTTTTCTAATGCAATATGCTTATATGGTTTCTGCTAAATTGGATAGTGGTACCCTGGTCATATTGCTAAAACGGAAAAGGAACTCAAAAACCAACTCAAGTTGATGGATGTAGTGATAGAGGTTCGAGATGCAAGAATTCCTATGTCAACTAGTCATCCACAGGTCAGAGCTCTTTCATGAAGTTATGGTTGGGGCTCTTTCATTTCCTGGGTTGATAAATGTTATGCTTATAACCATGAGCTGTTATTGAAAACGATGCACTTTTCACTCCAGGATTTGGAAGTGAAAATGGACGCTATTTGTGTTAACTTTAATCTGGTTTTCTTATGAACAGATGGATTTATGGCTTGGTAATAGGAAAAGAGTTTTGGTGTTGAATAGAGAAGACATGATATCCACGGCAGACCGGAATGCTTGGGCCACTTATTTTGCAAGGGAGGGAACGAAGGTTGTCTTTTCCAATGGCAAACTTGGAATGGTACCCACCCATATAAGAGATCCTCTTTCTGCTTTCCCTAACTTAAAATGTCACAGCAGAATATGATTACTTTAACGTGGCAAGTACAGGGTGCCATGAAGCTAGGCCGGTTAGCTAGAGCATTAGCAGCAGATGTGAATGTCAAACGCAGAGCCAAAGGACTTCTCCCACGTGCGGTTGGTTCCTTATCCGTTTTTTCTCGATTTAGTTTTGAAATTTCAATTTTACAAACTTACAACCATTAGGAACTAGGGTAATGTTCTGTCTTGCTTAGTGTTGCAAACTGTAAATGAGGACCATATATTCATATATGATTTTATCGTATAAATGATCTTGATTGAAAATCTCATGACTTTAGTTGTCACAGTTTGAGGTATGAGTATTTATTTTAGGAAGTAATCGAATTTTATGGATTTTTTCTGTAGCATGTTGTAGAGGTTTTAGGTGTACTTTGGAAGCCAAACTATGCCCTAGAAGAATAATTTTTATGTTATATAAATGAAGTAAATGGAGAACTATAATGTTAATGTAATCCAAAGAATATAATGCAGCTATCAAATGATGCTTCATTTAAGAGTTATGATGTTTGATAAAAATTCCTTTATACAAACAGGTACGAGCTGGTATAGTTGGATATCCAAATGTTGGGAAATCATCTTTGATTAACCGTTTGCTGAAGCGACGAATGTGTGCAGCAGCTCCAAGACCTGGAGTTACAAGAGAATTGAAGTATAAATTTCTTCTCCCATTACTTCGATATTCATTTAAGATGTAATTGGGACTGGGGATAAATGACTTTTGCTGGAAGTTAAAATCCTCTAATTTTCATTAGATTTCGAAATTTGTTAAAAGAGAATTGTTGAAATATGTTGTAAATTTGAATTGTAATCACTTTTCAAGTGCCTTAGAAATATGATAGATTGTGGAAATTTTGAAGCTTGCCATATATTGACACAAACAATACAATGTCTCCTTGTTATATGCGACATCAATGTAATTTTTCCTTATATGTATCTTCTTGTGCCTGTGGAAGGTGGGTTCATTTTGGGAAAGATCTTGAATTGCTAGACTCTCCTGGTATTCTCCCAATGCGGATTAGTGATCAGACAGCAGCAATAAAGCTTGCTATTTGTGATGACATTGGAGAGAGATCCTATGGTGTTGCTGATATTGCTGCAGTTCTTGTCCAGATGCTAACGAGGCTTCCATCAGTAGGTATGTATCACATTTCTTTGTCAACTCAATCTACTATCTGAATGCCTAACGGTACTTGTCAATGTTGTCATTACCTTGGAAATTCCTGTTAAATGATCACACCCTGTACAAGGGGAATGCAGTATTACTCAAGTCTACATTCCATTCCTTGTACCACTTTTGTTAGGATCACAAAAATCTGTTAGTTTATGGGGACTTTTGACAACCTCTAATCTCTCTCTTTTTCTTTCTCTAATCATTCTCAATTTCTCAGGTGTAAAGGCTCTTAACAGCCGCTACAAGATGGATGTGGATGGTCACTGTGGTAAAACGTATGGATCATCTTGGTGCCAATTGAGTTTCTATTCTGAATCTATGGTTTCATTCGGCTTAAGAATATTTTCCTCTCATGATTCTGACAACCAAGTATATATATAAATGATCCTATATAATACCACCAAGAGTCTGTAATCTGGGGCTAAGGAATATTTTTGAAGCATGAAAAGTAGTCCTTTTGAATTGTTCTAATCTCTGCTAGTTCTGTAAATTGTAGATTTGTTCAGAAGCTTGCAGTTCACATGTTTAATGGGGATAGTCATCAAGCAGCATTTCGAGTGTTGTCGGATTTTCGGAAAGGGAAGTTTGGTTGGATTGCACTGGAGAGGCCTCCCAGATAGTACTATTGGAACTTGCTGGTAGGCCAGGAGCAGTCAAGCTTTCTGTCAGCTTCTATAAATATCAAAAGAATTCCAATTGCCGACCGATACACAAATTTAGAATCTTCATGGAGTATCAAAATCTTGGCAAGAGAAGGTGTCAGTGTCCTGAAGGAAATTAATGAAGCTTCACGATGGAGTAATAACGTTGATTGTGGAGACAGGGCGTGAAAACTTTTATAGCCAAAGCTGGGAGAGGATCATATGGGCAATGGTGGATTGCTTTATTAAGGTGTAACATGTCTTTTTAACACTAGGATTCACAGAATATCAAGTTTTTGTAAATTAGATCTCAACAAGAGTTCTCTATGTGTATATCATCTCTGGTGTCTGTCCAAAGAGCCCTTACTTTGACGACGTTGACATCCATGTGTATTTTCCTGGAAAACAGTTCCATACGTGCACTGATTCCTGTGAAAATCGAGTTTTTAAAAGTGATAATTTTGTCAAAGATTTTGATTTCTATGCTGATATTCTAGTTTAGGTTGTATGTTTCTTTGCCTTTTCATTCCTGATCTATTTTTGCTCGTTGGGTACTTTTTGCCATTTTATAATCAGGTCATTGGAATACCATAAAGCGCAACGTTGTAAACTAAGAATGAGTAGTGGTTTGCAAAGTTACCAAAATGTGGAAAACTCTGCACACACACACACACACTCTTATCTTACCCAATGCTCCTTTTGCAGATTCCCTTAGACCCAAAAAGAGGTAAATATATGAGCCTACATTTTCATTGTCAAGTGCCAAAGTTGCCATATTCAAGCTGCAAAGTAAAACATTGATTAACAAAAATAAACTAGTGAGCTAGCATGCCTCTGTATTTTGTAATCCTAATCCAATACATGATAGATGCTCTGAAATTTTTCTGAACAGTTCAATAATGTGGTAATCCTAAGCATTTTCCTTTTCCCCTTGGAAGCATCAACCTTGATGTCTATGGTGTCAAGACCCCTAGGAAGATCATGATTGGAGTAGATGATCCACTTCCAATCCTGTGCTTTGGGCGAAAGGCCGTCATTCAGAGGAATCAACTCCCGCAAAGCCTCATTTATTAGTTGTTTGAGTAGAGGTAGGGCGGACCAAGACAAGTAGGTGTCATCGTTATTAGAAATGTGATACAATAATGTGATCTTCAAAGCACTTTCTTTGTGAAAATAAAACACACACTGTTCAACCTAGAGAGGAAAAGGTGTTGAGCTAGGCACACAGAACAGTGTTCTAGCCTTTCCTCTTTTTCTGAATTGGGCCGCTGATAGTGTGATCTGGCTTTCATGACTTAGTCAAGAAGCCCTGATCTGATTCAGTATGTTGTTTGCGTAAGCGTGCCACTGCTGGGGCTTGGCTTAGCCCAACATAAAGAGATTTGTTAGTTGTGAAGATGGATTCTTTGAGTGTTTGCGCTTTAATTTGACTTCTAATCAAGCAATTGTGATATGAATAAGGGAACTGGCTCAGATTAGTTCTTTTCTATGCCTTATAATGGTTAAGGACTTTATAATTCTATCTTGTGCATTGGTCTGATATTAAACCATGAAATCAAACCCAAATCGGGCTAGAATTACCCTTGTCGGACTAGGCAGTTCTCAAATCGGGCTGAAGTTACTTGTCATTTGTTGGCTTGTTCTAAGTCCGATGGAGATAGGAAAGTGCATACAGAAAGATAAATGAAGACAGAAAATGAAAATTAAGTGGGAAACATGACTTTGGGTTGAAGATTTCTCTATTCAACTTATTGTCGATGTTTATCTCACGACAGATGACTGTTTTGGACTGAAGAATTCTCTGTTAAGCCTATTGCAATCATGATTTTAAATAACTTAAACAACAAGAAACAAACTTAAAATGAAGATTTCTCCATTCAGTTTATTGCAGTTATAACTTAAAAGTAAATGATAGTATGTGAAAAGGTAATTTAAAGTACTGGGGCAGATAAATAAGCAAGGCCTAGCAACTAGGAATCGATACCAAGGGTTGGCAGAGCAACAAACTAAAAAGATAACAATAAGGAGTTGTCAATTGGTTATCTTGGTGCAAGAGAGTTGTTTTAAGTTCATAAGAGATCAAGTGCTAATCGAGTTTGAAGTGATTTTCTGAGAAGAAAAGTTGATTTTAGTTTTTTCTTTGTTGATGACTTCTCCATCGATTTATAGAGTTTCTTATCCTTCGAGCTGGCATGTAACTAGCAAGATTTTGGAAAAGAACTGCTGGTTATTGAGCTGTAAGCAGAGATATGGACTTGAGCGCTTCGACCTGTGGTTCAAATCGCATTTAATGCGATTACTTCGTTGCCTGAGGGCGGTTGCTTCGTTGCCTGAGGTTTTCCAGTTGTCGAAGTCATGACCTGGTTCTCCGTTTGAAGCTTCGCGTCTATATTCGAGCAATAGTTTGTTTAAAAGATTAATCAACGTCTTTTTCGAAAGTCAACTAAAAAAGGTCAATCAAGCCGATATTGATATTGGGCTTGAGCTTTTGTATAATTCTAACTAAGGCCCAACCTCTTCAGATATTAATAAAAAAGAAATTTTGTAGAAATATCACATGAACTTATACATCAGTTTTAATTTGTCACTTTAAAGAAAAATTTAAGCGAAATGTCCCCTTAAGTTTTCAAAATCTATGATTTATCACCTGACTTTAACACCATCCAATATTCCATCCATTTTGAATGGTATGTTAGACTTTACAATATGTAAACCCTCTTTTTTATATCACATTTCTACTTGTTAAAGGACTCACACAGTTGTAAACCCTCATTTCTACATATTGGGAAAGACTAAAATACCCTTCAAAATGGATGAAAAATTAGATAATGTTAAAGTCAGGTGACAAATCATGAATTTAAAAAACTTAAGGTGACATTTCGCTTAAATTTTTCTTTAAGGTGACAAATTGAAACTGATGTATAAGTTCAGGTGACATTTCTACAAATATCCCAATAAAAAATCCATAAATGGACTTTTTCCATTTTTGGTCCAAACACACACACAAATTAGTATTTAATCTAAATTGTTTACAAGCATCTTTAATGCGAAATTCTATAGTGAGGGTGTTAGATATGTGCCCTAGAAGCCATTATAAAATGGAATACTCTATGGATATAATATAATTAATATAAACAAAGGGGCGTGAATGTTACTTTAAGATACATAATGTACACAAAGTAACAATTTCATGGATAAAGATATAAATGGAAAGCAATCTAAAGAAGTTAGATTCACGATACCTTTCCATCATAGGAATATTGTATCCTAAAAGTTTCTGGTCATAGGATTATCAATTGGACAATAGTGAACTGCGAAGACCGGTACACACTATGTCGCTCAATTAAGAGGATGACTAGTCTCAAGTCATTCGTGTAGAGACACCGAGACGGATGTGTAGGTGCTCTATAAAGATGGAGTTCATCAACGCGATTAACTTAAGAATTCTTGTATGGAAGTCTTACTCACTGTGTTAAACAAAGAATTCTAAGTTATGATAATGCAAATTAGTCCTTAGACACGAGACATCACGGTTGTCTTGTGTATGAGTTGTTTGTCTTTGAAAGCATCATGCAGTCATATCAAAAGGTTGTGGCTTAAAGGTATTCCTCAAGATACTCAGTATGTGCACATAGGCATGTGAATATACAAAAAGGATCTCTACTATTAGTAGGAAGAGAGAATACTCTAAAGATATGACTCATTGAATCTTTGGCCCACGAATAACAAATATTGAAAGGTCCAATTGAACGATAATGAGAGTTGAAATTGTTATCTCAAATGTAAAGCTTAGAACCTTATAGTTTGATATACAATCTTGTGGGACATCCTAGATCACATACAGGATGTCAAATCTATTAAAGAAGTTAATAGATGCTTGTTGAGAAACAAGTGAAATGAGTGATAAGAAATCACAAGTGAATTATCAAACAAAGTGACAATTCAACCACTTTTATCAACTCACCACATTTTAGAGCTCCAAGAAGTTGATCAATGGTGTGATACACCAACCATGTAGCAATAGTGAAAGTTAAAAACTAATTTTCTTGATCATAATAAAATCATGAAGTATGAACTTCAATCAAGGAGCCGGATTATTCATAAAAGATGAATAACATCCAAGATAAATTGTATCTTGAAGAAGTATTTTAAAAAATGACTATATTTCAAAAGGAAAAGTAGGAGCCCATTCAAAGTCAAAAGAAGAATCGCCCTCACCTAGTGAGATCGTCTTCAAATAGAAATCTAAAGGAAATGAAAGGTTCATATGCTTATCAATAAGTACGGGTTCATATATAATATGACTAAGGTACTACAAAACAAGTTGTACTTAATACAAGCGTATATTATCTTGCTGTCTCTTGGCCGACCACTTAGAGGAAGGAAAGGCTAGCACCCATTTTCTCCTTTTGGTTCCTTATTTTCTTATTCTCATTCTACCTTGGTGAAGACTCTTTGGGAGGCATAACCTCAATGTGCCTATTTTGAGAACAAAGTGGAGAATCAACACCTAAGGGACCGTTCGCTATACTTGAATACCATTCTTGGATTCAAGATCCGCTCCAATGGTAAGTTCACTTTCTACCTTCTCTTTAATATGTGATATTAGTGTCAATGGTACATGCTTTCATAAACCTATAAAGATTTTGACATAAGATGAGACTAGCATGAATCTATAGCTATTTCCTTGCTTCCGCTTCATTATGTTTGTATATTAAATATGCATGAGTTAAATGATTAGTTTTCTCATAGCTTCATGGGATTTTAGAAAATCCCTACTCATTATTTTCCCTTCAGAGGGTGTCATATATGGATAACATTCGATTTACCTAAGACTTTTACCTTATCCGAAAAATAGATTAAACAATTGGATGCGAATCCCCTACTTGAATTTTCCATACGTAGAAAAATCATCCAAAGGCTAAAAACATGACACCACATAATTTTTGGGGGCATGGTCTTCCTCTGGCGTGTTCTTCTCCTTTTTATTTTGATATTTTCGGGCATAAAAACATGGTTTTTCTTTGTAATTTTCCTTCTTCTCATAAATAAAAAATGACACCACATAATTTTGCTTTGGCGGGTCCTTTGTCATCCTATCTTCTGACTTCGCTTCACATTCTCTTTTTTGCTAAAGTTTCCTTTTTTCCAAACCCAACATAACACATATAAGGCTCTACTTCTCGGGGAAGACATTGGAGAAGTGAAGCCATGAATGTAGAAGAAGAGGTCGGGCGTCTGAAAGAAGAAATCCAAAGGCTTGGCAAGGTCCAAGACGATGGTTCTTACAAGGTAACCTCACAGAAAAACACTCTTGCCGAGTCTGTTTTGTTTATTTTGGCGATAATGTTAGACAACTTCCTTTCTTTTTTCTCAGTGTTGATATGTAATGCTGCTTTAGGTTTCGACCCAGATTGAGAAATACAAGTATAAAGGCTTTGGTAATTACTGTGATTTTTATCTGGATCTAAAATTCGTTGGACCATGTCAATTGGGGATCTGTAATCTTTTGGTTGACTTTTGGATGTTTTTATAGAGGGAGATCTGCCCATTTGTGTTATTGGAGTCTGTTCAGTTTTTCTTCTTTTCAATTTTCTGATTTTGTGGTGAATCTAGGCTAAGTAACTGATCATAACAACAAAGTTCATCAATCAAATCAATACTTCTGCTCATTCAGTTTTGCTTGACCTGATTGATTGATTTTTTGGGTTTTTGATCAGATTGCCTTGTTAATTACACATTGTTCATTAAGAGGTTCTTTGAGATTCATCTCAAGATGTTTGGCTCTTGTGTTGGAGTTTGTGGATGGCTTTTCCACTTGATCCTTTTCAGCTGAAGATGGCTTTTCCATTTGCTTTCAATTGAGGACCATTCCATGTAGGAGTGGTTTTACAATTTTTTTTTAATTGTTCTTGGGCTTCCTTTGTGAGGTAAAATACTAGAAACAAAGTCATTCTCACTGAAGTGATTATTTTCTCTGGGACAGGAATGTTGGTATGTGAAACCCTGGTTACTTTTAATATGAGGGTTCAATACAGAGAGGTTCACAATATGATAATTCTATTATAAGTTGAAAAACTGTGACAGATAAGCATATATTAGGTTTTAGACATTGTGATTAGTAGAACATCTAACCAATTGTATTAGAATATTCTCTTTGTTTCTGCATCCCCTGTGTTGTACAAATTTCTTCCCATTTACCACATGAGAGGGACAGAGAGAAAAAGCAACAGACCTGGTCCGGATTAAAGCAAGCAATTATAGCGTATGCATGTTTATCATACTTACAGCTACCTCTGCACTACCAAAGGAGTTAGATATGTTGTTAAATCCTTGCATTATCATGCAGCTCATTCAGAAGTTAATATATCTTCAGGCTTATCTGGTCTGCTGGTGTGTCTTACATCTAGGAACTTAGATAAGGGACCAGTGGAAGAAGATGTACATTAGAATTCTAATTTGGTTCCTCCTACATTTACTTGAGAAACTAGTAGTTATTATTTCAGTCAAGGACCCAAAAGCTTCACTTTGCCCTGCCAAGTGGTGATGTTTTTGTTCAATAGCCTCTTAAAGTATAAAAGACTTGATGGCCTGGTGGGCTACAAAAGTTCAATCAGGCATGTACGTGGTTGTGTGTGCGTGCACATACACACACACGCACACGCACGCGACACCAACAAGGAATTTGGGGAATATGGTTTTCAGTTTTTGATAACATAGAATGTATTCTTTGGTAGCATTCTTAAGGATAGTCTGAGAGATTTCTGATGTGACATTATTTTGGTCTGGTTTTCTCCATGCCTCTGTCCTCGATTTTTAACTATTCTGAACAAACCTTTTCCTCTTGCAATACCTTAGGCTTCAATATTTCTATATCTCATATTTGCTTTCCTACTGCTTATGAAACTTGGTTTATTTTCTGTAGGTCACATTCGGGGTGCTATTTAATGATGATAGATGCGCAAACATATTCGAAGCATTGGTTGGGACGCTAAGAGCAGCAAAGAAGCGGAAATTTCTCACATATGAAGGTGAGCTACTGCTGCAAGGAGTCCATGACAATGTGGAAATCATACTTAAACCAACCCCAGCAGCACCCAAGGCAACTGATGCAGTTGGGACGAGTTAGAAATACTATGCACTTGTTTCGATTTCATGTCCTCTTATATATCATGTTGTGTTGTGTGTGAAAGAGGCTATAAAATCCTTTTGAGACCCATGCTTGGCAGTTGCTCTCATTTACCTTTATTTTATATCAAAGTGTTGGTTTCAATAAGTTGTGATGAACTGAAACCAGAGTAAAACGGCACCAGCAGGTAAACAAGCTTATGTAATTACTTTCCATCTTTGATATATTTCCCTGTTTAAGAGTCGAAATTCAATGCAACAAGATTTCTGCATGTCTTTTTTTCAATTTCATAGTGTGTGATTGATAATGCAACCAGACAAGAGACTTCGGACATCTCTTGAATTATCTTATCTTTTCTAGAGAAGTGGGAACTTGTTTGTCTAGCTTATGTAACCAACTTGATTGTACCAAGTAACTGCTCGTACAAAATGTTTTAGAGTTCACATCACCATCAATTTTTGAATTGAATTTATTTTGCATGCCAAGAGCAAAAACCTATATTCACAACAGCTAACCATGAGCAAGATCCATAATCCAAATCTCATGTGCTCACTCGTTTGTGCTCGGATGAAGGAAATTGAAGCACACATGACTAGGGTTGAATTTTTCGGGGATGAAAGAAATTGAAACACACATGACTAGGGTTGGATATTTTATCCGAAAAATCCGTGTACCGATTAATAATTACTGAACAAATCAATGATTTATTTTGGTGTGGTTTGGTTAAATTATTATTTTTATTAAAAATTTCTCAGTAACAGATTTGAATTGAAAGTAATTATTAAGGGACCGAGTTCCATTCTCTCTAAATCATTGGGAACCCATACTTAACTGAAACTTAAAAATAATTATTAATGTGTTAACATTTAATTAAAGTGATCAGGAGTCGTTAGTGGGTCACGTCACAACAGTTTATCCCCAATAGACTCTGGCCATCTTAGCTTCAATCTGAGCCACCGTCAGTTAAAGATATGCATGTTGATTATGTTAATTTCAATCTCTTTTTTTCTTTCAAAATTTATGCTAGGCCAAAATTCTAGCGTTCTCTTGGCAATCACTTCCTCTTTCTGTCTCTTACATTCTCTGCCTCCCATTTGGTTCAGTTTTGTTGATTATCTTTATTGTTGCTTGATCCTTTGGGCCTTTGGCCACCCTTCAGTTTTTCTTATCTGAACTGAATCAAGCTAGAAAGACGAAATTGAAATGAAGAAAAAATAAGTGAAATGGGAAGAAAATGAAAGGATACAAGAGTAAATTCATTGAAAAAATCTCAATTTAACAAAAGCAATTCTTTATCTTGAAATAAAGTCGCCAAAAAACTGTACCCTAAGATTTTAGACAAGGATGTGAAAATGGTAGCAAGGCTCTGTTGTCAAACGTTTTCCACTTGAAGAATACATGATAAATCAGGGCACAATGACTCTAACACACTATGAAACATATTGGTAACGCCAATGGAACAAAATTTACCTTTCCTAAGCTCGTGATTGGCATATATAGGAACCCTGAATCTTCCTACTTTAGTGTACAATATTTGACAAAAGCAAAAGCCGATGGCCAAGTGACGGCCCAGGAGTCATCTCTTGCAAACGTGTCTTGAGACCAACTATTGGTCATGATGGTCCCGTAAGAATGAATGCATGTAAGAGGCTCTGTGCTGCCTGAGTTTCATCAGGTGTCCCAGATATGACAATAATCCTGTCGGTTGT
The DNA here is from genome assembly GCA_024362665.1 of Prunus padus. Lineage (NCBI taxonomy): Eukaryota > Viridiplantae > Streptophyta > Magnoliopsida > Rosales > Rosaceae > Prunus > Prunus padus. The sequence goes on along the minus strand of JANFAM010000006.1, from coordinate 10,021,307 downwards.
TCCAGGACGGGGCTCATGCACTATGACCTTGGCACCAGAAATCTGATTTAAGGAGGGAAAAAGAGGGAAAGAGGATAAGTTTAAATTGATATACAGACAACCAGACTACATACGTTTGAAACAGTAGCAACTGTGATATCCTCAAAGTGCACGGGGTTCACTACAAAGATACTCCGCTCAAAGGCGTGCAGCAACCCCGCTCTTTAACAGTCCCTTGAGAAATCACTTCATAACAACACAACTGCCCCCTCCCCCAAGAAAAGAGAGAAAACAAGGGAGACGGAGACAAAGACATAGAAAGTGACAGAGAACAAAAACAATTCTTCTCTAGAGATGTAACTGTGTTCTTCTCAGCCACTTCAATTCGCTCCTCTGCAATTTTCTACAATTCTTTCTTGAGAATAATATACTGATCATAAATTTTAGTAGACATGGGCAGCCCTCAAAGTTAATAAGGCCAAAGCGGTAATTTTCAGGTTTGAAATCCAACAAGCAGGAAACTTGATAAAGGGGGCGCTAGCTAGTGCACCATACACAAAGACCACAGTTTGATTAAAATAATATCAAAGAAGCAATACTATGGAAAAATTATGAAACATACCTGTCTTAGACGAGCCAAATTGGAACCATTATCCCCGTACACAGAGCCAATAACATTTTCAGGAACTATGATCTCTACAGTTGTATTTGTCACAATAGCAGATTTGTTTCCGCTGCCAATGCCAAAGGATGGAGTCAAAAATAAATAACAAATGACAAATGCATCCAATTAGGAACTTTGAATACATAATTCCATACCTTTTCAGTTTCAATTTGAAACCAATTAAAGTGGGTATTTTAGTTAAGTGACAAATTGAGGCCTGAGAAAGAATAATAGGACAGAGGTTACCTAGTCTATGGTTACCTTTTATGTGACAGTCAAGGGTATTTCAATTAATTATGAAACAGAGGCTGTGCATGACAATCATCAGTTGCTATCTACTCATGCTTTAACATGGCATCCATTTTATTTTCAGACCCAATTACAGCTTAGCAGCTTAGCCAGATCTCATAATTTTCTAACCTGCCAAGTTCTGTGCCACTTTTTAGAGAAGTCAAACCCCTGCCAGTATCGGTGATGCCCCTTGAAGCTACCATCTGCAATCCGATCAATATATCAACAACAACAAAAAACGAGAGTGAGAGAGAGAGAGAGAGAGAGAGAGAGAGAGAGAGAGAGAGAGAGAGAGAGAGAGAGAGAGAGAGAGCCTTACCTGTGATGCCCATGGCCTTGGTGAGGAGGAAGGATGATCTAAACTATGAGAAAGTCCAAGATGATCCATACTTTGAGTTAGAGTTGTATGTCGACTGGGACCATGATTAACACCAACTGACGATGATGGCTGAAATCCAAAAGGAGTAGGATCCCTTAGTCTCCCATAAGGACTGGTATCGGTTAGCATGGATGAACTGCTCCTTCTTCCAGAATTATTTACTGTGCTGGAGAAAAGGTTATCTCGTAATCTACCAGTAATATTGTACAAAGCATCTTGCACACTTGCAAAATCTCCTGAAATCTGTGGAACAAATTATAACTAAATATAAAGGAAGTTGGCAAGTTCATATCAACTTTAGGTCGCCAAATATACCCAATTTCACTAAATGGGACTAAATGAAATATAATTACAATGCTTTCCTTAAAGAATGTGATAAAACCACACCTGTACAACTTCATCATTCTCTAAGGCACACTTTGGGACCTGGTCACCGCCTATTATTCGTATACCAGTACCAGTTACCTTCCGAATCTCTGAAACTATTACACCCCCTTTTCCCAGCAAACAACCAACTTGGTTTGATGGGACTACAAGCCGTGCAGTAAGAGATGACCCTTTATTTGAGCTTGAGTCTCGCCCTTTTTCAATGCCCGCTTCTACGGACCTTGAGAAAACAAGAACAATACCCTTTTGTGCTGCCGAGTACCGTGATTCAGGACTCTATAGAAGATGAAGCCAACAATAAGAAACTTATTACTAACAAGTATGCCTGTATTGAAGGATATAGAAGAAAGGGGAAAAAAAATAGAATGACAAACCTCCGATGCAGCAACAGTAATTAATCGTTCATCACAGTCAGCCACAGATGGTCCAATACTTATTGCAGCACCTGTCTCATTCTGAAGGGCCCTGACAATGGTACCCCCCTTTCCAATTACACCCCCAACCCTATCATTGGCACAAAGAATCTTGAAAGTAACTTCCTGCTGTACCATTTTTGTTTCAAGTGTGGGGATCCTTTCAGCCTCGATTGATGATGGACGAACTCCTGAAGCATAATTCATGGAGCTGCTTGGCAAAGAGGTAAGCATTGAGTTCCTCTGTGAAAGATGATCTAAACGGAGATCAGGTAAAGTCTCATAAGGAACTGCCTCCAGAGGCCTGCTTCCAGTCATCCATGTCTTGTCAACTGGTGGACAATCTTGAAGACGGCCAGAGACAGCAACAAGTGCTTTCTTTACAGACAAAATATCCCCTTCTATCTGCCACACGATTGAATCATATTCATGGGGAGAAATAAATAAATATTTTTTATTATTACTGACATACAATAAATGGAGGCAAACAGTGAATCAATAGGCCTTAATATAAACACAATACAAGGAATACTTCGTGTTCTATTTTCTGTTACAACAAACCTGAAAGGCAAGTGAAGTCAGAAGTTGAAGCTACAAAAGAATAAATTTTTAAGAACCTCCTGAAAGGGAAAAGGATGACCTTGTATCAGCTACCAAGTTCTTTCCTCCTATTTGGTACCTAATTCGATCCAGTGACTTCTACAATATTCAAAAATTGATATTAATCAACAGGCTTGGGAGGCGGTGAAAATAAAGTCATAAGGCAACCCAACTAGCCCAACTTAGCAGAGTGCTTGGCAGGAGATCAAAGTAATTGCCGAAAACTGTCAACTTAGTATCAATATCTCACAAATATTGTTAGCCATTTCAAGTTCAGAGTTCACTAGGGCTTTTAAAGCCCTACTTTATAATTCATTTTTTGAAAAGCAGTCACCAAAATCCTAATTATATGAAGACATGGTACAGCCTTAGAATCTTCTAAAATTAATCACAAACATATTCTAAAGATCCACTTCCTCATAACTAATCCTGTGCTTGTTACCAGCATTCTATATGATAAAATCAGAGAACAAAGGTGACTACTATCTCATAGGTTCCCAAATAAAGATTATAATTCTAAATATCCATGATCCTGAAATGCCAGTGGCACCACTAAGTCCAAACTGATTTTATATTTATGTGAATGTTTGCCCTCATGAAGATCTCCAAATGAATTTCAGACCAAAATTTGTATTTCCAGAAATTACATTACCTAAACCAAGCTCTTGCTATCACTTTGGAAGAAAACTAGTATTCCACCAAATGGTCTTTCCCTTATCTCAAATAATGTTTAATAAAGTTATATATAAAAATATATATCTCAATAAGATGTGGATGTTCAGCTCAGCCGGTATTCAATAACAGTGATGGTTTCTTTTCAAATGCACAAAGAATTCTACTTCATGTATTCTTTGTATCAAGTACTAATTCAAAACAATCACCGGAAGCAAGCTGCCAGTCTGCCTGAATACAGTTCCTCATTAGCTCTTGAATCATCACCAGTGACATCAACTACTGTTCCTTATATAATCTAATCAAATTTAACTTGAGAATAACCTAAAAGTCCCAAACAACTTAAGTTAGAAAATAATCAAAATTCCCATTTTTTACTGAAAACTAGAAAATAACCTGAAAATCCCAAACAACTTAAGTAACTCAGCATAGCTACAGCCTACCACCCATACTATGCTACTCAAAAGTTTTGGTCCTATTGGCAAAGAAATCAAGCACATTTAATCTACAATCATGCTAAACTACTAATTATACACAAGTAGTTTAAGTTTCCACATAACTCTAAATAGAATTTACTAAATTAGTTTAATAGTCTAAACTTATCCCATCAATTTGGGATTTTGACACAAGCTAAATGGGACAAATTCACTACATCATAAACAAATACCAACAAGTGAATGCAAATGCAGGCCTTTGAAGTAAAACCCAAACTCAAACCAACTAAATACACACACAACTTATCTAATTTACATCCAAAACGTAATTGAAATCTCGAAAAAGCAATGACACAACCTCACCTCGACCATCTCGTCCGTAGAAACTGCACAAGCCGGCAACTTCTCATTCAAGACCCTAATTTTACAACCAGTCTCTTTCCTAATCTTCTCCACCACCTTACCGCCCTTCCCTATCACCGACCCGACCTGTGCTGCCTCCGCCAGAAACCGGCACGAAACCACCCCAACATCCGGCGGAATCGCCCCGGTCTCCGCCGCCACCTCAAGAATCCTCTCGAACACTCTCAGAAGCGCCTCCTGCGCCTTCGAAACCACAATCTCCTCTTCCCCACCACCACCACCAACATTAACATTTTCGAGGCCTGGAGTTCTGAGCCAAATCTTGGAACGGATTGCGCTCGGAGCGACGACCACCACTACCCGGTCCGGCGACTCGACTTGGGCTTCTTCGATTCGGATCTTGGCCCCGGTGGCCTTCTGTAGCTGCTTGATCACGCTACCTGACTTTCCGATGACGCCACCGATGCGCGACGCGTGGCAGAGCATACGGAAGGCCACGTGGCCGGGAGGGACGCTGAGGGGAGGGGGAGGGGGCCTGGATCGCTTGGAGGAGCCGTTTTCGAAGTTGGGGTCGGAAGACATTGTCGATAGGGAACGCTTCGCTGGTAGAGAGAGAAAGGTGCTTCCCATAATACTTTCTCTCACTACAAATATTTTCGCTCTCGCACTCTCTCTCTATATATACATATAGATAGATAGATTCAACCTGGTACGATTTTTCTCTCTCTAGAATCTGAAGATGTATTTATGATTTTCTCTCAATTGGCTCCCCAGGAAGCCGGAGACTTTGGTGTTGAGTTGCAGAAACTGGGGGGTTTTGGGGCTAAAGCTGGGGTGAGGCAGGATAGGGTGCGCACTGCTCATTGGGGAATTCGGTGTGTGCGTTTGCAGGTGACTCAAGGGGTGGCGACGGTCGTGTCGTGTCGTGTCGTGTGGAAGGTGTTAAACAAGAACTCCAATACAAATACGGTACGTTTCATTTAAAATTATATTTTTACCCACTAAAAAAAATTATATTTTTTACTGATAAATAAAATTTCGTTTTTAATTTTTTTTTTCAAAGCAAATTTGAAAAAACTTATAATTAGTTTCTTAGTTTAAAAAGGAAACTAATTGGTGTTTGGACCTAAAATGGAAATAAGCCTATTTATAGATTTTTTTATAAAAAAATCAAAATGAGCCTTAGGCTGTTCGAAATTGGAGAATTAAATACCCATAGATTTAGGCTCAATATCAGGCGGGTCCAATATTTATAACTTTCCAAAATGAAGCCGCTGTTTATATTTTAAAATCGTGTTTATTATTATGAATAAGTCAGATAATGGATGCCCACCATCCAACTTGTGATAAACAACTCATACGATACGTGAATCGAACCCGGTGCCCTTGGGGAGTTAAAGGATTTTCACATTATCGTTAGATGCAGAACAATTAAAGGTGTGCACAAGTATTGCAAATATACTTCAAAGAAAAGTTAAGAAATTAGACAAAGAGGAAAGAGGAAGAGGAAGAGTCAGAGAGAGAAATTAATAGGAATCCACTGAATGATGGAAAATCATAAGGGCAATTATTGTCAGTTGTAGTTTCACAAAGTAAAAACTTTTCTACTCTTATATTATGTGATATTTTCTTATTTAGTCTATTTCACAACATTTTTATTTTTGTAATCAATGATTTGGTAATAATTAGTTGATAATCGACAAATTTCAAATTTTTACGTTAATTCAATTTGGTTTAATCATTTAGGAGGGTGTATTCAATTCAGATTTTAATAGATTGTTTTGAAGCTTAAAAGTATCCAATTAGGATTTTTAAGTAATCAATAAAAATCTGGTGGTATTCAATTAGGATTTTTAAATAATCAATCCAAGTTTGGTAGTATTCAATTAGGACTTTTAAAAGATAAGAAAAAGTACGGTGGTATTAAAAAACTTACCGATTTTGAGGTATTTCGTTAAATGATATATTTTGTGAGACTTTTGAGTGGGTGATATAAATACCAAACCCCATAAAAAATCCCACCTTCCTATGCCTGATTCTCACGCTTTTTGTTTTTGGGAAAGATGAACAAATGAAGATAAACAAGGTACTAATGTCTTTACAACGGCTTGGTTTAACCAGACTCGATCCTTCTGTATTTAGTGGATAGACTCAGATAGCTTTCTTTGTTTTCTTTGCTTTATAGATTTTCGGCTCATAAGGTACTGTACATATTATGCAATATGCGTGCGTTTTTCTCAATAGATTTTCGGCTCGTTTATTTCCTTTGATTTATTTGTCTTTCTTTAGTCAATTTGTGGAATCAATTTGAGTGATTTCAGCTGTCCAGTTTCTTATTTGAATTGATTCAATTAACTTGTCTGTTGTAATATTTATAAATTCAATTAATTCAAGATTTTTCGTTGTTGTAGCTTGTTCCTATGTCAATTCTCAGTTCCAGACCAAGTTCTCAATCCAAAACTTAATAGCTGCATGGTTTTAGTTTAATGACAGTTATGTTTGAATTTTGGGACCGCTATGGTTTTAGCTCTAGAACAAGATGATTTGAAGAAAGCCATACATGACAGAGTAATGATAACTTGAGCTAAGATTGGTGTAACTTCAATTTTCTGTTTCTTTAATGGCTTGGCATCCTTTAACTAATGGATGGAAGATGGCTAACCCGAATCCAATCCACACTTCGGTGAAATTTACTTTGGAGAATACAAGAGAGTCTTACGTGAATTAAAATCACAAGTAAAATCTTGTAATTACAATCTATTAAAATCATAAGAAAAATCATGTAATTACAAATCATGGTGAAATCTATTACATTAAAATCATGTAATTACAATCTATTAAAATCCCAATTGAATACACCCCCTAAAATTATGTAATTACAATCTATTAAAATCTCAATTGAATACATCCCTTAGATTATATATATATATATATATATATATATATATACGTAAATTCTCTTACGGATATCCTGACGTTATTATCGTGCGGACGCAGTGACTATCTTCACTAGCGCTTGCTTTCCCGCCTATTTACACATGCGTTAAATGCGTTACATTAATACATCCGAATAAGAAAATGACTAATATATATATATATATATATATATATATATATATTTATACAAATAATAATCTATTTTAAATTAATCTAAATTACGATTACAATATTAAAACATCGTCTCACTGCTTCAAATATTAATAAAACATTAAAACTTTACTTAAAAAACTTAAATTGATTAATAACTCCAATTAAAAAAATAAATTAAAATCAATAGAAGACTTCACCTCCCATTGCCCAACCAAAACAACAACTACCGCCACCGCCCACCCATTGCCCAACCAAAACAACAACTACCGCCACCGCCCAGCCCATCAACCAAGCCGCCACACCCCTTCTCTTGCCCCAAATTCCATTCTCAATCCAAAAACCGTTCCCTTCCCCTTCCCCTTCTAGGTGGTTAGACTTCTCAATTCACTGTACTTAAATTGCCAAAAGGCACCACATGAATGAATGAACTGTTATATTTAGTTTCTCTCTTCCTCCTTTATTTTCCTGGTACCAGTCTTCCGGTTGTTAAAATAACTAGCAAAGGTGCCCGCACGATGCTGCGGGTTTTAAAACGTATATTGCATAAGGTGATACATAATAAGATAATACCATAACATTTATAGACAGCCTAGGATTGCCAAAAACAGTTAAATCAATTTTTATTTCAATTTTTTATTTTACAGCAAACTGGATCAACTTTTACAATAAATAAAAAAGAAAGGAAGGAAATCAAATCATTGACCTTTACAATTGTTAAAATAGGTCAAGCACAACACCTACGAAATTGTATTCATGAAATAAACATAGGTGCCATACAATAAAATGGTAGTAGAGTAATCTCAAAAGACATTCTTGGACTCTGATTCCTCTGGTAGTGGAAAATTAAACAAAACCAAAACTTGAATATTCTTTTGGGGGGATAAAACTGATGCAGGAAAAAAAATGGAAGAAAGCCACTTACAACCAGGAATAAAATATCGATGATATCGAAAATATCGGTAGAATTCAAAAATACGGAAATTTCGATGGAAATATCGGGATATTATCGATATTTCGATCCAGTATCGTCAAATATTATCGATATTTTGGTTCATGGATATCGAAAATATCGATGGTATCGGAAATATCGGTAGTCCAAAAATACGAAAATTTAGGTAAAATATCGGGATATTATGGATATTTTATTCCTTGCTTACAACAAACTGAATTGGGGTGGGTAATTGGAATTCAAGACCACCCCAAAAGAAAACAGTGTAATGAAAAAAAAAAACAGCAAACTTCGAAATTCCTAAAAATACAAATGAAATGGCCCAATGAAAACACAGAGGAATACTTGTAAACGGTGACTGAACCACTGAAGACAGTCGAGCATGTTATTTCTCCATTTTCCCCATTCATCTGAATTCATAGAGCATCATAAAACAGAAAACTTAAAAAAAAAACACAAAAAGAATAGTCATACTCATACCCCATATGTCAGCCAATTGGATCAAACATGTGATGATCAAAAAACAAATGAAGGCAAACAAAGAATCAAAAGAAGAACAAAAAAAAAAATCAGAACAAAGCAAAGAGATAATAAAGCAACTGAAATCAACGGCCACAACAAAGCCATATCAAGCTGCAACACAAAAATGACACCGTTAATTGCAGCTCAAAACTCTAACTTGCACCCCAAAACCTTCATTTCTGAAAAGGAGGGGAGATATGTGAGAATAAGCTATGCAGGCTTACCTTGAAAGTACCCATGTCTGAGAATTAGAGAAGACGACTATGATCACTGCAAATATCAAACCAAAGAAAAATATCAAAGTATTCCTTGAGAAAAGAAGAAAAGAAACAAAAAAATCAAAACATAATCTGATTCCTAACAGAAAAGAAATGCAAAAGAAGGCATCAATCTAAAACGGAAAGATACAACAACAAAAAACAGCAAGAGAGGAGAAACTAATACATAAATTTTGACCACGCCAATTGCAAAATTTATAGTCTTTTATTCAATTGTTACTGCTATCCAGGCATACCATTCATCAAGGCAAGAGAATACATACCTCAAGTCAAACTCAGAGTCACGACTTGGTGTTGTTTTCTCTATGGTTGGCTTTTCCAGCAACCCACCACCTTTTCCAAGCCTAGTGCTTGATGCTGTCATCAAGATGCTCCAGCTTGACCATTGTTTATGAAAATAATGTTTATACCCTGCCATTTAAATTGCAATAAAAACATTGAAATCAACAAATCCAGCATTGTTTAGTGAGAAAACAAACGACTGTTAAATTTAAAGCACAAAATCTTTATGTGTCTTATTCCTAATACGCAAACAGAAGCTTCAATTATCAAATTTTTCTTAGCCTTTATTTCATTCATTATTTTCCAATTTCCATAAAAATTCACCGCAAAATTTATAGCTTTGAGCCATTATCATGTATATTTTCAGATAACAGATCTCTATAAATAAATAGATTCGACCTGATACAGAACACATAACTTATGGTATAAAGAACTTGAGTAAAATTCAATTTTTTGCTCAAAATTCAAAGAATCCAGAAAGAAATCTAAAAATATATATGCACTTACTAAACCAAATAGCAAGACAAACACCCGAATTCTAAACCAATAATGAATGATAACCAAATGTCTTCCCGCAGAGAAAAACTAAAGTCATTGACAGGAAAATAAAGAAACTTCAAATTTTAGGCAAAATACAACATCTCATTCTCAGCCTAAACATTTTGGTCGAATTTTGTTATCTCATGAGGGTAAAAGTAGAAGCGATATAACTACTTGAAATTTATGACGTAAAATTCACAGATTGCTTCTCTAAAAAAATTCACAGATTGTTTCGTTTGCATGTGTGAAAATACCATTGTGATGTCCCATGAGGCACTGGACAACCTCAATAGCGCCAAAGTCAATGGGCACGCCATCATCCAAGGGAATGGAATCATCTACAGCATTGTCTTCATCTGAATCTACAATAAGATGTAAAGCAAAGAAACAAATAAAAAAAATGAGTAACTTCTTTCAAAAAACAAACAATATAAAACTTATTTATTTCCTATAATTTATCTAACACAGGAATAATTTGTTAATGAAAAAACAAATTCTTTCTTTCTACAATTCAGTTTTCTTCAAACAATCAGCCCATGTATTTTGAACTACTTATCTGATTTAAGCATTCATATGATTAGAGGGAGTAATAGAAAGCTTTAGATGTAACTTTAGCTTTAGGCTTTTCTTTTTTTCCAATGAAACTTTGGCATTGTTCAACTTCAACTAAAAAAAACCAATAAACATGACTATTTACATCAATCGAATGTAGAAACAACAAATATCTCACTGTTGCATTTCTTTGCCTTTTTTCTCTCACATATAACAGTTGAAAAGGTGTGGTCAAAAGACGTCAAAGGCATTGAAGTCAGCATAAGTATATTCAGATTCATTTCAAATGTATTAGCTCTCCAAATCTTGTATTTATGAGAATGTACCACTCACCAGAAAGCATGTCCCAAGCACTATAAGTTGGCTCTGGATCCAAGTTCTTCTAGGAAGGACCTTTTGATGGTTCACTCCAATATTTCCTATAGGTCTGGTGTCCTGCCCTTCTGCCAAATTAGAACAGGGGCCATCTCCATTGCAAGGCCTTAGGTGTCCATCTGTATAAAGTTATCAACTATTTAGCATGCTTATCAAATATCCGGCTATGAATAACCAACCCATGTCTACAACACACACAGAGAGAGAGAGAGAGAGAGAGAGAGAGAGAGAGAGAGAGAGAGAGAGAGAGAGATGTTTCCAGCCTTGTTAAGAACTGCCATGTCTTCTTGTATCACGTCAGAAACTGCAATTGTTTCCGGGAAAATATAAAAAAATAAAATATCCCTGATAAAAAAAAAAAAAAGCTTTACCAAATTGAAAACTGCAAATGAAATTGTAAAACACTTACAGTTCCTCAAATTCATCAAACTATTCCAAGAATTTTGTTCAGAATATGCACATCAAAGTTCGGTTGACATGCTCTAAGTCTTGGAGGAAATAAAGAAACAACTTTGTGAAACTGAGAGCACAAATGCTAATCACAACTCAAAAGGAAAAGGAGTTTTGTGTGGCAATGAACATATTGATACCATGGGTGAGCTTGAACCCAAGAATTCTACAACAACTATACGTGGAGTTAAAAATAAACCTACAGTTGGACGTCCTGTACTCGATTTAGGGATCCACTTGAATGAAAAAGGAGAAGTTCACATCCCAAAACCATAAAATATAAAAAATTAAAATCTTAGCCATAACGAATGGAATCCTCTACCAAATTGAAAACTGCAACTGAACTCATAAAAATCTTAGATTCAAAAAAATTTAAAAATTGTCATTTTTATCAGAAAACTCCCATGTCTTTTTTTTGGGTCTTAGTTTCTCGAAAAGCAAACAGAGGCTAGAATGAGAAGCCTGAGTGAATGTTAAACTGCTAGTAGCTGAAAAAGAATCAAACTGCAAGCCCAAAATCCATAAAAATAATGGTGGTAAAAAAAAAATGAAAACTAATTGAAATAGACTAACATAACGATTAATGTTAAATTAACACAATCTAAGAAACACAATTTTTCAGGAACACAGATATATTTCAAAACTGAAAATTTAGTTACAATGTAGCATGAAAATAATAAAAGTGAGAATTTGAGGATGAATTTTACCTTTGGTACAAAGAGGTCTACAACTCTCTCCCTAATTCTTGCCCCTCTTGAAAGCATTTTTGTTTGTCTTCCCTGCATGCAAGACCTGCAAAGTAGATCATACAAATCTATTAAGGAAGACCATAAAATTGTTTCTGATGACAAATAGCTGAAATCAATAGCATACTTGGAAATTATAATTCAATCACCATGGCTTTGTTGATTTTGATATATGCAATCATGGTATAGGTGTTCACTATGAAAATAAAAACCCAACACTATGGAAAAGGAGAACATGTCATACTTCAAAAGTTGTTATTAAGCAGAAACGTGCAGACAGTCAAAACAGAGTTTTTTCATCCAGACGGAAATAATATAAAAAATCTGTTTGGAAACCAGGAGATCCGATCTCTTGTTCTTAATTAATCTTCTCTTTTCTTTTTGGTTATTAACCTTCAGAATACAATGTAGTAAAGATCAAAACGATGCAACAACTCATGAATGACTAAGAATTAATATCAAATAAAAAGAAAGATCTTACTCTGCTTCTAACCCATCACACACTATTAAATCATTCTGACATTAATTGCAAGACATTCTTAAGGCTAATGCCTGAATGAAGTCATAAGCATGCACACACTATTACAAAATTTGACATCAATTTTCATAACATTCTTAAAGCTAATGCCTCACTAAAGTTATAAGCAAGCCTAAAGGAAAGAATTTGCTCTGTTTCTAACCAATCAAGCACTATTACACCATTCTGACATTAATTGCGCAACATTCGTAAGGCCAAAACATCTACGAATACTTTAGTCTGAAAATGGTTCACTATGGCAGTTGTCTCATTTTGATTATTTTTTAAATTCCTAAACATGCTTTATAGTTGTAGGCCATGTATCTTATTTCTTTCATTACTAAACTTTAAGTCTTATTTTTCTTTTTTCTTACCTCATAGTGATAATATTGGTAATTGCTTACAGTAAGAAATGAAATAAACTGCAAAAAAAAAAAAAAACTGGAAATAGATGTGAAATAATAACCTAAGAACGTACACAAAGTGAGGGGCATGGCTCAGCAGCAGCACCAGATGATGTGGGGGGGATGTTTAACTAAAGCTCCTTCTGTTCAGTTTCCGAAACAAATTCAGCAAGGTTTACTGAAGTTGTTCCAACAACAGGCCCTTGATTCAAACTCTGTATTAGAATTGCAACTCAGTTCTCTGGAAAATGGTATCAAGTTTACCAAAAACGAAATGAGCTATGAGAAAAGACTAAAATGATATTGAAACGGAAATTTGAACACCACTCTAATTCCATATATTTCATTCATGCTAAGGAAATATGTATTGCAAAACACATCTACTTTCAAGCACCAAATCGCATAAAACCTATAACAAAAAAAGCAATTCTGTTAAGGAAGACAGAATATAAGGGCGATGACTGCTTAACCATGTTTACTTGGTATAAAACCCATATCCAATTGACAACACTTTCTTGACATTTGCAACTAACAAAGGAGGCTCAAAATGTAGTTTGCTACCTCTAGGAATCAACAACTAAAAGCTACTGTCATGGCAATGAAGTAACCGAATTTAAATCACAATCTAGGAGTAAAGATCAACGAATTACCTAAAAAGCTCACTGGTAAAACTCAAGAATGCAAATCCTCTTCTTTCTGTTTCTCTAGTATTCAAAAAATGGTAACACTTCCATTTGCACTTTATTCTTCCTAATACCAATGAGCTCATCCTTCGAATCTGAGCTAAACCCAGAACCTAAGCCCACTTTTTAAAAGGGAGAAGTTCAAGAAAATCTCTTGATTTTGAAAATAAATAAATCCAATTCAAGATATCCACCACACAGTCCAGAACAATAAAATAAATAAAAATCAACCACATATACATGCAATTTGTATAGCAAGTTGTTAGATCAAGTATAGCTAATCGGCAGAAACCCAAATAAGAAAAAAGAAAAAAGACAACGAATCAAAACTAAATTCAATGGAGCAGCACATGCATGCCATAGTCTAGTGTACGAATCATCCTTCTCACCTAACACCAAAATTCAAAACATAAGAACAAACCGATGCAAAATTGGACCCACTAAAGTGAAAAGTCCATAAGAATTTTAGAACCCATTTCAGAAGCGAGGCTTGTTACAGGCCACAAATTATATACAGAGAGTTGAAGAAGATCCTAAATGTTCATCATAAAAATTTGATGCAACATGCCTTAAGCTACCTCTGAAAAATCAAAATGCCCACTGTAGAATTCATTTCTGATTCAGTAACCCAAAAAGCTTACCAGAAGCAAACCCTCTGTGGGTTACTTGGATTCTGAGGTATGAAGCAGCCCTTGAAGCCCACAGCAACCTAGAGAAGCCCTTGAATGCGAAAAGAAGAAGGCAAGGAAGTCGTTGGAGGATGGAAACCGAAACTGATGGTGTCGAAAGAGCGATGAAAACTGAAGATATGGATGTCTCAGTCAAACAGTCCAGAAGGGGAAAGAAGGGAAAGAGGTTTTAGAGAAGGGCAAAATCGTAATTTCACTGTTCAGGGGAAAAGACAAAAATAAACAGCTTAGGAACAGTGCTATGAACAGTATTTTTTGATCAGCTTTAGTATATATATAATTTTATTAGTTTTTCTTCCCAACTTATTCTTGACCGTTAGATTAAAACATTGAAATCCAGCCCTTCAAAGTTTACGTATTGATACTTCAAAGCATATTAGAATTATTTTTAGGGCACCTAACGTCATCTTCTTCACAAGTTAGCAGCGTCTTCTTCGCACAACAACAATCTGCAACTGAAGATTCGCAGCAGCTGCAAGCGCAAGTAAGTTTTTTTCTTCATTCTTCCTTCTTCCTTCTTCCTCCTCCTCCTTCTTCTTCTCTTTTGGTTGCCGTCAAAATTACCCCTTGACGTATTGGGACCGTATCGCGAGCGTATCGTCACAATATCGCAAGATCGATGGAGTGTCGGATATGCCGTATGAGTCAAACATGAACAATTTCTGATATCTCATTCTGTAGGTGAAGGACCCGCTAGTCATCTCTCTGCTCCTCCTCCTCCTCCCACTCAAGCAAAGGTGAACGACCATGGTGGTCCAGGCCAAAGATGAAGCCTACCTCGAGGCTGTCATTCCCAAACGCATCGAACTCTTTGAGTCCATCCAGGCAGAACAACGTGCTGCTCGACAGTCTCTCCCCTCTTTCGATCCTATCAGGTAAACCCTAACCCTAAACCCTAAACCCTTTAACGTGCGTACGAAGCAACTCCTAAAGTGAGGATTTTTTAGGATTACATTGTCGGACGGTAAGGTGAAGGAGGGCAAGAAGTGGATAACTTCCCCATTTGAAATTGCAAGTGAGATTTCAAAGAGTTTGGCTTCCAATGCTTTGATTTCTGAGGTCAATGGGGTTCTATGGGACATGAACAGGCCTTTGGAGGGAGATGCTGAGCTGAAGCTCTTCACATTGGACTCATTCGACAACAATGAGGATGTACGCCACACTTTCTGGCATTCTAGCTCCCACATTCTTGGACAGGTAGGTACCAAGAGTTATTACCGAGATTTTTGGTTTGGTTTTGGTTTACTGTATTGATTTGATTTGGATCGGATGCATAACAAGTTTCCATACTGTGCAGGCACTTGAGGTGGAGTATGGATGCAAGCTTTGCATTGGTCCGTGTGCCAGAATTGAAACAAGACACGATATGTGTGCCACTAGCAAAGAGGTTTTTAAATAATCGTACTAGTTGTTAATTTAAATGTAATATTTTATATGTTTTCTGTATATTTTGTCTCCTTTGGTTGACCAATATGTAATGGAATTTTGTTTGCGTATGTGGTTTCCTTCTCGTGTAATGGATAGTTCAAGTTTTGTGATCCGTGTTTTGAGAAGATGTTTTCTTTTATGGTCTTCTAAAATATATTTTGTGGTTTTTGCTATGTGTTTTTGTAGTTTCTCATTTGGTTCCCTTATGGAATGATTGAATTCAATCGCAGGGTTTCTACTATGATGCATTTTATGGAGATTTTGGCTTGAATGATGAACACTTTAAGCAAATCGAATCATGGGCAGAGAAGGCTGTTAAGGTATATATTGTTTGTTTTCGTTTAATAGAATTCATGTAAACTTGTTGTATGGAGGAAACTGTTGCTCCTTGATTGTTTGCAAAATGGTAACAGCTTTCAACATTTTGGCATTTCTTGTTATGAATCCTTGACTGGTTAGTCGTAATATATTTCCCCAGGAAACAACCTTTTGAACGAATTGAAGTATCAAGGGAACAAGCCCTTGAGATGTTTTGTGATAATAAATTCAAGGTAAGGAAAGGTGCTTAGTTTAGTTTCTAATCAATAGAATGATTTTCTTTTTAAAACTACTTCTCATACATGCATTCAAAATTGATTTAAGATTTATTTTTGCTTAGGTTGAAATCATCAATGGTCTTCCAGCGGACAAAACTATAACTGTATATAGATGTGGCCCGTTGGTTGACTTGTGTCGTGGACCACATATACCAAATTCCTCATTTGTCAAAGCATTTAAATGTTTGAAGGTATGTGTTCTATGTGTGTTAGAGCCGTAGTTTGTAAGATTTTCTTTCATCTTGTTATTAATGTATTGAGTGTCTGTATTTAACTCATGAATTTGCAATCCCAGGCTTCTGCAGCCTACTGGAGGGGTAAAAAAGATCTTGAAAGTTTGCAGAGAGTGTATGGAATTTCGTATCCTGATAAAAAACGTTTGCAGGTGACATTATGTTTTTGACATTCCATAACTCTGGTTTTGGTTTTTCTTATCGTCTTTCTTGTATCAGCTCCTATGGCTGTGTTTCTGAGTGTTTGTTAAATTTAAAGTTCCTTGTACAAATTGTTGCACTAATTCCTTTAATTGATATCAAAAGGAAAAGTGTGCATAGCTGTTCCCCTTCCGGATTGGTGGATTTCTGGGTATAAAAAGAAATCAGTGCTAACTCGTAAAAATAACCAAATCCCTTGGTGCGTTGGTACTGAAAATATTTGATGTCATCTGTTAAACATGAACCCCTTTAAAAAAACACACACACACACACGAACCTGACGGCTGTAGTAGTATATATGTCACAGTTAGAAGTGGTGCTGTTCTCTCACGACATTTGATAGAAAGTGGACACCTATCTTCATAGTTATTAGCTGTTGGGGTGTGTTTGTGAGATATGTTAACTGAAAATAAATGGTGCACATTTGCACAAAATACACCAGCTAGGAGAGAAGTATAAACCACGATTTTTTCTTTGAATCAAGTCACAAGTGTTAACCTTACCATGAGCAATCTACGACCTCTGAATTTATGGATTCGAGTTTAAGTTTCATTTTATTAGATTGGAAAGCTGCAATTGTGTAACATGCGGTTAGCGTAGCTTTTGGTTCTTCTGCTGCCTGCTGTTTCCTATAGCCTAGTTTCATGTAATTTTGTTTTGTTGTTTGTTGTCTTTTCTTTTGATCACTTTCCTGGCCCTTGGGCCCTGTGGCTTCCTTGGCCACTTTCCTTTCTTGTTCTCTATTGTCTCTGGCAATAAAGTTCATTTCCCCTAAAAAAATAAATAAATGGTGCTGTTTGAAGTGCAATGGTTTCAAGCAATACAAGTTGGTGTAGTTTTATTAAAGCAATGATGTCGAGGACATGAACTTTTCATACCCTGTTTAACATAAGTTAACATGTAATTTTGTAATGGTCAGATTATTATACTTATTAAATTACTTGATTTTCTTACAAACACATACCTTTTTTCTGCAGGCACATATCCAGAAGCTAGAAGAAGCAAAAAATATGACCACAGAGTGTTGGGTAAAAATCAAGAGCTTTTCTTTTTCGACCCAGTTAGGTATGTATTGAGTTCATATTTCTTAATTTTTTTAAGTGACCAAGAGTGAATGATTTTCATTCGATTATTTCCACTCGTCAATTGCAGCCCGGGAAGTTGCTTCTTCCTCCCTAAAGGGGCTCGGATTTATAATAAATTAATGGAGTTCATAAAGAATCAGTATAGAGAGAGGGGATATGAAGAGGTTGGTAGTCAATGTTCAGTTGTTACATCACCCTATTAATCTTAATTAATATGCTCATTGTTTTCTTTGCTTTGGTAGGTTATATCACCAAACTTGTACAATATGAAACTCTGGGAAACATCTGGTCATGCTGAAAAATACAAAGACAATATGTTTTCGGTGGAGGTTAGTTTTGATATGACTTGATACCATCGCATTTGTTTATGTTGAAGCAACTGTATGCTTAAAAGTAATCTTACTGTGAGGGATCAAGTACTGGGAAGACAGATTGATGGATAAACATAAAAATAAGGTCAATACATAGATTTGAAAATGTTTATTTATTTATTATTAGTTCTGTGTATATGAATGATACAAAATATTGGATAATGTCATGAAGAAGAAGGGAGCACCACTTTAACTATAGGTGTACCCTCACCACCATCCCCAATGCTTGACACGTGTCCATAGGCCTAATCATAGTTAACTTTTGCTTTGTATTTATGGAACCATGGTTATACATATGGACACGTGTCAAACATTGGAGATGGTGGTGAGGGTACACCTATGGTTAAAGTGGTGAGCAAAAATGCACCCGAAGAAGAAGGCTCTGTTGCTCAAACAGTAAAACAATATGGAAATTATAGTATGAAATTCAATGCAGCTGATTGATTGATCATCATCTAATAGTTATGCGGTGTAAATGAACCGGGCTAAGTTTATCTTGATCTTGCATCCTTTTATATGACGAAGTCAAGTTCCATTGCAGATTGAGAAACAGGAGTTTGGATTGAAGCCAATGAACTGCCCAGGGCACTGTGTAATGTTTCAGCATAGGAACCGTTCTTATAGAGGTATTTACTCTTTCTTTCTTGAGTGTTTTATTCACTTGAATTGCTCAATATTTTCTTGACCTTGGGTAAAACTGTGATAGACCATCCTTTGCTGTTAAGGACTTGAACTTGTTACTTATGTGTGCGTTTGATATTTTATATGCAAAGAACTACCTCTACGAATGGCTGATTTTGGGGTGTTACATCGGAATGAGGCCAGTGGTGCACTCACTGGATTAACACGTGTCAGGAGATTCCAGCAGGTATACTTTGTTTATTTTTTGGGTTCCTGGCATTTACTTTAGATGATATATATATTTTTTTGTTGAAAAGAAACGAAATTTTATTGAAACAAAAGCAGATTACAGATATAACAGAAACCGTGGCCTAGAGGGCCACTATAAGCACAGACAAGGAAAAGAACAAAGCCAAAATAGCACTATAAAGCAACTGCCTTCCAATCTAGAAGAATAAGCTGGAAGAAGATCCCCTTAAACTCTGAGGAAGTAGATGCCCAAAGCGATGCCCAAAATGAACTCGATTCCATAACTCATCTAGCCCATCACCTTTGAAATTCTCAAAAATTCTTCTATTTCTCTCCCCCCCACACAACCCAAAATACTGCCATCAAAGCGCAATAACCTGTCTCCACCAAATCTCTCCACCATGATACTTTAGATGATGTTAATGTTGTAGGTTTGTATAGTTAGAGTATTAGTACCAGTTCCCGGCATCATTGACGTTCTTTTTGGTACAGGATGACGCTCATATCTTCTGCAGGGAGTCCCAAGTGAGTTAAACTTACTCACATAGCTCCTAACATTTTACTTTTGTTTTTGTATTTTTGCGGTTTCGTTTTGCTTATAGTACTTTAATGTCTCTGTGTTTCAGGTAAAAGATGAAGTGAGGGGTGTCTTAGAGTTTATCGAGTATACCTATAATATATTTGGATTCACTTTTAAGCTGAAACTTTCAACAGTAAGGTTCTGGATCCCTATGATTGAAGAGCTGAACATCTAGTTTTTCTTTGTACTTTTGGGTAGAAAAGTGTCATTGTTCTTCCTCACAAGTTATCGGCCTAAGCTGGAAGTTTGAATTATATATTAATTTTGTTTATTTTCAAATCTAAAATAGACAACAAATACTTCCAAGGGAATATCTTATCAGTCTTGTTGTAGATTTAGCTTCTATTTTGAGTGTGATGTTTGGATTTGGATTTTGAATTTTATTTGATCATCACATAGTATTGATAGTCTGATTTTACATTTTAACTCATTGGGTATGGGTTACATCTAATTATTTTGGTACTGCATAATGCTATGAGTTATAATTGTGTGTATCTATCTCTCGTCTATGAAGTAGGGAAAATTCATATTTATTCTGCCTCGTACGTTTATGTTGTAGATGCCAGAAAGCCACATGGGAGACTTGGCAACATGGAAGAAGGCTGAGGCTGCTCTTAAAGAAGCTTTAATTGAGTTCGGCAAGCCCTGGGAGGTACTGTTAGTTGATACTCTAATTGCACATAAGCATCTAGCTTGTTCTTCCTTTGGCAGCCAATGATAATAAAATTCACGTGGAAGAAAATTGATCTAAGTTTCATTGTGCACTAGTGTAGTTGCTTGCTTTTTGTTTTTGTTTTTCCTTTTTGGTTACATTGGAAACCTATGGCATCCTAACTGATTCCCCCACCCACCCTTACCACTTGGGCCAACCCCCAAGGCTTCTAGCTTATTTATTTTTTAGCTCAGTGGGTTAAAAACTTGACGAAGCTCAGTCAGTACAGTTTTCATAATTGGCTTAGCTGGAACACTGAGCCAGATGGATTGGATTGGAGTGGCTAACCCAGTTTCTTTTCTACTCATTCACTTGGTGAGGGTAGAATGGTCAAATTCTGTGATTGGTGTTGTTGTTTTGGTTGATTATCTGTACTTTTTAAAAGCACTACAGTAGGGGCCCCTGAATTTCTAGATTGTGTCTGGAGTGTGGTTACATCGCTAGTCATGTTGCGCAGGTGAATGAAGGGGATGGTGCATTTTATGGACCGAAGATAGATATCACTGTATCTGATGCATTGAGCAGAGATCATCAGTTGGCAACATTACAGGTATATGATGATCACTATTTTTCGTTTCACGATCTCTTGACGTTTCATTTTGTTGCTGTTACCATTTTGGAAAAATGCTGTGGTTGTAGCTTGATTTTCAACTTCCCGACCGCTTTAAGCTGTATTACTCAGCAGAGGGTGAAGACGGCAAGATGGAGAGGCCTGTTATGATACACAGAGCTGTTTTAGGTTCTGTTGAGCGTATGCTTGCTGTACTGTTGGAACACTATAAGGGGAAATGGCCCTTCTGGCTTAGTCCACGTCAGGCAATTGTTTGCCCTGTGTCGCACACAGCCCTGCCTTATGCTCTACAGGTTGGTTTTTCTTTCTTTTTTTTATTTTTACTTTTCCCATCTTTGGATCGACTGTTTTGCTTGAGTGTAGCTTGTGTATTGTGTAAGGCTATGAGCCATCAAGTTTTTTTTTATATCAGGTTGTTCATCTTGCGAGCCAATTACCATTTTTCTTCAGTAGCCTCTCTCTTGGTGGCCAACTGCTTGCCAAGCTAGAGTGGCTTACATTGATTTAGTTCTATTTTTGACATTTTTGGTTCTGTCTGAGATACAGTTAGCAAACAACCAATCAAACTGTCTGACATAATATTGTCCGTGGAGAATGAAGATTTAGATCATGGAGTTATGACTAAAGTCTTGCCTCTTTCTCCAGATTTCATCGCCTCTCTATCATATCTACTTTCTTTAAATGTTTTTGAAGTAAAACTTACTTAGTTTTATATTACGTTTCGGTACTGAAGTACAATTTATTCAGATGCACAAATTCACTTGGTAACCGGTGAAGGAAACTGATCCAACCCAACCCTTCTTTGGTTAGATTAGGGTTTTGTTTTGTTTTTGGTATTGCTTGGTTCGTCTTCTGTTGATAATTTAGGAAACCGATGAACTGAAAATATATTTTTAATTATTGATGTTATGAGTTGTACACAATGCTTAATGGAGTACAATATCTTTAAGCTCAAGTCGTAGATAAAAACTGCGTTTGCATTTTTGTAGGTACGGGATCAGATCCATCGAGCTGGTTATTATGTCGATGTTGACACAAGTGATAAAACAATTCAGAAAAAGGTGAGCATTCATAACTTCGGTAAATGCAGGATTTGATTTCAAATTTGTGGTTTGATGCCTTGTGTTTGTTTACTGATAATGCTCTTGTTTTTACAGGTACGACAAGCTCAGATGGCACAGTACAACTACATTTTAGTTGTGGGTGCGGAGGAAGTTCAAAATGGACAGGTCCTATTTTTTTTTCTTCGTAATTTTGTAATTTTTGTTTATGATGCCCCATGGTCCTTTGCTGTAAGTTAAACGATGCCATGAAGTCTTCTAGTGAGAAGTTAATCTCTGATCCATGCTCTTATGGTTTCAGGTTAGCGTAAGGGTTAGAGATAAGGGTGATGTGACAGTAAAGAGCATGGAGAGCCTTCTACAGCACTTCAAGGACCAAGTTGAAGCTTTCCATTAGGATTCCATTCATTTTATTATTTATTTTTGGCGTGATGAACTTGTTGTGCCTACTACCGAGTTTGGTACTTGATACACAAATATCATTTTAACACCTTCCAGCATTATTTCATTTTTTCTTGGGAGTGATGGGTGATTTGATGATCTTTTTTTTTGGTTCCAAAGTGATTTGATGATCTAACACCGATGGATGTTTGTTTAATTAAAATTAAATAAACAATCAAAGTCCTCGTTTGAGTCCTCAAACTTCCGAATGAATCAAAGTAGACTATTCCGTTTCAACCTCCATTAGCAATTGATGATTACCATAACCATTGATCTTCAATTTTATGTTTTTCTTTTTGGTGCTGTTAAACAATCCCTAAAATTAACTGAGTATACCCTATAATATAAGTACACCCTAATTAAATCAAAATGTAAAATTAACTAAGTACACCCTATATAAAATTAACTAAGCGAGAACAACCATCAAGGAACTTGAAATTTTCATCAACCATGACTTCTAATTTTTAGTTTCTTGTTTAATTAATGCACAGGAGTATTGCAAGGACGGGCTCGATCCATGTGTTTTGAATGAACTGGAGGTCTTGAATCAACGAAAACCATTGCTTGCGAGGCCTTTGAACCTTAGCAAAGAGTACACAGGCAAGCACTTAAAATCTCGTTGATGACATCAAAGGAAGCTTTGATGCTTTTACGGGGTTCATTCTCCTCCTCTTATTTCTTTGGTAGGTCAACGATTAGCAATGGAGAGGTTCTGTTCTCCTTTTATTTATTTGGTAGCAATGCGTCATCTCCAACCCGTGTACCATAAAGTTATATGAAGTCATTTAGATGATATTTTTTACTCCGTAGTTATTGATTTGAGGCATGAAATTTCTATTGATTATACAATTATAACCGTTTTGAATGAACGATGATCAACGAGAGAGAAAGGATATTAACTTACTTGAACACATTCTGATTTTTGATTTGTGAAAGTATCATCATCGAATGAAGACCTAAAAATTGACATGTTAATTTGATTAGGATTCAACATATTGAGTAGGGTGTACTTATTAAAATTACTTTTATTTCAATATTCAATATATTCTTTTTGTAATTTTATATTAGGATAAATTAGTAATTCAATAAATAGTTTAGTAGTAGGGTGTACTCGATTAATTTTAGGGTTCGTTTAACAGACCCTTTTTTTGGGTTAAATTTGGAAACAATTTTTTTGAATCACGCAAAAAAGAGTTAATTGGTCTGAAAGAAAATGAAACATATATGTAATTCCATCAAGGCAATTGAATGTTGATGGGGCAAAAATGGCGGAGAAAATGTGCACAGGAAATGATTGAAACTGTGTTCTACTTGAGAAGGAGAATCCTTGTTCGACATTTGGGCCATGTTGTTGTGCTATGTTGTTGTGCCAAAATGCAAAAGCACAACAACATCCTCTTGACTAAGCTGAATAATACTCAGAGGCAGCAATCCTATTTGCCATCTTGAGCAAGGCCTTGAGCAGACCATGCAGGTTCAACAAGAACACTCCCTCCAAAGCGTGCACAACCCTAACCAACACACTAGGGGCAAGGGCTTGGCAAGTGCCGAACCCGCTCTTTGCGGCAGCTAATCGTGCCCCCTCTAGAAGACCAACCTTACCATGGTGAAGGCTCGCCAGGAAGAGTCGATCAAAATTAACATCAAGCTCAATGATCCTCGTATGCAGGTTCTTGGCCCTAAGGATAATATCGGTCCACGCCCATACGTAACGTGGCTTCAAGAAATGAGGGACTCGAGTATTTGCCAAGCGATATCGAAGCAACGGAGTCATACCGATCAGTAGGAACACATTGCCAGCAACAAGGGCATCACCGCAAAACGTTCTCACGGTACAACTCGCTAACAAGATGTCTCCACCAGGGCCAAGGAGAGCCAAAGAGAGACCCATAACGTCCAGTATCGCACAATGGCAAAGGGGCTCAACTACCTCTGCCAAGATCACCTTGCCATTCGGCAGACGATGAGCTCCCAAGTGCCAATCTCACCATTTTCCTCCTCTTCCAGAAGATAAAAAAAACTTGAGGAAGACAAGTCCCATTCCCAACAGTCGGCCTAGAGCAAGCCTCGGCCAGGCTTGTTCACCATGTTGAACATCATTTACGAGACCATTCTCCTCAACGAAACCAACGTGATTCTGAAGCCATCTAATCGAAAGGTTTTTTTAGCAAATATGGGTGTCTTCTGCTGGTACCATCAGCACAACGACCATGATACCTAATCTTGCATATCTTTGCGCAAACTTGTGGAACGCTTGATACAAGAGGGCAAGCTGGTACAATATGTCAGCGACCAACCCCCTCTACAACAAAAGCTCAATAGGCACATCAACACGATCAAGACCATCAGTGATGGCAGCACCCTTGCCGGCACGAGCAAGAACTCTATGAAAAATGGAGTGCGTGCTGTTCAGTACCCGAAGGTCCCTGTTATTGAATTCGACAGCAACTAAAAGATGCAGAATACAAACAAGGAACCGATCACCCTCTCCAAAGAAGAGAAGGGCATCATTTTCCTTCATAAAGATCCCATGATCATCAGGGCGGAAACCCTTTGTCTCTGCCACAACGCTGCAAATGCCGAACCACAGAGGCACCGATTGGTCAGAGGACCCAAGAGATGAATCCCTTACTCCTCAAGCCCAACTAGTGGATAACCTTCCACGAATCTGCATCCGCACCTATCTTTATGAGGCTCTTAGGGCTGATTTCATCAAATTCCTCAAAGATAATTCGGAAGTATTTACACGACCTTACGGAAACATGCTTGGCATTTCACTGGATGTCATCTACCACAAAAGGTATGAGGCCATGAAGACCAAAGTTGACAAGCTTCGCACATTCGGCTTCATCAGAAATGTGGATTACCTTACATGGCTAGCCAATTCTATAATGGTCAAGAAGACATCTGGACTATACCAATCTCAACAAGGCTTGCCCTAAGGAAAGCTTTCCACTCCCCATGATCGATCAATTGGTGGATGCCACATCAGGCCATGAGTTCTTTAACTTCATGGATGCTTATTTAGGGTATAACCATATTTTCATGCACGCTGCCAATGATAAGCATACGTTTGGGTTGAAGAACTCAAGAGCCACCTACCAGTAATTGGTAAGCTAGATTTTTGCCAAACATATCAGCCACAAATGGAAGTCTATGTGGATGACATGCTAGTAAAAAAAACTGCCGATTAGCACCTCCATAACATCTCGATGATGTTCAACTTAATAAAGTACTAAAAGATGTGCCGTAACCCAATGAAGTGCGCCTTCGGTTCATCTTTCGACAAACTCTTGGGCTTTATGATCAGTCAACGAGCTCCTTAACTTCATGGATTCTTATTCGTGAGTATAACCATATTTTCATGCACGCTGCCAATGATAAGCATACGACATTCATCACTAACAAGGGGCTCTATTGCTACAATGGCATGCCCTTAATTTGAAGAACTCAAGAGTCACCTATCGGCGATTGGTAAGCTAGATCTTTGCCAAACATATCAACCACAAATGGAAGTCTATGTGGACGACATGCTGGTAAAAAAAAAAAACTGCCGATTAGCACCTCCATAACCTCTCGATGATGTTCAACATACTAAAGTACTAAAAGATGTGCCGCAACCCAATGAAGTGCGCCTTCGGTTTATCTTTCGACAAAGTCTTGGGCTTTATGATCAGTCAACGAGGTATTGAGCCTAACGTAGAAAACCTGGTGAACATGCAAGTGCCGAAGACACAAAAGTATATCAAAGGCAACAAACAAAGGGCAGATCACTTGGACTGCCGAATGCGAGGCAGCTTTCTAAATCTTGAAGGATTACATGAGCAAGGCACCATTGCTCTCTAAACCACTCCCTAGTGAAGGCCTCATCATCTACCTCTTAGTATCTGCGACAACAGTCATCTCTGTACTAATCCGTAAGTTCGATGACATGGAACACCCATTATACTATTTTAGCAAGGCCCTTCAAGACATAAAGCTTCAAAACCATGATTTGAAGAAGTTGGCCCTGACATTGATCATCTCAGCGCCTAAGCTTTGACCATACTTCAAGGAGCACACCATTACGGTGCTTACAAATCAGCCATTGCGCCAAGTATTGTAGAAGCAAAACACCTCAGGGCGCCTGATCAAGTGGGCTATCGAACTTGGTGAGTTTCATATATTTTGATGTCAAAAATGGACACAAATTAGAAGTGAGCCTCCCTTCGGTCACATGGGCCCCATGGTAGGAACATAATGGATCTGCAAAGAGAGATAGGCTGATAGGGAGGTAACTTCATCGCGTGTTTGTGTCGTTGTCATTCGGTAAGGTGGTCATTAATGGATTGTCACTTTAGGTGTACACACCATTACCGCTCGGTAAACGTGTTGTAATTATGAATCTGTAGCTTGGACCATTGTAGTGACATATGTCGTATAGCGATGGACTTGTCATTGCAATGCGAATGTTTGGAGAAGCACATATTGGTTGTCACTTGGACGTCTATGCACGCATGAAGGGGAATTAATTGAGGCGTGTGCCTTGTGGCATGAAGGGGCATCCACCTGCTGGCCTAATGATCGCGCCCTTGGGTGAACCATGACTTGGTGGTTGAACCATTTTATAAGAGGGGGTGGCTCACATTTGAAAAGTTTGGTTTTTTTGTTGGTATCATTTGTATGAAAGAAAAAATTTTGGGGCTCAAAAGTTAGAGAAATTTTTAAATGTTCCGGGTACACCACGTGGCTGGTGTACCATCCAATAGACCTAGGACATATGGAATTACTCTCCAATTTAATGAATTATTTTTTATGACATGTGGGCGGGCTGCATTGGAAATATTCCACATGTCCTCCGTCTAATGGATGGTACACCAATCATGTAGTGTACCAGGAACACCCAAAAATTACTCCAAAAGTTGTGGAAGTTGAATTTTTGACGTTATTTGGATTTATTTGAAGTGTACAAAATTATTTTGAAATATATTTTAAAGGATTTGGAGAAGTGAAGGTTACGAAAAATAGTAGAGGTGAATATGAGTTCGTATGAATTTTTAGGGAGTTTTTCGGAGGTTGAGGTATTTTTGATGAATTTTGAAGTTCAAGAAATTAGGAATTAATATTAAAATTGGCTTGAGACGTGGCACGATCGGAGCCATTCGCTTTGAGCTGACTGGGCGAGATTGACAACCAGGACGTGCTAAAGCGAACTTAAGGCCAGTTTGGCATTGCTGTGCTGTAAAAATAATCACTGTCAGATTTGCTATGAAAGAAATCAGCTGTGAGAGAAAGCAGTTTGGCGTTTGGTAAACTTTTTGTTAAAAGTGTTGTCTGTACAATAATCAGTTTTTGAGTGTTTGGTAAATTTTTTGTGAAAGTGCTATGAGCTGTGTATAATGACTAAAAATGGCATATGTTGAAATGACTTTTCTGTTCAAGTGTTTGGTAAAAGGAAAAGCACTTTCACTTATACTTTTTTTTTTGTATTAAATATATTTCCATCACACCCTAAAAATTATTTTAATTATAAAATAAATAAAGTATTCTATTAAAAATCAATATACTGTAAATAATATAGTCATTAAAAAAAATTAAGCTAGTCATAAACAATCAATCATATACATTTCTAAGTATATAAACTTATTAAACTTGCGGCTATATGATTTCTCAATGCCTCCATTTCTTGTGTTACATGACCATCTTCTTGTTGTGCATCAACCTCTCTCTCAATCTCTTCACCTTGAATGCCATTTAGGTCAGCTTCACTTTCGTCAAAATGAAAATCACGTTTTGCATGTCTTCTTATATAGTTATTAAGTACCATAGTTGCAATAACTATTTTTATTTGTTTTGCAAAAGGATAACTAGGCATGTCTCGTAAAATACTCCATTTCTTTTTCCAAACTCCAAAAGTGTGTTCAATAACACTTCTAAAGGAAGAGTGTGCATGATTGAATACCTCTTTATGACCCATCGGTTGAACACCCCTACGAAAATCAGGAAGATGATATCTTTCACCTTTTTATGGTCCTAAGTAAATTAATTGATACTTGATTGAACCACATCTACTAGACAATATTTTCATAAAAAAGAAATTTAATTGATTATTCACAATGTAAAAAATAAGACAAGGGGAAGGGCAATAGGGAAGAACAGCTAACAAAACATTTCAAACAAATTAATGGATGGAAATGTCATGTGTCACAACCATAACACAAAGTAAACAAAAAAATACCACAATGAATTGCACCATGTTTAAATATATAGCAAAACAATTTGCTGCAAGCTAGAAATAATTCAAGAGACTAGAGAGCATAAATAAGAAGAGCCTCCTAATGTAGGAAAATGCCATTAAGAACAAACGCAGTGCATTACCCCCATAACTATAGTAAAAACTAAATACATTTTTTTAAAGGAACAAACACATTGTCTTACACCATCAACTATACAAAAAAAAAAACTATAGGAATTTGTTATGTAGTTTTCATAAGAAAAAAATTCTAGAATTTGATCTGAAGTTAATACTCACTAAAAAGAGAAATGTTAAAGCAATATCAAGCATATGGTCAATATTAAATTCAATATGATATATTGTATAGAATTTTAATTTGGGAAATTTGCATAAGTACCATCTGAATTTTTAGGCATGTGCGTGATTACGAACTAAACTTTTGCATTTTTCTATTAACCACCTATACTTTGTAAAGCTTTCCAATTTACAACCTATGTATAATTCCATTAAGTCAAGTCACATGCTGCACATGTGATAATTTTGTTAAAGTCAATTTCCTCAATTACTATAACAGAAAATTTTCCAAATTTTAACTCTAACATAATCATATATATACATAACCATAATAAGCCACAACCCCTTCCAACACATTTCTTCCTCTCCCCCACTTGAAGCCCACAGCCACCCAGTTGTCTTCCCTTACCCATAGAAATGCCCTTCACTACTCCATCCCTTCCCTCTTTGAAACCATATTTTGATTTTGATTTTTTTATTATTGAAAGAACCATGTAAAATCCCTTGCCATATTTCGAAGCCATTTTTTCTTCAATACCATCGTCACACCAAATCCTTTATCGACTCTCTTGCTGCGATTGATGAGCTCATCTCCAGCAAAGACCTTGTCATTACTATACTCCGCGGTTTGAACCCGCACTACAAAATGCTGGTAACAACCATTTTAAATTTTCCTTCTCTTCTTGAGTTTACTAACTTGTGTGCTCGTTTTCTTGCCAATTTGGCTCAAAATCCCAGGATTGATAATGCCTCCTCAAGTCCCTCCACTGCTTACATGGCTGCCCAATCTCCCCACTCTTCCCAACAACGTGGTGGTTTTGGTCATCGGAGTTCTGGTCGTGGTCGTGGTCGTAGTTGGGGTCATGGCGGTCGCGATCACGGTATTGGTGGTTGTGGCTGGAACCAGTCCCTGCCGCAGCCACAACATTGGCCCAACACTTCCACAAGTTTTGTGCGTTGTTGGCAGCAGACCTCTCCTTGGCCGCAACAGGTGTCTGGCTCACAATGTGTACACATATTTTCTGGACATGTTCACGAAGGCTTATTTTGAGACGAGACACCTAGAGAACTATGTGCCCCTCTCTTGACAATGAGCAGCCATGACTGATGCGTCTTGAGGATCATTGGCACCATTCATGAACATTTTTTGTTGAGCATCTCTACGGACGTAGGCTAACGTACTTTCAAGGTCCATTTTCGGATCTTTGCTTAGTATTAATTTGGTTTAAGAGGTTTATGTATTAATTTGGTTTTGAGGTTTCTGAATTATTGTACTCGTTGTTGGGTACATCTTTGTTTGTCATGCATTACTTTCTGACTCAGCTTTAGATTTAAGTGAATGGTCATTCATCATCTTTCAAAAAATTGCAATTCAGCAGTGAGAGAGAAATGGAGAAGGAAGCTTGGGAGATTTCAATTTTGGTAAGTTTGGGTACATCTCTCCCTATATCCTCCACCATGTGATTCATCATTCTCCTCTCCATAACATGTGATTCATCATTGTTCTTACTATCCCTTATAAATTTTTTTCTTTCGCTTATTTGTAATGACAATTAATCATGTTTTATTTAGTTTACCTCTATATAAAGAAAAGTAGCAACATCATGTCTCTCAATCCCTAGTTCTTCTCTCTCACACACCCCCTCAATCTTCATTTCCACCAAAAACACAAAATCTTAGTCGTCCAAAATCTTTCCCAAGTCTTCCTCACTCCTTGGTCCCAATTCCTCCCACTTCCTCAAACTTACAGAAACCAACTACCTCTCTAGCTTTGGCAAATAAAACCCTTTCTTATTGGTCATGGCTCATGGCACTTCATTGATGGCTCATTCCTCTGACAACAAGGATACTGCTACACCCAACCCTGACCATGCTTTTTGGTTTCAACAAGATCAACTTGAGGTGAGCTACATCACTAGCACTCTCTCCGAATCTATACTCACTTACAGTGTGTTGTGAATCCTCCAACTCATGGACATGCAGAAAGGCTCTCAATCTATTTATCAATACCATCGTCACACCAAACCCCTTGCCGAGTCTCTTGCTGCGATTGATGAGCCCCTCTTCAACAAAGACCTTGTCACTGTTGTACTGACCGATTTGGGCTATGACAACAAAATGCTGTAATGAATATTTTAAATTTTCTTCCTCTTCTTGAGTTTCTCGACTTGCGTGCTCGTTTTCTTGCCTATGTGGTTCAAACCCCAGCATTGATAATCCCTCCTCAATTCCCCCTACTACTTTCATTGTTTCCAAATCTCAGCACTTCCCAAAAACATGGTGATTTTTCTCATTGGAGTTCTCAAGGTGGTCTTAATTGTGGCCGCGGTTATCGTGGTCGTGGCTGGAACTAGTCATCGTAGCAGCCACAACACCAGCCCAACATTCCACAAGCTCTGCTCATTGTTGACCGTGGTAGGTGTCGGGCCCACGTTGTGTAAACTTCTTTTTTGGACGTGTTCACAAGGGCTTATTTTGAGAGGAGACACCAAGAGAATTATGTGCCTCTTTTTGACAGCGAGTAGCCATGACTCATGCGTCTTGAGTATCATTGACACCATTCATGGACATTCTTTCTTGAGCATCTCTATGGATATAGGCAAATGTACTTTCGCGGTCCAATTTTGGATCTTTTCGCATTATTAATTTTGTTTAAGAGGTTTCTATATGAATTTGGTTTGGGAGGTTTCTAAATTATTGTACTCAATATTGGGTACATATTTGTTTATCTTGCATTACTTTCTCACTAAGCCTTCAGCTTTAGGTGAATGGTCATTCATCATCTTTCAAAAAATTGCAATTCTATAGTGTGAGAGAAATGGAGGTGGAAGCTTGGAAGATTTCAATTTTGGTAAGTTTGGGTACATCTCTTCCTATATCCTCCACCATCACCCGTGATTCATCATTGTCCTCTCTCTGACTTGTGATTCATCAGTGTGCTTACTGTCCCTTATAATTGTTTTTTTTCCTTCTCTTATTTGCAGTGACAATTAATTATGTTCTCTTTATTTTACCTCCATATAAAGAGAAGCAGCAAAGTAATGTTTCTTCACAACTTCACACATTTTGTAGCATCCTGTCTCCCTCCTCTCTCTCTCTCTCTCTCTCTCTCTCTCTCTCTCTCTCTTATTTTCCAACAAAAACACAAACACCTAGCCATTCCAAAATCTTTCCCAATATCTTCCTCCCTCCTAGTCTCAATACCTCCAACTTACAGAAACCAACTACCTCTTTTGGCTTCGGTAAATAAAACCCTTTCTTATTGGTCATGGCTCATGACACTTCGTTGATGGCTATTTCCCTCAAGCCTCACAATTTCTCCCTCCCTCCTTTGACAACAATGATACTACCACACCTAACCCTGACCATGTTCTTTGGCGTCAACAAAATCAACTTGAGGTGAGCTACATCACTAGCACTCTCTCCGAATTTGTACTCACTTACAATGTGTTGTGAGTCCTCTAAGGACATATGAGACTATCTTTGCAATGTCATTTCACTCAGACCTTTATTGACAATGTCTTTATTCTCCACTTCCAAATCATGGAAATGCAGAAAGGTTCTTAATCTATTGATCAATACCATCGTCACACCAAACCCCTTGTCGACTCTCTTGTTGCGATTGATGAGCTCGTCTTCAGCAAAAACCTTGTCATTGTTGTACTATGCAACTTAGGCCCCGATTATGAAATGATGTAACGACCATTTTAAATTTTCTTCCTCTTCTTGACTTTATTGACTTTTGTGTTCGTTGCCCATGATGTTCAAAACCCCAGCATTGATAATCCCTCCTCAATTCCCCATACTGCTTTCATTGATTCCAAATCTTAGCACTTCCCAAAAACATGGTGGTTTTTCTCATTGGAGTTCTCGAGGTGGTCTTAATTGCGGCGGTGGTTATCATGGTCGTGGCTGGAACTAGTCGCCGTAGCAACCACAACACTAGCCCAACATGCCACAAGCTCTGCTCATTGTTGACCGTAGTAGGTGTTTTGCCCACGTTGTGTAAACTTCTGTTTTGGACGTGTTTACAAGGGCTTATTTTGAGAGGAGACACCAAGAGAATTATGTGCCTTTTTTGACAGTAAGTAGCCATGACTCATGCATCTTGAGTATCATTGACACCATTCATGGACATTCTTTCTTGAGCATCTCTACGGATATAGGAAAACGTACTTTCGCGGTCCAGTTTTGGATCTTTTCGCATTATTAATTTTGTTTAAGAGGTTTTTATATGAATTTGGTTTAGGAGGTTTCTAAATTATTCTACTCAATATTGGGTACATCTTTGTTTATTTTGCATTACTTTCTCACTAAGCCTCCAGCTTTAGGTGAATGATCATTCATCATCTTTCAAAAAATTGCAATTCTATAGTGTGAGAGAAATGGAGGTGGAAGCTTGGAAGATTTCAATTTTGGTAAGTTTGGGTACATCTCTTCCTATATCCTCCACCATCACCCGTGATTTATTATTGTCCTCTCTCTGACTTGTGATTCATCAGTGTGGTTATCGTCCCTTATAATTGTTTTTTTTTCCTTCTCTTATTTGCAGTGACAATTATCTATGTTTTCTTTATTTTACCTCTATATAAAGAAAAGCAGCAAAGTTAATGTTTCTTCACCACTTCACACATTTTGTAGCATCCTATCTCCCTCCCCTTTGTCTCTCTCTCTCTCTCTCTCTCTTATTTTCCAACAAAAACACAAAACCCTAGCCGTCCAAAATCTTTCCCAATGTCTTCCTCCCACCTAGTCCTAATACCTCCAACTTATAGAAACCAACTACCTCCTTTGGCTTCGGTAAATAAAACCATTTCTTATTGGTCATGGCTCATGACACTTCGTTGATGGCTATTTCCCTCAAGCCTCACAATTTCTCCCTCCCTCCTTTGACAACAATGATACTGCCACATCCAACCCTAACCATGTTCTTTGGCGTCAACAAGGTCAACTTGAGGTGAGCTACATCACTAGCACTCTCTCCGAATTTGTACTCACTTACAATGTGTTGTTAGTCCTTTAAGGACATATGAGACTATCTCTGCAATGTCATTTCACTCAGACCTTTATCGACAATGTCTTTATTCTCCACTTCCAAATCATGGAAATGCAGAAAGGCTCTTAATCTGTTGATCAATATCATCGTCACACCAAACCCCTTGTCGACTCTCTTGTTGCGATTGATGAGCTCGTCTTCAGCAAAAACCTTGCCATTGTTGTACTATGCAATTTGGGCCTCGACTACAAAATGATGTAACGACCATTTTAAATTTTCTTCATCTTCTTGAGTTTACTGACTTTTGTGTTCATTGCCCATGAGGTTCAAAACCCCAACATTGATAATCCCTCCTCAAATCCCTCCACTGCTTTAATCGTTGTCCAATCTCCCAACACTTCCCAAAAACATGGTGGTCTTTCTCACCCAAGCTCTGGACGTGGTCTAAGTTGCGATCATTGCAGTCTTGCTTGTCGTGGTCGTGGCTGGAACCAATCGACGTAGTAGCCACAACACTGCCGCAACACTTCCACAAGCTGTGTGCGTTGTTAGCCCCATCAGGTGTGGCCCACAGTGTGTAAACTTCTTTTCTGGACTTGTTCATGAGGGCTTATTTTGAGAGGAGACAGAATTATGTGCCTCTTTTTGACTGTGATCAGCCATGACTAATGCGCCTTGAGGATCATTGACACCATTCATAGACATTCTTTCTTGAGCATCTCTATTAACGTAGGCATACGTACTTTCGAGATCCAGTTTCGGATCTTTTCGCATTATTAATTTTGTTTGAGAACTTTCTGTATGAATTTGGTTTTGGAAGTTCTGAATTATTCTACTCAATGTTGGGTACAGCTTTGTTTCTATTGCATTACTTCCCACTCGGGCTCCAGCTTTAGGTGAATGGTCATTCATCATATTTAAAAAAATTGCAATTTTAGTAATGACCATTTTAAATTTTCTTCCTCTTCTTGAGTTTAATGAGTTGCGTGCCCGTTTTCTTCCTTATGAGGTTCAAAACCTCAAGATTGATAATGCCTCCTCAAGTCCCCCCATCGTTCTCATGGCTGCCCAATCTCCCCACTTTTCCCAACAATGTGGTGGTTTTTCTCACAGGAGTTTTGGTCGTGGTCATAGTTGTGGTTGTGGTAGTTATGGCTGGAACCAGGTGCCTCAGCTTCCAGCTTTAGGTGAATGCTCATTCATCATCTTTCAAAAAATTACAATTCTACAGTGAGACAAATGGAAGCGAAAGCTTGGAAGATTTCAATTTTGCTAAGTTTGGATACATCTCTCCCTATATCCTCCACCATCACCCGTGATACATCATTGTCCTCGCTTTAACTTGTGATTCATCATTGTTCTTACCATCCATTATAATTGTTTTTTTCCTTCTCTTATTTACAATGACGATTAACCATGTTCTCTTTATTTTACCTCTTTATAAAAAGAAGCAGAAAAATTAATGTTTCTTCACCACTTCACACTTTTTGTAGCATCATGTCTCTCTCTCTCTCTCTCTCTCTCTCCTTTTGTTTCTCTCTCCCTCTCTCTCTCACAACCCCTTGCTTCTTTTCCACCAAAACCACAAAACCCTAGCTGTTCAAAATCTTTCCTAATGTCTTCCTCCCTCCCTGGTCCCAATTCTTCCAACTTATAGAAACTAACTACATCATTTGGCTTCGGTAAGGAAAACCCCTTCTGATTGGTCATAGCTGGTGGCCCTTTCCTTCAAGCCTCACCATTTCTCCCTCCCTCTTCTGACAACAATGATATTGCTACACCCAACCTTGACCATGCTCTTTGGTTTCATCAAGATCAACTTAAGGTGAGCTACATCATTAGAACTCTCTCCACATCTGTACTCAATTACTGTGTGTTGTGAGTTCTCCAAGGACATATGAGACTGTTTGCAACATCATTTCACTTAAACCTCTGTCGACAAGGTCTCTATTCTCCACTTCCAACTCATGGACATACAGAATGACTCTCAATCTATTGATCACAACCATCATAACACCAAACCCCTTGCTGACTCTCTTGCTACAATTGATGAGCCTATTTTCAACAAAGACCTTGTCATTGTTGTACTCTGAGGTTTGGGCCTCAACTACAAAATGCAGGTAATGACCATTTTAAATTTTCTTCCTTTTCTTGAGTTTAATGAGTTACATGCCCGTTTTCTTTCCTATGAGGTTCAAAACCTCAGGATTGATATTGCCTCTTCAAGTCCCTTCACCATTCTCATGGCTATCCAATCTCCCCACTTTTCCCAACAACGTGGTGGTTTTTCTCACCGGAGTTCTGGTCGTGGTTGCAGTTGCAGCTATGGTGGTCATGGCTGGAACCAGTTCCCACAGCAGCCACAACATTGGACCAAACACTTCCATAAGTTATGTGTTGTTTCGCGTCTCCCTTTAGAACACTTTTGGAAGTTGACATCTGTCTCCCTTAGGACGCTTTTGGCAATTGTCGTGCGTCTACCTTAGGACGATTTTGGAAGATGGAATATGTCTCCCTTAGGACGCTTTTAGAAGTTGACATGTATCTCCCTTAGGACACTTTTTGGACACTGGCTTGCCTCTCCATTAAAACGCTTTAGGTAGTTGTCATGCGTCACCCTTAGGACGCTTCTTGGACAAAGGCATGTGTTTCCCTTAAGCATGAGTCTCCTTTGGACGATGGCATGTGTCTCCTTAGGACCCTTTAAGCATGTCAGATGGTGACCATGCAAACACGTCCTTGTTGTTATAGAGGAAGGTGGTCAACTCCATCTTCTCTTCTAGGCTTTAGCTTGAGCCAATCCACACTTTTCTTTTTGGCTTGTCAGCCAAAATCAATGGGTACTAGCTTAACGTACATCCTTTAAGAGAGACTTTCGGACGAATTCCCTCGTCTTGGTCCTGGCTCTTTGATTGCTCTTGGGAGATGGCTATTCACTTTCTTTTCTGGTTTACTCGATTGTCAGGAATGAGATCTCCTTCCTCCCCTGCTTGTTATGTTCGACTTACCGGTATGAACTAGGCTTGCTTTCTTTTCTTCAACCCATGGGCTGAGCATCTTCTCACCATCATTTGATCGTCTTTGATCTACCTGACACTGCCTCCAGGAATTGGGTAACGGAAGTGATCTCGTTGATCTTGCCAATCCATTGCATGCCTGGGATATCATTGTAAGGGGAGACTTCGTCAATGATCATGAAGATCTGTGAGCTGATCACCGGTGGAGAATAGACATCAAGCTCTATTATCCCCACGGTGACTATGGTCGCCCCATTGAAGCCGGTTAGTGACCTAGCTAACTTGTTGATCTTGGTCTCCATGCCCATTTGATGGACACCCACCCACATTAAGTCGGTAGATCACGGCCTATGTAATATGGATGTTGATGACGAGGGCATCATTGTGCGGTAAATCAAGCCCGGTCAGGTATTTCTTCTGGAAGCCGATCACCGGATCGTCTTCCTTTTTTTTTCCTTGCTAGTCAGCCTAAACTCATCGGAGTCGACCAGAATTGTGTTAATCCTTATGAACTTCTAGGGGGTTCCTTGGCTGCATCGCGATCCTCAATTTGCTGGTTAGCCTTCTATGCCACAAACTTTGTGCAAAGACCCCCTTTGACCAGCTCCTCGAGGTGCTTTTTCCACGCAAAGCAATCGTTTGTATAATGCTCATACGTCCCATGCTGGTATCCCTCTTAGTTTGATCTCCTTTCAAGGGTGGCGGTCTCTTCAGCCAAGGCTTGTCCTTCACTTGGGCCAAGATTTTATGTATCAGGATGGAGAACTTAGTGTAGCCCTCATCTGCTGGGGCGCTTTCTTGAGGTCGCGATTTGTGCTTTCCCTCATGGTTCCTACTACTGGCTCTATCACCCATCTGACATGTTTCCCTGGGTGGCTGGTCGGCTTGCTTGGCAGACATTTTGGCGGCTATTTAGTCATCCTCCCAGAGTGCATAGCGTTCCGCGGTCTTGAAGACCCTGCCAGAGTTTGGCTGGGAGTGATGGGCTGGAAGCGATCGTCAGATCGTGATATAAAAGAGATTGGGGGCTGAGAATTTTGGAGTGGAGGAGACAGAGAAAGACGAAGACGGAAAGAGTGGCGGTGGTGTGGGCATAGGAGAGTGGGAGGTGGGTAGGGAGGCGACTGGTGGTTGTGTCTTGGTGGGGCTGGTTTTTTTGTTATGTCACATATTTGGCACTAGATTTACTCTTTTTCTTTAATTTTTTTCAAAAACTAATTTTTTAAAAATGATTTAACTGAAAATTGGATGAAATGCTGAGGATTTAGACGGTAGAGGAGAAATTGGCGAAAAAAAAGTTTATATCCTTAATTTTCTAAAAAAGAAGAAGATAGAAAGTGAATCGAAAGCGAGATACAAGTTAAGGGGCAAATAACCAGTTAACCCTTTATTTAATATCATCCACTGGTGTGCAGGACATGGAATGCTTCCAACGATCCTACGCCATGTATAAAAATAATCAATAAATTAGAAAGTAATTCCAAATGCCCTGTCATTTGACAGACACTGCCCACGCGATGCATCTTAGACATTTAAAAATTTCTCCTGAACCTGTAAGCAAAAGGAGCCTTATCCCAAGTTTGGCCACAGTTACATACACCACGTATCCTGTCTTCACTCTCTCTCAACACAACGCGTTTCACTCTCTTTTCTCATCCAAAAATTTCCAGCGTCCGCAACTCACAACAAAAACCAAACACCATCTCTCTCTCTCTCTCTCTCTCTCTCTCTCTCTCTCTCTCTTAATGGCTTCCATATCTGCTCCAACCCCAAGCCCTCACAAGCTCCACTTCTCCAACCCCAAACCATACCCTTCCTCCGTTGGGAAAAGACCATTCTACCCTTCTTCTTCCCCTTCCTCCCAAACCCGCTTCAGGTTTCCCGATTCGTCCCTCTGCCGATGCCAGAACCCTTCTTCTTCCTCCTCCTCCGAGTCAATTCAGTGGAGATGGGACTCTGCGCTCCAGGGCCTCATCCAAAATGCCATCGAACGCTTCGATTCCTACGTTAATTTTAAACCCCAAGGAGATTCCCAAAACGCACCGTTTGAGAGCGGTAACAGGGACGAGCCTGATTGGGACTGGGATCGCTGGCGCCAGCATTTCCTTGAGGTCGAAGAACAAGAGCGCCTTCTCTCTCGTCTCAAGGTATCGCCTTTTTACATATTCCTTTTTGCCTGTATTTGTTTGAATATATAATATAGAAATGATGATGGGTTTGCTTATTTATTTGAATTTTGGGTTTATGAACAGTCACAGTTGGGTCGTGCTGTGTATATAGAGGACTTTGAGGATGCTGCTAGGCTCAAGGTTGCAATTGCCGCTGCAGCTACAAACGACGTCGTTGGCAGAGTCATTTTTCATCTCAATGTGCGTGTGTTTGTTTTTATTATTCCTCACTGCTCTGTTTAACAGAATTAGCATCTCTCTTTGGCTAGCACTCTAATTATGGTGTTTTTCTGCAATAAAAAAATAATTTCAGAGAGCTGTACAGGAAGAGCGATACCAGGACGCTGCATTTTTTCGAGATAATGCTGGTGCTGGATTGGTGAGGCTACTTAGAAAGGAATTAAGTTTTTGATTAATAATGTGAAAATGTATGTTTATTGTTTCTTCCATTTTAGTGTGTTTTTGGCTGGTAGAATTTTGACTTGGTAGTGATAAAACTGTGCTTGGTTTAATTATACGTGGACTTCCAATTTTGGGTTCTAGGTGGGTTGGTGGGCTGGCCTTTCAAAAGATAAGAAGGATCCTCATGGTTTAATTATACGAGTAACTGCAGAGCATGGAAGATATGTCGCAAGAAGTTACAGTCCCCGGTAAGTTGCTTTGCTTTTCAGTGTAACTTAGGGACCTCTTTTTGTTTTTATTTTTCATTTTTATGGAACCCAACCCAGTAGAGCATTGTTAATCTCAACCAAGAACAAGTGGGAGAAGTTTAAGATTAAGAATTTGGTCACTTGTTTTATCATTGTAAGAGCTAAAAGGTTAATCAGAAGAAATAGGAAGATGCATGGGAGGTTATGAAGACAAACGGGGATGCATATTAGCATAGGATAGGAGAATCCCGACTGACGAAGGTAATAATATTACATTTTCAGCATCTTCTTGTCCTTCATTGTTTGTGGAGATCTGTTGGGGACAGGGTAACCACTTTTCCTTTTCTTTTGTTAATGTGGGATGGCTAGTCAATATTCTGCCGACTTGCATCTCTAACCATTTTAATTCTAGTTTGTCTGAGCTGCTTGCATTGGTACTCGCTCAGATAAAAAGAAGAAGAGGAGTCTCATAAAAAGACATGTTACTGAATTGGACGTGGTAGTAGCAAGATAATGTTAAACATTCC
Source organism: Prunus padus (assembly GCA_024362665.1). Classification (NCBI taxonomy): domain Eukaryota; kingdom Viridiplantae; phylum Streptophyta; class Magnoliopsida; order Rosales; family Rosaceae; genus Prunus; species Prunus padus. The sequence goes on along the minus strand of JANFAM010000006.1, from coordinate 9,981,033 downwards.
CCATTCATATCCCAACTCCTCCATCCCTTGAATTGATATGGTACTAAGTGACTTCCTGTGTCAGTATTGGATACTATAAAAGGTCCGTCTAAGAACCTATGTATAAATAGATGGATCAGAGTGTGTTATGTTCTATCTGCAGCATTTGCATGTTTTATTTTTCATTGTAATTTTGTTTTGTTAAGACTCCTTTACCATTTATGGTTTCTATTGGAAGTTTTATCTTTTATTTGAATTAATTTTTATCAAATGGACTTTGCCATCTGCGCGCTTCTTGTGCATCCTGCCAAAGTTATATCTTTAAGAATTTTCATATTTTTCAGGCAGCTTGCTACAGCTGCAGCTGGTGTACCATTGTTTGAGATATTTGTAACAGCAAATAAGAATGGCGAATACAGACAGCAGGTATCCTTGTAATCTCTAATTGTAGTATAATCTAATGCATCAGTAAATTTTAAATGGGCAGTGATAGGCTTGCATTTTCTAGTGAATGCTTGTGACTGTTTTGATCTTAATTGGACTTTTGCAAACTTTCTTATTAATACAAATTGAAATGCTAAAGTAGTTCATGATTATTGACCGTTTTTATGTAATGATCCTTGTTTAGTTTTGACATAAGTCATATGCAAATTTATCGCTGGGTGTCATAGGCACATGTACACGTGCTTATTGAGCCCTTTCCAGGACTTGCCTGTTTCTCCATACTGTTACATTGAAGGTATGTGAAATCTAATGTACTTCATATTCTAATGCCATGAATTTCAGGCTGTGTTTTTAAAGCGGGGAGGAGTTTTTGAGGATTCTTCACCAGTTAGCTCCAAAGCATTGGATGCCACTAGCAGCTTGAATTCTTTAGATTCAACTGAAGAAAAAGGTGATCTACTTGTTGCGGGCAGTGAAGATTCTGAAGATGGTGATGATGGGGATGATGACTCTGATCTTTCTGAGGGACTTTCTGGTTTTCAGAGTATCTTGAGAGATATGATTCCTAATGTGAAGGTCAAGGTTTTGAAAGTGACATCACCGGGGAAGGTAGACAGGGATCTAATATCGAAAGTGATTGAACAGATTATTGAGGAAGATGATGAAGATAAGGATAGTGAAATAGAGAGTTTAGAAGCTGAAGATGATGAACAGGTTGAGGATGACGAAGAGACAGATGTGATTGAACTGGATGCTGATCCTGGAATTATTCAAAGTGCAGAGCGACATGAAATTGCAGTTAAAGTAGTTGTTGGTGGTCCCAGGCAGAAAATATCAAGCAGGCCCCCTACGAAAAATTTGCTCCGAGTACCTGCTAAAATAGAGAAGAAGGGACGTTTATCATTTTCCTTTACTGTTGAGAAAGATATTGACCAACAGGATTCCCAAGAAAAGGAACGGTCATCAGTAGATAAAAAAGCTAAACTTGGAGGTCAACATAGCATTGACAATGTTATGTTTGATCTCGCTAAGTTCATTGGTAAAGAGAAGATACCATTGAAGGTTTGCTGACTTTTCACTGTACTATGAGAACAACCTGTAGTTTACCAAATCCACCACTGTTCATACACTAAATTTCTTTCTGTTCACTTTTTCGACTATCAGGTACTCAAGGATGTTGGCGAGTTAATAAATCTTGCTCTTAGCCAGGTTAACAACCATCAACCACTGTCAGGATCAACCACTTTCAATCGCATTGAAATGCCTGATTCTCCAGATCCTTTAAATGGTGAGTTTCTGCAAAATTTTGTTTTATCTTTTCACTTTATGATGCTATAAAGAGGAAGAAAGCAAGTGCACAAAGCTCTTTCCTCAACCCACTCTTACCTTTTTTCCATTTCCCAATTCAAAGCAACAAGAAGAAGAAAAGGAGTTGATACCATGAGAGTTGTCTTTCTGTGGACACTGACTTATGCCCTTGATCACTGTCTTGTCTTGGAATCCCAACCATTTTCATGCAACCCAGCATGGCATAAGGAATCCCCTCTTCAAAGGAAATCTCCGCAACCATCTTTCAAGTAGTGCCAAATTTTTTATTATATAAAATTCCTCGCTCCTCGCCCCTAACCTTTTTCTTATCACTCTAGATGCAGCCCTAATCAGATGGTCCTTTCCCATTTTCATAATTGTGGGAAATTTTTTTGTATCCAATTCTCTTTTTTCTGACTGGAGAGGGCTGTTGTTCTTAAGGGGTTCATTGCCACTCTTGCTTGTATTGTACTTTTGTTTATTCAAGTTTGTTAGTTTGTAGACTTTAACTTCAGTGGATATATTGTCCTCTGCAACTTGAACTTAGTAAACGGAATCTTGTTTCTGAACCCCTGAAAATAATAGAGTAATTTTTATGCAATACATTAGAGTTTTCTTATAGTTATTCATTCTGTTTTTTTTTTTTTTGGTTCCAAAACTTTAAATGCATTTGCTTTACTTAATGACAGACTCTTCCGCCAGCTTAGATTTTATGTACTGAGAATAGGTTGATTTTATCAGGACTTTACATTGGTGCACATGGGCTCTACACCTCAGAAGTGATTCACCTTAGACGTAAATTTGGTCAATGGAAAGAGGATGGTGGTACTCAGGGGCCTTCAAACCTTGAGTTTTATGAATATGTAGAAGCCTTAAAACTTACTGGGGATCCTTATGTACCGGCTGGCCAGGTAATTTTAAGGATGTGATTATTGCGTAGCTGCATAACAGTTCATTGAAATATAATCTCAAGGGATATTTGCATGGAATCTGCTCGTAGTTATTTTTTCATATTTTTTTCTGAAACAAGTTATCAAGACTTGGTTGACTGGAAGCCAAACCTAGGTCTTCCATGGTGCTCCTCTGAACTCTGGAATGAACATTTGGGCCCAACAACACTTTTCAATGAATAACTATGGGCTCCCGAAACCACCTCCTTAGACAAAATTTAGGAAGGAACTGAAAAAACACAACTCCAACCATGCTCCTTACCCACCTCCTAAAATAGGGAGACCTCTAGGAGCTCCTAAATTTGGATAGAGAGAAAGGACTCCTAGTGGCTCCCTATAATTAAAAATTAAAACATTTATCACTCTCTAAACTATGGAGTATGGTTGGAGTTGAAATTTTATAGAGAGCTCATAAAATAGCTTTCAAGTGTTTTCAGCTAAATTTTAACTAGAAAATAGGGAGCATGATTGTAGATGCTCTTACATAGTTTTTCTCAAAACCTTAATGGCAAATTATCAATTCGCTTCTGCAGGTGGCATTTCGTGCAAAGATTGGGAAAAATATCAGCTTCCTCATAAAGGGATCATACCAGAAGAATTTGGAGTGGTATATTCTTAACTTGTTTGATCAAATTTTTTCTGATCACTTATTATTATTGTCAGGCACATTTTTGTTTTTCTTGGGAAGAGTTTCTTTTATTGACTTTTTTGGAAACTCAGGTTGCTCGATATAAAGGGCAGGGGAGACTCGCTGAGCCAGGGTTTCGCAATCCTCGATGGGTTGATGGTGAACTTGTTATTCTTGATGGGAAGGTTTAATATTTTTCTGCTTTACCTTTTGTTTCAGTGTGTCTTAATCTTAAACAATACTTCATTAACCATCTCCAGAATGATAGTGACTACATAATATACCTTTATTAAACTATTGCAGTACATTAAGGGTGGACCTGTTGTTGGATTTGTTTATTGGGCTCCGGAGTATCATTTCGTGGTGTTCTTCAATCGACTGAGGCTTCAACAGTAGATGTCCATTGTCCATAATGCTCAAGTTTGTTGATATTTTTGTTCGAAATTTTGTAGGTAAGTTCCTTTTCATCTGAAATTATCTATTTAAATTATACAAAATAATGATAGTTTAAGGTAAAGCTAATGTAACTATTGAAGTTATGGAGTAATATTGCAAATGTTGCTGTTAAATTTCATTTTCTCATTTCAAAAAAATTAAAAAATGTTGGCTGTTAAATTTTCTGATATACTCTGCAATTAGTCATACATGTCTTGTTTTGGGAGTTGATCCAATCCCTCCTAAAATTTGCTTGCATGTATTGGAGTTTGCTAGATTCTCGTGGCAATTTTTTATCTACAATGAATCATTTTAGATTGAGTTGAAAATTAACTTTTTGATACCTGATGTAGCATATCGTAAGGTGGGTGTTGGATATGATTATAGTGGAGTCGTAGCACTTATAAATTTTTAGTTATCAGATTAACTTTAGAGGTTGCTGTAAGTACATAGAAAAATTGAGGATGAGAGATGATAAACATAAAAGGGGATATCAAGGCACCAAGCCTTCATGGGAGTAAACCGTTCGGCAAAACTTTATTTTAATTCATAAGGCTTTCCTTATTTGTAGGATTTGCAAGCCATACGAAGAAGGGAAGGGGGAGAGGGTGGAGTAGAAAGGAAGAAGGGAAAAGAGGAAAATTTATTTTCTTTCCTTTTGTAAAATCTAATGCACAGATGCTTTAGTGGCCTTCATCCCTATCAGGCATGATCTTTTAAGGGAGCGAGTGTTTATGTGTTTATCTTGTATGGACATCAGTTTTCCAGTTTCTAATCATCATTAGAATGTTTTCCTTTGTGGTTTTATTGCTCTAAGATGTAAATTATTTAATTACAAAATGGTATGATAGCTGATGCAATGCCCTCTGATGAAGTTTTCCTTTTCTGTCTTTGTTGTTGTCCAGTTTTGCAGATATTTATTAGATATCTATCTGATGGGCTGCATATCCAATGCTCACTCAACTGACTGGTGCACTTGCAAGCATGTTGACTCAAAAGCAACTACTCAAGCTTTGGAATACAATAGAATAGATAAAGCCCTTCTGTTGACCTGTTTCCAGAAAATGGTTTTCTGTCAATGTATGTATTTAACATCTACCATACCATCAATGTTTTATTTCAGTTATTATAAATTAAAGTTTTTGCTTTTGTGCAGTCTATTTCTTATAGCCTGTTCTTGAGTAGTTTTCATTTTGTAGAAGCAGTTAGCACTTGTGAAATACATGAACTATAGATGTGAGAATTTGATTCCTGTGGATATTGGTTGGGCTCATACAATGTGAATAATAGAAATCAAATGCAATATAACTATCTCAGTTTCTCTTCTCATAATGAAAGGATTACATTTACAATGTTTGCACTTCTTTTTTGTTGGGTTTTATTATTGGTTCTGTTTTTCGGCTATCAAATTTGTTCATGATGAAACATTGAGATTACCATGTTTCTTTCTCTTTGTTTTCCTTCCTAGGTGTTTTTTTTCTCCTTTTTCCAAGGTTTTGGGTAAAGGTTGGAGCAAAGGAAGTTGTAGACTAGAAGCCTGTTACTGACTTTGCAGTTTTCCTGGTGATTTGCAAGATTTTGTTCTCATCAAGACCCCAAGTCCTTATGCTTTCTGTAGAAACCAGTGTTTTAGCTCCACTCAGGTAACACCTTACCATAGATGCATGCCTTGATAGAACCACTCTTTCGATGCAGTTGAAGAAGTGATATGTTGCTGCTTGACCATCACTCCAACACTGATATTGATTAAGGCCGCCTTTGATTCCAAGGATTGAATTAGATAGGATAATTGAAGAAATGGAGAGTAACTTCTAAATTTTGTCCAAGTTGAAAATAAAAGATGGATTAGCCATAAAGGAAACTTATCCCTTTCAATCCCAACAAAATAAGCTTGTTTGATAACCATTTTATTTTCAGATTTTAGTTTTCATGTGTTTTGAAAACTAAAAACATGTTTCGTAACAATTTTCGTTTTTTGTTTTCGAAAATATGAAAATTAGCTTTCAAAATAAGGGTGATATTTGAAAACAACTTTAAAATGTTTACATTTTTTAATTTTCCTCTTTTGCTCTCCTTTCTCATTCATCAATTCTACATCATCATGCATGCATTGTAATCCAATTCCAAAAAATTCGGCTGCTCAACTCATGTTCGGCCTCGGGACCTCTAGACTTAAAATTCACAAAAACAATCATCTTAACTCCAAAAAATTCACTGAAAAATGAGATTCTTTGTAGCATTCACTTTCATTCTATTACCTCAAATTCACAATTTGAACCCAAGAAAAGTATCATATTCTATTACCTCAAATTCACAATTTGACCCCAAAAAAAATATCATTTTCAAATTCCACATGAATAGGTGTTACTTCAAAGTTTCATTATAAAGTCAAAATTGAAATTATGATATGTGATTCGGCAACTTGAGCAAGTGGACCCCACCTATTACCCTCTAGCACCTGACATTGACTATCAGACTGTTCTCCAACTCTTGCACAATCACACCTTCGCACTCTCGCACTCCCGCACTCCCACTTCTGCACCATCTCGCGCATTATTTCCCTTGCATCGTCACTCTCACACCTTCATCTACATTTGAGGTCAGATCTTATAAATATAAGATCAGGTATTGAAGAGCTTCATGTAGATGTCAAGATCTAGTAGAATTAAAACCGACCCAAACCAAATTGATCTTAAACCGATTTGGTTTGGTTCAAATGTTTTGAGCATTTCAATGAAAATTAAAATTGGACCGTGTACACCGCTACCCACAAACATAAAGGGTTTTTTTATTTTATTTTTATAGGTTTTTTAGCGCAAATATTTAACTTTCAATCGCCTAGAAAAATAACTGTTAGATTATTTAGAAGACTCTTGATTTTGCAACTATTAATAAAGGTATTTAGAGAATTTAACTAGAAATTTAAACCACCATAATTTTTCTTTTTTCTACATTTCTGCTTCTCATTTGAAGAAAAAATAATAAAGGTTATGCTCCATTTTATTTTTCATACTGATAATTAACAAGAGGTATTGTAATTTACTAATAAAGTTATCAACTTAATATAATTTTTTATATTTTAATTTTCAATATTTCTTCAACAGCTACCTTTTTAATGTAAATGTTGTTATTATTTGTTTTGGCTTGGACAAGCTTTTTAAACCAAGAGCCCCTTATCCCCGCACCTCTCTCTTTTCCTTGAAACCCCAAATCATCTCCAAAAATGACTCTAGACTCTTACGAACCCCCCAAAACTCCATACATATAATAACATGCCATTACCCACAACCATAACACCACCATCCTTGTGCCTCGCTCCAATCTTCCCTCCAAATCACCCCCATTTCCCGCCAAGAAACCAGTTTCCTCCGAGACCCATCTTTCACAGGCCAAGAATGGCAACTCTTTCTGGGTTCATTGCTGGGTCACAACTTGTGGGTTCTTCAGGCAGTGGTGGTGGTGGTGATAATGAGGCCCGCACTCTGATTGAGTATGTTGGCAGCGGAGGTGTCGATGTGGGCGATGATCTTGTGCTTTTAATCCATCACTTACAGTACGCCTGCAAGAAAATCGCAGCTCTTGTGGCCTCCCCTTTCAATTCTACCCTTGGGAAGCATACGGGTTTTGCTGCCGGCGCCGGCGGTTCGGCCGGTGGGTCAGGCCGGGATGCACCGAAACCGCTTGATATTGTTTCGGTGAGTTTAGACTGTTTTCTTTGAAACTCAGAAGATATGATTGTTTCTGTTTATAATGTGCTTTGGTATTTAGTGATTTATAATGTTTGATAGTCATAGCAAGTTGGGGAAGAAACTATGTAGTTGGTTGGCATGTTTGTATTATTCATGTTTGGGGAATTGATTGTTGTAATGCAGTTCTTGTACTGATTGCAATGTAGATATAATTTCAGTGAATGTGATGCAACTTTATGGGGATGTTTGGTCTCACTTTGTTGTTTGGGGGTCGGGAGAGCGCTGCAACTTTATGGGGATGTTTGGTTCATTCGGTTTTCTGGAATCTCTGGATGGAGCGTAATAGGAGAATTTTTGAGGACTACGAGGGAGTGAGTGTGAGCGAGCTTTGGGATAGAGTTAAGTTTTGGGCAGCTTTATGGGCTTCTGTTACTAAGGATTTTAAAGATTACTCTTACTCTTCCATTTTGAGGGACATGGCTGCTGTGGTTATGTGAAGGTTTTGCTGTGTTTTGGCGTTTTCTTTTGGGGTTTCTTTGGGGTTTGTTTCTCCCTGGTTGTTCGGGAGGTTTAGTTAAGGGGTTTCCCTGTTTTGTTGTTTTTGCTGGCCTGTGGATGCCTCATCCACTTCTGTTTCCCCTTCTCTTTTCAATATATTTCGTTTCTTCTCAAAAAAAAACTCCTTTTGAGTTGAAGTAGCCTAAACTAGATAATTATTGTCCTCAAACATGTATGAGAAGTGATAAGAGATAAGAGATAAGAGATAATTTTTCAACCCAATTGGGCTTTATTTAACTGTTCATTGAATTGAGAAATTAATGTTTAACTTCTCTCATGCTTGACCCCTTTAGAAGATAGGACTGACTTTAAAGTTTAAATATGCTGTGTGTGCTTCATTGAACCCAGATCACAGAACTTTTTTTTTCTTCTCTTTGTTACAAACTGAAGATGATTCAACTACCTTTATCTGATAACCTATGGCATGGGTCGCATGGGTATTTCAATTCAAATAATGTTTTTAGAATAATACCTATGGCTTTCAAATGAACTGCTTAAGTCAGACCAAAAATAAAACATAAAAAAGAAATGCTCTAGGATCAAATCTCTTCTCCATCTGGTTTTGCGGATTTCCCATCTTTGGTGTAGGGTGTTAAGGGTTAACTAAAAGAAAAAATTCAAATAAACTGCGGGGAATATAGCACTGATCATCTCTCCCTTTGTAAGTATTGACATTGCCTTGTCATCGTGAATAAAGAAAGAACATTTCTGATTAACTGACCTTGTTTATTATAGAATGAAATCATCTTGTCGTCACTTAGAAGTTCTGGGAAGGTAGCTGTCATGGCATCGGAAGAAGATGACACTCCAACTTGGATATGTGATGATGGCCCATTTGTGGTGGTAACAGATCCTCTAGATGGTTCGAGAAATATTGACGCATCTATTCCCACTGGAACCATTTTTGGGATTTATAGACGCCTTGAGGAACTGGATCATCTACCAACAGAGGAGAAGGCTGTGCTGAATTCACTCCAGACTGGAACTAGGCTTGTAGCTTCTGGTTATGTTCTTTATTCATCAGCCACGATATTCTGCGCCACCTTTGGTTCAGGAACACATGTATTTACATTGGATCATTCCACAGGAGATTTCATTCTCACACACCCAAGCTTAAAAATTCCTTCTCGAGGTACACTGAAATAATAATATACTTCAATGTAGTAGATTTGATTTGAAGATTTATATAAATTTATAACAGACAAAATAAAAAATGGATTTATTCAGAAAAAGCACGAAATTATCTAACCTGTACGATGACCATTACACATTGACAATAAGTTGGGCGGTTGATTATTGACTGTTATTTATCAGAATAAGCATCTCCTGACAAATAATACTATAACTTGGTAATAAATAGCCAAAGAAGTCAATTTCATGAGAGGGTCTGCATGTTTGTTTCAGAAAAAGAGATATTGAAGAATGCAACATAGAACCATTTAGTTTGCACTTACGGTGGCTCTTTATTTTCCAGGGCAAATATATTCTGTAAACGATGCTCGATATTTTGACTGGCCCGACGGATTAAGACTGTACATAGACACTGTGAGACAAGGGAAAGGCAGGTATCCCAAAAAGTACTCCGCCCGTTATATCTGTTCTCTGGTAGCTGATTTTCATCGAACACTACTGTATGGTGGAGTTACAATGAATCCAAGAGACCATCTTCGTCTTGTGTACGAGGCCAACCCTCTCAGCTTTCTGGTGGAGCAAGCTGGGGGCAAAGGCTCTAATGGTAAAAATAGAATTCTTTCAATTCAGCCAGTGAAGCTGCATCAAAGGCTACCTTTGTTTTTGGGAAGTTGTGAGGACATGGAAGAGTTAGAGAGTTATGAAGATGTGCAACAGAAAGTGAACCCTGGATATGAGGTCTGATAGTATGCTAATACCACAAGATCCAGTGAATATATCGCCATAAAAGCCAACTGTGACATCTAAAGCGCTGTGTGTTTCTTAACGACTTCAAGTCCTAAGAGCATCCACAATCATGCTTCTTGTTTTTTAGTTAAAATTTAGCTAAAAACACTAGAAAGCTATTTTAGGAGCTCCTTATAAAATTTCAACTCCAACCATACTCCCTAGTTTAGGGAATCATTAATTATTTATTTCTTTTTTAGTTTAGCATAAATGCTCCCTCTTTATATAAAATAATTAAAAAAATAGTTAGCATGAAATAAAGACTTAAAATAGCATTAAAGTAAAGCAGCATTTAATTATAGAGAGTCACTAGGAGCCCTTTCTCTCTCCTCAGATTTAGGAGCTCCTAGAGGTCTCCCTATTTTAGGAGTTGGATAGGGAGCATGGTTGGAGGTAGATTTTCTTACATCCTCCCTAAATTTTATCTAAGGAGGTGATTTAGGGAGTCCATTGTGGATGCTCTAATAGTTGTGTGAAACCTTGTCCTCTCGGCAACTATATATGTCATGAAGAGTCTAGGTGTGAAAAAACAGGTGACATGAATCTCTTCGATATGTGTTTAATCATGTAAGTAATTTTTGTGTAATCTCTTGTTATTTCTGTTTTGGTCGTGCATCTCTTGTTGTCAAATTTGAGCAATAAGTTGCAAACTTTGCCATCATGTAAAAACTGAATGAGTACTTATTTATCATCTCATAGAAGTGCTGAAGCAATGAAAATTTTGGTGTACATTTATATGGTTTGTGCTGCTTGTTTCACTATCAATGGTCAAGGAAATATTCACCAAAAAGCCATTGTAATTTTGAAAAATTCACCCAAAAAAACTACGAAGTCTTTGTAACATGCACTTTCATTTCATGACCTCAAATTCATATTTTGACCTAAAAACATTCATTTCCAAGTTCCATATTAATAGGTTTTTCTTTGAAGTTCCATTATAATTGAACAGGGTCGAAATTGAAACTATGATCTGGGACATGCTACGTTGAGCAAGCGGGCCGCATATCGTATTGTATGCAAGTGCAAACCTCCCAGCACCATTTAGCCCTACCTAGAAATGTTATACCCAAAAAAAAAAAAAATCGTTGAAGACTAGGAGGAGAATGAGGGAAGACAAAGCCCCCAATTTTCATTTGTGTGTGGCCAAGCCATCAATAGCCAAAGACCTTGTTAATGTTATACAGTCATTTTTGTCACTAGATTTTACACAAAAATTCAATTTGGTCACTGAAAAAAAAAATAGCCAAATTGGTCACTTTGTTTCCCAAAATTTACAATTTATAGACATTCCGTTATCTTCTTCCCAAGATTTCCCCCAATTTGTTAAACTCTAATAGCACAATATACCATAACTTGTTGAGTTAAAGGAAGAAGACTAAAAGCGCTTCCTAAAAAAATAATGGGTTAAATACCTTTTTGGTCACTAGGTTTTACATGAAAATTCAATTTGGTCACTTAGTAAAAGAAGACTGAAGGTGCTTCCTAAAAAATAAAAATAAAAACTGCACTTAACGAAATGTTTATAAATTGTTAACTTTGGGAAACACAGTGACCAATTTGGCTAAATTTTTTTCTCAGTGACCAAATTGATTTTTGTGTAAAACCCAATGACCAAAAAAGTATTTAACCCTAAAATAAATTGTTGAATCTCTTGTGAATGTTGTTTTTTTTTTTAGTACAAGCGATAGTCTAACAATTAGACTCTAACTTAGAAGGGAGGGTAATTCCTCATATACACACCTATGATGTCATGAGGTTTCAAACCTGAGACCTCTGGACTGCAAATCAAGGCCATTTTTCCATTAGGCTAGACCCCCATTGGCTTATTAATGTTGCTTTTAAGTTGAGTATGTAGTACTCATTTTTATTTTTAAGGTTTTTTCTCAGGCTGACGACAGTTTAGCCCATAGAGGTGGGTCATGTTCAAAATGGGCCATGGAATTTCAATTTCATCAATTTACACCTCAACGTTATAAAAATTGACCAATTTACCCATTCCGTCAAGTTCAACGTTTGGTATTTTGTTAAATTGATGACGTGACAAATGTGGAACACAGTTTTATACTGATGTGTAAACAAGAAACAATACAAATTTACTTAAAATAATATGAAAATTATATTTTTAAAACATAATAAAAAGGCTTATTTACTGTAGTACCCCCTGAAACTATAGTCAAAATATCCACTTTACTTTGACAAATTTTAAAGTGAGACCGTTACACCGTTACGTGGTGTTGCTAATTCATGTATTATAATACAAGTAGATAACATTGTTCTATGTATTGGACCTTAGAGTACAACATTAATATATAGATACACGCATTATAATGATAACGCCATATGACGACGCGACCAAGACTTTGTAATACAAATCCAAAAGTTATCCTAAACCCTAAATCATATACGAGGAACTAATATTCTTGGGTTTTTTTTTATATATATAAAAGACTAAAATTAAAAACCACATCCAATATGACTGGGTTTTTTTTTCCTTGCTATGTCTTTGTAAATAGGTATTAGAAAAGGCCAACTGGAACTAAAAGTGGAAGAAGGAATGTGCCAAGTGATAGGTCGAATATGGTTGGAGTGGTTGGAAGTCCAGGTTCGCAAGACCTCATCAACACTACAGAGCATGCTCAGTTTCAGAGAAACCTAATTGAAACGTACAAGTATGTGGTGGATATGCATTCCTCTTACAAGTATGGCCATGGATTTCAAGAGGCTAAATGGACAGTTGAAAAATATAAACTTCACAGAAAAATCGATCATATTTTAACCTATAGAAAACTTCCAGAGTAGTGATGGCTTTGCTGTATAAATGTACGCATTAATAAAGTTATGGAAAGAGGTTTTTCAATATTCATCGAAGTAAAAATATATTTTCTTGCTCGCGTTGAAAGTGAGAGACACCCAGTGCTTTTTGTCCCACATCGACAATTTAGAGAACAACAAAGAGCTTTATATGGCCTGAGCTCGGCTTATAGGTCACGACCTTACTTGGACAGGATCTGTTCTATAGTAATCGTACCTCTGTATCCTTGATTTCTAAGGAGACAGGAATCCCAACCTGGTGGATGAATCATGACCGTGTGATCAGAGCGTGATTAACAATCTGATGGTCCTTGTGATCATCATGACCGTAGAGGATCGTTCTCAGTCAGTCTTCACTGTCTGGGGTGGTCACACGGTTGTCTGACAGGTTCCCTCTTTTTTAAATTCCTTTCATTTTGTTTTCCCTTTACATTAGGGATCAACATTAACAATTAATGTTGGATTAAAGCACCTTCGGGAGTGTTTTAATCTCTAGCTAGCTTTATATTGTCCGGAGATTGAATACAAGTTTTAAATACTTAAAACTATTTTTGGATGATCAAAATAATTGTTCCAAGTATATAAAATAATTAGAACTGATTTTTGGAAATAAAAAACTATTTGGAGACTAAATACTTATTTTAAAGTCAACAAAAATAATTTAAAACAATTAAATATAATGAAATACTAATTATATACAAAATTAAACTTCATCAGAAAATTGTAAAATTAATTAACAAAGTATTAACTATTTTCGAAATAATTAAAATAATAAGTTTTAACTACTTAATTAAACTAAAACAATAATAAAAACTAATTCACTAAATTTAATTAAGAATACTAGTATAATTTGAAACTAAATTAAACTAAATCAAACAATAAAGTAAACTAAATCAGCCATTCTAAGTCCGCGTCAGCACGTCCTGGCTATCGATCTCGCCCAATCAGCTCAAAGCGAATGGCTTTGATCGTGCCACGTCTCCAGCCAATTTTAATATTAATTCCTAATTTCTTGAACTTCAAAATTCATCAAAAATACCTCAACCTCCGAAAAACTCCCCAAAAATTCATACGAACTCATATTCACCTCTACTATTTTTCGTAACCTTCACTTCTCCAAATCCTTCAAAATATATTTCCAAATAATTTTGTACACTTCAAATAAATCCAAATAACTTCAAAAATTCAACTTCCACAACTTTTGAGCCCCAAAATTTTATCTTTCATACAAATGATACCAACAAAAAAACCAAACTTTTCAAATGTGAGCCACCCCCTCTTATAAAATGGTTCAACCACCAAGTCATGGTTCACCCGAGGGCGCGATCATTAGGCCAGCAGGCGGATGCCCCTTCATGCCACATGGCACACGCCTCAATTAATTCCCCTTCATGCATGCATAGACGTCCAAGTGACAACCAATATGTGCTTCTCCAAACATTCGCATTGCAATGACAAGTCCATCGCTATACGACATATGACACTACAATGGTCCAAGCTACAGTTTCATAATTACAACACGTTTACCGAGTGGTAATGGCATGTACACCTAAAGTGACAATCCATTAATGACCACCTTACCGAACGACAACGACACAAACACGCGATGAAGTTACCTCCCTATCAGCCTATCTCTCTTTGCAGATCCATTATGTTCCTACCATAGGGCCCATGTGACCGAAGGGAGGCTCACTTCTAATTTGTATCCATTTTTGACATCAAAATATATGAAACTCATCAAGTTCGATAGCCCACTTGATCGGGCTCCCTAAGGTGTTTGGCTTCTACAATACTTGGCGCAATGGCTGATTTGTAAGCACCGTAATGGTGTGCTCCTTGAAGTATGGTCAAAGCTTAGGCGCTGGGATGATCAATGCCAAGGCCAACTTCTTCAAATCATGGTTTTGAAGCTTTATGTCTTGAAGGGCCTTGCTAACATAGTATACTAGGTGTTCCATGTCATCGAACTTACAGATTAGTACAGAGATGACTGTTGTCGCAGAGCATCGAGAGGTAGATGATGAGGCCTTCACCAGGGAGTGGTTTAGAGAGCAATGGTGCCTTGCTCATGTAATCCTTCAAGATTTAGAAAGCTGCCACGCATTCGGCAGTCCAAGTGATCTGCCCTTTGTTTGTTGCCTTTGATATACTTTTGTGTCTTCGGCACTTGCATGTTCACCAGTTTTTCTACGTTAGGCTCAATACCTCGTTGGTGATCATAAACCCCAAGACTTTGTCGAAAGATAAACTGAAGGCGCACTTCATTGGGTTGCGGCACATCTTTTAGTACTTTAGTATGTTGAACATCATCGAGAGGTTATGAAGGTGCTAATCGGCATTTTTTTTTACCAGCATGTCGTCCACATAGACTTCTATTTGTGGCTGATATGTTTGGCAAAGATCTAGCTTACCAATCATCGGTAGGTGACTCTTGAGTTCTTCAGCCGAAGGGCATGCCATTGTAGCAATAGAGCCCCTTGTCAGTGATGAATGTCGTATGCTTATCATTGGCAGCGTGCATGAAAATATGATTATACTCTGAATAAGCATCCATGAAGTTAAGGAGCTCGTTGGCTGATCATAAAGCCCAAGAGTTTGTCGAAAGATGAACCGAAGGCGCACTTCATTGGGTTGTGGCACATCTTTTAGTACTTTAGTAAGTTGAACATCATCGAGATGTTATGGAGGTGCTAATCGGCAGTTTTTTTTACCAAAGCATGTCGTCCACATAGACTTCCATTTGTGGCTGATATGTTTGGCAAAAATCTAGCTTACCAATCACTGGTAGTTGGCTCTTGAGTTCTTCAACCCAAAGGGCATGACATTGTAGCAATAGAGCCCCTTGTCAGTGATGAATGTCGTATGCTTATCATTGGCAGCGTGCATGAAAATATGGTTATACTCTAAATAAGCATCCATGAAGTTAAGGAGCTCATGGCCTGATGTGGCATCCACCAATTGATCGATCATGGGGAGTGGAAAGCTTTCCTTAAGGCAAGCCTTGTTGAGATTGGTATAGTCCAGATGTCTTCTTGACCATTATAGAATTGGCCAGCCATGTAAGGTAATCCACATTTCTGATGAAGCCGAACGTGCGAAGCTTGTCAACTTTGGTCTTCATGGCCTCATACCTTTTGTGGTAGATGACATCCAGTGAAATGCCAAGCATGTTTCCGTAAGGTCGCAGAATACTTCCAAATCATCTTCGAGGAATTTGATGAAATCAGCCCTAAGAGCCTCGTAAAGATAGGTGCGGATGCAGATTCGTGGAAGGTTATCCACTGGTTGGGCTTGAGGAGTAAGGGATTCATCTCTTGGGTCCTCTCGTCCAATCGATGCCTCCGTGGTTCGACATTTGCAGCGTTGTGGCAGAGACAGATGGTTTACGCCTCTAATGATCATGGGATCTTCGTGAGGGAAAATGATGCCCTTCTCTTTTTTGGAGAGGGTGATCGGTTCCTTGTTTGTATTCTCGCATCTTTTAGTTGCGATCGAATTCAATAATAGGGACCTTGGTCTTGAACAAAGACGCACTCCATTTTTCATAGAGTTCTTGCTCGTGCGGCAAGGGTGCCGCCATCACCGATGGTTTTGATCATGTTGATGTGCCTATTGAGCTTTTGTTGTGGAGGGGTTGGTCGCCGACATATTTACCAGCTTGCCCTCTTGTATCAAGCGCTCCACAAGTTTGCGCAAAGATATGCAAGATTAGGTATCATGGTCGTTGTTTTGATGGTACCAGCAGAAGACACCCATATTTGCTGAAAAGCCTTTCGATTAGATGGCTTCAGAATCATGTTGGTTTCGTTGAGGAGAACGGTCTCGTAAGTGGTGTTCAACATGGTGAACAAGCCTGGCCGAGGCTTGCTCTAGGCCGACTGTTGGGAATGGGACTTGTCTTCCTCAAGTTTTTTTTTATCTTCTCGAAGAGGGGGAAAATGGTGCTTGGCAGAGGTTGTTGAGCCCCTTTGTCGTTGTGCGATACTGGACGTTATGGGTCTCTCTTTGGCTCTCCTTGGCCCTGGTGAAGACATCTTGTTAGCGAGTTGTACCGTGAGAACGTTTTGCGAGGTGATGCCCTTGTTGCTGGCAATGTGTTCCTACTGATCGGTATGACTCCGTTGCTTCGATATCAGTTGGCAAATACTCAGAGTCCCTCATTTCTTCGAAGCCACGTTCTGTATGGGCGTGACCGATATTATCCTTAGGGCCAAGAACCTGCATACAGGGATCATTGAGCTTGATGTTAATTTTGATCGACTCTTCCTGACGAGCCTTCACCATGGTAAGGTTGGTCTTCTAGAGGGGGCACGATTAGCTGCCGCAAAAGAGCGGGTTCGGCACTTGCCAAGCCCTTGCCCCTAGTGTGTTGGTTAGGGTTGTGCACGCTTTGGAGGGAGTGTTCTTGTTGAACCTGCATGGTCTGCTCAAGGCATTGCTTAAGATGGCAAATAGGTTGCTTCCTCTGAGTATTATTCAGCTTAGTCAAGAGGATGTTGTTGTGCTTTTGCATTTTGGCACAACAACATAGCACAACAACATGGCCCAAATGTCAAACAAGGATTCTCCTTCTCAAGTAGAACATCAGTTTTAATCATTTTCTGTGCACATTTTCTCCGCCATTTTTGCCCCATCAACATTCAATTGCCTTGATGGAATTACATATATGTTTCATTTTCTTTCAGACCAATTAACTCTTTTTTTGCGTGATTCAAAAAAATTGTTTCCAAATTTAACCCAAAAAAAAAGGGTGCTGTTAAACGAACCCTAAAATTAACTGAGTACACCCTACTACTAAACTATTTATTGAATTACTAATTTATCCTAATATAAAATTACAAAAAAGAATATATTGAATATTGAAATAAAAGTAATTTTAATAAGTACACCCTACTCAATATGTTGAATCCTAATCAAATTAACATGTCAATTTTTAGGTCTTCATTCGATGATGATACTTTCACAAATCAAAAATCAGAATGTGTTCAAGTAAGTTAATATCCTTTCTCTCTCGTTGATCATCGTTCATTCAAAACGGTTATAATTGTATAATCAATAGAAATTTCATGCCTCAAATCAATAACTACGGAGTAAAAAAATATCATCTAAATGACTTCATATAACTTTATGGTACACAGGTTGGAGATGACGCATTGCTACCAAATAAATAAAAGGAGAACAGAACCTCTCCATTGCTAACTGTTGACCTACCAAAGAAATAAGAGGAGGAGAATGAACCCCGTAAAAGCATCAAAGCTTCCCTTTGATGTCATCACCGAGATTTTAAGTCGCTTGCCTGTGTACTCTTTGCTAAGGTTCAGGTGCGTCGCAAGCAATGGTTTTCGTTGATTCAAGACCTCCAGTTCATTCAAAACACATGGATCGAGCCCGTCCTCTGCAATACTCCTGTGCATTAATTAAACAAGAAACTAAAAAATTAGAAGCTGTGGTTGATGAAAATTTCAAGTTCCTTGATGGTTGTTCGCTTAGTTAATTTTATATAGGGTGTACTTAGTTAATTTTACATTTTGATTTAATTAGGGTGTACTTATATTATAGGGTATACTCAGTTAATTTTAGGGATTGTTTAACAGCACCAAAAAAGAAAAACATAAAATTGAAGATCAATGGTTATGGTAATCATCAATTGCTGGTGGAGGTTGAAACGGAATAGTCTACTTTGATTCATTTGGAAGTTCAAAAAATCATCAAATCACCCATCACTCCCAAGAAAAAATGAAATAATGCTGGAAGGTGTTAAAATGATATTTGTGTATCAAGTACCAAACTCGGTAGTAGGCTCAACAAGTTCATCACGCCAAAAATAAATAATAAAATGAATGGAATCCTAATGGAAAGCTTCAACTTGGTCCTTGAAGTGCTGTAGTAGGCTCTCCATGCTCTTTACTGTCACATCACCCTTATCTCTAACCCTTACGCTAACCTGAAACCATAAGAGCATGGATCAGAGATTAACTTCTCACTAGAAGACTTCATGGCATCGTTTAACTTACAGCAAAGGACCATGGGGCATCATAAACAAAAATTACAAAATTACGAAGAAAAAAAAATTGGACCTGTCCATTTTGAACTTCCTCCGCTCCCACAACTAAAATGTAGTTGTACTGTGCCATCTGAGCTTGTCGTACCTGTAAAAACAAGAGCATTATCAGTAAACAAACACAAGGCATCAAATCCTGCATTTACCGAAGTTATGAATGCTCACCTTTTTCTGAATTGTTTTATCACTTGTGTCAACATCGACATAATAACCAGCTCGATGGATCTGATCCCGTACCTACAAAAATGCAAACGCAGTTTTTATCTACGACTTGAGCTTAAAGATATTGTACTCCATTAAAGCATTGTGTACAACTCATAACATCAATAATTAAAAATATATTTTCAGTTCATCGGTTTCCTAAATTATCAACAGAAGACGAACCAAGCAATACCAAAAACAAAACAAAACCCTAATCTAACCAAAGAAGGGTTGGGTTGGATCAGTTTCCTTCACCGGTTACCAGGTGAATTTGTGCATCTGAATAAATTGTACTTCAGTACCGAAACCTAATATAAAACTAACTAGGTTTTACTTCAAAAACATTTAAAGAAAGTAGATATGATAGAGAGGCGATGAAATCTGGAGAAAGAGGCAAGACTTTAGTCATAACTCCATGATCTAAATCTTCATTCTCCACGGACAATATTATGTCAGACAGTTTGATTGGTTGTTTGCTAACTGTATCTCAGACAGAACCAAAAATGTCAAAAATAGAACTAAATCAATGTAAGCCACTCTAGCTTGGCAAGCAGTTGGCCACCAAGAGAGAGGCTACTGAAGAAAAATGGTAATTGGCTCGCAAGATGAACAACCTGATATAAAAAAACTTGATGGCTCATAGCCTTACACAATACACAAGCTACACTCAAGCAAAACAGTCGATCCAAAGATGGGAAAAGTAAAAATAAAAAAGAAAGAAAAACCAACCTGTAGAGCATAAGGCAGGGCTGTGTGCGACACAGGGCAAACAATTGCCTGACGTGGACTAAGCCAGAAGGGCCATTTCCCCTTATAGTGTTCCAACAGTACAGCAAGCATGCGCTCAACAGAACCTAAAACAGCTCTGTGTATCATAACAGGCCTCTCCATCTTGCCGTCTTCACCCTCTGCTGAGTAATACAGCTTAAAGCGGTCGGGAAGTTGAAAATCAAGCTACAACCACAGCATTTTTCCAAAATGGTAACAGCAACAAAATGAAACGTCAAGAGATCGTGAAACGAAAAATAGCGATCATCATATACCTGTAATGTTGCCAACTGATGATCTCTGCTCAATGCATCAGATACAGTGATATCTATCTTCGGTCCATAAAATGCACCATCCCCGTCATTCACCTGCGCAACATGACTAGCGATGTAACCACACTCCAGACACAATCTAGAAATTCAGGGCCCCTACTGTAGTGCTTTAAAAAGTACAGATAATCAACCAAAACAACACCAATCACAGAATTTGACCATTCGACCCTCACCAAGTGAATGAGTAGAAAAGAAACTGGGTTAGCCACTCCAATCCAATCCATCTGGCTCAGTGTTCCAGCTAAGCCAATTATGAAAACTGTACTGACTGAGCTTCGTCAAGTTTTTAACCCACTGAGCTAAAAATAAATAAGCTAGAAGCCTTGGGGGTTGGCCCAAGTGGTAAGGGTGGGTGGGGAATCAGTTAGGATGCCATAGGTTTCCAATGTAACCAAAAAGGAAAAACAAAAACAAAAAGCAAGCAACTACACTAGTGCACAATGAAACTTAGATCAATTTTCTTCCACGTGAATTTTATTATCATTAGCTGCCAAAGGAAGAACAAGCTAGATGCTTATGTGCAATTAGAGTATCAAGTAAAAGTACCTCCCAGGGCTTGCCGAACTCAATTAAAGCTTCTTTAAGAGCAGCCTCAGCCTTCTTCCATGTTGCCAAGTCTCCCATGTGGCTTTCTGGCATCTGCAACATAAACGTACGAGGCAGAATAAATATGAATTTTCCTTACTTCATAGACGAGAGATAGATACACACAATTATAACTCATAGCATTATGCAGTACCAAAATAATTAGATGTAACCCATACCCAATGAGTTAAAATGTAAAATCAGACTATCAATACTATGCGATGATCAAATAAAATTCAAAATCCAAATCCAAACATCACACTCAAAATAGAAGCTAAATCTACAACAAGACTGATAAGATATTCCCTTGGAAGTATTTGTTGTCTATTTTAGATTTGAAAATAAACAAAATTAATATATAATTCAAACTTCCAGCTTAGGCCGATAACTTGTGAGGAAGAACAATGACACTTTTCTACCCAAAAGTACAAAGAAAAACTAGATGTTCAGCTCTTCAATCATAGGGATCCAGAACCTTACTGTTGAAAGTTTCAGCTTAAAAGTGAATCCAAATATATTATAGGTATACTCGATAAACTCTAAGACACCCCTCACTTCATCTTTTACCTGAAACACAGAGACATTAAAGTACTATAAGCAAAACGAAACCGCAAAAATACAAAATCAAAAGTAAAATGTTAGGAGCTATGTGAGTAAGTTTAACTCACTTGGGACTCCCTGCAGAAGATATGAGCGTCATCCTGTACCAAAAAGAACGTCAATGATGCCGGGAACTGGTACTAATACTCTAACTATACAAACCTACAACATTAACATCATCTAAAGTATCATGGTGGAGAGATTTGGTGGAGACAGGTTATTGCGCTTTGATGGCAGTATTTTAGGTTGTGTGTGTGTGTGTGTGGGGGAGAGAAATAGAAGAATTTTTGAGAATTTCAAAGGTGATGGGCTAGATGAGTTATGGGATCGAGTTCATTTTGGGCATCGCTTTGGGCATCTACTTCCTCAGAGTTTAAGGATCTTCTTCCAGCTTATTCTCCTAGATTGGAAGGCAGTTGCTTTATAGTGCTATTTTGGCTTTGTTCTTTTCCTTGTCTGTGCTTATAGTGGCCCTCTAGGCCACGGTTTCAGCTATATCTGTAATCTGCTTTTGTTTCAATAAAATTTCGTTTCTTTTCAACAAAATATATATATATATCATCTAAAGTAAATGCCAGGAACCCAAAAAAATAAACAAAGTATACCTGCTGGAATCTCCTGACCCGTGTTAATCCAGTGAGTGCACCACTGGCCTCATTCCGATGTAACACCCCAAAATCAGCCATTCGTAGAGGTAGTTCTTTGCATAAATATCAAACGCACACATAAGTAACAAGTTCAAGTCCTTAACAGCAAAGGATGGTCTATCACAGTTTTACCCAAGGTCAAGAAAATATTGAGCAATTCAAGTGAATAAAACACTCAAGAAAGAAAGAGTAAATACCTCTATAAGAACGGTTCCTATGCTGAAACATTACACAGTGCCCTGGGCAGTTCATTGGCTTCAATCCAAACTCCTGTTTCTCAATCTGCAATGGAACTTGACTTCGTCATATAAAAGGATACAAGATCAAGATAAACTTAGCCCGGTTCATTTACACCGCATAACTATTAGATGATGATCAATCAATCATCTGCATTGAATTTCATACTATAATTTCCATATTGTTTTACTGTTTGAGCAACAGAGCCTTCTTCTTCATGACATTATCCAATATTTGGTATCATTCATATACACAGAACTAATAATAAATAAATAAACATTTTCAAATCCATGTATTGACCTTATTTTTATGTTTATCCATCAATCTGTCTTCCCAGTACTTGATCCCTCACAGTAAGATTACTTTTAAGCATACAGTTGCTTCAACATAAACAAATGCGATGGTATCAAGTCATATCAAAACTAACCTCCACCGAAAACATATTGTCTTTGTATTTTTCAGCATGACCAGATGTTTCCCAGAGTTTCATATTGTACAAGTTTGGTGATATAACCTACCAAAGCAAAGAAAACAATGAGCATATTATTTAAGATTAATAGGGTGATGTAACAACTGAACATTGACTACCAACCTCTTCATATCCCCTCTCTCTATACTGATTCTTTATGAACTCCATTAATTTATTATAAATCTGAGCCCCTTTAGGGAGGAAGAAGCAACTTCCCGGGCTGCAATTGACGAGTGGAAATAATCGAATGAAAATCATTCACTCTTGGTCACTTAAAAAAATAAGAAATATGAACTCAATACATACCTAACTGGGTCGAAAAAGAAAAGCTCTTGATTTTTACCCAACACTCTGTGGTCATATTTTTTTGCTTCTTCTAGCTTCTGGATATGTGCCTGCAGAAAAAAGGTATGTGTTTGTAAGAAAATCAAGTAATTTAATAAGTATAATAATCTGACCATTACAAAATTACATTAACTTATGTTAAACAGGGTATGAAAAGTTCATGTCCTCGACATCATTGCTTTAATAAAATTACACCAACTTGTAATGCTTGAAACCATTGCACTTCAAACAGCACCATTTATTTATTTTTTTAGGGGAAATGAACTTTATTGCCAGAGACAAGAGAGAACAAGAAAGGAAAGTGGCCAAGTAAGCCACAGGGCCCAAGGGCCAGCAAAGTGATCAAAAGAAAAGACAACAAACAACAAAACAAAATTACATGAAACTAGGCTATAGGAAACAGCAGGCAGCAGAAGAACCAAAAGCTACGCTAACCGCATGTTACACAATTGCAACTTTCCAATCTAATAAAATGAAACTTAAACTCGAATCCATAAATTCAGAGGTCGTAGATTGCTCATGGTAAGGTTAACACTTGTGACTTGATTCAAAGAAAAAATCGTGGTTTATACTTCTCTCCTAGCTGGTGTATTTTGTGCAAATGTGCACCATTTATTTTCAGTTAACATATCTCACAAACACACCCCAACAGCTAATAACTATGAAGATAGGTGTCCACTTTCTATCAAATGTCGTGAGAGAACAGCACCACTTCTAACTGTGACATATATACTACTACAGCCGTCAGGTTCATGTGTGTGTGTGTGTGTGTGTGTTTTTTTTTTAAAGGGGTTCATGTTTAACAGATGACATCAAATATTTTCAGTACCAACGCACCAAGGGATTTGGTTATTTTTACGAGTTAGCACTGATTTCTTTTTATACCCAGAAATCCACCAATCCAGAAGGGGAACAGCTATGCACACTTTTCCTTTTGATATCAATTAAAGGAATTTGTGCAACAATTTGTACAAGGAACTTTAAATTTAACAAACACTCAGAAACACAGCCATAGGAGCTGATACAAGAAAGACGATAAGAAAAACCAAAACCAAAGTTATGGAATGTCAAAAACATAATGTCACCTGCAAACGTTTTTTATCAGGATACGAAATTCCATACACTCTCTGCAAACTTTCAAGATCTTTTTACCCCTCCAGTAGGCTGCAGAAGCCTGGGATTGCAAATTCATGAGTTAAATACAGACACTCAATACATTAATAACAAGATGAAAGAAAATCTTACAAACTACGGCTTAGAACACATACCTTCAAACATTTAAATGCTTTGACAAATGAGGAATTTGGTATATGTGGTCCACGGCACAAGTCAACCAACGGGCCACATCTATATACAGTTATAGTTTTGTCCGCTGGAAGACCATTGATGATTTCAACCTATGCAAAAATAAATCTTAAATCAATTTTGAATCCATGTATGAGAAGTAGTTTTAAAAAGAAAATCATTCTATTGATTAGAAACTAAACTAAGCACCTTTCCTTACCTTGAATTTATTATCACAAAACATCTCAAGGGCTTGTTCCCTTGATACTTCAATTCGTTGAAAAGGTTGTTTCCCCTGGGGAAATATATTACGACTAACCAGTCAAGGATTCATAACAAGAAATGCCAAAATGTTGAAAGCTGTTACCATTTTGCAAACAATCAAGGAGCAACAGTTTCCTCCATACAACAAGTTTACATGAATTCTATTAAAAGAAAACAAACAATATATACCTTAACAGCCTTCTCTGCCCATGATTCGATTTGCTTAAAGTGTTCATCATTCAAGCCAAAATCTCCATAAAATGCATCATAGTAGAAACCCTGCGATTGAATTCAATCATTCCATAAGGGAACCAAATGAGAAACTACAAAAACACATAGCAAAAACCACAAAATATATTTTAGAAGACCATAAAAAGAAAACATCTTCTCAAAACAGGGATCACAAAACTTGAACTATCCATTACACGAGAAGGAAACCACATACGCAAACAAAATTCCATTACATATTGGTCAACCAAAGGAGACAAAATATACAGAAAACATATAAAATATTACATTTAAATTAACAACTAGTACGATTATTTAAAAACCTCTTTGCTAGTGGCACACATATCGTGTCTTGTTTCAATTCTGGCACACGGACCAATGCAGAGCTTGCATCCATACTCCACCTCAAGTGCCTGCACTGTATGGAAACTTGTTATGCATCCGATCCAAATCAAATCAATACAGTAAACCAAAACCAAACCAAAAATCTCGGTAATAACTCTTGGTACCTACCTGTCCAAGAATGTGGGAGCTAGAATGCCAGAAAGTGTGGCGTACATCCTCATTGTTGTCGAATGAGTCCAATGTGAAGAGCTTCAGCTCAGCATCTCCCTCCAAAGGCCTGTTCATGTCCCATAGAACCCCATTGACCTCAGAAATCAAAGCATTGGAAGCCAAACTCTTTGAAATCTCACTTGCAATTTCAAATGGGGAAGTTATCCACTTCTTGCTCCTCCTTCACCTTACCGTCCGACAATGTAATCCTAAAAATCCTCACTTTAGGAGTTGCTTCGTACGCACGTTAAAGGGTTTAGGGTTTAGGGTTAGGGTTTACCTGATAGGATCGAAAGAGGGGAGAGACTGTCGAGCAGCACGTTGTTCTACCTGGATGGACTCAAAGAGTTCGATGCGTTTGGGAATGACAGCCTCGAGGTAGGCTTCATCTTTGGCCTGGACCACCATGGTCGTTCACCTTTGCTTGAGTGGGAGGAGGAGGAGGAGCAGAGAGATGACTAGCGGGTCCTTCACCTACAGAATGAGATATCAGAAATTGTTCATGTTTGACTCATACGGCATATCCGACACTCCATCGATACGCTTGCGATATTGTGACGATACGCTTGCGATATTGTGACGATACGGTCCCAATACGTCAAGGGGTAATTTTGACGGCAACCAAAAGAGAAGAAGAAGGAGGAGGAGGAAGAAGGAAGAAGGAAGAATGAAGAAAAAAACTTACTTGCGCTTGCAGCTGCTGCGAATCTTCAGTTGCAGATTGTTGTTGTGCGAAGAAGACGCTGCTAACTTGTGAAGAAGATGACGTTAGGTGCCCTAAAAATAATTCTAATATGCTTTGAAGTATCAATACGTAGCTGGATTTCAATGTTTTAATCTAACGGTCAAGAATAAGTTGGGAAGAAAAACTAATAAAATTATATATATACTAAAGCTGATCAAAAAAATACTGTTCATAGCACTGTTCCTAAACTGTTCATTTTTGTCTTTTCCCCTGAACAGTGAAATTACGATTTTGCCCTTCTCTAAAACCTCTTTCCCTTCTTTCCCCTTCTGGACTGTTTGACTGAGACATCCATATCTTCAGTTTTCATCGCTCTTTCGACACCATCAGTTTCGGTTTCCCATCCTCCAACGACTTCCTTGCCTTCTTCTTTTCGCATTCAAGGGCTTCTCTAGGTTGCTGTGGGCTTCAAGGGCTGCTTCATACCTCAGAATCCAAGTAACCCACAGAGGGTTTGCTTCTGGTAAGCTTTTGGGTTACTGAATCAGAAATGAATTCTACAGTGGGCATTTTGATTTTTCAGAGGTAGCCTTCCTGGGGTGTCCAATCCATTATTTCTCCTCCAATCGAATGGCTGCCAATTGATAAGTCTATATTTTATATATATTTTATGCCCCGTTTACCTATTTAATTATTGTTATCCTTTATTTAAATTGTTTGTTTTAATTTGTTTTGTGAGATTTGTGAAGGATTTGTGGAATAGGAGAAATTGAGCTAAAAAGGGCAAGAAGATGAAGATTTGAGATTAATTGGAAAGAAGCCAAGTTATTCCTTTCATCACAAGGAGTGTTATCAAATTTCCTTTTTCAAGATGGTTCAAGTCTTCCAAGTCAACAAGGAGAAATAAAGAAGACCCTAAATTAGTAGGAATCCTATTTTTATAATAATTGTAATTATACCTTAGATAGGTAGGATTTCTAGGAGCATTATAAATAGGGAGTTTTGGTCATTGAGAAAGCACCACCGCTCTCTACAGAATCCACCAACACCCCTCTCTACACTTTCAAGCCATCAAAATCCTACATACTCATACTCATAGCCGAAAACCCTAAGAAGAACAAGGAGAGAGCTTGCGCAACCTTGGCGTTCCACTTGAAGAATTCGATGCCGCTCATGTCTTCATCAACCATCACGATTCTCAATAAGTCTTTCATGAACTAATTTCATTTACTAGGGCTACGATGTAGCCTAGCTATGAATACTCAAATTCTTTGATATTGTTAATTTTATTTATCTATACATGTTGAGTGCTTGTTACCGTTCTTAATGCTTTCAATTAATTGGCCACTAATTGCATGATTGGAAGAATTAGGTTGAGACCGGAAGGAGATGCCTAATAAATAGCTTCTTGTAACAAGTATCATAAATTACATAGCCGACTCGGAAGATTAGGTTATGGTTTGTGTAATCTTTAAATGTTTTCCACAAATCTTAATGGGTTCTTATCTAAATCCATAACTAGGAATAGAGTGGGTTGACTGTGAGGAACACAACTAATATAATTCGGAAGAGAGTATTGGTGAGGTAAGGGAAAACGATTATCAACATGTTAGGTAATTAGGATTAACAAGCTAGAAGGATTTGGGTGGGATTAGCTAGGTGAAATCGGTGCCCTAGTACTTTATCATCTTTGGTTTCATCTTTTATAATATTTGCTTATTTTTAATTTACTTGCTTAATTACATTTTAATCACCATAATTCTCTCATCGTTTAATTCAATTATAATTAGGAATAAATCATTCTAGTATTTAATAGGTTAACTTGATCCCTGTTGGAACGACACTCTACTTATCACTATATTAATTTGAGCGATATTGTCCACTTGCAATTAATCACATCATACATACCAATATTATTCACTTTCCACACCAAAATTTCCACTACTAAATTTCATTTCTGAAAAAATACAAATGGCATCTTCCATTGAAGTCGGAGGGTCGTGGACAACCATGGAGGATGTTTTGTTGTGTGAGAGTTGGGTCCAAGTTGGTCATTGCCCGATTACAGGCAATGACATGAAATTCTCTCATATGTGGAGAAAAATTCATGTAGAATTTTGTGAAATATCGGGTTCGGCTCGTACAGAAATGGCCTTGGCTAGTAGTCGGAAAATTTTGAATAAAGAGTTAGGAAAATGGAGAGATGCGTCGGCAAAAGCGAAGGACAACGTTCAAATTGCAAACATCATACATGATTTTATTGAACAAATGGGGTAGGATTCTATTTCGCCCTCGAAAATCAAAACTAGAGTACAACGAATTTGGGATAAAGTAATCTTCCAAGAGATTCTTACCTCGAGAGTGCCTACGTTTGTCCATGTTCGGGCCACGGCCGGGTTGTGAACCACAGTGGTGTTGGCTTGATTGATGAAGCATACCCACTGCCATGACAATTTGATCATCATCTTCTTCCCACTCCCTTTCTTCTTTAACACGTTTGCGCATTCTTTCTTCATTTTCTCACTCGGCCCTCTCCAACAGCCTCTTCTTGTAAGACATTGAGAGTAGAATGTGTTTTCTAAAATATGATAAATGAAATGATAGAGAGGATATGGTGTGAGAGGTCTGAGTTGAGGCTGTGATTTTATAGAGGAATTTAAAAGATAGAGATGACACGTGGCGCAATTGTAGCAACCGAAAATCTTATATGAAATCTGAGATGTGAATTTTATAATAAATATGGACACGTGATAACCAAAAATCTTATTTGAAATTTGAGATGTGAATTTTATAATAAATATGGACACATGGCAACTAAAAATCTTATACGAAAATTTTATCCGAAATATGAGATGTGAATTTTATAATAAATATTGACACGAAGCAACTGAAAATCTTATCCAAATTAATCATTTAAGTATAAAAAATAAAAATAATTTAAAGTGAATAGTAATTGCCCTTTGCCATGACAATGGGTAGAAACACAACTTGCCTCCCCTTGTCCTTTGCCATGGAAAATGGGTGAAAATGCTCTAAGAGGTGTAAAACTCGAACCAAGTAAGCCACACGTGCAAGTTCAGCATAGTCACGTGACAAAGCCAAGTGGTGGACCCCAACTAACGTGAGTGCTTGTTGACGCAAGCGCACTACCACAATTCTCCAATGGTCATGTAACTAAAACTTATTTTGGAAAAGTAGTGTTAGGCTATGCGCCCTGGTCATCAGAAGTTTTCTTTCAGTAATCGTTATGTGTTATCCTATCATATTGACGATTGACGACAATCACTTACCTATATGTTGTTACTACAGTGTTAGGCTATGCGCCTTGGTCGTATTCCTTCTCACTTAATGGGGTGCCATTATATATGTTCTGACTTGAGCTGTGTTTATCTATATGATGAGTTGTTTTATAATGCCAAAGAGTTGTAAGGAGATGCACTAAGCGATGACTACTATTCAAAGCGCTTATGAAGTGAAGCGATGTTTTCTCGGCAAAAAGTAGGTGAAGGTACTTTGAGGGGAGATTTCTAGTATGGTATATGAACATGTGCATGGAAGAAAATATGGAAGTGTGCCTTCAAAGTTGTGTGTGTTCGTCTTGAGGTCAGTCTGAACCCAACATTTTGCCTTCTAAATTGGGCAACATAGGGTGCAGGAAGCAAGCTTAATTGTCTTCCTGGAATTACCACAAGGAGTAGGGAAGCTAGTGACTTGAATACATGAGTAGAAGAGTTTGCTTTCAATCAGACAGTGAGTTAGATCGAGCATGCTATGATGTTGTTATGAACATTTGTGGAGTGAACCTAATGATGTGACATAGACTAGTAAACAAAAGTTTCCATGATGTGGTAGCTAGTGAAAGGCATCTATTGTATTTCAAGAGTATATCAAACCTCCTCAACTTGTTGTAGGAGCATGAATTTTGACAACCAATCACACGATGACACGTGGATAGAGGAAGATTCCTTAGGTTAAATAATTGTATTAATTAAACCTGATTTAATTAACCAATTATCTTTGATTTAATATAGGAATATCTCTCTAAATCAAGGATCTGATTCCCAGTAAATCTCCTTGATATTATCATGTCAACCAATTTAAGGAAAAGATAATTCCCTTCCATATGAGAATTATCTCTACAAACCCTAGCAAAGGAGGAGTCTCTATAAATAGATGGCTACACAACACATGAGGTCATCCTAATTCAATTTTGAAACCCTGGAGAAAACTCTCTCTCCTTTTTCACACCACTCTCCCTCCCTCTCTCTCACCACCACGCGTTGGCCCCTATCTCTCATGTCCATACTCCATGCATGATCGTCGGCCCTAAGGCTGTCGAAACACCTCACTTCAAAGAAGTAGAGGAACTCCCACAAAGTTAAGCCTAGCTTGAAGAAGCGACTCAAATTGTCGAAGCAAATCACAACACGGTAGAAATTCAGAGTACACTGACTAGGAGCACATCTCATAGCATGGAACACTTTCTTGAAGAACTTCGACATGGGGAATCGGAAACTCAAGGAAAAGTAGAATGGGCGGAACATGATAATCCTCACATCCGGATCATTCGGGTCCGTACGAGCCACATCGTCCATCAAAGGCTCCACCAACCTGACATGTACGTCATTCGGTATGGCAGAAGCAAATTGGGTCCACCACTTTTGGAAGTGCGCCTTGCTCGTGACACTGTGCAAGTTGGCCAAGAACCTTTTCTTGTGACCTTGAGAGCCACCCCACAAATACAAAGGCACTTGTGAACCTGATGATTGGCTTCCCTCTCCATACATGATAGTTGAGCAACTGCAAAAGGAAGAAAATTGGTCAAAAATCACAAGTCAAAATCGCAAGTTGAACCCTAGCTTGCCGCAAAAGAAAAAAAAGGAAAGAAAGCCACACGGCCCCAGCAGCTACTTTGTATGCACAACAACTCCTCTTCTTCTCAAAGAGCAAAAAATTGTCTCCTTCAAAATCCTTCACTTTGCCGCAAGTTAGAAAGAAGAGGAAGATGAGATTGCAAGGTGAAGAGTTATGAAGAAATGCCTTGTATTTATAATGGTTGGGCATCCTTGGTCAAGAAGGAATCTCAAAGGTCTACTCTAATTAGGAGCCCAACTCTAAGAAGGAATCAAAAAGCCTTCTCCAGTCAGGAGCCCAACTCCCAAAAGGAGCCCAGCAGCAATTGGGAGTTGGAAAGCCCAACAAGAATTTCACGTCTCCTACATGCCCTACTCCCGCCATGTAGAAGCTGGGGGCATTTGTGGGAGCATGAATTTTGGCAACCAATCACACGGTGACACGTGGATAGATGAAGATTCCTTAGGTTAATAATTGTGTTAATTAAACCCGATTTAATTAACCAATTATCTTTGATTTAAGATAGGAATATCTCATTAAATCAAGGATCTGATTCCCAACAAATCTCCTTGATATTATCCTGTCATCCTATTTATGAAAAGAAAATTCCCTTCCATATGGGAATTATCTGTACAAGCCCTAGCAAATGAGGAGTCTCTATAAATAGATGACTACACACCACACATGAGGTAATCCTAATTCAATTTCAAAACCCTAGAGAAAACTCTCTCTCCCTCTCTCTTACGGCCACACGTCGCCCCCCATCTCTCTCGTACCATAGAGAAAGCTCCATCATTTCAGTTAAAGTTGTATCTTCCTAAGACCATTTAACTGACTTAGGCATCGGAGGGCCTTTGGCCAACACTCCCCGGGTGTGCTCTGTTGATCGGATCTATTTTACTGAGATCGAGGAAGAAGAAGAAGGTTCGAGTGTGAGGAGGATCCTTCCAAAATATTCCCCGGAGATTATTTGTACAAACACTTTCCATATCGAGAACAAAGCTAAAGTGGCAAAACCGGCCCTTGGATACCCTTGAAACTAATATTGATGGGGCTTTATCATGCATAGACTAGAGCAGGGTACGGTGGTGTGATTCTTCGGGATGGAAAATGGGCAGTTTATTGTGGGAAGAACATGTTTTATTTTATTTTATTTTTTCAACACGTCTCGTTCCCGAAGCATGTAGAGACACTTGCCTTATAGGAGGGACTGCACTTTGATGCTTGTTGGTACCAGTGCCGGCCCTGGGGGTAGGCAAGAAGGGCTTGGGCCATGGGCCTCCAATTAAGGGGGGCCCAAATTTTTTTAATATTATATATAATATTGTACAATTTATTTATAAAAAATAGAAACAAAGCGATTAAATTTCTTCTTTTCCTCTTCCCAGATGGTTTCTTCTTTTCCCAAGCCGAAACAGAAACAACATGTTTTCCTCTTCCCAGAAAGCGACTCCTCTCCTAGTTAGTTTCTCCATGGAAGAACTCTATTTAATGCACCCATCTCTTAATAATCCACCACCATATTTTTCTCTGTTTTCCCCATCTCTCTTCCATCCTTCCATTATTTTCAATTTCTCTCATCCCTCTTTTCTCATATCATATTGTAACCCTAAGAATCAATCTCACACTAAAAAGTTCACAAATTGTCTTTGAGATTGATGGTGACCAAGAGGGGAGAAGCATGAGAAATTAAAAAGGTAATCAGATTTATAATTTTTTCTTTATATTTATTCCTATTAAGCAAACTTTTTTTCAATTTCCAATAGAAACAAAACACAGAGAGATACGGAGTGGTAATCAGATTTAGTTGCAAACTCTTTTTAATTTCCTTGTTTTTAGAAATCTTCTGTTGTATGGTTGTCGTGTGTGGTACTCTTTCCTACTCCGTGGGTTTTATCCCACATGGTTTTCCTCGGGAAGGTTTTAACGAGGCCACTTTTTCATGCCACCTACCCCTGACTCTTTCCTACTATAATGCATACTACCTTTCTTATTCACGTGCTCTACGCACTACGTAAAATAATTTTATTTGTTGTTTTTTCGCAATTGTATATTAAGTGAAGGGGCCTCATTTAATTTATCGCCTAGGGCCACCCAAAAGTCAGGACCGGCCCCAGTTGGTACATGGAGAGGAAGACGGGGGAAAGAGATTATAGGGTTTCATTGAGGCGATTCAGGGTCAACATAATGATAGCTCAACTTTGGGTTGCTTTCTCAGTTAGTACTAGACTTGGTTTTGTTTATTGGGAAGCCAATTTAGTGGCAATAGATTAGCTCTATTTGCTTTACTGTCAACTGCAACATTTCATAGTATGGAGTCCCTCGTGATATCATACAGAATGCTCTAGTACTACACATTCCCATCATTTTTGTAGATATTCATTTTTATAAATTTAGATAATAAAAAATTGTGTGGTTTGTGTATTTGGACTTGACTTTTATAAGATTTGGGACATCGAAAAAGTGTTTAACACAATTAAAAATAATGAAATCAAGTAACTGGGGATTCTGAAATTGTAGGGGCGTTCGGTCCTCATTGGCCAAATATTTGAGCTAGGTTAAGTAGTAGCCGTTTAAACAAAAGAAATGTCAAAGTGTTGTTGTTTAAATAGAAAAAGGGTTTTTAGGAGCAATAGTCCCTAAATTTATAACCGATTTGCATTTTGGTACTTCAAATTTCAAAATAACTTTGATAGTCCCTCAACTCTACTTTGGTCTTGCATTTTCTGATAGATTTAGAGGCAAAATGGTCATTTCAAGTCTTTGTAGCCAAACCTTCCAGCTCCCCGACTCCCACCAGCACCACTCTGTATCTAAAGTTTTTTTTTTTGGGGTCAATGTATCTAAAGTTTTAAACCCACAATTCCAACCGTTCAATTTTTGTTGTTGTAGGCAAAAAAACTTGCTTGGAACGGGGATAGACTGTTTTCCTATCCCCCTCCAATCACACGCGGCCACGTGTGTACAAATTGTTCCAAATGACAGCGTGTGATTGAAAAGGGATAGAAAACAGTCTTATTCCCGTTCCAAGCAAGTTTCACTCCACTGTAGGGGCCAACATAAAGCTCTGTTAACAATAATATTTCATCTCATGAAGGAAAAACTCGTAGATTAACAAATATTCCGCTTTGCTAATTTACATTGACTTTTAGGTAAGGACATGTTTGGTACAGTTGAAAAGCTTCTAAAATATCCAACGTGCCACCACGTGGCTCGTCCTTTCAGTTCCTTCACTAGCAGGTCAAAGAATCCCGCTTCAAACACTCAAACGAAAATCAGAGGGAGAGCCAAAGCCATGAGCGAAACAGATTCTATGCGTTGCGGAATATGAGATTTTCTCACCGAATAAATTAGCTGAAAATTTTCTCGGAGCCGAGAAAGCGCGAGAAAATGTCGACAAACAATGGAGAGGCGGAGGTAGGAGGAGGGAGCGGACGGCGAACATCTCCAACTGCGAGTAACACCAGACTGAGAATCAGAGCCGACCCTTTCTTGGTGTGCTGCAGATGCTTCAGCGTCGTCACTGCTCTCACTACCGTTCTCTGCATCGTCGTCAATGTCTTCTCTGCCATTGAATCTTTCAAGGATGGATCTGATGTACTATCTCTCTCTACCCCTCTCTCTCTATACATATATGTGTGTATATATTTATGGAGTTGTAGATTGGATGATTTGATTGTTTGTGTGTCGGTGAATTGTAGGTTTTCGACGGGATATTTCGGTGTTATGCTGTTTTGATTGCGATTGTGGTGGTTGTGGCCGAGACCGAATGGGCGTTCTTTATCAAGTTCTTTAAGGTTCGTTTTCACTTTTCACCATTCTTAAGCCCTAACACATTTTTAAAAAGGAAAAATTCGATTCTTAGAAATTAATTTTTAAGCAATTTTGATAGCTGATTTTTAACCTTAACACAACAAATTTATTACGAAAATTGTGCGGTTTCTATGCTCTAGTTAGAAGACTCAGAGTCGAGATTAAAAATGTGACTGAAATGTTCAATTTCTTTCCTTTAATTGTGGAAATCTCCGAATCTGATCTCGGTTAGAGTGATCGTAACCATAACTTGTTTTAAGGAAAAAGAAAGGAGGGAATTTTGCTTAGAGGAGTAGAATATGAAACTTTCACCATAGGAGATGTAGGTGTTGTCAAATGATACACGCTTTGGACTGAATGGGAGGGGAAAAGAATTTTGTTTTATGAAGAAAAATTATGTTTGGTGTAAAAGTGGACAAAGGAAGAAAAGAAAAGGTTTAGATTTCCATACTTTCTATTGTTGGCTTTATATAATGAGAATGAGCAAAAAAAGAAGGATAAAAAAAATAACTGAAACTTATGCGCAATTACAAGGGGAAGTTGGCTTACCAAAACTAAAAATACCAAATTTTGTAGTTTCTTGTCATATTTCCCCTCATTTACTCCATGCAACCTAAGCACAAGAAAACCTTACAACTTTCTAAAAACTGTTTTTCTCTTCCTCTCTCTCTCTCTCTCTCTCTCTCTCTCTCTCTCTCTCTCATTTTCTCTTGCTGTACAAGAACCAAACATAGTGTAAGAAGACATCTCCTTTATGGATGCCTTGAACTGATTATAGGTCAGTGTTCCAAAGGCCACTCCAGTTACCTCAAATGTTGTTTATGAAATCTTTGTAACTTTAGTGCTTCATATATGCTCCTGATAGAAACAGACTAATTCCTCTATCAAGGATCAAATCTTCCCAAGGAAAATACGAAATGACCTTAATCCACATGGAATAAAAACTTATTATTAGATTTTATGATTCCTCAAATAGGGTACGTGATCTTTGTGATGATCAGGGACCCCTTTCTCCCCAACAACCCACAGGAGGGGTTTTGCTAAGATGTGATTATAATTCCCAAACCAAAAGGATTGAAATAATAAAAATGAAAAAGAACCTGAGAGTACCAACAGTCAGACAGGCACTTGATAACATTCAAACCTTTGCTGCTAAGTGCAATCATGACGAATTTCTGTCTCCATTTCTCTCATTCTTACTCTGTTTAGGAAAGATCAACAATTTACTGTTTTACGGTAACTCAAAATTTCTGGCAATATTGGAGTTATTATTCAGAATTTTGCTTCTATGATCTAATTTCAGTATTCAGTTAACTGTTTGCAGGTATTGGAGTATTGGGTTGGTAGGGGTATGCTGCAGATCTTGTAAGTCTTCAAATATACTCAAAATATTTGTTTCAGTTTCCTAGAGTATTTCTCTGCACCTTGAGATTGTAGAGCGCAACTCAGTTTGTTCCAAACTGAATATCGTAGCCTTATAACAGTATAATTGTAGCTATGAGGCTCGTGACAAAGAATAATGATGGGATGGAAATTAAATTTTATGCTTGACTTCAACTGAAGCAACTTTTCATATCTATTGCACACCAGCATAAATTTTATATGGTTTCTGAAGTCGTGATTGTTTGTACCAGTGTTGCGGTCATGACAAGAGCTTTTCCTGATGATACTGGTACAAAGAAGGAGCTTGTTCTTCTTCAGAACATAGCAAGCTATATGCTCCTTGCTTGTGGTGGGGTCTATATTATTTCGGTAAGTCTCAGTAGAAGAATCCTATAAGAATTCTGGACATGTGTGTGTCTATGCCTGTGTGTATGTTTAAATGTCTTCTTGTAGCTGAGGTTAAAGATTGCTGTCTCAAGAGCATGATTAAGAATTCCTGTCTTGTGTTGAGGGCCGCTTGGGAGTGGCAAAACATAATACACCAAAGTATCAGAAAATCTTTTAATATTCAACACTACAATAAGAAAAACGAAATGCATTATTAATTCCAGACATTTTTAAATGAAATTAGCCAATTACTAGAGGATCACAGTAATTATTAATAACCCTCACAGAATTACTTCAGAAAATTTGTTGTGTGTTGCGGTGGGGAGCAATAACCTAATTATATGAATGTTCTCGCGATATTCCTGGTTCATGAATTATGGTCAACTAGCAGTAGAAGCTGCTAAGTGCATTGGTCAAAGTTCTATCTACTAATCTTCAATATTTGATTTTTTAAGGGAATTCTATGCATTGGCTTCCTGAAACGGGCTCGGCAGAAGACAGAAATTTCAAGGGAGCAAGCGATAAAGGATATTGAGGTAAGCTTTCATATTCCTGGATTTCCAGAAGTGGTGTGTGGTACTGGAAGTCCAGACATGGTTCAATGTTCCTTTTGCTTATCATACTTGCTTGTATATGGTTCTTACTACAAGGAAAAATAGCTTTAGCTGTGACATTAAAGGCTTGCTCGCTATAAGATTTCTGCTATTTAGGAGTCTTTGGTCTTTCTAGATAGTCCGTTTATGAGTTGGGTTAAGTTGTGTTTGTCAATTGTCTGTAAGTCAAATCCATTACAGAAGTTTGCTTACATTCACCTGTTTGCAACAATCACAGGACTTGGAGCGGCGAAGGGAAGAACTTGAACACTTGCTTATTGTGGAAAGAGATTAAGACACTACGGTAGCGTAGACAGAGTGATTTATTCTTGTTTCAGTATTTGATTCTGCTAGTGAGTGGCCTCAGAATTAGTTCCTTTGCAGCAGCTTATTTCTTTGTGTAGTTGTTGTGAAAAGGCAAGTTATTCATTTTCCAATGTACCGAACATAAGAAATCCAGGCTGTTATTCATTTGTTTAGATAAAAATCTCCATAAGCTGTTTTGAATTGATGGATTGGTTTCTGCCATAAACAGAGGTTTATTAATGGAGTTGTTTTCCCTTTTTGGTTGCGTTTGGCCATGACCCAATTACTTAACTAAGATTTAGATACATATAATCTATACTATATATTAAGAGAACCCTCTTGTGAATTAGAGGTACGAAATGTCAGCTTTGTCAGTTGATAGTGTATTTATCAAATGCCACGGAAAGAAAAATTGGGGAAAAAAAGGTTGGGGAATTGAAAGCATTTTCCATTAAGAATTTACCTTGGTTGGCTAAGCTGTTTTGTTTGTTGCCTCATCCATTGGAGAGGTGAAATGCTAGATTCTCTAGTAGGTCTGACTGTTAGATGTTGAATTTTTTTAATTTTTTTGGGTTATATCGGGTTTGCACCCTGAACTATACCATAATTGTCAATTTACACCATAAGCTTTTTTTTAAAAATGTATATTTGTATACCCTTGAACTTTACATACATTACTGAAAAAAATAATAATAATAAAATTCACGTATATTAATAGTCAAGTTGAAAGATAAAGATAAGATGGCAATTGCAAATTACCAAACTTATATATATATTTTTTTATTCAACAACTATCATCATCAAAACTTGAATTTATGACCCCCCCACCACCCCAACCAAAAAAAGAACTTGACTCATGATCTCCTCCAGAAAAAAAAAATAGAGACAAAATACCAATAGACTAAATGGCTAATAACTAAACTTTCTATTGCAAATTATCAAACTCTCCATCAATTGTTCTTTTAATGCAAACAGTGGAGATTGTTTTTATATATTTATTTATCTAATTTGTAGTCCACGTGGTGTGATATGAGAGAATCATTAAGCCACGTCACCATTTCCACAAAACAATATGTCACGTCCCACAAAATTGGTTGACTTACACTTTGACTCAAGGGAGGCCCTGAAATTCAATAAAGGCCCACATATTGTAAAAAAAAAAAAAAAAGAATCTTAATATCGCAAAAGTCAAGGTTCTGGCTTATAGATTGCATCCTTAATGTTTTTGTGTCGTTCGTGGTCACTCGAGGTTAGTATGTGTGATCGCGAAATGGTCTACTGCAGTTAGGTTAGTAAAAATTTCGTTAGTTTCTTTGACATGGCGTATATGTATATCGTAAAACATCACTGGGTTCGCATATCATCGCGAAATGGTCACGCAAATTTTTTTTTTATTAATTTAAAATTGATAAAATTTTAGTTTTCTTTTAAAATTATTTTAAAAATATATTTTGTATTTTAAATACATGTGACACTATACTTTTGAAGATGTGGGCTCCATATATATGCCACATCAACAAACTATTGAAGTTTTTAAAAAATAATTTAAAATTCATAAAATTTAAAAATGAAAAAACCATTTATAGAAGGATTTTAACCTTGAGCACCATTTATGAACCTTAAACAATTAAATCCTTGGTTTTTTCATTTTTAAATTTTATGAATTTTAAATTATTTTTTAAAAACTCCATTAATTTGTTGATTTGGCATATATGTGGAGCCCACATCTCCAATAATATAATGTTATGTGTGTTTAAAATACAATATATATTTTTAAATAATTTAAAATTCATAAAATTTAAAAATGAAAACC
The DNA here is from genome assembly GCA_024362665.1 of Prunus padus. Taxonomy (NCBI): domain Eukaryota; kingdom Viridiplantae; phylum Streptophyta; class Magnoliopsida; order Rosales; family Rosaceae; genus Prunus; species Prunus padus. Next base: position 9,941,904 of record JANFAM010000006.1, on the reverse strand, counting down.
AAAATTTTATGAATTTAAAATGAAAAATTTTAAAAAATTCGCAGGGACCATTTGTGATTGGTGCGTGAACCTCAAGGATGTTTTGTGATATATATATATATATATATGCCACGTCAGCAAACTAACGGAGTTTTTGACGGAACCTAACGGTAAGGACCATTTGTGATCACACATATTAACCTTGAGGACCACGAATGACAGAACAAAACATTAAGGATGCAATCTGATAGTTTCGTAAACCTTAGGGACCTTTTGTGATATTAAACCAATAAAAAAAAACCTTCCTCAATTACTCAATTCAAAATTAAGAGAAGACTCAATAAAGACCCCATTATTTTTTAAACTTATAACTTAAATCAATGAACCTAGTTGAATCAATAAGGAAATTGACAAAAGACATGGGAGAAAAACTTGATTATGTAAAGTTAATTGTTACTTTTGAATTGAAAAATGTAAGACAAGTGATGTTTTGATGCATGTTATAAAGTTGTTGTGTAAATTAGGTATTGATTGTTTCTTTTATGTTACAATTGTGAATTTTAGTTCATATAATACTTTAATACTTCTTAAACTTAACAAAAAAAAATCACATAAATAAATAAATAAATATATATAGAGAGAGAGAGAGAGTAGAAGGCCCCATTTAGGATATTCGCCTAGGACCTCCAAAATGCAAGACCGACACAACACATTATGGGTTAACGAAAGACTTAACACACAACATAATGGAGGTATGAAAATGGTAGGTAACCCAACTAATGGGTACGAAGTTGACAAAAAAATTTATGTTGTAAAAGTAGAAACTCGATAAATTTTGGGGTAATAAAGTGAAATTTACTTATTAATTAATTTTTGTAGTAGGCCTATAACCATGTTTTAGTTTCTTGTGTGGAGGATAGTGCTTTGTTTATTCACCAAAAGAAATTTCATTATTTTCTTACCAAAATGCTAATTATTTTTAATTTTTATGAACCCAAAATGTTTATTATTTCAAACTTAGGAAAAAATAAAAATTACAAATCAAGCAACTTTATGAGGCTGAGGAGTGAGAAACGTGGGGAGAAGACGAATAAAGCAAATTCCCCATTTTGGCCCTCTACTCAGATTTGAAAAACCTATAGAAGCACACAGCTTGCTTCCCGCTCAACTCAAATTTGAAAACCTCGGGTGGTTCGTCTCCGACTCTGCGACTCACAGGTATCTCTCCCTTTCTTCAACAATTTCTTGCATATCATTTCAATGAAGTCCAGATTCTACTTTCTTGTTAAAAGCCCATATTTTTTTTCCCTGCTCTAGGGTTTCCTCTTGGCCAAATCTTTCAATAAAGAAAATTGAATCTAGAGACTAGAATCACGAGCTTTGGCTTGTTTGCCTATATATTCATACATACATTCTATAAATCGGTAGAAATTTGGGTACTCAGTCAACTGCTGTAAAAAAAAAAAAAAAAATCCTAATTTGGGTTTGTTCTATTGTTCCATTGCCCTCAACTTGTTTCTGATATAGATTTGTTTGGGAACCCAATTTGTGGATTTGGGTAGATCTACTAGTGTTTTTATCCGGGTTTGTGTATTTGCAGTAGGTTTATTTTTACTTTAACGTTTTTGCATCATTTATATTGGAAAGTCTGAATGAACTCATGGGTAGAGTTTGCCTATGCAAAACTGACTTGCAAGGTGAAGTTGCACAAGAGTTCTAGCAACTAATTTCCATACTTAGGTGAGATTGCAGAGGCACATATAACATTCTACTTCACTGTGTGCAATAACCATCCATGATTGCCCATTGTTCCCAGTTGGGTGACTTTGCAGATCCAACTTTCGAATGGTAGCAATGATGCAGGGCAGTGGCTATAAGCGGCTGTCCAGAGACCCAAACAACCTAAAAACACAGAGAATAGAAGGATAAAGCTGTAGAATTGAAGTTGGAACGAACATAATTGAGTTCTAGGGCAAAATCCCAATAGAAACTCTATAGAATAAAGTCTGAAATTATATTGATAAAAACTGAATACAAGAGCCTCTTAATAGCCTATTTATTCTAGAGTACATCAGCCTAGCATTCCTATTTTTAGTTTATTTAGAAACCCTAACTGACAAGGGAAATTAAACTAAATCCTAGTAAAGATAGGAAAATAATTAACTTAATAATTTAATATAGCTAAAACTTAGCCCTTTTTGGTTAGGATGGATGCTCCTGCATCAAGCAACCCCTCAGGTTCCCATAGATTCATAACCATATTGTGCCCAATCCCATACTAGGTCTGGTGTATGCTTTGATACCACATGATGTGAACTCATTGGTAGGAATTGCTTCTGCAAAACCTGCTTGCAGCTTGCAAGGAAACAGTGTGCCCAATGATTCGTATACAGACAAGTAATCCCACACTCAGGACATGTGGGATTGTAAAATGGACATAAAACTCATAGAATTCTTAGGCTTAATTACTTCACTCTGCTTTTTTACTTCTCATGTGTCTTCTGAGTTTTGTATATTTAAATGCTCACATTGACATGTTTCTTCATGCTTCAAATTTTACTGCAGCAGGGATTCTCACAAATTGATAATCAAAGGGAAATGGGGGACGTATATAAAGAATTAGATGATGCCAAAGCAGAGATCGAGAGGCTCAAGACTGAAGTCCGGGTTAAGACCGAACTTTCTGAGACTTTGAAGACAGCTCACAGTGAGCAGTTGATCAAGTATCAAGAAGCTAAGCGGGAGACCGAGAAACAAGCTCAAGACCTAATTGTCAAGCTTGAGGAAATTTCTCAAGCAAGGCAGGTTTCGGAAACCCTTCAATCTTGTTTGTGTGAAAAAGAATCGTCTCTTAGGCATTTGACTTCTTTGCATGAAAAACTCCGAGTTGATAGTGAGAACAAATTGCACAAATTGGAAGGAGAAAATAAGGAGTTGGCATTTGCCTTAGATGAAGTTACGGAAAGAAACAAAGAGTTGGAGCAGAATTTTTGTGCCAGTAGTAAGGAGATCGAGGGCCTTAAAGGACTCTTATCGACTTCAGAGAGGAACTGTTTTGAGGCAAAGCAGAAGGCTCAAGAAGCCAAAGAACTGAGACAGAGAGATGATATCATATTGGAACTAGAGGAGGAAAATAGAAATGCTCGTGATCAATTGAAATGGAAGAAAGAACAGTTTAGACATCTTGAAGAAGCACATAGAAGGTTCCAAGATCAGTTCCAGTTGAGTAAAGAGGAGTGGGAGAGGGAAAAATCAGCACTGGTTCAAGAGATCTCTTTATTGCAGACAAGCTTGGATTCCCAAACTAGAATTCTTGAAGGTGTTCAAAAACGTTTAGAGATGTGCAACCAAGTTTTAGCTCATGAAGAAAGCAGGAGGAAGTTTTTGGAGGTTGAAGTATCTGAATTCAAATCACGTTATGAGAATGTCTTTGTGCAGTGTGAACAAGAAAGGTCAAAATTTGAAAGCCTGACTGTTCAAAGGGATGAAGAGATTGCAAAGCTAAGAAACTCACTGTCAACAAAAGAACCATTCACAAAAGAAATGGAATTTCGAATTGTTCACCTTGAGCAAGAGAATCAGGAATTGAGAGAATCTCTAAAAGAACTGCAAGAAGCTCAAATCAGAAATTATGGGTCAACTGCACTAACAAAGCTACGCAACAAGCTTAGGGGCTTAGAGCAGGTACATAGTAACTGCTCCACAATTCTGAAAGCAAAAGAATCTGAATTGAGTTTCCAAATAGAAAAGTTGAAAGGAGATATAAGTAGACATAACTCTGAATTGAAGGGTAAAGAGAAGCAGATACAGGAGCTTCAAATGGAGCTAGAAAGCTACCATTCGATGATTGAGGTTTTAAAAGAAGAGATTTCAGTAGTACTTACGATCTATAAATCAGAATTCTCAGAGGCTTACTCCAAAAGATCTGATGCAAAAACTGAAATGCAGCTGTGCAACAGAATGGATGACAAGATCTCTCTACTTACAACACAGTTGGAGATGAAGAGCAGTGATTTAAGAAATGTTCATCTTCAGCTTGAACAAGAACATGAGAAAGTCAAAGAATTAATGAAGAGGGTAAGGTCCTTGGAACTCACTGAACAACAGCAGGTTATCATGGAGGAAGAGATTCAACAACATAAAATGATGCTTGAGGAATCATCTGCACATCAACTTTACACAGAAGAGAAATTTCTGCAGATGGAAGATGAGAAACGAGATGTTTCTGAGGCTTTAGAAAAGGCAAATCTTGAGCTGGCTAAGAAAATTCATGAAGTAAGTCAATTAAAATATGAGTTACAGAATTGGGAGTCTAGTGCTGAAAGCTTGAAAGTGTGCTGTGAAGAAAATCAAGAAAAATGTAGAAAAATGGAGAATTCACTTCTTGCACAATCTGAGAATGAAGAAGCCCTTAAGCATGAGAAAGAAAGCCTTATCACCATTATCAAGGAGCAAAACAATAAAGTTGAAGTTCTACAGCAGCAGATTGTCCTTCTAGAAGCTACAGTTGCAGCAAAGAGAGTGGAAGTGGAAGCCTTAACACAAGACAAAGAGGACCTTTTTAAAAATGTGAAGGAGAAGGATAGCTGCATAGTAAATCTCCAAAAAGATATCACATGGATGGAGCAAGAGTCCATGAAAAGAGAAGCGGAAGCAGCAATTCTTGCAGGCATAGATGCAGAGAAATCTGTTGGACAAGAGAAAGATAGGCTTTTCAAGGTTATAAATGAGAAAGACCAGAGCATAAAAAATCTCCAAGTATTGGCATTGTCGTTAGAGGAAGACTTGACAAGTGCATTTGTATTGTCTTTTTCAGAAGTCGTAGAAAATCTGCTTACAACTGAAGCTTTAAAGAAGGCCAAACACATGACAGAGCTAGTGATTGAAGAGAAGAACAAAAAAATTGTTGATTTGGAGAAGGAAGTATCTGGTTTGGGCCAAAGATTGATCCATCAGAAGGAAGCCTTGTTTACTCAAAAAAAACAAGAAGAGGAACTTCAAGCTTTTTTGGAAGCCAACAAAGTGGAAAATGATAAACTGATGGGTGAACACAGGAGACTGGAAGGCATAGTCAAGCAGCTTGAGTTCGAAAAAGGGGTTCTCCTTCAAGACACCACAAAGCTATCAAGAGAAAGGGAGGAACTTTTAGTTCACATGGAAGAATTCTGTGATCATATTGGTGAGTTCACTTGTGATGATGTGAAGATGATGAATTTTTTAGAAACAATGTTGCAAAGGTCTAAGGTAGAGGTGGGACCAGCAATGAATTTGACAGTGGATGATGAGCTCTATGATTTTGGCGAAGAGAATGCAAACACTTCTTTCTCTGCCTCAGCAACAAAACTTGACGCTGGTGCTGGAAGATCACCACTGAAAGAGGTGAATCAGCGGCAGTTGTAATCAAGAGAAAAAATGCAGTTTTAACTGGCGTACAAGGTAATTCAGAAACCCATGATGTGTTTTAAAATGTAAACATATGATTTCTTCTTGATTTTCATATATTATAAAAGACATTTTTAGCTAATATACTGGGAAATTTAGTTGTTTTTCATGTAACCCCCCACTTAGTATGCATATTCTGTATTGGGTCATGGCAGGATCAAAAGCTGTGTGTTTAAGAGGTTGTGCTTTGACATTGAGAGGAAGTCTTTCCTTAACTTATTTGTTTGTCTTAGGGGAGAGAGAGCAGAGCTCTTTCCAGTAACCTTGAGTGGTGTGTTCTGTTTCATGCTCTCAGCATCTCATTGAAGCATACTTTAGTAAGTGCTACAATGTAGTGAAGCACTTTGCAAATTTGCTGAACATGAAACTGATGTAAGCATAGGCGACTTGCTAGATATAGGATGCATATTGTATAGGGATTTCCCACAGCCGTTGGTCATGCTGACTGCATAATGAAGCTGACGCAATCGATGTGTTGAGGGACTTCATACATTGTTTTAGTGCAGAGGAAGTGTGCTAATAACACTATAATGTAGAGGGCTACTAGAATCTGGAACTAGCACATAAATCCATCCTCCTTTATGTTGGATAAGGTGATTTCATTCATGAGAAGGGGAGTAATCATGCCACGATTAAATTCTTAAGATGAATAAATTCTCATGCATCAATAGTTTGTTGGAAATTTGACTCTAATAGTTTTCCTTTGTGTACAGTGGCCAGAATAGCAGGAAGTTTAAGTTCTGTTACTCGAAATTTGGAGAAAAGGCTCGAGACCTCTTCGAGCTTGAACCTGTTGGCAAGGAAGGGCAGACAAATTTTTTGTAATATTCTGCTGTAGTTGTATGAGTTACCACAAAGCGTTGCAATAGGCCAGCCCTCTTTTGGTTTTTGGGAATATAGGAGCCTAGTCATTGTTAATTGTGTGGTTGTATGAGTCCATTTATATTATCTGAGCTGTCTGTGTAAAGAACTTATGAGCTTTGCTATGGTGCCAACTTTCTACTTTTATCCTTTTCCTTCTGGCATGCAAGAATAAATAATGTACCTGAAATTAAATTCTTCAATTCCGAATCCTGGATCTACTGGGTTCTCAAATGCAATCAGTAAAATTCTTCCTGGTTTTGAAATTGAAACCTCGTCTTCTACAGATTCAGCTCATAGAGAGATCAATTGGGGGCCTTTGCTTGCAACAAAGACTTCTCCTTAGCATGTTTCATAATCATTTCACCATTTTGTCCATTTTTTTAAATAAAAAAAAGCCTTTTCCACAAAGAAAAGGCAGCTAAAACCATGAATTAAGCCTTGAATAGATGCGTACAATGAAACCCAAAAAGCAGGTGATGTTTTCACTTCTATGCTCTTACTCTCCTGCTTCACAAGCTCCCCGAGCACTTCTCTTCATGTTACAGCAGTTGCCCTAGCAGAATTTTAGATTATTGTTTCACTTGTCTAGCACGTTTGAACTATTTGTGGCAATCTCCAAATCCCTTTTAGAATACCTAACTAAACTCGAACAGGATATTTCAGCCTTGGAGTTGTTTATTGTTCTTATGTGTATATGTAAACGAATAAATACGTATACTACTTTAGGATGACATCACAGTAGGTTTCTTGACCATCATCTTGAGTGTCTAGAGATGAGGCAGATGCTACAGGGGAGTGTCTAGAGAATTTCTTGGTAATTGATACAACAAATCGTTATCATAACCGGGATGCGCTTGTCACACGATAATCCCTGACAATACAAGAACAAATCAATACTTTTGAAGTTGTACATGATTCAACATCTATGGAAGATTCAATTCTTTTCATTCTGCTCAGATGAACTTGAATTTTTGGAGAACTTTGTGCGCCATTTCTGCTTGTTCTTCTCAGACGTATTCACATTTTCAGAGTATTTTGTAAGACCCTGCCTCAATGCTCCAACAGTTACCCCATTACCTACCAAAATGCTTGTGACGCCCATATTTGAAACCTGCCAATACCATCACAAAGTATTCATAAATGGGTGAGAGATTCAAGTCTCATATAAATTGAAGATATATGAACACCAATGCCAGGAATAGTATGAATACAAAATCTCTTGGCACGGAACAATCTTTGTCACTGTAGATAAACAGTGGTTTCTGATTAGAAGCAAAAGTGGCAGGGGAAAAGGGTGGGCTTATTTCTGCAGCACAAATGCCTCATTTGGTTTCACACCAGCCCTTGTGTGTCGACAGAATTGCCTATGATTAGACCTGTAAACTCCTTTTCAGCTTTACCTATGTGGGCTGCAGAAAGTCTGCATGTGTGTTGTTAAAACTTAAAAAACTAACCCCAAATCACTTCTCTTGAATGCACAGAAGTTTAGCTTCACTTTAGCCAATGACAGGATGATTTTTTCCTTTATACATTGTGCTACCATACCAAAATAAAACCTCCACAAGTATAAAAATTTGAAGCACTAAACAAGTTCTTAGAAATTGCACATAATTCAAACATTCTTCCTTCATTTTCTTCACTTCAAATCTTTTGGCAAAAGTCATGTATTTGTAAATTTGATTCATATTCATTTCAAGATGCCAAAAGGAGACGATGATTATGGTGAAAAGGCAGGCATAATCTTACAGCTTGGATGTTCCTGTTTTCGTCATCAAAGAAAAGCATTGAGTTGAAGGGGACCCCAGTCCTTGTATGAATTCTCTGGAAATGATCTGTCTTGTGTGTCCAGCTCGAAAAGATCTCCTGTATAACCAGAAAATCAAAACAAGAAGTAAAATTAAATTACTAGATTTACAGTCACCATGCCTTTGGCCAGCTCTTAATCCCAATTGAAACATTAATGAAAAAAGGAGTACAGAAAAGATATCGTCCGAAGGAGGGAAAACACCAAGAAAAAGAAAAGTGCTCTGCTGTATCACCTGGGCTACAAACATTGACTTGATGCTTAATTTGTCAATAAATGTCTTCGCTATATCTGCAGTTGGAGACCTAGAAGCAATGGCAAGATCAATTCCCTTTTCCTTCAGTGCATACAATATGCCTCTAGCATGAGGATAAAGCGATGGCATTTCACGTTTGGAGCGACATTCACTGCAAAAAGAACACAGATGTAAGTCGAGGCTGAACATAAATTTGTAAACAATGTGTTGCAAGAGAACATGTTAAACAGTACTAATATGTTAGGCATATTTCTCAATTCAAAGATTCTCTTCTTTTTTTTTTTTTTTTTTTTTTTTGTGTGTGTGTCCATGGATAGCTAGCTATAGGCTACAAATGGGGGTAGCCTAGACCCTCCAAAATCTCACCCCACTGCTGTTGCCTAGACCAATTCCTACACTTGGGTGTTAATGCATTTTCTCACAAAATAATACTAAACATTAAACTGGGAAACTCATTGACCCATGGAGAACATGCATGGGCTCAATGCTATGGGTGTTCACTTCCAATGTTATAATCAAGCAGCAGTAGTTAAAACTCAAAACTAATTTTATCCTCCAGCAAAATTAGAATATATATTACAAATATGAAGATTAGGTATAAAAAAAAACTTTCAAAGATACACACACAAGAGTTTAAGAAAATTTCGAAGATGACAGGAAAAGCAAATTATAGGGGAAAATTCAACTAAACGTATTCCTTGATCATCTGGGTTATACATAAACTAACACAAAAAGAGAACAGAATCGTGCATTTCGCTGCTTCCTTGGGGAAAAACATAACTTTTCTTGAGTTTTCTCGGGAACCAAACAGGTTGTAGAGGGAAAAAGGAGAGAAGGACGTACCAATAGAAAGGCCAGAGAGTGTAATCAAGATCGAAGACAACCAATCTCGGAAGGACTTGGAACATTCCGAGTATCTCCAAAGCCTCTGCCTTCACGTTATCGTCACCCATTCTCTCTTTCTCTCTCGCTATTTCTCTCTGTTCGCGGAGTTTCAGATGGTTTTTTCAGAGATGGAATAGAGACGGACGAATACAAGTTAGCCGTCCCACACACGTGTGAATTAGAGGAATTATTATTATTTGACGCAGTAATACCACGTCAACTGGTCATAGTTCCAACTCAAATTTGTCACTTTGGCTTCTTTTTATTTATTTATTTAGCTGGAATTAAAACTCAATTTTTGCCCATAAAATAAAATTAAAAAAAATAAAAACAGGAAAGAAGAACAAAGAAGAAGATCTTTTTATTTTTTATTTTTTATTTTTTATGAAAGAGAAACTTTGTTACATAAACTTCAACGATACAATCAAAGACATCAACAAGACATCTAAAATATCAATATAAAGAAAAAGATCTTAATATAAAAAGATCTTTATTTTTTTAGTTTCACAGGAAATATATGCTACATTGAAAAATTATCAATTTCTTAATACCCTAAAGCCTAAGAACTAAAAATATTGCACTGTGAACCCCAAAATGAACAAGGATGTTGGGAGGAATTTGATTCATGATGACCCAAAAAAGAAAAGAAAAAGAATGTCAAAAAACGAAGGAAAACCAACAATGGACCAATTTCAAAGAGAAAAGAGGCTAAGTTATCAATGTAAGAAGTACTTTTGATACATGCACTCCATGCATATTCTATACATAATTTGTCCAATCCATAGAGAATATTACACGAGTTGCCATAAAATTTGGTTCTCTTAGAAGTGATTGAACAATATTTTTTCTTAATAATTTGGATGGAGATTTGAACTCGTAACCTCTTCTACCGTTGGAACCACTAGACCAAGAGTTAGTATTGATTGAACAAACTATTGCTTCTACTCTACGTTGAGGGGAAAATGCATTGTGTCCATTTGAGGATAAAAAGATGACATAAAATATGAAACGAGCAGGCTTTGAACAAAGTTGGTTGGAATACTTGCTCCTTTAATGTGCTATTAAATTTTCCCAAGACTTAATAGATGTCCATGCAATACATATAGTTGTGGAAGTTATGAAATGGAAGTATTTGCAGTTCAGAAGTTGAACTAACAACACCAAACACCCTTTGACCAAACCCTCTCTGAGACATCAAAATCCATCCAAGTTGTATCTATAAATACTTGTTTCACTGTCCAAAGCAAAACCACAACAACTCATATCCATTGCAACAACTACAACTTTCCTTCCTCCTATACATCCAATATTATCATCAGTTAGCTGCAAAATATGGCCTTTCATGGCCTCCTTCCTTCGTCTTTCCACTACTTTTGGTTTTTACCTTGTCGTCTATGAGCTCCAAAACAATGGTTGCAGGGGCTCGCATTCTCCTGGAGACTAACTCCTTCCCTCAAGTGCCCCAGCTTCCAAAGCCTGAGCTTCCACCACTTCCCACTTTCCCAACTTTGCCAAAACCTGAGCTGCCACAGTTGCCAAAGCCTGAGCTGCCCCAGTTGCCGAAGCCGGTGCTGCCACAGTTGCCAAAGCCTGAGCTGCCCCAGTTGCCAAAGCCGGAGCTGCCCCAGTTGCCGAAGCCTGAGCTGCCACAGTTGCCAAAGCCCGAACTGCCGACCTTGCCGAAGCCGGAGCTGCCAACATTGCCGAAACCCGAATTGCCACCGGTACCCCATGTTCCAACTTTGCCAAAGCCTGAAGGTCTCAAGTTGGCAGAAGAGCCCCACGTCCCTGAGCTTCCAAAGCCTGAATTGCCACCACTTCCTAATTTCCCAACTTTGCCAAAGCCTGAGTTGCCAAAGTTGCCTGAAATTCCACCTCTTCCCCATCTCCCAGCTGACCTACCTAAGCCCACATTGCCCTCCATCCCAACCCTCCCCAAGGACACACCCCTCCCTTCTCTCATTCCACCCCACAAAACCACCCATCCTTGAATATTCTTAAATATTTGTTTTAGTCAATTTGTTTCACGATTTAAATACATCTTTGTAATATCATTTGTCGTGTGTTTCTTTCTGATCATGTACTAGTACTCTTTTGAGTATTATTTTAACTTGTGTACTTATTGTTACTACTTGTGAGTTCTGTTGGATTGTTATTAATTTAAAATTTATTCGCATTTTCATGTACGAGGAGGGTAATATTTTCGTCCAAGTGTTTTTAACATGAATAATCACCCGTCATATTCTTTACAAGCTGTTTTGGTTGTAAAAGGAAAAAAAAAATACAAAACTTGCTATATTTGCGTTTTGAGAAGTAACTTTCCCTCTTGACCCAAGAAAAAAGAACAAAAATAAAAGAGAAAGTTACTTCCCCCCCAACTCTCTCTATACAAGTGTACGGTACGATTCTCTTATTACCCTCTGCACTTTTTGCTATGCATTATCCATAACACAGTAAAATATCGCTTGCTCTATTTACAACATGACCTTCACAAATGCAAGTTTTTCATGAGGCTCCTAGTAGGTCCTCGTCATCTATCTGCACGAAGAGTGAGCCGTAGCCGCTTTGAAGCCTGTTGGTCGGAGGAATCTGACACTGGATCCTTACTACTCAAAGGCATAATCTCTTTAGGATTTATGATTTTAGTTGAGTCAGTTACTTGATGGAATGAAGGTTGGTCTTCTAGAGTGGAAGATAAATATTGAACCTCATTGTCGTTTTCCTCTTCAGAATCCAGCACAACACAAGCTGTGAAATCATCACTGGAAGAAGATTCAGATGTATCTGTTTTCCTTGGATAGTCAAATGCCTCATTTTCCATAATCGAGCAATCTTCACTAGATGTCTGAGATATTGGGTTCCCATCAACAGCATCTCCAATATGCTTAGAGAATCCATGCTTCGAAGATGTTTCCGGGATTCTCAATCCTTTAAAGAAATAGGATTCAGAACCAGATCCAGAGCCTTGTTCACGATCTTCCATGTCGACTGCTGAATCAGCAATCTGATCCCCAGTATCTTCAACTTCCTGTTTTCAAGCAACATAAAGTGCATACATTTTAGTTGGTTAGGCAATATTTGCAACCAGTTTAAGACCAATATCATGGCTCTCCAACTACAAGATTAAACAATAGAGCACACGACATAATCTGGAAAGCAACTTCCAAGAGCATGCATGCACATATCAGACGATACTCTTCTTTGGTAACAAATAGAATATTATTGGTGAATCCATATCATATCACCATTCAGTGTTACTCATTAATGCTTGATTATGATCAGGAGAACTCTTTGGGAACCTTATGCAACACAGAAAGCATCTGGTAAACTATTGGATGCTAACAGAGTGTGTTTATCACTTTCAAGTTTGTACATCAAAAATTTTGAAGGTTGCTATTCCGCAATTGATTGTGGTCATTTCTACACAAAATACTCTTGTACCTAAATAATTAAATCATTTTCTTTATACTTCCAGTTGGGTCAATGTCATTTGCATGTCAATTAAACTGGTGCATTTGAGCTTTCCCAGAGAATGTCACTTATCTTTGGCAGTGTTGGTAAGCGTTATGTTGTTAAAGACTTGAGATCAATAAAATAAGTACAAAGCACAAGTAAGACCATGTGCAGAAGTAGAAATGGCATGTAACATGGTTAAACAGGTATATGAACAGCTTATAATTTTGGCGAAGCATGTTCCTAGTTCCAACCAACAATATATTTCAGCCAAGTTCCACACAAAGGTCTTTTCAAGTCTCAACATGTTACCAACTAGAGAACTAGTAACAAGACACCCAAAAACCAAAGGAACTTCTAGATTCATCAGTAAGAAAACAAAGGATTACCTTTATTGGTGACATCAAACTCAGATAACGAGCAGCAATCTGCAGATAATATGTATCAGAAACCAACCTGAGACAAGTGCTCGATTTATATTACTCCTTCAAAACCAATACTGATTCTCTAAAAGACCATACCTGTATATGAGGAGAAGCTTCCAACAACGAATTTTTAATCCCACATGCATTGGAACTAGAGGAATTTACATCAAATGTTTTTGTTGGACTGGGCATCTCTTCAGGAAACTTTATGCCAGTTTCTTCCTTGTGTGTTTTGTTGGGCCTTTGAGAGGAAGGATATTTATCAATACAATCAGCTATAAGAGTTTCCTGAGAATGATCTTCAAGGATTTTACATATTAACTTCTTAATCTGAAACCGTTTGACAGAGGCGTCCGCAGGAGGAAACCAATTTTTGTTTAGCTGAAAAATTATAACATGTTTGTAGCATATTAAATGAAATTTTGTGTAGATAGAAAGTTATACGTACAAGATAAAAGGACAAAAAGGAGCACCAACATGTTAAATGCATCTGTAGATTTTCTCCAATGAAAAAGAATTTGAACTGTTAGTTTTTTCTATTGTGAACAAAGAACAGATTTTTATCTAGTCCAGTTTGGCAGGGTACAAGAACTGTGGATTCCCTACCTCCACATCCAAAACACAAGGAAATTGTAGAGAACAAATATTCTTAGGCTGTATCTGCCTGTTCTCATCAGGGGTGCAATCTTAGATGGGTTCCCTGCCATAATGAGAATCTGACCAACTTATCTTGATTAAAATTGGTGATGTTCACATGCCTACATATGTAAGTATATAATATAACAATAATATGCTTGGTGCATGTGACGTTGACAATATGATTGGAGGGGGAGGGGGCAAAAAAGCTTTATGCCAATAATTCCTTTAGGGATGACTAATAGAGACTGAAAGGACACAGAATCAAAGAACTAACAGAGAAGTTACTGTATCATCCCTACAGGTCTTGGAAACAAAACAGAAACAGAACATGTACAATTTTAAGTTTGAGGCTATGCTGAAAGGAGATAGGATCACTTACAAAGTTGGAGAACTTCTTAAAGGGGCTAAACTCAACAGGAGCTTCCTCCAGAAAACGTTCCACATAATGAAGCAAAAAGAGACCACAGTCAAATGAATTTTCCTGCTGTGGCAGCTGAAGCAATATGAAAGAAAAGAAAAAGTCAAGCAAACAATAATTTATTTTTCTCTAATATGCAGAACTTTATTAAGAAAAGAAAACAGCACAAGGAATGATAGACAACAATGTCCATAAAAGAGAACAACTAAAACTAACTGTATACACAGAACAATCAATACATAACTTCCCTCCAATCAAAATAAATAAAACTAAAGCGTCTAAAATGTTTTCACAAGCAAGCCAACAAGGGTACTGGTCAACACCAGTGGGAAAGGCGGATTAGAGGTTTCAACCCCAGGACCTCCAACAATCTGAACTCTAGTATCGTGTTAGACAACTATGTCGAAAAGATTACCCTTAAGGGAAAAATAGATATCTTCAGCATAAAGAGTTTTTGTTCCTTAATAAATGATAATGGATTTCACTAAAATAAAAAATAAAAATAAAAGGATACCTCCAGTGCGACAAATCGCAAATGTAGAAATTTCAAAGAAACATTTTCTGCTGTCCCACCATGCTTCTCTTTCCACTCTTCACATAGGTATCTGTCATCTCATGACAATATTAAATATTAGGGCAATCGGTGTGATCCTTAGCCTCAAACAGCATGAGGACATATACTTCAGAATTATAGCATGTCATTCAGATTATAAGAATTCCATAGTTATGCCATAACGTATTATAGATCAAACAACTCAAGTTGTGAGCTTATGCAAAAGTTATTTTTATTTTTAATTTTTGTTAGTAAAATTTACGGCCAGATTTTGAATCACCCCCTCCTCCACCCCAGTCCTTAGGCATCATTTGTACCAAAAGAAAATTTTACAATGGGTTAAGGGGAATGAATTTTTTTCATACAGAAGTTCAAATCACAGCTTACAAGGTGACCATAAGCCACAAATCCATCAGCAGGTTTTTCCTCTGTTCTAGGGCTATTTTGAGAAACCTTGGCTCAGCAGGGAATACTATCAGATACATTCACATTAAATTACAAAACCACCACTCCATGGAACTACCCCTGCATTAAAAAAATTAATTCTTTTCATAAGAAATGTAAAAGAGTCACCAACTTATCTGTATTGACTTTTCACAGTGGACCAGTATGGCCTCCTTTCGAGGATTCAAAACTTGGGACAGGGTTGCAAATTGAGACTGATAAAGTAGTAAAATTTTATGCACGCATCCGTACATCCTTGACTGTTAGTTCATGACACCAGGCTTCACCTTTACTTTTATCTGTTTTATCGTTTTCTGGATGGACATTTCAATTTCCCCAACTGAATGTAATCTAATGACTAACATATAGGCATATACAAATTCATAACAGCTTTTGTTGAAGATACGCTAAGACTGTACATAATATGGATACACGGCCAGGATAATATGGATAAGATTATGATGCAAATAATAGACCAGAAGGAGACTGATCATGAAGCTGTGCTATCAAAAGCTACCTTTGAACAAGATTCTTGAGGCCTCTATGACTTCCTCTAATTGAATCCATGTGCAAGATGCACGGAACCTTGGGTGAACTTTCAATTTCCTCATCTGCAAGATAATTAGAGAAAACAAACTGAATTGGAGATAACCATGGTACATACAAGACATAAATCCAAATCATAAAAGATCTTGCCTTCAACATTAGCTACTTCACCCGGATGACAGATGACAATCAAACTCCAGTGCAGTCTGCAGAAGATGCGGTAATAATTCATATTAAGAAGTTGGTATCATAGGATTACTCTCCAATCTGCATGCAAAACAATGTAACACACTTTCTCACCTGTAGTTTACAGGAATGAAAATGTAATCCTTCTCAAAAACGTTCACTTTCCTTGTCCATTTAAGAACACGCTGAAATGCTTCCTTTCCTTCACAAGCACCTGGTTGATCTTTCTCTAGATCAGCAAGTTTCCGAAAGAAAAAACTATTGAAGAAGTGGAACCTATGCTTTTCCTCAGGTTGAATTTTACTTTTTAAGTACCTGCCAATAAGTCAAAATCAGAATTTCTTACTATGTGGAAGTAGTCAGATATAAAAGAGGAACTAGAAGCTACGACCTCATTGCATGTATATCTTTTAACTGTTCCATTTTGATATTAAGTAAAAAAAAGAAACAGATTCCTCACTGAATTCCTCGTACTAGTTACACTATGAAATGAACTTCCTCTCCTCCTTAGTCCTAAAAAACCTGCTACTCCTTTCCAATCAAACAATAGAATACAATTATTATCTGATACTAGAAACCTACCAATCTCAAAGACCATATGAAGTCAATTTCTTTCAAGCAAAGAATATCATAGGTTCATCTACAGCATTCAAATTTTGAAATCTACTGATCCAAAACCATGAAGATTGCAAGGCATTGTCACTTTCTAAGCAGAGTCATTATTTATATCTTCTCCAGTTTCCATAATCTCCAATTAACTTCTAAATGCCCATATCATGTTTCCAATTATAAGGTATAAAGTACATGTTGCTAATAAAAACCGGATTCCTGACCTAAAAATTGGGGGCTTTGTTGTGGACTATACTACATGAGTTGTATAAAGATTGTAAACAATCAAGAGATAGCCATAACAAACACCGAATCCATATGGATGACAAAATGAAAGTTTATAACGTCAATAATGTTAAGATCCTGCAACATGAATACGTAGAACTTCAAAATTATGCCCAAAATAAGAAAGACTTGAAAGGAGCCAGGTCAAACTTACTGAATGTAAAAGTCAACTATAGTGTCATTAATAAATGTCGCTGGCTGTAGAAGCTGAAGATCTCTCTTACTTATACAAACTGCATCAGGATCCCCTTGTGGATAGATAACATCTTCAAAAGGCTTACTGAAACTACAACAAACAAACTACATCAACAGAAATCATAAAGAAGCAAAAATCTGTGAGATTTGATACTATCAAAGTTAATAAACTTAGAGTTAACAATAACGAGCCAAAATTTAAATACCAAAACATGTACAAATGCTAAAATATAATGGATGAAGTATACCAGAAAGAAAAGAAAGAGAAAAAAACAGATATACATTCCTCTGGTATTTGAAAATACATCAAATTTTAACCTTGGGATGAGATGAGAGTCTAAACAAGCACTATAAGATTTTATAGCAATTAAAATTATTATAAAAAATAATTAAAAAACTTAGGGAAAAAGTCACTTTTGGTCCTGTAGTTTGACGGATTTTTTCAATTTTGGCAATTTAACTCCTATAGTTTGATACCCATCACAATTCAAGGACACGTCCAAGTTTGCATACAATTCCGTTACGGAGTAAGCATGTGCCCCTCACGTGGAGGGATATTTCAGTCTCCCACAACAAGATGAGCAACTTCTTCAACCTCTGAATCAAAATTCCTCATTCTCTAATTGCCCTCACTCTGAACCCTATAGGAATTGAACGAAATCTCAAAATAGGAATCGAAATTTTAGAGGAGCACCAAGGTATATGGCGAGTAGACAGAAATACCCCTCCACGTGAGAGGCACATGCTTACTCAGTCACGCAATTGGACAGAAATTTGGAAGTGTCCTTGAATTACAAAGGATATCAAACTACAAAGGTCAAATCACCATAATTGAAACCACAGGGACCAAAGTGGGAAATCCGGCAAACTACAAGGACCAAAAGTGACTTTTTGCCAAAAACTTATACATAATAAATCAACTAAAGCATCAACCCTGTTTCAGTTGTAAATTATAGAAACTAAAAACAATGAACAGTCACATGGATTCAATGTAAAAATAATAAAAAAGAATATACTGCGCCAGTTAAGCACTCACTCAAAATCAAGGATCCACACATCCCCATATCTTGCATCCAATGAACTGATTGCTTCCTGTCCTGTATGCAATAATAGAGGGCATTATAATTAAAAAATATTGACTATAAAGTGAAATATTGCACAAGGAACATTTCTACAGGGTTAGCTTTTTGAAAAGATAGAAGCACTTCTTATCAACAACAGAGAGATTTTAGTTTCATGAGAAACAAAATTTTATTAAAAATTGAAACTCATCCAAAAGATATAAAAGTTTCAACTTTAATTAGGATGAACCCACTCCTTTATAATCAACTCAATATGTTAAAGTCTGAAATTAGATCATTTCAACTTGATATTACATTTAACCAATCTCAACTTTGATAGCTTCTAGATACTTATCCATCTGAGCACTCCAAAAATATTTTAAAAGAGTTGTTCTTATTCTATTGATGCATTCTTGATGCAGGGCAGCGGCTATAAACTGCTGTCCAGCGACCCAAACATACCCAAAATACAGAGAATAGAGGGATAAAGCTGTAGAATTGAAGTTGGAACGAAGATAATTGAGTTCTAGGGCAAAATCCCAATAGAAACTCTATAGACTAAAGTCTGAAATTATATTCATCAAAAAAACTAAATACAAGAGTATCTAAATAGCCTATTTATACTAGAATATAGAAAACCTAATTGACATAGGAAATTAAAAACATAAACAGGAAATTAAAACAAATCCTATTAAGAATAGGAAAACAAAAGAAGTAACTAATAATTTAAGGTAAATAGAACCCTAGCCCTAATTGACTAAAGGCCCAAATGCTCTTGGAGAGCCCTATAGATGCTCCTGCATCAATTCTACACACAATATGTTTGGTGGTGCTAGCAGTTTTTGTGGAGGCCCATGAGTGCCGCACATAGTAAGGCAGCTGAATGTCAAGAAACAGAGGGTGATTGTAGTTGTTACAATGACAAAGTAAAGCTAGGATCTGATCCCAATATTCAGGATAGGGGACAAACGATGACAATTTCAACCTTAGCCAAGTTATCAACAGATTGCCTCATACGGTCATCTTGTCACTAGGCAGCTTGTAAAGTAGAGAATAACTGTTTGCAAGAAGACTTTTTAATGACAATCATCCTTGTTTAAGCTTTTTCTTTTTTCTTTTTCTTTTTTCTATGGGACCCTCATTTTAAGGGACTAGCTCACAGAATCGTGGCTACTCTGAAAAACATTACGTGCTCAATCTAGGATTTCACAAGAAATTGTTCTAGTAACCATGCAATGTTTCACATTTTACAAAGCAGTTCAAAGGAATGAAATTATATGATTTGATCCAATATAAAAACAAGATAGCTCCATCACCATTTATCTAAACATGCACAAACCTGAAGTTTTATGTGCATTTGCAGCTGCTCTAGAATCCCTTGATTCAAGTTGAAGGTCACCTATAGCTGTTTCAACCTACAACAAGCAAATTATCAAATTGCTCATATACAAGGTTAAAAAAATCTTCATGTATAATTAGATAAATCTACACCATTCTGACTCAATCTCCATGATATAACCAATTTTCCACTCAAAGATATCATATGTCCCTTGGTCCCAATGTCCCATTAATAGTTGAACCTTCTAGACTAACACAGCAACATGGAAAATTTAACTGAGATGCTGTCAAATATTAGTGTACGTAAATTCTATAAAAATTTCTAAAATGGAGTAAAACCTGATTTATTTACACCATATCATTATTTAAACACACACACACACACATATCCTTTTAATATACTTTTCTGTAACTTCCCTAATGCAAAGGAAACAGCAGCTGTAATAGAATGTGATTGTTTGTTGCCTTAACATGCACCACTAAATTCACAATACAACTACTTGAAAGAATGTGCTAACATGTGATCTGTGGATATAAAATTTATACTTTATTAATCACATTTCAACATCTATCTGGCCATAACCTTTACATATAGTGACATGCTATTGATTCTCTGTCTGTAGACTCTGTACAATAAATCACGTAACAAGTACATCCTGGGCATGGACCTCAGAGTCGAGCATGTACTTTAAAGGGTTTTTTTCAGAGAGGGGGTCAACAAATCCAATTTAAAGTTAGAAATCGCTTAGAGTGGAAAGAACTAATTATTAATGTCTTCAAATATTGGGGCAACATCCAGGAAATGTCTATAAACATACTGAAAACTAGAATAGCCGCTAACACATAGATATCAAATTCGGAACTATTTTTTCTCATACATTTTCTATCTGGTTACATACTTGTCTGCCAGGAGTCTCCAAACATATAGTTTCACATGCATCTTTATTTTTGTTTACAAATTGCAAATTTAAAGGTGACATACTGGAGGGGAAAACACACTTCCCACCAATACACATCATTCTCCACCAACACACACTTCCCTACTGGAAGGGAAAACAGAGGAGCACTAAATCCCAATAATGACACCTTGTGGCCCAATTAATCAGTACAGCACCAGAATTGAAACAGGAAATGGTCTTAAAAAGGCAATAATTAAGGTTTCCAATTGCTATGGGTCAAATAGTGTCAAGTCAAAAGGTAGTACTACCAAACTCAAACATTCTTAAATGTAAAAATCATAACCAGCCTCTTACGCATATCTCTAACATAACTTCCAATTCAAATTTGATGGTGCATGGGTGATCCAGGGATTCAGATAAAATTTGATGGACTTGGCCTCTACCAAACTCCAACGTCAAGAATGTCAGTATGAGAAGATATCCCACTTTCTGACCAAAAACCACCTCAGGGAATTTTCCTTTAACCTTTAACTTTTTATTACTTCAATAGTCTATTATTATGTCTCGTCTTTTTTCTCCCCCTATTTTCTATGTTTCTCATACTCATCAGAACAAGATTCAATTTTCTTATCTAGGCTCTTAGAAAACCACCAATAAAGACAATATCAAAAATAATAAGGGTGAAGGAAACACACTTACAATTTCATATCCACCAGAAACAGGGTATGATTCTTGTTCTTCTAATGGAGCTACAATTATGCAGAAAGTTTGGGGTAATATAAATGAAAGACACAAAATTGTGAGAGAAAAAAGGCACCAACAATACTTGATTATGTACTGATTTTTATGGCAGAAAAATTAAAGAGAAACCTTCAGATGTTGAAGGACTTGAGAACAGAGTTGATGAAGAACGCATTTCAATCCTCTCATCATCATCTGAAATTGCACATATTTGCTTGTTCTGCAACAATTTTAAACGAAGTCATTATTAACAATATGCTTAAGATCCACATTGGACATTCCCAAAAAAATGGGTAAAATTTTGAGTCTAGCAAATAAGAGAGTAACCAAGTATGGTGACATTTTAAAGTTTAGGCCCATTAAAATTGCTTTAAGGTCGTACAATTGGCTGAAATCATACTCACCCAAGCAAGAAATACAAAATAAAAATCTTTGAGATAAGTATGAATACTTACTTCATGGTTTGGAGAACTATAAACCACAGAGACATCCAACCCGGGCATCTCCTCTCTTGCAGCACCACCATCCTCTGCTACTGTGCCCACATCAGTAGCATCATCATCTAATAACAAAGTGGTAATTTCCTTTTGTGGAGTCTTTGTTCCATGTGCAACTACACAAAAAGTAAAGAAACTTAAGCAAAACTAAACATCAATAAATTTAAAAAATAAAATTAGAGGTTTAGGCAGTGATAACCCGACTACCTCCAGCATCAACATCAATCGGTTCATTTCTGAATTCCTTTTCAAGATTCTTGGTAACTGGTACAAGTGCATAGTGAGTACAGATGATACATAAATAACTAATTTACTCAATTAATTAAGTTCAAGAACTTGCTAACTTGATTAATAGACATAATTCTCAGGGCCAAAACAATCCATTTCCGAAATTCCCTTTCCCATTTTCTTTTCTTTCCGTAATTTTCCCACTAACCAAACAGATTACACACAATTCAAAACGCAATGAGAAAAGAGAAACAAACTCACAGCACTGCAGGAACTTGTACTTGATAATAGGGGAATCGAGGTACTTGTTCTTCGTGCTCTTCCTGTTCCTGGGCTTCATGAGGTTTCGGAATTTGGCGATCATCTTGGCGGACTGCTTCTCTACAACCTCGTCGTCGGCGTTGAACTCGAACGCCTGGAATCGCTTGCTCGGAGACTCGGAGTCGGACTTGAACCGCCGAGTCATGAAGCCGAGCCACTCAAAACTCGCAAACAGAAATGCTGAAGACGTTTGCGAGTGTTTGGGTTATAAATACAAACAGAGGTCGGGAAGAGTACAAGAGAAGTTTAACTTGAAATGGAAGACGAAAGAGTTCTCGCCAGAAAAATAAGAGGGAAGAAGTGGGGGAGACGGCACGGGGGCTCCACGGATCCCTACTTTTAATTTTTGAATTTTTGGTGAATTTCAGAGGTTTTAATTGACTTCCATAGACTCCACATATACTTCTATTGAATCATGAAAGTTTGTTAGAATTTTATGATAAAATTTGATAGATTTTTTTAATAGACTTTTTTGATTAGTTTCAAATTTACATATTGGAAACAGTGGTGTATCATCATGCCCTCCGGCTTTATTGATAGGAGATTTTAGTGTTAGTCAATTAAATAATTTACTGTGCAATGGCCATGTAGGTAGAGGTGGGCCCGTTTAAATTCATGTCATTAAGTTATTCATGCCGTGTTGTGTCATGCTGATCCATTTATTAAAATTATTAATTCCAGCCCGATTCAAAGTCCAAGTTCATATTGGGCCGTAACGTGCTCGGTCTGTGCTCGTAATCGGGTTGTGCCTGTGCTCGGGCCGAAGCACTCATTTAACTTGATTTTATTTTTAAGAAACATGCACATAAAAAAAAACACTAATATTCAAAGGTGATTATTAATAAAATATTGTTGGGGTCTTTTTCCATTGGAAGGCTTAGCTAGGCCGAATGATTGCTAGTCTTGAATGAAGCCTTCAGTTTCTGAGTTAGCAAGAACTAGGCCCAAAGCCTCCTGAAAGGGAAGCAAGCCCTAGGAGAGTACTATGTTATACTTGCAACGACTGCTTGTTTTTTATTGGCTTCAGGTGCTAATACATATAACAGATACATAATGGCTCTAGATGGTGTATGACACTACTGGAAGGTGTACGGCGTGGTTGGATGGCGTACGTTGTATGCTTAAGTGACTTGATATGAGAGCTTGCAACAGAGAATTAATATGGAAGAGCTTGGAATAGCTAATGGTTGTTTCTAGATTTGGAATGGCTAAGGCTAGGCTAGCCTCTTGTGTACGGCGCCTCTGGATATGGTACAACGTCTTGGCTAATGCTTGTTTCTAGCTTGTACATAGATCGTATGGGTTTGGTATAGACTATATGAGCTTGGCTTGGTGAATTAGAGCTTGGCATGTTGAACAAGAATATTAAATGGCTTGGTATGAGAGGCTTGGGGTGTGGGACCTGAGAATCCGCGAGTTTAGCAAGAAAGAGTGATTCGCTTGAGAAATGGGTGATTATGGCAATGTATTATGGAACATTTGGGAAAGGCTTGAGTTTGATACTTCCAACAACTTGAATAATCTGACCCCACCCTCATCTCTTTATGCATTTTCCCTTTTTTGCGTTTCTTTTCTTCTTCTTCTGCTCTTGAAAGTGAAGGAGGTGGTGGTTGGTGTGAAAGTCAAAGATGGTAGAAAGCTTTTTATATGTGGAAGGGGAGATTGTGAGGGTTGTGGGTCCCACGGAGTGAGCGAGCAAAGTTATGTTACGTGACTAAATGAGTGTAACAGGCAGACAGGTGTTTTGGGATTGGCTTAATATTTTTACGTTATTTACACTAACACCAGTTTTTGGTGTTTTCACAGAACTCTTTTAAGATTATGGAAACTACACTGACACGCCCTCAAATGACAATGTTAACATCAGATATAAGATTGCACGTGCCCCCGTCCTGAAGTCTGATCATTTGAGGAAGGTTTTTTTTAGGGATTTTTGTAGAAATGTCACCTGAACTTATACTTAAATTTCAATTTGTCACCTTAAAGAAAAATTTAAGAGAAATATCATCTTAATTTTTTCAAATCCATAATTTGTCATTTGGCTTTAACACCATCTAATTTTCCATCTATTTTTAAGGGTATTATAGTCTTTTCATTTTCAAGGAAAAAAAAGTGAGAAAAAAGAGACATCTCTCTCCCTTTTTCCCCCAAGCCAACCCCACCAGCCCCCAAAACATATTGCACAGGAGTCAGGACACCCCCACTCCCCCTTTTTCTCTCTCTTTGAGCATGATAAGGTACCCATACGGCCACAAATATTAGCCCACCCCTCGCAAATTTTATAAGTTATGTAACCCATATACTCCTACAAATAAAGATGCAACCACTAATTGTATTTTATTCCACAAAGTCAAGATTGAACTTGTTTGATTTCTAATTCCCCTAGACCGATTGAAGAATCTATTATAATATAGAAGAAGGCAGAGGAAAAAAAAAATTTCACCCAGCCCTATATAAATTCCTAGTTCCGCCCTTGTTTGGGTGGGCTGAGATAATTTATGTGTAGGTGTTCCATATGATAGAGAGAGAATGCGAAAGGTGATAAATTGTTTTAAAGATTTATAATTTTATTTTATAATGATTTTTACATTTTTAAAATATCCTTGAAAATGAAAAGACTAAAATACCCTTAAAAATGTATGGAAAATTGGATGATATTAAAGTCATATGACAAATCATGAATTTTGAAAAATTAAGGTGACATTTCTCTTAAATTTTTCTTTAAGGAGACAAATTGAAACTGATGTATAAATTCGGGTGACCTTTCTACAAAAAAAAATTATAAATGAAATCATCAAATTTTCCAACGAAAAATTAAATAAAAGAGTTTTGTAAAAACAATTTAAAACATGAGGAGAAGTTAGTAATTTTCAAAACCTAACGAGTGGGAAATCAACACAAATCTCAGGCAGTGTAAATAAACACATGTTTAGCGTTTAAATTGGTAGAGGACGTTGAGGGAAGGGTTAGAAGGGTAGAATGGTAAATTGGAGTGGGGGGTTACGGGTCAGCTTGAGGAGGGAGAAGATGTCCTCATTCAACCCACCGCAACGTACGTGCGCCGTCCACGCATCATATTTATTCTGGGTTAGGACAGTAATGAGTAATCGGCGTTGGCTATTAATGCCCCTCCAGGCCTATTTTTGTAATTGCACTAATTGCTCGGTTTGATTTTTCTTTTATTTTCATTTCCATTTTTTATAGACACTTATTGAGATGTTGAGAAAAGAAAAAAGAAAAAAGAACATTTTCAACAACACTGAAGAGAATTTCTTTTGAATTTATTATTGTGTAATCACTTCTTTGAGATGTTATCATTTTATATTCTTTAAAAGGTGTGCATAACTCTACCCATGCCAAAAAATTTAATTGGACAGCACGACTACATTTTTGTTGAGGGTATGTAAATTGTTTTTTTTATTTACGAATAACTCGTACGTATAATGTGATGAAAATTAGAAGAAGAAGAAATGATATGAGAGAGAGGAAAGTGCTTAAATACAAATATAAATTTAAGTCTTAGGGCCCGTTTGATTAAAGGTTTAGGAGTTTGAGAATGGATTTGAAAAAGTTCAATGCGTGAACAAAACATGCCCTTCATGGATGTAATCTAATGAATGGTGTTTATCACGAACTTGTTATATATACTTTATGTGTTCTCTTAATCACTTCAACTACAAGGCATTTATTTCAAAGAGTGGATTAGGTGAACTTTATTTGATTCACGACACCTATTTGGAGGATAATTATGATCAAGGTTAGGTGTGTTGGTGTATGTGTCTCGATACAAGTCATGATTTGTAAGTCTCACATTGAATAATACAAACAACAACAAAAAATGGGTATTTATGGCATGCAATGCGCACCATAAATGAGTATTTACGGCGTACACCCACGTGCCATGGAAGGCAAAGCCGTAAAAGGAATTTTTTTTATTTATGGCGTGCAAATGGGCACTTTAAAAGACTTTTCATGTATGCTATGCGCGCCGTAAAAGACTAATTTGATTACAATTTATGGCCTTCATTGCACGCCGTGTTTGACTTTAATGCTTTAAAAAAATATATTGCTTTCATTTCACGCCATGCTTGACTTATTTTTTTTTATTAAAAAAATAACATGCTTGCTCCTATTTCATATTAACAATATATTCATGATTTGTCATATGGCTTTAACACTATCCAATTTTTCATCTATTTTTAAGGGTATTATAGTCTTTTCATTTTCAAGGAAAAAAAGGTGAGAAAAAAGAGACATTTCTCTCCCTTTTTCCTCCACGCCAACCCCACATGCCCGCAAAACACATTGCATAGGAGTCAGGACACCCCCACTCCCCCCCTTTTTTCTCTCTCTCTGAGCATCATAAGGTACTCATACGGCCACAAATATTAGCCCACCCCTTGCAAATTTTATAAGTTACGTAACCCATATACTCCCACAAATAAAGCTGCAGCCACTTATTGTATTTTATTCCATAAAGCTAAGAATGAACTTGTTTGTTTTCTAATTTCTCTAAACCAATTGAAGAATCTATTATAATATAGAAGAAGCCAGAGAAATTTTTTTTTTGCACAGCCCTATATAAATTCCTAGTTCCGCCCTTGTTTGGGTGAGCTGAGATAATTTATGTGTGGAGGGTAGGTCTTTCATGGTAGAGAGAGAATGAGGAAGGTGGATAATTTTTTTTTTCAATTTTAATTGTTTAAAAGATATATAAATTTTTTTAATAATATTTTTTATATTTTTAAAATACCCTTAAAAATGAATGAAAAATTGCATGGTGTTAAAGTTAGATAACAAATCATAAATTTTGAAAAATTAAAGTAACATTTCTACAAAAATCCTTTTTTATATTAAATGAAATCATCAATTTTTTCGATAAAAAATTTAATAAAAGAGTTTTGTAAAAATAATTTAAAATAGAAGTTAGTAATTTCTAAAACCTAATGAGTGTGAAAACAACACAAATCTCAAGCAGTGTATAAATAACACATATGTTTAGCGTTTAAATTGGTAGGGGACGGTGGCGGAAGCGTTAATTAAATCAATTGAGTATAGATGATGTACCTTAAGGTCAATTTGGTATATATCATATATGCTTTATTTGTTCTAGATTGAGTAGTGGCACTACTACAAAACTGGGCAAAAAGCACGATCCAAAGGCCACAAAAAAGAGGATCATGCGCTTTTGAATCATATTGAACACATATATATAGTATTTGTGTCATATATAGAGAAGACACAATAATTTTGTGTCTAACTTGATTAAAAGAAGGATCAAGTGTGCATTTTTACTGTGTATGATGGCCTATAGAGCACGAATACTGCAAGTGTGCCATTTTAGGTTGTCATAGAGCACGAATACTGCAATCGTGCCTTTTAAGTTCCCATAGAACACGAATATTGCAACCGTGCCTTTTTAAATTGCCTATAGAGCACGAATGCTGCAATTTGTGCTCAATATTATTTTTAGATAGCATGAATACTGTAATTTGTGCCCTAATAATTCAGTAAGATAATAAGACACGAAAAACTTACAACCGTGCCTAAAGCACTCCTCACTCACACGAGTCACGCACGACTCTCTCTCTCTCTCTCTCATCTTATTTCTTTCTTCTTTCGACCTAACTCTCACTCGCCGTCTCTCTCTCTCTCTCTCTCTCTCTCTCTCTCTCTCTCTCTCTCTCTCTCTCTCTCTCTCTCCACCTCGGCCCCTCTCTCTATCGATTCGTCTCTCCCGACCTCGCCCGGCGTCAGCATCGCTTCATCGATTTCTCTCTCTCTTCCGAGATATATAAGACATATTTGTACAACTACGTATGTGATATTTGGCTTCCTTGATTTTCAATGCTCTTCTTCTTCAGGTTTTGTGGGATTTCCAATTCCTTTGTTAAGTGTAATGTGGATAGGGCTGTCAATGGATCGGATCTTGATCCGAATCCGATACAATTAATAGGAGATGGATCTAGTGGTAGGATCAGGTGATCCGATTATGTAGAATCCGTTAACCCGATAAGTTAACGGACGGATCTGATCTGACACGATCCGATCCGATAATAATCCGATCCGATTATATATATATATATATATATTATATCACATTATACATTTATACAAATATAATATATCACATCATACCAAATATAATATAAATAATAAATATAATATATATGCTATGAAAAAACTAATTGTATTGAGAGAGGAATTGTGGTTAGTAAAGAGTATTCAATAGCATATACAAACTTCACGTTTGTCCCCACACAAGTTTGTTTTTACCTCCATATACAAACTTCAATGCACTTTACTTTGGATTGTCGGTAAGAATATTGAATAGCACAATAATAAATTATATTATCAAGACAAAAGAAAGACAGTGGGCTTATCATTTTTCGGTGGGTTTGCTTTCTGATATGTTGCTGCTTCGGGGATCTCCATCACATGCTCTTCTACTGGTTGAGGCTCCGCAGCAGAAGCCTGAAGGAGACGCCTGAGAGGATGAGGAGGGCCTCGAGAGGCATGAGAATGGTGCCATGGAGTTTTGCGCCAAGACACCTTCCCATCGCTGCCTGCATTGATTTTGCAACCAGACACCACCAATTCCAAGCACCAAAGATCTGGTATCTTCTCAGCATTTTTGATGCTAAAGACAGTGTTGATCTGCACGGTCCCATTTTTTTTCTGTGCTCTTTGTTTGTCTACTTCAGTGCTTCTGGCAAAAGACTAGAAATATGCAGATCTCCGTCTCTTTTTTTTCCATAGCTCTCCCTTTCTCCTCCTCCTGTTGCTTATTCTCTTCTCCTTACTTTTCTCTTCCCTCTGTCTTCGTCTTCTTCTCTGTGTCTGTCTCCATCTATGGAGGATTCGAAGCCAGCCATGTTTAACTTGAGTTGCTTGTTCATTGTTATCTCTCTAGATCCGAAAAGTTCAATTTGAGCTGCTGAAGAAATTCGGATCGGGTTATCGGATCCGATATCCGATAATCCAACGGATCGGATATGGATCTAGTTGTGAAAGATCCGTCGGATTATCGGATCGGATCGGGTTCTAAATTTTTCTATCGGATCGGATCGGATGTAGGCAGATCCGCTCCATCTCCGATCCGTTGACAGCCCTAAATGTGGAGGGAGCACCATTGAGCATTGAAGCTCCACAACTTAAAACCAAAGCATTTCCCTCTCAAAAATTGGCAGCAGAGCTGTAGTTTTCCGGCCAATTTCTTAGTCGGTAAGTCTTTTTTACATTGTTTTTCTCTAAGCTGTGCTATAAAGTTGGTCCCTTTTGGGTTAAATTTTTGTGGGTATGATGTAGTTGGTTTTTGTGGTGTGTTTTTTAGAATGCTAATTTTTGTGATATGCAGGGGGTTTTGTAATCTGGGTGTTTGTTTTGATGTTTTTCTTGAAAATTTATGTTTGGTTGCTGGGAAATTAGAGGAGAAAAGATGAGTGAGGAAAATTAAAATTTTAATTCTAGGATTTGTCAACCACTGGGACCTCTAAAATGAGATGAACTGTACCTAATCATTTGTTCGATTCTATGTTAACTCCTTAATTTGTTGCGTTTAGCTTATCTATGTCCAATCGAACTATTTCATTGGGTTGATATTTTAAGAAGTTAAAGGAATATGATTTATTTTTCTTTAGTTCTTTTAGGAATTTAAGAGAAAAATGGAGCTTGACATTTTTGAACCGTAGTAGTGAAATAATTTCTACCTTTTTTAGTTTTTCTCTTCCTAATCTATTTTCCAAACAGTTAGATAGCAAGTTTTTACGCATTGGATGGCTGTTATAAGTTCAATTCTGGTTGTCAATGTTTATTTTAAACAAATTGATGGATGGTTTTAATTATTCCTTGTGCATTTGATTTTTTTATATTTTTATAGGGCTACAAACTAAGTCAAGCAATGTAATTATGGGATTCTTTTATTTACTAATTATTTTTGCATGGCAATGCTTGAATTTGTATCTGTAGATGCAATGTTAAGATGGGCTTGATGGTGTATTTTAGTGATGCCAAGCGTTATTCCAGAATTACTGCTGCTTTGTCTTCTTCACTAATATGATGTTTTTCTTTTTGGGTACAAAGGAGGCCTAAGGCCTGGGAAGGGGAGGGTGAACTGACCTTTGGCGTTGGATAAATGCTCTAAATGGGTTGTTTTAGTTCTAAAGTAAGGCGGCAGTTTCCTGGACACGAGGATCCAGTGAGCCTTGCTTCGCAAACAGCTTGTAAGTTCACTATTTCGTTAATGTTTTTGCATTTTTCCTTTCATGATGTTCTAGGCACTTCTCCTTTTAACTCATGATGACTAAAATGATTTTACGTCCCCGAGTCTGGTAATTCTGGATATGATAGCTTGCCATCCAACCAGCATTGATTTTAATATAGGTTAACAATGAAAGCCCTATATACAGTTTGTAACTTGTTAATCTTGACTAATTATTATCAGGTTCTCCTACTTGTTTCAGTTGTCTCAGCCAATATAAAAAAATTAAACACCTATTTGTCTGAATTGTAAGACCACTTGATCTCATGTTACTTCAGAGTTCTTATTTATAGGAATTGGGCTTTGGCTCCTATTAAAACCCAAAAGATGGGAGAATAATAGAATTCCTCTTGAGATGAACCTTTAAATTCTCTCTCTCAATTAACTGGTGTTAGCTTTGATGGGTTATATACCCAATTATGGTCTCAAAGATGATCAGGCTTTAAAAAAAAATTATCTTCCTTTATCTCAGAATTTTCTTTTACAAGATAGTACAGTTATACTCATCATTTCATCTCTTTGTCTCTCTCTAACGCACACGTGCAAACTCACTCACTAACTCAGTTTCCTTTAATGATATCATTTTGTTCCCCAGTTACGGTTAGTGAAGTTGAAGCACTCTTTGAGCTATATAAGAGTATTAGCAGTTCTGTGATTGATGATGGGTTGATAAACAAGGTATGTATCTCCTTGCAACCATCATGCTAACTGTCTCCCCTCCTCTTCCCCAGCCTTCCTTATTTTAGAACTTCAATTTTTTATTAAAGTGGATGAAAAAGACTGGGGTGTTCTGACTATGGGATAAGTTTCTTCTTGCATCTGGCTTGATAACTGTCAAACTGGCCTCCTGTATTTAAATTGATGTGTGTGTGTGTGTTCATTTAGCTTTTGCTTTGATGAACTGAAAGTAGAATGAATAATTTTGCAGCATATGGACTAAAGTAAAAATATGGTGTCTTTTTTTGAAATTTTGTTTTGGGTGGTCCAAGTCTTGTGTGTGTGTGTGTGTTCATTTAGCTTTTGCATTTATGAACTAAAAGTAGGATGAATAACTATGCAGCCCTAGGGCTAAAGTCAAATATGCGGTCGTTTTTTGAGTATTGCTGGTCCCAAGTCTGGGACTAACAAGTTTCATGATGTCTCTCAGATTTACTGAACTTTAATCTATTTGAGATATATAAGACATATTTGTACAACTACGTATGTGATTGGCTTCCTTGATTTTCAATGCTCTTCTTCTTTTTCAGGTTTTGTGGGATTTCCAATTCCTTTGTTAAGTGTAATGTGGAGGGAGCACCATTGAGCATTGAAGCGCCACAACTTAAAACCAAAGCAGTCATAGGGCCAACAGAAAGCAATTTAGCTCATCAAAATATTGCATTTCCAAAACATGTTCAGAATAAAGGACAACAATCTACTGTTGTCATCCTTACGCTGTGGTTAGAGATTAAATTTTGCTGTTATCTTTTACACTCTAAAGTGTTTGTATTTGGAATTGATTATGACTGGTATAGTTCTTAATGAATGGTTCTTTCTTTCAAGTTTGGTTGCAATACTACTTTTGGGTTTGTGAAATCATGTGTCCAGGATAATAATATAAGTATGTTCTTAAGATGAAACAAGAGCAGGCAGGGAATTAATTATTTTTTTAAAAAAATTGAACACCTATTTTTCAAGAGTGTACGTGCCTATCTTCATTACAATGTCATGAAACTAAAGATAGTTTTCACTAAACTTTAGCCCTATTTCTCCTTATGGCCTTCTCTCCTTTTAACTCCCTCTGTCTGTGCATCCCTCCCTCTTATCTTCCTTTATTTGAGGTGACGAAGCATTTTTTTCTTAATTGGTGCTACTTTTTACTTCATCTATGTTCTGTGCATTGTTTAATTGTGAATCTTGGCGATGTGTAGCAGAGTGTTTCCGTGCTATGCATGGCTGCAGTAATTGATCTGCAATTCTATTTTAGGTTCTAACACTTAAACTAATATGAAATTTTGGTTACATGTAGGAAATATAGATAATGGAATTTGAGATATTGGCATGGCATTTGTTAAAGCCTAATTCATGTTGTATTTTAATTATTTTTGTACAGACAGTTGGAAGGAAAGCGTTGAGATGGGTATTACTGAGCCTTGGATGACTAAAGCATTGAAGATTGAATTTCATCTCAGAGGATCATCGCCAAAAGTAGGTTGAAGAGTAATAGATATTCTTGTGTAATTCCATATTATTTACTAGATAGCTTTGTTCATTTGTTTATGTTTTGTTTGCTTTGTAATTATATTATAATATATGTAAAATCTCTAAGGTTTTAATTTTGTATAGAACATCTCCACCCCACCCAATGTAAGCACGTGTAGAGTTGAATGTGTAATTTTTTATTTTTTTTTCAAGAATTGGCATTGAGCACGATTAACTTAATTGTGTTCATATTTTTTTTTATAAGAAATACATCCCCATTGGGCACGAATGCACAACATTTGTGCCCTAAATATTTGCCACGAAGTACAACATCTGTGCCCTATGATCAATAGGAACTCCTATATAAGGGACCGACTACTATAAAGTGGCTGTACTGTTGCTATATTTATAGGGCACGATTATTTGTGCTATTTGAAACAAAAAGCACAAATAAAATTCGTGCTTTTAGCCCAGTTTTTTAGTAGTGTGGGTAATTTTATGCAAGTTACCTATTTGGAGGATACTCATATGGCGACGACAATATCATGTCGTAGAAGGAGATAACAGGTGGAGCCAAAGAAGTGTGGGCAACCCAAAACCCTGTCCTTTATTTAAAACGTGATAGTAAAGATGATCAACCCAAAATCTTAAACAAAAACCATCTAAACCGATGTAAAAACCAAACCTCGGCCTCATAAAACACGGAGCCACTGAGGAATGTTAGTATTAAAAACATAGCTAGACACCAAACTTAAAAATATATACCTAATTACGAAGTACGACTCGTGTTCGGACAAATAATATTGAAACTCTTTCTCTCTTCTTAAATTTAAATTCTTAGACAAGTTAGGGGGCGTTTGGTATCCTATTCAAATAGGGGACTCAAAAACTTTGATTTTTCATAAAAACAAGGAGTTCTTAAATCTATTTTTAAGATTCAAAAACTTGTTTGGTATGCAACTTGAAAACTGTTTTCAAATCTTAAAAATTTGAGAACTTGTGGGTTGTTTGAAAAAAAATGAAAAAACATATATTTTTTGTTTTTAATAATTGGGGTGTTTTTTAGTTGTTCTTAAGTTTGAGTTTTTAAAAATAGGGCTACCAAACAGGTTTTCTTTGTTTTGGACTCAAATTCTGTTTTTGAGTTTAAAAAGTAGGATTCAAATTGAATACCAAATAGGCCCTTAATGTCATTCATAAAAAATCGAACAATCCAATAAAAAAAATAAAAAATATTGCTTCAAAGGAAGAAAATCTTACTTCAACAAATTCAACGTCCTAAAAAGAAAAAAACTCAACGCACGAGGTTTGACACAGGGCTAAAAAATTTCAAAATCTAACTCCCTCGTTCAACCTTCGAGTAGTGGATAATTGTTAGAACTAATTCTCATCTTATGCCCATTTAAGATTCACACGTTCCACGCTATCTATGATCCTATGCATTGGAAAAAAAACGTTTTAAAATTTTATTTTTAAAACAGATGATCGAGCTTGCTTTGTTAAGACACATCATTTAATTAAACTATTCCAGTACGGAAAACGTGCCTTAATGTAAAGTTAGTATTTGACCTAGCAATCCAATAAATCTAAAAACACTCATTTTTTTTCTTCATTTAAGTCTTTGTTTCATTGTTGATTCAAAGAAGACTTGAGAGATCATTTGACAGCCGAGTACGCCATCACCGAGCACGGCAGTCTACCCAACGCAATGCAACACAAGTAGCTTTGTTACCAAGGCTAAGGACCCAACAACCAAGGAAAGGTTCCTAACTAGGCCTAAGTCGTTTGATGAATTCAGATCTACTGGCGCATACTAGGGATGACAGAAATCCCGCGGGGCGGGTCCCAGTAAGGTCCCTGACCCTGACAAGAGGAGATTTCGGGGCAAAACGGGTATTAGGTAAGGGGATCGCCGAACTTGAAAAATCCCCGAAGGGTATGGGGCGGGGATGGTATTGGCGTTCCCGTCCCCGAACCCGAGCCGAAAATATATATGTTTATATTTAAATAAATTAATAAAATATTTATGTTTAACCCTAAGTTAACCCCCTCTCCTAATTCTTCCTAATTCTTCTCTAGGATTTCATATTGATGTGATTTTGAATAGTTGAGTTGAACTTTATAGTTAATTTGGATGTGTTGAATGATAATTAAATATGAACTTTAATGTTATAATATATGATAAATATTTTTTATGCAAAAAAAATCGGGAATTCGGGGCGGGTATAGGGGATAGTCCCCCGACGAGGACGGGGATGGGTTCAGGGATGAGGGCGGGGATGGAGAGCGGGGACGGGAATGGTATTGTCATACCCGGCCCTTAACTGACCCGTTGCCATCCATACACAACACCATACCACCCTCTTTGCTATCATGGCCGCCAACAACCATGAAAACTGGCATGCCGTGCAAAGAACTCACGCGAAAGAAGGACTACTTTGCTCCCAAATTCGATCGGTTATCGATTATTTTATTTCAAAATATCTACGCGGTTGCCCAAAAGGATTTTGAGGCCAACAAAGTTCACGTTCGAAAATCAAGAATACGAAAAAGAAAGGTTTGAATTTATATTCCTTTTTTAATGTTGGTTCCATTGACATTAATTTATATATTTACAAAAAATAAATAAATAAATAAATTAAAGGGTGATGGGTTCTAAGTTTTCTAACGTTGGTAAATCTCAGACAAATGAAAAGTTGAAGAAAACTACTTCACTCATACTAATATCAAACAGCAGTGACGACCATATCTGGAAATTGAGACAATGGTGAAAACGCCTGTAAAATAAGGACGGCCATGATCAGTACAGGAACAAAGAGAAGCACCAACGGCGGGGGTGGCAGTGGTGGCAAAAGCAGCTGTAGTACCACCAAAGACACAGTCAAAATTGTCAAAACCATGATTGATGTGACGCTAAACCTCAACATCAAGCCCTGCGCAAACCAATGTTGTAGAGTCTATTTGAGGAACGTATACCACCCATGAACCCAATTCATGCAGCGTCCTCACCCTCCATGGTGTTGCAGCATCGAAACGTACACTCCGCTTCAAAACCAAAGTAAACAACACGAAGAAATAACAGATTACGATAGAATTACAGAATTCAACTCAAAATCAATTAACAATTGGTGCAGAAGTACCAAATTGCTCCGTGATACAAGGCTTCACTTCTCCGTTGCAGGAAAATACTCTCAATAAATAGAGCAAGAGATGGCGTGGCTTATATGTATCAGATAAGAAGACCAGAATATAAGTGAAAGGAAAATGGGAAGGAAAATGAAATAAATAGTGGAGCACGGCAGATAGAAGGTGGGCTAGAGCTAGCCTTTGTCTCCGTCAAACCCCAATCTTCTCTTACGTCTTGGTTCACCCAACCAAAACTCATTTTACATCTAAATTCTAATGAATAATGACTATTTTTGGGTTCATTGTGCGGGGTCATATATTTGAAACTTTGTATTTTTTTTCTTTTTCTTTCTCTTCTTTTCTTTATCTTCTTTTCTTTATCTTCTTTTCTTATTCATTTGGCTTACCTAGGCATTCAGACAGTCCCGAGTCCAAGAGATTGTGGTCACCCGTTGGATATAAATCCAACGGTTCAAAAAAGTTTTTTAAAAGGAGTGCAAGAGTGGGTGAACCGTTGGATTTATATCCAACGGTGGGTGACGACAAATCTCTTGAACCCCTATGGTCCAAGAGATCGAGTTTCCCTCATTATAACACCTCACTATAAGTCCTCATTCTAGCCTCTGTGGAGTCTATACATACATCTATGGCACGTTTATGTATCAGTAATGGGTATGAGAAGAAATTGAATGATTTCCATTCCTAACTTCCCATGCGTTTACTTGCAATCAGGAATGAAAAAATATGCGGGCCACACCTCAAAATCCGTAATCACATCCCTTCAAAACTAGGAAACATATCAACTAAAAGGGGGTAGTCGATCCGATTCCCATTATTTTTTCCCTTAATACCTTCCAAAAATACCCTTATGACTTTACCATAATTCCAAAACACCCCATTACTTTAGAAATGAAATTAATTTCGATTCTGATTCATGAGAATTAGTAAATAATAACAATGGGAATCAACCATATTCCTGTGCTGATTCCATATGGTTAGTAAACAGAGTAATTAGAATTATTCTTCCCATACAAATTCATTACTTCCCCGAAGAGCTTTCGACGAGCTATTTTGGTCCCCCAAACTATTTGGCGACCAAAGTATTGTTTGCTCGCTTCTTATTTGCAGCGAAGAGCTTTTGGCGACCGACTTAATGACGAACGTAATTGGTCGCTAATCGGTTTCGGCGACGAAATGTGATGTTTTAGCGACCAACTGTTTTCGTCGCCGAAACGATTTTTCCTTGTAAAGAGTCTTCCTAGATGTCATCTTTAATTCCACTTCTCTTATTCCACGTACTTGTGCGACGGTTTCGTTTCCTAGGGTTACACTTCCTCCACTAGAGTTCTGATAATTTTTGAAAATTAGTTTGTCAAAACACACATGTATGTTTGCTCCAGAATCTAACCACCAATCACTATTACTTGAATATGTGACATTGACAAGAGGCTTAAGACTATACCTTAGATTGTGTTCATTTTGATCCTCTTGATCCACCAACACATTCACTTGGGCTTAAGGACCCCTTTGTCCTTTGTTCCACTTAGGCTTTGGCTTGTAGGGCTCGGTCTTCTTGTAATGACAGTCTTTGGCCCAATAATTTGTTCTCCCATAAACGAAGCATGGTTGATCCTTATTGCCATTGGAATTGTTATTGGATCTATTGTGTTGGCGAATTTGGTTTTGGTTGTGATTGGGTTGGCCATTTCTATTTGTTCTCTTGAAGAATTTCCTTCTAGATTAGAAACAATTCCTATTGTTTGAACTTTCCACTAGGTTCACCTTTGCCTTTTCTTCCTCAGGCTTGTTACTTGATCTATGTTTCTCTTCAATCCTAAGGGAATTTAATAATTGGGTTAAAGTTAAGTCTTCTTGTTTGTGCCTAAGTGTTTTTGCAAAGTTTGACCAACTTGGGGGTAATTTATCAATGAGACAAGAAACTTTAAACTCTTCACTAAACCTAGTACCCTTAAGTTCTATTTTTCTCAAAAAATCTTGGTATTCATGAATTTGTTCACTTACAGTTTTGTTCTCAACCATCTTATAGTTATTAAAATTTGAGATTGTAAAACGATCTATTCCCGCATCTTCTATCCCATTTTTAGCCTTTAATTCATTTCAACCCATTAGGCTTTATTGGCAATCTGATAGTTTTGTTCCATTAAGCCATTAAGCTTATTTTTTGTACAAAGTTTTGAGAGGGGAGGGGAAGGTCTAGGAGGGTAATGAAGGGAGGAGGAGAGTGATGAAGACCATCGACAGTACCCAAGGGGGACAACGGCTAAAACTTTTCTCTCCTAGGGTATTCTCTACGGTAACTTAAACTTTTCTCTCTCCTAGGGTATTCATTATGGTGACATAAACTTTTCTCTCTCTTAGGGTTTTCTCTTTTTGTGGAAAATATCATTTGTCGAATATGACGGCCAATTGTTAACATAAGACAATGTATATATGTCAATTTTGAGGGCTGGAGTTCATTTATGTATCCCATAATTAATCTTTTTTCCTCTTTTAAGCATTTTGTATTGTTCACTATTTATATATATATATATATATATATATATTTTTTTAAAATAAGTGATAGTATATTATTGATAAACAAACATAAGTACAAAGCAACTATGTGTCGAATATGGGTAAATCTTCTACAGTGACCAAACACAACAACATGTTGAATTGATCTGGAGAGAATCACGCACAACCTAAACAATGACTAAATCTCCGATCCAGCAACCAGAAGCACATGTACTCATACCTACAATACAAATCTATTGTGCAATGGCAAAAACAGCAAATCCGTATTGAAAGCCAAAAGCTAAAAAGAAAACAAATCACAGCAAACTCCTAAAGTGTTCCTGAAAATTATTACTCTTAAACAAAACTAAGAAATAGGAGCACCACTCTACATCTTCCAGGCAGCCCCAAGAAAATCATTGTGACATACCTGCTAAACATAGTCCCGCATTGGTTAAACTCGAACCCAACGCAACCAAACATATTTCCCTCTTTAGAGCTCCAAATTATGTCGAAGGGAGCCAACTCCTTTTGTACGTGGGCCAAAATACAGTGACTATATCATGGCGACGAAATAGTTTTCACGATGACTGCTCACACATCACAAAATAAACTAACAATCTCGAGGGAAAAGGGATGGAAGGAGAAAATAAGGGATGAAAGGAGAGGGGAGGAGGGAGGGGAGGAGGCCACCATCCCCAAAAGGGCGGCGACTAAGATTTCTTTCCTCAGGGTTTCTCAGAGTATTCGTGATTTATATTAAAACTGGTCAACGGTTAACAAATAATGATCCAATATTAAATAGGGTTTCATTAATGTGGCCCATAATTAAGTACATAACAAACATGTGTATAATTAATTATCACTCTATGGTACTTAGAGGGAGAAAATGTTTCTTAATATTTAATAGAAATTGTATTGCTAATATGTAATAATGAATCTATTAACTAGTTGGACAACTAATTATTAGGAATTGATTCCTTAAATTATTGTTTTGCTTTAACTCAACCTAGATATTTAGATCAATTAAAAGCCAATTTTATTACTCGCAAGTGCACGAATTATTTATTGTATAGCTTAATACAAGCACGAGGTTGATTCAATGTAGACTTTGATTTTTATTAGTTAACTTAATCCAACTATGCTTTTTTTAAGACTCAAATTAACGATTCTAGGTTTAGGAGAATTGGTCGCCGTTCGATCGTGCGATCGAGAGTGATCCGACCGCTCAATCGAGACCAAACCCTCGGGACTTGTTAAGTAGACTTTGTTGGAAAATATGGGAAGTTTGATTGCATAGTTGACCATGGGTCTTCTGACACCTTTTCACTTTTCAGAAAGTACTAGAATGACCCTAGGAACTCGATTTTTGAATTAAAGTCGTGGTTGAATACTTTTATTAATCAAATCTCTGTATTCTCTCGAATAGGTGCTCAAGCTCAGTGTAACCCACATGAGGGATCCTCGCACGGTCAAGCTAGCTTGGACTTTCTGTGAGTGGACTTTGTTTTTAAACAATCATGGTTTTCAAGTGTGGAAATGCATGCATAATTAATTTTTGATTCTAGGTCTGACTATTTGGGTTCATTGGGATTATGGAAATATATAAATGTCTTAACTATGGTTTTACAACGTCTATGAGAGTTTTTGGTGCATGATATTGCATAAGAGTATATGGATTTTTGATTAAAAGATGGGTTATTTTGGTTATGGGAATATTGAGAATTGATGCATGTTGATACTGGTTTTGTGCTAGTTTTGATGTTGGTTTTGACACATATTTTGATATTGAATGCTAATGACAGGATATATGGAATTTGAATACGGAATTCAGATTAGTTGTTGAGGGATTGGAATTGGTGATGGTATATATTGATGGTTGGGATATTGAGTGTCACCATGATATGTACCTCTCCTTGGTTACTAATATTTCACCCACACGTGCGATGAAGGATGCCGGCGTGTGGGGACACACGTGCGATGAAGGATGCCGGTGTGTGGGGACACACGTGCGATGTAGGATGCCGACATGTGGGGGTGTTGATGGTGTTGATCAGGGCACCCTTGACTGGGTGTGCCGAAGTCCTTGACTGGCAATCTACGCTCGTAGGAC
The DNA here is from genome assembly GCA_024362665.1 of Prunus padus. Taxonomy (NCBI): domain Eukaryota; kingdom Viridiplantae; phylum Streptophyta; class Magnoliopsida; order Rosales; family Rosaceae; genus Prunus; species Prunus padus. Next base: position 9,901,642 of record JANFAM010000006.1, on the reverse strand, counting down.
TTTATTCAAAGATTCAGCCGCACGTACGATGCTGGAATTCCGGCGTGTGTGCTGGGAGCTATAGTCCCCCTGTTGGACGGCTCATCCTTAGCCACATGTGTATTGAGGAGTCTGTCATGTGGGCTAGTTAAAACAATCCCCTTGTTGGATTGTTTTCCCCTAGTACAGAATGATGGTGTGTGTGTATATATATATGTATAATGAGTACAAGAGTAGGAGAAAGATAGTGTGTGTGTGTGTGTGTGTATGTGTGTGTGTGTGTGTATATTATATATATGGAGCTTATGGGATTACAAAGGATTTCAAATCAAAGTATAGTATGATAAAAGATTTCCCTTGCATGGTTTTGCATCATTTTCAAAAAAGGTAGGGTTAGTACGTTCAATTATGAATATGTTCAAAACTTTCTTTTTGTCCACTCACATTTCTGTTTTGCGCCCCTAGGGCCATAGCTCGAGGCGGCTAGTAAACTCAAGCCAAGTCACCTTCCCCATGCTTTCGACATCATTGTAGGATACTCGTTCAATTTTCTTTAAAATATTGTGGTTATGTAAATTAAAGAAGAAATTTCTAGATTTGCTATGATATGCCCAAGTAGGGTTGAAATTGAGGCCAGAGGCCTATGTTTTAAATTGCATGCTTAGCATTGTGCTTGCTGAAGTTTGGGATTCATATTGTGTATCGTATTGCAAGTGTAAAATTTGGGTAAATGTTCGCTTTTCAAGGGAGACTCTGCCGAAAATTCGGTAGAAATCTTGACCTCTTTTTTAATTGTGCTGGAACGAGGGCTAATTTAGTAAGTGGGCCCGACATCGGTTAGATGTTGAATGGGTAACAGGGTTTGACATGGATTTCGAAGAAGAATTCGGATCGGTCAGTCCTGTCATTATGGTCCCAAGTATATATAGGCTATAGCATGACAATTACTAGGGCATCAAACTCAACCACTAATTCTCTTATCCCAGTTCTTAGATGCAAGTTACGTATTAACAAGTCAAATTAATTATAATGATTCTGTACACAAGCCTTATTGGTCCCGAACAAGTACCGAATTTTCCTTAAGTATTAGCTCCTAACTTCTTGGTGCTGTCAAGTTGAAGTATTTCTATATACGAATGACCTATGCTTAAGATTACTCTAACACTAGAAAGCCATTAAGCTTATTTAATGAATAAATATCTTATTTTTTGTATAAAAAATATTTTAAAAAATATTTAAAGCTTATTCTTTGTCATTAGAGGAGGCCACTGCTATAGTTGTAGATTAGAATAATTCATTCCATTCACTCCATACCCAAAATTGTAGACAACTTTAAAAAAATAAAAAATAAAAAAAAGAAATTTCAAACTGCCCACACTTTTTATAAAAGCGATAGTCTAAACTACTTTAATCTAATTTACGGGAAGGGGGACTTGAAAAGCGTAGCTCTTAACAACATCTCAGTTGAATCCGCTCTTAACAACATCTCAGTTGAATCCGCTCTTAACAACATCTTCATACTCCATGACTTTGAAAAAGAGTTCCATCTGCAATTGCCAATGCTGAAAGTTGCTCTTGCCATCAAATCTTGGAACTACACAACTTATTCATGTTTTCCAAGATTGAACCTGCTCACGATCTTGTAAGACCCTTGACACTTGATATAGGCGGCAACATGGTTTGGTGTCTTGGACCATGCCGAGGAAGGTGCCATGAGTAGGCACGAGGACAAGACAAGCGAGGCAAGATGGATGTCGAAGGGTCTCGGCGGAAGCTTGCGAGAAGTGTCGGCAGATTGGCATGGAAGGCGTCGACAACCTTGAAGCGCAACCAGACACCGCATGGTGCAGCAGCGCGAGCAGCATGTAAGCGGCAGCGCAGCGCCTGTGCGGCGAGCGCGCCGCTGCGCGCAACGCATGGCGGTCGTGGGCAGGTCGTAGGGGAACGATTATGCGCCAGCGTCTTGGCGATTTGCGTGAAGAAGCGGCGGTCGTGTTAGCGATTGGGCGACAGATCGTGTGTGCATCGTCTTGTGACTGCGTGGAAAGTCTTTAGCGAGATCGTGTAAGCGATTGGCTGGCGATTTTGTGTGGGCGATTCTTTGGCGAGGTTGTAGGGCGATTCTTTGGCGGTTGTGTGAAGCGATTACATGGCGATTGTGGGGCGAAATTCCAGCAAACATGCAGCGAGATCCAAGGGCATGTTTGGGCGATTACGCAAGGTAGTGGAATGGATAAGGCAAGGTAGTTTTTATGAGAAAAACTACCCAAGACAAGTGGCTGCGTGCATGGCGAGACACATCAACCTAGCTTGATTGGGGATGTCCACTACATACTCCTATAAATACCTAGACATAGGAGGGCTTAAAAGGGGAGGGCCAGGAGGGAGGCCAAAGTGTTTGGCTTAGAGGTAGGCCATGTTGGAAATTTGGCTCACATTGAGTATGCAAGCTTCGGGAGAAGCGACGGTCGCGAGTTTTGAAGCGGCCGGTCGTTTGAAGCGAATTGGAAGCTGGAGAAGCGAGGAAGCGGCCGGTCGCGAGTTTGGGCGACCCTGCCGCATGCGGCAATTGGAAGAGTGTTGAATCGGTGTAAGCGACCGGTCGCAAAGAAGCTGGCGGCCGTCGCATGCGTCTGTCTTGAATGGTTTCCGCAGCGTTTTCAAGTTGCTTTTTCACATGGGTCAGATCCTACCCAACTCCATGTGCCTCCAAAAGTCTTAATTGAGTGCTAGGGCATATGGCAGCTACTAGGGAAAGTCTTAAACTACATTAAGTATAGAGTGGTGGGTTGTATGATTGCCTACCACTTATACTTTCCTTGAATCATGGATCTGGTTTTTAGGGTGGCTGGTTTGCCACATGTTAGAGGCTTTTACAGGGTGGCTAATGATGTTGGGAGGCTTCCCACTTGTCTACTTAAGTGGGAAGTGCAGACATTACAAGGTGTGCTTAGTATTTTGTGTTTAGTGCTCTTGTGCTTGAGAGCTTAAGTGCAAAGTGCTAAGGCCAAGGAATCAGAAATCCAAAGGAGTTCAAAGGGCTAAGGGCTTGGGAGAAAAGCCAAGGAAGCCAAGGAGAGAGAGAGCTCAAGGGTTGGAGTCTTGTAAGTCTAGAAACCAAGGAGGAAACACCAAGGGTGAGAGAGTGTTCACAAGTGCATCAAAGTGTTGAGCAAGGGGTGTGAGAGAAAAGAGAGCTTGGGAGAGAATAGAGTTCTAAGGGGTTTTCTTTGTAAACCAAAGTTGTAACCTATTCTTTCATGAAGTGAATTTCTCAAGGGGATCACCAAGAGGAAGTAGGCAAAGAGTTGGCCGAACCTCTATAAATCTTGTGTCATTTGTGCTTGGTTATTTTCTGTGAGTGTGTGTGTGATTCATCCATCATTGTGTGTGTTACAAAGTCCATCAACAACAAGATCATTAGGGGAGTGCATTTCAATTTGCACAACAGGCCAAACAACAGAAAGGGTGGAGACCAGTGAAAAGCTCTAGAGAGAGTTTGGTTGGAGTGAGACATAGGGAGGGGTAAGACAGCAAGTGCATGTGCTGATCTACCCATGTCTTGAGAAACCCGTTGAGAGTAAACAAGGCTGAAAGGGAGTAGGTCTTGTGAATGAGTGTCTAGAGAGGCGCTCATGCCTTAAGAGTGGGCGGCATTGAGGCACCAAGTGTTGTGGTGATCCAATGCGAAGCAAAGCTTGTATTCCTTTGTATAGTTGAGTAATATAAAGGTTGGGAGTGAGTTGTCCCGTAAGCTTTGGTGTGAAAGTGTTCCGCTGCGAGTGACTTCTGAAACCTCACGAGTTTGGAGGTGTGGGAAGGCTGACTTAGGTGGAGTCTAAGTGCCGGACAAGGGTCGGAAAATTTGAGGGCTTTTCTACCCCTGTTACAGATACCATACTAAAAACTTGAACTAAATTTTATAAAACTAAGACAATATCTCATACAAAGATCTGTCTAAACCGGGGAAAAGAAGAGAAACCAGCTCTAGACAACTCCCTTCATTACAAATAAAAGACAGATTACAAGCACCTTAATATAAGAAGAGGTGCAACACTAGTCAAGTAGCAAAATTGATTTGTCAGATAAATAGAACACAATACACTGAAGCACAAAAAATTGCAATTATCTGATGTTTTTCTGCTTGGTTTATTCAAATTGATGAAACAAGAATTATGAAAGAGTCATTTGGTTTTATTAACAAGTATTAAGATTGATGTATCAGAAAGTTATTGAAAATCTTATCAGAGATTCAGGCTAATAAATTAAATCCACATTTTTGAAATTGACAAATCCAATTAAAAATTCCAACCCCACCAAAAACAAAGAAGGGAAATACTGAGCTATCTCATATGAAGAATGTTAGAAATTATAATCTAAAAAACAAGTAGTATTCCTGCTATAAGATTGCAGCTTGTGAAGAAGTTTGAAGGATCTTATTCTTCAGCTGTAGCACTTGCAGCACTTAGATCGACTGAAAGATCAAGAGCCTGAATCATTCAAAACAGAGAACGATATTCGTCATGAAAAGAAACTTAAACTTAATTAACAAAGTAATGCTCCACATCTAAATTGCTCTTTGCCCCATGTTCTGTCAATCTCTAAAAATAATACAAGTAGTAAAATAGATTCACAGGAAAAGTTTGACACACTGGTTGAAACTATGACACAGTTGCCTAATCTTGGATGATGAAAATAATATACTTCACTTCAATGAATACTAGAAGGTTACCTTTCCAGTAATCTTTGTGTACATCGCTAGTACATCTTGTACTGTGGACTCAAAGTGCGTAGTTGCATCGTAACTCTGCAAGGAATTCAACACTCAAAACCACAATGAAAATTAAAAATTTCCATTGAAAATGAGACATAGTTATATCTACTTACAGAAGATATGTAGCAACTGTCAGCTTGATGGTCGTTAGTGGGTACATATCTGTCACAAGTATCGTAGAAGATCTCATCTAATGGACCAAGTAGATCAATTCCAGGCTTCAATTCAACTTGAGGATCATCAGTTTCTGCTTCTGTCGAAACAAAAGCAATGAATTTTCCTTTTGGAGCTACATTGTGAGCATAGGAGCAGCAGAATAGGTACCTGCAACAGAATCTGTAAGTATCATAGTATGTTCGTTTCTCATATTTATTTTCTGATCCAGCTTATGATCTAATAAATACAGGTCCATATAGATAGGGATTAAGAAATATTTCGGCTTACACAGGATTTTTCAGTACTCTTTTCCTATTTCCAGAGGTATTGTCATTTTATTCATCATAATAATAAGAGGAGAACAGTAAAAAGCATTTCAACATGGTCAAGAGCATAAGGTCTTATTATTAGTTTAGTTTTCAGCATCGACTTCGAACAACATTTTTCATTTACTCCAACCAACAAATTGAGTATAATGTCTCTGAGGACGAATCGTAAAAGGAGAAAATAGGTGAGAGCTAACAAGACCAAAGTGGCCAGTGTTGCTCTAGAGCCCATAATAAATATCTTAATTCCAGAGGCAAGCTTATTAATTTCAACTCCATGATTGAACAAAATACAGGAAATGTGTGTACTAGCCACGCACATATCTGATTTACGACCAAGTTGCTTCTGCGGCAGAATAACCTGAACTGAATGAGAATCATTGGTGTCTGGAATAGGATGGCTCATTATACATATAGCACGAGCAACTTTTCCAACTTTCCGTACCTGTTTTTACAACAGCAGCAGTAAAAAACCACATGAACAAAACTCAAGATGTAAAATTCTGCTTTAGGTAGAATGTTCCAGACTTGACAGATTTTGCATAGCATTGATCTTTTTGACAAGCTTTTAGTACATTGATCATGCAGTACGAGATACCTTATCGATCATGCGGAACTCATACTGTTAATGTTTAAACAAAGGATACCTTTTCGGGCAAATATGATGGATCACAAACAACTTTCTTGCATTTAGCTGTTTCTCCTTCTGAGGTCACACCAATAGCGTTCCCATTATCATCAAATTTCACCTATAATCAGAAGCATAATACTATCAAAACAAATGCAACGCACAAGAAATTTAAAATGTAGTGACAAATTTATTTCTTCAGCATGACAAGCCGTAAAAAAGGTGCAAACCATTTGCATGAGATATAGAGAACTTTCCTAGAGTCCAGCTTTAACAGGCAAATTTAGTGCCCAGTGAGCACCTTTTACTTGAAGGTTTCTAAAGAATGAGAACCAAATACTTTTCTTAAACACGCAACGAGACACATGCAAAGGCACAAGGGTCTTTGTGCAAGCATCACAATGTTGCAAACCATATAAACCAGACCACATAGATAAAATTTTCTGGATATAAAAAATATTTGACAACCTTACCTGACACTCAGGCTTGTTGAGCATGTAAGTTCCACCATAAACAGCACTTAAACGTGCAAATGCCTGAAATATCTAACCCGCTCAGCAAGGAAACTAATATTAGCACAGTACATCTTTACGTAATTAGAGCTGCAAACAGACCTGAGGCAACTCTCCAAGTCCATACAGTGGATAGATATAAGGCGATCCTCCTTCAAAACGTGCCAAAGACTCTGCATAGAGCTTTACAAAACAAATGCTTGTATAATTATATAAGAATTATCAAGTGCTTATTGAGAGGATAAACAGCAAGAGCAACCTAATCTCAAATCAACATTTTCCTTTCCGCTCTCACTTTTTAAATAAATTGTTTAACCATCATTAAAAGCTCCATGGTGAGTCTTCAAGAAAGAGCAAAGCATCGAGTATAACAAGGTTGGCTTAACTCCTATTAGATTATATACTACCAGCACAAGAAGCAAGCAACATTCTATAAAATAATATTTTCGCTTGATGAACCTGACAGATAGTAGCGGTGCAGAGGCTTAAAATTGCTATAACAAAACAATAAGAATACCAATCAACAGTAGGTCTTCTAAGTGTACTGCTCAAGCGAAGGCATAGAACTGATAACTACACATGTATTTTATGACAAAGAAAAGAATGCAGTTGAGAGATTTTTCCTAAAACAGGTCACTTCAAAACATATAGCAGAACATAGATGAACCTTCATTTTCTTCACAAACTCCATTGCGGGCTCATCCAAGTAAGAATCATCAATATGAAGTGCCAAGGCATGACCAATAAAGTCGATTGTATCATCTTCTAGCCCATATTTCCTACAATTTAGTATCACATTAGCCATCTAAATAAATGCCATTCAATGGAGTGAGCAATCAACCGTGAAATTGACAATAAGACATCATATATACCATTTTGCTGACTGCTATATATAAATGTGCAAGAGATAAAACAAGGCAGTACAAATAGTGAAACTGCATAAAAGACTTTAGTTTACAAATTATTACTAATCCGAGTGATTCATAAGTTCTCAAGTATAATGAATGCATGGTTGGGGAAGAAAAAAAGAAAAGAAGATGGAACGGTAAGTATACGTGATAACCTCCCTTGCGGTAACTTTGTTCAAATCCAGCCCTTCATGAGATTTGGGATCATTCTCTTCAAAGTCTTGAACATAAATGAAGAACTTTCGGGCACGTCGCTTCTCAAATAGTCCCATCAATGGCGATTTTAGTGCTTCTACATCAGTTGCTGGAACTTTATAGATCTAAAACCATTAATTCTAATAAGCTTACTCTTGGAGATGTAAGATCTATTTCCTTGAATGTAACAGATTTGATTTGATATTAGCAACATATATCATATAGATGTACCTTCTTTTTGTTGTACACAAAACTACCATCAACAGCCTTAAAGTTTAGATACTTGGTGACATCTGTGTGGATCAGGACACGGACCAAACCACCATTGGCCATCATGAACTGTAAGGGGAAATGGGAAAGAAGGCAGCAAACTTAATTACAACATTAAGAACAAGGTGTTAAGTTAATAGGCAGAAAAACATAACGAAATTAAGACATGGCCACGGCCTATCTGATGAAAAGTGAGGTCCAAGATGAAAACTAAAAATGAAGCATTCTTAATTTGATCTGTTAATCAATAGTTACTAATTAAGGTAAACTCTAAGTACCTTTGGTATTATGTCAACATTGTACTCTCTGCTTGAGCCCAAACTTTCCGGAGGGTTGTCATCTCCCCTAAACCGCTTCCAAAGCTAGAGAGTATAATATAAAGTTTGAAAGATAACCATAAACTCTTTTAAAAAATTTCTTGCAAGTTCTTTGTATCAGATGAACACAAACTTACCGATGTGTTTCTGGATCAAATGTGAAAAATTATGTAAGAGGAGGTAAGTACGTACCTGCGTAAGATTTAGAGAGGTCGATGCTCCTCCATAGTAGTCATTTCTGTCCATATGCAAAACCTGTTTCAAGATTAACATCAGATGTACTGAAGAAGTGGGCAGCATTCAATTCATGAAATCAAATAGAAATCAAAATATTAAAGAAAACAAAAAAGAATCAAAATCAAGGTGGCCTATAAAGAAGATGATCCAGAATGTATCTACAAACAAACACTAACGAGAAATTGGACACTATGTGAGAGGGTCCTGACTCCTACCTCAGAAAGATTAATCAATTGCAACAATTTTTTTTATTGGGACTTTTTTCTTCATCAGGTGAGGGGCTACTCGAATTTGAGACCTCATCCACGAACAGTGGCGAAGCCAGGATTTTATGTCTCTGGGGGCCTCTCACAAAATATAAATAATAAAAACTTTGAATTCACAAGACATCAAAAGATACAAAATCATAGTCTATTCATTACAATCATAATTGTTCTCGACGAGTTTTCATATTTTAAAATCGTTGCATAACAACCTCGTCATCTATATTATTAAAAATGTCTTTCTCAACATATGAAACCAAACAATCATTCAAGAGAAAATGAGAAAAATGTTTAGGTTTTATTGATTTATGCAAGAAGGCAATATGTAATTATGATAATAATTCTAATCCTTTTGGGATTTTTTTTTTGTCAAGAATTCTTTTGGGAATGGGTAGCGTATAGTTATAGGAAATTTGGCTGGTAAGTAGAGTAGGACCACATGGTAAGGTATTTTTAACTGCTTGGTATGGGCCATGTGGTAAAGTACTTTTAACTTGGAGGAAATTGGGCTGCATACTAGGTACTTTTAAAATAAAATAAAAAAATTCAGTGGGGACCAGTGACTGCACTGGTCCTCAAGTGCCTCCGCCCCTGTCCACGAACGTGGAGAAAAATACAAAGACTAAGAGTTAGTTGGTAATATTTCTTTTCTCTGGGATTTACGTGCATGTAACATTAATACTCCTAATAAAAATAACTTTATTCTAACTATTTGGAGTTGACAAGATGAATCAATTGTTCCATTGTTTCCCATCTTGGATCATATACTAATTTAAGTACTAAATTATAATATAATTTCTAATAATTCTATATATGACGATTAGAAGTTCAAAAATAAAACCAAAAACGGGGGAAATGCACAAATGTGAGGAATTGTCAATTTGGAACAACTTCAAATGAGTGAGAGCTTAGTACGTAACTGTCTATATTTTTTTTTTTTTTTTACAAGACGATGTTTTAAACTACTCTAATATACGAAGAGGAGGATCGGACTTTGGTCCAAGGGCATTAGAGGACCGAACTCGGGTGCAAGGGAATGGGGCAACTGACCTAATCCATATGTGCACGTAACCATCTAATTAACTAACAAATCAAAAATGGGAAGAGAATCACCCAATTATATATACCTCTTGAAAATAAGACGAAATTTAAAAAAATGAAAGGAAAAGCATTGAGTTACTTTGAGCCCGTCGACGGAGAGAAGACCACTGAGAATGCATTCCTTGAGACCCGTCCCGAGAACTATCACGTCGTACTCTTCATCCATGGCAACAAAGCAAGCAACTACAGACTTTCAGAATTAACTCAGAGAGAGAGGGAGAGAGAGAGAGAGAGAGAGAGAGAGAGAGAGAGAGAGAGAGAGATCAAAGTAATAGAGGTGGAGAAATGGAGAGAGAGAATGTGTGATTTGGAACAGGTCTTTAGCGGGAAGTAACGAGACTAGCGCGTATAAATAGCGCTGGATACCCGTTGCCTATGCGCGTGGCATTAACTACATTAATACTCGAGACATCAAGTGACGTGGCATTGTTTTAATATTTGTGTTCATTTCTGATTTTTACTTTTTCATAACATTTCTGAATTTTATTTATTTTTATAATAAATAATAAGAAATTGTAGTGTCCAAAAATTGGTGACTCAATTATATCGTTGGGATTGCATGTGCATGTGCATGTGATTAAAGACTGAACCTTTTTTAAGCGTTTAATTATTCTTTTTTGTTTCAAAAACATGCTTGGTGAAATAGACATAGGGACCCTACAGCGACCTGGCTCGGAGTGGTAGTCCACTAACTAAAATTTTACTCAAAAAAAAAAATAGACACATATATGAAGAAGCAGACTACATGACAACCAAAACCGCATTATCATAATTAAACACATAAATAACATAAAGAGGAAGTTCATGATGCCAAACTAGAGATGAATGCATGGAATACCCAAGAGAATCCAAGGCATCCGCTAGGAAGATTGTCTAAACTTTATATCTTTAAATGAGTGAGCAAAGTGTTAAATATCTCTCCCAATGGTATGATTCTATATGAAGTTATGAACCAACTAAGGACCAGAGCAACAAGCCAATAAAGTAACGGGACAAGAGAGACTATTTTTGAAGAGCGCAACATTTTGCTATAAGAACATTAGAAAATCCAAAATTTTAAAAATCAAAGGGAAGTTTGGAGATGGTTGATAAACCGTATGCTTCACTTGTGGGAAGTTTGATGTATGCACAGTGTCCGCACTGCACTGACTTGGCTTTTGCGCTTAGTATGCTAGGCAGATTTGATCGAATCCAGAGCGTGCTCACCGGGTTGCGGTAAGAGAGTTACGAGATACTTGCAAAAGACAAAGGATTACAAGCTAGTTTTTAAAAGAAGCAACATTTTGGAGTTGCAAGGTTATGCAGATGCTGATTTTGCAGGGTGTCAAGACTCTTTAAAATCAACATCAGGCTATGTGTTCATGTTCGGAGAAGGTGCCGTATCATGGCGGAGTGTTAAACAACCTTTAACAGCTGGCTCAACCATGTGTGCAGAGTTTTTGGCGTGTTATGAGGCTACCAATCATGCTATATGGCTAAAGAATTTTATTATTAGCCTAAAGGTAGTTGAATCTGTACACAGGCCCATTCAAATATGGAATGACAATAGTGCAGTAGTTTTGTTTGCAAAGGGAAATAAAAGAACAAAAGGTTTGAGATTGTTGGACATCAAGTTCATAATAGTGAAAGAAAAGATTGCTCAAGGATGTACCAATATAAGCCATATTAGCACAGATAGGATGATCGCAGACCCTCTCACAAAAGGAGTTCCAAATGCAGTATTTCACAGGCATGTCACAAGTATGGGGTTAAAGAATGATTTGAATGCATAAATCAGTGGGAGCATTGTTAGAATTAAGTAGTTTTTGTTAGTTTGATTCACAGTTGTTATAGTTTCGATGGAGACTGGTCTTGTTTGAGATTCAAATAAAGAATTTTTATTAAATGGTTTACATGTTTTATGGTTGTACATATGTGTACAAATACTTGAATGAATGGAGCAAGAAAGCTAGCTAAAGATGGTTGCGTATGATTTTCATTCATGACAGCACTATCACTTCAATGAGTGATGAGACCTTGGCAGTCAAATTAAGGGACATTAAGTAAGCATGTTCATTAAATTCTGCAGTGGAACATGTCTATTTTCTGGTTAATCTTGATGGTAGCTTATGTGGTTTTAAAGAATGATAAATGTAATCATAAGGACTCTGAAATATTGGATATTTAGTTAAGTCTTGATGGTTCTTTTTCATTTCTTTAAGACTGACAACTGCTTGAAGGAATCGATTTGAGTTACATTCCACCAAGGCCTTAAGTGATCAACACAAAACCTTAGGATTATTCGATCAAGTGGGAGAATGTAAGATAACTTCTTTCTCACGTAAGGTGATCTTCTAATCCTAAGAGGATTCGGAGGTTTTGGTTGTTCAGGGAATAAAACTCTGTTTCCTATTTGAACACTTATACAGAATCATTAAAGCAAAACAAGTGTTGAGTAGGATTCCTTATATAATATGGATTGAACCAAACCTAGACTAAATGCAATAAGGACACTCGAGATAGTTCATGATAGGCGGGACTTTCGAGTACGCATCTATAAATAGGAGTCCCTTCCCTTGCAGCAAAACTCACTCAATTAAGATCTCACCCTATCTAAGAGACTAGAGAATTAAGGGCTGCATAGGAGAAGAAGACTTCCTACAATTCCAATGGCTGAGCACGGTTAGTGTTATTGAATAAAAGTTTTGATATAGATTACAAGATTGTCTAAACTTTATATCTTTAAATGAGTGAGCAAAGTGTTGAATATCTCTCCCAATGGTATGATTCTATATGAAGTTATGAACCAACTAAGGACCAGAGCAACAAGCCAATAAAGTAACGGGACAAGAGAGACTATCTTTTGAAGAGCGCAACATTTTGCTATAAGAACATTAGAAAATCCAAATTTTTAAAAATCAAAGTTTTTGAATTCCCTACTTGAATTGGATACCAAAAGTCCCAAAAATTACCCAAGTTTGGATAGCTCATCCGTTTCCGGTCACAATGGTTATGGACATCATTCCATTTCAAGGGCCACAAAGTGAATGTTGATGGGCTTCTATGAGGTATACAAAGATGCAAATAGGCCTCAGCGGAAATGGGCTCTCTCTCTCTCTCTCTCTCTCCATACCTGTAATATTGAAATCGGGGATTGCCCATCCCCTCCTTTGTTAGGTTACAAATCCCCCGCCCCGCCCCATTACAAAAATATCAATAAAAAAACGTAGGTTTAATATAAAAAAATATAACAAAAGTTTTGTTTTAGACTTACAATTTTTATGTTATTGAATTAAATATAGGCTTATTTACTGTAGTACCCCCTCAAACATTGGTCAAATCCTACATTGCCACCTGAAAGTCGAAGTGCCCATTTTGCCCCCTTGATCAAGGTTTAGTGTTCCACTTTACCCCATGTCGTTATCTCCATTCAAAAGTCCGTCAATTTTGATGAAGTGGCCTAGCTATTTTCTTCTTTTTACAACAAATAATGATGTGCCATGTGCATGGCCCACTTTTTTTGCTTAAGTGAAATAAAATATTAATAAACATTAAAATAATATAATTAAATAATGTAATTACTGTTTAATTTAACAAAATTGAAAATTGAAAATTTTAATTTAAAAAAATCTCTTCTTCTCCATCTATCATCTCTCTCTCTCTCTCTCTCTCAACCTGCAAACCAAGACCCCGACCCAAGCCTTTCAAAATCGAAATCTCCATGATTTAGACTCCAGGCCAATAATAGTAAACGACCAATAACCGAAGCATCATCTCAGACTCAGAGAGACTCTCTCTCCCCCAATTGTAGTTCCCTCCTCTTGCAGAGCATTTCCTCGAACCCTAGATTTTCTAGGGTTTCTCCCTCTATCTAAAACATCAAAACAATGCCTTCTTCATCCCCAAGTTCTTCCACGCGCTCTAACCCCCTTCAGCTCTTAGACCAACCGTCTTGCTCGTTGGGTTCTGCCTTTTGTTCCTACTCTCCGAGTTCATCTTTGGACTCGCCTCGCTTCTCCACCCAAGCAATCAATACAAGTGCCTGACGAGCAAGTCCAGATCGGTAAAGGTGATTTGGCAGAGAGGTATACAAGGTGAGAAACAGAGCAAAAAGCAACAGCTCCACAGTGAGACATCGACGTCGTTGATCACGAGATCAAGAACATGGTGAAAATCAAGGATGATCTCGACATACTACACGGCCTTGTGGGCCGCAATTTTCTTCAATTTATCATGGGTGATAATCAGATAGGGAATGGGAGTAGACAGAGGTGAGGAAGAGGTTGGGGAAGGCACCAAAATCCAAGCTTCCATGGCCGCCAGATTGTAACACCCAATAATAAAATAGGAGCAATAAGGAAGAGTTAATCAAAACTCATAATTGGATTAGCCTAAAAAAGAGAAAGAATCAAAACCCAGAATTGAACAAAAGAGTGGTGGAGGGTCAAGGTGTTTGATGGCGAGTTTTGGAGGAGGTCGATGAACTTTGGGAGCCTGCGTTCATGATTTTTGTAAACGGCTATGAAAGAGCTGGTCGTTGGGTATGATGCGGGGAGCTTGGTGTTGTTGCCGTTGGAGTGCAAAGATGAGAGGATGAGAGGGTTGACGAAGAGAGAGGTAGAGGGTCTGTGGGGAAGAAGAGAAGTTTTAATATTAATTTTTCCATTTTTTATATTTTTTATATTAACAAATAATTATATTATTTTAATTTTTTATTAATATTTTAGTCAAGCAAAAAAGTGAGGCATGCACATGACACATCATCATTTGTTATAAAAAGACGAAAATGCCCTGCCACATCATCAAAATTGACGGAGTTATAAATGGAGATAACGGCGTGAAGCGAAATGGAACACCAAACGGCCAGTCGAAAGCAATGTGGCGCCACTTTCGGGTGTGATGTAGGATTTGGCCAAAGTTTGAAGACTACTGATAAATAAGCCTTAAATATATAATGTAATGATCCATAACATAAAATTTGGTGAGAGTAGTGGACAGTTAAATGTCACTTAAGAAGATATTCATATGAAAAATAAATAATATATACATATATATTCTAAACAGGGCGGGTTCGAGTTGAGGATCAAAATACCATCCCCGCCCGGCCCGAAGACCATACCCAAAAATTTTCCCATACCCAATTTCTATTCTTCATACCCGATCCATTAGGGTCGAAGTCCCATCCATACTCTCTCTCTCTCTCTTGCATTTATTTTATTAATTCTATAAAATATAACAACCTTCTTTTAGTACAGAAAATAAGCACATCATAAGTACGGAAAATCAAACACTATTGTTACACTGTTACTTAACCAAAAATTTCCAAGCGAAAAGAGGGTTAACACCTTCCACTGTTTACAGAGTTTCAGTTATTACAGAAGTAGGGTAAAACTTAACTATATACATAGCCCTCGAAACTAACAATAATATTCAAATACTCGTCTTTAGGCTAAATATCAAATTGTAAAAACAAATAGGAGTTATATATCAGAGCTTATTATATATTCAAGGCTGTAAGCTTTCGTCTTGAATAAAATATATATGTACTGCGACTTGTCTTCTTCAACAAGAGATAATTCAACTGATTTGCTCCTCATGAACTTTCCATCTGTCATATCCCGTTAGGAAAAGCTAATCTGCATGGCGTAAGAGAAACGCTTTTACAGGCAAATAGAAGCATATATCTTTTCATCTAGAATCTGTTTGGCACTAGTTTTAAATCATATGGGCTAAAAGCACTTTCCGATAATCAAAACCGCTTCCGAGCTTCAAAGCTCAAGCAGTGAGATTGACAAAGTAAACAAATATTCTTCGATGAGTTGAACTATTGTAGCCATTAGATTATATAGTAGTTAGAACTGTTTAGTACATTATTACATAAATAAGTATTAGAACCCAAATCTTGTCTTGGATTCTAAATTAACTTCAGTAATCTTCTACGAAAAGCGAGTGGAATAAACTAACCCCAACTTGAGAGAAGTGCCAGAGCTGTCATGGTCTTGAGAAGGATCTGAATGGATGAAATCGCCTATTGGCTCGGAGGATTGGCCTTGTTCAAGTTCAAGTGTTTGGACCTGTCGGTTTGCCATCTGTGCAGAAGACATTCATCATCACTAATTGGAAAAGAAAAAAACAAGAAGTAAACTTAAAGAAATTGAATCAAAGCCGTTCATATCATCATCTAAGTGTTGAAGATTGGCTCGTCTAAAGTAGCAGAAGGAAGAAATGAAGCAATCTGGGGCTCGAGCGGAAATTGCAGACACTCGAGCGGCAGAGAGGTTTTTTTTGCAGGCGCTCGAGCGGATCGCGCCTGCTGTGCAATTTCCTGGCGAGATCTGGACTGTTTTACTCCTAGTTTTAGGGTATTTTAGGCTTTCATATTCCTTGTATAATTGTACTAAAACCCTGTACATATAAATAGACACTTTAGCACTAGGGTTTTAGAGTAAACAAGATAGGAGAATTCAAGAGTGAATTTTCTAAGAGAGAAACACAAGACAGAATTTTCTAAGAGAGAAACACAAGACAGAATTTTCAATGGTGAATTCTTGAGGGCATCAAAGGGTTTGAGCATGGGTGAGAGAAAAAAGATCCAGGATTCTTGTGAGAGCTAAGGGGGTTCAAGTTATAATCAAAGTTGTTCTTACACACTAGTGAATTTCTCGGGTGGATCACCAAGAGGACGTAAGCAAGAGGCCGAACCTCTATAAATCTTTGTGTCCTTGTGTGTTTGTTTTACTCTCAAGGGTGTGTGTTTTATTCTCAAGGAGTCTGTGTGTGTGCTGTCGCATAGTCCATCAACGATAAGGTCTTGGAGTGTTTTCACACAACACTAAGATCCCTAAGAGCTCTCCAAGAGGGTCATAAAGTTACCATTACCTGCTTCAATCGCTTGTTTTCTTGCATCAGTTGGAATCCCTGCGAATACAAGAGTAATGGAGGCGGAGAAAGAAATTATTAGGAAAGTTTAGTCTTAGTGCCAACAAATGTTGCACCACACCTGAGGTCCACATTGGTTTCCAATTTGTCTTGAGTTTTTTTTTGTAAGAATTATTTTTTAATAGAGACGTACGAGATAGACGATTGAATTATCGAATTACAATGTAGAGTACATCCAACAAAACATCTATTTGAGGAATCCCGCAATTAAAACTTTATCTATATCATATATAAAGACATCCCTATTTGTCAATTTATTTTATTAAAGTTTTAATTACGCCTCTATTATTGAAACAATTTTAATAAATATATTATCAAAATTACGCATTATCTCCACTAGTACTTTTCAATTACACCTCTAAATCTCTCCCAAATCCGTATATCCAAATGAAACCCTAGTTATTTTCTCACCTTTTATCACTTGTGTAATTGCTATATGCCATGTATTTATAGATTTCAGCAACTTGTCTCAGTATCATTGAAATAGTTTGTAGTTTTTTTATTACATCATCTCATCATTTACAGCAAATGTATTGGCAAATCAGTGTTAATCATGCATTATGAGATGGCCATAAATTCAAACTTTGGCGCAAAATACCTTGAAAGAAAAGAATAAAAATAAAAAGGTCGCAAATCTGACCTTCCACTTAAGAGAGGTGATCTCCTTCAGAACATTTTCACCCTGAAACACAAAATGTTTATATGTTAAGAGTCTGTTGAAGAATTTCTAAAAGCCACAAAAATTAATTAATCAACCAAACTGAGAGAAAAACAAACCTTTGCATCTCTAACACGCCTCAATCCTGATCCGAGCCGTTTCTCTAGTTCCTGCAACTCTGTCATGTTTAGTTCTTGGAGTTCTTCTCCCATTAGCTTCCTGTTGTAGGAGACACCCCTTATTGTTCCAGAGTGTATGTACATTTAAATCCCAACTCACAAACAGTAATTATGGATGTAGTTATATACCTTAGCTCATGTGTCTTCTCCGCAATTTCCTTGCTCAATGCGGCGGAAGTACTGCCCTCAAACTGGGGCATACAAAAGGATTGCAGTTTAAAGAAATTTTTTTTTTCAGAAAAATAATTTCATATGCAAGATGTATGGATCATCAAACTCAAAGATTATTGGTGGATTTGGAAAATATGCACAGCGGAAGTATAAAATGTGTTTAATGTGTAGAAGCATAACAATAAATTAAAGAAACAGAAGTAAAAGGCTACATAGAGCTCCTATACTCGAGAAAACTCCTTTCTATATAAAAACTTCAACACAAATCTATATTTTTTCAACTCATACACTTCTTCACTTTATTCACTTCTCACTCTCACAAATAACAAAAGCAAGCCTTATTTAAAGGTCTTCTTTAACCTAATCATTTAAACCCATTAACTTAGGGCTCGTTTGGGACTGCTTCTCTAGTAAGTATTTATGCTCATAAAGATGTTGAAATATTCAGAAGAAATCCAAGTGCTTCTCTTTCTAAGAAGCACTTGGAAGTGCTCACTAAAGAAGCACATAGCAGGCGCTTTTCTAGGAAGCATTTCTAAACTTTTATGCCAAACATTGTCAGAAGTGGTTTTAGTTTTCAGAAAACATTTTTAGCCCTTCCAAAAGCACTCCCAAATAGAACTTTAGTTTAATACTAACTCATAAAAGAAACTCTTCATTGATCCTGCTAACTCATGCACTTATTAAATAAACTAGATTAATAATAGTTAAACTCTCCAAATGATAACTCTTCATATACCACGCATTAATCTTTGAAATTACTGCCAACAAAGATGATTCGTTGTTATCATCGGTAATTATTTCCACCTGGTTAGGCTAGAAGTATTATATTTTATTGAAGTAATTTAGAAATATTTATGTGATTAATCATTCTTTCTTTTACTTTTTGTTAGGGGAGAGAACGGATTCAAACTTCGGACATCTTCAAGGTTCTGTTTTGAGCCCAGTCACCCAATCTTGGTGACCGAATGCTCCACGAATTACATGTTTTGCTTTCCCCAACTTGTGATTTGATTCCTCATTTGCTTCCCCTTCCCACCCATATAATGGTAATTATAGTCGCTTGATAAATAAGACTTTTAGGTAGCCATATCGTTGATCTTGTGACCCGCCGATCAGATAAAGGTGAGAGTTGATCGGTGGAAGCATCGATTTCATACTTTAACGAGTGAGGAAAACACTCGATTGTTTGTAATTGTTTCACTTTCTTCTTCTATAGTGATAATCTCGTAGCAACCCAACGATCTAGTTGATATTGAGTAAACCTTGTAAGCTCTTTAACGACCTAGTTTTGCATTTGTTATTTATAGGAGATCAATGACCCAGTTTCCTAACAACTGATATCAAAACTTCAGGCTTGGGTGGGAAAGATGAACTTAAAGGCTCTTAAGAAGAAAGTAAACAAGTTCGAGGACAGAGAATTTGTGCTATGGAAGTCGCTGATTGATGATTACCTAAAGCATAGGAAATTTCATCTCCTTTTTCTGGGAAGAAGCATGAGAGTATGACAATATAAGACTGGGAAGAGGTTGACGCTATGGCTTTTGGGACTATTCTGTTAACTCTCACAGATGAGGTGAGGCTTCACGTTTTGTGCGTGAAGACAATTCTGCTGAATTGATGGAAGCTTTCTCTGAGATGTATTAGGGTTTAGGGTATTCACTGAGGATCTTGATACTATTCTAAGCGAAGAAATAAGACTTAAAGAAAACAAAAAAGAATAACCTAAAGCTGCACTCAATACATGATCAAGAGCTAGATCAATTGGCGGAAACTCAAGTTATCGGGCTATTTAAAATCCAGAGGTCCATGTAAGGGAAGAAGTAAATCAATACATGGTAAGTGGTTGTTGTCACTGTGATCGGTCATATTAAGCACTATAGGGCTTTCAAGAGTGAATCACAAGGAGCCAACTCCTTTGGATTCATTGAGGACACTAAAATTTTGAGTGTTGATAGCCCATTGGAGTCGTTAATTTTTTTTATTGGGGAGCTTCATTTCATTCTTCACCATATCATGAAATCATGGAGAAACATATGAAAGGAAACTTTGGGAAGGTATATCTTGCAGATGATGAACCCTTGGACATTGTGGGAAGGGGTAATGTGCATATCAAGCTACCTACCAGTTCTATATGGACATTGCATGATATTAGACATTTTAGGTTTGACATTTTATTTATGGGTCAGTTGGATAGTAAAGGATGTGTAATGACTTTCTCCAATAATTGTTGAAAAGCTTCGAAACGAGCTTTGGTTCCGGCTCATGGGAAGAGGTTAGGGACTCTTATATGACCTTGAACACCAAAAGTAATGTAACAGTTGCTGAAAGCGGTGAGAATGCTGATTTGTGGCAGTGAAATGGGTTTTGAGGTATCTGCTAGGTGCTACTGACATGTCACTATCTTTCAGAGCTGGTGGTGACGAGTTCAAAGGAGGATGTTTGTTCTATGGATGGTACTACTACTTGGTTTTCAAGGTTATAAGGTGTCTTGTTAGAATCTTTGATTTACTACAAAATGACCACATTTACTCTTTTATTGTAATGATTTCAAAAGAAAAGAAAAATCGAGTGAATGTGCATGAGAGTCGAGGGCCCTAGAAATCCGGCCATTTTCCGAAATGAAGAAATGATTTTAAATCGACAAATGTTTAAGTTTCTTTTTTAGCTTTTTTATACTAATTTATATAGAAAACATGTCATTTGGTCACCTAAGACAAAGAAAGACATTGCTAAAAAGAAGTAGTAATCGACAACATATATACCTGCAGCTCAAGAGATGGTGGATTCAACTTGTCAAGATTGGCCGAAAGCAGGCCATGCCTTTCAATTACTTGGTGCACGCTTTCCACATGAAAAGAAAATCAAATTCAATTAGTTTGCATTTCAATGAAAACTTGCTTATTTTATGTTTGTATTGTGTAATAAATTCTGTAATTTTATATTGTGATTGCATGTATATAGTAGTTTGATCATTGGCACATTATTCAAGCTGTCACAATCTTAGCAAGTAATATAATTTCAAGAACTATTGTGATTATATATATAGGACTGGTCTAGCTAGCTTTATATAATCATTATAAGAACATAGCTTAGGCTCATTTGGGAGTTATTCTAGATAGACCAAAAAACACTTCTATGGAGAATCATTTTAAGTGATTTTATGGAAAAGCACACGAGATGTGCTTCTCCCCATAATCACTTAAAATTAGTAAAAATGATTATATGGAGAAGCATAAAGGAGGTGCTTCTCCTCAGAAGTGATTATGGCATATCTAGAATCACTCCCAAACGAGCCCATCATCTACTATGAGTTAAAGTTGTTAAACATGATCTTAGGAGTTAAGACCAATGACAATGAAAATACTAAAAAGTATATGAATCTTCTTCATTAAATGAATAAATCTGATAGCATAGAATGTGTGGTCATATTAGAGATACAAGATTAAAACACTAGTTGGAGAGCAGGGAATACAAAGATCATCTATATGATCTTACATATGGTTCCTACTTCAAATCCTTCTCTTGATTAACATGGAATTCATAACTTTGTAATCATCTTAATTTTATAGTTGCCTGTAGACCTTTGGAAGTGTTTATTTAGATTAATAATATTGCAAAGAATAAAAGTTCTAATTAAGTATTTGGTACTCCTTGTCTTCATTAATTAAACTGCTTCTATAGTAATTACTCCTCTAATTAAACCTTTTTTCTATTCATGGTGATGATTGATTGAAAGATTAATGAAGATATATATTTTTTTATTCATTGTGTCAGCAGAAACTATAATAACCAGCTTATAGTACGTACGTATTTAATTTTTATTTTATCAATGATCATTCTCCCCATCAGCATCTCTTCCACATATATATATGTACTGTCTACAGATTAAAAAGAGAAAAATAATTATGTTAATTTTTTTGGTACTTTTGAGTATATTTATATTAATTATGATAAAGAAAAATACCTGGAGCTGGTGTATTCAAAGAGCTTCCCAGTAGCGGAGAAGACTACAAGAGCAATCTCAGCATCACAGAGAGTTGAGAGCTCATGGGCTTTCTTGAAAAGCCCTCTCCTCCTCTTCGAAAACGTCACCTGCCTCGCCGTTGTGTTGTCGATCTTCTTGATCTGGATTTTCCTCCTCGTCATTTAATTACAAGGAAAATGCAGAAACCCCTTCACATAAAATCACTTCATTATCAAACGGTCGTACACAAAACTATATATATTTATATATATATATATATATATATATATATAGAGAGAGAGAGACTACATAATAAAATTAATGAAGTTTCAGATCCAACTATTCTGAGTAAATGTGGAATGAAAAAAGGAAATTAAAGATACCCCATCATATAAATCAAACCATTGAAACAAAACTAGAAAGAGGAAGTGAGTTTCTGAACATATGGGAAAAATAAGAGAGAGAGAGAGAGAGAGATAGAAGAAACAAAAGAACCATAAATAAAAAAAATCAAACAGTACTTACCTGAACCCAGAAATACAAAGAAAAAACAAACAAATATACAAATAAAAAATACTATTTAAAGCAAATCAAATCAATCAAAGTGGAGACAGCATTGTACTTCTGTAAATGGAAATCTAGAGAGGGAAAAAATGGTATCTGGACAGAGAAGTAAAAAGATCATAGGTTTTGGGTAAGAGCAAAAAGAGAACATAAAAAATAATAAACTGGTGTTAGAGCCAGCAGCACCTTTCAAAACTAACCCTAGCTAGATTCAAAGAAGAAAATCTTAGAAATCCCAATAGGGAAGCAGAAGGAGAAAAACAACCCTAGCAATCCAATTAACTCATTGTGTCTGCAAATTCCAGTGAGATTCTCACAAAACGTTTATATATTTTTGCTTCTGATTTCATTTCACATATTCTTTACCTCTTTTCTTTACATACGTCGTATTTAGTGCCGTTGACACTTCCCACAAGAGCCAGATAGAAAGAAAGTCACCAATGATCTAGAGAGAGAGAGAGGAAGAGAAAGAGAGAGAGAATGAGTGAGTGAGTGACCTAGTTCAAGAAAAGTTAAGATTCCTTTTAAGGCCAAACAAAAGGTTCTCTCATCTCTGCAATATCTATATATCTCCCTCTGATGATTTTTTTTTTTCTTATTTAAAAAAGGTAAAGATTTAATGGAAAATGGACAGTAGTGGACGGGCTGTGTGGCTGGTCTTTTGCCTACCTATTATAGTGAAATTATTATTTTGTTTGTTTTTATTTTATTTTTATAGTTAATGTGGGTGAGGTTTGCTTTTCCGTACAGAGAGTCATGTCGTATGACAGAGCAAGAATGATGGCATGGTTGCACCCTCGTACCCGGCCATGCTTCCCTACCGTTCAAATTCTCGGGATGTGAAGGATTCACTGTTCAAATCTTCAGCTACAAATTTAGTGTTTTTTTATTGGGATATTAGCCAATGCTTAATTAGTGGGCATCATCTCAGTCACTCAATGGAGGTAATGCAACGGAGAATTATAATGGTATCTCAAACTAATTACACACGGTTATATAGAAAAATTAATTAAAATATAGGACAATATGTAATTGACTTGAGATATTGCTATAATAATATTTCAATATATGTAAGTATTTCTTTGGTGGAGTGGGAATTGGCATACACATCAATGGAGGTGATTAGGGTCGTTTTCTTTTCTTACACATTATTTCTTCATTTTTTTCAAACTTCTTACAATATGTTTTGGGTCATTATGTAATTTTTATTAAGAGTTTACGACATCAAAGCCCTCCTAAATTTTGCAGATCATTTCAAATTGGTACGTGAACTTATAAGACTCTACAAACTCATACACAAACTCATGAAAAACCTACACACATAATCAATGAAGTAAATTTTTAATTAAACATGTGATTCCAACTATCACATTGTCCGACAAGAGGCCCTAATTTGGATTAACTTGTAAATTTCACCGTATTGTTGAGACATAATTTGACCTTAGCCAATTGACCACTAGAATGATGCCACATGGACAAGAAGTCAGTAAAGACCTTGCCACCTGATCCCACCATACCTGCCCAGGTTGATGATCGACCAGATGTTATATCACCAGCCGCACCCTTTATGATCAAGTCAGCATAAACAACTGACCAAAACACTTGGCAAAACCAACATGAACCTTCTTTGGCGAGGCCCAAACATCCCATAGGGCCAGTTTGCGATTGTTGTCATTCTTTAAAAAAGCCGCTTCTGCTATGCTTTGAAAATAATGAGTTATAAAGTAAAGAAGTTTCATGTTTAGTAAACAATATTTTTAAAGTGTTGTTAGTATAAAAAGCAATGTCAAAATCATTTGGTAAATTTTAATATAAACTGTTGTAAATGTAGATAATGACTAAAATGGACATGATGTTGTTGGTAAATTTTAATATAAAACTATTGTAACTGTTGATAATGACTAAAACATACATGATATTAAAAGTGTTACGTGCTAACTATGTGGTCATGGCGGTGTGGTGATGGTGGTGGTGGTGGTAGTGGCAGTGTGGTGGTGGTGGTAGTGGTGGTGAGGTGGAGGTGGATTTGGTGGTTGTGGGTGTTGGAAATATGCCCTAAAGCCAAACATGTGATGTAACTTTAAGGATATTTCATTACCTTTTACGGTAAACTATAAGGGCAATTATGTCGATTTAGGTTATAGTCTCATTAATAGTTATTTACCTAAATGACAAGTCTGAGATGCGAAAAGCAATCTAAAGAAGTTAGGTTCATGAGACATTTCCCTATAACTCACACCCTAAATAGTTCCTAGTCATAGGATCGTTTAACTAGGCACTGACGATCCGTAAAGACCATTATACATTGTATCTGCTCAATTGGGAGGATGACTAGTCTCAAGTTATTTGTGTAGAGATACTAAGATAAGTGTATAGGTGTTCACTAGAGAGTGAATTCACTGAACGCGATCAACCGAGAGATCTTGTATGGAAGTTTTACTTACATGTCAAACAAGATCTCCATAATTGCAATAATGTAAAATTAGTCCTCGACTTGAGACACCAAAGTTGTCTTGTGGAAGTGTTGTGGATCTTAGATGATACTAAATAATTGGGTTCTCACAAGGGCAATTTTGTCCATATGGTGAAGCTAATGGGTCCAACCCATTTAGATGACACACATGGGTCATTTTAAGTTGAATATGGGTCATGGGTGACCCAACTTAAAATGCCTTTGCCTATAAATACATAGCTATGGGATTAAGTCATGTTAGGGTTTTGGATGATGGGAGGTTAAGGAGGCTACACCATCCTCCTCCCTCATTTCCACCAAGGTTGGCCATACAAGGAGGGGTACTAACATGTTCACCTCCTTGTGGTTCTTCATCTCCTCCTCCATCATCTTCTTTTGGTGTGTATGAAGTTAGAGGCCAAGCATTTGGATGGCTCTCTTTTGGAGCATCATTTGGTGTCCATGGGTGATCAACCTTGAGCTTTTCTCAAGGTAGTGCTACAAAGGTATAAAGAATTCTCTACTCTCTCTCTAGTAGTTTGTAGAGGTGTCTAAGTGCTTCAATCCCTTTAGGCCTAAAGATACTTGGGTTACATTTTGTTTTTAAGCTCAAAGTTTTAATCTTTGCTTTCATTGCCTAGAGATTAGGTGTAATCTTATCCTTGTGTGGCTTAATGAATCTAAAATGTCCTAAGGTTTCCTTCAACAGGTGGTGGAGGAGGTGGTGGTAGTGATGGTATTGGAGGTTGTGGTAGTGGTGGTGGTAGATGTGGTTCAGGTGGAGGTGGTGGGTGGTGGTGGCGGTGGTGGTAGTGATAGTGGTGGAGGTGGAGGTGGTGATGATGATGGTGATGGAGGTAGAGGTGGTGGTGGTGGAGAAGGAGGAGGTGGTGATGGTGGTGGTGGTAGACGATGTCATTTAAAAAAAATTAATGATGGTATTATGGGAATTGAAAAAAATCATTAGAGGCTATTCTCTACTTCTTGTGAAATTAGTAGCTTTCAAAAGCAACCTAGAGGCTGCATTTAAAACTGCTATCAGAAGGCCATTGCTTTTTGAAATAATTAGCATATTTTATTTTTAGCAAATACCTTAAACTACTTAACTTTAAAGTGAAACCAATTTTTGGCGAAAAACTCAGTTGGGACTTGGTTATATGTCATTAATTCCTCTAAACCCATGTGCTTGGACAATTGTCACACCCTGGCTGGAATTAAATGCATTCCTAATCTCAGCTATGTCCCGCCGTTTGGCTGGTCCTCCCTATAATCAGATGATCTAGCCATGCTTAAGGACCACTCCTCTTCATTATGACAACATGGCCAGACACCCTTCCTCCCTTAAATCAAGGGAACCTGCTACCTTAACCTCTCTAAAAATACCTTTCACCTATACTAAGACACCTAGACTCAAACTAGTGTAATAACTCTTCTCACTCAGAAGCTCTTCTCATTTTCTTTCTCTCTTAAACACTCTCTACGAGGATTTGGCTGGTGCCACACCAGTACCTCTTGGGTGACCATTCGTGTGAAGATGGGACCACTGAACTCCATACCGACTCACCCGTCAACACCTATCTTTTCTCAAGTATATGAGTTTACATAATTACTTAATATGAAATTCTGTTTTGCAGACACCTAAATGCAGGCTTATATTGTGGTGTGCATTACAAGTCGTGAGATAGATTTGGAAGATTGAGAACAAAGTTCTCAAGTTACAATCGGGTAAATTGAAATCCTAACTTGAAATGAGAGGACTTGACTTATATGAGCCCCAAGCCCCATAGAAGAAGAAAGAAACACAATTTGAAACCCAACCACTCACACATATCCTCCCATAGAGATAGTTATCACACATTGCAAAACAGTTTTCCTTAAAGCATCATGTTCACTAAAGTGAAAGAGAATTGGCGTCCTAGAAATCCATTGGAGTCCACTGAACAATATGTCACTAAGGAATCTTTAAGCATTCAGAAGCATGTAATTTTCCAATCAATAATAGCTCAATACATGATCATTAAGATTGTTGGGAAGAAGCCAACGCGGTCTGCTCAGTAGAAAAGGGCCTTGACTTGCAGACTGATGGTCTCAGGTTCAAACCCACATGGCACCTTGGTGAAGGCCCTGAGCACAAGCAGGCAAGACAGCTGCCTAGGGCCCCAAATTTGTATAAACCCCTATATATACATACCTATTTATTTTTAAAAAATATATATTATATAAATATTATGTTAGGCCAAAACTAATTATTGTAAATAAAAAGAAAACGTTTCCCCAATCATTCAATTCAAAATTAAAGAGGAAATTCAATAAAGAAAAAAAAACTTGCCCAATTTCTCAATTCAAAACTAAAAAGAGGAAACTCAATAAAAGCCCACTTATGGCATAAATAAATTAGAAAAAAAAAATTTGTTTAACTTACTAAAAAAAAACATAAATATTTATATAAAGTAGAAAGGCCCATTTAGGTTGTTCGCCTAGGGCCTCCAAGACATAGGACTGGTAGTGTGTGTGTGTGTGTGAGAAAACCCCATTCCCTTGTAGTTTAGACTATCACTTATATCTATAAATAAATATAAAATTGTTGGAAAGAAGGAAAGGAAAAATCCTAATGAATTTGGGCGTATCATTAAAGTGTCATGTCCTATGAATATGGGTTAAGTCTACTTTGCAATCACCCCTTACATTATATTATTATGTAATGATATGCGATGAATGAGGAGCAAAAGCATCTACCACCATATTATTACCTTCACGGAAGATATGAGTAGGGCTCGTTAATAGGCCGGGCTTTAAGGAGGAAAGAGAAAATAGCGGGCTGGGCCTGGCTGGGCTTTTTTTAGAAAATTCAAAGTCCATGGGCTACCAATGGCCTGGGCCTGAGAAAGCCCATCGGGCCGGGCCTGGCCGAAATAGACCTACTTCATTAATAAATAAATAAAAGAAGAATAGGAGAAAGAAACATAATTAAATATTTTTTTTAAACGGATGGTATGAATAAATATGCAAATGCTTGGTGACGAGTTCAAAAAAAGCATGATTATATTTGGTGATATGATATGATGTTCGTCTTATTCTTGATATATATAATTGTCGTATTAATAATTGACACAAATTAATGTGCTAATCATTCAATTATAAACTAGGAATGAGTAAAGAAAAGTAAAAGAAATGAAACAAAACAAAACAAAAAACCCAAAATAAACACAAACAACCATTTTTATCACCCTTTTATCACCACTGTATTGCCACTCTCACCAGTTTATCACGTTTTAGGCAGAGACGAAGTTTATTTTTCAGTTTCGACATCTGTCCAGTTTTTTACCTATAACTTTTCAACCATTTATCCAAATTTTATGTTCTTTATATGGTTGGATTTAGCACAGAAAAATGAAGAACACTACGCGGGCGAAATGTCAAAAATAGATACAAAAGTGAGCATAATTCAGTGGAAACAAACACAACGTTTCAAACAAGTAATATAATTCTAATGCTTGAATGTAACCAAATGCTAATTATCAATAGGGGGTATGTTTTCATCTTCCAAAGCCACTTAACTTTGATGCACAAGCTTTTGTTTTTTTCAGAGACAAAATTCACTGCAAACCACCAATCCTAAACCCTTATTTATAACTAATTATATATGTATGCGGGCCTAACATGCCGGGCTTTTATGGGCAAGTCGGGCTGGGCTTTCTTGGGCTTAATTGGGCAAAGCCTATGGTCGAGCTGGGCTTCAGACACCCAAGCTCAAGTCCAGCCCAGCCCATTACGGGCCGGGCCATCTCAAAGCCCATAACGGGCCGGGCCGAACTTTTTCTCGATGGGCTGGGAGGGCCCCCATCGACTCATGAGCCCACATGCCAAATGATGAGCTCTAGATATGAGAGAAGGAAAAGTAATAAATGAAATAAAAATAAAAAATTGCAAATATTAAGGAGTATTGGGGTTCAAAGGGAGCCCTAGATATGAGATAGAAGGAAAAGTAATAAATGAAATAAAAAATAAAAAATTGTAAATATTGAGGAGTATTGTGGTTCAAAGGGATTCGGACGCCGACCTCCAATACCCAATAAATGTTCCTTACCACTGAAGCAAGTTGTATTCTTTCGGAAATCTTTGTACAATGATGATATTTATTATATGCTTAGAAGAATTTAAAAATGTTATACTCTTCGGGGTCGTTTGTTACAGCTTGGCTTGGCTTGATGGACTAAATTTAGTACCATGTTTGTTTCATCTAATTCTAGTCTTAGATGGGATTGCTAATACCGGGCCCACCAAAAACACCTCCTTAGGAAGGCTTAACTAAACCCATGTGAAAAAGGAGGCTTAACTAGTCCCATGCTCACTCATGTATAAGATGAATATATTATATTGTAATAATAATAAAATATATTACTATTATACATATATAATATATATAATATACATATACGTATATACATGTATATTATTATTATAATATACCCATATACACATATACATATTAATATTATAATAATAGTATACATGTATATATGTAACATATATTATATATTATAATACATATATATACGTATATATACATACACATATAAATTATACATGTATAATATATAATATATACATGTATATTATTATTATTATTATTATAATATACCCATATACACATATACATATTAATATTATACTAATAGTATACGTGTATATATGTAACATATATTATATATTATAATACATATGTATACATACACATATATATTATACATGTATAATATATATTATAATATATATAATATACATATACATATATACATGTATATTATTATTATTATAATATACCCATATACACATACATATTAATATTATAATAATAGAATACGTGTATATATGTAATAAATATTATATATTATAATACATATATACATATATATTATACATATGTATTATACATATATATAATACATATATACATATATATTATACATATATACTATACATATATATAATACATATATACATATATATAATACATATATACATATATACACCTATATACACATATATATACATATATATATGTTTATATTATTTATAATATACATGTATTCATGTACATACACATATATGTTATATTATATATATTTATATATACATATATATTATACATATTATAAAATACATATATACACGTACATAATATATGTATTATGCATATATACATATATATAGATATTTTTGAAAAAATAAAAATTCTAGTCCTAGTCCAGGCATACAACAAACGCAGGATAAGTCTTATCCAAGTTAGACCAAGCCAAGCCAAGCCAAGGCAGGTCCTAAGCATAGTCCAAGCCAAGGCAGTCATGTGTAACAACGAGCCCTTCCTTCTCCAGCGGCCGACTTTCTACTTTTTTTTTTTTTTCCGATTCTTCTTCTTTTTACTTCTTTTTGGTCTTCTTCTCTCGTTCTTTTTCTTCTTCTTCTTATTATTTTGAAAGTCAGATTTGGGGAAAAGGGGTGGGGGATAGTTGGGTTTGTGTAATATGGGGTGGGGTATCAGTTGGCGGTTGCGATTTGGGGTGGGGAATCAATTGGGGTGGCTTGGTAAGGATGGATGTGTTGGAGGTGGCTGGGTAAAGGTTGGCTCTTTGGAGCTGTGTGGTTTGGGGTGGGCGTTTTAGGGTTGGGGGATGAATGTGCTGGAGGTGATTAGGTGGAGGTAGGTGGTTGTGCGATTGTGGGGTTTGTACGAGGGGAGCAGCTGTGAGGATGGGATGGGTTTCGTGGGCTGAGAGAGATGGGAGATGAGGATTTTTGGAGTGGGTTGATCTGGTAGGTGGGCTGAGGTCGCGGTGGGTGTGACATTGAAGTGCGGGCTAGGTGGAGATGTTTGGTATGGGTGGGGGACGAGGTTGCTGGTTCTTTTTATCTTTAAAAAAAATTCATGTTTAAAATTTAATTATTTAAGAGAATTTTTTTATTTTTTATAATGTTTTTATGCCATATAGGACAGAAAGACAAAATTACCCCTGCCACATCAGCAATTTTGACGGGATTAGCAACGTAGTTGACAACATGATTCAAAGTGAAACACGAAACCACGGTCAAATGGGGTATATAGGTCACTTTCAATTTTAGGATGCAAAGTAAAATTTGACCCAAATTTCATGAGGCATTTTAACTAATAATCCTTTCGAATTTATAGAAATTTATAAAAATCTATCAAACTCTATGATAAGATTCCAACAAACTTCATCAAAATTCTTATGAAATTCAAAGTATACATGGAGTTTATGAAAGTCAAATAAAATCTGGAGTTCTTAATACTTTAAATCCATTAAAATCTTAACGCCCCCTAATTAATTTCATTTAAGCATTAGATATTCCTAGCATGTGTTAAATTTTGTATTTAATTGCATTAAAACTTTCTATAAATGTAGCAATTAGAACACTGATATAAAATGACATTTTAAGTTCATGGTCTCATCCCTCCAATGTACCCCGAAAAACACCTACTCAGAAGCCAAGAGCAAACACATGATACATGTTGAAGGGTATGAGTATGACTACAAAATTGCACACTGACAATTCCCACACGTTGATTTATCTCAAATGGGGCTGTCAGAACCGTAATCAGGGTCATGTTTCTGAGATAGTATCAAATCCTAGTGTATCTCTACCGCTTATCTTTCTTTTCGGCAAGCACAGTGACCCAGTTTCCCCAAGCCACATAAACAGTTCGCAAAAATTTGTGCATCCATCAGTCCTCTGCATTTCTCCTGATTTTCTTCTTCAGTTTGTCTTGCTCCCGATATCTCTCCCGCCGTTCTTCCCTCTGACGCTTTTTCGACAACTGCTCTTCTTTGGCTTTCTGCACTTCAATTTCTTTCCTTTTTTTATCATCCTTAAGCTTGCGCTTCTTTATCTGCAAAAGCCAAAGTGAAGTTAAAATACTTCCAAAATAATAGGAAAATTTTCATCGGAAAATGTTACAGAACTGCACAAATGAGTCTTCAAAACAAAAATAAAGATAACATAGTGTCACACCATAGAATATCAGCTATATATGCGCTCTAGTATAAAAGCCAACATAGTGTATGCGCTCTACACTAGGCCTACAAGTTTTCTCTACAAAAAGTAAAAATAGAAATAAATTAAAAGCCTGGTGAAATGAAGAGTATGATATAGTATGAGCCATCTTAAAAATCAGCATATAGAAGCCATCAAACGGAAAGAAAAAAATTCAGCAAAATAGAATATTAAAATTCATATACACTAACACTAGCATTAAAGCAATTCCAGGAAAGGGTAACATTAAATTGGTGCCACACTTCAGGGATAGTCTGAGGTTTGCCTCAAAGGTGCTTATGCAAGCTCCATGGCCAAAACTCAAAAGTAATCCTCTTCCAAAGTAATAGTGCGGTTATTCAAACGAACACCTCTAAGTTGTGACTGTGCATTGGTGTTACATACCCAATTTGGCTTTCCAACAAATTTAACCATCAATCATGCATTTGGCACGAGTGTTCAAACATAATATTTGTCTTAAGGTGCATACCTTCTCATGTCTAATTAATCGAAGATGTTGAACAAGAGCATGAACTTTCCGTTCATGAGGCTCCATGACAACAGCTCTTCTATTTTCAAGAAGTGGCCTTCCTCTACTGGGTATATCCTTAGGCTTTGATGCAAATGGCAAAGCAGCCTGCAATGACTTAGGAATCACCAATGGGTTGAACTTCTTCAGCTTCCTTTCAATTGGCTGTTGACACAAACAAATGAAAAAAAATTAAGTACCATTGAAAAACAAGAAAAACTAAAGAAAGAAAACAAGCAGTACTCCCGGGGCAGAATTGAGAGAAAAACATGTACTGCTGCAGTAAGCAGCCTCACTTTGAGGCCCACACATCATAGATTACCTTGTAAAGTGAATCTTTGTTAACAGGAATAGGAATATTATGTTCTCTCCTCAATTCAGCAGTAGTTTTCATCCCTTGCCAGGTCTTATCATGAGGTTGCAGTGATGTTGTCAATGGGTTGTAAAATTGAGGAACTTCAACTTGGGTCCAAGCACGCAAAAACACAATGTCACTCATCTTAATTTTATCCTCAAAGGTGCACCTAGCAATCCCTTCTTTTGGTTGTCCACCCATCTTTTTCGGCTGGTTACCAATTTCTTCTTTTGCAGCCTGTCAATATTACAATTATTAAAATTCAATTAAATTAGCATCATGGGTCATATAAGGAAATATGCCTATCCATGCTCAGAACATTAATTACAGTGAAGGCATCTGTAATGTTTCTGTTACCTATAGTATGCATAATGCAGTAACAACACCAGCTCATGAGTAAAGATGAAATGAAAATCATTCCAGTTAGAAGACAGCTAATTCATGCTCTTATATCTTTGAGTTTAATTGCCAGAATGAATATTCAACTGCCAAAATCCACATGGACAAATAAAAAATCACACGTATATATATAAATTTCAACATCAAACAAGCATACCTTTTTCACCTGCCCCCGAATGCCACTGACAGTTCGAACAGCAGCTCCTTCAAACCGAGCTATTTCAAGATCTGAGGTGAACATATCTTTTACAAGTGCAGTGTTCTTGAATATCTTGCAGGGGTGACCAACTAGTTTGAGTTTCTTCACTATTCGTGAGGCATGGTTGAACTCAAGCACAACTGCTGTTGCTGTGATCCTAAATTGTGCCTGCCAGACCAAAGAAACTAGCTTAGGAACAAAGAACAAGGTATAAGCATAAAATTTGACAAAGTTAAACGAAGAGGGACATATAAACGAGCACATGGTTTTTTTTAAATGACTAGTCTTTTTCCTTTGAGATGGCAGAACGAGAGGGGGATGGGCACTTAAAATAGACTAATTTACCAAAGGCTTAGTAGACCCACTAAGCAAAATATAAATAAATAAAACACACACACTATAGATCTACAAAGTGGCCTCCACAAAATCTACTTACATGAAATACATTGTTATCACAAGGATCAAATCCAAACTAGACATTCAAAGCCACCTGATGTTGGTAAGCAGTTTGTACACACCCTTGCATTCCAACTTCAAAGTCTAGGCTGGTTAACTAAAAATTGTATTTTACAAGAGAGAAACTAGCACAACCAGCACTTCAGCAAAACACCAAGGATAAATTATGTGTGTCCCTTCCTGACTTCTTTTCGTATCTTTTTTCTACCGATTGTCGCTTTCAAAACAAAAATAAATAAATCATGTACCTAAATGTACTGTAGCTCAATGAAGAGCAGAAAACTGGATTAAATTCCTTATAAAGAGACATACAAAACAGAAATTTTCTGGGGCATGGAACTAGGGAGAAAGCCAAGGTGCTCAGCGATTGTGGCGTGCTAGCCATTTTTTGGGTCATTTTGTGTGTGTGTGTGTGTGTGTCAATTTTAAGTTGAACTTTGATTTCTTAATTTAACCCTTTGCCTTTACATTAAATTATCTTGTTCATTGTTTTGTTAAAGTATGATACCAAAACATGACAACAAAAATTGTGGTCTTTTTGTGCAGAGGTTTAAAAGAGCCACATTTGTTATTTTTGCACAGGGCTCCATATTTCCTAAAGACTGTGATGCAGGATGCGTAGGACCTAAATTTATTAGTTTCCTAATGTATTTGTTAGTTTCCAAGATTCTCTAGTTTTCCAAATTCTAGTAGGATTTCTACTTTCCAGATTTCTAGTTTTAAGTTTCTTATTTTATTTGGGTTAGGATTTCTGTTTAAGCAAGGGATTTTTATCCTTTTATGTCTAGGTTTTAGTTTGCTATAAATACCCCCATGTAGTTCTTTAAAATTCAGATTTGAATGTTGAGTAAACCTTTTCCTAGAACTTTCTGATTTCGTCCCTTCGATCTATAGTTCTTCTCCTCGGTCTCTGATATTCTTCTTTGTTCTACTGTTGCTGCCCTTTATCTCGTCTTTTCTATCTATATTTCTTCTCCTCGGTCTCTTATATTCTTCTTTGTTCTATTGTTTAAGTGCTTAATCTAACACCTACGAGCTGTACTACATCAGACTGACCTTGCATCCTTCTCCTAAGCACATGAATAAAGGTAATGCCTATAGGATACTTATGGTATTTAATGGCCATCAGAAGGTCCAATATTTAAAAACAATTCTTTACACATTAGTATAGGAGAAAGGTGCTAATGTTTAATTCTTAAATAAGCATCAGGAGCTCAACGACACTGACAAAAATGAATGAATTTAAGCTCCTAGTGAGCTGTTCAAAGCTCTCATTTTTCTTCCTTCAGAAGCTAAAGCCTGATGCAGCCCTATTCATGACAAAATTTAAAAAATAGAGGGCATGTCATTTTCATGCCATTATGTCCCAATATACAGTAAGAATCTATTGATCCGAGTTAGTCAGATCTAACACAAGTTAGACAACAAAGATTTTAGAATTCTGAATATTTACAGAAATATTCCATGTTTCAAACCGTTCCTTTTCAATCTCATCTCTGAAAAAAAAAAAATCAGCCATATCATAAATCATTAATCTATTTGAATATCATTTATCATTGCATGATCAGACACATTGTGGTTTTCCGTATATTAGATCACACAATTAAATAACTAAACAATCTTTTGATTTGGTTATTTTTTGTTGGGAATATTTATTGAAGAGAACCCATAAAATGCATGGTTCAAATCATGGCACCACATTGAAAGGTGGGCCTCATACACGATCCTAAAGTTTAATCCTCAACTTAGTCCTCATTAGATAAATCTTAAATGGAAAATATTCAAAGCATTCCCTTTGCTAATCCTAAAAATTTCAAAGAGATGTAAGAAACATAAAGAAAGACGGAAAAAAAATAAAAGAAAGAAGGAAACTTGTCAAACCTGATTGTTTGATAAATTCTGGAAAGCAACCACACCAGTATTAGGAGGGGCAAGAGGGCCCCAAAACATTGCAAGGCAATGCATGTGTTCAGGAGTGTACTTAAGCATGCGATGTCTTCCATTGCGATCTTCAATAGCATAAACAGGTATTGTTTGGTACCGCCTCCACCCAATAGAAACAATAATAGGATCACTAGTCTTAAGTACTTTCTTGTGCCACCTATGCCGCTTTATCCTGGCCTGAAATAGACGGAACACAATATCTGATGAGATGAAAATTCTTCAAATATATGAGAACATTGAGCCCATAAGGGACCATGAGAATCTATCAGAGAAGCAGCCTTCATTCACTTCAAGCTTTATCATATTGTAAATACCTTAATTGGGACCCGTGGAGTAAATGACTAGTCATTTGCTTTTAATGTGAAAATTAATGTAACAAAACAAAATCGCCAAATTTATGGAGCCACCCAGCTGATAAGAGCATTAGTGCTAACTTGAAGTAAATTTCAAATGGCAAAGAAGTCTATTAAATTTGTAAATAGACTCTAAACCCTAGTCTATTTGATGCAATTTTACATTCATGACATAAATGCTAGCAACACCAGTGGTTAATAACAAAATAGCATATCATTGCTATCCATCTATCTATTATATAAAGTGAACACCTGATAGGGTGTCATTCTATTTCACCCAATAACTTTATTTGGTGTCTAAGTTACTAAAACCACCCATGAATAACATAATGGCCTGACTAAAATACAACCACCCATTGACTATTCAATATCATAAAATTTGGGAGCTATTTTACACGTGCAACGGGCAGGCTAGTATAAAACAAAAACAAAACAAAAATATTGAATATTTATAATGTGCACTAACCTGCATGTGTCCGACATTTTCTTCACCAAGACCAATTCCTCCAACCAAAATAGGATGACAGGGGTCAAAATATTCAACCATCTCATAAGGGACATCATGAACCTCCAAACGTAGGTAAGTCCCTGTCCGGAAACCCTCTATCTCTAATCGGGTGGCGTCATCCAGGTCATTGAGTTCAGCTATATTCATTTGCTTCCGAAGTTCAATCTCATCCTTCAGCTGGAAGAACTAGGCATGAGCTCTCACTACCTTGTATGGTGCAAAACAATCTTAAATATATGCGAGAAAGTTTACCTTGTCAAAATAGCCACTTTCTTTGGATTGATCTCGACCAGACTTGCCTTCATGTTTACTCTCGAGCTCCTCTTCAGATGACTCAGCTCCATCAAACGTAGATCAAATTAAGGGCACAAAAGTAATTTCAGAATTTCTCTACAAATACAAAAGAGTAGATATGACCAAACCAAAAATAAAAAAGTTCACACACACAACTACTATTAGAACGTCATATATGGACAAATGCAATATACAACCAAGAGCCTTAAATGAAGATCATATCCCGGCTTCATCCAATTCCAAACTCGAAAGAAAAAACAATCAACAAATTCTTCCTTGGTTATGGTGGAAGAGCAATATGTAATTCTTTGAAAAAGTATATAAATAAAATATTCAAGTGAAAAGGATATTGAGCATCAAACTTTGCACGAAGAGCAAGCTTTTTCAGCCTCCGCTCCTCTTTGGCCAAATCATCTTCCTTGTGGTTTGCATCATTGCTTGCGTCATCTGTATGATTCCCATCATGCTTCTCACCAGTTTCTAAATCTTCAAAGTCACCATAGACAGCATCATCATCTTCAACTTTAGCCTCTGTGGCTTGATTTCTTTGAGAAGCTTTCGACCAATCACCGGTAACAAAACGATCACGAATACCCTCTCTAAGCTTTTCCTCTTTCCAGTCTTTGAGATTTGAATAATTTGTGAATTTGGAACAGTCCTCGATATTCCAATTTCCGCCTTCTATTCCTCCATGTTTCTGCAATAAACAAACAAAAATGATAATATGACAGCGCTCACTTCAGTTATGAAGGTTACCCAATAATTTATTTCAGATTGGAAAGATACATAAATCCCTCTGACGTTAAAAAGAATGCGCCTCTTACGGCGAGATATAAAAAAGTAGTGTCCAAACAAACCTTGTTTACTTCTCCTTTTGGCTTAAAAAAATCATCTCCATCACTTTCATCATCTGCACTACTATCATGTTCATTGATAGATGTTGTTGGCATCGATGTAGATTTCCCATATACAAGTTGCATAAGGTTAATAGTTTGTCTTGAGGAAGTCCTTTCTACCAAAGATTCTTTCCACTTTGCAATGTTCCCCATCTCATCTAGTATGAGGCCAAAAAAAAATGGGGAGATAAAATTTGAGAATGGGAAGTCACTGGGAAATCTATAAATTTCGACATTAAAACATGTAAGCAATTGATGGATAACATCTACAGTTATATACCATTTTCTTATACATACTTAATTTTTATCAACATATATAATATAGGGTTTGGCATCACAGACCATTCACCAGAGAAGGTTGCATCTAATACAAAAGATAAGCACAGTACTTCTTGCTCAGAAAATAAGAATATTACAACCTACAACAAATTTGCAAATTGGGAGTAAATTTACCGTCTGTTTCATGAACATCTTCATCTTCCTCTGAATCTGAACCAGAAGATGCCTGAATATCATCATCATTGTTGTCATCGCCATCATCTTCAGCCTCTAAATCTGAATCCTATAATGGAAGAATATGCATAGAACCTGAGTAATATTAAAATAGATCATGGATGCTCAATGTATACACATTTCTGGTTTCCACTACTTATACTGTTCATAACCTGAGAGGTGAAGAGGATATGACAACTAGTAGAAGTAGTAAGAGTTATAACATCTATTATGCATTTAACGAGAATCTACATGATGGTACAGTCCACAAAAGCAAAAATGTAGTGTTTAGTATCAGTGAATCATGAGCAAGTAACCCACGAGGATCAGACATGAAAAAACAAGTAATATAATAGCACATTAGATTATTTATATTTAATAGTCACTAAAGTTATCTTATAACTGTATTAAGCCATGTGAGTAATAACATGAACATGCAAACACCAAAGTAGCGAAAACATCAAAGCTGTTTAATGTGCATAAGCCTCCGCAAGTGAACTTCAAGTATCTGCCTGTAAAATCCCACACACACAAACACAAACACAAACAAAATATTTTTTCTTCTCCAAATCATGGTTCTATTCAACAGAGATAATGAGTTTAGTTTTGTTCACCTCCATATCATTATGATCAAGGTCATTTCCAAAGATAACTTTTCTCCTTGACCTTCCACCATGAAACTCCACATGTTCCTTCAAGTGATCTTTAAGATTGGCATCTTGATTCGATGCATCTTTATGAGCTGCTTCATTCTTATCTGAAGATTCTGATTCTGAACTGTCAGAATCCTCCGCATTGCTTTCTTCAGCAGAACCATCACCTTTGATTGCTTCCCCAGACTGATATTCCTCTAAAGGCTCTATCATATGGATCTCTTCTCTAGATTCATAGGTATCTTTTCCATCACTTTGAGCATTTGACAATAAATTAGGCTTCCGACTAAATAGATTAATGAAGCTCTCCTCTAACTTTTCATCAACCGAATATTTTGTGTTCTGAAGAGATTTTACCAAAGCCACACCCACATCTTGGTGCTTTCCTGTTACACGGGAACATGAGTATCAAGTGATGAAATTGATGGAAGTTGCAAAAAGAGAAATAGAGACTTTTCCTATATAAGGAAATCTCAAAGATGTCTAAGAGATTGATCTGCTTCAAAAAAATAAACATTTGTAACAGATAAACAACATGGAATCAAACTAAATGAATGTATCCTTTCAAATGCTCACCCGCACATACAAAGATGAATAAGAAAACAAATTTTTAAAATTATAAAATAAAAAATAAAAAATAAAAAATTGGACCTTCATTTGTTGCTTCGCCCTTTTCATCAACATTGGAAAACTGGACAAAGTGGTCATTTATGTTTATGTAGACAGCATCTTTATCATACAGGAGATCCCCAAGTCCAGACATGGGTGCATAAAACAGTTTTTCCTTATCGCGCAGTCCCTTCTTTTTGGCAGCTGAGGGTAAAGGACATGGATCAGCTAAGCCTGTCATACCAGCTAAACTGTAATCCCCAAC
Source organism: Prunus padus (assembly GCA_024362665.1). NCBI lineage: Eukaryota > Viridiplantae > Streptophyta > Magnoliopsida > Rosales > Rosaceae > Prunus > Prunus padus. Next base: position 9,862,065 of record JANFAM010000006.1, on the reverse strand, counting down.
ACCTGCAATATGAATCTGATACACAATGTACATCAGACAACAATATATCATTAAAAAATAAACAGCAAGACAATGCATCTATGAATCATATTTTCAGAGTTTGCTGCCTTCCCCAGCAATCAACCCCAAATGATACAAATACTCATATAATCCAATGTATTCTTTCTTCTTTATTTTAGCAGAGAGGGGACTATTACAGAAGCGGCACCAAGTTACCAACCCGAAAATGTGAGTCATCTTTACTACTAAATTTGAAGGAGCTTTTCACTTATAGATCGGCTTCTAAAAGTCACGACAAAGCCTAATTTGTTAGAAGGATGTCAAAGCTTTCCTCTCTTTCCACATGCTGAGAGCATTATCCCACTGGAAATGTAAGCATTACCATAATAGTTTGAATTATTTTGGGCCTCTAGACCCATTGCCAGTTGGTTCTAGGTTGGAAGCTCACATTCTAAAATGGTTTCCTTTTTTCATCCTTCATGGATTGTTCTTTACATCTTTAATTTGCTATTACAATTATATATAATTAACCCGTTATTGATGTCACAATTTCACATTTTTTTTATTCAAACTTGTTTATTTATTTATTTATGTGTTCTCCGAAATATATTCAACTGAAAATTTTCTTAGGATGCTTTGATAACAAGAAAACATATATATTGGGGACAACTGTACATGTACTGCATGAAAATTACTATGAATCAATACCCTTAAGTTTTTAACTCTTTTGTTGAACGTTTTTTTAATCTAATTTTATTGTTTGGAGTTGCCCACTAAAAGAATTTTCTGGCTTCATCCCTAAATTTGGAATTCATGGGGAGCATTAAAGGAACTCCCCGTACATAGACCTGAGTTATGGTATTTTCTTCCAATTAAACTCATTCGTAATACATAGATTTCTAAAGGCAATAAGACAAGAACTTTATAAGTCAAACACATACCTTTGTTCCTTTTTTCATGTTACAGCCCCGCAAATAACCATACAGTGTGACATTTCTATCACATTTATTATTCAAACGCACTTTTTCAGGAGGAGTCACATCTTCAAAACGATCTACTAAAACATAAGGATGAGCAGTTCGCCAAGATAAAGGATGGAACTTCATAACAGATATGAAACGTGCCAGATTGTGAATTTCACGTTTGACATACCTGTTCATTAAACCAGGGGGAATATAATTAATAAAATAAAAATTCAACTCATAATAGTTGTCAACTTTCACAAGTGACTGCATCATCCAGTGCAGAAAGTGGCTACTTACTTTCCGTGAATGAGACCAGATAAATAAAACAATTTAGCTCCATCATATATTTCAGTCCAGAAACGATGTTTGAGGTGTTGCTTTGTTTTCTTCAATTTCTTTACATCTTTAAACTTATCAAGGTGAGTAAGAACTCCCATAACCTTTGGGAACCCATGAACTTGCAATATATTCAGGAATTCAAATGTCTCCTGTAAAAGGAAATTAAGTCAATACAATATTATAATATAAATGTCTTGACATCATATTGAAGAAAAATGGGATCAGACCAATAAATCCTTGAAAAAGAAATCAGACCAATAAAGAATGTATCAAGAAATCCAGAACATCCACCAAATAAATATTCAAGCAGAGTCATCTCCCGATACATAATAATGACATCTATGGGTGTGAGTGTTGTGCCTGCACACGAGCACATGTGTTTGTTTGATATGTATGACAGGAGTTAAATTCATAGACATTTTTAACAAACAAGAGGGTACAATATTTTGTTAGCGTCAGGATTTCCATTGAAGTTTAAGCCATCCAAGTGGAAACAGTAGAATAAATAACAAAATTAATTGTCTCAAGTCTCACCATTTCAAAACCGTAGCTTCCGTCTATGAGAAGTAATGCTAAATCAGCAAACTTTGCAGCATCAATCATACCATTGATATCATTTGGGCACTCCACAAACTGTACCCGCCTTTGCTTCCCTAACACAAGCAATCAATCAAGCATTTAACGAACAGTGCTCAATCTAATATTAAATTAAATCAAATTATTGCAATATCAGAAGAGAAACATGAAGCATGGCACCTGAAACAATGGTAATCGGGCCTCGAACCTCTGGTAAATTATGCTTGGTATAATGCTTTACAAGCGACTTAATTAACAAAGACTTGCCAACCTAGAAATCAACAATAAGGAATTGAACAAAAAAAAAATATTAGTTCGAACAAATTAACAGCAGTTTGAGTGAGATGCAGGTAAGTTATTGCACAAATTAGATATAATATATACCTTGGGAGGTCCATGCACCAGAACAACATATGGAGGTTGTTCGCCATAGGAACGATCAATGGTTGGGACATGAAGCCTGCGCTGCTCTTTCTCGACGGAGCGAGATTGAAGACGCTTGGCTTTCACAGTTGAGCTAAAAGCAAATGCTTTAGGGTTTTGCTTCTTCCCATTTTGGGAAGTGTCACGCTTCTTCTTGTCGACCTTGGCCCCCGACTGCCTGGACCGATGTTCCTTGTGCGACTGCTCCTTGGTTCCACTATCTATCGCCATGGTAGCCTAACTGAGAAACCCTAGCAGCACTGCTTGTATGCTTTGAGCTGCGACAATGGCTTCCTCTGTTGTGGCGGCTAATAGCAATTGAAAAAGAAACCCCTAATAACTCTCTGAAAAAGGGAAGCAAAAAAAAACCCCAACAGACTAATGTTACAAATAATTCTCCTTTATACACCTAAAACCACACACTAATTTCACACAGTGTATCTAATTAACAGACCAACCACGCAGCTACAAAGAGGAAGAAGAAGAAGAATACCTCGTGGAGAGCAGATGCAACGAAGAAGAAGCCGCTGGACCTGGTGCTGCGAAATCTCAGATGCAGTCGAGAAGAAGGTTGGGTTCTTCTTCTTCTTCTGCAGCTGCCGCCGAAACCAGTTAGTGTGAAAAAACGTAGCCTCTATGGAGTGGAGAAGAAGAGGCCGGGTCGTTTACAAATTGAGGTTTAAAACTTACATTTGACCCCCAATTGTTCTATAGTTTTCAAAACGAACACAAAACTTTCCAGATATTTTTAAAATAACCCTCACCGTATCTTGACATTTTGTCGTGTTCGTGTCCAGCCGCTTTTCTCAACGGACAAGTTAAAGGGTGAAAAATACCAAATACGAACACGATCTGTTAAAATAACAAATAACACCACAACCCGTTTCACCAGTTCAAAATTTAAAAAAATTATTAAAATAATTGAAATAATAATAATAATTTCAACCACATTACCTTAAAGAAATAACATAAAATGGTTAAGCTTCTCCGAAATTTGAGTGATATTGTGCTGAAATTTCACCAAATTTTTTTAAAAAGAAACTCGGAGAATTGATGTAGGATGAAATATGGGTCAATTATGGTGTGAAAAAATAATTAAAATAAAGTGGCTTAAAGATCGAAGGAAATTGTGCAAGAGAGAAAAATTCCGATTAAATGTCAATTATGTCGCTAAGAAAAGAAGGAATGCGTATTGTTGGGATTTTCGAATTGATTGAGGAAGTTTGAAGCAATTAAGGATTATGTCGGGATTTATATTTACTTTAATGTTTTATTTTATATTTTTAGAATAAGTTATCAGTCAAGATATTATGTTCCTGATATGATTTTTTGATGACCTTTCCTATTGCTAGGACTCGAACCTAGGACCTTGCCAGAGGGAGTAAGGGCCAGTTTGGGATTTTTGTCACTTTTAAAAAAAGTTATTTATGTTATGCTTTGAAAATAATTAGCTATAAAGTAAAACAGCTCCATGTTTGGTAAACAGTTCTTTTAAAGTGTTGTTAGTATAAAAAGTAATGTCAAAACCGTTTGGTAAATTTTAATATAAAAATGTTGTAACTGTGAATAATGACTCAGATAGACATGATGTTGAAAGTGTTATGTGATAATTATGTGGTGGTAGTGGTAGTGGTGAAAGAGATGGAGGTGAAGATGGTGGTGAAAGAGGTGGTTGTGGTGGAGGAAGAGGTGGTAGTGGCGGTGGCGGCGTGGTGGTGGCGGAAGAGGATGTGGTGGTGATGGTGGTGGTGGAGGTGGTGGTGGTGGTGGTGGAGGTGGTGGTGGAGGTGGTGGTGGTGGAAATGATAGAGGTTAATGATGAGGTGGTGGTGGTGGTGGTGGTGGTGGTGGTGGTGGTGGTGGTGGTGGTGGTGGTGGTGGTGGTGGAGGTGGAGGATGAGGTGGTGGTTGTGGTTGTGGTGATAGTGGAGGAGGAAGATGAGGATGAGGATGTGACGACCCTGACCCAAAAATTAAAAGAAAATAAATGAAATAAGTAAGTTAATTAAATTGGGAAATTAAAAGGAATTAAAATGAATTAAAAAGAATTAATTAGAATTAAATTGGAATTAAATATTAAAGGGGCATTTTGGTCAACGTTATTTTCGGGACGGAATTTGGCGAGACGAGTTGCGCCATTGTGTCTGGCATGTCGAAACAAGTTTGGGGACTTGCGGCAAGTCTCATTTCGAGCGATAGATTGTTCGGAGGACGTATTGGTCATTTTGAAATTTGTTAAATACCCCCACAGCCAATCAGATTCCTTCTTTTCTCTCTCTCTCTCTCTCTCTCTCTCTCTCTCTCCGGTCGTATCTCTCACGCGACACACGCAGCCGGTAGGGTTTTTTGGCAGGTCAGCCCTCGTCCGACCACCACCGAGGCCAGATCGGTCCCAAAAGGACCGCAACCTCCTCCTCTTCCACCCGCCTGCACCCACCGGCTTCATTGCGATTTTCACCGGAAAAAGCCGAACCAGTCCTGTTCTCTTGAAGTTTCATGGCGTCGCACGGCCGTTTCCGCCACCACCGGCCGATCGGTATTGATCTCAACCCCCTCCACCTGCTCTTGCTATCTGTAACCTTGGTTAGGCTTGTTTTGTAGCGTATGGTGCTCGATCTGAAACCCTTGATTTGGCCGGATTTTCGAATGGATTTTTCGGCCAATGGCCGGCGGTTCTGGGCCGATTCATGGCGGTTTTGGACTCCTGGGTTGTTTTGAGTCCATTGGTGTATGGGTTGTAGCTTGGATCGAAGAAAAACCAAAAGCTGGAATCGCTCTCCACACCCACCACCCACGGTGGCGTGTGGTGGTGATGTGGTGGCGGTTCTATGTTCCTAAGCGATCCTCGTGTCGCTACGAATGCGTACGTATGCGCGGATTCTGATTCGGATGTTGTTTGACTGTCGAACCAATGTACGCCTATTGAGCGTTTCGTGGGTTCGATAGGTTCGGACCTTTGGATCGAATCCGAATTCACGTATGTGGTTCCTCGTATTTCTAGGAACGTATAGGATTTAACGGATCATGATTCGGAGTCTCGGATACTCCGGATCGATGACTTGAAGTTAGAATTAAATTGTAACCGTCCGATCTTACGATCGTGAGCAATCCGACCGTCCGATCGAGACCAAACTTTGAGGACACGTTGTTTAGGTCGTGTTGAACCTGCAGGAACTTTCAGATCTAAGTTTGGAGATCATGGGACCCACGGCCCGATTTGACTTATTCGGGTCGGTTTGACCAAGTTTGACCAGGGTTGACCGAGCGTCTCCCGAGGTCGCCTTGCAACGTAGTTGACTTTGTTGGACTTCTAGGAATGTCCTGATACTTTTGGGAGGTCGTGGGCTCCACGAGCCCGAGTTGACCGAAACGGGGTGTTTGACCACCGATTAACCATGAGTCTTCCGGCGGTCCCACTGGTTATAAGAGGTAGTTTGACCTTGAAATTCTTCGTAGGACGTACGTGCACGTTAAGTGGAGTTTTGTTAGGATTTGAGTTAAAGGTTCTTGTACGGTTCACGATACTAATCCAATCCTCGTCTTTAACGCTTTAGGTACCTTGACTCTGCGTACTTTGTGAGCGGGACACTTTGAGAGTTGTGCAGCATAGGACCAATGGTGAGTGGACATTGTTTTCAACAAGCATGATTTGATTGAATTGCATGAAATGCATGAAAGAAGATTTAATAGTTTAAATCTTGAATTTATTAATAGTTAACTCTTGGTTTGACTTTGGTTAAAGTTTATTTAAAAGAATTTGCATTTGAGATTTATGCATGATTTGGGTTGCTGGGTTTTATGTGGGGCCCTGATGGTTATTTAATTATTATTTATACATTTGGGTATTGAACGGGACGTGGTGAACGCCCGGTAGTTTTCGTATTGGATTTTAATTATATAAATGAGTTATATTAAGCTTGGAACTGTTATATTATATTTTAATTATATAATTGAATATTTGGACGTTAGTATAGTCTGCTTGATTTCATACTTGGTTTTGATGTTAAAACCTTATGATTAATAATACGTATACTTTGATTATATATATATATGTATTTATATATATGACTAATTTGAGTAAATACTTTGGATTAATGGACTAGGGTTGTATATATATATATATATATGTATATCTACTTTAAAAAAGATTACCTATACTTTGGTTATATATATATATATATGTACTTTGATTATATATATATATATACATATGTTTATCTACCTTAAGAAAAGGATTATGTATACTTGGGTTATATATATATATGTTTATACCTTAGAGTTGACTTTTAGTGACTTGAGTTTTTAATGTGTTTTGATATGCTTGACTTGAGCATTGAATAAGTTTTGAATATAGTTTTTAATGTGGGTTTTCGGTGATTGGGAGTTTGAATTGATTTAAGTTTGTTATGCGGTCGTTTGACCCTTGTGATTATTTTAATATCAAAATATATGTTTTGGATGATGATGTCCTGACTTTGAGTATTTATATGGGTTAGTGGACCAATGGACTTGTTTATGTCCTGGTGTCTGATGTTTGGAGTTGGGTACATTGTGAATGATTATATATATATTGTTATCGCGTAGCGATTGATGTGAGTGTTGTTAGCACCTTGTATTGTACCTCCCCCTGTTCTGATACTGATGATCGCATGGCGATTTGTTAACTCGCAAGTGCACGAGGCGTTGGATAGTATAGCTTGTGTAAGTACGAGGTCGATCCCACGAGGATTGATGATAGATTGATTCAATTTGATTCCCTGCACAAAATAGAAATGAAAATAAAATAAATACAACAAGAAAGAAAGAAAAGAAATTAACTCAAGCAAATTAATTACCAAGTTCAATTCATATTCTTAGATTGATTCTAGCTAAAGTATGATTAAGCCATGGTGTCTGGTCCTAACCTTGTATTCCTAATTCCCTAATTAGATCCTTATTGTCGAACCTAAATTAAGCATTAGAAATCCATTAAGCAAAGAAGAATGTTTTAAACAACCAAGCATGTATCTAATCCTTATTGTCGAATGTCCATACATACTCTTCCTATTCATAGTTCAATTTGAATTAATGCATGGTGTCTACTCTTAATTCAAACCAAGATAGCTAACATACAAGTTTTAATGGTGATCACTCATTCAAACAAGCATATTAACTTATAAGCATAATGAATAAGAACAAGAACTATAATTGAAACTTGGAAACTAATTAAACTTGAAAACTTAAGAAAAGAAATTACATTACAATGAAAAATAAATTACAACTAAGAAAAACTTAAAGGAAAATTTAGCAAAAGGATTTTGTTACAACAATTGAGAACTAAAAAGGAAAACTAAGAGAATTTGAGGGAGAGAAGGAGAGGAGCTCTAGAGAGATGTTTGAGAGCTCCCCTTGGGGTGTGTTTACAAGTTTGGAGAACCTCACTATATATAGGCCTAGGGGAAGTGAAAATCTGAATTAAGTATTGCTTCTACCTACAAACCAACTTACAACACTTAATTCACACAATTGCATTTGAAAAACAATTCTTCTTGTCTTTAAGCTTAGTGTTGCAACTCCCACTTCATCTTATTTTACTTCATTTGGCTGCTGCAAAACTCCACTCCAATTATATGTATTGAATATGCTCCACCAAAATTTCCCACAATCAATAACATTTCATCATGCATATGTCATGCTTGACAATGCATTGCAGTCTTCTTTTGGGCTCGTTTTGGGCTTGTTCCTCCATTCTGAAAAATCTGGAAAAATATGGATCTTGAAGTTCTTTGAATTATCTTTCCAAGCATATGCAGCCCAACTCAAGGAAAATTCGGGAAGGCCTTCAAAAGTCATTTTTGGCCCAGTAACGCAGATCCTGCCGATTTTGACCTTAAGCTGCCAAAACCTGTATAACTTCCTCTAGAGGACTCGAATCACGAACCGTAAAATGATCCAGAAAATAGACTTCCGTATCTTTCCAATGACGTATGGCTCATTATCTGGTTCTTCTTGAGCAAGTAGAGTCCAATCCGTGAAGTTGACTGATCTGCAGACACCGTTTTGAGCTAACATGTCTCCAAAATGCATTTATTGAGTTTTGCCTTATTACACTAAAAACAAACACAAAATAAATTAAAAGCACAAGTTTAACTCAAAAACATAACCAAATCATAAGTTAGAAGGGTACAAAATGATATGTAATTATGCACCGATCAAATACTCCTAAACCTAGATTTTGTTAGTCCTCGAGCAAAACAAAAGGAAAACAAAAATAAAAACAAAATAAGTAAATAAATTTATTAGACCACTTTCGGGGTAACTCGATTGCATTGAGCATATGCAACAAGCCTTTTAAACCTCTAGGCATCCCTAGTAGGAGGAGTTGTGTCTCCGAGGGTTTAACAATGATACGATACCCACAAACGTTTATCGACTCTACAAAAAAAAAACAAAGTAGTTAGAAAACAAAAACAAAACAAAAACAAATACAACAACAAATACAAAACAATATTTCCGAACATTTTCTCAAAGAGAAATGACTCATGCACATGACTCAAAAGTTTTAACAATAAAAGCTCTTTTTTTAGACATTATTCACAATGTGGCAAAGTTCAAAACATAACATGCTCAAAGTGTAGTAGTGTGATAGCCAAATGCAACAAATTCTCCAATCTTAGTTTTCACACAATTCCAAAAATCATACAAAGCACAAATTCAACTTCAAATCTCACCAAAGTTGTCCTCTCACAAATGAATCACTCGGAAGAGGGCTACAATGCATCACTCAGATTATAAACATGAGATTAGAGTTAAACCATAAGGGAATTAACTCACAATAGAAAGATGAAGAACTTGCATTATATGATCTCAAGAAGGATGCTAAACACTTAAAAGTAGGAAAATGGATGCAATTCAATCACATGACATTTAAGATCAATTTAGGTCTTTATCATAGGTTGTAATGGGGCCAAGGGTGTAAGGTGAGTGAGAAATGAAAGGTATGGATAACACAAAGTCCAAAGAACTCATAATGTAAGAGCATAAAACAATTTTTTCCAAGACTTCAATCATCACAATGAGGATTTTTTTGTTTTTTTGTTTTTTTTGTTTTTGAAAACTCCTTATACCTCCATTTATAAGAATTCACACTCCTTTCTTTTAATTGAACAACCACCAATTTATTTTGAGGCCAATAAAGAAACCCAAAAATGAATTTTCAATCAACCACAATCACAACATTCTCTTTTCTTCCACCAATTGGGTGAATTTTTTTTTCAATATATAATACCCTTCCCAAAACTTAGTATGAAAAACACATCCCAATAAAAGCTCATGAGTTCCTTAGAAAAGGTAAATACTTGTTTTTCAGGCTAAGGCGAGGAAATATAATTGGTTAAATGAAAGAAAAGTTTACATGTAGGCTCAAAAATGGTTAACAATGGAAAAATCATGCTTAAGCATGCATAAGGTTAGCTTGAAAGGCACAAACGATCCAAAGAGGGCCTTAATATCATTTCTTAAATGTCATGTAATTAAATTGAATATGAATGAATGACTTTTAAGTGCTCAACCAATTCAATGAATAATGAGATCAAACAACAACTTAGATGACAAGAAAATAAGAGTATGTGTATAACACTCATGAAATGAAGCACAAGGCTCAAAAGCTCACATTATATGGTTATACAAGTTTAATTTATGCTTGATACAATTCTTGATCATGCAAATCCTTTAATTGGAAAATTATGAAACAAATGGCAAGTGTAAAGAGCGCTTTCGAACATATCATGCTAGAACGATGCCAAAAGTAAAAAAAAATTTCTTTATATTTTTTTAATAAAAAAGATATCCAATTTTCATTTAAGTCATGCAAACATTTATCACAATCTCATCATATGTGTTCGGAAAGTGACTCAAAATAAAAACAAAGCAAGACTAAAATAAAACCAAAAAAAAACAAAATTTTTTTTTTTAAAATTTTATTTTAAGAAAACCAAATTTACTTTGATAAACTTTAATACCCCAAACTTAGACATGAACATTGTCCTCAATGTTTAAAAATTAGGCACAAGCAATGTCATAACAAAAATGAAAGGTATTAAAACAAATAAATATCACACAATACAATAATTAAAATACAAAACAAAATAAAAAAATGCAAAACAACCAAACAAATAAAAAAAAATTTTAAAATAAAAATAAAAAAAACGAAACAATAAGCCCTAAACACACCACTTACGCAAATTCAAACCCAAAAAAAAAAATTTGAAGCCCAAAGCCCACAATTTCGAAACCAAACCCACGGTGAAACCAGGACCCACAATAAATCCAAGCCCACACATTTTATTTTTATAATCTTTAAAAATAAATAAATAAATAAAAATTTAATTTAATTTAATTTAATTTAATTTGTTTTTAAAAGAGGAAACGCCGCCAGAACGAAATGGGCAGGATTTCCGAGAAGAACGTGGGCCCCGATGACTCGACCTCTTGGTAAGTCACGTCAAGAAGCGAGAAGACAAGACAAGCGCAGAAGCGAAATTTACTGATTCATGGAAAGGCGCGACGACTTAGTCGAACGCGTCCACTCGTAAAAGGCATGTGGCGACAAATTCTTTTGGGGACGGGGAAAGCCGAAATTGCTAGGGTTTGTCAAAAACTCGTCTATATACCGGAAGGAGAGGGGAAACAAAAAAACAACCTACGCAGAAGAGAGAAAAGAAAGAAGAAAAGAGAGAGGAAAGAAAAGAAAAAAAAGAAGAGAGAAAAGAGAAAAAGAAAGTAGAAAGAAAATGTCGTCTCCTTTCCCATTTTCGCTGATCTTAACTCGGCTCAACCAATTCGGACGCCGAGTCAAGGAGCGACACCTGGGTGGATGCCCTATTTTGGCTCAAAGACGAGGGCCCGTGACGGTCAATGACACAATACTCATGGACAACGAAGTTGCCCTTGAGTCGCAAAGGAGTTTAGTGACTCCTGAGATGCACGAGTGCTCGCGCAAAGTGTGACAATCGAATCGTCAGGTGATGCCATGGCAATCGCCGCACAAAACACGCACTCACTATCGCTGTGGGTTATCGCTAATTGCGTAAATCCCCGTGAGTTGGAGCTAGTAAAGGCTCGATTGGCGGCATCGCGGTAATGTGGTTGAGGATTGTCAAGGCATTATAAAGGACTTGAAAAAGGAGAGGACAAGGATGGTGGAGTTTAATCGACGCTAGAAGGTTTGCAGCGGAGAATAAACAGCTATCATCGATGGTAGATTTGTACGCCAAAGACATGCGCACGAAGTGGAGTCTATTAAGCGACTGGTAAGCGCAAGCAACCAGCACGAGACAAGTGGTGCTCAAGCCAAGAGGCACAAGCCATAAGTGCGATCTTTGGGAGCTCAAGTGATGGGCCCCAAGAGGTGTGCGTGAAGACCCAAAAGATGACGTCCAGAATGGCTAAGTTTCCAATTTTGGAATCAGTGAAGCGATGATGATGATGCCGATTAAGATGATGAAGAAGAAGAAGAAGAAAGAAGAAAGAAGAAGACGAAGAAGAAGAAGAAGAAGTTTTATGTAGTTGTATTTTATGTATTTTTTTTTTTTTGTTTTTTGTTTTTTTTTTTTAAAAGTTTTTAGTGATGCAGCTTTATTTAAAGTAAATTTTTTTAATTTTTAACACACGTAAACAAACAAACTAACCACACCACATAAAAATTAAAATAATAAAAAATCACTGACTATAAAACAACTAAACAGTAAAAGAAAACAAAGAAGTTCCAAATTGCAATTTTTTTATATTTTTTTATTGTAATTATTATTTAAGCAAGAATACAATACCCAAACTTAAATTTTTATTTAAACTAAACCATTATTGTAAAAAAATAATTTAATTTAAGAACACACAATTATACAAGCAACTCTAGGATGACCATGGGCCTCGTAAAACACCAGGGGTTCGGGAAGGTTGGAGGGGTCACAATGGTCCCGCTTAAAACCCAAACTTCTTAGACACCGAAGGTGTCGCCTAAAGAACTCCTAGACACTGCATTGACTGAGACGCTCACCGGAGTTACCAAGAGTCATCATATGAAAAATCTTTTTGAATTTTGTTTTTTTAAATTAAATATAAAAGAAACAGAAAATTAAAATTACTAAAATAATAACAATACAAGTAAAAGAGAAAGGATTGGAATACTCCCCCTTGAAGCGATTAGGTCGAGCATGGATGCATTTGGAGGTAGCTACTCCTCCCAATTACTCCATACTTCCTATTCTTATGATTGAAGTTTCCTTCTCTCCCTTTTTATTGAGCTATCCTAAATTGCTAAAACAAACACAAAAAACTTGAAATAGAATTAAAAGGATTAGAATAAAAACTGAAATGAAACGGAAAAAGGAAAGTGAAACAAGCGGGAAAGAAAATAGAACCAAACTATGTCACAATCCTCGGCAACGGGCGTAAAATTTTGTTAACTCGCAAGTGCACGAGGCGTTGGATAGTATAGCTTGTGTAAGTGCGAGGTCGATCCCACGAGGATTGATGATAGATTGATTCAATTTGATTCCCTGCACAAAATAGAAATGAAAATAAAATAAATACAACAAGAAAAGAAAGAAAAGAGATTAACTCAAGCAAATTAATTACCAAGTTCAATTCATATTCTTAGATTGATTCTAGCTAAAGTATGATTAAGCCATGGTGTCTGTCCTAACCTTGTATTCCTAATTCCCTAATTAGATCCTTATTATCGAACCTAAATTAAGCATTAGAAATCCATTAAGCAAAGAAGAATGTTTTAAACAACCAAGCATGTATCTAATCCTTGTTGTCGAATGTCCATACATACTCTTCCTATTCATAGTTCAATTTGAATTAATGCATGGTGTCTACTCTAATTCAAACCAAGATAGCTAACATACAAGTTTTAATGGTGATCACTCATTCAAACAAGCATATTAACTTATAAGCATAATGAATAAGAACAAGAACTATAATTGAAACTTGGAAACTAATTAAACTTGAAAACTTAAGAAAAGAAATTACATTACAATGAAAAATAAATTACAACTAAGAAAAACTTAAAGGAAAATTTAGCAAAAGGATTTTGTTACAACAATTGAGAACTAAAAAAGGAAAACTAAGAGAATTTGAGGGAGAGAAGGGAGAGGAGCTCTTAGAGAGATGTTTGAGAGCTCCCCCTTGGGGTGTGTTTACAAGTTTGGAGAACCTCACTATATATAGGCCTAGGGGAAGTGAAAATCTGAATTAAGTATTGCTTCTACCTACAAACCAACTTACAACACTTAATTCACACAATTGCATTTGAAAACAATTCTTCTTGTCTTTAAGCTTAGTGTTGCAACTCCCACTTCATCTTATTTTACTTCATTTGGCTGCTGCAAAACTCCACTCCAATTATATGTATTGAATATGCTCCACCAAAATTTCCCACAATCAATAATATTTCATCATGCATATGTCATGCTTGACAATGCATTGCAGTCTTCTTGGGCTCGTTTTGGGCTTGTTCCTCCATTCTGAAAAATCTGGAAAAATATGGATCTTGAAGTTCATTGAATTATCTTTCCAAGCATATGCAGCCCAACTCAAGGAAAATTCGGGGAAGGCCTTCAAAAAGTCATTTTTGGCCCAGTAACGCAGATCCTGCCGATTTTGACCTTAAGCTGCCAAAACCTGTATAACTTCCTCTAGAGGACTCGGAATCACGAACCGTAAAATGATCCAGAAAATAGACTTCCGTATCTTTCCAATGACGTATGGCTCATTATCTGGTTCTTCTTGAGCAAGTAGAGTCCAATCCGTGAAGTTGACTGATCTGCAGACACCGCTTTGAGCTAACATGTCTCCAAAATGCATTTATTGAGTTTTAAGCTTATTACACTGAAACAAACACAAAATAAATTAAAAGCACAAGTTTAACTCAAAAACATAACCAAATCATAAGTTAGAAGGGTACAAAATGATATGTAATTATGCACCGATCACGATTGAGATGATACGATTACCTGGTTTTGGTATGATACTATCCGGTGCATACCTTAACGGGTGTAATCGTAGACCCTTGATTGGGTAGTCTGCGCGTAGGACAGATTTCGGAGTTATGGTTGGTAAGTTTTTACCATATAGTCCTGTGAGTTTAGTCCCATTTTAGACGGCTCAACCACGGGCACGGTGTCTCGATGAGATCAGATCGGGTGTCGATCAAATGATCCCATGTTGGATTGTTTTCCCCTGGTACTTGTGTTTGTGTTTTGGTTATACTATACCTATACGCGTGTGTTAGTACCTTCGTATTCATATTTCTTTTAGTGATGATCGTTCCTCACTTGTCGTGCTTGTTAGCACGTGGTTGTGAGAGTGGGGAAGTTTGGGAAAACTGTTTACCTGTTTTGGTTGCAGTACTTGATTAGATTTCAGTACTTGATAGTTTTTGCTTATTGGTTTGTAAATCCTGTTTTGATCTATATTTATATATATGATTTGAACTACATTTGAGTTCTGTATTATTGCCAAGTTTGGTTTTCTTGACGTGAACGAGTTATTCGGCATTTAAGGTTTGTTTTACCTTATGTGAATGTTATTCCATTTTTATGCTTTTACGTTAACAAGTTCTTTTGTTTATATTTTATAAACCTGTATGGGTTGATTTGAGAGGTTATGCCTCGGGAAAAGTAAAAGGGTGTTTTGTTCGGAAAAGGGTTTTAAACTGGGTTACGTTCACGTACTTTGAGATAGTACGGTTTTCAAATCAATCAAGTATTTAAAGGGTTTCATATGCATGTTTGGCATGGTTTTAAACGGTGGGTTTAGTACTTTGATTTAAGTATGTAAAACCTTGTTTTTGTCCACTCACACTCTTTCTGTTTTGTGCCCCCCAGACCGTAGTCGTCGCTTCGTTACCTTTCGGCTGTGCACTTCTCTTCTCGAGCTTCGTTGGAAGGGTAGGATTGTCATCCTTGAACCCTAAACTTGTAATCTATTATTCTATTCCGCTGTTGAATTCTTAAACTCTTAGATTGCTCTGTATCACCCTTTAGGGTTGAATTAGTTTGGTCGGAGGCCTGTTGTGTAAATGTTGTATGCATGCTGGCGCTTGGGTTGTTTATCTGTTGCTTGTTTGACAGGTTGAAGTTTTGGGCTAGTCCTTATTTTATGGGAGACTCTGCCCGTTTTTCGGCAGAAGTCTTGGCCCATTGTAGGTTAAATCTCGGGAAGAGGGTAACTGTTTAGTATGTGGGCTCGACATAGGTTGGTGTTGGGCCCATCAACAGGGTCCAGCTCGGGTTCCGGGGTGGAATCTGGGTCGGGTCCTGTCAGAGGATGTGGGGGGAGGGGGGTAAACACCCCAGACACAGGAACAAAAACAACTAAATATCAACAATATCTTTATTCGTACTTCAAATATGAATATTGTCGCATGAGTTTTATGATGGTGTTATTTCCCTAATTTGTGAGCATCCAATTGATTATTAACCCTCCCCCTGCTTCTCATGATGGTGATGATTGGTCGGCATGGTTAGCTCTTTTGTTTTGCTTGTTCGGGAAGTCTTTTTTTCTTGCATGGGTGATTCATGATCATGGGTGACATTGACAAACTAACAACACTCGACATTGACATCCTGGCTCACATCCTCTCTTATCTTCCCCTGTAAGATGTTGCGCCCACAATTTATGTTTTAAGTTCGTGGTATTGACACAACATAATCTGCGGAGGCAACACTTAAAAGACCATTGGTCCTTGGTTTATGGGTTTCAAAAGCCCAGAATGGGCAAGATGGTGCGAAATATGTGTATCTGACAAGGGTAGTATACACAACTCCATTACCACCGAGTAAATGTTTTTCAGAATAAAATGGGGAGTGGCAGAACGAATTGGCGCGGCAATTACGTAACATTTCTGCAATTGTACTTATGTGATTAATCAATAATGGTTATCCTTTAGTTCTAGTTGGATTGATGGCGCAACAATAACGTAACATTCATTCGCTAAATACAATTAAAGGACACATCAATTTCCTATACAGACCAATTTCCTTCTTTTTTTTTACTCACACATGTGCAAAGCTTTTTAGGAACCTAAGCTCATAAATAATATATATTATTAGATTAGCTACTTCATAAATAGCATAGGTGTAACATGAGAAGCCCAACGTTTGTGCCAGAGAGAGAGAGAGAGAAATGAGATCTGTATCAAATTTCCCGAACAGAGCTATCCAAACTTACTCTTATCATACCCTACTTTCAACAACCCCTCACTCCACTACCACATAGAAGTTTTTCAACATAAAATGGAGGGGTGGGGAGAACCCCTCCAACTCCCACTCCCACCTTTGAGAGAGATAGAGTTTTGCCCATTACATTTTTCTCCCTTTCCCCGCCAGTTGAATTCCACAATGGTCCCATTGAGAAAAGTACTTAAATCGGTGTTTGAGTTAGCTACTAAGGCTCTTCAAATCAGAAAAAAGGTGCATGAGCAGGGGAAGTT
This sequence comes from Prunus padus, assembly GCA_024362665.1. Lineage (NCBI taxonomy): Eukaryota > Viridiplantae > Streptophyta > Magnoliopsida > Rosales > Rosaceae > Prunus > Prunus padus. The sequence continues at coordinate 9,845,286 of JANFAM010000006.1, read as the reverse complement.
TGAAAACAACCTCAAGCAAGTTTCAAAGCTTCGACATGACATCAAAGTCATTGGAAAAGATTTCAAGGGCAAAGAGCCCCCCTTTTGCATAGATGAAACGATGGTAGATGCTGCTGAACAAGTTAATGTGCAAACTAAGTGGAGCGGCAAGAACGTGACATTTAATCCAAACAGCCTTGAAAGGGCTTAGTCCTTCCAAAGAAAATTGGATTAGAAGCTAAAGACAAAGCACTAATATTGTCACATCATATAGTAGGAGATTGAAGCCAAAAAAATGCAAATCGTCAAGCAATTAACATATTCAAACAATTTCACTAGTGTTAGGTTACAATTTCATATATTTTCATGTTAATGAGTACTTAACTTTAATTCGCAAAGGACCCATTAGTATAGTGGTTTGGATTATTTACTCCCTCAGACAAGGTACCTAAAACAAAAAAAATGGAATATCACTTTTTTGGGAGCTACCCACTAACCAAGCACTGTAGTTCAAATATGTATTTTTTCAAAGTGAGATTGTTGATGTTTTTACCAAATCATTGTAATATGCTCTACTCCTTTATCTCAAAGACAAGCGTCAAATTGTTCTCATTTCTACATTCCTACATTTTTTAGAAAGTTTTTGATGAAGAATTCATGCCAAATCAACCCTATGAACACCAAATTAGCCTTGTGTATTGAAATTATTCTAATTACTAACTTTCCCTTCATTTACTAACACACATGAATTTATGTGGGTTACACATCACAATTCGTAATATAACACCTAAAATAAGAGGAATTAGATTGATTATGGGGAGTAGTTAATCCAATTCTAATTCATTTTTTCCAATATCCCACACATCCCAATTAATACTTTTCTCATTCCAAAGCATGTTTACTTACTTACCAGGAATAAGAGGGAATGAAGGAATTGGAATTGTTGATCACATTCCTGATTTAGAGAGTATTTGATTACAGATTTTAACGTAAAACCCACAAATTTTTTTATTCCTTATATGTTAGTATACGCAAGAACACTTAGGAATTGAAATAATTTCAATACCTATCTGTTAGTAAGCATAGTAAAACTACGAATTGAAATAATTTAAATATCCATTGCTAAGAGATGTCAGCCTGTTTTATGAACAGTGAATATTTTGTCCCTAAAGCTGCAAAACGGGTCCTGCTGGCGGTGAATGACCCGACCCATTTCACATTTATGAAAGTCAAGACCGTGGCAGTTGGATGGTAAATTTCCCTTTTACAAGTGCCCAAAGCCATTAACAACGTGTCACTCTCACTGCACAAAAAACCCAATCAGATAAAGTCCATCGCAGATTTATCAGATCAGAGGTTTCCAATCTCTCCAAAATACCCCCACTGCAGTTCCCATACTCCCACCCTATCCACCGAACAGTCCCCGTCATTTCAGTCAAACCCCAGGTCCTATTTCGTCAACCCGAAAAAAAGCCACCCTTCAACTCTGTCCTAACTCCACCCAAAACCAAAGAGAGCTGAAAAGGAAAGAGGAGAGAGAGAGTGTGTGAAGAGAGAGTGAAGAGAGAGAGACACTGAAGAGAGAGAGAGAGAGAGTCAAATGGAGTTCCATTTCAACACAAGCAGAGCGGAAGCGGAGCGGTGGCTGAGCACGGCGGTCAAGCTACTGACGACACGTGACCTGCACGGGACCAAGAGCTTCGCGATCCGAGCCCGAGAGTCCGACCCGAGATTGGAGGCCACCGAGCAAATAATCGCCGTTGCCGACACGCTTCTCGCCGGCGACTCGCGGATCAGCGGCCACAGCCAGCAGCCCGACTGGTACGCGATCCTTCAACTCGCCCCCTACACTCAGAACCTCGAACTCGTTGCGACTCAGTACCGCCGACTCGCTCTCCTGCTAAACCCGCACCGGAACCGCTTCCCGTACGCCGATCACGCCTTCCGGCTCGTCTCCGAGGCCTGGAACGTCCTCTCTGACCCTTCCAAGAAGGCCCTCTATGACCACGAGTTGAGCATGTTCAACCGGTTCGACTCGGCCCCCTCCGGGTCGACTCAGTTGTTCGAGAGGCAATTCTTGCAAATGCATAATGTGCAACAGCAGCCACCGCAGCCGCCGCAACCGCCACCACCGCAACCGCAACCACAAACACTACATTTCCAGCCTCCACCACCACCATCACAAGAAGCACAGAGAGCACAACATCAATTTCATCTACATCAATTAAGGCAAGAGCAGCAGCAGCAGCAGCAGCAGCAGCAGCAGCAGCAGCAGCAACAACAGCTTCAACAACCACCACAGCAGCAGCAGCAGCAGCAGCATCAACAGCCACCACAGCAGCCGCAGCCGCAGCTGCAGCAACCGGTGAGGAAAAGCTCTAGGAGTAAGGATGGAAGAGTGGAGATGGAGGAGGAAAGGCCGAGTCTTAACAATGTGACCGAGTCGACTGCTCCTCCCTCCGAGTCAACTGCTCCTCCCTCCGAGTCAACTCGCCCCGTTGAGGCATCTCCCCCTTCTGAGTCGACTCGACCAGAATCGGAGCCCGGAACGGAGAGTTTCTGGACTGCATGTCCCTACTGTTATAATCTCTTTGAGTATCCGAGCGTTTACGAGGATTGCATGCTTCGGTGTCAAAATTGCAAGAGGGCGTTCAATGCGGTGGTGATAGAGGCACCGCCTGTGACGGGGAGTGACGGTGAGGTCAACTTCTGCTGTTGGGGGTATTTTCCGTTGGGGTTTGCCGAGAATGGTAAAGATACAGGCGGGTCAGCTGAGTGGACGCCGTTTTCGACCATGTTTGCTTGCCCAATACAAGGGAAGAAGAAGAATGCTGGACGAACTAAGAACGCTAATTCAGGGCCGAGGGTCTATATTGACGATGATGAGGCGTTGCTTGATATTTCGGATTCTAGTGAGGAATCTGACGATGAGTGGCAGACGGATAGGAGGAAGAGGAGGGCAGTGAAAGCAAAAGGTAAAGCTGCAGTGGCTAAAACTCCAGTGAGGGCTTCGGATAGAATAAGGAAGGGGAATCAAAATGTGGGTGGGCAGGGGAAGGTAGGAAGTGGTGGGAGTTTGGGTGGTGGGTCTGTGTCAAAGCCGGAGTCCAGTAAGAAGTCGAGTTCTAGTGCAAGAAAGAGAGGTGCAGCTGCTTTGGGGAAGTTGGATTTGAATGTGGAGTTCAGTAATAATGAAGTGGAAGAGCCTGCAGCTCAGACAATGAGTGAAGGGAATGGGACTGCAAACGGGGAGGAGGATAACATTGAAGGGATTGGGTTTTTTGAGGGTCTTGATGAGTTTTTGAGTAGTCTGCCCATACTCAATGTTGTGGGTGATGACAAGGTTAAGGCTAATTAGTGAAGTAAGGGTAAGACTCTTTCCTTTTGGTTATTCCTGCTTTAGCTGTTGTACTTGCTCTATGGATGCATGTTGTATTGAATGATGTAGAGCTTCTAGGCATTTTGTTTCATGGTTCTCACTCTTTGGATCTGTTACATAATCTGCAGCAATGTAAACTTAATTCAGCTTGTAGCTTTTAAAAATGTGAGTTTGATTTCTGTAGATTATCTTACGGTATTAGCATTGACGGCTAAAATTTGGACTAACATGGGGAATCAGTTCTGGTGATAATCTCATTTTTCCAGTGTTGAAGTTAAGAAATTTTGGTATGCTATAATGTAGAGGTTTCTTCGTGAATCATGGTTGAAGCTTGGTTTTAGGGTTTGTTTGGAGACCATTAAATTTCTTGATGTTAGTATGTTATAAGCATTTTATATTCTTTGGGATTAGAATGGGAATGTAACATGTGATCTTCGATTGTTTCACTCACTTGATATATGAAATCCATCAAGTTCTCGATTTGGATTGCTTTATATACCAATTTAGGCTCAACCCAGTTGTATTTTAAAAACCCATATCCTATTTTCCACAAATGGTTCGGGATCAACTATAATATTATAGCATAAAAGGTAGCAATCGCTAATGGAAGAAATCAACACAAGGAGCAAGCTCAAGAGAATCTGTGTGTATTGGGAAAGCAACTTCGGCCACAGAAAAGTCTTCGGTGATGCTGCTTTTGAGTTCGGCAATAAACTGGTGATTCAGATGCAGATGAATTAGAGGAATTTTCACAATTATAAAGAGGAGGGTTTGGGGGGGTGGAGAAGCTTTGAGAGACGATGAGATTCCTTTGGCATTGCTTTCTATTTAGGGGTCTTTGTCTTTCCACTATTTTCCTAGTTTGGAAAACAGCTGCAGGTTAATTTCTTAATTTGTTTGCTGAAGTTTTTGTTTTTGCTTTAATCTTGTGGATAGTTTTATATATACTTTTAGAAAGCTTTTTTTTAATAAAATACGTTTCTTCTACGTACATATATACATATATATTCCTTATTTGCTGATGTGCGGCAGAGGCTGAATTTGATGTACTCTCTTCCTGCTACAGTTTCTTTGTAATTTCTTTTTTGTTGTGGATGGGGGATTCACATGGAAAGAGAGAAGTTGGTTCGCTGACCTCTTTTTATTATTTATTTTATGTTTTATTTTTAAATCATTATTTATTATAGTTTCTAAGTTTCTTATCATACACCCTCTCTTAGTCGTCAAAGAGTGATTAGGATTAACTGTAGTTTCCCAAGCCCTAATTTGAATGTGGAAAAAACATGATCTCCCTTTTACGTTATTCTGAATTTTCACCTAGAATTGATTAACCATTCAATTTTGTTTAGTGCTCCTCTGTGGAAAGATATGTAACTATCTTTGCTAAAACAAATTGCTGGCTACTTGTTATCTTATTTCTACAAGGATAATCTTGGATGCTTAGCAGCAATTTGATTCTGAATTTGTGTGTATGTTGTTTTAGGAAACATGGAAAACTTATTTACTGTGTTGCACTTGCAGCATGGTCTTCTCTTTGCTTGAGCCTATTATTGTGAGTTTGATGACTACTGTTATACCTTATATCTTATATATAATGTTGTCTTCACTATTGTTTCTTCTTTTTTCATCATTGTGACATTTGAAGTTGAGTTTTAATTTTGTTCCGCTTTCCTCTCCAGTTGTTCTGTACAATAGGTGTATAATACATAGCAAGCAAGGAATGATCTCTGGCAACATTTAGCTTATTTGGAAATGGCTTTATGCCTTTGAGCAGCCTTTTTCATGTCTAGATAGTTGAAGGGCATCTGAACGTTTTATTAAACGAACAAAAAATTAAATGATGTTCTTGTGAGCACTTCATCATTTTCTTTGTCTTCGTGATCATTCTGGTGTCAGTTAATGGAAGTCGACATAATAGTCAAATTGTTGATACTAGATTGAGGATTCAAATTGAATTTTGGTGTTAACAATGAGGATATAAAGTTTTCTAGATCATAGTGTTTAGAAATTTCCATTAATCCGTACTTCAGCAGCAATTAAACTTTTGCTAGAATTTCTCATTAAATTTCCAACTTGATTTGGTGCATATTGTAGAATTTGTACTTTAATAAGTTGGTTGGTTGTTAGTTTGTTTTCTTGTTTTATTTATTTATTTTGTTAAGATTTCCTTGCCAAAGAAAAAAAGTAGTGTGGTGATGTTATAAACTGAGTCATAGTGCTAGCATATTTCTGTTATCTTGTGTGTGATATATACATCCTTGTCATTTTGTCTTTTCATAATGGATGCACAGTGGTAAAATTAGAACTGGAGACAGATTTTTGGTGGCAATATTCAGAGATACAAAGCACCAAGTGGAACAATGTTATGCAGAAAAATAGGTAAATAGGTATTGATTTCAGTGAAATTGTTCCTCATATTGTTGACTTAAGGACTATTCATGCTGTGGGGATGGATATGGCAGCGGCATTATCGATGTTTGTAGTTGCTGCATGTCCCTTAGACCTAACTACGGTATCATTGCCTGTCATTCAGATGGGGTGACATGCAATGATTCAGTTGGGTTAAGTAGTTAATTGTAAGTTGTGAAGTTATTGACTGAAAGAAAGGTCCCAACAAGACTCATGGAGGAAAAGTTTGAACTGAATTGTTTTGAGAAGAAAACGAGTTGTTCTCATAGTCTGGGAGCATGATTTCGATTCGATTTGTAGCCTTGTAGGGTGTTGGATTTGATGTAATATTTTTGTATGATTGCAATTCTTCATGTTCTTAGATACCACAAGGCCGGTGGATTTGTTGAGGAGACATACACTTTAGAGCAAAAACTCGTCTTGTGAAGCGCGTGAAGTAGGGAATAGGCATTCTGTGGTTCTTGTGAACCAAAATGAGAATGATGATCTTAAGATGAAATAAAGGGAAAGTGGGAACTTGTATTGATTTGAAAAATGAGTTTCCGTTAAGTTTGAGTGATGTTTGATTATGTTCGTCTCCGGCCCTTTGCCGTTTCATAGTCACTCTTTTGGTCAGAATCAAATTTTCCTTGAAACCTTCATAACTTGTGGGAACGAAGAAACAACACAGGCAAACCCAAAAGGGCACAAAAACAAAACGAGAGAAAGATCTAGCTGAACTACAACCAAAGCCTAGCAAAGAAGATCTTCCTCATTCCAACAACAAATTATCCCGGTGGGTTAGGGAGACAATCTCGAACCAGAGACGGAGGTGGTGTAACTTTGCAGTTCACCGCTCTCAGCCCAATCCTTTCCGCCTCATGGGCAGCACGATTCATGTCTTGGAATCCAGCAGCATTCAACTTCCTGAAAACCTGCCGTCAATCTTCTAATCTCATTGATCAGAAGAAATAAGGTTCATGCCCTGTTTTCCACACAGCCATTCATAGTCACTAGTGCCTCAGCAATCAAAGCAGACCGTTTTTGACCTTTGATGGTCTCTAGTGCCTTCAAAAGTATATAGCAAAAAGTAAAAACAAGCATTTAACTTGTATCTTTACTCTTCGTTTGTATGTTTGGCTGTCAATGAAGTATCTTTTCAAAATAAAATAAAATAAAATAAAATCTTTGCCATGATCCATCAAATTCCAAATCAATCAGAAACTTCATCAAATTTAATCTATTTTTCATATTTATATTCAATTTAATATAGTTGAACCACAAAGACATAGATCCAATTTGATATTGGGCTAGGACAGAAAATCAAGTTCAAGTATTGTCAACGACTTCTTCAATTTTTCAAAATTCAAAGCCCTGATTATTTGATGCCTGATTACTCGATTAAATGAAATGACCTTGAGAATTGAAACTAAAATATTCAAAAAACAGTTTATTTAGTGGAAAAGGAAACAAAATAGTAATCATGTGCGGGTCATGAAAAAAAGTTGAGCTGGTGAAATTTGGGTGAAAGTGGTAAGCTGTTGGTATGCAACATGCTAGTGGTCTGCGATTCGATCTTCCATGACACCGTATGTGTGAGAATACCCGTCTCCCTTCTTAAATCCGAGTAAAAGTTGAGGTAGTATTGTTAAATTATTTCCAAATTAAAAAATAGGAAAAACAGGGTTAGAGAATTTAAAAAAGAAAATACAAAATACAAAATACAGTGAAGTGGCACATGGTGGTCTTGTTTAACTCCCAACTGTCTTTCTGTCCTCCAACATTACATTTTCGAAAGACAGTTCAGCATCAAACCTTAACAGCTTCTACTGTTGCATAGAGATAGATGTGGGTGTCCTTTGGCATTGTCTTCTATTTTATCTTCGTTTTCTCCGTCTTTCTGGGAGACTGACAAATGTTTCTTGATCTGACCAACCAACTCAACCAAACCCAACGTCTATTAAACACCTTCTTCTTCTGCACTCTCTATGCTTTGTCTCTGAAACCCCATTTCCCTTTTGAGCTCTCTCTCTCTCTCTCTCTTCCATGGCTATTCTTGCGCCAACCTCTGTTTCAAAAGACCCCTTGTCCCTCCGCACCTCCTCCTCGGATCTCCAGAGAATCTCATTGAACCCACCAAGAGTAAATTCTCTTTTGTTTTCCTCTTTCTCTCTCAAGCATTTCATTTCGTTGGTTTTGTTGATTTCTTGAATCTTCTGCTGTAGATCTTTGGTTCTAAGCTGAAATCAGGGAAGACTGAGCAGACCCAATTGAGATTATTGACTGCTTCCAAGTAAGTTGCTGCATTTCTCACCTATGTTGCTGAAAATATTGTTAAGTTTGCTTAATTTGCATTGATATCTATATATATGTTTCAGGTTTCTTGATTTACTTTGTAATTTCCAATCTTCTGCCTTGCCTTTTATGGTCTTTCCAATTGTGGCCATTTGAGCTCCAAATTTACTAATCTTGATTGATTTGAGAAAGGAAATGTTAGTGAGACGAAGTAGGATTTTGTTTGAATGTTCTATTTTGTGCTCACTCATAGTACTGTTAAGGCACAAACAACGTTAAATTTCTGTCGTTTACCCATGAGAATTTTGAAATTTGAAATTACTGTGAGAAAAAGAAATCCAGAATCAAGGCTAAATTTACTGGTACAATGAGGGATTTTCGTTTTGGTTTTCACACCTCGCTGAAATGCAAGGCTGCTCCTTTATTGGTGAGATCAATATGATGGGTTTACTTAGATCTGTTGTGTGGCATCACAAAGACTCTAATTATCTTTGTTTGATGGTTTGTATATAGGAGATGTTTACAATATAAGATTACGACTACATGCAACCTTCAGATTGGTCCTAAGAGATAAGAATGTCTCTATTTTTGTTTAAATCATCAGCTGAGTAACCTGTAGAACTCAAAATTTCATAGGTAATGGTGCTGAAATGTTTTCCTTTTGATATTTGCAGCAATTGTTCAGATTTAACTGCAAAGGCTTCAAGAAAGCCGTTAGGGCTCACTGAAGAACTTAAAAACAACAAACTAGAGAGCATAGTAGAAACTGATGATGGGAGCGGTTTATTTGAAGATATGAAACGTCGGTTTCTAAGCTTCAAAAAGCATAAATATATGTAAGTGTCCAAGGACTCAGGTCTTGAGGTTCTTCAGCTTAAAGTAAAATACTTCTGTTCCCTAATTTGCTTTCGTTTTGAATAGGGAAAACTTGGAACATTATCAAAATCTTGCAAAGGGTCAAGCGCCAAAGGTTGTATTATAAATGTGTACTTTTCCTTTCTTTGCCCCATCTTCCCAAATTTAGTCATTAACTATGTATGTCCATACGTATTGAACAATCTAGGACATCTGGTGTTGAGTGTCAGGGAGAATATGTATGTGTACTGATGTTTCTAGAACAGTTCATGGTGATTTCTTGTGCAGATTCTAGGGTATGCCCTTCAACCATTTTGGGATTCCAACCGGGAGAAGCATTTATAGTGCGCAACATTGCGAATTTGGTGCCCTCCTTCAAGGTATATTATAAATACATTTGAATTATTGTCTTCATCTCTGCTTCACGGAAGGCTAGACATTAATGCCACAAGAAGCGAACACTCGCCAATCAAATGAGATAATATTATTCAATTTATTTTTTTCCATTTTTGCAGAGTGGACCCTCAGAAACAAATGCTGCATTAGAATTTTCTGTGAATGCCCTGGAAGTAAGTATTCTGTGAATCAAATCTAAAATAAAATGCCAATTATTTCCTTGCTAGCTCCCTTGAAACTATTGGTTACACATCCCTGCTTATTGAGTGACAATAGGGAGGTAGTAAATGTGTAGGCACTAGAGACCCACATTGCTAATAAGAAAGGGTCTTCCAAGTATTTTAGTATAGGTTCTTAAAGTGTAAGAAATGAAATTCTGAATGGGGTTGTGGGGAAAGAACAGCATTAACAAATCTTCATATGACATAGCCATTCATTTTCAATCAACCTTGGGCATAAAAAGGTGGCTAGTCTTTGCTGTATCAGGAAAAGTTGAATCTCTGAGGTTTAGTGTGCTTCTCAATAGAAGAGTGGGAAGAAGATAAGCCGGTTGGAAATCTATTCTAAGCAATAATTATTTTGTAGGTTGAGAACATATTGGTCGTTGGTCACAGCTGCTGTGGAGGCATTCGTGCTCTTATGAGTATGGATGATGAAGTAGAGAAAAGGTTGAGTAAATTTCTTGTTCTGTACTTTTCAAGTAGTGCATGTGGTCATTGCCTATGTTTGACTTTAAATTTGTTTGTTCAAGAAACAGTCAAACAATGTTTCTCACTTTGCTAAAAACTCTTTTATGCAGTAGCTTTATCCAAAATTGGGTTGTTGTTGGGAGGGATGCAAGGTTGTGGACAAAGGCTGCTGCCTCCAAGCTCAGTTTTGACCAGCAGTGCAAACACTGTGAGAAGGTAACATTAATCTTTTCTAATTATTTAATATTTATTCTGTCCTTTTAACTTAAGTAAAAAATTCTATGTTTGGAATTGCTTGCCGTAACATAATTGTTCACCATTTGTATTTTTCTTCATTTCATTGGCATAAGCCAAGTGAAATTCAAAGTAATTACTCTTATTACTATGTTCAACACTGCTTCAAGTGACGAATCTGTTGAGTCCGTATATGTTGAAACTCGTATCAGCATTCTGTTTTATTTGTATAGTAAATCTCCTGATTGACGGTTTGGAAAAATTATGTTTGGGGCGAGGGGGTAGTTTTTAAAGGTTGAAACAAAACAAATCAGAATTGCATCTGATGACATCCCTTAGATATTGAATTCAGTTTGAATGGTCATTTATTTTAGTCATCGTTGACCTCATACCTATCTGGGAATTAAATCCAATTCTTTCAAAGTCCACGATAAAGTTCTCCTGTTGTGGCATAAATTTGGGTTGGAACTAATAGAGGCTGTTTTATATGATAAAATGATGCACCAGGTTCATAAAATATTTCTCATATTGAATTGTATCCTTTTGCAGGAGTCGATCAACCGTTCGTTGTTGAACCTGCTCACGTACCCGTGGATAGAAGAGAAAGTGAAGAATGGTCTTCTTTCTGTGCATGGTGGTTATTATGACTTTGTTGACTGCACATTTGAAAAATGGTCACTGGATTATAAGGAAGACAACTTGAAGGAGAAACACGGCAGAATTTCTGTAAAAAATCATTTGTTTTGGTCCTGATTTCATGTGTGGCCTTGTTGTATCTTATTCCTCAGATAAGTTATTTAAAAAGTTTGTATTATAGGGGCATTAATTTAAGAGAACTGAAAAAATAATGTAAAGTGTGGTGTGTTTTGCACTTGACAGAGTTGTATTTAATGTTAAGTTCACAATTCGTAGAAATGGCGATGCGGGCACCAATTCAGGATTTGATCTTCACTGTTCTTCATTTCATTGCTATTCTATCACCTAATGTTTAGTGATTGGGAATTGGATCGCATTGGATTACATTGGATTGGAGAGGATAACACTAATTAATTGAATCATGCTTTTACATAGGTTAGTATGATGAGACATAATCCAATCCAACATAGTGTCAAACCTTTTGGTCTAATACGATTAAGCATAATCCAATCCATGTTGTTTTTAGACAACCAAACGAGTCCTCGGGGTTACCAATACGAAATTCGAAGAAATTACTGTTTACTAAGTTCACCACTGCCTGATGTGATGATCCATCTATTTCAGTGAGTATATGTTCAATTCAAACTCCTATCTGCATTCTGTAACTGAATGCATTCTCTTACTGATCAAAAGTTTCAGGTTAGGGGAAAAATTAAATGTAACTCATTATTATAATCAAGTGAATTAGGGCTTTCCGAAGAACTTAAAAACAATAAACTGAAAAGAGTAACAGAAACTCAGAGGGGAGGAGATTTCTAAAGAATGTGCAACATCGGTTTGCATAACCATATGTATCTAATCAATATGAACAGGGAAACCTTGCAGGGGCTCAAGCACTTACTGATTAGTTGTCTTAAGTACTCTGTTTTTGCCAATGATTAACATTAATAGTGCGAGTTGTAACAATTTAGGGCCCGTTTGATAACCATTTCAATTTTAGTTTTTAGTTTTCACTAGCAAAGGTGCCAGCGATGCTGCGGGTTTTAAAACCATCTAAAATGTCTACAAAGTTGTGAAAATATGTAGCAAGTTTAAGTTACAAAATAAAGACTAATAACATGTTTTATATGATATATGCAGGAATTGTGATATAAGACTTTACTATGAAAAGGAAAATATGAAGACAATATGAAATGAAAGAAACCCAAAGAGAAGGATGAAATACCAAACTTTCATTCAAATCAAGAAATACAAAGAAACTATTTTGGACGAAAATTTAACTACTTTGAACATAAAATTCAGGAGAATAAGTGGATAAAAAGTTTGACGAAAACAGGAAAAGATTTAAAAAAACCATTTTCAACCTTGTCTAGCCTGCAAAGAACCTCCTTCAACTCACAGCCTCTTCTTGACTTTCTCATACATGGTTAACATCTTGCAAAAACTGAAAATCCACAACAGCAACAAAAATATAGGATAAGCATCTTTCAAAATAGAAACATAACAAAGTGGATGAAACACATTAAATAAGAGATATAATTAACTGCAATCATTAAGTTTTACTAAAGGTTTAGCAAAATCTGGAAATCAGGAGATTGCAGTCGACAAAAGTCTCTCTTCCAAAAGCATACGCAAATATCATAACAAAATCATTTAGCCTTCAAAAGGATGGAAGCAATTTCATAATATCAGAAAAATCAAAAGGGGAATTTAACAATTTGTCGATTGTTACAATGGTTTTCATGGTCACAGGCTGCACTTCTAGCAGAGTGTAGAATTGGGACAAAAAACCTTTGAGAAATTAGACAGAACCTTTAAGATAAAATATCAGTTGAAAATAAAATGTCTTTTCCTAAGCAGATCAATTGAAAATAAAATATCAGAAGCAGGATTGGTCTCTAGGCATTTCAATTATCATCACATCTTATACTTCGGTTCAAGCATGGTGTAAACAATAATTGAGAACAAAAACAAAGATTTTATTGACACTTGATCAATGAGACATTCCTAGCATACATTAAACCTAGCTATTTTGACACACCAATAGACTTGAAAATCAAATATGAAAAGCAACATTGGTCCTTGAGCATGCTTTTATGCATCAGCTTTTGGTTCATTAGTTCATTAGCTTTAATATATCAACCTATAGACACCTATAGGTTATAGAACCCTAATCAACTTACTGATAGCATCAAGGGAAGCCAAAAGGACCTGTCCGGGAACTATGGCAAAGAATGCATTCCCTGCTTGGGATTTAACCAAAAGTCCTATCACTGATCAAATCGTAATACCAACCCCATCAAGCATAGATTTGCTAAGCTTTGATGCCATCTTTGACAACTACTATCACTAAATTAGCAAAATAAAGTTGAAGGAACTGATAAGAAAGAATAAATTTAATGTGTTATAACTCATAACCATAAAAACTTAAAAGAAATTCATATAGTCTTCAGGGGAACCTTTCAAATTGATTCAGTTTGAAATCTAACATAAAAAATCATAAAATAAACCTAACCTCCAACATAAAATACCCATTTCATATGAGATTTCCTTCCCAGGTTCTGCTTCATGTCACCTATATACCAAAGAAAAGATATCAAGAGAAATATCATTTTAAGCACAACTATGAAGGAAGAAACACATTCATTGTCCACATCTCAATTCATTATAAGGTATAAAAATAAACCATAACTAATCCTAAAATTAAGGATTTAAAGTAACAACTTTACAATAAAGATTTTTAAAAAAAGTTAAAACTTAAAATGGAACCAAGTGAAAGCAGAGAAAACTACCAAAGGCTACGGTGGAGCATAAAGCACTTAAGTTTTTGAGAGGAATGTGCAGAGAAATAGGGTGTAGAAGAAGGTGTGGATATGTTGATAGGTTTTCATAATACTCCCAAAGAAAAATTAGCCAAAATACAGACAAAAAGAATCTTAATCAATTCCAGATAATAGAGGTAATGTAGTGTTCTTAGAAAGAGAGAAGAATTAAAATTCAGAATTAGAATTCAGATAGGGAAGGTAGTGTTCAAACTTTGAACATCTCTAACATGACATCACCAAATCAGTAAATATTACACAAAATTAGTTTAAAAACACATGAACATAAAAGCAAAAAAATAATAAAAAAGCAAATATTAAAAACAATAGATCATTACACAATTTAGGGTGACCCTAACAACAATTAAGGAATTGATTGCTTTTGTTGGAGACCAAAGCAAGTGTTTCTAAAACAGAGAATAAGAGCATAAAAGTTTTTGAACGTTAGATACCATTTTTACTTTTCCTTCTTCTTCCTCTGTTTCCCAAGAAAGCAAATAAACAGAATCAGGCAAATATCACCACAAACCAAATGTATGGTAGTTAATTAAATGCCAAAGTAAGAAGTGCCAAAGGATCATTGAGCATACAAAAAACAAAAATCTGAATCACCACTGGTAGAAGATTAGCCCTTAGATGGCAGCTTCTTTCACTTACAAACTCCTTGGTGTTCCAGTGGCACAACTTCAGTACTTGCTGCACAATCCAAGCTCTTCAATACTTGATGCACAATCCAAGCCCTGCAAGCTACACTGGTATTTGTTATGGGTTGCCATAAAAGGAAATTTTCATTCTTAAAGGTCAGTATGTACGAATCTATAAAAGTGTTGCAAAACTTCCACAAATATCAAATCAAACCACAGCTTAGTAGCAGCATGTATGTACCAAATTGTGGCACATCCCATTTCAGCTCATAAATCGTCAAATAAGAAATCTAAAATACGCATACTACAGGACACATTCATATCATATAAATTGAAAGGATGAACCAATATTTTGCAAAAGCACAAAACTTTATTAACATCCCAACAAACCCAGAGGATAAAAACTAATAATCAAATCAATCATGAAATAGAGAATTGCAGACAGAATATGCACACATAAGGAAGACATGCAACAATCAAGACCACTTGCGCCACCCGTTTCTCTGTAATTGATCTTTCACTTTTTCATTGTCAATCTAACATACTTTTAAATCTTTGCAAATCAAATTTTACAATAATTTGGGTTCCCGTAACCTACCTTCAATTTTGATAGTTTATCCTTTGCTACTTGCCTACTCCAATTATCGGAAGAAAACTGTACCAAAAATTGTGTCCTTTTCATTGGAAAATTCAACATTAAATGTTGAGTTTAAAAGGATATATGTTATAATATAAAATAAAAATTCATTCTAAAACTGGTGGAGTAAAGTACTTGCAGAATATGTAACTCTTGCTGTTTGTTGAAAAGACATATTCATTCCTATAATATATCTGTACATTGCACAAAATGTACTATGAAAAAAAAATTGTTTTGGACACAGACATCAGAGTAAAAATTAAAAAAGAGAGGAAAAACTTATCACCTTAGGCAGAACTGATTTTGGAAAATTGGAACCCCAATACAAAAGAAAGGTTTGCAATTTCACAGACACATGTGAGAGCCCAAAATTCATCGAAACGAAACACTAAAGCCAAGAGGAGCCTTTATTCAGCAAAGTGGAGGCTTCAATTTTGAAGGGAAAAAAAAACAGAAAAAAAGAAAAGAAAACATGTCTCCAATTCGACCGGTCATTTCGAGGGGGTGCCTCTGACGCAGCCTCCTTCACATCTGCCACCAAAGCCAAACATCAAATACAAAATACGATTCCAATGATCAAAACAAAATTAGAAAAAAGCGAAATAAATTTTATAAAAGAGTGACGCTTCGGGGTCAAAGGTGGGGAGACCTTTCGCAACAAATTGGATTTCGCCAGGAGAGTTGAGGAGGAACCACTTCCCCACCACAAACAACATTGACTACATTAGACACTGACAAATAATCAAAATGGGTACAAATTTATTAATTAGAAAAAATAAAGTATAAACGGCTGAGAGAACAAACCTCATTAATGGCAAGCACTTGGCCATTGCTCTTCTTGACCTTCTTCAGCTTCTTCAGGAAATACTTAATCCAAACAAATCAATCAACAATATTAAGTTTAACCCAAAAATCACCAATGAATATTTGGGATCACAAAAGCCGAGCTAAGGCTAAGGATTATACCAGAACTTGGAGTTGGCACGAACCTCATTGGTGGCCCAGAGCTTCATTCGGTAAATCTTGGGGTGCTCATCAGATGCCGTAGGGAGCTTCCTCCCAACAACCTGGTACTGGTGGAACTGCAACACAAAAAAGACACTGTTAATTGCAGCTTTACCATTTGACATGCCCTAAGAGAAATACATCACACAAAAACAAATACCAAATTAAATGGAACCTAAGTAACTGTGAAGATAATTTCTAGATATTTGTTTACCAAATTTCATACAACAATCCTCCACTTAAACTGACTGTTTACATCAATACTAAGAATTTGTATGCATATCACATATGCAATATTTGGCTAATCCATTTCACCAGTAGCCATATATTTAACTAAATAAACTATGTCTAAAACCAAATGGGTATTCTTCAAGAATAAAACCAACCTTCTTGAAGCATACCCATCTAAGTTATAATATGCAGTGGAAAAGAGAATAAAAAGAACCCCCTAGCATCCCAGTACCCTAACATGGAAAAAAAATGCATAATTTAGAATTCTGTAACAGAAATTGTCTCATTAAATTAAACAGAAATTAAAAAAATAGTGAATTTAAGGCTGAGATGTAATCAACTTATTGAAAAAAAAATTGAGGATGAGAAAACAATTGACAAACCTCTTTGCTAGTCCAAATGCGGAACCCTACTTCGTTTTTTCTTGTAGCACCTTCAAAGTCGGTCAACATTCTGTGTTTTTTCTACAAAAGATATTTACAAACACAAAACGTCATAAAATACCTTTATTGTAAATTTCTTCAACACAAAAAATCCAGAACCAAAATATTTGACGAAATTCTATTAAAAGTAAAAAAACTGAAATTAAATAGAGGGAGAGAGAACATTGTATACCGCAACTTCTGTACATATACACTGGCTCTGTCCCACAACAGTAGCAAGGGCAATGGCAAGCCTTTATTCAAGCACAAACAGTCAGCTGCCATTACCAATTCAAAAGCCTGTTCAATCGCATCACAGGGAGAAATACAATCAAAATTAATAAAAGGAAAGAAATTGAAATACAGTGGAGGTGATTAAAAGATGCAAACCTTGTTTCTATTTCAAAGTCCACGAATAGATGTAATTGCACCATTTTGTTGGGGTCCTGCAATGCACACAGTCATCAGCTTCACCCAAGCAACTCTGTGCCAATTCAAATCCACCATGAACCAATCCATAAGCTCAAACATAGAACCCAATCATATGATAAACCATCACACAAAAAGGCTTAATTTTGGTCCAAAAGAGCAATTCGAGGATATGGTTCTTACCTTAAATGCTTTAGTGAGGTTGCAAAATCACCTTTTTCCTCATGCTCAAACCCTTCAACAACCAAAAACAATGAAAGGAAATTTTCATTGTAATTCCAAGCACATGCAAGAAAGAACAAAGGCACCAAATTTTCAATCCAACATAATTATAGAACAAAGACTCAAACTTTTGCCTTTTATGTCCTTGAGTTTCCACAGAAACCCAAGTGATTTCAATAAAAAGTACAAATGTTATTAAGTGGGTGACCTCAAACGCTCTTATAAGCATAATTATTGAACTCCTACCCACAAAACAACGTAAAATGTTTAAAAGATGAAATTTTCTATTTTTTTCTTTGCATTTTCTTAGCAAAACAAACGGAGGGTAAGTAGGTTTCAACATATTTTATGCAGTGTTAAATCAGATTTTTTGTTTGAATGATCTTATATTGAACCAACCATCTTTACCTTCCAGCTGAGAGACTGGTCGATTAGTTCAGAATATCAGCTCCTAATCATATTTCCTTTTAGATACAAACATATATTAAGCTCCCTAGGGTTCATTATCCACATGCTCAAATAGAGAGAGACAGAGAGATCTTGCATGCTTAATAATTTTTTGGTTAACGAATCATAATTCTGATCTTGTCTATAACATCTATTAGAATTATAATTCTGATCTGGAGTCATAAAAAAATAAAAATAAAAAAAATAAAAAAAGCAGGAGTGTATAACCACACGCAAACAGAATATCAGCCACACAGACATCAATTACCAGATTGATGAGCAGACTGGGGGTTCTCATATTGATTACTCCAGTTCTTTTTCCTTAGATCTTCCTCCCTGTAACAACAAACCAAACTCAATTTTTGATTTACTTCTCAATTTTCGACATGACAAATGAATAAACCAACCTAGAAAACCAAAAGAACGTTAAAACCAACCTTTTTTTACGAAACCCAGAAATCCTTTGAGTTAAACCCGTTCGATGAGAAGAAGGATGAAGCGCAGCTGGAACGGCAACACACGAACGCAACATCTGAGAGGAAAACCGATTAGATAAAGACCAAAAGGGCGGCCAGATTTGCAGCGCGCCTCCCCAAACGAAAATCGACGGCCCCCCACGCATGCAGAACAGTGAACTCTTAACTTCCATGGCTGCCCCCAACCAGCCCAACCAACTGGTTCGAAACGGACTGGAAAGCTGAGAGCGAACGAAACGTTCGAATTGAAAGAGATGCAAATGGGAAGGGGCAAAAAGGGAACAAAAAGGAAAAAATTTAGTAAAGGGCAAAACCGTCACTTCACTATTCCTAAGCTACAGTCTAGTAACAGTACTTGAAACTCAGTTTTAGTATATATATAATTTGTTGTGCTAGAGTATAGAGGGAAAAGAGGAAGAATGGAAGTGAGAATGAGAGTGAAGATGAGATTGAGAGGGAAGATGAGAGGGGAGGAGGGAAGAAGGAGTAACAAAAGTGAAAACAAAAACTAAAAACTGAAATCTATTTGAAATTGTTTCACTTTCAAGTTGTTTTCACTTTTATTACTTCTCCATTCCATCCTCACCTCTCATCTTCTCTCTTAATCTCATCCTCACTCCCATTCTTACTCTTATTTTCCTCTATGCTCTAGCACAAAAAATGAAAACTAAAAAAATAATCAAACGGACCCATAGAGTTCAGTTTTTTCCATATCAATTTTCCAAAAAATAAGCGAGTAGAGATACTGTCAGACGAAATTTAAAGTACAAGAATAAATTAAGAATAATAATCCAACAGAAGTAACCATAATCCAACAGAAGTAACCATAAACACTCTTATACATTAATACTCAAATGTAGCATACATGATAAGAAAGAAACACTGGAGAAGACATGATGATTACAAAGATATAAATAGTGAAACAAATTAATTAGAAATATTTTAAGAGAATCAAGGGAGGGTGGTTTTGTGAGGTGGGATGAGTGAAGGGAGGGGTGTGGCCTTGGGGAGGGTTGGGATGGAGGGTAATGTGGGTTTAGGTAGCTCAGCTGGGAGATGTGGCAAAGGTGGAATTTCAGGGAACTTTGGCACTTCAGGCTTTGGTAAAGTAGGGACATTGGGCACTGCTGGCAGCTCCGGCTTCGGCAAAGTTGGGAAAGCGGGAAGTGGTGGCAATTCAGGCTTTGGAAGTTGAGGTAACTCATGCAAGGTTGGGGCATGTGGTATTTCAGCCAACTTATGGCCTTCCTTTGGCAAAGTTGGGACATGAGGTGCTGATAGTATTTCGGGTTTAGCCAATGGTGGCAGCTCAGGCTTTGGAAACTGCGGTAGCTCAGGCTTAGGAAGCGGTGGCAGCTCGGGCTTAGGCAACTGTGGAAGCTCAGGCTTAGGAAGTTGTGGAAGCTCAGGCTTAGGAAGTTGAGGCAGCTCAGGCTTTGGCAACTGTGGAAGCTCAGGCTTAGGCAATTGTGGCAGCTCAGGCTTTGGAAGCTCGGGCACTTGAGGCAAGGAAGTCTCGAGAAGAAAGCGAGCCTCTGCAACCATTGTTTTGGAGCTCATAAGTGAGAAGGCAAAGAGCAGAAGTAGTGGTAGGACAAAAGCCGGGAGGCGAAGATAAGCCATTTTTGGAGCTAGCTAATGACAAAGGATGATGAAACAGGTTATGAGTTGTGATTTTGCTTTTGCATCTAAACCAGTATTTATAGATAGAGAAATGTAAAGAGCTAGACTTGAGAAACATCAAGGTCAAAGGGAATTGGTGTTGTTAGCTCAACTTCTGCATATATATTGATCTTCTTTGTTTCTTTACTTAATTTCCACAAGTATATCTTGACAAGTTGACAGCCATATATATGATAATTGTTTCCCATATAAGCTTTTGTATATCTGTTGTATTATATATATTAATCTTGGCAATGTAGGACCTACAAAAGAATAATATTGAGAGCTTTTTCGGTGGCTAATTAGATCTAAGTAATTAAATTAAGGGCTTAATGTAGATAACTTACTTAGGTTGGTGGTTGGCAGCAACCCCAATATCAACTGCTGGCTCTCTTTTGCTTTTCAGTCATTCATGAAATTTTGGGTGATTTTGAAGATATAGTTTCTTGAATTTAGATCTCCCTCAAGTTTGAAATATATGTTGATTATTTTTTTGGGTTGTGTTTATTTGGGATAGTTGACAATAGTTCTCACCACGGCGTTAGTTAAAAAGTTGAATCTCACATGATACATTTTATACACGTGTTATAATATGAGTGGACGACATGATTTATTTTCTCCATTTTTAGAGAATAGTATCGATAAATATCCACTTATATTATAAAACATGACCTTACTGCCGTAGTATTTTATAATCACTCTAAAAAGTGATCAAAGACAAAATTGAAAATATGGTAGAAAAACAAAAGGAATATTGATTACTTGTCAAGTACGAAAAGGAAGTAGATATATATATATGAATGCAGTTCAGAAGTTGAACTAACAACACCAATACCCTTCGACCAAACCTTTTGAGATCTCAATGTTTTTCAAGTCTAGCTCTTTACGTTTCTCTTTCTATAAATACTGGTTTAGATGCTCAAGAAAAATCACAGCACATAACCTTATCAAGAACTAAAGCTTTCAGACTTTCATACCTCGTCCAAAATATGGCCTATCTTCGCCTCCCGGCTTCTGTCATTCCACTATTTCTGCTCTTTACCTTCTCACTTATGAGCTCCAAAACAATGGTTGCCGGGGCTCGCTTTCTTCTCGAGACTTCCTCGCCTCAAGTGCCCGACCTTCCAAAGCCTGAGCTGCCACCACTCCATAAACCTGAGCTTCCACAATTACCAAAGTCTGAGCTTCCACAGTTGCCAAAGCCTGAGCTGCCACAGTTGCCGAAGCCAGAGCTGCCAACATTGCCGAAGCCCGAGCTGCCAACATTGCCTAAACCCGAATTGCCACCAGTACCCCATGTTCCAACTTTGCCAAAGCCTGAAGGTCTCAAGTTGGCAGAAGAGCCCCATGTCCCTGAGCTTCCAAAGCCAGAATTGCCACCGCTTCCTAATTTCCCAACTTTGCCAAAGCCTGAGTTGCCAAAGTTGCCTGAAATTCCACCTCTTCCCCATCTCCCAGCTGACCTACCTAAGCCCACATTGCCCTCCATCCCAACCCTCCCCAAGGACACACCCCTCCCTTCTCTCATTCCACCCCACAAAACCACCCATCCTTGAATATTCTTAAATATTTGTTTTAGTTAATTTGTTTCACTATTTATATATATATGTCAGGGTTTATGGCATACCCATATCTTTGTAATCATTAAGTCATGTCCTGTGTTTCTTTCTGATCATGTATTGCTAGATATGAGTATTAATGTATAAGGGTTCTTATTCTTGCTACTGTTGGGTTATTATTCTTAATATTCATTCTTACACTTGTGTATGCGTATAAGAACGAATGAACTAAATTTATCTTACTCTTTCCATTTTTTTTTTTGTGTTTTTAAGCTTTCAAGTCAGCCCTAATAATAGCTCTCAAATCAATGAGGATTCAAAATTGATTATTTTAAGGCATGTTTGATAACCATTTCAATTTTAGCTTTTAGTTTTCATTTTTTGTGCTAGTGTATAGAGTAAAAAGAGGGAGAATGGAAGTGAGAATGAGAGTGGAGAGATAGGATTGAGAGAGAAGGTATAGAGTAAAAAGAGGGAGAATGGAAGTGAGAATGAGAGTGGAGAGATAGGATTGAGAGAGAAGATAAGAGAGGAGGATGCGAGGGAGGAGTAACAAAAGTGAAAACAAAAACTAAAAATTAAAATCTATTTGGAACAAAAGTCTGCACATTCAGAACAAAAATTAATGTTTTAAAATAAAAATTTGCTTAGAACGAAAAGTAACAGAAAATATATAATATAATGTTGGGCTTTTAAAATCATTTGGAGGCCCTGTGTGGCCCGCACATGCCATGGGCCAGCTATGGAGATAACCTTCATGCAATAGAATTAATGTATTTCAATCCACATAGAACTAGGAACCTCTAAGCCTTTGTATGCTATTTAAACATTAATAACAGGCTGCCATACGAAATAGAATTTGAGTTCTTGATAAATAATAAGTCCATACAATCCCTTATTAATTAGAAGATCACTTTAGTAGGTTTAAGACAATAAACCATCTTACATTCCTTTCACCCTTGTTTTGGAGTAATTTTTGGGTGTTCAGACACCAAGTGGTAGTGTACCATTCAATAAACCTAGGACATGTGGAATGTTTCCAATGCGTACCATGTGTGCATAAAAATAATCACGATAAATTAGAAAGTAATTCCAAATGTCCAGGTACATTGGATGGTGCAAGTGCGTGGTGTCACCGACATTTAAAAATTTCTCCTTGTTTTGCTTGCTTGATAGGCGGTTAAATTATTATCATCTCAAATAAATAAATATATAAAAAGAAATTTATCTTAAATCCCACTCATTGAAAATCCAAAAGAATCCCTCTAAATTATTTAAACAAAGGGTCTGCTTTTTGGCATTTTGTGGCGTGCCTATGATCACAGTGACCGAATCCATCCAAAGGCCATGTTGCTTCTCTATTGCTTGCACATATACTTGCTCCTCGAACTCATCCTAGTCGTGGCTACAACCTTGGCTCGAGCCCTCCTAGCCATCGAGCACGAGCCACAGTTCAACGAGCGATACCTCTCTACCTCACTTGAAGACTTATGGGGCAAACAATGGAACCTCATGGTCCACAACATCCTATCAGCCCACCCTGGACATCTCCCGATGCGTCGTTGATCGCAAGTGGGCCCAGCGGCCTGTGGTACTCGCAACGTTTTTGTTATCTGCTTTCATGCATGAGATTGTGTTTTATTTTATCACATGGGGAGGATGCGACCCATGTGGGGGGTCACGTGCTTTTTTCTATTGCTTGGGATTTTTTGACGGTTGAGATTGCTTTGAAGAAGGGGTGGTTGGTATATCCAATCTATACCTATAAAGACTCTTTTTTTTAAGTGAGTAACTTTCATAGAATTGACATATTTTTAAACACTTTCATGGATTTTATAAAAGTCATTAGTAAATTGACAAGACTTTTGTTATTAAGAATTAGCCTAAAAAATATAACGAAAATCATTCATTTAATAAGCTTTTTAAAAGTCATTAACTATTTAAATACCACCAAACTTTTAAAGTCACAACTGGATACCACCAAATTTTTATATACTTTTAAAAAGTCACAATTGAATATCATTATACTTTTATAAACTCGTTAAGTTTAAATTGGATACTTCCACACTTTTAAACTCTATAAAAGTCTTTAAAGATTTGAATTGGATATACCTCCCGTCAGTAGAGGACCCACAGAGGAGCAATGGGCTTTCATGTTTAAGGTCCTTGGTTGGGTTCGATTACGGTATTATTTTCTAGGTTTAATCAGTTTGTTTATTGTACATTGTGGGAACACATATTTTCGGCAGCCATTCAAAAGGTGACACGTGAAAAAAGGAATATTCCTTAGGTCAAATAATTGTGCTAATTAAATCCTAGTTTCGGTAGCCTTCCCTCTCTCTCACGGCGTCCAGGCCACCTCCTCTCCCCGGAGAGGAAAACTCCATCCTTTCACTATAATCTGCATCTCCTTGAGACAATTTTACTGATTTAGGCACCAGTGTTCTCCGATTGACCACCATTTATTTTGCAAGGTTCGAGGACGAGTTCATTCAAGAGTCCCAAGGATCTTCTTCGAATATTCCTAATAACATATACAATAATAATCAAACTCAAGAAAATGGGAAGAGACTAAGAGAGAGTTCAGAGAGAAATATGAAAAAGTGATTTGCGATTGAGAGAACGTTTATGTAATTGTCAACTGCCAAATAAACTGATAAGAACTGCTTTCGGTGGTTTCTGTGGGTGCTCCTTTCACACGAAAGGGGCGAGTTTTCTAGGCTGCATTTTACCTTTTATTTCTTCTCTCACAGGATAAGGCCGAGTTTTGTGGGTTAATTTTTTAGTTTTATTTTATTCCGTATTGACTAAAATACCCATATGAAGTTTGAATATTAAATTTTGTAAGGTGGTTGGTTTTTTTTTTGTTTCAAGGGTGTTTGTGTCCAGTTTTTTTTGGTAAAAGCTGTGACCCCAACTATTTCAGCCTCACTTTATAATAGTAGAGATAATATGTAAAGTTACATTTCATTTCCCTTCTGATGCTTCTAAGACACCTTCTATCTATGTTCTGGACTGCAATGACTCAATCCCACCTGCTCTAAGACTAATGTATACTTGGAACATTCTCATGTATATTGTTTTTAAAAAAACCACATACTTCTTTAAAAACCATAACCATATGCGGCGAACAATTATTACAGTGTCTGTAGAACAATTCAAATCCAAGAAAAAAACAATTCAAATATTTTAGGAAATTTAATAATATTTAGTGGACCAAATAAACTATATTCTGGAACTTCTTCTCTTAAACCTAGTGTTCAATGAGTCAAATTTGCATGCTCTAATGGATTTGACTGTGTCAATTTTCAATAATGGATTGGAATGTGCGGGGGCTTGGGAACCCAGCTCAAGATCCCGATTTGGTGCAAAGACTCTGCCTAACCTTTTGATGATCATTTTGCCTGAGGTGATTTCTAGTGTTCAAAACATCTTTATTCCTGTCCGGTCCATTATTGATAATCTCTTGCTTTTGAGCTCATGCATTCAGTCAACAAAAAAAGATGAATAAAGGAGCCAAAGGTTGTTGTGAAGGTGATGCAAGATTGGACCGAAATGTGCCTCCATATTAAAGTAATTTGACAAAAAATTGGGAATTGTCCTTAAATTGCTCAGAATTGAAACTACATGGACAAAATTGATTAAATTGAAACAACAGGAACAAAAATGGTAAAAGTGACAAACTACAAGGACCAAAAATGATTTTTTGCCATATTATTATTTACTTAGTGGATGGAAAGATAATGGGTATTTTAGGAATAATGGTTGGTGAAAAGATAAGAATGTGTTTTTTCAAATTTATATAGTGGGTGAGATAGAAAATTAAGACAGAGATGAAAATAGCAGCACTCTAATAATATTATTCAAAACACTTGAACTGCCATTCCTTCTCTGTTCCTTATATCCAACCTCTTTGAATCCACTTACCACCAGCATATTTTGTTTTCACTTTTTGTCTTTTCTACACAAAAAGGACACCGTAGGACAACTTGAGGAAAAGGGCACCCCACCACATCAAAGGGACAAAATAGTAGATTGTATCTTTTAATGGTTTGTTTGTTTTTGTTATTAATTCAAGTTCTCAAGTTTTTAAATAATATATATTGTTTTATTAATTTTAATTGGTTAACATATGTTTTAAATATTCTTTTAATGCGAAGTGACTGAAAATGCAAACTTTGCAGAATAGAGTGATTAAATTGGCTAAACTCAAGCCAACGGGTCCATAACTTAGTCATAAGAGTATTTTCCTGCATATTAATGGTATGGTTTCAGGTTGAAACCCCAATGACACCTCCCCCCTTCCCCTTCTAAACGTTGACAAAAAAAAAGGGTACTCGAAACACAATGACAAAAATATATTCCAAATTAAAATGCAATGACTAAAAAGATATTTAACAATTTTTCTTTAAGTGGAAGGGTTTTATTTAGGGAGCTTTAGTTTAAAATCAATAGGGAGTTTCATATTTTGATAGGTAGGAAACTAATTTCACCTAATTTGCTTGAGGTCAAAGACTAACAAATGTACCTAAAATTACTAAACTACAACTAATAAATCCTATAAATTACAAGGAATGCCACTAAAACTTATTTAAATAATTTTATTATTTCATTTGAGGTCAACCTCCAGCTGTCCACCAACTCCTACAGACCCACGTCTACATAGTAGTAGGACTGCACCTGGTGCTGAGGGGTAAAAACGAAGAAAGAAAGTTTGGTCAAATAGCTCAAGCAAACAACAGCAGGGTTGGAATTCTGTCCACTCTGGAGCACACAAACAACAGGAAAAGCCAAGCAAAGACGTCCCTCACTCAGCCACTCATCCCTCCATCAACCGAAAATGTTTGAGATCCCTATTTCCTAACTTTTGATGACAGCCTTGGGCCCCTTGGCCTTCAAGATTAGAATCAGAAGAAAATGAAGAAGAAAAAGTACTGCTTTTTTTAGTTATATATATATCAGAAAGCTTTGTGTGTGTATGAAGGTTTGTTTATAATTCCTTCAACATCAATTCGCGCACGATTTGTTTACAAATCCATCATACTCTAGAGTTTTATATAAATTGCAATAAACTACCACTCTAAAACAAAAAAAATGCAAATATCAATGAAGTAAAACGAAAACAAAAATCATTTACAACTATAATAAAAACACAACAAAAACAGAAACCACATAACAATTCTATTTCTTTTGGGTTTTGTGCCTTTCAACATAGACACTAAATAATCATCTAACATACACACAACATTGTCGTTTATAATCTTGCAAATCTATTTAGCCAATTATAATTAAACGGAAACTGCAATGCAGTTTGTGGTGATCGGTACATTTAACATGGTTAATGTGCCAATTAGGTGGAGAATGTTGTTGAGAAAAATAAAGAAACAGAAGAAGAGGTTGCTATTTGATTGTTCAACTGGCGCTCAACAAGTCCATGTTCCTTATGATCCTTACACGTATTCGAAGAATTTCGATTAGGGTTCGATGTGGGCAGACCCCGATTTCCTCTCTCGGTCTTTCTCAGCTAGGTTTGCTGTTCCATCTAGGGTTTTCCATCAGACTCAGAGTGTAGGCAGCTGATGGGAAAGAAATAAAAATGGTTGGTTGGTTGGTTTTTGATTTATGAGTTCAGCTAGTTTTTGCCCCTCTCTGTCTCCGTCTCTCAAAATTTTCCTTCCAAGCATGGAAATGTGGTTGGTTAGTGTTTAATTACTTGTATTAGCTTTAGAATTAAGTTATATGAGTAATGTAGTTTTCTTGTTTTTATCTCATTTTCTGCAATTAGTTAGTAGGTTTAGCTATATCTTGTTTTTTGTGTGTAAATTCCATTCAACTTGAAGCAAATCCATTATGATTTCATGAAAATGACCTTATGATTCCATTCAACTTAAAAAGCAGGATCCCAGACAAAAAAAAAAGCAGGATATGTTATTAGTTGGGAATTATTATCCTTTTCCAGTTGAATTTTTGAAAAATTAAAAAACAAAACTATGTTGAATTTTCTTTGTTTGTCTGAACTTGGAGAACTAGTGTAGAATTACAACACAGAGAGTGCGTTTATGTCTGCACATCAACAGCAAACCTACAGCTGCTTTTTTGGATTTGTGCTGCAGACAGAATTACTTTTCTTTAGAGTCAGAAACCAAACAAACAAAACCATTAAATGCCTTGCTGCTTCCAATTCCAATGTGTAGACCACTGTCATCTAATGCATATGTACAAGAACTAGATATAAGCAAGCATGCATCTGCTTTCATACTTTGGTTGGAAGACCAGTGGATCAGTATTTGAATTGGGATGTCCTTGCTCACTCAGACCCATGTTTCATTCAGAAAAATGATTTTCTTCTCTCAAAATTGTTCAAACCAAAAGTAAGTAGGGTTTCTAAGCATTGTTGGCCTCAAGACATTTATACACATGCGAGAATTAAGAACAAGGCATTGAGTTTTCGAAGATGTTGGACGAGTCCGGAAACGTCATCGTATTGGGGAACGTAGTGTTTCCCCAACTAGAGGAGGTTGGTTAGCTTTGATATAACTCAATAATAAATAGATAAGGGTAGGAACGTCAATTCAAATACAAATTAAACTAGCCCTAAAGCACCAAAAAAAACTTACATGAAACAGGATAGCACTATTTTGCTATCCCCGGCCAATAACACAATGACATGTGAAAAAGTTATCCTACATATCATTGCGTTATTGGTCGGGGATAGCAAAAAGTGCTATCCCCATTGCATGAGGAAGGCTCATTGACCTCAAGCTAACAAAAATTCAAAAATAGATGACTAAGTCCAAAACAGAATCAACCCATTGACTATGTTCTTATTATTTTCCATTATATTGAGTGTTATCAAATTTATCTTTTTATTTATTTATTTATTTGGTTGCCATATATATATTCAGTGTCATTTTGCAGTAAATATCTTTTAGTGGTGTTTCTCTTTGGTAACTGTCGGGTTTTTTGTTTTAAATATTGTTTTTTCAGGCGAGGTTTTTTATCTTAAAAAGTCT
This sequence comes from Prunus padus, assembly GCA_024362665.1. Taxonomy (NCBI): domain Eukaryota; kingdom Viridiplantae; phylum Streptophyta; class Magnoliopsida; order Rosales; family Rosaceae; genus Prunus; species Prunus padus. The sequence goes on along the minus strand of JANFAM010000006.1, from coordinate 9,816,866 downwards.
CGTTACAATTCAGGGAGATTTACCACCCGCATATGAACAACCCCATTTTTGGTGTGTGATAATGGTATTCAATCCACAATTCCTAACACAATTTCCTCCTTTTGTTTATTTAAGAGATGAGTGCAAAATACCTTTTTTAGATTGCTAATAATTATTTTTAACGCATCAAAAACTATATATTTTTTTAATGATAATTGTAAGCCTCTTTTTTTTTTTTTTTTGTTATTAGCATTTGGAAAAGGGTTCTTTTTAGCCGTTAATTTTTTTTTTCTTATGGTAGGTTGGTTTCGTCGTCTTAATTTTGGGTTTTTGAAAATATCATCAGGACTCAATTATTGACCTCGAGGAACACGGGGCATCTGTAGGTGAGTACTTGTACTGACTGGTGCAATAGTCAAAAAGTGAACGCCATTCTGTACATTTTGTAATTTTCTGATCAAGTAAAAGCATACCTTCATAAATAAAAATATTTTCTCTATTCGATATATTTTATTTAATAGCTTTTTAAAGTTTAACTTCTGTAAAACTTCTGGTGCTTCCACGTTCTAGTTTTTTTTTCCGGCTTTTTTTTTATAACAAATGATTCTTGAGGTTTACAAAATTATCATCTTTCGTTTCTAATTTTTTTGTGACACTAATGATCCTTAAGATTAGTTTTCACATATCAAAATAGTCAATGTCGTTAACTTCGGTTAAATTTTCTGTTAAATTGATGACGTGATAGATATATGAAGTATACACATGCAATGGATTCAATTTCGTCATCTCTCCATTATCAATCTCGTCACTTACTTTTCTTGATTCAATTATATAAATTATGGATTCAATATTTTATATGTTAGAATGTGATCATTCAATATCAAATTAATTACCAACTTATTTCTGTAAAATTTCTAGACCTTGTGGCGTAGGCAACATTAAAATAACAGCTCCTATGTACAAATCCTCCACGTGTAAAATCAGTAGGTTCTGTGCTATAAATACCCATTCCTTTTCTCTCAATACCTCCACAACTGCTCAACACCTTCTCTCTCACTCAAAGATATACAGAAATATCACTCTCAAAGCCTCAGTCCCATCTCTCTCTCTCTTCTCAATGGCACCTACGGGGACTTCAATGGAGGCATCTAATGGCCATGAAGTACCCAAAGTAGCAAGCATCAAAACACTAGCTGACTCAGCTGCCCTCACTTTTGTACCTTCTGAGTACACCTACACCAAAAATCCTAATGAACAAGGCGATGCAAACGACCCAGAGCATTCAATCCCCATCATTGATTTTGCCCTTCTCACGTCGGGATCTCCTGATCAACGAGCAAAAGTGATCCAGGAACTGCGCAGAGCTTGCGAGGAATGGGGCTTCTTCCAGGTAGGTATGTACCTTAATTTGTTTGTACATGCGTAGATTTATAATAATGTTCTATTGTCAGACTTATGTGTTAGACAAATATTTATGTTTACCTTATAATATCAACAAAGTATTTGTCAAACTGTAAAAATTGGAAAAAGCGAACATTTTCATACATACGTACGTACTACATACATCATATATGCGTATCTACAACTCTCATAATGAAAGCTAATTAAGCATAAATTATATATATGAGAATTATTAGGTGACCAACCACGGTGTACCAGAGAGCTTGATGAAATCAATGATTGACGCGTCTCCTAGATTTTTTGATCTGCCGGAGGAGGAGAAGAAGGAGTTCCAAACTAGGAACCTGTTGGACCCAATCAAGTGCGGCACCAGCTTCAACGTCGACATTGAAAAAGTTCATCTCTGGAGGGATTACCTCAAGGTCATAGCCCACCCTGAGTTCAACTCACTCTACAAACCTGCTGGATACAGCGAGGTTTCACTGGAGTTCAGCAAACGAACCCGAGAAGTAGCCACAGAAATATTGAAAGGAATATCAGAGAGCTTAGGGTTGGAGGCTGACCACATAGTAAAGGCCATGAACTGGGACCGTGGCTTACAAATTCTGGCCGCGAATTACTACCCGGTGTGCCCACAGCCCGATAAAGCAATCGGTCTACCTCCTCATACCGATCATGGACTGGTGACCCTCCTCATTCAGAATGAGATGGGTGGCCTTGAAGTCAAGCACAAAGACCAATGGGTGTTGGTGAATGCTGCTCCCGGAGCTTTTGTTGTTAACATTGGTGACCAAATGCAGGTACCAAAATAACACCCAACTTTTTTTAATCCAAAACCCATCTTATCTAAGAATTACAATCTAATAATTCTCTACTTATTTTCATAAATTATTTATGTATATGGTTAATTTTTTGTGGCAGATTTTGACAAACGACAAGTACAAGAGCATATGGCATAGGGCTGTTGTGAACAACAAAGCTACAAGGATATCAATAGCTGTGCCCCATGGACCCTCACTGGACACACCAGCTTTACCAATCCCAGAGTTGTTAGAGAGAGAAGGCCAAGCCCCAAAATACATTGGGATGACATATGAGAAATTCATAGAGCTTCAAGCAAGCCCTGCTGCCCTCATGAAACCTTTCTTACATCACGTGCGGGTCAAGCATAACTGAAGCTACTGCCTACACATATATGCATATTCATTAGAGTCTGTGAAGTTATTTAATATTTATTAGAGTAATTCTATTTAGTTGGAATAACCCTATGTTTTAGGGAAGTAGCTGAGGTTTGAACGTTTCTTTAGGAAGATCTCTTGTTTTTAGGAGTTGTTGGTCATGTGATCATGCAACTGGTCATGGAGTCGTGCAAGTTTCTTTTCTGTTTTTGTAAGGCTATTTAACTGCCATTTTTCACTTAATGAAGTATTCAATTCTCCCACTATGTTTCCTCTCAGTAAATCTAGAAACTAACAATTGGTATCAGAGCTCCAAATTGGGGCCTGAAGAGCAAAGAAAAGCAGCAATTCTTGCCGTAGCAAGTATCAATGTTGACTGAAGGAAGCATCTTTGTTCAACCATCAATCCGATGCTTCGATGGTCACTATGACCATTGGAGCATGTTGATGGTGAATTTTTTGAGATCTAAAAAATACTGGAGTCTCGTGGAGAATGGAATCACATCATATGCAGAAGGAACAGTGTTGACAGAAGCTCAACTCAAAACCTTAGAAGATCAGAAGCTCAAAGACTTGAAGGCCAAGAATTACTTGTTTCAAGCCATTGATCGAGCTATTTTGGAGACAATTTTGAAGAAGGATACGGCAAAGGATATATGGGATTCCTTGAAGAAAAAGTATCAAGGCACGGCTAGAGTCAAACATGCACAACTGCAAGCTCTTCGCAAAGAGTTCGAGATGTTGCAAATGAATAATGGAGAAGCAGTCACTGACTATTTTGCTCGAACATTGACTGTTGTAAACAAAATGAGGATACATGGAGATAGAATGGAAGATGTCACTGTGATTGAGAAGATTCTTAGGTCTATGACATCTAAGTATGACTATGTTGTATGTTCGATTGAAGAGTCAAAAGATATTGATGCACTTTCAATTGATGAATTGCAAAGTAGTCTAATGGTGCATGAGCAAAGGATGACTTATCATGATATTGAAGAGCAAGCTCTCAAGGTTAGTCATGAGAATTACATATCAGGAAGAGGAAGAGGTCGAGGCGGATTCAGAGGTCGCGGAAGAGGGAGAGGCTGTGAAAGTCCATTTGATAGGTCAACTGTGGAGTGCTACCACTGCCATGAACTTGGACACTTCCAATATGAGTGTCCTCAAAAGGAGAAGGACAACAAGGCTAATGTGGTTGAGACAAAGGAGGAGATGTTACTGATGGAATATATTGAAGAAAAAGATGACCAAAACTGCAACACTTGGTACTTGGACTCGGGCTGCATCAATCATATGAGTGGAAACAAGGAGCTGTTTTCGAAGATGGATGAATCATTCAAGGATAATGTGTAGCTTGGAAACAAGTCCAGTCTGCGTGGCATGGGAAAAGGCAACATAAGAATTGAAGTCAATGGAGTGATGCATAGCATAACTGAGGTATTTTATGTTCTTAAGTTGAAAAACAATCTGATTCGTCTTGGTCAACTGCAGGAGAACTCTTGTCACTCGATGCCCACCACTAGTTGTGATCATAAAGTTGTTTGGTTTTTTTAATCAAGGAATCTAGCCATCTAGTAATGTTACAAAATGTATATATATATATATATATATATATATATATATATATATATATTAATTTGAATGTTACAAAACATAGTCTTCTTGCCAAAACGATAGAAGCTAATTAAATACGAAAATCTAATTGCATTTGTGATTGTAATTACTAGTTATCGAGTTGGCAACCAATGACTCTCTGTTTGTCAATTACTGGATATCGAATTTGAATTTTTGAAAAAAAAAAAACAAGCCTATTCATTTAATATTGTATATATATCCGAGCACGCAATATTGTTACACAATTGTGTCTAAGATTATATGAGATGTGAGTTTGATTCTCACTTACGTTGTATTTCAATGGTTTCTCTTTTACTTTTTATTTTTCCGAAATAACAAAAAAACATTATAAAATTACATTAAGGAGAATAGAACCAGTGACCATAGTATTAAATGCCGATAATATCGGCGATATTTCACGATATTATCGGATTTTCAAGATCGCGATATTTTGGTACTATAACAAGTAATTTTCGTCATAATATCGATATTATCGCGATAATATCGAGGTCGATAAATTCAACATTTATCATGCATTATTTGGGCAATATATCGCGATATTATCGATAATATCGCGATATCAAACTCAAAAATACATGAAAATGTTGAAAACTCACCTTTTGCGCATAGAGGGATTTGAACCTCTTCAGCTACGCACCAAATCCAGCGCCTTAACCAACTTGCTGAAGATTGGTTTGTGATTAAAATTGCTTCGTGTAGTATTTATATTATCTTCAAAAATGTCTGCAATCTAGAATAAATTTGTATATTAAAAAACACCAAGGGGATTCGAACCCTTCACATTTTACTCCTTCAACACCTTAACCACCATATCACTTATGTCTGTGAAAATATGCTAAACTATATATATATACATGGTTTTGTTTTGAATTCTTTTTGCAAGAAACAAATTTTCACATGATCTTCATCAAAAAAAACAAAAAATCACATGACCATTCTTTTTCAAGTTTCTACTTTTGAACTACTCCCCCAACGTTTCAACTTATAGCACTTGCCCATCATTCAACAACTCACCTAACTAATTAGTTGTTGTAATTCATTATATATAGATGATTATGGTGTGTTTAATCTTCTTTCATTAATTACTACATATTTCCTACACTCACAATGTTTGCCAGCTCGCTATATAATCAACTTAAATAAGTTAAATCCATCATGTAATGTATTTCCTTCCAATTTTTTTTGATAAACTAATAGATAATAGACTAAATAAACATCCTGCAAAGTTTCAATAAAAATTTCCAAGTTTTTCTTGCAATTTCCGTGGTTTTTATTCAATTTTTATCGATATCGATAATATCCCGATATTTCCATCGAAATTTCCGTGTTTTTGGACTATCGATATTTCCGATATCATCGATATTTTATACCTTGCCAGTGACCGTGTACACATATTACACATCACACCACCAAAGTAGGCATGTTTTCTTGAAATATATATTTTTCTCATTACTTTTATAGTTGTAAGTTTGTACAACAACAGTAAAAAAAAAAAAAAGACGAAAACACAAGGGGTGTCCACCGGTTCGAAATCAATATAATTTAGCTAATTCTCATCCGATCCAATATAGATTGTGATTTTCCCAATCCAATTCCGATTGGATAAGGGGTTAAATCCAATCCAATTATATTGGATTGGATGATCGGCTTCGATAAGAAAAAAAAGGCAATAATGAAATATGAAACATTTTTCATTAGATTTAATGTAATCAAACATATTAATAGAAGCAAATGTAAACTATAAATGAAATGCAAGAGAAAATTATTTTGATAATATATTAAACATAACTATATGATGTGACTTCAGATTTTAATATATTTTTCAATTACAAATGCCTACACTAGCAAAATAATCATGAAACTAATATTGGATTGAATTGAATTTGATTAGAGCACTTATACAATAAGCGAATGAATTAATGCTGCCTAAGATATCCTATAGTGTACATCTTGTATACTTACCCTAATGTAACGTAAATGTATGTAATGGACTTGAAATTGAATTTGATCAGCACTTTCCCTATACAATAAGCGAATGAATTAACATTGACTAAGATATCTCATAGTGTACAACTCGTATACAAATCCTAATATAACGTACGTGTATGTAATCGACTTACCAAGGAAAATAATTAACATGTATGTAAGTATCAATTTTTGTTTAATCCTCCAATGTACAATGTGCATAGGCAAATGTCACTATTGGTTTGGTTTTCAATTCATCCAATGGCTGAGTAAGTAACAAACGAATTGGATCACCCATATATATTCCAAGTAATAAGGATTATTTTTTTCTTTTATTTTTGTTTTGTCACAAAAATGTCGTGGTGCGTTTAACAATCATACTTACAAGAAGCCTCTAAATATTTAAATGAAAAAAAAATTCAAATCTGAAAAGCCTAAAAAAAATTATTAATATTCATTCCTTATCCCCTCACTACTACAAAAATCGAAATAGACGTCGGTAAAATGACGACGGACAAAATAAATACCGTCGTTAAATTTTAAACGACGACGGTAATATAAAAACCGACGTGGATCAGAAACTAAAACACCTAAAAATTGGAAATTCATTTGGGCATTTTTAAAACACGACGCATAAAACTTTAAAAGCGTCGTCTTATTAAACATGCCATTCCGATCAGAAAAAAGACAACAAATAAACAACGACGGTATGTGTAAATATACCGGCGTAGTAATTATAGACGACGTTTTACATATAATACCGCCGTTTTGAACATCCAATGAACACGACGGTAATTGTATTATTAGAGACGTATCAAGTACTATTTAATACGACCGTAATTTTATAATTACCGACATGTAAAGGTAATTAACCACGTCTGTTTTTTATTATTTTACGCCGTATTATACATTGGATTACGACAGTACTTATAAATAAAAGGTGGTGGTAAACAATTACCACATCGTCATAATATAATATAACGTCGTGGTTTTTCAGATAATACGACAGTTCTATAAATTATATCGCCGTTGTAAATCATTTTAACGTCGTTTATATTAATGATACCGTCGTTGTTATTTAAAACAAGCGCGACAACAAAAGTCGAAATAAACGTCAGTACAACGACGACGGAAATCATAAATACCGTCGTTGTAGGTTTCAAATTGAAACTTTCGAACTGAAACGTCTCGCTTTATCTGCGAATTGGAGACTGAAACGGCGGCTTTTAGGTTTCCAAGTCGAAATAAAGGCCCTTTTCGGTTTCCAAGTCTTAATTAAGTCACTTTTAGTTTTCCAATTCTAAATATTTCCTTTAAATTGTAGTTTTTATTCCAAACGTTCAGTCTGAATTCTCACATCTACGAATGGTTTCAGTCATGCAAAATGTCTCTCTTTGGAACTCGGTTGTGTTTTTGCACCAAACCAATCTAAGAACTTCGGTTTGGTGCAAAACAACAACTGAGTTCCCTTAAAGATTAAAAATTTTGTTTCTTGTTTAACACAAATTTCTATTTCTCTGTTGTTTTTGTATTTAAGATGTCGGTTTTGTAACTAACTGACGTAGTATAGGTTTATAACGCCCTATTATTTAAAAACCGTCGTGTATATTTTAATTTATACACGGTTTAATTTTACTTTCCGTCGTTTATATCCAAGTTAGAGGAAATCCAAATAAGTTTATAAATGTATCTCTAACTAAAACTTGCTTCTTTTTTTAATCTTGGTTTTGCAGTGCAAGAAGGCAACGCTAGCTCATACACACACAAGAACAAATTGAAGAAATTCGGATTGAATTATAGTTTAATATTATTATTGAATCTTCAAGTTTTATGAAACAAATTATTTTGTATGTATAGGAATGAAGATTGGTAAATATTTTGTATGGATATATAGGAATGAAGATTGGTAAATATTTTGTATGTAATTATTATTGATCTTCAAGTTTTATGAAACAAATTATTCTTGAGTATATTTATTGTTCACAAAGCATTATATATGGTTGTTTTTTAGCAAGAAAAAAATCGTTGCAGAGAACCATTGGAAGCAAGAAAAAAAATATAAAAATGTAAAATTACTAAATCTTTGGATATAATAAACGACAGTTCTTTCAAATAAACCGTCGTCTTTACATTAATAGACGACAATTCTATCACAAAACCGACTTCTTTACATATAATAGACGACATTTCTTTCATAAAAATTGTCGTCTTTATATATAATAGACGACATGTTTTCATAAAAATTGACGTTTTTAAATATAATAGACGATCATTATTAACATACGTATCAAGTGCTATTTAATACGACCGTAATTTTATAATTACCGACATGTAAAGGTAATTAACCACGTCTGTTTTTTATTATTTTACGCCGTATTAGATGTTAGACTACGACAGTTCTTATAAATAAAAGGTGGTGGTAAATCATTACTACGGCGTTATAATATAATATAACGACGTGGTTGTTCAGATAATACGACAGTTCTATTAATTATATCGCCGTTGTAAATCATTTTCACGTCGTTTATATTAATTATACCGTCGTTGTTGTTTAAAATAAGCGCGACAACAAAAGTCCGAATAAACGTCAGATAACGACGACGGTAAACATAAATACCGTCGTTGTAGGTTTCAATTTCAAACTTTCGAACTGCATCGATGACGCTTTATCTGCGAAATTGGGCTGAAACGGCGGCTTTTATGTTTCCAAGTCGAAATAAAGGCCCTTTTCGGTTTCCAAGTCTTAATAAAGTCACTTTTAGTTTTCCAATTCTAAATAATTCGTTTAAATTGCTGTTTTTATTCCAAACGTTACGTATATCTCAATTCTCACCTCTCATGCAAGAATGTCTTTCTTGCGAACTCGCTTTTGTTGTACACCCAACCCATCTAAGAACTTCGGTTGGGTGTAAAACAAGAACTGAGTTCTCAAGTAGGATTGTATATTTAGTTTCTTGTTTAGCACAAATTTCTATTTCTCCGAAGTTTTTTTATTTAAGGCGTCGGTTTTGTAAATAAGCGACGTAGTATATGTTTATAACGTCTGTATTATTTAAAAACCGTCGTGTATATTTTAATTTATACATCGCTTTGATTTTACTTTCCGTCGTCTTTAAAAACGCGGTCTTTTGAAAAATTTGACCGCGAATTGTAATTTTTCGAATTTTCCCTAAACCCTATATATATAACATTTCGCTATCTTTCTTCAACTCATATTCTGACCTTAAAGTTTTCTTTCTCCATCAGGTTGCTCCAAGTCAGAGGTACATTTCATTCCGGCTGCTCATATTCTAATCTTTCATTCCGGTTTTCAGTTTCTCAAATTATTTGAAGTTTATTTGCTCCAAGTCAGAGGAAATCCAAATAAGTTATGCTCCCCACTTCTGGCTTTTGTTTCTTGTTTCTTTTTTTAATCCTGTTAAATGTATCTCTAACTAAACTTGCTTCCTTTTTTAATCCTGTTTTGCAATGCAAGAAGGCAACGGTAACTCATACACACAAGAACAAATTGATGAAATTCGGATCGTTGTAGAGATATATAGTTTAATATTATGGATATGATATTTTGTATAGATATATAGGAATGAAGATTGATATTTTGTAATTATTATTGAATATTCAAGTTTTATGAAACAAATTATTCTTCTAGATTCATAGGAAGATGGATTATTTGGAGCTGAATTTATTGTTCACAAAGCATTATGGTTGTTTTTTTAGCTAAAATCGTTGTAGAGAACAATTGGAAGCTAGGAAAAAAAAGGTAAAATGTAAAAATAAAACATCTTTGGATATAATAAACCTTAGTTCTTTCAAAAAATCATCGTCTTTACATTAATAGACGACTATTCTATCACAAAACCGTCTTCTTTACATATAATAGATGACATTTTTTCATAACAACCGTCGTATTTACATATAATAGACGATTGTTATTTCATAATAGACGACATATTTCACAATAATAGACGACTGTTATTTCATAACAACCGTCGTATTTACATATAATAGGCATTTGTTATTTCATAATAGACGGCAGTTCTTACAAACCGTCGTCTTTACTTATAATAGACGTCATTTTTTTATAAAAACACGTCGTCTTTAAATTAATAGACGTCGGTTTTTAGTAAAAGCGTCGTTTTTATATATAATATAGACGACGGTATTTTACCGTCGTGGTTTTATGCGTAAAAGATGTCGGTCGATTCCTCGACGGTTGAGAAAGTAAATTCTGACGGTAAATTACCGTCGTCTATTGCGATTTTTGTAGTAGTGCCTTTTTTATTTTTATTTTGAATGACTTTTTCTTTTTGTAAAGTCTTCAATTTTTATTTTTAAATGAAGTATGTCAAAAGGATTTTAAAAAAGAAAAAGGGGCAAACCCAAAATTCTAGCGCGTTGTTTTGATTTTAGCTAACTCTAACTTAACTCAACTTCTTCACGATACTTGTAAAAAACCCAACAGCCTCACATTCTACCAGCCAAAAAAGGTCGTTCTTCTTCTTCTTAATTTTAAAAACCAGAGAAAAGCGCAACCCATCAGATCCGCAATACATGTTGATGTCACTAAACATCTATCCCATCGGATCCCGCAATACATGTTGATGTCACTAAACATCTATCCCATCGGATCCCGCAATACATGATTTTTTTTTTCTTTTCGTCACTTAGAATCACAAGTTTATCTATATAAAGTTTTTTTTCCATTGCCAAACCGGTCGTGCCTGATTGGATACAAAAATCCAATTGCATGTTGCGACTATAATTACTTGTTATCGCGTTGGCAATCAAAAACTACAAGTTTGCATCAACACTAATCGATATTATTGTAATTCCCTATGTATACTTGTAAGGATATGAATTGGAAATGGTGAACTTTAAAGATATAAATGGGGTCCTATTTCAAGTAAACACATATGTTTACTACAAAATATTACAATGTTGAGGAACTAAGGCACCATGGCATTGTAAACTATATCCTAAATCTTATAAATTACAATATTTATGTCCGCATTTACATATTTATGCATATGGTTTACCATATCATAGTCAACCATAATCCATACTATTGTAATTCCCTATTTCTGCTTGTAAGGATCCCATCATGAGTAATTGAAATAGGTGAACGTTAAAGATGTAAATGTGGTCTTATTTCAAGTAAACATCTGTGTTTAGGACAATAAGGACAAATATTACAATGTTGGGGAACTAAGGTACCATAAAGTTGTAAATTAGATCCTAAATTTTATAAATTACAAGTTTTATGTCCGCATTTACATGTTTATGCATATGGTTTATCATATCATGGTCAACCCTAATCCATACTATTGTAATTCCCTATTTATACTTGTAAGGATCAGTAATTGGAATTGGGGAACGTTAACAATGTAAATGGGGTCCTATTTCAAGTAAACAAATGTGTTTACTACAATAAGGACTAATACTACAATGTTGGGAACTAATGTACCATAACATTATAAACTAGATCCTAAATCTTATACATTACAAGATTTATGTCCGCATTTACATACTATGCATATGGTTTACCATATCATGGTCAACCCTAATCCATACTATTGTAATTCCCAATTTATACTTGCAAGGATCCCATTACAAGATTTATGTGCCAATTTACATGTTTATGTATATATATGGTTTACTATGTCATGGTAAACTCTAATTCATAATATGGCAATCCGCTAGTTATGCTTCTAATGATCGTAATTACGATGAATTCGAAAGGTAGACATTATAAATATAAATGGAATCCTATTTCAAGCAAACACATGAGTTTACTAGAACAACGACTAATATTGCAATGTTTGGGAGTAATCCACCCTTCGACCGGTACAAGGATCTACAATATACCAAGTTTTCAAAAAATGTTGAACATGTTCTAGGCAATGTCTGACTGGCAAATCGATAGGTAGTAATTGCATTCAAGTAACCATTTTCCATTTGCAATTATTGTATATCGATTTAGTAATTCTGAGAGAGTTTCAATGTGAAAAACTATTTAACATTTGGGTTGAATCCGTAAACCAAGAGAGAACAAACTACAGGTGTAAAAGGGTAGATTGCTACGAATATAATGTGTACCGTAGACGTTGCCTAAAATTTGAATTCTAATCATACTTCCCAGTTTAGAGAGTCATAAATGCTATAATTACTTTTTAATTCAATATAAATGGTCAATCTCCATAAAAATAATAATAATAAATAATAATTAACTCTAATTAAAAAGTTCAAATATTCATAAAACAAAGCAACATTAAATTATAGGGAGCTACTTGGAGTCATTTCTCTCTCCTCATATTTAGGAGCTCCTAAAGGTTTTTCAATTTTAGTATAGAGAGCATAGTTGGAGTTATATTTTTACAATTTCTCCCTAAAATTTTTCTAAAGAAATAATTTAAGAAACCCATTGCGAACGCAATTAAGCAGCCAAAAAGTAGTTTGATGGCGGTTAGCTTTGACGTCATTGATATGCTCAGTACATGGGCACCTCGGTTTGGACAAAATGTTTGGCCGAGTTGGCTTTTCAGTATCCACTTTGCCCAAATTCTATTTTTTAGCAAAATTGGCCATGATGGCCAACTTTTGGGTTTTAAAACTTGTAAAGGCCCAAGAATCTTTTCCATTTCATTAACTTAATTGGGCCTCAAAAGTGGTCTAAACTAGGTCAATATCAAATACCCACCACCATTATTGTAGTTGGATGTCGAAAAAGTAGTTTGAAGACTATTATTAGTTGAAGAAGGGCATATTGAAAAATATGAGTCATACATTGAAAACTTGACTAAATAAAATACAAAATATAACAAATGCTGAGAAAGCAGAGGAGCTGAGCAACAAGAGTGTTTTGATCCTAAGTTAGCTCATGAGGAGCGTGAGCACCACGTATTGAGTAAAGGTAAACATTCACGCCCAACATGTGAACACCACATGTTGGGTAAGGGTAAGGGCACAGGACCAGTAATTCAGACACAGTCAATCAACCCCTTCTGATACCATGATATTCACATGTTGGCCTTGAATGTTTATCTTTACCCAATACTTGGTGCTCACGTGTTGAGCTTAAATGTTTGACTCTGATGTGGACTTAACTCCACGTGTGGCCCACTATGTGGTGGTCTCACATGAGAGGGCATGTTGAAGAATATAAATCTCACATCGGAAACTTAACTAAATGAAATACAATATATAATAAATGGCACCGCTCCTAAAAAAACCGAGGCCTTTTGTGATAAAACCGCACATTTACTGGGCTCTGTAGGTAAGTTGGGGACAATATCGGTGTTGCTAGTAGTAGGCCACTAGCTCATCCCTCTGAAATTTAACATGGTATCCGGGCAAAGCTTCACGTGTTGGTCCAATAGCCACACGTGCTCCCATGTCATCCAATATGTATTGTTCATGTGTTAGGCTTGAAAGTTTGCCACACATGCGGGGGCGTGGTGAGACTGTTTGTCCCACATTGAAAAATTAAGAGACTTAGCCTGGGTTTATAAGGAGTTGACCTACTCCCCCAATTGCTAATTGGTTTTAAGGCGGAACTTCAACTTCCTTCATGGTATCAGAGAATACTTCATGTGTTGGGCCCAACGGCTACACGTGTTGGGCCTAACTGCTACACGTGCTCCTACGTCACCCAATATGTGTTGTCCACATGTTATGCTTAAAAGTTTGCCACATGTGCGGAGGCGTGTTGAGAATGTTTATCCCACATTGAAAAGTTAAGGGACGACCTAGCCTGAGTTTATAAGAAGTTGGGCTACTCCCTAAATTGTTGCGCATGTACCCTTACCCCTTACCCTTGAATGTTTAATCCTTACTCAATACGTGGTGCTCATGTGTTGGGCTTGAATATTTAACTCAAATGTGGACTTAACTCCACGTGTCACTACTACAAAAATCGAAATAGACGTCGGTAAAACGACGACGGACAAAATAAATACCGTCGTTAAATTTTAAACGACGACGGTAATATAAAAACTGACGTGGATCAGAAACTAAAACACCTAAAAATTGGAAATTCATTTGGGCATTTTTAAAACACGACGCATAAAACTTTAAAAGCGTCGTCTTATTAAACATGCCATTCCGATCAGAAAAAAGACAACAAATAAACAACGACGGTATGTGTAAATATACCGACGTAGTAATTATAGACGACGTTTTACATATAATACCGCCGTTTTAAACATCCAATGAACACAACGGTAATTGTATTATTAACAGACGTATCAAGTACTATTTAATACGACCGTAATTTAATAATTACCGACATGTAAAGTTAATTAACCACGTCTCTCTTTTATTATTTTACGCCGTATTATACATTAGACTACGACAATACTTATAAATAAAAGGTGGTGGTAAATAGTTACCACGTCGTCATAATATAATATAACGCCGTGATTTTTTAGATAATACGACAGTTCTATTAATTATATCACCGTTGTAAATCATTTTCACGTCGTTTATATTGATTATATCGTCGTTGTTGTTTAAAACAAGCGCGACAACAAAAGTCGAAATAAACGTCGGTACAACGACGACGGAAAACATAAATACCGTCGTTGTAGGTTTCAACATCGAAACTTTCAAACTGAAACGTCACGTTTTATCTGCGAAATTGGGGATAGAAACGGCGGCTTTTAGGTTTCCAAGTCGAAATAAAGGCCCCTTTCGGTTTCCAAGTCGTAATAAAGTCACTTTATTTTTCCAATTCTAAATAATTCCTTTAAATTGGATTTTTTAGTCCAAACGTTCTGTATATCTCAAAACACCTAAAAATTGGAAATTCATTTTGGATATTTTTAAAACACGACGCATAAAACTTTAAAAGCGTCGTCTTATGAAGCATTCCATTCCGATCAGAAAAAAGATAACAAATAAACAACGACGGTAGGTGTAAATATACCGACGTAGTAATTATAGACGACCGTAATTTGATAATTACCGACATGTAAAGTTAATTAACCACGTCTGTTCTTTATTATTTTACGTCGTATTATACATTATACTACGACAGTTCTTATAAATAAAAGGTGGTGGTAAATCGTTACCATGTCGTCATAATATAATATAACGTCGTGGTGTTTTAGATAATACGACGTTTCTATAAATTATATCGCCGTTGTAAATCATTTTAACGTCGTTTATATTAATTATACCGTCGTTATTGTTTTAAACAAGCGCGACAACAAAAGTCGAAATAAACGTCAGTACAACGACGACGGAAATCATAAATACCGTCGTTGTAGGTTTCAAATTCGAAACTTTCGAACTGAAACGGCACGCTTTATCTGCGAAATTGGACACTGAAACGGCGGCTTTTAGGTTTCCAAGTCGAAATAAAGGCCCTTTTCGGTTTCCAAGTCTTAATAAAGTCACTTTTAGTTTTCCAATTCGAAATAATTCGTTTAAATTGGAGTTTTTAGTCCAAACGTTCAGTATATCTCAATTCTCTCACTTCTGAATGGTTTCTGCCATGCAAGAATGTCTTTCTTGCTAACTCAGTTGTGTTTTTACACCCAACCCATCTAAGAACTTCGGTTGGGTGTACAACAACAACTGAGTTCTCAAGAAAGATTGTATATTTAGTTTCTTGTTTAACAAAAGTTCTATTTCTCCGAAGTTATTTTTATTTAAGACGTCGGTCTTTGTTTTGTAACAAACTGACGTAGTATATATTTATAACGTCCCTATTATTTAAAAACCGTCGTGTATATTATAATTTATACGACGGTTTAATTTTACTTTCCGTCGTCTTTAAAAACGCGGTCTTTTGAAAAATTTGACCGCGAATTGTAATTTTTCGAATTTGCCATAAACCCTATATATATAACATTTCGCTATCTTTCTTCAACTCATATTCTAACCTTAAAGTTTTCTGTCTCCATCGATTGCTCCAAGTCGAGGTACATTTCATTCTGCTCATATTCTAATCTTTCATTCCGGTTTCGGTTTCTCAAGTCGAGGAAATCCAAATAAGTTATGCTCCCATCTTCTCGGCTTTTGTTTATTGTTTCTTTTTATTAAATCCTGTTATAGTTGCAAAAGGTTTATAAATGTATCTCTAACTAAAACTTGCTTCTTTTTTTTTTAATCTTGGTTTTGCGATTGCAAGAAGGCAACGCTAACTCATACACACAAGAACAAATTCGGATCGAATTATAGTTTAATATTATGGATATGATATTTTGTATGGATATATAGGAATGAAGATTGGTAAATATTTTGTATGTAATTATTATTGAATCTTCAAGTTTTATGAAACAAATTATTCTTGAGTATATTTATTGTTCACAAAGCATTATGGTTGTTTTTTTACCAAGAAAAAAATCGTTGTAGAGAACCATTGGAAGCAAGAAAAAAAGATAAAATGTAAAATTACTACATCTTTGGATATAATAAACGGCAGTTCTTTCAAAAAAACCGTCGTCTTTACATTAATAGACAACAATTCTATCACAAAACCGTCTTCTTTACATATAATAGACGACATTTCTTTCATAAAAATTGTCGTCTTTATATATAATAGACGACAGTTTTTCATAAAAACCGTCGTCTTTACATATAATGACGATTTGTTATTTCATAATAGGCAGCAGTTCTTACAAACCGTCGTCTTTACATATAATAGACGTCATTTATTTCATAAAAACCGTCGTCTTTAAATTAATAGGCAGCGGTTTTGAGTAAAAGCGTCGTCTGTATAAATAATAGACGACGAGATTTTACCGTCGTGGTTTTATGCGTAAAAGATGTCGGTCGATTCCTCGGCGGTTGAAAAACTAAATTTACGACGGTAAATTACCGTCGTCTATTGCGATTTTTGTAGTAGTGTGTGGCCCACTATGTGGTGGTCCCACGTGAGAGGGCGTGTTGAAAAATATATAACTCCCACATCGGAAACTTGACACAATGAAATACAATATATAATAAATGATACAACTCCTAATAAAACCGAGGCATTTTGTGATAAAACTCCACACCTACTGGACTTTGTAGTTGGCTAAGTTGGAGACAATATCGATGTTGCTAGCAGTGGGCTGATAGCCCGTCTCTCTCAAATTTAACAGGTCAACAATGGAGAATTGGAGATCGACAACAAATTTTGATAATCTAACTCCATAACATGGAAGACATTTTTTTATTTTTCTATTTCTTATCCATGCAAAAAGTAAAACGCAGAAAAATAAACAAAGAAAGTAATAAATGATCTGTAGGCTAAAGAAAGCCATCACTTTCCTGGAAAAAGAAGTACACCGTTTTCATATTAATTAAGAAATTACGATATTTTAATGGTTTTTTCATCCTACTCAATTACTTGTGTAAGTAGGTTTTATTAGTTCGAATGTTAATCAAAGAAATTTGCGCTTCACAAGAACAAAGAATCCAACAGCCATGCGGTCGTCATGAACAAGGGGAGCACTTCCTGCAATATTTTTATTCTTCGAGTATCGATCAAAAAGCGGTTCTATAATTTCATCCCCCAGGTGTTTTCTGAGAATGCTCTCCGTCCCAGCTCTACATCCTTGTGCACTAGGCAAGCTAAAAGGCATCTG
Organism: Prunus padus; assembly: GCA_024362665.1. Classification (NCBI taxonomy): domain Eukaryota; kingdom Viridiplantae; phylum Streptophyta; class Magnoliopsida; order Rosales; family Rosaceae; genus Prunus; species Prunus padus. The sequence continues at coordinate 9,799,135 of JANFAM010000006.1, read as the reverse complement.
ACCTATGCTCTCCAATGTCAATATATCAAAGTACCCATTTTCTTCTATTAGTGCCCTCAACTCCTCCACAGATGGGCAGTAGACGGGCAAGTTGAAAGAGTCAAATTTATCTTCGCTTAATAAGCCCTGCACATATCAATTCATTAATATTTTCACCAAGTAAAATGTTACATCTTTGACTTTAGGGTAACATATTTTGATATTGTAAAATGCGACTTGCCTCGTTCACCATATCAGCAAGAGTAGACTCCAAGGGTTGAAAATAAGGAGCAAGAGAATTCTGTGCTGGAAGCGTGCCATGGGGACGCCCCGGAATCAAAAGCACCATGAGGCCTCCAGGAGCAAGCTCTTGTCCTCGAGCATGAAAAAAAGACTTAATGTCCTTGGCATACTGAGCTGAATATGCCTGGCCAACTTCATACGGTGCATTGCCATACAAAATCCTACCCTTGTTAAATGCAGGTGAGTTGATGTCACGTAGCTCTTCTGGTATCTTAGAGAGCCAGTGCAGAGCATATGCCGAGTAAACAAAATTAAGAGAGGCCTCAGGGAAGAGTCTTCCATGGAAAGAGCCCGGAACTCCTGCCGTGAAATATTGCCTATCTCGAGGGAGAGTGGCAAAGAGATAGTTGAAATCATTTGACACAAGATCACTCAAGTATACTTGAAACTCTGGGAGATCACCAGCAGACTGGACTTTGCTCTTCTTGTGGTATTTTTGAGATACGGCATCAATTATGTTGTCCACTTGAATGAATGTGTTAGGTCCAACAGAGCAACCTAAATCAGCAATCCGGAATGTTGTGGGCCGAGACTGCAGAGTTTCGATGTCAAGGTTTTCGAATATTGCTGCAACCAACATTGCCTTTGCACCATCTGCTGCCTTGGCCTGCAGGAAATTGATGATTAACTTCAGTGGCGGATCCAGGAATTTCGTCTTCGGGGGTCAACGTATAAAAGCTGACAAATTTTTTTAGACAAATCTAGAATACACCATATTATTATTAATCAATCTACAAAGATTTAAGTCTATATTATTATTAACCAATCTTATAAAGATTCAACGTCTAAAATAAGCAACTTTAAACTTATCACCATACTAAGAAAATTTATAAATGTTGCACCCTGATAATTGCTTAACGAAAAATGTGAAAAAATTAACACAAAAACCAGACTAGCTAAGTATAATAACAAAAAAAACTAACACACAAAAATTAAACTAATTAACCAAAACATTCTTTATTACTTAATTAAAGCATACAAAAACAAAAGAGATACAACAATCATTATTAATTAATTTAAAAACATACAAAAAAGAAAGATAGATAAGAGAGAAGAGAGAAGGAAAAGAAAGAAGAGAGAAAAAAAACAAGAAAGAGGGAGGGGATACTGCACAAATTAGTTAATTAAATTTTTTTTAAAAAGGGTGAGAATGCTCAAAGGGGATTCGAACCTTTTACCTCCAAGTTGCACGCAAGCCATTGAACCAATGAAGTAAAACCTTTTGTTGGTTTAATTTCATATAACTAACATATATATATATATATATATATATATATATATATATATATAATAGCTATGTAGTTCCAATTATTGAAAGATATTTAAAACTCTTCACCCATGCCAAATTTCTACAAAAGCAAATCAAAGTCTGACAAAATATAACACTTATTCCCACTCCCCCTCTCTCTCTTTGACAAAATATAAAACTCTTCTTCCCACTCCCTCTCTCTCGCTTTCTATTTTTTCCTTCATCTTCATCCTCCTCCCTCTTTTTCTTTTTCCTTCTTATTTTTCTTCCTCTCTCCCTCTGTCTCTTTGCCCAACCATTCAGCCATTGCAATGGTCACATTTCTTCTCCCCAAGCCATAATTTTTGGTTTACAGGGGTCAATTGACCCTCTTAGACCCAATGTGGATCCGCCAGTGATTAACATTAACTTTATTATGCATATAGAAAATTGTTTTCCATATATAATAACCGTAAATACTTTACATGATATAATCTGCCAAAAACTTATTTAATTTCTAAATTAAGAAAATTTCAGCAGCAATTAAAAAAATGCAGTAATTAATAAAAGTTGGAAATATATAGGTAGCTGTTAAGAAGAAGAAATTTCCAGCACTCAAAATTCAAAGGCAATAGATGAACTATTAAGATACCGCGGCATTAGAATTTTTGGCATAGCTGTTTGGGCCATCTCCACCCGTCATAGGAAATTCTTCTGCCATCTCTCTCTCTCTCTCTCTCTCTCTCTCTCTCTCTCTCTCTCTCTCTCATAAAAAGCCACTCAAGTAAACTATTATCCGTACGGTAATGGTTATTGATTGCCTGTTGGGAACTTGGGGCATAACTTCTTTTTTTTTGTCAAAGCTTGGAGGCATAAATTAAGCAGCAAGAAAGTCGCACAACCACGCAATCCTAAGAGGAGCGATTTTTACTCCCAACCCTAGCCCCCTTTGGAGGAATGTTCTGGTGCTAATGTGTTTCTGTTTTTTTTTTGAGGAAATTCTCTTTTTGGCGGAAGATCGGTGGATCTCTATTTGCAGCTGTGCTGACCTGCATGGTGGATGTGTATCCCCTTCTTTGTGACCATGATTGTGCCATCTCTGTCCCTTATGTGGTGACGATGGTTTTGTGTTGTATTTTGTTTTGATTTTGTGATGGGAAAGATTATTATACTAAGCTGTGCTGGTTTTAGTCTAACTTTCCCCGTGTTTGTGGTGCTTTGCTCCTATATTTAGCATTTTCGACTCTTGTATTGTTTCCTTTCTATTTTTGAATTTTGAATGAACTTGAATTGATTATGACCAAAAAACAAAAGCCGCACAAGAAAGAGTGGGGATGCGTGGATCCAGCAACAAGTGCCAAGAAAATGGTTTTCCTCATGGTCCAAGTTTACAGAAACCGAAGAGAACCAAGCCGGGCCCACCACAAATAATCAACAGTCATTCCCGATACGATGGGGGTAGCAATTAGTATGCTATAAAGAAAACATTTTGTTGCCTACTACTTTAGGCTATCTCTAGTTATAGGACTAAATGTAATTCAGGACTAAAAATTTAGTCATCCAAAATATTAATTTTTTAAAGAATAGTGCAGGTCTAAAATTTTCCATCTCCAAATTTATGCAGTTTATATTTTAGAGTCCTTCATATTTTATTATTTTGAGAAGCATGGAGCCTACAAAAAGTGGATGGATTTGATGTGCGATATGAAAAGCACATGCATGGGCCCACAAAAAAATTTGGCCAAACTAGCAAATTAAATGTGGCGGTTGGAGTAAAGACAATTGGCCCTCCAAATTTGACCAAAATTTTGTTTAGCGTGATTGAAGATGAGTTTGCGTTATTTTAAGGTATATTTCAAATATAGTACGACTAGAGATGGCCTTACACCCTGATCCTCAGTCTAAAAGCACAGAATTTATTTAAATGAGAACAAAATAGACTGATCTTTACAGCCACATACGAATGAAAAATGCCCGTCATATCAGCTAAAGCTCACTCCAGGGAACGTGGCACCACCAGCAACACTATCTGATTTCGTAAACCTACAGAATCAATACACTTTGTGTAAGTAGGTGATCCAGACCCAGCTCTGCAGAATTAGTGTTGGTGTGTGTGATTAGATAAACAATTTTAAGTTTTCATTTCCATTAATGGAAATACTGATCATGATGATGATAGTCACTTAATCCTTACATATAGGGAACATATATATACTAATGTTAGTACCATTGAATTATTAATCTCCATGTCTCATGTGTTCAAAATAAGTTTCGATTTGATATATGAACATTGACAGAGGTTAGCTCTAAGGATGTGCATATCAGTTCAAAACTAATATAATTTAGCTAATTCGCATCCGATCTAATATATATTGAATTGTGATTTTTCCAATTCAATCATATATAAAATTAGAGGTTTAAATCCAATTAAATCCGAACCCATTTAAATCCAAACTAGTTATCACTTGATTCATATGATTTCAATTCACGAGGAACATGAAAATTAAGAGTTATTGGGAATAATGCATAATCACAACGGGCAAATAGAAAGATCATGTAACTTGACAAGTGCATGTATCCAGCACAGTATGTTGAATACTTTGCAAGCACCAAATAATAGGTCTGAATTCGGATCCCAACATGATGTGGCAACGTCCCAATTGCTATATTTCACATCAAGAGGTAACTAATTTCGAGATAACTATCTTTGGTAAAATTGAGGTTGAAGAAAACAAAGTGAGTTAAAAATTATTGGGTTATTTATTGAAAATGATATTGGTTTTTCAACCAAAAATAAATAGCATCCGGTATGTCAATCAATTTAATAAACTATATTAAATAAAAAGGGGTAAGAAAAATAATTAGTTAACAGTTAAATAAATATATACGAAGGCAGATTTTCCAAGTATTTCCTCAACCTTACATGTTGATCACCAGCCAATTGTACATGATGTACCCTTGCATCTTCTTCAATGTAAATAAAACAGAAAAGAATCCACAATTTACCACATTCAAACCTGAAAGAGGAAATTACTTCATTGTCCTCCATTTCTACTTCTCCATAGTTCTCCAAATACCATATCGACATGGCCCTCTACAACTGCTTCCTCTTAGTCTTAGGCTTCATTTTTTCTTTTACATTTTACTCATCAATCTGGATGTTAGCCTGGCAGCTCGTCATCTCCTACAAACTCGGCCATCAGATACTTTGCCTGATGTTCCTGGTTTGCCACCTTTAGGATCGCTTGTTCAGCCTATTGACTCTCTAATAGGCAATGCCAAGGCCAGGATCAAATTGCCACCTCAGCAAGCACTGCACTCTACCACCTCATCCAACACCAACTTGGCTTCACTTCCAACCTTAACTACCATGAACAATCCAAACGTAGTCGTTCCAGTGGCGACTTCGGCACCGCCTTCTTTGCCAACTGCATAGTTATGAAATTTTCCCTTCCACTCTGCATAATACGTTCCCTTCCACTGCATAATACCAACTATACCTAGAGGGAAAAGAGCCCACCCCAATACACCATCTTCATTAAGGAAGTTGACGTTCCACCCCAAAATCAATTGGCAATGGGAGGAGTAGCCGAACTCCTTATAAGCCCTTACAAGGTTTTCTAACTTTCCAATATGAGACTTTTTACCTTCACATTTTCACACGTCTCCGTACGTGTGGCGAATTTTCAAGCCTAACACGTGGACAACATATTTTGGGTGACGTGGAGCAAGTGTGGCCTTTGGGCTTTCACACGTGGGTAACCCGCTCTGATACCGTGAAGGAAGTTGAGGTTCCACCCCAAATCCAATTGGCAATGAGGGTAGTAGCTCAACTCCTTATAAGCCCTTACAAGATTTTTTAACTTTAATATATGAGACTTTTTACCTTCACATTCTCACTTCAATATCTCACCACATAGATATATAATACTTGTGCATATGGCGTTCTTCACTTTGAACAGTTTGAATCTTTTCTTTGTTTGGTGCAATCAAATAGCTATGGCTATGTATACTAATGAAAGGCCTTGTACCTTTCTCGTATGTTGTGAAAGTTTAATCATCAAAAGGCTTTCAACAGTCTCTGGATGATTTTCTATCCATTTAAGTTAGCTATTTATCTGTTTAAGATAAAGTCTTTAATTTCCTGTTTCAGGTGTTTATGATGTTATGTTGTATCTTCTTGTTCTTTTTATTAATGTAAAATACATTTGTTCTTTTTTTTTGTTTTAAAATCTTAACTCTATGATTTCATGCATCTTTTGAATATACATAATTTATACAATATATAGGCTTAATTGCTTCAATGCCTTCTAGAAATATGGTCAAATTTCACATTCTCTTCCGGAACTCAAAGTGACCCAACTCTTGATCGATATTTTACGTCTCATTGCATCCCTAGCCGTCAAGTCCGTCAAAAACTTTGTTAAGAACACTAACGTGCCAATGGAACCCATTATTTTGCTGAACTATATGACCCATAAGCAGTGGTTGACCCAGAAAATTTGGGCAGTGTGGGCCATAAATAGGGGCCAAAAAAAATTTGCATGTGCCTTTCTAGCCAAAATGGCCTTAAAAACAACACAAAGTCGGGATAAAAAAAAAGACATAGGAGAGAAGGAAAGAAGGAAAGAAGAAAGAAGAAGAAAATTGGCGGAGAGCATAGCCAGTTCCATTATTTTGAGCTACCAGATGAGAGGAAAAGAAATTGGAAATAGAAATAGAAAGGAACAAGAGGAAGGACTAGGGGAAGAAGCATGCCTTGCTTGTGCATTTTTCAAAATTTAGACAAAATTTGAAAATCTTATATATTTGGTATAAAAACTTGATTGTTCTCTTGATTAGAAAAAACATGCCTCATTCGAAAAAAAATCTAAACTCAGACCAAGCCTCATGCTGTTGGTCAAAAGATTCAAATTGTAGCCATTGGTTGCTTTGTTGGCAACTTGGCATTGGTCCATTTTTCAAAAAGTTAAACAAGTAATCTCATAAAATAGGCGAGTATGCCTAGATAAAAAAAAAGGGGCGAGTAGGCAAGTGAGCCAAAACAACAATTGGCTTTTTTTTTGGAGTTAACATCGATATGGGGAGGGGGTTTTACAACAAACCTACTAATTGGTGTCATGGTGGGGTTTCGAGCCTCAGCCCTTTGGGCTGGAGGCCAACAACCTTACCATCATGGTAAAGACTCATTGGCAGCCAAACAACAATTGTTAACTATATATATAGGTGAGTAACAAAAGTTGAGTGTGGGCCATTGCCCATACTGGCCGTTAGCTGGGTCCAACCCTGCCCATAAGTGCCATGTGTATAAAAATAAAAATATTTCCATTATAAAAAGCCTAAAACAACTATTATGACCCTTAAGTGCCATAAGTGTCATAAGTGATGTGCAAAGAATAGTAAAACATTGAAAATACCAAAAAAAGTCCTTCATTAAAGAAATATTAAGTGAAGGTATTAATTAAATGAGGGCAAAATAGATTGACACTTTTTCATATTAGAAAACTGCTATTATCACAAATGACCCCTGAACTTTTTAAAAGTCCTAATTTTAGCCCTTCAATTTTCAAATCAAGCAATGTGACACTTCATCTTTTGGTCACATCAATTTGGTCTCTGTTGTTGCATTATGACAAAACATTCGTCGAATTTTGTCACATATCATCACATGACCAACTTTAAAGGGGCATTTTCATAAAAATATAGCTCATTTTAGTCATAAAACTTACATTTCTCCATTCCCGGATTTAGATTTGGGTTCCATCAAGGAGAGCATATAGACTTGTTGAGCAAAATACGTGAGATTCACTTTTTGTTATGGGTAGATATGTTTGTGTTCTGAAGAAAATACCACTTGAAAGTTGATCACGTGAGCAATCCTAACGAATATTTTGACGAAATATGACAAGAGAGACCAAATTAATTGATAGAGGAAAACTTTAAGGACCAAATTGATTGATTTGACTGTTGAAGGACTCAAATGAAGATTTTGTTTCTTCTTTTAAATAAGAACATTGGTTCTAATTTTTATGGAACACAAATAGATTCATTTTATGTCAACAGAGTTTAGCCCAGTGGAAAAGGGCCTTCACTTGTAGTTGTAGACCAGTGGTCTCACGTCCAAACCCCCATGGCACCTTGGCAGTGTGTGTGAGAGAAACCCCCTCCCTTTTATAGTTTAAACTATCGCTTTTATTTATAAAAAAAATCTAAAATTAAAAAAGGGCTAACGCTAAAAGACCCTCTATAGGTTTGGGGTCATTCTCAATATGCCCCTAAGTTTCAATTTCATCAATTTACACCCGATAGTTTTCAAATCTGACCAATTTAAGCCTTCCGTTAAGTTGACTGTTTGGTCAGACGTTAATTGATGACGTGTCCACTATAGGACCCACCAATCCCTAAAAAAATTAATAAATCAATTATATAATATAATAAAATAACATTAAAAAAGCTTTTTAAAAAAACCTCTCTCTCTCTCTCTCTGTCCTTCTCTTTCTCTTCGTCCCTTTTCCTCCCAGCTTTCCCACCCCATCCCCCTCCTCCTCCGACGAGTCCAGCCACCTGCACCTCCTCTCCGACCTGGAGACCGAAGAAGGCGACGAGGTGGCCCAAAAGGAGTGGCCATGTGGCCTCAGATAAATCGGATCAGGTGTGGGTTTTTTTATATAGTTTTTCTTAGTTTTTTTTCACAAGACCTGTATATTGATTTGAGAATTCCATGTTCTCCTTATAGCTTTGCCTTTTTATTTTTATTCTCAGTTGCTATGCACTTTAAATTCAGTATTTTTATTGTTTTTGAAGCACCCACTAATTTCTAAAAATGGGAATAACATTGGCCTTTTAATTTTTGTTTTTATTTTTGGTGTTGGTTAATTGTTTTGAGGCTAGTTTTTGACAAACCCAGAAACCAGTTATGAGAATTAAAAGAAAAAAAAAACATAAAAATATGAAGATGTATGTGTGTGGAATTTGGTATTAGGTGCAGACGAGTGGTAGACGGCGGAGCTGTTCTTCAGCTAGGAGGTGTTGGTTGTAGGATTCGTCGGAGTAGGATGGGGTGGAAGAGCTAGTAATTTATTTTTAAAAGTTAAAAAAATCTCCACCCAGACCCCCAGCAGATTTCCACAGCCCCCCCTCCCAACACACAGCTCAACGGTTCTGGCCCTCCTCCCACCCGATCGATCCAAACAAATTGGACAAATTCAGTTTCTAAGTTACCAGTACCATGACATCTGAAACTTCTAAGCGGCTTAATTGCTTAAAAATCATACGCTAAGAACCATGTGAGAAACATTGAAAAATCTCTTACAATTCCCACTTCTTTTCATTTAGATTTGCAGAGTAACAATTTGTTTCCCTCTTTTCTGCCAGGTTGGCCGATTAAAGGACTTTTTTTGTCATTCTTTTGTTGAGTGTGCAGGCCTACCAGCACCAAGCCACGAATTTGGCTTGAATGGAATCTGTGTGGATGCATCTAAGATCTCACTGATTCTAATCAAATTAATGATTGTTCGGCCGAACAAGAAACCTCATCAAGGCCTAGGTTCTTTAGGGTCCCATTGGGAGTGCCAAATTATGTTTCCCACTTTTCTGCCAGGTTGACCGACTGATGGAGTTTTTTTTGTCATTCTTTTGTTGAATATGTGGGCGTGCCACCACCAAACCGCCAATTTGGCCTGAATAGAATGTGTTTGGATGATGCATCAAAGATTTGACTGATTGCAATAAGATGATTGTTTGGCCTAGCAAGGAACCTCCTCACGAGCTAGATTTTTTCATAACCTTGGGGTCAAGGTTTCATGTGAGCTACCAAATGATGTGGACTAGGTGGAAATGAAAATTGAAGGTAAAATACAGATGAACCCAAGAATAAATGCATAAAATGTAAGTGTGATGAGTTATAAATAGAATTAAAATGAGTGCGGAAAATAAAGTGCATAAAATAAATAATAGAAATGAAAGAAGTACATAATTTAATGATCAGTGTGTAATGTAAATTATGTAAAATAAATAATTGAAATGAGATTTTTTTGTATAAAATCATCAATCTTTGGATGAAAAATCAATGAAAATGAGTTTTGTGAAAACAATTTAAAACCTCAGGGGTTGTTCTTGTAATTTCTAAATCCTCAAGAAGTTTTGTGAGAAAGCCGAAACCTCAATAGGTGTTAGTGTAAATAACTCAAATTTGAATCTTATAGGAACTTTATGGGATACTAAGTCACTCATGTATCTTACCATGCAATGCATAAAGTGTAAAATATTATAGTAAATCATTATTGATTATAGTGTGTTTAATCTTCTTTCATTAATTACTACATATTTTCTACACTTGTAGTGTTTGTCAGCTCGCTATATAATCAACCTAAATCAGTTAAACCTATCATGCAATGCATTTCCTTCCAAATTTTTGTGTGATAAAGTAATAGATAATTGACTAAATAAATATCCCAATATTTCCATCAAAATTTCCGTGATTTTGGACTACCGATATTTCTAAAACCATCAATATTTTATACCTTGCTCAGTACATGGGCACCTCTGTCACCACATAGGGGTTGTTTGGTACGGCAGACTGTCATGGACTGGACTAAATCCTATGACTGTATTGGATTAGCTCGGATTGGCCTAAGCTAGATTAAGTACTCACCTATGTTTGGTGCTGCGTCGGACTAAGAAGTTGGATTGTAAAAATAGTGAAGACCTATGTTTGGTGCTGTGTCGGACTAAAAATTAATTATTTAAATATTTAAATTTAATTAGAAATTTTAACCTATAAATAAATAAATAAATAAAATTCTGATTTTTTTGTCTAGCGTTTTATTTTTTTTAAAGATAAAATTTTATTTAGAGAAAGTAACCACACAAAGAGCGGATAAGAGATCCATCCTCTTACAAGAGAAAAACAAAAAACAACTGAGCAAAAAGAAAGAGCATAAAAGGGAAAAAAGCCAACTCTACTAAAATCCATCCCTAGTCGAGAAGCAACTGCCTTCCCATCTAAAATAAAGTTGGAAACAAAAATGTTCCTAACAATGGATAATTGGGATTCTCGGTGCTGGGTCTGTGCGTGGCTTGAAGGTGGTGGTCATGGGGGAGAAGAAATCTGGGGGGAGCGTTGGGCGTTGGGTTCTGCCACAGTCCATCGAATGGGTCTGTGGTGGTGGGGTTTTGATTCAAGCTATAAGGAAATCTAGTCAGACTCGCGTGTTTAAAATAACACGCTCACTATTTTGCGAACCCAATTTCGGGCTTTCTATATTAAACACGCAAGTTCGGGTTTTTTAAACTGTTGGACTATAGAGTCTCATTTAAGTTAATCCCTTCCCTTGCCAAACATGGATTTTAAGTGTTATTTACCAAAGTCTAGTTCAGTGAGGCATACCAAATATGGCCATAGGGTTTCTCCTCGGTTTGATTTTGGACAAAACGTTTGCCCTTGGCCCAAGTTTTGCAACGTATGCCGAGTTGGCTTTTCAGTATCTACTTGGTCCAAATTCCACTTTTTAGCAAATTGGCCATGATGGGCCAAATTTTGGGTTTCTAAAACTTGTAAAGGCCCAAGAATCTTTTCCACGTCATTAACTTAATTGGGCCCCAAAAGTGGTCCAAACAAGTTCAATATCATACACCCACCACCATTGCAGTTGGACGTGGAAAAAGTAGTTTGAAGAAGGTCATTAACAATGGAGAATTGGAGATGCCGTAGTACTCCACAACAAATTTTGATAATCTGATCTCCACAACATGGAAGATATTTTTTTATTTTTCTATTTCTTATTCATAAAAAAAGTAAAAGACAGAAAAATAAAGAAACAATCTTAGCCAGTAACAAATGATCTGTAGGCTAAAGAAAGCCATCACTTTCCTGGAAAAAGTACACCGTTTTCATAGAAATTCAGAAAGTTTTTTCATCCTACTCAATTAGTTGTAAAGTAGGTTTTATGAGTTCGAATGTTAATCAGAGAAATTTGCGCTTGACAAGAACAAAGATTCCAACAGCCATGCGATCGTCATAAACAAGGGGAGCACTTCCTGCAATGTTTTTATTCTTTGAGTATCGATCAAAAAGCGGTTCTATAATTTCATCCCCCAGGTGTTTTCTGAGAATGCTCTCCGTCCCAGCTCTACATCCCTGTGCACTAGGCAAGCTAGAAGGCATCTGACCTAGGCTCTCCAATGTCAATATATCAAAGCACCCATTTTCTTCTATTAGTGCCCTCAACTCCTCCACAGATGGGCAGTAGAAGGGCAAGTTGAAAGAGTCAAATTTATCTTCGGTTAACAAGCCCTGCACATATCAATTCATTAATATTTTCACCAAGTAAAATGTTACATCTTTGACTTTAGGGTAACATATTTTGATATTGTAAAATGCGACTTGCCTCGTTCACCATATCAGCAAGAGTAGACTCTAAGGGTTGAAAATAAGGAGCAAGAGAATTCTGTGCTGGAAGCGTGCCATGGGGACGCCCTGGAATCAAAAGCACCATGAGGCCTCCAGGAGCAAGCTCTTGTCCTCGAGCATGAAAAAAACACTTCATGTCCTTGGCATACTGAGCTGAATATGCCTGGCCAACTTCATACGGTGCATTGCCATACAAAATCCTACCCTTGTTAAATGCAAGTGAGTTGATGTCACGTAGCTCTTCTGGTATCTTAGAGAGCCAGTGCAGAGCATGTGACGAGGAAACAAAATTAAGAGAGGCCTCAGGGAAGAGTCTTCCATGGAAAGAGCCCGGAACTCCTGCCGTGAAATATTGCCTATCTCGAGGAAGAGTGGCAAAGAGATAGTTGAAATCATTTGACACAAGATCACTGAAGTATACCTGAAACTCTGGGAGTTCACCAGCAGACTGGACTTTGCTCTTCTTGTGGTATTTTTGAGATACGGCATCAATTATGTTGTCCACTTGAATGAATGTGTTAGGTCCAACAGAGCAACCTAAATCAGCAATCCGGAATGTTGTAGGCCGAGACTGCAGAGTTTCAATGTCAAGGTTTTCGAATATTGCAGCAACTAACATTGCCTTTGCACCATCTGCTGCCTTGGCCTGCAGGAAATTGATGATTAACATTAACTTTATTATGCATATAGAAAATTGTTTTGCATATATAATAACCGTAAATAATTTACATGATATAATCTGCCAAAACCTTATTTAATTTGTAAATTAAGAAAATTTCAGCAGCAATTAAAAAAATGCAGTAAGTAATAAAAGTTGGAAATATATAGGTAGCTGTTGAGAAGAAGAAATTTCCAGCACTCAAATATCAAAGGCAATAGATGAACTATTAAGATACCGCTGCATTAGAATTTTTGGCATAACTGTTTGGGCCATCTCCACCCGTCATAGGAAATTCTTCTGCCATCTCTCTCTCTCTCTCTCTCTCTCTCTCTCTCTTAAAAAGCCACTCAAGTCAACTATTATCTGTGCGGTAATGGTTATTGATTGCCAGTTGGGAACTTAGGGCATAACTTCTTTTTTTTGTCAAAGCTTGGGGGCATAACTTAAGCAGCAAGAAAGTCACATAACCATGCAATCCTAAGAGGAGCGATTTGGGGAAATTTTCTTTTTGGCGAAAGATCGGTAGGTCTCTATGTGCAGTGGTGCTGACCTGTGTGGTGGGTGTGTATCACCTCCTTTGTGGCCATGATTGTGCCGTCTCAGTCCCTTATGTGGTTATGGTGGCTTTGTGTTGTATTTTGTTTTGATTTTGTGATGAGGAAGATTATTATACTAGACTGTGCTGATTTTAGTCTAACCTTCTATGTGTTTGTGGTGCTTTGCTCCTATATTCGGTATGTTCGGCTTTTGTATTCTCTATTTGTTTTCTTCCAATTTTTGAATTTTGAATGAACTTGAATTGATTACGACCAAAAAAACAGAAGCCGCACGAAAGAGTGGAGATGCTTGGATCCAGCAACAAGTGACAAGGAAATGGTTCTCCTCAAGGTCCAGCTTTACAGAAACCGAACAGCAACAAGTGACAAGGAAATGCGTCATTCCCGATAAGATGCGGGCCGCAATTAGTATGCTATAAAGAAAACATTTTGTTGCCCACTACTTTACACCCTGATCAGTCTAAAAGCACATAATTTATTTAAATGAGAACAAAATGGACTGATCTTTGCAGCCATACGAATGAAAAATGCCCGTCATACACTACTACAAATTTGCTAATATACTACACTGCATAACAGCATAGGCATCGGGTAATTAAATAAACGATGACATTCTAGTATTAGGCATCAAACGAAAAAAAAGATGGTCTTAAATACTTAAATACTTCGCCACTTAAACATACTGATGCTTTTTATAATATATTAGGCATCAGCAAACATAAAATTTCGATGCCTAATAAAGATATTTTTCGTTCGAAATTTCCCCAAACCCTAGAAATTACCCCATCACCTACAGTAGCGTTGCCACCTCCTCGAAATTTCACCAAATCTCCATCTCCCTCTATTTCTCATCTTGCTTCTCATCTTCAAAATGCCTCTGTCTTTCCCTCTTCCTCTCTCCCTCGCTTCTCCTCTGCTGTCCTTTCCACTCATCCTAGCTTCACTAGAACAATAAGAACCAAAAGATTCCAATCCCCAAAGCTAGACAAGGTTAGCGATTTTAGGGTTTTTTTTGGGTTCAAATTTTAGGAGTTTACTTTTGGGTTTTTGATATTTCTTAAAATTCATATATGGATTTGATTTCATTTGGTTGCAGGTATCTTTTGGGTCATCTACTCAAAGCATAATCCTCCTTCCAAGCCGGTGAACGCGACGTCCTTGTTTGTCTCTCTCTCTGTCTCTCTCTCTCTCTCTCTCCCTTTATAGATCTATCTATCCCCTTTATCATATTTTTAATTGTTAATTATTAATCTCTAGCTCTATCTGTCTCTCTGTCTCTCTCTGATTCATTTTTTATTATTGTTAATTAGGAGCATGTCAATGTCAAATTAGTTGGATACACAAACTTCGATCTGTAAGCATTGAGAGTCTAATTTGGGGTTTTCTCCGAAGAGTTCTGCGTTGGCTGTGGAACCAATGGCATTGGGAAGTCAACTGCCCTCAAACCAAATTTGGGTCGTTTCAATGTAATACTCTTTACATATCGTTTTTTCATATTTCTAATTTCTCCCCATTTCCTAGTATATATATGATCATTTTTCTCAAGTTTTGTTTGATGAATTAATTCTTTTGAATGGCTATATATATATTTTTATTCTTTTGTAGAATCCTCCAGATTGGCAGGAAATCTTGGCTTACTTTCGAGGATCGGAGCTGCAAAGTTATTTTATTCGTCTCTTGGAAGATAAGTTGAAGGTGCCTGCCTGCCTATATAGATTTCGTCTTTACCGGTTTTGTTTTTGTTTTTTGTCTTTTGTCTTTTGTCTTTTGTCTTTTGCCTAACTATTTTGTTCTTGTGCTTTTCTATGTTTGAACATGAACATGGGTTGTTTCCGACACTTATGCTGTGTGTGATATTGTTTATTTTCAGGCTGTTATAAAACCCCAATACGTTGACCACATTAAGTAGCTGAAGGCAATGTAGGGGAGTTGCTCAAACAGAAAGATGAGAGGGGTGTGATGGAACAAGTCATTGTTGGTCTTGAGCTAAACCAGTTAAGGTTTTGTACAAATTTTCTTTTCTACTTTGTCTTCCTTTTCTTCATATGTATAGAGTCAAACACCTTGTCTGGGAATTTATCAAAATTACTCGCTCTTGCTGTGACGTAGCCATATTGACTGTGCAGCAGATGGACAAGATTACAGTGCAGTGTCACCATGTCCTGTTAATGCAGCAATATATAGGATTGTCAGTGGTTTATACTAATTCTTTCAAGTTATCTCAATCCTTCTTGAATTCTTCTCTCTTTCTAACTTTCTTTATGATACTTTTTATATATATTAAGCTTTGTTCAATATTATAGGGGGAGTGGTGCATTATGGCATAGCTGGGCAGTAGAGCACTTGCACATTTTTTCTTTCCGTAGCTCTACTTCTCTCATAATTGTGTAATGTTTTTTTTTATCAATTGTAGGAACTGAATCCATGTTTGAGGATCTTGGTCATTTCAGAGCAACACCAATAAGGGTATGCAGGACCACTAATTGTAGGCTAGGTCTTTTAGTTCATGCTAGGCTGTGGGTTTGTGCAAGGAAGTCATGATGCAAAATATCTTATTTCGTAAACCTATAGAATCAATACACTTTGAGTAAGAGCACTTCCACTCATTTGCCATGACAAAGGCTAGGGAGGCAAGGGCAATGCAAGGGCTGTTACTATTCACGTGAATAGTGGCAGCCCTTGCAAAAGGCTTGTGTATTTCCATCCATTGCCATGACAACTACTATTCACATGAGATATGAGGAGAGGAATTTATATAGAGTTTTGGTATGGGAAATGAAAAATATGACTAGGTATTTATTTTTAAAAAATTCTGAATTTTTTGGTATTTTTTTCTATTTTATTTTTTATTTTTGGATTGCTGACGTCAGCAAACTCAGGCTGTTGCAAGGGCTGAAATAGCCCTAGGGCTGGCCCAGTTTCTTGGACCCAGCATCTTGCCAAGGCAAGATTGTACCGCTGGAGGAAGAAAATTGCTTTAGGCTCCAAACTGCTCTCCCCCGGGCTAACCGGTGGAAATGCTCCAAGTAGGTGATCCTGACCGGTCAAAAGACGTGCAGACTTAGTGTTGGTGTGTGTGATTAGATAAACTATTTTAAGTTTTCATTTCCATTAATGGAAATACTGATCATAATGATGATAGTCACTTAATCCTTTCATACAGGGAACATATATACTAATGTTAGTACCATTGAATTATTAATCTCCATGTCTCATGTGTTCAAAATAAGTTTCGATTTGATATATGAACATTGACGGAGGTTAACTCTAGGGATGTGCATATCAGTTCAAAACCAATATAATTTAATTAATCTACATCCGATCTAATATAGATTAGATTGTGATTTTTCCAATTCAATAATATATAAGATTAAAGGTTTAAATCCAATCTGATCCCATTTAAATCAAAATTAGTTATCACTTGATTCATATGATTCCAATTCACAATGAACATGAAAAATAAGAATTATTGGGAATAATGCATAATCACAACGGACAAACAGAAAGATCGGGTAACTTGATAAGTGCATCTGGCACAGTATGTTGAATACTTTGTCAAGCACCAAATAATAAGTCTGAATTCGGATCTCAGCATGACGTGACAACGTCCCAATTGCTATATTTCGCATCAAGAGGTAACTAATTTGGAGAAAACTATCTCTAGTAAAATTGAGGTTGAAGAAAACGAGTGAGTTAAAAATAGAGAGATCCACTATTATATTCAACATAGGAGCACAAATTTTTTTTAAAAAAAACTCTATATGAAATAGGCTTCAGAAATACACCCAAAACTCATTTACAATATAACAAAGAGACTTCAAATTCCTATAAAGTACAAAACTGCCACGATTTCTTAAAACAAACCAAACCCCAAAAGCTCATAAACGAAACCCAAAACACTCAATATGACATCAAAGTAATTTAAAAATCAAAATTAAATTCATTAAGGTCAGCTGTCATTTTTTATATTTGTTTATAGAAATGAAATGGTGTAAGGTTTATCTATATCACTAGTGCTAATAATGAGTATATAATTAAAGGGTAATGCTAGACTTATCACATTTTCCTACCACATTATATATCACATCTCTAATAGAGGTGGTAATGCTAGGCTTACCACATTTTCCTACCACATTATATACCACATCTCTAATAGAGGTGGGGCCCATCTCTATATCACTAGTGCTAATAATGGGTATATAACTAAAGGGTAATGCTAGACTTTTACATTTTCCTACCACATTGTATATCACATCTCTAATAGAGGTGGTAATGCTAGGCTTACCACATTTTCCTACCACATTGTATACCACATCTCTAATAGAGGTGGGGCCCATCTCTATTAGAGATGTGATATATACAATTTGGTAGGAAAATGTAAGCTAGCATTTCCAATAACTAAATATCTCTAAAAATATTGGGTTATTTATTGAAAATGATATTGGTTTTTCAACCAAAAATAAATAGCATCAGGCATGTCATTCAAGTTAATAAACTATATTAAATAAAAAGGGGTAAGAAAAATAATTAGTTAACAGTTAAATAAATAAGAAGACAGATTTTCCAAGTTTTCCTCAACCTTAGATGATGATCACCAGCGAATTGTACATGATGTACCCTTGCATCTTCTTCAATATAAATAAAACAGAAGAGAATCCATAATTTACCACATTCAAACCGAAAGAGGAAATTGCTTCATTGTCCTCCATTTCTACTTCCCATAGTTCTCAAGGGCTCGTTTGTTACACAAGATCTTGTCTTGGCATGGACTATGCTTAGGACTGTCTTGGCTTGGCTTGGCTTGGTCTAAGTTGGATAGTACTTATCCAACGCTTGATGTATGCCTGGACTAGGACTAGAATTTTTATTTTTTAAAAATATCTATATATATGTATATATGTATAAATACATATATTATGTACATTTATATATGTATTTTATAATATGTATAATATATATATATATGTATATATAAATATATATAATATAACATATATGTGTATGTACATGATATACATGTATATTATAAATAATATAAACATATATATATATATATATATATATATATATATATATGTATATAGGTAAATATATGTATATTATAATATATACATGGGTATAATACATATACATATATATATATATATGTATATTATAATATATATATATATGTATATTATAATATATATATGTATATTATTATATATATATATAATATAAGGGTATGTTGTAATAATAATATACATATATATACGTGTATATATGTATTTTATAATATAAACATGGGTATAATACATATACACACACATATATATATATATACGTGTAAATATAATATATATATATATATATATATTATACATGTATAATGTATATGTGTATATACGTGTGTATATGTATATTATAATACATATATGGGTATAATATATATACACATATATGTATATATATACGTATATATGTATTTTAAAATATAATATTTATTACATATATACACGTATACTATTATTATAATATTAATATGCATATGTGTATATGGGTATATTATAATAATAATAATAATATACATGTATATATGTATATGTATATTATATATATTATAATATATATTATACATGTATAATGTGTATGTGTATGTATATATACGTATATATGTATTATAATATATAATATATAATATATGTTACATATATACACGTATATTATTATTATAATATTAATATGTATATAGGTATATTATAATAATAATATACATGTATATTATATATATTATATATGGATATATGTGTATATACGTGTATATATGTACATTATAGTATATGTGTATGTAAGTATAACATAATATATAAATATGTGTATATAATAATAATAGTAATATATGTTATTATTATTATAATATAATATATTCATCTTATACATTGGTGAGCATGGGACTAGTTATGTCACGATCCGACTCCTCTAGACGATATTGTCCGCTTTGGGCCCCCTCTCTGCCCTCACGGTTTTTTTCTGCGAACTCACGAGCAACTTCCTAGTGGGTCACCCATCCTGGGATTGCTCTTGCCCCAACTCGCTTAACTTCGGAGTTCCAAGGAATCCGGCCGGTGAGCTCCCAAAGGCCTCGTGCTAGGAAGATACGTGCCCACACATATAAGCACATCACTTTTCCCTCCCCGAGCAATGTGGGATTGCTCACCGTTCTTGCTTCCTCAAGCTCACGGGTCTTACAATCCACCCCTTTAGAGCCCAGCGTCCTCGCTGCACACTTTCGTTGGGGTCCAGCTCTAATACCATTATGTCACGAATTCGACTCTTCTAGCACGATATTGTCCGCTTTGGGCCCCCTTTCTCGGCCCTCACGGTTTTGTTTACGGGAACTCACGAGCAACTTCCCGGTGGATCACCCATCCTGGGATTGCTCTAGTCCCAACTCGCTTAACTTTGGAGTTCCAAGGAATCCGAAGCCAGTGAGCTCCCAAAAGGCCTCGTGCTAGGAAGATACGTGCCCACACATATAAGCACATCACTTTTCCCTCCCCAAGTGATGTGGGATTGCTCACCGTTCTTGCTTCCTCAAGCTCACGGGTCTTATAAGTTAAGCCTCCTTTTTCACATGGGTTTAGTTAAGCTTTCCTAAGGAGGTGTTTTTGGTGGGCCCGATATTAGCAATCTCATCTAAGACTATAAAATAGTTTCAAAGTGATGGCGGCAAAGAATATGATAACGAGGCCTTTCGAGCACTCTACTCCTCTTATGGAATTCATCATCACTTTTCTTGCCACCATACTCCTCAACAGAGTAGCCTTGCTGAATGCAAGCACCGTCACATTACTGACATGTCTCGAACTCTTCTTTTCTTGAGTGAGGTCCCTACTTGTCATTGGGTTGATGTCGTCTCCTTTGCTGTTTTTCTCATCAATCATCTTCTTTCACCTGTTCTTCATTGGTCTTCCCCTTATTGTCTTATTTATGGAAAAATTCCTTCATATTCTGAGTTGCGAGTTTTTGGTTGTGCATGTTATCCTCATTTCGGTGCATAAATGACTAACAAACTTTTACCAAAAACTGTTGAGTGTGTTTTTCTAGGTTACAGCTTGCAGCATATAGGGTACAAATGCCTTGATCGCACTACTGGTCGTCTCTACATATCTCGCCATCTTCGATTTGACGAGCATTCATTTCCCTTTGCTGCACAGAAATGTTTGCCTCATCCCAGTGAATGGGTTGTAGTCTCCGTTTCACTTGTTGCGCCCCTTCCTGCTACTTCGCCATATCCCACTTTGCCATTGGCTACAGAGGCATCATCTTCCCCACATGTAGACCCTATTCGGACATACCAGCGTCGCCCATGTCCACCTCCTGATCTGTAGTCTCATTCTGCACCATCCTCTCCTACAGCTCCCGAGCCCACTATTGATGGGTATACTTCTTATTCTGGTTCGCCTGTAGCTGTGCGTCATTCTATGCTTACTTGCCACCAGGCTGGTACTCTTCACTCTCGAGTTCGCACTGACGGCACCATTCGGTATCCTACTCCCAGTGCTTTGTTGGCTCATGCTTCTCTTACTCCCGAAGAACCCACTTGTTTCTTGCAGGCTGTTCATTTTCATGAATGGCATGAGGCCATGGTTACTGAATTTAATGCTCTTCTCAAGAATCAGACATGGGTTCTTGTTCCTCCTTCTCAACAACATGTGGTTGGATGTAAGTGAGTTTTTAAGCTTAAACGGAAGTCAGATGGGTCTATTGAGAGGTACAAGGCTCACCTTGTTGCTAAGGGTTCCATCAACAACCTGGTATTTATTTTGATGAGACTTTTAGTCCTATGGTGAAGCCCACAACAGTTCGGACCGTTCTTGCTCTGGTAGTTTCCTTTGGTTGGCCTCTTCGTCAATTGGATGTGAAGAATGCATTTCTTCATGGTTATTTGGACACTACTATTTTTATGTCTCAGCCTCCAGGGTTTGTTGATCCAGCTCGCCCTACTCATGTATGTCGGCTTCATAAAGCCATTTATGGTCTCAAGCAGGCTCCTCGTGCTTGCTTTCAGCGACTTAGTGGCTTTTTACTCCAATTTGGGTTTGTTCAGAGTCGAGCTGATCCTTCTTTATTTATCTTTCGCCGCTCTTCTGACATTATGGTTCTCTTATTGTATGTTGATGATATTGTTCTGACAGGGAATCAGCCCTCTCTCATCTCCTAGTTTGTTCTTACACTTGGGCAAGAGTTTGAACTTACTCATATGGGTTCGCTCTCTTATTTCTTGGGGCTTGAAGCCACCTCTACCACCTTTGGCCTCATTCTCTCACAAACCAAATATACTGTTGATATTCTCAAACGGCATTCCATGACTGATTATAAGCCTTGTAGTACTCTGATTTGTGCATCTCATCAGCTATCCTCTCTTGATGGTTAGTTACTTTTTGATGCAACTGAGTATAGGCAACTTGTGGGCTCCTTCAATATCTCACTTTCACTAGACCCGACATCTCCCTTGCCGTTCATCATATTGCTCAGTTTATGAGCGCTCCTTGTTCTCCTCACTTAGTTGCTGCTAAGCATATTCTTCGTTATTTGAAGAGCACTCTTGGTTTTGGTCTTTCCTTTCATCGGTCTCTGAGTCCCCCTTGCTTTTCGTGGTTTCTTTGATTCTGATTGGGTTGGTTTTCCTGATACCCGTCGTTCGACCCTAGGTTTTGTGTGTTTCTTAGTTCCAACTGTTAACTCGCAAGTGCACGAGGCGTTGGATAGTATAGCTTGTGTAAGCACGAGGTCGATCCCACGAGGATTGATGATAGATTGATTCAATTTGATTCCCTGCACAAAATAGAAAACCAAAAGAGAATAAATAAAACAAGAAAGAAAGAAAAGAAATTAACTCAAGCAAATTAGTTACCAAGTTCAATTTATATTCTTAGATTGATTCTAGCTAAAGTATGATTAAGCCATGGTGTTTGGTCTAACCTTGTATTCCTAATTCCCTAATTAGATCCTTCTTGTCGAACCTAAATTAAGCATTAGAAATCCATTAAGCAAAGAAGAATGTTTTAAACAACCAAGCATGTATCTAATCCATGTTGACGAATGTCCATACATACTCTTCCTATTCATAGTTCAATTTGAATTAATGCATGGTGTCTACTCTTAATTCAAACCAAGATAGCTAACATACAAGTTTTAATGGTGATCACTCATTCAAATAAGCATATTAACTTATAAGCATAATGAATAAGAACAAGAACTATAATTGAAACTTGGAAGCTAATTAAACTTGAAAACTAAAGAAAAGAAATTACATTACAATGGAAAATAAATTACAACTAAAAAGCAAAATGGTTTTGTTACAACAATTGAGAACTAAAAAGAAAACTAAGAGAATTTGAGGGAGAGAAGGGAGAGGAGCTCTAGAGAGATGTTTGAGAGCTCCCCCCCTTGGGGTGTGTTTGAAGGTTAGCCAAGCCTCCTATTTATAGGAGAAGGAAAGCATCAAACTCACATGCCAATATTCTACTTTTGACAACAAGTTGCATAGCCACCTCAAGTTCACATGAGCATCCATCTCCTTTCATCATTTGGCTAGTTCCCACTTGATGCTTTTGCTTCTTTATTTCTTACACAACCTACTTCAATTATGACAATTAACATGCTTCTTCCCCACTATCAACAATAGCACATGCATAGCTACTCATGACCAAGAACTATCAACAATAGCACATGCATAGCTAATCATGACCAAGCAATTTGCAGTCAGCTTGTGGGCTCGATTTGGGCTTGTTCCTTCACTCTAACAAATCTGGAAAAATATGGATCTTGAAGCTCTTTGTCTTATCTTTCTAAGCATATGCAGCCCAACTCAAGGAAAAATCGGGAAGGCCTTCAAAAGTCATTTTTGGCCCAGTAACGCAGATGCTGCCGAATTTGACCTTAAGTTGCCCAAACTTGCATAACTTCATCTAGAAGACTCGGAATCATGAACCGTAAAATTCTTCAGAAACTAGACTTCCGTATCTTTCCAATGACGTATGGTTCATTATCTGGTTCTTCCTGAGCAAGTACAGTCCAATCCGTGAAGTTGACTGATCTGCATACACCGTTTGAGCTAACTTGTCTCCAAAATGCATTTAGTGAGTCATAAGCTTATTACACTGAAACAAACACAAAATAGATTAAAAGCACAAGTTTAACTCAAAAACATAACCAAATCATAAGTTAGAAGGGTACAAAATGATATGTAATTATGCACCGATCACCAACCTTATTTCTTGGTGTGCTAAGAAACAATCGACAGTTTCTCGCTCCTCTGCTGAGGCTGAATATCGCTCCCTAGCTCATTTTTGTGTAGACACTACATGGATCTCTCATCTCCTTCATGAGTTGGCACTTCCTCCTTATGGACCAACCTTATTGTTGTGTGACAATCTCAGCACTACCTATATGGCTTCCAATCTGGTGTTTCATGCTCACACTAAACATATTGAACTCGATTACCACTTCATTCGGGAGAGCATTATCTCTGGCTCTCACCGAGTTCAATTTGTTTCCTCTTCTAATCAGCTCGTTTACATCCTCACCAAGGGCCTTTCTACGCATCGTTTCTAGCTCCTTCGTTCAAATCTCGTCTCTTCCACATCGTCGGATTTGCCGGGGAGTGTTATACTATTTATAGCTAATTGATGTATATACTATTTATATCTCTCCAGTCAACTATATTAATTGTCAATCCCTATAAACTAGGAATTTCTTTATATATATTTCCTATTGTAACGTTAGCTTGGCGCTATATATATTTCCTCCAACAGTGAGAAGAATAACAATTCAGATTTCACAAACTTACATAAATTTCAAGAAAACTCTTGGTATAGTAAAATTGAGGTTGAAGAAAATGATCAATCGGTTAAAAGATATTGGGTTGTATAGCATTATGGAAAAAGATATTGTTTTTCAACCAAAAAGAAGCATCATCAGTCGTTTCAACTAGTTAATAAACTATTAAATAATAAAGGGTAAGAAAGAGAATTAGTTAACATTCCAACAAATAAAAAATCAGAATTTTAACATTTCCCACAACCTTAGATGGGGATCAACAACCAATTGTATATGATGTACCCTTGCATCTTCATCAATATATAAAAATATATAAAAATTTAGGGTGTGTTTGGATGGAGTCAGGATCCTCTGTCACTGTTTTTGTGTGTCCCTCTCTGTCTATGCATTACTTTTTTGACATGTGGAATTCCACTTAATAATACTTTAATAAATTAATGCTTTTATCTTTTAATACAAATAAAATAATAAAATAATACCACGTGTCATAAAATTAACCCATGGACAGAGAAGGACACACAAAAACATAGACAGAAGATCTGAACCCGTTTGGATGAGGGATTTTGAAATGATGGGATTTTAAAATGATGGGATTTTGAAGTGGAAGGGATTTCAAAATGATGGGATTTTGAAATGAAAGGATTTCAAATGATGAGATTTATAAAATCACTTGTTTGGCTAAATATTTTGGTGGTGGGATTTGATTGGGTAATTTCTTGTAAACATAAGTTTTTTTTTTTTCTTGCCTTTTTTTTTGTTGTTCCATTTTTTCCAGCTATTATTTATTTTCTCATATCTCAGCCATATTTTCCAACCGGAATCGGTCCGGTCCTGTTTGGTGCCGACTTGTTGATTTTTTTAGTCAACCGGTATTTTTTTCCGGTATTTTTCATTCGGTCCGGCTTGGTGTTCCGGATTTCACTAAATTCGTCCAACCTTAACCAATCATGCACTGTTTGATTACCTAAAAACATAAAGAGCAAACTTGAATTTAAACTGAATCATCATGCAAAGCCTGAATAGAAATTGGAAAAGAGCAAGAGTTCCCACAGATTTTCTATCCAAATTCAGAAACATAAAAATGCAGAGAATCAATCTACTAAAATTTCATATGCTAACGAACATAATCACAACAATCATGATGGAAGTTTGACAGTGACTTAAAATATTGAAAAAGAATCACAGAGTTAACAACCCTTGTTCTGAAAAATAGACCTTCGCTAAGAAACACAAAACACAGAGTAGCTTTTTTGGCATCAGATTTTGTCATGAATTGTTTAATAGAAGTAGCCATTTCTACAATTGCACCAGTAATGACATCTTCAGCCTTTAATTTCTTTGGGTTTGAAGAAATATTAGATGTAAAGAAGTTGCCTTTCTCTTTGGAGTATCATCCCCAACTTCCTCAGTTGCACTTACACTCATACTATCTCTCCTTCAACACTCATCACATCATTTGAGTCATCTGGATGTTCAGCCCCTGCGCCAGTTGCCCATCCTTTCCACACAAATCTACTATATCACTCCAATTCGGAATTGACTTATAACGATAAAATCCCGCATTTTGATGTGACTACCATTAAAACAAATAATATTAGGTCTCAACAATCAAAGATGTCGAAGATAAAGACAACAATAAACTAACAACTCTGTAGTTCTCTAAAATTTACCACATTCAAACCTGAAGGAGGAAAGTGCTTCATTGTCCATTTCTACTTCTCTATAGTTCTCTAAATATTATTTCGACATGGCCTTCTACAACTGCTTCCTCTTAGGCTACATGTTTTGCTTGTATATTTTTACTCATCAATCTGAATGTTAGCCTGTAAGCTCGTCCTTTTCTACAAACTCAGCCATCAGATATGCCAGGTATTCCAGGTATGCCACCTTTAGGATCAATTGTTCAGCCTATTGCGACTTTAATAGGCAATGTCACGGCCAGGATCAAATTTCCTCCTCAGGAAGCACTGCAGTCTACCACCTCATCCAACACCAACTTGGCTTCACTTCCAACTTTAACTACCATAAACACTCCAAACGTCGTCGTTCCAGAGGTGACTTCGGCACCACCTCCTTTGCCAACTGCTTCGTTATCAAATCTTCCCTTCCGCCACATGATGCCGACTATACCTGGATGGAAAAGAGCCCACTCCAATACACCATCTTCAACATCTCACCCTTAAGAATATATGTTTGTCTGTTTATACACATTTGGTGTTCTTCACTTTGCACAGTTTGAATCTTTGCTTTGTTTAGTTCAATCAAATAGGGTTATGGTGAATTATTATACATCACCAATGGTGATGTATAATAATGGAAGGCCTTCTATCTTTCTCGTATGTCGTGAAAGTTTAATTATTAAAGGATTTTCAACAATCTGTGATGCTTCTCTATCCATTTAAGTTGCTTAGCTATTTCAACTGTATAAGATATATAGTCTTTAATTTCTTGTTTCAGGTGTCCATACTGTGATTATTGTTGTTATTGTTATTAATGTAAAATAATTTCTATCAAAAAAGTTGTAAAATAATTTTATTCTTATTTTTATATTGATTCTACTATTTCTTGTATCTTTTGAATATGTATGTGCATGTGATGAGAGTGTGAATCCTCTAATAATTTAAATGATCTTGGGTGCCTCACCTCACATGCTCCTACATCATCCAATAAAAATTGTCCACATGTTAGGTGCAAAAGAGCCTACATTTAAGGGGGTGCTGAGAGTGTCCCACATTGGAGGACCCAAGGAGAAATAAAATTAAAGTGTCGTTTTCTCCCCTCAACTATGACCCTAGTCAAACTTACCCACTTGAACTAAAAAATCAGCTCAGTTTTTTGGTAGTGTTCATTTTTTATTTTTGTTAGTGTTCTTTTTGGCTTTTTGGAAGTATTCTTTTTTAATATTCAGCGCATATATAATGTTTTTTGGCTGCTGTAATAGAAACTTAACAAATACTATGGGTGATGCGTCTTCTTTATTATAAGACAAACTTGGTAAAATTTGATGCCGAATATATGAAATGACAACAGTGATAATTTAGAAACTTTGCTTATTGCTTATTGCCCAATATAATACTCCTCCTCTGTTGCCTAAGGTGATTTTTTGCATAGTGACAATTTATCACTTTCTTGTTTTGTTATTCGAATCCAATATAATACTAATTTATTACGTAGCGAATAATACTAATTTATTACGTAGCGAATAACAAAACTGTCTAATTTATTGGAGGAAGGGTTGGGGGAGTATTATATTGGGTCATTTGCTTATTAATTTATCATAGGTCATTTGGTCATACTGTGCCCAATATAATAAATTAGTATTATATTGGAGGAAGGGTAGGGGGAGTATTATATTGGGTTGCCTCAAGACTGTCTCCTACGTAAATCGAATCCGGGTGCACTTGGGAGAGAGGGGGAGAGTTTGGTCCACTTTTGTACTATGGTGCCAATATGTGCAGATAATTCATCACTTGAACTTATCAAAATAGTCAATGTATCGAATTTTTCTGTTAATAATAATGGTAAATTTGTAATTTTGAGTAAAATGAAAATTAAATACATAAAACGGAAAAATAAAAGGAATTAATAAAATAACTTTATACAATTTTATTTTTAAAACAAAAATTAGCCTCACCCTTCCTCCTCCACCCACCGATCCCAACCCCACCACACGCCTTGCCACAACCTAGCTCAGCCACCCAACAAACCCCACCCCCTCTCTCTCTCTCTGGTTTCTAGGGGTTTCGAACCTGAGACCACTAGTCTTAGGCCAAACATATACTTTTCCACTATAGTATGATCTATTAGAAAATTACTACATAAAAACTTTGCTCCATATATCTATGATTCTAGAATATATAGGGAGGAGAAATCTTTGAGAGAGAAAAAAAAACAGAGATAATAAAAAAAATCTATTGGTTGATGGAGTAGATGCCGAGTTTTGTTGAAGGATGAGATTATAAAGCCACATCACGTGGCCTAATACTAATTAAGTTATACAATCAAAAAGTTTCAAATTCAGCATATAAGCCCAGGTCCTGATTGTTACATACAGATGTCGTGGCGTTCACAATATCACAATGAGCTAAATTAGATAACCTAATAGCTAGTTTTGCTAATCGAAAGAGTTGTTTGATCACGCAAGCCAATATTTTAAAGCTACAAGTATTGAGTCATTTAGCTCTAGCCAACCCCAACCCTAGTCAACCAGAAGGTGAACAACAACAAGACCAACAACTACATCTAAAATAGGGTTGTCAAATTTTTCATATCTATATCTGAGAAAATCAA
Organism: Prunus padus; assembly: GCA_024362665.1. NCBI lineage: Eukaryota > Viridiplantae > Streptophyta > Magnoliopsida > Rosales > Rosaceae > Prunus > Prunus padus. Next base: position 9,770,882 of record JANFAM010000006.1, on the reverse strand, counting down.
CAACAACACAACCATAAACATTTTCACTTGGCTGGCTATATAAACCGGCCAAACAACACAATCTAATTATCCAAATTCAAATCATACTCATTATAATTACTTCCAAATATTTTTGAGAGAGCTAGCTTGAAACAATGGCCTCTTGCAAGTACTGCTTCTTAGCTATCTTCGTTATCTTGTGCTCATCCAACATCGATGTCACCGTAGCAGGGCGTAATCTTTTGCAGACGGCTGCACCGACGTTGCCTAAACCTGCTTCAACACTGCCACCTTTACCTCCTCTCCCAACACTGCCACAACCCACTTCACCAAACTTGCCAATCAACCAGCCATCGCTACCTAAACCCACAACACAGCTGCCTCCACTGCCAAGTTTCCCCACTGTGCCAACTATCCCAAAGGTTGCATTGCCTCCATTGCCAAACTTCCTCTCAGGGATCCCTACCAATATCCCTCTTACAATTCCCTCCATCCCATTTCTCTCCCCACCACCTTCAGCCACTAGCCCTTAAATATGTTCACATGCAGTCCGTACCGGTCGCGTGCTGTCAAGTTGTTCGATCTTTTATCTTAATTAGTATGGTTTGTTATTTGTATGGTATTGTATACGTATCTCTTAATAACTTGTATTTTATGGCTTGATCATAGGTCATTTGCTTAATTAAATACATCCTATATATATATATAAATGAACTTTTATTTTCAAGTGCTGTTACAAAAATACTATAAGCCGAGTTCGCTCCTTTTTTCAAGTTTTCAGGTGTAATGCCTTAAACCTATCTTATATGAAGTGAAGTGCTATATGTTTGGCTTACACAGCTGCCTGCAAGGCTTATCTTATCATTCTGCACGTTGTAGTTTTTGAGGATGAAAGAATTGGAAAGGGAATAAAGAACAAGATTATCCTTAAAGAAGTAATTTTTAAGTACTGTTCACAATAGCTGCTATTTCCCACAAATTGGACAATGCTTGAGGTTCCCTCATTCCTTCCCAGTGGATTCTAGAGTTGTGTGTTTTAGGTTAACATTTTGAGCCATTCAATTGTCACGCTGAGTCATTCTCCCTAGATATTCTTTGGTGTTCTCAGACATTTGTAATTTGTGACAATTCAATATAAGAAATGTTAATGGGGCTTGCTCAAAGGTAAATCAAACTTAATATTAAAGAAAATTTTGGTTATAAATATTAGGATTTTTAGCCATTTTGCCCTCGAACTATTAGGCAATTGAACTTACCCCCGAATTATTTCATCTGCCGATTTAGTCCTTCAACTCGTAATAAATAGTCAATTTCCCCCTTACCGTTAAGTTTATCTAATTCCATCAACTTTTCTGTTAATAACAAGGGCAAATTTGTAATTTTAACTAAAAATTCATAAAAATATTGTAAATAATTAACTTTTAGAAGAAAAAAATTATTCTCCCCACAAAACCCCCCACCCCCACCGATTTCTTCTCCCCAAAGATTTTTTTGCTTCTAAAATTTAATTATTTACAATATTTTTATGAATTTTAAGTTAGAATTACAAATTTGCCCTTGTTATTAACCGAAAAATGGATGAAATTAGATAAACTTAACGGTAAGGGGAAATTGACTATTTATTACGAGTTGAGGGACTAAATTGGCAAACGAAATAGTTCATGTAAGTTCGAATTGCCTTATAGTTAAAGAAAACCGCACTTTACCCTAAATATTAAGGATAAAGTGTATGAGCTATATATTTCCTTTTTGGGGTTGGTTAAGTGAATTTAAATTTGGAAGCTGGACTTTGAGGCCCAATAGTGGGGCCTGAAATAGTACAAAACCCACCCATATAGAAATTCAATGAAAAAACCCAAAGTCCATGTTAAAAAAATAAAACAACACTAAAACAGTCTATAAATTACAACACTGCCACCAAATGAAGCCCTAAACCATTAAAAAATAAAACAGCACTAAAACAGTCTATAAATTACAACTTTGCCACCACGGTTTCAAAACAAAAACCCAAACTGAAGCCCAGCCCAAGTTTCAATAAAAATAATATAGATATCAAAAAAACAAAACAAAATAAAAACAACAATAATTATTACACTTTAACAAAATGGTAATATCACCATATTCGAATGCAACTTATAATCCAAATGCAACTTATATCTGAAGGCAACTTATAATCCAAAGGCAATTTATAGACGAAGGTAACTTATAATCCGAACGCTTTTAATCCAATGGCAAATTATTATCGGAAGGCAACTTATTATCGGCATGCAACTTATAATCCGAAGGCAACTTATATCATAAGGCAACTTATAATCCGAATGCAACTTATTATCGGAAGGCAACTTATTATCCAAAGGCAACTTATAATCTAAAGGCAACTTAGGCCTTCTCCAACCTATTTGGTCCTAAACCCAAATTTTCCCTCTCCAAAATGTAACTATTTGGGTTTTCACCATACTCAAACCATTTTTTCCCCTATAACCCTTCATACTCAAATTTTAATTCCGCAACTTTATTAAATTGTTTAAGAATTGTTTTAAGTCTAATTTTTTTTTTAAAAATGGATAACTTTTCTTCAAAAAGAATGAAAGGAGATTGATGAAATTGACAAAGGAAAAATAAATAGAAAAATAGAAAAATATTTTTGGTAAATTATTTGAGAAATGGATGGGTATTTATAGAGTTTGGAGTGAGTTTTGGGGTTGGATAGAATTTAGATTAATTTAAAATATTATTTTGACTATTGGATTAAATTTCATCCGTTTGGATCTTTTTTTTTAACAGTTAAAATAACTTGGATTTAATCTAGATTGTTGATTTAGGTTATTGTTGAAAAAAAAAGGAGATGTTTGAATTGTGTCGTTGGATTTCAACGGCAACATCACTAGCTTCCGACATGTGGTGCGACAGCTTTTGCAGCACAGCAGTGGCGGGCCCCATTGTTTCCTCCTTGCACATGGGCTACATCATGGCTCAGTGGGCTCCACACAAAAAAATCCAGTCTAGGCAATAGCTGGACTGGTATTCCGCCCTAACTTTGAGTTTTCTCAAATTTTAGCCCCTTACTTTTCTTGAGTTGGATGAGGAATTGGGCTAAAATTTTGGATTTTTTGGGTTTGGCCTGCTCGGTTGGAGATGGCCTTATTGATGTACATCAATTCGGATAATAAGACAACTTATAATTCAAAGGCAATTTATATATGAAGGCAACTTACATCTGAAGGCAACTTATAATCGAAAGGCAAGTTATTATCGGAAGGCAAATTGTAATCCGAAAGCAAGTTATAATTAGTAGGCAACTTATAATCCAAAGGCAACTTATAATATGTGGGCTCCACATATGTGCCACATCATCTACTTAACAAAAAATTTAACAGAGGTTGACGGTATGAACCAAATTGATGTACATATAGTAACCTTAAAGACCAATCGTGACACAAAAAAAGCTTAAGGACGAAAAATGATAGTTTCACGAACCTCAGAGATCATATTTATGATTTAAAAAAAAGCCTATTTTAAAACTAGAAGTGTTGAGTCATTTAGCTATAGCTAACCAACTGCACGGAAGTCAACAACTTTAAGAGACTCTTTTTCATTGGCGGATGGACAAGAAGGTGAACTAACAACTAGTACAACACCCAGACCTCAAATGGGTCGTCAAGTTTTTCCTTACCACATCTTAGTAAATCAATAACAACACAACCATACATATTTCCCTTACTATATAACCCCACAAAACAAACTGATTATCCAAATCAAACTCGTACTCCTTTCAAATACTACTTCAAAAATTTTGAGAGAATTTGAATCAATGGCCTCTTGCAAGTATTGCTTCTTAGCTTTCTTCATTCTCTTGTGCTCCTCAAGCATCCATGTGGCCGTAGCGGCGCGCAATCTTTTGCAGACGAATACTGCACCAACTTTCCCTAAACCTGCAACACAGCTGCCACCTTTGCCTCCTCTCCCAACACTGCCACAATCCACATTGCTAAACTTGCCAAACAGCCAACCATCTCTACCTAAACCCGCAACGCAGCTGCCTCCACTTCCTAGTTTCCCTACAGTGCCAACTATCCCTAAGAATACACTGCCTCCATTGCCAAACTTTCCGTCAGGACTTCCAATCAATATCCCTACTACAATTCCCTCTATCCCATTTCTCTCTCCACCACCTGCAACCACTACCCCTTAAACAATATAATCATGGCATGCAGCCCCTCTACCACCCCATTAAACAGTATGGTTTGAAATTTATGTATCGATTGAAGTTTTATTTCGCAATGTATATCTTTGTGTGAGATGTATTGTGTGGTTTCAATCAGTCATGTGGCTTAATTAATTCCAATGAATTTATATTTGGTGCATTGTTATACATACTACATAAGCCTGTCTAGGTAACGAGATTCAGCTATAGACATTTTATCCAATCAAGTTCACGTATGCTTGTTGATCATGTGCCTTCGAACCTATATGACTTGTCACTTTTTTTTCTTTCACAAAGCAATATTCTAAACTATTCTAATGTAGAAGGAAGGGGATCGAACTCAGGTGCAAGAGGGCGAGAGAGCCGGTCCATTGATTTTGGAGGCCCTGTGCAAATATGGATGTTGAGGCCCTATATATACAAGTAGAAAAAAAAAAAAATCATCCATATAGAACCAAAATTTCCTGACACGGGAATTACACCTTCAGAAGGAGCTTCCCATAAATATTTCTTTAGTCTCACTTCCAAATCACAAAGCTGATAAATTGATTTTCCAATTTCAATGGTTGGTGAATTCTCATGTGAATGAGGGAGGGAGAAAGCCACGAAAACGAAACCAAGCCCAGCATTGAATACCCATCAAAATGAACAAAATAGAAAATAACTGTGATTTTGGGGAAAGGGCTAAAGCTTCGGTTTTTCCAATCCAAATTTTGATAGAAGAGGGTGGTACTGAAGAGAAATGGCTTTATTTTGATGGAGGAGAGTGAGAGAGACTTACTGAAAGAGAAAACACAAGTTTTAGACCATTATAAATAGGCAAAAAGTCACTTTTGGTCCCTGTAGTTTGCCACTTTGGTCAATTTTGTCCCTACAGTTTCAATTTGAAGCAATTTAAGAACAATCTCTAATTTCTATCAAATTAGAGTAACTTCCGTTTCCCAACCACCACCCACAACAACAACAGCTGCTAAGTCTAGAGAGAGAGAGAGAGAGAGAGAGGAAATGGAACTCTGGCGAATAGTAAAGTGAGATATGATGGAACTGAGAAGGAAGACAGAGAACTTGTTCAGTAATAGTGAGCTACAGAAAAGAAAGAATCAATTTTTTGAAATGGGTTTGTTTAGGTAGCTGAAAAGATTTCATGGCATGCAAAGAGTGGATGGTGGGTGTGAATTTGAGGAAGACTCAGAAGAGAAATGAAGAGCTTTTTCTGCACAAATCTAAAAAGAACCCATTTTCTGAGCTTAACCCATTGCTCTGCCTCTTGTTCTTGTTTCCCTGAGCAAATCTTCTGCAACTTGGTTTGATCTTTCCAAAGGTTTGAGCTTTTTTTAATTTTGATTTTTGGGTTTGTGAGCAATGAACCCAACTCTGTTTTTTATATGAGAAGAAGCCAAAGCCCACCCACTTCGGCATCGACTCTCTCTTCGTCTTTCAACGGCGGTGTGGCGGCGGGGGTGACAAAACGACGCCGCTGGAGGCAGACATAGCCTCCGGTGGGACCCGCGTCGACCAAAGATGAGTGGGCTTGGGAGCTTCAATCTATTCCGAGCGGCAAGTTGGAGGCCGTGACTGGATCAAGAGGCGTCGAGAGATACAGGCTTGGGCTTGGTGGGTTGGAGGACTGGGAGACCATGCTCTCCAAAACGGCGGCGTCTTCGGGTCAAGACCAGTCGCTGCTCCGGTGGATCGCAGGGATGTGGACGACACGTCATTTGGGCCCAAGCAGCTCTTGCAGAGCGGGAACCAGAGTGGCAGCAAACAACAACAACAACAACCCTCTTGGTTGTGGGTGGTGTTGTTGTGGGGGGAGAAGAAATCTGTGGGGGTGGGTATGTGGGTGAAGTTAGAGGAGGGGGACGGGACGGGAGAGAGAGGGAGAAGAAGAGAGTTTTTTTATTTTTTATTTTTATAAATTAATTTTTCCATTTTGTATTGTTTATTTTTAAAAGAAATGATTTTTTTAATAATTTGACCGAATTACCCCTCAACGAGTAACGGAAGTTACTCTAATTTGACATAAATGAGAGATTGTCCTTGAATTGCTTCAAATTGAAACCACAGTGACAAAATTGACCAAATTGAAACGACATGGACCAAAGTGGTAAAAGTGGCAAACTACAAGGACCAAAAATGACTTTTTGCCTAATAAATAAATAAAAGAAGAGTTGCAGCGTGAGAGTTGGGAAAAGGAAAACGAATTAAATTAGGGCATCTACTCTCCTAGTCGTTGAATTGGTTGATAATTAATATTCAATTCAATTTTGGTTTTGATTTAGGAGCATCTGCATGTGGCGTTGTGAAGTGATATTTAATATTTCATTTTTATTTCATCTTTTAGTTAATTTAATATGTTGAGTTGGAAAAATTTGGTGGCCCTTAAATTTAGGAGGCCCTGTGCGCACAGCTCGCACAGCCCATGGACCGAGCGCTACTTTAACCAAAAAATTTACCGACTCCTATAACTTCACATCTCATCCCCTCTTTCGTTTTTTAAATATCTGGTTGTAAAGAATGGCATGGCAAAGCAAAATAGAAACCAAGACAATTATAGGTACCTAACTACCACTGCGAGAGTTTTAATGGAAAACTACAAATTAGTACTATACTATTCTAAATTTTGACCCATACCGGCATCTGACATATTTTTATTTTTCAACATAATTTTACAGCATTTAAAACCAAAAATAAATGAGGTTGTTCCCTCTGGAATCAGCGTTATAAATTATAACCATAGGCTCGTCTTCTCGTCCACATCAAATTTCATAAGCTTCATTTCCACAAACTAAAATGGCGACTTGGAAATCGTTTGTCATAGCTATCTTTGTCGCTTCATTATTTTGGAGCACACATTCAGCTTTCGCCATCCCTCGAAAACTCTTAGCCCCTACCTTTCCTCATTATAAGCTGCCCAAGATCCCTAACCTGAAGTTTCCTCCTCTGACTCCCACACCTTTATGGCCAGAATATAGGTTGCCTCCCCCTATTATTACTTCACTTCCAAATTTCCCATCAACTCCCACATTTCCATTCTCTCCACCTTCAATAACCACCACCCCTTAATAAAAATGGTGTATGCATGTATGTCTCTGATGAATATCTCAGAAGTTCTCTATGTCTCAGTTCTTTATTAAATAACGGATGTGCATCATTATTGTTGAAATAATGGATGTACATTGATATTGTTGAAAATGTATCGATAACATGTCAGTACGTTTTGTTGGCGACAATTGTATCGGCATATTATCAGTGTGCATATTGACGGTTTCCGTTCCGCAGCCGGACGGTAATATTTGTGGTACTACTATATCTATATGCAGTTAAATAAAGGTTCATATTCACATAAGCCTTTCATATGGTGTTGCATACCTAGATGCTAGATCTATTCTAGCGATTTCTGGAGAACTATATGGACCACTCGTGTGTTTACCAATGTTGTTTTGTCCTATTATTTGTAGTATTGCCATGAAAGTGAGAATATTACTACTTTGTTCGTTCTTGTTGAATTGTTGGGATATAATTCCTACTAGCTACTATTAGTTACTATGCTCGTTTTATGCATGTATGGATTTATCAAATCTACAACATTAATGCTTAGGATTATTATGGAGGGTATGAGAGGGATGCTCATTATAATACCACAAAGAGAAAGGCATGTCTTGCAATTTGGATGCATCTGGTTTTCGATCACCATGATGAGCTTTGATGTTTTACTTTTATCAGCTGAACAAAGTTTGGCATCTATAAAACGCATGAAAGAAAAATCCCCTATTAGAATTCTTTTAGTATGACTTGACTTGGAGACCATTGAAAAAGGGCCTTGACTTGTAGACCAATAGTCTCATGTTCAAACCCTATGGCATTTTGGCATTTGTGTGTGAGAAAACACTCCCCTCCCTAAATATCAAGCTTAACCAGAGATTAACCACCAGCAAATTTTTTATACCAAAAAAAAAAGTATTAATTAACCAACAAAGCTTAATACAAACCAATACTTTGCATTACTTTTGTTAGGACAAATTAATTAATATTTCTCATGGTGAGATTAGAAAAAGACAAACATATTTTATGAACTGGTTATTTATGGCAAGTGATTTTGTAGAAACTATGGTTCTCAGATTACTCAATGAGAATTGTCACCTGACACACTATCTGAGTGAATGATAATATCAAACCACCGTAAACACAAGTTAATCTACTAAAACCATTATCTAGTGCATTGATGAAAATAAAATGCTACTAAAGGCAAAAAGATGAATCTTAGAAGTTGAATTCAATAGTATCAACAGTAACCTTGTAAACCAACACTACAACCGAAGATCTTACCATTCCTCGCCAAGTGACCTACCAAAAATGTTTATGTGCGGAGGAAAAATCTATTTACATTTTCCTATAAAACGTGCCAAATACAGGAAGAAGGAAAGGCGACGTCTCTTCTTTCATCTCCCTTCATCTCTTTCTCTTTCCACCAGCCCCTGAACCTCGGCCGCCTGTTTTCTCAGCTGTGGCAGATGAACCACCTCTACCCCTGTGTGGGAGCAAATTTCCCCACGAGAATATTCGGTTGAAAAGATTCATCTTTCTTCTTCGCCGCCTCTTTCTCCCTGCAAAATAGAACCAATAAGAGGACCACACCCGGGGGGTGTTGGCCAAAGGCCCTCCGATGCCTAAGTTAGTTCGAGAGTTTATGAGAAAAACACTAGCTAACTAGGGTACGGAGATATATATGTTTATGGTGTAAACCGGGCGGCCGGAGCCTTATGTAAAAGAGGGAGAGAAAGGAGGTGGCTAGAGTTGCATAGAGAAATTTAGACGTAGTTTGAGTAGTAATTCTGACGTACCTCAACCCTTTGTGTGGCCATGTATTTATAGGGGGCCTCGACGAGGTAGGTGTGGTAGGTGTGGTTGGTGTGATTGGCGTATTTAGGGATTTGATTTATTAGGGTTAAATCAAATCCCTAATTGTGGTAGGTATCCAATCAATCCCTAACTTAATTAGGTAAATCCTCCTTTAATTGGGAATTGTGGTAGGTGCCAAATCAATTCTCAACCCAATTAGGTAACATTCCATTTAATTGGATAATCCCCAATTAAATTGAATAATTCCCAATTAGGTTAAATAATTCCCAATTAGGTCAAATAATTCCCAATTAGGTCAAATAATCCCCAAATGGAATGAATTATTTGACCTAGGATTATGACTAAATTCGGTTCCCACAAATGCCCCCCAGCTTCTGCATGGCGCGTGGTGGCATGTAGGAGGTGTAGATTGTTCGTTGGGCTGTCCAGCTGTAACTGGGCTTCCTTCGTGGACCTGGGCTCCTGAGTGGAGGAGGTGTTTGACTTGCCAATTTTTATGAACACCCATTTGGAAGGGATTTGAGATTCCCTGTAGGTCAAGGAATTTTTGATCCCTATAAGTATAGGGCGCCTCCCCATTATTCTTCTCATCACAAACTTTGTCAAGGAAAATAAATCGTTCCGGCTTGCTTGAGGAATAGACCTTTGCCGTATATCCAAGGTAATCCAATTTGGGAGGTTGATCTCTCTTCTTTTTTTTGAATTTTTTGGTTACACTAGGTTGAGGTCCCGTGTTCACCGTGAGCCCATGTTGGAGTGTGCGCGAGGATTGGCTGGAGGTGCAACATGGTCTGATTGGAAAGGCACATGGCGTGGGCCAGTGTGCAGGTGAGTAGGTCATGTGCGTAACAAGGTGGTATGCGCTGGGGCTGGAGCAAGCTGGCCAGGTGTGCTGCAAGGGTTGGAGTGCATTGGAGTTGTGAGGCATGGGGTTCAATTGTTGATTTGCGGCAGGTCTAGCGTGCTTTGGAGTCAAGTCGGTGGACCAAGTTGGAGTTGCTTTGGAATTGGGCTTGCGTGCGCTAGGCCCGGAGTGAAGGCATGAAGTGCTGGGCTCGGAGAGAAGGCATGAGGCGCTGGGCCTTGAGGCGCGACGTGGGGTTGCGCTAGGCGAGCGGGCCACACCTGCTGGAGCTGGAGCGAGCTGGGAGGCATCGAGCCCAGGCTTATGAGCCGCTTGGGCTGCTTCCTGCAGCTTGGGCTGCATCTGGGCTGCAAGCTTGGGCTGCTATTTGGGGCTGCAAGCTTGGGCCATTTTTCTTCTTTTTCTTATTTTATTGCTGCTGTGTTTTTTTTTTTTTTTTTTTTTTGCATTCTAACTTGTAGAATTTTTGTATTCTAACTTGTAGAATTTTCTTGTCATCTTGCGGTTGTCCGTAGACCATGTCTTACGAAGATGGTAGCAAGTCATCAAGCTCTCAATTGCCTTTGTTTTTGTGGGGAGGCTCTCAAGTGCCTAAGAAGAGGTTCGTGGCTAATTTGCATCGGGTTACGCCTCGAAGCTCAATTCCAGAAGTGGCGGGCCACTTATGCTCATGCCATTCCCGATGACGTGCATGTCGGCGATGAAGCCTTTGGTGATGACGTGCCTTGTGTGGATGCGAATGATCCGGATGTTAGGTTATCACCTTCCGTCCTTTTTACTTTTCATTGGGCTTCACCATCCCGCTTGTGAAGCTTTTTAAGGAGGTGTTCTGCGCCATGGGGTGTGCTCCGAGTCGGTGTACTCCGAACGTCTACCGGGCGATCATGTGTTTCAAAATCTGAGCCGTTTCTTTAAGGCTGGAGTTGACGGCGAGAGTTCTTCTACTTTTTCCAAGTGAGGCGCTCGAGAAGTACGCCCAAGTTCGTATCTACAAAGCCAAGTTGTTCGATAGTTTCCCAAGGAGATCATGTATGGCATGACGATGTGTTGGAAGTCGGTGGACGGTGGGAAGGTGATGTTGGTGATGGCCCACTCGTTCCGTCACCTACCGCAATGGTATGCCATATCGTTATTTTGGTTTGCTTTCCTTTGAACTTCTTGAGGTGTGGCTGACTAACTTTTGTCTTCTGCTTGTAGCAAGTGACATCAGACAAGCAATTGAAGCTTGGACCTGACATGGCTAAGGTCGGCCGAGCTCTGAACATTCCTCAGAAGTTTCGCGAGTGGCGCTCGGGCTGTTAAGCGAGTATCGGGAAGAAGTCGGTGGGTTGCCCCCGCCCAGGATGTTGAGAGATGGAAGCAGAACGGTCCCGACCACGATGATCTACACGCTAGACGGGAGGAGTGTTCTCACGAACCCTCATAAAAGGAAGGTCACTGGCGGAGTCCTCAAGAGATGAAGCTAGTTCTTCGCGGGCGAAGAGTGTGTCTCCGTTGCAGAAAAAGACAAAGTTGCCTTATGTTGAGGAGACACAAGTACGAGCTTTCCCCCTATCATCCGCCAGGGTTAAACACCTTGTTGGTGCAGATAGCAAGAAGAGTGGCGGCATGCGCAATGCTCGGGATGTTCTACTCAAGTCTCATGCTGACAAGCTTGAAGACCGTGATCTACTCCGCGAAGTAGTCCGTGCGAGATCTAGTTCACCTGCTGAGAATTAAAGAGATGCAGATATTCCTCTCCGAAGTTCCTGTCGTCTGCATCAGTCAAAGGATGAAGATCGAGTTGGGAGGTCTGCTCATGATCCGGTTGTTGAGTTACGGGCAGTCAAGCGTAGAGTTGATTCAGCGTCATTGACTCCTTTGGAGGTGAGGTTGGCGGAGGCTAAGAAAGCGAGAGAGTCATCTGCTAGAGCAAAGGGTTCCTCTGTAACGTCTGCGACTAAGCCTAGGGTGGAGCACTTTAGTCATGTCGGAGATGCAGGTGTGTCTGATCTGCTCAAGACTAACTTTCTGTCAAGCTCGTCCACTTGTGCTGAGTTGGTTAATCATATCCGTCAGGCCGGCGATCTTGAGACCTTCTCGAGTCTTTTCTTGGAGAAACAAAGAGAAGCGACATTTCATCTGCTTCAAAAGGGGGTAGTTTTTGCTGCTGAGACTATTCGGAACTCGTCTGCTGTTGCCCCCTCTTCTTCTCAACTTAGTGAGTTGGAGAAGAAGAATGCTGAACTGACTAGCAAGCTTTCTGCCGAGCAGGCGCGTTATGAAAAGAAGACGTCTGATTTGAGGGCGATGATATTTTAGCTGAAAAGTTCTCTTGCCAAGAAGGACTCCGAGCTTAGCTCTTCTGCTGCTGACTTGGTTAGTCGAAATGATGCTTACTTCCGTCTTGAGCGCAAGAATGCTGATCTCGCCCTCAGTTATGACAAGCTCCTGGTTAAACTGCGCGCCTACCACAAGTCTGCTGAAGAGTCCAAGTTTGAGGCCACTGTAGATGCGTATAAGCTGGGCTACCTGGACTGCAAAAATGGGACTGCTCCCTCCTATGCCATTGAAGATGTAGACATCGAGACGCTCTGCCCTGACTTGTTCCCTGCGCAAAGTGAGCAGGTTAAAGCTGGAAATACTGAAGGAGTTGAAGAGCAGGCGACCGAAGAGGCGGTAGAGGGAGTAGAAGAGGATGCAGCTGATTAGAGGGTGGCAGATGTCGTGGATCAGACCGGTGGGGCTGCTGAGAGCGTGGCTGATCAAACGGGCTCTGAAGGGGCTGCAGATCAAGGATCTCCTGCCGGTGCTTCGGAGTAGATGAAGACTTCTTTTCAGCTTTTGTAGTTTCCTTTCTTGTTTAGAATAATTGGTCGTGTTTGACCATTTTCTTTTTTGTTGAACTTGGCCGGTTGGTCACTTTGCTATGAAAATTTCAGTTATTTCTTCAACTTCAATTTGCATATTGTCTTGTGAACTGCTTGAGTAGCCGGCCAGCGTCTTGATTGTGTATCTTCCTTTGGAGATTTATGAGTGCCGGGGTCCCCCTTGAGGGATTCCGGGCGTGTTCTGCATATCCTGTAGAATATTTTGGTCGTTGCCCTGCGTCTCCCGGAGGACGCTACTTATGGGCAACTGTATGATTATCCCGCCTCCTTTAGGAAACGTATAAGGACCTGGATGCTTCCTTAGGAAATTCCTCGACGCACCTGCGTCTCCCGAATGACGCTTTTGGTTGTTCACCTGCGTCTCCCGAAGGACGCCGCTTATGGGCAACTTATATGGCTATCCTGCCTCCCTTAGGAAACGGATAGGAACCTGGATACCTCCCTTAGGAAATTCTGGCGCACCTGCGTCTCGAAGGACGCTTGTTACGGGCTGCGTCTCCCGAAAGGACGCTTTTGGTTGTTCACCTGCGTCTCCCGAAGGACGCTGCTTATGGGCAACTTATATGGCTATCCCGCCTCCCTTAGGAAACGGATAGGAACCTGGATACCTCCGTTAGGAAATTCTGGCGCACCTGCGTCTCCCGAAGGACGCTTACGGGCTGCGTCTGGAAGGACGCTTGTAGTCGTCGCCTGCGTCTCCCGAATGACGCCGCTTATGGGCGACTTATATGGCTATCCTGCCTCCCTTAGGAAACGGATAGGGACCTGGATACCTCCCTTAGGAAATTCCTGGCGCACCTGCGTCTCCGAAAGACGCTTATGGGCCGCGTCTCGAAGGACGCTTGTAGTCGTCACCTGCGTCTCCCGAATGACGCTGCTTATGGGCAACTATTTGTCTATCATGCCTCCCTTAGGAAACGGATAGGAACCTGGATACCTCCCTTATGAAATTCCTGGCGCACCTGCGTCTCACGAGAGGCAGCTTCTTTGCGGGCTGCGTCTCGAGGAAGAGCTGCTTATGGGCAACTTATATGGAGATATTCGGAATGAGTAGGCAGATAAGACATTCGGAATGAGAAACTGAACTTTATATTGATGTTTATAAGGTTACAGTGCTTTATTCGAGAATGAAAATAACTGGATACACAAAACCAGAGGCTTCTATTGTCGCTCATCTTTTTCCGAGATATGTAGGTCTCAATTATACGCTTGGGGCGAGGAGGAAGCGTCATGGATGATACTTTCGGAGATGGTATGCATTCCACTGTCGTGGAATTTCCTTCCCTTCCATGGTGTCTAGTGTGTAGCTCCCCTGCCCGGACCGGCGGATTACATATGGGCCCTCCCAAAGGTGAGGATTCATCTTTTTGACCCTTGCCTTGGTGCGTTGATGAAAGCCTTTCTTAGCACGAGATCGCCCGGTTGAAACTGTCTCGACCTTGGCTCTCTTGTCGTGGTAAGACTTTAATCGCTTGTTGATAGGAGGCGACTCGGACAATAGCCTTCTCTCGTTCGCCCTCAAGCAAGTCGAGGTTGAGCCTCATCGGCTCGGAGTTACGATCAACACCGCCCACCTCAAGGCTTATGGAGGGGACGGTGATGTGAGGAGGGATGATTGCTTCCGTCCCATAGGTGAGGAAAAATGGGGTTTCGCCGATTGACCTTCGTTTGGTAGTTCGATAAGCCCATAGTACTCCGGGAGTTCATCCACCCATTTCCCTTCGGCGCCTTCTAGCCTTTTCTTCAAGCAGTCCAATATGACTTTGTTGGATGCCTTGGCCTGTCCATTTCCTTGTGGATACCTCGGGGTGGACACGTGTTGTTTGATTTTGTATTTCTCAAAGAAGGCGTTGATGTGCTTGCCGATGAATTGTGAGCCATTGTCAGTTACACAAGGATCGTGGGCAGCCAAACCTGCAGATGATGTTTCTCCGGATGAATCTCTCCACATCGGCTTCCTTAGTAGAGGATAAAGCTTCGGCCTCGATCCATTTGGTAAAGTAGTCGGTGGCAACGATTATCATGTCTTTTTGGCGGGCGCCGCGACAGGGGGGACCCACTAGGTCAATGGCCCATTGCATGAATGGCCATGGACTGCTTTGCGGATGGTAGACTTCGGCAGCGGTTAGGAATTGGCTTGTAGACCGGCAGCGATCACATTTCTTGACATATTCGGTGGAGTCGTGGCGCATGGTGGGCCAAGTAGCCTATGTTTAGAGCCTTCGGGCGAGTGATCCGCCCCGAGTGGTTGCCACACTCGCCGTCGTGAATTTTGCAAAGAACCTCAAGTGTTTGAGGGTACTTTACGCAGTGAGATGAGTACTGCAGTATGATCTGCGAATGAGCTTGTTGCCGTGCATGTAGTATCTCGCGGCCTTCTGCTGGACTTTTCTAGCCGGACTTGTCCGTTGGTAGATTTCCATTCATCAGGTAGTCGATGATGGGGTCTTGCCAGCTGGGGTCCTCGTCAATCTGCATTGCGTCGATTGGCTCTATTTCTTCGATGCTTGGACGGTCAAGGTGTTCGACCGGGATGGAGCGTCTGAATTGGGTATCCAGCGCTGATCCTAGGCTTGCCAGGGCATCTGCATGCGCGTTCTCCGCCCGAGGCACTGTTGGATGGTGAAGGTAGGAAACGTCTTTAACAGACTCTTGGACTTTGTCAAGGTACAAAATCATCCTTGGGTGCTTCGTCATGTATTCACCTGAGGCTTGATTCGTGATTAACTGGGAATCTGAGTAAACGGCTAGCTTCTTGATCGCTAGCTCTTTTGCCAAGCGCAGGCCAGCGAGTAATGCCTCGTATTCCGCCTCGTTGTTCGAGGCCGGAAAACCAAGTGTAATGGCTTGCTCCAACAGGGTTCCATCTGGGGTGATGATGACGACGCCTGCTCCCGCTCCTTTTTGGTTTGACGCTCCGTCTACGCGCAACTGCCACATGTCTATGGGTTGGCCAGGTTCAGCGGAGGCGATGTCTGCTTTCGAACTTTCCTTGCTTTTTGTGACCAACTTCTCTTCTTCGACTGTTGGAGTAAACTCTACAACAAAATCTGCTAAAGCCTGGGCTTTTATGGCGATCTTTGGCTGGTAGAGGATGTCATACTAGCTTAGCTCTATAGCCCACTTCATGAGTCGCTGAGAAGCGTCAGGGCTATGAAGTATTGATCTCAAAGGAAAGTCGGTCATGACGATGACTCGGTGAGCTTGGTAGTAGGGTCGTAACTTTCTCGCGGAAACTACAAGGGCCAAAATGAGCTTTTCCAATTTCGGTAGCGAGTCTACGCATCGAGGAGAGCTTTTGACGTGTAGAATACCGGATGTTGGGCCCCAGTTCTTCTCGGATGAGAGCCGAGCTAACAGAGTGGACAACGCCAGTACACGAACAAGTCCTCGCTTTGGGCTGGCTTTGAGAGCAGGGGAGGTGAAGTGAGGTAAATCTTCAGATTCTGAAAAGCTACTTCGCACTCCTCATCCCACTTGTCTCTCTGTCCTTTTTTCAAAGCTTTAAAAAATGGCCTGCACTTGTCGGTAGATCTCGAGAGGAATCGATTAAGGGCGCTGCTCTGCTGTCGGACTTTGTATTTCCTTGATAGTGGAAGGCGACTTCATCTCGAGAATGGCCTTTATTTGGCGCGGGTGTGCCTCGATACCCCGTTGTGTGACTAGGTATCCCAGAAATCGGCCGGACGATACACCAAACGTGCATTTACTTGGATTCAACTTCATGCGATCATCGGCGTAGCAAGTCGAATGCCTCGGCGAGGTTTTTGATGTGATACTGCACGTTTTGGGGCTTTGACCAGCATGTCATCCACGTAGACTTCCATAGTCTTGCCGATTTGCTCCTTAAAGATTTTATTCACGAGCCTTTGGTATGTTGCTCGGCGTTCTTCAACCCAAAGGGCATGACCTTGTAGTGATGAGTCCCTCTTTCGATGATGAAAGAGGTTTTCGCTTGTCATCCTCGTGCATCAAGATTTGATTATAGCCGGAGTAGGCGTCCATGAAGCCGAGCAACCGATTGCGGAAGTTGAGTCCACGAGCTAGTCGATTCTCGGCAATGGGAAGTTGTCTTTAGGGCATGCTTTGTTGAGGTCGGTGTAATCGACGCACACTCTCCATTTGCCCTCTTCTTGTTTTGCCAAAAGAACAACGTTAGCTAGCCACTCCGAGTAGGAGACCTCTTCAATGAAGCCGGCGGTAGGAGCTTGTCGATCTCGGCTTCAATGATCGCGACCCGCTCGGGGCGAAGTTGCGTCTCTTCTGCGCCACCGCTTGCTAGCGGGGTTGACGTGAAGTCGATGACGATGATCTCCTGGGTCGATGCCGGGCATGTCGGATGGCGACCATGCGAACATGTCTTTGTTATTCTAGAGGAAGGTGGTCAGCTCCACCTCGGGCTTCCATCCTTCTTGGTCTGTCGAGCCGATCCGCGCTTTCTCTGGGCCGGTCGGGATCAAGGGGTACTAACTCAACGTCCTCCTCGGGCTTCCATCCTTCTTCGGAGAGACCTCAGGACGGATTCCCTCAACTTGGTCCTGATTCTTTGATTGCTATTTGGGAATAGCTATTCCTTTTCCCTTATGGCACTGCTTGGTTCTTTGGGGCGAGATCCGGTTGTTCTACTCCCTTCAGATTTTCTGATTCACGAGGGAGGAACTGTGTTTGCTTGATCTTCTTCACCCTTGAGCAGAGCATTTCCTCGCCATTGCCTCGATCACTATTAATCTGACCGACACCACCCCTGTGGATGGGGTAGCGGATCTTCCGATGCGTGGCGGAGGTGATGGCGTTGATCTTGCCGATCCAGTGTCCCGAGAATGCCATTATAGGGTGAGACTTCATCAATGACCATGAATGTTTGCAAGCTGATTATAGGTGGGGAGTAGACGTCGAGATCTATCGTGCCCACGGTAACTGTTGTTGCGCCATTGAAGCCAGTCAGCGACTTAGCTGATTTGTTGATCTTTGTCTCCAAGCCCATCTGTTTGGATGATCGCGATTGCAGGATATTGGCTGCGCGCCTCATCTGCATGGATTCGGTCGACCTCGGCCTGAGCAATCTGAATGCTGATGACAAGGGCGTCATTGTGTGGCATATCGAGGCCGACTAGATCTTTCTTTTGGAAGCCGATCACGGGATCGTCTCCTGCTTGCTGAAGGTCGGTCGAGATTTGGGAAATCACAATGGCCTGTTTGATCTTCCTTTTCTTTTCCTTGCTGGTTAGCCCGGATTCCTCGGAGTCGGCCAGGATCGTGTTAATCCTTATAACTTTTTGTGGAGGTTCCTTGGCGACGTCGCGGTCCTCGATCTGCTGAATGGCCTTCTTTGCTATGAACTCGGTGCAATGGCCTTCTCTCACGAGCTCTTCGAGGTGCGTTTTCCAAGCAATGCAGTTGTTTGTGGTGTGCCCATGCGTCCCATGGAAGGCACAGTATTTTCTAGTATCCCTCTTGTCCGGATCTCCCTTTAAGGGTGGCGGTCTCTTTACCCAAGGCTTGTCCTTCACTTGGGCTAAGATTTGATGTATGGGGATGGAGAACTTGGTAAAGTTTTCCCCTGCCGGTACTTCTCCTTGCGGGCGCGGCTTACGCTTGTCTTTGTTCCTGCTATTAAACTTGTCGCCTCCCTGACTTGCCTGCTTGGTAGGCTGATCTTCCCGCCTGGTGAATTTCTTTGCGGCGATTCGATCTTCATCCCAGAGCGCGTAGCGCCCGCGATCGCGAAGACCTCTGCAGTCCGGCTGGGAGTGATAGTCAACTCGCGGTATAAGTCGTGCTCTACTGGAAGACCTTTCTTGGAAGCGATAGTCGCGACTTGATCATTGCATCCCACAATGGTCGTCTTTTCTCGCTTTAAATCTCCTAATGTAATCTCGGAGAGATTCATCGGACTTCTTGTATATGTTGAACAGGTGGCCATGGTTTTTCTTAATCGCTCGATAAGAAGTGTACTCCTTAGTGAAGACATAAGCCAGCTCATTGAAGCTGCTAATTGACCCGGACGGTAGGGTGTGGAACCAGTCTTGGGCTGCTCCTCGCAAGGTCATTGCAAACACTTTACACATTAACGCATCTTCAGTCTTGTAGAGGATCATAATACTCTTGAAATGCTTCAGATGGCTTTCAGGGTCGGAATCCCCTTTGAAGTGTGTAAGAGAGGGCGTTGAGAATCGCTTTGGGGGAGCAGCCTGCTCGATTTCGACGGTGAAAGGTGTGGAGTTCGCTCGGTCTACCTCCCTGTGTAGTGCATCTTCGAAATTTCCGCCTGCCTTCAAGTCTCGAAGTCGGTCATTCACGAGCTTCTCGACGTCTTCTGCACGCATGAGTTGCTGGTCAAGTTGACGACCTTCATGATTCGGGCGGCGCTGGTTGACTTCCTCGTTGGCTCGCAAGGGCCGTCGTCCTTGATTGTCCTGCCTAGGTGGCGTATTGGTGGATAGCACTTGCGATGGATTCCTTGCGACTTGTCGGCGAGGATTGGTTCTTCGGGAACTGGCAGCCGAGCGTCTTTCTTCACGATCCTCGTTGCGAGAGTCATCAGGTTGACCTTCTTGAGGGCCCAAGCGGGCGCGGATTTCAGGTCGTGGGCCCAGCCTCTCAAGCACGTTGGTCCTCGAACTCAATCTTGATTGGATACTTCGTCTGCTCGGAGTGTGGCTCGCGGATGCTTGTGACATGCCAGCTTGCTGGTCACATTGTTGTCTTCCTCTTTGTCTGCTCGCTCCTGCTCGACCTACTTGAGACCTTTCGACCTGCCTGTCGGTGCGTTCGTCCATCATTCTCTCTTCGCCCTGTCGTCCAAGGTCAAGATTTTGGACCAAGCCTGCTTGGTTGAGGAGTTGTCGCATCAACTCGGGTAGGTTGTCCATTCTTTGGGTCAGTTGGTCGACTCTTAGACTGAGGTCTACTTGACTTCGTGGACCGGGATGAGAGAATTGCGTGGAGCCCAATTGCACACGGGCTAGGGTTTCGTTAGAGGTGTACGCGGGAGCGTACGTCGAGCGCAGCGGCAAATGAGGGAGTGATTGAAGTTGCTCCAAGATTGGGCCTAAGTCGGCAGTGGTAATGAGCCCACCTTGATGGGAGGTTCCACCATGCTCGGCGGTGGTGCCATGAGGGCGGCTAGATCCGGCCACGGGGCCTTGGATGACGGCGATGGCCGGCGCGGTGGTGAGAGGTGGTGGTGCCACCATGTCGATCGCGGGATCATGGGTGGAGTGGCTTTGGGCCGTCGCGGATCTTGTCATCGCGGCGGTTTTGCCCCTCGTCTTCTTGCTTCCAACCATGGTTGTTTGGAAGGCTTCGGTGGATTGGAAAATAGGAGGAACGGATTCCTTGAGCACGCGTTGAGTATAACTCGTCCTCTCAATGAAAGCACCAATTTGTGGGAGCAAATTTCCCCACGAGAATATTCGGTTGAAAAGATTCCTCTTTCTTCTTCGCCGCCTCTTTCTCCCTGCAAAATAGAACCAATAAGAGGACCACACCCGGGGGGTGTTGGCCAAAGGCCCTCCGATGCCTAAGTTAGTTCGAGAGTTTATGAGAAAAACACTAGCTAACTAGGGTACGGAGATATATATGTTTATGGTGTAACCGGGCGGCCGGAGCCTTATGTAAAAGAGGGAGAGAAAGGAGATGGCTAGAGTTGCATAGAGAAATTTAGACGTAGTTTGAGTAGTAATTCTGACGTACCTCAACCCTTTGTGTGGCCATGTATTTATAGGGGGCCTCGACGAGGTAGGTGTGGTAGGTGTGGTAGGTGTGGTTGGTGTGATTGGCGTATTTAGGGATTTGATTTATTAGGGTTAAATCAAATCCCTAATTGTGGTAGGTATCCAATCAATCCCTAACTTAATTAGGTAAATCCTCCTTTAATTGGGAATTGTGGTAGGTGCCAAATCAATTCTCAACCCAATTAGGTAACATTCCATTTAATTGGATAATCCCCAATTAAATTGAATAATTCCCAATTATGTTAAATAATTCCCAATTAGGTCAAATAATCCCCAAATGGAATGAATTATTTGACATAGGATTATGACTAAATTCGGTTCCCACACCCTGCCCGTTGGTGTCTTCTTTGCACTTGAATTTGTTGCACCCTTCAAATCGAATTGTACATGCACTCCTAAATGTATGGCACACGTAAATCATGCTTTCAGAAATAAAGTGCACCTAAATGACATGAATATGGGCGTGTGTGAGCCCATGTGGCTACCAACTACCTTTTGTATTCAAACTTTGAAGTTCCTGTTGCAGCTTCTCACCAGCCGCAGAACCTTCTGACAAAGTGTGAAAAGAACAATCACTAAGTGAACACCAATAAGTCGCAGTCAACCAGAATAGTTAAAGAGTCTAGAAGCATTCTAGTTTGCATAGTTTTTTCTTCCCATTACAATCCTATCATAATCAAATTCATCGCCAAGTTTCTGTTGGCCATATCATAAGAAAATTGCAATAATTTTAAAACAAACAATTTTTAGTGGTGTCAGGTTTCTTGAACAAAAACAAAGATCAAAATGCAGCATCATTTCAATACTCCAGGGAGATGGACGCTCAGAAAAAATAATATATCATCAAACAGTTCATGAAAGAACATTTCCAAACGCGCTCCCGGCATTTCCTTTTCTTTTTACAATTTTCACAATCAGAACGATGTTCCCAGACAGTATGAAACATTCCCTCCATTTATTTTATGGAGTGCAGTATGTTACCATATGCCATCTTTATTTCACATAATAATAATTATACAGCTTACTGTTCCTGAAACAGCTTACTGTTCCTGAAAGGCGCCACCTTTACCTCCTCTCCCAACACTGCCACAACCCACTTTACCAAACTTGCCAATCAACCAGCCATCGCTACCTAAACCCACAACACAGCTGCCTCCACTGCCAAGTTTCCCCACTGTGCCAACTATCCCTAAGGTTGCATTGCCTCCATTGCCAAACTTCCCCTCAGCGATCCCTACCAATATCCCTATTACAATTCCCTCCATCCCATTTCTCTCCCCACCACCTTCAGCCACTAGCCCTTAAATATGTTCACATGCAGTACGTACCGGTCGCGTGCTGTCAAGTTGTATGGTATTGTATACGTATCTCTTAATAATTTGTATTTTATGGTTTGATCATAGGTCATTTTCTTAATTAAATACATCCTATATATATAAATGAACTTTTATTTCAAGTGTTGTTACAAATATACTATAAGCCGAGTTTGCTCCTTTTTTCAAGTTTTCAGGTGTAATGCCTTAAACCTATCTTATATGAAGTGAAGTGCTATATGTTTGGCTTACACAGCTGCCTGCAAGGCTTATCTTATCATTCTGCACGTTGTAGTTTTTGAGGATGAAAGAATTGGAAAGTGAATAAAGAACAAGATTATCCTTATAAAGATGTAATTTTTAAGTACTGTTCACCATAGCTGCTATTTCCCACAAATTGGACAATACTTGAGGTTCCCTCATTCCTTCACCGTGGATTCCAGAGTTCTGTGTTTTAAGTTAACATTTTAGCCATCAAATTGTCACGCTGCGTCATTCTCCCTAGATACTCTTTGGTGTTCTCTGACGTTTGTAATTTGTGACAATTCAATATAAGAAATGCTTGCTCAAAGGTAAATCAAACTTGATATTAAAGAAAATTTTGGTTATAAATATTAAGGATAAAGTGTATGAGCTATATATTTCCTTGTTGGGGTTGGTTAAGTGAATTTAAATTTGGAAGCTGGACTTTGAGGCCCAATAGTGGGGCCTGAAGAAGTATAAAACCCACCTATATAGAAATTCAATGAAAAAACCCAAAGTCCATGTTATAAAACAAAACAGCACTAAAACAGTCTATAAATTACAACATTGCCACCAAATGAAGCCATAAACCCTTAAAAAATCCAAACTAAATTACAACTTTGCCACCACATTTTCAAAACAAAAACCCAAACTGAACCCCAGCCCAAGTTTCAATACAAATAATATAGATATCAATGAAGTTGAAAAAAAACAAAACAAAATAAAACAGCAATAATTATTACACTTTAACAAAATGGTAATATCACCATATTCCAATGCAACTTATAATCCAAATGCAACTTATATTTTAAGGCAACTTATAATTCGAAGGCAATTTATACACGAAGAAAACTTATAATCCAAAGGCAACTTTTAATTCAATGGCAAATTATTATCGAAAGGCAACTTATTATCGGCAAGAAATTTATAATCCGAAGGCAACTTATATCAGAAGGCAACTTATAATCCGAATGCAACTTATTATCGGAAGGCAACTTATTATCCAAAGGCAACTTATAATCCAAAGGCAACTTAGGCCTTCTCCAACCTATTTGGTCCTAAACCCACATTTCCCCTCTCCAAAATGGGTTTTCCCGGACTCAACCCGTTTTTTTCCCCTATAACCCTTCATACTCAAATTTTAAGTCCGCAACTTTATTAAATTGTTTAAGAATTGTTTAAGTCTAATTTTTTTTAAAAAAAAATGGATAACTTTTCTTCAACAAGAATGAAAGGAGATTGATGAAATTGACAAAGGAAAAATAAATTGAGAAATAGAAAAATATTTTTGGTAGATTATTTGAGAAATGGGTGTGTATTTATAGAGTTTGGAGTGAGTTTTGGGGTTGGATCTAATTTAGATTAATTTAAAATATTATTTTGACTGTTGGATTAAATTTTAGATGTTGGATCTTTTTTTAACAGTTAAAATAGCTTGGATTTAATCTAGATTGTTGATTTAGGTTACTGTTGAAAAAAAAAGGAGATGTTTGAATTGTGTCTTTGGATTCCAAAAGCAACATCACCAGCTTACGACATGTGACAGCTTTTGCAGCACAGCAGTGGCAGGCCCCATTGTTTCCTCCTTGCACATGGGCTACGTCATGGCTCAGTGTGCTCCACACAAAAAGAAAAATCTAGTCCAGGCAATAACTGGACTGGTATTCCGTCCCAACTTTGAGTTTTCTCAAATTTTAGCCCCTTACTTTTCTTGGGTTGGATGAGGAATTGGGCTAAAATTTAGGATTTTTTGGGTTTGGCCTGCTCGGTTGGAGATGGCCTTATTGATGTACATCAATTCCCATAATAAGGCAACTTATAATTCAAAGGCAATTTATATCCGAAGGCAACTTACATCCGAAGGCAACTTATAATCCAAAGGCAAGTTATTATCGGAAGTCAAGTTATTATTAGAAGGCAACTTATAATCCGTAGGCAACTTATAATCCAATGATAACTTATAATCCGAAGGCAACTTAATTATAATATGTGGGCTCCACATATGTGCCACATCATTAACTTAACAGAAAATTTAACAGAGGTTGACAGTATGGACCAAATTGATGTGCATATAGTAACCTTAGGGACAAATCGTGTCACAAAAAAAGCTTAAGGATGAAAAGTGATAGTTTCGCGAACCTCAGAGACCATATTTATGATAAAAAGCCTATTTTAAAACTAGAAGTGTTGAGTCATTTAGCTATAGCTAACCAACCGCACGGAAGTCAACAACTTTAAGAAACTCTTTTTCATTGGCAGATGGACAAGAAGGTGAACTAACAACTAGTACAACATCCAGACCTCAAATGGGTCGTCAAGTTTTTCCTAACCACATCTTAGTAAATCAATAACAACACAACCACACATATTTCCCTTACTATATAACCCCACAAAACAAACTGATTATCCAAATCAAACTCATACTCCTTTCAAATACTACTTCAACAATTTTGAGAGAATTTGAATCAATGGCCTCTTGCAAGTATTGCTTCTTAGCTTTCTTCATTCTCTTGTGCTCCTCAAGCATCCATGTGGCCGTAGCGGCGCACAATCTTTTGCAGACTAATACTGCACCAACTTTCCCTAAACCTGCAACACAGCTGCCACCTTTGCCTCCTCTCCCGACACTGCCACAACCAAGGGCGGAACCAGGGGTGGCTAGGCGTGGGCTCCAGCACACCCCTGTTTTTTCAAAATGGCCTAAATGTGCAATGTAATATAGCTAAGTTAGAAATTAGCCCAAGACTTTTCAAAAGTTAGCCCACTAGTTCATTAAGCACAATCAAAACTCTGACCAAAGAAATAAAAAAAATAAGCCCAAAACATTGTCTTCCTTCCTTCCTCTCGAAAATTGTTCCTCCTTTCTTTCTCTTTCTTTTTTCTCTTGTTTGTTAATTCTTTTCTTTCTATTTCTTCTTTGTCATTTTTGTCTTCTCTCTCATATTTCTTCTTTTCTTTCTCTTTCTTCTTTGTCATTTCTTTCTTCTCTCTCCTTTCTATTTTCTTTTTATTTCTTCTCTCTTTTCTTGTTTATATATTACTAATGATATATGTTTTGTTTTTGGTTCTCACTGTATTAATTAGCACACTAAAAAAAAATTTGGTTCTCATTGTTTATATAGATCTTCCATATAAAAAAAAAATAAAAAATTTAGCACCCCCTAGAAAAATTCCTGGTTCGCCATTGGCCACAACCCACATTGCCAAACTTGCCAAACATCCAACCATCTCTACCTAAACCCGCAACGCAGCGGCCTCCACTTCCCAGTTTCCCTACTGTGCCAACTATATCCCTAAGAATACACTGCCTCCATTACCAAATTTTCCGTCAGGACTTCCAATCAATATCCCTAATACAATTCCCTCTATCCCATTTCTCTCTCCACCACCTGCAACCACTACCCCTTAAACAATATGCTCATGGCATTCAGCCCCTCTACCACCCCATTAAACAGTATGGTTTGAAATTTATGTATCGATTGAAGTTTTATTTCGCAATGTATATCTTTGTGTGAGATGTATTGTGTTGTTTCAATCAGTCATGTGGCTTAATTAATTTTTCCAATGAATTTATATTTGGTGCATTGTTATACATACTACATAAGCCTGTGTAGGTAAGGCGATCCAGCTATGGACATTTTATCTAATCAAGTTCACGTATGCTTGTTGATCATGTGCCTTCAAACCTATATGACTTGTCACTTTTTTTTTTCTTTCACAAAGCGATATTCTAAACTATTCTAATGTAGAAGGAAGGGGATCGAACTCAAGTGCAAGGGGGTGAGCACAGAGCCAATCCAATGATTTTGAAGGCCCTGTGCAAATATGGATGTCGAGGCCCTATATATACAAGTAGAAAAAAATAATAATCCATATAGAACCAAAATTTCCTGACACGGAAAGTACACCTTCGGAATGAGCTTCCCAAAAATATTTCTTTAGTTTCTCTTCCAAATCACAGAGCTAATAAATTTATTTTCCATTTTCAATGGTTGGTGAATTCTCAAGTGAATGAGGGAGGGAGAAGAAAGCCACGAAAACAAAACCAAGCCCAACATTGAATACCCATCAAAATGAACAAAATAGAAAATGACTGTGATTTTGGGGAAAGGGCTAAAGCTTGGGTTTTTACAATCCAAATTTTGATAGAAGAGGGTGGTACTGAAGAGAAAGGGCCTTATTTTGATGGAGGAGAGTGAGAGAGACTTACAGAAAGAGAAAAGAATGGTTTTGCAGCACGAGAGTTGGGAAGAGGAAAACACAGGTTTCAGACCATAATAAATAAATAAAAGAAGAGTTGCGGCGTGAGAGTTGGGAAGAGGAAAACGAATTAAATTAGGGCATCTACTCTCCTAGTCATGGAATTGGTTGATAATTGATATTCAATTCAATTTTGGTTTTGGTTTTGGTTTTGGGGCATCTGCATGTGGCGTTGTGGGGTGATATCCATTTTCATTTTCATTTTCATTTCCATCTTCTAATTAATTTAATATGTTGACTTGGAAAAATTTTGAGGCCCTTAAATTTAGGAGGCGCTGTGCGGCACAGCCCGTGGACCGAGCGCTACTTTAACAAAAAATTTACAGACTCCTATAACTTCACATGTCATCCTTTAAATATCTGGTTGTAAAGAGTGGCATGGCAAACCAAAATAGAAACCAATACAATGATAGGTAACTACCACTGCGAGAGTTTTCATCATAGAAACCAAGACATCTCATCCCCTCTAAATTTTGACCCATACCGGCATCTGACATACTTTTATTTTTCAACAGAATTTTACAGCATTTAAAACCAAAAAAAAAATGAGGTTGTTCCCTCTGGAATCAACATTATAAATTATAACCATAGGCTGGTCTTCTCCTCCACATCAAATTTCATAAGCTTTATTTCCACACACTAAAATGGCGATTGGGAAATCGTTTGTCATAGCTATCTTTGTCGCTTCATTATTTTGGAGCACACATTCAGCTTTCGCCACCTCTCGAAAACTCTTAGCCCCTACCTTTCCTAATTATATGCTGCCCGAGATCCCTCAGCTGAAGTTTCCTCCTCTGACCCCAACACCTTTATGGCCAGAATACAGGTTGCCTCCCCCTATTATTACTTCACTTCCAAATTTCCCATCAACTCCCACATTTCCGTTCTTTCCACCTTCAATGACCACCACGCCTTAATAAAAATGGTGTATACACGTCTCTGATGAATATCTCAGAAGTTCTCTATGCAAGCCATCAGTTCTTTATTAAATAACGGATGTGCATCGATATTGTTGAAATAATGAATGTGCATCGATATTGTTGAAAATGTATCGATAACATGTTAGTACGTTTTGTTGGCGATAA
Source organism: Prunus padus (assembly GCA_024362665.1). Lineage (NCBI taxonomy): Eukaryota > Viridiplantae > Streptophyta > Magnoliopsida > Rosales > Rosaceae > Prunus > Prunus padus. The sequence goes on along the minus strand of JANFAM010000006.1, from coordinate 9,743,464 downwards.
TTATATCGTCATATTATCAGTGGCATATTGACGGTTTCCGTTCCGCAGCCGGACGGTAATATTTGTGGTACTACTATATCTATATGCAGTTAAATAAAGGTTCATATTCACATAAGCCTTTCATATGGTGTTGCATACCTAGATGCTAGATCTATTCTAGCGATTTCTGGAGAATTATATGGACCACTCGTGTTGTTTTGTCCTATTATTTGTAGTATTGCCATGAAAGTGAGAATATTACTACTTTGTTCGTTCTTGTTGAATTGTTGGGATATAATTCCTACTAGCTACTATTAGTTACTATGCTGGTTTTATGTATGTATGAGAAAACACTCCCCTCCCTAAATATTAAGCTTAACCGGAGATTAACCACCAGCAAATTTTTTTTTTTTTTTTTTTTTTAAGTATTAACCAACAAAGCTTAATACAAACCAATACTTTGCATTACTTTTGTTAGGACAAATTAATTAATATTTCTCATGGTGAGATTAGAAAAAGACAAACATATTTTATGAATTGGTTATTTATGGCAAAGTGATTTTGTAGAAGCTCTGGTTCTCAAATTACTCGATGAGAATTGTCACCTGACACTATGAGTGAATGATAATATCAAACCAAAGTAAACACAAGTTAATCTACTAAAACCATTATCTAGTGCATTGATGAAAATAAAATGTTACTAAAGGCAAAAAGATGAATCTTAGAAGTTGAATTCAATAGTATCAACAGTAACCTTGTAAACCAACACTACAACCGAAGATCCTACCATTCCTCGCCAAGTGACCTACCAAAAATGTTTATGTGCGGAGGAAAAATCTATTTTCATTTTCTTGTAAAACGTGCCAAATACAGGAAGAAGGAAAGGCGACGTCTCTTCTTTCATCTCCCTTCATCTCTTTCTCTTTCCACCAGCCCCTGAACCTCGGCCACCTTTTTTCTCAGCTGCGGCAGATGAACCACCTCTAACCCTGCCCGTTGGTGTCTTCTTTGCACTTGAATTTGTTGCACCCTTCAAATCGAATTGTACATGCACTCCTACAAGTATGAGGCACACGTAAATCATGCATTCAGAAATAAAGTGCACCTAAATGACATGAATATGGGCGTGTGAGAGTCCATGCGGCTACCAACTACCTTTTGTATTCAAACTTTGAAGTTCCTGTTGCAGCTTCTCACCAGCCGCAGAACCTTCTGACAAAGTGTGAAAAGAACAATCACTAAGTGAACACCAATAAGTCGCAGTCTACAAGAATAGTTAAAGAGTCTAGAAGCATTCTAGTTTGCATAGTTTTTTCTTCCCATTACAATCCTATCATAATCAAATTCATCGCCAAGTTTCTGTTGGCCATATCATAAGAAAATTGCAATAATTTTAAAACAAACAATTTTTAGTGGTGTCAGGTTTCTTGAACAAAAACAAAGAGCAAAATGCAGCATCATTTCAATACTCCAGGGAGATGGATGCTCAGAAAAAATAATATATCATCAAACAGTTCATGAAAGAACATTTCCAAACGCGCTCCCGACATTGCCTTTTCTTTTTACAATTTTCAGAATCAAAACGATGTTCCCAGACAGTATGGAACATTCCCTCCATTTATTTTATGGAGTGCAGTATGTTACCATATGCCATTTCGCATAATAATAATTATACAGCTTACTGTTCCTGAAAGGCGACACCTTTTCACATACTGCATTATTCAGAACGAGATTGCCATTTGTGAAAATTTTCCTAAAACTAAAGTAGTCCCATCAAAATGCATTACCTGCAATTATCTAACAAAACAGCAAAAATCTGATGACAGAGAAAAACATATAAGGAAACAGCAACAATATGATTACAGAAAAAAACTTACCCAAGTCCTCTGTATCTGACGAATTTTCTTCTTCAGTCTCAACCAAAGTATCATCATTGTTCTCTCCAATTACATCAACAGATGGTTCTAAAATAGCAGCAATCTGCTTCTTAGGAGCCTTCTTCATTCCAGGGAAAGTGACAAAATCTGCAGCTCGTACCATCCTTGTTTTGCTGCCTTCTTTGTAAGCTTTTGTCAGCGCTGCTTTTACAGCTGGTTGAATGCCATCTAGAGGATTTGGGTGCCCCTGGTACGTAAGGTATCGATGAGAAAACATGAACAACTTTAATCGAACAACGTTAGAACAGTAGCAACAACAAAGCTGCACCAAGTTAGTTGGGGCTACCTGAAATTTTGATAACTCCACAATAGTATCAAAGTCATCCTGACTAATGGAGTAAGTATTCATGAAATCCACAACTTTGTGTACAGCTTCATCCTGGTAATTTTTTAAAACATAGAAGATGGATTTACAACTGACCTTCAACCCAACTATTTTACATCTTTTGTTATTGATATATAGATTCATACGCAACCAAAAATTGATTGTTTCCAACCTTAGGAAGTTCACGGAGTGGCACGGTCAATCGTTTCAGAAGAAGAGAAAGGTATTCAACTCGCAGGGTTTCCCTGAATAATTTACAGCATGAGAAACTTAGATGCTTTCAAGGGGGGCAAAATAGGACAATTTTTTTGAAAAGATAATGAAAGAGACGCAAGAAGTAGTGAACAAGGAGTCCATCAAAAACAAAGAACAACTGATACAAGTGAAAACAACGAAACCTACAACAAACACATTATGCTATGGATACTTCCCAATTTAGCAAATTAAGAAGAAATTAGGATCCCTGAATTCGGATGTAACTGAAGCCCAACGGGACGACAAAATCCTCACCCTCTCCCACAGCGCTTCTACCCCCATCCCTCATTTATTGTCAAAACCCCCCAAGATAGCCCTCCTGCAACAACCCCATAACACTCTAGCCTTCTTTCCTCCACCGAAAGCAGCAAGACTTTCACTAAGCTATGAATGGCACCCTTGTGGAATTACCCAACTCACTCCAGCCACCTTGAATAGTCACCACAAGTTAAAGCTACCGGACAATGGACAAACAAACAATCTGCATCTTCCTTTCATTTTTACACCAACTTGGAGAAAGGCAGCACTTAGGTCTCTTATTCTGAAGCAAGCCACACATGCTCACCCTCTTGTGAACCACAAGCCAACCCAAAACCTTTGCTTCCCATATCACCTCAGCTGGAGCAAAAACTGACTGATCAGATCCATCAATTAAATTTCTAAAAACAGATTTTCAAGAGAACTATCCTGAAGATGCCAACTCCCAATGCCTCATACCATCTCTCCCTCCAGACAAACGAACTCTTTCCAATAGCACCAGCAAAGAAATGAAGCAGACTACACTGAGTTTAAAATTGCATTTGCAGTAAAGAGAACAGAACAAAAACAGACTAGAACAGAGGATACTAGCTTTTAGACTATCTAGTTAGTGAAACAGAGGATACTCCAAGAAGAACATTTTGCCTTACATATCTGAACCTTATGATCAAAGAATCTACGAAGCTAAGTAAATGAGCATCCTAAGAACACCATTGAGTGAACATAGTTTTTGTGCTTCCACCCTATTGCTTTGAAATGAACGCATATTTACTAATAAAAACCTTATATAAACTATATGATAAACATTTACTAATCCAATACATTCAAAAGTAATCCAGTAATTGCACATGGAAATTTCTAAAATTTTCAAGCTAAAAGGCAAGGAACAGTAGGACTAAAACAGAAGGGATATTTTAAGATAACCATTAGGCTCCAAAATTAATATTAAAAAGTTAAGTTTCTTTCCTAGGAGACATAGGTAATGTGCAGACAAGAAAATAAAAGTTTACAAAAGGGCCTAAAGTTCTAAGGAGACATTTACCCTTAATAATGATTAAACATCATTGGTTGTAAATTAATTTCAGTCCTTATACAAGCCAACAACGTTTATATGTTGGCATAAGCCATTGCAAAACTCAAAGACATGCATTAGGTTAGTGACCAGAAGTTCAAACGTAGAACAGAGACTACCTCCCCGAACTAGATTCACGAGAAGCGAGAAGATGGACATGCAAATCTTCCAAGAGCCTCAAATTTTTCCCAAGTGTTGAGTTCTTTCCCAGCCACCCTCCAAATCTATTAAAATTCCTTTCTCCCTGCAATATAAGGCCAACTTGTGACAATAAGCATACACCTCAATGCATATATAACATGTACATTTCACAACATTTGGAAGGTATAAAACCCAAAAACTGAATTTTCCAAGTACCATGAATGTATAAGTCCTCTTTAATAGGAATCAAACCCAACTCTATAAACTGAAGAAAAGGGGCAGTTGAGTTGAACCAGTGGTCCAATGAGAACACAGAGGAACTCATGATTATAAAGAAAAACCAGTTATATTGTCAGGCATTTGAAAGATTTTCAAAAATTTCATGAGAAATTACAATAGCATAACCATGTGAAAATCTACTGAAATTAAAGGTTCATTCATTTACTAAAGTGAAAAACAAAAAATTAAAGAGAGTTGTTACAAGAAGTGAGACTAGCTGGAAGAGGGACCAACTAGACAGTTTCTATGTCGACCCAACCTGCTAGTCCTATAACGGAGCAAGGGTCAAATAACCTTGCATTTTGCTTTGCTCAAGAGTTATGTTCCTCAGTTATATTTTTCGGTGTGGCATGTGTCAGACTCCCTTGACTGCATGCAATGACCCAAGCTGGCATGAGCCTATTCTCATAAGGTTAACCAAGCTGTTCTTATAGCAGCTCCTAAGTGATTGATTAATGCTACACTTAGACAGGGATTGGAAATGAGAGCAAATTTCTTGAGCTAGACCTGTGGAATTAATCTTTTGTTTTTCTAATCCTTTAATTAATCGTTTTATTGAATTGTCATCATAAAGAGAAGCTGTAATCTCTAGTACATTACTTTGTTAAATGCAGCTCCTCAGCACATTTTTTTCAATAAATTTCCTCGTTAAACTTTCAAGAAATAAGTTCTGCTCCACCATAAAAACCCCCTACCTTCATCTTAATTTCATAAACAACGATCAGCCCACTAAAGACGAAACAAGCACAGGTTTCACACTCAAGAAACCAGCAGAACTTTTTTACAATAGTCTACACTAGCATAAGTCAATCACATAATATCCCAAATATGGCGTATACCTCTGTGGCATAACATAAAAAAAAGGAAAAAGAAAATCAATGGGGGCAATAAATGTGAATCGCTAGAGCACACTGAATCAATACATTTTCCAAGGCCACAGAGAGCACCAGTTACACTTTTGGAATTTATAAGCTTGCATGTAATAGAAATTCATTACCTGCTCAAGTGTCTCTCTTTGCCCACGCAACAATGCAGCACTGATTATAACAAAAAATGAGTATAAAAATTATACCACAAACTAGAAATTATGAATACACTCATAAAGATATTATTTCGACTTCCATAGCTGATGTTAAGAAACATACGGAAAAATAGAGGATGAAAGACAAGCACTTTGGGAAAGCTGCCATTGCCGATATTTTCTAATCTGTACATTGAAAATATCCCCATTGCCAATAGACTCAGCGGCACGGGCAATCAAGTTCATACGTTTTATCCCACTATCATCCTTGACAGCCGAACTTGGCCTATAGTTAATATAATTTTCCTGCCAGAAATTGCATAATAAGCTTAAAATATGAGAGTATTTAAACATTTCACTACAAATATCATCATTTGGAAAAAGAATAAGGTTAAAATGAAAGCATAAGCGTCTATGTTTGAATAAATGTAAGTTTACATCTAAGTCCATGAAGAATGAAAGCGATCAAAAGAAAATGAAGTAAAATAAAATATCTAGTCATTCGTATGGGTACTAGCCGCACTAAGATCTTAAGTCAAATAGCACATATTTAAAAACTGCAGGAGAGTGTGGTGAGTAAGAACACACTAAGCTTCCTTTCAACTCTTTCTTGACTTGAATATTGATATATATATATATATATATATATATATATTAATTATATCTAGAGAGAAGGGGAGACAGAGAGAGTGATAGCTTAGAATATACATTTTTTATCTTTTCTTCCTACTTCATTGTTATCATACCAAATTACAAGAATATTCCAGATTAATCTCATGACACAAATGTTGCTCTTTCTTTTTCGCCAGAGTCATGATACAAATGTTAAAACAGTTCATATCAATGCAAGTTCGAGTTCTCACATCGTATTGGAAATTTGTCTGAAGTGCTATAATGATAGCCAGAACAGTTCAGTATGTGAGCATTGCAATCATTTGTTAAGGTGTATACCACCCATCACCTGTTCGCTTTAGTAAATTTCTTTTACTTGTATAAAAAAAATTGTTCACGAGTTCTGATTAGTGAAATAACACATCAAAGGAAACGTCAAAAAAGTATGTTTTAGGAATATGCTCCTACTAAGGTAAGTGTCCCTTAAAAATTCTGCTCGCATTAATATCATTTTCAACTGAAAAGCATTCCAAGATAATGCTTCGTGCAGTCAAATGTTTATAATTAACCAGCACTCCTGATGTTATTGTTATTACAAATGTATATGATAATTATTAGTTTAACCAGTGACATGAAGCAGAAACTGCTGAATAGGTTATCATCCATGCAGCCTGTTGACACTAAACACTGCAAGTCTTTTCTTCTGGCAGTAGTATTTGATAGTGAAACTCAACAGATTAAAATATCCCACTGTTTGTTATATCATTTTTTATTCAGAATATGCCAGCCAAAAACAACTGCATTAGCAAAGAACGCACCTGGATAAGAAGAGGCACTAGATCAGGATCACTCATGCTCAGGTCAACACGCTCATCCATCCGCAACTTTCCTGCATTAAAACCAAACAGCCTGCAGGAAGAAAAGACAAGTCAGCATCACACACAAGGTAATGGATGCATGCTAGAATGCAAGCATTCAACCCAAAACCAATTGGGAAAGGATGGAGAGGCCCAAGATCTTTTAAGCTCTTAAGCTAGGCTTCCATCCTTGGCTGTGGGATACTCTCAACACTCCTGAAGGCCAAATAGAGCCTTCACTGACTGGAAGAAGTACCCATAACAAGATTCTGAGAAGTAAATTTAACATGAGGGAAACAAGACGCTTTTGGGGAAGGAAAGACGGCCAAGACTTCATCAGATTGTGGTGTAATGACTGTATGTTGGGTGGTATGGTTAGAGAGAAACAAAAGGATCTTTAAAAGTTATAGAGGGGAGGCAACAGAGGTTTTATGGGATACTGTAAGGTTTTGGGCATCGTGAAAGTGGAGGTTTTATGGGACAAGTTAAGGTTTTGGGCATCATTATCAGCTCCGGTTTCTTCTGTATTCAGGGAAATACCGCTTTTGGAATTTTTGCCGATTGGAAGGCTGTACTTATTTAAGCTTATGCAATGAATTTTAATGTATTCCTGTTGTACAGTTGATGGTGCGTTGCGGTATTACGTTGTATGTTTTCCATTAAGATTCCGATAAAACAACATTTCTCAAAATCTAAAAAGAATTGAGCTCAGACCTTAAGTTTTTCTGATTCGTGGATGGTGGGTTAGTTTCTTAATTTCTACTATTTCTCAGTGGATAGCTTTTCCACTGCATCTTTGTACTGTTCCAAAGTTTATCAATAAAATTCTGTTTTTTTATCAAAAACAAAAACAAAGCATATAATTGAGAGCAAAGAAGTGAATCTTAAAGCCATGGTTGAAACAGCAACCTCAAATATTAATGAAATTTGATGCATAAATCAATCAAGAAACAAAGTACAGCAAATAGAAATGAATAAGAGAAGACAAGCATATCAATAGACAGCAAGATGAAGAAAACCAGAGCCAAAAATGAAAATATTTCTGCCATACTTGTCAACAGCTGTGAATGGTGAAATATCTTCATCCTTTGCACTGCTTAATAAGCGCTGCCTTACATCATCGTATTTAATGACAGACATTGATAGGCTCATATACTGCAACTGGTTAACTGCCATTCGCATGTCTCCATTAACTTTTTCTGCGAGTTCCTCAAGAGCAATCTGAGAAAATGACAAGAAGATTAATCAACATGGGGATAAAAAAGAACCTTTAAATACATGTCAGAAACCAGATAAGCCAGATACTTGATCACATGTAAAACCATAGTACAAAATACAATTATGAAGGTTAGCATTTAACACAAAAAGAACAAGTACCTAAACTGAACTAGGCCTAACAAAGGGGGTAAAAGAAAATTAAATGATATAATTCTACAATATAGTCATTTTGCTTAACAATAGAATTTGTCTCACGCTTTATATTTCCAGAAATAATAATTTACAATATTTGGTGGAGTCCAAGCTTCTGTAGTAATATAGTACATGATAACTCCAAATAGTTTGACTTTCATCACAATATTTACCTCATTAACTTTAAGTCCTTCAGCATTTGCAATTTGCATCAACCTCTTTCCCATCTACCACCATGAACACAATATGAAGTGTTAGTAACTGCTTCCTGGCAGCAACGTCATTCAAACCTTATTCAAAGGTAAGCCAAATTTACGAGTCAAAAAGCATGAAATGTCATTTCTAACTGTATTACAAATGCACAAAAAAAAAAAATTCCTATCCATGCCCATACACACATGAAGAAAAACAAGCACTTCTATATGCAATCACCAATGCAGATTTTCATAACATCAGCTCACATGCATGCACAACGGGCCATGGAAGCACATCTCTGTATTTTATATACAGGAAGGAAAAGGTTTTCCCTCCATTAAATTGGCTAAACATCACACTACATGAGATTTTCCTCAAAAACATAAAGTCAAAAGTGAGTGTTTGAGTGCTGCCCATTTATCGCTGCCCCAGATATTTACATCCTAACTTACAGAAAAATAATGTCAAACTTGTTTCCCTGTCCAAAAGAAATAAAATCCAATAACAAATCAATTGGTTCTTTCTTATGGACCAAATCACACCTTCACATTTTAATGCTTTCTCTAACTGCTTAAAAAAAATTTACAATTCAAAGAATCTTAGTAAAAACAATGATGCTATTAAAAAATCAATTAATCATAAGGACTCATTGGGTATGAGAACTACAGACTTATGGTTGCAAATTAGAAGATAACATAGTTCAAGTTCAGGTACTAAAACCCGAGGCTGGAAAGGATAAGAGATGAGGCTTTGAGAAAAAACAAGCCAGCGTGTTGTTAGACAACAGATATTTCTATACCCAAAACCAACCGAAACAAACAAGTCTGTAGCATAACCAAAATGTTTTTTGTCAACCTTGGTAAATTTGTTTGACTTCAATGTTTAGTATTCACTACCAAAATGCCAATGAATGGAACAAAGACACTTTTATTGTCGAAAATTAATCTTTCAGTTCTAGGTCGACAAAAATAACCTATTAAACCACTTGTTTAATGATCCAAAAATATCGCTCGTACCAACAAGGATTGAAATATCAGCCGATACACCGATATATCGGTATTTTCAAGTGTTGACACCGATACTGGGGGGCAAGGCCATATCTTCCCCTGTATCGGCGATATATCCCCGATAAGTGCGATATTCCCGATATTTTGCCAATATCCTAGATATTTCCCGATACCCATAACAGAACCCATAAAATTTTCAGAAGTTTTGAAGGCAATTGATGCAAATTGAAACCCAAAAATCTCTAATCCTTGGCCTAAACCCTATAATATATTAATATGAAGAATCTATCCACAGTCCACCACCCACATACCTCCAAAAACATCTGCCTACCTTTAGTTCCATAAAAAACATCCGATATATCACCCACATACCTCCAGGAACTAGACCTAGTACTAACTCATATGAATCTTATGATGGCTATGGTTTTGTCATGTCTGATTATAGTCGAACTAGTTATGGAGCTCAAGATGATGAAACAGATTATGGACCTACTAGTTGGGTCAATCCTAACTATCCCATATATGGGAGGACAGTAGGGAGCTCAAGAGAGACATATGTGCACCATGTTCAAACATGGCTTACAAACTGCTCAGGTTACTTGACTTGGGATGACTATTGTATGAATCTAGATGGTTGTTCCTCATTGTTTGACCTCATAGGAGCTCTTCATTTATGTAGATGGACACTTATCTAAATTGTAATCCAATGTTTAAACAAACTATGGATTTATGCATGGTTTATTCATTCTAATCAACATTTTATTTTCAAACTTTTCATTAATGCGCATTACATACCACTTATATTTCATCATATGTATATCTTATTCTTAGTAAATTCTGAGTTTTATTTGTTCAATACATTCGTTGATAATGTACATAACATCTATGAAAGTTTTACTCCAAAATTCTTTGTTTCAATGCCTATATCTGTCATTTTTGTTGATTTTTTTCTGATACCTAAAACGATAACGATATATCCCCGAAATATCCATAAATTGGAGGCCCGATATTATCTGCAAGGCCGATATTTTAATCCTTGCGTACCAAAGAAGTTTTTGTGGCACTCAACATCATAAAGCAACAAAAATTATAACGTTACAAATATAGGAGCATGTTGTGGAATTCTTTAAAATACATTAGTCATTGGCTTAATTAACAAAAAAGTTTCTTATGCATCACAACCAGCATAAACAATTCAATTTTCATCACATCTGTCAGTTTGTATGTCTGAGTGCGCGCACACATATGTTGCAGTGCATACTTTGCATCAATATAGCAAGCCAAATAAAAATATTTAAAAAATCATTCAATGACACCGCTCCAAACTTTTTAAACATTGCCAACATTAATAAGAACCAATTAGTAGCATGGTTTGGCAACTTGCAAGTAATTACTAGAAAGAATGCACTCAAGTAATATATAAGAACAAATTCTTTAAAATACTAAAATATATCAAAATACCAAAAATTTACTGTTAGGGAGGTAGGGGGTACCTGTTGTTTAGTAGGTTTCCGAAAGCTGAGAAGTAAACAGTAGTTCACAAGACTTTTCAGTTTCTGACTGTAACGATCATTACAAATGCAGATAACAGGAATTTTAGAAATCTTTATGCTAGCAATAAGATCAGCAACTCCTCCCCGATCTCCAGCAGACATCCCATCAACCTCATCCATAATTAGCACAGTTTTGGGATTCTTCAATCTGCAAATTTAACTAAGAATTAACTAGAGAAAATAAATTCTTTCAGGCACATCCTGTGCATAAATGACCCCAGAAAATATACATTATATAGAGAGAGTGTGTAAAACCAACCCGTCCATGCTCAGGGCCTTGTTGCTGACAAGCTCTTTAATAGAATTTGCGTTGCTTCCACCAATTCCCTTTTCAATCTTGGAATCAGCTTTCCCACGACTGTCACTAGCATTTACCTAAACAATATGATTTACATTGAGTAACATAACTCAGCAATATTCAAATTATTCCATAGTTATGCAATTTTAGTAGAAGTATGACACCTCAATTGTCTGGAAACCAAGCATCTGACTGACTAACTTAGCGGACGTCGTTTTCCCTATACCAGGCGTTCCACTTAATAGTACAGCCTTTTTGGCACCAGAATTGGTTGGGTATTTGCCTTTTTTCTTATTTCCAGTATCAAGAAATTGCTCATGCCAATGTGCCAACCAATCATGAAGCTGCTTTACCTGCATATTAGACATTACATAAATTTTATCAGAATAACAAACTTACAATGGCTTCCAGATAGATGCATGTGCAGACAACGATTCAACAGCAGATGCAATGGTGGTAAAGCAATAATAACAGACATACCAGTGACTGATTCCCAATAATGTCATTTGGAACCTTTGGCCTATAATTTTCTGTCCAAGTAGAGGCAGAATGCTCAGTAGTTTGCTTCTTACGCCTAGCATGGGAGGCGTCTGACTCCAATTGTTTGTGGGATACACTTGATGCCAAGGAGCTTCCAGCACAATCTTCTGGAACAGTACATGTCTATTTTATAAGAAAACTTCAATAATCATTCAACTACTTTTTCTTCTTCAAATAAGATGCAACTACTAAATTAACCTGCTAGGAAAAGCATCCAAACTCCATATAACAAGAAAGTTTACTTGTGCTCCCCAGGGCATAGGCTCCATCAATGCAAAATACTATACACATGATACAAGATGGGCAGAGAGAGAGAGACACACTTTCGAAGCGGTTAAGAAGAAGAAGAATCATCACAAAGGTGACTTTGATCATTTAGTTAAAAGATAACAATGTGCAACATTTTTTTTGACAAAAAAAATCTAAGCATTATTCCTTCAAAAGTAAAATTGAGAATAAAAAATTTTTGGATATATGGCCCCACTTAAAAATAAAAAGATGAAGGAGAATATAAGATAATTGTATTGATACCATCTGAAGTCAGGCACAGTTCCTACTACCATATCCAAAATATTTTGAAAAGAAACAATTTATTAACTGGTGAAAGAAGCACAGAACAAGATGGAACAGGAGCCACCAGGAAGATTAACTAAAAACCAGTTAAACAAAAGATAACAAACTACAGCAAAACAAAGCAACAGAACTTAGTACAAAACAGCAGACCAATCCAATTGTAGCAAACTAAGAAGCAAATCATTAAATTTCTGCGACAAGGAAGCCCAAAGAGAAGCCAGAAATGAATTATATCGCACAGTGTGGCTAAATATTATTTATATCCTCAAAAGTTATTCTATTCCTTTCCCTCCACACCCGCCCAAAAGGATGCAAATCAGCAAAGCACCAAAAGGTGGCAACCCTATTGTTCACTCCCCTTCCCAAAAGAACATTCAGACAGCAGATAATCACAGTTACTTCAAATCACCCAAACCAAACTACAAGACAACTTGTTTGCTCCTGATTTGTGAAGGGAAGGGACAGTGCAAAAACATATGATGATTATTTGCCTGCAGAACTGTACAGTACCCAATGCTACATTAATATCTTCAAAATCTCATTTCAATTTTTCCTCCATCCAAATGGAGGAAAATAACTCGGGATTAGCTAAAAGTCGGGGATTGACGAGGAGAAACTGATATTTTCATTGTTTGGCAACTTAAGCACGGAACTTATTAAATGACGCATGGAAAAAATCATGGAAATTGGGTATCAAGACTCCCGATTTAATTTCTGCCAAAAGAGGCGCCATTTCGCAATTTCTACTGAACAGGAATTCATTTCCTTTATCATTTCTGTCATTTACAAAATTCGACATACATAAATCCAAACACTGAAATTATCAATTGCCAGAAATTTAAACGATGGAGATCTAAATTCCGTCATTTAAGAATTCTGTGCAATTTTCAATTCACTCATCCAAACGGAGGGTTACTTTCTTCATTGTCTTTGAGCAGATTGCCCAAAGGACGTTATTGCTTAGTAAAGCAAAATTTATGTACAATAAATAAATATTATAAATATATATGAAGTATCTATAAAAGTTTTTATAAATCTAGCTGTGCCTGTGTGACAATATGCATAAACACTACACTGCATAACAACACATAATTGGACACAACGAGAGAGAGAGAGAGAGAGAGAGAGAGAGAGAGAGAGAGAGAGAGAGAGAGAGAGAGCAAGTAAACATATACAAATTCAAGTGCCTATATGAAGAAAGAGGACAATGTAAAAACACAGTAAATCCACATAAGAAATTACAGAGTTAGACAGAGAAGATAAAACAAAATGAAAAGCAAGAATGCCCACACGCAACAAACTATGTGATATGCAATTAAGCACGGCCCACACACATAAACCCAGTCAAACCAAAAACTAAATTATGAATCTGCCATAAGAATAATAGACCAAAACTACTAAGTTAACTGCAACATACTCTTTGATGCTACTTTATTAGGACTTTTCTTGGGCAAAGATAATGCTGCCGCATCATCCACAGATTTCTTTGACTCTTGCACAGGTACTTTAGCATGGATAGATGCCCGAATCATATCAAACAGTCCATCCTCGGTGAGAAAAGCAGTACTACAGAATACAATTAGATGATAAATAAAGGAAGCAGAAGTAATATGAAATTGCATCTAGTTCGGTCTAAGATAACAAACCCAAGTTCTTTGGCTTTAGAGGATTTCCTTCCCTCAATATCTTCATCACATAAAAGATAGTTCTGCAAACAGACTATGTTAATCACATGCCAGCAGTGGTATCAAAATACAAGGAATTACAAGATAGAAACATGAAGTAACCGTTTTCTTGCTGACAGATCCAGTAATACGACCGCCATGACGTTTTATCAAATCCTCTGCTTCCTCTCTTTCCAAACTGTAAGTATGGTAAAATTTTAAACTTCAATCTTAGGCTGAAGGATAAATAAATATTTATTAAACTCTACCAATAAAGCAAGGAAAGAAGACATAATCAAATTAATTAATGCAACCAGACAAACATCGTAATTGAAACAATAATATCAACACAATCCTGACAAGTACATGAAGCCGTTATATGTAATAGCTTCCTCGAAAAATCGGGTTGCAGATTGCCAAGAAGGTATGTGCAAGGGATTTTAAATCTACAACCAAATGTAAAAACAAGCTTGTGAATGTCAAACAAACGAATACCTGTCAAGTGTACCACTAATTACAAAAGTTAAACCAGCTAAGCAATCTGGAGCACCTTCAGGAACTTCCTGAGACATGCAAACAGGGACTAATGGTTAACATCAAGAATAATACGATGATTTCAACAATCAATTCCAGGCATTCCAAAGCACTAAACCTTTTCTCCTTTGTGTGGAGGATCTTTTCTATCTCCGAAATTCATAAATCCACCTCGTCCAGCGCCCCTCCCTCTTCCACCAGCTGGTCCAGCCGAAGTACCTCTTCCACCACGACCCCTACCACCAGGCTTGCGAGGAGATTCAGCATCCCTGATGTCATCATCACCACCTTCATCAATAGCCATAAGTTTCTGTGGCACTCCCACGCCAGATGCACTCTTCAATTTCTTACTAGGAGTTGCATCAACTGAGTTCTTCTTCAAATGAGGTAAGACAAAATCATCGTCGTCATCGACAACTTTGTGAACTTTTTTTGCAGGTGAGGGTTTCACGGATTCATCCGGATCCTTGTGAATCTTTCTTTTGGCTGGAACTTCAGCTGTTTCTTCTTCATCTTTTGGCTTATCTGTGGTAAAATACTTGCTAGTTTTCCTCCTGCCTGAATTCCCTTGACCTCCATGCACCTGGTTTATCACAGATAATATCATACAAGAAAACAAAAGGGAAAGTTTATTATGACAAATAAAGTTCCGAAATTCCCATGCTCCTGTGTGGACTAGCCAACTTGGGAGGGGGTGGTGTTCTTTCTGTGGAATTTACGTTTTGATTTGAGATTCAGATTAGACTTTCATAGTTTCCTTGATTACTACAAGAACAAAATAATTAACATGATTAAGAAAACAAGCCTCCTTTTCTTATCATTATATTCAGTACAATGTTTGTATATCAATTCTGTTAAAACCACACAGTGGAAAAATCATTCTACTTTTTTGTTTTAAAAAAGAACATACAGTGTATACAAATCATACTGTTGTTTACAAGCAAATAATACAAATTAATGTCTCTAAAACCATTTAAACCCAATCAGACCTGCATCAAGTAGCTGTTAGTTTATCCAAACCATAGATGCTAAAAACGATATGTCTGACTTTTACAGACACAACCAAGCAAATGCAACAAAATCTTCGTTTGTCACCAAACCAAACTGAAAACTCACTGGTTCTTTAGGCTCTTCCTTAGTTGTAGAAGGAGTCTGAGAAGTAGTCGGCACAGGTTTCTTGCCGTTGCCTTTGTCGTGTGACTTCATAAACCACTTCCTAATATCTGCCTGTGACTTTATTCATCCAAAAAACAAACAAACAAACAAACCCAAAACACCAATTTCAAGATTTCATCATCAACTTATATAGGGTACGAAGAATCAAACAATTAAAACCTAAAACCCTAGAAAATATATCTTTTCCCGCAATTTCCCAAGAACAAAGTGCATTGTTTCCGGAAACTATAAAGTGTCTGAAGTTTGGCTTACCATTTCTGAAGATTCGCTTAAGCTACAATGCGGCAGCAAACCTCTCTGCCTCCAATTTTCCGCAACCTATAAAATGCAAGAGCCAAGGAATAACAAATTAGAAATATTATCACTATCACTGACTCAATGTTTCGACATGCATGTATATATAAAACCATTCTAGAAATCAAACCCACACGAAAAATTCAACCAAGAAAAAGACTTTACCTTGTTTCAAGAGAGATGACGATTCGGGTCTGGGCGTTTGGGTTTTTGACGGTATTTGGGTTTTGGAATCGAATGAGAGAGCTGAGAGAGTGGGTTTAGCACAGGTAGATTTGGGTCGGGGTGTTTGGGCGGAGATAGAGAGAGAAAATGAATGAGTGAATGAGAGAGCCGGAGAGAGAGGAAGAGGAAGAGGAGGAGGACGTAGGGGTGGGGTCGGCTGAGGCTGGTGAATTTGACGGTAACGGGTAGGGTGTCGGTGGAGGTGGTGGATGGCACAGAGGGGAGTGAGAGAGGAGGAGGTGGGGTTTACTTTTCTTTTTCTTTTATTAAATTTTGTGTTTTCATTTATGTTTACTGGTGTATTCAATCGACAGTTTGCCCGACCCAAAAAAAAATGGACACTGTGAAAGTTGAACACAATGGAATACTCAAGGTAGGGGTGTGTAGTCAATTAGAAAAAAAAAAATCTATTGAGTAAGCCCTGGACTTTGGGATAGACTTCTATAACATATTTTCATGGATTTGTATATAAATTTATTATCTGCTAAAAAAGAAAATAAATTTATTACAGGCTTTGATGGTTTTTTTTTAGATTTGTATTGATTTTTTCAACATTTTTTTTTATGTGGAAAGGAAAATTACAAAGCAAAATTTCTTGGACATGAAGGCCCCAGGAGATCAAAAAAAAAAGCAGGACCAGGAAGTAACGGCAACCCAACTTCCCACAGGAACGAAGGGTATTATGCCCAAGGTTGGCAAGAGCATTTGCCACGAAGTTGGCTTCACGAAACACATGTGCAAACTTGATGGAATCGCATAAGGAGCTTAAGTACAACGTAGCATAATAGCTTTGGAGAGCTGGCAAGGACTCTGGACAGAATTTGTTGTATGCAATTAGGGATGGCAATGGGTCGAATCAGGGGTGGGTATGCCATTTCCATCCCCATCCCCGTTAAGCATTTTTCCCTCATCCCCGCATTCATACCCGCAATATTCTACAGCATTCCCATCCGTCTTCATTGGGGAATGGGTTCCCTACCCGCCCCATTACTAAAGAAAACCAATAAAAAATTACTTTGTTGAACGAAAAAAAAAACACTATAAGAGCAAACATATGTATCAATTCAATTGTTATTAACTAAAAATCTAGACTATATAAAAAAAATTAATACATATCAAAATTACATGTCCAAGACATGTTCATCATTGTAGAGGTAGTCATCACACATCTCAATCGCACAAAGTGATGTTTTCAACTTCTTCAGTGTAAGATCCCTAACACAAATAAAACAAAATATAAATTTTACAATAATGTAGAGTAGGATATTAAACATCATTATCAATTATATAATATAATTCGTATTTTACCTCATTCTCAACATCATTATCAGATGTGTAGCCATGGGACAATGCTGTAGAGTTTCAACCTATTCACAATAAATATGAATAATTAGAAAATACTAAGTAACAATTACATTTAATAGTAAATTTATATAACACATTTTCAATACCTTTTATCTCATTCCATAGCCAATCTCGAGCACACATCAAGGCCTCCACAGTTTTTGAATGAAGTCAATTACGATGGGGGCTTACAATTCTTCCACTAGTGCTAAATGCTGACTCTGAAGCAACTGTAGACACCTAAATGGCCAAAATATCTCTAGCAATATCATGCAAAGTAGGATATTTGATGTCATTTGTTCTCCACCATGATAATATATCAAAATCAAGAGTCCTAGGTAAAAGAGACTCTTCCAAATAATGGTCCAGCTCTGATTTAATGAGCTCAACATTAGTTGAATTAGAAAGAAAAGATTCAAACTTGTGCATATAGTTCCCAACTCCAACTTGATATGCCATCGATGAAGAGGTAGAAATTGAAGATTGACAAAATTCATGAGTAACACTTGAATTAGACTTGGACTGATACTCTTTGACAATATCATAAGCCAATTTGCGTATACTCTCAATTTCCAAGGAAGACTTCTCTTTATATATAAGAGGAAAATAAAACTCAATCAATTTCATCTTAAACCTTGGATCCAAAATAATTGCCAATCCCATCGTGTCATGCATTGTATCCCAATATTTTTTCAAACTTTGTTACCATTTTTGAGGCCATCAATTTCACTTCATCTTGGTCAGACAAGAGCCAATCATAAATTGCCAACCTAATCTCACAAATGTGTGGAAAATAAAGGTTTGTTGTAGGATACTTGGTCCTAGAGAACAATTCAGTCACAGTATAAAAAATATGCAATTTTTCAGCAATGATACTTGCCTTCGTCCAATCTTGCTCACTAGGAATAATTTTATATAGGGACTCACGTTGTCTCAAGCGAGGAAAAACATTTTTGTATATCATTGCCGTCTTAAGCATCAAATAGGTAGAGTTCCACCTAGTTTTGCAATCTAGCTCTAATTGCTTAGTGCTCTCAATTTTCAATTGACAGGCTGCCTCAATAAATTTTTCCGCTCTCTTTGGAGTGGTTGACCAAAATGCAACACTAGAACGAATTTTCTCAATGCTAGTGTTGATAACATCCAAGCCATCCTTAACAATCAAGTTCAATATATGTGCACAACAACGCATGTGAAACAAACTTCCATCCAACAACAGCGAGCTAGAAATTTTTTCTAATAGTGTTTCGATCATGGAATCATTAGTTGTGCAATTATTTATAGTCAAAGTGGATAACTTACGATCAATGTTCCAATCTAGCAAACAATCCATCAAAGCACTAGCAAGAGTCTCAGCGGTATGTGGACATGGCACATATATAAATCTAGTACCCAAAAAAAAAGAAAAAAAAAAGAAAAATTAAGTACACAAGCTATAATATGCATTTACAATGAAAAATATGTTAAAAGTTTTATTTCAAAAATAAATAAATTACCTCACAAGTCGACTTTGCAAGTTCCAAGATTCATCAATGAAATGAGAGGTGACGGCCATAAATCCTCTCTTTTGGTTATTTGAGGTCCACATATCAGTTGTAATTGCAATTCTACTTTGATTTGTCTCCAATAACTTCATTGTTCTTTTCCCTCTCATACTCAAATATTTTAAAGATGTCACTCTTAATTGTGTTTCGAGAAACCATCTTAAACAAAGGTTGCAAAGCCATTGAATATCTTCTAAAACCGACATATTCAACCATGGACATCGGGTACTCATGCAAAATAATCATACAAGTAAGCTCCTTCCTTGCATTTTGTTGATCAAAATTATACGTACCAAGCTTGACACCCCTATCATTTGATTTAGTAGGATGCAACAAAGACTGCTTTATATCTCTTTGCTTCCTCAAAGGACATATTTTGAAATGATCATGCAAATGTGTAGTTCCATTTTTGCTTCTAGCCGATAGCTTTTTCCCACAGTTATTACACACTGCTTTCCACACATCTCCAATCTTTTGTTTTTTAAAATGATTCCAAACAACATATCTTAACTTTCTCTTATTTTGACTGTTATCATCACACCCACCAGAATCTTGGTTTGGGTGTTCATCAGTTGGTTGTGCAGTGTGTTCATGGTTCTCATCCTCATTTTTAACTCTTATTGAGCATTCAATCTTTGTCTCCACATTTGGAGAATCTTGTTGTTGAGTACAACCGTCAAAGTCCAATACTTTCTCAATATCAATGTCCATCTATGAATAGAATGATCAAGAAATCTATTAATAGGTAAATATAATGAATAATGTCTAAGCATAAACTAAGATATAGTATTGGTAATTCTTATTTCAACAAACAAATTTAGTAATATATTAATATATGTTTTTACCTACAGTGATCATGTTAGATGATATGAAAACTAAAAATAGAACAAAAAAATATTATCAATGGTTAGAAGTTGGAATCGAGTACCTAGGATAGTGGTGCTTGCAGTATGTTGATAATCTACTCCTCTGACTTTGAAAGCAAGAAGGGCGCAAGTGGTCCAAGCCTATGTGGGAGAGAGCCCTAGCCCTAGATGCCGACTATAAGATTTATAAACAACAACACTACTACTAGGGCAACATAATGAAATTTCTCTAATAATATATTTATATATAATAAATAAATAAAGAAGATTTCCTAGAGTCGGCTGATTTCCTATTACTATATGGGAACTTTGGTTCGCAGAGTTGAAGTCTAAATATAATAATAGGAAATCTCTTTTAATAATATATATATATATATTCTTAACAGGTCGGGTTCGGGTTGGGGATTAAAATATCATCCCTGCCCCTCCCCGATCACCATACTCGATAATTTCCCCATACCCATCCCCATATCCGTTTTTTGTCCTTCATACCCGACCCATTATGATCAAAGCCCTACGAAGATCCTTATCCGCGAGGAAAATTGCCATTCTTATAGGCAACATGTCAAGCCAAGTAAGAAGATCAGTGCTAATATGAGGTTTTAGCAAATTATCATTTACACAGCTCCAAATATTATTAGCAAAGGAGCAAATAAGAAACAAATAATCGATAGTTTCAGGAGCATTATTACAAAGAGGACAATCCGGGTTAATGTGAGGCATAAGTCTAGTTAGATGACTTCTAACATTAAGTTTCTTTCTCAAAAGGAGCCAAGCAAACAACTTAACTTTGGGGGGAATATATAACTTCCACATTTTCTTAAGAATATGGTTCTGTGAATGAGTTCTGAATCTTGAACCTGTAAATTATAAGCACTTTTTATGGTAAATACACCAGAGGGACTAGGGCCCAGGGCCTCAAATCATCTGATCATCAATACTGGAAATAGGAAGAGGTGCTGTTAGAATCTTATCCACTAAGTCCAAATCCAAAACTTGGAGGAGCTTTGTTTTGTCACATCTCTGATTAACAATAAAATCAAAAATATTTTGGGTTAAGTCTATTCTTGACTATTGATGATATGGGATTATATCAATAATGGGGAAGGGCAAGACCCAGTTAGTGAAGGGAAAATTAGGTATAGGGATTGCTAAAATCCCATGAAACTATGAGAGAACAAATCATCTAGCCTATGCATATCAAATATGAAATCAAATAAAGCGGAAGCAAGAAAATAGTTAGAGATTCATGCAAGTCTCAACTTAGGTCTCAATCTTTATAAGTCTATGAAAGTTTGCACCTTTGACACTAATATCACATATTAAAGAGAATGTAGGAAGTGAGTTTACCCTTGGAGCGAATCTTAAATCCAAATATGGTATTCAATTAGAGGGAATGGTCCCTTAGTTGTTGATTCTCCACTTTGTTCTCCAAATAGGCACAATGAGGCTATACCTCCTCAAAGTTTCTTCACCAAGGTAGAATGAGAATAGGAGAATAAGGAACCAAGAGGAGAAAATGGATGTTAGCCTTTTCTTCCTTAATAGTGGCCGGCCAAGGGAGACTACGAAGGATTTTTAGATGGTTTTCAAACGGTGGGGTTAGTATGTTCTGTATCTTTATGTTCAAAAGCTTTAATTTTTTTCCACTCACAATTTTCCTGTTTTGCGCCCCCAGACTGTAGATAGGCGTGTATCAGACCACCACGTGATGCCATAATCCTCCTACTGCTCTTCAAATCACCTTCTTGTAGGATTTCCTTTCATTGTACTTGTTGTAAAGCTAATTCTGTTAGATATGCTCTGATATTTCCCTAAACACTTGCGAGGCCTGAGGCCATTGGTTTGGTTTACTTTTGTTGTGTGAATTTATTTTGTGTATGCTGTGAATGGAAAATTCGGTGTAGGGATTTCTAGAATCCCATAAAGCTATGAGAGAACAAATCATCTAGCCTATGCATATCATATATGAAATCAAATAAAGCATAAGCAAGAAAGTAGCTAGAGATTCGTGCTAGTCTCTACTTAGGTCCCAATCTTTATAGGTTTATGAAAGTTTGCACCATTGACACTAATATCATATTAAAGAAAAGGTAGAAAGTGAGGTTACCTTTGGAGCATGTCTTGGATCCCAAAATGGTATTCAAGTAGAGGGAGTTGTCCCTTAGTTGTTGACTCCCCACCTTATTCTCCAAATAGGCACAAAAAAGGTTATGCCTCCCCAAAGTATCTTCACCAAGGCAAAATGAGAATGAGAGAATAAGGAACCAAGAGAAGAAAATGGGTGCTATAGCCTTTTCTTCTCTATGGTGGTCGGCCAAGGAAGACTATGAAGGAGGCTTGATGTCTTCCTGTCTTCCTAAATGCCTGACTTGACCCTAAGGAGGTTTGATGCTATGGGTATGAATATAAAGAGACATTTTTGTCACACATGTATCCCCAAAAACCCCCACATGCCACCAGTGCTAAAACAACTCTCAAATGCCATTGTGGAAGTTTGAATTGTAAGGACATTCTTGGCAATTGCTGCTAAGACATGATACTTGGGCCCATTGAGTTTCCACCACATCAATATGTCAAAAAATATATCTTTGGAAACTAAAGACAAAGGATCTGCCAAGTAAGAATCAACTTCATGTAACACCACAGCCTCATCACTCTCTTCCATCTCCCTAATCCAATTATCCAAAAAAAGCATCACCAACAACACTTTATTCAACCATATTATTACTACCTCTTGCAGATCCTACATTTTCTGTGGTAGAATTCTGTCTCATGTGAATGCCACCATCTACCTTTGCTACATACTCATAGTAAAGGGCCATTAACACTCATTTCACTTCTCTTGTCTTCATGTGCACATCATCCTCATCAAAATTTTCCTTTTTAGAGAGATGGGTGATATGCCTCAACTTGAACCTTGGATCCAAAACAAGTGCAATCAACACCAACATATTTAAATCCTGATATTTGACAAAATATTTATTATATTTTGTTCTCATAGCTTCAGCCATGTCATTCAACACTTTCTCTGCATCTGAACCAGTGGCAATTTCAGGTGCCACAAACAACTTGTCAATATCCTTTTCCATGGTTATAACTGCATGAAATGTTTTATAAACCGTGGGGTGCAAAGATGCACTCACCTTTAAGGTCACCTCAGAAAACACCTTCAAAAATCTCACAACACACTACTGCATTGTCCCAATCAACATCAGTTGGTGGTTAAACCCGAGACTACCTACTATTAGTCTAAACTACATCATCCTCATATACTTCCTCATCTGGTTCTTTGAAATAAGACATGAATGGGCTATTCAAATCCTTCGTCATTCTAGTAAAAGCCTTCTTAAACTTCAAGGCTGCATCTAACATCATGTATGTTGAATTCCATTTTGTGGGGACATTCATGCATACAAGACCTTTGCCAGTCAATTTCTCATTCTCAACAAAGGTTTTAAATAATTCATTCTCTATGGAGATAACCTAACATACCTCATAGCATTCCTAATTTCGAAAACATATTTTTTCAGCTTCCTCCACCCACTAAACACAATTAAATTAGTGATGTGAGCACAACATCTCACATGTAAGTACTTGCCACCCAAAACAGCTTGTGAATTATTCCATTTATTCATCTTATATCTAACCCAATCAATTATCACTTTATTTGCACAGGCATTGTCTACAGTGATGGTTAAAACCTTCTCTATACCCCACTGTAACAAACAACTCTCAATGAGGTCTCATATGGTGTTGCCTTGGTGATTAGGAATAATACAAAAGTTTAAAACCCTTTTGTGCATCTTCCAATCACAATCTATAAAGTGAGTAGTGAGCACCATGTAATTGGTGTTTTGGACAATTGTCCAAGCATCAGTTGTGAGGTTGATCTTATGTGCACTTAAACCCTTCTTCAACTGTTCCTTTTGTGCATCATACATTTTAAGAAACCGCCTCACTATTTTACTCCTACTAGGCACTTCAAACATTGGACAAGCAATACTACAAAACCCCCTAAAACCTTTCTTTTTTACAAAAGAAAATGGCAGCTCATCAATGACAGTCATTTCAACACATGCATCCATAACATCACTTTGCACAACCCCCCTTGGCAACCGTTTTGTTACCCTGACCCTTATCACAAACAATGATATTTTTGTGTTTTGTCTTGGTTATGTGGATAATATTTGCAATATTTTCTAATGTGGCTTATCATTCATGAAGTCCCATTTTTTCCATTGTCACATGCATAATCTCCCAAATCAAGTTTAGACTTAGGACAATATCTGCATTTAGCTCCTTTATTCACAACTTCTACATCTACCATCTTCCCTGTGGCCTCATTCTTTCTTTTGACAGTTTTCTTATCACCATAGGGTGTAAATGATCCCAAACCCACTCTTATCACCTATAGCTTTGCTATTTGAGTTTAGTTCACTAACCATTTCTGTATCTTCACTCTCAACAGCTTGGGCTTGCACTGGCTCTGGCGCAGGAGCTTCAGAAGGTTGGCCTTCCAGCTACACAGGTTGTGGCATTTATGGTGGTGCTGGTGATGTTGCTGTTGAATAAGCAACAAGCTCACTGTGCTCCTGATGCTGCTGCTTACTTGATCGAGTTTGCATAAATTCAGAACAAACAATCCAAACACAGAGAGAGAGAGAGAGAGAGAGAGAGAGAGATCCTAAACAAATATTCCAAATTTAGACAACAAACATATTAACCCCTAAACAAATTAACAAAAATCAGAACAAGAACAACTTACCATTTAAGGTTTCGTTGATTTGGGGCTGATCGAGATTCCAGACAAATAGAGAAAGATCGAGAGAGTGAGTCTGAGAAAGATCGAAAGATCGAGAGATCGAGAGAGTGAGTCTGAGAAAGATCGAGAGATCGAGAGAGTGAGACTGAGAGAGATCGAGAGAGTGAGACTGAGAGAGGTTTGGCTTGGAGAGAGCTTGAATGATCGAGTGAGATAGAGAGAGAGTTGGGCATTGAGATTCTTCGAATGGGCTGAAAGATCGAGAGTGAACAAGTATAAAAATTAGTTTATGTTACTGTTTGGTATGGTACGGTACGGAATTAAACGGTATCAAATGTCCGATACCGCTCATGTGCCATACAAAGTTGACACGGTTTGGTATCATACCGAATGCAACCTAAAACCAAATGAAACGGGATGAAATCGGTACGGTATGGTATCGGTGCTTCAGCTTCAGATGCCCAGCCCTAATTTCATTGAGCAATATAAGATTTGATCATAGCTTCAAGAAGCACTAAAGAAATTAAGTCTAACACAAATAACACATAACAAAACAAAATTTTCATTACCCAATAAAAAAAATTGAAGATAGAGCTAGCAAAGTTAATGGTTCAAGTAGAGTGATAATTTTAATAATGAAAAATGAAAAATGAAATGTTCTTTGACACTCCAAAATAGTGGTCATACAATGCCATTTTCTACTTGAATTTTCATAAGGAAATAGTGCATAATGAATATTTCCTAGTGCCAATAATGAAAAAGAATCAGTCAACTCTTTAGAATTCTACCAAATACATGATTATATGGCCCACTAAAATAGTTCACTGGCCCAGTGGGCTTTCAAACGACAAAACTGCTAAAAAGATCTTTAGATATTTTTTGGTCTTTGATCACCGCTTCGATTGAATCGACAACCAAAACCCTAAGCAAAGAGAGCAAACAACAGCAGAGCACCGAGAAAAGAGGATGGGAGTGGAGAGGGAAGTCGTGAGTGCTGGAACCGGTCCAAAACCGACCGTCGGTCAGAAGGTCACCGTTCATTGCACTGGTTTCGGTTAGCTCTTCATTCTATTTCTGTTTAAAATCTGCCTTTCTTAGCCACATATCGAGCTATGAAACATAAAAACAAAATTTTACTTTATTTATTTATTTTCATTGCTTGAACTTTAAATGTTTTTTAACCCAATATAATTATTGTAGTTGAATTTCATTATATGGTCTGATTGTGTCCTTAACCCAGGAAAAAATGGTGATCTGAGTCAGAAGTTTTGGAGGTGAGCATTTTTTTAAAATGTTTTTCATGGGTCTTTTCAGGCTTGTATATATATTCTCAAAATTGAATTATTTAAATTTGATATGTAATTTTTTCTTTCTTTGATCATTTTAGTACGAAGGACCCTGGGCAGAAGCCTTTCAGCTTCCAAATTGGAAAGGGTGCTGTTATAAAAGGTAACTATATGTTTTTTTCCTTATATATGTGTACACATATATGTGATTGTGTATATGTGTGTGTGTTTGTTCGTTCCAAGTTTTCTCTGATATATGACTTGTTTTGTTGGAACCCATTTGTAGGATGGGATGAAGGTGTGCTCCAAATGCAAGTGGGAGAAGTTGCTCGCCTACGGGTAATGTTCATCTTCTGTGCTCCGGAAGATTTATGCTCTGTGATTTAACAAATAGTTTTGCAGTACTCTGAAGCTTATTATAAAATTTTCATGGTGCAATTAGAAGGCCATTAGGAGGCCGTTTGAACATGATCCTAATGACTCATTTGGAAAACTTTTAAGTATCACATTTGTATTTGTTTGTCATTGTGAAATTGATCTCTTTGCATTTTTTAGCAATAAACTCCCATATATTAGGTCATTTTTTCATGAATCTTCGCACATTTTTTCACTCCTCTAAGAGTACTGTATTGTTTTCTATAGAAACAGAGTTAATTTACCTCTTTTCTTCTTTATGGGACAACATGTTTTGCCCCATCCTGAAATTTACCAACAATTTCTAGGCTTGGTTCTCATTGTGTTATTTGCGACCTCGCAAAATGTTTGATATTTCTTTGACTGATGCCCAAATTATGAATTCCTCTTCAAACTGAATGGTCCCAGACTTCAGTTTCTTAAATCTATTATTTCGACTGGCTTTCTGCTGTTTCTAAATTAGTGATTTAAGATGTAAGAAGCTAGGAATGTCTCATGTTCTTATTTGGTGTGCATTTTGAAAGTCAGGAACTGGAATGCACTTTATCGCACATTAACATCTCATATTCCTTGTTGATGAATTTGCAGTGCTCTCCAGATTATGCTTATGGTGCTAAAGGATTTGGTGCATGGGGGATACAACCTAATTCGGCTTTGGTTTTTGAGATTGAAGTCCTAAGTGCGGAGTAAGCATTAGGGCAGGGAGCCGGACCATCTGCAAATCTATATGGTTATCCTAATTAACTTGCTTTTCCGTGGGCATATATTAGTATTATGACACTTTATTTTTCGAAATCTTGGTGGGTAATCGTTTGTGACCGTTTTCATTGTTTTTTAAAAAACTTGGTTTGGTGGATATATCCACATGGTTATCCTAGAAATAATTTCTTGTGTCCTTTCGTATTTGACACGTTTTAAGGATTGGTTCTGATGCAATGTTACCTAACATTAGGAAGAGAAATACCACTAAACCAAAAGTCACTTGGTTCATGGCCTTAGCCCTATTTACATAGTTCCAGGGTGGTATAGGCTATATATGCCATTTAGCTTGTTTAATTATGTGATCTTAATTAAATAGGAAAAACTGTAAATAAAATAGGAATGAGGCGACATGGGCTTTATGGCCTTGTATGATTTCTCTCTCATCTGATCAAATGAGTACCTATTTTATATGGAGTTTGTCTTTTTTAGGTGAAACAGGCCGAAATCCAACAATAAAAATAACTAGACAGAAAGCCAGTCTGGGTCTAGCCAAACTAATAGCATCAGCAACCAGAACATCAGAGATCTTGTGTTAATTTTGCGTACGATAAACATGCTTGAACAAATCCGAGGCTCCTAAAGCTTCATTTTTGTAGCAATTCACAAGTTTGAAAAGAGGATGAGCAAAATCATTAATCTCGTCAATAAACTTCTTTCTTAGTTGGTGTAATGGGGCATTGATGGATTCAGGAATTTTCCTTCCTGGGGCAAGAATCTGTAGTGTCTCGCCTACGAATGCAGGGGATATTCGAACAAACAACTTGTAAAGTCTGGCCTAATGCAAACCAAGTCTAATCCATTCCTTTGCCGTCTTTGGGACTTTTTAGTTGAAGATTGCTTTTCATTTTTATTTTTATGCAAGTGATGATATTGAGGGAGGGGGACCCGAATAGGATCTTGAGTGCATGAATAAATTTTATTATTAACTTAAACTCCAAGTCCTTGCAATATTTCTTTTATCAATTAAGTATGATTTTCTCGTAAATAAATAATGAATGAATATTAATTACAAAAAAAAAGACTCCCGATTATATTATCTCGTAAATAAATAATTATATTATCCTTATGTAATGAATATTTCATTTCTTAATATTTTTATAAACTAAGGATATTTTGTTGTATTTTGAATATTTTACCATTCATTTTATCAGCATATATATACAAAGAGCTTCAGTTGAGGGATACCCTTGTAGGGCCCACCTTGCATTGTATTTCATTAATTCAAACCGTCTATTTTGTAGATATTCATTCAAAGATCATCTCTACAAAAAATAACTTGAATCCGATATCATTTGACAATTCATTTAAATTATTGAAATTTAAGTATTTTCTTGAAGCACCGTGTTCATTGATTTTGTTGGTCTCATTAAATGCCTTAATAATTTTCGATTTGTCTAACTTTTTGCAAGGATGATCTATGAATGAAGACTTGAAACATAGACGGTTTGGATCGTTGAAAAACATTTTGTATGGTACCTTAAAAGGTGTCCCTCAAATAAAATTATTTGAGGAATTCCTCAATAGAAGAGACTATATATAGAAAAGCAGTTATTGTAGAGGGAAATAAAATGGTGGTAATTTTCACATAGAAAAAGACAATGGTGAGAAAATTGTGGGACATATATATATTTTTTAATTAAAACATTCTAGTTACCTATCTATCCTCGTTATATTTTTATTTGTTTTCAATAAGGATAGAAGTGAAAAAATGCGAAATAGGATGTATTTTTTTTACAAAGGCTGACAAAGCCTCTTCTCTTAAATTATAGTATAGATAATATTATCATTACTTACAAAATTATATATCTACCATTATAGTGATGTCTTTTCGTTTTATACGTATGAATCTTTTACAAAATTCTATTCAAAGAATTGAATCTTTTATTTTAAAAAAAAAATTATTCTTGTACCTAGAAAAGTTATTTTAGCCGTTGGGTGCAAGAAGATTATGCAATTTATTAGTAGTTTTGTAAGGGATGGACCAGTTCACACTTTCAAGTGACCATTTGACTTGTGTGGCTTTTTGCTTGCTTTCTTTTCCTTGCCCCTTCGCGAGTCTTACACACTCACCAAAGTTCAACGCGTTTTTCAACTCATTCTGTTTAACGGACATGTTATTGCTGCCTACAATAATTGATTCCAACTTCTAGCACCGTTTTCACTTTCAAGGAGGAGGAAGTCACTGTTCTTTCTCCTATCTCCTCATTTCTCTACCCTAATTTCAGAGATAGAAAATTCTCTTTATTTGTCTTCGTTTTGTTATGATTTTCATCCACTCATCACAAGCGGTTACGTCTTGACATTGGATCTCCACCACCATCAGTTTTGCGGTTTCTTTATATTTGGAATAAGTCGTAGAAACTCTTTGGGTCTTCTGTGTAGTTTTCACCTCTTCTTTTTTAAGAGTTTTACACCTCTCTTTTGTGAGAGGCTTATTTGTATTGTTATGGCTTGGTTTTTCAAGCTTGATCTCTATTTGATTGTTCTGAGTTTGCAATCTTAGTTGGGAGGCCTATACCAGAGTTTCTTCGATCATGCATGATCGTTAGTGGAGGTGCACCAGATTGTCTTAATTTTGATGTTAGATAGCTCCGTTATTATAATGGCTCTTTGTAGCTAGTGTTTTTGGTTGAATTATAAATGCAAACCCAGAATTTCTATATATATATATATATATATATAATTGATTCCAACAACTTCATAACATTACTAACTGGAAATGGAAATGGAAATTGAAAGGAATAAAAATAGTAATGATTAGAACATTAAAAGTTATACCAAAGCACCAATGATGTCTTGTTCAGTGAAAAAAGGGTCTTGACTTTTAAATTGGTGGTCTCATGTTCGAACCTCCCATGACACCTTGGTTGTGTGTGTGGAAAACCCCATTCCTCCTTGTAGTTCAAACTACCGCTTATATTAAAATTAAAATAAAATTTATATAAAGGCAACATAACTAAACATAAAATCAGAATCTCACTCTTGATTTGTTAGGAACGATATTTTTATTAATAGGTAACTTGGGAATACCAAAAATAACATCCTTTTATACCGGAAAAAGTAGTCATGCTTTTATACCAAACTCATTAGTATTATCCTCAATATTTTTGGTAATACCAACAATAGCCTTACGCATAAGAAGAAAAAAGAACTTACCAATATCTAAAGTGAACTATTATTATCGTGCACTCCTCATAGTACAGTTTGCCTCTTATGTTTTTATACGGGCAAAAAATGTCGGATGACCTTTTTGGTGTTTCAATAACATCTCCACATTGTAATGAATTTCTTTACAATGTATTATTGTTCCCATCCATTCTAGGGTTCGTCACTAAGCTGGGCTTGGTGGGGCTGACCCTAAAAGTTCGGGCTTGGGCTAAGTTTGGGTTGGGTTTTTAGGACTTAGGCATTTTTATTTACTTTAAGAACCTCTAAAATCAATGGACCGGCTTTGAGAATCAACCACATATAGAATTTAAAGAGTTATGTTGAATATTTCAGGAGCAATATGAATCATATTTCATGCAATAAATGTATGTGAGTAGGCTATAGTTAAAAAGGGATGTATTCTAACTCAACTTATGGTTAATTCAATTGGGACAATTCTTTTTAGTTACCCTTGTAGTTTTGAGACTACTCAAATTCCTTAAGATTAATTGGTACTAACATATTAGTCTATATGTTTTACACCTATTAACGGTGGTTCGCTCATCCCTCATTTCTTTATTTTTCAGATAAATTGTTGGGCATGACAAAGATTAAACGATAAAATATAGATGGTTCTTATCATTCAACTGCGCTGTGATAGCCCTTGGCTTCATGTGTGCATTAAAAAATAAGGCATCCTTAAACTCTCGGTATAATATATACTATGTTTTGGTTTTAAGGATTTGCACTCATAGAACTTGTGGAAATGCCTTTTAATGATGCTTGATGTTTTGAAATGCTTGAGACTTTTTTCTTGAAGTTATGCTACTTTTTCCGTCCACAAAAAAAGCATCGTTAAACCAAAGAAGGGGAGGGCCATTTCCAGCCCATTACAAATGCATGGACCGTATGTATTAACCATTTTGGTCCTTCTCGAGCGAACATGCTTTGCAAAGCACATATGTACGCATGCTTGGCCGGCTGAGCATCCGATTCCATCATTATTGCAGCAAAACTAGCTAGCCTCCATAAGAAGTCCAAATGGTCATGTACTACGAATATCTTTGGAACTTTTTTAAGTATTTTTTTTTCTTTTGACATATGAAAAAGGTTTCATTTTCAGTTTCGCACAGGTCGGCCCTATTTAGATTATCTAAAAAGTTACAAGCAATATTGACAGAGGGAAGATTCGAACATAGAATCTTGGATGCATGGAAAATTATTTTTAACCACTTAAACTACAAATCTCTTACATCTACATTCTACCTTAATCACACCGTTAAATACAAAATTATGATTGTTGGAAGCATAATCCTAAGATAGTGGTACCTTGTGGAAAGGAGGGAATTATAAGCATCATGACAAACATGATACCAGGGGCAGAGCTAGAATTGTAAAGTTAGGGGGGCTGAAGTAGAAAATACAAGTATTCAAAACACCTAAGTATTCAATAATTACATGTTTACAACTAAATATTTATAATTTAGTTATGTCTAATTTGTTTTAGAGGGAACTATAACTTAAATTATAAGTTGTTTATTACAAATTCTATATGTTATATATAATATAATAGATGAGAGATAAAAATATGGGGGGCCAGGGCCACTCCAGGTCTAGGAGTGGCTCCTCCATTGCATGATACTCATTGATTTCTCTTTTATTTTTTTTGGTCCACATGAAATTCTATAGAAATACCAAAAATGGCTAAAAGGAAACAAACAAAGGACTAAACGAAATTCACCCAAATCAGATACAAAAATGGAACCAAAGAGAGGTGAAGGTGGAAGATTCAGCGAGCCAGACGTCGTTATCTTTTCCACTTTTCTTCTTATTATTATTATTATTATATACTTTCATCTTTAATTTTATTTTTAAAAAATAAAAAATAAAAATCTTAATAATTACCATATGATCTCGCCGGTCGGTTCTTTCGGGTGTCTTCACGAAACCATGTTCTTGTGGTTGCGGTGGTGATGAACTTGGCGATGGCCGCGACAATGATCAGGGCCACGGCTGGTGTTTCATAACCTTTTTTTTGTAGGGTTGTTAAGGTTTGTGGTATTATTGGGTTTGGTTCAGTTTACTTAATTTTGTTCTATTGTAATATACAGTACTAGACTGAGCTATATATGTATTCCCCTGTTTGTAATGATTTGTTTCTTATTAATGAAACTTATCTTGACCGCAATAATTACCATGGGTTGGTATGCTTACTTCACTGCACAAATGAAATAATTTTAACTACATGCCTTGATCAATCCCACTCTCCATCACTGTTCTAATTAAAGTTTGCTGATACTATAACCATTAGCTTGGACATGATTGTTTTGTTGAGTAATGAAAACTTAAATTAGAGAAGCAAGTGCGTTACAGCAAATTTAAACATGTTTTTCCATCTTTTAGTACAAAAGAAGGAAAGCAAATTTAAAACCATAGGATAGATGTTGTTGTTGACCCACTTACCACTACTATTCCTTAAGAATGCTTACAAGCACATAATTCCTAATCAATTGAAGCAATGCTCTGAAATAATAATTCTAATTAGTGGTAAAGTGATGGGTTTCAATAAACTTTATTTAAAAAAGATTAGAGAAATCTCTGAATTCTAGCATTTGCATCTCAACTATATAATTTTGGAGCATCTTTTTGTGCTACCAAAAGGGCAGACCTTATGATTGGATGCATATATTAAATTGGGTTATTTGACACTTGTTCCCTCCACCTATAAGCAACATGGTAACGCACCATGCCTATGAGTTTTCTTGTTATCTTTTTTCACAGGTTAAGCCATACCTTATAAGTTTCATAGGTTATTGATACATGCGGATCATATATTAGCATTATGATTGTTGTTAGTGTGCAAAGTATTGGAGCTTGCACTTGATGGCTGGCTCCTCCATGGTGCACACATATGGCCTTATGACATCCTACGTTGCAATTAGGGATCCTAAATCTTTTAATCACAAGATTGGGTTTCTAATGAGTAGATTGTATAAATAATAAGTGAATGCCACATGGAATGTCTATGCTATTATCATTAGAATTATTATACTTATCATCACCTAACACTCTTGTAATAAACTTGAGGAGTGATGGCTACTTTTCCCTCTTATTTCTTCCATTCATTTTATGCTACGTGTATTCCACTTACACATAAATTTATGTATTTAAAGTGACTAAAGAATTAAAACCCTATGCTAAGGCTTCTAGTTGCCGCCCCCTTTGGGGGTTGGCGGCCTCTCTCTAGCTCTTCCATTCCTTTCCCCTCCCCTCTCCTCTTTTCCCTTGCCCTTTCCTTCTCTCACCTCTCCTATCAGTTCCTTTCCTACCATCCCATCCCTTCCCCTCCTTCCTCCCCCTCCTTCTACTCGCCCCTCCCCCTCTCTTGGGTTTCTTTCTTCCCCTTTCTCTTTGTTTTGTTGGTTTTGTTTTTGTTCTTTTGTTTTTGTAGGTTTGTGTAGTTCGCCTGTCCATGGATTTTGCCGAGAAGGATTGGTGTTTTGGCAAATTTGATGTCCTGGATACTCTGTTTTCTAGTTTGGTGGTCTTCAACTGGTTGCATCATGTGGTTTGTTTAAGTTTATTGTTGATGGTGTGCTAGAGTTGTCTTAAAGATGATTGTCCTGTCTTGTATTCTTGATTTTGATTCTTCTGTCAGTATGTAGCATGTGTGGTACTCTTTCCTACCCCGTAAATTTTTTTCCTGGGAAGGTTTTAACGAGGTCACTGTTAACATGTCGGTTACTTTGTAATGTCTTGGGTTATTAATGGATTCTATCTTTGTCCAAAAAATAGTGACTAATTTTTTAAAAAATACATAAATTTATGTGGGAGTGAAATATACGTAGTACAAAATGAATGAGGAAGGCAAGAAGGGAAAGGCAAGGGGGGAATATATTCTAAACAAACTTTAAGTAATACAAACAATCACAAGAATTAAGAAAATAAAATTTCTATATGCATAAGTGGTGTAATTATATATTGAGGGTGCTGCCAGAAATACAAAATTGAGGATTATAAAAAAAAAAAGCTGATTTTTCCACTCTCATTTTCTCCACTTATACTCCCTTTTGCTTTTTAATAATTTTTTAATCAATATTGTTCTTTCTCTTTCCTATTCTACCCTTACCCTACATTAAGGTTTTGATAACTGAAATTAAGAAAAGTTAACAGAAAAAAAAAATTAAAAAAGAAAAAGAAAAAAGAAATGGATAGAAATGTAAGTATTTGTACACTAAATTCTTTGTTTTTTTACCAAGTATGTGAGTACTATTTATCTTTGTTGTAGTTAATAGATAATAAATTTTTTGGGCTAACATTTTTACAGATAGAAGACCCAAAGAATGCTGCTAACCAAATTGTCATTGAGAGCTTAGATATACAGAGAGCAAGGTATGCATAATAGTCTCAGATTTTTATTCTTTCATAATATTAGTAAGTGATTGTACATGTCTTCTTATTAAAGGGAATTGTAGGGTAAGGGTAGAATAGGAAAGAGAAAAACAAAAAAAACAAAATTGATTAAAGGTATTAAAAAGCAAAAGGGAGTGTAAGTGCAAAAAAATGGAGTGGGAAAATCACATTCCTAAAAAAATAGAGAACTTTATTGAAATATGGGAATTAAAGGCTAGGAAACTAGGACGTAAGCGTATGTCAAGGTGTCTTGTGCTACTCTTGTGATGTGATAGTAATGACAGCGCTAGCTCCTTACGATTGATGGCGAAGAAAGGAGGAGCATGAACACCTAGTTAGGTCCAGAAAACAGAAAAATTGGGCTTCACATATGTCTCAAGTGCCAAAATGCCTACCAAAGAAAGGTACACACACACACACTCTCAAGGTGCCATGGGGATTAAGTTGAGACTACTAGTATGCAAGTCAAAACCTTTTTCCACAGGGCTAGACCCCGTTGGCCAAAGCTAGAATATTTAGACGTGGAGGGAGGCATGGCCAAGGCAAGCCTGAGCTTCGGCCTTGTTGCCCTCAGCTCAATACAAAATGAATGACCTAAAAATCAAATAACCTATTTGGAAACGTGCTGTATTTCGAGGTAAACTGAACGTCCTTAAGTGTGTTATTGCTGGTGTGCCAGTACACAAGAAACTGAGTGTACAATTGATGTCGGTGACTGCGCTAGATGTGAACTTAGTGAGTACGACCAAGGAAGGAACACTTTTTGGCCTTAAACAATTACGACAATAAATGAAGAGAAATTTTTTTAATGAAATCTTGGTATTAAAGGCTAGG
Source organism: Prunus padus (assembly GCA_024362665.1). Lineage (NCBI taxonomy): Eukaryota > Viridiplantae > Streptophyta > Magnoliopsida > Rosales > Rosaceae > Prunus > Prunus padus. The sequence continues at coordinate 9,707,884 of JANFAM010000006.1, read as the reverse complement.
AAACTAGGACCTGAGCGTACATCAAGGTGTCTAATGCTACTCTTGTAATGTGATAGCAAGGACATCTCTAGCTCATTAGAGCAAGTCCAGCGGTTGGACTTGCCCGAGCAAAAGGCCCCCCAGGCCAAGCTAAAGCGACTCCAGCGGTTGAATGTAGCCCGGGCTGCATGTGGGCTCCATTAGCCTGGGCAAGCCCAAATGCAAATCTTGCCTGGGCTATGTGATGTCAGCGTTGATGTCCCGCTGACGTCAGTGACAAAAAAATTTTAATAGAAAAAAATCTTTAAAAATCCAAAAAATTCAGAAATATTTTTTTATACATAAATATTAACACGTGGCAACCGAAAATCTTCTCCAAATTAATCGTTTAAGTAATAAAAAAAAAGAAGCTAAAGTGAATAGTATTTGCCCTTTGCCATGACAATGAGTGGAACCAAACCTTGCCTTTTATAAGGGCTGCCACTATTCACGTGAATAGTGATAGCCCTTGCCTCCCTTAGCCCTTTGCCATGGAAAATGGGTGGAGTTGCTCTTACGATTGATGGCGAAGAATGGAAGAGCATGGACACCTAGTTAGGTCCAAACAAGAAAAAAGGAAAGTTGGGTTTGACACGTCGCAAGTGCAAAATGCCTAGTTAAGAAAGGCCCTCCCATCATCAGGCTGCATCGTGCTAGTCAATACAAGAAGAACAAAGGGAGAATATTAGATTGCTCTAAAAATCAAACTTCTTAGTAAGCATGTAGTGTGTGGATGCAACAAGAGTAAGGTAAAATGATGAAGAAATTATTCATAGGAGGTGAGTTGTGTGTGCTTTGATCTTGGATTGCATGGACTCATGTTTAGCAAGCTTGCTAGGGTAGTTTGTAAACATAGGTAGGTTTTTTTTGGGTCAAATGTAAACGTAGGTTGGTTACAACAAACTTTTGAGGAGAAATTGATTTGTGTACATGTATTATATAAAATAGGACAAACTACAAAGGACCTCCCAAAATATGGGGTCATTTTTAAGTTCATGCTTATTTTGTAAGACATTTACAACTCTATACTCAAATTTCCGGAAAACCTACATTTTACCCATTTCGTTAGTCAAACTGTTAATATATCTGTTAAATGCTAATGTGGCATATATATGCCATATTTGTTAATGACGTGGACTCCGAGTGGACAAAACAACTAATAAACAATTTTTTACCTATTCAAATATTAAAAAAAGTTGAAAATTGCATCAAGATTTTAAAATTGGGGCTTATATTTGCCACATCAACATTTAACAGATATACTAATAATTTGGCCAACAAGTTGGGGCATTTATTTTTGCTTATATATATTTAATTTATATCTATATATATAAAGGCAGAGGCATAAAATTGTGAAACATTCAAAATATCAAAATGCCCTTGGGTAATGATACATATTTTTTTAGATGGCATAATGATAATATTAAGAATAGAAAATATTAAATAAATGAGGATAATATAGTAATTTTATACTTTTTCGTATTAAAAAATTTAAAATAAAAACAAATCAGAACATGGATCCTATTTTTATCTTTATTAATTCTATAATTAAAAAAAGAAAGGAAAAAAAATAATTGGCACAAGCACTAGTACAAAATAATGAATATTCATGGATATGAAAATTGCATGCTCTGACTAAGAAACACGAAAAATAGTAAAGCCAAATCTCATATTCTGAAGACTCTGAACTGAATGTTACTGCCAAACATTAAACAAAAAGAAATATATATATTAGGGCTGGGCATTTGGACCCGAAACTCGGCCAACCCGCCCGAACCAAACCGATCGGGTCGGGTTGATTTGGTTTTTTTTCAATTTTTTTGGTTATCGGTTTGAACCCAAACCAAACCAAAGTCTATGGTTCGGTGTACGGTTTGCAATATTCAAAACCACGGTTTAACCAAACCAAACCGATGATGTTAAAAAATATTATATATAATATTATAATAAGAAATATATATATATATATATATATATATATATATTACATAGTTTAAAGAAATTTATATATATATAAAATACATAGTTTATATATATATATAATACATCTTTTTCCCTTCTTCTTCTTCTCTCTCTCTTCTTTTTCTCTTCTTCTTCTTCTCCATCTCTCCCTCTTTTCATCGCTTTTATTTCTTCTCTCTCTCTCTCTCTCTCTCTCTCTCTCTCTCTCTCTCTCTCTCTCTCTCTCTCTCTCTCTCTCTCTCTCTCTCTCTCAAAGAAAGCCAAAAACCCAAACCGAACCAAACCAACCCACCAATTCCGGTTAACCGAAGTGGTCGGTTTTCATCAATTATGGTTTGGTTCAGGTTTCCAAAATAGCCAAATCGAGACGGTTCGGTTCAATTTCGAGTTGAGCCTAAACCGAACCAACCCAAACCGAGCCCACCCATAATAGATATATATTAGAGCGATTCCACCGGTAGAGGCTAGCCCGGGCAGGACAAGGCTAGAGGCCCATTTCGCGTTTCCAACGGGGTAGGCTAGCCCTAGCAACAAGCGAGACGCACCAACCTGGTCTAGCCCGACGGCGATTTCTGCCCGAGGTGAAGCTTGCAGGCTACGGTGACGTCATTGCGTGAATTCAAATTTTTTTTAACTTTGGCGCGTGCCAACATTTAAAAAAAAATTTTGAATTCTCGTGGCGCTAATCCAGTAACACGCCACGTGGCGTGTTCTCGTCACTCCGATGGTTTTTTTCAAATCCAACGGTTGAATTCTGGTATTTTTATGTATAAATACCTACCAATGTTGATCACTTTCAACAACAAATCCTTATACATTTCTTCTCCTTCTATTATTTTTCATTTTCTACACAAACTTTTCTTCACTTTCAATTTTCATTTTTATTCACCATTTTATGGCATCCTCCATTGAAGCCGGAGGGACATGGTCAATTATGGAAGATGCTTTGTTGTGTGAGTCTTGGGTCCACGTTGCTCATTCTCCAATCACGGGCAATGTGATGAAGGTCTCTCATATGTGGAGAAAAATTCATGCAGAATTTTGTGAAAGATCGGGGTCGACTCGTACGGAAATGGCCTTGGCTAATAGGTGGAAAATTTTGAATAAAGAGTTGGGGAAATGGAGAGATGCGTTGACAAAAGCGAGGGACAACCATCGAAGCGGCCAAAATCTTAGCGATAAGGTAATTTTCCGTTTTATTAAATTTAATGTCCTAATTTTTTTTTTATAATGTAGGTTGCAACCCTAATTTTTTTAATGTTTCTTGCAATTCTAATACTTTTTTTTTAATGTATGTTGCAACCCTAATTTTTTTTAATGTTTCTTGCAATTCTAATACTTTTTTTTAATGTATGTTGCAACCCTAATTTTTTTTAATGTTTCTTGCAATTCTAATACTTTTTTTTAATGGACATTGCAACCCTAATTTTTTTTTTAATGTTTCTTGCATTTCAATGTATGTTGCAACCCTAATTTTTTTTTAATGTTTATTGTATTTTAATATATTTGTAATGTTTCTTGCATTTTCATTTTTTATTTTAATGTTTTGCAACCCAATTTTTTTTGGTAGCTAGAACGAAGGGATGTTATGAGAAGAAGACTTTTCCGTGACCAAGACGATGGACCTAGCAACACCGATTGGTTAAATGATCAAAGACATTAGGTTGCTTTTGTTTAATTGTATTGCATGATTTTTAATGAAGTAGTTATATTTCTTTTCTTTTAATTAATTAGTAGTATTTCTTAATTTGTTATTTTGTAATGAAGTAGTTGTATTTCTTTTCTTTTAATTAATTAGTAGTATTTCTTATTCGAAAATCTTCTCCAAATGAATTGTTTAGGTAATAATAATAAAAAAATAACAGTATTTGCCCTTTGCCATTGCAATGGGTGGAAGGTTGCAATGGCAGATACTAATCACTTGAATAGTATCTGCCCTTGCCTCCCCTTACCCTTTGCCATGGCAAATGGGTGGAGTTGCTCTAAAGCAAAAAGCAGAGAATGGTAAAACATTCAAAATACCAGAAAATGTCATTGATTAATGCAAGCATTAAGAATTAACATTATTAATTAAATAAGAATAATATAGTAAATTTACACTTTTTTATATTTAAAAAATTAAAATTAAAAGAAAAATTAGAACCTTTTACAGTAACAGTTGCAGTCTAATAGAGGAAAGAGATTGGCAACTGGATTAGAGTTGGCAATATTGTACACGACACGAATTCGCACGAAAAATTCAGTATTCGAGTTTGAGTTATTGGGTCGTGTTGATATCGTGTTGACCAGATAAGCTATCATGCCGTGTCGTGTCAATTCGTGAATACCCGTTAACCCGTTAAGCTCAATGACATTTTTGTAAATATATATATTTTTTCTTCTCTTTCTTCTCTTTCGTATTTTCCTCCCCCGATTCTCTCTCTGCTCCGTTTCTCCTCAACCTCTTCAAATCCCAACAGAGCCACCTCAACTTCTTCTTCCAGCACCTGGACCTCTCCCAAACCTTATCCTTCGTTGCCCACAAGAAATACAAAACATCAGTGGGCATCTCTAAGTAGTAGTTTGCCAGGGCCATTGATTTCAGTTCCTGCAAGGGGTAGGCCATGACCATTAATTTCAGTTCTTGCAAGCACCCATGTCTAAACAGTACTTTACTATGGGCATCTATAAGTAGTAGAGATGCTGAAGGAGCTTCAGTCTAAATAGTAGTTTATCACAATGGTCGGCTTTCTTATGCAGAGATGCTGAAGGAGCTTCAGTCTCTTGAGGGTTTTTGAGACCCACTATGGCATTGATGTGATTCGTGAAGACAGACCCACAGAGAGAGGGGTCGGGTTTCAAACAACGAGACTAAAAATATTATTATTTGGAGATATTTTATTTTAAAATTTTAAAATTCATTAAAAAAATTATTTTTCTTATTATGTTAAATGGGTCGTGTTGTGTGATTCGCGAATTGTAACGGATCATGTTCGTGTTTGATATTTTAAATTCGTTTTCTTATCGTGTCGTGTCAATCCATTGAGAAAAATGGGTTGACACAAACTAGGGCTGGACATTTGGAACCGAAACCCGACCAACGCGTCCAAACCAAACCGATCGGGTCGGGTTGGTTTGGTTTTTTTTCAAATTTTTTTGGTTATCGGTTTGAACCCAAACCAAACCGAGATCTATGATTCGGTTTACAGTTTGTAATATCCAAACCCACGATTTAATCAAACCAAATCGAAAATATTTAAAAATATTATAATAAAAAAATATATATATATATATATAATACATAGTTTAAAGAAATTTATATATATATATATATATATATATATATATATTACATAGTTTAAGGAAATTTATATATATATATATAATACATTTTTTCTTTCTTCTTTTCTCTCTTCTTTTTCTCTTCTTCTTCTCCATCTCTTCCTCTCTTCCTCTCTTTTTCTTCCTCTCCTCTTCATCTCTCCCTCTCTTTATTACTTTTATTTCTTCTTCTTCTCTCTCTCTCTCTCTGAAAGTCAAAAAACCGAAACCGAACCAAACCAAACCAACAAGTCCGGTTAACCGAAGTTGTCGGTTTTTATCACTTATGGTTTAGTTTCGGTTTCCAAAATAGCCAAACCGAGAGGATTCGATTCAATTTCGGATTGAGCCCAAAACCGAACTAACCCAAACCGAACCCACCCCTAACACAAACAACATACTGCCAAAATGACACGAATGCCTGGGATGGGCAAAATGGTCATATAAATGACTATATAATCATAGCATTCCCTAAACAAATTCACTTCTTTAGACATCTTCTTTCCAACTACCAAACAGTTAAAAACTTTCCCCTTCCCCCCTCTCTCTCTCTGTTTGCTGTGACTGTGAGCAGTGAGCTTTGGCCTTCAGATCCATCCAAGCTTTTCAATTAGCACTGTAAGTCCGTGATCTCAATCCCTGGTTTTCATTCTCTAAAAGCTCTTCTCTTTGTTCTTAAATTTGGTGTTTGCTTTCTTCTTCTTCATTTTATTTTTCATAGATTTTTTTTTTGTCGATATCATCCGTTTGGTTCCTGAGAAAAGTGAGGAAAAAGAAAAGGAAGGAGATAGGGATGTTGGATCTTAAACTTTTGAATTTCTGGGAGCTATGGGAACAATAAAACCCCCATTCTGTTCTACGCACTTAAACTGTAAAAGTTGTTCTTTTTTAATTTTATTTTATAAGTTTTTTCTCGACAGGTTGTCGGCCTTGTGGCTTTAAATTTCTGTTTTTTTATTTATTTATAATTTTTCTTTTGGTATTTGGATTTCTCTTTGGTCCCTCTGCTCTGCTAGTAAAATGAAAAATCAGTTTTGGTGGATTTGTTTTCCCAGCTGCCAGATTTTAAAATGAGTAAAAAGGTTTAAGAAGATTAAACATCTAAAATTCAAAGTCTACAATTTCTTTTCTTCCTTTCATTTCTCTGTGTTCCTTTCCCTTGCTGCCTCTTTAGATGCTTAGTGGGTTATCTTTGTTTCTGTTGGGTTTTTTAATTCTTGGGTTATTAGTGTGCTTTATGTTATTGGTCTGATAAGTCTCCTGTTCTCTTACTTTTAGTTGGATGTACTATATGTGCAGGAAATTGGCGAAATATCCATAGAAAATCAATTCAGAAGTTTGGATAATTCTATATCACAGAGAAGAGAAACAATATGCCTTGGTTGAGTCTGTCAGTCGACGTGTATCGGAAAGTTGTGCACTTGAACTTATATTGCAGGGTTATTCTGTAAATTGTTCTGCATTCACTGAACTTTAAGTTCTTCATCCTTTTGTCGATTTTCATTCAACTTTCCATGGGATCAAATAAGTTTTTTCTCACTTCTCTTGATATTTATAGGATCATCTGAAGCTAGAAAGCAAAACCTTGTTTGTCTCAAAGTTCAAACCCCTTTTAGTTTCTTTTATATTATCCTCACAGTATAGCTCTCATCAGTTGTTGATCATCATATCAAGCTTGGCCTTTATTATTCTTCTCTGTCACCAGTTATTCAATTTGTTTCTTACTCTCTAGTAAAGTAGATTCCTCCATTGCTGATTTTAATATCTAGCTTAGTTGTGTACACGTTCTGCAAATCGGGTATCTGTTTAGTCTTCCGTCCAGTATTCTTCTAGATTGAGTGGTTCCATCAAGGTTCAAGTGTAGTTATGGTGTGCCAAGGAGCAAGCCAAACAAGATTTCGGGCATTGAAACATGAAAATGGGATCGCAGGAAGACCAACAATAATAGTTAGAGTGATTGCATGCTTTCAACCTTTGCAGGATTGTCAGGTTAGTATTGCATACAGTGACCAACTTTCATTTTCTTTCAATATGTGAATTCTTTTCAACTGTTTACATGATCAATTGCTGGCCTATTTTCTTTAATCTCTCAACTATGCTTTCATGAGAGTAAGAATTATACTTATCGCTTGTTACGAAATGATTTACACTGATTTCCTTAGAGTTCTGTAAGAAGCGTGGTTAATAACGTGTTTTTGTTACTGCTATTCTGCAGGCTGAGTACTTTCGACATCTGCTTAAGCCTGTTACGTAGATTTATTCAGGGTTTCAGTCATTTTACCAAGCCGCAAGTTGTAGTATTCTGTTCCTTTTTGTTTTCCACTCTTGAAACGACCCAGAAAGTATTTGAACATTACAGGTCGAAGAACCATCTATCTCCTGTCAGGTATAGTAATGTCTTGCTTGTCAATGTAGCTATGATAATCATGGGTCATGCTTGAGTGATCATCTTTGTTCTCTTATGTATAGGTGATCTTTTTGGTTGGATGGTTAAGGCAAACAACTCTTGGCTTTTCCCAGAGCAGAATTCTGCTTGGCAACTGCCTAATTTGAATCATATGAGCATGTTGCTTGAGCCCAGGCAACAGGAATGTTTACCATCATCTACAAATCAGGGCATTTGCCCATTTTCTGGACATATGGCATTGCCAGGGTCTACAGTTTCTGGTGTTCAGGGTGTTATGGTGAAACAAACAAATGAAGGTCATGGGGTGCTTCAACATTTACCTCCTTATTTTCAGACCTTATTTCCTCCACCAAATTCTTATCTTAATGAAAAGCAGTCGGCTTTTTCTTGTGGATTTGGTGGTCGCTTGGCTGTGCCAAATGCAAATCCAGGGTCTTCCCAGAAGGGATTCTTCATTTTTGATCAGTCTGGGAATGAAACAAAGCTAATATATAATTCTGATTGCCCTCCTAGCCAGGATCCACCCTTTGCCAGAAAAAAGTTCGTTTATGGTCATGAAGCAGGACTAACAACCAACATGGACCAAATTGGTCCAACTGAGTACCTCTTGCATGAAGAGATCGGTGAGAATCACATAATTGAAGAGAGTGAGATGCATGAAGACACAGAAGAAATCAATGCATTGCTTTACTCTGATGATTATGATGATGAAGATAATAATGATGATGATGACGGAGACGATAATGACAGTGGTTGTGATGAGGATGATGAAGTAAAAAGCACGGGTCATTCTCCAATAGATCTTCAAGTGAGTTATGGAAAGAACGAACATGTGGAGGTATTAGCAGAGAAGGTCTTCAGTTCTGATGCTTCAAACAAAAGGCATAAATTGCTGAATGGTGGTTACAGGCAATTATCACCAATGGAGACTGTTATTAATTCGATGCAACCGTATGGATCTCACGGGCATGGAAACAATATGGAATCGAGCTCCGGACTTGGCCAGACCCAAGGAGAGGAAATACATTCTGCTGTGGGTAAGATGAAGTCCAAAAAAGACACAATTCGTGAGACAATTAGAATTCTTGAGAGTGTGATTCCTGGTGCTAAGGGCAAGGACCCTGTGTTCATCATAGACAAAGCTATAGAATACTTGAAGTCTATGAAGCTTGCAGCCGAAACTCTGGGAGTGAGCTTCCATGAAGAAGCTGCGTTCCTTCCATGCTAAGGGAAAAGGTGGTAAGGGAAGCCCCAGAATTCCAGGCTTGAATGATTGGTGAATTTGAAATCAGCAAGGTAGCTTTGGTTTTGTGGGGCCCTTTCTCTGCCTTTTGGTTTCTCTTTATAAATAGCAGTGTATATAATGGGCCAATAAAGGAAGCAAAGCATTAGGATGATATTGCACGCTGGAGATGATCAAAGAAGGGTTATGTTTGTTGACCAGAAATCATTATCTTTTAGCTTTTTGGGTGTTAAAGATTAAGGAAAGTCACCAAAGACCTAAACGCATGGGAGATTTTAGTAGTGGGCTGTGCTGTAACATGAAGACCCCTGTGGATTTAGTGCATGCGCGTTAGGTATACGGGGCCCCACCTTTACCCCTTCTTTTCTTGTTGATTTTATTCTCGTGCTTTGCTTTCTCTCTCTCTCTCTCTCTCTCTTTTGCCTCTCTCGGTCCCATCATATTGGTATAAGTTCAGAAGGTGAGAAAGTTTCTCGTGTGGGGGAGGGAGTGTATTGCTCGGTGCCGACTTGAGGTGGGGCCCTTTCTTCTGATCAAATAATGCAGCAGCAGCAAAAGGTTAGATTGTTTTACATGTGGGTGTGGAAAGTAATTGCTGTTGTTGTACAGTGAAATGTATGGGCTTCTGGTTAGGGAGATCTCTAGTTTGCATGTGGAGATTTGCTTCTGCTGTGTGGTGCTTTTTCTGAGTTTGTCAGTATTGTGTGTGAGTACAAATAATTGGGGTGTGGAGTGATATGATGGTGGTGGTGGTGGTACGTACTGCACACCTTAGCTGTATTGTGGTTTGGAAGTGTCTTTTTATGTATGCTTGTATGTGTATTTGTTGAGAGATGAGAATAATGTACTGGGATTCCTTTATTTTTTTGAGTTATCTTGTGATTTTTATAATGTGGGGGACAATGAATGGATATGGGTGTGATGTGTATTTTTTATTTCTACTTTTTTTTGGATGAAATGGGGGATCAACCCGAAACACAAAAACTAAACAGTAGAAATAGTACGAGTTCTATGAACTTATAACATATTATCATTCGCAAAATTCTATAGTGAGGGTGTCATATATGGACGCCTTATGTAGATTTTCATATTAAGCACATGATTATTTTATTAAACTTAAGTGAAGTTACTATTCAGATGAATCATGTGGCTTATATAAAGGTCTACATTTATGGTCCATATATGATATCCTCAACATATAATGACTCATCATCAGTCAATGTACCTCCTATCCAATTGAGGATATCAGCAAACACAAGAAGCCCCAAGTCAAAATTGTGACTCTCCTTGGCCAAGCAATCCACAATCATGTTCTTTTCTCTATAAATGTGCTTAGCTGCACAATGATCAAAATGTTTTAGAAGTTCACTAACGCAGGCTTCCGAAGTAGCATAACTGCAGTAGCAGAGTCCATTTTGACGATCAGGTTCTTAATACCTTGTCACACAACAAGCCTCCCACCCAAAAAAACTTCTTGGATTTCGTCGAAAAAAGAAAGGAAAAAGAAATTAGCCACAAAGCCATTAGTCTAATACCCTCTGTCATCACGAATTACTCCTCCAGCCCCAATGGTACCAGAATCATGCTTTTCAGGAATCATCAACGTTGAGCTTGAAATAGCTCAAGTTTGGGAGGTTCTCAAGCAATGCGAAATTCTATAGTGAGGGTGTTATATATGAACCCCTCATGTGGATCTTCATATTAGCCATATGATCATTTCATTAAACTTAAGTGAAGCTACTATTTAGATGAATCATGTGGCTAATATAAAAGTCCACATCTATGGCCCATATATTGCACCATCACCATAGAACGACTCCGCAAGCAATAAGGATTTGAGAAAAAATATTCTACACTGATCTTCACTGCCTAAAATTGGTTTTCTAAATAACCAAAATTAGCATGTGCCAATTTCGTATGTATTTGGACCAATTATATGGTTTGAGTAACTAAGGCCCAACAAACCAGACCCATTTTAAATGGTCAAGACATTGACTAAACAAAATCGACTGCGTCTGAGGGCCAACGCTCATCGTACAGGGGCATTTTTGAGTGACTAATGTTGACCAGCCCGTGGTCAACCCAAGAAGACCAAGACCTATAAGACAGAATGTGTCCGATGGAATGTTAAAAAAACCAATTAATGTTATTTCAACCAAAACTAAATGGTTTTAAATACAAAATGTGGATAATTATTCCAATACCCAGTTCATTTTATGTAAATTAGAAGTTACTTAACAGTCAATGCTAATTAAATGTAAAAGACTTGTTTGAAACTTGGGTATTAACATAATATTGCTAGGGATGGCAATGGATCGTGGGTATGCCATTCCCATACTCATCTCAAGCATTTTTTCCTCATCCTGGCTTCATACTTGCAATCTTCAAATCGGGGATTCTCCATTCCCGCCTTCATTAGGGAACGGGTGCCTCGACCTGCCCCATTACAAAAAAGTAAAAATAAAAAGCTACGTTGTTAAATGAGAAAAAAGCATTATTAGCACAAGATATGTATCAATTTCATTTTTATTAACTAAAAAATCTAGACTAGTTAAAAAAATTAATTCATGTCATAACTACATGTTCAAGACATTATCATCAGTATAGAAGTAGCACCACCATCATACATGCAAGGGCAAGGGGCAAGGGGCTAGGTGCTGTTGTAGCCCCTCAAAATGGTACTACTCACAAAATCTAGCCTCTCAAATTTTTTGTGGTTCTAGTGGTGGTGAGGGGCTAGGGGCTAAAACTCAAAACTTGTTATTTTAGTTTATTATTATTTTATTTGTGATAAAAATTAAAGCATAAGAAAAGCAACACAAATTATTTTTTTTTGAGCCATACTTTGGAACAACAATTTTGAGCAAAATGAAAAATGACAAACAAGTAAAAATGTTTGGAGTAATTGAGAGATTTTTAAGTGAGAAGGTGATGAACAAAAGAAAAAAAAAAAGGAAAAAGTCAGCTAGTTAGGAATTGGAAAAAAAAAAAGCTTGACAACTATAGATGTTAGGCCATTGCCCTTGAGGGCGCCATGTGGCAGCTCGTCAATGGTCATTGCAATTGGAAAAGTCAGTAAAAGTTGCACCCCTTCTTTTTTTTTTTTTTCAAAACCTAATCATGGGGCCCACTCTTGCTCAGGCCATCAGTGGGGCAAACCCAACCCCTTATCTTGTGTAACATCCGTGACCTAAGTTTTAATTAAATTAATTTAATTTAATTAATTATGTGAGTACGGTTTGCCCCTGAGGGTTAGAGTCGTAAAGGTCACTTTTTGATTCGTTTGGAATTCCTTGAAACCGACCGGCGCCATTGCGACGGGCTCGTCAGCGAGTCCGTAGCCGGCGGCACGTCGATCCGAGGTCCCGAACTCAAAAGGACATTTTGGGTATTTTGGAATTTGAAAAAACCCTAGAACTACCCAATCCGACGTGCATACTGCGCGTCGAACCCGCCAGCCTCTCTCTCTCTCTTCTCTCTCCTCCCCCCAGGCACGGCACCTCCTTCCTTGCGATCTCGCCGTCAGGTCACGGCTGGACCGAGGCAGGTCCCAAAGATCCGCGTTGATCTCCGGTCCTAACTCCACCCAAGTTCCGTGGGTGACCTCGAGAATCGCCCGGCAATCTCGACTGGTTTGAGCGGTTTTCCCGGCCGTTCGGGCAGCTCGACAGCGTGCGGCGTCGATCCGGGTATGGTTCTTCACCTCCTCCACACTGCCTAAGCTACTGCACCCTTAGTTTCGTTCGATTTCAACCTAGAACACCGATCCCAAACCAGTTTGGCCGGTTCAAAGTGAAATTCCGGCCAGTTGCCGATCGTTTGAGGCGGCCACCCAATAGGATAAGTTGCTCGGGGGTTGAGGGAACCTATAGCCTAGGCGGTGGCGGCGGTGTTAGTTTTTCCGTGTGAGTACTTACTACACCCACGCGCGGCGCGCGTGTGGCGGCAGCGTGGGCACTGTAGTGGTGCCACACTTTGTTCTGATGCGCTCCTCGTGTCGTCCCGAGCGCGTCGGTGTTTCAGTTCAATTCGGACGTCGTTCGGATGTCCCGAGCGGTATCGCCTATTGCGCGTAACCGGGATTCGGCGTGATCAACCGTCGGATCAAACCCAAACTTAGCTACGTAGTTCCCGTATTCCTAGGACTGTGTAGAAACTGTCGGATCGAAGATTGGAGTCGGATACTCAATCCATTAACCATAGGGTTAGGTTATCGATAACCGTCGATCGTGCGATCGTGAGCAATCCGACCGTTCGATCGTGACCAAACTTTCGAGGATAGGTTCAGTGAGCCGTAGTGAACCTATAGGAACTTTGAATCTAAGTTTGGAGGTCATGGGACCCACGGGTCAGTTTGACCTAGTCGGTCGGTTTGACCAAGTTTGACCAGGAGTTGGTGAGGGTCTCCGAGGGTCGCCTTGCCGTGTAGTTGACTTTGTTGGACTTCTAGGAATGTCAGGAACCTTTTGGAAGTAGTGGGCCCAACGGGCCAGGGTTACCAAAGCGGGGTGTTTGACCGCCGATTGACCGTGAGTCTTAGGGTGGTCCCACATTGAAGAGCGTGGTTTGACTCTAGAAACTCCCCGGTAGTTGTGCACGCTTATTTTGAGACCCGAGAACTAGTTTCTTGAGGTTAAAGTTTGTTGTTGAGTGCGCGTGTTAATTAAGCGGTTTATTCTCTCAATTAGGTACTCTTGCTTGGCGTACTTTCTGGGAAGAAAAGCTCTCTAAGGATTGAGCAGCGTGGACTTGTTGTGAGTGGACTTTGTTTTGAACAAGCATTATTTCAAAGATTGAAATTTGATGCATAAATGATTTATCTTGATCATTGGTATTTTAAATATTGTTTAAGTCTTGGATTTGATTTTGATAGAATTATCGGAAAAGTTATGCATATAAAATTAGTCGCTTTGACTAAGGGGTTTTAATGAGGTTTTGAATCTTGGATTTGATTTTTATGGAATAATTGGAATTTAAATTATATTTGAAAACGTATGCATGTTTTGGAGTCGGTTTATTTGTAGGGACATGGATGGCTATACTTTAAATTAAAGGTTTTTGAGTATTAAATTTGGGGCCGGGACCATCGTCCGGTGATCTTCGTATATGGTTTTGGGTATGGTGAAATACCGGGAATTTCTTGAGGATTTATTATTATGTTGGTTTTCATAATTATTTATATTAGTTATTTTGATCTTGGAATTTTTATATTGTTTTAAATCAAGGAATTTTCTATTTACTTTAATATCTGAAATTTGTTAAGAAAGTGTGAATTTTATGATTTTGGGAAATTGTAGTTTATATTCTATATTTTATATTTATACTTTGATTAAATGTTTTGGTTCTTTGATTTCACGTTTTTAAGAAATTCTATTGACGTTTCGATTATGCAATTATATATATGTTTCAATTTTAGAATTTGTGTTTTATGGGTTATATGGATTATATTTGATATTGGAGGTTTATGAATATTTTGGGTTCCGGATATGTATATGTTGAGACATTTGTGTCTATATTTTTGTATATATATTTTGGGTGTCAATTATGGACGGGTAAATCTGGGATATTGTGTGTTCGGGTTTGGGTGCAGAATTTGAATACCCTGGTATTTAGGGTATGTCGGGGGATTATGTATACTAGATGGAGTGCTATTAGCACCACTTTATGTACCTCCCCAGGATCTGATTCTTGAAATGAATCGAGGATACAAAGGAACCCGGTTCACCCTTGGCGGGGTGTTCACGTAGGCCCATGCCAGTGATCTGTAGCCAGCGTAGGGACTTTATTCGGCTACGCATTATTGAGGTATTTTCTTTTGTGCATGTCGGGAGTTAGTCCCGATTGGGACGGCTGGTTCCCCTGGCTATGTGATTGTAAAGGAATTTTTCTCCACGTAGTCAGTCAACAATCCCCTTGTTGGATTGTTTCCCAGGTACAAGTATTGGTCTAAGAGTCTTACTATTTATATATAGTATATATATACCTATTACTATACTTCCATTCTTATTTTCTTTTAAGTGAGGATCCTTCCTTGCTTGCTGTGCCCTACGGGCATTGCGTCGGGAAACTTGATTGGTTTAGGAAATTTGGTTTTCTTGATTTTTAGTCGTTTTAGTTTTACATTTTCCTTGTTGGGATTTTATGAGAATTTACATTTTTGTTATTATAAATATATATATGTGGGTGTGTCTATGGATTTTATTTCCAGGATTTGTTATATTTGGATATGTGCAAGGACGTTGATGCACAGTGCAGTTTTAAATTAAGGTTTGAAAGCTAGACGGGGTTGGGTTCGGGGAAAAAGGGAAGTTATTCAATGTTGTTATTTATGTTTTACTTAAGCAGGGATATTTTGGATGGATTCAATTCCATGGTTTTTATTTTAAGGATTAGGTGTTTAAGTTTGTGGTTTCCAGAATTTACGGAAGTAGCAAAGCTACGATTTTCATTATGGTACTTCAAGGTACAAATTTAACGGAATTGTTTTCAAGTATCGGTTCGTATAAGTATATACGTTTATATAAGGTTTTATTGCATAACGCTTGTCATTATTTGCGAAAACGGAGGGTTATTATGTTCATTGAAAAAGGAGGTTTAAAGTTTGATTTTTCGTCCACTCACCTTTTCATTTTGCGCCCCTGGTACTAGATCGAGGTCAAGACCACCACGTCGAAGGCATCACGGCCTTGACTGCGGCTGTGGGAGTTTTCTTGTATCTATACCTTGCTATCCTTTGCACGGGTTGTAAAGTTTAAATCTCTTTAGATTGCTTCGTAGCGCTCACCTAGGATTGAGGTAGAGGCCGAAGGCCTCCTATTAAGCGTATTATACGCTTTGTGCATCTTTGCTGTTGGGAAATTTTCTGTTGTTTTTGGCAGTGGACATTTTGGGAAAGTCCATTTTTCGGAGGAGACTGCGGATTTTAGGCGAAGTCAACTTTCCTATTTCCTTAAACTAGGTCAAGGGCGTTTTAGTAAAGTAAGTTCTGCGTCGGGGTAGTGTCTAGCAGGGAGACGAGGGGTTGGACACGAGTTAGGGGGAATTGGTCAGTCTTTGTCACATCTTGCCTTAGGCCAAACTGGACTGGGTCAAACATATGCATTGGATAGTGTGTTTTTTCATTTGAGGCCAGATCTAGACCTAACCTAGGCCAGATCATTCGCACTAGACATGTTGTAATAATATAATTATATGATAAAATAAATTACATATATGTATATATATTCTAAATTGGGAGGGTTCGGGTCAGGGATTAGAAAACCATCCCCGTCCCTCCCCGAACTCCATACTCGAAAAATTCCCCCAACCCGTCCCCATACCAGTCTTTTATCCTTCATACCAAACCCATTAGGGTTGAATCTCAGGGAAGACCTGACAGGACTCGCCTCGGATTCTCCCTCGAAATCCGTGAAGACTATTCAAATGGGCTTCACGCCCTCTACCCAAACTCAACATGAGCAAGCAGAGCAACTAAACATTAAGTTTACAACACGGGGAAAAGAAAAGTAAAGAAAGATAAAGGAGGAATTCCTACAATGCGGACAGCGGCAATACCTCAACGTGGTGGTCTCGACCTCAAATATCTAGAACCTGGGAGGTGCAAAACAGAAAATGTGAGTGGACGAAAACAAAGCGTTAAACATAATTTATATTCAACATAAATAACGCCCTCTATTTTAGAAAATAATGCCAAAATACTATGCAATGTAAACTAGTTTATTTAATCCTTATTGTACAATCGTATTTTCAAACACCAAAGTAAACCCATTAATATAAAATATAATCATCAAAACCCAAAATCCTTTTTCCCGCAACCATACCCTTGCAAAAATGCAATATGCCAAGTAATTTCCAAATATCCAATCTCAATTCCGAACTTCTTTTCAAATGTTCAAACCTATGCAGAGTACTCTCAATGCACATGCTCAACAAACCTCAACCTGTAAAATAAATCCACACATATACCCATACAAATACCCATATATATATATATATATAGACACCCAAAATCAACACATCATCATCATGTACCGAAGAAAAACAATCCAACACGGTGGCCGTTTTTACTAGACCACATGGCAGAATCCTCAATATGCCTGTGATTAGGAATGAGCAGTCCAATAGGGGGACTATTGCTCCCCAGACACGCACGACAGAATCCTCAATACACTTGCGGCTGAAATAAGTCCTACGCACCAGACTACCAGGCAAAGGCCTACAGCACACCCCGCCAAGGTGCTCGGGTTCCGATATATCAAAGTATCCACCGTATCCAAGGAGAGGTACAAATAATGGTGTGTAACCCATAATTCCAATTTTCAAAAATACGTTTCCAAATACATAAATATATAATAAAATAACACCCATAATTCCTTTATGAAAACCATAAAAAATCATAATCAAGAAAAACACCAAAACTAAAATAAACCCATTCGATTTCAATAATATCCAAAATACTATATTTATATACTTAGGAAATATAACAACATCCAAGAATCCCATAAGACAACGATAATAAAATCCAATACGCCATATTTAAAATTCCAAAACCATATAAACCAAAATCCCATGGTCAAATTTCATAAACAAACTTAATATCACCAATTTCAAAATCACCATAGTCCGCAACCCAAAACTATATACTTTAATAATAATAATAATTATTATTATTAAAATAATAATCCCTTGAAATCCCATTCACATTGTAAAATTTGAGACTAGCCCGATAATAAAATCTCATAACCTCATTAACCCAAAATAACCCAATTTCCAATCAAATCACATTTATGCAAGCAATTTCATATTTGAAAAACAATGCTCATTTAAAAACAAATGTCCACTCACAACAAGTCCAGCGTTACTCAACCTTGAGAGGGCTCTTCCTCTAGAGTATGCGAAGCCCGGGTACCTAGATCGAGAGAATAAGCGGATTTAATTAATAAACGTACCTAACAATGAATTTTAACTCAAAACTCTAGTTCCCGGGTCTCAAAATGTGTACAACCTTAAAGAAGGTTAATAGGCTCATTCTACTACTTTCCGAAAGATGAGACGGTCTCGAAAGACTCATAGTCAATCGAGTGGTCAAACTTTCCATTTTGGTCAATAGGGCTCGCGGGGCCCATGACCTCCTATTTCATATCCGAAAGCTCCTATAAGTCCAACAAAGCCTACTAAACAAGTCCCGAAGGTTTGGTCTTGATCGAGAGGTCGGATTTAATCCAATCTCACGATTGGAGGACGATCGATTCGCCTAACCCTAGAATCATTCCCTCCCCCTCACCTCCCAAAACCTCACTTCCCCTCTCCCCCTCTCTTCATCCGGCCACCACCACCAATTGACGATGACAACTTGGGTGTCTTGATTACTATATTGAAGAAGAAGAAGAGTGCTTGTTTTGCTAAGAGTTAGTTGTTTTTTTTTGGGTCAGAGGAGATGGACGCAATTCATGGTTGTGAGGTTCTAAGCTGTGAGGAGATAGAGAGATGAAGTGGAAGTGGGTGACAGATGCATGGTTTCAGTTTGGACAAAATAAGTTTTCAGAAAACAACGAAAACGACAATTTAACGTTTTCAACTTTTGTATATAGGTTTAAATTTGTTTTCAAAAAACGAATCCCTCAGTTTTGAAAAACAATGTACCAAATCTTTTTTTTGGAAAAAATGAAAACGTAAAATGATAATAGGGCAGTAAAAAGGTAACCAAACGGCTCCTTAGGCCATCTCCAGTCATAGGGCTAAATATAATCCAGGGTTAAAAATTTAGTCCTCCAAAATATTAATTTTTTAAAGAATAGTGCATTGCTAAAATTTTCCATCTCCATCCATGCGATCTTTATATTTTAGGGTCATTCATATTTTATTATTTTGAAAAGCATGGGGCCCACAAAAGTGAATGGATTTGATATGCGATATGAAAAGCACGACGCTAAAAAAATTTGGCGCTAAAGTATTAAATGTGGCGGTTGGAGGCTAAAGGGCAAAATGTGGCCTTCTCCAAATTTGGCCAAAATTTTATTTAGCGCATGGTTGGAGATGAGTTTTGCATTATTTTAGGGCTATATTTGGGATATAGCTCATGGCTGGAGATGACCTTAGAGAATAGGCATTTTTGGAAAAAAATGTCAATTGTAGAGTTCCATTTAATTTTTTTCAAGCCCTATCCTTGGTGCTATTGCTTGACACTGTGTCAACAGATGACCTGGAAAGTTGTCGTCCATATAAGACATTGGAACTCATTTGTTTTGAAACATTCAACCTCGACATATTATGTCAATAATGCGAGTTTCATGTAACATGAGATACTGTTTCAAGTGGAAACCTTATCACGATTGTTTTATTCTTTTCTCAAATTGGTGTGGTTATTACAGTACCGAACACCATCTTCGAGCTTAGTGGTCCCATAGAATCACACTTGTGGTCTCTAATTCGGTTACCGATCAATTCTTTCATGCATCAAATTTCTAGAACCAGATAGAAACCCCTTCAAAAAGTTAATGCAGAATAGACATGTATTGTGAATGATGACTAGGAGGCCCCAGTGTATGCAGTGCTTAATTTGGAAAACAAAAACTACTGATATCACATTTTACCTTATTGGCATGCCCATTTGATGCTCTTGTATTTCTTTTTTCCTTTTTTCTATTTCTAGGGGCATTTAGATTTTCTAGGGGCAAATTTTGTTCACTAAAAATCACCATAAGATTGAATTTTTATTTTAATCTTTTGCTTAGGTATTGTTTTTCTGTCTTTTTTTTGTCGTGTGACATGAAAGGAATATAAGTAGATGATGCGTTTGAGATCTCATTCTAATCAAACGAATGATCAATCGAGCAAGAAACCTTGAATGTAATATAAGTCGAAGCCACATATTTAGCTTATTTCCCCCTTGATAACAAATTCCCTAGAGCATACATGGAGAAATCACTCACACAATTTTTTAAAAATCAGATTTTAGTGATTGGTGTTCAGAAAATAAGTCTCCCAACTCCTGTTGAAATAAAAAAGAAATAAGCCCCCAAATAATAAAAGAAAACCTTTGAAACACAAAGTCAAACATGTAGATGTATATCTCTTTCCTTCAATCTGTCTTTTTGTTTTCAGGAAATAGAATTTCTCCACCTCCTAGGTGTCTTTCTAGTCTGCTGATCTGCAGCTGCTTGGTGCTCAGTCCCAATGTTGTGCTGATTTTCTAAGTTTGTGGTCTTTGTGAGTTTGCTTAGTTTCTTCCACCCACTGCTCCATGCTGATGTCTGTTTCTGCTTTGACATCTTATCAAATTGTCTCTGCAAGTTGTCCATGTCATTCTGGAGCTCAAGGTACTTGGCTTTGACACTCTCCAGTTCGAACTTTACCGTGTTGATGTCTTTTTTAGCTGCTGCCCATCCTTCTTGGAATGATTGCGGGGTCCCTTCGAGTAGTGTTTTTCGATTCAAAACCATTGGCTGATACTGAGATTCTCCAGCTTCTTTGAGGGAGCTGGTGGCTAATGCATTGTTTATTTTTACTTGTTCAGAGAAAAGAACTTGCACCACCACCCTTAATGGGAGTCTTTCATTTTGGGCAGCATGCATGCAGGCATCAATTGATAACTTTTGGCAATCCATCACTCGGCAAAGCCTCTTCCTTTCATGCTCAGAAAGTGTAGGATGGGCCTGTTGATCATAAGGAGATGGGAACTCTTAATATGAAGCAATTGATCAACAAAAATACTGTCATGCTTTATAGGAAAAACAGAAAGAAAAAAAAATCAAGAATGGTTCATCAAACTTATATAAACCAGAGGCGAATGACATTGTCTAACTGTATTTTCAGTTCATAGTCACGAAAGCCGACTTGCAGCACTTTCTACACACACTGTAGATCCCATATCGACATTTTGTTCACTAACAGAAATGTAGCATTACAAGCAATCAGTAATACTAGGACTTCCTTTAAGTCTTATTTGGGAATATAGTAGTGGAGGGCTACCATCTTTGACCCAAAAAAAAACATGTAATACTCTACCATCGTTCTAATATTTGATTTATGATTATTATGGTTCTGAATTCTTTACAGCCTCCACTTATATGTTATAACCTGTTCGAATTATCGAGACAGGGAAACTTCTGTTGTATTTTTTGACCTCTGCTGGGCAGATTTGCACATAACCGTGTCAAAAAGGGTCACAAATTAAGTATTGAATACCTCTGCAGTAAATTCAGATTCACATTTTTTCTAAGTTGTTTTCTGCTTTAAAATCAATCAAGCATGGAAGCTGGAGAAAAGCAATATCTATAATTAAAACTTTTCCATGTAGTTTACTGCATAGGACCTCCCATTGTATGCAAACTTCTTGTGAGTGATTAATTTGTCTTTGTTTTTCCACCTTCAATTGGTATTCAAAACGTTCATGCATAAGAAAAGGTAATTTCTGTAACAGAATAGACCAAAAGATAGAAAACACAGTTCTATGACAGAGTAAATTTGGAAGAACCAAATACCTTAAGATAGGAATCAATTGCTCTATAAAGTCCATCGTCACAGATCCTTGCAGATTCAGGCAAAGCTTCTGCCAGCACCTGAAACTTTGTTAGGGAGAGGCTTCCATCTCTGGATACCTCGGTAAGATAACTGTCAACAAGCCTAGCCACCCTCATCTTAGCATTTGGGCCTGTACCCCTTTGAATGTCATGATAGTGTTTTCCAGGGAAAGATTGTTGGCTTGGACTTGAAATTTCTGTTTGTTCTTGAACCAGAAAATGCTCCAGAAGCCTTTGAACAAGATCCACATCAAACATAGTTTCACTTTTATTGTAAGAAAGAATAAGAAGATCCGCCAATGTAGCCTGTTCGAACTGCATTCCCACGCGTTTTTCCAGCTCGGTAACCAAAGCAGGTGCTACTTTTAACATGTTAGCCATTCTCAAAAGCCGAAGAAGGAAGCTGCATGAGACACTATCCTTCTGTGGTGGAATTATACTGATGAGGCTCTCAATGATCATCCGTTGATCTTTGGCCTGAAAAGTTGAAGGCTCATCTTTATTTCCTGCCACAATCAAATGGAGTCCACCCTTCCAACTGCTGCCACTATTACTGGTATTACTATTGCTGCTGTTGCTTCCTTCATCTGCTGCAGCCGCGCCATCATTTATTAAACCCGGAAGCCATTTGGATGCATAATGCATTATTGCAGCTCCAATCAGTTCAAATCTCATCCCCTTTACCTTAATTGCAGTAATAACCCTGACAAAGTGATCAATCCTAAGAATTGAAACATCTTCAAACCACCAATCAGGAGGGACTTGCTGGCTTCTACCTGGACTTGAGTCCTTCATGTCATTCCAGCTTGGACTTGAAACTTTTTGTGGCTTTCCAGTGTATGCCCATCTTATTCCTTTTGGATTGGCACAAGCTTTCCAAGCAATAGACTCGCTGCATCTTCGGACAATTTGAAGATTTTCCGCCCATGGTGGGAGCTTCTCACAGCTTTTCAACACAACTATGGAGTCTCTCCATGAAGATAAAACCACATAGCTGAGAAATGCCTCGGTTTTGAAGATAAGATTGCCTTCTTCCAAGTCCTCTGTCATTTCAAGGTACTCAGCAGCACATCTCAGGCCTGAAATGTTAGCTGCTGTTAGATCAACAGCAATTCCATAGCAGAATTTCGCAGCTAGCTCAAACGCCTCCGGTCCACCAGGAAGGTCATCCAAAGCCATCTTACTCAAGTCCGGGTCGCGTAATTCATACATAACTCTGTTGATCTTTCCACTCCTTGACAGCAGGGGATACTTCCAAAACAGAATGACAGAAACATAAAATTCCCTTCTTATAAGTTCTTACCAAACAAATTATTAGACTGGTTATAACTTATAACAGAACAAAAGAAATTATTAGACTGGTAAGCTCAAGGATATGAAACTTTAAAGATTTGGGAGAGAATTAGAAAAGGTACCTTGTGTAAGTGAAAATTCACATCTCCAACTTGAACTAGCAGGTCACTTGGGATATCAGTTGCAACATACCTATATTTGAATCAAACCCACCACATATTTTAATTGGTTTGCATGCTAAAAAATCAGCTACCCTTTAACTAACACACCACAAGCATGATGAAGAAGTAAAATCTCATTTTTTTTTTAGACTCAACTAACTACACCAAGACACTTCAAAGTCCAAATTAGCAGCTTAAATTGTAGTGTATCTAATTTCATACATACCAAGAGCTGCCTTTTAGCTCAAACCCATCAGTCTTAACACTGTGCTTGCTTGAACTAAGAACTCCATTGCCGTAATCTCTCCCTCCAACTGACTCAGTCTCTGAATCCCACATGATTTTGAAGAGAACCCAGAAAACTTAAGCTGGAATTTTCTCGAGAAAGTGGCGACAAATAAGAGCAGGCACAGAGACTGTATGAGATAGCAGCAGAACAAAGCAGAGAGAGAAGGCAGTGAAACTGAGAAAGATGTAAGGAGACTAAAAGGGATGAGTCTCACTCACATGGGGTGCTTGGAATTATCTCCAATTGTCGGCTTCTTAAGAGGTTTCGAAGAGCTCTTACAGGCTGTGTAGTAATGGGCATAGTTGGAACTGTTTTGGATCACTCGGAGCCTCCTTTCTTTGCTTTTTCAGCTTAATTGGTTCCCCCTATGCATAAAGAATTAGAATGGGAGAGATTCAGTTTCTTCTTTTGATATTCTCTGTTCTTAAAAATAATAAAAAATTGTAGACATAAGTTTATTCATTTTTACTAGATATTATTGTGGGTATCTAACATACCATGTGTAACTAGGCGTGGGCACAGTCCGAGTTGGTCCGATTTGATCCTAAAATCATAGTTGAATCAATTAAATTTTCATAATTAGATGTGGTTCGATTTCACCTAAAATTAAAATGAAAACCAAATCAAACCAAATTATTCATAACCGGTTTGATCCGGTTTGATTCGATTTGGTTCGGCCGATTTAAGCATAAAACAAAACATATTCCAGTAACAAAAACCTGTTAACAAACATCTTACTGATTAATAGAAATAAACTTCCCACATTTGCAGTGAAACTCCCACATATGCATACAAATAGAAATAAACTTCAATACACAGTGTAAAAATATGATTTACGGAAGTTACCCCAATTTTAAATCAAATGCTATTATTAATAGTAAACTTTTTTTCGTTTATAGAAATGTGGAGATTTGAATTTGAGATCTCTTCCAACATTTTAATAGTTCATATCTAAATTTGGAACAGCTAATGGTGAGCTCGCTTGGACCATTCAAGTTAGTATTTGTGAGTCTCGTCCCTTTAGATGAGACTTAAACACTATATTGGACTGTTGTTCAATTTAATAAGTTGAATCTCAATATACCAAACAATAGTATTTAAAATTCATCGTGAACCATTACACATGTGAATTTAAAGTAAAGAACTAACTCTATTTTGTCACATCTGATTATACGGTTTGTGCAATAGGAACCAAAAGTTATTATTATTTTTTTCAAATTATAGAACTATTCATAAAAATAAAAGTTCTGTACTCAAGTCTTCAGTTTTCTTGTCAATGTCAGGTATTCAATATTCTTCTGGTTGACTAAAAAGATCAAGCGAACCCGAAGAGACTGTTTACTGTCTATGTACGACATGAAGGTAAGTACAGAAATGCCATTTGTGTATTATATTATCACCATGAATTTTTTTTTTTTACTTTATTTTTCTGTTTCAACGCTATTGGTTCTTCACTTTGGTTTTACATCACAAAACAGAGTTGGTTTTCAATTTGGCTTCAGATGTTCCATGAATTACCAAGTTGTGTTTAAATCTTAATGCAATCATTTTGAACCTTTTGATGGCTACTCTAATCGGTGGAGGATCGAGAAATTTTCTTGTCTCGAAATAAGATGAATAAGCTCTCAAAATATTTTTGTAAAAGAAGAAAGGCCTACGTTCCATAACTACTAGTTGTTTACTTGCCCGGCCTCTTCAAGATATTTTAATAAACACTTTGCACACCAACTTAGCTATTTTACTCTTTTCCTTAGCCTTTGCCCTCACTTGGTTATTTTTCCATGTCTTAGCTAAGAAATTGAGAAGATCAATGGAGGCTCAATTTGTTTAGTGGAGGCAATTGCCCCTTATGATCCCTCTTTCGATCCGTCTCTCTCTAACTCTTACTTATTATTATATTAATTTTTATAAAATATGAGAGAAGATTCAAACTTGAGACAGTTTTCAATATTGGAACATACCAAAAACTAGTTGATCAATAACCCTAAAAGAAATGAACCATGATGAAAAGGATTAGAAATTTAGGATTGAGATTTTGAAATAAAGGAGGATGGAGGACCCATACGAGGTTTTTTTCTCCTTTTTAATGGCATCCTCTCGTTGTTTGGTAGGCACCAAATAACCAAAAGAAATATTAAAAATTGTGGCATGGGGGGTTTTCATCACCCATCCATTTTCCCATTCCCTCTAATCGTTTTATCTATTAAACAATACATATTGCATATGTTTATTTCCACTTTTCCATCCACCCTTACTCAGATCCCTTCTATTTGCTTTTTGTACATAGTGTTTAGAAAGGATAGAGTGCACACGTGTCCACCCATATTCTTATTGTTTTTTCACGTTTTTTTTTACTACAAGCGATAGTCTAAATTACAAAGAATTACAAAGAATGAGAATTTTTTACACACACAACTATGATGCCGTGGGAATTCAAATATTCTTTTTCACTGGCCCGTTGACAATGTGGATGACGTTTTAATCATATAACAAGAACGAAATTATTGTCTATTATCCTCTGGTCTAACAAATGATTTTAACAACTTTTATGAATGAGTATGTTCCATCTAACAAAAGTATTTTACCAAATCCGTCTTTGTAACTTAATAAAATTGTAGAATTCTGAACCTCTGCATTTATTAATGAGGTTGTAAGTTTGGAGGACTGAATATGGACTACACATATGGAGTCTGGTAGCATTTTTTTATATTGCAATAACATTTGGTAAAATATGTACCAAGCATTTTAATTACTGAATAGTACAAATGCACATGCCTCTGGACTCGATAAAGTTTGGTATGTTGGGTCCCGTTGTGTCAACTTTCTAGTAACTTGTTTAATCGGGAATTAGGGAAACAAAAAATTATCTCCTTTGGTGAATAAATCACAATCTTTTTATGTTTTTGGTAAAGTGAATATAAATCCCAATTTCATTATTACTAACTCGTAGGTCCATTTTGGGGATCCTTGCATCATTGTTTTTGGTTGGGGAATATAAAAAGGAAAGAGACAAAACAAAAGGATTTCTTGCAATTTACAGTTAGGTGACTTTGCATCTTGTACTGTGTTGTAGTGATGAGACCGTCATGTATAGGGGAAGAAATATTTGTGTCCTTGACTACATATCTTTTCTAACAAAAAGAAATTGTTTCTTTGATTTGTCCTCCACTCTCAATTTATCATCTATAATGTTTCAAATATGTTGACATGTGGGACTTACCCAGCCGAATAAAACAGTCATATTATGCCACGTGGACATGGACTTGGCACGAGACTCATTCGTGACCTAACCAACCAACGTTTGCTTCCCCTTTGGCCGAGCTGTTATAGGGTACCGATCATTTAGGGGTGGTTGCGGTTTGGTTACCGCAACTTTTCAATGAAACTGTGAACCGATCGATATATTACTGTATGGTAAAAAGACAAACCATGAACCGACCTACATATTGCGGTATACTGCAATTGTCGGTATAGGAAACAACATAACATTACAGAACTTTCTATCAACAAAAAAAGAGTCTTCTCATGCTTAAAAAATACTACTGAAATAAGCAGAACTTTCTATCATTGGCAATGATTCTTTAATTCATATACAGAGAGAATGAACTTTATTATTAAAAACCAATACAATCCACAATCCTGCTAATGCACAATTAATCAACTAAATAGTTGATTGCAAGTTAGAGATTATCTCGGCTAACCCACTAATAACAACCTAAGAAAATTATCGACACACCCGATAAGTTTGCAATACCAATTGAAACTCAGGTTTCTACTAGATAAAAGTTTAATTATTTACTAATTAAGTTATATTAATTCACTAAATTTTCAAATGATATTTCTTCAAGGCTGAGATTTAAAAAAAACAATAGAGGGAACTTCAAGAGATTGCCCAAGAATACACTTCATTAGTAATACATTCAAAGCCTAGGTGAGTCCCACAGAGAGGAAGAAGATGAGAGAGAGAGAGAGAGAGAGAGAGAGAGAGAGAGAGAGAGAATAAAAAGAAAAAGAAGAAGAAAAGAAGAAGAAATAAGAGAGAAGAGAGAAAGATTCATATAAACGATGAAGTCCTAGCCTTTGTTAGTTAATATAAAATAATTATAAGTATTTATTTTAATAATTAATTAAATTATATTGTGGTTTATGGTATACCGCATTATTTGAATATGTGAAACCGCAACTGCATCCGCATATTGCTGTTAGTTTTATAAACCGCATATTGCGGTCAGTTTTATAAATTGCATGTTGCAGTCGGTTTTCATGATAGGTCGATTTAGATGCGGTAAAATCTCGGTCATTATTTGCAGTTTTTCGATTTTCAGTCTAAAATGCCAGCCCAAATCTCACATGTCAACTCACCACTGGACCTCAACTTAGACAAGATGCACCAAGAGCAAAGGAGGCCCCTCATGAATTGAGAATTTTTATTTATTTAAAATATCACTTTGTGAACAAGAATGCATAGCAAAATCCTTTCATATAGATTACGAGAAAAAAAAAACCCCTTTCAAATACTTATATATATGTACTTAATAGCCAAGTCAATATATTTTTTAGAAGAGAAATTCATTTCAGGAACAGTACAAAAGAAATCAGCATGCTAACAGTGGCCTCATTAAAACCTTCTTAGGAAACTAAGCCCGAGCGAGGAAAGGGTGCCACACATGCAACAGACTAACAAATGGAGTCCAAACAAAACCAGAATCACAAAACATACACTTCTAAAACAAATCTGACCCACCACCAAAAATAAGCTAATAGCAACCCATCGAAAGAAGACACTAAGTGTAACAACCCAATCCTAAAATAAGGATAAAAGAATAAAATATTAAAGGAAAGGACGATTATACCCCGATTAATTGATTGGATTTAAATTTTGACTTTAAGTTCGGGAAAGAATTTGGTGAAACGGGGTGCACCGTTGCGTCCGGCTCGTCGAAACGAGTCTGTGGACGTGTGGAACACCCGATTCCGAGCCCGAATGAACATTTAAAGGCCTAAAAACAGTGGGGGCATTTTAGTAATTTCGAGAAAAGGGATAAAAATTAAAAAGAAGCTGGCCAATCGGCCAGCGCGTGCCACACCCCCCCCCAGACCCGTCTTCAACCTCTCGAACCCTCTCTCTCTCGGCCATTCTCGAACCAGTCACCACCGGCCAAGTTTCCGGCCACGCCGATCGGTCAGACCCCCACCAAAGCTCCCCCTCACCTCCCTCAACCCATCCCTGCCTTTGGTTTCGCCAGAAACCACCTCGAATCGCCTCTGCAAGCTCGAAAACCAGTCGGGTTTTCTCTCATTCGAACTCTCCGATCCGGCCACCAATTCCATCGATCGTGGTGAGTTTTCTGAACCTTTTGAAGTGCTCTAGCTTATTCTAAACTTGGTTTTGGCTGATTTGAGGTTTGGGAACGAATTGAATAACCTAGGGTTTGTGTACGGTCGGGTCTGGTTTTCCGGTGAGTTTCCGGCCGGTTCTTGGCCGGTTCTCAATGCCAAAATACTCCCCTCCACCCACTGATCACTTGGGTATATAGATTGCAGGTTGAATCGAGAATTTTCCGTCGCCGGAAAATTCTCTCAAGCCACCCAACCTGGCCGCGCGTGTGGCGGCGCGTGGGCCAGGTGGTGGTGGCGGTTTTTCGTGCCAAAACACTCCACGTAACCTCCCGAGTGCGTAGGTATGCTCGAACGAATTTTTGGAAATCGTCTGAGCGAAGAACCAATGTTACCGGTTAGATTTAACTAGGGTTAACTTGGGTTCGTTGAGTTTGAACCGTCGGATCGTAATGAAACTTGGAAGTTAAGTAATTGGCAATTTTAGAAACCTATAGGAATTTACGAATCATCGATTGGAGGTCGAAAGCCTATCGAACTAACGAATCGAACCTAATAAGGATTTAATCGAATAGTTAACCCCGGGGATTTCCAAGTTAATTAAACGGCTTAAATTAGAATCAAGTGGGCCCGGAAACCTTTCTAATCACAATTGAATACTTTTAGGCCCGGTAACCCTTTTTATCTAAAGTTTGAACATCTTGAGCCCGGGGGTCGGTTTATTTTAATAAATTATTATGCCGAGCTAGAGTTGATTATTAAATGGGTTGATTTTTGCTAATAGGTACTCAAGCTTCAGCGGAAGTGCAAGAAGGCCCTTCTAAGGTTCAGGCAAGCTCGGATCAACCGTGAGTGGACTTTTGTTTTCTAAATGAGTTTTATTTAATAAAGTTTATTAATTATTCTTAATGCACTATTGTGAATTATGTTTTCAAGCATGAGATTGAATTTCAATGTTTTATTGAAATATGATTTTGGATGTTTATTCAATTCTGGAAAGATTCTGAAAAGGAGAATTATGCTTTGAAATTATGGAATTTGAAATATTTTAGGAAAGAGGTTTTAAACCACTCTAGGTACCCTATTGATGTTGCCTTCGGAAATATTATGTTGCCTACGGAATAAATATTGATAAGTGGTTATTACCCGGTCTACGGACCAATTGCTGCCTTCGGTTTAAGTCTGCGCGCATGACTCACGCCCCACGAGTCTCGGGTACGCTCGGACCGTGCGGAGCGAGGACGCGGCTCGGGTAAACTTTGTGTTTTCCGAGTCTAGCGAGGACGCGGCTTAGGTTGACTTTGTGTCTCCCAAGTTTTGTGAGGACGTGGCTCGGATCGACTTTGTGTCACCGGGTCTTACGAGGATATGGAATTGACGGTTAAATCTTGGAATTGACGGAATACACAAAGAGTATACCTAGGTGGATTTTAGAAAATGATTTGTTGTTATTTATCTGATTTTTTGAATAAGAAATGCTTTGCTTGATGAACTTTATAAATATGTTTTTATATACATATCTTGTTTTATTGTTCGTTATAGAATTGTGTTCTAATGCTTTAACAGTGGGGCTAATTAGTTGCTTTTCTTTTTCTAAAAACTTATTTTCGGTCCACTCACTTTTTCAATTGTTTTACGCCCCCAAGCTGTAGACTGTAGCTGAGCACCACCACCGGCCCGTCATCGTCACCACCGCTTTCCCACAACTTATGCAGGGTCCTTGACCCGAAAAACTTTGTATTTAAATACTTTAAAAGCTCTGAACTTGCCCAACTGTTTGTGAGGCCTGAGGCCGTACACCTTAACTTCTGTTGTGTGTGAAACTTAACTTGTGCCTGCTGAACGTTGGGAGTTTAAATTGGTGTTTTATTGCAGGTGAAAATTTGGGAATTGAGCTATTTATAGGGGAGACTCTGCCGAATTTTCGGCAGAAGTCGAACCTTCAAACTCTGTTTCCTCAATTTCTTTATTTAAAGGGCAAAATGGTCAAGTGTGTCCGACACCCGACAGATGTCGGACACGGACGGCAGAAGTCGAACCTTCAAACTCTGTTTCCTCAATTTCTTTATTTAAAGGGCAAAATGGTCAAGTATGTTCGACACCCGACAGATGTCGGACACGAGACAGGGCTTGGCCCGGATTCCAAAGTGAAATTAGGGTCGGGTCCTGTCACTAAGGCCTCTCAGATTCTGGCAAAGAAGGCCTCCTATATAAACATAGTCCTTTGCAATGTTAGATTTGTTCAGCATGCAATGGGTTAGAAACAATGACACACCAAAACGAACAGTCCATAGGAACAAAACAAAAATAAACAAAGTAAAAACTAAAAGGAACCCATCAAAAGAGCACACCACCAACTCTCAGGTTCTGTCAAAGAAAGCCTCCTATGTAAACATAGCCCTTTGTACAGCGCGAGAATTGTTGAGCATGCAAAATTTCATAACGAAAAGAACACCAAAACGAAACAGCCACAGGAACAAAACACAAAATAAAGAAGAACCACCACCAAACGCACCTCCACCAACCAGACAAAACAAAGCACCACTATAAGCCAGCAAATAACAATCCACCTCAACGTAAGACTTCCAACGAAAACCTCCTGTGAGTGCATAGTTCTTTGTACAGTGCAGAAAGCTTGCCATAAGCGTCAAAACAAAGCCAGCATAAGCACCAAATGCCATCTCCTTATTTCTTTATCCAGACTCCTAACTGACAAGACATGGGAGACTAAGATTGGCCTCTTAGCATGACGAACTTCCATAAGAAGATCATCAGAGTAGAAACGTTTATCGAATGCCAAGCCCACAAATGTTCCAACGGACACATCAGGGAGACCTGAGAGACCCCTCTAGGCTGGTCTCCTTCACCTCATCAGCACAATCTTTGATACAAATTCTACTATCACCAGAAAAATCCGTGAGCACAAGGTGTCTCCAGAAAGATTGCCCAAGGTCATTAAGGACTCTATCACCACCTGGATCCGCGATCCCCATCACAGAAAAACCAAACGATCCCATAGAGATTGGTAAAAAGATGGCATCCAATAGCCCTAGTCGTCGAAAACCTTACCCAACACTGAGAAAATGAGGATTGAAACAAGAGATCCTAGATCGCAAGAGATTCAAGTGACCCAAAGAAACCCTTGACGTCAACCACCTTTGTACCCACAGCCTGCACCACTAGCAACTCATGTCAAAAGCCTTTCCGTCAAAGAAGAAGACATCCACGCAGGAGAGACCACATCCACCCATAGAGATTGGTAAAAAGATGGCACCCAATAGCCCTAGTCGTCGAAAACCTTGCCCAACACTGAGAAAATGAGGATCGAAACCAAAGATCCTAGATTGCAAGAGATTCATGTGACCCAAAGAAACCCTTAACGTCAACCACCTTTGTACCCATAGCTTGCACCACCAACAACTCACGTCAAAAGCCTTTCCGTCAAAGAAGAAGACATCCACGTAGGAGAGACCACACCCACATCGAGAAGATGGCATTGATGACATACTACATCGTAGACCGCAACCAGACTCAGGAGCTAACACCGACTACAGATAGTGGACGAAAAGGGAGGATCCGTGCAAACCCCTAGCTGTTTCGACTCTCTTCATGTACGAGAGAGCGACACCAAGTCACTACCTAACATACACTTATATTGTTCATATTAGTTACATTATTCAGAAAATAAATTTTTTGTAGGTACATTAATCGTACTCTACCCAGGGACGGATCCAAGCCTGGCTAGGTAGGGCTATAGCCCGAGGCGTTTTTGAAAAAAATTAATACCTACATATCTACATCTCTAACGTGCAGGTGCAGTCACTTCCATTCAGAATAAAAATATATATGAAAGATCTCTCCAACCCATGTGCATTAGTCTGCATAAAATATAAAAAACAAAACAAATATTAAAAAAAAATTAATACTTACGTAACATCTACACACTTCCGTTCAAGTTTCTAGAGCATAGTATTAACTCTTCCAATTTCTACAGCAACAACAGAGCGGGCTTTTTCAGCTATGAAACTCATTAAAACTCGCCTTCGAAACAAGATGGACGATGGATTTCTTGGAGATTGTATGATTGTCCACATAGAAAGGGAACTTGTTGATGATATCAATATAGATTCGATTATTGATGAATTTAATGCTTTAAAGACTCGTAGGGTACCACTTAAGTAGTTCTAGATTGTATTTGCATTTCATGCCTATGTAATGTATTATTTAAGAGGTTATATAAAATTTTGGAACAATTAGCCCGAGTCATTTTTGAATCCTGGATCCGTGCCTGACTCTACCATAAGGAAGGAAGTACAACATTGTTAAAACAAAAAAAGGAAGTACATAATTATTAATATATAAAAAATACTTAGATAAATTTGTACTCATAAATAAAAGTAATATTATTTGTCTAGATCTGGTAGTAGGTAAATTAATATACATAATTTATGTGCTAGTGGACATAACCAAAAAAAAACCGTGAGGCCGAGACAAGTGTGGAAACTCAATTTTGATGATAAATGAAGAATTTGGAGATTAAGTTGAATTAGTTTGGGATTATTTTAAATTAGTCGAGGAATTTGTAGTATTTCTTGAGATCAGGGATATTCTGGTGGAATTTTGAAGTTTTAAAACTAAAAAGTATAAATTTTAATAAGGCTAACACGTGGCGTGATTGCAGACGTCCATATGATGGAATGGACAACCCGAACACCCACATGCATCACTTGCATGGTGTGACAATGAGCCATGTAGTGCTACGCGATTGGATGAAGGGCATTGACGAAGTGTTGACATGACCGCAAAACGAAGAAGTATTTGCGCTAAGCTTCCACGACGCGGACCCGACCAGGGGGAAGATGTTCATAGTGCATCTCGCCTCTTACTCATTTATCTCACGCGAGCAACTCGATCTCAGCCGTTGGTTCAAACAACATATCGTCCACTTCTTTTATTGTGGAAATTTAAGATGTTGAAATTTGAGTTGGATAACACAAGAAATCAAGAAGAGTGCCGGTCCCCTTGTGTCCCATCTTACCATGAAATTGCCTACCAAATCCGAAGTCTGACCATAGTAAAGAAGAAGCAAAACAACTCCAAGAAGTGAAACGTGGTAAAGAAATGGACACAAGCCCAACCCTATGAACTGCTATGAGTAACTTTCTTGTTTTCCTACAATTGACCCATCATGCCTATACGTGACATCGATGTTTTCAATTCCATTGTGTGGTGAGACTTGTGACGCGTTGGCTTTCTCTCCCTTCCCCACATGCTCGGTCCCCTTTGGGCCCTTTGGTTGTTAAGGTTTGGGCAGACATGATGTATTGAATTTGAATCCTTAAGCAGATGCTGCAATTTGACAATTGCTCCCTTCGTTTTTATTTCTATTATTCTTCACCAAGCATGCTTAATAATGTAAGGTGCCTCGTATTATTTTCGAGTCTTGGGGTCCACGTCCTCTTAGCTCATTCTTTTAAGTGTCATACTTGTACTAATATTATCCAATATAGAATTGCGTAATCGAATCTAGGAGCTCAGATGCTCTTAATCATTTTAAGTATAAGCGTTTTACATTAATATATATTTGTACGAACATTTATTTCTCGGATTTGGAACTATTGTTATATACAATAGAGTTCCTTCAAACAAATCAAAAACATAAAAGCGGTATTCCCTGGAAGATGAATATTTGATGTATAATCATACATGTATATGGTTCTGTAATTTTCCATATTCCATTTTTTTAGATTGAAATTTGACTTGTATGGGCATTATGATATGTCAATGATAACCCAAAAAGAAAAAAATTATTGCCAACTTGTTGTGTTTTCGGCGGTGAGATTTGTTGCATAATTGCATTGCAAGACAGGTACCTACCTAATCGTGTAACTATTGAGCCTATGGCTACTTGATTGGACTGAAAAGGAAATTGACACTTTTAAATATTGAAACTTGACAGGTTAGTATGCCCATTTGGAGGATCAAGTCAATGAGTGATTGGTTTGAATATTTCTTGTTCGGTCGATTTGGCCCAATTTAATGATCTAATGTTCTCTCCATCCCATGCCATCCACATACCTTTTTTTTTTAATTTTTAAAAACAAACAAACAAACAAACAATGCCCATGCCCTACCCTTTCTACAATGGGCCGGGCTAAGCCCATCCAAAATGTCGGGCTAGGTCAGCCCTTAGCTCGAAAATAGGGTCGAATTCGGACTAGCCTATCGAACTTGGCTATTTTTACAGACCTACACACTACCAAGGTGTCATGAAGATTCGAACTCTAAGACCACTGATTTATAAGTTAAGTCTCTTTTCTACTGGACTAGACCCCATTGCCACCATCTACATACTTGATATCACTTGCATGAGCTAAATACGAAAATATGATTATTAACTTTAAAATGTTATAGAAATTTATTCCTTTCCTATAGACTATCTAGGAACAAGAGGATTAAATTGGATATATCGACAGATTCCCGCGTAGTCCAAAGAAAAAAAAAGATCAAATTTAGATTCGATGTATTATAAACCTGGTTGAACACCATAGCATCCATGATATCTATCTTTTAGTGCTTTGTAACTTATGTCATTACTATTGTAATTAGTAGCTTATAACTTACAATTGGGGCTAACACATTATCAACAAGAGGCTCTTAAGAGCACTTCCACCAGTTAGCCCTTTGCCATGGCAAGGGGGGAGCAAGGGCAGCTACTATTCAGTTAGCGCTTTGCCATGGCAAGGGGGGAGCTAGGGCAGCTACTATTCACGTGAATAGTAGCTGCCCTTGCAAAAGGTTGTAGTGTTTCCACCAATTGCTATGGCAACAACTATTCACATGAGATATGAGGAGAGAAATTTGTATAGAGTTTTGGTGTGGGAAGTGAAAAATATGACTAAGTATTTATTTATTTTTAAATCTGAAATTTTGTGTATTTTTTTGTAGATTTAAAAAAAAATTGTGTTGCTAACGTTATGGTTGATATCAGCAAACCGGGCTTGAACTTAGGCTGAACTCTCCCTAGGACCAGCCCAATCTCGTGGCCCCCACCTCCTGCCAGGGCCAACCCTTGTTGCTGAAAATGCATTTTGGGCTCAAAAGCCCCCCAGGTCGCCCCGTGCCTTAGTTGCTGGAACTGCTCTAACGAGTAGATGTTCTTGTTAGTTCTCTACAAGGTGCTTGCTAGTTCTCTAGTTCATTCAAATTACAATAGAGTGGATACTGTAAGGTTTACAATATCCGTCAAATGTCATTGGGGCACAATATCACACAACACACTAGTAAAGTAGTCCATTCCATATGGTTTTTTTTTAGAGACGCAAACTTTGGTGGCAATGTTGTAATTTTCAGGCTTTTCAAGACTTGTATAATTTGGCTCCATTGCAAAGTCATTGGCCCAAACTGTATGTTTCCTCAAAGGTCCACTTTGAGCACACTGGGTGAACAAGTAGTAAATGGAAGCCCACATGAACACACTGACATATTTCATGAAGATTGAAGATGAAAAGCGAATATTACGCTGACATTTATTGGCTCTATAAATATCAAATTAGGTTTATCAACTTGGAAGGAAACAAGGATAATATCTAGTCATGTTTTATCAACAAAAGATTACGTAGATAATATTTAACCTACCCTCTCATAATTTATCTTATGCAGACTTCTCTTGATTGACTGCAATATCCTTGAGCTTTTCCTTGAGCTCACCAGACTACATAGGATAGATCATAGTATCAGAGCAATGCAAAGCTTTAAATTTAAAAAACAATAATAAAGTACTAATTTTATAAGCACTAACCTGGTGCATATTGAGAATTATGTCTGACCCTCCAATGAACTCCCCCTTGATGAAAATCTGTGGAAATGTTGGCCAGTGGCTGCATAGGACAAAAACAAGATTGAGAAAACAAGTTTACCAGGCATAAGCATGTGCACTATGAATCAATAATCTAAGAGTTTAAGAGGCCAAAAGGATTTCTGATTAAGTTTATCATAACCAACAGCCTTGTCGATGGGCAACCACGGAACGATGCATTAACAGCTGAGTACAAAATTCCAAGACTATGGATAATGTCATCAGATAATCAACATGCATTATAAACATAAGCAAGACCATTGATGTTTGACATAGAAGGCACACCAAATATTAAATCAAGGCAAGAGAAGGACTGCATATAATTTAACATATATGAATGGTAATTGAAATAACAGATTGTCTCAATCTAAAAATAAGGGAACTTTCTTGATGAAACCTAGAATAGACTGTGTATTCCAGCCTTTTAGATTTGTTAGGTGTCAAATAGCTATAGATTTTGGCCTCAAATTCGCAGATGTTACTCAAATAAAATCAAAGGACAACACAGGACACTTCACATGTTTTATATTGTATACAGTTCTTGACTGGCACGAGGATGAGGAAACAGGTCCTGTAAGTCCAATGAATACGAACTATCTATAGTGAAATAAAGATTCATGACAATGACAATTATCCAACCATGATTTCTTTTCGTTTTTAATGAAAAAAAAACGCTGAATTTTTATGAAAAAGTTTATTTATCTTTTTGTACTTTTCTAAAAGGTTCGGCTAGCCTAAGGAATTTAAAACAAAGCAGGAAAATGCTGAAATGAATGAACTTAGAACCCGTTTCATAATGGTTTTGTTTTTTATTTGAAATAAAGATAGTGCAGGGAAAAGGAGAGCAAAGTGAGAAGAAAAACTAGAAACAGTTTTTGTCTTTTTAACTTTTAGTTTTATAAATTTTCTTTCATGTCTCCCTCACTTCTCTCCTTTCTTGTCTACCTCCTCATTTAATTCTTATCTTTCCTCTTCATCTCTAACTAAAAAAACAAAACTGAAAGCTAAAAACAAAAATTTCATAGAATGGACCCTTACCTAAAGGCTTTTACAGCAGTTTTGAGCTCAGGATCTTCCAAAATATTCCTAGCACTCAAAGGAACAGCTGTATGGATAAAGATTAACATAATAATATCATTAGCAGCAATGCACATTCATTATAATAAGTCAACAAGCTGCTTTAACAATAAAGAACAACTAAAGATTTTTAATTGGTTCAATCGAGTAAGGTTCGTCTATAGCCAGGAACATATGACCAATTTCTTCAAAGTTGATCAAAATTCTGAATTTCTTTAAGTTTCTTTTAGACGAAACCGACTTTTTATGCAACAATCATCATATCAGCTTGTGTGTATATGTTCAAAACTGGCAAGCCATTTAAATGTCTATCTTTAGCTAAAGGCCTCTCCACTGTGATGACAAATATACAATTTGAAGACCGAGAACATCACTACGGTTTAGTTTAGTTATCCTTTGTTCTTATTTCATAAATTTGACTTTGGTGAACTAAACCAAGGGATGAAAGATAGTTAGAATACAAACTGAGCATTTCAAGACCTACCGTATTGTTTTAACACTCTTACTGCAAGTGAGCTGAATCCACATTGGGGAACCTCAGGCACTCCTTTCATATAAAGCATTACAGGGTTGTCCTTCACATCCTACACCAGAAACAGACCAGACCTATTAGCTTAAAGAAAAGTGAACTTTGGTCTGGATGACAAAGGGAAACAAGGAGCTCATATCAAGAAGATTCGTTTGGCATATATTTACCTGTTCAACAAGTTCCTTCAAGCTAAGGCCAGAACCGTCGAACTTATTAGCGGGTTTAAAATCGTCATGTGTGTCGGAGTCATTAGGCACAGAGGTCGAGTATCTCATTCCATTTTGATAAAAGGATCCAGATACCTACTACCAATTAAAAGAAAACATTTAACTGCTATCCTTGGGGAGTACGAAGTAGGAACATTCAAACAAAGTAAGCTAACACTGAAGACATGGAATTCATGAATTCAATACTAATAAACGCACAAGCACACACACATGCTATCACTTGACTCAGTTATTTATGCAAACATACAGAATATGCATACACAATCAAATCAATTCTGCACTGACACAAGTCTACAATCGTCATGTGTGTTGGGATAATTACGCACGGAGGTCGAGTATCTCAATCCATTTTGATAAAAGGATCCAAATACCTACTACCAATTAAAAGAATTTAACTGCTATCCTTGGTGAGTATGAAGTACGAACATTCAAACAAGCTAAAACTGTAGAAATGGAATTGATGAATTCAATACAAATATACACACACACATGCTATCACTTGATCCAGTTACAAGCAAAGATACAGAATACGCATACACAATCAAATCAATTCTGCACTGAAACAAGCTCACAATCCGATTCTGCCCATTTCAGCTGAAATTAGAACTGAAGCAAAACAAACCCATATGTCGAATCTTACAATTTTACTTGAACGGGCAGCCGGGAAGCCTGAAATTCCCTTGAAGAGCAACTTTGAGAGCGGCCTCGACATGCTGTTAACCATGAAAATGCCTATCAGTTGCATAAAGTACAAGGCTTTCTACAGTACAATTAAATTTTCTTCAACAAAGTTAACATACATGGACAACTCAAGCGATGTTTGTTTGCTCAGAAACCAAAGGAAACGAAAGGAAAGTTGGAGACTGTGACGAGTTTACCTGAAGAGGAGAGGTGGAAGGAGCAACAGATTAGGGCTTGGAAGAGAGAACTGAAACGCACGCTCACAACAAGTTTAGATGTCACAACGAGAGATGAAAGTCGGTTAATGACTCCGACACACATGACGTATGTACTCTCTAATTATTCGTGTTATACATAATAATAAATGAAGTACATATGAAAAGCAATAAAAGATAAATTGTGAGAAAACATAATACATCAAGAAACATTTGCACATCATCTCAATCAAGATCTTAAATATCGGAAATATCGGTGATTCAAAAACACGGAAATATCGATGAAAATATTGGAAAAATATCGATATCGATAAAAATTGGATAAAAACCACGGAAATTCTAAGAAAAACTTGGAAATTTTTATTGAAACTTTAGATAAAGTTTATTTAGTCAATTATCTATTAGTTTATCACAAAAAATTGGAAGGAAATTCATTGCATGGTGGATTTAACTTATTTAAGTTGATTATATAGCGAGCTGACAAGCACTGTGACTGTAGAAAATATGTTGTAATTAATGAAAAAAGATTAAACACACCATAATCATTTATATATAATGATTTATTACAATATTTTACACTTTATACATTGCATTGTAAGATACATTAGTGACTTAGTACCACATAGAGTTCCTATGGGGTTCAAAATTTTCACTATCTTCATCATCTCTATTTGTAGAGTAAGTGTATTGTGAAGAGTAGTCATTAAATGATAAATCCCCAAAATAATTTTGGGGAGTAGTCACTGGCGGATCCTGAAATTTTTTAGCGGATGTGCAATTTGGAAAGGCTAAAAACTTTTTGTGGGTTGAACATCTAAGGTTTTTTTTTATCTAAATTGACCTTAAGTCCCTTCATGCATTTATATCATACATGAAAATTTGTTTTATGTAAGAATGACATCCGATAGTTTCGTAAACCTTAGAGACGTTTTGTGATATTAAGCCATGTAAAAATATTGACTAAGTATGAAAAATAGTTTTTCGGAATAATCATTTTCTCAAGATAATTTTTGGCGGCTTTTATTCCTTACATATCAAATAAGAAAACTTGATTTTATGGGATTTTAGTATGAAGTATATATTGACTTAATGAGCCATCAATTTTAGCCTAAATCGTATTTTGCACTAAAATCGATTTTTCATATTTTGATTCGGTGGGAATTTGATTTTCTAGTATTTTTATTTGAATCCAAATGGGGGGGTACTTCCTTATTTACATTGTAAACTTAAGTAAATGGAGTAATATAAAAATAAATTAAAGTAAAAAAACAAAGACATTTACTTAAATGTTGAAAATGGAAATAAGGTAATTGTTATATAAATATGAGTTTTGATACATAAATAACACAAATCCACAAGCAGCACAGGTTCGAACCCAGCTAGGTGAAGCTTTGGAATTTTTTCAGTTTTTGAAGCCTTTCCAAAATATCGCGATATTTTGCCCGTTTGCATGACAAATTGGCGGAAAGTTTCCGAACCGAAAATATCGTCAATATTTCGACGATATTTTCGAAAAACTCACGAAACCACCATGGATATCATCCAAAAAATCGGGACCCAAAAAGTAACGAAATTTCGCCGAAATTTCGGCGATATTATCGATTTTTAAGATCGTGATCTCAATAAGGGCACTTCCAGCAGTCAAACCCTTGCCATGGCAAGGGGGGCTAGGGCTGAGACTATTCACGGGAATAGTGTCTGCCCTTGCAAAAAGTAAGTTGCATTTCCAACAGTTGTCATGGCAAAAGGCAAGTATTATTCAATTTTTTGTTTTTTTCACAAATTTGTTTACCTAAACAATTAATTTGGAAAATATTTTCGGATAAGATTTTTGGTTTCAAATTTCAGATAAATTTTTGTTTCAAATTTTAGATAAATTTCAAAACATCTTCCATAATGCTCCATACCCCTCCGGTTTCTCGAGAAAAAGTCATAATATGATAGAGAAAAATTAAACTTGAAAGTGAAAAAAATATTGAGTAGAAAGTGAATAATAATTGGAGGAGGAGAAGATGTATGAGGATTTGTTGTTAAAAGTGAAGAGTAGGGATTGATATTTATAGAAAAAAAAAATCATATATTTTTG
This sequence comes from Prunus padus, assembly GCA_024362665.1. NCBI lineage: Eukaryota > Viridiplantae > Streptophyta > Magnoliopsida > Rosales > Rosaceae > Prunus > Prunus padus. Next base: position 9,666,680 of record JANFAM010000006.1, on the reverse strand, counting down.
GGTATTTTAAAAAAATTCGAATTTTGTTCATATTTTTTTGCGTAAAAATGTCCTGCCGTTGGATTGAAGGACAAAAAAGAAATCCGACAGCCCAGAAGTCGCCACGTGGCACCAGCCCTCATGCAAGCACACGGGCTCCCACGCCTTCGGGCCAGCCCAGGCCTGTGGCCCCCACAGCTGCCGGGCCAAAGAATGCTTCTTTGGAATCGCATTTTGGGCTCACCCCCCGACCCTTGCCTTCGGGCCTTCTTTGGAAGTGCCCTAATAAGGTGAGAGGGGACAAGATATAGAAAAATAACCACATTGATTGTAGTTGAGAAAATTTACAATAAATAAAATATATGACTTTCATGTTGATAACGTAACATATTGTGAAATAGAGTAAATATGAGAGTAGCGTGGTTGCTCTTATCTTGTCAAGCTTGATTCCTGTTGTGCAATCCGCTTCCAACACGGGTCTCCTAGGCACCTCTCATTAAAACAAACGAGCCCCGGTACCACTCGGTGAGCGGCAAAACATTCCAAAACCTCTTGGATTGCGGAAACACTCCAAGAACTTATTATCAATGGACTTTGCGATCGGCACACACACACGAACATTCATTGATTAATGAAATGCAAACACCTTCGGAACAAGCACATAACCATGGACACAAAGATTTATAGAGGTTCGGCCAATTTTGCCTACATCCTCTTCGTGATCCCCTTGAGAAATTTCACTTATGAAAGAGTATGTTACAACTTTGGTTTACACAGAAAACCCCCTTAGAACAATACTCTCTCCCTCAAGCTCACTTTTCTCTCTCACCCTGCTCAAACCCTCGATGCCCCTGCTTTGCCCTCTTGCAAAGCTTGCTTTGCTTGCTCCCATGTGTTTACCCTTTGCCCCATAGCCTAAGCCCTTGCTCTGGTTCTTTTGGATACTTTGCATTTCAAGCTCTCACTTGCTCTCAAAGCACTTAGGACTCCCAGCCCCCCCTTGGGGCCTTTTCCCCTTTTGGGGCTGGTTCTCCCCTTTGGCTTGCTTTTGCACTTCTTTGCATTTCTCACTTAAATAGACAAGTAGGGAGCTTCCCTTCAGCTGCAACCTCACTTTGCCAACCACCCTCATCAATGCCTTGGGATGAGAAGCCTTCACACTAGCCACCATTGTCTTGTGCTAAGAAGTCTTCACACTAACCACCTTCATTAATGCTTGGGATAGTAAGACATGCACCTAAAGCTACAACACATGCTGGAAGTCACACTAGAGCTAGCCAACAAGTTACATGTCTTGTGAAAGTAGGACAACAAAACAGCCCCCCAAAACAAGGAGACAAACTGTCCAGATTCTCCAGAAAATCTATCTGGATTCGCGTCTGATGCTCGAGCGCTTGCAACTTCCTCTTGAGCGCCTGTAAGTCCTCTCGAGCTCCTACACTTTCCCTCGAGCGCCAGAATCTGACCCTCTGCCGCTCAAGAGCCAGAATCCAGTCAACTCGTTTTGACTGCTTGCTTCCTTCATTCCTTCCGCATCTATGGTGAGCCAACTTCAACAATTCCTTTATCTACATTAAATATACACTGATTTGTGCCACCTTCTGATATGTCCTTTTGTAATTGTCCCTCATTGCCTAAACTAGATTTTGAGGCGCCGGAACACCAGCAATTGAGTTAGGAGCAGCGACTGAGATTATCCATCAGGATTTGGTATGCAAACAATACATGATTATGAGGTAAGTTGAATTCTTCTGCCCTTTGAATTTCTTGTTCTATTTTTCTGGTTTATACTGTTTTGTTGCAGGGCTTTTCTTTTGGTTATTAATTGTAGTAATTGAAAGAGAAACTATTACAGTTGAAAATATAATCGTATTGCATTGACAGGGCTAGTAACATTTAAGACTCCAAAAGGCAGAAAGGCGAATAGCGTATTCCATTCCAAGTACTTTATCTAGCGAAATCTATGCCAAGATTGTGCGTTTCTCTTTTAAGCCAAGATCACATGTTTACGTAGTCCTTAACTTCTTTGCAATTTTATTTTCCTTTTTACAGATATTTCTTGCGAAATATCTATACGATAGACTTCGTTTGGTCCCTGATATTCGCATTTATGCTCCAGCCCCCTCAGAACACGTCTTCTGCGCTGCTCTGTGTTCTTTCAACGTCGAAAATATGCACCCTACATATCTAGCAACTTTTCTTGACCAACAGGTATGGAAGGAAATAGAAATGAGATATAATAAAATAGCTTATGCTGAGTTATGTGATCCCAGCATGAAGTGGCTATCCAATCAGGTCACCATTGTGCGCAACCCCTTCATCGGCATTTGGGAGTGCCTGCAAGAGCACGGGCAAGTCTTCACTGGTACAACACTGTCGAGGATATTGATGACTTTATCCAGGCCCTCAATGACACAGAGCTCGTTTGGGAGTGATTCTAAATAGACCAAAATCACTTTTGGAAAGAAGCACCTCCCATGTACTTCTCTATATAATCACTTTGATTTTAAGTGATTCTAGGGAGAAGCTCTCACAAGTGCTTCTCCATAAAATCACTTAAAGTGATTATATGGTAAGAACTCCATATAAGTGCTTTTGTCCTATCCATAATCACTCCCAAACGAGCCCACGCTTTTAACTCTTTCAAGTTAAGTTGGGGCTTGTACTCTTCCGATCCTTCTGTAAATTTTGTATAAACTTTTCTATAGACACACCGTAAGCTTATATGATCTGAGTATAGTTTGTGCAATAATCTATTAAGACTTAAGAGGGATTCTTATTTTCAATTCAATAGTTTGTCTCACCTTGCCCTTAAAAAGTTTTACTTTGACTTATCTCGTCTCATGAAACTAAAGTTTAGTGCCTCACTTAAACTTTATCGTTAAATCTGTCAAAAAATCTGTTAAATTACTAGCAAGGCGGGGGGTTATTCTTTTGCTTCAACGTATGAGAAGTCAAGAATTTCTCTATAGTATATTATTTTCCTCACAAATTCATGACAAATTAAAGGAAAGAACACTTACAAGCGGGGCAGATTACTCAAAATAACAAAAAAGTAAGGCCTGATAGGAATTTAGCGTGGAGGGCCTTGCAAATCTTATCCCGCCAACAAAATCCCATGCATCAAAGCCTTCATGCGATCTAATAATCAACTTGAGTTGAAATTTATTGAGAAATTTCTAAGTGCAGTCAGGACATCAAATCAAACCAATGCCTCTATCTATATTTGGAGAAAGACTAGGAGTTATTAAGGGATCCGACCACATCACATCACTAGGAATCAAGTTTGGACCTTCCCATGGAGGGTCAAGAACTAATCTTCGAGCCTTATTTAATTCTTCAATAGAACCCAGAGATAATGAATAAGGATCAGGATTGAAAGCTATCAAAGGGAAAGAAGAGTCGTATGATAGTTTTCAATCCTGATCCATGTTCATTATCTCTGGACTCTATTGAAGAACTAAATAAGGCTAGAAGATTAGTTCTTGATGCTCCATGGGTAGGATTCCTGGTGACGTGATGTGGTCGGATCCCTCAATGACTCAGTCTTTCTCTAAACATAGAGAGAGACATTAATCTGATTTGGAGTCCTGACTGCACTGAGAATTTTCTCAATAAAATTCAATTCAAGTTGATTATCAGGTCTTCATGGATCACATGAAGGCCCTTTTTTTTATGTTGCAGTACTCTTTATAAAGAATTCATGCCGTAAGATTACTATTCACAAACTTCCTACTTAACTTGTTGAGGAATTTGGTGTGTGCCGTTTTTGGGGCAAGGATCATCCATAGCATAAAGATGTCATCCCACTTTGATGAAGCAAAGGTTGCAATTGATGCTCTGAGCCTTAGGCAACGAGAATTGGAGAACTAGTGTTGTAAGCTGCGTGGCCTTCTTCTCACCAAAGGAGGTATTGCCAACGGCATTGAGTGCGTGGTGGAGGCAGCAACAAGGTTTCATAGTGCCTTTTTCTGTTCTCTTTAGTCGTGCCCAAGTGGCCCCATACTTGCAACTGATTTAAAAGAAAACAAAAGCCATTTAAGAATTCTCAATCATCTTTTACTTTTATCACAGTATAAATCAACAAACCTATACATATGCTGACCTTCCAGTTTTCAGGTAGAATGGGCAATCGGGTTCACCCTGTTAGAAGCAAAAGATACATGATCAACATAAATTTACAACATCAAAAAGCAGTTAAATCAAAAGAAGAAAGAAGTAACTAAAATTCTGGACGTAATGCAAATAGAATAATAAAAGGCTCATGTGTTGCTTCATCCTTACCGGTCTTACAGGAAGCTCCTTGGAGTTAAATGATAGTGCAAGAGGCCTCACAGCAAATCCAGTTCCCTCCGGCTGAATAGTTGTCCCAGTTTCTCCAATTTTATTCTCTTGCTCGGCTGATGGTATCTGGATATCTTTTGGGTGACGAAATCTGCAGGTTGCACCAAACTTACATTGTCCCGTTTTCAAGTATAACTGTTTAAAAGTTATGAAATGTAATATAACCAAATCTACATAGATAGATAGATAATGCACGCCAAAAAAGATATGGAAATATATCTTACTGCACATGGGAGTTCAGAAAACCTCTCAGGTAAGGCAAAAACATCAGCATTTTCTGAAGCAACCTGAAACCAGAGTAGAGCATCATATCATAATAAAATAGAGAATAGGTCCAGATGACAGTTAACTCTTGGAAAATCCACATATCATTTGCACTTACAGCAGCAGCTAGTTTGTCCTTCGGATGATTGAACTTGCACCTCATACCAAATTTGCATCTTTGAGTCTTTATAAAGTACTGCAACATAAAAAAGGGAAAAGAATCCATGTCCAGTTATGTTGTTTAAAAGCATCATTTCTGCAAAATAAAAATAAAAATTGAATTCCTACTTACTGGACAATCTGGCTCTCCAGGTCTCTCAGGAAGGGATTCACTTGGAGCGACAAGTGGAACCTAATGAACTAATCATAAACTTCTGTTATGTTATAGCAATAATAGACAATAGCACACAAACAGCTGCAATCTGTGATCAACAAATTCAATTTCTAAATCAATAGATTCCTGATCTAAGATGAAATCTGGGGTGAACTGACTTGATGAAAGTAATTCAAGCAAAAAAGCATATTCATACTTGCTGATAAGCAAATTAAAAAGCACACACAGAATCAGAAATACAATTGCATACAAGATTAACTTAGAAATAAGCTTAAATTAGCAATGTATGCATGCATCAAAGCAGCAAGTGCATTCCCACTCTTTGATCTCTGTGAAACTACGATTACGAACTTCCAGTAAACGTCTGTATTAAAGCAATAAACTTTAATCATAACCATATTCAACATTCTCACTTTCTTATCAAACAAACAATAAACAATTACATCACAACAAAAATTCGAGATAAAATGTGAAAAATATTGCAGCCCCAGAAATTTACCCAGTAACCAAACAGAAAGCGGAAAGTGAAGAACCTTCAGAGGGGCGTTTGACGCCGGGAACGCCGGGCTCGACATCGGGAACGCTGGGACATCAAATGCGACGTCGCCAGATACATAGGGCTACTTCGGCTATGGTGGTCGGTGGCTGAGGCGGAAGGGTCCGACCCGGAAAGGTACCGTAGGGTCAGGTCGGATAGGTAGGAGTCGGTTAGGGCACGTGAGGTGTAGACGCTGGAGAGGCTGGCTGTGGGAGCGGCAGCAGCAGCAGCCGATTGTGCGACGCCGTATCCGTAGAGATGGCTCGACACTGATTGTGCGGCGCCGTACCTTAAGCCGTAATGTAAATCCCAAATTTATAGGCAGATGCAGCAGCTGCCCTAGACACTGCGAAATTCAAATTCAGGACACATGTTTAGGGTTTAGGGGGCTATCATTTGGGCCGCGGACCGCAGACCGAAATGGGTAGCCAAAGGTCTGATGGGCCAAATGTAAATAAAGAAGTACCCAAATATATTTGAATCAAGATTAACTCAAGTAAATAATATGATTTTATATATATGATATATAATAATTGTTAATAAGCTATAAAACTAAAATAAACAGAACTTCTCCAGAACTTAAATGCCCGAGACATTGGCACTTGTCAGCTCGTTCATATCTCCAGAGAGAAAAATTGTGTTGCGGACTGTATGGCTAATTGGAGTTATAACTTAGACCTGAGAGTTTGCTATTTTGAGGAGGCTCCTGCCTGGATTAGTTCATTCTTGGTGGATGATTCGTTAGGTCTTGCTAGACCTCGTTTGATGTGTGGTGGTTAGGTGTTGTTCTTGGGGTTCTGCCCCCCAGTTCATCAAAAAATAAATAAATGCCCAAGACATTCAGAAGCCAGCATAAAAGAAAGCTTTGATTTTGTAGTTATCTCAAAGGCTCAAAAAAGGTTGATGGCTAAATAGCATTATTCTTAGTATAAATCCCAAATTCCTAATGTAACAAATTAGTGAGCTTAAAATTGCATAATTCAAGGAAAATGAAATAATGTATTATTTAAAATTTAATTGGTCATATATGGTTCGAGTGATAATAGCATTATAAAGTGTAACCAAGTAGCAGTAATTTTTCCCTTCAAAGTGAAAACTTTAAAGCAAATATACGTATGTAAAACTCTTTAGAAAAAAAAATGTACAACATTAAGTAGTTGTCAATCGGAATAAAGCATTAAACTAAATCAATTAAATCACATAAAGATAGTGCAAAAAGAAACCAACGTTAACAACATGATTTAATGGCAAATATGAATACAAATTGAAGATTAAATCGTATCAAAGGAATTTAAATTAATCTGCAGTTTTTTCAAAAATTTATAAAGCAAAACTAATGCACAACTGTTGACTTCAAAACTGCAGCAAGACTATATAATCAAATCATAACATTTCTTATTTGCAAGTTCAAAAAAAACTCCTGCCAAACTTAACAATATTAACACACACACAAATGTAAATTAAATTTTGACAGGACCTGCCCCTGGACTCTCCTCTCGGAATCCGTGATGATCCATGTTTCCCGTCAGCATCTAACTGATGTCGGACCCACTTTCCTAAAACGATCTTTAGCCCTAATTTAAACTAATAAAGACTTTGACTTCTGTCGAAATTTTGGCATAGTCTCCCTTGTAACTAGAATATTTTCCAATTTACAGTACCTGCAAACAAGCGCTAGAATAGACCCAACTTCCAGCATGCACATCAGTTAAGACTATTCAAATGGGCTTCATGCCTTCTACCCAAACTCAAAACGAGTAAGCATAGCAACTAAAGATTAAGTTTACAACCTCCGAAAATTCTATAAGACAAAGATAATAAAATCCAATACACCATATTTAAAATTCCAAAACCATAACCCATCAATATATATATATATACCAATTCCGAAAATCTCAAAGTTATTGATAATGAAATCCAATAACCACATGAACTAATACCCCAAAAACCAAAATCCATAATATATTCCAAAGTCACCAAATCCAAAATCACCACAGTCCGAAACCCAAATCTATATGCTTTAATAATAATAATAATAATAATAATAATAATAATAATAAAGGATACTAAAAAGGATTTTAGACACAAAAAAAAAAAGATACTCAAAATGAGTACCTCGTAACTTGTGAATTATCACTATAGTCCATTACACATTTTGTTCCAACATTGTTGCCTTCAATAGTGGCGTTACCTTGTTTTTGTTCATTCAATAGGAGTAAGGTCAAAATAGCTTGCATTAAATTTGAGTTCGACAACAAATTATTGAAAAAACAAACATATTTCGGTTCGTCGTCACTGAATAATAGGTAAAATTCAGTCATACAACACCGAACCCATTTCCACATTACGGTGGACCTCCACTGCATCTTAATTTAATGACCGGTCAAACACAATTGAAATAGGTTCAATGTTTCAGTGGCATGCCATTGAATTTTCCTATCACGTTCAGTACTAGTGTGTTGGAAGTAACCAGTGACCACCATGCAACTCTAAACTTGAAAAACGCCAAAAAATAAACTCATACATCATTCGAAGCCTCCTTAACTTCAATCTCACCCTTCGTGAATAAATATTAGGTATATTTTCACCAATATAAGCATATAAACCTTGTTAGGGTTGTAGGAACATGATGGTTTGAGAAAAAGGTCTAACTAGAATTGCAGGAAAGTATGTGAGGTGTAGTGAGCAAATTTAATTTTTATTTTAAATGCTTTTTGTCCTTAACGGTAATTACATACAAGGGTAAAATAGGTTATTCATGTTTAAAATTAGTATGGGGTCAAAAAAGCAAATTATGGGGTTAAAATAAAATCACCCTTTAAATTTTTTTTGGTCCATTTATTTGAAAAAAATAAAATATAGCTAATACACATAAAATTAATTGAAAAATGTTAATACATAAAAACAATAGAACACAAAAACAAATTAAAATAAATATTTACATCCCCAAAAGGTGTAAAAAAAATGTAAAAGTGACTTTACACGTCCGAAAATACACTCTCCAATTGTAGATGCTCTTATAGGTGAACATATCGACTCAGGTAGTCTACAATAATGAAAGTCCCAACCACACTATTCATTAAGTTGTTGTACCCACTCTATAGGTTCTGCACCAATTCAACATTCCTTCCATCAATTCTTGCATTTCACCTTATGAGCTCCACTCTTACAACAATTAATGTCGCTCTAGTTACCATTATACCCCATTATACAAGCTTGAGGAATAAGGAGCATTTTCTAAAATGTTTATAATCATACAAGTTTGGATATTGCTTACATTTGACAAACTTGTTCTGGTGCTATTACAACTTTGGTTTATTAGAGCATTGTACTAATTAATTAAGCACAGCAATAGTAGAACCACCAGACAGAGCAGCCACCGATCTATTCAGAGTTTGAAACCCGTACACGATCCAAGATGGATTTGCCATCAAGCATGCTGCTTTGTTGAAGCTCCAAGTAATCTTTATACTTCATCCCAGTATATGCTGGCTTACGGTTTTCATTGTTTATGAGCTCGGGTGCAGGCGTAACTACTGTTTCAAGAGATGGACCAGTTGGAGTGGCAAGGGATATTCTTGTAGCTTTGTTGGTCAGCACTGCTCGATGAATATTGCTCCTGTACTTCCCATTGCTAAAAATCTAACATGTGTAGGAAAAAAGTGAGCTGTAATTGTGGAGGTTAGGTTACTTATAAAATGAAACAATTTAGATCAAGAGATGACATTGTGAAGTGTTCTCAAACGACTTGCTGGTACCATTTTATATTGTCATCTAAGTCCCTAAATTTGGAACAACGAATGCAACAAATGTTTAGTCAAAGAAATGAAGAATTTGTGAGAGAAACTATACCTCCAGGTGATCACCAGTGTTAACAAGGAAGGAGTTGGGCATGGCATTGACATTGACCCATTTACCCTTGTGTTGCACTTGAAGGCCATTAATGCCATTTTGTATAAGGAGGGTCAAGAGGCCATGATCAGAATGTGGTGGCATTCCCAAGGCAAGCTCTGGCTGTGGACATGGAGGATAAAGGTTTGCAATGAAGATCTGCAAGCCTGACTCAACATTCAAGAACTTCTCTAAGTCGCAGGCTTCCAATCCCAAGCTCTCTGATATTCCTTTCAGGAGTTCTCTTGTCACTTGTCGCGTTCTTTTGCAATACTCTAATGCAAGCTCACTAAAGCAAACAAAAGGTAAACCCGTTTCACTATATTCATCATCACAGGCACTTTCTTTTAAATATTTAATGATTAGTGTACGAGCAGTGCTACGAGACCGACTCTAGTATTATTTTTATGGTATGTTTACTTACTTGGAATAGATATGAGACCAACTACACCTTTTAACCAATCTAATTACGGATTATAATGTGAAGTTAACATACTTTTTTGGTTTTATATATGTTCGTATACGTAGGGTAAGTCATGAATCATAATATTTCACATTTCTTCTCATATCCATTTCAAGTAAGTAAACATATCATAAGTGTATAATCATGTTCGTGGTACATCGACCGGGGATAATTCGAGCTTATTTGCCTATGAGGAGGGCTGCTAGAATTCTTGTTTTAAATGGTGGTACTTAATCGCACTCCTTCAGAGGTTTTGGAAGTGGTTTTTCGACTTTGTTTTGGAGTTTATTGCTTCTCACACGTCATGTGTTCAGCCTAGCATGCAGTATCTTTCCTATATCTTCTCTTTGTCTTTAATTAAAAAAAATAAAAAAAATAAAAACGAAAACATGTTACGAAACTTGTCATCACAAATTTATGAATTTTTAAGGGTTTAGAATCCATTCAATTATAGAATATATTTTGCTCGCCACTTAAACTCAAGCTGTATGCTCATCATCTTTCTTAATATTTAATACGTGTTCATAATCATAACCATAACCATAATTAACTTTTTACTTTGATTATGTAACTATAGTTATGCTTATGGACACGTATCAAGTATTGAGAAGAGTGTGAGCATACAACTTGGATTAACATAGTGAGCAAAAATACCCCTTCAACTATATGGTAAAGAAAGTGATTTTTGTCCCTGATTTAACTCATAAAAATAAATTCCAACATTCTAGGTTCGATTCCCCTCTTTAAATATCACTTGTATAAAAAAAAAACAAAAATAAAACATTGTACCTGAAGCCAGCAGGTTTAGTGGGGAAGTGGAACTCAGGATATACAAAAACCTTGAGAAAATCCCTCCAAAACATCACCTTCTCCACCGAGGTATTGAAGCTGGTCCCACACCTGATTGGGTCCAGCACATGCTTCCCTTCAAACTCCTGCTTCTCCTCCTCCGTCAGATCAAAAAACCCTTGGCACCCATCCAAGATCGCCTTCATCAGGCTCTCTGGCACACCATGATTGATCACCTATGGAATTGACACGTGGAAAAAAATTAAAATTAAAATAAACAATTTAATTCCCATCTGTAATTAAAATAGTACCAAGAAGAAGCCCCAGTCCTGGCAGGCTTTGCCAAGGTCATGGATGGCTTGGGAGCGCTGTTGGGGAGTGCCAGATGTGAGGAGAGAGAAGTCAACGGTGGGGATCGTTGACTCTGTATCTACCAAAGCTGCCAGGTCATCATGGGGATTGTTTGTGTAGGTATAAGTGGGAGGGATGAAGGTGATGCCTGGTGATTCTGCAAGCTTTTTGATGCTGGTCATCAGTTTGGGTGGCTGATCATGGGGAACTTGTGAAGAGTAGTGGATATTGACCGTTGGATCTGTTGCAGCCATGGAGAGAGAGAGAGAGATGATATCGGCAATTTGGGATGGAGGTGAGGTGAGAGTCCAATAATGTAGATAATAATAAATAATTGTCTTAATCCTCATTTTTGGATCGACACTAAAGTACACAGTCCTAGTGGTTCATCACATAAAAGAAATAATAAAAAAATACAGAGTCTTCGAGTGATTTACTCAGTCTTTTAATATGGATTTTATTATGGATTTTTTTTTTTGTACACGTAGATAACTTTTTTAGCTAAAGAGAAAAAAAGCGGGTACCCCATTATACAAACTCTCAACTCAACCGGTAGAATTCTATAGTGAGGGTCTTAGAACCTCATTATAGAATGGCTCATGTCGATCGACTATGTCATTGGGCTTGAGGCCCCAAAAACCCGCTGTCAACAGCTTGGAAATTCCATAAATTATTTCATATTCCTAGCTTTGTAATAGAGAAATAATAAAGTTCTTATTTATCTTGAGGCATAGAAAAGAATTCATATTGAATCAATTCCATATTCAATGCACAATTATTTGGTTAGAAGTTAGGTTTCTTAGCACGTAAGTTAATCAATTTCATTCAAGTCTATTAGGGTTTGCCCTGTCAATAGTGATACACTCTTAAAATAACACAATCTCTGACCTATTTTTGAGGTAGGAGATTTGGGGTAAACAAATACAAAACTAGTCTCACATTGATAGTTTTATAATTGTATAATATAAAATGGATTGGGCTTGTGGACATGACTTTAGATCTTTGACTTGAACCATGGGGCTCTTGAGCTCTTGTTGAGCATACTAGTTTTTAGATAACCATTGTTTTAAATTTTGAATTCTTTAAATTTGAAATAGTATAATTGTTTTGGCTGAACATCTTATGTAGTTATAATATCATTGTTGAAAAATGACATTGACTTACATATTAGTAGTCTCAGGTTCGAACCCACATGGTGTGTGTCTAATAAAAGCCCCCCCTCCCCTTTGTAATTTAAACTATCGTTTGTATTTAAAAAATTCCACTATTTTGGCAACAATTATACATATTGCCAAAAAAAAAAGGGCTATAGTTTAGGAAGCCATTTGGTGCCTGTTTTGATTTTTAAAAAAAAGATCCAAAATTTAGGCATTTTGGTGCCTTTTTTGACAAAATGATCCAAAATAGTCATTTTGATGCCCATTTTGAAAATAGGCATAATTGTTGCGAAAACAATGGCAATTGAATACAAGCGATAATTTAAACTATAAAGGGGAAGGGGGGAGGGGGGTTTCTCGCACATTACCAAGGTGTCATATGAGTTCGAACCTGGGACCACTGATCTACAAGTCAATACTATTTTTAAATAGGCTAGACCTTTGTGGGAACTCATATTTTTGGCAACCAATGAGAGGGTGACATGTGGAAAAAAGAATATTACTTAGGTAAACTAATTACCCTAATTAAATCCTATTTAATTAAGGAATTATCTTTGATTTAAGATAGGAATATCGCCCTAAATCAAGGATCAGATTTCCAGAAAATATCTTTGATTTATCCTGTAATATCCCGCTCTCAAAATTTAATTAAATTCTAAATTTATTAAAGGAAATGACAATTTTACCCTTAGGGTTTCTTGATGGGTTACGGTTGACTTTTTGTTCGTGAAGGAAATTGGAGAATTGAGTGGCACCGTTGCGTCGAGCTTGTCGATACAAGTTCGTAGACATGTGGCACGCTCAATTCCGAGCCGTAACGAAGGAGAAAACCTCTGAAAACTAAAAGGGCATAATGGGAATTTCAAAAATTGTTTAAAAACCTAGGATTTAGATTGAACTCTCAACACTCCAAATTGACCCAAACTACTTATACAGATAGCTAGAACTCGAAAAATGGATGAAGAAGCATACCTTAATTGATGGAATCCGTCGCTAGAACAGCTGAAACGGCATCGAAAATTTCAGAGAAAACCGGAGCTTCCTTGAGCTCGTGCCGTCATAGGGGGGCTAGGCTTGCTGGGAAAATGGGTGGGATGTGATCGCCAGTCGGAGGCCTTCCTTTTCCCACCGGTCCCATGAGCTGTTGTCATCGTCGTCGGAGGAAGATCACCGGCCACACAGTGGTCGGTTTGAGTTTGTCGCGAGGGAGGAGAGAGAGAGGGCGCATGTGAGAGTGAGGGACAAAACCTGGTTTTTACCTATTAAAACAAATTTTAAAATTTCCAAAATGCCCTTTTAGTTTTCAGACCTTTTCTCTTTCGTTACAACTTAGAATTGAGCGTGCCGCTTGTGTACAGACTCGCATCGACGAGCTCTACGGCTCAATTAGCCAAATTCATTCCCGAACAAAAAGTCAACTCTAACTCAATAAGAAACCCTAAGGGTAAAGTTGTCATTTACTTTAATAATTTAAGAATTAAAATAATTTTTGGGAGCAAGATATTACATAATGGCAATATTTACTTTGAAAAAAAAAATGCCACTTACCTCAAAATGGATCATGCAATTTTTATTGTGTGCGAAAGAATATTATGGAATTTTTCAAGGTATCACATTCCCATTATTTTGGTATCTTTCTAAACATCATCTAACTGACTTAGGCATCGGAGGGCCTTTGGCCAACCCCTCGCAGGCACTGGCGGATCCACATAGGCGCAAGGAGGTGCAGCTGCACCTCCCCTTGCCGGAAAATGCTTTGGTGGTGCCTGAAAATGCCCATATGCTAGCGCCTACAACGTGTTTGAGAAAATGAAAATGCCTCAAAGAGGCTTTGTTCTTTGCTTTAGGCGTAGATGATGCACTGTGCGCACAGCTCTTATGTTTTTTTAAAAAAATCCTGTCCAAAACGACGTAGTTTTGGGCCAAGAAAATTTAAAAAAAAGAAAAAGAAATAGGAAACCTGCCTTACCACGACTTATCACTTGAATTGAAGACAAGGCAATTACTAATTAGCCATGCGTTGAAGAAGTCCAGCCCATATCTTGCGTTGAATTGATGATCATTATTAAGTTAACTAAATTGATTATTATTGCTGAGTGAGGAGCCTGTCACTCTTGATAAGAGCTTTGACTCAACTCAAGGTTTGGTATTTTGTTTTCTTCTTCACCACGGGCATCATTTCTTCTTTTTTTTCTATTTAATTTTTTTCATTTTTTTGTTTGTTATTTATTTATAATATGTTTATTATTATAATAAATCATAATTGTTATTATTATTATTATTATTGATTTGCCTATCTTTGTATTTTGTATGATCAATATAATATCGCATGACTCGATGTATGATCAATTATGATTTATTTATTTAACTGATAATTTGATATGCATTTCAATTAGATTAATTGAAATTGATTTTTTTAGATTAATCTTCGTTAAATTCTAAAGATATTTGGTTGTCTATTTTATTTTATTTTTTGAACTTTTAGTCTTTTATTTTTTACCCATTCCCTAAAAAATTTCATGAATCCGCCACTGGCTGCAGGTGTGATCTGTTGACTCCATATAGTAGATAATGAGTTTATTCATGTTCATGTATATATAGGTAGGCACTGCTACATCGCACATATTTTTATGTTTTCCCATGAATTAACATTGCTCATTGCACTCACAATACAAGACAACAAACCACTTGCACTTGCCACCTTCCCAACCCCAATTTTTGCAATCATCAAAACAAATCCCCTCACTTCTGCAAAGAGGTTTTGCTCAGTGGACTGACGTCTCACATAGTTTTTGCTCAACCATAGGTCTTGTTGCTGTATCTTCTACTATGATCGTACTTGTATTTTCTGCCATAACCGTTGTTGTGTCGTCTGCATTATCAAAAAAGAAACTTTAATTCCATATATTAAAAATAATAATTACATGTGTTGCCTCGCAAAATCCCCCAAACTGCCCTTAGTTAATGACTATGTTGAAAAAGAAGACACTTCATTAAATCAGGATAAATTAGATCATTCACAGTTTGTTTAAATTAAATTAAATAATAATAAAAAATATTCGGTAGTTGCCCTAGGAGACTCTCCACTCAACTCCAAAACATTAAAGCATTTTGGATATTTAAATAAATAAATAAATATATATATATATATTATAAATCTTAGTTTTTTAAAATTTTTAAAATAAGAAATAAGAACAAAAAATTCAATTGCCACACGTCAGTAACTAACAAACAAATAAAAGAGAGGGAAAAGCTTGGCTGTTTAAGATTGGAGAAATTTTTAAATGTCACACCACGCTAGTGCATCCAATACTGGGGCGTTTGGAATTACTTTCTAATTTATTGCATCATTTTTATGACACGTGGTAGTGCGTTGGAAACATTCCACATGCCCTACACCTAGTGGATGGTACACCACCACGTGGTATCTGGAAACACCCAAAAATTACTCGATTGGAGAAATTGTTCCTCATTAAAACCAATGTAGTTTTGACATGTGTCAAATTCTTTTAACTTTCTTTCTTCTTTTGTTGGAAACAAAATTACCATTATCATATGCCTTCAATCTTAACCAAGAGCGGATCCCACGTTAGGGTTGGAGTGGGCTCTACCCTAGTTCTGATTAGAAAATAGACTTGAGTGTAGAAGGACAATCTAGATATATTAAACATTAGCCCAGCGTTCTATGTAAATCAACGAACCAAACTCAACTTTTGATAGCTTATTGGGGATGGTACTTTCCTTTCACGTGAATCAATTAAGTCATAATATAATATTTTCTCACTCTACTTTCTTTCCTTCTTTCTTCTATGTTTCTTCTTCTCTCTCTTTCTTTCCTTATATATTTTATTTCTTGCGTTTATCTCTTTGTCTACGCGTTGATGGTATGAGCTAACATTTGATATTGTTGTGGGAGCAAATATTTTCGTCTCCAATTATGGCACGACACGTGGAAAAAGAAGAATATCTCTTAAATTAATTAATTGAACCCATTTATTTGGCCAATTAATTAATTTCAGAAAATTGAGATAATATCTTAATTATGTGATATTATCTTCATTTAATGAGATAATATCATTAATTTAGATATTATCATCATCAAATTAGGAGATTTGGATCCCAATCAAATCCCTAATTGACTCAATATTTACAATTTGGGTAAAGAATAAACTCCTTTCTAATAAGAGTTTTATTCTCTACGAAACCGTAGTCTCGAGGCTCCTATAAATAGATGACTTCATTCATCATTCAAGGTATAGCTAAATCTACATCTAAAACCCGAGAAAAATGCCTGAAGCTCTCTCCCTCTCTCCCACTATGTGACGACAACAACCCCTTGCCGCCACCAATATTGTTCTCCACTCTTCATATTTTCTCCATAAGGCTCCGACCACCACATACGGCTCTGGCCACATGGTTCTCACCCTAGAGAAACCTCTGTACCATTTTTAGCTATTGTTTCACAAGCATCAGAGGGCCTTTGGCCAACACCCCCAAGTGTGGTCTATTTACTCCTGTTTTTTTTACAGGAATCGAGAAAAAGAGAGAAGGAAGATCGAAGATTGAAGAATCTCAAAACGAATATTCTCTTGCGAGAATTTTTGCACAAACAATTGTGCCACAACTTTTATTGAGAAAATAATATAGTCCCTATTCCTTCATCAACCAAAAAAACTCAGGAAATTTTTTTAAAAAAACCTAAATTACTTTGTCGCGAAAGAGAGAGACTTACGCAAACTTGAGAAAAGCAAGGGCAGGCCAAATAGCCTTGTATCCATTTACGTCTAATTACTTTGCTTTTTATTTTTAATCTATTCGTGAATTTGTTGTATGGATTGGATGTTGTGTTCCTATTTATACAATTTACATGAGTATGAAGGGAGAGAAACATAATAACAATTGATTGATCACTTATTAATTTCTGCCATGTTTATCACGTCTAAGCTGAAAATATTAAAAGCAAAGCATTACATAAGCGTTTCATAAGTACTTTGAGTTATTCCTTCGGTTTTAACAAAACCGATGTCCATGTATACAATAAACTTTGAGGTTTTTTCATATTTATGGTGGATTCTATTTAGTGTTCATGCTTATTTTGCGCCCCTACGCAACTCATAAAGCTTGTTATCCCTATATATATTGCGCATCTACACAACTCAAAAACTTTTTAATAGAGAAAAGTATTAATTTGTGAACCAAGATATTAAATAAATAAATAAATTTGAATCACAAATTTGCTTAGAAATTGAGAATCACAAATCATACACACATAAACGGTGAAACATTAATTTTCTAAATAAACAATTGTCTCTCTCTCTCTCTCTATATATATATATATATATATATATATATATAGTTACAAAATATGTGAATGATAAAAGAAATTTAATTAAATACAGGAACAACCATTAGAACTTGGAGTAGCCATTTTTGCTTCTTCTATCTTCCTTGTCTTCACCTCATCTATAACATTTCTAGTCCACTCTGCAAAGTAGGTCTCATTGTGTCCAATTTTCCCATTCTTGTAGATGGACATGCATCGACGATCATCTTCATTATACTGACACGTGTCACCATCTGGATCGCGCCATGCTCCTTTGTGCCTCATGCCTGACCAGCTGGCCATCCAGTGGAACACATATTGGCCTACCCCGGCTAGTTTTAGCCAACCTTTTGGGAAGAACTCCATGACACTGCTGTTTCTGTCCATCAAGAACATGTTGGTTACCTGCGCACCATGTGGAGATACCAAAATGTCCGTCAAGCTCATTACCTTCACCTGGATTGACCAATCAGATATTAGGAAGAAACAATTGAATAATCCTTTAAAAAGGAACAAAACTAGCAAAAAATCGCATGATTCAAATCTACAAGGCATCGTTTTTACTAATCCGTAATTGAATTAGAAGGAATTGAATTGTGCCTCCCCACTTCGATGGCCTTAAATCAATATAATTCTTTCAAAAGCAAATCCTCTTTCTTTACCTCGACATTATAGCTCGAAGTGGGATCTTACACTTACACTTGTATAAAAAATTCCTTCTGATCACTCCATTATGCCTTTCATCTCTTCTAATGTAATCACGTGGTACTTACTCCGCTACCCAATTAAAAGAATAAAAGATTCCTTTGCCCCACGCATGAACACTTAATATGAACTACTCATATAATATCTTATCCAAACAAAAAAAGAGTCAATTATGTACAACATGAAATCACAAATGATTCAATCATCACCCGTTTGTTATCATAATCTAATTGAAAATAAAATTTGATGTTCCTTCATTAACTAAGAAATATTCAGAATTTTAAGAAAGATCATGATCCGCGAACAAAAAGGGTCGTTTCAATTTTTTTAAAAGTGAACGATTCGAAGACCTATTGATTACAAACTGATTAAATTCGTAAGTTTGGTTAAAGATGAACAATAAAAAACTTCGTCAAGTGATTAAAGATTTGAATAAAAATGCGCACCTGGTCACAAAAAGTGAGGTTATTAGAGTAAGCCACCATGAGCCGACAACCATCCACCTTAGCACACTCCCTCTCAAAGATCCCAATCACAGCGGTGTCGTTTTTGAAAGATCTTGGCCCTGTCCTCATAAACAATGTGACTCCAATTCTCTTTGTTACACTATGGGTATTCTTGTAATTTTCTTCATCCAAGCTCACATTACAATACAATCTCGCTTTGCACCTCATCAGATCATAAACCTCCAACCTTTTCTCGCTCGACATCCCACCCTCGTTATGCCTCATCACCACAGCCTTCTCAAAACAAACGGCCCTCCCTTCCTCCACGTCATCAAACACCTCGACACGTGGGACCCCATTGAAAGTAGCCTCCATCAAGCTCCCCAACCAGACTCCCATCCTTGCTCTAATCTCCCCCCAGTGGTACAAAACCCACCGGTCGGGGACAGCACACGAACTCTTTATGTGCCACGAGACGAAGGGCACGACAGCGGACAGGCCGTGCCAGATGTTGTCGTAGTCGTAATGGTTGTACGATACGAACGTCAAGCCTTTCATGAGCGTCGTGTTGTGGGGGAGAGCTTCGGGGAAGGCGAGGGCGTAGGAGTTCCAGGAGCCGTCGTGGTTGTCGCGGCCTTTGAGGCAGAGGATCCGCCCATGGGAGGAGGGCGAGGGGAACTGCTGGTACTGGACCCCGCCCTCCTCGTCCTGGTTGTCGTACATGGAGCTCATGAACCACGTGTGGCCCTGTTGGGCGGCTGGGCCAGCGTAGCGTAGGTCTTTGAGCGGGAGAAATGTGACCGCTTGGCGGAGCTTCTCGGCCATTGTGTCGGTGGTGGTGGTGGTGTTGGTGACTCGTTGCCATTTGTGCTTGAGGGACCATGATGATGACGTGGGATTTTCGTCGGTTTGGAAGGTTTGGATGTGGAGGATGACGAAGAGGGTGACACAAGCTGAGAGGATGTAGAAGGGGAGTTTTGGGGAGTAGAAAGAGAAGAGAGAGAGGGTAGGGCGGTGAGGTTTTTTAGGGTTGGAGGAGGATCTTTCTGCAAGTTCTGGGGCTTCTTTTTTCATTGCCATTAGATCAACTGGGAATGAATGAATTTGGGATTGATGTGATTTAGTAGTTTCTCTCTCTCTCTCTCTCTCTCTCTCTCTCTCTCTCTCTCTCTCTCTCTCTCTCTCTCTCTCTCTGTGTACTTTGTGTTGGCGTTTCTTGAGAAGGGAAATGCACATATGCTGTGATGTAGAATTGAAAATTATTAGTTTTTGATACTTTCGGAGATAGAATATGGAACATAGGGATAAGGACACGAGAATAGTGCTATACTACACCCATAACAGCTCATTCAACCATTCTTTTTTGTTTGAGATTTTCTATTTACACCCAACATTTCTCTTAGTTCATCCCAATACTTAAATCATTAATATGTAAGTTTTATTATTGTGTAAAAAGACAAAAAAGGTCATCCAACTTAATACTTTACCCTAGTACATCTATACACACACAACCCCACACACCCCACCACTCTTCATATTAAGTTTTAGAAAAATACAAACTCATCTACATCATATTGTCAGATTACTCTTCTCTTTTGGGGTTCCATTTGTTTGTGTTTTTGGGGTTCCATTTGTTTGTGTTTTTTTTTAATGCTGAGAACAATAATATTATTGTCACTTCTGGAATTCCAGTATTAGGTAACTTGAATTTTTCTTCATGTTATACTAATTGAATTTTTCTTCGTGTTTTTTGAATGTTTCTCTCAACATCAAATTGCTGTATGCATGCTCTAAATTGTATATTTGTAAGCTTAATCAAGTTTCAATTTTGAATATTTGTATGTTTACGAACAAGTTATAGTTCTTATTTATGAAGCTAATACAAACAATTTGTGCAATGATTGGAACTTGTGGGTCAGGACTCAGGATAATCATGGAAGCTTTTTGATTCACTCCTCGCTTTCAATGCTAGGTAACTGAAACTGTGTAGATTGGTAGTTTGTGTGCTTGACCTACCTAATTGGGTTGTGAATGTGTCTCATTCCTTGAACCAAGTTGATGCCAAAGCTAGGCTCGGGAAGTCCCTTCTTCGTGTTTTTTTTCTTCATGTTATATGGGTGGTTTTATTGTTTAATGATTTAAATATTGGGGTGAACAAAGAAAATTGTGAGGTTTAAATAGAAAATCTCTTTTATTTCTTATTTTTTCAGCTTGGGGTGTATTTAAGGGTAGTTTGGGAAGATAGTGGGGTTTTCTTAGAAATTGTGAAAATTTAAATTAAAAATTGGGGTGAACTTAGAACATAGGGTGAACTAAGAGAAGTGTGGGGTTTAAATAGAAAATCTCTTTTTGTTTTTCGTGTCTCCATTATGTATCTTTTAACATTTTACTTAATTAAGTAAAAAGAATTTGTCTCGAGACTTTTGGGAGGCATTTTCTAGCTACGAAGACGAAGGCAAATGGCAGACAAAGATGTTTTCCGTGAGAAACATTTTATTGGCACCAAATATGCACGTTTAATCCCAAAAGACATCATTTACAAGGAACATATGTTCAACGCCAAACATATATGTAAACTTTTTCTTTTGAAAACCTTTGTTACAACGAGCAATAATGGTATTTAGCGACCAACTTACACATTCGAAAATTTCGGCCACCAACATGTTACCTAAAGACTTTTTTGTAGTCGAATTTCATGTTCAACAGTATTCACTAATTCAATATAAATGTGCCCCATTGACATCATATGTGTTCTTCTTGACAGGGAAGTATTCCATCATGTTAAAATGTGCTACGCATGATTGATGTCTATGAAATGCATATTCATGAGAGTTTTAGATGTATTTCATAGATATCATTTATGTGCAGCACATTTGAATGATAAAATCACAACATCGAATTCGTGTTAGCCGCGGTTGGTATTTGTCACGGACACAAGGCAACGCTTGGCAGAAGCAAGTCACAAACTGTACAATTTATTTGTCACTAATATAGTATCATAAGTCTTGTTAATTATAGGCATGCTAAAAGTCAATGGCTCATATGGCCCTTTTCTTGTTGTCCTTTTCCCTTTTCCTCCTTTTATTACTGAATCTATCAAACTTGTCTTGATACATTGCATTGAACAATGAAAGTAAGACCATGACGGGAAAAAGCCACAAATGCTTGCTTTTCAAGTATATAGCAACCTTTAATGAAATTATACACTGGACGATGCATATTCAAGCTGGCGAATTAAAGTTGGGCCAATCATCCTCCAGCCTTAGATTCTTGGAAAAGTTCCATAATAAATGTTGGAATTGACCACAAAGATGGCTCCTTCCTGGTTATGAAGTTAGACAAAATCTTCCCCCATTTTGTTGCGGAAAGCAAGCATGTGTGGAGCTCGAAAATACAGCTAAGGAGAGAAACTCATGCAATGAGATAACACTTTCTGCTATCTCTGGCCAATATCACAATAAAACATGGGATAACTTTTTCACGTATCATTGTATTATTATATTCAAGTATATAATAACCTATAGAAATTGCTTTTTGTGTGAAGGAGCACAGGGGATGCACAGCATAATAAGAAGAAAAAAAGCAAAATACTAGCTCAAACATGAAGTTACATACGAATGCTTTACAATGTTATTTTTAAAACCTATCCATCCCTTTTTCAAGTCTACGGAAAAGATCTTTGATATCAACCTAAAATCAGCACTCAACAAATCCCAATGTCTCAATTTCACCACATTCATGTTTTGAAAATTAGACAAGAGATCTGCCAGGAAAGATTTAGTGAACCCTCATGCAACTAATTTTGGCACTTGTTTTTCAACCAAATTGTTTCTATTAGATACTAACCGCCCAACACAAAATGATTGCTTCTAAGAAGGATAAAATCGTTTTATGATAATTAAAAGTGTTTTTGACAATGTTTGTCAGAAAAATTAAAATACTTATGGGTCATCAAAGCGCCTTTTTCAAGTACTTCAAAAATCAATTCCAAATGCTCTTTCATGAAACACTTTATTTTCCCTTAAAAAAAAAATAATGTTCTTCAAATAAAATAACTTCTAAAACAAATCTGTGCTTTTACTTGTGGGAATGTCCAAATGAGATTTAAGAATGCAGCCAAATAAGAAAGTACTCAAATGATCTTTAAAATGTTAGGCTAAATTGGAGATCAAAATTATTGGTGCCAAATACAAATAGGCCCCGTTTGGTTCATGGGAAAGGAGGCTTGGGGATGGGAAATCAATTGTTTTCCCATGTTTGGTAAATCCGAGCGTGGGAAATGGTTGCCTAGCACATGGGAAAGTAGTGAAGCCTTCCTCTCAACTTGGGTTTTGATTTCCCTCATCATGGGAAAGTTTGGAAAAATGAGCCAACATTCAATGCACATTTTTCATGACCATTTTGTCCTCATGAACAATTTAGAACTACAACGTATCATTAAATGCTTTCTTTTTTTTTATTTGATTTAATATGGGTATAATTGAAAATTATACAAATTTTGTTTTCCATTCCTACTCAAAACAAACATGGGAAAGGAAACAAAATATTCGGATTACTTTCCCGACATTACCAAACGTGGGAAAGGAATCTTCCATTCCCATCCATTTGAAATAACGTGGAAAGTGATTTCCCGAATCAGATTCAGTGAACCAAGCGAGTATAGGGTTCATCCCAAAAGACCCCAAAGAATAAAGGCCATATGACTTGAGGAAGTGGTTGGGTCCAAACGATCAATACGCTACACCACTCTTACCACGCGCCTAAAAAGAGCCAAAAACGTAATATAAGACTGCACAGGCCCAACTAAAGCTCACAAGGCCACAAGAAACTGACTTACCATAGTGGAGTTGTGTTGGAATTCTATACGAGTGGTCAAGGGTTTGAATCCCCTTGGTCCTAGTTTTTGGAATTTAAAGCATTTATGGTGGTGTTGGTTTGGTTCGGTTGAATCGACGGTATTGGAGGTTGTGAACCGTAAACCGAACTGATTAGGGGTGGCTCAATTCAGTTTAAGAACCAAAATTGAAATCTTAGAAAATAAGACTGAACTGATTAGCACCGTTTTATTCGGTCAAAAGCCCTACCTTTCACCATTGCTTCATATTATTTATTCACGGAACTACTCTAAATTAATCCAATATACAAAGAGGGGGACGCAAACTTAGGTGCAAGAAAGTGGGCTCACTATCCTCGCCAAACTGGCCTAATCCACATAAGCATTTATTCACTCAACTCTAATACTCAACAATGCTGTTACAATGTTGCTGAAACATGTGTCCAGTGTGGCTTCAACCTTCAAGTGTTCAAGTGCTGCTTACTTTTGTAGGCAGGTGTTCTCTAGCCATGCGGATATTTTGTGGGCCAGGTAATTGCCCTAAACTATTGTACCACACTTACATTTTGTGCAAAATCAAAATGAGGAAACCAGAAAAGTTTAAAAAGCAACCTTACCTGACTTGAGATGAGGTACCAGGAAATCGGAACCAAGGTAACAGAAGATGGGGAAGATATATACGAACTTTAAATTTCATGAAGACAATATACTTCAAGACTTAAACATGGAAAGCAAGCAGCACAAGTACCAACTCAATGAAGGTTTCATACTGGCGTTTTATCCAGTCATTTAGTATAAGGAAAACCTGCAAGAACTTTTTAATTATTTCCTCTTCCAAATTGGTCCAGACATCACAAAATTGGCCCATACATGTTCCATTACCTCATACAAAACTCATTTTTGGTTCTACTCTAATGAATTTGTAGGGTCACAGTTCTTCTGATTCAGAAGCGTCTCGAAGTTGTGGGCTTTTTCAGTGAATCCAACGTCTGTGAATGCATTCAAAAGCCTCTTACAGGCAGAAACAACAGAATCTGTAGTGGTTGATTGCTTCCACTGATCAATAACTTCTCCCACTTCTTTTAGCTGCCCAAGCATTAGATATGAAGAAAGAATGCAAATATAATTTCTACTTGTCATCTTTTGTCTCGTCATTATCAAGGATTTCCATATCTGATCGATTCTGTCTTTATTTCCTAAACCAGCATGCAAAATAATGAGGAAGTCGTATGTAATCCATTCTCTTTGTGTGATTCCTTTCTCAGCTTCTACTAGAGAATTGGACTCTGCATTCACAAGATGCCCAACGCTAACATAGATGTTTGTCAGGTTAATGTATCTCTCCCAGTCTTCACCAAAACCAAGATCACATCTCATTTCATCTAAAATCTGTTGAACTTGATCAATTTTCAGAGTTGCAGCACATGAACTTATCCAGAGATTGTATGTGAAGATATCTGGCGCAACCTTCTGCCGTTTCAGTTCTTCAACAACTACAGAGACCTTCTCCACTTGCCCCACTGACATGTACATAGTCATCATCTCATTGTATGTAAGGGCACTAAGGGGCAGTTTAGACGCCTTTATTTTCTCATAGAGGTCCTCAGCCTTTTCAGTCAATTTAGCCCCAGCATAAGAGTGGAGGAGAGCAGTATAGGTCTCAGTAGTTTTTGCAGTAAGAGGTAGACCTTCAAAGTAGCGTTCCGCAGAATCGATACCAAAAACTTTTGTCATCAAGACAATGCGGACTGCATAGTCAGAATCTGATACCTCATATTCACCATGGCTGACCATCCACTCAGATATCTGCAAGCTTGTATAATTTACAAAACAGAATCCATTAAATATTTAGCAATTACATTCCCAACAGAGAACTGATAGAGACATACGAATATCAAATTTAACTGTCTTCCTAAGGTTCATCTTTTGGAACAAGAAACAAATAGTAGTTTGGTTATTAGCAACAACTTGTCCCTCCGTTTAGTCAATCAATCAGTTCTTAGCAAACACTTGACCCTGTTTAAAACCACTAGTTAAGTCCTTAATTAGTGATAAAATTTCTAAACAAAACAATCATCAGAAAACTAGACACAGTGAGAACGAAAGGAAAAGGCACACAGATCAGCGCAATACTCTAATCTGGAGGGAGGGGGAGAAGGGAGTCTGCTTGCCTCGGAGCTTTATACTATTTTAAGATCAAATTTATCCAAACGATTGAGCTTTGGCCAACCATTTACTAATAAAATCAGACTTTAAGTATTAGAAGTAAAACCCATTGCCCCAAGCCTCAAACCAGGGCCACAAACAAAACCCTTGTCACGCCTCCCCATGTTTTTATATTGCCAATTAATTTCCGATAACTTATGCATCCAGATTTTTTCAAACTTCCGGAAACTTCTGAAAGCACGTCACTTTGTTGAGGCAAAAAATGGTGTAACAATTATTTTTTTAAAAGATCAAAAGAGAAAGCATACCTAATCCTAGCGTAAGAAAGGCTAATTGTCACATATGGATTGTCTAGAGAATAGTCTGTGAAGTAATGCTACGTTTAACAGCTTGGTATTGTGGAAATAAAAACCTGTATCACGAAACAAAATGAAAATTGACATCACCCAACAGCTTCACCTAGCCCAACCTACAAAAGTTTTATGTCAGGAAAAAAAATATTTCTTAGGCTTATGAACAAAACATACATAAGGATGTCTGTGAGATATATGGAGATGAAAGTTCTTCTAGCACAGTCGCCTAGAACTTACTAGCAAAGGATATACGCGAAAACCGGTCATAAATTATTTTCAAACTGAGAGCTTCAACGCATAGTGCTCACATATTTCCTTTCAACATTACCTAAATGTATGAGCCTATAAACGGGTGATTTTTTTATCTGTTTTCCAATGCTCACCCTGAGACTTAACATAATGCTTGGATTAAGCCATTAACCTGACATCATTTCAAATCTTTTCTAAACCAACCATTTTCTAGAACAGAGGTAAATAGTTATTCAATCTATCATAAGTGATTCCGTTTATTTAATCAATAATTGGAATTGTTCAACCAAAACCCATTGGAATTGGTTTGCATATGAAAAGTATGCAAGTGCCCCAACCTTTACAGTGCCAGAACAAATCCTACTTATGTTATTCATACCCAGAAAAAGAGAAAAACTACTCTAAAGTTTCAAGCTTTCGCCTTCCCATCGTCTCTAGGCAACCAAACAGATAAATATCAAACAGTGCAAAAAACATAAAATCAAAAGGAGAAAAATAGAGAAAAATTTCCAACCTCGAGAGCGTGCTTGTAACGCTGAGACTTCCTAAGGTCCTTCGAGATATGGCGAAGCTCTGAAAGGGTAATTTGGTTGCCTTCACTGACCCAATTCTGAAGAACGTTGGTGACGCTTCGCTTGGGCAGCCTCACCCTGAAGATTCTGCTCTTGAGGTCGTCATTTTCCTGAGAGTCTTGGAAACATTCACTGCTGGGAGCACCTGAAGAGAACAATCTAGAAAGATTGGGTCGCAAAGTGTTGCTGACGACGCTGCTCGCACTGCATTTCCTAGGGTTTGCAACATAAGAAGTTCAGAGTCTGAAAATTTTGTGTAATTTGGCACTGAGAAATTAAGAAATCAATTGGGTTTGGGCTATGAGATTCAATAGCATTGAACTCATCTTCGGTTAGCGGTTTTGATTAAAACCCGAGCATTTTGAAATTCTGAGTATCGGTTTTCCTTTCATTTTTCTGCTTTTTCTCGGCAGCCAAACGGAGAAATGGGCAAACAGATTGAAGAATTTGATTGTGCTTACTGTCTGAGAGTGAGGAAGAGTGACCGAGAAGCCATTGACGCTGCTTCGATATCGGATTCGAGCTCACCCTTTTTCGGGTTATCAGTCTATTTGACTTGGGGAGAGCGAATGCACCTGCAGCAGCATTTTGTAGAGGTGAGTTTTTAAAAGTTTAAAAAAGGTCTTTGAACATGTGCTTATTTAGCATGGTTAGATTTAGGGGTGGGCCGGTTTGGTTTGGTTTGGTTCGGTTTTGACCCCAAATCGTGCGCCGAATCATAAAGTGAGAAACCCGTCATATCAGTTAACCAGTTTCTTCGGTTTGGTTTGGTTAAGTGAAAACCAGCTTGAAAACATTTAGAATCTAAATTCATTCAAACTCAAACATTCATTCAAAACCTACTTGAAATTCATTCACCATTCACATCACAACATATTCAAAATCATTCATTCAATCAATCCTTTCAAACTAAAACATATGCATAATTCATCATTCACATTCATTCAAAGTTTCAAACTAAACCATATGCATCATTCACCATTTACATCCATCCAAAGTTTCAAAAACATATTATTAATAGAACAAAACAACCCTTTCAAGTACAAACCTATCTTTTTAAGTGCAAAAAGTTTTTGACAAAAGATAGATTTGAGCACATAACTTAAAATCAAACCAAAAGAAATAAGCCAAGTATATTATAATTATTAAATAAAAAATGATTTAACATATTCGGTTCGGTTCGGTTAATCGTGGTTTTTAAAATTTAAAACCGAGCGCCGAACCATGAACACCGGTTTGGTTCGGTTCATAAACCGTTGACTAAAAAAGAAAAGAAAAAACCAAACCAAACCAAACCAAACCAAACCAATCAGTTTGGTTCGGCCGGTTTTCCGGTTTATCCTTTCAATTTGCCCAGCTCTAGTTAGAGTTCATGTGCTTTCCACTATTGTATCTAGAGTTCGAATTGTCCACCCATAATTTAGATTAAATTAAAATAGAATATTACTTGTATAAAAAATAAAAGTTCTTGTACATACTTCGAAGGAAAATGCTAGGCTTACCACATTTTCCTACCACATTGTATACCACATCTCTTATAAAAGTGAGCCCCATTATATTGGTGGGCTCCACCTCTATTAAAGATGTGGTAGGAAAATGTGATAAGCCTAGCATTACCCTACTTCGAAACGTTTAGGGCCTGTTCGTTTACATTTTTGAAGGCCCGTTTTCATTTTCTAGAGTGGAAAATAACTGTAAATCGTGTTCGGTGGGCTATTCAGGAAAATGAGGAAAACGATTTGCGAGAAAGTTTTCAGTATTTACTCTTTAGGTTGAAAAACACCAAAAAGACGTTTCATTCTTCCAAATTTTAATTTAGAAAACACGGAAACATCATCTCTAGCAAAATAGAAAAGCATGCGAACTCTTTTCACTTTCTCTTTCCACATCGTCACTATTCTTTGGTGCAATGGCAGATTTTACAAGGACTCGATCTATCCTGTTCTCTTCTTAGATTTATACATGCAAATTGAGAACTTTCTCTCCTCTCTCTCTCTCTCTCTCTCATTGCTCAGTTTTTGTCTCTCTAAAATTGTCTTCAAAGTCCATAGGCACCATAGATATAGAAGATTGAGACCTAACAAAACTCACTACCAAATTAAGTGGTGCAAGTAGGATAGCACTGTGCAACTTGATAATGACAAATAAAGAGGGAGTGAAAGAGAGAGTGAAGACGACAGTGGAGACAGTGAAAAAAAAAGAGGGGAGGTGGAAGTAAAATTGTGAAAAAACCAACGCTTCATCGTTTTGTTAAAAAAAGAAGATAATTTTATATTTTTTTACCATTGAAATTTTATTATATTATTTTAATTATATTTTTTAATGGATGGGATATTAACAAAAATGACTTTGAAAAATCACTCATATACATGTTCCATTTTAATGGAACATTAAAGTTAAAAGGAAGTTATTTATATTATTTTCAAATTGTATTACCAGACACATTTTCACTGTTTTTGTGTTTCCGAAACTGTTTTCGAATTCAGCTATCATTCTCGAATTTTGAAAATGCAAATTCATTTTCTGAAAACATTCTCTAAAAACGTTACCAAACAAACCCTTAGATGATAGAGAATGACACAAAAATGTGCGCAAAGGACTTGTACCTCAATCAATTAGAAGTATTTATCTTTCCACATGAAGTTCTAGATTCGATAATGACTAACCACGAGAGAGCAAAATATAGCAACTCAAGTGAAAAATGCATCCCCAATGGTCTAAAACTCCCCTAGTTGGACGGATGCAACCCATGGACCTTAAATCCCCTAGTTGGAAGGATACAACAAAAGCCACACATTTAAGAAGATGGTTGCAGCCCATAAAACCCAAGCAGGCCCAACGTGCGCGATAAAGTATGTTGCAATGTATACTCCGGTCTGCTCTGCTAGTAACTCAATCGATTCATGACAACAAAAGACAGGAGATAACCCCTTTAATCTTTTGAGACTTCAATTGATGTGCCGTATAAGCTTCCTTCTCGATCTAACTATTGCACATCCAAAACTAAATATTCTTGTGATCTTAAATTCAATACCAAATATCCCATCAGTAACCATGTGTCTACTTATAGATTGTCAAAGTCATATGCATAATATATAAATCAATTATCTGCTATATATACTTCCTAGTAAGTTGGAGGGAGTCATTGCAAACCCAAAATAGACTAAAGCTATGAAAGTAAAGTGTTTTGAACAAATATTCTACTTGGGAGATGGTTCCTTTACCCTTTATCTAAAGGATAGAAAATTGTTGGATGTAGGTGGATATTTACTGTGAAACATAAAGCTGAAAATAATGTGGATAGGTATAAGGCCGGTTGTTAGCTAGAGGCTACACTCAGACATATGATGGAGATTACCAAGATACATTTGCTTCTCTTGCCTCTAGCTGCTAATTTAGAATGACCATTATTACATGCTAATACAATACATGTTATTTTTGTCTCTAGCTACTAATTTAGACTGACCATTATTACATGTCTAGAATGTCTTCTTTCACGGAGACCTATAAGAGAGGTGTTTATGGATCTTCTTTCAAGGGTCCCTATTACTGATATGGTGTGCAAACGGAAGAAATATGTATCTGGGCTAAAGTAGTCGCCTCAAGCATGGTTTGGGAAGTTTACTACATCTATGAAGAAATTTGAATATACTCAGTGTAATTCACACCATACCTTATTCTTGACGTGTCCTAATGGTTTGGGAAGTTTACATCTATGAAGAAATTTAAATATACTAAGAGTAATTCACATCATACCTTGGTATGGGCTGAAGTAGTCGCCTCAAGCATGGTTTGGGAAGTTTACTACATCTATGAAGAAATTTGAATATACTCAGAGTAATTCACACCATACCTTATTCTTGAAGTGTCCTAATGGCAAACTCACTACTTTGATCTTATATGTTGATGATATGGTGCATTACCCGTGATGATGATGAGATGATAAAATCGCAAAAGTATCTTGCGAAGGAATGAAAGAATTGGGTGAGTTAAAGTGCTTCCTTGGGATAGAAGTTGCTAGATCAAAACATGACATTTCTTTGTCTCAACAAAAATATGTTTTGGATTTGTTGACTGAGACTGGTATGTTAGATTGTAAGATAATTGATACTCCTATTGAGAAGAATCACAAATTGAGGATGTATCCTGACCATTTTGCCTACTGATAAGGAAAGGTATCAAAGACTTGTGGGAGGGTTGATCTACCTTTCCCATACATGAGTCAGTTTATGCTTAATCCTAGTGAGACACATATGAATGGTGAATATTGAGGTATTTGAAGTCTACTCCTAGTAAAGGCTTAGTGTAGTTCTCAAGCAATAAGCACCTAAACATGGAAGGGTATACTGATACTGACTCGATAGGTTCTATTACGGATGGTATTGTACTTTTGTTGGAGGTAATCTGGTTACTTGGAGGAGCAAAAAGCATAAGGTGGTTGCTAGATCGAGTGAAGATGTCGAATTTAGAGACATGTCTCATGGTGCATGTGAGTTACTTTGGTTGAAGAAACTGTTGGGAGAAGTTTGATTGATCCTAAGAAGGCTATGAGTCTTTATTGTGACAATAAAGTTTCCATTAAGATATATAGCACATAACCCAGTGCAACATGGTTGTACTAAACATGTTGAGGTTGATCGACACTTCGTTAAAGAGAATTTTAAAACTAGGATTATTGAGTGTTCTACTAAGGCAATGTCCAATAGAGTGTTCTACTACTTGCTTGACAAGTTGGGCATGTGAGACATTTTTGCACCAATTTGAGGTTGAGTGTTGGCGAGTCTTAGTTTCCTTATTTTATTTTATTTTGTAATTACTTACCTAATAATTGTATAGTAATTAAGATCTCTTTACTATTGTAACTGTTTTTAGGGTTAGCACACCTCGTATGTCTTTATATAAGTCTCCATATTTGTTGGAGTAGAATTCATATTAAAATTTTCATATACTTTGTTTGGCATCTCCTAGAGGCAATGGCGGACCTATTAAGGCGCAACGTGCAGCTGCACCTCCCCTCGCCGAAAAAGCCATTATAGGTGCTGCATATTGCACCTCTGCTCAGTGTGGGAGTTGCACTCTAGGTGTTTCATGAAAAGCCTAAAAGAAGTCTTGTTTTGGTTGGGGGCTGTGCTGTGCTGCCCTTTAAAAAAAAAATCCTAACCAAAACGACGACATTTTGGACTAGACTTTAAAAACAAGAAAAAGAAACCTACCATTTCATGGGCTTTAACCTTATTTAATTAGAGAGTCGTTCTATGGTGAGGGTGCCATATATGGACAATTGATGTGGACCTACATATTATACACATGATTCATCTGAATCGTAACTTCACTTAAATTTAATGAAATGATTTTGTGGCTAATATGAAGGTCCACATGAGGGGTCCATTTATGGCACCCTTACTATAGAATTTTTGGGAGTTCTCTTTATTTAATTGGGCTTTAATAGGGCATGCACAATTCCTTATTTTAGTGGGATTGGAAGTTCTCTTTATAAAGGACCAATTTAAAGTCACCCAATTTTATCAAGTGTGCGTCTATCACAAGAATTTTGCCTTTTTTTTTTCCTTCTTGACACATGATATGAAAGCTTGTCGACAACAGTTGTAGGTTATTTGTAACGCTATTTTTTTCTTCTATATATATGTGTTCATTCTCTCATGCCATTAACACGATATTTGTTCTATTAGTTTATTTGATTAAATAGAAATTTATAATACAATAATAAATATGTTCTAGAAAGTTTGGTTTACAATCGTACACGTGACTAGACATGGGTGGTATGCGGTGCAAGTTATGTTCTGGGTGAAACGTTACACCAGGTCACATTAATTTGAACTTTCTTTAAAATGAAGAACAAATCAAATGGTTCTTTTTTAATTTTTTCACTAAAAAATCAGATGGTTCACAACATCCTAAATTGTTATTCAACTCTCTCTCCTAAAGTTATGGAATTTTAGAGATAAGAAGAGAGAGAAACTTCACTGCAAGATAGAAGAAATAGTAATGGAGGGATGTAATCCATAGAACAAATCGGATGGTTCTTTTTTCTTTTCTTTTTTTGTCTCAGAAATCATAAATTGTTATTCAACTCTCTCTCTCTCTCTCTCCTAAAGTTATGAAATTTTAGAGAGAGGAAGAGAGAGAAACTTCACTGCAAGATAGTATCGACCCAAAAGACTCTAGAATCTTTTTCATTTTGTTTCTATTGTATAGCAATAATATAATGTTGAGACATTCAAAACTCGACATCTTATACACAACCCAACAAAAGTCAGGCAAGTAGGTCTGAAACTTGTTTATTTATCAACAACCAAAAAAGAAAAACTAGTTTAATTTGTCAGTTCTGTCAATAGTTGAGGTTCATCTAAGTCAGGTTTGTTTAAACAATCCAAAATATAAAAATAAAACTAGTCGTTATAACTTGTTACACCTAAATAGTAAATATAAAAGAGGGTAAAAATAGAATCCGCGTTTTCTTGTTATTTGACAGAGTTTGGTAGGCCTGGGAGACCTTATCAGATCACTCGCTCCCTAAATTAAAAACCAATTTATTTATAGATTATTCGTTTCACGTGGAAACAACCTAGATTTCTTGCCTATAAATACGAACCATTATTTGCATAAGCCATCCATCCCTACTTCAAACACTTCATTTAAACATCTCTCGTTCTCAAAACACTTCATTTTCAATCTCTCTTCCAATGGCACCTGCAGTAACTTCATTAACTGAGGCATCCAATGGTCATGAAACCGAAGTTGCAAGCATCAAAAGACTAGCTGGTTCAGCTGCTCTCAGTTCTGTACCTTCTGAGTACACTTATACCAAAAATCCTAATGAACAAGGAGATGCAAACGACCCCGAACACTCAATCCCTACTATTGATTTTGCACTTCTCACCTCTGGTTCTCCTGATCAACGGGCAAAAGTGATCGAGGAGCTAGGAAGAGCTTGCGAGGGATGGGGCTTCTTCCAGGTATGTACTTCATTTTGTGTCAATCACAGAGAAATGCTCTTTCGTTATGTTCCCAGATTGTGAATATCAAGTTGATTTTGTTCGTTTTATATGCATTAATGTGTGTGATGAAAATGAAGCTAATCAAACATAAAATGTATTCATGCTGGGTTTAATAGGTGACCAACCACGGTGTACCAGAGAGCTTGATGAAATCAATGATCGACGTGTGTCATAGATTTTTTGATCTACCGGAGGAGGAGAAGAAGGAGTTTCAAACAAAGAACCTGTTGGACCCAATTAGGTGCGGTACCAGCGCCAACGTCGCCATTGAGAAAGTTCGTCTATGGAGGGATTTCCTCAAGGTCATAGCCCACCCTGAATTCAACTCACTCTACAAACCTGCTGGATACAGCGAGGTTTCACTGGAGTTCAGCAAAAGAACCCGAGAAGTAGCCACAGAAATATTGAAGGGAATATCAGAGAGCTTAGGGTTGGAGGCTGACTACATAGAAAAGGCAATGAACTGGGACCGTGGCTTACAAATTCTGGCCGCGAATTACTACCCGGCGTGCCCACAGCCCGATAAAGCGATTGGCATTCCTCCTCATACCGATCACGGACTGGTGACCCTCCTCATCCAAAATGAGATGGGTGGCCTTGAAGTCAAGCACAAAGACCAATGGGTGTTGGTGAATGCTGCTCCGGGAGCTTTTATTGTTAACATTGGTGACCAAATGCAGGTACCAAAATAACAACCAACTTTTTTAAATCTAAAACCCATCTTATCTAAGAATTCTCTACTTATTTTCATAAATTAATGGTACTGATTATTTATGTGTATGGTTAATTCTTTGTGGCAGATTTTGACAAACGACAAGTACAAGAGTATATGGCATAGGGCTGTTGTGAACAACAAAGCTACAAGGATATCAATAGCTGTACCACATGGACCTTCACTAGACACACCAGCTTTACCAATCCCAGAGTTGTTAGAGAGAGAAGGCCAAGCACCAAAATACATTGGAATGACATATGAGAAATTCATGGAGCTTCAAGCAAGCCCTGCTGCCTACGTGAAGCCTTGCTTAGATCACCTCCGAATCTAGGCTATCTCGAAGACCCAATTAAGAGTTGTAGCTACTTTTCTTTCTGGTGTTCAAAAATATATATTGATTATGCGTTAAGTATATATTCATGCTCTATAGGTGAAGCGTCTTCAAGCGTTATCTGTGTTTTCAGATAGGCTTAGAAGTTATTTAATTATGCGTGAATTCATCGTGAAATTCTCAGCAAAGAGCAATTCATGTAATACAAAATTATCTGTTATAATTTATATTTATAAGAAAAGTATTTAATAGCATGACTATCTACCTCTGAAGGGAGTCCGATCGAAGAAAAATGAAAGCTCTTCGGTGTCTCTTTTGTCGTCGCCTTTGATCTTACTCATTGTTGTTCCCTATAACTGAATGCATATTCTTTCACAGAAATAAAAATGTATATATTTTTTTTAAAAACCTGATATTGCTGAAGTTCTGAATATCCTAACTAACGTCCCCACATCCTTTGACCCAAAAAAATTCGCCAAATGGTGACTTTGTTTGTAAGATAAATCTAGCCGTGTCAGTTTTTTAATTCTAGCGACGTTATGTTACACCTGTATAATAATAACACATGTATATTAAGTAATGTTATACCCTAAATAGGGAACTTGTTTTGGGGATTAATTAAGAAGATCAGAGAATGGAGAGAAGATGGAGAAGAAAAAGAGAATGCATGAAAAAGAACTTGAAAAGAAAAAAATATTTAAAATTGCTTAGGCTTTTGTTTTCAGTTTGTGTAGCAGTCCATTACAGTTTCTTACCCTCTTATCCATCCCTCTCTCATCCTTCTTTCTCATTCTTTCTTTTAAATTTTTCCCTTGTATCTTCCATATAAAAATGAATTTAAAAAATGAAATACGAAATATTTATCAAACTAGTCTTTGTGACAAAATGTGCCTAATGCATGAATAATTCTTGTGACACAATTCCTGAAGATATGACCAAATTATAGGAATCAACTATGTTGCATGGACACTCCACTAAGCCCAAGTGTGGGAGTGTCGAACACTCCTCGGACACCCGTGACCAATGGTCAACGCCTTATCCACAATCAAGACACTCCCCATACACGGTCAAGACACTCTCCGAATACGAGTCAACTCATACTAAGGGTCAACTAATGTGTTAATTCAATTATAATTCCTATAAAATTAATAAACTACACTGTTTAATTGATTATTTATTGTGAAATTACATTTTTGCCGTTGGGTGTAGGGGCACTTTAGTCACTTTTTGTTCGGAAAGGAATTTGAGGAATTGAGCGGCACCGTTGTGTAGAGCTCGACAATACGAGTTCGTGGACAAGCGCATGTTCAATTTGGAGTTAAAATGAAGAAGTTATGATCTACGGAACTGTAGTGGCACAACCGTAATTTTTGCAAAGTTAAAATTTAAATACCCCAGCTCATTCTCTCTCCCCGACACTATCTCTCTCCTATGTTTCTCTCCCACAGCGACATCGTCGCTTCTGAAGATGGTTGCGGTGCCGTCCGGCCACGGGACTGATTAGAAAGGAATTGGGGGAGTCGGCGATCAGGCATGGGCTGAAGCCCAGCCACCTCATGCCGTCACGCCGCCAAGACGAGCTTGGAAAGTTCCGGGATTTTTGAGCTTTCAGTCGTCGTTTCTGGCGATTCTGGCCACCAATTTAGTCGATCCTGGTATGAATCTTCATCCTCTCCAAGTGCTCTAAGTATCTATGCTGGTGTCTTGGATCGATTTTGAGGTTTTATAGAGCATTCAATATACCCATTTTTAGCCGACGGTTTCGACTTCGATCTGGCTAGTTCCGATCAGTTTTTGGCTGTGGTCCAAGAACAAAAGTTGATCACCTAGTTAGTCTGAATCTGTTGGCATAGGTATTGGCCGGTGGTTTGGAGTTTGTCCATCATCGGAAAATCTCTCAAGACACCCACGTGCAGCCCGTAGTGGGTGGCGGTGCGTGGGCCACTTTTTGGCGGCCCATTATGTTCTAATTGTTCCCTTTGTTGTCCTGAGCATGACGGTATGCTCGGATTTGGATTTGATTATTGTTTGATAGTGGAACGGATATTGCACCTATTATGCAATATCCTAATTCGATAGGTTCACACAGTTCGATCGGTCCTAATTTCAAATATGTTGTTCTATGGACCCCTAGGATCGTGTAGGAAATTGTTGAGGGTGCAATGTGTGAAATTGTTGAGGGTGCAGTGTGTGAATTTTGTGAGAAGTTGCCCAAGTTGAAGTATTTGAAAAATGAGCCTTCTCATCTTACTGCGTAGTGTTTGAAAAAGGAATCAGATGGTTGTAGCTTGTCCATACATTGAAGTCTACTGTCAATGGATTTTTTTACATCAGAGATTTGAATAACATTCATACTTATACTGGTTTGATTCGTGAGAAAAAAGAATAAGGCTATGGGATCTCATGTTTTGTCTTCGGTTGTCAAGGGAAAGTTCTTTCAAATCCTTCGGTGAAGCCTGTTTGAAATCATAAATGATTTGAAGGAGAATTATGGTTTAGATATCC
The DNA here is from genome assembly GCA_024362665.1 of Prunus padus. NCBI lineage: Eukaryota > Viridiplantae > Streptophyta > Magnoliopsida > Rosales > Rosaceae > Prunus > Prunus padus. The sequence goes on along the minus strand of JANFAM010000006.1, from coordinate 9,629,352 downwards.
CCATCACATTGCTTGGTATGGGAAGGAGTCTGCTAATTGTGATTTACATGGTGATGAGGCTTTGTCTTACTCTTACGTACCTTGGTATGTTATTCTTTGAAGTGGAGTAATGTGGGATCTCACTGTGTGCTGGATTGTGTAGTGAGGTGAAGAAGTTATGAGGTTTAGTGGAGCTTGTGGTTATTGAAGTTTTGAGAAGCTGAGGGGTCGTGTAGAGGCGTAACGAACAACTTTTGGGCAAGATCCGTTGGGTTGTGTGCGTGCATGGTTTTTTATTTATTTTAATTTTGGGTTTTTGTTTATGAAACGTGGGCTAGGCTGATTGTGGGTTTTTTGTTTGTTTGTGAAAATTGGGCTTGGGTAGGCAGTGGCGGTGTTGTAATTTATAGGTGTTTGGACTGTTGTTTTAGTTTTTAAAATGGGCTCGGGGTTTATTTTTTGGGTAAACCGCTGTTTTGCTCCCTGAACTATACTATAATTGTCAATTTGCCTTATGAATAATTTTTTCGATAAATTAAGGACCTAAACTATATGAAATTGGCCAATTTGGGCCTTGCCATTAATTTTTTGGATGTCCATCCAAATTTCAATCACGTGACATACACATGGACATAAAAGGAGAGAGAGAGAGAGAGAGAGAGAGAGAGAGAGAGAGAGAGAGAGAGAGAGAGAGAGAGAGAGAGAGACTTAAATGGAGTGAAAGGTAAAGTGGAGGGGAAGAGGACGAGGACGAGGAAGACATCCATGGTGGACTGACAACTAACAGGCCTCTCTCTCTCTCTATCTATCTCTCTCTCTCTCTCTCTCATTCTTGTCTCTCTGATAAACAAGAACCCAGAAACGAACTGTAACATCCCGAATCAAAATAATATAAATAAATTAAAATAATATAAGTAAATTAAAATAATATCAATTAATTAATAAATAATGCAATTTAATATTTAAAATAATAAGTTAAGGTAAAAAAGGTCAATTTAAGTTGGGAAAAGAATTTGGGGATTTGAGTGGCATCGTTGCGTCCGGCTCGTCGATACAAGTTCGTAGACATGCGGCACGCTCGATTCCAAATTTTAACGAACCCAAGTTCTGAAAACCATAAGGACACATTCTTCATTTTAAAATTTGTTGAAAAACCCTATAAAAAAAAAACCCCACTCTATCAGATTAGCATGTGAATCCCCTTCTCTCTCCTCTCTCCCGATACCCTCGAAATTGGCCCCAAACTTCACACACACACACACACACACACACACACACACACACACACACACACACACACACTCTCTCTCTCTCTCTCTCTCTCTCTCTCTCTCTCTCTCTCTCTCTCCTACTCAACCCACCCAAAATCTCCGTTCGATTCGAGTGTAATTCGATTGTAACAACGAGAGTTTTTACCGATTTTTCAGTCGGAATTTCTGGCGACTCCGACGACTCTAGCTGTCGATCAAGGTGAGTTTCCTCATCCTTTTGAAGTACTCTAATTGTTGTGGGGGTTGGATTCGATCGATTTGGGGGTTTTTGAAGCGATTCCAAAACCTAGGGTTTTAACCCATGGGTTTTGAAATTTCCGGCCATTTTTCGGCCAGTTTTGGGGTCAAGCCGTGAACTAGTGTTGCTTAACTAGTTGTCATGGTCCCGTAGGTATAGGTTTCGATGGGTGTTTTGAGAAATGTCTGTCGCCAAAAATTTATATAGACACCCACGTGCTGCTAGTATGTGTGGCGGCGCGTGGGTCACTGTTTGGTGGCCCTCTTCCTTCCAAAGTACTCCCCTCGTCGTCTCGAGTGTGACGGTGCTCTCGGATTTTGAATTGGTTACCGTTTGATTATCGAACGGATATTTCGCCTAATAGGTGATATCCGGTTTCGATGTGTTCGGACCTTTGGAATAGTGCCAATTTCAAATATGTTGTTCCTCCTACCTCTAGGATCGTGTAGCAACTCGCAGATCAAGAATCGGAGTCCCGGATACTTCGAAACAATGAGTCTAGGGTTAAGCAAAACCATCGCCGTCCGATTGTGCGATTGGCTTAAATCCGACCATTCGATCGAAACCAAACTTTCAGGACGTGTTCAGTAGATCTTGTTGGACCTTTAGGAACTTTTGGATTGGAAACCGGAGGTCGTGGACCTCGCGGACCCAGTTGACCAAATCGGGAAGTTTGACTACTCGGTGGACCGTGAGTCTTCCGAGGTTGTCTCACCCTTTGAAAAGTCTTAGTTGACTCTAGAAACTCCCAGGAAGGTTATGGTTTTAATTTTAAAGTTTCGTTTGAAGTACAATTTCTAATTCAATCGTCGTGTTCTTAAAAAATAGGTACTCAAACTCCTTGTGCTCAGCAGGCGGGACCTTCTTAGGGTCAAGCAATTTGGGACTATCTGTGAGTGAACTTTTGTTTTCATACAAGCATTCCTTTTAAATAATTGATTTTTATTGCATAAATTGATATTATTAATTATTGAGAATCTCATATTGTTTTATTAATGCATTATTTGAATTTTGGAGTTATATTTGTTATATGAATAATTTTCAGGTTCTGGTTATGTATATATTTTTGGGGTTGGGTGCTTTGGAAATGTTTGGTTGTCGGAAATTATATTGTATTTATGAGTTGGGTTTGGTTTATTGTGAGTTTGGAGTGCTGTTAGCACCATCTATGTACCTCCACCGGATCTTGGAATTGGATATTGGAAACAGTTATGGATTGGATATGTCGGAACCCGGGCACCCTTGCCGTGCAATACGCGTGTATGGCTTAGTTTCAGTGGCACTAGTATTGAGGATTCTGTTATGCGTGTCTGAGAGCTCATGTCCCTGGTTGGACGGCTCGTCCCTGGCCACATGGTTGTTGAGGATTCCTCCATATGGTTTAGCTAAACAATCTCCCGGATGGATTGTTTTCCCAGTACAAGTCTTGGTGTGAGAGTCTTATATAGAGCTGAGCACGGTTTGGTTTGGTTCGGGTTTTACCCAAAACCGTACGCCAAACTGTAGCTTTCGGTGGAGAGTTTTTTTGGCACCGGAGCCGAACCACCAACTCTGGTTAACAGGTCAAACAGTTTGGTTTTCTCAATTTTAGTGATTAACCGGTGGATGTGAAGGAACTGAGATGGAGTTGCGAGAGAACTGAGACGGAGCCTACGGGATTTGGGCTCGACGACTTCGCAGCTTGCCCCTCCACCTCCACGCTCTAACTTATTTATTCCCTTTGTAAAAATGGCTGGTACAGTTTTGTTCTTTTTGGATTACCATACAATAAGAAAGAGATTAATAAGAGAGGGAGGAAAAAGAAGATGAAAAAGCTGTGATAATAGAAACAGAGGGAGGAAGAAGAAAGAAGAGAGAGAAAGGAAAAAAAAAAGAAGTCGTCCAAAAAGAGAGAGAAGAAGTGGTGCAGAAAAAAAGAGATCCCAACATTTTTTATATAATATTTATTCTACTAGAAAGTGGTTAAATAAACTTATTATATCAGTGTTTACAAAGAAACTTGCTTGCTCTAGTGGATGGTGGCATACCCAGCAACAAAGGGGGATGGAGTTCGAAACCCACCCTGTGCAAATATTTTTGCAATATTGGCTGGTGAACAGTGATCAGTCTGGTTCGGGTAAATCGGTCACTGTAAAAACTTCAAACCTCAAACTGAACCGGATTGACCGGTTTGGTCCAATTTAAAACTAGAAATAAACCAAACTATCTAAAAAAACCGAACCAAACCAACCCAATCGGTTTGGTTTGGCCAGTTTCTCGGGTTATCGGTTTGATTGCCCACCCCTAGTCTTATATATATTTATTATTATTACAATTCTTTTCTTATTTTCTTTTGGTGAGGATCCTTCTTCGCTCGCGGTGCCTATGTGCATGCATTTGTGAGAGAGTAGTCTGGGTATGGGTAATAGTCGAGTTGAGTTCAAAGTTTTGCTTTACCCATCGGAATTACTCAGATAAACTGGTTTATGTATTTAAAGGATTCAAGTGCATGTTTTCGCATTATTTTCGAAAAGGTGGGGTTATTATGTTGTTTTAATTATGTTAGAGCTTTGTTTTTGTTCACTCATACTGTTTCCATTTTGCGCCCCCAGGCAGTAGTTGATTTGAGCTGAGCAATCGAGCCGAGACTTGCCTTTCTCGAGCCCTCACTTTCGTAGGGCACTTTCTTTGTTAATTTTTCTTTTTAAACTCGCACTCTTGTTGTAAAACTAAAGTTTCTTTTAGATTGCTCTGATATTGCCTGTTAGGGTTGAAATTTAAGGCCAGAGGCCTATCTTGTAAATTGTGTGCCTTTAACTTGTGCATGCTGGCTGTTGGTGTAAAATTTCTGTTGTTTGAATAGGTTGAAGTTTTTGGGTGAAGTTCGTTTTTCAGGGGAGACTCTGCCAAAATTTCGGCAGAAGTCTCGGCCCTCTTTTCTTTTGTTTTCTGAAAAAAGGACGTTCTTAATTAGTAAATGGGCTCGGCATCTATTGGATGTCGGAAAAACCATAGGTTTCGTCTCGGATTCGGAGGAATTCGGGGTGGATCCTGTCACGAACATAGACATTGACACCATTTTGGTTGGTCTTGTTGAAATGGCTCAATGGATGAGGAAATCAGGGACCATTGTCAACCATTTCAAATCTCAACTCTTGGGTACCAACAATCTCAGCTCTTGGAGGAGTTACTCGTTTGTTAAAAGATCTCAAATTGCTGCTTCATTTGCTCATAATCTCCCAGTTGCTGATGCAGATTTCATCTATTCATCAACCCATTTGCTGGTCTCCATTAGCTTGTCGGAATTGTGTTCAAAGCCAAAAACCCATATAGGTTCGAGACTAGCAGAGCGAGAGAATAAGAGAGAAGTTAAAAAAAATCAATTTTTAAATCAACTCCAATTCCAACTCCCACCTCCTTCTCCAACCCCAATTCCAGTTCAAACCAACCTCCTCCGCAACTGTTCAATCCGACAAGTGAGGCCTAGGTGATGTCAGGCCCTCCCCATGCTTAGCTCCAATTTCGTTATGCACTTTCATTTCACCATAAGTTTTTTAATTTGTTATTTTCTCTTTTTTAAGTTTTGTTTTGGACTTTTTAAAAATTATTATTGAATAAAGTGTATTTTTTTCTTGAATATTACTAATTTGCCTTTAATATTGACAGAAATTTTGATGGATATCCAAAAAATTAACAGCAAGGTTCAAATTGGCCAATTTCATATAGTTCAGGGTGAGAATTGACAATTATGGTATAGTTCAGGGGGCAAAACAACAATTTACCCTGATTTTTTTTTATACTTCCTCTAGGGTTGGGTTTTCTACTATTTCAAGCCTCTATATTGGTCCGGAATCTCAAGCTCCCTTTATTCTTTATTATGCATCATATGGGCCCCATTTGCTTTTAAAAATGTAATAAAATAATATAATTTTTGGCATTTCGAGTGGAGTTAAAATTCTCCTTAAGTGTGAAATTACCACATATATAAACCATCAAATTCAAATTGAACATTTTACATTTTACATTTGACGGATTATGCTCTAAGTGGAGAAGAGTGTGAAACCAGTCAGCCAAGCAGCTACCAAGCCTAAAAAAAAACCACACAAAAAAAGAAAAAGAAAAAAGATAGCCTGATTATATATAGTACCTTTCACATGATGACTTAGTAAAAAGTAAGAGAGTTGTAATTTGGAAAAGAAAAAAAAGAGCACATTGATTAGACTACAAGCTGCTTTGGAAGTAATAGATCATACAAAAGCAGAGATTGCTTATGAATGATACAAGAAAAGAAACATAAAGGAAGCTGCAACTGTTTCAATATGGTCGAGGTCCTGTTGAAGTGTGACAAAGCCGCACTGTAAGTCGCTTAGGCTCGTATGTGATCAAAGGTGGACTTCATGTAGTTTTTCTCACTTTGTTGAAGTTGTATATATTCCTTATAGTTCATGGCAAGGTATTTAGGAGCTTGGCCTTCTTTTTCCAACAACTCTGGAGCTGGGGCAACAATTGTATCTACAGATGGTCCATGTGGTATGGCGATTGAGATTCTTGTAGTTTTGTTGTTCACGGTGGCACGATGCATCACACTCTTGTATTTGCCATTGGTAAGAATCTAGAAGACAAAAATAAATTTAATTTGGTTTAACTAAACCAGAAGCTAATAATAAGACTCATGCATGAAATTGTTTGATGCGAGAAAAATGAAAAATGATGAAATTAATTAAATTACCTGCATCTGGTCAGCAAGGTTAACGAAGAAACCGTTGGCAGGGCCATTGACAGTAAGCCATTTTCCATTGTGCTCAACTTGGAGGCCATTCATCTTATTCTGGATGAGGAGAGTGACAAGGCCATGATCAGTGTGATGGGGTATACCAATTGCATGTTCCGGCTGAGGGCATGGTGGTGTTGGAAAATTGGCTCACAATTAGGATGCAAGCTTCGGGAGAAGCGACCGGTCGCAGGTTTTGAGCGACCGGTCGTTTTGAAGCAGATTGGAAGGCTGGAGAATTCGCAGGAAGCGACCGGTCGCAGGTTTTGGGCGACCGGTCGCATGAAGACAGATTCAAATGTGTTTGAATCGGTATAAAAGCGACCGGTCGCAAGGAACTGGCGACCGGTCGCATGCAGTCTGGGCTGAACTTTTTCCACGCGTTTTCAAGTGGCTTTTTCACATGGGTCAGATCCCTACCCAACTCCATGTGCCTCCAAAAGTCTTAAATGAGTGCTAGGGCATATGGCAGCTACTAGGGAAAGTCTTAAACAACATTAAGTATAGAGTGGTGGGTTGTATGATTGCCTACCACTTATACTTTCCTTGAATCATGGATCTGGTTTTTAGGGTGGCTGGTTTGCCACATGTTAGAGGCTTTTACAGGGTGGCTAATGATGTTGGGAGGCTTCCCACTTGTCTACTTAAGTGGGAAGTGCAGACATTACAAGTTGTGCTTAGTATCTTGTGCCTAGTGCTCTTGTGCTTGAGAGCTTAGTGCAAAGTGCTAAGGCCAAGGGAATCAGAAATCCAAAGGAGTTCAAAGGGCTAAGGGCTAGAGAGAAAGCCAAGGAAGCCAAGGAGAGAGAGAGCTCAAGGGTTGGAGTCTTGTAAGTCTAGAAACCAAGGAGGGAAACACCAAGGGTGAGAGAGTGTTCACAAGTGCATCAAAGTGTTGAGCAAGGGGTGTGAGAGAAAAGAGAGCTTGGGAGAGAATAGAGTTCTAAGGGGGTTTTCTTTGTAAACCAAAGTTGTAACCTATTCTTTCATGAAGTGAATTTCTCAAGGGGATCACCAAGAGGAAGTAGGCAAAGAGTTGGCCGAACCTCTATAAATCTTGTGTCACTTGTGCTTGGTTATTTTCTGTGAGTGTGTGTGTGTGATTCATCCATCATTGTGTGTGTTACAAAGTCCATCAACAACAAGATCATTAGGGAGTGCATTTCGATTTGCACAACAGGTGGGTAGTAGTTTGCAGCGAGCATTTGTATGCCACGATCCATGTTCATTGCGTCGTGTATGTAGTTTGGCTCCAATCCCAGGCTTTCTGAAATTGCTCTTGTTATCTCCAACGCAACTTCTCGGCTTCTCTTGCTGAACTCCATTGACACCTCACTAAAGCAACCCGGTTTGTAGAGGGAGTAGAACTCAGGATGTACTCTCACCTTGAAGAAGTCCCTCCACAGAAAGAATTTGTCCAATGCCAGATTATAGCTGGTCCCATACTTGAACATCTCTAGCACATCGTTCCCCGATTTAAACTCCTGCTTCTCCTCGTCCGGCAGACTGAAAAATCCATGGCATGCATCAATCATCGCCTTCATCAGACTCTCTGGCACTCCATGGTTAATGGCCTGCAATGCATCACCATGGTTAATAAGTTTTTATTTAATTATTACACTGTTACTAAAACTGTTATTTATATATGCATATCAACTTACTATGAAGAACCCCCATTCTTGACAAATTTTAATTAGGTCATGGATGATTTTTGACTGTTGATCAGGAGACCCCGAAGTGAGAAGAGACATATCAACGATGGGAATTGCGAATTCGGGATCATTAGGATCTGCTTCTTCATTGGGGTTTATGTTGAAGGCATATGCAGTAGGAACAAAGTTGAGGGCTGGTGATTCTGCAAGTGATTTGATGCTTGTTACTTTCGATGCCTCTATGGTTTGAGCAGCACCTACTGGAGACATTGCTTGAAATTTCAGACTAGTTGTGTGATAAAGAGACTGAGAGTTTTAACTAAGAAAATGAGAAGATGATCGATCAGTAAGTACTAAGTAGAAGCGACTGAGTTGTTCTATAACAAAGAAAGCGTAGCTATTTTATAGCCACTTATAGTAGGAGGAAGGTACGTATTTTTCACGTGGTCAAAATATTATAAATAACATTCCATCGTATATCGACATATGGCCGGCGCTAAAAAGTTTTTATTTTATTAACACTACTACAAAATCGTTAAACCACGACATAAAATAGACCACGGTGAATCTTAAAACTGTCGTTGTATTTTAAAGGACGACGGTTTTAAAAAAATCGTCGTTATCTCTCATCTTATACGCTACTAGCATTGGGTTGGTTTTTAAAAGACGACCCTTGTTCACTAATTAGCATCCTCTTTTAAAACACGCTAAAAAAAAAAAGATCGCTTGATTTTTAAAAGACGACGCTTGTCACTAACAAGCGTCCTCTTTTAAAACACGCTAAACAAAAAAATGCCAATTATACATTCGCGCTCGACCTAAAATTTTCAGAGTCTCTGAAAACCTTATCTCTCCCTCTCCCTGCTTGAAACCCTCCTCAACTCTAATATCTTCATGAAAATCTCAGAAACACTCTCTCAGCACTCATCTCCTACAAACTCATCAGAAAATAGATATCAACCGATATCAACGAAGGAGCTGAGACATTGAGGTCTTCGCAGATCCACAAAATGGAGAGGGAGGTTCTGGATCTGAGAATCAAAGCTGGTTGGATTCGGTGAAGATCTAGATCTCCACGCTCTTCAACGAAATACGTCGAGACGATCTTCGCAGCCCCACGCACCGCCTCCGGAAAGAGCATCTCAGCCAAAGAGCGCAAGGCCGGCCGCACGGCGGCAACAAGCGCCTAATCTCTGTACGGACCAACCAGATTTGAAAACTCGTCGGTCATCTCGGCTGCTCGTTCTTCCTCTCTAGGCTCTTCGACCTCGAGGTTCGCTCCGACTTCGACTCTAAAGACGGTGACGTCGTTGAGAGGGTCCGCGTTTTGCCTCGCATGGTATGGTCTGCTCTACACTCTGCTCAACTTCAGAAGATTTGATTTTGTTTTGTTTCGTTCCCAAAGCTTCTCATGTCTGCACTCTCAAGGTAGCCCTCTCTCTCTGTCACTCTTCTATGTTCAAGATTTTATCCTAAAATTCGTTTGATTGGAGACCAAGATTTTATCAAGGTATCATCTTCCTCTTTTCCTTTTTGTTTCAATTTTGTTCATGCTATTGTGATTTTGTTTTGCTGTTTTAATTTCCATATTTATTTGTGGTGTTGGATTTTTTATATTTGATTTCAGATTCGATTGGGTTAGTGAGGTATGAAAATAAAATAATAATGAAAGACAAAAAGCAGTGATCCTGAAACTGAAAGTTACCCCCTGCCCATGATCCATCAGCTTTCTTCAAGATCACTTCCATCATAGCCACTTGGTATATAGTGCTTGGTCTAGACTTATCTGTAAAGTGCTGTCTTTGATTTGGATTTGTATATGATTGTTGCTTCAATTTTTTATTTTTGGAATTTTGACATGGAAGGCATGATGCCCAGCCTAAAGCGAATTGGCCTTGAATTCGTGAGCTTCTGTTTCTTTTATTCATTTGCTTTGTTGCATACATATATATTGCTGTTTTGGCAAACGGGTTGTTCTGTTTCATGTTGAGAGTTTGATTGGGATGTAGAATTTCACTTGACAAGTGCCAAAATATGTAAGTCTAGATAGACTCAAAATTTCCCATTTGTGTAAAAGCCAAACTGTCATTTGTATTATTTTATTTCCAGTACAGAAACGACGTTGAGGAAAGTAGAGAAGTCATCTTTGCTGCTTGCTTATGAGGTTAATGTTGTAGGTCATATTTTAGCAATCAAGGTATGCTCACTTGAATTTCATTTTCAAACTTGACTTGGTTCTTGAATAAAATACACATACTATTTTAGAACCAAAGTCCTTGTAAGTTCCCTCACATTAATCTTCATGGAAGTGCATATTAGAGTTGGCTAATTATTGTAATCTGTAATTTGTGCAAGCAGCATATGTGACCTCTCTTAAAGGATGGAGGCGACTTGGGAACTGAATGGGATGTTGCAGTTGTAGCCAACTTAAGTGCCAAAGTGGGATCCATAGGTGATAATCGCCTTGGGGGTTGGCATTCTTATCGAGCTTCAAAATCTGCACTTAATCAACGTATAATTTCTTCCTTGAGGTCTCTTAACATCAATTTTTTATTTATTTTGACCAAACATGTTTAAATCAGATTGAACTAATAGTAGTTTTACAGTAAACTTAAATAGTTATGCTTCAATTTTTTATTTTTGGAATTTTGACATGGAAGGCATGATGCTGTGGTTGTAGGTTGTTGGGTACCTTAACAGCAAGCAGGCGGCACTGTTTAAAAGAATGTTTTGGGAAGCAATGAACAAGGACTATGATAAGGTAATGCTTGTGGAAATCCATAAATTTTATCATGTGTGTTCACAAGGATTCGGTGCAATGCTAAGGGCTTTCTTAGTTTCTATTTGTTCCATGGTTTCTTTTTAGTTGTTGTCTTTGTTGTCTATATTTTTGGCTTTTGAGTTATTAGATTGAAAATCATTGAGGTTATGTAGTTAACCCTAAACCAAAATCATCAGCCCTTGCATTATTTGCCTCTTCATTCTCCTTAGCTCTGTGATTGTACGGGAATTCTTAAGTCATTCTGAAAACAGACCTTTTTCTTGTATTGGAGTTTATGTTTGCTACATGTCATATTTGCATCGTGCTCTTAAGCATATGCTTGGAAGTCTCGTTCAGCTTATTTGCCATAACTGTGCTGAAAGTTTTCACTTCAATCTTATTTGCATTTGACATATTTTTTTTGCTTTTGACTATCTGTGTATGTTTTACTACCAGCACTGAGTCTTAATAATTGATCCCTTTGTGCAACTATAAAACTGGCAGGGAAAGAGTAGAAAACGAGCCAGAATGGCCAAGAAAGCTGCTCCTGCAAAAAAGCCAGAAAAGTCTGTCAAAGTTTCTACTGTGATGGATACTAAGAATGTAAGTTAATAAACTGGTTTATGGGATTTTTGGTGCTTAAATTTTCCTGCAATGTTGATTGTGCTACTTATAATTTATTGAGTAGAGGTACGCAGATAATTATATATATATTGCTCTTGCTTTTCTTGAGTTTGAATCGTGGTTGCCCATTTTTCTCAAGTTGATGAATAGAAGGTAGATGCTCAAATTCCTCAATGATGATTTGAATTTAATCTACATATCAATGCTCTTGGAATTTCCTTTCATGGTTATTGTGAAAAGTTTTGTTCTTGGTTCATGACAATCAACCACATTTTCTATGTTTGAAAATAAAGGGTAAAAATTAATGAAAGACAAAAGCAGTGATCCTGAAACTGAAAGTTACCCCCAGTCCATGATCCATCAGCTTTCTTCAAGATCACTTCCATCATAGCCACTTGGTATATAGTGCTTGGTCTAGACTTATCTGTAAAGTGCTGTCTTTGATTTGGATTTGTACATGATTGTTGCTTCAATTTTTATTTTTGGAATTTTGACATGGAAGGCATGATGCTTGTGGTTTGTAGGTTGTTGGGTACCTTAACAGCAAGCAGGCGGCACTGTTTAGTGGTTTGAAGCAGTTTCCTAGTGTGGGGAAAGTAGTGTTGGTTCAAGCTGCTGTTAGTGGTAAAAGTGGAGGAAATGCAGAGTAAAATTGGTGATGATGAAGGTATAACTATGTATACATATGGAGAACTTGACTTGAAGGATAATTAGGTATAGGAATTTTGGTGTATTATTGTAATTAGGCTTACAGCTTGCAGCTAGCGGCCCTAGAGTACTTTCATTTTTTAGATTTTATTTTGTTATGTTGTACTCTTGATATTCTATTTATGAAAGAAACAATTTTTTAGTATATATTTGTATGGTGTGGGTAATTGAAGATTTGGACCTTAAAAAAAAGAAGCTAAAATGTAAAATACGTCATTTTTACATATAATAAATGGTGATTTTTTGGAACAAAACAATCGTCTTTAGATTTAATAGACGTTGGTTTTTTTAAAACCGTCGTCTTTTGATATAATAGACGACGGTTCTTTTAAAAAATCGTTGTCTTTACATATAATAGACGACAGTTTTTTAGAAAAACTGTCGCCTTTACATATAATAGACGACGGTTCTTTCAAAAAACTGTTGCCTTTACATATAATAGACGACGGTTTTTGTAAACAAACCGTCGTCTTTATTCCTATAATTAACGATCTTACCTCTAAACAACGACGGTTTTTTAACAAAAAACGTCGTCTTTATATGTAAACAATGACGGTTTGTAACAAAAACCGTCGTCTTTATGTGACAACAACGACGGTTTTGAGTAAAAGCGTCGTCTTTACAAATAATAGACGACGGGGATTTACCGTCGTGGTTTTATGCATCAAAAGATGTCGGTCGATTTCACGACGGTTGAAAAACCGGATACACGACGGTAAATTACCGTCGTCTATTTCGATTTTTGTAGTAGTGTAAGAAAGTGCATGTGTCCAGTTAGGGCTTGAAGATTGTAGAGCGGGGGAAACAAGGCAGCCACGTGATGAGTTTTAATATCGCGCAGCGTCCGAATTTAGAAGCAGGCTTTGCTGACCATTATAAAAAGTAGATTGTGTTTTTGTTTTTGTTTTTAATCCAAAAGCATTATAAAAAGTAGATTGTGTTGTGAGTAGAGGAATGCTAACTAGTAGCATTTAAATGTGGTTGAATTGAAGGTTGTTGATAAAGTGTGAACAAATGGAGAAAGGATTTGAAAGGCCCGCATTTAAATTACTAACAACGTTTACCTCACCCAAAAGAAAAACAAATTTACACAGGAACGTTTATCATACCTCTCACATTTTTTTTGGATTTTTTAGGTTAATTTTTTCTTGCGTGATGTTCAATTTATAAACTTTGCTCCAACGGGCATCTTGAGGTTCTCCCTTTTTAAATAAAAAATAATTCCAATGGCACATTGAATTTGCGCATGTGTAATGCACCCGCGTAGTACAACTTGATCTTCTTAAAATGTCATTAGTTAATATAAATATTAAAAATTAAAATTTTTAATTAAATGAGAATAATATGATAAATTCACATTTTTTTCATATTTAAAAAAAAAAAGATAATATGTTCTGTTTGTATGGAATACAACTAATTATTATCTTTTTTAATTCTAAAATAGAATAAAAATTTTTTAAAAAAACAATTGACACACGCATTGTTACCCGAACCAAAAATATAATAAATTAATATAAAATAATTAATAAATATTGGAATTTAAAATTTTATTTAATTAAGTAAGGGCAAAAAGGTTATTTTAAGTTTGGAAAAGAATTTGGGGGAACGAGTTGCGTTGTTGCGTCCGGCTCGTCGATACGAGTTCGTAGACAGGCGACACGCTTGAATCGAAGTTATAACGAGCTCGGAAAGATCTGAAAACTAAAAGGACAAAAGGTAATTTTAAAAATTATTTTAAAATTGCCTAAATACCCACCTGGCCAATCAGCTAGCACGTGCAAACCCTCCCCCTTCTCTCCTCTCTCTCTCTCTCTCCGATAACCCTTTCTCTCTCTCTCTCTCTGAAGGAAACAGCGTTGGCCATGTTTGGCCAGCATTCGAGTCATTCCGGCCACCCCAAGCGACGGCACCAGTCCCAAAGGGATCGGCTCGAGCTTCTCTTCCAGACCCACCCCACCTCCTGATCGGAAACTTCGAAGATCGACGGCGGTGGCTCAAAATCGAGCCAGACAACCTCTGGTTTTCCCAGTGAGATTCCGACAAGAATTTTTATCAATCAAGGTGTGTTTTCTCTTCCTTTTTGAGTGTTCTAGCTGTCTACATAGGTAGTTTCGATCAATTTGCAAGTTTTGAATCGGATTGACAAACTTAGGTTTTGGCCGATTTTCAATTGTGTTTTCCGGCCACTTTCTGGCCAAATTAGAGGTCAAGCCAATTGAATAAGATGCTCCCCTAGTTGCCTTGATCATGTAGGTATACGTATTGTTGGGTGATTTGAGAAATTTCCGTGGGCTCCAGACTCGTGTGGCGGCGCGTGGGTTATGGAGTGGTGGCCCATTGTGTTTTGAAATGATCCCCATGTCGTCCCGAGTGCGACGGTGTGCTTGGATTTCAATTTGGTTATCGTATGACAGTCGAACGGATTTACGCCTATTATGTGTTATCCAGGTTCGATATGTACAGACCGTTGGATCAGTTCTAATTTCATGTATGTTATTCCCCGTACCGCTAGGATCATGTAGGAACTGACAGATCGAGAATCGGAGTCTCGAATACTCCGGATCAATGAGACAAGGGTTAGAAAATCAATAACTGTCCGATCGTGCGATCGCGAGAAATCCGACCGCTCGATCAAGACCAAACTTGGTGACGTGCTTAGTAAACCTTGTCGGACCTATAGGAATGTTCGAGTCAAAAATTGGAGGTCGTAGGCCCCAAGGGCCCCGGTTGACCTATTTGGGAAAGTATTCAACAAAGGTTAAACAAGAGGTTTAAGCACCCTATGACCTTATACTTAATTTCTACTACCATCATCTACTAAATTGGCAACATTTTCAAACGTTTGTAGATACAATTTTAAATTATTGAAACTCCTATTACTTTACTTGAACTTTGGCTTCTCATAAACTGTGTGTGTTGATGTCCAAAATTGGATACAATTTCAAAGGGGCTTGATCTTTAGATATGTTGCTTCACGAATCCTTCGGCAATCGAGGTGTTATCTACAAAAAAGAGGAAGATTAATGAGACCTTGACACTAGTGTGCTACCGGCCAAAGTTACTCCGATGTTTAAGTTAATTTAAGTGAGTTTAGGATAATTTTGGTAGAGTAACAACCATGGTAAAAATTAATTACATGATGTTTTGGGAACAACGCCCCTTAATTTTAGACAAATGGGCAAAAGATGTTTGCTAATTTCTTCGATGTGGGCCTTTTGCTAGTCATTGTGGTGGATCCTCTTTGTAATTTCCTTCGGTGTTTTTTATTATATATTTATTTTAGTACAAACGATAGTTTAAACTATGGGGAGAGGGATTTATCACATACACACAATTATGATGCCGTGGAGATTCGAACCTAAGACCTTTGGTCTGCAAGTTAAGACCCTTTTTCCACTAGGCTAAACTCTGTTGGCTTTCCTACTGTGTTTAAAAAAACCAAAAGAGTTTAAAACAATCTTATCAAAAACATTAATGATTCTTATACAAGTAGAATTGTATAAATTGATCATACATATAACTACGGTTTCTTAATTTGTACAAATGGTACATACATTTTTGTAAGATTTGTAACACAAAGGACATGGTACGACCAAGGCATTCATTCACCTATTTATTGTGAGACACCTAACACATTGAACATGACATGTGGTGTGTTACACATTGAACATGACGGATATATAGTCCCACATCGCTTGCGTAAGAAATGTGAATATTTTCACGCAGGGGTGGCCCTACGGAGTTGAAGGCCCTAGGCAAACCACAAAATTGTGGCTCTTGATCCTCTATGTACGATACACATGTATTTTATTCTTTTTTATGTAGACTCTGTCGAAATTTAGGTAGAAGTCTCGACCCTTTTGTCTAAATTTTACGGAGAAAAGGCTTTTGTTAATAAGTGGTTCCGGTAACAGTTGATTGCTGGAGGAGAATGCTGGATTTGTCACGAATTCTAAAGAGGAATTCAGGGCGAGTCATGTCTAACAGGGTTCAACACAAATTTCAAGAAGAAATTCGGGTCGGATCCTGTCATGCATGAGTGGCTAGTAATATAAAATATATGTGTTGGAAAATGACATGATATATGAGAGATGGTACAAAGCTTGAAACGCAACAGTAGTAGCAGTATGTGAAACTTTTCTTTGACCCCTTTGATGGGACAATACTTTGGGAAAATGGGTGTCTTTTGCTCCGTTAAGTGGTTGTCTTTATCAATAAAACAAGCTAGTGTTCGGTGGGATGCAACATGTGAAACACTACAAGAAAAACAGGTATTAGTGGCTAATCACATGGTCACAGAAATACTGTTTTTGATCACTGAATGAAATTAGTGTCCAAATATTGGTCGATAGAAGCTCGTCACAACTTCTATTTAATGATTATTGGCAACTATTGGTCACTACAACACAAAGAATTAGTTACTATACCCGTGTGGTCACTAATAAAAACGCCATTAGTGACCACAACTTTGGTCATTGAAGGGCTTACAATTTGGTCACTGAAACTGGGTCACGTGCCCACATTAGTGACCTACTTGCTTGGTCACTAATGTATTTCATAAAAATGGTAACTAATTAGGTTTACCTCTCCATATTCTTTATTTATTGTATTACAATATGTAATCACAATTAATTTCTTTTATACAGTGCTGTAGATAAAATTTATAGCATCAAATAATTCATTGCATTCAAAAGCCATCCATATATATAGCATTCTTCCAACAAATTCACAATATGTCTCAAACAACATGCTAGATATTTAAGTTCAACCTAAATGTCAATTGATTCCCAAAAACAAAGAACATAAGATTCATTATTAGTTGATTGTCTTCTGTCCTCTACCCTCTGATATAGTAGAAATTTATCCATCGACCTGCATCAAATAAAGAATAATTATTTACAAAAAGATAATTACAAATGAAAAACAAGATTTTTAGACTACGAGAACAAAAAAATGAAGGAAAAAACAAAACAGCAAAAAGAAAGACAAACTAATAATGGATCAGCGCTTGTACCTGCCCCAGGCCCCAGACAATATCATTAACCAAAATGAGACTTGCAAAACACATAAGTAGAGAGAGAGAGGGAGAGAGAGTGATGGTACCCTTTATGGGAGTCGACAGGAAATGAAAGGTTAAGAAGCAGGCATCCAGGTTCTGTAATATTGGACCTGTAGGTATCCTATATATCGGATACCTTTATCAAGAATTTACACAGAATTTTTTTTAGATTTATGATCACATTTGTATCAATCCTATGTTGTATAATCACTGGACTGGACAAGGGTATAAAATGCATACCATGCTACAGAAACCCAACTAGAAGGTGATAAATCACAGCTCCTGTTTGTTCTCAGCTCTGGAAATGAGATGCAAGAACTGAAATCTGTTGGATGCAAGTGGTGAATGTATGTTACAATCAAATTCAAAAGGAGAAAAAAAAATAAATTCAATGTGGTAAGTGTTCTGAGAAGATCAATGACTTGCCTTATCAGCCAAAGGTTCACGACCAAATGGTTGATCATGCTCCATATATTGAAATATAAGCACTATAAGGAGCACCATTTAATCCTCTTTCTGTTCCATAATCACTGCTGCCATCGCTACTTGTCTCCCTAGATGACTCTGCATCACTCTCATCACCAGGCCTCCTGTAACAAGATGCACACAAGAAAAGTCACTAACCAACAGATTGATCGCCTCTGAATGAACCTTGAGTTTGTGTTCCTCTGTACAAAATTTATTCACGGCTAAGCAATATGTAATTCGTTTGCTCTAGTACTAGCAAATTTCACTAAAGCCAAGAATAATATAGTTCAAACTAGCTATTAGCATGCAACTCTGGGCAACATTTTGCCAAGTCAAGGTGAGGTTATGCCAAAAACTGTAAGACATTCACTTTACCACAAAGTAACACCATATCCAAGTACCACATCATGCATCATATCAAAGATCTTGTCATCCACTGCCTATAAGATGCCTCACCTGATGAACGGACCAACCCCATTACACTGCCATAATTCGTCTTCACAACCTAATTTCAAAATATATCTTTCCCACTGCCTATTATCACCTCCATTTTCCCCACAGAGCTTGATAAAAACACATTAACTATCCTCATATACTGCAAGATTCAGCTACATTTAAAACAAATTGTAACCCAACCAACAAAGTGGTATCCACAATCGCCTTGACCATTCCATTCATAGAATTGGTAGATTTCGTAAAGCAGTTTTTAAGCTACAAGTGAAGGGGCTGTTAATGAAGACATTAAAATTTCTTGGATTAGCTGGGCTTGGTTTAAGCTGAATAAGACTTATCCGGTGTTTGATGTAATACTAGACTAAGAAGTTGGATAATGTTAAAATAACATAAATAATAAATGTGTCACTTCAAATTTTAATTTTTCGCTAAAATGTATCAATCAACCAAAATGTTGAGCCATTTTTAAAAATTATTTTTATTAATGTCTTATCCAAAAAAAAAAAAGATATAATAAAAAATAAAAAATGTTATTTAAAATTATCTTAAACGAAAAAATTAAAACAACCCCAACCATCGGTTATAAAAAAAAAAAACACTATTAGGCCCAATCCCAATTACCCTCACGTTCCCATCCATCCACGTTCTCCTTTTTTTCGTTTTTTTTTCTCTCTCTCTCTCATGGTTGGTGGTGGTTTGATTTTGTGTGTGTACTACAGTTTCAAGGTTATATAGAGTTATATTTAAACTAATATATATTGTAACAGCTGCTTAAGTGTTAATGTCTTTTCATGGGGTTTTGGGGGGCCACAATCATTACAAGTCTATATGTAGCTCTGCCCTTTAATGGGTGGGATAGGGTTCAATTGGGTATGGGTGGTGGTATTGCTGGTGTAGATAGAGTTTAACTGGGTGGTGGTGACAGTGGCGTTTGGGGGAGATGCGGGCTTATTTGTCGCTCCCCCCTTTCCGCATGTGTTTTATTGTCGCTCTTAAGGAGTTGTTTTTGGTGGGGCCGAGAGAGAGAGAGAGAGAGTTAACGGTTTCCAATTTGTCAAATTGTTTACACGAATAATTTATGAATGAAGATTTGAAAAATAAATGGTTCCGATTGTTGAAATAAAATTCATAGTGGGCCTCAAAGAGGGAGATTCTCCATTACGGAGTACCAAAATGCGGATGGGTTACAAAGTTTTGTTTTTAACCTTCCAATTGTTTCTATGGTTCATATTTAAAACAAACTTTAATAACAAATCTCACACTTGTCCAGCCCACTTTGCACCATCCCTCATCCCCCATCGCCTCTCTATCTCTCTCTCACGGACCCAAAACCCCTCCTCCACCCAAAGTCCCACCCACCCACCGCCCAAAATCCCACCTTCATTTCTTGGCATCCAAAGTCCCCCAAGCCAAAGTATGACCTAGACCCAGAAGTTGAATTCATGTTTTTTTTTGTCATCATGCTTTAAACATTTAATTTTACTTTGGAAAAACAAAACCTACCTTAATTTCGACGTGGAATGGCGTGTTGACCCTTCACAACGTCAAAATTGCCTCTGCAAGCGTCTAACGTTATTTGCATATAATTTGCAAAATTATTACATTTGTGACAGGACCGGACCCGAATTCCCCCGAACTCGGGACCGACCCTGCGGTTTTTCCTGCATGGGCCCACTTACTAAAGGATTTCACTTCCTACTCCCGAGTTAAAGGAAAAAGGGCTGTGACTTCTGCAGAAATTTCGGCAGAGTCTCCCCTGAAAAACGAACTTTACCCAACTTTAAAACCTGCCAAAACAACCACAGAAAACACAACCAAGCGCCAGCAAACAACCACGAATACAAAATAGGCCTCCGGCCTTCAATTCCAACCCTAATGGGCGATAACAGAGCATATTTAAGAGCAATTGAATTTAAACAATAATTCAACCTTAAGAGAAATGGACGTAGAAGTCCTATCCTTCGGTCGGAGCTCGCGAGAAGGAAAGCTCGGCTTGAAAGTTCGGTTCGCGGCACTAAAGCCTGGGGGCGCAAAACAGAAAAGTGTGAGTGGACGAAAATAAGTTTTCAATACTTAAAACAAGATACTAACCCCACCTTTTATTTTAAAAACAATGCAAAACATGTAGATCAAAACCTTTGTATACATAGTTGATTTCCCAAACCAATATTTCAATAAAATAAAAGAAATATTAACTTTCAAACCTTTTTCGTTTCCTTTCCCCGAGGCTTAACCTCCCAAAACTGTTCCGAAATATAATTATAAACAGAAACCACTTGAAAATCGT
The DNA here is from genome assembly GCA_024362665.1 of Prunus padus. NCBI lineage: Eukaryota > Viridiplantae > Streptophyta > Magnoliopsida > Rosales > Rosaceae > Prunus > Prunus padus. The sequence continues at coordinate 9,609,102 of JANFAM010000006.1, read as the reverse complement.
AAGTATGAAAATCAAAGAAATTCCCAATATCAAAACGGCGTTAAACTTCTAATAACCAAGATAAAACCAAGCAACCCAAAACGACAACAAAGTGACAAAGCACGCACACCTTAAGTAGACTTTACCCCTTTGCTTTCCCACACTCAACCAACCGCATGCCCGTAGGCACTGCAGGCGAGGAAGTATCCTCACCGAAAGAAAAGAAGAAAGAACTATAATAAGAATAATAATAATAATAATAATAATAATAATAATAATAATAATAATAATAATAATAATAATAATAATAATAATAATAATAATAATAATAAATGCATATAGTAAGACTCTCACACCAATATTGTACCGGGAAACAATCCCAACAGGGGATTGTTTGACTCAAGCACATAGAGGAGTCCTCAACAACCATGTGGCCAGGGAATGAGCCGTCCAATCGGGACTAAGCTTATCAAAGACGCACGTGCAGAATCCTCAATACTAGTACGCCCGTGAACAGTCCTACGCTCGCAGACTACCCCGCTAAGGGTCTACAGTCACACCCAATCAAGGGTGCACCAGGTATCCGACATATCCAAGTATCCAATTCAACAAGTATCCACTTTCCAAAGTTCCGTAACCAGGGGAGGTACATAGGGTAGTGCTTATAGCACTTCAAACTGACATAACCAAACACTTCTCACTTTCCACAATAACCACACCCACGTACCCCACACATAACCAAACATACATATATTCATTCTCGAAAATATTATATAACTCAAGATACTTGCAATATGTCAAAGACCCGAAAATGTATATACACCAAAACTCACAATAGCCACCAAAACCCAAATACCAACACATATCCCGATAAATTGATAAAATAGCATACTTGCAACATAAGACACTAATATAAACCTCAAACGGACATAAACTCCAAGTATCAAAAGTAACCCAATTAATCCGTATAATACAAGTCCCAAAAGTTAAATAACAATAAAGTTCCATATTCGAATAGTAAGTAATAATTCTCAAAACGTAAAATCCAACACCAGAAATATTTAGTTAACATAACAATATTAGTTATGGAAATATATATTGAGAACCCCCTATGTTTATAAGTTCCGAATATTAGAAACTACTCGATAAATCCATAAATAGATAATATAAAAACTATAAAGTCAAATAACCCCAAATATATAATCGAAACCCAACATTTATCAAACTATCCGCCCAAATGTTAATTCAACAAATAAATATAAGCTCCGGTAGTATAAATATAAGTTTCCGATAGTATAAATATAAATTCCCAAAAGTATAACTTATAGGTTTCCCAAAAGTATACTTTAGGAATATACTTTCCTAAGGGTATAGAATATAAGTTCTCAAAAGTATATAATATAATTTCCCAAGAGATATAAAATATAAATTCGCTAAAGTATAGAATAAAGTTTCCAAGGTATAAAAATATAATTCCACAAAGTATAGAATATATAAATATATATATTCCCAAAGGTATGGAATATAACCCATGAGATTCATAAGTTTCAAACATTTAAAGTAAGTAGAAGATCCCATCATTAGAATCATATAAAAATATCAAGATTCATATAACCAATTTATATAAAGTTCCGAAGCCCGACAAAATCATAAACCTCAATTTATCAAATAGATTTAAAGTATAGATAACCATTCTTAAAATATAATATCCGAACCTAAAGCCTTCGTAAAGCTTACTTATTACCAATATCCTTCAAATTCATAATTTGAAAACCATATAACACCCCAATGTCACATAACCCAAGAAATCCATGACTCATCGTCAAAGTAATAATATAATCCCGACCACATCACCCAATACTCAAGGTAGCCACAATTCTCAATTATCAAACTTAATCCAATAAATTCATAACATGATAAAGACCAACATTGGATCAATATTAACATATAACCAACATGGCCCACGAATAGCCCAGGGCCAAAAACATGCATAGCCTCAAATATGAATTATGTTAAAGTAATTCCATTAAAATCCAAATTCAAGATTTAAAACAATATTTAATTCCCAATAATTGAGAGAAAACCATTTCATATGCATTTTAATTCATTCTTTAAAATATTGTTGAAAAACAATGTCCACTCACCGTTGGTCTTACGTTGCATAACCCTAAAAGGGTCCCGCCTGCTGCGTAGCAGAGTCAATGTACATAAAGCGATAGATACGATGATTGGATTAGTAATTGAACCGAAACGAGAACCTTAAACTCAAATCCTACCAAAACCTGACTTAACGTGCACGTACGTCGTACTAAAGATTCTAAGGTCAAAACTACTTCTTCCAACCAGTGGGACTGACAGGACCCAACCCAGATTCCACCCCGAAACCTGAGCCGGACCCTGTTGATGGGCCCACATCAACCCATGTCGGGCCCACATCCTAAACAGTTACCCTCTTCCCGAGATTTAACCTAAAAGGGGCCAAGACTTCTGCCGAAAAACGGGCAGAGTCTCCCCTAAAACAAGGACTAGCCCAAAACTTCAACCTGTCAAACAAGCAACAGATAAACCACCCAAGCGCCAGCATGCATACAACATAAACATAACAGGCCTCCGACCAAACTAATTCAACCCTAAAGGGTGATACAGAGCAAACTAAGAGTACAAGAATTCAACAGCGGAAAAGAATAACAGTTTACAAGTTTAGGGTTCAAGGATGACAATCCTACCCTTCCAACGAAGCTCGAGAAGAGGAGCGCACAGCCGAACGGTGTCGACGCAACAACTACGGTCTGGGGGCGCAAAACAGAAAGAGTGTGAGTGGACAAAAACAAGGTTTTATATACTTAAAACAAAGTACTAACCCCACCGTTTAAAACCATGCCAAACATGCATATTAAACCATTTTTATACTTGGTTGATTTGAAAACCGTACTCTCTCGAGGTACGTGAAAATATTTCCAGTTTAAAACCCCTTTTTCTGAATAAACTAACATTTTACTTTTCCCGAGGCATAACCTCCCAAAACAAATCCCACACAAGTTTATAAAACATAAACAAAAGGATTTAACAACGTAAAAGAATAAAGATGGAATAATATTCACATAAGGTAAAACAAACCTTAAAATGCCGAATAGCTTGCTTACAGCAAGCAAACCAAACTTGACAGCCATTTAGACATTAAATGCAATTCAAATCATATATATATGTATATAAACATATATATATATATATAAGAAATCAGTTTCAGGATTCAAATCCAAAACATAACCGAATAAATACTGTAGTCAAAACAAGCATACTGCAACCGAAACAAGTAAACAGTTTCCCAACTTCCCCAAACTCACAATCACGTGCTCACAAGCACGACAAGCGAGGAACGATCCTCACTAAAAGGAATATGAATACGAATGTACTAACACACGCGTATAGGTATAGTATAACTATAATACACACACAAGTACCAGGGGAAAACAATCCAACAGGGGATCATTTGACTGGACACCGGTACAGTCTCATCGAGACACCAGGCCCACGGTTGAGCCGTCCAAAGTGGGACTAAACTCACAGGACTATATGGTAAAAACTTACCAACCATAAGTGGGACTATATGGTCCAAAGTGGGACTAAACTCACAGGACTATATGGTCCAAAGTGGGACTAAACTCACAGGACTAAACTTACCCAATCAAGGGTCTACAGCTACACCCCGTTAAGGTATGCACCGGATCGTATCATATCAATCGCCATGCGATCATTAATATCAGAACAGGGGGAGGTACAATACAAGGTGCTAACAACATTCACATCAATCGCTACGCGATAACAGTATATATATATACACAATCAATCACAATGTACCCAACCCCAAACACTAAAATCAGGACATACACAAGTCCGTCAAGCATATAACCCATATATATACTCAAAATAAGGACATCACTGTCCAAAACATATATTTCTATATTCAAAATAATTACAAGGGTCAAACGACCGCATAATGATTAATATTAAATCAAACATCCTTTTTATTGAAAAACCATATTTAAACATACATTCAATGAACGTCAAAAGGTATGAGAAACCCAATATATATATATATATATATATATATATACATATATATATATATATATATAAATCAAAATAGTTACATAAGGAACCTCATGTCCCGACACAGGCATTCCAACCCAAAAGTATATAATTAAGATATAAGGAACTCGTTTGTAAACACATACCGTTAAACCAAACGTATAATCCAAAGTATACATACGTATATATATATATATATATCTAAATATATATATATATATATCTAAATATATATATATATATATATATATATATATATATATACATAAAACCTAATGATCCTTTAAAATACAATTACTCAAGTCCAATCCCATATACATATTTATATATATATAAATATATAAATATACGTATAATCCATTCCCATTAATCCAAATCATTTATTCAAAATAAATAAATATATATATATGTATAAATATATGCATATATATTATCAAAGTATAAGTAATTATACTTCATAAGGTTTAAACGCCAAAACCGAATACGTAATCAACCGGACTATACTAACGTCCAAATATTCAAATATATATTTTAAATTATAATATAACAGTTCCAAGCTTAAATATAGCTCATTTATGTATAAAAATCCAATACGAAAACCACCGGGCGTTCACCACGTCCTGTTCAATACCCCAAAGGTATAAATACTAATAAAATAGCCATCAGGGCTCCACAAATAAACCGGCAACCCAAATCATGCATTAAACTCAAATGTAAACCCTTTTAAATATAATTAAACCAAAGTCAAACAAGACTTAAACATTCAAGATTTAAAACAATTATTAAATCTCATTTATGCAGTTCATGCAATTCATTCAAATCATGCTCAGTTGAAAATAAAGTCCACTCACCGTTGGTCCTATGCTGCACAACCCTCAAAGGGTCCCGCTCACAAAGTACGCAGAGTCAAGGTACCAAAAGCATTAAAGACGAGGATTGGATTAGTTCCGTGAACCGTAAACTTAAACCCTAACAAAACCCAACTTAACGTGCACGTACGTCCTACGAAGGATTCCAAGGTCAAACTACCTCTCCTAACCAGTGGGACCGCCCCGGAAGACTCACGGTCAACCGGCGGTCAAACCGGGCCCGCGGAGCCCAAGACCTCCAAAAGGATCAGGACATTCCTAGAAGTCCAAAAAAGTCAACTACACTGCAAGGCGACCTCGGGAAAGCCTCGGTCAAACCTGGTCAAACTTGGTCAAAACGACCCAAGTGGGTCAAATCGGACCCGTGGGTCCCATGACCTCCAAACTTAGATCCGAAAGTTCCTAGAGGTTCAACACGACCTAAACAACGTGTCCTCTAAGTTTGGTCTTGATCGAACGGTCGGATTGCTCACGATCGCACGATCGGACGATTACGGTTTAATTCTAACTTCAAGTCATCGATCCGGAGTATCCGGGACTCCGAATCACAATCCGTCAAATCCTACACGATCCTAGAATTATCTAGATCAACATATCTAAAAATGGACATGATCCAACCGTTCAATCCTATCGAACCCGAGAATCGCGCAATAGGCGAGATTCGTTCGATAACCAAACGATCTCCGAATTGAGATCCGTCAACTCCCACGCGCTCACAGCGATACGAGGATCTCAGAGGACCCAAGAACCGCCACCACACCGCCACCACGCGCCGCCACACGCGCCACCGTGGGTGGCTGGTGTCTTTAGCGATTCCGGCCGACGACGAAACTTCACACCGGCAAACCAAACCTATACCAAACTAATCTACAGGAGGAGGGGAGTTCAGATCTGCCCTCACCCAGCCCAGAACCGGCCGGCAAAAGGCTGAACCGCCGCCTCGAACTCCGGCCAAAATCTGGGGTTTTAGATCCGATCCTAAACCTTCAAATCGATCGACACTAGCTAAACAGGAAGCTAGAGGGGGAGGAGGAGAGTTGTTTTCATACCTGGATCGCCGTCGTTGGTCACCGGAGACGCCGGATCGAAGCCGTGAACTTCGGAGAAAACCGGCTCGTTTCAGAGCTTTTTCCGGCGAAAATCACAGCTGTCGGCGTCGGGGAAGGGATGGGTCTTGACCAGGATGAGGAGGGGGTCCTTTTGGGACCGGTGACGGCCCCTGTGGTGGCCGGACGTGAGCTGGCCGACCAAAAACCCTACCGGATGGGTTTGAGCCGCGAGAGAGAGACGACCGGAGAGAGAGAGAGAGAGAGAGAGAAAAGGAGAGATCTGATTGGCCCACGTGGCTTTATCAGATTTCTCTCAAATTTGGAAATGACGCTTACGTCCTCCGAACAATCCGAAGCTCGTATCGAAACGTTCAGCCTGTAAACGGACTCGTTTCGACGTGCCGGACGCAATGGCGCAACTCCTTTCACCAAATTTTGTCCCGAAAATAAAGTGGACCAAAATGCCCCTTTAATTATTTAATTCCAATTAATTCCTTTTTAATTACTTTAATTCCTTTTAAATTCATTTTAATTATCCAAATTAATTAATTAAATTAATTAACTCATTTTATCTTTCAAATTGGGTCAGGGTCGTCACAGGGACCGCCCCGGAAGACTCACGGTCAACCAGCGGTCAAACACCCCTTTTTGGTCAACCCAAGCCCGTTGGGCCCACTACCTCCAAAAGATTCCGAACATTCCCAGAAGTCCAACAACGTTAACTACATGGCAAGGCGACCTCGGGAGAGCCTCGGTCAAATCTGGTCAAACTTGGTCAAACCGGTCAAACCTAACCCGTGGGTCCCATGACCTCCAAACTTACATCCGAAAGTTCCTACAAGTTCACTACGGCTTAGGGAACACATCCTGAAAGTTTGGTCTCGATCGGACGGTCGGATTACTCACGATCGCACGATCGGACGGTTAAGATTTAATTCAAGCTTCAAGTCATTGATCCGGAGTATCCGGGACTCCGAATCATGATCCGTCAATTCCTACACGATCCTAGAAATGCGGGGACAACCTACTAAGAATTGGGATTGATCCGACGGTCCGAACATATTGAACCCGTATAACGCGCAATAGGCATAAATCCGATCGATAGTCAAACGGCGTCCGAATTGGGATCCGAGCACACCTACGTGCTTGTGACAACAAGGGGATCGCATTGGAACACAATGTGGCCTCACAACACTGTTCAGACGCCGCCACACGCGCCGGACAGATTGTGTGTCCAAAGCGATTCCGGCGACCGAAAAATCTCCAAACCCAGGGCCACCCTTCTGCCTACAACTAGTTCTCGATCTCCCGAACACTTTCTTCAACTACGGGAACGTCCAATTTGGACCACAAGTTGCTCAAAACTCAACCTCAAAATTGGCCAAACTTTGACTCACAGATCGGGTTACCTACGCTACAAATCATTCAATACCTACCCAACCAACAGCTAGAGCATGAAAAATAGGTGGAAAAGCATACCTTACTCGACTGAATTGGTGGTCGGAGGAGGGAGAACGAAGGGGCCAAAGTTTCAGAAAAACTCCCCGAAACCGCCTGTTTCGGGGATGATTACGGCGACCAAGGCGGCGGATTGAGGCGGAGAATGGTAGGGACTGGAAGAGGGAAGTGTGGTGGTTCGTTTGCCACCAGTATTGCCTGAAATGGAGGTCGGAGTGGAGAGAAAACGCGATATGAAGTTGGCTACTCGCGAACCCGAAGGAAAATTTATGGGTTTATAAAACTAAAATTCGAAATATTTACGGTTGTGCCACTGGACTTCTTTTCATCGCCATTTCTTCGTTACAACTCCGATTTGAGCCCACAATATACCCACGAACTCATATTGACGAGCTCAACATAATGGTGCAACTCGCTTTGCCCAAAATCTCCACCGAAAATTAAATTGACCTTTTTGCCCTTCATTAATTATTTAATGTTTTAATATTCTTTACATACCCAAAAATTATTAATAAATTCAAATTTCTTTATTTAATTCATTTAATTTCTTTATTTTTGGGTCGGGATGTTACATTTGTTAGAGGGGCACATATGGGAGTCACCACTTCTACAATTTATCATTACTTTATTTTATGCCTTTCTCTTTCTTCATTTATCATTACTTTATTGATTGCTTACTTTACTAAATACAAAAGACATATCGAGTGGAATGAAAAATTGTACAATATATGTCAAATTGCCACGTAAGCCATCAAATTTCAATTTAATGTTTTATATTTGAAATTTCCCTTGGAGATGCTCTAAGATTACAACTCAAGCAAGAAGCCTTTTTCACAAGGGCGGAGCCACATAATTCAAGAAAAACTTAGTTACAACATAGATAACACTGTTTTGCTATCCTCAATCTATAATGCTATGTCACGTGAAAGTGTTATCACGCTTGTCATTGTGTCAAAGCGTTATTGACCGAAATAGCGAAATAGTGCTTTCCCCATTTCAAGGCTAGAAGTGGTTGTGGCCACCAATTTTCAGAAACTCCTTTACGCTTTATATAAAACTTGACAATTTGTGTGCAATTTATAAATAAAAAATGTCAGCTATTGACGCCCCTTCAATATATAGGCTCTAGCTCCGCCATTGCTTCTTCAGTACTCACGTTCTTAAGTAATCCTTTCGCTACCCCGTCAATTTTCTTATACCAGAGATTGTGGTTTATGATTGAAAATAAATTAAATCGGGACACTAAATGGCATAGTTAGAGCTATAAACATATATACTATTAAGAAAGTACAGAAGATACAAGTAAAAATTCGAATCTCGAGTAACATGTGCTAGGGTTGTTTGACGAGAATGTCTCACTGCGAAATATCATGAATTCAGAATCGGAACAAGACAATGTATATAGGATTAACAAAGCTGTTATTCAGAGAAATAAGAGGACTCTAATGAACATACATTATTTATATGGAGCTTCAGTTATGTTTGACCCGCAGGTGATCTAAGCAAGGTTTCGTGAGGGCAGCAGGGCTTGCTTGAAGCTCCATGAATTTCTCATATGTCATCCCAGTGTATTTTGGGGCTTGGCCTTCTCTCTCTAACAACTCTGGGATTGGTAAAGCTGGTGTGTCCAGTGAGGGTCCATGGGGCACGGCTATTGATATCCTTGTAGCTTTATTGTTCACAACAGCCCTATGCCATATGCTCTTGTACTTGTCGTTCGTCAAAATCTGCCACAAAAAATTAACCATACACATAAATAATCGGTACTTAATTTATGAAAATAAGTAGAGAATTATTAGACTGTAATTGTTAGATATGATGGGTTTTAGATTTAAAAAAGTTGGGTGTTATTTTGATACCTGCATTTGGTCACCAATGTTAACAATAAAAGCTCCCGGAGCAGCATTCACCAACACCCATTGGTCTTTGTGCTTGACTTCAAGGCCACCCATCTCATTCTGAATGAGGAGGGTCACCAGTCCATGATCGGTATGAGGAGGTAGACCGATTGCTTTATCGGGCTGTGGGCACGCCGGGTAGTAATTCGCGGCCAGAATTTGTAAGCCACGGTCCCAGTTCATGGCCTTTGCTATGTAGCCAGCCTCCAAACCTAAGCTCTCTGATATTCCCTTGAATATTTCTGTGGCTACTTCTCGGGTTCGTTTGCTGAACTCCAGTGAAACCTCGCTGTATCCAGCAGGTTTGTAGAGTGAGTTGAACTCAGGGTGGGCTATGACCTTGAGGTAATCCCTCCAGAGATGAACTTTTTCAATGTCGACGTTGAAGCTGGTGCCGCACTTGATTGGGTCCAACAGGTTCCTTGTTTGGAACTCCTTCTTCTCCTCCTCCGGCAGATCAAAAAAACTATGACACGCGTCGATCATTGATTGCATCAGGCTCTCTGGTACACCGTGGTTGGCCACCTAACAATTCCCATATATATAATTTATGCTTAATTAGCTTTCATCATGAGAGTTATATATGAAGTATATATATGTATACGTATGTATGAAAATGTTCTTTTGTCCAAGTTTTACAGTTTGACAAACACTTTGTTGATATAGGTAAATATAAGTATTTGTCTAACCACATAAGTCTCACAACAGAACATTACTACATACCTGGAAGAAGCCCCATTCCTCGCAAGCTCTGCGCAGCTCCTGGATCACTTTTCCTCGTAGATCAGGAGATCCCGACGTGAGAAGGGCAAAATCAATGATGGGGATTGAATGCTCTGGGTCGTTTGCATCGCCTTGTTCATTAGGATTTTTGGTATAGGTGTACTCAGAAGGTACAAAAGTGAGGGCAGCTGAGTCAGCTAGTGTTTTGATGCTTTCTAATTTGGGTACTTCATGGCCATTAGATGCCTCCATTGAAGTCACTGTAGGTGCCATTGAGGGGAGAGAGAGAGAGAGAGAGAGAGAGAGAGATGGGACTGAGGCTTTGAGAGTATATTTCTGTATATCTTTGAGTGAGAGAGAAGGTGTTGGGCACTTGTGGAGGTATTGAGAGAAAAGGAATGGGTATTTATAGCACAGGATGTACTGATTTTACACGTGGAGGAATTCTACATAGGAGCTGTTATTTTAATGTTGCCCTACACCACACGGTCTAGAAATTATTTTACAGAAATAAGTTGGCCAACGCTGACCAAGTTTCAAAATCTTGTCAATGCAGAATAAAATATATTTTGTAGTTAAACCTGTATGTTCAGATGAATTAATAAATCTACCGGTGAGTGCTTTTACTGGCAGCAGATGCTTCTGCAACGCGTGTTTCTGCTTTTTTATTTTTTCGTTGTAATTTCTTACGTATTTTTAGGCGGAATGGCGCGTATATCGCCCACGGGTAGGAAATTTTTAAATGTACCGGGTACACCACGTGGCTGGTGTACCATCCAATAAACCTAGGACATTTGAAATTATTTTCTAATTTATTGCATTATTTTTTATGACACATGGGCGGGCTGCATTGGAAACATTCCACATGTCCTACACCTAGTGGATGGTACACCAGCCACGTGGTGTACCGGGAACACCCAAAAATTACTCAGGTAACAGATGCTTTAGTAATCGGTTTTGTGAAAAGGTTAATCCTTATAATCCTTATAATCACTCTATCCGTTTTTTTCCTTGAACTTTTTTATAAAAAAATTAATAAATAAAAATCGAACTCTTGTTATGATGTGAGAAAGAATGTTCGGTCCTTGAAATTTAGATACCCTAAGGCCATCTCCAACCTAAGGGATGGAAACCCAAATTATGAATTTTGTTGGAATTTTAATTTTTTTAGGTTGAAATGTTTAGAAAATTAAATCACGAATGGTGAAACAAAAATAATGTCAAGAAAAATTAATGAGAAAAAAATTTAGGGGTTAATCATACTTAAACAATTTAATAAAATTGCGGATTCAAATTATGAATCTGCAATGTTGGAGGAAAAAAAAAATTTGAGTCCTGAAAATACATGAATAGTTGTATTTTGGAGAGTGGAAATTTGAGTTTAGCCCTAACATGGTTGGAGATGGCCTAACGTTTCTTATAGGCTAAATTGTCTTGAGGGAGCAAAATTTTAGAAAGTGCCTATTTGAAATCGAAAAATTATAATATTGTTATTGAGATGACTTCCTTTACAGTCTGTGTCTTTTGTATTCTTTATTTTTATTTAACAAAGTTCTATCTCTTTTTTATAATAAACTCTTACATGATATAACTTTCAGACCAATAAATTATTACATTGTTACATATCTGATGACCATTTTCAAACGTCAACAAAAATGATGCAATCCTATGTGTGTCTAGAAACTTTTGAATGGGAATGTGTGTTGGAGTCTTCCACGTTCATTTCGCAAAGTAAACAATATTTAGGAGAAGAATTTTTCTTATGAAAGTTCCTCCACAGATTAGTTCACAATGCACGTGTACACTTGCGTGCAAATTAAATGTAAAACATTTTCTAGAATGTTATCCCAAACCATGACATAACGTGAAACCAATTCTAACCACAAAATGGTGATCCTTCTTTTTTTTTTTTTTTTTGGTCTTAAAAGATGATTTCAATAACAGAGTGGGGAAAAGAACCCACAAGGAGAAACATCAGGGAAAGGGCCCTACCCACAAAGGAGGAGAGAGGTGCCCAAAGGAAACACATAAATAAAGATACTGAGAAAGAGAGACACAAACTGAAGCTACCGGAAAACAGTAGAGACCATGGCAATAAGCCAACGTCCATTCCGGCTAGCAACCATCCAGGGCCTTAGGTAAGGGGAGGGCAAGGGCAACCATCTTTGTTCAGAATATGGATCAGCGAGGATGGGAAGTCTGTCATTGACCCAAACTTCCGTGCACATCCTTGCATGAGCTAGCGACGCCAAGAAATCGGCCGCTTGCTTGCAGATCCGGAGATCCAAGACCGATTACAAGAGTGGAAATACTGATTCATCTCCTAATTTTATGGAGAGTGGATAGATGGTCCAAGCACCCCCGGCAATGTTACCATTCAAACTTTGGATGATGCCGGAGTCGATTCCACCACAATGTTCATGTGCCAGGTTTACGCGATGTACCCATGAAGGATTGCCAAAGCCTCGCTTCCAGAGTGAAGATGAAGTAGTGTGATGAATTGAGGCTGCAACAAAAGTTCCAATGGAATTCCTTAGGATAACCCTAAAGATTTCGAATGGCCACTCGAGGGTTCCAAGAAGCATCCACGTTAATCTTGATGCATCCATTAACTCGCGGAGTCTAGTAAGGGGTGGAGTACTATCCGATTCTCGATAGGGGATGAAATTTTGAGTCAACTGGGCGATTGGTTATGAAATCGGTTACCCCCATATTAATAATGGTAGATAGTCAATTCAGGGAGGGTCTTTGATGCTCGAACACGGCCTTGCATCTAGCTTTCCAGGATGTGCCACAAGTGAAGGCAATGTAGGTGGCTAGCCACCGACGATTCTCGATGTTGAGAGTGCTAAGCGAATTGCTTTGTCAAGCCAATGGTTGGTGGTAGTGATCTCTTGGTTATTGACTGTAGTTGAGGTTGCCTCCAAACCGGACTCTAGAGACCCGTGGGCACAGGAAGAGCATGTGCTGGGCTTGTTTCAGAAGTGTGGAACAGATGGGGCAGATAGGGCTATCTGTAATCTTCCTATGGTGCAAGCTTTACGATCGTAGCTAAGGCAGCTTCGCAGAACCTTCCACATAAAGTGACGAATTTTGGGAGGAGATTGAAGATTCCAGATTAATTTCCATAAACCCGGTGGACAGAGGATGATCCAAGGGCGAGAAAGCAAGGGGAATGGGATTGAGTATGGACCCAATGATATCACGATCGCACGGTGTAAATTCTGATTTTTCATGAGGCCAAATGAGTGACTAGATGATCCCGTGATGCTTGCCACCGTAGCTCTTGGGCAATTTTGTTACGGCCTTCAATAATGCTTGCCCAAGCCCAGGAGGCTCTACCCCTTTAGTTGCCTCCAGAAAATTGCCATTAGGAAAGTATCTCCCATGAGGACTTTGACCCAAAGAGCATTGGGTTCATGTAGAATTCTCCAAGTTTGTTTTACAAGAAAGCAAGATTGAAATCTTGTAGGTTTCTAAACCCCATTCCTCCCTCCCATTTAGTCATTCCCGGGGATCTCCAAACTAACCCAATGCATCTTAGTTTCATCTTCCTTTTGACCCCACCAAAAATTAGCTAGCATGGCGTCAATCTCTTTGCATATTGAGATAGGCAATTTGAACACATTCATTGGGTACGTGGGGATTGCTTGTGCCATGCCTTGATCAAGACCTCTCACCCGCTTGGGAAAGGAGCAGATGCTTCCACCCGCTAAGTTTCATGCGAATTCTATCTTTGATGAAAGAAAGAGCCACCGCTTTTGCTCTACCCACAATGATGGAAGGCCAAGGTATTTCCCTGGATCATTGGCAGCCACCATGTCAATAATAGAGCAAATATTCCTACGCAACATAATCGGGAGTATTGTTACCAAAATACACCTTTGGACTTTGCAAAGCTAATGGTTTGGCCCGATGCGATATAGTAAGCATTGAGGAGAGACTTCATATTGCGGGTTTTGGCTCGTAGCCTTCAAGAAGAAGAGCGAGTCATCTGCGAATAATAAATGGGAGAGCACGGGCCATGTCTCGCTAATTTGGACTCCTGCAGATAGTTAGTTTCAATAGCTTTTTGAGTGAGGTGGGAGAGGGTCACTTACAAATAAGAAAAGATACTGGGAGATTGGGTCACCACGAGCGGATCCTCGTGATGGCTTGAAGTGATTCCTGGTTTGATCGTGGAGGGCCACCGAGAAGGTAACAGCTTGTAACGCAGTTCATAATCAGCCGAATCCATCGATCATGAAAGCCCATTTTTCCCATCACCGCCTCAAGGAAATCCCACTTACCCTGTCAATAGTACGCTTTATTCATGTCAAGCTTAATAGCCATCTCAAAGTTCCTCTTTGTCTTCGACCTTCAAAAATGGTACACTTCATGGGCAATTAGGATATTATCCTGGATTTGTCTTTCGGTGGACAAAGGCGCTTTGAGTTTGGGAGAGATGATGGTAGGGAGAAGAGGTTTTATCCTGTTGGCAAGAACTTTTGATAGGATTTTATAGGAGAAATTGCAGGTCGATGGGCTCGGAAGTGAGCCACTGCAGGTCGAGGATTTTTGGAATGAGGACAAGATTGGTGTGGTTGAGATCACGGAGATGGCATACCCCGAAAGAAATCCTCAGCAGTTCCTTGACTTCATTATGAATGCTCCCAAAAATTATGGTAAAATATGCCTTGGAAACCATCCGGTCCTCGGAGCCTTTGTTGCCCCCATCTCCATGACGGCATCCTTGACTTCACGGAGAGAAATCGGGTTGAGGAGGGACGCGTTCATCTCGGCCGTGACAACCTTGTCCACACTATTTTAGAACATGCTCCATGTCCTGTGGACCGTTAGAAGTGAAAAGGTTTTGGAAATACTTCTCAAAGGTGTGTCTTACGTTACGATCACCGAAATGCCAATTACCATCCTCATCTTGAATTCGATCAACTCGGTTTTTTCTTCTTTCTTTGAATGGTAGACGGTGGAAGAACTTTGTATTTGCATCCCCCGAGGTTAGCCATTTGACCCTAGATCTCCTCGATGCCAATACTTTTCCTCCTTGGCCCAAAGAGAATTAATTTGTGATGTGATCCGAAGGATTCGATCCTGGTTCATTGCCCAATCCTTTGCATCTCTGCCAAGATCGCGGTGAGGGCGGCACTCGCCTTTCATTGTGGTCAAGTTTCTCCTTCTTCCAAGAGGTGAGATGACGTCTACATTGTCTCCTTCTTTTTGAACTTCTAATTCTCAAGCGATTTCAACTGTCCTCATGCGTTTGTGAGTTCACAGGAACATGAATATAAGTCAATCAAACAGCCCCATTTATTGGACGTATAAGACGAGAAAACCAACCTACCAAAAAAAAATAATAAACGGCTAAAAAGAACCCTTTTCCAAATGCTAATAACAAAAAAAATTACACTTACAATTATCATTAAAAAAAAAAGTTTTGATGCGTTAAAAACAATTATTAGCACTCCAAAAAAGGTATTTTGCACTCATCTATTATACAGGCACGTACCTACTAACATGCTAACCTGGGCTAAAGCCCAGGCACCTTGTTTTTTTTAAAGACTAAATTAATATTCTTGACAGGACCTGACCCAAATTCCACTTTGGAATTTGTGTCAAACCCTATGCGTGTCCGACACCTGGCAGGTGCTGGGCACAATGACTAAATTGCCCTTCTAATCAAAATTTCAAACAATTTCAAGGTTCGATTTCTGCCGAAAATTCAGCAGAGTCTCCCCTATAATTTGATCATTCCCAAAATTCCACCTGTAAATAACATAATTAAATATCCCCAAACGTTCAGCATGCACAAATTATATTCACACACATCTAAACGCATTTGAACTAAATGGCCTCCAGCCCAACAACAAACCAAACATAAGCATTAACATCAATTCAAACTTAACATTTTTATCCATTGAAATTATCAATTCTCAATAAATCAATTTGACAATAGCATCAATATTAACAGCACTTCATGAAGAAATCTTATAAGTAAAGTTCATCACCAAACAAGCTTCATTTCTCAAACCCATAACTAAATTTTATAATATTCTTTCTCATGGCTGCACCTAGATTATTCTAGGCTGCCTACGTACCCTCCATGAGGGATCAAGCCACACGTAGCTCTTCCACAAGGCACACGTTCATATCATACAGTACGTGAATCTATCATCTTAGTCCTTTTCCTTATATCAACTCTTCAACTATAATTAATGTACCATTACCCATTCAACTATATAATTAACCAATCTTAATACTTTTAAGCCATACCTGTAATCATCCGCGTGAACATATATGTTATCACCCATTAAGGGTATACCACTTATTCCGAAGGCAACCGGGGAGGGGAAACTGGCTAACCACCTGTGCAGTAAAATCGGGCAGGTGGCTAGGGATACTGGCCAACCTTGTGCAGAAAATAAAAGCAGGGTGGCGAACAATATCCTTTTATATCCTCGCAGAACTCAGGGACACAAAGTCAACCCGAGAACGCAGCCCATCAATTCATATAATTTCCATTAAACCGTCAATTCCATTTTCTCGCAAGACTCGGCGATACAAAGTCGACCCGAGCCGCGTCCTCGCAAGACTTAGGAGACATATAGTTAACCCAAGCCGCGTCCTCGCAAGGCTCAGGGGACATATAGTCAAACCTGAGCCGCGTCCTCGCTCCTCACGGTTCGGGCATCCCCGAGACACGTGGAGCGTAATGTCATACGCGCGCAGACAGAACCGAAGGCAACCAAATGTCCGTAGACATATTTCTATCCGAAGGCAACCAATTGTCTGTAGACATATCATCTGAAGGCAACACTTGTCCAAAGACATTTTATATCTGAAAGCCACTGGGATGTCCGTAGACATGATTATATCCGAAGGCAACCATATAATCCGAAGGCAACCGAGATGTTCGAAGACATCGATAATTCCGAAGGCAACAATTCAGTTTCAAATCATTCAACATATGTATATATATATGAATAACTTATCACTTAAATAAATTACAATAATACCAAATAATATTTTATTCTAATAATAATAATAAATAACCCTTAGAAATCCAAGTCTCCACTTACTCAACTAAGTTAGTTTTCAATCCAAAATACGTCTATCCAATACTATAGTTTAACAATATCATAATCCCAATATTGACATACAAAGCATGTACAAATCATTATTTAGGAGACCACGCCCGCTAAAATAATTATCCAAGAATTACACCAAATCTAATTCTCAGCACTATTCGAAATCCCAACTAAATATCGAGCATAATTTAAGTAGCATATCCTTACCCATTTAATTCATCCTTACCCTTACTCATATATCCATGTAAAATTAACATCTAATAACACAATATAATTGAATCATGAGAACAATCGCCCAATAATAATTATAATTATTATAACAATTAATAACATATACTAACCCTTGAATAAGCAAAGTATAACATCAAGGTATTAATATAACAAATAAAAGCACGTAAAGACAATAATAAGAATCTCGGTAATAAAACACAATAAACAAACATCCCCAAGTCCTTGGACCATTTTAGTACTTTCCAAAAGATTAAATGGCCTTGGAAACCCCCCCGATACACTTAGTGGTCAAACTCTCCATTTTGGTCAACCGGGCCCGCGGGGCCCACGACCTCCAAATTCGGTCTGAACTCTCATAAAAGTTCAACGAGGTCAACTAATCACAATTCGAAGGTTTAGTCTCGATCGAGCGGTCGGATTTCTCGCGATTACACGATCGGACGGTGTTCGTGAAACTAAACTATAAGTCAATGATCTGTAGCATCCGAGGCTCCGATCCACAATCCGTCAACTCCCACACGGTCCTAAAAATACGGGGAACAACATACTAAGAATTGGAATTGATCCGACCGTCCAAACTCACCGAACCCGGATAACGCGCAATAGGCGTAAATCCGTTCGACTGTCATACGAACTCCAAATTGAAATCCGAGCACGTCTATACGCTCATGACGATGTAAGGATAATTTAGGAATAAGGATTGACAGTGAAAAGTGAACCCAAGTGTGGGAACACGCGCTGTCAGTTTCGGTTAGTTATAAATCGATAAATTCGTCGCTCGGACAAACTCCAAACCAAGAGCTGTCCTTCCACCTACAGCTAGTTCTCGACCTCCCGAACACTTTTCTCAACTGCGGGAATGTCCATTTCGGACCCTAATTGGGTCAAAACTAGGCTCAAATTCGGCTGAAACTTTACTTCGAATTTTTGGTTACCTATGCTATGAATCGATCAAAACCTATCCAAAAGGCAGCTAGAGCATGAAAAATACTTGGAAAAGCATACCTTACTTGTCCTGATCGGTGGCCGGAGGAGGGAGAACGAAGGGTTTGAAAATTCGAAGAGAATCCGGCCAAATCATTCAAATAGACGTCAAAAGATATTAAAACATCAATATATTAAACAATAACGACGTCTAAAGATATTAAAACGTCGTTAAATATTATCGTCGTCTAAAGATATTAAAACGGCGATATATACAAAAATAATGCCGTATAAAGTTATACTTAAAACGTCGTTAAATACAACGGCGATATTTTTTTATTCCCGACATCTAAAGATATTAAAACGGCCTTATATAGAAAAATAATGCCGTATAAAGTTATACTTAAAACGTCGGTAAATACAACGGCCATATTTTCCTTCTCACCGACGTGTAAAGTCATTAATACGGCATCTATAAAAAAATAATGACGTTAAAAGTTCTATTTAAAACGTCGATACATACAACGGCTATATTTTCCTTTTCACCGACGTCTAAATATATTACAATGTCGATATATACAAAATAAGATTTGTGACTACATACCACGGCGGTTATGAATTCATACCGACGTGGTTTTATTTTGATTTTTTTTGAAATTATTTTATAATATTTGTAATAAATTTTTAAAAATTCCAAAAAATAAACAGAAATTAATATGCACTCATTGATATATTTTCTTACCACAAATGCTTTAAAAAATGTTATTTGAGTCAAAAAATTTAAAATTTAATGCTTGACAAAAAAATTTATTGATAAATCACAACATCACTTGTAGTTTCATAACATATTCTTATGGCTTGTGTCATCCATGGTTGTGATAAATTCAAATATATTAAAAATATGTTTTTATCATCCTAGTACACAAGACATTGTCATAAGGAGTCCGTAGCAATTTTCGGTTAATTTTTCTCATGCTTTATTATTTTTTTATAATATTTTAAATATTTATATAATTTAGGGTTTAGGGTTTAGGGTTTAGGTTTTATTGATAAGACAACGGTTTTCTTTTTTATTTTCGGGTTTAGACAAAACCACCCTAATTCCTTTTGTATTATTTTATTATTTTTTAATTTAAAATAATTTAGGGTTCAGGGTTTAGGGTTTAGGGTTCAGGGTTCAGGGTTTAGGGTTTAGGGTTAGGGTTTAGGTTATATTGAAACGACGCCGGTTTTCTATTTTGTTTTCTTTCAATTCCACCCCTGCGACACCGTTTCGAATCCCAGCAACACCAAACCTGGATACTAAATTTTTTTGACGACGGTTTGATTCTTTTAACGACGTCAAATTTTATTTAAAACGTCGTATTTTATATATTTACCGTCGAGTTAAATACCATAGATTTTTATCAATTAGACGTCCATCTTTATTATATAGCGACGTAGAAAACGAAAATAACATCACTATAAAAATAATAACTGTCGTTTAAAATTAAATACTTTAACGACGGTTTTCTTTTGTTTCGTCGATATTTAAAGAAGCGCGCAATCTGAAAATTTTCGCCTGACCTAAAATTTTCATTTTTCGCTCTAAGTGTTAAATAATTCGCTTTCTCTCTTCAACTCTAATTTTTAGTTGTGCTCTCCAGCCTCAGTCGCATGCAATAAGTTCGAACCCTAATTCTTCATCTCTAATTCTTAACCTATCAGCTCTGCGCGTACTTGTAAGTTCGAACCCTAATCTCTTTAGCTCTAATTTTTATTCATTGAATGATATTCTGTTTTGGGTTCTTAAGTACAAAGGTAATCTGACTTTGCTTTTTTATTCATTGAATGATATTCTATTGTGCGTCCTTTAAATGTTTTCATAGGAATGGTTCTTCAGATAGGTTTTCTTAATCACTCTTTGTAATGATAGGTCTTAATATTTGCATGCTTTTCATAAAAAATCATTTGCTATGGGTCTTAATCAATATTTTAGTACGTGTTATATTTATTTGGTTCTCAATTTGATCTTGGAAATGGAATGGCAATCGGAGATTTTTTTTTAGCATACGTTGTTTTATGTAAAAAAACCGTCGTCTGTAATCTTAAAATACGTCGTTTTATATAAAAAACCATCGTCTGTAGTCTTAAAATACGTCGTTTATGTAAAAAACCGTCGTTGTATCTTATATTTGCTATTTAAATTTATATAATCTACTTTATTGCCTAAGACGACTGTTATTACAAAAATTGTCGTCTGTTTTTATAAAATACGTCGTTTTATGTAAAAACTCGTCGTCTATATCTTATACTTGTTATTTAAATTTATATAATCTGCTTTGTTGTTAATTTTTTTTAGTATCCTAAGACGACTGTTATTACAAAAAACCGTCGTCTGTTTTATAAAATACGTCGTTTTATGTAAAAAATCGTCGTCTGTAACTCATATTACTTGCTTTTAAAATGTACATAATATTCTGTAGTGATATTCATTGCTTGTCTTTTTACTTTATTATATATTATATGGTATAGTGTCAGTGATGGATAAGTCATGGATGCATGCGGATAGAAGACCGAAGGCATATGAGTTAGGGGTGGAAGCATTTTTGGATTTTGCTGTAGGAAATCTTCTAACTACAACACATATTCATTGTCCATGTGTTAAATGTGGGAATTTTCGATTGTTTGGGGTTGGAATTATAAGGGACCACTTGTACTTTAATGGAGTTGACCAAAACTATAAGAATTGGACATTTCACGGAGAACCTTGGCGATCAACTACTAATGCTAGTAGAAATGTGGATGAAGATGATAATCATAGTAGGGATAGTTTTGTTTATGAAGAAATAGATATGGGTGATAATGATTTAGGTGATGTTGGATCTGATCCTTATGAGTTTGCCAATGTGATTGGGGATGGAGATCAACCCTTGTACCTTGGTTGTAGTAAGTACACAAAGTTGTCGGCATTAGTGAAGTTATATAATTTGAAAGCAAAACATGGGATGAGTGATGTCTGCTTTTCTGAATTGTTGATACTTCAAGGAGATTTGCTTCAGAAGAAAATATAATACCTTCCTCTATGTATGAGGCAAAGAAGACTTTGTGTGCATTGGGGCTGAGTTATGAGAAAATCCATGCATGCCCCAACGACTGCATCTTGTATAGGAAGTATTATGAAGATTCAACTAATTGTCCTACTTGTGGTATCTCAAGGTGGAAGGAAGGCAAAGATTCAGTTTTGAAAGAGGGTGTCCCAAAGAAAGGTGGTGTGGTATTTTCCACCAATTCCAAGGTTTAAAAGGATGTTTCAATCAAGTAAGGTCCCTGATAGAAAATCAATTGACGGTCAGATGTCTCATTCGGCGGATTCCCCGTCTTGGAAACTCGTTGATGATAAATGGCCCGAGTTTGGTAAAGAGCCGAGAAACTTGAGACTGGCTCTCTCATCGATGGATTCAATCCCCACAGCTTCTCTAAGTAGGAGATACGATTGCTGGCCGATTATCTTAGTTACATATAATCTCCCACCATGGTTATGCATGAAACGAAAGTTTATGATGTTGACTTTATTGATTTCCTATCCTAAACAACCCGGAAATGATATAGATGTCTACTTAGAGCCTTTGATTAATGATTTAAAATCTTTGTGGGATGGGATTAGAGGAGTGTATGATGCACACATAGGAGAATACTTTACACTCGTGAGCTGCACTATCGTGGACAATAAATGATTTTTCCGCCTATGGAAACTTATCTGGTTGTGTCGTTAAAGGATATAAAGCTTGTCCAATATGCGGCGATGATACGCCGAGTCACAAAGTTGAAAAATGACCACAAAATCTGTTACATCGGGCATAGAAAATGGCTATCAACATATCATCCATATCGGAGGCAGCGTGCGACTTTTAATGGGAAACCTGAATATGACATGCCTCCAAAGCCATTAACCGGAGAAGAAGTGCTACAAAGGGTTGAAGGTATTAATTACAAATGGGGCTTGAAAAAAGGGGGAGGTGGAGGTGAAAATGACGGTGACAGAGTTTGTTGGAAGAAGAAGTCAAAATTCTTTGATCTCGAGTATTGGAAATACATTCCTGTGAGGCATTCTCTTGATGTGATGCACATTGAGAAGAATATTTGCGATAGTATCATTGGTACGTTGTTAGAGATCCCTGGAAAAAATAAAGATGGGATTGCTGCTCGTTTAGATTTATTGAACATGGGGTCAAGACTGATTTGCAACCCGAGTATGCAGAAAGACATACTCGCTTGCCTCTAGGGCCTTGGAATTTGTCAAGAGCAGAGAAGAGAACGGTTTGCAATTCTTTCTATGGTATGAAGGTCCCTGAAGGTTATTCTTCAAACATAAAAAATCTTATATCTTTACAAGATTCAAGACTTCTTGGCCTAAAATCACATGATTGACATACCTTGATGCAACAATTGCTCACTGTGGCAATTCGTTCTGTTTTGGAAAAGCCTGCAAGGTATGCAATAACTCGACTGTGCTTCTTCTTCAATTCTATATGTGCAAAGACCGTGGATGTTTCCTCGCTAGATAAGTTGGAAGAAGATGTAGTAGTTACTTTGTGTTTGCTTGAGAAATACTTTCCCCTTTCATTCTTCGATATCATGGTTGATCTAGTAGTACATCTTGTCAGAGAAGTTCGTCTATGTGGGCCTGTTTATTTTAGATGGATGTATCCATTCGAAAGATATATGAAAGTGCTAAAGGGGTATGTTCAGAACCGTAATCATCCTGAAGGTTGCATTGCTAAGTGCTATATAGCTGAAGAAGCTGTGGAGTTTTGCACTGAGCATTTATCTGATATTAGAACAATTGGAGTGCCATTAAACCAGAAGATGGGACTTTCAAAGCCACTATCAGGTTGCTCAGTGACTTTAGTTGATTGAGACCTTTTGAACCAGGCACATCTATATGTGTTGGAGAATACGGAGGAAGTCCAACCATATATCGAGTATGACTTTTAATCATTATGTTTTAAATCATTCCTTATGTTTCTCTTAAATACAAGGGACAGTAATACTAGAATTTTCTGTGTTATGTAGGGAACATATGATCCACCTCAAGACCACTTATCCAAAATATAAAAAGAGAACAAAGTGGCTACAAGATAAGCACAACATCACTTTCATTCAATGGTTACGCTTTAAGGTATATGTTATTGAATAAAACATTGGAGTTTGATTTATTGTCATATCTATGTTGCATTGAATTAACATATGATTAATTTGCAGGTTCAAAGAGAAATCAATGAGAAAGAAAATAATGGCGTATCAGAAAATTTGAGGTGGCTAGCAAGTGGTCCAAGCATGACAGTGCCATCATATAAGAGCTATCTTATTAAAGGTGTTAAATTTAACACCAAGGCACAAGTTGATGTGCGGGCAGTTCAAAATAGTGGAGTTTATTTACTTGCAAATACTGTGCAAGTTTCTAGTGCCAAGGATAAAAACCCTATTGTCTCAAATATGGGTTTTTATGGTGTCATTCAAGATATTTGGGACCTTGACTACCAAAAGTTTACAATCCCAGTCTTTAGGTGTGATTGGATAGATAGCACTTCTAACCTTGTAGTCGACGAACTCGAATTTACCCTTGTAGATCTGAGTAAAATTGGACATAGGAATGACCAATTTGTTTTGGCTTCTCAAGTCAAACAAGTTTTTTTTGTTGACGACCCAATGCATCATAGTTGGTCGGTAGTGTTATCAATGCCTAATAGAGAATATAATGATGTTATTGGTGATGATGACTTAGGTGATGTTAGAATTGAGTGTGAGCCATTTACTAGAGGGATGCCAAATGTTGACACATTTGATGAACTAGCCCGTGAGTTTGGGAGTGAAAATATTCGAGATGGGTGTGAAGATATATGGATTGAATGATGCTTGTGATTTATGACATTATTTATGCCCTAAATGGCTGTGTATGACATTAATTTTGCAAGAAATTGTAATGTATTTCTTTCACTTTCATTATGCAGGTTTCAGCAACATAACTTTCAGTAATAAAAAAAACTGGGTTTCAGATGCAAAACACGACGGTAATATGAAAAATTTCAAAATAAGACGTCTCAATGATATTTAACGACGTTTACATCCATAATATATGTACCGACGTCTAAATACTAACTATCATGACCGGTCAATTCATTCAAAGATACGTAGATAACAATAGAACAACAACGGTAATTTACGGACAGACATGGTAATTTTTAGATAGACGTCATTTTTAAAAATAAAATGGACGTATAACGAAATTAACTACGTCAATAAGGCGTTAAATTACTGACGTTAAATAACTTTTCAACGACGATCAATTTATAGTTTCTGTCGTGGTTAAATCATATTAAGTTTATATTTTAGTAACTTACGACATTGTTTCTATTTTAAACGACGTAGATTTTTTGAAAGGGTCGTCTAAGGTTATCAAAGTTGTTCTTTTAAAATTAAATTTTTCATTGAATAGACGTCGGTTTTTATTTGAATAAGACGTTGTCAATGCTAACAACGTCATATTTGTAAAACAAACTGTCGTCTTTCTTCCTTAACAACGTTGGTTTTGATTAAAGATGTCGTCTTTCCACGGGAAATTTATTTTGTACGTCGGTAAGACGTTATGTGAGATAACACATCGGCCAACGGAGAGGGGGTGGTGTGCCTTATATGTACATGCCCACCTCCAAATAGCACGAGGCCTTTGGGAGCTCAGGCCGGAGTTATGGGAACTCCGAAGTTAAGCGAGTTGTGGCTTAGAGCAATCCCGGGATGGGTGACCTCATCGGGAAGTTGCTCGTGAGTTCCCGTAAACAAAACCGTGAGGCCTACCCAAAGCGGACAATATCGTGCTACGGCGAGCGATCCCGGATATGACAATTGATTCCTTGGAACTCCGGGTTAAGCAAGTTGTGGCTTAGAGCAATCCCAGGATGGGTGACTCTTGGGAAGTTGCTCGTGAGTTCCCGTAAACAAAATCGTGAGGGCCCCGCCCAAAGCGGACAATATCGTACAATGGAGCGATCCCGGATGTGACAATTTGGTATCGAGCCACTCTGCTGTGTGGTGCGAGTGTGCCGACGAGGACGTCGGGCCCCTAAGGGGGTGGATTGTGAGATCCCACATTGGCCAACCGAGAGGGTGATGTGCCTTATATGTACATGCCCACCTCCAAATAGCACGAGGCCTTTTGGGAGCTCACCGGCCGAATTATGGGAACTCCGAAGTTAAGCGAGTTGTGGCTTAGAGCAATCCCAGGATGGGTGACCTCTTGGGAAGTTGCTTGTGAGTTCCCGTAAACAAAACCGTGAGGGCCCCGGCCCAAAGCAGACAATATCGTGCTACGGTGGAGCGATCCCGGGATGTGACACGTTAAGAACAAACGTCTAAAAATATAAAAACGACGGAATTCATTATATAAGCGAAGTATAAAGTAGTAGCCACGTGTGAATTTCTATGATATAGGACATTTGAAGTCTTAACAACGTCTTCTTTAGAAATAAATACGACGTAGAAAAACGAAATAACGTCGGTTATGGTTTTATTCATGCCGTGGATAGTTCAAATCTACGTTGTTTTGGAAATTATTAATGCTGTGGTAATATACATATAGACGTCAGTTTTAAAAATAAAATGGTCATCTAATATTGTTAACTACGTCGATCTACAGTTAAATTACTGCCGTAAACTGACTGTTCAACGTCTCTAAGTTTATAATTTGTGTCGTGGTTACTTATGTTTACGGCTGTATTTTTGTAAATAATGTCATTGTTCCTTTTTGAAAAGACGTTTATTTTCTAAAAGGGACGTCTAAGGTTATCCAGGTTGTTTATTTTTTGAGTGAATAGACGTCGGTTTTTATTTGTGTAGGACGTTGTATATTTTAACAACGTTAGGATTTTAAAATAAACCGTCGTGTTTAAGTTATAACAACGTCGTATTTTATCCAATGTGTCATCTTTATATGAAATAGACGGCGGTGATTTACCGTCGTGGTTTTATGCATCAAAAGATGTCGGTCGATTTCACGACGGTTGAAAAACAGAATACACGACGGTGAATTACCGTCGTCTATCTCGATTTTTGTAGTAGTGAAATGACTCTAAGAAGGAACAAATGGCTATTATCATAAGGTTTGTTAGTTGTGATGGGCATATTCAAGAAAGGTTTTTTTTGATATTGTGAGTGTTCATGACACTACTCCTTAACTCTTAAAAGTGATATTTGTAAAGTTCTTGGCAAGCATAATATTTTAGTGAGCAATATGCGTGGTCAAGGATATGATGGTGCTAACAATATGCGTGGTGAATGGAGTGGCTTACAAGCATTATTTCTCAATGATTGTCCATATGCATATTATATACATTGCTTTGCTCATCGTCTTCAATTAGCTTTAAATGGTGCAACTAACGAAGTATGACTCGTTTGGAGATTTTTTTCAATGTTGAATAACAATGTGAATTTTGTTGGGGCTTTTGTCAAATGCCATTATGAGTTAAAATTAACCCGACAAGCTGAAATTGAAGAATTACTAACTGCTGGAAGACTTGGGACAGGTAAAGGGGCTAATCAAATTCGTTGTTTGCAACGACCTGGAAGTACTCGTTGGGAGTCACATTTTAATTCTATTAGGAGTTCGATTTATTTATTTGGTGCAACCAAGACACTTCTAAAGGATATCGGTCATAATGGACCCACCTCACAATTTCGTGGCGAAGCAGAAGGTATTAAAATATATATGTTTATCTTTTGACTTTGTTTTTGCCTTGAAATTGTTGGACAAAATTATGAGATTCACTGATTTTCTTTGTTAAGAACTTCAAAGAAAATCTCAAGACATTGTAAAGGCTTTGAATTTAGTTGCAAGTACAAAAATGGAGCTTGATGAGTTGAGAAATAATGATTGGAATGATTTATACATAGTGTGCAATCATTTTGTGAAGAACATGACATTAATATGCCTGATATGGGTGCCCGTCATACAATAGGCACTCGCTGTTGTTGTCAACAAAGAGATTGTATCACAGTTGAGCATTATTATCATATTGATGTATTTAATGACGTAATAGATTATCAGTTGGGGGAGTTAAATACTAGATTTCGAGATGAGGCTATGGAACTCCTTTCTCTTAGCTTAGCATTATATCATCGTGATGCTTTCAAGCGATTTAACATTGGTGATATATGCACTCTTACTGAGAAATTTTACCCCTTAGATTTCACTACAACTGAGTTGCATACTTTAAATCAGCAATTGGGATTTTATAAGATTGATATAGATCGCACTTCAAGAATATTGATTCCATCCCTATATTACTTGAGCGGTTAATTGAAACAAAATTAGCAGTAACATACTATTTGATTGATAGATTGATTCGTTTGGTGCTAACTCTTCCTGTCTCTACATCAACAACAGAATGAGTATTTTCATGTATGAGACTTAGTAAAAATTGACTTTGGAATAAGATAGGTGATAAGTTTCTTGCTGATTGTATGCTACTTCATATTGAAAGAGAATTTTTTGATAATATATATAATGAATCAGTAATTAGTGATTTTAATGCTGTGAAGACTTAAAGGGTGCAACTTATATAAGTGTTATTTGAGGGGTAAGGCTCATTATGTCCCCCCCATGTATTTTTATTATCAATGAAATTTACTCGTACCTTTGAGTTTTCAATAGATTTGTACGTAAGGTAAATTTAGCCCACGCCATTTTGAAATCCTGGGTCTATCCCTGCTCTTATATAAACAACATGGGAAATTTGTGTTTGGAATTGTGGATTGAATACCATTATCACACACGAAAAAAGGGGTTGTTCATATGGGCGTTGTTCAAGTAAGCCATCAAATTTCAATTTAATGTTTTATAGTTGACCTTTCCCTTGGAGATGCTCTAAGATTACAACTCAAGCAAGAAGCCTTTTTCACAAGGGTGGAGCAACATAATTCAAGAAAAAACTTAGTTACAACGTGGACATCACTACTTTGCTATCCCCGACCTATAATGCTATGCTACGTGGAAGTGTTATTGACAGGACCCGATCCAACTTCCACTTTGGAATATGTGTCGAACCCTGTGCGTGTCCGACACCTGGCAGGTGCAAGACACAAATGACCAAATTACCCTTTGCCCTAACAAAAAAGAAACCACTTAAGGGTCGGACTTTTGCCGGAAAGCCTACAAAGTCTCCCCTGAAAAATGGACATTTCCCAATTTAACTACCTGTAAGAAACACAATTTAATAACCACAATCGTTCAACATGCACAAGTTACGATCACACACATCCAAGCATTAAGTCTGAATGGCCTCTAGCCTTACCCACATCCCGGACTCTTTTAGAGCATAACCAACCATATAACTCAATATCAATCGGGCCTTGTGCCCGCACATCTTCAAATTGAATTCAACTAAAATAATAAATAGATTTCGAATCCAACCCCAAAGCAAATTCCCGAAACATATTCTCTTCCGTGGCTGCACCTAGTTAGTTTAGGTTGCCTACGTACCCCTTTATGAGGGACCAAGCCATACGTAGTTCTTTCAAGAAAATTTAGTTCAAACCCTTTTACCTGCAACCAATATATTTTCCGAACACAACCGGAGGATGGGGGAAACTGGCTAACTACCTGTGTAGATAAATCGGGCAGGTGGCTAGGGATCATGACCAACCCTGTGCAAAAAATATGAGCAGGGTGGCGAACAATATCTTGTTAATTCCACCTAATAGAGTCGGGGGACACGAAGTCGGCCTGAAACGCAAATCCGTCAATTCCAATAATATTCCATCAATCCCACCTAGCAAAATTGCGGGACACGAAGTCAGCCCGAAACGCAAATTCATCAATTCCACCTAGCAAAATCAGGGGCACGACGTCAGCCCGAAACGCAAATCCTAGCAGAATCAGGTGATCAGTCTGAAACACAATCTTAGCATAATCGGGGGACACAAAGTCAACCCGAAACAAAATCTTCGCTCCGCACGGTTCGGCCGTCCCTGAGACTCGTGGGGCTTTATCATGAATGATTAATTGTTCCGAATGCAACATTTTGTCCAAAGACATTTTAATATCCGAGGCAACCTTACATATCACGAAGGCAACAATTTAATTTCAAATCGATTTAACATATATATATGCATAATCATATCTTTAATTAAATTATTTCCTGGATAAATTATAAACTCATTTCCCAACTTTCCAAGCTGATCTCATTTCACAATATGCATAAACATACTAACTCAACTCAACTAAATCAGTATGCTCGGGAAGTAAAACCATATATTGAAATAATTCATAAAGCATCGAACAAGGGGTTTTCTAAGTCTAACAATATGGAGACTAAATTTAAACCCAATTCTCAAATGATGAATGAATCTGAAACTGGATAGAGAAAGGAGTTTGAATTGGGGAAAATTGATGAACTTCAACACAGAAACACAATAAACACACAACTTGCAAAATAAATCAAATCAAAATCCGGTATAAGTTTCTTTGCCAAAGAAAATACCCCTTCTTTTTACTCGCCATCATCAGCTATTCATTAATAATCAGATCAATAACATGAAGAAAGAAAATGATTTGAAGCACATTCCATACACCACTCAATTTTCAAACACTGGTCATCTTGATGACCTTACATCACATAAAATTCCAAAATTATCAAATACCCAAAAAGCACAGCCAACCCAAAACAAGCATGGCTCTGGCTTCGACACTCTTACCCAATCTAATAAACCTACCACTACCCCCGATAGCACCAAAAAACCCCTTCCTTTGGTTATGCGGTTACTGTTCATCGTCTTCTCCAAAAAAAATCTGAAAATTTCCCCTGTTTTTTTTTTCCCAAATTAAAAGCCAAATTTTGTGAGACATTTTGACCAATCTAAAGTTAACGAAAATGGGCAAACTTGCAGTGGTTTTGAAGCTTATTCCCTCTAGTTTCTAACCCAATAAACGACACTCAAAATGGAGGAGAAAACTAGCTCCAAAGTTGGACTCGTAACTGGTTTTTTTTTCTATAGAAAACAGACTTTTTTTTCCAAACTTTGCACAAGGTTTTGACGTATCAGAACTCAACCAAATTCAATGAAACCAATTTTTTCTTGTTCCTTGTCAAGTCTATTTTAAAACCCAACCAATGTCTTCCATAAAAACGCAATGGATTGGGAGAAAAAGAGAGCCAAAATGAGGCTCACAAACTGCAATTTTTCCAGAAATTGAAATTTCCCATATTTGGTTCTAAGTTGTTTCCAACCATTCCAACACTCCTAGATTGTTACCAAAGCTCCTAAAAGTCTTCTAAAGTTCATACCCATCATTGAAACTCATCAAAAACTCAAAATGGAACCAAAATCATAAACACCCAAACTTGAAAATTTCTCTATCCACCCAACCCGAAAATAACAATTCAAACTCTCCCAATTCAATTTCCTATTCCTCAAATGACTCAAAATACACTTCAAGGGATTAGAATCACACAAAAACAAAGTTAAAAACCCAGAAATTCGAAATTTTACTCACCCTTGGAGATTTCTCCTTTCTTCCTCCTCTTCTTCCTTCTCCTCCTCATCATCCTTCCATCTCCTTCTCCCCCAAATTGAGATAAAAATAAGATTTTATTTTTGAAGAGAAAGCATAGGGGAAGGGGGGAATAATGAAGAGAGAAGGGCTCATCCCCTTCCACGTTTCAGCTTCCCTTTTTACCCTCTTTTTTTAAAAAATAATTATTATTTTTATTTATCCTTTGAGGATATTTTGTAGTTTTCACACTTAAGATAATTGGTCATTTTGGCTCAAAATTCAGAAACGATTTCCTACGTGTTCGAAAATTAAATTTATTCTAGGGGCGGGATGTTACAGTTATCACGCGTGTCACTGTGTCAAAGCGTTATTGACCGGGAATAGCGAAATAGTTCTTTCCCCATTTCAAGACTAGAAGTGGTTGTGAACCCCAATTTTCAGAAACACCTTTACGCTTTATATAAAACTTGACAATTTGTGTGCAATTTATATATATAAAAAAATGTTAGTTATTGCCGCCCCTTAAATATATAGGCTCTAGCTCCGCCATTGCTTACTCACGTTCTTAAGTAATCCTTTCGCTACCCCGTCAATTTTCTTATACCAGAGATTGTGGTTTATAATTGAAAATAAATTTAATCGGGACACTAGAATATTATGAAAGTACAGAAGATACAAGTAAAAATTCGAATCTTGAGTAACAAGTGGTAGGGTATTACATTATATATATCCGATACTTGACCACAATGTGTCACTGCGAAATATCATGAATTCAGAATCGGAACAAGACAATGTATAGGAGCAACAAAGCTCTTATTCACGTTAATACGAGGACTCTAATGAATATGCATATATGTGTAGGCTGTAGCTTCAGTTATGCTTGACCCGCAGGTGATCTAAGCAAGGTTTGGTGAGGGCAGCAGGGCTTGCTTGAAGCTCCATGAATTTCTCATATGTCATCCCAATGTATTTTGGGGCTTGGCCTTCTCTCTCTAACAACTCTGGGATTGGTAAAGCTGGTGTGTCCAGTGAGGGTCCATGGGGCACAGCTATTGATATCCTTGTAGCTTTGTTGTTCACAACAGCCCTATGCCATATGCTCTTGTACTTGTCGTTTGTCAAAATCTGCCACAAAAAATTTACCATACACATAAATAATCGGTACTTAATTTATGAAAATAAGTAGAGAATTATTAGATTATTCTTAGATAAAAAGGTGGGTGTTATTTTGGTACCTGCATTTGGTCACCGATGTTAACAATAAAAGTTCCCGGAGCAACATTCACCAACACCCATTGGTCTTTGTGCTTGACTTCAAGGCCACCCATCTCATTCTGAATGAGGAGGGTCACTAGTCCATGATCGGTATGAGGAGGTAGACCGATTGCTTTATCGGGCTGTGGGCACGCAGGGTAGTAATTCGCGGCCAGAATTTGTAAGCCACGGTCCCAGTTCATTGCCTTTGCTATGTAGTCAGCCTCCAACCCTAAGCTCTCTGATATTCCCTTCAATATTTCTGTGGCTACTTCTCGGGTTCGTTTGCTGAACTCCAGTGAAACCTCGCTGTATCCAGCAGGTTTGTAGAGTGAGTTGAACTCAGGGTGGGCTATGACCTTGAGGTAATCCCTCCAGAGATGAACTTTTTCAATGTCGACGTTGAAGCTGGTTCCGCACTTGATTGGGTCCAACAGGTTCCTTGTTTGGAACTCCTTCTTCTCCTCCCCCGGCAGATCAAAAAATCTATGACACGCGTCGATCATTGATTGCATCAAGCTCTGTGGTACACCGTGGTTGGTCACCTAATAATTCCCATATATATAATTAATGCTTAATTAGCTTTCATCATGGGAGTTGTAGATACGCATATATGATGTATATGTAGTACGTACGTATGTATGAAAATGTTCTCTTGTCCAACTTTTACAGTTTGACAAATACTTTGTTGATATTATAAGGTAAACATAAGTATCTGTATAAATATAAGCATTTACAGACAAAGTAAGGTACATACCTGGAAGAAGCCCCATTCCTCGCAAGCTCTGCGCAGCTCCTGGATCACTTTTGCTCGTTGATCAGGAGATCCCGACGTGAGAAGGGCAAAATCAATGATGGGGATTGAATGCTCTGGGTCGTTTGCATCGCCTTGTTCATTAGGATTTTTGGTATAGGTGTACTCAGAAGGTACAAAAGTGAGGGAAGCTGAGTCAGCTATTGTTTTGATGCTTGCTACTTTGGGTACTTCATGACCATTAGCTGCCTCCATTGAAGTAACTGTAGGTGCCATTGAGGAGAGAGAGAGAGAGAGATGGGACTGAGGCTTTGAGAGTGATATTTCTGTATATCTTTGAGTGAGAGAGAGAAGGTGTTGAGCAGTTGTGGTGGTATTGAGAGAAAAGGAATGGGTATTTATAGCACAGGATGTACTAATTGTACACGTGGAGGATTTCTACATAGGAGCTGTTATTTTAATGTTGCCCTACACCACAAGGTCTAGAAATTTTGCAGAAATAAGTTGGCCAACGCTGACCAAGTTTGAAAATCATGTCAATGCAGAATAAAATATATATATTTTGTAGTTCTACTGGTGAGTGCTTTTACCGGCAGTAGATGCTTCTGCAACGCGTGTTTCTGCCTCTTTTTTTTTTTTTTTTTTTTTGGTGGTGTGGTTTTTAGGTAGAATGGGCAAAGTAGATTTTAACATAAGACAATAATGCGTTTATCCACGTGAAAGTTGTTAAATTATTTAGGTTTAAATGTCAAAATGGTCCCTGTGTTTTATCGTGTTGACCAATTTAGTTCATGTGTTTTCAATTTGGTAAGTTTAGTCCCTGTGTTTAGCACTGTTAGCCAATGTGATCCAATTTGTTAAATTTACCGTTAAATAAACATTATAAACCTTTTTTTATTTTTTAAAAACCATTTTGAAACTAATTAAAAAAATTAAATTAACTTTAAAATATTAAAACTTTAATTTTAATATTACAATTGAATTAACAAATGTGACTTTATTAGGTCTGAAGCCTGCAGCAGTCATCAACGCATTCTAGTTAGCCACATTTCCTCTGAGGAGTTTCAACAATATCTTATGAGCATTTCTCAGATCGCCTTTTTGCACATACCTGGAGATCAAAATTGCACAACAAACAATGTTTTTCCTTGGGAGATGACTATACAATGTTAAAGTTGATTGTAAGTTTGTATGTAGCACAAATATAGGAGGTAATTGGATACGACATTGTCTGAGGAACACCCTGTGAAGAGAGATGAGCCCGATCATATCTTAGATTTGAAGCTCCCAGTGTTCAAAGACTTGTTAGAAAGAAATGTCCTCGGTAGTAGCAGAGGCTTGTTAATTGTTTTGTGGAATTAGCCTAGTCTCCAAGCTTAGAAATTGTTTTGGACACTGTGTGTGAACATGACTTGGTCATTCAGAGAACAGAAGGACTTAATTCAATTTTTTTTTCATTAATTTCAAAAGGGTTTTAAAAACAAAACAAAAAGGTTTATAATTTTTTTAACAGGAAATTTAACGGATTAGACTACATTGGCTAATGATGCTAAACACAAAGACTAAATTGGCTAAATTAAAAACACATGAACTAAATTGGCCAACATAGTAAAACACAGGGGCTATTCTGACATTTAAGCCAATTATTTATGGAAGTTTAAGCGCAAGAGCTTAAAATATTTGCCTTTTTACGTTTTTAATTACGTTTTTAATTAATTCTAATATATAAAAAATTGAATCCATAATTTATATAATTGAACCAAGAAAAGGAAGTGACGAGATTGATGATGGAGAGATGAGAGAAAATTAGAGGGAACATACATAAAATAAACTAGCCTTTCCGCATGCGCTTCCGCATTTGTGAGAGGCTTTTTTTTATAAATATTTTAAAATTTATTTTAGAATTAAAAAAGATAATGGGTAGATGTGTTCCATAAAAATAAGATATCTTAATTTTCTTTTAATTTTATTTTTTTTAAATATGAAAAAGTGTGAATTTACCATATTATCCTCATTTAATTAATAATTTCAATTCTTAATGTTTGCATTAACCAAAGAATTTTTTGTTATTTTGAATATTTTACCATTCCTGCTTTTTGCTTTATATATATATATAGATAATTTAGATTGTGATTCTTTTTTTGAGAAGTAGATCAATTCCATTAGTATATGAATAACATTATAGCAGAACCTGCATGACAACAATGACCTCATTAAAACCTTCTTAGGAAACCCCGAGCTAGGAAAGAGTACCACACATGCAATATATACTAACAAAAGAGTCCAAACAAAACCAGAATCACATAACAAACACCTCTAAAATAAATCTACCCCACCCACAAACACAAACTAAGAAAAACCCTCGAAAGAGTACACAACACCTCTCAGGTTATGTCAAAGAAGACCTCCTATGTAAACATAATCCTTTGTACAGCGCAAGGATTGTTCATCATGAAATGGGCAGAACCAAAGGAACAGTGAGAAGAATAACCACGGGAACAAAACACAAAGAAACAAACTGAAGTAAAACAAAAACCAACAAAGGAGCACACCAACGCCTCTCAGATTTTGCCAAATAAGAATTCCTGTGTAAACATATAGTTCTTTGTACAACACGAGATTTATTCAGCATGCAGTAGACATAAACAAAGGAACACCAATACGAACAAAAAACAAAGAAACACACAAATATACAATGCATTAGACTGATTCTTAGTCTTAGCTTTATGTGTTATTTTGTACTTTTTCTTCAGCCCCATTCCTATCTCTCATCTTCGTTTCTCATTCCTCACAAATATCCTTTTTTTCCTTTTTTTTTTTTTTTTTTTTTTATCGTTTACTAAAATAATAGAAAACAAAACTTAAAACATCATGAAACTCTAAGCAACGTTGCATTACTTTTTTAATTTTTTATTTTATACAAGTGATATTAGAAAAAGGGGGAATGAACTTAAGACCTTGAATACATATATAAATATTCTTAATTATTTGAGCTACAAACCCCTGCACGTTAAATTTCTAAAAAAATACTAGAAAGTGGAAGCACCAGCCATTAAATAATGGCTTGTACTTGATCAGAAAATTACAAAATGTACAGAATGGCGTTCACTTTTTGACTATTGTACCAGCCAGTACAAGTACTCACCTACAGATGCCCCGTGTTCCTCGAGGTCAATAATTGTAGTCCTTCTGATATTTTAAAAAAACCCAATTAATCAAAAAAAGCCAGCCAAGAAAAAATATTATTAGGGATCAGAAGAAATGCCGAAAAAAGCTATAAAAAAAAAACACACACACACAATTGAATATATGATCTGTACGTATTAATTTTTTTAGGAGTTTGTGTGATTAGGTCCCCACGGGTAGGTAACAGATGCTTTAGCAATCGGTTTTGTGAAAACGTTAACCTTATAATCCTTATAATCCCCCTATCTGTTTTTTTCCTTGAACTTTTTAAAAATAAATAAATAAATAAAAATCGAACTCTTGTCCTACATGTGGGAAAAAATGTTCAGTCCTTGAAATTTAGATACCCTAACGTTTCTTATAGGCTAAATTGTCTTGAGGGAGCAAAACTTTAGAAAGTGCCTATCTGAAATTGACAAATTATTACAGTCTGTGTCCTTTGTACTATTTATTCTTATTTAATAAAATTTTATCGCCTTTTTATCAAAAAAACTCTTACATGATATAATTTTCAAAACAATAAATTATTATATTGTTATATATATGTGACCATTTTCAAACATGAACAAAAATGATGCAATCCTATATGTGTCTAGAAACTTTTGAATGGGAATGTGTGTTGGATTCTTCCACTTTCATTTCGCAAAGTAAACAATATTTAGGAGAAGAATTTTTCTTATGAAAGTTCCTCCATAGATGAGTTCACAATGCACGTATACACTTGCGTGCAAATTAAATGTAAAACATTCTCCTTGTTTCAAAATGAGTAACTTCTAGAATGTTATCCCAAACCATGACATAATGTGAAACCAATTCTAACCACAAAATGGTGACCCTTCTTTTGAACTTCTAATTCTCAAGCGATTTCAACTGTCCTCCTGCATTTGTGAGTTGACAGGAACATGAATATAAGTCAATCAAACAGCCCCATTTATTGGACTTATAAGACGAGAAAACCAACTTACCAAAAGAAAAAAAAAATAACGGCTAAAAAGAACCATTTTCCAAATGCTAAAAACAAAAAAAATAACACTTACAATTATCATTAAAAAAATATATAGTTTTGATGCGTTAAAAACAATTATTAGCACTCTGAAAAAGTTTTTTTTGCACTCATCTCTTATATTAACAAAAGGGGGAAATTGTGTTAGGAATTGTGGATTGAATATTGTGGGAGCGATTTTCGTCCCACGGAATATTCGTCGATGGATTCTTCCCTCTTCCTTTTCCATCCACTTTCTCCCTGCAAAACCAATCGGAGTAAAAAGACCACACGTGGGGGGTATTGGCCAAAGGCCCTCAGATGCCTAAGTTAGTACACTTGGATCTTACGTAAAGAGACAGCAAGAGCTAAATTGGTCGGAGTTTGTGTCTCTCATGGGAAGAGTTCCGGGTGGCAGGTGCCGTGTGTGGTGGTGGGCGGAGCCTTGTGTGTGTGTGAGAGAGAGAGAGAGAGAGAGAGAGAGAGAGAGAGGTAGCGGCAAGGCAAGGGTGAGAGGGAATTTGACAGAGTTTTGGAGTTACCTCAAGCCTTGGTGTAGCCTCGAATATATAGAGCTCTCGGGAGCTAGGGTTTCAGGCGGAATAATTCCCCACATGGAAGGGAATTATTCTTCCCCCAAATTGGCAAGATTGATCAAATTAGGGATTTAATTAGGAAATCCCCAATTGATAGCAACAATCCCAATTTAATCAAATCAATCCCTAAATCAAATAATCCCCAAATGGAAGGAAATCAATTTGACCTAAGGAATTATTAAGGAATAATTTGGTTTCCACAAATGCCCCCCAGCTTCTGCGTGGTGCTTGGCATCATGGCAGATGTGTGAATTAATTGTTGGGTTGTCCAACTGCATATGGGCTTCATTCTTTGATTTGGGCTCCTGTTTGCATATGGACTCCTTGTAGGTCAAGGAACCTCAATTGCTATGAATACTGGGCTTCTCTTCACTCATTTTCAAATTGCAAACTAGCTTCCTCTACTTTCTGCTTGAGAGAGATTTTGGAGGATTGTATTGCTTGTCAAGGAGAAAAGTCACCGTGGTATGTTAGGATCTGTTGATCTGCATCAATTTGAATTCTTTGATGTGTGGTTGACTGACTTCTGTCTTCTGCTTGCAGAGGACAGCAAGAAACCCGATCTCGACTCGGATATGGCTAAGATTCGTCAAGCTTTGAACATCCCTGCCAGGTTCCGTGAATGGCATTGGTTACTGAGTGAACATCGGAAGGAGGCTGGTGGTCTACCCCTGTTGAAGATGTTGAAAGATGGAAACTGGATGGCCAGGACCCGGATGATTTGCCTGCTGAACGGGAGGAGTCCTGAACCGAACTTCCTAAAAAGAGGAAGGCTAATACCAGGTCTGTCAGAGATGAAGTTGTAACCTCGCGATTAAGGGATGTGTCTCTACTAAGAAAGAAGCTGAAACTTCCTTCTACCATGATCAAGTCTTCTTTGAGAGGGGTCTTGTCTGTTGAGAAGACTCCAGTGGGAGTTGCGCCTTCTTCGTCTGCCAAGATCAAGCACCTCGTCGGTGCGGAGAACAAGAAGATCAACGGCATGCAGAAGGTTAGAAGTATTCTACTCAATTCTTCGCTCGAATAGCTCAAGACCTGTGAGCTGCCCTGCAACCCAAATGCCGAGAAGCAGAGCTCGAGTCGTTTACGCTGGTTCGGGGATCAAACTGAGAGGACTGCACGTCGGTCTAGCCATCACGATCCATTTGCCAAGTCGCGAACTGTCAATCAAGTTAGAGAGTTGTCTGCTTGTGCAAAAAAGTCATTCAACTTCACAAACTGCAGGTCTGGGAGTTGCTGATAGCTCTGCTGGGGATGAGCATGTGTCTGATATGCTCAAGCCAAACTTCATGTCAAGTTCATCTGCTTGTGCCAAGCTGGTTGACCACATACATTAGGTTGGTTATCTTGGCACGTTCTCGAGCCTTTGCTTGGAGAAGCAAAGAGAAGTAGCTGATAAGGTAGCGGCAGAGGTTGTGGAGCAGGCAGCTGGGGCTGCTGAGCATGTGACTGGAGCTGCCGAGCAGGTAGCTGAACATGATGAAGGCTGTAGCGCCGAGCAGGCAGTTGGAGCGCTAAACAGGTGACTGTAGCTGAACAGGATGGAGGTGAAATTTGTTATGTAGCAGAAAGAATGAGAAAGGAATGAATCATAAGGACACATAAAAAGAAAGGGCAAAAGGACAAAAAGGGATTTGAATACAAGCATGAAGTATATGTATGGGAAGAACTTAGCTATGCAGGGGGAGGAGAAGACAGTGTTAAAACTTTAAAAGCAGGCAGCTGGGGCTGCTGAGGAGGTCGTCGACCCCGGGTCACCTATGTTTTTTGAACTTGGCCAGTTGGCTGCTTTGCTATGGAATGTTCAGTCATTTTTTAAACTTCAATTCGCACGGTGTCTTGTGAACTGCTTAGGTGTTTCTGAATAGTGGCCCGCATCTCATTGAGGACGCTTCCTTTGTGGTGGTCGACTTGACATGTGTCTCACCTAGGATGCTTCCTTTGTGGTGGTCGGCTTCACCTATGTCTCCCTTAGGACTTTTACTTGGTGGTCGGCTTGACCTGTGTCTCCCTTATGAATTTTTCTTGATGGTCGACTTGACTTGCGTCTCCTTTAGGACTTTTCCTTGGTAGTATACTTGAACTGCGTCTCCCTTAGGAAGCTTCATTTATGGTGGTCGGCTTGACCTAGTCTCCCTTAGGACGCTTCCTTTGTAATGGTTGGCTTGACCTGTGTCTCATTTAGGACGCTTCCTTTGTGGTCGGCTTGACCTGCGTCTTCATTAGGACTATTCCTTTATAATGGTTGGCTTGACCTGTGTCTCCCTTAGGACGGTTCCTTTATAGTGGTCGGCTTAACCTGCGTCTCCCTTAGGATGCTTCCTTGGTGGTCGGCTTGACATATGTTTCTCTTAGGATGCTTCCCTTGTGGTGATCGGCTTGACCTGCGTCTCCCTTAGGATGCTTCCTTTGTAGTGGTTTGCTTGACCTGCGTCTTCCTTAGGAAGCTTCCTTGGTAGAAGACAGGGCCTCAGCCTCGATCCATTTTGTGAAGTAGTCGGTGGGGACAATCATCATATCTTTCTTGGCAGGTGCATGTGGCATAGGTCCCACCAAGTCAATGGCCCATCGCATGAATGGCTAAGAGCTGTTTTGCGGGTGGTACACTTCGGTTGGCAAACTAGGCACTGGCTTGTAGCTTTGACATCGATCACAACTTCGAGCATGCTCGGTTGAGTCGTGCCGCATGGTCGACTAGATGTAGCCAGCTCTGAGTGCCTTATGGGCAAGTGACCTGCCCCCAGCAAGGTTTCCGTATTCGTCATCATGTATTTTGCAGAGCACCTTGAGCGTTCGCGAGTACTTGATGCAGGTGAGGTGAGGACCCTAATATGATCTGCGAACAAGCTTGCTGTCCTGCGTATAGTATCTTGCATCTTTCTGTTTGATTTTTATGGCCTCATACTTCTCCCTTGGGAGATTCTCGTTCATCGGATAATTGATGATGGGGTCTTGCCAGCTAGGATCCTCATCGATCTGCTTCAAGTTCAGCTAGGTGAAGTGAGGTAGGCTTTCAAGTTTTGAAAATCTACTTCGCACTTCTCATCCCACTTGTCTCTTTTCCCATTCTTTAGCGCTTTGAAGAATGGTCTGTACTTGTCGGTAGATATAGAGAGGAATTATTTGATGGCCGCTGCTCTGCCCGTCAAACTTTGTATTTCCTTCACTGTTGCAGGTGACTTCATTTCGAGAATGACTTTGATCTACCACGAGTGTGCTTCAATACCTCGTTGGGTGACCAGGTATCCTAGGAATCTGCGGGATGATACACTGAACTTGCATTTACTTGGATTCAGCTTCATGCGGTACCGCCGGAGCAGTCTGAAGGCTTCGGCCAGGTTCTTGAGGTGATTTGCTCGTTCAGGAGTTTTGACCAGCATGTTGTCTACGTAGACCTTCATAGTCTTGAAGATATGCTCCTTAAAATTTTTGTTCACGAGCTTTTGGTACGTTGCTCCGGCGTTCTTCAGCCCAAAGGGCATGACTTTGTAACAGTTTGTCCCTCTTTCAATTATGAAGGAGGTTTTCGCCTTGTCATCTTTGTGCATTAGGATCTGATTGTAGCCGAAGTAGGCGTCCATGAAGTTGAGTAGCTGGTTCCCAGAAGTTGAATCCACGAGCTGATCAATTCTGGGCAGTGGAAACTTGCCTTTCGAGCATGCCTTGTTGAGGTCGGTGTAGTCGACGCATACCCTCCACTTGCATTGTTCTTGCTTTGCTACCAAAACAGCGTTGGCTAGCCACTCTGAGTAAGAGACCACGTCGACGAAGCTCGCTGCTAAGAGCTTGTCGATCTCAACTTCAATGATCGTAACTCGCTCGATAGCCAAGTTAGGTTTCTTTTGGGCCATAGGTTTGCTGGTTGGGTTGACGTGGAGCTGATGGCAGATTATTTGCTGGTCGATGCCTAGCATGTCTGACGGTGACCAAGCGAAGGCGCTAGCCAATCCATGCTTTTTTGTCTGGCTGATCAGGATCAAAGGGTACTAACTCAATGTCCTCCTCGGGCTTCCAACCTTCTTCAGGGGTGACCTCCGGACGGATTCCCTGATCTTGATCCTGGTTCTTTGATTGCTATTTGAAGGTGGCAAATCCCTTCCCTTTCAAGTTTGCTTTACCATCAAGAACTCGATCATCCTCATCTGCTATCTCTTCTACCAGGGTCTCTAGCGCGAATTGCAGCTGCTTGGTCTTCTTCAAACCATTGGGTTGAGTATCTTCTAGCCATCATCGTCACCGTCAATCTGCCCGACCCAGCGGAAGGGGTAATGGATTTTCCCGTGCATGGCGAGATGTGACAGCATCAATCTTGGTGATCCATGGTTTGCCCAAGATGTCGTTGTAAGGGGAGACCTCATCGATGACCAGGAAGTTCTACTAGTAGACCACAAATGGCGAGTAGATGTCAAGGTTGATCGCGCCCACATTGATCGACGTTGCTATGTTGAAGCTGGTGAGCGATCTAGCCAGCTTGCTGATCTTGTTCTCCAATCTCATCTGCTGCATAACAGATAGTTGAAGCATGTTGGTTGTGCTGCCCTCGTTTACAAGAACTCGCTCGATCACAGCTTGTTCAATTTGTATGGAGACGACGAGGGGGTCATTGTGGGGCAGGTCCAAGCCGATCAGGTCCTTTTTTGAAAATTCGATAACAAGATCGTCTTTAATAGATGGACAGCTGGTTGTGGCCTGGGAGACTAGAGTTGCTTGCTTGATCTTTCTCTTCTTCGCCCTGCTGGTCAACTCAGACTCCTTGGAGTCAACCAAGATTGTATTAATCCGGATGACTTTTTGCTAGGGCTCCTTAGCAACATCAGGATCAGAATCTCCCTTGAATGGTGTGATGGACGGTGTTGTAAACCGAGGAGTTTCCTGCTATTTACCTCACAAGTGAAGGGTAAGCAGTTCACCTGGTCGACCTCCTTGCATAAATCCTCCTCTGGATCATTCTTAAGTTAGAGTTTTTTAAGACGGTCGTTCACGAGCCTCTCGACATCCTTTGCTCGTAGGGACTGCGGCTTGCACTCGTGTCCTTTGCCTGTCGAGCGCGGTTAGCTAACTTCCTCTTCATATTCTAAGGGTCGATCCCCCTGGGTACTCTTCTCTTGGGCATGCTATTGGATTGAGCTTTTAAGGATTCCTCCTGCGCTGTCGTGGATTGGTCCGCTCGAGCGGGTTGGTGAGCTTCAATCACGCTCGCTCGCAGACGCTCACTGACTCGAGGTCCTTGCGGTCCCAACCTAGAGTTGATGCTTCGTGGGCCCAAGCGGGAGCGAATGCCAGTCGTGGAGCCCAATCCTCGA
Source organism: Prunus padus (assembly GCA_024362665.1). Classification (NCBI taxonomy): domain Eukaryota; kingdom Viridiplantae; phylum Streptophyta; class Magnoliopsida; order Rosales; family Rosaceae; genus Prunus; species Prunus padus. The sequence continues at coordinate 9,566,193 of JANFAM010000006.1, read as the reverse complement.
GCACATTGGTCCTGGACCTAATCTCAATTGACCATTGATCGTTTCAGATTGACTTGCAGATGTCTCCGCTTCTCGGTTCGTGATCACTGGGTCCAAGCGATACCAAATGGCCAGAGCCTCGGGTTCGAGTGCTAAAGCAATAACACGCTCTCGTTCTCCTCCTTGTTCGCTTGTCACGCACGACCGACGGGATCTCTCGAACTGCGGGTCGGGTCTGGCCGGCTCATCCTTCTCTCTTGCTCGAGATCCAAGGTTAAGGCCTGAACCAAGTCGACCGTCGAGTGAGTCACCAACCAGTGTCATTTGGTTGTCCACCTGCGTGAGTTGATCGACTTTAAGGCTAAGGTCCGCGCTTGACTCGCTTGGATCGGGAGGAGAGAATTGTGTTGGGCTCAAATGCATATGAGCTAGGGTTTCACCGGTGGCCTATACCAAGTGTGATAGCAAAGGAGGGAACGTCCGAATTTGTTCCAAAATGGGTGCAAGATCCACGACAGTGTTAAGGTGGCCATGGATGGAGGCGCCATCATGGGCTGCGGCTGGCCCTTGCGGCGGCAAGGTAGAGGAAGCCGTGAGGTCTTGGTTTAGTGCAGCCACGATGGGTGCAGAAATTCTAGCCGCATGCATGGTCGTTGGTGACCGTTCTAGGGCTTCCAGAGGTGGTTGCAAGGCATGGGCAGCCACAGGAGGGCTGCTGCGATGTGCTGGCAGCCACTGGGAGTGATTATGATCCCTTGGCAGACGAGGGGAGGGGCTGCAAAACAAGTCCAGCCGCTAGCCCTTGTGGTGGCAGCGATGTTTTGGCTGTTCCGGAGCGCGTAGTCGCGGCGGTCTTGCCTCTAGGTGAGTTGAATAAAATCTGAAAATGATGTGGAGCACATGTTGAGTATCACTCGTGCTCTCAATGAAAGCACCAAATTGTGGGAGTGATTTTCGTCCCACGTAATATTCGTTGATGGATTCTTCCCTCTTCCTTCTCAATGATCGCTCCCACAAATACCATTATCACACACCAAAAAAGGGGTTCATATGGAGGTGTACTAAGTAGTAAATCTCCCTGAATTGTACGACACCCTTAAAGATAAAAACCCTCGCCTGAAAAAAAATAATATATATATATATATATATAATTAAAAAAATTAAAAAACCCGACAGTAACTGGCGGACTTAGGAGGTGCACTGCACCTCCTTGAGCCTTAATAGGTCTTCCAGTGTCAACAGTTACCAAACAGAAACACCACTAAAAGGTATTTACTACAAAATGACACTGAATATATACATGGCAACCAAATAAATAAATATAAAAAACCCTTCCATGGAAAGATAAATTGTTAAATATCTTTTTAGTAATTGCATTTTAATTTGGAATATATTTTTGCTACTGCGTTTCGAGTTTAGCCTTTTTTTGTTGTCAACATTTAGGAGGGGGAGGGAGGAGGTGTCATTGGAGTTTCAACTTGAGACCACTTATATGTAGACAAATACTCTTATCACTAAGCTATGGACCCGTTGGCTTGAGTTTAGCCAATTTAGTCACTCTATTATGCAAAGTTTGCATTTTGAGTCACTTCGCATAAAAAAAAAATATTTAAAACATGTGTTAACCAATTAAAATTAATAAAAAAATTATATTATTTAAAAACTTGAGAACTTGTATTAATATAAAAAAAAACCATTAAAAGATACAATCTACTATTTTGTCGTTTGGATGTGGTGGGGGTGCCCTTTTCTTAAGAGCAGTCACCTTGAGTTGTCCTACAGTGTCCTCTTTGTGTGGAAAAGAGTAAAAAGTGAAAACAAAATATGCGGATGGTAAGTGGATTCAAAGAGGTTGGAGTTGGAGATAAGTAATGGAGAAGGAAATGGCAATTCACCTGTTTTGAATAATATTATTAGAGTGGTGCTATGTTCACCTTGTCCTAATTCTCCGTCCCACCCACTTTATTTTCCCACCCGCTATATAAATTTTAAAAAAACACAATTCTATCTTTCCACCCACCAAGTAAATAATAATAATAATAAATTAATTAATAAACAATATAAAATACTCAAAAAAAGAAAGACTCATTCTCTCTCTTTTATCTGATCCCCTCCCCACATTCTCTGCAAGTAGTTCTTCTCTTTTACCAATTTCAACACAACCCCACCCATCAAACCCACCCCCCACAACCCAGCACCCTAGCCACAAAACCCAACCCAGGTATTGTGCTTCATTCTCTCTCGCTCTCTCAGTTGAGAGGTGTAGACATTTGAGAGCCTAGAATTGATGGGTTGATTCAAATCTCAGTTAAAGGTCCCTTCATATTATTAATACTGAAAAATTTAGGGGTGGGTCTGGTTGGGATCTTTTGCTTGTGGGGTGGTGGCTGTTGCCATGTGGAGATGGCAAATTCGAGGGAAATAAATGAGTGATGTAAATTTGAATATTTATTTTTTGGGAAATAGAAAGGTTTCATTTGATTGTCAAAGGTTACAGACTCGAGCGAATAAACGTGGCCTCATCAAAACCTTGCCTAAGAAACCCCAATAGGAAAAACCTAAGACGAATGAAAAAGAGTGTCACACGCTTCATAAAGGCTACAAACAAAAAACTCAAAACAAAACAAAAATAACAACGTCAACTAGAAGGGACACATTGGCCTTGGAGGACCCTCTTCAAGCCAAGTGTCTAAAGACACACTACCTAGAGCAAACTTAGCATGGCTACAATAAGACACAAACTGAGAACAAAGACAATAAGAATATTCAACTCGATCATATGCCATACTAACATCAAGCTTCCCAACAACCTTTGGCTCCTTTATTCGTCTTTTTTTATTGACTGAATGCATGGGCTCAAAAGCAAGAGATTATCAGTAATGGACAGGAAATGAACAAAGTCGTTTTGAACACTAGAAATCACCTCAGGAAAATGAACATCGAAAGGTTAGTTAGAGTCTGTTTGAGCCTAGTCGAAGTCCGATCATGCGTCTTGGAAAACCAATAGGCCAAAATGCAAATTGGCGGCTCAAGGTGCCTAACGGCCAAATCCAAACAATTAGGCTGGACTTAGGGGTCATCATGCACCCTACGTCGTTTAATCTTCAATAAAGTCTGGCTTTAGATGCACGATGTTTCACCATAATTCAGACCAAGAACTTAGAAGTCCAAACCCAACTTCCAACAACGGGTTGAAAACATCTGACTTCTAAAGTCGAAACATCTGGAACTTTTGAAGTGGGTGTTTTGTTGTGGTCTAAAATTCAACAAAGGTCAAGTCCTTCGATCAGCCAAAGTCAAGTTCTCTAATCAACCAAGGTCAAGTCCTATGATCAGCCAAGATCAAGGCCTTCGATCAGCCAAGATCAAGGTCTCCTATCAGCCAAGATCAAGTCCTCTAATTAGCCAAGGTCAAGTCCTCTGATCAGCCAAGATCAAGGCCTTTGATCAGCCAAGATCAAGGTCTTTGATTAGCCAAGGTCAAGTCCTTTTATCAGTGAAGATCAAGGCTTTCAATCAGCCAAGATCAAGGCATTTGATCAGCCAAGGTCAAGTCCTATGATCAACCAAGATCAAGGTCTTCGATCAGCCAAGATCGAGTCCTTCGATCAGCCGAATCAAACCCAACTCCAAGTCGGGGTCAAGAAACTCCAAGTTGAGGTGCAACCCCAACTTTAAGTCGAGGTAGGAACCCAACTCCAAGTCTGGTCAAGCAATTCCAAGTCACCAAAATCAGTGGGTGTTTCAACCAAGATCAAAACTCAAGAAGTTATAATGTCTCACCAGATGTCAAGCCAAAGTCTTAGAGGTCCAAGTCCAAGCCACAAATTGGAACTCAAGATTTCCGGAGGATCACATGCACGTGACGAAGGCTTCATAAGGAAGGAAATCAAGGAGATTGATGAAAATCTGGAGTATTCCAAAAGAAGAGGGAATCAAACAATCAGAAGGTCTCCATCAATGTGATCCCACATATTTGGAGGCTTCACAAGGAAAGATTTTGAACGAAGTTGACCTTTGGCCATTTAATGGCCACTCCAGGGGCTGACGGATGCCCCTATATAAACCTCATCAGATGAAGGGAGAAGACACACATCATCAGACACACAAACCTACTTTTCGTCTTGCACTCTTCTTTCCCTAGACTTAGGATTTTACTTTTAAAGCACTTAGTGTAGCAAGTTCTTCCTTTTCTCAGCATAAGTTTACTTTCTTGCAAATTACATTATCAATTGTTTTACTTGTCATTGTTATCGCATTTTCATTAAGTTTAATTTCAAGTTTAATTTAGTTTATCGTTCCTGTCATTCTTGCTTTATTCTACGTTTATTTATCACTTTGATATATTTTTTCGTACTATAACTATCATCTTTTAGTTTAATCACGCCCTTAATGTATTTGCATTGGTTTTACTAAAAAAATCTAAAAATCACAAAAACATCCAAACGAAGCCTAACCATTCTTGAGCCCGAGGAAGTGAAAGAATCTTGGCCAAGAGGAGGTTCCTTACTTGGTCGATCAATTACTTGTTGAGAAGTAAGAACCACAACATTTTCCATCCAAGCCATTCGATGGCTTGATGATGGCACGCCTATGCAACTTGAAGAAGAACGACCAAAAGAAGTTGACACATTCCAATCCATTATTGAAATTGACACATTCCAATCCAGTAGAGCATGCAAATTTCACTCATTGAACACTAGGTTTAAGAGAAGATGTTCCAGAATATAGTTTATTTGGTCTACTAAATATTATTAAATTTCCTAGAATATTTGAATTGTATATTTTTTTCTTGGATTTGAATTGTTCTGTAGACACTGTAATAATTGTTCGTCGCATATGGTTAATGGTTTTTGAAGAAGTATCTAGTTTTTCAAAAAACAATATACATGAGAATGTTCCAAGTATACATTAGTCTTAGAGCAGGTGGCCTGATCGGTGCATAATTACATATCATTTTGTACCCTTCTAACTTATGATTTGGTTATGTTTTTTAGTTAAACTTGTGCTTTTAATCTATTTTGTGTTTGTTTCAGTGTAATAAGTTTGGGACTCATTTAATGCATTTTGGAGTCAAGTTAGCTCAAAACGGTGTCTGCAGATCAGTCAACTTCACGGATTGGACTCTACTTGCTCAAGAAGAACCAGATAATGAGCCATACGTCATTGGAAAGATACGGAAGTCTATTTTCTGGATCATTTTACGGTTCATGATTCCGAGTCCTCTAGAGGAAGTTATACAAGTTTTGGCAGCTTAAGGTCAAAATCGGCAGGATCTGCGTTACTGGGCCAAAAATGACTTTTGAAGGCCTTCCCGAATTTTCCTTGAGTTGGGCTGCATATGCTTGGAAAGATAAGACAAAGAGCTTCAAGATCCATATTTTTGCAGATTTGTTAGAGTGAAGGAACAAGCCCAAATCGAGCCCACAAGCTGACTGCAATGCATTGTCATGCATGAGCTAATCATTTTAGTGGTGAATTGAGTGGTGTAAGTTGGTGAAGTGAGTGTGATTAATAAATTCAATTGTATAATCAGATTTATACTTCCCCTAGGCCTATAAATAGTGAGTTCTCCAAACATGTAAACACACCCCAAGGGGGAGCTCTCAAACATCTCTCTAGAGCTCCTCTCCCTTCTCTCTCCTCAAATTCTCTTAGTTTTCTTTTAGTTCTCAATTGTTGTAACAAAATCCTTTTGCTAAATTTTCCTTTAAGTTTTTCTTAGTTGTAATTTATTTTTCATTGTAATGTAATTTCTTTTCTTAAGTTTTCAAGTTTAATTAGTTTCCAAGTTTCAATTATAGTTCTTGTTCTTATTCATTATGCTTATAAGTTAATATGCTTGTTTGAATGAGTGATCACCATTAAAACTTGTATGTTAGCTATCTTGGTTTGAATTAAGAGTAGACACCATGCATTAATTCAAATTGAACTATGAATAGGAAGAGTATGTATGGACATTCGACAACAAGGATTAGATACATGCTTGGTTGTTTAAAACATTCTTCTTTGCTTAATGGATTTCTAATGCTTAATTTAGGTTCGACAATAAGGATCTAATTAGGGAATTAGGAATACAAGGTTAGGACCAGACACCATGGCTTAATCATACTTTAACTAGAATCAATCTAAGAATATGAATTGAACTTGGTAATTAATTTGCTTGAGTTAATTTCTTTTCTTTCTTGTTTTATTTATTTTCTTTTCATTTCTATTTTGTGCAGGGGAATCAAATTGAATCAATCTATCATCAATCCTCGTGGGATCGACCGTACTTACACAAGCTATACTATCCAATGGCCCGTGCACTTGCGAGTTAACATGGCCTTGAGTCATTGCAGTCTAGAACATAGATAGAAGGTGTCTTAGAAGCATCGGAAGGGAAATGAAATGTAACTTTTCATGTTATTTTCTTAACACGTGCATGTTATTACATTAACTTTGTTTAATGTAAGCAGTAGGCCCACACGTGCACGGTGCATCCCAGCAAAGATTTAATTTGTTCAAATTTTATATATAGATTGCTGGTCGTCAGACATTTCCTCACATGCAGAAACTTGACGCCAGCAGAGGACGGCGAACAGAAGAAGATGGGAGGGATAAAGAAGCTGTCTATTGTTGACTTAGAGCATCTCGAAGGAGATGGAAAATGTTAAATGTTAAATTTGAATTTGATGGTTTATTATATTTTTAAAAGCAAATAGACTCATATGATGCATAAAGTTTGAAAAGAAAGTAAACTATAGTGGGTTTCATGACTAAAAAAATATTAAAATAATATTTGGCATCCAGCTTTTTGATATGTTATTTTTGACATATCTCTTCTATCCTTCAAATTCATGTAGGATTTGGCTATTCGATTGAAGCAACTTTAATCTTCAAATTTTGTCATTTCATGTCCATATGGAAATTTAACATATCGATTAAAGATGCTCTTAGCCATGAAAAAAGAAGATATTAACACTAATTGTAATATTTGAAAACTTATTTAGTATTAAACTTCAAAATTATTTTTAAATCTTAAAAATTTGAAGCCACAAAATAAATTCAAGAAAAATTGAAAAATTGAAAACAGGGAGAGAGGGGGAGAAGCAAAAGAATCACGGTGAGTGTACCTGAGGTCGTGGTTGATCCAAGATTTGAAAGCCAATTAGGTGAAACTTACATATTAAAGTTGATGATACAAGTGATTTTTTTTTGGGTCAAACAAGTGAATTTCATTAATAAACATAAAAAGACACATAGTCAAAGACATAATGAGTGTTACCCTATACGTAAATAAAAGCTTAACAGAAACAAAACCACAAGTAAATGCAATGCAATACAAAACAAAATTATTTAAATCTAAAATTTTACCCTACAAGAAGCTTAGAAATCTTAAATTCTTCAATTATCACTGCATTATTGATATTATTAGCAAATTATCTTTCATATATGTTAAGTACATATTAGCAAACTCTCTTTCATACATGTTTTAGGTATCCAGGAAAATTGACCAAAAAAGAAGATATTGGCTTTAAAATAAAGAATTTTGAAGTAAAACTTTCACATATGTTAAGTACAACCCATTAACTCTCTCCAAAAAATAGTACAACCCAATAACACACTAAGGCCTATTAACAAGTTGATAAATATTTTTGCTCAGCACTATAACCCAAGGTGTATCCTCACCACCCTTCTTAATACTTCACACATGTCCATAGGCATAACTATGGTTAACTTTTTACTTTGTATTATGTAACCACGGTTATGCATATGAACACGTGTCAAGTGTTGAGAAAGGTAGTGAGCATACACCTTGGATAAAAGTGGTGAGTAAAAATGCTCTCTAAATATAAGGGTAAACTGTTGAATTGCCCCTTGAACTTGTACATAATTATCAATTTATCCCCTGACCTTTTTTTTTTTAGAAAATTAAGGACTTGAATTAATTTTTATTCTCAATGTTCCCCTTGTCGTCTAAATCATCAACATTTCATCCAATTTGCCGTTAAATATGAGGGCAAATTGGTCATTTCGTATGTTAAAAATAAATAAACACTGAAAAATAAAATAAAAAACTTTAAAAATTTAAATAAGTTATCTCTCTCTCTCTCTCTCTCTCTCTCTCTCTCTCTAAGCCACCCTAAATTCCTCCCAGAAAAATGAGAAAAATCATAGAAGAGAGAGGAAGAATGCCAAGCTTGCTCTCTCCTCCTCGTCACTGTTTCTCTCTCTCTCTCTCTCTCTCTCTCTCTCTCTCTCTCTCTCTCTCTCTCTCTCTCTCTCTCTCTCTCCATTTGATTTAAAACCAGAAACCACATGTCACATCCCGAGATCACTCCGCCGTAGCACGATATTGTCCGCTTTGGGCCGAGGCCCTCACGGTTTGTTTACGGGAACTCACGAACAACTTCCCAAGAGGTCACCCATCCTGGGATTGCTCTAAGCCACAACTCGCTTAACTTCGAGTTCCCACAACTCCGGCGGTGAGCTCCCAAAGGCCTCGTGCTATTTGGAGGTGGGCATGTACATATAAGGCACATCACCCCTCTCCATTGGCCGATGTGGGATCTTACAATCCACCCCCTTTAGGGGCCCGACGTCCTAGTCGGCACACTCGCACCACACGACAGAGTGGCTCGATACCAAATTGTCACATCCCGGGATCGCTCCGCCGTAGCACGATATTGTCCGCTTTGGGCCGGGGCCTTCACGGTTTTGTTTCTGGGAACTTACGAACAACTTCCCAGAAGGTCACCGATCCTGGGATTGCTCTAAGCCACAACTCGCTTAACTTCAGAGTTCCCACAACTCCGAAGCCAGTGAGCTCCCAAAAGGTCTCGTGCTATTTGGAGGTGGGCATGTACATATAAGGCACATCACCCCCTCTCCGTTGGCCGATGTTGGATCTTACACCACAGAGCCCCAAATCAAAGGAAAAGAAAGAGGACAAACCAGAGCCTCCTTTTCTGTCTCTCTTCCCCACTCTCTCTCTCTCTCTCTCTCTCTCTTTAAGATTTTTTAGGTGGTGGTGGTCTGCAAATGAGGGGTATGAGAAGGGAGACGAGGTGGTGAGATGGGAGATTTTGTGGGTGTCGGAGCTGGGCCAGTGGTTTGGGGGAAGAGAGAGAGAGAGAGAGAATGAGGGATCGAGTTGCGAAGGGATTTGAGGCCGGTTATCAATTTGCTTCTCTCTCTCTCTCTCTCGGTGAGGTTTGAGTTCGCATGGTGGAAAGACCTTCGATATTTGCATATTCCCGTCCAGCAAACAAAGTGAAGGGGAGCCGATTCATCCAGGGTAGCCAAATCGTTATGATTCACGGTGATCCAGATCGTTCGCCTGTTAAGAAAGTGAGTCTCTACTGATGTGGGTCATCATGGTGATTGGACCGATTCTTTTATCCTTCTGCGCTACAACGAGACCTCGGAATCCGTTTTGTTCTAGTTAAAAAGGGTCCCTGCTTGACTTTCAGCTCAAAGAATTAGGCTGCTAGGTCTTGGGTCTGGGGGTGGTTGTATTATTGTTAATTGGATTCAATTAATTTGTTTGTTAGATTCAATTACACCACCAGAGAAGCTACAAGTGTACATGGATATGGATATTGGGGCTCTGCTGAGGTTTTGGTTTGCATTGAATTTGAGGGAGAAGGCTTGAATTTTTGAATATAAATCCAGAATTGTTTGGGTCTCTTTCCTGTCTCTATCTCTTTCTCTCATTCATAATTTGTTGCTGATGTTGGTGTTCATGCAAATTTGGTGGCCTTCACCCTCCAACTCCCAGCAAATTTAGGCTTGGGGTGGTTTGGGTAGAGAGAAAAATAGAGGGTGAGAGAGAGGAAGAAAGGAATAAAGGAAGAGAGGGAGAGAATGAGGGATTGGGTCAGGGAAGGGGGATTGGGGTTGGGCGGAGGAAGTGGGGGTCTGTGAAGTTGAGTTGGTGAAGGGGTGGATCTCGGGTGGGGATGGGGAACTTGTTTGGTGGCGTTAAGCTTTGGGGTGGTCTGGATAGAGAGAAAAACAGAGAGGTGAAAGAGATGAAGAACATAAATTTATTTTATCTTTTCTTTAAAACCCTAAACCCTAAATAAAACCATTGACAACCCAACCCATTAAAAATAAATAAAAATGCCTAAACATTAATGGTATATAGTATGGACTAACACTACTACGTTTTCACATTTGCGTGACCACATTTTGCGCGACGAACATAAATTAGTCGCACAAGCCACACATGCGCGATGAAAAAATATCTTCGTCGCGCAAACAGGCAACGATAATAATTTTATATTTTTAAATTTGCGCGACGAAAATTTTGGTCACGCTAGAAGCATTTGCTCAACAATAAACTCTACCGTCGCGAAAAGTTAGCAAGAAAAACGCTAGAGTTATTTTATTCGGCGCCAAATACTTGCGCAACAAAGGATCGTTGCAGAAGATAACTTTGCTCGACCATATCTATATTCGTCGCGCAAAGGTTAGGAACAAAAAAGCGCGTAAAACCATTTGGCCCCAAATACTTGCGCGACGACATTCTCGTCGCAACAGAAAACTTAGCGCGACCATAAGTATTTCGTCACGTAAAAGTAAAGCGAGGGGTGAATTTAATTTGGCGCCAAAGACTTGCACGACGACATTTACGTCGCAAAAGAAAAACTTGCACGACGATGCAAAAGTTACGCGGGGAGAGTGAATTTGGAGCCAAAAAATTGCGCGACGAAACACGGATTTCGTCGTGTAAAGTTCGATGTCGACACGCTGTTGCGCGTCGAAAATGGTCCTGTGTGGGATGAAACTTTTGCGAGACGAATAAAATTTGTCGTCGCATAAAGTTCGATGTCGACAAGTTCTTGCGCGAGGAATATGGGATATTACGTGTGACGAAGGTTTGCGCGACGAAAATTTTCGTCGCATAAAGTTCGATGTCGACAGGTTTTGCGTGAAGAATTATGTATTTTGTGCGACGAAGATTTGCGCGACGAAAATACCCGTCATCGCGCAAAATCCTTTTTCCCTATATAATCCGAATTCTGCCATTACAAAGGCAAATTGCAAACACTTTGCAATTTGCCTCTGCCTCTGCTTCTGCGTTTGCTGTGTTAATTGGGTAAGTATTTTTTGTCGTTAGTGTAAAAGTATTAATGTAAACTCATACTAACGGCACTAATTTCGTTGTCTATAGGGATATTACGTGTGATTAGCTATTGGTGGAGAACGATTGAGAAGGTATTTTCTTCGTTTTATATTTTAAAAATATAAAAGTAAATACATTATGTTAGACTTAGTTTGTTATGTTTATATTGTTTTGTAAAATTACATTTATATTATGTTGTTAAATTTGTGCGTGACGTAGAACAATGTGTTGTGATGTGCGAAGTTAATTAACTTCGTACTTTTTTATTTTTAGTAAAACTTAGTTTCCCATTCGAGGATTAGTTGGATTTCGCGCATGGATGAGAAAGCATGACTGCGGTCCAATTAATTCTTGAATTGTCCCATTATTTGGACAGTTTGGGAATGCATAGTCATGTCACGTAATTTATGGCTACAGGATTAGATTTCGGTTGTAGAGATTTCGGTGTCATCTCTATACGTTCTTCGGGTGGTACATAGGTATTTTATACCTACGGTATGCCTCAAGAACTGTATCGAGATGCTGTCGAAATTCATCCACGTCGAAATCTAATCTTATGTAGTCGTAAATTACGTGACATGACTATGCATTCCCAAATGGGATAAGGCCCTTACCGGAGGCATAAGGTGACATTAAGATTTTGTATGAAGTTGTTGTGATTGTTGTACTGTGATTATGGTTCCAGGAATTATGAGCAGAAGGTGGATACAGAACCCGAATAGATGCGCAGACGAATACTTGGATGGAATCGACAATTTTATTGAGTTTGCACGTACACACGGACATGAGATGGCATAAGGAACGATTGGGTGGGTTAAAATGGTTGAAAACAACTTAGAATAAAATCTGGAAAAAAAATTCATTTTCTGGGAAATTTCAGTCCGTCAGCGTCACTTGGCTCTCGTTTTCTCCCAATCCGTTGAGTTTTTGAGGAATCCATTTGGTGTGTTTTAAAATAGACTTGGCAAGGAACAAAACACAATTGGTTTCGTTGAATTTGGTTGAGTTTTGATACGTTAAAAGCTTGTGCAAAGTTTGGAAATAAATCTGTTTTTACAGAAAAATCAGTTACGAGTCCAACTTTGGAGCTAGTTTTCTCCTTCGTTATAGGTCCTTTTGAGTGTCGTTTGTTGAGTTAGAAACTAGAGAGAACAAGCTTCAAAACCACTATAAGTTTGCCCAATTTTGTTAACTCTAGTTTGGTCAAAATGTCTCACAAAGTCTGGGTAAAAATCTGGAAAAAACAGGGGAAAATTATGAAAATGTTAAATCATTTACTCTTGCATTACTTTGTTTAATTCTTTCTTTGTGCTTAATGACTTTTTTGGTTAAATTATGAATGCTATCCTAGAATTTTTCAAAAAAAATATACATATTAACTGAATACCGTTTGATAATATTTGTTGAATACCTTTTAATATAAAGTTTTGGTATCTATGTATATAATTTTAATTAGTTGTTGATCTGTTCAGTTTTCTTTGTTTTTTTCACACATGGATTATTTGTTCAATTGTGCAGATGTCAAACCTTATTAGCCGTCGTAAGGCGGTGACAACGGCAGAGAGTTCGCCTCCCCTAGCTCAGCTGGGAGTTGCCACTGCTCCAGCACAGATGGACACGTCGGTTGGTCCCGGGGTCTCCCATGCACCGGTGTCGTCATCGTTATCAGTGGCGCAACCTATTAGCGCCAGGCATCGTCATCGCCCCCCAGCACGACCGACACAACCTCGACATCCGCTACTAGTGCGTCAGGGTCACAACCAAGTAAATATTTCCTTCAACTCCAGTGTGAGATCCCACATCGACCAACGGAGAGGGTGATGTGCCTTATATGTACATGCCCACCTCCAAATAGCACGAGGCCTTTGGGAGCTCAAGCCGGAGTTGTGGGAACTCCGGTTAAGCGAGTTGTGGCTTAGAGCAATCGGTGATGGGTGACCTCCGGGAAGTTGCTCGTGAGTTTAAACAAACCGTGAGGGCCCTAGCCCAAAGCGGACAATATCGTGCTACGGCGGAGCGATCCGGATGTGACAATTTGGTATCGTGAGCCACTCTACCGTGTGGTGCGAGTGTGACGAGGACGTCGGGCCCCTAAGGGGGTGGATTGTGAGATCCCACATCGGCCAACGGAGAGGGGTGATGTGCCTTATATGTACATGCCCACCTCCAAATAAAGACGAGGCCTTTTGGGAGCTCAGGCCGAGTTGTGGGAACTCCGGTTAAGCGAGTTGTGGCTTAGAGCAATCCCAGGGATGGGTGACCCACCTGGGAAGTTGCTCGTGAGTTCCCGTAAACAAAACCGTGAGGGCCCTAGCCCAAAGCGGACAATATCGTCTACGGCGGAGCGATTCAGGATGTGACATCCGATTGTTTTGGATCAAGATATATAATTTGTTATTTAACGTTAAGTTTATATTTCTTTGCAGTAAAGAAGAACACTCGGTGACCTTGTCGCCAGTTGAAGATGACGAAGGTCACTTGGGTGACCAACAGTCGTATCAACATTGTATAAGACGAGCGGCATCGGGCTGCACGAATGGCGGACCAGCATAGCTCATTGGCCCACAAAATTGGTCACGTCATTCGGATCCATTGCCCGATGCAATGGAAGTCTTGGAAGGTGATGCCCGATGAGATAAAGATGGTGGTTCGCGGACAGTTGTCGGTATGTATCCTACCTTTAAATTGTTTTCCCTTCAAACTTTGTATATTTCTATTACTTAATGTATCTAATTAATTTATTGCAGACGAACTACAATTTAGGGGACCTCGAGCCCGGGACAGACCCGACCCTAATTCCGCTTTGGAATCCGGTCAAACCACTCGTCCGTGTCCGACATCCGTCGGTGTCTGGACACACTTGACCATTTTGCCCTTTAGTGAAAGAAATCAAGAGAAATTCAAGTTTTAGGTTCGACTCGAAATTTCGCAGTCTCCGTAAATGGCTCAATTCCTCAAATTAATTACACCTGCAAAAGCACAATTTTTAACTCCACAAACTTCAGCAAGCACAATTTAGGTTTCACACACAATGTAGTTAAAGTGTACGGCCTCAGCCTCACAAACAGTTGGGCAAGTTCGAGCTTCTAAAGTATTTAAATACAAAGTTTTTGGTCAAGGACCCCACACGAGGTCGTAGGAGTGCGGTGGTGGTGATGACGGCCTATGGTGGTGCTCGGCTACAACCTATAGCCTGGGGCGAAAACATTTAAAAGGTGAGTGGACCAAAAAGTAGGTTTTAGAAAATTGAAAACAAGAAGTTAGCCCCACTAATAAAAACGTTAGAAAACAATTCTATAATGAACAAGAAATTAAAGTATGCATATAAAACAAATTTATAAAAGTTCATCAAAATAGAAATTCTTATTCATAAACGAAGATATTAACAATTCAACTTTAAATAGAGTCCACCTAGGTATACCCTTATAAATTCACACCAATTCCATTCCTCGCTAGACTCGGGGACACAAAGTCGGCCGAGCCGCGCCCTCGCAAGACTCGAAACACAGAGTTTACCCGAGGCCACGCCCTCGCTTAGACTCCTGAAAACACAAAGTTTACTCCAGCCGTCCTAGTTCGCGACGGTCCGAAGCGTCCCCGAGACTCGTGGGCGTGAGTCATGCGCGCGCAGATTAAACTCGGCTGCAACCATGGTCCGTAGACCGAGTAATAACCAAAGTCACAATATTCCGTAGGCGCATAATAATTCAAGGCAACAAGATTACATACTAGGGTACCTAGAGTGGTTTGAAACCTTTCATAAACCTAATATTAAAATCCTTTGCATAAGTAAAACCTTGAGCCTTTACAATTTCCATAAACCATAACCATAAATTCCAATTCCAAGGCTCGGAAATAATTTCATAATTCACACTTCGTAAAAATCAATTCATAAAATTCATAAACGATGTTCATCATTATTCAATCCATAAAAACAGTAAATAAGCATTTATTGAAAGAAAATTCATTTATAAAATCAAAGGTCCACTCACGCTTGATCCGAGCTTAGGACCCTTAGAAGGGCCTTCGTAACTCCGCCGAAGCTTGAGTACTTATTTACGAAAATTAAACCATTTATTAATTAACCATAGCTCGGCATAGTAATTTAATGAAAATCCCGACCCCCGGGCCTAAAGTGTTCAATTGTGAATAGAAAGGTTTCCCTGGGCCCATTTGATTCTAATTTAAGCCGTTTAGTTAACTTGGAAGTCCCCGTGATTAAATATTCGATTAAATCCTTATTAGGTTCGATCCGTTCGCTCAATAGGTTTCCGACCTCCAATCGACGATCCGTAACTTCCTATAGGTTTCTAAAATTCCCAATTACTTATCTTCCAAGTTTCGTTACGATCCAACGGTTAGAACTTATCGAACCCAAGTTAACCCTAGTTAAACCTAACCAGGTGCAACATTGGTTCTTCGCTCAAACGATTTCCAAAAATTCATTCGAACATACCTATGCGCTCGGAGACTACGGGAGGCATTTTGGCACGAAAACCGCTGCCACCACCTGGCCCACGCGCTCACACTTAGGTGGCTTGAGAGAATTTTCCTACGACGAAAATTCTCGATTCAACCTACAATCTATATGCCCAAGTGATCGCTGAGTGGTGGGGAGTATTTTGGCATTGAGAACTCGCCCAAGAACCGCCGGAAACACTGAATTTAGACCCGATCGCACCCCAAACCCTAGTTCATCCAATTCGTTCCAAATCCTCAAATCAACCAAAACCAACCTCAGACATCGCTAGAACTCAAAGAAAGGAGAAGAAAACTCACCGTGACCGGATTTAAATTGGTGACCGATCGAAGTGGACGACGGCGGAAAGCTCCGGTTGATTTTTCGCGATTTCGAGAGAGGGTTCGAGGTGGTTTCTGGCCAAAATCAATGGCGAGTGGATGGACCGAGGGGAGAGAGAGAGGGTCTTGGAGGTTTGGTTGGCGGCGTGGCCGGATTATGGCCAGCACCGATTGGTTCAATCGGCCGAGAGAGAGAGGGTTCGAGAGGTTGAAGACGAAGGGGGGGCGGGTTTATACGGGCTGGCCGATTGGCCAGGTGGGTTTTCTAATTTTTACCCCTTTTCGAAAATTACCAAAATGCCCTTAGAGTTTTTAAACTTTTAAACGTTCATTCAGGCTCGAATCGGTGTTCCGCGACTTCCACGGACTCGCTTCGACGAGCCGGACGCAACTGTGCCCTCCATTCCACCAAATTCTTTCCCGAACTTAAAGTCAGATTTTAAATTCATTAAATTAACCGGGGTAAAATCATCCTTCGCCTTAATATTTTAATATTTAACTCTTAAATTGGGATCGGGTTGTTATAGAGCCCGAGTCATTGGCGTACGTCAACAGACTCTTTGCTGAGAGGTACAAGCAATGGAAGAGCGACATGCACCACCATTTTCAGGCATTTGATGATCCGCAGGTCGCTCTTCGAGAGCGTTGCCCAAAGGAGCTTGAGGGGCCGGAGGATAGTTGGGCGTGGCTCTGTAGTCATTTTCAGGACCCGAGTTTTTGGTATTTTTAAATATTAAGTTGTAAATTATTACACGTGCCTTACTATTTTTTATTTAATTTTTTATATTTCATTTCAATTTCAACTAATACATTTATTTTTGTATAATGAAGACGACGAAAGAAAATAAGGGCAATAGGGACAAGAAGACTCTTCTCCACCATTCAGTTCCAGGCCATTCTCATATAAGATGGAGGAGCGGCGCAGTAATAATAAAGTCGTTTATATTCAATTTTTAATATGTCATTAATATTAATTTTTTTCATACTAACATTTTTCTTCTCTTGTTCAATTCAAGGGGGGGTCTAAATTCCCGGAGATCGAAGTCTTTGGCGACGTTTATATTCAACCTAGGAATGAGTTGGCTAGGTCCCTTCATGCAAGTATTCTTTAATTTTGATTATTGTCTTACGCATTCAAGTTTCATGGTTATTATATGAATGTTTTAATTAATATTTTATGTTATGTTAACCAGGCGACGATGGTGGAGAAGAGTCAGTTGGTTCTTCAGGAGTCCGCCTCCCAGCTTCCTCCCGACACTCCGCTCGAGTCTGTGGATCCTCCATCGGATGCGGGGTTTCAAATCCTGACGGAGATCTTGGATCAGACTCTCGGGAGGAGGCCAGGGACATATTGTCGAGGGATGGGGAATGCCCGACGGCGGGAACCTAGAGCCCCTTCATCGTCACAGTCAAATAGTCGGGTGATTGCTTTGACAGCAGAGGTGGCCAAGCTTAAGACCAAACTCGCCTCATATGGTACCCAAATGGCCTCGTGTAGTACCCAGATGGCACAGCTTCTAGAGTCCCTCACAACGTCCGGCATTCCAATCCTGACAATATTTGGTACCTTGTCGACCTCCGAGCATGGCCACCACACCTCTGCCCCTATCGACAATTTCCAGACCTAGGAGCCGCATTTGCAAGACAACTTAGATTTTGGACCATTATTTGATTAGTTTTGTACTTTCTTAATTACAATTTAAACATTTCTCTTGTACTATATACATTTATATTTTAAAATAAAAATAAAAATTTCTCTTCATTACATTTTTTTATTGCAAATTCATTTTATTACAAAAAAAAAAAACCAAATTAATTTTTTTTACCCAAAAAATTTTAAAATATTTTATTTTACAAAATAAAAATATATATTTTCTTTTTGCGCAACCAAAACTTTTCGTCGCTCCAATTCATTTTTTTACAAAATAAAAAATGTAAAATTAAATTTGAAAAAATATACATTATTTTTGCGCGACGAAAGGTGTCGTCTCGCGAAAATCAATGCGACTAAGGCGATTTCGTCGCGCATGTTGTCATGCAAATTTTTGCGACACGAACATTGATCTCGCCCCTACATTTCTGTGTGACGAATGTTAACCGTCGCTCATCTTCATGCGACCAATATATGTATTTGGTCGCGCAAAGTCTTTCTTCACGACTTTCGCGAGACGAATCTTCTGTCGTGCTGAAGTTTGTGCACTCGATTGTATTTTGCGCTACCAAATTGTCTTCGTCGTGCAAATAGTAAAATGTAGCAGTGTAATTAGTTCATCAGTTTGAAAATAATCCTCTTCTTGAATTTGTGGTTTCCCACCCAACCGTCAAGCTCAACTACCTTGACGTTGATTTGCTACACACACCTGCAAGAATAGTACAACTAAGAATTGTGTTTTTTTTTTCTAAAGAATTTATTATAACATGTACGGTTTTAGTTGTTCATAAATAACATAAAATTTGCACTGCATTGATTTATTCTTTGTTTTTGCCTATTTTTAGTGTTTCATAAATTCCGTCATTAGTTTTAAAAAAAGGGTCATTGTCGTCTATGGAATAGACAATATTCATCCACCAGTTTGGAAATATATATGAATATAATATGAAATTTGTTATAAAACTAGAGGGAGAAAATATAGAGAGAAGTGATATTCTAAAGATAAAGATTCATAATGTTTTTCTCTATTCATCTTTGGTAGAATCACCTATTTATAGGCTTACAAGATAGGAGATTGAATACCATCATTTACAATATACCTATAGGTTACAAGCACTAATTACAAATACTTAGTGCATAGGTTACATAAAATCCAAGGATGGAATACTAAGAGGTATGGTGGTCATCCACCAACTCATGCATTTACAACACTCCCCATTGGATGTCCACCATACAATGACATAATTACCTCATTAAAAACCTTGCTTGGAAAACCCAGTGGGAGAAAATCAAGCGAAGGGAAAAAGAGTGAAACTTTCTCCTGAATCATTGATATGGTATTGGACGCGCTTATGTTGCCTCGTTAAAACCTTGCTAGGAAAAACTCAGTGGGACAAAAACCTAGTCGAAGGGAAAAGAGTACAACGCTCATATGTCTTGTATAGTAGAACTAGGATGCTCCCCCTGATTGATATCTCCCATTGATTTTCAATAACTTCTGGAATATAGACTTCGGAAAAACTTTGGTAAAAAAAGGTTTGCCATATTATCTTGTGAACAAATTTGTTTGACTACAATCTTTTGTCATTTCTGAAGCTATGTCACCTTTGATGAACCCTTCTTTGATTTGAGCAATACAAGCAACATTGTCTTCATACATGATCGTTTATCACACTATTCGACCTACTTTTCACTTTTCAAATTACTGAACTCTTTAGGAGCATCAACAACTAATCTAATAGTTAGAATATGTTACAACAATATCAAATTTGAATTCAAAATACTCACAAAAAAAATTTAGATCAATTTATATACATTAGTAAGCATAATAATATTGAGTACATGACTTGAGCTTCAGGCTCTTAGTGTCAATCCTTTAATTAAGAATTTATGACACTTTATATCCTTGAAGGGATCTCTTCAAGCGATATATCTCAAATATTTCATGATCTTTTAAAAATTTTCATATAGCATGCAGTCTCCATAAATATACATTTAAGACATGTGTACTTATAACAATGTGGCTGCATTTATGACGGGATACCAAAATTATGCCTCTACCAGGAAATATTAGTGATACACCAATATGTAACCTTCATTTGTAATTTGGTGTTTAAGTTATAGGTTCAATATCTCAAACTTTATATTTAGTGATAATTAAATGGAATTGCCTATTTCCATTTTGGCCAATCACTTAATTTGTCGACATTCATAAAACGAGATTTAATATAATCATACCATTGATGATTGTAGTAGCTACTAATAAACCAAATGTATCATCAATTCATGATCCCACAATTCTCATGTGAAAGCGCATGCATAATTTATAAGCATCTCATTGCTTTGGGGTACCAATGCCTCTCCAGGGGCTTATGTTATCACTTATGGGACAAACATCTCTTTTAAGATGAATTATTTAGAATATATGGATCATACACTAGAACAAAAAACGTTATAGACGACGGTGGAACACCGTCGTCTAAGGTGATCCAAGACCATCGTATAGGTGATCGCTGCCTATTGTGAACTTAGACGACGGTGAATCACCGCTGCCTATTGTGACACTTTAGATGACGGTGATTCACCGTCATCTAAGTTCTCTTTAGATGACAATTTTTTCCAACACCGTCGTCGTTTTTCCATTAAGACGACAGTTTTTGTCAAAACCGCTGCCTTAATGTTAATTTAGACGACGGTGGATCACCGTGCCTATTTGTTATTTTTTGTCGTCTTAATGGTAATTATACAACAGTATAATTTCATTATCATCGTCTAAGTGGTGATATTTTGTAGTGGTATTTGTGGGTTTATATCTTTTTTTTGGGTTGTTTCATTTGCAATTAATGGACATTTTCAATTCTCAAAACCTATTTCAAAATATTTCAATTCAAAAATGTCATCAAATGTGATCTCATACAACCAAATGTTCCAAAATACAAAAGAATTCATCACACAAGCAACCTTTTAGAATAAATTTTTGGCCTAACCAAAATACAAAAGAAACTATATCAAGGAAAGAAGACAAATTGATGGCAGATAATCCTTACATACTTTTGCCACTCGAAAGCAAGTTCTCATTTACTCTAGCTTGTTTTGATCGAAAAGCTTGCTTCTGCCATCTCTTCATATCACATCCGATGTTCATCTAAACTTCTGTAGCTTTCTTTGAAGAAGATACGCTTATTTATCAAAATTACTAGTGTTTCGAACCTCCGAATCCGTAACTCCTAAATTCCTTTACAACTTCTCTAGTGTTTTTGCCAAGTGTTGAAGTTCTTCCTCCAATACCATATATACTTGCATTCTTTCATTTGCAAATCTTCTTTCTCGCCTGAAAACCAACCATAACATCATTTGTAGCTTCAAAAATGTCCTTCACCGGGCACTTATCAATCTCCTTTTGTGTGTCACTTTGATCCATTCTCTTCTCTCACTGAAACATAATAAATAAAAAAGGAAAATTAGTCAATAAGTTCAACATCATAGTAACATATTTCTCAAGTCCTTCATATGACTCATATTAAAAACTTAACAATATTGTTCAAAGCAACCCCACTTTTTAGTGCATCAAAGGGCATGTATAAATTGATATATTTTCCGTCAACATGAGCATAACCATTTCACTAACCATTGCTAAACCATACAGAAGCAGAAACAATGCAGGGGAAACAAGAAAAAATGAAAGAGAACAAGAAGAAGAAATGCAATGCAAGACCTGCATTGGCCTAAAAACAAGGCATTCTATAATTCCAAATGACTATTAATTTTGTAAAAATGATTATTAGCATTTGTAAAGCAAGTTTCACCAAAGTTCAGCATATGTAAAGCACGGGTTAGGAGCTAACTTTTACTTTTGATGAAATGAAAGACATACATGTACGCTAGAATGGTGATACTCATTTCTCCATTAATCCAATTGCTTAAGAAGCACAGCAGCCTCAGCTCTTGCTTGTATAGATTCAGAATCAGAGAATAGCTTTCCCTGAAAACAATATTATGAAAAATCATAAGACAATTAAGTTTCCTGCCAAGCCTAGATAAAGTTACAGTCAGTAAGTTATTCGGCATGGAATTTTGATTTTCACCACTTGGCTTTTCTAAAAATCTGGTGGGCTACAGATCAAGATAAAAATGTCTAAATTTGTCCTGCACTACATTAATGCTGATAAAAGTCACACATCAGAAGGTGAATGTCCATTCTTCTGTGAAAGTATGCTTAAGATGGTACGTAATAGTCCCGAGAAACACAAGAAATGGATAATAAGTAATAACTTTGACAGATAGTGAAAATGTTGTCCCTTGATTCATAACTATTAATGTCAAGTGTGTAGATATCAATTAGTTCACAATTAGGACCTATATTGAAACCATTTAATGTAAAGCAGTTACTATTATTTATTGAGCAAGTATAAATCATAAGAATATGAACTTTGTAAAACCAGAAATCACTAGAACAAAAAATATCATAATGAACTAAGCAGCTACATTGTAGTCCGAACCCATAACTTACTAAGAACTCCTCGAAATTCACAATAAGAATCCAAGTCATGATTCTGGCCTGAAATTGAAATTAATTGAGTAAACCAAAGACCAAAACCAAAATGCAATCTTTAGGAAGAACAAAAAATAAAAAAAATCATTTGTTTGCTATAAGAACTCACATATATATAGCTATAATGCACATATTGGGATCAAATCATATTGAGGATAAGCAAAATTAAATGCAAAGTTCTCTTAAAAGCAAGAAAACGAACAGGAAATAAACAACCCCATGCCAAAGCAACAAGAAATGGCAAAAAAACCAGAAATTGCTATACTGAAAACTATTACATTAGATGTTGATGAGCTTCTAGGATCAATCTGTAAGCATTATAAGCAACCATTTTGAAATTATTCCAGCACTTAATAAGAATTTCAGTCTATAATAAAGCTTGTAAATATTAGAAAACTGAAATTGAAATTCTTATTAGTAAGAATCCTCCAAATATTAAAATCCAAATGAGGATTCTCAATATCTTCACAGTTTCAAGCTTAGAGAAAGGCAACAATATTAGTAAAAATCCTCCAAATATTAAAATGATAACTACCCATTGCTAAAAGAGTAAACTTGAAACTGAACATAAGACAAATCAAAATCAAAGCAAGGAACATCATAAAATTAGCAGATTGTAACAATTAAAGACATTCATCCTCCTTTTTGGACTTACTTTCACTTTACTTTCTTCTAGGATGCAGATTGGTCACTTATAGAAAAATGGGCAAATAATTCCGTTTGCTGCAGAAATACTTCCCTTTATTGCTCTGTCATTAAACCAACACAAACAGAGTCAGCCACCGTTTCCTAAATGGTTAGGGTTGACTGCTTTCTCTAAGAAGAATAGACAAGATTATTATGGTATCAGGAACTACTGTAAATGCTTAAAATTGATATCAATGAAAAAAGAGAGGACATAAACACACACAAATGCCAATTTAGCCTATAGCTATAGAGTTTTAGTTCCTTCAAGCTCACCATTGATAAAGTTCTATAATTGACGAATCTTATAAGTTCATTGTTTGATTGGGGAAACCATGATGATAAAAAGCAAAAAATGACATAAAGGGAGCGGGCTGCTAACCTGTTCTGAATCGAAAGTACCCCTTTTCATCTACTAATCAACTAATTCTCCTTTAATCCAAAGTCTTCTCAGCCATACCTCCCAAATCACCCAAATCAACACCTAAAGATTATCAGACCCACATAATCCAAACAAAATAAAAACCATATAAAACTCAATAGATCAAGTAAATCTCACTAAGATTCATACCCAAATTACACCCAAAGGAAAAAAAAAACCTTAAAATCAATACCTAGAACCTTTGGATCTGCCTTAGAGGAGAGAGAGCCAAGAGAGAGAGAGTCGCACAAGGGTTGCTACAATTGCCAAACAAATGTCGTACCAAAACCCCTGAGTTCCTTTCCATTTTCGTGGCATCTCTCACGATTCCCTTCTTCCTTTCTGTTTGCTGGTTCTCAGTCTCTAGCTTTGATAAAAGACAAAGTAAGATTAGAGACTGAAATTGCCAAATAAATTGAAACCTAACTGGAATTACCCAAGAACTTGAAACCCTTACTGAATCTCACCTAACCCAGGAATCTCACCTGAAGCAAGAATCGAGAATGGCCATGACGCGAAGAGGACGCCGACCGATGAAGTGGACGTCGATGAAGAAGTGGAGGCCGATGACTAAGTGAAGACGCCGACCACAGAGCGCTCTCTATTTTCCTCTCGTTTTCATTGAAAGAAAATATTGAGTTAGCAATTAATGCCAAACCTCCTCTTTTTCATTTGTTTTTTTCTCAAAAAAATGCCCTAGTCTTTAGCTTTTTTGGTAAACAGCGTACTTTTGTTTTTTGGTTGTTCGCGCAAAAGTTTTAAGTTCCGCTCCGCACGCTACAGTAAGTTCCGCTACAGTGAAAATCTCCATTTTGCCTTTGACGCAAATAAGACACATGACAGTTGTGTAATTACCGTTGTCCTTAAAAGATGGAAATTTTTATATCAACAATTTTACACCCTATAAACGACAGTTTTAAGGTCAAATCGTCGTCTGATAAAATAAGACGACAGTGATTATGACTTTTGTCGTCTATTTAGTGTCGTCTATTTCATTTATTGTTCTAGTGATAACCTCCTATAGAGCGTTATTTTCAATAGGGCATGAATTTTTCAAATAATCTCCACTTCATGGGAGTTAAGTCTTTAAAACCTATATTTCTGTCATGCTCCAGTCATGCATTATATATAGTCACTTATTGTCATGTTAATGGATTGTGATAGATGAATATCAATCCACGCTTGCATATGTATAACTTATAAATATGCATTATCTTGATGAGACAAAAGCAGATATATTCAACGCTAATTCCCGACGTTCTTTAGGAACTATCATTTCTCCCCCCAACGGCGGGAAAATTGTCACAACAATAATCATCAAAATTTAGGAAAATAAACTCACCATCATTATCGAGTCAAATTGACTTAATTGGATACTATGGGAGTTGTGCTCGGAATTTCTGTGACAAGAGACAAATATGTGACCATTTGTTTTGTGCATCCAGTAAAATTTGGGAAGTAGTCCATAAATAAATGTTTTATAGGCTCACAAATATCTCCTTGAATTATGTAAGGGAAAAGGGCTCAAAGTCAATTTTTGACTGAGATGGTCTTATGACAGCTTTTCTTTGTAAGCATGCTTTGCAATGATATCCGTTGGATAAGATGATATTTTGAGTCTTTAAACAATGTCCTTACTAATTTATAGAAATATTATGCATCATAGTGGACCATGGATTTCCAAGACAGTCATGCCATAACATAAATTGGGTCACTGAACTTCTAATTCATGACATCATGAGCTTCAACTATTTTAATGATTGTGTAATAAAACCCACAAAAGCAAGTAGGAAGTTTCTCTAATAGACGCCTCTGGCTGTCAATATTGGGGTGGTAATACAAAACATTACCATTGTAAAACAAAATTAACAAATAACCCAACATAAATAAAATTAAATAAAATATATGAAAAAATAATAATAATAAGTAATAAATAAATTAAAAACTATGCAAGATAATCCAATATTAATGTGTATTCAATATGTAGATAGAACTACAAGTTTAAGAATCGGATAGCCAACCAATCAATGTGCATCAAAGTAGGCTATTTTTCCATAAAATCATAAAATTTGAGTTTTGGATCATTCATCTCATGGATATAGAACTTCAGGTTCTATGAAGTTCAAATGGCAAATAGGCACAAAGAAGTAATGAACTTCAGGTTCATATATAGTATTAAGATCAATGAAAAACTATGAACTTCAGGTTCATATCAATATATATTCGAAGCTTCAGGTTCGAATACGTAAATCTAAATAAATTGAATTAATAGTTGTGCTTTGAACTTCATATTCAAATTGATGCATATGCACTCGAAACTTTTGATTCGGGTTCTTGACATATGTAGGCCTCATGGAATTCCAATTTTGATTAATACAAAATCAAGGAGTTTCATGTCCTTATGTGCTTTTTAAATTCACGGAACTTCACGCCCTCAAATATTTGGAATCAAAGAACTTCAGTTTCTGATTCAATCAAAAGGACTCCAGGTCCTAATCTAGTTATATGATGAGGATCGAGGAACTTCAGGCCCTGATCTTTTGTATAATACAAACTCATCATAATACGATGTAAATGAATTAATATCATGCTTAAAATTAAATAAACAAACAAATAAATAAAACATGGCATTATATTCATGTATAATAAGAATAAGAAACTTTTTTTTTCTTAAACGAGCATGATGAAGTCGGATGGTGAGTACAAAGAAACTCTATACCATGTGATGACTCTAACTCATATAAGACAAAGAAAAAAACAGAGAAAGAAAACATACCAAGAGCAATGTCGTGCTGATAACGTGTTATAAAACTAGAGGGAGAAAATATAGAGAGAAGTGATATTCTAAAGATAAAGTTTCATAATGTTTTTCTCTATGCATCTTTGGTAGAATCACCTATTTATAGGCTTACAAGATAGGAGACTGAATACCATCATTTACAATATACCTATAGGTTACAAGCATTAATTACAAATACTTAGTGCATAGGTTACATAAAATCCAAGGATGGAATACTAAGAGGTATGGTGGTCATCCACCAACTCATGCATTTACTGAGTATTTGGCATCACTTATTTATTTTTCTTGTGACATATATACTTGTGATTGAGGATCATCATCGAAGTCCTTATGATGATGGGTCACCACTCAGTTTGATAAGTCATGAGAATATTAATTGCTTTCTATGGTGAGTATCATGATAATAACTTTTTTTTATTATCGAAGAGTAAGAAACTTTCATTCCATCCAACAAAAGTACAGCTTATAAACAAACAGGATCCAAAATTAGCAGCCTAGTTAAAAATTTGCCATAATAATTTTGAAGACCTAAATATATGCCTTATCATGATAATAGCCCTACTTCTGAAGATGTGTAAATTAAAAACTTTGAAAATGGTATGCCTCAAGATATACCTCAAATCATTAAAAATCAAATGGCTCACAGCAGCAATGAGCATCCCAAGGAGGCCCAAAGGCTTAGTGACCTCAATAGACTAAAATAGAATTTAGGGTTATGAATAATTCAATATATTTCTATTCTTCTCACAAGGAGGTATTTACAGTGATACAAATACAAGCCTATCTAAGAAGTAATTACAATAATGAAAAAGGAAATAAATATATTCCCGGTCAAACCGGTATTCCTATAATTACAAATCAATTATAATAAAAGTAATTGTCTATAATTCCTATTATGATTCAGTGATTCATGCCAACACTCCCCCTCAAGATGGGGCATAGATGTCGCAAGTGCCCAACTTCACAAGTGAATCTGTAAAGGCCTGATTTGATACGGCCTTGGTCAACATATCTGCTAATTGTTCAGTAGTCTTAATGGGGTCTTAAACTGCAAGACATTAGTAGGAACACGATTAAGAAGATAGAATGCAGAGGTTATCGCCTCCTCCCAGAATTGTGGGTTCATGATGGCACCAATAAGACTAGCACAAGTAATTTCAAGAATTTGGTGATTCTTCCTTTCACCTACACCATTCTGCTGAGGTATGTAGGGACAAGTAGTCACATGTAGAATTCCATGTTCCTGAACATAATTGTGTAAGACCTGATTAACATATTCACCACCATTATCTGAATGAAGAACCTTTAAAGTTGTAGAAAACTGAGTTTTAATCATTTGGTGAAAAGTTTGAAAGCAAGCAAAAACATTATTTTTCATTAGGTACAACCACATAAAGCGAATGCAATCATCCACAAAAATAACAAACCAACGGAAGCCAGAAGTAGTAGTAACTGGAGAAGGGCCCCAAACATTAGAATGTACCAAAGCAAAAGGCACAAATCTTTTATTAGAGCTAATAGGATAAGTTGCATGCTGACTTTTTGCCAAAATGCAAGTGTCACACTTAAAATCCGAACATTTACAAGCTGAAAATAAAGACGAAAACAAATGTTGTAAATAGAAGAATGAAACATGACCCAAACGAAGATGCCATAACCACAATTGATCCTCAAATGCACGGTTCGAACCCTTGACATACAGAGATTTGTCCGCACACACATCACCCACATAGTACAAGACCCCTCTCTTAGTACCACACCAAATAATCTCCCAGCTGTTTAGACCCTGAAGAAGACAAAAAGTATGATAGATTAATACTAAACAATTTAATTGTTTTGTTATTTGCGGAATATATAACAAATTATTAGAGAGCGTCGGAACCAATAAAGTATGGTCGAATGTGAGAGAGGGAGTTAAATCAACACTTCCAGCACTAGTGACTTGAGAGGGTACACCATTGGCATTAGCAACAGTAGAATAAGCTAGAGAACAATGATGGGTTTGGCGTACCTTTGAATATTTATAAATTGAGTATTATATTTTATTATATATATATTAGTTTATGAAAGTGGATTTTGGATCTTGGCGATGACACGCCATCACATGTACCCCCTTAGATACTGATACTGGAATTGATGGGTAATGGATATTGGAAACTGTGGTTATGGATTGGATATGACGGAATCCGGGCACCTTTGACGGGGTGTTACTATAGGTCCTTGCCGGGCAGTCTGCGCTTGTAGGACTTAGTTTCAGCAGCACGAGTATTGAACATTCTGCTATGCGTGTCTGGAAGCCCAGTCCCCCGGTTGGACGGCTCGTCCCTAGCCACATGGTTGTTGAGGATTTCTCCGTGTGGTTTAGCCAAACGATCCTCGTGTTGGATTGTTTTGCCCCGGTACATGTACACCATGATATGTACCGCCCCTGTTATTGGACACTTGGATATGGATACTTGATTATGTCCGGGCACCCTTGACGGGGTGTTACCGAAGGCCCTTGTCGTTCAGTCTGTGAGGGTATTGAGGATTCTGCCGTGCGTGTTTGGGAAGCAATAGCCCCTAGTTGGACTGCTCGTCCCTAGCCACATGGTTATTAAGGATTCTTCCATGTGGTCTAGTCAAACAATCCTCGAGTTGGATTGTTTTCCCCTGGTACATGATGATAGTGTGAGGTGTGTATATATATATATTAAATATGTGCGGATTCGTTTTCAGGTTGAGATTCTTGAACATGTGCTTAGGGAGCACTCTGCACAGGTATGAACGTATGCCTTCACCAAATGATTAAATTTATTCAAAGGTATGTATAAAGGATGTGAGGCTAAGAATTAAATTTATAAAATATTTAGTTTCTGCCTTGTTGAAAGTTGAAGTTGAGAATGAATCTAAATTTAACTGTTGGTATTACTTTCAATATTTGTATATTATCGGAATTGTGATTGTTGGCCTAAGAACTACGTATGGCTTGATCCCTCAGTAAGAGTACGTAGGCAACCTAGGTTAACCTAGGTGAAGCCCCAAGATAAATGGTTTGAGTTTCGTTAAATTATTATGGTACGTTTTATTTAAGGATCGAGTTTGAGGCTGGAGGCCATTCTGAAATCTTATGTGTGCTTAGCCTTTCGTGTGCCGCTATTGGGATGTGCTTTAACTGTGGTTTTTAGCATGTGAAAATTTGGTAAAGTCCATTTTTCAGGGGAGACTCTGCCGAAATTTCGGTAGAAGTCTCAGCCCTATTTTCCTCTATTTTCCTCTGTTTTCCCCTGTGGATGTCGGAAAAACCACAGGATTCGTCACGAATTCCAAGGAATTTGGGGCGGGTCCTATCATCAAGTGCTGCGGGATGTCAAAATATCACAAATCTTTTGGTGACCACCTGGAAACAGTTCGTGGCCAATTATAGTTTTGGCGACCAAAATTAGGTTCGTCGCTGAATATTTTGTCTCAAAAGAGGTTTTTCCTTGTAATGTGAACTGAGCAGAGGTGGAGTGTGAAGAATAAGATGAGTATCCGATCTGAGGATGAGCAGAGAATGCTTGGATCCAAGCATCGACATCAACCGGGTTCACAGCTTCGTCGAGAGATGAGAAAGGGGATGCCTTCACAAATTTGGTGTCTCCACAACATGCTAAGAACTCCTCCTTTCCAAAATTTCGGTGACAGCAGAGGGAATATAGAAGAGAAGATATTTAATTTTGAGGAAATTTTGGCCTTCTAGGGTTTGTAAAAGAAGTGAGAGAGAGAGAGAGAGAGAGAGAGATATATATATATATATATATATATATATATATATATATATATAAGCGATGCTAATATCCAAATCATAAAGGGAGCCAGACAAGCTTCTTTGGGTTATTTGTGAGTGGAGCCGAATGGGTTGCAGCTTCCTTCGACAAGTTGGGACTGATAAAAAGTCCCAAATATTAAGAGAAAAGAATGAAAATTATTTATTTGCATTACACACTAATGTCTATTCCAAATACTTTTGATAGGCACTGTAGAATTAGTTTCCAAAAACAAATTCACAAGGCACTTTTATGAATTTTTATATAGATAATCAGTGAGTAGTAGCCATATTTCTAGTAGTGTTTATACATATAATTGGTTTATGTACCATTCCATTACATTTTCTTGCCCTCTTATCCGTCCCTCTTTCATCCCTTATTTCTCATTCTTTCTTTTAAAAAATTTCCCTTGTATCTTTCATATAAAAAATTTTAAATAAATGAAAAATGAAAAATAAATTTTTTATCAAACAAGTCTACACTAGTAAAAAAATACCCTTGCGCGACGAAAACCAATTTGTCGCACAAAGTCACTTTGCGCGACGAAACTCAAAAATTCGTCCCACAAAATCTTGCACGACTAAATTTTGCCCGACGAAAAACACATCGTCGCACAAATTCACTTTGCGCGACGAAAATATTTCGTCGCACAAAGTCACTTTGCGCGACGAAGATCTAAATTCGTCCCGCAAAGTCTTTACAAAAATAAAAATTAATTTTTTTTTTAAATTTTTGACTTTGCGCGACGAAGATCTAAATTCGTCCCGCAAAGTCTTTACAAAAATAAAAATTAATTTTTGACTTTGCGCGACGAAATTATTTCGTCGCACAAAGTCACTTTGCGCGACGAAGATCTAAATTCGTCCTGCAAAGTCTTTACAAAAATAAAAATTAATTTTTTTTTAATTTTTGACTTTGCGCGACAAAATTATTTCGTCGCACAAAGTCACTTTGCGCGACGAAGATCGAAATTCGTCCCGCAAAGTCTTTACAAAAATAAAATTTTTTTTTTTTTAATTTTTGACTTTGCGCGACAAAATTATTTCGTCGCACAAAGTCACTTTGCGCGATGAAGATCTAAATTCGTCCCGCAAAGTCTTTACAAAAATAAAAATAATTTTTTTTAAAATTTTTGACTTTGCGCGACGAAGATCTTAGTTCGTCCCGCAAAGTCTTTACAAAAATAAAAGAATAATTTATTTTAATTTTTGACTTTGCACAAAGTAACTTTGCGCGACGAAGATCTAATTTCGTCGCGCAAAGTCTTTAGAAAAATAAAAAAAATACTTTTTTTAATTTTTGACTTTGCGCGACAAAATTAGATCGTCACACAAAGTCACTTTGCGCGACGAAGATCTAACTTTGTCCCGCAAAGTCTTTACAAAAAAAAAAATTTTTTTAAATTTTTTTATGGTATCCACTAGTGTAAATATTTTAAATTGATGATCGAATTAGTTCATTGTATTCATATAGGGTCAAGGACTGTAACTATATAAAAAACATCAAAATCGAAGTTGAAATAACCGTTAAATCGTGATTTTTCGTTTATAACCGTCGAAAAGTTTTGTCCGATTACTTGATCTCTGAATGTTTGTTTTTTTCCAATTTTTGGTGTATATGATCTTAAAGTATAAGCAAACAAGTTTGACGGTTGGATCGTTGAAACTAGTTTCATAGAATGCGTATGCCATCAAAACAATATGTTCACTTACAATTAAGAGTTTATTTATACTTTTGTTAAATATAACATAAGATTTTGTGGAATCCACTAGTGTAAATATTTTAAATTGAAGATCAAATTCAGTCATTGTATTCATATAGGGTCAAGGAGTGTAGGTGTAAAAAATCATCAAAATCGGAGTTAAAATAACCGTTAAATCGTGACTTTTCGATTATAACCGTCGAAAAGTTTTGTCCGATTACTTGATCTCTGAATGTTTGTTTTTTCCGATTTTTGGCGTATATGATCTCAAAGTATAAACAAACAGGTTTGACGGTTGGATCGTTGAAACTAGTTTCTTAGAATGCGTATGCCATCAAAACAATATATTCACTTACAATTAAGAGTTTATTTATACTTTTGTTAAATATAACATAAGATTTTGTGGAATCCACTAGGGTAAATATTTTAAATTGAAGATCAAATTCAGTCATTGTATTCATATAGGGTCAAGGAGTGTAGGTGTAAAAAATCATCAAAATCGGAGTTAAAATAACCGTTAAATCGTGATTTTTCATTTATAACCGTCAAAAAGTTTTGTTCCGCTACTTGATCTCTAAATTTTTGTTTTTTCCGATTTTTGGGGTATACGATCTCGAAGTATATACAAACAAGTTTGACGGTTGGATCGTTGAATGATGTGTGTATATATATATATATATATAAATATTAAGTAGCTTTAAATTTATTTATTTTGTACGTATAACACTTAAGAAATTGAATAGTATATATATTTATTAGTAGCTTTAAATTTATTATTATAGTTAGGATAGGGTTTTTGTTAGAAAAATATATTATTGTGGGTTTTATGTTTAAAAAAATGAATTTGAAGGGAGTAAAGTCACATTTTCAGTCAACTTTATAATAATAATATTTTTTTAAAATATAACAATGGAGTCGTTGTGCAAAAACCAATAACACGACGTTATAATGTAAACATGCGTCGGGCAAACCAATTTATTTTTTTATTTAATTATACATTATAAATTTTAAGATATAGTTGTTTTCATAAGTTTTTATTATTTTTTGAAAACTTTGCACAGTCGCCTAACCCTTATTTACTTATTTTTATACTTTATATTATTAAACTAAATTATTTCTTTATTTTTTATTATTTTCTTTGTGAGACGAAAACACATTTGATCACCTAAACCTTATTTATATTTTAAATCGTAAAATAAAATAATTTTATTTTTTATTATTCATAACAATTATTTTATTTTTGTTTTAGACTTTGCGCAATTATTCATAACAATTATTATATTTTAAATCGTAAAATAAAAAATTATTTTTTATTATTCATAACAATTATTTTACTTTGGGCGAGTGCCAAAAATGGGACGCTGGAATTTTTTTAAAATTTTTTTAAAGACTTTGCGCGACAAACCAACAATTCGTCGCGCAAAGTTTTTGGCGACAAACATTTCGTCCCGCAAGAAAAACTCTAAAAATTTGGCGGGCCCAAAAATTTTGCGTGGGAAATGTTTTTAAATTTTTTTTAGACTTTGCGAGACAAACCAAAAATTCGTCGCGCAAAATTTTATGAGACCAACAATTCGTCGCGCAAAGTGATACGGTTTTAAAAACTGAAATAACTCCTCCATTTTCTCAATTTCTTTCTCTACTTTTACCTCTCCTCTCCCCAAATCCTACCCTTTCTCTTACACTCATTCCTTTCACTTAATCTCTCTTCTTTCTCTCTCTTCACTATGTTTCACTCTCTCATTTCTCTTTTCACTATATCTCACTCTCACTCACTCTCTCACTATCTTCTCTAATTCTCTCACACTCACTTCTCCCTCTCATTCTCACTCACTCTCAATCTTGCCAAAATATATATTCTCTCCAAATTTTAAATTTTTTTTCATTAATATGTGTTTTTGGAGTTAGTTTTGAGTTTGTGAGGGGTTTGATGTTGAATATATTGGGTGAGGATTGGAGTTTGGGTTGGATTTGGGGTATAACAATTTTAGGGTTGTATTATTGCACTTTGTTAATTTATGTGTACATTGTGAATATTATATATATATTGGACAATTTGATCAATTTATTTTGAATATGTCAATTTAAATTAAAGTAATGTAAAAAAATAAAATCATACAATTAAATTAAATTTAAAAAGAAAAAATTAATATAATTAGAAAAATCATATAAAATATTTCGTCGCGCAAACTACTAAATTAATTTATTTTAATTAAAAAATTTTAAAACACAAAATTTAAAATTTTTTTTAAGACTTTGCGAGACGAATTGTTTGTTTGTCGCGCAAAACTTTAAAAATTTGGCGGGCGCCAAATTTTTTGCGTAGGAAATTTTTTTTAATTTTTTAAAAGACTTTGCGCGACAAAATTTAAAATATTTAGGATATTTCGTCGCTCAAAACTTTGCGCGACCAACAACACTTCGTCGCTCAAAGTTTTGCTCGACCAATAACACTTCGTCGCGCAAAGTTTTGCGCAACAAATAACACTTCGTCGCGCAAAGGTTTGTGCGACCAATATTACTTCGTCGCGCAAAGGTTTGCGCGACCAACATAACTTTGTCGCGCAAAGTAGTTTTGCGCGACAAAAATTATTTTTCGTCGCGCAAACCCTTTCTCCACGAGCTTTGCACGACGGATTTTGTGCGACCAAAATTTTGTCGCGCAAAGTTTTGCACGACGAAATTGTACTTTGCGCGACCAATAATACTTCGTCGCGTAAAGTGTTTTTTGTAGTAGTGCTAAGTGACAAAATGTGCCTAATGCATGCATGATAATTATTCTTGTGACGCAATTCTTGAAGATACGACCAAATTATAGAAATCAATGTGCGTCACTAAAAGCTGCAGGACAATAATTAAAAGAAACATAATCTTTCAATCAATGTTAAAGGAAAGAAATTGGTCAACTGTTGTGATTACCTCAATCTTAGTAATTAGCTAAGTTCACGGTCATTACAGCTATTGTGATTTACATACTTAGAATAGATCCCATGCTTACTTAGAATAGAACTTTCATTCTGTATAAATCTTGTACATTACGATCTCAAGGCATCAATACAAGATACAGCTTTCTACATTCTTTCATGGTATCAGAGCACCAACATAGGTGACTCTGTCCAGCACGTCTTCCGCTACCAAAACCAAACACACAAACAACCAACCTACACAGCCCATCAACATGGGTGATGAAAAACCATCCGGATCTGAAATCAACGTGTCTGATCCACTTACCCTACACCATTCCGACTCACCCGGTCTGGTTCTAGTTTCCAAACCTCTCGAAGGCCATGACTATGGTCAATGGAGTCGCTCGATGCAAATTGCCTTGAGCGCTAAAAACAAACTAGGATTCATTGACGGGACTATCAAAGCCCCAGCAAAAACTGATGCCAAATTCTCCATTTGGCAGAGATGCAACGATATGGTGTTATCCTGGATTTTGCACTCACTACATCCCGACATCGCAAGCAGTGTACTTTACTGCACCAGCGCATCCATGGTGTGGAATGATCTTAAAGATTGGTTCTCACAAAGCAACGACTCCCGGATTTACCAAATCCGTCAAGAAATTGCCGAACATCGACAAGGCCATCTTTCGATTTCAGAGTATTACACCAAACTCAAGGCCTTATGGGATGAATTGGATTCATATCATGAACCCATCATCTGCACTTGCGAAGGTTCCACAACACGTGCTTCCAGAGAAGAGAAGGAGAGAGTCATGCAATTTTTAATGGGTCTGAACGAACCTTATTCAACTGTGCGTGGGTCAATTCTGATGATGTCACCGATCCCAGACACACGTCGTGTCCATGGCTTGATCCTCCAACACGAAAGGCAACTGGACGTGGCAAATCGACAGACCGGATCCCATGCCATGCAAATCATACGTTCTGCGAACACCAAGGGCGGCACCAACCCAGGCAACTCGGCAGCAGCGGCGAAACCCTCTGGTGCTGGGGACGGAAAACACAGCTCCAACTTCAGGAAGTCTCTGAAATGTTCTTATTATGATGGAGACACCCACACAATTGACAACTGCTTTTTCCTTAATGGATTTCCTGTGGGCCACAAACTCCATGGGAAGAATGTCAAGCCCAAAAACAAACGGGCTGCTTACACTGCTGAAAAGGATCCAACCCCAGGGCCCCACGTCAAATCCAATGACAGCCCCACTTTCACTACTGAAGAATACAATCAGCTGATCGCTCTTTTACACAATCGACCTGGTAATTCTCATATTGCAAATGCAACAGGTATTGTTACATCAACCTGCAACCTTTCACAGCATGACCCACTTTCAAATTTCTATTGGATCATGGACAGTGGAGCATCAGATCATATTTCATGTTTTGCACCTACACACAACACAGTCAATACTCAACATGATTTTGTTGGTTTACCTAATGGAGGGAAAGCAGCCATTAAAAATATTGGATCCATTAAAGTGTCTGAAACCTTAACTCTAGATGGTGTTCTTCATGTACCACAATTCAATGTGAACTTATTATCTGTGAGCAAATTGACACGAGGATTACAGTGTATGGTGACTTTCTTTGATAAATTTTGTGTTGTGCAGGACGTGAATACGGGGAGGACGATTGGCCTGGGCAAGCAATTTAATGGGCTCTACTACCTCAAAGCCACCCAAAATCCACATCTAGCTCATCATGTTCACCACACCTCCCATCTTTGGCATCAACGTCTGGGACACCCATCCAACGCCCCTACTCAATTTCTTTCCAATAAATTTCCAGAAATTATCTGTGATAACAATCATGTTTGTGACATTTGTCCTTTAGCAAAGCAAACTCGCTTATCTTTTTCTCCATCTACTTCAATGTCATCTCATGCACCTTTTGATTTAATTCATTGTGACATTTGGGGGCCACACAAAATTCACACTCATAGTGGTGCACGATATTTTCTAACTATTGTGGATGATTTTACCCGTTTTACATGGATCCATCTCTTAAATTTTAAATCAGACACACAAGGGGTGATAAAATCTTTTTTCTCTTGGGTCAAAACCCAATTCAATCTTCAAGTCAAAACCTTGCGTGCCGACAATGGAAGTGAATTTATTTCCCTACAACCTTTTTTTCGAGACACCGGTACCTCTTTCCAACACTCATGTCCATATACACCCCAACAAAATGGCATAGTCGAACGGAAACATCGCCATCTTTTAAATGTGGCTCGGGCACTCCGTTTTCAGGCCAATATTCCCTTACGTTTTTGGGGAGAAAGCTTACACACTGCATGTTATCTCATAAATCGCCTTCCAACACCATTACTCAAACACCAATCTCCATATGAACTTTTACACCACAAAACTCCTGATTATTCCCTTTTACGAGTTTTCGGTTGTCTGTGTTATGCTACCAATCTCCTTCCCAAACACAAGTTTGATGCACGGGCCCGTCGATGTGTTTTCTTTGGTTATCCCCTTGGTCAAAAGGGTTATCGCCTTTATGACCTCAGCACACAAAAATTTTTCCTCTCGGGATGTGGTTTTTCATGAAAATATATTCCCTTTCTCTACTTCACCACCCGAACAACAAGCTGACACTATTGTCCTTCCCACTCCAGCCCATGACCCCTTATCCCAAACCCAGGAAAGCCCAACCTATTCCTCTCCTACTCATTCTCTTCCCCATCCGGCCCATACCCCTCAGCCCTCGGCCCAAGACCCACCCCTCACTTATTCACCCTCCCTATCTCATCCAGCACCCGTGCCCCCTGTTCTTTCTGGTTCTTCTCCTTCATCATCGACGCCCACCCACGCATCTTCACCATCCTTCGATGCCACGACGTCACCCTCTCCGGCCCCTACGTCCCCTCCACAATCTCTTCCTCCTTCTCACACCGACGCTCATCCCATTTCTCCCGCCCCACCTCTGCGAAAATCCACCCGATCTATCAAACCCCCTCCCCACTTCAAAGACTACCAAGCCCACCATGCTGCCCTGCTTGCTTCAGGAGTTCCTTCCCCCATCACGTCTGGTACTCGCTACCCTATCACTCGGTATGTCACTCATTCCAATTTTTCGGAGCCTCATCGTTTTTTTGTCAACAATATCTCCCAATTGGTTGAACCTAACACTTATGAGGAGGCCCGTCACAACCCCCACTGGGTTGAGGCTATGAACTCTGAAATTGCAGCTCTGGAAGAGAACCACACTTGGTCGTTTGTTCCGTTACCGGCTGGTCACCGTCCGATTGGGTGCAAATGGGTTTTCAAACTCAAGTACAATTCTGATGGTACCCTCGAGAGATACAAAGCTCGCTTGGTCGCCAAAGGGTTCACCCAACGTGAAGGCATCGATTACACTGAGACCTTCGCTCCTATTGCTAAACTTATCACTGTCCGTTGTCTCCTCACTGTTGCCTCTGTTCACAATTGGCCGCTTCATCAGATGGACGTGCACAACGCTTTCCCTCATGGCGACCTCCATGAAGAGGTCTACATGCTTCAACCGCCCGGTTATCAACGACAGGGGGAGCACACTGTGTGTCGTCTCCACAAATCCTTATATGGTCTTAAACAAGCGTCTCGAAGCTGGTTTCGTAAGTTTTCCTCTGCTATACAAAATATTGGTTTTTCTCAATCCAG
This sequence comes from Prunus padus, assembly GCA_024362665.1. NCBI lineage: Eukaryota > Viridiplantae > Streptophyta > Magnoliopsida > Rosales > Rosaceae > Prunus > Prunus padus. The sequence continues at coordinate 9,528,087 of JANFAM010000006.1, read as the reverse complement.
AGCAGATTATTCTATGTTTACACACAAACATGGTAAATCCTTCACTGTTATACTGTTATACGTTGATGATATGATAATTACTGGAAATGATGATGATGCCATACGAGACCTTAAACACTTTCTTGGCACTTGTTTCAAAATCAAAGATCTTGGACCCTTAAAGTATTTTCTTGGAGTTGAAATTGCACGGTCCAAATCTAGGATTTCTTTTTGTCAACGGAAGTATACACTGGATATTTTGGAAGATGCAGGTTTACTTGGTGCAAAGCCTACAAAAATTCCTATGGAAGCCAATGTTGCGCTCATGCCTACAGGGAGTGACCCTCTCAAGGATCCTACTCGCTATCGCAGACTTGTTGGCAGGTTAATATATCTTACAATAACAAGACCTGAAATCACATATGCGGTGAATACTCTAAGTCAGTTTATGCATGAACCCCGAATGCATCATTTTGAGACAGCACGTCGGCTCCTCCACTACCTCAAAGGAGCTCCTGGCCAAGGGTTATTATTCCCTTCACACGGGCCCCTCCACTTGACAGCTTACTGTGACGCGGATTGGGCACGATGTCCTTTTACAAGGCGCTCAGTTACTGGATACTGTATATTCCTTGGCAAGTCACTCATATCATGGAAAAAGCAAGAAGCAAGTCACTGTCTCAAGGTCATCTGCAGAAGCTGAGTATCGCTCTATTGCAGCCACCACTTGTGAACTCACTTGGTTGCGATATCTTTTACGGGACTTACAAGTGGAACACAACCAGCCAGCCACCTTACTCTGTGACAACAAAGCAGCACTCTACATTGCAGCCAACCCAGTGTATCATGAACGAACCAAGCACATTGAATTGGATTGCCATACTGTTCGTGAGAGAATTCAAAATGGGGAGATCAAGACAGTTCATGTGCAAACCAAACATCAAGTTGCAGATATTTTCACTAAGCCGCTACCTGCCCCCTTGTTCCAATCCCATCTTGGCAAGTTGGGTGTAATTGACATTCACACTCCAACTTGAGGGGGAGTGTTAAAGGAAAGAAATTGGTCAACTGTTGTGATTACCTCAATCTTAGTAATTAGCTAAGTTTACGGTCATTACAGCTATTGTGATTTACATACTTAGAATAGATCCCATGCTTACTTAGAATAGAACTTTCATTCTGTATAAATCTTGTACATTACGATCTCAAGGCATCAATACAAGATTGATTATGTGTAATTAACTCACTATAATCAAAGAGTTGAAGTCTCTCTCATACGTGGGAGAGCCGTGGTTTTGCGCGCTAGGGTTTGGTTCTCTCTTCTCTTAGTTCTCGGCTCCTATTGCTGATCTCCCATTGTCCCTAGCTATCAAAACCTGCTCGGCGTCGTTTTCTGGTTGCTCTCGAATTTTGTTTTAATTGGCTGGTATGTCTCTATGGAGTTGGTTTTCTTCGTGTGTTGGTTTCTAACTTAGGGCTTTATTGCTGCTCAGGTCGTGGTTCTCTGTCTCCTTCTATGTCGCGTCAGGTCCTCGTTGTTGTGTGTTGTCGCCTTCTATTTCCTTTTGATTATTGCTTCCAAGTTTTGGTTGTATCGCTGTTTGGCATTTGCTTGTAGCATTAGGGTGTAACGGCTAGGGTTACATGCTCTATACCCTAGCCTGCCGCCATGCTTTTAGGGTTGGCATCAGTTAATTGGTTTGTTTTGCATTTGTGGGTGTCTTCCTAACATCATTTTGCATCTGTTGTCATGCCCCTTCCATATCACGATTGGGATGTTGTCGTTGATGATATTGAGCACTCCTTTGGGAGCCCTTTGGTGCTCATCTCGTGCTAACATGGTGGTGTGGTTATTGGTTCTTCGGTTGTCTCTGATAGTTTTATTTTTTTTTTTGCTCAGGTCTCTGATAGTTTTATTGGATTTATCTATATTTTTACTCACATCTGTGTGCACTTTGATGTTGCCGTACCTCTCATTCGTCGAACACCAATCACTTTTCCGGACGTTGGGGAGAAAATGGTGGAGTTCAAATATGACTATCTTCCTGATTATTTCTTTTCTTGAGGGCGGCTGGGCCATTCCACTCAGGTGTGCCTTCAGAAATATGAATCCATCAATGGGCCTCTCACTCCGAGTTTGCGTGATCAGTTGACCTCTGCTTTTGCTAATTTGGAAGGTATTACTAATTTATGGGGTAAACCCATTGGCTCTCTTGCTCGCCGATATATTCAGATATTTTATATATGTATTCTTCTTCAATATGGAGGTATTTATAAAGAAGTACAAAGATGTGTTAACCTTAAATACAATAGGAAATAAATCTCAATTACAAATAAGACTAAATAAATGGGTAAGTAACCAAAATTTTAAGAGATTTTCTATTTAAACCCACACTTTTCTTTGTTCACCCCAATACTTAAATCATTAAGCTCTTAAGTTCTATTATTGTGTAAAAAGACAAAAAAATATCATCCAACTTAATACTTAACCCTAGTACATTTATACACACAACCGACCATTCTTCATATTAAGGTTTAGAAAAACACAAACTCCTCTACACCTTATTGCTAGATTACTCATCTTTCAATCCAAGAAACCTACTACACTCTCGTCTTCTCTTAACAAGCCCTAAATACGGTATGCAAATAGTGGCTTGTGGGTCGTCAATTGAGATATGTAATGTGAGATTATTTTTTGGTTTGGGACTCCTCCCAAAATTATTGAGGATGCTATGATCAAAGACTAATATTATATTGTTTGATCATAATATATTTTTATGAAGACCAAAATATATATAGCGGGGTGTGGGTGTGTATTTAGGAGTAGTTTGGGAAGAAAGTGGGGTTTTCTTAGAAATTGTGAAAATCTGAATTAGAAGTTGGGGTGAACAAAGAAAAGTTCGGGGTTTAAATAGAAAAACTCAATTCTAACTAAGTAAGGAACTAAAATCATAACTAAGTAAGAACTTGCCTATATAAAGCAGTTCCAAATAGAAGATCTGATTGATTATAACTAATTACAAACATAAGTGCCAAAAAGACAAATTCATGAAAACCTCTCCACTAGAATACTACACAGGTATTTGGGGTCTGCTACATGGAGGGTAGGCCAATATTCCATAATTGACTTAAAATAAAAGTTCGTTTTTAATTTAACCAGCTTAGAAAGCAAGAATTACAAAATTGGAAAAAAGAAAAAAAAACAATTTCTTCCAACACTACACTATCGAAGTGTTGTACGGAATTATGTGAGGAACTAATATAACGAAGACTTGTGAGATATTTCTTAGTGACCATCACCAATAACTAAACAGAAGTGCAAAAATGCAAAAAGGTAAGAAAGAAAAGATCGTAAAAAAGGCATATTGTTAAAAAAGAATTTAATATAAAGAGTTGGTTCACGTGAATGAAATATTTTTGCTTACCAGTTGTTCTCTAATACTTAATACGTGTTTATGGGCATAATTATAGTTAACTCTTTACTTTGTATTTGTAGAACCATGGTGATACTTATGAACATTCTAAAGAATTATGAAGCTAAAATTTGAACATTGAACGCTTGGCATGAAGCTAACCAAGATGAAACACAGAGACCAAGTCAAGGAAACAACACATTGCCTCAAAGGCAATCAAATGTTAAAAAGAGTCCTAAGATTGAGCAAAAACAACCAAGAATTAAAGGACTTGGAAAACTCCACCCCTCAGCAAAGGACCTTCACCCTATCATATGCTAAGCAAAGAGATCAGAGATTGATCCAACAACAGGGAATGTAAAGAAAGCAGAGGACCTTCACCCTCTCATATGCTAAACAAAGAGATTAGAGATTGATCCAACAACAGGGAATGTAAAGAAAACGATGGCCACAGCCGTTGCCATCATACCCGCATGGTGAGTGGCAACGATGAATGATTGGTGATGATCTGTTGCACTCTTCAGATGAATGGTTGGTAAAGATCTGTTCAGTTAGTGGTGGAGGGGACCTTGCATTAGCTGCCTGCCTAGGAATGGGGTGAGTGGAATTTAATGTAGACATGTGTATACCTTCATTCTGGTACGTCCGCTTATCGATGGCAGATTTAAGATAGAGAGCACTAAATAGATGGATGGGACAAAGGGGAAAAGGTATATCCAGTGTGTTCATTTTTATTTATTTTTCTTGTGGCAAAGGCGTAAAGGTAAGCTACAATGTTGTTTACTTTAGAGCAAAATTAGGCTAGTTTTTTTATATATTAAATTTAATAAAATACTTATTATTAAAAAAAAATTCTTTTTTTTTCCTTTTCTCAAAAGATGGGGTTCATAGAAGCCTGTACTCCCAATCAGGAGAGTGGGAAGCTCTCGCAAAAGAGAGGTCACATATACCAAAGTGCTCACACACTCATAACCACTTATTTAACGTAAAAAAGAAGCCATATTTGTGTAAAAATAATATCTCAATTTCTGTTTTCTGTAAAAATGAAACTAGTTAAAGAACAAACAATCCTAATATCACAATTCCTAAGCATGCCATCCTCATGAGGAAATTGATGGAGCATCATTAATTAGCTTGTGAGAGATTGATGGTACCTTGGGGTAGCGGTGGTGGGTAATGAGTTGGAAATTGCATTCTTGTTTGGTAAGTGCATTTTTGGAAATGCAATTATAGATTAATGGGTATAGACTTCCCATGTAAGGGAGTCTTAAGATTTCAGAGGGATGGACCTTTGGCCCACCACTAACAACATTGATATTGTCCCCAAATTAACCACCTGTTTAGTAGGCATGAGGTTTTATACAAAAGGCCTCGATATTATTAGGAGTGAAACCATTTATTATATGGGACTTTTTATTTTGTTAAGTTTTCGATGTGGGACTCGTGTATTCTTCAACACTCCTCCTCACGTGGGACCACTTTTTAGTGGACCACACGTGCAACCAATTCCACATCGGTCGCCCTTTTCTATTTTTCCCCATTTGGGGTTTGTTTGATTTTGGTTCAATTTGGGAGTTTTGTTTAATTTGAGTTTGTTTGATTTGGGTTTAATCGGGCCCAGTCAACTAGCCCGCTCTGATACCATCTTAAGATTTCAAAGGGATGAACCCTTGGCCCACCCCTAACAAGATCGATATTGTCCCCAACTTAACCATCTGTTTAGCAGGCGTGGGGTTTTATACAAAAGGCCTTGATATTATTAGGAGTGAAACCATTTATTACATGAGACTTTTTATTTTGTTAAGTTTCTGATGTGGGACTCGTGTATTCTTCAACAAGGTTCATATCATTGGCTCACCTTGGGAAACTGTTTCCCCTCACTTGGAAAAGCATGTAATGCAATTTTTTTTTACTAACTTACCCATGTTATTATTTTAAAATACCAATTTTGACCCTTCAAAAACTCTTCATATTAATACATTTTAATAATAATAACTCAAGGGTATTGTTGGAAAATCATAAAATTTTCATTTCTAATACTGCACAAACCAAACATGGTAATGAGAGAAAACAACATTTCCTAATGTTCCCAAACATGGGAATTGACATCCTCCATTCTCATCTTATCGGATTAGACATGGGAAGTTTATTCCAAAGAAGTTCAATTCGCGAACCAAACGAGTGGTCTAGATGGTACCCATATTAATTCAAATAAAAAAGAATGTATTTAACGTTATATTGTAATTCTAAATTGTTAATAGGAACAAAATGGTCATGAAAATGTGCATTTAATGCTGTCCCATATTCCTATAGTTTCCCATGGGAAGGGAAAATAAAACCCAATGGGGGAGGATGGTTTCAATTTCCCCACTATTTTCCCATGGCGGCAACCATTTCCCATACATAGTCTTACAAAACATGGGAAATCAATGATTTCCCATTCCCAAGTCCCATTTCCCATGAACTAAACACCCCCTAAATGTAGATGTTCGGAATCTCCTAAATCATCTAAACACATGAACAAAAGATTAAACTAGTCGAACACCCCAAAACATGATGTAGAATACCCCAAAACAAGATGTAGAGTATCTTCACCTTCGCAGACACCACCAGATGCCAAATAAACTTCCAAAAATGTCAAAAATTAATAAAAATAACATTTAATTAAGAGTTTACCTATTGATATAATCCACATATGCATGTCTTGTGCGTGTATTATAGATAACTGGGGCGAAGGTGTTCTAGAAGGCTTTTAATTATGGCAGACACTTTTAAAAGATATTTGACATCGTGTTAAAGTTGAGATAACTGGCCGCCAACTACTCAGAAAGCCTGGGATATCGTGGCTTGCAAATGCTGGCCGCCAACTACTACCCACCATGCCCTTAGCCAGAACATGCAATTGGTATACCACATCACACTGATCATGGCCTAGTCACTCTCCTCATCCAGAATGAGATGAATGGCCTCCAAGTTGAGCACAACGGGAAATGGCTCACTGTCGATGGCCCTACCAACTGTTTCTTTGTTAACCTTGCTGACCAGATGCAGGTAATTTTATTTTTATTTATCTCACATTAAACAACTTCAAGAAGAAGCACACGAGTAGGCTAACCTCATTTGCCTTGCCACATCAGCATTTTCTTGCTCCAAGGAAAGAGGAAAATGGGTAGACAAAATATATCTACTCTCTCCAACAAGGCAATATTGCCTACTTCAAAGTGAAGAGGTATATTGGGCCTCACTTACTTTTTATAATAAAATATCATCTCCACTCTCTCACCCACTTTTTATAAAATATAATAGTAAATGTAAAAGATAAAAATAAATAATATAATAATAGTTTGTACACTTGCATTGTCTGGTCCCTTAGAGTGACTAACTTTTTTCATGAGGCAAATGGGTAGGCAACAAGTCACCTAGGTTGTTATAGTACAATTTTACCTATTTCATTTGCATACTCCCTTAGAGAAGCTCAAATTTAAATTTGATGCCTGATGTGACAATTTGACATATTGTAAAACTCTTTTTCCAACCAAGATGTCAAATATACATATTGTTTGATTATTTTTAAAGGTAAGTGGGCTCGGTATTTAAGAGTAAAATATTAAATATGGTAAAAAATTGTACATGGATGAGGAGAGAAGGAAGTGGACCAATAATAATAAAAGAGAAAAAGACGTCTCAACTTGTGGGCGTCATTTTTTCTAGCAAAAGTGAAGGACGTCACTCCAGTTAGGATTTTGCATCATGGTTGGAATGCTTAAAATGTCATTTCCTTCCGTTAAAACTGGTCACGTTGGAATTGGTATTTCGGTTGGAGATTCTCTTAGCTCAACTTGGTTGCCTATTCTTTTTCTCAACAACCCTATAAGATTGCTCTCAACAACCCTATAAATGGCATAGTTAGAGCTATAAACATATATAATATTATGAAAGTACAGAAGATACAAGTAAAAATTCGAATCTCGAATAACATGTAATATGGTTACATTATATACAAGTAAAACGTACAGAAGATACTTGACGAGAATGTCTCACTGCGAAATATCAAGAATTCAGAATCGGAACAAGACCATGTATCGGAGCAACAAAGCTCTTATTCACGGAAATAAGAGGACTCTAATGAATATGCATATATGTGCAGGCTGTAGATTCAGTTATGTTTGACCCGCAGGTGATCTAAGCAAGGTTTCGTGAGGGCAGCAGGGCTTGCTTGAAGCTCCATGAATTTCTCATATGTCATCCCAATGTATTTTGGGGCTTGGCCTTCTCTCTCTAACAACTCTGGGATTGGTAAAGCTGGTGTGTCCAGTGAGGGTCCATGGGGCACGGCTATTGATATCCTTGTAGCTTTATTGTTCACAACAGCCCTATGCCATATGCTCTTGTACTTGTCGTTCGTCAAAATCTGCCACAAAAAATTAACCATACACATATATAATCGGTACTTAATTTATGAAAATAAGTAGAGAATTATTAGACTGTAATTGTTAGATAAGATGGGTTTTAGATTTAAAAAATTTGGGTGTTGTTTTGATACCTGCATTTGGTCACCAATGTTAACAATAAAAGCTCCCGGAGCAGCATTCACCAACACCCATTGGTCTTTGTGCTTGACTTCAAGGCCACCCATCTCATTCTGAATGAGGAGGGTCACCAGTCCATGATCGGTATGAGGAGGTAGACCGATTGCTTTATCGGGCTGTGGGCACGCCGGGTAGTAATTCGCGGCCAGAATTTGTAAACCACGGTCCCAGTTCATGGCCTTTGCTATGTAGCCAGCCTCCAAACCTAAGCTCTCTGATATTCCCTTCAATATTTCTGTGGCTACTTCTCGGGTTCGTTTGCTGAACTCCAGTGAAACCTCGCTGTATCCAGCAGGTTTGTAGAGTGAGTTGAACTCAGGGTGGGCTATGACCTTGAGGAAATCCCTCCAGAGATGAACTTTTTCAATGTCGACGTTGAAGCTGGTGCCGCACTTGATTGGGTCCAACAGGTTCCTTGTTTGGAACTCCTTCTTCTCCTCCTCCGGCAGATCAAAAAAACTATGACACGCGTGGATCATTGATTGCATCAGGCTCTCTGGTACACCGTGATTGATAACCTAATAATTCCCATATATATAATTTATGCTTAATTAGCTTTCATCATGAGAGTTGTAGATACGCATATATGATGTATATATATGTAGTACATACGTATGTATGAAAATGTTCTTTTGTCCAACTTTTATAGTTTGACAAATACCTTTTTGATATAGGTAAATATAAGTATTTGTCTAACAACATAAGTCTGACAACAGAACATTATTATAATTGTACGTATGTACAAACAAAGTAAGGTACATACCTGGAAGAAGCCCCATTCCTCGCAAGCTCTGCGCAGCTCCTGGGTCACTTTTGCTCGTTGATCAGGAGATCCCGACGTGAGAAGGGCAAAATCAATGATGGGGATTGAATGCTCTGGGTCGTTTGCGTCGCCTTGTTCATTAGGATTTTTGGTATAGGTGTACTCAGAAGGTACAAAAGTGAGGGAAGCTGAGTCAGCTAGTGTTTTGATGCTGGCTAATTTGGGTACTTCACGGCCATTAGATGTCTCCATTGAAGTCACTGTAGGTGCCATTGAGGAGAGAGAGAGAGAGATGTGGGACTGAGGCTTTGAGAGTGATATTTCTGTATATCTTTGAGTGAGAGAGAGAAGGTGTTGGGCACTTGTGGAGGTGTTGAGAGAAAAGGAATGGGTATTTATAGCACAGGATGTACTGATTTTACACGTGGAGGATTTCTACATAGGAGCTGTTATTTTAATGTTGCCCTACACCACACGGTCTAGAAATTTTGCAGAAATAAGTTGGCCAACGCTGACCAAGTTTCAAAACCTGTATATATATATATATATATATATATATATTGTAGTTAAACCTGTATGTTCAGATGCTTCTGCAACGCGTGTTTCTGCTTTTTTATTTTTTGGTTGTAATATCTTACGTATTGCGGTGTGGTTTTTTGAAATGAGTAAAGTATCAGTACTTTTAGGTAGAATGGTCAAAGTAAATTTTAACTTAGGACAATAACGCGTATATCAAAGAAAACGTTTTTGTGTATATTTCAAATTGGATATTGTTGAGTTGAGTAGTTGGGTGTTGGATTTAATCGGATATCTACCTTTAAGAGTGTAAAAGATTTTTGGGTTTCTACACCCGTTGCTAATTCATTTTGGGTGGTAGGTTCACATTCCTCATGTGGCAGTTCATGTGGCACATCCAACTACCACACATGCTCTCACGTCATTTAATAATAACTGTCGATACATTAAGGGCAAAAAACAACGCACTTGAGGAGCGGGTGTTGAAAGTATCACTTCAAGTTATGGAAGTTTAAGCGCAAGAGCTTAAAATATTTGCCTTTTCACATTTCTAATTAATTTGATATTAAATGCTCATATTCTAATATATAAAAAAATTGAATCTATAATTTATATAAGGCTTAATATCACAAAACTTTCCTGAGATTTACGAAACTATCATATTGCATTCTTTTTTCTTTTTTTTTTGTTATTCGTGGTTCTCAAGGTTTGTATGTGTACTCACAAATGGTTCATGCCGTCATGTTCCGTTAAAAACTCCGTTAATTTGCTCCGTCAACAAAAATTCCATGAGGTCAATGATTGTACGTAGTCGTTCTGTTATTTTCAAGAACCCAATTAATCAAAACAAGCCAGCCAAGAAAAAATATAATTAAGGATCAGAAGAAATGCCAAAAAAAGCTATTAAAAAAACACAATGGAATATATGATCTTTACGTATGAACTCTTTTTGGAGTTTGTGTGATTAGGTCCCCACGGGTAGGTAACAGATGCTTTAGGAATCGGTTTTGTGAAAACGTTAATCCTTATAATCCTTATAATCCCCCAATCTGTTTTTTTCCTTGAACTTTTTTTTTAAATTAATAAATAAAAATCGAACTCTTGTTGTACATGTGAGAAAGAATGTTCGGTCTTTGAAATTTAGATACATTAACGTTTCTTATAGGATAAATTGTCTTGAGGGAGCAAAATTTTAGAAAGTGCCTATCTGAAATAGACAAATTATTATATTGTTATTGGAATGACTCCTTTTACAATTTGTGTTCTTTGTACTCTTTATTCTTATTTTAAAAAAATTCTATCGCTTTTTTATCAAAAAAAACTTTTACATGATATAAGTTTCAAAACAATAAATTATTACATTGTTATATATCTGATGACCATTTTCAAACATGAACAAAAATGATGCAATCCTATATGTGTCTAGAAACTTTTGAATGGGAATGTGTGTTCACTACACCACAAAAACCTTTCTATGACGTCGATTTGCGTCATGGATCACTTTAATGGCCAGCGGTTGAGGCGTCGCGGCGAAGCCAATGTCGTCTAATGGGGAGTCATGGAAAGTTTTTGAAACAATGACACTAGATACGCGTGGCCATGGAAACCTCTTTCAATGGCTGAGCGTCATGCGTCATGGAAAGTTTTCTAAACAATGACTGCCTTTGAAGCAGCGTCGAAATCTCTTTCAATGGCGGACTAGGCGTCATAAGTTTTTCTAAACAATGACACTGACAGCGGCGTCATGGAAACCTCTTTCAATGAGCGGACTAGGCGTCATGAAAAGTTTTTCTAAACAATGACACTAGAAGCGCGTCATGAAAACCTCTTTCAATGAGCAGACTGAAGGCGTCATGGAAAGTTTTTCTAAACAATGACATATTTTAAGCGTCGTTGAATCTTTTTTATTTTAAAAATATATATAATATGTATATTTAACCCACCAATTTTATTAAGCAAAAATATATTAATATATAAATATAACAACAATTAATATTAAACAAAACTGAAGAAATATAAAGTACTAATGAATTGGAAAGTACTAATGAATTGTAAGATTAATAACTATTATGTTAAGGTTGCTACAAGGCAATGCATAGAGGCATTAAATATTACAACATAACAAATGCTCTTTGTGAAGGAAGATGATGCACATTTAATAATTACTAATTAATATCAAAGTTATGTTTGCACAACAGGAAAAGAAACACCACACTTTCATCTTATCCAAGTTATGTTTGCACCATGAATCTGTTTCTATAATTACCACTGGGGGCCTTGAAAGAGCATGTCCCTCTGGACCAGTAATACCAAGTTCTATCATTCTTCTCTGTCCTTCATATACAGCATCTCCATTTTCTGAATGAACCATAGCTAACGCACCAAGAGTCTTTGTTCTTTTATGCCTAAAATTGGTGAAGCCTACTGCATAAGTGGCAGCAAAAGAAAAACGAATACATAAATTGAGAGAGTGAAGGCTTGCCTGATAGTTTTTAAAGAAAATTAAAGTAATGGAGGAGATGAGCAAATTAAACGTAACAGGCTAAAAGCTAAAAGCCACTTAAATTGCTTTCTACTTTTTAGAACTTTTGAAGTTTTGTCTCTCCTTTTTTCCCTCACCTTTCTCCTAAGAATCATCCACCTTTCCCCCTCTACCTCGTTAAAGAAAAGCTTAAAAGTGAAAAAAACAAAAATGTCACTCAACGGAACTTTAAAATAAAAAGTTCTTTTAAAATTAGGAAAATATGAATCAGCTAACACTACAAGAAAATTGGCCTTAGTTGACGGCTAAAACGTGTCACCTAACAGCATTACTTGACGGCTCAAAAACCGTCAAGAGTGTGGAGTATCAATAAAGTGCGCCCTTACTTGACACTTTTTAGCCGTCAAGTAAAATTTGTTCTTGACTATTAGCCGTCAACTCCAACACTTTCTTCTTGGCGTGTTTTAAGCGTCGAAGTTGCTTACTGACGTTTTTTTAACCGTCAAGTAACATTCGTTCTTGACGGCTATTAGCCGTCATATAATACTTTATTGACACGTTTTAAACATCAAGTTAAGCTTACTTGACGCGTTTTAACCGATCAACTAACATTTGTTCTTGACGGCTACAGCCTCCAACTAACATTTTATTGACGCATTTTAAGCGTCAAGTTACTGACGCTTTTTAACCGTCAATTAACATTTGTTAAGTGACACGTTTTAACCGTCATGTAACATTAAAAATCAACACATGGAATATTACTTGACAGCTAAAATGCATCATGTAATACTACTTTCTTAGTTTTCCCAACCTGCTAATGATGCTGTACCCATTCATAACTATTAATTGTTACTTGATTTAATCATTTGAGATGGTAAAACATCTTATCAATAAACAAAACAAACTCCCATATATTGAAATAAATTGTTGTTTCACTAGAATACAAGATAATTCAAAGCATTAATAAAAATTACTTGGAGAAAGAAGTCCCATATATTGAAACTAATAAACTTAAAATACACATGATACATATGTGACCAATTATACATAGTTTCAGTTTATAACTACAAGCTGCATTGCTCAATACATACAAAATACTTCAAAAAACTTAGCTTTGCCAATAGAATATGGCCTTGTTAAATTCCTACACACTTGGCATGGACATTGCATGAGCTTGGGGTTAGTTGCATGACTTGTTGCAAACTCAATAAACTGCTCAACCCCATCTTCATATTTTGACCTTCCATCTTTTGACATCCAAGTTTTATTCATTTCAAACTAAGAAACTTTCCCTGCAATATAACCCACTTCAAAATTGGACACAATGTTGACCGTGTATCAAATATCATTTTGTTAACGACCCAATTTTTTCCTCAGATTTTTAAGTTTTAAGCTACATCATAATTAACTAAATACCACTATTGCTATAGCTATTACACATCATCTTTGCTGTTTCAAGATATTAAGCCTATACCTATTAGCTTCCATAAATATACAACAATGAAAGGAAAATTACTATATAGAAACTTTAGAAAAGAAAAGGGAAACTCCTTCATTGAGACAAAAAGAAGAGGAACTAACCTAATTTCCACTACTCAACTAAACCTGATCAAGTGATAATGTTGTAGGACAATAGAAAACACATACCCAATTCTGTTGTTGGCAACTGAGTCCACGGCAAGCTCAAATTTGTTACAAATCCTCACTTTTCACCAATTTCAAGATCCTCTTTAGCCCCCTAAAGCTTCTTTAGATTGAGTGAGATTCATGGCCGGTACCTAAGTAATGAAGAGAAAACCCACAACTTCAAATAGATATATAAAGTGAAAGTGTAACGAAGATAAATGAAACAAAATGCATGACTCTCAAATCTCGAAACAAAAAGAATAGTTTGCACTTGCAATACAGGAAAAGCACACAATTGTATCAATACTTGTATGTTTATCTGGTTTGCAAACTATTAGAGTTATGGTTTTTAAGTCATGCAAATACAGAACAAGTTCACCTCAATTATACACATAAATAACTGAAAGATATTAGATACTATCCTTCTGGATATGCTGCTGCTGGGAAAAACTAATTTATTATTGCTTACCAAAAGAAGAAGATGAAGGATAGAGGGGAACAAAAGAAGATGCAAGAGAGGATTAAAGAGTAAAAAGATAGAAAGGCAATAACTTACAATATAATGTGTTAAACATTGCACGTTAGAAGGCATACCTAACAGAAAAAAAAAATACAGAGCAATTGCAGAACACATTATTTGAGTTTAGGATACTCAACATGAGTTAGAATCATTATGATTTAGTTTCTAAAAGACAGATGGAAACCCCCCTTCTTCACAACCACCCCTCCAAAAGCCAAAAGAAAAATATTTCCTGAAAGGACAAAGCTCCCCGATGTTTAACTTTTCCAAGAAGAAGATTTATATACTAATTTTTCTACAGATAAATGGAGGTTACCTTGAAGTAGCAAAAGAAGAGGATGGTTGACCAAACAATATGTCAGAGCAAGTGAGGAAACATGATAAAGAATACAAACAATTCAACAAGTTATTCCCTTCAGTGAGTATAATGCGTTTGGTGAGTATGAAAAGAGATGTTAATTATTTAACAAAAAGTAGCAAGAGACAGAATCATTTGCTTTCCCAACAACCAGAGATGCGAAGACAAATAAGGGGAACAACACTAAGAAATAAAATAGGTAGGTGTGCTCATTCCATAATTCCAATGATGAGTCAACAAACACCTGAGAAATCGCCAAATAAAGTCTCAGGAAGAGTAACACAGAAGAAAAAGACTGCAAGGTATTTACAAAGCTTGAGAAGAATTTGTACTAGAGCTAAACTAAATAAGAGGCAATTATGAGACATGAGTATAAGTTTGATAGAAAAGCAAAAACAAAGGGATTTCAACAAATATAGAATCTCTTTAATAAACAAAGTCACTTATTTACTTCACTTTCAAATTTTATGCAAACTAACAAATATTGAACCTATATGTAACCATACACTAAGCTTGAATTCAAAAGGTATAAGGATCTCACAACTCAAATCATTTGGAGTAAAAGCCAACAAAACACATCCAATACTTCAAACAAACACACACCATGAACCACACAATATATGATTCCCCAATTTCTAACAATAATTATAAAAACTATATAAATAAATAAAATATAGAGTAAGTTTAATTTGATCTTGATTAAGAATCAAAAACTGAATGAGGGAATCTGCGATAATTGGGCCACCGTTTTCCTTTAATTTTTTGTTTTAGTAGTGTTTTAATTTTTGTAACTTTTTAAAATTTCTTTAATCGAAGGGAAAAATTTCTAAAGGAAAAAAATTAGTTGGATTTACTTCTGAAATATTTGTTAATTAGGTTCAAATAAAGCTACCCATAACAAAAATAAGAACATAAAATAGCAGAGGAAATATATGGAAATAAAAAAACAAATAAGGAAATAAAAAGACGCACCTTATACTTTTCTCTCTTTTCGTTATGAATGAGGTCAGTTCCCTTCAAATTGCTATGGTTATTGAACATGGGAGCACAATCAGTCTGATTAATGAGATAGTTGAACTGCCACTACTGTTTTTCTCCCCTTTTGAAAGTAAAAGCAAAACGAAGGTGATAATAACAGAACGAAATGAAGGGTGTGAAACGAAAACCAAAAAATCTGCTTCTTTTTTTATAATTTTATGTATAATGAATAATTTTCCCTTTCAACTAATAATTTTGATAAAGAAGAAAGCGCTAACCTGAGTTGTTGTCACCCCAACTAGCGACCCACTGAAATTTTAGATTGAGAATTTTTCCTCTTCTGTTTTGCATTTCCAATTTCAGACTTGATAGAAGCAGAGGAAAAACCTAGGGATTGTGTGATATTGGGTTTTGGAATGAAGAAATGTCTAGTGAGTTCAATAATAGGAAGCATAAACACTTAGATGAATTTGGGTGCAAAACACTTACAGAGAGAAACGATCGAGTTGAATAAGGGCGCATAAACACAGATGAATTTTGGAGTATTCGAAGCCCGCGAACAATACTGCGTCTTTCCCTTGAGGGTTTTTTAGAGCGTTAATTGGCTTTTCCTTGATGGCTTTTAATAAGTGTCAAGTATAAAGGGAACTTTCCTTGATGGCTTTTATTAAGTGTCAAGTATAAAGGCACTTTCCTTGATTGTTTTTAATAAGTGTCAAGTATGAAGGGCTTTACTTGACATTTTTCTATAAAATGTCACAAACACTAATATATAGTTGACGTTTTTTAAAAAGTGTCAAAGCTTAGTACAATAGTTGATGGCTTTTCAATAGCCGTCAATTATGAAGTGTCAACTAAGGCCAATTTTCTTGTAGTGTAATGAGCTACAACTATGTCACCAATCATAGGAACTACAATACCAACCTGAAATACTGAAATCAATTTCTTGGAAACTGATTCTATGTTTCAAGTTTCAACCACAAACAGAAAATACATGAGCAGACAAACAATATCAACATGCATTAACCTCTTACACAAATGAAATCATCAAAATCATAGTAAAACTAAAACCACTTCAGCATCAAGGACAAAAGGACAGTGTTTGCCATCACTAGATTAATAGTTTAAAACTAGTACTAAAATTCAAAGGTACGATAAGAGGCTTGAGAAGCACATAGTAGCTTCTCTTAATTATTAAAAACAAGAAACATCAACGTATTGGTCAGGGCGAGCAATGCTACTTATCTAATCACCAACCTCTCATGGCTTCTAAGCCCAATATCCTGAATTTCTCAAAATATAAACTTCTACAATAACAAAGCAACTACATCATATCAGAACTATACTGAAAGTGTGAAAGCTAATCTAGGCAAGCTTTGACGTAGTAGTATAGAGCAGCATAAAAAGTGCCCTGTCTGGCCAACTTAACAGCATATTGACACAGTTAATAAGGAGCAAGAACAGAAGTTTAAATTTTCTCCTCCTAAGAGAAAACATGCAATACAGTGTGACGTAGTTAAAATGTTGCCAGAACAAAAGTTTGGTGTTTCTTCTCCTATGAGAAGACATGCAATGGAGTTTCAAAGTAAAAAAACCTAAATGGAAAGCAGCCAGGAAAGGAGTAAATACAAAATCAGAAAGAGAAATGACTTTACATTTGACAACGGCTCCTATTTTTATTATATATCTACTGAAACCAAAGCATAAGCTACTATGAAACTTAACATTGTGGTAGAAATGGTTTGGAAGAGTCAAATTAACTGCAACTACATTCTTTACCCAGCCACTCCTCTTAATCGCTACCCTAAAGCACAATTCGACCATTATAAGCACGCATTCAACACCACATTTACACTATATGAGCATATATTCAGAGTCTGAAAAGATAAACATTATGATGTTATAGATAACACCAAACTCCTATAAACGTGTGTGTGTGTGTGTGAGAGAGAGAGAGAGAGAGAGAGAGAGAGAGAGAGAGAGAGAGAGAAAATAACACCAAACTCCTATAACAAAATTGATCCCTAAAGCAGCTTAAGTAGCAAGAGATTCGTTTTAATTCTATGCGAGCAAAAAAGATAAACAATGTCTGAATACATAGGTAAAATCCCACTACTTGCAAGTTCTTAGTAGGTCAACCTTCCCTTCCCCAGAAAAACCTTGTACTGTTTCCAATACTATTGACTTGAACAACAGCTTGAGTCACAACCCTAAACTTACAACCAGCATTAAGCACAATAAAACAGACATCCTAACATAGAGGCTTGGTAGCCACTACCACAAATCCAATGCTTTAAAAAAAGTCTTTATCATTCTCATAGAGGCTTTGTACTAGTTGCTTATCCTCATATCAATAAAATACTATTGCTATTCCCTAAAAAAAGGTCTTTATCATTCTTCTCAAGCCCATAATTTTGAAGAAGAAGCAAGCATGAAGGTTTGATATCATTCACAAACAATAGGAAGGGGTGCCTTTACAAGAAAGATACGAGTCAAGAGTTAATCAAAACTTCACCAAGCAACATACAATACCCAACAGTCTCTGGAGTTTGAATCACAATGACAAAGCCTGCCTTACCACACCAGAACACTAAACAATCACATTGCTCTTTATCCTACAGCATATGCAAAATAATTGAAAAAACATACAATTATTAGCATAAAAGAACAAAGACAATTTGGATTCAGTGTGTAAGGCTAGAAATTTTAAATGCCTACAAGTTTATATTTGATTATGAAGACTCAAGAGTACAATAACACCAAACATGAAAAGCTGAAAGCCACAAGACTCAGTGTCTAACCCAAACTGTTTACCTCAGTATTTTTCCCAAGGATTCCAAGAATAATTGCTATCAGCCCATGGCCACTAGACATTGGTTTCAACTGCATGCATTTCTGGGCTAGGCTATACGTCCTTTCAAGACCCTGATTTCAGAAAATAAATTAGTTGTCTACTTCAGAGTCCAACAGCTACACATGTTAATGTATTACAAAGAGATGACAAGTACATAAGTTCATATCGTATACAAAGAGATGACAAGTACCTACGGATGGTGAGAATAGGCAAGGTAACAAAAAAAACAGATTCCAGAAAAATAGTTACAAATGAGCATTAGTTAACAAAAAACAGATTTCATATCTACCATTCTATATAACATATACGCAAACTAAACATAAATACACACTTACAAACCAATTGAATATACATGCAAGATTTCCTTTTTCCAGAAATGCAACATTTAAATCAATATCCACACATTTATAGTATTAACATATATGAATTTATATTCCAAAGGCCTAAAATCGAGAATAATATGCATAATTGTACAAGGAGCCTAAAACAAAGCTAGAAACTCTACCTTGTCTCATCATCAGCCATACCTTGCTCACTCCCATCTTCAACATCACTCCCAGACCCCAAATTGCCACTCCCACCACTTCCCCAACCTACCTCACCAAAACCCACCTCACGAAGCCTCATTCCGCACACACTCGCGAAGAGCCGAGCCGTGCCGCACAATGGTGGCGGGGCGGGGCGTGGCGTACGAGCCGCCGGCTTCGGAGGAGGTCATCGGCCATTGAGTACCCGAGGAGTGGTGAAGTGTCCATGGCCTACTATAAAATTCTTTTGAATTGGGTTTGATTTTCTGGGAATCGGGTTGTATTTGGATTTGTAATTTTTGAATGATCAGAGTGGAATTTATGAGGGTTGCTGTGATTCACTTGAAACAGAGATTTGATGGTTGAAGATGAAGCATTTTGGGGCTAAAATTGGGTTTAGGAATTGAAATTGGAGGAAGAATAGAAATTTTTAATGTTTAAATTGAAACAGTTGAGGTGAGGAGAAGATTTGAAAGGTAAGCTGGTGTAGAGTGTTGAGAGCTTTATGAATTTGGGTTTGGAATTTTTCAAAGTGATTTGAGAGAGAGGCTTGTAGTCTGAGATAGAAGAGAAATGAGAGAGGATTTGGGTTTAGGCGTCGGAGAGAATAACACACACCAAACTTAAATTTGGTGAAAAAGAGCACGAAAAAAATTGTGGGAAAAAAAAGTAGAAATCTATGACGCAGCATAAGCGTCGTTAAATTTTTTTACATCTATGGCCAGCGTGTGCTTTGCGTCGTTGTATAAATATTTCATAGCGTGTAGAAGGCGTCATTAATTTAACAAAATATTTGGGTATATTTACGAGCCTTGGTCTGCGTCGTCGTATAAAGAATATCTATGGCGTGGAGTGCGCGTCGTTGTATAAATAATTCATGACGTGTAATAAGACGTCGTGAAATTCACAATGTTAACGACGTTTAATATGCGCCGTCTAAATGTACTAGAATCAATGACACACATCCCGCGTCATTGAAAAAGGTTTTAATAGCCTTTGTCCGTGAATATCGTCGATAATAATAGTGTCATAAACTTCGGCTTGATAGACGCATTTTAAAAACGTCATAGTTTATTATATTTAATGGCGATGCTATTTTCGATCGTCATTAAATCAGCGTCATAAAAAGGCGTTTTTTGTAGTGGTTGGATTCTTCCACTTTCATTTCGCAAAGTAAACAATATTTAGGAGAATAATTTTTCTTATGAAAGAAAAGAGTACACGAAAGTTCATCCACAGATTAGTTCACAATGCAGGTATACACTCAGTGGCGGATTCACATAGGGGCAAAGGGGTCAATTGACCCCTGTAAGCCCGAAACCCACCATAGATGCCAAGAACTTGGCCCCTGCAAATTGCCCAGAAGGTGTTTGATGAAATGCCCCAAAGAGGGAGGAGTGAGTTGTATGATGTTGCTGATGCTGATGAAATGCCAATTCTCCTATGCAAATTGCCCAGGAGCTGGTGCTGGATGATGTTGAAGTTTCGATCGTTGGGCTAGTCATACCAGAGGTCGATCAGCTGGAGGGTTCCGGTGTTGTTCATCACCAAAATGGAGTGGAATTGGTGGGGCCATGGGGTTGGCGATGGTTCTTCGTCTAAAATCGATGATGAGTTGCAGAGAGAGGCAGTGAGGAGGATGAGGAGGAGGATTGCAACGATGAAGGTGGTGGTGATGGCTTTGGCCACTGAAGAAGAAGAAGCCATTGTTGTTGTTTAAAGTAGGGAAGGACGCGTGGGAGAGAGTGGGTCGAGGAGGGGGATTGGGGGTGGGGTTGCGGAGAGAGAGAGAAGGGGAGAAGGAAGAGAGGGAGAGGGTCGGTCTAGTGGGATAAATTTATTTTTTTTTAAAAAAATTTCTATTAAAATTGTTTTTTTTACTATCTATTATTTTATCTATTGATTTAATGTATTTGACTTTTATTTTACTTGAAATTACAAATTTACCCTTATTATTAACAGAAAATTGAATACAATTCAAAAAACTTAACGGTAATGACTAAATTTGTTGTATTAATGACTTTGAGTCTAAATTGGCTGACTTTTTAATTCATGGGGTTATGTTCAATTAGCATGAACATAATAGTTGAGGGGGAAAATGGCACTTTACCCTTAATTTAAAAACAAATAATAAAAAACAATCAATTAGTTTTATTATGCTTCCATTCCATGGTGATGGTGGTACATGAGGTGGACTTTGAGCAATTGGGCATTTCTGTCGTAAGGCTTTAAAATTAGTGTAGTTTTTATGTTTGTTTTGTTTGTTTGTTATTATATTTAGCTAGTCTGGTTTTTGTGTTAATTTTCTTCACTTTTTTCGTTAAGTAATTATTGGGGGTTTTCACATATTTTTGTCATGCAGCTGCAACATTTATAAATTTTCTTAGTAGAGTGTTAAGTTTAAAGTTGCTTACTTTAGGCATTCAATCTTTGTAAGTTTGGTTAATAATAATATGGTCTTAAATATTTGTAGATTGGTTAATAATAATATGGTGCATTTTAGATTTGTCTACAAAAAAATTGTGAGCTTTAATAAATTGACCCCCGAAGAGGAAATTCCTGGATCCCCCACTGTATACACTTGCGTGCAAGTTAAATGTAAAACCTTCTCCTTGTTTCAAAATGAGTAACTTCTAGAATGTTATCCCAAACCATGACACAATGTGAAACCAATTCTAACCACAAAATGGTGATCCTTCTTTTGAACTTCTAATTCTCAAGCGATTTCAACTGTCCTCCTACGTTTGTGAGTTGACAGGAATATGAATATAAGTCAATCAAACAGCCCCATTTATTGGACTTATAAGACGAGAAAACCAACCTACGACCAAAATAAAAAACAATTAAGGCTAAAAGAACCCATTTCCAAATGCTAATAACAAAAAAATGATAATTACAATTATCATTAAAAAGAACCCTTTAAAACACTCAAAACATAGCCGAACCAAACCAAACCGGTTCCGATAGTTTTTTAAATTATTGAATTTTTTCTTTGATCAAACCCAAATCAAACCAAACCAATATAATCAATTCGGCCGGCATAACCGGAACGGCAGGATTGATGCCCACCCCTAGTATATCCAGTGTATTAATTTTTATTTATTTTTCTTGTGGGAAAGGCGTAAACGTAAGCTACATTGTTGTTTACTTTTGAGCAAAATTAGGCTAGTTTATATATATTAAATTTCATAAAATGCTTATTATTAAAACTTTTTTCTTTTTTTTTCTTTTCTCAAAAGATGGGGTGGGCTAGAGTCCATAGAAGCCTGTACACCCCCAATCAGGAGAGAGGGAAGCTCTCACAAAAGGGAGGTCGCATCGCATATACCTGAGCGCTCACACACTCATGACCACTTATTTAACGTAAAAAAGCAGCCATATTTGTGTAAAAATAATATCTCAATTTCTGTTTTGTGTAAAAATGAAACTAGTTAAAGAACAAGCAATCCTAATATCACATTTCCTAAGAATGCCATCCTCATGAGGCAATTGATGGAGCATCATTAATTAGCTTGTGAGAGATTGATAGTACCTTGGGGTAGCGGTGGTGGGTAGGGGAAGTTAACTGGTGAATTAACCTCTTTTTTTAATTTAAAATCGGATTTTAGATTTTTTTAAGTTACTAGGTGTTTAGTTTTTTTAGTTTTTGGTTCAAAGTTTAGGAGCTTGAAAATGAGTTTGAAATTGCATTCTCATGTTTGGTAAGTGCACTTTTGGAAATGCAATTATGGACTCATGGGTATGGACTTCCCATGTAAGGGTGTCTTAAGATTTCAGAGGGACGAACTCTTGGCCCACCACTAACAACATCGATATTGTCCCCAACTTAACCACCTGTTTAGTAGACGTGGGGTTTTATACAAAAGGCATCTATGTTATTAGGAGTGAAACCATTTATTATATGAGACTTTTTATTTTGATAAGTTTCCGATGTGGGACTCGTGTATTCTTCAACACTCCTCCTCATGTGGGATCACTTTTTAGTGGACCACACGTGCAACCAATTCCACATCGGTAACCCTTTTTTCCCCCCATTTGGGGTTTGTTTGATTTTGGTTCAATTTGGGAGTTTTTGTTTGATTTGGGTTTAATCGGGCCCAGTCAACCGGCTCGCTCTGATACCATCTTAAGATTTCAGAGGGAAGGACCCTTGGCCCACCACCAAGAACATCGATATTGTCCCCAACTTAACCACCTGTTTAGCAGGCGTGGGGTTTTATACAAAATGCCTTGATGTTATTAGGAGTGAAACCATTTATTATATGAGATTTTTTATTTTGTTAAATTTCCGATGTGGAACTCGTGTATTCTTCAACAAAGTTCATATCCTTGACTCACCTTGGGAAACTTTTTCCCCTCATTTGGAAAAGCATTTAATACAATTCTTTTTTACTAACTTACCCATGTTACAAAAATTAATAAAAATAACATTTAATTAAGAGTTTACTTATTGATATAATCCACATATGCATGTGTTGCGCGTGTATTATGGATAACTGCGGCAAAGGTGTTCTAGAAGGCTTTTAGTTGTGGCAGACACTTTTAAAAGATATTTGATATCGTGTTGAAGTTGAGATATCTGCCGCCTCAATGTACATCTTGTAATAGTACGTATACTCATCATCTTCTGAGTTAAGTTTTAAGCGAAGGCTCCGCTTCCAGCCGGACAAACCATGGACACATTGAAAGTAACAAGCATCAAATCACTTGCTGAATCCCCTGCCCTGAATTCGCAATTCCCATTGTTGATATGTCTCTTCTCACCTCGGGATCTCCTGATCAATGGTCAAAAATCATTCATGACCTCGTAAAAATTTGTCAAGAATGGGGCTTCTTCATAGTAAGTTGATCTACATATATACAACAGTTATATTAAAAACTTAAGAATTAACTACATTTTAGTCCCTTAAGGTTTAGGATCAATATCGAAATGGGCTCCGAGCTTTCAATTTCATCAATTTCATACCTGACATTTCAAGATATGACCAATTTACACTGGCCGTTACATTGACCGTCAGATTAGACGTTGCAGTCATAGGACCCACCCCAGTATTCTTTTAAAATATTAAAAAAATTAGATTTTTGAAAACAGAAAAAATAATAATAAAATAAAATTTCCCCACTCTCTCTCTCTCTCTCTCTCTCGCTCTGTACCCTCTCTCTGCCCTCACTCTCAGCCCCAACTCCACCTGCCTCGCTTCTGGCTCTGAAGACCACTCCGTCAAGCTCTACAAGTTTCCTGGTCACTACCTTCCTCCCATTTCTCATGATTTTCGTTGGGATTTTGTAGAAATTGGGGTTTCTTGCATCGGTTTTGTTGACACCATGCTGACCTCACCTCATTCTTAAGCAAATCTCACACCAACACATATGTGCTCGGCTCGGCCTCACCACCTTCGACAGATATGTGCTCGGCTCGGCCTCACACTGGTCTTACTTGGGGTTTCTGTCGACACCATGCTGACATAGGCAAAACCCCTAGATCAATGACAGCCAAGTAAAGCCTGATCAATGGCAGCCAAGTAAAGCTTGATCAAATGACAACCAAGTAAAGCCTGATCATTTATAGCCAAGCAAAGACTGATAAAGGATAGCCACATATTCTCTACCACTACTTAGGCTATAAAAGTGAGCTCTTCACCTCCAAGCAAGGGAGGAGATGCCATTTCTCCAAGGCTCTCCCAAGCTCTCTCCTTTCTCCTACAAAGGCTCTCAAGCCTCTTTCTTTCATGTATACCATTCTCAGATATAAATACAAAGCTATAAACTATGGTGGATGTAGCCCCGTATGGGTGAACCACTCAAACACTTGTGTTATGTGTGTGATTATGTCTTAATCCGTTATGTACAAATTCACCCGTTAACAGGTTTGATTCTTTGGGTTTGAAATTGAGTAATTGGAATGAGTTTAGTGTTTGATGTAATTTCAATATGTTTTGGAATTGGAAGGAATGAGGAGGGGTTGTTTTATGCACTGGATTTGGGAGGCACAAACTTCAGGGTGCTGAGGGTACAACTGGGCGGCAAACAAGAGCGTGTGATTGCCACCGAATTCGACGAAGTTTCGATTCCAAAAGAGCTTATGTTTGGCACCTCAGAGGTCTGCTTGTTTTATCACTAACTAATTTGCTACAACAATATTAAATGTTAGTGTTTGATTTCATTGCTTCTGGGCTGGCAAAATTTGCACAAAAAGAGGGTAATAAATTCCACCTTCCAACTGGTACAAAAAGGGAGATTGGATTCACATTTTCATTTCCTGTGAAGCAGACCTCCATTGACTCTGGCATACTAATTAAGTGGACAAAGGGTTTTTCTGTTTCTGGAACGGTTCGTACTTTCCTTTTCTATATTTCTGTTTTCATTTTCCTAGAGCTCTTCATTGGATTGGTTTCTGCTTTTTGGGTTTTATGTTAATGGCTTTAGACCTTTTCCTCTGTCATTTTGTGATCATAGCTTCTTAACACTCAATTTCAAGTTCTGGGCAGAGAGAGGGTACAGAGCTAGAGAGAGAGAGTGGGGAAATTTTTATTTATTTTTATTTTTTTAAAACTCTAATTTTTAAATATTTTTATAAAATAATAGGATGAGTCCCACGACTGTCATGTCAACATTTAACGTCTGACCTGACAGTCAATATAACGGTCATTGTAAATTGGTCATATTTTGAAATGTCAAGTATGAAATTGATGAAATTGAAATCTCGGGGTCCATTTCGATACTTACCCTAAACCTCAAGGGACTAAAATGTAGTTAATCAAAAACTTAATAATTGATTGACAACTTATTAACCATTGCGATGCATTAATTCCATGTCATTAACCATGGAATGCCAGAGAGCCTCATGAAGGCGATGATTGACGCTTGCCATGGATTTTTCGCTCTTCCTGAAGAGGAGAAGCAGGAGGGACTTCTTCAAGGTGAGAGTACATCAAGAGTTCTACTCCCTCTACAAACCGAGTTGCTTCAGTGAGATGTCAATGGAGTTCAGCAAGAGAAGCCGAGAGGTTGCATTGGAGATAACAAGAACAATCTCAGAAAGCCTGGAATTGGTGCCAAACTACATACACGACGCAATGAACATGGATAGTGGCGTGCAAATGCTGGCCGCCAACTACTACCCACCATGCCCTCAGCCAGAACATGCAATTGGTATACCATATCACACTGATCATGGCCTAGTCACTCTCCTCATCCAGAATGAGATGAATGGCCTCCAAGTTGAGCACAACGGGAAATGGCTCACTGTCGATGGCCCTACCAACTGTTTCTTTGTTAACCTCGCTAACAAGGCAATATTGCCTACTTCAATGTGAAGAGATATATTGGGCCTCACTCACTTTTTATAATAAAATATCATCTCCACCCCTCACCTACTTTTTATAAAATATAATAGTAAATGTAAAAGATAAAAATAAATAATATTATATAATAGTTTGTACACTTGCATTGTCTGATCCCTTAAAGTGACCAACTTTTTTCATGAGACAAATGAGTAGGCAACATGCACTACAAAAAAATGGCTTTTTATGACCAGCATTTAATGACGCATCAAAATACACGTCATTAAATGTGATAAATTATGACGTGTTTTTAAAATCGTCATTGAAACAAGTTTATGACACTATTATCATGACGTTTCCCAGACGCGTCATTGAAATTATTTTCCATGGCGGATTGTGTGTCATGGAATCTAGTGGTTTTAGATGACGTTAGATCCGCGTCATTAATAGGTTTATAGTTTAACGGCGTGGATATGCGTCATTAACTTAACGGCGGCTCCACGCATCATAGAATTATATATACCAAAATTTTTCTTAAATTAACGGCGTCTTCTACGTCATAAAATACTTCTACGATAGCGGGAATGCGTCATAGAGTTTACGCGTGTATGCTGCGTCATGGATTTCTAATTTTTTCCCACAATTTTTTTAACATGTGCCGCTCTTTTTCACCAAATTTAAGTTTGGTGCGTTTTATTCTCTCCGACCCCTAAACCCAAATCATCTATCTCATTTCTCTTCTATCTCAGGACACTTAATCCTCTCTATCTCAAATCACTCACGAAAAATTCCAAACCCAAATTCGGAAAGCTCTCAACACTTTACACCAGGCCTACACGGCCCGGTTCAAAAGGCATCGACTTCTCTCTCTCTTTCACCGTTCGTTTCTCCTCTTTGACACAAGAAGAATGCACATTTCATTTTCTGAACTTCTTTCATCTTCCTCGAGCAAAGGCAAAGGCTTCCTCGGCTCCATTTTTCTGCACCCTCACCTATTGTGAGTTCTTTAAGTCGTTTTCTTTTCATGGGTTTTTTTAAACAACTGTTTTTCTGATAAAGATGGAAGCTTTGGGTTTAGGGGTTTGTTCTTTTCTTATGGGTTTCATTTCTAATTTGTAAAGTAGAGATTGGGTTTCATACGAAATGTCGGTTCTAACCGGATGGTTTAGCAGATTCAAGGGCAAGGATGGAAGAGTTGGGTTCGTTTCATCCGGAGGCTTCGACTAATCTCTGTTTTTAGGGTTAAGCCTCTTCCATTTTTCAGATATTCGAGAGACTGAGAAAGGCAAAGAGAGAGAGAACAAAAGCTTGAAGATGCTTCTGCATGCAGCCGAGGTGAAAAGAGGGAGATAAGCGAGAGAGAGAAAGGCCGTGAGTTGCGAGAGAGAGATAGAGAAGAGAAGAGGTGGACATTGATGGTGGAATCGAGAGAATTGGTTGAGAGCTGAGAGAAGCCGCTATGAGGTTTGAATCCAAGGGGTTTCATCGAGCCGATTGATGCGAGCGGAGCGATAGGCTGCATTACGGTCTATGGGTGGAGATTGGTAGATACAACTTCTAGTTTGAGCTTTGATGCAGTAGAGTGAGGATATCTACCTCCGTTTCCCCTTTCATAGAATATCGGTTCTAATTATTTTCTCACGGGGTTTTAAACAATCTAGCTTACCTATCATGTTGGTTCATTTGTAGATTGTTTTTGGAAGTGGATAACCCCAAAGATGTTGGGTTTAGTCACTCGAGACTACGGTGTATCCTTTGGTGAATTGAAGGTAAGATGCCTTAAACAACTTATTTGAGTAACCAATCATACATCTTCAGCTTTTTGTCACATGGAAACATTCAAATTCATGGTATCAACTCGCTTGTTTTGCTAATTCTTTTTGTGCTTTATGTGTTTGTCCTTGTAGGGGAGGCGAACACATCAAGGTGTTTGAGCGAGCGACTAATCGGCAAACAATCGGATAATAAATTACCGTTGTGATCCATCACGAGAAGTGGTTGGTTTTGGTTGGAATTGCTCCTGGTGCTCCGGAGGTATGTTATGTCTATTAATGCCTATCCAACATTCATTTCTTGTGTTCTCCAGGATTCTTTTTCTCACTGAGGAAAATGGTCGAAGCGCAAAACTCACTGGGTATTTTGTCGGCATTTGAGTTCCTACAAGTGCAGTCCCATTTTCTTTATTCTTGCTCAATGAGTGTTTGTGGTCAGCCCTCTAATTGTCAATCTTTCTTTGTATTAAGATGTTTGTACTTTTATTTGGATTAGATTGAGTATAGCTTCATAAACAATACGTGGCAACTATGTTAGCCAATGATTGATGTTGTGAAACAACTTGCCATATTAGTTTTGTTTTCGTTTCCTTTTATGGAGTTCCTTCTCTTATTTGTTTGTAGAGTTTACAATATGTCAAGCGAAATATACAACCCTTCTCTTTTAAGGCCACTTTTTCTGTCACGTACGATCCTTTTGTCTTGTTTTGTATGTGAGGCCACAATTGGTTAAAGGAAATTTGCAACTCTTCTCTGTGGATGTGATCAAGCTCTTGAAGCACATGCTACATCATTTGCTCAATACGAGTGTGCCAATTTCATTTTCCTTTCTCTTACTCTGTATTTGATCTTTACACTCTTGCACTACATACAAGGATTATATTAAAGTTACACGATACATGAAATGAGTTAGTTTGCCTCATTCTCGTGTAAATAAACACATGTTTTGACAACTTTGGCAATTCAACGAATGAAGTACTTTTTGTATTTTGAAAAGTTACCCTATGATATAAGCCTTTTGAGAAATTGGCCAAATTTAGAATTTTGTTGAGAAGAATTTTATATTTATGAAGAAGTGTAGTTATAAAAATTGCTAATCGATGCGAGAGGATTCCCATTCCTAGTGCAGTCATAATCAAGGATTTTCTGAAAAGGTCTTAATAGTTTGTACTAAACTAGTAAAGTCTTTAATTGAAAACGAAATATAGGATTTGAGCCACGAAAATGGCATCATCGTAGGCCGGTTTCTCAACATCTAAGAATTTAATCTAGAGGTGGTTCATCTATGCATAACAATAATTGTCTGAATCTAGACTACAAACTACAAATTATATCATTTTCCGGCGATGCATAAGTTGATTATGTCTGTCATTTATGATTTAAAGTTCAAACCGAAATTTTCGACCACGAATCTTTAATTGGTACGGCAAGTTACTCTGTTATTTTCCTTGTCTAGATAATCGGTGAACGCAATGTTTGCTGAGCTTTGTTCTTTAATCCCTCTTTCATAATATATATATGGATTAAATTAGAGCCTCAGTTTAGGGGAAAAACTCTAGGTCAAATATCACGCATGTATTGCATGAAGATCACATACATAAGGAACAGCAAGCTGCTTAGTGCTCAACCACATGAGGCAGACATCATGACATGTGTGTTTTTGTTTGACTAGTTCTAGCTTTATATTCTTCTTTTCTCTTTATGCAATTTTTTTCCATAGTTGTGCTTTCTGTAATGCACTGGTATTTGACTGCTCTTATCCCTCGGTTGAGTGTTCATTATGATACAACTTATCAAATTATTTAACTAAACTTACGTATTTTTAATGTTGTCCTAAGAACTATATTTGTCAATTACAATGTTGTTTTTCCCTCGTAGCTCATGGCTTTTACTAGTGCCTTAATTTTAGTGAAAACTTTGAGATATAGGGTTCACTAGTTTGATTAAAAATTCAAAGTTTTATTAGAAGCAAGATAAGGAAAATTTTCTTATGCCTAAGTTCAAATCGATAAAAGAGTCACGGTTGGAGATTTTATAATCTATCTCTTGGTTATTTCTTTTGATAATACCTTCCTATAATTCTTGAGTAAAAGTTCTACATAATTTATTTTCTTTCAGTTTCATTGAGATGTATCGAGGGCCGTACGACTTTGAGTAGCCCTAGGCGATAAATTAAATGAGGCCTCTTCCCTTTGTATACAATTGCGAAAAAAACAACAAATAAAATTATTTCACGTAAGCGTAGAAGCGCGTGAATAAAAAGGTAGTATGCATTATAGTAGGAAGGAGTCAAGGGTAGGTGGCATGGAAAAGTGACCTCGTTAAAACCTTCATGAGGAAAACCACATGGGATAAATCCTCGCAGTAGAAAAGGGTACCACACATGTCAACCATACAACAGAAGATTTCTAAAAACAAGGAAATTAAAAAGAGTTTGCAACTAAATCTGAGTTACCACTACGTGATCTCTATGTTTTGTTCCAATTGGAAATTGAAAAAAATAGTTTGATGGATAGGAACAAATATAAAGAAAAATTATAAATCTGATTACCTTTTTAATTTCTCATGCTCCTCCCATCTTGGTCACAATCAATCTCAAAGACAATTTGTGAACTTTTTTAGTGTGAGAAAAGAGGGATGAGAGAAACTGAAAATAATGGAAGGATGGAAGAGAGATGGGAAAACAGAGAGAAAAATATGGTGGTGGATTATGAAGAGATGGGTGCATTAAATAGAGTTCTTCCATGGAGAAACTAACTAGGAAAGGAATCACTTTATGGTAAGAGGAAAGCATTTTGTTTCTGTTTCTACTTGGGAAAAAAGAAACCATCACAGGGAAGAGGAAAAGAAGAAATTTAATCTATTTGTTACTTTTTTTTAATAAGTTCGATAATATTATATATATATATATATATAATATTAAAAAATTTGGGGCCCCCTTAATTGGAGGCCCATGGCCCAAACCCTTCTTGCCTACCCCGGGGCCGGCTCTGGATGTATCTAGGACTTTTCAGCAAAGTAAAGAAGCAATGTGATTTTTTCATTTGTAGCTTTATATATATAGATGAATTTTTCATTTGATCTTCTGTCTATATGAATTTTTGAATTAGTTTGCCTATTCCTCTTTTCTTTGTGATTGTAAGACCAGAAAATATGTGGGGTATGCAGGTGTTATAAGGATTACCTTTCGATAAACTTTCCTTTTGGGTCATACAAGCAAGTTTTTATTGAGCCTGAGATGGCGATTATCATCATTATGTTCGGGGGCCTCCATGAGCATTTTCAGTTCTTAAGTTTTGTTTGATGAGAAGATCATTGATCAGGTTTGGTTTTTCCCCATATTTTCTATGAGTTCAGTTTTGGTATGGATAAATTTCATATATCATACATATGATGAATTGATTTCACATTGAAGCAAGATTTGCTTGCATATAGGTCTAGCATCCATTGTGGAGGTTTGATAAATGTAACAGGCAATGAATACCCGAACATAAAGCTAACTTAAGCAAGATGTATTCATACTAAGAATGCTAAAATTATAGAAAATCTTGCTATTCACCTCAACGCTTTTAAGACAGAGGGGGACAACAATAAGGATACTTTTCAGATATTCTCTGACCACTCTATATTTAAAGTGTTTCTTTGTGGTTAAAATGCCTTTCCTCCCATTTCAAATTGAAAGAAAGAGTATCTTATGGAAGTGTATTTCAAATTGAGTCCTTGAATCGGTGATCTTGGTATTTTTTCAACCCTAGCTTGTACAGTCGGATTGGAATGCTCTATGCTTTGTTTATTTATGTATCTTGAGATGCCAATTTTTGCTATTGACATCTGATTGTCTTGCAGGATACTAATTGGGCTGGTCTACTCCATTTAGTGAAATTTTATAAAAGTTGAAGCCTAATGACTGATGGACATGAAGCATTACATCCTCTCAAACTATCATGGAGATCATCTTTTCGGATGTTTACTTTGTTTTGGACAATGCAAGTATCACATCTTCTCAAACTTCATAGGATTGACTTTGTGGGATTAACTAAAGACAATTTTAATGTACTAGAATCATTTTGAATAATAGAAATATAATTTAGAGTATTTGCCTTTGTGTCTTTATTTTTGCTTTTATATATTAATTTATTTTTGCATAATTAAAATGATGGGATATATATATATATATATATATAGATTAAGAATTTTTATTAAAAAAAATTAAAGAATTTCAACGACGTCTAAACTATGTCATGAAAAAAATTTCAATGACGTCTCATCAACGTCGTTAAGTTCAATGACGTCAAGTCCGCGTCATTGAAATCCAATTCCATGACGCGGAAAAGATGTCATGTTTTGAAAAAGTTTCAACGACACACTATCCCCGTCATTGAAACCCCATTCCATGATGCGGAAAAGACGTCGTGTTTTGAAAAAGTTTTTATGACGCGCTATCCGCGTCATTGAAATCGCATTCCATGACGCGAAACAAACGTCATGTTTTGAAAAAGGTTCCACGACACGCTATCCGCGTCATTGAAACCTCATTCCATGACGCGGAATAGACGTCGTGTTTTGAAAAAAGTTTCCATGACCCCCCGTTTCTATGACGTAGGTTACGACTCCTAATCCGCGTCATTAAATGCCTTCCATGACGCAAATCAGACGTCATAGAAGGGTTTTTGTGTTGTAGTGATGCCACCTAAGTTGTTATAATACAATTTTGCCTATTTCATTTGTATAATCCATTGGAGATGCTCAGATTTAAATTTGATAGCTAATGTGGCAATTTGACATATTGTAAAACTCTTTTTCCAACGAGTAAATTATTTTTAAAGGTTTGGGTTCGGTATTTAAGAGTAAAATATTAAATATGGTAAAAAACTGTACATGGAAGAGGAGATAAGGAAGTGAGCCCAATTTTCACCCAAAAATAAAAAAAAGGAAGTGAGCCCGATAAAAGTAAAAAAGAAAAAGAAGTCTCAATATGTGGGCGTCATTTTTAACAACAAACTTGCCACTTTGGTTAAACTTGCCATGTTGGAATTCACATTTGAGTAGGAGACGCTTTTAACTCAACTTCGTCGCCTATCCTTTTTCTCAACAACCCTATTCGATTGTTTTTTGCGTTTGGAAACTTGGGTCATATGCATCAATCGCATGTTTGACGCTTCAAGTTTGATTAAATTCATGCTTTTCAACATATTCTTACTAACGGCAAATACAAGAGTGCGATGCAACAAAGCTAGACGAATCTCTATCGCCATACCACATGGACCATCTGTGGATACAATTATTGCCCCAGCTCCAGAGTTAATGGAAAAAGAAGGCGAACCTCTTAAATACCTTGCAATGAACTATAAGGAATATATACAACTTCAACGAAGTGACAAGATCTACATGACATAAAGTATACCTTTGATCACATACGAGCCTAAGCATTTTGCTTCAACGACACTTCAACTATAATGAGAGCTGCAGCATCTTTTTTTTTCTTTTTTTTTTGTCTTTTTTTTTTCTTTCAATAATCATGTCATCTTCGGTGTTTAATTGGTTGTTGATCTGTTAGAGAGGAAGAGCTGGTGTCCTGTATTTTTATTGGGGTTTTCTTGCAGTTGGACTATGCTCCAACAATTAATGATTATTTATGCTTGATAATCCCTAGGGCTTTCCACATATAAGCCCATAAAATTCTAGAAAAAAAAAACCCCATTTGACTTTTTTTTTTTAATCAATAAGGTGAAAAACTTCATTCAATAATCAGTCAAATACAAGAATTCCTTGCAAGCCAAATGTCATTTATGTGGCCTCATTAAAACCTTGCCTTGAAAACTCCCACTAGAGGAAAATCCGGTCAAAGAAAAAGAGTACCACGACATCTTAAAAAACTAAAAAAACATTCTAGCTATTCTCCAAATCCTTTTCCAAGAGCCGTGACAAGGTTTGTGCTTTCAGACCAAATTGTGCCAAAGAATGAGCCACACAGTTACCCTGCCGAGGTTGGTAAACCACTACGCCAATTTCCAATTGAGTTGCTAGAAGTTGAATTCTCCCCACCAGCTTTTAAGAAATTGACCACCTCCTGGGAATCTGTAGCCAATATAAATCCATGCAAGCCTAATTCCACAGTCTACACCAAATATATCATACAAGCCTTGAAAAACTTAGTTATTACAACACTGTTATTATAGTTTTTTTCTTCTAAAAATCATAAAGCAAGGATAATAACTGTATTGAATTCACACATCACTGAAAGTTAAAAATAATACAAATGGTTCTTTTTTGGTGTTTATTTATAAAATCATTGCAAGAAATGGGGTTCATTATAAATTTCTCTAATCGCTATTCGGCACCTTGGAATCCTTTTAGTTACATTCTATATATTATCCGTTTTGGTGCATAACTCTTCTCTGAATAAAAGTCCTTTCTTTGGAGCTGACTTCAAATATACAAGTATATATGAATCACAGCATTCATATGATCTTCATTAGGAGCAAGCATGAACTCCTAGTCAAGATCACGCAACTAAGGTGCCGATCGAATATTGGTAAATTTTCACCTGTGACCAAATACAACATTAAGTTGAATTGATCGGAAGAGGATCACGCACACTTTATGAAATGCGCAATTTATATTTATCGAGTCAAAATAGAGTGAGGTATATAAATCAGAGGATTAGAGCCTGTGGTTACGGACTGCATAGTCGGAGGTTCCAATAGCATCACTACTACAAAAATAGAAATAGACGACGGGAATCCACCGCCGTCTAGGGTCATACAAAACCGTCGTGAAATCGGCCGACATCTATTCATGTATAAAACCACGACGGTTAATAACCGACGTTGTTAAAGAATACTACGTCATTTCTTTTAATAAAACCGACGTCTAATACAAATAAAACTTCATAAAAAGGAAAAATCGACAACCTTAGACGTCGCTTTCATAAAATTAGTGCCGTCTCAAAGGCTTTACAAGTCAAAAATTTCATTGTTATTGCCGTAACATAAATGAACCATGGCAGAATGTCAAACATACAGACGTCTATTATATTTAAAGATGTCTGTTTTATTATAAAAAATGTCGTATTTTATCCAAAGACGTCGTTTATTATATCCAAAGACGTCGTTTATTATATCCAAAGATGTCGTCTATTAGCTTTAAAACGAGGGTTATTAACTGTAAAACTGACGTAGTAATTTTACATTTTTGCTTCTTTTGTTTTCTTGTTTCCAATGTTATCATAAATATATACTCAAATATGCTATTACCCACGCCATACATATATATACTCAAAAATTATTTCTTTCATAAATAGAATATCAAGAGTACAATAGAACAAAATAAAATCTAAAAAATGAAAGTACTCTAGAGTACACCAAAATTCTTATACCTAATTATCATTTAAATCAAGTTCTCCATATGTATATAGAGCTATAAATTCATCATCACCAATTTTCCTCTGCATTCTATCTGAACTTCATCACTTTGTACCTGCTTCTCCCTTGGATGCAATTACTCTCTTCCCTTTGTACACTTATAACTGCCTCATATGCTGTGTCACCGAAATCTGAACAAAAGAAGGAAGTAACCAATATTTTAAATATAAAAAAAAGAGCAAGTTTTAGTAAGAGATTAAAGAACAGTAGACCAATTCTCTACCCCTATACATTAAAGAACACTAGACAAAATTAAGACCTAATCATTTTAACACAACAAAGATGCATTCCACAAAAATGAACTTGGACCAACACTATAGCAGATTATAGCAAGCAATATAAGTTCAGACGACGATTTTTACATAAAACGACGTATTTTACAATTACAGACGACGGTTTTTCCAATAACCGTTGTCTTATGCAACAAAATACAGCGAAGGGTTATGACACCAGCCATCAAATTTCATACGACGGTATTAAAGAACAACCGCCTTATAACTGAAATACGCATTTACGCTTTAAGAAAAAGCCGTCGTCGTATGAAAAGAGAATAAATCTCACATTACCATTCCATTTCGAAGAACAAATGCTAACCAAATATTAATAAAGACCCATATAAAAAGCATGCAAATATTAAGACCCATCACGACAGAGAGTGATTAAGAACACATATCTTAAGATTTAAAGGACGCAAAACATATATCTAAAACCCATAAGGATCAGATCCAACGAAATTTTTCAATGATTTCGAAGCAGCAAAGTCATATTAAGTTTGTACTTAAGAACCCGTAAAGGAATATCATTCAATGAACTACAAGCTTGTGAGATTAGGGTTCGAACTTACAGGTACGTAGAGCTGTTAGATTCTGAAAATGGTTTTCGAGGCAAACTTGGATTCAACGGAGCTGGAGAGCACAACTTAGAATTAGAGTTGAAGAGAGAGAGCCAAATATTTAAGACATAGAGCGAAAGGAATATCATTCAATGAACTACAAGCTTGTGATATTAGGGTTCGAACTTACAGGTACGCGCAGATCTGATGGATTCTGAAAATGGTTTTCGAGATAAACTTGGATTCAACAGAGCTGGAGAGCACAAGTTAGAATTAGAGTTGAAGAGAGAGAGCCAATATTTAAGACAGCGCGAAAATTGAAAATTTTAGGTCAACGTCAAAATTTCAGATAGCGCGCTTTTAAACATCGACGAACAAATAATAAGCGACGTTAAAGTGTTACAATTATACGACCGTTATTATATTTATACTGCCGTAGTTTCATTTTTCTACGTCACTAATTAGTAAAGAAGGACGTCTAATTCAAATAAAATGTATGCGTTTAACACGGCGGTTAGTATATTAAATACGACGTAGTTAAATATTTTCACGACGCTAAAACCATCACGGACAAATTAAAAATTAATAAGAATATTCAGGTTTTGGTGTTGCTGGGATTCGAACGCGTTAGCCCAAGGATGGAATCGAAATGAAACAAAATAGAAAACCGGCGTCGTTTCAATATACCCTAAACACGAAACATTAAACCCTAAATACTAAATTATAAATTTCATTAAATGAAAAAAATATTAAAATAATACAAAAAGGGTTTAGGCTGGTTTCTTCTAAATTAGATTGCTAAAAGTAGTAATTAATATATTTGAATTTATCACACCAATGGATGACACAAGCCACATATATATATGAACATTTTATGTAACTATATGAGATTTTGTGATTTATCAATAATTTTTTGTTCTTTGAATTTCATTTTTAATTTTTATGACTCAAATATATTTTTATAAGCCTTAGTGGGAAGAAAATATCTCAATGATTCCATAATGGTTTCCGGTGTATTTTTTGGAATTTTTTTAAAAGTTATTATGCATATTAAGATTTAAATTGAATTAAATTTTGTTTTAACCACGTCGATATGAAGTAATAACAGACGTGGTATGATTAATTTTCACGTCCGTAAGAAGAAAAATATCGGCGTCATATTTACCGACGTGTTTATTTAACCTTAAGACGTCAATAAGGAGGACAATAATGACATCAATAATTACTTACAACGTCCTTTATAGAGACGTTGTTTGTCGTCACAATGTCAGTTTTCTTAAAATTATCGTCGTTTTATGTCTTTAAATTTTTAAGAACCGCCGTTGTTTAAAGTTACAACGTTCGTATTTTATTAACCGTCGTTTATTATATTTATGATGTCTGTTTCTAATAAATTACCGTCGTTGATTGTATTTATGACGTCGTTTTGTTAAAATCTCAATTGGTTTCATATTTGGTCATTTTGCCAACTTAAGTTGATACATGCAAAGCAACACACAAAATACATTTCTTATAAAATACTCTATAATTAGTTGATGATATAAATTATATTGTGATCATATAATAAAGTGATTAAAACAGAGTTCATATCATATATAAATTATTAAAATGTGATTAAAGTGATACATGCAAAACAACACACAAAATACATTTCTTATAAAATATTACTCTATATAATGAGTTGATGATATAAATTATATTGTGATCATATAATAAAGTGATTAAAACAGAGTTCATATCATATATAAAGTCATTAAAGCAGAGTTCTATATAATTAGGTTACAAAACATATGTAAAACCTCTATAAAATTAATTTGGTGCCGAAAGCAGAGTTTTATCGTATTCGATCACCTCAAACCTATCCCCATCAGTAACGTTATAAGGTCTACTGCAAACCAACTTTCGATCTCTGTGGCATTCAATCCTCACCAACATGTGCCTCAACTTGAATAAAATTGTGCCGCCTTCCGTAATGAAAACGACATCATTACCACTCAAATTGCCAGCCAACCATTTAGATAAAACATTTGTGCGAAATATAAAGAGCACATTCCATGACTCACGCACCCCATATTCCTTCATAACCCAAAATTCTATCAACTCATGACCACCACGTCTCCTGGTAAATGAAAAACATAAGCATTCTCCACTGCCTCCTGAAACTACATTAACTGCCATACTTTTAACATCATTATCATCGTCATCACCATTGCCATTTAAAGGAGGGCATGGAACTTCCCTCAACTCCTCCTTTGCCAGATCAAAAGCAAATATGGGTAGCTCTTCATCAGGATCAAAGTTGTAGGCCAGGAGCCAATGCAGTGCTTCATTCGTAAGGACCCCCAAGCCAATGGTGATGCTTATGAAAAAGGACAATGAGTGGTGGCCGGGGAATTCAATGATTTTCCAAGTGTTCAATTTGGCAGAGAACATCT
Source organism: Prunus padus (assembly GCA_024362665.1). Taxonomy (NCBI): domain Eukaryota; kingdom Viridiplantae; phylum Streptophyta; class Magnoliopsida; order Rosales; family Rosaceae; genus Prunus; species Prunus padus. The sequence goes on along the minus strand of JANFAM010000006.1, from coordinate 9,489,736 downwards.
CCACAAACGACTTGTTAGTAATAACTCCACCTATGAAAATTTTGTAGTCGTCAGTGGATGACACATAACCCAGACCATGGCCAAATCAAAATTCATCATATTCAGTAGTTTCCGCCGCAAACACAAATTTTGGGTTAGGCAATTCGCGGACGAATCTGGTTGATGGGTTCCAGAGAAACAACTTATGAGTTTGACAATCACCAGCAACATCTACTAATAGCATACCATTATAGGAGCCCAATAGCTTGGAATAAGGGAAGAAGGTGTGGTTTTTGAGTGAACAATCTGGGAACGACGCCATTTCGGAATCCAAAGATCGGATTTGATTGTCAGTGGAGATGAGGAGCCTCTTGCTAAGGGTTTTGCATTCGGAGGCTAGCTTGAATTGAGCTTGAGCAAACTGTGTGTCGGAGAGTATGATAGAATACCACCGTTTGAAACGGAACTGAATCGAATCGAGAGGTTTCACGGCAACAGTGCAGAATTTGGACTAAAATATCTTCAGTGAGTTAGCTGCCTTGGTTGAGCTTCTTCGACGACATTGGAAAATTGGAATTGGAAAGGAAAGCAAAATAAAAAAATCTGACGTAATATTGAATTTAAGACGACGTTATATAAAAATGACCGTCGTGGTATATCAAATAAAACAGAGTAGTAAACGACGTGGTGATTTAAATAAAACGACGTAAACAATAAAAAACCGACGTCTAATAAATTTTGACGTCGGTTTTTATAATTCACGCCGTTTTAATTACAACCGTCGTGGTATTTAAAATAAAACGACAGTTATATTTAAAAAAAGACGTCTAACTTTATTACGTCGGTTTTGTATTATTCTCGACGTAAAATTATAATACCACGGCGGTTATGACTACGTTTTATTTGCAAAAGCACGAGTTAATTACCGACGTGGTCAGTTTATTAAAACGGCGTGAAAAAGACCAAACCGTCGTGGACACTTTCAAAAGTAATTGGAAAATAAAACTTGAAATGATTTTGAATAAAAAAATCTTAAAATGATTTCGACAGAAATGATAGAGTTAGAAATATACCTTTGCCTTGCAAAGAAAGTTTGTTTTGTTTGACGAGGAGGAGCAGAGGAACTTGAAAGCTTCAGAAGTAATTGCTACGGAAGGAAAATTGAGAAACGCTGCTATGGAACGAAAACTGATCCTACATGCTATGGAAGGAAAACTGAGAGGACTGGAAGGTGAAATATTTTATCTGTTTGAATGAAAAATTTATTGTTCGTTGACGTTTGATTTTCCATAGGGATTCCAACTCATTTAGACAAACAGCCATAGGGATTCGAACTCGTTTGCCAAGGGCATATTTGACAAAAAACAAAATAGAAAACCGCGTCGTTTCAATATCTTCTCCGTGGATTAGAAATATTTTCACGACGTTATATTTAAATAAACGACGTGGTAATAAATATTAACGGCGCTTTATATAAATAAACCGACGTTGATTAATCTTTTAACGACGTTATATTTAAATAAATGACGTGGTAATAATTATTAACGTGTCTGTGGATAAATAAACCGACGTGGATTAGAAATATTACACGTTGTAAATTATAAATCTACCGCTGTGGTAATTAATAATTAATTATATTCTTTCTTACACTTTCAGTTTATATGGGAAGTAAGACGGCGTTTATTTTGTTAAACCGTCGTCCCAACTTTTGACGTCTGTTTTTCGTACATGCTGTCGTTGTTTTTTGTGTAAGAGTTTAACCGGGAAAAAACGCTGTTTAATAAGACGTCGCTTTTTTATTTAGTTGTGTTGTATTTTTGAAATGCCCAATCTGAATTACATATTTTAGCTGTTTTTTTTACTTAAACACGTCGGTTTTCATTTTACCGTCGTCTTTATAAACTCAACGTCGGTATTTTAACTACCGTCGTGGTTTTCTGGTCGTCTTTTTCCATTTTTGTAGTAGTGCATGTAGGAAAATCATGATCGGGATAATGGACCAAAAATAACATCTACTTTTTCTTTTAAGATTTGAAATAAATAGTTTAATTAAATAGAACCTTCCATGGACACTTGAGTCTCCTCATCAGATCTAGATGCCGGATAAAGATTTTTGTTTTTTGTTTTTTTATAGACGGTAATATTTGACTGATATTTCTACAAATTTTAGCTCACCAAGTATTAAGATTTGGTAAGAACAATTCCAAATTTCTTTTGGTTTTGGTGATCAGTTTTCTTGTATATTATTAATATTAAATATTTTCATAAAAATTCTATGTATATCAGGATTTATATGGAACTTACCATGTACTTTGATTCAATGTGTCTCTTTTACTCCAGTGTTGGTGTGCTGTTAGATGGGGACAGACGGCAATTTATTTATTCCTCTCTTCCCATGACTTGTAGTATTTAATTTATTTGATTTTAACACCAGGTGGTTCATCAACATTCAATAAGAAATTACTAATACGCAGAAAATAGTCATGTGCTGACACAATTCAATGAAAATATTATTTAGAGCAAAATCAAGCAATTGAAGTCCAGCTCGGTCCTATTTTGAGTCCACATTCCTCCACTATGGCTTCAATTAAACAAAAAAACAATTCTCATAACATGCGCCCACAATTCTACCAAATTATAATCAATATTGTTAGGTTAAATTATGTAGTTCGGTAGGATTTATAATTGTTGTCAAAGGTTTGATGGCCTGAAATAACCTGAATTGGATTATGTCTAATCCTTTTAAGACTAAGTATAGTAAGATTATGTCTAATACAATATTTAAGTCCATATAACAGCACATTTCAATTAATTAAATTCTTTAATTATGTGTAGTACCAAACACATCATTTTAATTATGGGGAATTAAACCTAGGACCCCTAGTGAAGCAGAAAAACTAGTATGAAACGGGGATAGCCCCAACCAATCACAAACTGTCATGTGAGAAAAGTTATCACGCATGGCATGCCGTGATTCGCCGAGGATAGCAACATAGTGCTATCCTCGTTTCACACAAGTGTTTCTCCTAGTGCAGGGGTAAATGCTCTTAAGCACTTGAGCATACAAGTCTTTTGCATGCCAAAAACATCATTAGATTACTGTTATCATTTCAAATCCAATCCAGCCCAATGTAATCTAATTCTTCCTCATAATCCAATCCAATTAAAGTCACCAAACACAAATATATTGCAAAAATTAATTGTTCGATGATAATGTCAGCCCATCCTCACGAGACAATTAATAAAGCATCATCATTAGTCGGCAATAATCTTCCTAAATCACCCAAAACATGGATAAAAGATTAAACTAGCCGAACACCCTGTGGGAACATGAATTTTGGCAACCAACCAGAAACTAACACATGAAAAAATGAATATTCTTTAGGTCAAATAATTGTGCTAATTAAATCCTATTTAATTAGCCAATTATCCGGATGTAATATAGGAACATCTCACTAAATCAAGGATCCGATTTCCACCAAATCTCATTGATATTATCGTGTCATCTCATTTAAGGAAAAGAATAATTCATATCAATAGGGAATTATTCTCCACAAACCTGACCAAATATGGAGGCTCTATATAAAGATGGCATCTCACCACACATGAGGTAATTCCAAAAAACCCTAGCAAAGGTCACGCCACTCTCTTTCTCTCTCCCTTTCTCACGGCTTCGCGCTGTCATCCCCCTTCCTGGAGCACCCCCCTCCTCCTCTCAAGTAGAGGAAAGCTCCATCCTTTCAGTTTAAATCTGCATCTCCTTAACCATTTTATTGACTTAGGCATCAGAGGGCCTTTGGCCAACACCCCCTTGGTGTTCTCCGTTGACCACACTTATTTTGTAAGGTTTGAGGAAGAAGAAGATCGAGATAGAAGAGAGGATCATCCATGAATATTCTCTTCAGAATTTATTTGTACAAACAAATTGGTGTTTTCATTGAGAGATTCAAGATATACTCAAAGTGTTGCTCTCGAATCCAAACCTAAGGAAATCTGTTTCCTTACTTTCATCATTCATCCGAAGCTATCCGAACAAGGCCACTACAACTACCCAATCCGCATGGGTCCAAGCCATTCCCGAGGAAATCACCGAACCTCCTTGAGGTGTGGGCCCGAGCCCACCTCACGGTCCAGCAGTAGAAGCTACCGCTCCTCCTCACGGCTTGTGGTCTGGGCTAACTTCCCATCTCACCGCCACATGGCCATGATCACAACCCCAGCACACGGCCACATGGTCGAGACCATGGCTCTACCTCATGGCCACACGACTGAGACCAGAAATCACCCTCACTGCCCCACGGCCGAATCTGGAGTTCACCTCTAGAGTGGCGCCGCAACACTCAGTGGTACCCCTGCTCACGCCAATCTTGCTGCCGCCACCAAATATGGCCTCGTCTTGGAACAAATGCATCAGTTCCCTCATTTGCCTCCACCCTTGACGTTCGCAGTTCCAGGGCACATTTCCAATGATGGGCGAACACATCGGCAGATGGCGCGAGCGGTTCCAATCAAGTTGAATAAGAACCAACATGCAAGGAGGAGGACAAGAACATTCAAACCAGTATGCGGGCATCTCAGAAGCATTCACGAGTCATGACCAAAGTAGGTCGAGTATCCGTTCGATATTGGGCCCACGAGAAGACCAGCAGCGTAGCCCACCTCATGGAGAGCGTGAAGGAGGATGCTCACCGACTCGCACCGAAAGGATAAATTCTAGGCTACATGCCAAGAAAAATCCATCACAAGCTCAATCCACTAATACTGACAGGACCCGACCCAAATTCCACTTTGAAATCCGTGTCGAACACTATGTGTGTCTAACACCTATCAGGTACCGGGCACGAATGACCAAACTGCCCTTTTTCCCTAAACCCAACATAAAACAACTTAAGGGCTTTAATTTTTGCTTGAAAACCGGCAGTGTCTCCCTTGAAAATGGACATTTCTGAATTTAATTTCACCTCTAAAAACCTAGTTTAAACTTCCCAATCGTTCAGCATGCATAAGACAATTTAATCTAATTGGCATCAGGCCGCTTTATTCAACAAAATCAATTACTACTCGAGCTTCGGCCCACCCACAAGCTTAAATTGAAACCAACAAAACACTAACTAGATTTCGAATTCCATGACCGCCGTCAAATTCCAGAAATAATATAATCTCTTCTGTGGCTGCACCTAGGTTAGTCTAGGTTGCCTACGTACCCTTACTGAGGGATCAAGCCACATGTAGTTCTTTCATACTCTAAATAATTTCTTGTCACTTATGCATAAAAATACTGATTGCAAAACAATCCTCAATCCACCACAAATGTATACTTATATATTGATAAATGGAAAATTAGAGAACTGGGAAAACAACATTGACCACGTGGAAACCTTTATGTCAAAACCACCCGTTAAACCCATCATAGACATCTCGTCAGGATCCAAAGGTCGGTTTGGCCCCAATCGCAGAATCTGACCAATTGGTCCCACAAGGCCCACAACTTCTGACTTCTGATTTCTGATCCCAACATTCCTATAGGTCCAACACCATCCTATTAACATATCCCTAAGGTGTGGTCTTGATCGAGCGGTTGGACTACCCTCCATCGCACGATCGGACGGTTATCGATTAACCAACCCTAAACTCCTTGAATAGACGTATCCGGGACTCCAATTCTAGATCCACCAATTCCTACACGATCCTAGAAGTACGAGGAACGACATACTCAAAAACGGGACCAATCCGACTGTCCCAACTTATCGAACCCGGATATCGCCAAGTAGGCGTAATATCTGTTCGTCTGTCATACGATAACCAAAATTGAATCTCAGCATACCGTTGCACTCGGGACGACAAGGGGATCATCTCAGAACGTAATGGGTTGCCACACCATGGCCCACATGCTGCCACACAGGCCGGCATCGCGTGGGTGTCTTGAGAAATTTTCGGCGACGAAAATTTCTCAAATCACCCCACAATACATGGGGGAGCAACTTATATAACTGGGCTGACCTCCAATTTGGCCGAGAAGTGGTCGGAAAACCACTTCAAAAATCGGGAATTACTAGGTTGAAATCGAGTTTCAAAAACTCAAAATCGATCCTAACTACCTATCAAAATAGCTAGAGCACACTGAGAGGATGAGAAAGCACACCTGGTTCAACAAAAATAGTTGTCGTAAACGCCGTGGCTGGCTTCGGGAAAATCCCAATTTTTCCCTCATTCCCAATCGTTAATCCGTGGGGAATTGAACCTGGAAATCTAGTGGGTGGTGTAGAGGAGGAGGAGAGGAAGATTTTGCAAGAAATTACGTCCAGATTGGTGGCCGGACGGCACTAGAAACACCGCCTGAAGTTTCGGCTGGTGCGACAGCTCGAGAGAGAGGAGAGAGAGTCGAGGAGAAAGAAAGAGAAACGCGCGAGGGAAGTGACGCGCGTGAGGGGTGGGGCCGGGTATGTAGGCCATTTTGAACAATTTTCAAAATGATCGTTACCTCTTTTAGGTTTCCAGACTTGTATGGGTTCGTTACAACTCGGAATCGAGCGTCCCGCACGTCGACGAACTCGTATCGACATGCCTGACGGAACGATGCCACTCAATTCCCCAAATTCATTTTTAAACAAAAATTCAACTCTAACCCACTAAGAAACCCTAAGGGTATAATTGTCATTTCCTTTAATAATTTAAGAATTTAAATAAATTTCCAAGAGCGGGATATTACAAATACACCACACCGGTAGGGCATCCCAAACTTGTTGAGTGAGGTATGAAACTTCATCTACTCTTCATGCTCTACTTGTTTATGTAATTGGATTGGATCAATTTGGCGATTTGAGTGCTTGATCTAAACACCCAAAAATGGCAGATGGTTTGGAGGTTTCTGCAGTTATGAAAAACACTCCTCTAGTTGTGCTTGACATTTTGGTATTGGACTTGACCGGCAGTTTGGAGATTTTTCGGTCACTGGAAATTTCTCAAGGCACCCACGCGCATGTGGCGGCGAGTGGGTCACCTTGTGGCTATCCCTTAAGTTCCAATATACTCCTCATGTCGTCCTGAGCATGACGGTATGCTCGGATTTAGGTTTGGTTACCATTTGACTATCGAACGGATATGTCGCCTATTAGGCGACATCCGGGGTTCGATAGGTTTGGACCGTTCGATCGGTCCCACTTTCAACTATGTTGTTCATGCTGCCTCTAGGACCTTGTAGGAGTTGGTTGATCGAGAATCAAAGTCCCGGATACTCCGAAACAACGATGCTAAGTTAGTTAAATTGTCACCATTCAATCGTGTGATCGAAAACGATCTGACCGCTCGATCGAGACGTAATTTGCAGAACTTGTTAAAAAAGACTTTGTTGGACCTATAGGAATGTTTGGATTGGAATTCAGAGGTCGCGGCCCAGCAAGTCCAATTGGTCAAATTCCGCGATTGGGGTCAAACTGACCGTTGGATCGTAACTAGACTTCTATGATGGGTTTAACTTATGGTTTTCGGCCAATAGGAATTGTCATACAAAAATTTGAGGTCGTGGGCCCTACGAGCCCAGTTGACTGGATAGTGGGCAGTGTCGGCGAAATGTAAGTTGTAATGGTGAAGGAACTTTTATTCGAAAAATAGTTTTCTTGCTATGTTAAACTAATTAAATATTCATAGAGGATTTAATTAAATGTCTGATTATATGGTCACATTTAAATATATGCTCGATGGCTTGGAATGAATTTAAATGCTTTTGAATGGTAGAAAAAAACTTGGAAGAGTACGTGAGTGGACGTTGTTTTATAAATGATTTATATGATGTGATGTAGGTGAAATGCTTTATGAATAATTGATATATGGTTTTACTTTTTGAGCATTCTATTTTGGTTGAGATGAGTTTTACGATTATGCATATTGTTAAATTTGAAGAGCTCAGGAAGTTGGGAAATGATTTTATAACCTATTCAGGAAAGGATTTGGAAAATGGATTTGGGAAAGTGGATTTGTGGAAAAAGAGGAACTTTATGATAAGTTTCGGAAAATGGTTTTCGAACCCACCACAAGAGTACCCCCCATGTTGCCTTTGGAACAATTACTCGATTATGATAACGCCCCACGAGTCTCGGGGACGTCCGAACCGTGTGGTGCAAGGATTTGCGTTTCGAGCTGACTTCGTTTCCCCTGATTTTGCTAGGTGGAATTGACGATTTTGCATTCCGGGCTGACTTCATGTCCCCTGATTCTGCTAGGATTGCATTTTGAGCTGATCACCTGATTCGGCTAGGTGGAATTGAACTATTTGCATTCTTAGGCTGAGTATATCTCCTTGAGTTCTGCTAGGTGGAATTGACGGAATGATACTTGGAATTGACGGATATGATTGTGGGTACGCCTAGGTGGAGAGTGTTTGAGTTTTGAGATGTTTTAAACTAAAATTGATGATTTTATCTTGGTACTTATTGGTGAAAGATTGACGCAGGTTGTATTTAAACTATGGATATTGATATAAAGGATTTCTCATGGTTAATGATGTTTTACCAAATTTTCTTAGTTTTATAACATGTCTGCCATGATTTAATTTATATATACATATGTGATGGGTAGCTCTGTATTTGGTTGCATTATCTTGTGTGAGTTTGATTTTCTTATTTGAAGAACTCCGTGTGGCTTGATCCCTTGGTTACAGTACGTAGGCGACCTAGAGTTCCTAGGTGTAGCCGCAGGGTTAAGTTATGGATATTTGTTCAGTTAGGTCATATTGGAATTGATAACTTGTTTATGTGGTATTAAGGGGCCTGAGGTTATTGTAAATTTGGTATGCGAATTTTCTATTGTGTATGCTGAATGATTGGGAGAATTAAATTGTGATATTTATAGGTAAAATAAAATGGGAAATGTCTGTTTTTCAGGAGAGACTCTGCCGGTTTTATGGTAGAAGTCAAACCCTTAAGTAGTGTCATTGTGGGGATTAGGGTAAAATGGGTATTTTGGTCAATTGTGCCCAGCACCTGCCAGATGTTGGATACGCATGGGGTTCAACACGAATTTCAAAGTGGAATTTTGGGTTGGGTCCTGTCAATAAAAGCGACGATACACTTTGGAACAGTCTCGACAAATGATTTCGTTGCCATGTTTCGTGACCTTGCCACAGCAAACATGTTGGTCGTGATATTATAATGGATATTTATATAGCAGTGTAAGAAGTGTGATAATGGTGGGTAATTCTTCATCGGAAGATTGTGTTGCTTGCGTGGTTTCTCCATCAAAGGATGGTGATGGTGGTTTGGTTTCACATTTTTGTCCTAAATATATATATATATATATATATATATATATATATATATATTTTAATAACCTAAGGCCTCGTTTGCTATGAATGATTGTTTTTGACAAGACCCGACCCAAATTCCACCTTGGAATCCAAGTCGAACCCCATGCGTATCTAACACCTGGCAGGTGTAGGGGACAATTGACCAATATACCCTTTTCACCTTACTCCCCATAATGACCCTACTTAAGAGTTTGACTTCTACCGGAAAACCGGCAGAGTCTCCCCTGAAAAACAGACATTTCCCATTTAATTTCCACCTGTAATATGCAGTGCCTCAAGCCTCTTTATACAACATAAACAGTTCTTAAACGAGTCTCGAGCCCAACCACCTATTCACATGAAATCCAATTGGAAACACTAAATAGATCCGAATCCCATATCCAAATCAAATTCCCGAAATAAAATCTCTTCCGTGGCTGCACCTAGATTAGTCTAGGTTGCTACGTACCCTTACTGAGAGATCAAGCCACATGTAGTTCTTAAAACAAGAAAACCGAGCTCAAACCATAAATAGAATTACAAATCATCCCTTACTTCCTATTCCACTAACAAACTGTATAAGCACATGAATTGAATATACCTTCACACTTTCCTCAAACCAAACTCTTCAACCTCTAATCAAGTCGTTGACACTTAAGCATAGTATATATTAATTTCCATACAATCTTCCACCCCTGAGATATGTATGTATATATATATATATATATAAAATAACTCAATACAGATAAATAGGAAAACTAGAATATTAATAAAATAATACTGGCTACGATAAACCTTTATATCAATATCAATGGGATAAATAAATTATGCCTCATAAATTTGAAAATATGTATTAGAATCGTTACTAAGAAATACCCAAAATAAAATCACCAAATCTTGTTTAAAACATCTCAAATCTGAACATAATCTGTTAATTCCCAGTACCACACATGTTACATCCTCGCAAAACTCGGGGGGACACGCGGTCAGCCCGAGAATGCCTATCCACGTAGAACTCGGGGGACTCGTGGTCAGCCCGAGAACGCATATCCTCGCAAAACTAGGGGACAAATGGTCAGCCTAAGAACGCATATCCTCAAAGAATCGGGTAATCAACCCGAAACGCATATAAATTCTAGAACTCAAATTTAATCAAGACAAAACTTGTAAATTAAATAAATAAGAAATCGTTTCTTAAAAAAACCCATTTATGTAATCCTTGTTCCAAACTGATAATAAACCTTACTCAAAAAACCATTCTTGAAACTGTTCTCCAATCCAATGCAAATAGATATAAAATGCACTATTCAAAGAACTAATATTCACAATTCATCAATTTCAAGCCATTACTGAATAATATTAAAATATAAATACGTCCTTTTTGGTAATACAAACGATACGTTAACTCACTTCTACACATTAAACAGCACTGTTACAATATAAAAGCCAGTTGTGAACTCAGCTAACCTCAAACAAATACCACTTACTAATTAGCCTCAACCGAGCTAGCACGGCACACCAACCAGGTCCACTGGGCACGTAGAGACCACAACTTCACTTTTGTTATCTAACAAATCCTATTGGCCCACAACGAAGGATTTAACCCATCTTAGAAGTCTCGTCACGATCCAATGGTCGATTTGACCCCGATCGTGGAATTTGACCAATTGGGCCAGAGGGGCCCACAACCTACGATTTCCTGTCGGACGTCGACTTAACACTTAACCCTAAAACCATTGACTCGGAGTATCTGGAACTCCGATTCTCAATCCACAAGTTCTTACACAATCCTAGAGATACGGAGAACAACATATTTGAAAACGGGACGACATGGGAAAACCTATCGCTAATTCGAGCATACTGTCGTGCTCGGGACGACATGGGGATTATTTTGAAACCCTAAGAGCAGCCACAATGGGTCTCACGCACCGCCACCCGCCTCTGGCAGTGTAACATCCCCGACCCGATTTAATTATTTTATCCAATTTATTTGTATTTGTGAATCCGAAAGGAATTTGGAGAAACGGGTTGCTCCATTGCGTTGGGCTTGTCAAAAAGAGTCCGTAGACAGGCGACACGCTCGATTCGGAGCTATAGAACTTAGAAAGGACGTAACGGTCATTTCAAAATTTTACAAAAATACCATAAATACCTGACCCCACCCCCAGCCACGCGTCATCTCCTCTCTCCTCCCCCAACTTCTCTCTCTCTCCTCTCTCTCTCTCTCTCTCTCTCTCTCTCTCTCTCTCTCTCTCCGTCGCATCAGTCAACTTTCAGACGGCAACTGTGACGCCGTCCAGCCACGGTCGACGAAGCCCAACATACCAAATCGACCATCTCTTCCTCCTCTTTCCATACATGCATGTTTGCACGCTCGATTTGGAGAAATTTTTCGGCCAAGACCGGCCACCACCGGACGTAATATCACACCCAAAACACTCCCCCACCTCTAATATATAAATCCCATTAAAGACCCGACTCGATTTCAAGTCGAAATCGACGAATGCAAACCCAGAAATTTCTAGCTTTTTCGGCGAGAAAACCGGCGGTTCAAGGGCTTTAACGGCCAAATTGTTCGTTTAGCCAAGGTATAAAGTTACTCCTCTCATTGTTCTTGACATTTTGGTATATGTATTGACTGGCGGTTTGGATATTTTTTGATCGCAAGAATTTACTCAAGCCACCCACTAGCTGTTGTAGTGTTCTAGAATTGTCCCCACATCATCCCGAGCACGACGGTATGCTCGGCTTTGAAATTGGTTGTCGTATGACAGTTGAACGGATTTCGCCTATTATGCAATATTCGGGTTCGATAGGTTCGGACCATCGATCGGTTCCAATTTCAAACTATGTTGTTCCCTGTAACTCTAGGATCGTGTAGGAATTCACGGATCGAGAATCGAAGCCCCGGATACTTTGAATAACTGGTTCTAAGGTCAGGTAACCCGGTTACTGTCCGATCGTGTGATCGAGACTGATCCGACTGCTTGATCGAGACCAAACTTGTAAGATGTGTTTAGTAAACTCTCTTGAACCTGTAGGAACTTCCGGATCTAAGATTGGAGGTCCTGGGCCATGCGGGCTCCGGTTGACCAAATTAGGAAGTTTGACCACTTGGTTGACCTTGAGTCTTCCGAGATAGTTTCACCATTGAAAAGTGTTAGTTTAACCTTAGAAACTCCTTGGTAGTTGTGCACACTCACTTTGAGTCCCGGGAAAGTTCGGAGTTTGTTTTTAAAGTTCTCGTTCTCGGTACTTTCGTTTATTCGGTCATCGTGTGTTTCAAATAGGTACTCAGACTCAATGTGCTCAGGAAGCGGCACCCTCTCATGGTCAAGCAGCTTTGGACCTCTCGTGAGTGGACAATTGATTTCTAAATAATTTTATGAAATTCTTGGATCGTGATTTATCATTCGTTTTGCTTTATGGAAGTCATGAATTTTGGCTTGAGACGGTTTTGAGGGTTTAAACATGGTTGGATTCTTGTAAATGAATTTTGGGATTTATATGGGTTTTCCAGGGATTATTATTGTGATTATGGTTTTTATTAAAGTCTTTTCACGGATCGTATTATCCATTTATATAAATTGGATTATTCCTGTAAATTGGAGTTTGGGAAAGTATAAAATTGGGCTTTTTTTCGACTTAGTATTATGTGAAATTATTTGGATGGGATGTTGTTGGGTTTGTTAGTGCTGTTATACCATTATACTAATTGTGGAAAAATTGGGTTACAATTTGATATTTAAAGCTTATGATTAATTTGGATTGTTTTGACTATTGAGTTTATGAAATTATTAATATTGGTTATTTCGTGGATTATAGTATTTTATGGATTAAAGGGAGTTTATTTTGATACTTGAAGTTGGACATATTTTGGGTTATGGAACACAGTCTATGGGATAATTTGATTTGGTTATTTGTGAAAACGAGTTGTGGAACTCGGCTGCGTTTTTAGAAAAGAGTATGTTGAGGGAGTTGTATTTTGGGTTTTGGAATTTGTGCCTTCAGAGTTTGATAGCTATATTATGAATGTATTTTGGGTATTAAGTTATGGACGTGATAAACGTCCAGATATCTATGTATATGGGATTGGGTACATATGGATTACGTCGGTATGGTGGTATGGTTGATATATGTTTATGAATTGGGATGTGGAAAGTGTTATGTTGGAGTGCTATTAGCACCACCCTATGTACCTCCCCGGGCACTTGGTTACTTGGTTATGGACACTCAGAAACGAGGCACGTTGGGAACGACAGAATTGATTGGATATGTGGTTATGATCTGGGCACCTTTGGTCGGGTGTGCCGTAGGCCTTGACGGGCAGTCTGCTTGTGTAGGACTTGACACAGACGCACGAGTATTGAGGATCCCTGCTGTGCGGGCTGGTGAGCGATGGTCCCCTGTTGGACGGCTCTTCCCTAGCCACATTGGTATTGAGGCATCGTCCTCTTCCATATGGTCTAGCCAAATAATCCCCGTGTTGAATTATTTTCCCCGATACAATTATTGGTGTGGAAGTTATTATATATATATATATATATTTACTATTACAATTTTATTCTTATTTTGTTTAGTGGGGATCCTTCCTCACTTGTCCTGCCTATGGGCATGTGTAATGGGAAACAGAGTGGCCTTGGAAAGTGAGAAAGGTCGAGTCGAGTTTGGGGTTTCACTATTATCAGAATTTGGGTTTTCTTATTTTCAAGTCGTTTGGTTATATAAATTCGTTTTTGGGATATCCGTGGTTTTATGATCGTGTTTGTATATTTGGTGTGTGTGAGAATTTGTGTGGGTGCGTCTGTGGATTTATTTTTAGGCCAAGTTCATTGAGCATGTGCATTGAGACGACTATGCACATGTATGGTTTTTAAATGGAGGTTTGAAACTGGACGGGTTTGGTTCCAAGAAAAGGGAATTATCTAATTTTTGTTGCTTATATTTTATATAAATGGGAAAGTTTTTGAAAGATTTGATTTCATGGTTCTTCGTTAAGAATTAAGTGATTAAGTTGTGTTTTTCCAAGAAACTGAGGAGTAATAATTAATTGGTTTTTCTCTTTCGTATAACTTGTTGTAGGTTTACTGAATTGCACTAATTTCAAGTATTAGTTTGCATGCTTGTGCGTATGTAAGGATTTGTTACCTCGTATTTTAACTTTATGTTCTAAAACGGAGGGGGTTACTATGTTGTTTAAAAAGTATTTTAAAGCTTGTTTTCGTCCACTCACATTTTCTGTTTTGCGCCTCCCAGGTCCTAGATCCCAAGGTCGAGACAACCACATCGAGGCATTACGGCTAACTGCTCCTGTAGGAGTTTCCTTTACTTTACTTTACCTTCTTTATTTTGGGTTGTAAATTAATTCCTTAGATAGCTCTGTTAATGCCCACCTAGGGTTGAGGTAGAGGCTGGAGGCCCCCCCGGTTAATGGGTGTGCTTCTACATTGTGCATGTTGCATGTTGGGATATTTCCTGTTGTTTTTTACAAGTGGAAATTTTGGGAAAAGTGCGTTTTTCAGGGGAGACTCCACCGAAATTTCGGCAGAAGTCGACTTGCCTTTTTCCTTAAACTAGGGTTAAGGGGCGTTTTAGTAAAGTAGGTCCGGCATTGGGTTAGAGTCTGGGGGGAAGCAGGGTTCGTCACGGATTTCGAAGGGGAATCTGGGGCGGGTCATGTCAGGCAGTGGCAGATGGCTTGAGTAATCTCCGATGATCGAAAAATCTCCAAACCGCCAGTCAAGTCCTATCCCAAAATGTCAAGCACAACTAGAGGAGTAAGTTTCATACCTGCGTCGAAGATCAATTTGGCCGTTAAGGGTCTCGAACGAACGGTTTTCTTGCTGAAAAACCTAAGAACTTCCCGGCTTCGATTTAAGAAATCTGTCGAAGTTATGGGTCATATTCTGGAGGGGAAAGATAAAGGAGAGGTTGGGGAAGCTTTTGGGTGTAATATCATGGCCGGTGGTGGCTGAAGTTGGCTGGAAACTCGACTGGAAATGGCGGGTGGTGGCCAGAGAATTGGGTTCAATTCTCTCCAAATTTCAGCCCCAATCTCCTTAGATTGATGGTAAAACTATATATGGACAGAAAGAGGAGAACGGTACGAACATTTTGGTATACCGGGCTTCGCCGGCCGTGGCTGGAAACGGAAGAACTAGCCGGCCAAAGTGGCCTTTTGCGTTTTGCGCGACAGGGAAGAGAGAGAGGGTTTTTGACAGGACCCGACCCAAATTCCACTTTGGAGTTCGTGTCGAACCCTGTACGTGTCCAACACCTGTCGGGTGCCGTGCACAATTGACTAAAATGCCCTTTGAAACCAAAACTCAAAAGAATACTCTTTTTAAAGTTTGACTTCTACCGAAAATTCGGTAGAGTCTCCCCTATAAAATGGACATTTCCCAATTAAATTCACCTGTAGAAACACAGTTTGTAACTTCTCAATCGTTCAACAACAAAACTTGCCATTTACTAATCAAAAAGAGTCCTAACCAATCGTTCATCTACAACCATTTTAGTATTTAATATCTTGACATGCTTAACAATTCAAATTGATTTCAGCTAAAGTATTAAATAGATTACAAATCCAACTCCTGAAATATCCTCTTCCATGGCTGCACCTAGATCAATCTAGGTTGCCTACGTACCCTGTCTGAGGGATCAAGCCACACGTAGTTCTTTTTCTAAAACAAACACTACTTGTGTATTATATAACTTCAAGAAACCAACCATAAAATCTAGAACCGTTCTTTACTTTAATTTCAACAAGCTATAAAATTGAATAACATGCAGGAATTCACGTACTTAACTATTCAACTCCTTTATCAATATCTATCCCAACATTTGGATAACTAAACTTTTTACCAGAAAAACTATACCTGCAACCATTTGCATATTGCATATATTCTACTATCACCCATCAAGGGTATATCATTTAGTCCGAAGGCAACCGGGGAGGGGGAAATTGGCTAACCACCTATGTAGTAAAATCGGGCAGGTGGCTAGGGATCTTGCCCAACCCTGTGCAGAAAAATTGAGCAGGGTGGCGTACAATATCTCGTCAACTGCACCATTATATAGAATGTACTGTTCTCACTTAGGTATGCCTCCAATATTATCCATCAATCCCACCTAGCAGAACTCAGGGAGATATACTCAACCTGAGAAAGCAAATAATCCGTCAATTCCTCCTAGTAGGATCGGGGGACACGAAGTCAGCCCGAAACGCAATTCCGTCAATTCCATTTCTTCGCAAGACTCGGCGACACAAAGTCGACTTGAGCCGCATCCTCGCAGAACTCAGGAGACATATAGTCAACCCAAGCCGCGTCCTCGCAAGACTCAGGGGCATACAGTCAACCTGAGCCGAGTCCTCACTCCTCACGGTTCGGGCGTCCCCAAAACACGTGGGGCGTATAGTCATGCGTGCAGACTTAAACTGAAGGCAACCAATTAACCATAGGTAACTTCAATCCGAAGCCAACATACTGTCTGAAGACATTTTTATATCTGAAAGCCACTAGGATGTCCGTAGACATCATCATATCTGAAGGCAACCATTAAATTTCCAAATTCCAGTCCTCAATCCCGAAACAAAACCATGCTCAAATAACCACATACATTTGCACATATATGTAACAATAATATCACATAACTTCTTTTGATGTAATTTTCCAAAATATTGTATTTACGATACACTTTCATAAGCAAAACAAATCCAAATACTCATAATATAATAATTAAATAATAACCAAAGAAAGCCGCACTCCATCACCTCAAATAATAAGAAATAATAGCATGTAATATTTATAATAAACAAAAGTAGTAATAATAATTCCATAAACCACAAATATCAATACAACATTCAATAATCATAAGATATCATAATCCCCAATCTAAAATCCAAGCATTAATAAATATAAAGTTCAATAATCCCTAATCCCGTAACATTAAAAAAATCAATCTCGCATAGTTAACTATCACTAACCACATAACAACCAATAAATAAGCAATATCGACTTTAAGCATTAATATAACCAATAATAATCACAATTAAACCATAATAGCCTCAACATTAAAACCCATTAAACAACCCTTCCACAAGACCTAGGACCCACCTAGCAGTTTCCGAAAGGTAAAATGACTTCGGGAGACTCACGGTCAACCGAGAGGTCAAATTCCCCAATTTGGTCCACTGGGCCCACGACATCAAATTTTGATCCGAACTTCCCTAGAAGTTTGACAAAACCAACTAATCAAGTCCCAAAGGTTTAGTCTCGATCAAACAGTCGGATCTCTCATGATCGCACGATCGAACGGTTTCCGTTAATATAAACTTTAAGTCAATGATCTAGAGCATCCGGTGCTCCGATCCACGATCCGTCAAATCCTACACGATCCTGGAAATACGGGGAACAACATACATGAAATTTCTACTGATCCAACAGTCCGAACACAATGAACCCGGCTATCACCTAATAGGCGTACTATTCGATCAACTGTCATACGATCTCCAATTTCAAATCCGAGCTTACCGTCACGCTCGGGACGATGTAGGAATAATTTAGAAACAGTTTTGGGCCACCACAAGTGGGCCCGCTAGCCGCCACACATGCTAGCAGCGCGTGGTTGTATAGATAAAATTCCAGCAACGATGAAACTCCAAATATCCCTGCAATCTTCCTACCACAAATCAAGTACATAGAGAGGAGCAACTTACCCTTCTTGGTGGACGGCCAATTTGGCCAGGAAACACTTCAAATCGCCGGATTTGTCGCTGGAAACCTAGAAAAATTCTAGGCTTCGAATCTGTGATATATCTCAAGGAATTGGACTGGGCCTTTGAGGTATAATGGAGTAGTGAGGGTGACAGAACTCGTGTCCAACCCTGCTTCCCGTCAGACACTATCCCGACGCAGGAACTTACTTTACTAAAACGCCCCTTGACCTAGTTTAAAGAAATAGGAAAGTTGACCTCTGCCGAAAATCCGGCAGAGTCTCCCCTGAAAAACGGAGTTTCCCAAAATTTTCCACCTGTTAAAAACAACAGAAAATTTCCCAACAGGCAGCATGCACAAAGCAGAAGCACACAGATTAATAGGGAGGGCCTCTAGCCTCTACCTCAATCCTAGGTGAGCACTACGGAGCAATCTAAAGAAATTTAAACTTTACAACCTGAGTAAAGTATAGCAGAGTATAAATACAAGAAAACTCCTACAGGAGCCGTTAGCCGTGATGCCTCGACGTGGTGGTCTTGACCTCGGGATCTAGTACCTGGGGGGGCGCAAAACAGAAAATGTGAGTGGACGAAAAATCAAACTTTAAATCTCCTTTTTCAAAGAACATAATAACCCCTTCCGTTTTCGCAAATAATGATAAGCGTTATGCAACAAAAATCCTTGTATAAACACATATACTTATACGAACAGGTACTTGAAAACAATTCTATTAAATTTGTACCTTGAAATACCGTAAAGAAAACTGTAGCTTTGCTACTTCCGTAAAATTCTGGAAACCACAACTTAAATACTGAATCCTTAAAATAAAAACCATGGATTGGAATCCATCCAAAAATTCCTCATTTAAGTAAAATACAGCAATACTCCTTTGAATAACTTCCCTTTTTCCTGGAACCCAACTTGTCAGTTTCAAACCTTAATTTAAAATGCATGCAGTGCATCAACGTGGTGCACATATCCAAATATAATAAATCCTGGAAATAACATCCATAGACACACCCCCATATATATTTATAATAACAAAAATGTAAAGTCTCATAAAATCCCAGCAATGAAAATGTAAAACTAAAACGACTAAAAATCAAGAAAAACCAAATTTCCCAACCAATCAAGCTTTCCCGACGCAATGCCCGTAGGCACAGCAAGTAAGGAAGGATCCTCACTTAAAAGAAAATAAGAATGGAAGTATAGTAATACGTATATATATATATATTATATATAAATAGTAAGACTCTTAGACCAATACTTGTACCGGGGAAACAATCCAACAAGGGGATTGTTGACTGACTACGTGGAGAAAAATTCCTTTACAACCACATAGCCAGGGAACCAGCCGTCCCAACTGGGACTAACTCCCGGACATGCACAAAAGAAAATACCTCAATAATGTGCAGCTGAATAAAGTCCTACGCGTGCAGACTGCCCGGCATGGGCCTACAGTAACACCCCGCCAAGGGTGAACCGGGTTCCTTTGTATCCTGTATCCATATCGCAACCAGATCCGGGAGGTACATAAAGTGGTGCTAATAGCACTCCATCTAATATACATAATCCCTGACATACCCTAAATTCCAGGGTATTCAGCCCGTACCCAAACCCGAACATAATAATATCCGGACGTTACCTCGTCCATAATTGACATCCAAAATATTCACAATAAGAATATAGACAAATGTCTCAACATATTTATATCCAGAACCCAAAATATTCATAAACTTCCAATATCAAATATAATATGTAAAACCCATATAATACCAAGTCCAAAATTGAAACCAATATATAATTGCATAATCGAAAGGTAAATAGAATTTCTTAAAAACGAGAAATCCAAGACCCAAAAGATTTAATCAACGTATAAATATAAAATATAAAATATAAACTATAAATTCCCAAAATCATAAAATTCACATTTTCTTAACAAATTTCAGATATTAAAGTAAATAGAAAATTTCTTGATTTAAAACAATATAAAAATTCTAAGTTCAAGATAACCCAAAATAAACAATTCCGAAAACTGCGTGACAATAAATCCTCAATTTTTCAAATATAAAACTCAAGAATTTCCCGAGTATTTCACCATACCCAAACTGTAAACAAAGATTACCGGACGATGGTCCCGTCCCAAATTTAATACTCGAAGATATTTAATTTAAAATATAGCCACCAATGTCCCACAAATAAACCGGGACTCCAAAACATGCATAAACTTTGAATATAATTTAAATTCCAAATATTCCCTTAAAATCAAATCCAAGATTCAAAACCTCATTAAAACTCCATAGTCAAAGTGACTAATTTTATATGCATAAATTTTCCGATAACTCCATCAAAATCAAATCCAAAACTTAATCAATATTTGAAATCCCAATCATCAAGATAAGTCATTTCATATGCATTGCAATTAATTCTTTAAAAATATGCTCGTTCAAAACAAATGTCCACTCACAACAAGTCCACGCTGCTCAATCCTTAGAGAGCTTTTCTTCCGGAGCACGCGAAGCAAGAATACCTAATTGAGAGAATAAACGGTTTAATTAATACGCGTACCCAACAACAAACTTTAACTCAAGAAACTAGTTCTCGGGTCTCAAAGTAAGTGTACACGACTACCGGGGAGTTTCTAGAGTCAAACTACACTTTTCAACAGGTGGGACCACCTCGGAAGACTCACGGTCAACCGATTGGTCAAATTTCCCGAATAGGTCAACCCGGGCCTCCGGGGCCCACGACCTCCGATTTTCGATCCGAACATTCCTAAAGGCTCAACCAAGTTTACTAAACACGTCCAGATAGTTTGGTCTCAATCGAACGGTCGGAACTGTGCCAATCGCACGACCGGACGGTAACCGGGTTACCTAACCCTAGGGTTAATGATTCGGAGTATCCGGGACTCCGATTCTTGATCCGTTTGTTCCTACACGATCCTAGAGGTACGGGGAACAACATACTATGAAATGGGACCGATCCAACGGCCCGAACATATCGAACCCGGATAACGCATAATAGGCGTAAATCCGTTCGACCGTCAAACGATAACCAAATTGGAATCCGAGCATACCTACACGCTCAGGACAACATGGGGAACATTTTGGGACACAATGCACCACCACTACAGTGCCCCGAAACTCGCCGGAATTGGGTGTGCATAGTAATTCCGGTGACCGAAAAACTTCAAACCAATGGTCAAGACTTCAGGTAAAGGTTCAACTCAACTAGTGGAGCAACTTATTCAACTACGACAACACCTAGTTTGGCCGGCAAGTGGCCGGAAATTCAACTCAAAAACCGGCCTAAAATGGGTTTCTAAATCGAACAACCTAGGCTTGAAACCAATCTACAATACATACATAAATGGATAGAGCATGAAGAGTAGATGAAGTTTCATACCTCACTTGACCCAAACGGTTGCCGGAGTCGCCGGAAAACTCGTCGGAAAGTTCGATAACCAGTGAACTTTCAGTCGCTCCAGTTTAAAATCCTTGAGTTTCTGAGCTGGGGGAATGGGCAGGCTTTGTAGAGGAGGAAGAGATGAAGATTTAGCAATTGGAATCACCTAAAACGGACTTTTGTGGAGGGAGAAATCGCCTGCCAAAGATTGGCCCGAAGAGAGGAAGAAAAATGGGAGAGAAAGAGAGAGAGGTCGGGGAAGAAGAACAAAATCCCGCTACAGTAAATTCTGAAATTCCGTTTTTTTTTTTTTTTTTTCTTCTCTTATCGCTTCTCGATCGTTACAACCCGGAATTGAGCGTGCAACATATCCCCGAACTCGTTTCGACGAGCCGGACGCAACGGCACAACTCAATTCTCCAAATTCTTTTTGGAAATTTAAAGTGCCTAAAATACCCTTAATCCCAGTGGCAAAACTGTAATTTCACCAAAATTATTTATTTGACTAAATAATTGGGATTGAATAGTAAAATTGGGTCAGGGATGTTACAGAGGGTGGGGAAGGTTTTGGAAGTGGTGGTGAGGCCGGTGGTGGCCGGACAAGCCCTCGAAACCACCGGAAAAACTGGGCAGTTTTCTAGGTTGGGTTTCGTTTGAGTTTCCGAACAAATTCTGCAAATTCGAGGCTAGATACCTGTATAGGATTGTAGAGGAGAGAGGACTGAGCAGTTTGGGTGGTGGGCCGTGGTGGGGCGTTGCTAGAAACGGCTTTGGTGGCCGTCGGAACTTTCTGCGACAAAACAGAGAGGGGGAGGGTCGAGTTCGTCGGGAAAGGACATGGGGGATTCGTCGGGAAAGAAAGGGGCGAAAGTCACTGTACTCGCAAGCTGATTGGGAGTTTTAAACACATTTTTCTAAATTACCAACTTGGCCCTGTCAGTTTCTAGAGGTTTCCAAGTTCATTTCAACTCCGAATCGAGCATGCCGCGAGTATACAAACTGGTTTCAACGAGCCGAGCGCAATGGCGCAACTCGTTTCGCCAAATTCTTCTTCCAAATTTTAATTGACCTTTTGCCCCCTTTTAAAAATTTAAATATTATTTTAAATTTCCAAATTCTCCTTAATTAATTATATTAATTCAAATTATTTTATTTAATTTAGTTTTAAACCCTTCAATTTATTTTCTTTTATTTAGTCAACACAACATAATTATTTAATTTATTATACTTCCGAGGGTAAAAATGTCTTTTACTTGAATACTTTAAGATTTAAATATTAATGTAGGACCGGGATGTTACAGTTTTCGAGGGAGGAGGGAGAAAGAGAGAGAATGTAATGACCGTGCGTGCGCGTGTGGGGCTGGGTTAAAACCAGATTTTTAAATGTGTTCACACAATTTTCGAAATTCCCAATACGCCATTTCCGTTTTTAGACTTTTTCTTGATCGTTAAAACTCGGAATTGAGCATGCTGCCTGTCTAGGGACTCGTATCGATGAGTCCGACGGAATGGTGCAATTCAATTCCCCAAATTCCTTTCCAAACAAAAAGTCAACCTTAAACCCATCAAGGAACCCTAAGGGTAAAATTGTCATTTCAATTTCAATTTCAATTTCGAAAATTTAATTTAATTTCAGGGCGGGATGTTACAGTTTTGGCATGGATTATCCTTATGGACTGTCCTCGATTGGCAGGGCTTGGTTTGAGCTGAATAAGACTTATCCGATGTTTAGTGTAACGCCAAACTAAGAAGCTGGATAATGTTAAAAATAATTAAATAATAAATGTGTCACTTCAAATTTTAATTTTTCACTAAAATGCATCAATCAACCAAAATGTTGGGCCATTTTAAATTTCTTTTATATTAATATCTTATCCAAAAAAAAGATATAATAAAATAAATAAAATAATACTACCTAAAATTATCTTAAACGAAAAAATTAAAACAAACCCAACCATCGGTTATAAAACAAAAATAAAAAATAAAAAATCCTATATGTGGCTCCGCTCTTTAATGCGTCGGATGGGGTTCAATTAGGTATGGATAGTGGTATTGCTGGTGTAGATAGAGTTTGACTGAGTGGTGGTGACGAGTCCAGATCCTCTATCCCTGTTTTTGTGTGTCCTTTTCTGTCTATGCATTACTTTTTTGACATGTGGAATTCCACTTAATAATACTTTAACAAATTAATGATTTTATCTTTTAATACAAATAAAATAATAAAATAATGTCACGTGTCATAAAATTAACCCATAGACAGAGAAGGACACTCAAAAGCATGGACAGAAGATCTGAATCCGGTGGTGACAGTGGGGTTTGGGGCATATGCGGGCTTATTTGTCATTCCCCCTTTCCCCATGCATTTTATTGTCCACCATAAGAGCAACTCCACCGATACAAGCCCAGGAGGGGAGGGTGTGGGACCCAAGGGCCCGAGCCCAAAACCAGGTTCCAGCGGGTAGGGGAGCCCTGGGAGAGCGGGACCCACGCGAATCGGGTAGGCCCGCGGGAGGGAGCCCGAGGCCCAGCCGGGGGTGACGTCAGCAGGCTCGGTAAAAAAAATTTGACTTCGCGAGCGCTGACGTCAACGGCCGTTACTCTGCAACGGTAACCCGCCACGTGTCGCGATGTGGTGGCTCGATCGTTTTTTTGAAATCCAACGGCTACAGTGATTTTGGGCCAAAAAATCTTTAAAAATTCAAAAAAATACCAAAAAATACTAAAAAAGTATGCAATTTTTTCTATAAATACCAACCAATATCCTTCACTTTCAACACCAAATACTCATATATTTTCATCTCCTTCTAATATTTTTCACTTTCTACACAACATTTTCTTCACTTTCAAGTGTCATTTTTTTTCCCATCTTATGGCATCATCCGTTGAAGCCGGAGTTCCATGGTCAACCATTGAAGATGTTTTGTTGTGTGAGTCTTGGGTCCACGTTAGTCATTGTCCGATCACGGGCAATGAGATGAAGTTCTCTCATATGTGGAAAAAATTCATGCCGAATTTTTTGAAAGATCCGGGTCGATTAAATGCGGAAATGGCATTGGCTAGTAGGTTGAAGCTTTTGAATAAAGAGTTGGGCAAATGGAGAGATGCGTTGGCAAAAGCAATGGACAATCATCGAAGCGGCCAAAATCTAAGCGATGAGGTATATTATTTGTAATTTCCGTTTTATTAAATTTAATGTCCTCATTTTTTGCTATGCTTCTTGCATTTCTAATACTTTTTTGAATGTATGTTGCAACCCTAATATAAAAATTAATGTTTCTTGCAATTTTAATAGTTTTTTGAAATGTATGTTGCAACCCTAATTTTTTTTAATGTTTCTTGCATTTCCATAATATTTGTAATGTTTCTTGCATTTCCACTATTTTTAATGTTTCTTGTATTTGCATTTTTATTTTACTTGGGCCTTGCATAACTTGCATTTCCTTTTTTTTATAACTATTTCTTGATTTCCATTATAATTTTTTAATAGATTATGCAAGCACAAATGTGGTTTGGTGCTATTGGGCAAGGGAAAAAACTTTCAACCATGAGCAATGTTGGGAGGTGGTGAAGAATTGACACGTCACGAATCCAAAAATCTTATCCGAAAATATTATCCAAATTACTTGTTTAGGTTACAAAAAAAAAAAAAATGAATAGTAGTTGCCATGGCAAAGGGCAACGGGTGGAAATGCATATTACTATTTGCAAGGGGGACACTATTCACGTGAATAGTAGCCCCCTAGCTCCCCCTCCCCTTGCCATGGCAACCCCCAACGGGTGGAGTTGCTCTAAGGAGTTGTTTTTGGTGGGGCCAACTTTAGCAAACCCCATTTAAAACTATAATCAAGTGAAAACAAACATGGGTTAAAATTTTATCCAAGCCAATTTGGACTTATTTGGTGTATATATTATAAAAAGAGAGAGCGACAGAGAGAGATTTAACGGTTTCCAATTTGTCAAATTTTTTACACGGATGATTTATGAATGAAGATTTGAAAAATAAACGGCTCCGATTGTTGAAATAAAATTCATAGTGGGCCTCAAAGAGTGTCTCAACAGGGAGATTCTCCATTACGGAGTACCAAAATGCGGATTGGTTACTGATTTTTGTGTTTAACCGTCCGATTGTTTCTATTGTTCATATTTAAAACATACTTTAATAACAACTTTTGCACTTCTCCAGCCCACTCTGCATCATCCTCATCCCCCATCACCTCTCTCTCTCTCTCTCTCACCAACCCAAAACCCCCTCCTCCACCCAAAGTCACACCCTCCCACCGCCCAAAAACCCACCTTCATTTATTGGCATCTAAAGTCCCCCAAGAAAAAGTATGACCCAGACTCAAAAGTTGAATTCAAGTTTTTTTTTTTGTCATCAGGCTTTAAACATTTAATTTTACTTTGGAAAAACAAAACTTACCTTAATTTTGACGTGGAATAGTGTGTTGACCCTGCCGCTGCAATCTTCAAACGTTATTTGCATATAATTTGTAACTTTTTAAACCAAATGTCCCACAAAGCATTACTTTGGGCTTTGTACCGTCATGGCTTTTATTTAAAATTATTACATTTGTTAGAGGAGCACAAATGGGAGTTACCACTTCTAAAATTTATTTTTATTTTATTTTATGTCTTTCTCCTTCTTCATTTATCATTACTTTATTGATTGCTTATTTTACTAAACACAAAAGACATATCGGCTGGAATGAAATCGTGCAATATATGTCAAATTACCACGTAAGCCATCAAATTTCAATTTAATGTTTTATATTTGACATTTCCCTTGGAGATGCTCTAAGATTACAACTCAAGCAAGAAGTCCTTTTCACAAGGGTGGAGCCACATAATTCAAGAAAAACTTAGTTACAACATGGATAGCACTATTTTGCTATCCCCAGCCTATAATGCTATGCCATGTGAAAGTGTTATCACGCATGTCACGGTGCCAAAGAGTTATTGACCGGGGATAGCGAAATAATGCTTTCCCCGTTTCTAGGCTAGAAGTGATTGTGCCCCCAATTTTTAGAAACTCCTTTATGTTTTATATAAAACTTGACAATTTGTGTGCAATTTATATATAAAAAAAAGGACAAACTACAGTAAACCCCTCAAACTATAGGGTCATTTTCAAGTTCATACTCACTTTTAGAGACATTTACGAGTACATACTCAAACTCCAAAAACCCTACAAATTGCCCCCTCCGTTAGCCAAATCGTTAGTGATTCTGTTAAATGCTGACGTGTCAAAAGTGTGACTCATTTTTTGATGACGTGGACTTCCACGTGGACCAAAAATTAATAAAAAATTTATTTTAAAAAATCTCTCTCTCTCTCTCTCTTTCTCTGAACCCAGAACCATCCCCTGCAATGAACCCAGAAAAAAAAAAAACCCAACCTCCGTCAGCCGACTCTCTGCACCACACACCCACCCTCTCTGCATCCTTGCATCACCACCCTAAACCCTAAACCAAATTCACCATCATCATTGTTAAACCCAAACCCATCCCCAAAACCAAACCTAGCCATCACCAGATCTGAGTAATTTCAATCCCCCAATTCTTGAGCTCTGGGTCAAACGACGTCGCTAGGAGAAGGCGTTGGAGGAGGACATCCACCCACCCATCCCACCTCCATTAGATGCGACCCCCTCCAACCCATATCAAGTCGCCATCTCTCTCTCTCTCTCTCTCTCTCTCTCTCTCTCTCTCCCTTGGTTCGACCTCCACGGGCTTCTTAACCCAACACTTACCCCTCACTTGCGAGATCCATTCGAAACTCCAACCCAGCCATAGCTTCCCTGTGAGATCCGTTCAACCAATCTAACAAATAAAAATGAACATCGATATGCAAGAAAAGTGGATCTAAAAATGATTTTGGCTTTTTCAATTGGGGATAGTGGGTCTCACAGAGAAAGAGAGAATAAGGTGGGGTTGTTGAGTTTCTTCTTGCCTTTCCATGGCAGATCGAGAAGAATTAAGCCATAGATGAGCTCCAGATTATTAAACTAATTAGTGATGTTATTGTTATTGTATCGGATATAACCTATTCTTCAATAACATAACAGTCTAGAAGAAATGTTTGAGGATGTGCATTCCTGAAACCATGTTTCATCTGCCAAGCGTAAATAAGAAACTGCATCAACTTATGCAGGTGAGCAAAAAATCATAATATTTGCAGAGACGGAAAAGGGAAAAGGGCTGGGAATGACAGGACCAGACCCGAATTCCCCCTCGGAACTCGTGTCCAACCCTGCTTCCCGTCAGACACTACCCCGACGCAGGAACTTACTTTACTAAAACGCCCCTTAACCCTAGTTTAAGGAAATAGGAAAGTTGACTTCTGCCGAAAATCCAGCAGAGTCTCCTCTGAAAAATGGACTTTCCCAAAATGTCCACTTGTCAAAAACAACAGAAAATTTCCCAACAGGCAACATGCACAAGCAGAAGCACACAGATTAATAGGGAGGCCTTCGGCCTCTACCTCAATCCTAGGTGAGCGCTACGAAGCAATCTAAAGATATTTAAACTTTACAACCTGAGTAAAGGATAGCAAAGTATAAATACAAGAAAACTCCTACAGGAGCCATTAGCCGTGATGCCTCGACGTGGTGGTCTTGACCTCGGGATCTAGTACCTGGGGGGCGCAAAACAGAAAATGTGAGTGGACGAAAAATCAAACTTTAAACACCAATTTTCAATGAACATGATAACCCCCTCCGTTTTCGCAAATAATGACAAAGCACTATGCAAGAGAAAATCCTTATATAAATGTACATACTTATACGAACAATTACTTGAAAACAATTCCATTAAATTTGTACCTTGAAATACCATAAAGAAAACTGTAGCTTTGCTACTTCCGTAAATTCTTGAAACCACAAACTTAAACACTGAATTCTTAAAATAAAACCATGGATTGGAATCCATCCAAAAATATCCCATTTAAGTAAAACATAACAATACTCCTTTGAATAACTTCCCTTTTTCCTGGAACCCAACCTGTCCAGCTTCAAACCTTAATTTAAAATATGTACCTGTGCATCACCGTCCCGGTGCACATATTGAAATAAAACCAACCTGGGAATCACATCCATAGACACACCCACACTAATTCGTACACACACACATATATATAACATAAATATAAAACCATAGAAATCCCAAAGAAATATATTTGAATAACCAAACGACTTGAAACCAAGAAAATCTAAATTCCCAACCAACTGTTCCCGACGCAAAGCCCGTAGGCACTGCAGGCGAGGAAGTATCCTCACCAAAGACAAGAAGAAGGAACTGTAATAATAATAATAATAATAATAATAATAATAATAATAATAATAATAATAACAATAATAATAATAAATACTTATAGTAAGACTCCCACACCAATATTTGTACCGGGAAACAATCCAACATGGGATCGTTTGGTGAACCACATAGAGGAGTCCTCAACAACCATGTGGCCAGGGAACAAGCCGTCCAACTGGGACTAAGCTTATCAGCACGTACAGCAAAATCCTTAATACTAAATGCGCTGTGACAAGTCCTACGCGCGCAGACTACCCCGCTAAGGGTCTACAGTCACACCCAATCAAGGGTGCACCGGGTATCCAACATATCCAAGTATCCATTTCCACAACTATCCACTTTCCAAAATTCCGTAACCGGGGGAGGTACATAGGGTAGTGCTTATAGCACTTCAACTGACATATCCACAACCCACTCACTTTCCAACAATAACCACACCCACGTACCCCACACATAACCAGACATACATATATTCATTCTCGAAAATATTATAACTCAAGATACTTGCAATATGTCAAAGACCCGAAAATGTATATACACCAAAACTCACAATAGCCACCAAAACCCAAATACCAACACATAATCCGATAAATTGATAAAGTAGCAAACTTGCAACATAAGACACTAATATAAACTTCAAACGGACATAAACTCCAAGTATCAAAAGTAACCCAATTAATCCGTATAATACAAGTCCCAAAAGTTAAATAATAATAAAGTTCCATAAATAGATAATATAAAAACTATAAAGTCAAATAACCCCAAATATATAATCGAAACCCAACATTTATCAAACTAACCGCCCAAATGTTAATTCAACAAATAAATATAAGCTCCGGTAGTATAAATATAAGTTTCCGATAGTATAAATATAATTCCCAAAAGTATAACTTATAGGTTTCCCAAAAGTATGGAATATACTTTCCTAAGGATATAGAATATAAGTTCTCAAAAGTATATAATATAATTTCCGAGAGATATAAAATATAAATAAGCTAAAGTATAGAATAAAGTTTCCAAGGTATAAAATATAATTCCACAAAGTATAGAATATATAAATATATATATTCCCAAATGTATGGAATATAACCCATGAGATTTATAAGTTTCAAACATTTAAAGTAAATAGAAGATCCCATCATTAGAATCATATAAAAATATCAAGATTCATATAACCGATTTATATAAAGTTTCGAAGCCCGACAAAGTCATAAACCTTAATTTGTCAAATATAAAACTCAAGAAATTCCCGGGTATTTCACCATACCCAAACCGGATACAAAATCTTACCGGACATTTGTCCCGTCTCAAATTCAATACTCAAGGACCTTTAATTTAAAGTATAGCCACTAATGTCCCACAATTAAACCGGGACCCCAAAACGTGCATAAAATTTGAATATAATTTAAATCCCAATAACCTCATAAAATATTCTATCTAAGATTCAAAATATCATTAAAACCCCTTAGTCAAAGTAACTAGTTTTATATGCATAAATTTCCCGATAATTCCATCAAAATCAAATCCAAGACTTAAACAATATTTTAAATCCCAATAATCAAGATAAATCATTTATGCATCAAAGTTCAATATTTGAAATCATGTTTGTTCAAAACAAAAGTCCACTCACAACAAGTCCACGCTGCTCAATCCTTAGAGAGCTTTTCCTCCGGAGTACGCGAAGCAAGAGTACCTATTTGAGAGAATAAACGCTTTAATTAACACGCGTACCAACCAACAAACTTTAACTTAAGACGCTAGTTCTCGGGTCTCAAAGTAAGCGTACACAACTACCGGGGAGTTTCTAGAGTCAAACTACGCTCTTCAACAGGTGGGACCACCTCGGAAGACTCACGGTCAACCGATTGGTCAAACTTCCCGAATAGGTCAACCGGGCATCCGGCCCACGACCTCCGATTTCCAATCCGAACATTCCTAAAGGTTCAACAACGTTTACTCAACACATCCAGGCAGTTTGGTCTCGATCGAGCGGTCGGAGGCTGCGCCAATCGCACGACCGGACGAGAACGGTTACCTAACCCTAGGGTTAATGATTCGGAGTATCCGGACTCGATTCTTGATCCGTTTGTTCCTACACGATCCTGGGGGTACAGGGAACAACATACTTGGAAATGGGACCGATCCAACGGCCCGAACATATCGAACCGGATAACGCATAATAGGCGTAAATCCGTTCGGCCGTCAAACGATAACCAAATTGGAATCCGAGCATACCTACATGCTCGGGACGACATGGGGAACATTTTAGGACACAATGCACCACCACAACGGTGCCCGAAACTCGCCGGAATTGGGTGTGCATAGTAATTCCGGTGACCGAAAAACTTCAAACCAAGGGTCAAGACTTCTGGTATAGGTTCAACTCAACACGTGGAGCATTTTATTCAACTACGGCAACACCTAGTTTGGCCGGCAAGTGGCCGGAAATTCAACTCAAAAACCAGCCAAATATGGGTTTCTAAATCAAACAACCTAGGCTTGAAACCAATCTACAATACATACATAAATGGATAGAGTATGAAGAGTAGATGAAGTTTCATACCTCACTGACGGAAATGGTTGCCGGAGTCGCCGGAAAACTTCGTCGGAAAGTTTGATAACCATCGAACTTTCAGTCGCTCCAGTTTAAAATCCTTGGGTTTCTGAGCTGGGGTAATGGGCAGGCTTTGTAGAGGAGGAAGAGACGAAGATTTAGCACCTGGAATCACCTAAAACGGACTTCGGATGAGGGAGATATGGGCAGTCAAAGTGACTGCCCCAAGAGAAGGAAGAAAAGAAATGGGAGAAGAAGAGAGAGTCGGGAAGAAGAAGAAGAAGCTGTTCATGGCGGTACTGTAGCCGCTACAGTAAAAATCAGAAATTCGTTTTTTTTTTTTTTTTTTTTTTCTAATCGCTTATCGATCGTTACAACCGAATTCGCTGTACCGCATATCCACGAACTCGTTTCGACGAGCCGGACGCAACGGCGCAACTCAATTCCCCAAATTCCTTTTGGAAATTTAAAGTGCCTAAAATACCCTTAATCCCAGTGGTAAAACTGTAATTTCACCAAAATTATTTATTTGACTAAATAATTGGGATTGAATAGTGAAATCGGGTCAGGGATGTTACAGGGAAGGTGTGGCTGAGGTCGTGGTGGGGAAGAGACTCAGAGAGATTTTTGTGTTTTAAATTTTGAATTTTTATTTATTTCATTTACCTCTTTTTAATATTTGAAAAAAATAAAGAATTGTCTATTATATATTTTGTCCACATGGAGTCCACGTCATCAAAAATTGGGGCTCACATTTGCCACATCAGCATTTAACAGAATCACTAACGATTTGGCTAATGGAGTGGGCAATTTATAGGGTTTCCGGGAGTTTGAGTATGTACTCGTAAATGTCTCTAAAGGTAATGACCATATAATTTCGGGAGTTTACTGTAGTTTGTCCTAAAAAAAAAGTGTCAGCTATTGCCGCCCCTTAAATATATAGGCTGTAGCTCCGCCATTGCTTCTTCAGTACTCACGTTCTCAAGTAATCCTTGAGCTACCCCGTCAATTTTCTTACACCAGAGATTGTGGTTTATAATTGAAAATAAACTAAATCGGGACACTAAATGGCATAGTTAGAGCAATAAACATATATAATATAATGAAAGTACAGAAGATACAAGTAAAATTTCGAATCTTGAGTAACATGTGGTAGGGTTACATTATATATATCCGACAATTGACCAGAATGTCTCACTGCGAAATATCATGAATTCAGAATCGGAACAAGACAACGTATAGGAGCAACAAAGCTCTTATTCACGGAAATAAGAGGACTCTAATGAATTTGCATATATGTGTAGGCTGTAGCTTCAGTTATGCTTGACCCGCAGGTGATCTAAGCAAGGTTTCGTGAGGGCAGCAGGGCTTGCTTGAAGCTCCATGAATTTCTCATATGTCATTCCAGTGTATTTTGGGGCTTGGCCTTCTCTCTCTAACAACTCTGGGATTGGTAAAGCTGGTGTGTCCAGTGAGGGTCCATGGGGCACAGCTATTGATATCCTTGTAGCTTTGTTGTTCACAACAGCCCTATGCCATATGCTCTTGTACTTGTCGTTTGTCAAAATCTGCCACAAAAAATTTACCATACACATAAATAATCGGTACTTAATTTATGAAAATAAGTAGAGAATTATTAGATTGTAATTCTTAGGTAAAATGGGTTTTAGATTTAAAAAAGTTGGGTGGTATTTTGTTACCTGCATTTGGTCACCGATGTTAACAACAAAAGTTCCCGGAGCAACATTCACCAACACCCATTGGTCTTTGTGCTTGACTTCAAGGCCACCCATCTCATTCTGAATGAGGACGGTCACCAGTCCATGATCGGTATGAGGAGGAATGCCGATCGCTTTATCGGGCTGTGGGCACGCAGGGTAGTAATTCGCGGCCAGAATTTGTAAGCCACGGTCCCAGTTCATTGCCTTTGCTATGTAGTCAGCCTCCAACCCTAAGCTCTCTGATATTCCCTTCAATATTTCTGTGGCTACTGCTCGGGTTCGTTTGCTGAACTCCAGTGAAACCTCGCTGTATCCAGCAGGTTTGTAGAGTGAGTTGAACTCAGGGTGGGCTATGACCTTGAGGTAATCCCTCCAGAGATGAACTTTTTCAATGTCGACGTTGAAGCTGGTTCCGCACTTGATTGGGTCCA
This sequence comes from Prunus padus, assembly GCA_024362665.1. Classification (NCBI taxonomy): domain Eukaryota; kingdom Viridiplantae; phylum Streptophyta; class Magnoliopsida; order Rosales; family Rosaceae; genus Prunus; species Prunus padus. The sequence goes on along the minus strand of JANFAM010000006.1, from coordinate 9,456,339 downwards.
ACAGGTTCCTTGTTTGGAACTCCTTCTTCTCCTCCTCCGGCAGATCAAAAAATCTATGACACGCGTCGATCATTGTTTGCATCAAGCTCTCTGGTACACCGTGGTTGGTCACCTAATAATTCCCACATATATAATTTATGCTTAATTAGATTTCATCATGAGAGTTGTAGTACGTACGTATGTATGAAAATGTTCTCTTGTCCAACTTTTACAGTTTGACAAATACTTTGTTGATATTATAAGGTAAACATAAGTATTTGTATAAATATACGCATGTACAGACAAAGTAAGGTACATACCTGGAAGAAGCCCCATTCCTCGCAGGCTCTGCGCAGCTCCTGGATCACTTTTGCTCGTTGATCAGGAGATCCCGACATGAGAAGGGCAAAATCAACGATGGGGATTGAATGCTCTGGGTCGTTTGCATCGCCATGTTCATTAGGATTTTTGGTATAGGTGTACTCAGAAGGTACAAAAGTGAGGGAAGCTGAGTCAGCTATTGTTTTGATGCTTGCTACTTTCTGTACTTCATGACCATTAGATGCCTCCATTGAAGTAACTGTAGGTGCCATTGAGAGAGAGAGAGAGAGAGAGAGAGAGAGAGAGAGAGAGAGAGATGGGACTGAGGCTTTGAGAGTGATATTTCTGTATATCTTTGAGTGAGAGAGAGAAGGTGTTGGGCAGTTGTGGAGGTATTGAGAGAAAAGGAATGGGTATTTATAGCACAGGATGTACTGATTTTACACGTGGGGGATTTCTGCATGGGAGCTGTTATTTTAATGTTGCCCTACACCACAAGGTCTAGAAATTTTACAGAAATAAGTTGGCCAACGCTGACCAAGTTCCAAAATCTTGTCAATGCAGAATAAAATATATATATATTTTGTAGTTAAACCTGGATGTTCAGATGAATTAATAAATCTACTGCTGAGTGATTTTACCGGCAGCACATGCTTCTGCAACCAGTGGCGGATTCAGGATTCTTAGGACATGGGATCATAGTGTAAAGGTTTATAAATTTTTTTTAAAACAAAAATAACATTGAAAATTTAAACAATAGCATTTTCATTCCTAATCAACTAATCAAAGCACAAAACAGGTAAAAAATAAACCCTAAGCACAAGACCCAAATCAAATTTTAAAAAAAGCACTAATCAAAACACAAAGACCTAATCAATTAATCAATGAATGAAAATACTATCAATAACCCCTTAATCAATTGTTGACGAGAGGAGGAAAAATATTTATTTGGGGGGTTAATGAGTGGGGGTGAGTCTGGCTGGGCAAGTAAAAGGGGTGTTTGTTACTAGTACAGTTGTAACATATGAAGAAATTGATTGAAGATCGGCATAAATATGAAGATAAAGATACATATTTCTTTTTTGGTTTAATATGTAGAAGGAAAAAAGGGGGTGTTTTTTTTTTTCTTTTAAGATCTGGAGTTGAAAAAAGGGTGGGTTCTGCTCTTTATCCTTTTTTTAAAAAAAGCATGGCTCAAAATGACGTTGTTTTGAAGCTAGGTCATTAAAAAAATTTGAATGCGCCTACACCAAAACGACGTCGTTTTGGCTAGGCGCTTAAAAACATAAAAAAGACCTCGCGTTTGCTGAGCGCAGCAGCAGCAGTGCAAGGGCTTTCAGACTTTTCGTCAAACACCTGGTGTGCACCTTTGGGGTCGCACACCAGCCAGCAATAGGGTCGCCTGAGACTTCCACAACTACCTTTCCGGCTGCCATGGGGTCACCTGACCCCTCTTGTACCTCTGTGCTTCCGCCCCTGTCTGCAACGCGTGTTTCCGCTTCTTCTTTTTTGTTGTAATTTCATACGCGGTGTGGTTTTTTGAAATGGGTAAAGTATCATAGGACGTGAAAGTTGTTAAATTATTTAAGATTTCAAAGGAACGTTTTTGTGTATATTTCAAAAACTGCCATTTTTCGTACGATTGTTGTCGGATTAATTTTGGGTGGTAGTTCACGTGGCACATCCAACTGCCACACATGCTCTCACGTCATTTAATGATAATTGTCAATATGCTAGGGGCAAAAGACAACGTACTTGAGGAGCAGGTGTTGAAAGTATCACTTCAAGGTTTAAGCGCAAGAGCTTAAAATATTTGCCTTTTCACTTTTTTAATTAATTTGATATAAAATGATCACATTCTAATATATAAAAAATTGAATCCATAATTTATATAATTGAACCAAGAAAAGGAAGTGACGAGATTGATGATGGAGAGAAAATTAGAGGGAACATACATAAAATAAATAATTTAGACTGATTCTTTTTTTGAGAAGAAGATCAATTCCATTAATATTTGAATAACATTACAGAAGAACCTGCATGACAATACCTTATTAAAACTTTTTCAGGAGACCCCGAGTGAGGAAAGAGTACCACACATGCAACATATACTAACAAAAGAGTCCAAACAAAACCAAAATCACATAACAGACACCTCTAAAATAAATCTACCCCACCCACAAACACAAACTAAGAAAACCCATCGAAAGAGCACACAACACCTCTCAGGTCTGTCAAAGAAGACCTCCTATGTAAACATAATCCTTTGTACAACGCGAGACTTGTTCAACATGCAGTGGGCAGAACCAAAGGAACACCGAGACGAACAACCACGAGAACAAAACATAAAGAAACAAATTATAGTAAAACAACCAACAAAAGAGCACACCAACGCCTCTCAGGTTTTGTCAAAGAAGAACTTCTATATAAACAAAGTCCTTTGTACAACACGAGATTTGTTCAGCATGCAGTGGGTATAAACAAAGGAACACCAATACGAACAAAATACAAAGAAAAACACAAAAGTACAATGAATTAGACTGTGATTCTTAGTCTTTGCTTTATGTGTTTTTTTGTACATTTTTCTTCAGCCCCATTCCTATCTCTCATCTTCGTTTCTCATTCCTCACAAATATCCTTTTTTTTTTATCGTTTACTAAAATAATAGAAAACAAAAGTTAAAACATCATGAAACTCTATAAGCAACGTTGTATTAATTTTTTTTAATATAAGTAATATTAGGAGAAGGGGGAATTAAATTTAGAACATAGAATACATAGATAAATGCTCTTAACTACTTAGCTACAAGCCCATTGCACGTTTCACTTTTAAAAAAATACTAAAAAGTGGAAGCACCACAAATTTTACAGAAGTTAAACTTTAAAAAGCTATTAAATAAAATATATCGAATAGAGAAAATATTTTTATTTATGAAGGTATGCTTGTACTTGATCAGAAAATTACAAAATGTACAGAATGGCGTTCACTTTAGATTTTAACCATTGCACCAGCCAGTACAAGTGCCCAATTACTACTCACCTACAAATGCCCCGTGTTCCTCGAGGTCAATGATTGTACGCAGTCGTTCTGTTATTTTCAAAAACCCAATTATTCAAAACAAGCCAGCCAAGAAAAAATATAATTAGGGATCAGAAGAAATGCCAAAAAAAGCTATAAAAAACACACACACAATGGAATATATGATCTGTACGTATTAATTTTTTTACGAGTTTGTGTGATTGGGTCCCCACGGGTAGGTAACAGATGCTTTAGGAATCGGTTTTGTGAAAACGTTAATCCTTATAATCCCCTTATTTGTTTTTTGAGTCCTGATCTCTTGGTCACTTAGTGACCAAGGAATCCATAGTCACTCACCTTTGAATTCAAATCCAATAGCTCACATACTTTTGCACTCTTTTTAAGAAATTCTATTGGGTCATTGAATTTTAATCCAAGGGTGAGTGACCATAGATTTCTTGGTCACTAGATGACCAAGAGATCATGACACTCTGTTTTTTACCTTGAACTTAAAATATATATATATTAATATAAAAAAAAAATCGAATTCTTGTTGTACATGTGGGAAAGAATGTTCGGTCCTTGAAATTTAGATACCCTAACGTTTCTTATAGGCTAAATTTTCTTGAGGGAGCAAAATTTTAGATAGTGCCTATCTGAAATCCACAAATTATTATATTATTACTGGGATGACTCCCTTTATAGTCTGTGTCCTTTGTACTCTTTATTTTTATTTAATAAAATTGTATCACCTTTTTATAATAAAAAAACTCTTACTTGATATAACTTTCAAAACAATAAATTATTACATATTGTTATATATCTGATGACCATTTTCAAACATGAACAAAAATGATGCAATCCTATGTGTCTAGAAACTTTTGAATGGGAATGTGTGTTGGACTTCCACTTTCATTTCGCAAAGTAAACAATATTTAGGAGAAGAATTTTTCTTATGAAAGTTCATCAATAGATGAGTTCACAATGCACGTATACACTTGCGTGCAAATTAAATGTAGAACATTCTCCTTGTTTCAAAATGAGTAACTTCTAGAATGTTATCCAAACCATGACATAATGTGAAACCAATTCTAACCACAAAATGGTGATCCTTCTTTTGAACTTCTAATTCTCAAGCGATTTCAACTGTCCTGAATATAAGTCAATCAAACAGCCCCATTTATTGGATTTATAAGATGAGAAAACCAACCTACCAAAATTAAATTAAAAATTAGGGAAATAGCCTTAAATGCCACCGGTTTTTTAGTTTTAAGTGGAAATATCAATCCTCCCCAAATTTTTTGTAAACACCACCTATAAATATATATTTATTGTCTACTTATTGCTCACCTAACATTTTTTCTGAAATTCACCTCCAGCCAATTAGCTCTCTCTTGGCTCCATCTCTCACACTCTCTTCACACTCTCTTCACTCTCTCATCACTCAGCTCTCACTCTCTCATCTCTCGTCGCTCAGCTCTCACTCTCTTCTCTCTTCCCTCTTCCTCTCCCAACGGAATATGTTCAAACGGAGCTCAACTTCATCGTTCACCTCAAACAGGTACTATTCACCGACGTTTCCTTACAGTTTAGGGTTTATGGGTTTGTATGAAATTGTTTTATGGGTTTGTTCAAAATTGATTTAGGGTTTAGGAGTTTCTCTGAAATGGGTATAGGGTTTAGGGGTTTCTCTTAAATTGGTTTAGGGGTTTTGGGTTTTAGGGGTTTCTCTAAAATTGGTTTAGGGGTTTTGGGTATTGGGTTTAGGGGTTTCTCTAAAATTGGTTTAGGGGTTTCTCTGAAATTTTCTGATTCGGATGATTCCTTGTTTGAAACAGTGAATGGGTTTGTTGTTTGTGGCATGATGCTTGCACTGCTGTTGTTTTGCTGTTGCTATTGATGTTGTATTGCTATTTTTTTCCTGGTGTATTGCTGATTTAGTGATGTTGTATTGACATTTTAGTGCTAGTTTATTATGGTTTTAATGGTTTATTATGGTTTTATTCATGTTTCACTATAACAAATATGTCTTTCAATGACACACTTTTAATGAGGTGTCTAAAATATCTGTCATTGAATTATATTATTTCTGACTTGTTTTAAATGCGCATCATTGAAAGCAATTTTTACTATACCTTCTACGGCAGTGAAACAAACACGTCATTGAAATAGTTTTCAATCATGTGGTCTGTGTGTGATAGATTTTGTTATCTTTAGATGACATTAGAGATATGTCATTAAGTATTTTGTAGTTTAATGACATTTGATAAGCCTCATCAATTTAATGACGTTGAGTCCGCGTGGTAGAATTTTATTTCCATGACGTTTGTTATGCGTCATTGATTTTGGGACGTTTATCATGCGTTGTACAATTTTATTTTCACAACGTGAGTTCTGCGTCATTGATTTCATGACGGTTATTAGGCATCATAGATGTATGATTGTTTGCTTCAATTTTTTTTCGGGTGCTGCTGTTTTTTTGTTTCACTAGTTTTCAAATTTGGCGCTCTCATTCCGTTCCAGAACCCTCTCCCTCTCTTTCCCTCAAACCCTCTATCATCATCCCTCTCTCAACCATCTTCCCCTTTGTTCTCAACCTCTCACAACCTCCATCTCATGTCAATTTCCTTCCTCCTTAATCAATTTCTGTTTGCCATACCTAGAAACCCAAAAACCACCAAATCCCAAGACCCAAACCGCTGCCTTGCATCCATATTGGTCTCAGGTGTTTGGCAAATGAAAAGGTGTGTTTTGTTGGCATTTAATGTGGTTGGTTTGCATTCAAGATTTAGAACGAGAAGAGAGAAAACAAAAGAAATAGGAAGAGAGGTTTGAAGAGGATGAGGAGTCGTGAGCCACCTCTCTGTCTCATATGGGTTTTTGTAGCAGTTATTAATTGGTATTTGGTGGTTTACTATGGGTTTTTGTAGCAGCTATTTTCTTTCTTGAAGATGATATCTAAAGTCTAAGACAATTCACCTGTGTATATCATTTTTAACTTATATGCTCCCAACCATATCATACTTTTTGTTTCAGAATAATATTTGTTAATTTGACATAATTTTGCTTTTACTTTGTTTACTAACTTTTGGGCTTGCATATTGGATATGGATAAGTTTTCTTTGTTTTTCATATTTTCTTGTGATTATTTGGAATTTCAGTTTGGGGAAGAATATTCAATGTCTAAACAAGGGTCAAAGAACCATATGTGGTGTAATATGAGTTCTTTAAAAGTTTGCTCTTTTGTGCTTGATCATTGTCTGCTTAAAAGAAAGCGGAAATGAGCGAAGATGGGATCCTGCCACCAACAGGTGTAGTTTAGAGAAATGGGGCCATGGATTTTGCTATAACCTAACTCTTTAAGCTTTTGCTTTTCTTTTTGTGTATGGATACTTAGAGAACTCTGTTTCTGAGGTGAACTTTTAATTTTGTAATTGTACATGTCTAACACACATTTTATACAGTTTTGATGGTTTATTTATTAAAAAGCGCACAATTCACTAACTGCAGACTTGGTCCATGGTTTGCAGCAATGTCGAGGCAACACCATGTTTTGGAAAAATCTTCATACAGACATAGTTTCAAAAATTGTGGAGGGCCAAGCTAGGTGGCACTACTACAAAAATCGAAATAGACGTCGGTAAAACGACGACGGACAAAATAAATACCGTCGTTAAATTTTAAACAACGACGGTAATATAAAAACCGACGTGGATCAGAAACTAAAACACCTAAAAATTGGAAATTCATTTGGGTATTTTTAAAACACGACGCATAAAACTTTAAAAGCGTCGTCTTATGAAACATGCCATTCCGATCAGAAAAAAGATAACAAATAAACAACGACGGTATGTGTAAATATACCGACGTAGTAATTATAGACGACGTTTTACAAATAATACCGCCATTTTGAACATCCAATAAACACGACGGTAATTGTATTATTAACAGACGTATCAAGTACTATTTAATACGACCGTAATTTGATAATTACCGACATGTAAAGTTAATTAACTACGTCTGTCTTTTATTATTTTACGTCGTATTACACATTAGACTACGACAGTTCTTATGAATAAAAGGTGGTGGTAAATCGTTACCACGTCGTTATAATATAATATAACGACGTGGTTTTTCATATAATACGACAGTTCTATTAAATATATCGCCGTTGTAAATCATTTTCACGTCGTTTCTATTAATTATACCGTCGTTGTTGTTTAAAACAAGCGCGACAACAAAAGTCGAAATAAACGTCAGTAAAACGACGACGGAAAACATAAATACCGTCGTTGTAGGTTTCAACTTCGAAACTATCGAACTGAAACGTCACGCTTTATCTGCGAAATTGGGGACTGAAACGGCAGCTTTTAGGTTTCCAAGTCGAAATAAAGGCCCTTTTCGGTTTCCAAGTCGTAATAAAGTCACTTTTAGTTTTCAATTCTAAATAATTCCTTTAAATTGGAGTTTTTATTCCAAACGTTCAGTATATCTCAAAACACCTAAAAATTGGAAATTCATTTGGGTATTTTTAAAACACGACGCATAAAACTTTAAAAGCGTCGTCTTATGAAAATGCCATTCCGATCAGAAAAAAGATAACAAATAAACAATGACGGTATGTGTAAATATACCGACGTAGTAATTATAGACGACGTTTTACATATAATACCGCCGTTTTGAACATCCAATAAACACGACGGTAATTGTATTATTAACAGACGTATCAAGTACTATTTAATACAACCGTAATTTGATAATTACCTACATGTAAAGTTAATTAACTACGTCTGTCTTTTATTATTTTACGCCGTATTACACATTAGACTACGACAGTTCTTATGAATAAAAGGTGGTGGTAAATCGTTACCACGTCATTATAATATAATATAACCACGTGGTTTTTCAGATAATACGACAGTTCTATTAATTATATCGCCGTTGTAAATCATTTTCACGTCGTTTCTATTAATTATACCGTCGTTGTTATTTAAAACAAGAGCGACAACAAAAGTCGAAATAAACGTCAGTAAAACGACGACGGAAAACATAAATACCGTCGTTGTAGGTTTCAACTTCGAAACTTTCGAACTAAAACGTCACGCTTTATCTGCGAAATTGGGGACTGAAACGGCGGCTTTTAGGTTTCCAATAGAGTCACAATAAGAGGACAATAGAGTTACAATAGGATAATATTGCACTAGGTCGTCATCAGACCTTTTTTGTTTATTTTTGGTCCACAAACACAACAAAAATTAAAACAAAACAAAAAATTAAAAATTAAAAAATAATAATATTTCGTGTGGACTGGATGAAGTATACATCCTCGAAAGGTCACATGGCCTACATTACACACCTTCAATATGGACTCTATATATAGAATTCATGGCTTGCACCAGCATCACCATCACATCCCCCCTCAATTATAGAAACATGACACCACAAAACCTCATGCCACTTCCTCTTTCAACCTCCTGCTTGGCCGGTGGGATACCCTGCAACTCCATAACAGAATTGGTAGGGAAGAGCGGTTCCAAGAAGATGCAACTTTGTCTCCAACTAATCGTAAGAGGTTAGCTCCCACCCTCACATGGCGGACTAAGGGGCTCCTCCCTCTACATATTCACAGAATTCAGCTTCTCATTTCGTCGATTGCAACAACTAGCCAAACTTTATCATGCATCATACCCCAACTTAATACAGTTGGAGGCATTGGAAGACATATATGTTCATGGCGTTCATGATGCAGAACAACTCATCCATGTCCTTGAAGGCATACAAGCATTTATTGCCATTGATCACACCTGGTTACCTGTCAAGCTCATTGTTATTGATTCCATTGCTGCATTGTTCCGATCACAATATGAGGCAACACCGGCAGATTTGAAACGGCGGTCTGAAATGTTTTTCAAGATATCAGGGACATTGAAGGCCTTAGCAAATAAGTTTGGGGTGGTTGTGGTTGTCACCAACCAAGTGGTGGATTTTATCGGGCCACATCATGGAATCAATGGGGTGAGGTTGGGAAAGTTGGAGTGGATGCATACATCAGGCAGACGAGTGAGTCTAGCTTTGGAGGTGTTACCTCACAATTGTACTTCATAAAAAATTTCATATCATCATCGTTCTCAATCTTTATGTGCTTCCACTCATTTGAGGCCATCAAAACTGAGAACTTTAAGCAAACCATGTCTTCCATGTTTGTATTACCAATCTGATGCACATGATCCAACAGTTCAGCAAATGTGATGGTCAGTGGTACTATTAAGCCTTTTGAGTCACCCCCTTCGTATTTGCACATCTTCTTTGAGGTTACCCATTTTCCATTGTAGCAAACCAGAATAACAATTGTCTCCATTTCTGACCATGACAAAACAACATTTCATTAACAGATTTGAAGCCACGACCAAATCACTGCAATACAACCACAATAACCAGGCAATACAATAGCAATACAACAACAATATAACAACAATATATCAGCAATACAACAGCAATATAAAAACAACACAACAGCAATAAAACACCAATAACACAGCACTGAACAATGTATCATCACAATTAGACTATACAAATCTAATACATCAAATGGAAAATCCCAAGTTTCAAGATTCACATATCCTGACCAATCTAAATGCATTTGGTAAAAACCCAGACGGATGAGCATCAAGATTCAAAAACATTACCCAAAGCAATTAAAATAAAACCAATTTCACAGCAACCCAAGCAATCAAAATAAAACCTATTTCATAGAATCTCACAGATATTAAGAAAATGACCATCAAGAACTCCTATTGGAGGTCAGCAATGGAGTAGAGCTTCAAGGTTGCAAGCAGCTGCGACCTTACGTTATTTAGAAGACATACCTAGAAGATGGGGTCGATGAGGGGTTTCCAGATGCTAGCAAGACAGAGCTGCGTGAGAGGGATACTTCGCATGAAAAGAGAAGGAGAGTCAAGAGAGAGAGAGAGAGAGAAAGAGAGAGAGAGAGAGAGAGAGAGAGAGAGAGAGAGAGAGAGAGAGAGAGAGAGAGAGAGGGAGAGAATACAGAGTGAGAGAAAGAGGCAGAGAGAGAGCGAACGAAAAGAGAGCTTAGAGATAACTAAATTTCAGATAAAGTGTTAAGTGGACAATAACTGGACACTAAATATATATTTATAGGTGGTATTTGCAAAAATTTTGGGGAGGCTTGGTATTTCCACTTAAAACTATAAAAATAGTGGCATTTAAGGCTATTTCCCTAAAAATTAACGGTTAAAAAGAACCCTTTTCCAAATGCTAATAACAAAAAAAATGACATTTACAATTATCATTAAAAAAAAATATATAGTTTTGATGCGTTAAAAACAATTATTAGCACTCCGAAAAAGGTATTTTGCACTCATCTCTTATTTAAACAAAAGGGGGAAATTGTGTTAGGAATTGTGGATTGAATACCATTATCACACACCAAAAAAGGGGTTGTTCATATGGGGGTGTACGAAGTCTTAAATCTCCCTGAATTGTAACGAGACCTTTTAAGATAAAAACCCTCACCTGAAATATATATATATATAACCCGACAGTAACTGGCGGACTCATGAATTTTTTAGCGGAGGTACAATTTTGGAAGATTAAAAGCTTTATTAAAAAAAAGGAAGAGGGAAAGCACATGTGCTTCTTCTTCCTCCTTTGTATGAAGTTATATTTTCTTTCTTTCTATTATTAAAAGAAAAGGATGTGCTAATTAAGTCATGTTCTTTCATTATAAAAATAATTTGCTAAGGAAAGAAAAGAAAAAGTGTGTCTGCGTTTAAGAAAAGCAGCTGAATTGCCGTCTTGAGAAAGAATTCCCAGATTGGAAACTATCTTCACCCGCAATTAATTTAAGCCAAAAAATTAATTTAAAAAGAAGAAAAAGAAAGCTTGTTAAAAGCCCTTTTGTTTTATAGCCCCTTATCATTTTTTAAGCAACTCATACATCAGAGCTTGTTAAAGCCCACGAATTGCTTTTTTTTTTTAAACCCAATATGACGTCGTTTTGGCCAGGATGTTTAAAAAAGAAAACATGTTGCAGGCAGAAACAGCTCAGTGCCTTCAAGTCTTTGTTGAGGCAATTCGTTGAACACATGGAGCGCACCACAAAACCTCAACAGAGGGGCAATATGCAGGGCGTGTAGAGGCTTTTCCAGCGAGAGGAGGTGCAGCTCACCTCCTTAAGCCTTAATAGGTTCGTCAGTGTCGACAATTACCAAAGAGAAACACCACTAAAAGATATTTACTACAAAATGACACTGAATATATACATGGCAACCAAATAAATAAATAAATATAAACCACCCTTCCACGGAAAGATAAATTGTTAAATATCTTTTTAGTCATTGCATTTTAATTTGGAATATATTTTTGTTACTGTGTTTCGAGTTAGCCTTTTTTTTCAACGTTTAGAAGGGGGAGGGAGGAGGTGTCATTGGGGTTTCAACTTGAGACCACTTATATGCAGACAACTACTCTTACCACTAAGCTATGGACCCGTTGGCTTGAGTTTAGCCAATTTAGTCACTCTATTCTACAAAGTTTGCATTTTGAGTCACTTCGCATGAAAAAAAAATATTTAAAACATGTGTTAACCAATTAAAATTAATAAAAAAATATATATTATTTAAAAACTTGAGAACTTGTATTAATACCCAAAAAACAAACCATTAAAAGATACAATCTACTATTTTGTCCTTTGGATGTGGTGGGGTGAGCATTTCTTAAGAGCAGTCACCTCGAGTTGTCCTACGATGTTCTTTTTGTGTAGAAAAGAGTAAAAAGTGAAAACAAAATATGCGGGTGGTAAATGAATTCAAAGAGGTTGGAGTTGGAGATAAGGAACGAAGAAGGAAATGGCAATTCATGTGTTTTGAATAATATTAGAATGCTGCTATTTCCACCTACCTGTCATATTTCTCCACCTACCTTTTCTTCCCACCCACAATGTAAATTTGAAAAAGCATAATCTTATTTTTCCACCCACCATTATTCCTAAAATACCATTTAATTAATAATTCAAGTAATCTTATCCTTCCACCCATTCCTACCAAAAAAATTCCCATAAATCCCTTGCCATCCAGATTGATACTTTCTGCTTGTCCCATTCTTAAATGTTTAATTCATATCATTACTTGAACCCTAACCCCAACCCCAACTCAGCCGCCCAAGCCCTAGCAATAATCACCCATCCTCCCAATAATCAATTTAATCTCTCTCTCTCTCTCTCTCTCTCTCTCTCTCTCTCTCTCTCTCTCTAGACACCAACTGATAACGCCACCAATAACGCCACCAATTTTGGTCTCCAAATCTACTCAAACTCAGACGACTTTCTCTTTCTCTCTTTGCGTTGTTGATTTTTAGCCATGGGTTTTTCCCGTCTGTGTTGAATGGATATGGGTCGAGGTGGCGTCAATGAGTTAGGGTCGGTCGGGATGCCTAGAGGAGGGTGGGCTGAATGTGGCTTTTGATAGTGGATTGGCTTTTGCTGGAGTCCATGATTTTCTCCGATTGGGTGGTGGGTTTTTGGTCGAGCCCATGATATTCTTAGATCTTTTTCTTTTCTTTTTTTAAATATATTAATTTTTTATAGTGACCAAACAGCGGAACTCTCGGGTAGTGTTGGGATTTTGAATTTCTTTCACAATTTTGAGCATTTGTTCATGTTTTCTTATTGGGTTTTTTTGGTCGAAATCTGATGTCATTGAACAACCCAAACGGGAAGGAGCAAAACAGAGACAAAAGCAGAGGAAAACAAACATAATTGGGTCAGGAAGCAACTAGGACTCCACACAAGCCTAGAACACAGCTCCTAACCCAAACAAAAAAAAAAAAAAAGAACTAATTACTAGGAGGGCATGGGAGCCCGTCGTAAACAAGGACACGCATCGAGAGACGGAGGTGGTCGGTTGACCCAACTTTCCAGTTCCACCGCTCTTGCACCAATCGATGCTGCGATGTGAGCAGCTCGATTCATTTTGCGGGGGATCCAGTTCCATTCGATATGGGGGAAGGCATACAAGACCTTCCTAATCTCCTGGATTAGAGGATAGATTGTCCAGATTCTGTTTCCAGCAGCCCCTTTGATTCCATCACACAAAACCTTAGAGTCAGTTTCAAAAGACACACGATCAAGTTTCATTAGTTTTGCTAACGCCAAAGCATGAAGAGCAGCCAAAGCCTCAGCCATCGACCTGAACTACTTCTTGTCGGAATAGCCATACCACCTCGCAATAGTCCATTTGAGCCTCTTGCCACCACTCCCAAGCCAGCCTTGTGGGAAGTGCGATCCCAAGCTGCATCAAAATTAACTTTCATCCAACCACTTCTAGGGGAGCCAACAACAATCATAATTTTCGCCCACCACAAGGGCGGTGGTGGTGCAGTTGGCTGAATAATAGCAGATAAGAACTCTCCTACCGCCTCCATAGCATTCAAAATGACCCTGCGTGGGTCAGGTTGGGTTCCTTCAAAACAGAATTTGCACCTCATTTTCCAAATTTCCCATATGAAAAAACAAATATGAGTAAGAAGCCAATCCCTTTCTACCATCGAAGAGAACTTCCATTGCAGAAGGTCTTTCAGCCAGTTATCAATTGTAGTAATGGATCGGGGATCGACACGGTAAGAAAAAGGAGCTCCAAACCAAACTGGCAAAGTCCAAGAACACATAAAAAGCATATGTTCAATAGATTCCTCCTGCAGGCAGCAGATGGGGCAAGTGGGGTTGGGTGAGATTTTTCGTCTAAACAGGTTGAGCTTAGTGGGGAGGATGTTTGCCACCATTCTCCAAATAAACAGTCTGATCTTGGGGAGAGTTTTAAGATTCCACAGCTCCTTCCAAACCACATCAGCCACTCTGTGTGAAGAATGTTCACTACCACCAATGTTTAAATCCATACCAGTATGAGCTCTGTGGTACCCCGATCTTACACTATAGGATCCATTAGGCGTCCATGGCCAGATTCTTCTGTCAGAACAGTCCGTGATTCCAACAGGAATATCATTAATCAAATGGATCAAATCCGAACCTACGCTTCCTCCTAGAGCATCAAAATTCCAGGTTCTGTGAGGAAGATCCAATAATTGATTAACCATAACAGGGCCAGAGGGTGGAGGAGGGCCAGGCAGAGGTGTATAACCCCCTTGGGAATGAGGAATCCAGTTGTCTTCCCAGATATTTATACTTCTGCCATCCATAACCTGCATAGCCATATGTTGTTTAAGCAAATCCCGACCTTCAATAAGACTCGCCCAAATCCATGACGGTCTATGACCAATTCCAGCTTGCATAAAATCCACATTTGGGAAATAACGAGCTTTTAGGATTTTAACCCATAAAGCATGGGGGTTCATCAAAATTCTCCAACATTGCTTCCCCAGCAATGCCACATTGAAGCAGTTCAAATCTCGGAATCCTAGGCCTCCCTTCTCCTTGCTAGCTCCCAAGAATTTCCAAGCCTTCCAATGCATCTTGGATTCTGACTCAGAGTTTCCCCACCAAAATTTGGCAAGGTCACCATTAATATCATTGCAAAGACTCTTGGGGAATTTAAAGCACATCATTGGGTACGTGGGCACAGTCGGTGGCCACAGCCTTGATGAGAACCTCTTTGCCACCAGAGAGAGAGAGCTAGCTTTCCATCCCTCGATCTTCTTCTGCACCCTTTCACGAACATAACTTAAAACACTTTTCTTTGACCTGCCCCAATGGGTGGGGAGGCCCAGGTAGGTCCCGGCTGATTCACACAGGGAATTCCAAAAGCTTCACAGACTCGAAGCTTTTCCTCATGTGGAGTATTGGTGCTAAAGACAATACCTGATTTCTCCAAATTAATTCGCTGCCCCGAGGCACCACAATATTTGTCAAGCAAGCACTTTAGCTTCCTGCAATTTTCCTCATCAGCTCTAATAAAGAACAAGGAATCGTCCGCGAAGAAAAGGTGTGACAAAACAGGCCCCCTCATGGAAAGTTTAATTCCCTTTAAATCTCCACAGGTGATGCTCTTCGACAAACAGAGAGATAGGACCTCGCAGATGATCAAAAATAGGTAGGGGGACAAGGGATCCCCTTGTCTGAGGCCACATGAAGGTTTGAAAAATCTCCCTGGTTTACCATTCAAGACAATAGAGAAAGAGACAGTTGTAACGCAACTCATCACAAGTTTAACCCAAGAATCAGAGAAGCCCATTTTTGTCATGGGTGTGGGTGTGGGTGTGTGTGAGGGAGAAAGAGAGAGTTGTAAATTTGTCCTTAGAAGTCATTTTGTTAAGGGATAAATTTATCTTTAAACTTTTAAAGACAAGGTGGGTGAAAATAGTAGCACTATAATATTATTACAGTTGATAGGACCCGACCTGAATTCCACCCCGAAACCCGTGCCGAACCCTGTGGTTGTTCCGACATCATTGCCATGTCGGGCCCACGTACTAACAGAAACCCTCTTCTCGAAACAAATAGGTAAAGGGGTTAAGACTTTTGCAGAAAAACGGGTAGAGTCTCCCGAAACATTAACAAACCCAAAAGTTCAACTCGATAATATACAACAGAATATGTATACACCAATCACAAAGATGCAATAAAAATACATCCTGTGCCTCCGCCATCAAATTCAACCCTAAAGGGCAATATAGAGCATATCTAGAGTACTCATAAGTAAAGTGACAGAATAACCGTTTGCTGAGACAAGGACAAGTGTCCTACATCAGTCGAAAGCTCGAGAAGAGAGTCACCCACCGGACCAATCAAACGCTACGACTACGGCATGGGGGCGCAAAATGTAAAGAGTGTGTGTGGTCAAAAACAAGGTTTTACATACTTAAATCAAAGTACTAACCCCACCGTTTCAAAAATAATGCAAACCATGCATATGAAATCATTTATATACGTAGTCATTCAAATCCCAATAATTGCAATATAATTACACCATAATTATATCATAGTAATCGCTTTCCCTTTCTTTCCCACACTCGAACAACCACGTGCTTGCAAGCACGACAAGCAAGGAAGGATCCTCACTAAAAGGAATACGAATAGGAAGATAATAATACGTACATATAGTACAATAGACCTCAACACCAAAACACGTGTAATCGGGAAACAATCCAACAAGGGATCATTTGATCGACACCGGACAAAGATTCTGATGTGACTCGTGCTCAGGATTTAATCGACACCGGGTTAGCATCATAATGGCCTCGTGCCCAGGGTCAAGCCGTCCTAATGGGACTAAGCTCACAGGTCTATAGCTACACCCCGTTAAGGTATGCACCGGATCGAACCATATCCAAATGCAGACGTCCATAACCAATAACCATATCAAGAACAGGGGGAGGTACATAATGAGGTGCCAACTACACTCAAATGTACCCAAACCCCAAATCATCAGACACTAGGACATATATACGTCCAACAATCCAAGAACATCATATACACCCAATATAAGGACATCACCGTCCAAAACATATAACTCCATAGTTAAAATAGTAACACGCATCAAATGACGGCCTAACAATCCATAAACAATTAAAATGTTATAATCAAACCGTATTCAAAACCCAAGTCAAGAAAACGTCAAATAAAACCCCAAGTAAAACATATGCTCCAAAACATAGTATAGGTACTATCCTTTTAAAAATATAAAGTCCAAACCCCGAACGTATTATTCAAAATATACATATATATATATAAATATATATGTATACAAAACATAACTATCCTTTAAAATACAATAACTCAAACTCAAGCATTCGAAATTCCCACGTATCACCGACATCCCTTAAATTCATACTTTAAAACAACATAAATAGTAATTCATTAAAATATAACTGAAAGTCCAATCACATATACATATATGTCCCAAAACTCCATATCAAAGTAGATATACATAATTATTAATCAAAGTAGATATATATTTATATACATATGATCAATTTCCATTAATCCGACATATTCCTTCCAAGTTGATCTATATGTATATATACATATATATATATATATAATCAAATTATAAGTAATTAAAATTCATAAGGTTTAAACATCAAAACCGAATACGTACTCAACCGGACTATACTAACGTCCAAATCTTACCGCCCAAATACTCATTTCAAAGTATAGGTATAAGTTTCTCAAAAGGATATAAAATATAAATTCCAAAACCCAACAAAACCATAAACTCATTTATTAAATATAAAACCCAAGGAAAATCCATCAAATTCCCATCAGTACCCAAATCCGTACGTAAATACTACCGGATGCTTGACTCGTCCCAAAATCAATACTTAAAGATAAGCATAATAATAAAATATAGCCATCAGGGCCCCACAAAAATCGGCAACCCAAATCAAGTATAAAACTCAAATACCAATTCAACCACACTAAACCCATCAACGGTCAAATCAAGATTTAAAAATATTTAAATCTCGTTTATGTGCATGTCATTCAATCAATCAAATCATGTTCTTTTGAAAAAAAAGTCCACTCACCGTTGGTCCTACGCCGCATAACCCTAAAAGGGTACACTTTCTGCGTAGCAAAAACAGAGTACCTAAAGCGATAGATACGATGATTGGATTAGTACCGTGAATCGAACGAGAATCGTAAACTTAAACCCCAACAAAACCCGACCTAACGTGCACGTACATCCTACGAAGGATTCTAAGGTCAAACTACCTCTTTTAACCAGTGGGACCGCCCCGGAAGACTCACGATCAACCGACAGTCAAACACCCTGCTTTGGTCAACCTGCCCGCGGAGCCCACGACCTCCAAATCGATTCGGACATTCCTAAAAGTCCAACAAAGTCAACTACGTGGCAAGGCGACCTCGGGAGACCCTCGGTCAACCCTGGTCAAACTTGGTCAAACTAACCCGACTAGGTCAAACCGGGTCAAACTAACCCGACTAGGTCAAACCGGGCTCGTAGGTCCCATGACCTCCAAACTTACATCTGAAAGTTCTTACAGGTTCAACCCGGCCTAAACAACGTGTCCTAGAAGTTTGGTCTCGATCAAACAGTCGGATTGCTCACGATCGCACGATCAGACGGTCGGATCGCTCACGATCGCACGATCGGACGGTTAAGATTTAATTCAAGCTTCAAGTCATTGATCCAGAGCATCCTGAACTCCGAATCACGATCCGTGAATTCCTATACGCTCCTAGAAATACGAGGAATAACATACGTGAATTCGGATTCGATCCAACGGTCCAAACACATCGAACCCATGAAACACGCAATAGGCGTACATTGGTTCGATCGTCAAATGATGTCTGAATCGGAATCCACACACACGTACGCATTCGTAACGACACGAGGATCGTAATGCACTCGAGAACCGCCACCACACCGCCGCCACGCACCGCCACACGCGCCGACCGACCGGTGGGTATGGTGAGCAAGTTGGCCGATGACAAATCTTCGATTCTCGCATCAACCCTTATACCAAACGAAACTAGAGGAGGAGGGGAGTTCAGAACCGGTGGAACCCGGCTAAGAACCGCCATGGACTGGTCGGAAAACCCAAACCAAAAATCAACCAAAATGAGGGTTATAGATTCACTAACCTAGAGGCCAAATCAATCGGAACCAATCATACAGGAAGCTAGAGGAGGAGGAGAGGATTCGATTTCGTACCTTGCGCGACGGTGGAGCTTGCCGGCCGGCCGTGCGACGTCGTGAAACTTCAAAGAGAACCGGACTCGTTTTGGGCTTTTTCCGTGAAAATCGCAGCCTACCGATCGCTGGGTATGGGCGTGGAAGAGGAGGAGGTTGTGGTCCTTTTGGGACCGGTCTGTCCCAAGTGACTACTGGATGAGCAAAGGTGCTGTGTGTGCAACGCAGAAGGAGACGAAGGGTCGCACGCACAGGGAAAAGAGAGAGAGAGAGAGAGAGGAAACCTGAAATCTAATTGGCCCTAGGGTTTTATCAAATTTCAAAATGACCAAAAATGTCATTCGAACAATCTAATGCTCGGATCGAGACGCGTGCAAAGACGTCCTCGAACTTGTTTTGACGTGCCAGACGCAATGGCGCAACTAGTTTCGCCAAATTCCGTCCCAAAAATATTGTTGACCAAAATGCCCCTTTAATTATTAAATTCCAATTTTGTTATTTTAAATCCTTTTAATTCCTTTTTAAGTACCCAAATTATCCAATTTAATTATTTTAGTTTCTTTTAATTTATTTATCATATTTTTAGGTCGGGATGTCACAACAGCTTGTGCTATTTTCACTCCTGTCTTAATTCTCCGTTCCACTCACTTTATCTTCTCACCCACTATATAAATTTTAAAAACACAATCCTATCTTTTCCACCCACTATTATTTCTAAAATATCCATTATCTTTCCACCCACCAAGTAAATAATAATATGTTATTAATTAATTAATAAACAATATAAAATACTCAAACAAAAAAAGACCATGTCTCTCTTTTACCCGATCCCCTCTCCACACTCTTTCTCTCTTTCACCCTAGCCACAAAACCCAACCCATATGTTGTGCTTCATTCTCTCTCTCTCTCTCAGTTGAGAGGTGCAGACATTTGAGAGCTAGGTTGATTCAAATCTGAGTTAAAGGTCCTTTCATATTCTTGGTACTGAAAATTTAGGGGTGGGTCTGCTTGGGATCTTTTGCTTGTGGGGTGGTGACTGTTGCCATGAGGAGATGGCAAATTTGAGGGAAATAAATGAGTGATGTAAAGTTGACTCTTTTTTTTGGGAAATGGTAAGGTTTCAATTGTCGAAGGTAACAGACTTGAGCGAATAAACGTGGCCTCATCAAAACCTTGCCTAAGAAACTCCAATGGGAAAAACCGAGACGAAGGAAAAAGAGTGTCACACTCTCTATAATACAAACAAAACCAAAATAACAATGTAAACTGGAAGAGACGCATTGGCTTTGGAGGACCCTCTTCAAACCAAGCGTCCAAAGACACATTACCTAGAGCAAACTTAGCATGGCTACAATAAGACACAAACTGAAAACAAAGACAATAAGAATATTCAACTCGATCATATGCCATACTGACATCAAGGTTCACAACAACCTTTGGCTCCTTTATTCATTTTTTGTTGATTGAATGCATGGGCTCAAAAGCAAGAGATTACCAGTAATGGACCGGACATGAACAAAGGCGTTTTGAACACTATTAATAACTTTAGGCAAAATGATCACCAAAAGATTAGCCAGAGTCTTTGCACTAAATCAGGATCTTGAGCTGGGTTCCCAAGCCCCCGCACATTCCAATCCATTATTGAAATTGACACATTCCAATCCATTAGAGCATGCAAATTTGACTCATTGAACACTAAGTTTAAGAGAAGAGGTTCCAGAATATAGTTTATTTGGTCTACTAAATATTATTAAATTTCCTAAAATATTTGAAAATTTTTTTTTTCGATTTGAATTGTTCTGTACACACTGTAATAATTGTTCGTCGCAACTTGACGCCAGACCTTTCGTCAGATGCAGAAACTTGAAGTGCATCCCACACGTGCATGTTATTACATTAATTTTGTTTAATGTAAGCAGTAGGCCCGCATGTGCACGGTGCATCTCAACAAAGATTTAATTTGTTCTAATTTTATATATAGATTGTTGGTCGTCAAACATTTCCTTACATGCAGAAACTTGACGTCAGCAGAGGACGGCGAACAGAAGATGGGAGGGATTAAGAAGCGGTCTATTGTTGACTTAGAGCATCTCCAAGAAGATGACAAATGTTAAATGTTAAATTTGAATTAAATACTTGGTGGACAACTTCAAGATAGATCAAAGGGGCAACTTCCAGCGACTGCAAAGCTTTTCCGGCGAGAGGAGGTGCAGCTGCACCTTTGTAGGTGCGCCATTGGTGGTGGGGTGCCCTTTTCTTAAGAGCAGTCACCTCGAGTTGTCTTACGGTGTCCTTTTTGTGTAGAAAAGAGAAAAAAGTGAAAACAAAATATGCGGGTGGTAAGTGGATTCAAAGAGGTTGGAGATAAGGAATAGAAAAGGAAATGGAAATTATTAATCAGATGCGTAAAGTATTTTCGCACAATGGTTTTTGTATTAAACCTATAGTTAAGCAAGTTGACCAATGACAGTTTCTTACAATTAATCAGAACTTTTTCCTTTAGATTTGTACAACAGTTTTAAGCATTTACCTTGTGCATGAGAACGATAGAATAAGATATTTGTGTCACATGAAATGGACGTTAGTGGCGTTAACTCACATCTAACTACACGAGACAAATACGTGCCTCTTGTATGAACAGAATTGTGCAAACGATTTGTTTCTCCATCTAAAATGCGTAAGGGTTAATAAGTATTTACGACGATCATCAATTGTCTTCATTTTCTATCAAAGTAGTTTGGGAGTGATTTTCGTCCCCAAAGAATATTCGATCAATATATTCCTCTGTCTCCTTCCTTGAACTCTTTCTCCCTGCAAAACCAACCGGTGGCCTACGGTGGAGGATGGCGGCGACAAGGTTGCTTCCGCCGTGAAACCTTGGGAGGATGGATTTGGATTCTTCGTGGAGACTGCCCTTGCGGCGGTTTGGCTCGTAAAGCGTTTGCTTTCAACCATGGTTGTTTGGAAGGCTTTGGTGGATTGGAAAAATAGGAGGAACGGATTCCTTGATTTGTAAGCACACGTTGAGTATAACTCGTACTCTCAATAAAAGCACCAATTTGTGGGAGTGATTTTCGTCCCCAAAGAATATTCGATCAATAGATTCCCCCTTTCCTTCCTCGAACTGTTTCTCCTTGGAAAATCAATTGGAGTAAAAGGACCACACCAGGAGGGTGTTGGCCAAAGGCCCTCCGATGCCTAAGTTAGTTCAATTGAATCTTCGTAAAGAGACATCAATAGCAAAAAGGGTATGGAGTTTTATCTCACGGGAAGAGAATCGGGTGGCTCGAGCCGTGTGTGAAGGCCGGAGCCTTGTGAAAGAGAGGGAGAGAGGGGTGACAAGGAGAGGAATTTCTGTAGTATTTTGAGAGTATAGAATGTGTTACCTTATGCCTTGTGTAGACTCGTATTTATAGAGCCCCAGGGTTAGGGTTTCGGAGAGATAAGACTCATCCTTCTACAATAAATGGGATTTGGATAATTAATGGGATTTAGATAATTAATGGAGTTTGAATAAATCAGGAATTAGAGATTAGGATAAATAAAAAATTAAGAATTAGAATAAATCCTTAATTTTTTACAAGAGTCCCTAAATCAAATAATTCCCAAAATAGAAAAATTATTTGACCTGAAATTTTATGGTTCCACACACCAGTCAATTGTTGTCAAAGAAGTTCATGCACCAGTACACATATTGAATCTACATTTGTAGCTACCACTAAATTAGTCACGTCTAATCGATAGTACTGGTGCCTGCAACATCTTAAATAACTAGCTATATGACAAGTCCCCGTCAAGGATTTAACATGCGTATGTCCTTGTTTTCTAAAAATATCTTACTTGTGTGTATCTGTTATATGTGTATGTAAGCTTTCAAGTGTTCATCTTACATGAACCCAGAAATTACGAACCGTCATTATGAGCTCAACTTATAATATAAACGAAGGATTTGTACCGTCCAGGTTACGTCTTGATATACATTCGACTAAAAAAAGGAAGAGGTCCTGATATATATTTGACTTCATCATAATAATTAAAGAAACCGACAAAGCTTTAAAAGGCCCAATTTTCTATCCAAAAAAAAAAAAGAGTCCTAATTTTTTTTTTTTAAGAAGGAAATTAACTCTTGATCTATAGTAGGCTGGGGTTCGAACCTGCGCCCTGTTTGCTCCTTTCTTTCTTACCTAGCGCCTTTACCACCACGATGCGCATGTGTTTGTAAATATGCCTACAACATGTTGTATTTATAAGGTCTTTAAAATTTCTGCTAGAATAAATTTCCATATAAAAAAATCCTAAGGATAAATTTAGGCATATGTTTAATGTTATTTATTATTTTATTATGGAGTTGTGTTTTTTTTTTGTTATATATTATGGAGTTGTATTATTATTCACCATTGAGTTTTAATGTTGTTCATTATATGTTATACTAAGTTTGAACTTTAATAGAAATTCTTTCTATATTGTAGTAAATTATTATAACTAAAAAATTATGGTGTGTTTAATTTTCTTTCACTAATTAATATATATTTTCTAAAGTCACGGTATTTGTCGTGTCACTACATAATGAACTTAAATCACTCAAATCCACCATGATATGCATTTCCTTCCAATTTTTGTGGTAAACTAATAGATAATTGACTAAATAAACATTCTCCAAAGTTTCAATAAAATTTCCAAGTTTTTCTTACAATTTCCGTGGTTTTATCCAATTTTTATCGATATCGATATTTTCCGATATTTCCATCGATATTTTTGTATTTTTGAACCACCGATATTTCCGAAACCCTCAATATTTAATTTCTTGGATAGTACTTGCATCTGTATTTCAACATGTGATTTAGAGAACACTAACACTACTAGGACATGTAATTATTGATACAAGCAATAATTACACTCCTGTTATTTTCACTCCTGTCCTAATTTCCCGTCCTACCCACCTTATCGAATAGTAAGAAACTTTCATTTCATCCAACAAGTACAGCTTATAAACAAACAGTATGCAAAATTAGCAGCCTAGTTAAAACTTTGCCATAATAATTTTGACGTCAGATGCAGGAAACTTGACGTGCATGTTATTACATTAACTTTGTTTAATGTAAGCAGTAGGCCCATACGTGCGTCGGTGCATCCCAACAAAGATTTAATTTGTTCTAATTTTATATATAGATTGTTGGTCGTCAAACCTTTCCTCACATGCAGAAACTTGACGCCAGAAGAGGACGGCGAACAGAAGAAGATGGGAGGGATTAAGAAGCTGTCTATTATTGACTCAACCATGAAAAAAGAAGATAGCAATACTAATTTTAATATCTGAATACTAGTTTGGTATTAAATTTTAAAATTATTTTTAAATCTTAAAAATTTGAAATCTAAAAAGAAATTCAAGAAAAAAATTGCAAAATTGAAAACAGGGAGAAACAAAACCTAACTTAATTTCGACGTGGAATAGCGTGTCGACCTTTCTGCTGCAAGCTTCAAACGTTATTTGAAAATAATTTGCAACTTTTTAAACCAAATGGCCCACAAAGCATTACTTTGGGCTTTGTACCGTCATGGCTTTTATTTAAAATTATTACATTTGTTAGAGGAGCACAAATGGGAGTCACCGGTTCTACAATTTATCATTATTTTATTTTATGCCTTTCTCCTTCTTCATTTATAATTACTTTATTGATTGCTTATTTTACTAAACACAAAAGACATATCGGGTGGAATGAAATTGTGCAATATATGTCAAATTGTCATGTAAGTCATCAAATTTCAATTTAATGTTTTATATTTGACATTTCCCTTGGAGATACTCTAAGATGACAACTCTAGTAAGAAGCCTTTTTCACAATGGTGGAGCCACATAATTCGAGAAAAACTTAGTTACAACGTGGATAGCACTGTTTTGCTATCCCCGCCTATAATACTATGCCACGTGGAAGTGTTATCACGCGTGTCGTGGTGTCAAACCGTTATTAACCAGAATAGCGAAATAATACTTTCCCCGTTTTAGGCTAGAAGTGGTTGTGCCCCCAAACCCTTATATAAAACTTGACAATTTGTGTGCAATTTATATATAATAAAAAGTGTCAGCTATTGCAGCCCCTTAAATATATAGGCTCTAGCTCCGCCATTGCTTCTTCAGTACTCACGTTCTCAAGTAATCCTTTCGCTACCCCGTCAATTTTCTTATACCAGAGATTGTGGTTTATAATTGAAAATAAACTTAATCGGGACACTAAATTCAAATCTCGAGTAAAATGTGCTAGGGTTATATTATTTATATCCGATACTTGATGAGAATGTCTCACTGCGAAATATCATGAATTCAGAATCGGAACAAGACAATGTATATAGGAGTAACAAAGCTGTTATTCAGAGAAATAAGAAGACTCTAATTAACTAGGGAGAAACTGCAAGATATACGTAGGCTGTAGCTTCAGTTATGCTTGACCCGCAGGTGCTCTAAGCAAGGTTTCGTGAGGGCAGCAGGGCTTGCTTGAAGCTCCATGAATTTCTCATATGTCATCCCAATGTATTTTGGGGCTTGGACTTCTCTCTCTAACAACTCTGGGATTGGCAAAGCTGGTGTGTCCAGTGAGGGTCCATGGGGCACAGCTATTGATATCCTTGTAGCTTTGTTGTTCACAACAGCCCTATGCCATATGCTCTTGTACTTGTCGTTTGTCAAAATCTGCCACAAAAATTAACCATACACATAAATAATCGGTACCATTAATTTATGAAAATAAGTAGAGAATTATTATATTGTAATTTTGGATTAAAAAATTTGGGTGTTATTTTGGTACCTGCATTTGGTCACCAATGTTAACAATAAAAGTTCCCGGAGCAGCATTCACCAACACCCATTGGTCTTTGTGCTTGACTTCAAGGCCACCCATCTCATTCTGAATGAGGAGGGTCACCAGTCCATGATCGGTATGAGGAGGTAGACCGATTGCTTTATCGGGCTGTGGGCACGCAGGGTAGTAATTCGCGGCCAGAATTTGTAAGCCACGGTCCCAGTTCATTGCATTTTCTATGTAGTCAGCCTCCAACCCTAAGCTCTCTGATATTCCCTTCAATATTTCTGTGGCTACTTCTCGGGTTCGTTTGCTGAACTCCAGTGAAACCTCGCTGTATCCAGCAGGTTTGTAGAGTGAGTTGAACTCAGGGTGGGCTATGACCTTGAGGTAATCCCTCCAGAGATGAACTTTTTCAATGTCGACGTTGAAGCTGGTTCCGCACTTGATTGGGTCCAACAGGTTCCTTGTTTGGAACTCCTTCTTCTCCTCCTCCGGCAGATCAAAAATCTATGACACGCGTCGATCATTGATTGCATCAGGCTCACTGGTACACCGTGGTTGGTCACCTAATATATAATTTATGCTTAATTAGCTTTCATCATGGGAGTTGTAGATATGCATAAATGATGTATATACTAACGTACGTATGTATGAAAATGTTCTCTTGTCCAACTTTTACAGTTTGACAAATACTTTGTTGATATTATAAGGTAAACATAAGTATTTGTATAAATATACGCATGTACAGACAACGTAAGGTACATACCTGGAAGAAGCCCCATTCCTCGCAAGCTCTGCTCAGCTCCTGTATCACTTTTGCTCGTTGATCAGGAGATCCCGACGTGAGAAGGGCAAAATCAATGATGGGGATTGAATGCTCTGGGTCGTTTGCATCGCCTTGTTCATTAGGATTTTTGGTATAGGTATACTCAGAAGGTACAAAAGTGATGGAAGCTGAGTCAGCTATTGTTTTGATGCTTGCTACTTTGGGTACTTCATGACCATTAGATGCCTCCATTGAAGTAACTGTAGGTGCCATTGAGGAGAGAGAGAGAGAGAGAGAGAGAGAGAGAGAGAGAGAGAGAGAGAGATGGGACTGAGGCTTTGAGAGTGATATTTCTGTATATCTTTGAGTGTGAGAGAGAGAGAGAGAAAAGGTGTTGGGCAGTTGTGGAGGTATTGAGAGACAAGGAACGGGTATTTATAGCACAGGATGCACTGATTTTACACGTGGAGGATAGGGGCTGTTATTTTAATGTTGCCCTACACCACAAGGTCTAGAAATTTTACAGAAATAAGTTGGCCAACGCAGACCAAGTTCCAAAATCTTGTCAATGCAGATGAATTAATAAATCTACTGCTGAGTTTAAGTGAGATGCAATGGTTAAAGGTTTGGTCTTGTTGTTGCAGAGAGAGACAAAGCAAAGAAAGAGCCGAGAATAAAATTTCAGCAAAAGTGATATGTGTGCAACAAGTGCACAATAAATATGTATTTATAGGTGCTAGTTCCCAAAATTTTCAGAATGGGTGGTATTTTCAGTTACAAT
The DNA here is from genome assembly GCA_024362665.1 of Prunus padus. NCBI lineage: Eukaryota > Viridiplantae > Streptophyta > Magnoliopsida > Rosales > Rosaceae > Prunus > Prunus padus. The sequence continues at coordinate 9,429,048 of JANFAM010000006.1, read as the reverse complement.
TATCAAAAGGTGGCATTTTGGGCTATTTCCCTATTTCTTTTGAATTCCTATAACTTTTTGTTTTTAGTTTGATCCAATCGTATATCTTCGGATGCTCTGCCACTTTGTAAGCGGTTACGTCATTTACTTATTTGGAATGAGGATACTCATGAATTGGGAAAATCGAGAATATGTATGGGATCATGGGAATAGGTATGAGATCAACTACCCTCAATCAATTTAATTTTTAGTTTTTTCATAAATTGTGGATTACATATTGTAAATTGAGGCCCACATATTTTTTGATTTCGTAAGTGTTAGTAATACAGATAAAGTAAACATGTCATTATTCTCTCACGGATCATGTTTATAGTAGGGATTTCGTACTCCATACGCATTCCATCAGCTGATTCACAAATCAAAGTTCTTCTATGCAAAAGTAAACTCATCTGTCAAATCCGAACTCTATTCCAGTGTGAAAACCATTAATCTTGTGAAAAACAATGGTTTGACAACAAACTAAGAAGCCGAAAAGAAACATTTGGAAAGAGCTAGTCATAATAGATACAGTACTTTAACCATTTGTAGTCGGCAACTACATTTAGCTCTGACGAGTAATTATCTATTTGATGATTAGTCAACAAATTAATAATATCAGTGGTTCTAGATTTCGTGGTAGAACAAGTACTCTGGCGATGTGTCGTTATATTTATTCTTGTTGATGTCGCTCATAATAATAGTAAGAAGAAAATGAAAATTCAAAATGAAAATTCTTCAACATTAATTTCATATTGGAGAAATATTCGATTAATTTTTCGTTGGTCATACATAAAATTAAGAATCTGGGATTTGATTTGGGGTAGTGAGATTAAGTATGGACGAGATTGGCTTATGACAGGAACTTGTATTTTGTAAAAAGAGTTGTATTTTATTTTCCAATACCTTCCAGAAATAATCTTTACAGTCTTGTAGAGTCCTTCTTTAGGAGAAATCATAGAATACTATTGGAGTACGGCCACATCTGCTGATATCTTCTTCTAAATAATGACCCCAAAAATGATAAATTTAAAATGAAGAAACAGAAGCCTTTTGTCCCAATGGTAGTAGAAGATATCTGTCCCATTGATATCTTCTTCATGATAGTAGAAGATATTTGGCTTCTAATAGAGTTCTAAATGCAAATTATAGAAGATTAAAACAACCCGAAGTGAAACTAGTGGTGAAGTAAGCTTAGGGTTTTTACTTTCATATCCTTGGTTCTTCAAGAGAGAGTCTCAAAAGCGAGTCTGAATAGTGTTAAGTTTTCAAATAGACAGACCAACAATTCACTACTAGCAACACAATATTGTCTCAAATTTAACCACTTACAAATTCCAAGATCTGAGTGCTAGTAGTAGTGGAACCCATTCAATATATATTATCTTTATTTTTTATGTACGACCGCCACATAATGGGCCACATATGCAGCCGAATCCACGATGGAGTCAATCATTCAAGCCCAACTCGTTAAAACCGCGTATTGAGTAAGGGGGTAAATATTCAAGCACATAATGTGAACACCACATATTGGGTAAGGGTTAAGGTGTGACATCCTGACCTAAAAATATGATAAAATAAATTAAATAAGTGAGTTAGATAACTTGGATAATTAAAATGAATTAAAAAAGGGATTTAAAATGAATTAAATAATAAAATTAGAATTAAATAAGAATTTAATAATTAAAGGGGTATTGGAGGTCATTTAATTTTTGGGACGGCATTTGGCAAAATGGGCTGCGCCATTGCGTCCGGCACGTCGAAACAAGTTCGGGGACGTGCGGCATTTCGAAATTTGTTAAATACCCCTCAACCAATCAGATTCCGGTTTTCCTTTCTCTCTCCTCCTGCGATCTCTCTCTCTCCGGTTTCACTCTCACCCTCTCTCTCTTCGATTCGAGCTCCACGAGGCCCACAGTGGGCCCGAGCTGACCGCAATGTCGAGACCGCCGTCTCCTCCTAGTCAAAACCAGACCAAGATCGTCGGCTGAAACGCCGGCTGGAGGAGGTGCGATCGACTGAAAGCTCCGACGTAACCTCCATTCTTTCTGGCTTCGATCTGGCGGCTCCGGCAACGATCGAGGGCGGATCAGGTATGAAACCTTGTCTCCTCCTCATGCTCTTGCTATTTTTGGGTTTGGATTCGAACGTTTTGGCCTCGTGGGTGTCGGATCTGAAAACCAAACCTGGCCGGATATTTGGATAGAATTTCCGGCTAGTTAACCAGCGGTTCTTGGCAGTTCTCACGGTTCTAGACTCCTCGTGATGTCTGATTTGATTGGTGTAGGTGGTGTGTCGAGACTCGAAGAAAACCCGATCACCGGAATTGCTCTACACACCCACCACCCACGGTGGCGCGTGTGGCGGCTCGTGGTGGTGGTGTGGTGGCAGTTCTCGGGTCCTTTACGACCCTCGTGTCATTGTGAACGCGTACGTGTGCGCGGATTCTGATTCGGACGTCGTTTGACTGTCGAACCAATATACGCCTACTGCGCGTTTCGTGGGTTTGGACAGTTGGATCTAATCCAAATTCACGTATGTGGTTCCTCGTATTTCTAGGAACGTATAGGAATTGACGGATCGTGATTCGGAGTCCCGGATACTCCGGATCAATGACTTGAAGCTTGAATTAAACCGTAATCGTCCGATCGTGAGCGATCCGACCGTCCGATCGAGACCAAACTTTCAGGACACGTTGTTTAGGCCGTGTTGAACCTATAGGAACTTTCGGATCTAAGTTTGGAGGTCATGGGACCCACGGGTCCGGTTTGACCTATTCGGGTCGGTTTGACCAAGTTTGACCAAGGTCACCTTGCAATGTAGTTGACTTTGTTGGACTTCTAGGAATGCCCTGATCCTTTTGGAGGTCGTGGGCTCCAAGGGCCCGGGTTGACTGAAAGGGGGTGCTTGACCACCGGTTGACCGTGAGTCTTCCGGGGCAGTCCCACTAGTTAAAAGAGGTAGTTTGACCTTAGAATCTTTCGTACGTCGTACGTGCACGTTAAGTGGGGTTTTAGTAGGATTTGAGTTTAAGGTTCTCGTTCGGTTCACGGTACTAATCCAATCCTCGTATCTATCGCTTTAGGTACTCTGACTCTGCTACGCAGCAAGCGGGACCCTTTTAGGCTTGTGCAGCATAAGACCAATGGTGAGTGGACTTTGTTTTCAAAAGAACATGATTTGATTGAGTTGCATGAAATGCATGAAATGAGATTTAATAGTAGTTTTAAATCTTGAATTTGATAATGGTTTAAGTCTTGACTTGACTTTGGTTGTTTTATATTCAAAGAACTAGCATTTGAGTTTAATGCTTGATTTGGGTTGCCGGTTTGTTTGTGGGGCCCTGATGGCTATTTTATTATTATTTATACCTTTGGGTATTGAATGGGACGTGGTGAACGCCCGGTGGTTTTCGTATTGAAATTGGGTTATATAATTGAGCTATTTTAAGCTTGAAGTCGTTATACTTTATAAAATATAGATTTAATGGATTATTATATATAAATGAGAATTTATGGATCTTTTGGGATATTATATGTTAAACGGGTTGTTATATATATATATTTTGGGTATGAGATACGGACATTTGGGGTCATCCGGATATTTATGTTAAACGGGTTGCTATATATATATATACACGTCCCAAAACTCCATATCAAAGTAGATATATATATATATATATATATATATATATATATATATATGTATATCTATACTTTGGGAAATCATATTATTATATCTTGGAAATTCATATGTATACTATTGGGTTATACTCGTAAGAGTTGTATTTATAACTTAATCGCTTATTTTGGATTATGCGTTTGGCTTAACGACATGTGTTTACAAATGAGTTCTTTATACTTTAATTACATACCTTTGGGTTGGCATGCCCTGTGTCGGGACGTGAGGTCCCTTATGTAACTATTTTAATATATATATATATATATATATATATATTGGGTTTCTCATACCATTTGACATTTCTTTACTTGAAATTTTTATACGTTTTGACGTTGATTGAATGTATATTTGATTATGGTTTTAATATGAATCTATGATTTCAATGCTTATGACTACTTTGGATATATATGTTAGTCATTGGGTCTTGGACGCTTGCGTCCTGATGTTGGTGTTTTGGGTTGGGTACATTCTGATTGGTTAGGTATATATATATATATATATATGTATATATACTGGTGATCACGTGGCGATTGATGTGTGTGCAGTTAGCACCTTGTATTGTACCTCCCCCTGTTCTGATACTAATGATCGCATGGCGATTGATATGATATGATTACCTGATTTTGGTATGGTTCGATCCGGTGCATACCTTAACGGGGTGTAGCTGTAGACCCTTGATTGGGTAGTCTGCGCGCGTAGGACAAATTTCGGAGTTATGGTTGGTAAGTTTTTACCATATAGGTCTGTGAGTTTAGTCCCACTTTGGACGGCTCAACCTTGGGCACGGTGTCTCGATGAGACTGTACCGGTGTCCAGTCAAATGATCCCCTGTTGGATTGTTTTCCCCTGGTACTTGTGTTTGGTGTTGAGGTTATATTATACCTATACGCATGTGTTAGTATCTTCGTATTCATATTTCTTTTAGTGAGGATCGTTCCTCGCTTGTCGTGCTTATGAGCACGTGGTTGTGAGAGTGGGGAAGTTTGGAAAACTGTTTACCTGTTTTGGTTGCAGTACTTGATTTGATTTCAGTACTTGATAGGTTTTACTTATTGGATTGTAAATCCTGATTTTATATATATTTATATATATGATTTGAACTCCATTTGAGTTCTGTATTGTTGTCGGGTTTGGTTTTTAGATATTTTTAAGTATTATTTCGATTTATGTTTTTATATACCTACATGGTTGGTAATTTTGGGAGGTTATGCCTCGGGAAAAGTAAAAGGTTGGTTTATTCAGAAAAAGATTTTGAGCTGGTAGGTTTTCACCTATTTTGAGATATAGGGTGGTTTTCAAATCAATCAAGTATATAAACGACTTCATATGCATGTTTCGCATGGTTTTAAACGGTGGGGGTTAGTACTTTGATTTAAGTATGAAAAACCTTGTTTTTGTCCACTCACACTCTTTCTGTTTTGCGCCCCCCAGACCATAGTCGTTGCTTCAACACTGTTCGGCCGAGCGCATCTCTTCCCGAGCATCGACTAGACAGTAGGACTTGTTGTCCCTGATCGTTCACTTTGTATTCCGTCATTTATTTGGCTGGAGTTCTCTTATGTATTTGTGTATGCATGCTGGCTGTTGGGATAATTCTATCTGCTTGTATTTTGGCAGGTTGTTAATTTTTTTGGGATAGTCCTTGTTGTAGGGGAGACTCTGCCCGTTTTTCGGCAGAAGTCTTGGCCCCTTTCACTTAAATTTTGAGAAGAGGGAACTAGTTTAGTTTTTGGGCTCGACATGAGTTGATGTTGGGCATGTCAACAGGGTCCGGCACGGGTTCCGGGGTGGAATTTGGGTCGGGTCCTGTCATAAGGGTTAAGGTCCAGTCAATCAGTCTGCTCTGATACCATGTTAAGTTTTTAGAGAGAAGGACCAACGGCCCACTACTGCTAGTAATACTGATATTGTCTTTAACTTAACCACATACAAAGCCTAGTATGTGTGAGGTTTTATCACAAAAGACCCCAGTAGTAGAACCACTCAATTTGTATTGTATTGTATTTATTTTTGTCAAGTTTCCAATGTGTGACATTACATTCTTCAACAAATAGCATTGCTATTTCTATTAATCTTGTTACATGTGATTTTTTATTAATATAAGGAATTATGGATGAAATATAATTGACGCGTATTGGAGGAAGTGATTACCTATTAAAGAGTCTATTAAGTGGTATCTCTTTCTACATTCAATCGAGATCTCTTATGATAGGACCCTGCACTTTTAGTTCGCACGAGGACAGAAAGAAAAGGAAGAAGAAAAATGAAGACCAATGGCGACTTTCGAGTACCCAAAATAACCACAATTTACTTTTTTTTGGACAACTTAGAGCATCTCCAACAGCCTCTTCAACCACTTTGGGATGATCAAATAAGTGAGCCACATCAGAAAAATTCCCTCCAACAGCCTCTTCAACCTCGATTATCAAATCTGCAACCCCATTCTCTCTCTTCAAAGTGGAGAGTTGACCTTTGCCTCTTCAAAACATTTATTTTGTTTTGGGAGAATCAAAATCATATCGAAAGGCTAAAAACATTTATTTGCTTGATGGGTTTGATGTACATTTCATAAATATTATTTATTTTCTAGAATATTATCTTTTTAAAAAAAGAATTTTATTAATTATTATTGTTTAAAGTCAAATATTGTATTAATTGAATTGAAGAGACTGATGAGGCACAAAATATTGAAGTAGCAAATAAGGCTCTTTAAATTGCCACGAGGTCAACAAACTTCAATTTGAAGAGTTTTTTTGCTACCACTGTTGGAGATGCTCTTACCACAATTTACTTTGGAAGTACCTCAAAACCGTCATTTGTGACCGCAACAAAATTAGTCAAAAAATGGTTCTGCATTTCTTATATTATTTCAACGCTATTCCCGCCAACACAGTTATCGCTGTTCCTTTCTCAAACGTTGTTCGATCTTATCTCTAGTTGCAAATCTATCATGGATGGTGGTGTGTGTGGATATTCAACATGGAAAGCAACTGTGCTGTGAATATGCTTGCTTCTATTGAGGTCACTAAGCCTTTGGGCCTCCTTGAGATGCTCCTATGAGTCATTTGATTTTTAATGATTTGAGGTATATCTTGAGGCGTACCATCTTCAAAGTTTTTAATCATGATAAGGCATATATTTAGGTCTTCAAAATTATTATGGCAAAGTTTTGACGAGGCCATTAATTTTGCATCATTTTTGTTTGCCAGTTGTCCTTTTGTTGGATGGAATGAAAGTTTCTTACTCTTCCAAAAAAACAAAAAAAATTATTATCATGATACTTACCGACTGGATGAGAACCGCAACAACATAGCAAGCAATTAATATTCTCAAGACTTATCAAACTGAGTGGTTACCATCATAAGGACTTTAACGGTGATCTTCAATCACAAGTATATCTGTCAAAAGACGATAATGATTCATATATATTTCCAAGCTGGTGGAAGAATATTGTCTATTTCATAAGACGACAATGACCCTTTTTTGTAAAATTAACGATGGATGGAAGATTTATTCAACATATTGTTGTGTTTGGTAATTGGAGAAAATTTACCCATATTCGGCTCATAATTGCTTTGTATTTTTATTTGTTCATCAATAATATACTATCGCTTATTTTCAAAAATGATGGATTGAAGGTATATATGCGGCATGATCAAATTAACAGTCAAGGAAGGTATATACAATATAGAATTAGTGCTAATCAGTTTTCCGATATTGTTATTTATGAACAACTGCTAATCAGTTTTATTTTATGTTATTTATGAACAACTAAAACCGTACATGTTATAATAAATTCTTTACAAAAAATAAAACACAGAATTATTAGTTGTACTATTCTGGCAGGTGTGTGTAGCAAATCAGCGTCAAGGTTGTTGAGCTTGACAGTTGGGTGGGAAACCTCAACCAGAAAATAATGAAACGAAAACATTTTGATATAATGAGGACAAAAAAGGTAGAAACAATTCAACAAAATTAAAAAATATATATATTATTTGTGATAATCAAAGTTTAAAAGTAGATAGTGATCGAATGTAATAATAATAAAAAATGCCAATTGGCACCCTCGTTGCCAAGTGCTAATCCTAAAAAGAATGAGGCGATTCCTCCTACCACACAAAAGAGCTACCAACTGAGAAACCTAATTTAGGTGATAGAAGATTGAGAGTATTGTTGCCAATCCAATTATTCAATACCATATTTTTAAAAATGAAATAGTATTAACTGATGGATTCTGAGCTTTTACATTCAGAATTTACGTATTTTCTATATTTCGCTTAATTTTAATAATTGTAATAATCTAACGACATATAACATGACACTTTAACTATCATTAATTTAGGTTTTAACACTCCAAAAGTCCATTTTTACCCTTCTAATAAAATTAAGATAAAAATCAAGAAACATAACCCACCCATTCCTGGTATGGCGTAGTTGCACCGCCGCTTCACCGATCAGCCTACTCTGCCATCGATGGGGTCATGGCTTGCCCAATCTTTATACTCTGAAAGAAAAATCTAGTGTGTTGCATAAACTGATTTTTTTTTTGGTCTGATACTCAAACCGATTTTAACTGCATCTCTTTGATCAAGTGAATTTTAGCCACTTAAAGGTTGAGAGCTCTACACTCGGGAGAACTTCAAAAAGAGAGAGAAGTTGTGGGTATTGTGAAAACTGACCTATTACCATTGGATTGTTATTTGGTTATGGTGGGGATTTGTTTGATCTCATTAATCCATGTGGTAGCTTTTGATTTAGGTTTTCTATGGGAATCTGTTGTATACTTTAGCTTCAACCTTTTGATTTGGGGTTTTGATTTCTTCCTGAATTGGCTAATGAATTGGATCCTTGTAAACTTTTTCTAGTCAAAGTTCTTTCTAGATTTTGACTCCTTTCTGAATTGGGTGTCGATTTGGTTATATTATGTGTTTTTGGGTATGTCAATTGGGTTGTTTTACAGTGAGAATTTTATGGGTGTGGTTTCTACAGGTTATGGAGATGTGTTGATAGAGAAGAAAAGGCCACCAGTGACCAATGCGGTGGCCAGAGGAGGCCGGGGCAGGGGGTCGTCGATGGGGAAGTTTGTGCTGGTTTGGTTTTTTTCTTTTTCTTTTTCTTTAAGTTTCCAGTTTTTCATTTTTTCATTTTTTCATTTTATTGAAAGGGTAAAATTGGAGTCTTAGAATGTTAAAAGTAAACTTAAATTGACAATAGTTGACGTGTCATGTTATAGATTGTTAGATTATTACAACGACTAAAATTAAGCAAAATATGCAAAAATACGTAAACTCTAAATGCAGAGGCTCGTGCTCCTGCACATGTCAAGGGGCTAATCCTATTAAAAATGAGGAGATTCCTTCTACAACGTTATAGAAACTCCCAACTTCAAAACCGAATTAGGATAAGAGAAGATTATGTATCATTGCCGACCCAATTATTCAGTGCCATATTTTTTGAAAATGAGAGGTTTCAACTCACAATACAATTCTTCAAGGAGCATCATGGAAGAGGATTATTTTCAAACTGATGAACTAATTAGTCCATACCATAAATCATTAATGTTTAGGCTTTTTTGTTTTTTTAACCGGTTGGGTTGTCAATGATTTTATTTAGAGAGCATTTTTGCTTATCACTTTTATCCAAAGTATATGCTCACCATCTTTTCTCAACACTTGACACGTCACCCAATTGGCTTTCAAATCTTGGATCAACCACGTCCTTGTTGAAGTTTTGGATCTGCCCGTTGGGTTCCACTCTAACAACACCGATACTGTCCCCACTTTACCACCTGTCTAATCCGTCAAGTGTGGAGTTTTACCACAAAAGGCCTCGATATTAGTTAGAGTGTGGTAATTCTATTGAAACCCATTTGTTTTCTTTCACCCCACCGATGTGGGATTCCAACACTCCCTCACGTGTATCCCTTTTAGTGGTTCACACGTGAAGATCCACACATCGGCAATTGAAACTCAGAGGTCGGCTCTCGTTGGGCCCACTTGTTTTCAATGGAACTCAGAGGTCGGCTCTTTTCAAGCTTCGTTGGCTTCTCTTTTCTTTTTGTTTTTTTGTTTTGTTTTTGTTTTTGTTTTTTTCTTTAAGAGTCCGACTTGTTTCTCCTTCTTGGTGACAAGCTTCGTTAGCTTGTACGGGCCTTGGCTCACGATACCATGTTGAAGTTTTGGATCTGCCGTTGGGTCCCACTCTAACAACATCGATATCGTCCCACTTTACCACCGTCCTAATCCGTGTGGGGTTTTCTTGTAAAAGGCCTCGATATTAGTTAGAGTGTGGTAATTCTATTGAAACCCATTTGTTTTCTTTCACCCCACCGATGTGGGATTCCAACAGTCCTCAGGTACACTGTGATTCTTTTCCTTCTCCCCCTCTCTCCTTGTTTTCAATTTTGCATTTTTTCTTGAATTTGTTTTGTTGTTTTCCGATATTAAAATTAGTTTTGCTATCTTCTTTTTTCATGGCTGAGTCAACAATAGACAGCTTATTAATCCCTCCCATCTTCTTCTGTTCGCCGTCCTCTTCTGGCGTCAAGTTTCTGCATGTGAGGAAAGGTTTGACGACCAACAATCTATATATAAAATTAGAACAAATTAAATCTTTGTTGGGATGCACCGACGAACCGTGCACGTGTGGGCCTACTGCTTACGTTAATGTAATAACATGCACGTGTGGGATGCATGTCAAGTTTCCTGCATCCGACGAAAGGTCTGGCGTCAAGTTGCTTCTCGTTACATTTCATTTCCCTTGTGATGCTTCTAAGACACCTTCTATCTATGTTCTAGACTGCAATGACTCAAGGCCACCTGCTCTAAGACTAATGTATAATTGGAACATTCTCATGTATATTGTTGTTTAAAAAACCAGATACTTCTTCAAAAACCATTAACCATATACCACGAACAATCCAAATCCAAGAAAAAAAAACAATTCAAATATTTTAGGAAATTTAATAATATTTAGTAGACCAAATAAACTATATTCTGGAACTTGTTCTCGTAAACCTAGTGAGATCAATGAGTCAAATTTGCATGCTCTAATGGATTGGAATGTGTCAATTTCAATGAAAGGTGAAGTGCTTTATTTGTGTGGGCACTTCTCCTCCTAGCACGAGGCCTTTTGGGAGCTCACTGGCTTCGAATTCCTTAGAACTCCGAACTTAAGCTAGTTGGTGCTAGAGCAATCCCAGGATGGGTGACCTACTGGAAAGTTGCTCGTGAGTTCCCATAAACAAAACCGTGAGGGCAGGGCCTAAAGCGGACAATATCGTGTTAAGAGAGTCGAGTCGTGACACTTAACAAAGTTAGGAGTCTGTTAAGTTAAAGGACACGTGTCAAAAGAACAAAGAGGAAACAGGAGGGCACAGAGAAAATGGTAACATGAAAGTGAACTCATAACTTAGTGGTAAGAGTATTTAATTGCCTGCATATTAGTGGTCTCAGGTTGAAACCCCAATAACACCTTCCCCCTCTCCCTTCTAAACATTGACAAAAAAAAAGAGGCTAAACTCAAAACACAGTGACAAAAATATATTCCAAATTAAAATGCAATGACTAAAAAGATATTTAACAATTTTTCTTTCCGTAGAAGGGTTTTATTTATTTATTTATTATCATTTGGAAAAGGGTTCTTTTTATCCGTTAATTTTTTTATTTTATTTTGGTAGGTTGGTTTTCTAGTCTTATAAGTCCAATAACTGGGGCTGTTTGCTTGACTTATATTCATGTTCTTGTCAACTCACAAACGCAGGAAGACAGTTGAAAATCGCTTGAGAATTAGAAGTTCAAAAGAAGCATCACAATTTTGTGGTTAGAATTGGTTTCACATTATGTCATGGTTTGGGATAACATTCTAGAAGTTACTCATTTTGAAACAAGGAGAAGGATTTACATTTAACTTGCACGCAAGTGTATACCTGCATTGTGAACAAATCTGTGGAGGAACTTTCATAAGAAAAATTCTTCTTTTGAAACGTTAGGGTATCTAAATTTCAAGGACCGAACATTCTTTCCCACATGTACAACAAGAGTTCGATTTTATTTTTATTAATTTTTTAAAAAAGTTCAAGGAAAAAAACAGATAGGGGGATTATAAGGATTAACGTTTTCACAGAACATACTTTGAAATCTTAAATAATTTAACAACTTTTACGTGGATATACGCATTATTGTCCTATGTTCAAATCTACTTTGACCATTCAAAAAACCACACCGCAATACAACCAACAAAAAAATAAAATAAAAAAAGCAGAAAAACGCGTTGCAGAAGGATCTGCTGCCGGTAAAAGCACTCAGCAGTAGATTTATTAATTCATCTGCATTGACAAGATTTTGGAACTTGGTCTGCGTTGGCCAACTTATTTCTGTAAAATTTCTAGACCTTGTGGTGTAGGGCAACATTAAAATAACAGCCCCTATCCTCCACGTGTAAAATCAGTGCATCCTGTGCTATAAATACCCGTTCCTTGTCTCTCAATACCTCCACAACTGCCCAACACCTTTTCTCTCTCTCTCTCTCACACTCAAAGATATACAGAAATATCACTCTCAAAGCCTCAGTCCCATCTCTCTCTCTCTCTCTCTCTCTCTCTCTCTCTCTCTCTCCTCAATGGCACCTACAGTTACTTCAATGGAGGCATCTAATGGTCATGAAGTACCCAAAGTAGCAAGCATCAAAACAATAGCTGACTCAGCTTCCTTCACTTTTGTACCTTCTGAGTATACCTATACCAAAAATCCTAATGAACAAGGCGATGCAAACGACCCAGAGCATTCAATCCCCATCATTGATTTTGCCCTTCTCACGTCGGGATCTCCTGATCAACGAGCAAAAGTGATACAGGAGCTGAGCAGAGCTTGCGAGGAATGGGGCTTCTTCCAGGTATGTACCTTACGTTGTCTGTACATGCGTATATTTATACAAATACTTATGTTTACCTTATAATATCAACAAAGTATTTGTCAAACTGTAAAAGTTGGACAAGAGAACATTTTCATACATACGTACGTTAGTATATACATCATTTATGCATATCTACAACTCCCATGATGAAAGCTAATTAAGCATAAATTATATATTAGGTGACCAACCACGGTGTACCAGTGAGCCTGATGCAATCAATGATCGACGCGTGTCATAGATTTTTTGATCTGCCGGAGGAGGAGAAGAAGGAGTTCCAAACAAGGAACCTGTTGGACCCAATCAAGTGCGGAACCAGCTTCAACGTCGACATTGAAAAAGTTCATCTCTGGAGGGATTACCTCAAGGTCATAGCCCACCCTGAGTTCAACTCACTCTACAAACCTGCTGGATACAGCGAGGTTTCACTGGAGTTCAGCAAACGAACCCGAGAAGTAGCCACAGAAATATTGAAGGGAATATCAGAGAGCTTAGGGTTGGAGGCTGACTACATAGAAAAGGCAATGAACTGGGACCGTGGCTTACAAATTCTGGCCGCGAATTACTACCCTGCGTGCCCACAGCCCGATAAAGCAATCGGTCTACCTCCTCATACCGATCATGGACTGGTGACCCTCCTCATTCAGAATGAGATGGGTGGCCTTGAAGTCAAGCACAAAGACCAATGGGTGTTGGTGAATGCTGCTCCGGGAACTTTTATTGTTAACATTGGTGACCAAATGCAGGTACCAAAATAACACCCAAATTTTTTTAATCCAAAATTACAATATAATAATTCTCTACTTATTTTCATAAATTAATGGTACCGATTATTTATGTGTATGGTTAATTTTTTGTGGCAGATTTTGACAAACGACAAGTACAAGAGCATATGGCATAGGGCTGTTGTGAACAACAAAGCTACAAGGATATCAATAGCTGTGCCCCATGGACCCTCACTGGACACACCAGCTTTGCCAATCCCAGAGTTGTTAGAGAGAGAAGTCCAAGCCCCAAAATACATTGGGATGACATATGAGAAATTCATGGAGCTTCAAGCAAGCCCTGCTGCCCTCACGAAACCTTGCTTAGAGCACCTGCGGGTCAAGCATAACTGAAGCTACAGCCTACGTATATCTTGCAGTTTCTCCCTAGTTAATTAGAGTCTTCTTATTTCTCTGAATAACAGCTTTGTTACTCCTATATACATTGTCTTGTTCCGATTCTGAATTCATGATATTTCGCAGTGAGACATTCTCATCAAGTATCGGATATAAATAATATAACCCTAGCACATTTTACTCGAGATTTGAATTTAGTGTCCCGATTAAGTTTATTTTCAATTATAAACCACAATCTCTGGTATAAGAAAATTGACGGGGTAGCGAAAGGATTACTTGAGAACGTGAGTACTGAAGAAGCAATGGCGGAGCTAGAGCCTATATATTTAAGGGGCTGCAATAGCTGACACTTTTTATTATATATAAATTGCACACAAATTGTCAAGTTTTATATAAGGGTTTGGGGGCACAACCACTTCTAGCCTAAAACGGGGAAAGTATTATTTCGCTATTCCCGGTTAATAACGGTTTGACACCATGACACGCGTGATAACACTTCCACGTGGCATAGTATTATAGGCGGGAGATAGCAAAACAGTGCTATCCACGTTGTAACTAAGTTTTTCTCGAATTATGTGGCTCCACCATTGTGAAAAAGGCTTCTTACTAGAGTTGTCATCTTAGAGTATCTCCAAGGGAAATGTCAAATATAAAACATTAAATTGAAATTTGATGACTTACATGACAATTTGACATATATTGCACAATTTCATTCCACCCGATATGTCTTTTGTGTTTAGTAAAATAAGCAATCAATAAAGTAATTATAAATGAAGAAGGAGAAAGGCATAAAATAAAATAATGATAAATTGTAGAACTGGTGACTCCCATTTGTGCTCCTCTAACAAATGTAATAATTTTAAATAAAAGCCATGACGGTACAAAGCCCAAAGTAATGCTTTGTGGGCCATTTGGTTTAAAAAGTTGCAAATTATTTTCAAATAACGTTTGAAGCTTGCAGCAGAAAGGTCGACACGCTATTCCACGTCGAAATTAAGTTAGGTTTTGTTTCTCCCTGTTTTCAATTTTGCAATTTTTTTCTTGAATTTCTTTTTAGATTTCAAATTTTTAAGATTTAAAAATAATTTTAAAATTTAATACCAAACTAGTATTCAGATATTAAAATTAGTATTGCTATCTTCTTTTTCATGGTTGAGTCAATAATAGACAGCTTCTTAATCCCTCCCATCTTCTTCTGTTCGCCGTCCTCTTCTGGCGTCAAGTTTCTGCATGTGAGGAAAGGTTTGACGACCAACAATCTATATATAAAATTAGAACAAATTAAATCCTTGTTGGGATGCACCGACGCACGTATGGGCCTACTGCTTACATTAAACAAAGTTAATGTAATAACATGCACGTCAAGTTTCCTGCATCTGACGTCAAAATTATTATGGCAAAGTTTTAACTAGGCTGCTAATTTTGCATACTGTTTGTTTATAAGCTGTACTTGTTGGATGAAATGAAAGTTTCTTACTATTCGATAAGGTGGGTAGGACGGGAAATTAGGACAGGAGTGAAAATAACAGGAGTGTAATTATTGCTTGTATCAATAATTACATGTCCTAGTAGTGTTAGTGTTCTCTAAATCACATGTTGAAATACAGATGCAAGTACTATCCAAGGAATTAAATATTGAGGGTTTCGGAAATATCGGTGGTTCAAAAATACAAAAATATCGATGGAAATATCGGGAAAATATCGATATCGATAAAAATTGGATAAAAACCACGGAAATTGTAAGAAAAACTTGGAAATTTTTATTGAAACTTTGGAGAATGTTTATTTAGTCAATTATCTATTAGTTTACCACAAAAAATTGGAAGGAAATGCATATCATGGTGGATTTGAGTGATTTAAGTTCATTATGTAGTGACCTGACAAATACCGTGACTTTAGAAAATATATATTAATTAGTGAAAGAAAATTAAACACACCATAATTTTTTAGTTATAATAATTTACTACAATATAGAAAGAATTTCTATTAAAGTTCAAACTTAGTATAACATATAATGAACAACATTAAAACTCAATGGTGAATAATAATACAACTCCATAATATATAACAAAAAAAAACACAACTCCATAATAAAATAATAAATAACATTAAACATATGCCTAAATTTATCCTTAGGGATTTTTTTATATGGAAATTTATTCTAGCAGAAATTTTAAAGACCTTATAAATACAACATGTTGTAGGCATATTTACAAACACATGCGCATCGTGGTGGTAAAGGCGCTAGGTAAGGAAGAAAGGAGCAAACAGGGCGCAGGTTCGAACCCCAGCCTACTATAGATCAAGAGTTAATTTCCTTCTTAAAAAAAAAAAATATTAGGACTCTTTTTTTTTTTTTTTGGATAGAAAATTGGGCCTTTTAAAGCTTTGTCGGTTTCTTTAATTATTATGATGAAGTCAAATATATATCAGGACCTCTTCCTTTTTTTAGTCGAATGTATATCAAGACGTAACCTGGACGGTACAAATCCTTCGTTTATATTATAAGTTGAGCTCATAATGACGGTTCGTAATTTCTGGGTTCATGTAAGATGAACACTTGAAAGCTTACATACACATACAACAGATACACACAAGTAAGATATTTTTAGAAAACAAGGACATACGCATGTTAAATCCTTGACGGGGACTTGTCATATAGCTAGTTATTTAAGATGTTGCAGGCACCAGTACTATCGATTAGACGTGACTAATTTAGTGGTAGCTACAAATGTAGATTCAATATGTGTACTGGTGCATGAACTTCTTTGACAATTGACTGGTGTGTGGAACCATAAAATTTTAGGTCAAATAATTTTTCTATTTTTGGGAATTATTTGATTTAGGGACTCTTGTAAAAAATTAAGGATTTATTCTAATTCTTAATTTTTTATTTATCCTAATCTCTAATTCCTGATTTATTCAAACTCCATTAATTATCTAAATCCCATTAATTATCCAAATCCCATTTATTGTAGAAGGATGAGTCTTATCTCTCCAGAAACCCTAACCCTGGGGCTCTATAAATACGAGTCTACACAAGGCATAAGGTAACACATTCTATGCTCTCAAAATACTACAGAAATTCACTCTCCTTGTCACCCCTCTCTCCCTCTCTTTCACAAGGCTCCGGCCTTCACACACGGCTCAGGCCACCCGATTCTCTTCCCGTGAGATAAAACTCCATACCCTTTTTTGCTATTGATGTCTCTTTACGAAGATTCAATTGAACTAACTTAGGCATCGGAGGGCCTTTGGCCAACACCCTCCTGGTGTGGTCCTTTTACTCCAATTGATTTTCCAAGGAGAAACAGTTCGAGGAAGGAAAGGGGGAATCTATTGATCGAATATTCTTTGGGGACGAAAATCACTCCCACAAATTGGTGCTTTTATTGAGAGTACGAGTTATACTCAACGTGTGCTTACAAATCAAGGAATCCGTTCCTCCTATTTTTCCAATCCACCAAAGCCTTCCAAACAACCATGGTTGAAAGCAAACGCTTACGAGCCAAACCGCCGCAAGGGCAGTCTCCACGAAGAATCCAAATCCATCCTCCCAAGGTTTCACGGCGGAAGCAACCTTGTCGCCGCCATCCTCCACCGTAGGCCACCGGTTGGTTTTGCAGGGAGAAAGAGTTCAAGGAAGGAGACAGAGGAATATATTGATCGAATATTCTTTGGGGACGAAAATCACTCCCAAACTACTTTGATAGAAAATGAAGACAATTGATGATCGTCGTAAATACTTATTAACCCTTACGCATTTTAGATGGAGAAACAAATCGTTTGCACAATTCTGTTCATACAAGAGGCACGTATTTGTCTCGTGTAGTTAGATGTGAGTTAACGCCACTAACGTCCATTTCATGTGACACAAATATCTTATTCTATCGTTCTCATGCACAAGGTAAATGCTTAAAACTGTTGTACAAATCTAAAGGAAAAAGTTCGATTAATTGTAAGAAACTGTCATTGGTCAACTTGCTTAACTATAGGTTTAATACAAAAACCATTGTGCGAAAATACTTTACGCATCGATTAATAATTTCCATTTCCTTTTCTATTCCTTATCTCCAACCTCTTTGAATCCACTTACCACCCGCATATTTTGTTTTCACTTTTTCTCTTTTCTACACAAAAAGGACACCGTAAGACAACTCGAGGTGACTGCTCTTAAGAAAAGGGCACCCCACCACCAATGGCGCACCTACAAAGGTGCAGCTGCACCTCCTCTCGCCGGAAAAGCTTTGCAGTCGCTGGAAGTTGCCCCTTTGGTCTATCTTGAAGTTGTCCACCAAGTATTTAATTCAAATTTAACATTTAACATTTGTCATCTTCTTGGAGATGCTCTAAGTCAACAATAGACCGCTTCTTAATCCCTCCCATCTTCTGTTCGCCGTCCTCTGCTGACGTCAAGTTTCTGCATGTAAGGAAATGTTTGACGACCAACAATCTATATATAAAATTAGAACAAATTAAATCTTTGTTGAGATGCACCGTGCACATGCGGGCCTACTGCTTACATTAAACAAAATTAATGTAATAACATGCACGTGTGGGATGCACTTCAAGTTTCTGCATCTGACGAAAGGTCTGGCGTCAAGTTGCGACGAACAATTATTACAGTGTGTACAGAACAATTCAAATCGAAAAAAAAAAAAAATTTTCAAATATTTTAGGAAATTTAATAATATTTAGTAGACCAAATAAACTATATTCTGGAACCTCTTCTCTTAAACTTAGTGTTCAATGAGTCAAATTTGCATGCTCTAATGGATTGGAATGTGTCAATTTCAATAATGGATTGGAATGTGCGGGGGCTTGGGAACCCAGCTCAAGATCCCGATTTAGTGCAAAGACTCTGGCTAATCTTTTGGTGATCATTTTGCCTAAAGTTATTAATAGTGTTCAAAACGCCTTTGTTCATGTCCGGTCCATTACTGGTAATCTCTTGCTTTTGAGCCCATGCATTCAATCAACAAAAAAAATGAATAAAGGAGCCAAAGGTTGTTGTGAACCTTGATGTCAGTATGGCATATGATCGAGTTGAATATTCTTATTGTCTTTGTTTTCAGTTTGTGTCTTATTGTAGCCATGCTAAGTTTGCTCTAGGTAATGTGTCTTTGGACGCTTGGTTTGAAGAGGGTCCTCCAAAGCCAATGTGTCTCTTCCAGTTTACATTGTTATTTTGGTTTTGTTTGTATTATAGAGAGTGTGACACTCTTTTTCCTTCGTCTCAGGTTTTTCCCATTGGAGTTTCTTAGGCAAGGTTTTGATGAGGCCACGTTTATTCGCTCAAGTCTGTTACCTTCGACAATTGAAACCTTACCATTTCCCAAAAAAAAAAGAGTCAACTTTACATCACTCATTTATTTCCCTCAAATTTGCCATCTCCTCATGGCAACAGTCACCACCCCACAAGCAAAAGATCCCAAGCAGACCCACCCCTAAATTTTCAGTACCAAGAATATGAAAGGACCTTTAACTCAGATTTGAATCAACCTAGCTCTCAAATGTCTGCACCTCTCAACTGAGAGAGAGAGAGAGAATGAAGCACAACATATGGGTTGGGTTTTGTGGCTAGGGTGAAAGAGAGAAAGAGTGTGGAGAGGGGATCGGGTAAAAGAGAGACATGGTCTTTTTTTTGTTTGAGTATTTTATATTGTTTATTAATTAATTAATAACATATTATTATTTACTTGGTGGGTGGAAAGATAATGGATATTTTAGAAATAATAGTGGGTGGAAAAGATAGGATTGTGTTTTTTAAAATTTATATAGTGGGTGAGAAGATAAAGTGAGTGGAACGGAGAATTAAGACAGGAGTGAAAATAGCACAACTGTTGTGACATCCCTGACCTAAAAATATGATAAATAAATTAAAAGAAACTAAAATAATTAAATTGGATAATTTGGGTACTTAAAAAGGAATTAAAAGGATTTAAAATAACAAAATTGGAATTTAATAATTAAAGGGGCATTTTGGTCAACAATATTTTTGGGACGGAATTTGGCGAAACTAGTTGCGCCATTGCGTCTGGCACGTCAAAACAAGTTCGAGGACGTGCTGCACGTCTCGATCCGAGCATTAGATTGTTCGAAGGACATTTTTGGTCATTTTGAAATTTGATAAAACCCTAGGGCCAATCAGATTTCAGGTTTCCTCTCTCTCTCTCTCTCTCTCTCTTTTCCCTGTGCGTGCGACCCTTCGTCTCCTTCCTGCGTTGCACACAGCCGGCCACTGCTCATCCAGCCGTCACTTGGGACAGCACCGGTCCCAAAAGGACCACAACCTCCTCCTCTTCCAGCCCTGCCCATACCCAGCAGTCGGTAGCTGCGATTTTCACCGGAAAAAGCCCAAAACGAGTCCGGTTCTCTTTGAAGTTTCACGACGTCGCACGGCCGGCTTCGGCAAGCTCCACCGTCGCGCAAGGTACGAAATCGAATCCTCTCCTCCTCCTCTAGCTTCCTGTATGATTGGTTCCGATCGATTTGGCCTCTAGGTTAGTGAATCTATAACCCTCATTTTGGTTGATTTTTGGTTTGGGTTTTCCGACCAGTCCATGGCGGTTCTTAGCCGGGTTCCACCGGTTCTGAACTCCCCTCCTCCTCTAGTTTCGTTTGGTATAAGGGTTGATGCCAGAATCGAAGATTTGTCATCGGCCAGAATTGCTCACCATACCCACCGGTCGGTCGGCGCGTGTGGCGGTGCGTGGCGGCGGTGTGGTGGCGGTTCTCGAGTCTGTTACGATCCTCGTGTCGTTACGAATGCGTACGTGTGTGTGGATTCCGATTCAGACATCATTTGACGATCGAACCAATGTACGCCTGTTGCGTGTTTCATGGGTTCGATGTGTTTGGACCGTTGGATCGAATCCGAATTCACGTATGTTATTCCTCGTATTTCTAGGAGCGTATAGGAATTCACGGATCGTGATTCGGAGTTCAGGATGCTCTGGATCAATGACTTGAAGCTTGAATTAAATCTTAACCGTCCGATCGTGCGATCGTGAGCGATCCGACCGTCACGATCGTGCGATCGTGAGCAATCCGATTGTTTGATCGAGACCAAACTTCTAGGACATGTTGTTTAGGCCGGGTTGAACCTGTAAGAACTTTCAGATGTAAGTTTGGAGGTCATGGGACCTACGAGCCGGTTTGACCTAGTCGGGTTAGTTTGACCGGTTTGACCTAGTCGGGTTAGTTTGACCAAGTTTGACCAGGGTTGACCGAGGGTCTCCCGAGGTCGCCTTGCCACGTAGTTGACTTTGTTGGACTTTTAGGAATGTCCGAATCGATTTGGAGGTCGTGGGCTCCGCGGGCCCGGGTTGACCGAAACGGGGTGTTTGACTGTCGGTTGATCGTGAGTCTTCTGGGGCGGTCCCACTGGTTAAAAGAGGTAGTTTGACCTTAGAATCCTTCGTAGGACGTACGTGCACGTTAGGTCGGGTTTTGTTGGGGTTTAAGTTTACGATTCTCGTTCAGTTCACGGTACTAATCCAATCATCGTATCTATCGCTTTAGGTACTCTGTTTTTGCTACGCAGCAGGCGGTACCCTTTTAGGGTTATGCAGCGTAGGACCAACGGTGAGTGGACTTTTTTTTTTCAAAAGAACATGATTTGATTGATTGAATGACATGCACATAAACGAGATTTAAATATTTTTTAAATCTTGATTTGACCGTTGATGGGTTTAGTGTGGTTGAATTGGTATTTGAGTTTTATACTTGATTTGGGTTGCCGATTTTTTGTGGGGCCCTGATGGCTATATTTTATTATTATGCTTATCTTTAAGTATTGATTTTGGGACGAGTCAAGCATCCGGTAGTATTTACGTACGGATTTGGGTACGGTGGGAATTTGATGGATTTTCCTTGGGTTTTATATTTAATAAATGAGTTTATGGTTTTGTTGGGTTTTGGAATTTATATTTTATATCCTTTTGAGAAACTTATACCTATACTTTGAAATGAGTATTTGGGCGGTAAGATTTGGACGTTAGTATAGTCCGGTTGAGTACGTATTCGGTTTTGATGTTTAAACCTTATGAATTTTAATTACTTATAATTTGATTATATATATATATATATGTATATATACATATAGATCAACTTGGAAGGAATATGTCGGATTAATGGAAATTGATCATATGTATATAAATATATATCTACTTTGATTAATAATTATGTATATCTACTTTGATATGGAGTTTTGGGACATATATGTATATGTGATTGGACTTTCAGTTATATTTTAATGAATTACTATTTATGTTGTTTTAAAGTATGAATTTAAGGGATGTCAGTGATACGTGGGAATTTCGAATGCTTGAGTTTGAGTTATTGTATTTTAAAGGATAGTTATGTTTTGTATACATATATATTTATATATATATATGTATATTTTGAATAATACGTTCGGGGTTTGGACTTTATATTTTTAAAAGGATAGTACCTATACTATGTTTTGGAGCATATGTTTTACTTGGGGTTTTATTTGACGTTTTCTTGACTTGGGTTTTGAATACGGTTTGATTATAACATTTTAATTGTTTATGGATTGTTAGGCCGTCATTTGATGCGTGTTACTATTTTAACTATGGAGTTATATGTTTTGGACGGTGATGTCCTTATATTGGGTGTATATGATGTTCTTGGATTGTTGGACGTATATATGTCCTAGTGTCTGATGATTTGGGGTTTGGGTACATTTGAGTGTAGTTGGCACCTCATTATGTACCTCCCCCTGTTCTTGATATGGTTATTGGTTATGGACGTCTGCATTTGGATATGGTTCGATCCGGTGCATACCTTAACGGGGTGTAGCTATAGACCTGTGAGCTTAGTCCCATTAGGACGGCTTGACCCTGGGCACGAGGCCATTATGATGCTAACCCGGTGTCCAGTTAAATCCTGGGCACGAGTCACATCAGGAATGCTGTCCCGGTGTCCAGTCAAATGATCCCTTGTTGGATTGTTTCCCCAGTACACGTGTTTTGGTGTTGAGGTCTATTGTACTATATGTACGTATTATTATCTTCCTATTCGTATTCCTTTTAGTGAGGATCCTTCCTTGCTTGTCGTGCTTGCAAGCACGTGGTTGTTCGAGTGTGGGAAAGAAAGGGAAACAGTACTATGATATAATTATGGTGTAATTATATTGCAATTATTGGGATTTGAATGACTACGTATATAAATGATTTCATATGCATGGTTTGCATTATTTTTGAAACGGTGGGGTTAGTACTTTGATTTAAGTATGTAAAACCTTGTTTTTGACCACTCACACTCTTTCTGTTTTGCGCCCCCATGCCGTAGTCGTAGCGTTTGATTGGTCCGGCTGGGTGACTCTCTTCTCGAGCTTTCGACCTGATGTAGGACACTTGTCCTTGTCTGTAAACGGTTATTCTGTCACTTTACTTATGAGTACTCTAGATATGCTCTATATTGCCCTTTAGGGTTGAATTTGATGGCCAGAGGCCTGGGATGTATTTTTATTGCATGCTGACAGTTGGTGTATACATATTCTGTTGTATATTATCAGGTTGAACTTTTGGGTTTGTTAATGTTTCAGGGGAGACTCTACCCGTTTTTCTGCAAAAGTCTTGACCCCTTTACCTATTTGTTTCGAGAAGAGGGTTTCTGTTAGTACGTGGGCCCGACATGGCAATGATGTCGGAACAACCACAGGGTTCGGCACGGGTTTCGGGGTGGAATTCAGGTCGGGTCCTATCAACTGTAATAATATTATAGTGCTACTATTTTCACCCACCTTGTCTTTAAAAGTTTAAAGATAAATTTATCCCTTAACAAAATGACTTCTAAGGACAAATTTACAACTCTCTCTTTCTCCCTCACACACACCCACACCCACATCCGGATATTCAAACAAACCCAATAAGAGAACATGAACCCAATAAGAAAACATGAACAAATGCTCAAAATTGTGAAAGAAATTCAAAATCCCAACACTACCCGAGAGTTCCGCTGTTTGGTCACTATAAAAAAATTAATATATTTAAAAAAAAGAAAAGAAAAAAAGATCTAAGAATATCATGGGCTCGACCAAAAACCCACCACCCAATCGGAGAAAATCATGGACTCCAGCAAAAGCCAATCCACTATCAAAAGCCACATTCAGCCCACCCTCCTCTAGGCATCCCGACCGACCCTAACTCATTGACGCCACCTCGACCCATATCCATTCAACACAGACGGGAAAAACCCATGGCTAAAAATCAACAACGCAAAGAGAGAAAGAGAAAGTCGTCTGAGTTTGAGTAGATTTGGAGACCAAAATTGGTGGCGTTATTGGTGGCGTTATCAGTTGGTGTCTAGAGAGAGAGAGAGAGAGAGAGAGAGAGAGAGAGAGAGATTAAATTGATTATTGGGAGGATGGGTGATTATTGCTAGGGCTTGGGCGGCTGAGTTGGGGTTGGGGTTAGGGTTCAAGTAATGATATGAATTAAACATTTAAGAATGGGACAAGCAGAAAGTATCAATCTGGATGGCAAGGGATTTATGGGAATTTTTTTTTGGTAGGAATGGGTGGAAGGATAAGATTACTTGAATTATTAATTAAATGGTATTTTAGGAATAATGGTGGGTGGAAAAATAAGATTATGCTTTTCAAATTTACATTGTGGGTGGGAAGAAAAGGTAGGTGGAGAAATATGACGAGGTAGGTGGAAATAAGAAGATTCTAATATTATTCAAAACACATGAATTGCCATTTCCTTCTTCGTTCCTTATCTCCAACTCCAACCTCTTTGAATTCATTTACCACCCGCATATTTTGTTTTCACTTTTTACTCTTTTCTACACAAAAAGAACATCGTAGGACAACTCGAGGTGACTGCTCTTAAGAAATGCTCACCCCACCACATCCAAAGGACAAAATAGTAGATTGTATCTTTTAATGGTTTGTTTTTTGGGTATTAATACAAGTTCTCAAGTTTTTAAATAATATATATTTTTTATTAATTTTAATTGGTTAACACATGTTTTAAATATTTTTTTCATGCGAAGTGACTCAAAATGCAAACTTTGTAGAATAGAGTGACTAAATTGGCTAAACTCAAGCCAACGGGTCCATAGCTTAGTGGTAAGAGTAGTTGTCTGCATATAAGTGGTCTCAAGTTGAAACCCCAATGACACCTCCTCCCTCCCCTTCTAAACGTTGAAAAAAAGGCTAACTCGAAACACGATAACAAAAATATATTCCAAATTAAAATGCAATGACTAAAAGATATTTAACAATTTATCTTTCCGTGGAAGGGTGGTTTATATTTATTTATTTATTTGGTTGCCATGTATATATTCAGTGTCATTTTGTAGTAAATATCTTTTAGTGGTGTTTCTCTTTGGTAATTGTCGACACTGACGAACCTATTAAGGCTATTTTCCAATAGGTGCAGCTAGGTACCATAAACTGATTATATCTTATGAGTAAAAGGAATTGCTGAAAGCGGCTTATATCCTTCGGGTATAAAGGAGTCTTGGAAAAGGCTTGTTTCCAACGGTTAATAAGAAGTGCCTGAAGGATATCTCATTTGCTTATCGACATGTGAGAACTAAAAGAATGGGCTTGGACTTTGGTGCTCCCAAGCAGCCCAAAGTCTCCATTATCCAATAGTTTTCGTGGGCCTTGTGGACCTCACTACTACAAAAATCAAAATAGACGTCGGTAAAATGACGACGGACAAAATAAATACCATCGTTAAATTTTAAACGACGACGGTAATATAAAAACCGATGCGGATCAGAAACTAAAACACCTAAAAATTGGAAATTCATTTGGGCATTTTTAAAACACGACGCATAAAACTTTAAAAGCGTTGTCTTATTAAACATGCCATTCCGATCAGAAAAAAGACAACAAATAAACAACGACGGTATGTGTAAATATACCGACGTAGTAATTATAAACGACGTTTTACATATAATACCGCTGTTTTGAACATCCAATGAACACGACGGTAATTGTATTATTAACAGGCGTATCAAGTACTATTTAATACGACCGTAATTTAATAATTACCGACATGTAAAGTTAATTAACCACGTCTCTCTTTTATTATTTTACGCCGTATTATACATTAGACTACGACAGTACTTATAAATAAAAGGTGGTGGTAAATAGTTACCACGTCGTCATAATATAATGTAACGCCGTGGTTTTTTAGATAATCTGACAGTTCTATTAATTATATCGCCGTTGTAAATCATTTTCACGTCGTTTATATTGATTATACCGTCGTTGTTGTTTAAAACAAGCGCGACAACAAAAGTCGAAATAAGCGTCGATTACAACAACGACGGAAAACATAAATACCGTCGTTGTAGGTTTCAACATCGAAACTTTCGAACTGAAACGTCCACGTTTATCTGCGAAATTGGGGACCTAACGGCGGCTTTTAGGTTTCCAAGTCGAAATAAAGGCCCCTTTCGGTTTCCAAGTCGTAATAAAGTCACTTTATTTTTCCAATTCTAAATAATTCCTTTAAATTGGTTTTTAGTCCAAACGTTACGTATATCTCAAAACACCTAAAAATTGGAAATTCATTTTGGATATTTTTAAAACACGACGCATAAAACTTTAAAAGCGTCGTCTTATGAAGCATTCCATTCATATCAGAAAAAAGATAACAAATAAACAACGATGGTAGGTATAAATATACCAACGTAGTAATTATAGACGACCGTAATTTGATAATTACCGACATGTAAAGTTAATTAACCACGTCTGTTCTTTATTATTTTACGCTGTATTATACATTATACTGCGGCAGTTCTTATAAATAAAAGGTGGTGGTAAATCGTTACCACGTCGTCATAATATAATATAATGTCGTGGTGTTTTAGATAATACGACGGTTCTATAAATTATATCGCCGTTGTAAATCATTTTAACGTCATTTATATTAATTATACCGTCGTTGTTGTTTTAAACAAGCGCGACAACAAAAGTGGAACGTCAGTACAACGACGACAAAAATCATAAATACCGTCGTTGTAGGTTTCAAATTCAAAACTTTCGAACTGAAACGTCACGCTTTATCTGCGAAATTGGACACTGAAACGGCGGATTTTAGGTTTCCAAGTCGAAATAAAGGCCCTTTTCGATTTCCAAGTCTTAATAAAGTCACTTTTAGTTTTCCAATTCTAAATATTTCCTTTAAATTGGAGTTTTTATTCCAAACGTTCAGTCTCAATTCTCACATCTCTAAATGGTTTCAGTCATGCAAGATGTCTCTCTTTGGAACTCAGTTGTGTTTTTACACCAAACCAATCTAAGAACTTCGGTTTGGTGTAAAACAACAACTGAGTTCCCCAGCAGAAAGATTGCATATTTAGTTTCTTGTTTAACACAAATTTCTATTTCTCTGTAGTTATTTTTATTTAAGACATCGGTTTTGTAACTAACTGACGTAGTATATATTTATAACGTCCCTATTATTTAAAAACCGTCGTGTATATTATAATTTATACGACGGTTTAATTTTACTTTCCGTCGTCTTTAAAAACGCGGTCTTTTGAAAAATTTGACCGCGAATTGTAATTTTTCGAATTTGCCCTAAACCCTATATATATAACATTTCGCTATCTTTCTTCAACTCATATTCTAACCTTAAAGTTTTCTGTCTCCATCAGATTGCTCCAAGTCAAAGGTACATTTCATTCCGGCTGCTCATATTCTAATCTTTCATTCCGGTTTTCAGTTTCTCAAGTCAGAGGAAATCCAAATAAGTTATGCTCCCCTCTTCTGGCTTTTGTTTCTTGTTTCTTTTTATTAAATCATGTTATAGTTGCAAAAGGTTTATAAATGTATCTCTAACTAAAACTTGCTTCTTTTTTTTTAAATCTTGGTTTTGCAGTGCAAGAAGGCAACGCTAACTCATACACACAAGAACAAATTGATGAAATTCGGATCGAATTATAGTTTAATATTATGGATATGATATTTTGTATGGATATATAGGAATGAAGATTGGTAAATATTTTGTATGTAATTTTTATTGAATCTTCAAGTTTTATGAAACAAATTATTCTTGAGTATATTTATTGTTCACAAAGCATTATGGTTGTTTTTTTAGCAAGAAAAAAATCGTTGTAGAGAACCATTGGAAGCAAGAAAAAAAAAGATAAAATGTAAAATTACTACATCTTTGGATATAATAAACGACAATTCTTTCAAAAAAACCGTCGTCTTTACATTAATAGACGGCAATTTTATCACGAAACCGTCTTCTTTACATATAATAGACGACATTTCTTTCATAAAAATTGTCGTCTTTATATATAATAGACGACAGTTTTTCATAAAAACCGTCGTCTTTACATATAATAGACGATCGTTATTTCATAATAGGCAGCGATTCCTACAAACCTTCGTCTTTACATATAATAGACGTCATTTATTTCATAAAAACCGTCGTCTTTAAATTAATAGACGGCGGTTTTGAGTAAAAGCGTCGTGTGTATAAATAATAGACGACGGGATTTTACCGTCGTGGTTTTATGCGTAAAAGATGTCAGTCGATTCCTCGACGGTTGAAAAACTAAATTTACGACGGTAAATTACCGTCGTCTATTGCGATTTTTGTAGTAGTGCCTCCGTAACCTTCCACACCACAATCCCTCGTGCAAGCCCGTGAACCACATGACTTGGGTTCATGTGAGCTTGGTAAGTGATTGGCATAGAAAAATTGTATTATTGTCTTGGCATGGCATGTACACTATTTCTATGAATTAATTCCAAAATACAGCTTGGATTAACGCATGACTACCATTATATGTTATGTTGGGCTTTGAATATCTTTGGGCTTCTCGTGACTTTTTGGGCCTCAACAACAGTCTTCGTGGGAACGACACTTCACTTATCTCTATATTACTTGTGCGGATTGTGCGCTTGCAGTAATTTCACAAGTTTTTGGCGTCGCTGCTATTGTGAAATTATTGCAAGCGCACAATCCACACAAGTAATATAGAGATAAGTGAAGTGTTGTTCCCACGAAGACTGTAATTTTCTTTTAAGTACCAATTATGATTAATTCAAAAGTGTATTTGAAAATTTCATTAATGAGAGTAATTGATTTATTAAACTAAATTTAAAAAATATATGAAAAATAGCAATTTAATTAACGGTGAAAAATCAAGTTGATGAGACACTAGAGCATCCAATTTCACCATAACCAATTCCACTTAATTCTTATGGCCAATTAACCCTAATTACTACCCATGTTGACAGTTGGTTTCTCCTAATTCATTCAATATCCCCTCTTGGGCTCAACCAAAAGTATTCTTAATTAACAACTCATTCTCCCGAGAGCAACAGATTTAAAAAATCAAGAACCCATTAAGTTCTATGAGAACTTGCAAGAAAACTGCATGAGTCATGTTAGTGCCTCTCGGACACTCTTTCAAGACATGGTATTTGTTACGAGAAGCAAACACCAAACATCTCCTCTTGGTCTCCGCTTGGATCATCAAATCCATTAAATATTGGCCAGATATTCAAAGCATTAAGAACAGTAACAAATACTCAACATGGAGTAATAATAAGAAATTAATTTAACTATAAAAATTAAGTATTCATGATTAGGCTACATCATAGCCTTAGTAAGGAAAATTAGTTCATGACAAAAGAAAAGATAAACAAAATAATTGTTGTCATAAAATCGATTTAGCAAATGGATTTGTTCTCTAAATTCTCCACAGCAACACCTTCATAAGCTCCAAAAGCACCACGACAGCAACTCTTTGCTCTCTATCTGATATTTTTGTGGGTGTATTGAAATATGGTGAAAAAGTATATGGTATCAAGATGGTCCATAGAGAGAGTTTAGGGTGACCTTATATAGTGTAAAACAAAACCCTACTCGAAAAAGGTATGGAAAAACTATTCTAAAGAAAAACAAAATCCAAAACAATTAAGGAAACAAACTAGAAAAGAATCCTTTTTGACTTGGAAACACGTCAGCCAACTTGCACGCATGTTTTGGGGTCTTTCCACTCCCTAGAAAATTCTGGCAAAATATGATAAATGTAGCTTCATTCCAAGCATATATCACACGCTACTAGGAAAAATCGGAAAAGTCTTCAAATCTTCAATCTTCCACAGTAGTGTAGTTCTGACGGAATTTCAACTTAGGCTGTCTTGACTTGCAAGTCTGGAGCATTTGTCTTGGTAGAAAATTATGAAACTTTTACAAAATTATCTTCAATGTCTTAGATTTCTTCTCCAATTGGCCTTGTGCTAAAATTCATTCTAAAAGCCAATTTTCAGTCAAAACTCTTCCAAGAGCGCAGAATAGCTGAAAATAAGAAAAGTATGGTAATAATGCTATTTTTAATTAACTTTCCCTACAGAAACCAAATAAGAGGTATAAAAATATAGGAAGTAATGCACTTATCAAACTACCTCAAACCTATATTTTTGTAGTCCTCGAGCAAAATTAGAAACAAAATGAAAAGCTAACTAAACCACTTTAAACAAGCTAATAAAAACCAATGCATGCCAATCACATTTGCATCACTAAAGCTATGCCACTTTGATTTAATTGCATCATCGTTTAACGTGTAGTACCAAAACCCATAACATCAAAGCTTAAAAACAACCACACTCGAATGCCATGGAATTATTTCACCTTGACTCCAATCCTCACTAGATATCACTCCATAATTTTCTCTCGGAATCCTAAGCTTACACTCAAATGTCACATATGTGTATGAAGTTATGTAATGGTCATCAAATATTAACACATATGCTTAGCTTGAAGAATAGCAATTTCTGAAAATAATGTCTCATGAAAATAATCGAATACTAAGAACTAGAGTACATACCTCACCTCCTAGCAAGATTTCCAAAAGATTAGTTAGGTCTTTTACTTCGGTTGTTATGAAAGACTAGGTTCGGGATAAGAAAGAAAGGAAAGGAATAAGTAAAACTTAGGACATACCAAAGCATTATTCACATTTATGACCAGCTTCTTTTGAACATTTAATAGTACTGATCAGCGTCTAGGAATTATGCATCTTCACTACTCCATTTGGAGTGATTTTGAACTTTTACTCTTTTGAATTGCAAAATACTGTTTTTTTCTTTTCTTTAGTATTCTCTGTTTTTTTTTTCTTTCTTTTTCTATTTTCTTATACTTTTTTTTCTTCTTGCAATTTTGCACAAACACCTCGGTACACGCCAATTCTTTGGTGTAGAGCTCATCCTTCTTATTTTCATCACTTTGGCACATCCTAAGCTATAAGGTATGGCTTACAAACGGGTTGTATAGGTTATAGATAAGTAATATACATTCTTTGCTTCCTTAAAATGTTATCATTAATTTAGGTGTCATTTGAGTAATGGAGTTCAATAAGTAATATACATTGGTCTGCCTCTCCACATGGATCATTACACGTCAGGTGTTAAGTTTAATATACATTGTTCACTCATTTCGCAATAGCTTAAGGGCTTTTGGGAACAATATCGAGGATCTTGTTGTCATGTCTTTTGACCAAAAAAAAAAACACTTGCTGACATGTGAACTTCTGGTCATGTTGAGTGGCTATGACGCTGACACGTCTCTCCTGTCAGTAGCGGATCCATCTAAGGGCGAGTGTAGGCTATTGCCCCTACTCACCCTGCTTCCTTACCCATGAATTCCTGCTTCATTTCGCTGTAATGGGGGCAAGGTATTTGACAAAAGTCCTCTGAGAGAGAAGAGGGAAGGGCAATGGGGGCAAGCTTAACTCACTCCCACCTCAATGGCTAAGAAAATCCCAATATGGGCGAGCAAAAGCTAAAAACTCATGTGCAGATGCAATGATGGTGCAGCCTAATTGGTGTGTGATTGATGATAACCAAGATTGTGGGCAATTTACTAAAAATTTTGCTTCTGGTGTTAATTGTAGAAGATGATTAGTAGAAAAGGAGAGGGAAGGAGGAGGAAGTAGTCGTGGATTGGGGTGGGTTGATGGGGTTAGTGCGATGGGAAGGGGTTTGCTGGTGTAGTGGGATGAGTGGGTTGATGTGCAGTGGACTAATTTTGGGGTTTTGTTTAGGTTTCTAAAAGATAATTTCAAATTTGTTTTAAAACATTAGAATTTTGTTCTATTTTTTAATTATAATATATATTTTTCAGCAACATTAACAAAAATGATTATGTAAAATGACTGACACCCTCCTACATGATGCATTTTAATAGAAAAAAATTTAAATGGAAGAAAGTATACATATGCATTGTAGAGACTTAAATGGAAGAGATTTTTGCAAGTCTCTAGTCTATATTTTGCCCCCATCATGAACAATTTCTGGATCCGCCACTGTCTCCTGTCATATTGGGACATTATCTTCCTTTAAGTGTTTTTTTTCTTCTTTTGGGTTCAGTCAGGAAAATTCTGGAGAGGGAAATCGTAAATGTATTGTTTCTAAATTGACAATTCTCCTAGATAATTCGCCTGTAAACTTAGTACTCGAAGTTAGTTTTTAGGGGTTTTTTTGTAGCAAGCAAAGATTGTTCATGTCATAATCAAGTCTACACCAGAAGTTCAAATTCCTAAAGATCTCTAGACGTTAAGCTAAACTGTATTACATGATCATGTTGAACTCTTCTGTTTTCAAGTAATTGACGTATAATTGATAAATGTACAAGCATTTGACGTTTCCATTTTTGTTTCTGCGAGTAGTTTCCAATTTCTTATCTTTTGAGTAATGCTAGAAAGACCACATTTATGTAAATATTAGAGAGATGATATACAATGCAATCACCCTAGCATTTCCCTTTCCTTTTCAACAAACGGAAACGATTTTGTTCATCAACAAATGTTTATATCACTCGCTTCGCAATCTTCTCAAGAACGGGCTCCGCTAGTGTCTCCAAGTCTCCCAGGTCTTGCTTCAGTGTTTCCACCTATGTTTGAACGGATATAAATACATCAGTCAAGGTTACGAAGTTAAAAAAAATGTATATAAACTTAATATGGTGGTGGAAATGGCCATAAGAAGACCTTGTGAATTAAATCTTGTGTTAGTTGAGCATCTTGAGCAGCCACTTTTGATGCCCGTTCTACCAGCAAAACTGTATCCTTTAGTTTGCTATTATCAGGGAGCTCATCTGCGACGTCCGCCGACACCTTCTCAGCCACATTTGCCACTTTTTCTACTTCCTCTGCCACATTCTCAACCTCTTCCATTACAATTTCTGCCTTTCCTATATAAAATATAAAAAATTTCCCAATTCTTTTATCAGCAATCCTGTATTCTAATAATTTATATATGACTGTAATGAAATGAAGGGGATTTTGCGTACCTTCAATCCTCTTCAGTTTTCCCCAATTCTGAGCCCAAAAAGCCAGCATTAGTGATAATATGGATCCCAACATCCATTTGAACCTGCATGCAGGCCAAGCCATGTTTTGGCTCCACAAACTTCCAACAAATTCCCAATATTCTTTTTGTAAATAAAAAATACATTCAAAGGCAAGTCATGTGACTGAGTTCATACCAGTGGGCGAAATTGAGCCTAGTGAAAGTAGCTTGGTGTGATTGTTGAACCTTGCCCTCTCCACCATTTAACCTAAAATATATGGAGCAAAATATTTATCAAGTAGCAGAACATATTTTCTCCTCTTTTTTTAGATCAGAAAGCATATTTTCTTTTCTTTCAATCCGAAGAGAAAACCAATTAATCCAGGAGATCAGAGTATAACTGGAGACCATTTAAAACACAGTTAATTTTCTTACACTTTGGTATCAAGTTTTATCCATGGCCTGCTGTTGGTGCTGAAAAGTCGAAGACTTTGCGGCGTCGAATAGCCATGGGCAACCTTAGATACTCCCATAGCTGGGAACTGTCCCTGCGATGCATTTGTAGAGCTAGATCGATTGCCATAGAGTAGTTGAAGAGAGCTTCTCAATCTGAAAGAACCCCACAAATCTTTCTTAGGCATATTCATCAATTTTCTCCCCCAATAATAATCAACTGTATATTTTTAATATGATCTCTGAATATTCAGCGACGACGGCTCCAAATCATGTATATATAATAGTTTTGTGATTATATTTTTAATATGGAATTTGAGACTTGTTTGAAGCTATTTTTGTGCCTCATGCCATTTACGTTTGATGATGTTTGCGGGCAAAACACTGGAATATGTCCTCACACGCCAAGGGATGACGTGGGTTTTGTAGAGATCCTTTCAACAAAAGAAAGAAGGTAGCTTGTGTAGTTTATAAACGTGTAGCTTGTTGCTTGCAAGTACAAATTTCATTCTCGTTTAAGGCTTAACATCTTGTAAGTGTATTAGAGCAGGTCCACCGCTAGGGGCCCAGGAGGGCAGGAAGCAGCCTGAGCCCAGGCGAGTGGCTCCAGCGCAGCAGCCCGAGCCCAGGCAAGGAGCGGGTCCCACCAGTTCGGGCGAGCCCACGGGCAAATCTCGCCCTAGCCCAAGCCCGAAGTCAATCGGCGTCGGTAGCGGCTCGTTCAAATTTTTTTACCGTTGGCGCGTGCAATGCACGCGCCAACATTAAAAAAAAAATTTGAATGAGGCGCGTCGCGTCATGAGCCAATGGCTCTTTGCCACGTAGCGCACTCCTGAGCCTCCAATCTTCTTTTTTTGTACAATCCGACGGCTGGACAATTTTTAGGGTATAAAAAATTGCAACAATTTGCAAAATTTTTTTATAAAATATAATAAAATTATGGAAATTATTTCTATAAATACCTACCATACCCATTCACTTTCCACACCAAATTTGCATATAAATTCATCACCTTTCAATATTTTTTACTTTCCACACCAAATATTTTTCTCCTTAGGAATTTTAAAAAAATACCAAAATATTCTGAAATTTTTTTCTATAAATACCTACCAAAATTATTCACTTTCCACAACAAATCTCCATACAAATTCTTTTCCTTCAAATATTTTTCACTTTCCACACAAAAATATTGTACACTTTCCACCCAAAATATTTTTCACTTTCCACACAAAATATTTTTCTCCTTCACAAAATTCCATTTGTGTCAAAAAAAATACATGGCCTCTTCCAGTGAAGCCGGAGGCACGTGGACAACCGTTGAAGATATTTTGTTGTGTGAGTGTTGGGTCAAAGTTGTTCATTGCCTGGTCACAAGCAATGAGATGAAATTCTCTCATATGTGGAGAAAAATTCATGGAGAATTTTGTGAAAGATCAAGTTCGACTAGGACGGAAATGGCTTTGGCTAGTAGGTGGAAAATTTTGAATACATAGTTAGGAAAATGGAGAGATGCATTGGCAAAAGCAAGGGAAATGATTCGAAGCGGTGAAAATCTTGGCGACGAGGTAACAAATTTCTAATTTCCGTTTTATTCAATTTAATGTCATTTTTTTTCCTTGGATTTACAATTTTATTTCTTTAATAGATTCTTCAAGCACAAATGTGGTTTTGTGCATTTGGTAATGAAAAATTCAAAAATCACCAATGTTGGGACGTTGTGAAGAATTGTTCAAAATTCAATACACGTGGTTCGTTCAGTTCTGTGAAGAAAACCTTTACACATGGCTCCTCAAGGGAACAATGCCCGCAATCGGTCCTCGTGGTGCGTTCCGTGGAGGAAATAATGGCACGATTACATCCTCCGCCACGTGGTGATCCGGTGGAACCACCTCCGCCAATGATTGAGCCGTCTTCGTACTCAATTGTGTTGGACTATGAGGACCTAGAGTATTTAAATTTTATGATGAGTGAGTAGGTATTTCAATTGTATGGATGAGTGAGATGTGAATTTTTTAATAAATATGGACACGTGGCAACCGAAAATCTTTTCCGAAATTTTTATATTTTATCCGAAAATGTTATCTGGAATTTTATATGAGAATTTTGTAATGAATAGTGACATGTGGCAACCAAAAATCTTATCCAAAAATCGTATCCAAATTAATTGTTTAAGTAAAAAAAAATTAAAGTGAATAGTAATTGTCTTACCTTGCCCTACCTTGCCTTTTTGGGGTGGAGCTACAAATGCAAAGGCTGCCACTATTCACGTGAATAGTGGCAGCCCTTGCCCCCCCTTGCCCTTGCCCTTGCCCTTTGGGGTGGAAGTGCTCTTAGAGGTTAGTGTTAGAGTTTGATAGCAAATGCCTTGGTTTTTGCCCCGTATCGAAGAAACTCAAGGGTTGTTTGAAATTCATTTCATTTTCACTTTTCAGTTTATTTTTTTAAAACTGATGAAAACATGTTTGGTAACATATTTCAATTTCAGTTTTCAAAAAAAGTGAAATATAGTTTTCAAAATCACCCTTATTTTTAAAAATAACTTGAAACTGTTTTTACTTTTTGTTTTTGCGCTCCTTTTTCATTCACTAATTTTATATCCACACACATGAAATGCACTCCAATTAACAAAATTCAGTATTCGAGACCTCCCAACTTGGACCCGGCAGCTCGATTCTTGTGTTCAACCACGAAGGCCACATAACCAGTCTAAGTCTCGGAACCTCCAGATCCAAAACTCACCAAAAATTCATCCTAATTCCAAAAAAAAATCATCAAAAATACTACGAACTCTTTGTAACCTGCACTTTCATTTTATGATCTCAAATTCAAAATTTGACCTAAAAAAATTTTCATTTCCAAGTTCCACATAAAACTGAAATTAGTTACCAAACAACTTTTCTTCAGTTTTCAGTTTGATTGAAAACTAAAATTGGTTACAAGTAAGTTTTGTTTTTTCAATTTCTTAACAATGAAAACTGAAAATGGAAATGAAAACGGGCCCTCAGTTTTTCAAAAGCCTTTATAAACAAAGCTTTTTGATAGTTTGACTTTGGAGTGTTAGGCTTCTTGGACTTGGCTATAGGCTTAGCTTTGGATTTAGGCATAAATAAAAATAAAAATTATTATTATTATTATCAAAGAACTGGACCTTGGACTCTAGAGAAATTTACTTAAAATACCCACAAATAAAATAATTAAATTATTTTTCATTTTTTGCATAACTGAATTTAAATTAAAAGAATCAGACATATACTTTCTGTTTAAATTTGAATTAGTTTTGGTATCTAACTGTTGTGGATTGAGAGCGTGCAATCATTATTATATACTAAAAACCCACTTATTAACAACCAACATACAAAAACAGAACTACATATTTTATTATATATTGTTTGGAGAGTCAAATAATATGGGTAGAATATTTTCATATATATTTCATTCTCCACAAAGGAGGTATTTATAATACAAGGTTGTAACCCTATTAGGGTTATACAAGGAAATAAGATAAAATCATAATTACACAATATCTGTACAAAAAGGAAAGAAATAATGTCCTAATATACTAGGAAATAAATCTCCTAATTAAGTTAGGATCTCGCTAACACTCCCCCTCAAGTTGGAGCAAAGATATCATGCATGCCCAACTTGTCAAGCGAGTTGAGAAAGACAATAGTAGACACAGCTTTCGTAAGAACATCTGCCAGTTGATACTCAGATGATATAAACGGAAAAGAAACAATTTCACCATCCACCTTCTCTTTAATAAAATGTCGATCAACCTTCATGTGCTTTATACGATCATGTTGCACAGTGTTATGAGCAATCGCAATTGCAGCTTTGTTATCGCAATACAAATCCATGGGTTTTTGGGGCACAAACCCAAGATCTCTCAACAATCTCCTCAACCATAGTAACTCGCACACACCTTGAGCCATCTCATGATACTCGGCTTCGGCACTAGACCAAGACACCACTTTTTGCTTTTTACTCCTCCAAGTAATGGGATTACCACCAACATACCTTTGGCCCCTACCCAGATCATCGCTAAACTTACCCCGCCACCGAATCTTGTCCACCTCACTGTTGAAGGAAGCTTTGACCTCAACGAGCCACTATGGACACTACAAGGTTGTCCTGGAGTATGCCCTTCACTTCAACTTCCACACCTCCAACAATGTGGTAGAGTATGAAGTACTCTTAGCTGGCCTTCGGACTAGCCAAAGAGATGGAAGCTAAGCACATTCAAATATTCAGCAACACTCAGCTCGTCGTTCATCAAGTTAATCATGACTTCCTTGCCAAGGACACCTCTTTGACAACATACCATCACTATACCCATTAGCTACTGAAAACCTTCAACGATCGCATCAGCCAAATCTCACACTCTGAAAACAGCCACGTTGATGCCTTGGCAAGGTTGGCTTCAATCGTAGATCAGAGCATTAGTAGCAATATCCATGTAGAACTACTAGAGACACCCAGCACCCAAGCACCATTCATTTACACCATTGACCATAGCCCTACGTGGATGGATCCCATATTCCAGTTCTTACAAAATCAAACATTGCCTACAGACCCTCTACCGAGGCACGACGTGTTCGTTACTATTCTGCCTGATACTTAATCATTAACGATGCCTTGTACAAACGCAGATTCAGCCTACCCTACCTTCAGTGTCTTACGCCAAAAGAAGGCAACTACGTCCTTCGGGAGGTCCATGAAGGCATTTGTTGAAACCACTCTGGCGCCAGATCTCTCGCCCACAAGATTATTTAGCAGGGATATATCTGGCCCTCTATTCATACCGACACCTAAGCCTTCACATAGAAATGTGACAAATGCCACCATCCTACAACTCCCTGCCGAACCATTGACACCGATGGTCAGCCCATGGACATTTGCTCCTTGTGCGTACGCTTCTGACCATGATTGCTGGGCAGGCTTTGGATGAACTATGGATGGAAGGAAACGGATTCCTTTTCTCGGATTTGAGAGCAACGCTTTAAGTGTATTTCGAGACTCTCAATGAAAGCATCAATTTATTTGTGCAAATATTCTCACGAGAGAATATTAGCGAATGATCCCTCTCTTGGAACTCGAACATCCTCCTTCTCGATCCCTACAAAATAGATCTAGTCAACGGAGCACACTCGAGGGGTGTCAGCCAAAGGCCCTCCGATGCCTAAGTCAGTAAAAGAGGTCTCGAAAGATGCAACAAATATTGAAAGGACGGAGTTTTCTCTCACGTGGAGAGCTGGGTGGCTCATAGCCGTGAGAAAATAGAGAGAGTGGCATGAGAGAGAGAGAGAGAGAGAGAGAGTTCACTAGGGTTTCTCAGGTAGAAAAGGATTACCTCATGTGTGTTGTGTAGTGTTCTATTTATAGTGACTCCTTTGCTATAGTTTGTAGAGATAATTCCCATATGGAAGGTAATTATATTTTCTTTAAATGAGATGACATGATAAATCAAGGAGATTTGGTGGAATCTTCATCGTTGATTTGGGGAAGATATTCATATCTTAAATAAGAGATAATTCCCTAATTAAAAAGATTCAATTAGCACAATTAATTGACCTAAGCAATATTCCATTTTTCACGTGTCCCCTTGTCATTGGTTGCCAAAATTCACGTTCTCACACCATTCAGTCCATATCTTGAGTATCATTAAGTCTCCGACCTCGGTGACGCTAAGCTAACAATATAGAAAAAGCCTTGTTACCAAGATAAAAGAACTGCACCATATCAAACTCCCTCACATAGCCAACGAGGTCACCGTTCTGGCACACCTTGCACCCTCTCACATCCCAAGAAAGACACCTAATTGGCACCGAACTCTTCCGCCGATCACACCACGACTGTCTCCAACCGAAACAAGACATAATCAATTTGCTCAAATGAGGCCCAGTTCCAGTGTCATATCTTCTGAGGTGAAGGTTGGGAAAGGATAGATTCATGTGGATTCATAGTTTCAATGGCTTGACCTTGGGGAAGCCAATTACTAGCTAGGTGAGGATTTGGGATACGATGGATTCATGATTCATGTAGTCTTTGCCCCGGATTCTCGTAATACTAATGAATTCTCATGGACAATTTTGTCCAAGGTGAATGATGTACTGAAGCTTCTTTTGCAGTTGGGGGTCTATGAAATATATCATACTCTTTGAGAAGGATACACGAATGCAAATTCCTTAGCAAACATAGGAATAATTTTCCTTTTACTATGTCTGTTAAAATTTGTTCTGATTTTTGAAATATTGAGGGATCTCGTCGCAATTTTAATTTATACTTAATTATAGCAATGGTCCCTAAATTATACCTGTTTTGCATTTTCGTCCCTGATTTTCAAAAGGATACACGCAACAATATAATTCATAATTTATCCAAACCAACTAACAACACACAATTAAGTTTAAAGTTTTAACAACGCGACTGAGACCAGAACCAAAATAAATAAATAAAAATTAAAATGAAAGATCACGACTCACGAGATACGCTCAGAACAAAAGCGAAATATCCAATTCACCCTTCTACTACATAACCAAAACGACGGCGCAGAGGCCAATCACCACGAACGCGGAGAAAGAAAGTCCGTTCAAAACGGCGCCGTTCTCCGACGGCGCAGGCGCTTCAGATGGAGGAGCAGAGATCAACGAAGGAGGACTCGCCGGAGACTGAGCTGTCGATGGAGTAGGGCTAGGGGGAGATTTCACCTTAGGCGTCGATGGAGCGGCGTACGCCGGAGAAGGAGCTGAAGCCGGTGGCGATCTGGTCGGAGATAATGCCGGCGATTTAGCCGGAGACTGCGCCATGGTGTGGCCCACAAGCAGTGCAACGAGCATCAGAGTGAAGAGGGTAGAGCCTGAGGAAGCCATTGTAGAGAGAGAAATGGAAGGCACTGGAAGGTCCTGTAAATGAAAGAAGAGAGCAAAGAGAGAGAGTATATATAGTGGAGGAGTGTAAAGCAGTCAATGCGTCTTTATTTTGCATCCGTTGGATACTCTTAAAGAAGATCCGACGGTGTTAAGTGTACTGACGCGAAAGACACGGTTCCTGGCTAGTTCAGATCCTCTGTTCATGCTTTTGTGTATCCTTCTCTGCAATACATGGTGTATCCTTCTTTATTTATGGGCTTAATTTTATGTGCGTGGTATTATTTTATTATTTTATTTATATTAAAAGATAAAAGATTAATTTGTTAAAGTATTATTAAGTGGAATTAGCCAAAAAGTAATGCGTAGGCAAAGAGGCACAAAAACAAAGACAGAGAATCTGGACTTGTTCCTGGCCGGTTCAAAGTTTAAAACGTTCGTTTGTTTCTTTTTTGGCTTTGGTGGTCCTCCACTAAGGTACAGTTGTCTGTTAATCTGGATCGTACACGTCGGTTGAGGTTGCGAGAGGTGGGCCGTTGGATGTGATGTTGGGGTTGGTGTGGATTTGTGACAGTCGAGAAATGGAAGGTTGGTCTCCTGAGTAAGGAGAAAAGAAAGGGGATTGTGGGGATCCATTCAGGAGAGGATGGAAATCTGGGGGTGGGACCAATGACTTGGAAACATCATTAACATGCTAATGCTTTTTGCAACACAACCTAGTAATTTACTGACCGAAAACAAAACCTAGTAATTTATTTCCGAAGTCAAAAAGGAAGGAACATGAGGATTGACAATCTCTTTTTGCACAGGAAAAGAATGGTTTGAATTTATTTCCTAAAACACATGCATAGGGCTTTTTTTTGGTTACAGAATGAATGCATTGCACACCCATAAAAGGGCAAGTAACAGAATAAAAGGAGATTGTGTAAGCACCCAAGCTAGAATTCTACAAAAAAAGGTAAAAGGAAATTGAAGGAGAGGGAAAAAAAAACTTACTTGTAACAGGGATAGCACTAGTTTTGTTATAACCGGCCAATAACATCATTACATGTATTAAAATTTTCTCACTTGTAGTTGTGTTATTGATCGGAAATAACAAAAAGTGATATCTCGTTGCATGAGAGTTTCTCTCGAAGGGGAGAGGCAATGACCTCCTCCCCTTGATGAGCAACGTGGCACTGTAAAGGGAACCCTAGGATTACTAAGTGTCCATGGACTACGGAGTGATCTAGGGCAGTATAACACATAGTTTATACTTCTTTGTTATGCAACAGTAAATACTGGCTCTAGTTGATGCCGCATGATCTTGCCCAACTTAATTATAAGGCACAAACAACCCTCTTGGAACTACAAATGTAATCCAACTCTCCCTTATGCCACAAACAGGTCCGATCGGCACAATTCAATAACTTGTCTAACTAAACCCACCACAAACAGCTTGACTATAACTTCTTCCACAATATCTCGAACTTCAAGCACGCAGCATCAAGCTCCTTTTCAAGTGCTAGATCTCATTTTCCATCTCTAGCGAGGCAAACTTGTACAAGATTTCTCCCATATTAATGGTTGAATCTAATATCAAAATTCAATTCTTTATCCTTTACCATTTTCTACAATTTTACCAGCTTGTAATGAGGATTTATTTAGTTGGTTTGAGGTACTCCTGATGCTATTTAAATTCTTCTATT
Organism: Prunus padus; assembly: GCA_024362665.1. Classification (NCBI taxonomy): domain Eukaryota; kingdom Viridiplantae; phylum Streptophyta; class Magnoliopsida; order Rosales; family Rosaceae; genus Prunus; species Prunus padus. Next base: position 9,387,008 of record JANFAM010000006.1, on the reverse strand, counting down.
TTATGATTCTATAGACCGGGGGTCAGGCTTTGTGTCCCCGGTTGTAATTTTCAAGTGGATTGCATTTTAGCTTAGGTTTTGACTTTTTCTAATTATGAAATTTCGGATTGGCCAAAAACGAAAGCTCCCATGACAGGGAAATATATTTGCAAACGCAAAATTATAAATTTTTTAATATAAACAGAAAACAATTAGATTGAGATTCTCATGACAATAACCAATGAAATGACAAAAAATGTGTCTCTTTATATCCCCATATATATATATCAACAAATACAAAAGGAATGAATTAAACAAATGGTAAATGAAAACAAATGATTAAAAATTCATAAAACACCCGCTATTCTTCCCCTCCTTACATAAGCATGGCGACAGCAAAAACCCCAACGGCCACCGATCCGGCTAGGGAGAACCTGTTCAAAACGGCCCCGTTGGGTGTAGGAGCTTCGACGGGCGATCCCGAAGATGTGGGAGAGGTGGCCGGAGATTCAGGGGAAGACGATGGGGGAGAAGGTGGAGAGTCTGTGACGGGAGATTTAGAAGGAGCAGTCGATGGTGGAGTGCCCGAAGGAGAAGGTGAAGCAGCTGGTGGAGTGTTCAAAGGAGAAGGAGCGGCGGCAGGTGGAGTGCTCAAAGGAGAAGGGGCAGAGGCAGGGGACTTGGCTGGGGAAGATGCAGGGGATTGTGCCCTTGTTGAGGCCAACAAGAGGGCAGCCATTACCACCAAAACGACAGCGTTGGATCGAGCCATTGTAGAGAGAGTTGAAGAGAAAGTGAAGACAAAGAGAAAGTGAGGGATAAGAGGCAGATTGAGAAGCGCGGATGGGTTTAAGGAGAGAAGGGAGAGGGCTTTTTATAGGGGATGGCTGAGGAGAGTTTGGTGAATTGATCACCGTCGGATTTTGAGAAATTTGTTTGACGCGGATTTGAAGGGGCTTGGACGGTGCAGATTTTGTGCACGTAGTTGGACTTGGTTAGAGACCGTGTTACCGACTTTGCCAGAACGCGGTTGTTGTGTTGGCTGGTTTTTACTGGCTATTGGATGTACAGGTAAGTTTCAATCCAAGAAGTTTCCTTTTCGCACGTAAACTTTGAAGCCAAGTCAAAAAAACCACTTTGAGTAAGGTTGACCAATTTTCCAGCCAGATTAATTTTATAAATTCTCAGGGGCTTTTGGTTCAGGGAAAATGGGATTTGGGATTTGATTTCCCATTGGTAAGAGCACTTTCACCTATTTTTTTTTGGGGTATACATATACTGATGATTTGCTCCCTGAATTTGTACCTCACTTTCAATTAATCCCCTATCATTTTTTTTTAAGAAAATTAAGGATATAAATTATTTTTTTCGACAATTTCCCCCCTCCGTCTAAATTCTCTATATTTCATCCAATTTTCAGTTAAATCATTTTTTAAAAATTATTTTTTTGGAAAAAAAATTGAAGAAAAAGAAGAAAATTGAAAACAACAAAAACAAAAAGGAAAAAAAAAGAAAAGAAGAAAAAGACAATTGGTGAGGTTGAGCTCGAGGCACAGTCATGGCTTGAACCAGCAACCCTATTGGCCCCCTCCCCAGCTCTATCTCCCTATCACATCAACCCCATCAACCCTAACCCCACTTCCCAGTGAGACCTACCCCATTGACCCTTGCCCCCAAGACCTGGACTCCATCTCATTCCTCGGTGTTGCCCCCTCGGCCTAGACCCCTCCCCGACTCTATCTCCTCCAAAGACATCAACCACCCATCAACCCTAACCCCTAGTTGAGACTTATCGAAACCCATACCCAACCCCACCTTGCCCCTCTAGTCGAGACCCATCCTCCAGTCCATCCCCACTCGAGATCCACTCCTAGACCACCGCCCCTCCAACCGAGACCTCCAGCTCCCATGCGAGCCTGCAAAAACAGAGAGAGAGAGAGAGAGAGAGAGAGAGAGAGAGAGAGAGAGAGAGAGAGTATTTCAATTCTGTTTTTATTTTATTTTTCATTATTTATTTATTTTTAATGTACAAAATGACCATTTTGCCCTCATTTTTAACGGCAAATTGGATGAAATGTTGTGGATTTAGACGGTAGGGGAAATTGGAGAAAAAAAAAGTTCTTATCCTTAATTTTCTATAAAAAAAAAAGATATGGGGTTAATTGAAAGTGAGGTACAAGTTTAGGGAACAAATCATCAATATACCCTTCTTTTTGTCGTGGCAAAAGGGGGCATAGGCTCCAAAAGCAACCTCCATAAGAGCACTTCCACTTGTGCAGGCTAGCACGTGCAGAAGGCCCCCCAGCCCCCAAAAACGAAGTCCATCGATGAAGGCTAGCCCGGGTAAGGAGTGGGCTCCAGTTTGAGTAAGGTTGCCTTCCCTTGCCTTTTGCCATGGCAAATGGGTGGAAGTGCTCTATGTATAGGCATGGGAAAGAATGCTAATATTTCCACTTTTGTCCTATTTCTCCATCCACCTTATCTTCCTATCCACCAAGTAAATTTGAAAAAACTCAATCTTATCTTTTCACCCACCATTAATCCTAAAATACCCTTTAATTATTAATTCAAGTAAATTCTCTTTCATGTTAAGAAATCTATTAACTAATGATGCCATTTAAATTTAATCTAATGATTGAAAAGTTGGCAAATCAATGAAATATTGGCACTATTATCATTTCGTTTGAAGAACCACCAAATTTCATTGTTGACCTATTATTTGAAGAGTGTAACAAGTACTTTTTACATGCATGATCTGATGGGGATGGGGGGCACTCTATCGGAGGCAACGTTTCCACTCCCGCTTGCGGTTGAGAGGATAAGGATACTTAGTTAGACCGACGATCGAACTCATTGGTGTAGTGACACTTGCCTAATCCCGATGACATAGCTTGATTTTTGTACTAGTCACTCATTTTCTCTTCAATAAAATACTATCACATTTCTCTCTAAAAAAAAAATTTCATTCATCATTGACCAAAACAATGTAACATCCCGAAATTAAAAATAGACGAAATAAAAAAAATTATAAGAATTAAATTAAAATAAGTAAATGAAATAAAATAAAATAATTAATTAAAGGAATTGTAAAAAATAATAATAAATAAAATCAAAACGCACACCGCATGCCCAGACCTCACCCCCAATCGTCTACCGCGACAAGCCCCTCTCACTCTCTCGATTTTTAGTCAACGGCACGGTGCCGTCCAGCTACCCCACACCACCAAACCTCCTCCAATCCTCATCCCTCTCCTCCCCTACCCATCCCACAAGCCGGTTTTGCTCGATAAGCCCTCGAATCCGACTGTGCAGTAAGGGGAAAAACTGCCGGATTTTCAGTTTGAAAATCCAGGCCAGTTTTGCGGCTTCCGACGTCGATTTAGGTAAGGTTTCTCCTTCTTTTCGTGTGTTCTTGTTGTTTTTGAGATTACTTTCAAGAGATTTGAGGGTTTGAGGATTTTTTGGAAAGCTAGGGTTTGGGGCTAAGGTTTCAGTTAGATCCGGCCAATTTTCGGCCAGTGGTGGGGGCCCAATTCCGTCTCTAAATTATCCTCACGTCATCCCGAGTGTGACGATGGTACGCTCGGATTTGAAATTGGATATCTTATGACAGTTGAACGGATTTTCGCCTAATAGGCGATATCTAGGTTCGATATATTCGGATCGTTGGATTGGGGCCAATTTCAAATATGTTGTTCCTTGAACCTCTAGGATCGTGTATGATTATGCGTATAAAGGATCGGAACCCCGGATGCTCCGGATCATTGACTTAAAGTTTAAGTTAATGAAAACCGTCGATCATGCGATAGCGAGAAATCCGACTGTTGATTGAGACCAAACCTTCGGGATTTGATGAGTTGACTTTGTTGGACTTTTAGGAACGTTCGGATCGAAATTGGAGGTCGTGGGCCCGCAGGCCTGGATGACCAAAATGGGAAGTTTGACTTCTCGGTTGACTGTGAGCCTTCCAAGGTCGTTTCATCTTTCGGAAAGTACTAGAATGGCCTTAGGACTTATGAAATGTTTGTTTATTGTGTTTTATTATCGAGACTATATTATTGTTTATTTGTGATTATTATTGGTTATATTATACTGTGAGTTCATATATTGTTTTAATTGTGGTCACATAATATTTGTCGTTATGAATATGATTAGTGTTATTATTGTTATTAATACCATTACCATTATTATTGTTTTATGATTTTTATTAGAATTGCAAAGTGGGCGATATGGGGTTGATCATGAAAGTAGTTTAGTGAGACTATGGGACTTCTAAGGATTATTTGTGGTTAGGGTTTATTATTATTATTATTATCATTAGTATTACTATTATTATTATTATTATTATTATTATTATTATTATTATTATTATTATTATTGTTGTTGTTGTTGTTGTTGTTGTTATTATTATTAGTACTATTATCATTGGAGTGGTTTACTTTTATATATATATATATATATATATATATACACTTGTATTTGTGATTGTGGACTTGATATCTGTGTACTCTACTCACACGGGTTGAAGTAGGATTCCAACGTGTGGGTAGAGGTTGATATGTGGATGATGTGTACTCTACTCACACGGGCTAATGTAGGATTCCAACTGTGTGGGTAGAGACTGAGATTTCGATTTTGAGTATTCTACTCACTCGGGCTGATGTAGGATTCCAGTGGGCGGCGGATGCTAGGTACTTCACCCACACGTGCGATGTAGGATGTCGGCGTGTGGTGATGATGATATTGATGGTATGAATCATATCCGCACGTGCGATGTAGGATGCCGGCTTGCGGAGATGGTGATCATGGTACGGATTACACCCACACTTGCGATGTGGCTTGATCCCTTGGTAAGGGTATGTAGGCAACCTAGGGTAACCTAGGTGTAGCCGCAAAATAAATGGTTGAGTTACGCTTTGAATTACTGTGGCTATCTCTTAGGTAAAGAAATAAATTAGTGGATTTCGTTGTTATTGCCCTATTACATTTAAATTTAAGGCCGGAGGCCAGAAACTATTTTGTGTGCTGTTATACTGTTGCATGCTACTATTTGGGTTTTGTTTTTGTTATCTTTGACAGGTTGAAGATTTTGGTTTAGTCCATTTTTTCAGGGGAGACTCTGCCGAATTTTCGGCAGAAGTCTCGACCCTCTGTTTTTGTAACCTTGTAAAAGAAAAGTTCTAAATTAGTAAATGAACCCGTCATCTGTCGGATGTCGGAAAAACTACAGGGTTGGTCCCGAGTTCCAAGGAATTCGGGACTAGTCCTGTCAAACAAGATCCGTTATTGACCAAAAAGAACAATTCATTATTGTTAAATAACCTTGTTCTTGTTCCCATACTGGTGGATCCCTCCATCAGGTACTTCTTAATAAACACTTTAAGTTGGATACTAAACATTTAACGAATCCATCATTTGTACATCAATATCTTTCGATCAGTATTTGGGAGAGACATGCATCATCTGGAAATTGTGTCGCCATCTCAATATCTATAGGAGAGAGAAAGTCAAGGTTTCCTTCAACAGTCTTGTGAAAAAGGTTGAAGAATTAAAGTTGGAAGTTTAAGATCATATAAAAAGGTTGGAAGTTTGAGATCTGTTTAAAGTTGACTCTTGAGCATGACGATTTCCTTTTTTTCTTTTTTCTTTTTTTGGGGTAAAAAACTTGAGGGTGAAGATTGATCTTCCAATGCCCAAATGACAAAGCTATCAACAACTGGTTTTGCTAATTCAAAACGACAAAATTGGAATTAAATTATAAAAACAAGAAGAACAAAACAAATTACAATAAAATTTTCTAAAGAGAAAATGCCAATAACAGGAGTCGGCAATTGCTGGTGCAAAAGTCAATGGGCCAACTTTTGCCTTTTCATATGTGGGTTAGATACCGTGCCCCCTTGAGCCACGTGCATTAAAATATTTTTGCAAACACAACATTATATAAATTTCAATATAAAATAAAGAAAAATTAGACTGCAATTCTCATGACAAAAAAATGTGTCTCTTTTTATTCCCATATATATCAACAACTACAAAATGAATGAATTAATCAGATGGTAAATGAAATACAATATAACAAATGATTAAAATTCATAAAACCCCCGCTGTACTTTCCCTCTTTACATAAGCATGGTGGCAGCGAAAACCCCAACGGCCACGGATCCTGCGAAGGAGAACCTGTTTAAAACGGCACCGTTGGGTGCAGGAGCTTCGGTGGGTGATCCTGAGACCGAAGAAGGGGGAGAGGTGGCCGGAGATTCAGGAGAAGACGATGGGGGAGAAGGTGGAGAGTCTGCGACGGGAGGTGTAGAAGGAGCAGCCGAGGGTGGAGTGCCCGAAGGAGAAGGTGAGGCACTCAAAGGAGAAGGTGAAGCAGTGGGTGGAGTGCTCAAAGGAGAAGGAGCGGCGGCGGGTGGAGTTCTCAAAGGAGAAGGGGCAGAGGCAGGGGACTTGGCTGGGGAAGGTGCAGGGGATTGTGCCCTTGTTGAGGCCACCAAGAGGGCAGCCATTAGCACCAAAACGACAGCGTTGGATCGAGCCATTGTAGAAGAGCGAATGAATTCAGAGAAAGTGACGGGGTTTAAGAGACAGGCAGATCAAGATTAAGAAGCGAAGGATGGGTTTAAGGAGAGAAGAGAGAGGGCTTTTTATAAGGGAGGGCTAAGGGGAGTTTGGTGAATAGATCACCGTTGACTTTGAGAAATTTCTAAGGGGTTTGGACGGTGAAGATTTTGTGGTTGGGATGGAAGGAAATATTATACGTAGCAAGCTGGACTTGGTTAGAAACGTGTGACCAGAACGCGGTTGTTGTATAGGCATTGGCTGGTTTTTAGTGGCTGTTATATGCAAAAGGTGTTGCTGCATGAAAAAGGACCAAAGTTCAATCCAAGAAGGTTTCGCACGAAAACTTAGAAGCCAAGTCAAGAAAACCCGTTCCAGCAAAGAATATGATTGTGACTAGCTTGGTGACAACACCACACCTTTGTGACTAAGTCACTTTTGCATCGTTAGCTTAACACTTATAACTCAATTTTCTTATTCAAACAATATTATTTCCATAAATTGCTCTAAAATAATCAAGTAAGTTAATGAAGATAGATATAGATTTTTCTAATGGTGAGGATCCATAGAACTTAGTTACAGTGAATGTGTTAGTTTTGCATAACGACTAGTAAATTATTGTTTGGGCCTAAAATGGAAAAAAGATCCGTTAAGGGATTTTTTAAGTCCAAATGGGCTTTGTGCCGCTTGAATTCATAAAGAGAGTCGCTTAAAAATAGAGGCCCAAGTTGAATAAGCCCAATAGCTTTGACTTTCAAAAAACAAAAGTTGTTGCTTACAATTCAAAAATGTTTTTACTCGTGTAAAGGCACGATTACCCAAATCAAAGCAAAAGTTAACTTCGACAACTAGGAAGAAGTTAGGCGGCAAAAGAAAGGCTGAGCAACCTCATTAAATCCGATTTGAACCATGAATCTCTACTAAACCAACTTATCAAAGAAAGCCATGTTTGGGCAGCTCACCATTAGCACAAAGATCAAAGCACTCAAGTTCACTAGTTTCACCCGCAAAGAAAGGACTAACAACAGTTTCAAGCCATCCCTTCACCAAGGGTGAGGATTCAAGAACCAAGAAGCCTATATATACCAACATAGCACAACTCTAATAATACACAACTTTCCTCCAATAAAAAGACTTTACACTCGATCAACACTTGATTGATCCCGTTGAAACTCTATTATTTCTCAATGTATTAGGATATCTAGTTTACAACTCCTCAGTTATCTTTTAATGTTATTACTCTGCCAACATTTGATATCGATTCCTGGTTGCTAGGGTTGCTGTTTTTCTCTTTACCATTATGTCAGTTTACTAGTTTTATCAATTTAATTATCAGTTGCTTTCCTTTAAACTTTTGTTGTAATGGATTGAATCGTGAAATCTGCAGTTCTAAATCATGTTTTCCGATTGCATTTAAGTTTAAACAGTGTTCATTTATCTTCTTTTTTTGTTTAATTTTGCTTCTAAAAATAGTGTTTTTCTTTTCCTATAAAACTCTTGTTATTAAAATTGTGTTTTTCTTTTCCTGTAAAACTCTTGTTATTAAAATTGTGTTTTCCTTTTTTGTAAAACTCTTATTCAAATCCTTAGATATAAATAATATATAAAACAAAGCTTTAACAGTAAAATAAAATAAAGAAACAAATAAATAAGTAAAATAAATCAAGAGTAAGAAAGCAAGCCTGGTATAGTGAAAGCATGTCAAATATGATGTCCTAAAGCCTTTGTAACCTCCCTACGTGTAGATACTTTCATATTTCTAATGAGTTGAATGTATTTTTCATATTGAATTATATATGTACTGCGGGCGTGGTATTAAATTAAACTAGTCTTCATATGAGACTTCTTTTCAGGACAGTGAGTAGTTTTCTATGTACCCTCTTGTTGTCATTTTATTACGAAAGAAAATAGGATACTTGAACTTTGGTGACCATAGAAAATCAGTACTTTTTCAGAAAAAAAAAAACACAATCTTTCGATTTCTTACTACGTAGCATGTAAATAATATTCATATCTAGCTAAATTTATCTCTTGCATAAATTATAACTTAACCTATCTCTCGCATAACTTAAACTTAAAGGTAACATAAAGGCCGGTGTTTATCCCATATAACTCAAACTTTCGGCCAAATGGAAGCGAATCGGTTTAGCGCCGAGGCCGCGGCCGTAGAGAATATCTAGTTGGAGGTGCTGACCCTTCAATAGGGGCTGATGTGGGGATCACGGCCGATGGTTCTAACACAAAGAGCTGGATGCGTGAGTTGGATGCAATCCCTTCAATGCTCTGAATTATACGCCAATCTTCATGAAGATATTCTCCGTTGAAGAATAGGACTTGCTGGGATACTCTTATCCCAAGTAAACATTCAATCTTGTCCTTTATAGAGGCCACAATCCCAAACTTGCTCACTTCAATAACTTCGTCCTTATGCCCTTGACGTACCACAACAAATTTGTAGCAGTTCCTGAAAATATAATGAAATAAAACCTCAACATAAGGATTTTGAAAGGATTTTTTAAATTTATTTTTCATTTATAAAAAGAAAAAAATTCAATTAAGAACTGTTTTAGAATGTGTACAACCAGAAAAGAAAAAATAGTTCTAGGGTATTTTATTTAAAATGCATCTTTTACCAATAAAATAAAAATCAATCGTGATATGATATAGCATTGATGTATGCAATAAAAAAGAATCACAATCCAAAGAGTACAAACATGTCAATCAAAAACTCAAAAACACCGTAGAGTTTATTAATTGATATTATTTGAGCTTTACATCATCTTATCAAGGGTTTTTATGTGCTGTTTCAGTTTCAGATTTTTGGACAAAATATAAAGAATTAAACATTTATAACACAAATGAAAAATAATAATTAAAATTTGTGTAGGATACATACCCGACTATCTCCTCCGTCCACATGCTTGCTACTCCCTCAAATTGAACTTCCTCGCCAACATTGGCTGCTACTCCCTGACCTTGATCGTGATCGCCGACATCGCTACCTGACGCCCAAGAACCATTCTACCATAGTAAATAGTTGTAGTAACTGCAGCTTCATATTGAAGATTGTTTATACCCCATCTGAACTGCCAATAAGGAGATCACACGTGGAAATATAGGGCCGTCGACATATATGTCCTTCGGCACCCTGGTTGCCGAAGGCAACTCAATAGCTCAAGAACTCCAATTCTCCTTTGGGACACGCGGAGCCTCATTAGGCAATGTCCACAATCTCACATCGAATTTATACTCAAAATGCGCACCTTCCGAGACCTATAAAGACAAGCACAAGTCCCAAAAAGGAGGGTCAGTGCCTTATGTTTCCATCAGCACTGAGCGACGCGTCACTCAACTGGTTCTACCAATTGGAGCTAGCTACGGTAGATTCTTTCGATGAGTTGAAGCAAATTTTCCTTAACTATTTCATGATCCAGACGGACCGATTGTACTCTGCCAACGATCTTTACACCATTCGGCAAAGGGAGGACGAAAGCTTATGCAAATGTGCAGTCAGATTCAGCCACGAGTATTCCCGATGCCTAGAGATCGATGACCGGGTAGCCTTCGGCGCCTTCAAGAGTGGCCTTCGGCCCTCTCATTTCCGTTATTTGGTGCATAGCAACAACTTGCGCACTTATGACAAGCTGATGAAGCAAGCTGCTATTCACGCCCAGGTGGAATACTTCAACTCGAAGACTGAACCTTCGGTTCGGCAAGACGAATCGGCGCAGGATAAGTTCTCACCACAAAAACACTCATACACACCAAGCAAGTATAAGGATGACCCCGGCCCTCGACAGGGGAGTCATAAAAAGAGCAGGGGAATAAACAATCGTAATGATCACCAAGGGCCCTTACCGAATCACGATCAGGCGCAGGAAGTGTATACTTTGCTCAATACAACTTATGAAACCGTACTCATGAATGAGCAAGAAATCGTATTGAAGCCAGTAAATTGGAAGCCCAATCGGCAGGATAACAGGGATACTGGAAAATTCTGCCGATATCACCAGCACAACAACCATAATACTAAAGACTGCATAACACTGAGAAAAATAGTTGAGCGTCTTATTCGGGAGGGCAAACTCGATCAATACATTGCGAGGGCACAACAGCCACCGGCTCAAGCTCCCAATCGGCATATCAACATGATCAGCACCATTAGTAGAGGACCTACGTTGGCGGAAGTATCCAACTGATCCAGAAAACAATACGTTGGGGTAGCACAGTACCCCTAGGTCTTCGGTATCGAAAGTAATCGGCATCAGAAGGTGCCGAGGGTTTGGTGGGAACCCATCACCTTCTGCGAAGTGGAGGAGGAGGGGATCATCTATCCACATGATGATTGTTGAGGCCCAAAAAATCTCAGGCTGGGCCCAAATATATTTCTAGCCCAATATGACACTTAACCGAGAAAGAAGCCCGATTGGAGTACACTAGAGTTCGTCGTATGTACTCCATAAGTTATAGTCCACATGCCACGCCAAGCAAACATGCAACACCAAGCGAAAAATCCTTATTTTTGCATCAAGTCATGCAACAATCTTAAGTGGGCCCAAGCCACGCAAATGCCTGGGGCTTGCTGAGTAGGTTGTGGTATGAATGGTTATGAGTATTCACGAGGCCCATTGATGGTCCAAGGAGTGGAAGTTTTGGGCTACTTGGGAGCACCAAAACTCAAGCCCATTCCTTGAGCCCAAACATATGGGTAAGCATGAGAGAAAACCTAATAGCCCATTACCTAAGGAGATTAGCCCATTCTCTTAATTGGATAACCCATCACCTTAGGAAAGCCCAAGCAACTAAGAAGAAAATATCTGCAATCTCCAGCACATGGCTGGAGACAAAAGCCTCGACAAAAACCAAAGCTGTCTATGTATGTAGGCTGCTGGGAATCTCCAACACATAGCCAAAGACAATTCTCAACACAAGCCATTCAAAAAACCAAAGGATACTTGAGCAAAACACCTTTCCAACCAGCGTGCATACCCATTTCTTTCTCCCTTTCAGATCTAGCCATAGAACAAGGGAGAAAAGAAGGAAGAAAGGTAGTTGAAAGTGGGCATTCTCCCCTGTGGCAGCTGCGGGAAAGGGCCTTGAGCTCCCAAAAATCCCTGATTTTGTGCAAATAGACTGAGGAAATTTCACCAAGATGGGAAAAGTCAAGGGAGGAGAAAAGAAAGGAAGGGAGAGATTTGGCCAAATTGGATAGGAACCATTAGGGTTTCTTGGAAAATGTCGACTTCAATGGCTATAAAAGGAGGCACTTCTCACCCATCTAAACAACTCAACCGAAGGCAAGCAAACCAGACCTAGAGAGCAAGCATCATCTCTCACCCCTGGAACCCTTCAATTTCATGCCCTATACCTCCATCTCCTCCCATTTTCTCTTCTAGCAAGCTATTCCAGAGCTTGAACAACTTTCACAGTCACTGGAAATTACTTAATACACCTATCTCTCTCTCCCTATTCAACAAACCTCCTTAGAATCCCTTCTCCCTTACTTAAAACCTCTGTCCCTCATAGGAAATCCAAGCTCTCTCTCTCTCATGCTAAACTTATGAATGCTCAGCTCCCATGCCACAAGCTTCTCATGCCAAGCCATAGTTGTGATCTGTAAGCAACCATTGGTTTCGTTGGTGAAGGAAACCAAGGTGTTTCCTAAGGTTCCACGAACCTTCGAAGCGCTCTTGGGGCCTGGTTCTTGAACTTCGAGGCACAGGGCAACTATCTCCATTTGCTCTTTACGGCAGCCCAGGCCCATTCGTCCGATTCTTTGGAAGAAAAAGACCCCTACAATGATCCAATGATAATCCGAGTAGAAATCGCAGGTTTCGACGTTGGATAAGTATTGGTTGATACGGGAAGTTCGGTAAATATCATCTTCGCCGATGCCTTTGGAGAGCTAGGGATAACTGATGAGCGTGTCAATCAGTAACTCACACCCCTCCTCAGTTTTTCAGGGGATTTGGTCCAACCAATCGGCAGTGTGAGTCTACCCATAGCCTTCTGCATGGCCCCACGAAGAACCATGGTCTACGACTAGTTTCTCATCGTCGATTGCCCAACGGCATACAATGTTATAATTGGCCGAACGACACTCACGGGGATAAAGGCGCATCTCTCCCCCCATATGCTGCTCATGAAATTTCCAACTTGATGTGGAACCGGAGTAATTTGGGGAGATCAACTTAGTGGACCTGCTACGCGACGGCACTCAATTCGGCTGCACTCAAAATTCCAAGAGAAACACTCTCAGTGGCCAGCATGCCGAACGGCACTGAGTCGCCAGAACACCCAAGAGATGAGATGTCGATGCCACAAGTCCAGGCAGTTGAAGAATTAGAGACAGTGGTCTTACATGAGGACCGGCCGGACCAATGTGTGAAGATCGATACCGCTCTAACAGCGACCCTCCACTCGGAGTTCATCCAATTTCTATGCCACCATTCCGAGATATTCGCTTGGCCGTACAACGACATGCCAGACATCTCTCCTGAAGTCATCAGCCACAAACTCAGCATCTCACCTTCGTACAAGTCTGTGCGCCAAAAGCGACGATCATACAATACCAAACGGTATGAGGCTATGAAAGCCGAAGTGGACAAACTCCAAGCCATCACCTTCGTCAGGAATGCTACTTACCCAGTCTGGTTGGCGAACTCTATGATGGTTCGGAAGGCAAAAGGCGGATGGAGGATGTGTCAAGACTAAACCGATCTGAACAAAGCATACCCGAATGATAGCTTTCCGTTACCAAGAATCGACTAACTCGTGGACGTAACTGCTGTACATGAATTACTCAGCTTTATGGATGTCTACTTAGGCTACAACCAAATCTTCATGGACCCTGCCGATAGCGGGAATACAGCATTCATAGCAGACAAATGTCTCTATTGTTACAACGTCATGCTGTTCAGCTTGAAGAATGCAGGGGCTAAACACATCGGAAACATCATGGAGGTTTATGTCGACGACATGTTGGTTAAGAGCAAAACTGCCGATCAGTACCTCCAGAATTTAGCAGTAATGTTCGGCATTCTCAAAGAGTACCGAATGAGATTAAACCCAACGAAGTGCACCTTCGGTGTATCTTCGGGAAAGTTTCTGGGCTTCATGATCAGCCAACAAAGAATTGAAGTAAACACTGGAAAAAAATCAGAGCATTAACGAACATGGAAAGGCTGAAGATGCAAAAGGACATTCAAAGCCTCACAGGGCGCGTTGCAGTCTTAACACGATTTATATCAAAGGCTACCGATAGATGCGCACCGTTCTTCAAAGCCTTGAAAGGAAGCAAACAACACATCACTTGGACCGCCGAATGCGATACGGCATTCCAAGAACTAAAGGACTACATGAGCGAAGCACCATTGGAGAGGTGCTCTTCCTTTATCTCTCGATATCATACACTGCCGTCAGTTCTGTACTTATACGCAAGCCAAAAAAAGTGGAGCTACTGATCTTCTATGTTAGCTGAGCATTCCAAGGTGTAGAGCTTCGGTATCAGCCCCTTGAGCAGCTGGCTTTGGCTCTGATCACTTCGGCCCGAAAGCTGCGTCCCAACTTCTAGGGTCATACCATCATTGTCCTGACCAACCAACCTCTTCGGCAAGTCTTCCAAAAGCCGAAAATATATGGCCGATTGATCAAATGGGCAATCGAGCTTACAAAATTTAATGTTAAGTTCAAGCCTAGACCGGCAGAAAAAGGGCAGGCCGTCGCCGACTTCATATCCGAACTTACGCCTTCGGTGATGCCTCGATTGAACGGAGGCCACAAAAGCCGTTGCCGAGTCAAATCTACCGAACGGCACGATCTTTGATACTGCCGTACTGATTTTTATCCTACATGTTGACGGATCGGCCAATCAGCAGGGATGTGGTGTCGGTCTCATCCTGACTACACCCGAAGGAAATAAAATCGAATATGCACTTCATTTCAGCTTTAGAGCTTCCAATAATGAGACTGAATATGAAGCCCTATTAGCAGGCCTTCGGCTTGCTAAGGAAATGGGCGTTAAACTGACCATCATCCATGGTGATTCTCAGCTGATAGTGAACCAGGTAACAGCAGATTTTGCGGCAAAAGACACGTCCATGATAGCCTACCTATATGCAGCCCATCATCAACTGAAGGGGTTCTCTGCCTACGAGATTCGACAAATACCAAGGGTTGAGAACGGCCACGCCGATGTTCTGGCCAGACTGGCTTCGGCCATAAACGACAAAATCGGAAGGTAGGTCCCTGTGGAAATCTTGAGTCGCCCAAGCACAACCGAACCCATGATATGCACCGTACGGTATGCTGACACTTGGATGGCTCCTCTATACTCTTATTTAACGAACGGTACTTTACTAGGAGACAAGGTTCAAGCTTGGAAGATACGGTACCGATCGGCAAGGTATACGGTTATCAATGATGTTCTTTACAAGCGTGGTTACACCACCCCATATCTGAAATGCATCACTATTGAGCAGGGGGACTATGTCCTTTGTATCGGCCGAAGAAAGCTCGGGTTCGAAAATGGCCCGTTAACATTTCAAGCACTAAAAGTAAGAAATTGGGGGCAAGTGTAAAAGAAATCTTGAGAGCTCAAAAGTTTAGACGAACCTAGGGATTCGGCATATGAGGGAAGTCCTCCTCGGTTAGTTCTACTGTCGGCTCCATGGCAAAATCCTTGGGTGGGGGAATCGTCTTATGTAGCTCCGTAGAGATTTCTCTGGGCGCCCCATGGTGTTAGTGTCGGCCAACTAAGTTGGGAAACTTGGTGAACCATAAAGGAAATTCAAGCGGCCAAGGGAATAAGTTTACCTCAACCTCGGGCATCGGAATGGTGATTTGCACCCCAATTCCTACCTCAAATGCAGTGGGCGGAACTTTCTACATTATTTTTGGGCAGAATGATAAGTTGGGTCCTTCAAAATTGATGAATACGAATGCACAAAGACATGAAATTACCGAAGTAGCGGACGAAGGGTGCCCGATTGTACGGCCCGGTCGAATGGGAAGAGGAAGGACGATCCGCCGACCTAGGGGAACCTGCAACAAGTTTGTTACTTTACTTTTTTTTTAAATAAAAAACACACCGCCAAAACTGGGGCAAGAGATTCCGCGGGTTTTTCTGGGCCGGAGAAATTGTTGGGAGGGACTAATATTTCCAGCAGGAGTATCATCTGAAAATTTGGGATTAGATTCTAAAGATGCCCATAAAAAAATTCAAAAAATAAAAAGTGCAAATATTTGGAGGGCAAAAATATTCATAGAAAGTAGCCTACCCTGGGTGGGGGCTTGAGGTCTCTTTCCGCCTTGATCCGAATTGGCATCGGCGGGATTGGCGGAAACTTCCTTCTCAACAACGTTGGTGGGAGTATTTTCTTTCTCAGGGGCACTTGCTATAAGATTTGAAGTGTTAGGGCGAAAGGTGAAATGTTAAAAAAGAAGTAATAATAATAATAAAGATTTTTACATTTGGCTTGAGCTTTCTTCTTTTCTTTTTCTTGTTGAAAAGCCAATGAGTATGGGCAATTCTTGAAGATCCTATCTTCAATTTTTTAGCATGGTTGAAGAAACCAGGTGGCCGACATCTCGTTCCACCAAAAAGAATGCCTTTAGCGAGGGTGATTTATGGTCGGAAAAGGCGTTTTGCCATTGGAAATACCTTTTTTCAACTGCAAATTGCCCTCGGAAGTCGTCGGAAAAACGCTGGTTGGAAATAGTTTTTTTCGACCACTCCGTCGGAAATAATGTATTTCCGACGCCCATATTTCGTAGATATTGCTTAAATTTATGTTGAAAATAAATTTTCAAAATGACTATACAAATTCATTTACAACCATAACTCTGGTCGCAAATACTTATGCAATTATCGGAAATAGTTTTTTATCGAGATCTTTTGTTTTGCGATGATATATTTTCAACCAATGGCTATTTGTCGAAAATAGTATTTCCGATCCTAAATTACTATTTGTGATCAATATAATTTGTCAGAATTGTGCATTTCCAACATGGAAGTGTGTCGAAAAAAATGTTTTTCTAACTGCATTTATAGCAATTATCAAGAGTGGAAAGTCGTCGCAATGTCCGAATATTTTGTAAAAGAAATATAAAAATCTTTCCAATGAGAAATTGCTGGTCGAAAAATAATATATATTATCATTAGTAAAAGACCAATGTAACAAATTCCAAAAATTCATTACAATCCTAAGATATATCCTATATCAATAGTCCTCGAAGCCCACTTCCAACCGAATACGGTGTTTGAATGCAGCTTTCAGGTCTTCCTGTGACTTGTATGTAAATATAGCTTCCTTGAAATGCAAACCCTTATTATCCCATGATTCAAGCACACGTACATACAAATAGTTATGATCATGTATTGAAAACATATAAATATTCTTTTCGATGAAAAAAAATATTATCAGGAATCAAAAAACATAATACATGCCTTAACTGAAATAAAGGCACAGGTGATTGAACTAAATTTTACACATAACAGAAAGTGGCTTCTTATTTCAATGTTATTTCAAACGCAAACTCAAGATTTTAATCATGATAATCACCAATTGATCTTTATGAGGTAAAAAAAAAACGATTATGAGTTTAATAACATACCTGAAACATGACAAAATGGATCAAATAAAGAACTGAGGTAACAAAACTAGTTAAATAATAATAAAAGAGTACACATAGAAGAACCAGAGAAGAAATAACATGGTAATCAGAGTGCTCCTCATGTCACTAACTTGTATCGATCAACAAAACAACAATATTATAGCATTCAAGAAAACAACTCACACACTGTTAGTGTAAGAGAACATGTGCTAGTGTAAGAGAGACAAGTCTATAAAAGTCTTAAGTGCACTACCGGGTAAGATAAGAAGCAAGGATAATAATATAGTCTCCTCCCATATTGAGAGATCCTTGCAGATTCAGGCAAACCTTTTGACAAAGAGAAAAAAGTCGTTTACTAGTCTAACTAGAATATCAACTAAGACTGAAAAACAGGGCTAAACATCATAATATAACATGATAGCAGCCAAAATGAAAACTAAAATAAAGCAGCACTCAAATCATTTGTCAGTCGCTCATACACCAATTTACCATTATCTACTAGAGTTCTACAGCTTCATCTTGCATATTCAATTAAAGAAAACAATGGCATCGTGAAAAAGTTAGGGCAATCAAAATTATTGATCATCCAACATTCTTTCACCAACACAATATTTATCACACTACTAAAAAAACACACACTAGGCACTGATCCAAATTTGTCCCCTAAGTTAATTTTAGAGACAATAAATTGTCTCTATTAACCAATAGAGACCAATAAAAACTATGCAGCCATTATTTCTTTATCAGAATCCTAGTTTGGGGTTGCTATTGCTCTTTAGGCACTATTTTGGTGGTCAGTTCTTCAACATTTCCAAATAAACAAATACATCATAAGCCAAGCCATATTGAATTCTTCCAAGCCGTAGTGTCTTTGGAGGTACTGATATTTGAGATAGTATCTTCTAACATCAGTCCCCAATTGCATATAAATACTAGTTTTAAAATTCAAAATTTATGCACCATTATTTTAATATTGATTCATATCCAATAATGCCGAATTTTTGAAAATGTTGCTTTGGGGCTGGAATCACTACAAATAACATAATAATCAATATTTCTGCAGATTAATTTTTGGGAGGATCTCCAACTGGCTGGACTACTAAGAAAATAAATTCATACAAACCCCATCTAAACAGAGAACCATACCAGACAACATGCACTGAAAAATCTTAACTTTATTATAAAAGAAAAAGCAGAAATTCATATTATGTCCAACAGAGAATGAGCCTAAGAAAAAAACCAAAGACAAAACAGCTTTATGTAACACAATATTTCCTTTGGATTCTTAGGTGGTCTGGCGTTTTCTTCTGCTGGATCTAGGGCTGCTCCGATTGTGCGAAGGGGCTGAGAAAAAAAAAACAGAACACGTTAAAGCAACAAAACTTTAAAACTGAATTTTATACAAACAAAGCCAACGGTGTGAAGGAGCTGAAAACAATAATGAACAGGTTAATGTAACTAAACTAAAACCAAATTTTATACAAAATAATTATATAAAAAATTTCTTACAAAGATTTTGAAGCTCCTCTGTTCAATGCACTTTCCAAGCTCTCCATTACCTTTCCTAAAATTTTTTTAAAAAAAAATAGAAAAAAACCTTTCAGTAATAGCCATATATAAATATATATCATACCAAAGTCAAAATCAGATGTTGGAACCAAAATAAATCAAGCCACACTGAAAAAGAATGATTTTATGATTTTTCAATTACCCGTTCATGAGCGCCTTCTTCCATAACGAAACCATCACGCTATTTGTCTAGATTTTCTCTCATCAACTTCCAGATAGGCATCTTACCAAGTCACACTGCTCCAACTCTCCAATTTCCAGATCGGGATCTCAAGCCGCATTGTAGTCATTGTGGCCAGATGGCTTTGTGATTCATGCAAAGAGAAGAGGAGATAAGAGAAAAGAGAAAAGAGAAGAGGGAGAGAGAGACGAAGAAGTGAAACAAAGCATTCTTTTGTCTCTTTTGCTTTATGTCCAGTGTTTTAAGTTGAGAAATAAAAAAATGTGTTTTAACATTGGGCTGTGTGAAAATATCCAAGGGAAAGCAATCAGTATCCAATTTATGCCCAAAGCAGCTGAGTGAAGGGAGCCAGCCAAGCTTGTGCCAAGCTTGTTCGTATTATTTGTGAGTGGAGCCGGCTTCTCTTGACAATTAGGGACCAATGACAAGCTCATATTTATATATATTTTACATCAAATTCACTTGTCTTTTCTTAGTTAGTTCCTTATATTTTTTTAGCTATTTACTTTGTTTTTGTGTTTTGTAGGATCTGTCAAGCAAAGAACAGAAAAAGAGCACAAAGTGGGATTTTAAGTAACAAATTCGTCAAAACTGCCTGTGCAGATCAGCTGACTTTGGAAGAAAGTTGCAAACAGCTCAGAATGAATTAATGAACGCACCTTATATGCTTGGAAAGCTACAGATGTCTACTTCCTGGAGCATTTCGTGGATTGCTCATATCATTTTTCTAGAAGAAGTTATGGCCGTTTTAACACTGAAAGGTTCACAAGAGGCTGAGCAGTTTGTAACTGCAATGAAAGCAATAAACTCAATAAATCTGGCAGCCAAAACGGATGCACCAAGAACAAGCCAACAGACACCTATTCAAATATCTGAGGAAATGGAATTAAAGATGAGGATTAAGTGTGGGAGTAATTGGCATAAAGGCTGCCCAAAGAGTTACAATTGTTTTACCATTATTCTCTCACTTATTGTCATCAATAAATAGCTATTAGTGGGGAGTTTGGACAGAGAGCAATTGGGAGAAAGAAAAAGGCAAGGCAGCAACGTTGGGAGGAGGAAGGAGGAAATCTTGGCATTCTCTTCTTTTGGTTTTACCTTCTCAAGCTCATGTCTTTCTTTTGGTTTTATTTTAAGAATAATGTGTAACTAAATTTTTAGTAGTTAGGGGCTGTTTTGAAGCCCCGGATATGATTGCAAATTTGTTATGACATTTTGTTTCAATTTCTTTTATGAAAGGATGAAAATTGCTTCACTACTTGTCTCATTGATGAATCCTTTATGTGTTTTCTACGGATGCATACTTAGTAAGCATATTTAGGATTACAATGCTATGAATATGTGTGTGCCTGCCCTTGTTTAATGAGGACCTACATATGTTCTAGAGTAGTACTTGTTAGTCGCGATTAACATGTGAATCAATTTCTAGGATAAGTAGGACAACGCCAGTACTTACGATGCCTTGTGATGACTCAAACTCTTTTCGTTCTTAATGATTTCTACTTGTTAAATCTATGAACACGCCATTCTAGATTGCATGCTAGGGACTAAGTTAAGTTGAAAAAGTCATTCTCTTAACGTACTACATAAGAAAGAGTAATAGGTTGAGTTCTAACATTGAGCCAACTTGAGCATCTTCATCTGGAAATAAAAGGATAATTTGAATGAAACGTAACATGTTTGCATGATTATTTGGTGGTGGATAGCACTTCCCCTAACTCATTCTCTTAATTGTGAAATACAATCTGTTTTTATAATTCGAAATCCGTTTCTGTCCTGTTGTTGTCCGATTTAATTTATATAGCAAATCAACTCTAAAAATCCCCAAAATTTGTGTGAGAGTAGCTCTGCGTGTCTAGTATCTGCGTATAAAATTTCGTAGACTTTAGATAAGTGTAAGTAGGTATAATAATTATTTTTCGGTGGCTGGTCAGTAGGGACAGCAGCCCAGTTTTTGTGACATTTTTAAGTAATTAGATAAAACAATCTTCTGCGGGAAAGACCCTATTTTCATATGCTACAATTGACAAATCTTAGTGTTAATAAGGAAAATCAATAGGATATTTGTGTGCTACTTTGTGGTGTGCATTTAATCCTATCAACTAATAATGACAAGTTGAGACTGATAAAAATACCTAAATATTAAGGGAAAATAATGAAAATTACTTTTCTGTATTAGACACCAATATCTATCCCAAATAGCTTTAATAGGCATGGTGGGGAGAATTAGTATCCAAAAAGAATCCACAAGACACTTTTATGAATTTGTATCTATAAGATAGTGGCTAGTGGCCATATTTCTAGTAGTGTTAGTACCTTGTTCTTGACATCTTTTGTGGCCTATACAGGGCCGGCCCTTGGTCAGGGTAGCTAGGGCCATCGCCCGGGGCTCACAATTGATAGGGGCACAAAAATAATTATTAGTTCATATATATATGCATATGCAAAAAATAAAATAAAAACTAAAAATAAAAGGGCACATGTGATATTAGTTGAGAGTTTTACTTGGTATTATAAAACAATAATATAAAAATCCCAAGTTGCCAACATATCTAGCAGAAACGGAAGTCAACCCTCTTTATTGATTTCCCAAAAGCAAAACCTCCATCTCTGTTTGCAACTTTGCCTTTGAGTTTTAACGAAAATTCTCTCTGAAACTGTGGAAGAAACAAAGCAATACTTAGAGTTGGAATTGGGAGCAACAACATCAAGGCACACAACATACATCAGGGCACACAACATACAAGACTCAAAACACTGGTTTTATTGTTCTTTCCGTGTCTTCATTTAATTAGTTTTACTTTTATTGTTCTTGATTGCTTTGCTTATGTGTTTATGATAAATTTTTAAAATGTTTCCTAAGAAACAACTTTATGGAAATCTCAAAAGACAAAGAAAGAAAAAGGAAGAAGAAATTGCTCAAAATCTAAGGGGATCTTTAAATAAATATTTTCTTAAAAACACTGAGGTACCAAATTTAATTGAAGAACATAATGAAAATGACATAAATGAAAATGAGAACGAAAATGAAAATGAAATTGAAATTGAAACTAATTTGAATTGTGAAGCACCAAATTTAAATGAAGGACATAATGAAAATGAGAACACAAATGAAAATGAAATTGAAACTAATTTGAACATTTATGATCCAAGAGTTTGGGATAATCTTGAAGTAAAAATGAGGGATTTACTTGTAGAAAAGGGTCCTATAAGAGAAAATAATCACAAATTCCCTATTGATGAACAATGTAGACATTTTTCCTCACATTTTTATCTTCGAACATTACCAAATGGGGAGACTAAAGATAGAAAATGGTTAGTGTACTCAAAGGAGTTGGATAAAGTGTTTTGTTTCTGTTGTAAGCTGTTTAAAACAATGCATGCTAGAAGTCAATTAGCAAGTGAAGGATCTAGGGACTGGAAACATCTTGGTGATAAGCTTAAACAACATGAAAAAAGTATTGAACACCTTACTAACTTGAGGTCTTGTGTTGAATTGCAAATAAGATTGAAAACAACCCAAACAATTGATAAAGAACTACAGGAGCTAATTAAGAAAGATACATTGCACTGGAAAAATGTTATGGCCAAGTCATGTGTTAAAGCAAATTTTTTTTTTGGAGCATGTCAATGCATATATACGGTATTCTCTAATTCAACAAAAAGGTGGAATGTGTTACTTGATTATATTGATGGTTTAACTTTGAAATCATTGTCAACTACACGCTGGGAAAGTCACATAGAAAGTGTTAAAGCAATAAAATCTCAAGCTTCCAAAATCAGAGAAGCTTTATTTAAATTAGCTGAAATTAGTGAAGATGCTAAATTGAGCAGGGATGCTGAAAGTTTAGCATCAGGAGAGCTTTCAAGTTTCGAGTTTATATTAAGCTTGGTTATTTGGTATGAAATTTTACACAAGATTAATTTAGTAAAAAATTACAATCTGAAGACATGCGTCTTGATGTTCGTAAGACAATTAGAGGGACTTGTTTCATTTTTGAAAACTATAGGATAAATGGGTTTACTTCTGCCATGATTGAAGCTAAAGTAATTGCATTGGATATGGAAATTGAGCCTGTATTTCTTAAAAAATGTCAAATGTATAGAAAGAGACATTTTGATGAGATTTCCAATAATGAGAGGGAACAACAATCATCTGAAGAATCCTTTAGAACTGATTACTTTCTTGTCATAGTGGATATTGCTCTTGGTGAATTGATAAGTAGGTTTGAACAATTGCATTGCTTTGAATCTATTTTTGGGTTCTTATTTGATGCTGCAAAATTGACTTCTTTGGATGAAAATGAATTGAGAAGCTCTTGTGTGAATCTTGAAAATGCTTTAAAAAATGACAATGTTCGATATTGATGCAAGAGATTTAGAGTCGAACTACAGGTGTTGCAAGTGATGTTACCAAGTGAAGCAATTGAAACAGATAAACCATGGTCATCCATTAAAATTCTAGAATTTGTAAAGAGTGTGGATATGTTTCCAAATGTAATGGTTGCTTATAGGATATTACTTACTATACCTGTGACTGTGGCATCTATTGAAAGAAGTTTTTCTAAATTAAAATTATTAAAATCTTATTTGCGGACCACCATGGCTCAAGATAGGCTAAATGGACTAGCTATATTATGCATTGAAAGAGATATGTTGGAAAACATTAAATATGATAATATAATGATTTTGCTTCTAAAACTGCAACAAGAAGACATTTTAAATGATATTTTGTGATTATGATTGCATTGCTATTTTTATTTGTAGGTGCATATGAAGGTGAAGCATAGGGACACATGCAAGTTAATTTGTTGTTGATTGTAATGTTTTCAATCGGGTACTCTTTTTCCTTCGTTTGAGGTTTTGTTCCCATTGGGTTTTCCTTAAACAAGGTTTTAATGAGGCCCAAAGTGTTCAATACTATCGATTGTAAATTCTTATAATTTTAATAAAATTTATTATTTGATAAAAATGTATAATTATATTTATTTATTTGTTTATAAAGGGCACATTTTTAAACTTCGGCCCTGGGCCTTAAATCACCCAGGGCCGGCCCTGGGCCTATGGCAATAGAAAGAGTCAATAGACCTCTTAAAAGAAAAACAGAACAACACATTTACAAAAACCAATTAACAATTAACAAAATTAAAGCAAATGACGCAGCGAACTGAATTAAAAAATTTAATTTACCTTTTTCCATGAATCAAACGGACAAATTTATAGCAAAATCAAGGAAAAATAGAAACCTGAAGCTCAGAAAAAACCAAATTCAGATATGTATAGAAAGAAAAAAAATCACTTCTCCAAGTCATGCTCGTTGACAGATGAAAGATAGGGAGGGTGCATATACAACCTTGCTATTTTGGGGTTGGACCTAGAGATATTTGTGAGAGCTGGAGAGTTTGTGGATGAGAGGGGAAGTGAGGGTTTGGGTAAAGAGATAGAATCAAAGAGAGAGAGAGAGAGAGAGAGAGAGAGAGAGACAGACAGGATGATGAGAGGGAGTGTTGAGATTGCTGGCTAATCTTCTAGCGAAAGAGGAAGAGAGGCCGAAAGAGATAGAACCAAAACCAGAAAGACAGAGGGAGATAGAGTGCAAGAGAGAGGCAGATTGAGAGTAGGTGTGGGAATTTTAGGGTTTGGGTACTTGAAGCGCGAAATTAGAATTTTCGTGAAAAAAAAAAAAATTAAAGCTCCATAGGAAAACAAAATTGGGCAGAAATTGGCAACAAAAAAAAAGGAAGAAAAAGGATAGGTGGCGCCTGGTAGAAGCTGCCACTTGTCCATAAATTCAGTTTAATCTAAATTTTATATGATTTAACTCCTAAAAATCATAATAAATACATTAAAAATCCGAAAAATTCACTGAAAATTCCTATGAAGTCTTAGTGACATTCTCTTCATCTAAAGCTTGGAAAATATTATTTTTACTTATAAAAATTCAAAGTGACAACCAAAACTCAAATTAATTTGTAAACAAACAAAACACTAGTTAATGTTTAAACCTAACACTCTTGCTTTTTTGATCTAATGATTACTATGAACTCAATTATGTGGAATCATGATTTTAGACCTCTAAAATCAAAGGATTTTGTCGTAAGCAGTGTGTAGCTTTTTTCGGTGTATTTTTCTAATTTTTATTTAATATCTTATGAATTTTTAAAGATAAACAACAACAAAAAGTAAGAAAAGAAATATGTGGCGTTGTGGTATAAGGACACGCATCACCAACACATAAAAAGCACCTGTAAGAAGCTGCCACTTGTCGACCAATTCAGTTTAATATAGGATTTATATGATTTCACTCCTAAAAATTATAATAAATACATTAAAAATCTGAAAAATTCACCGAAAATCCCTACGAAGTCCTAGTGACATTCTCCTCATCCTAATGCTTGGAAAATCCTATTTTTACTAATAAAAATTCAAAGTGACAACCAAAACTCAAATTAGTTTGTACACAAACCAAACACTAGTTAATGTTTGATAACCTAACACTCTTGCTTCTTTGATCCAATGATTTCCTTGAACTCAATTATGTGGAATCATGATTTTAGACCTCTAAAATCAAAGGATTTGTCGTAAGGAGTGTGTATCTTTGTTCGGTGTATTTTTCAAATTTTTATCTTATTTGTTATGAATTTTTTAAGATAAACAACAAAAGAGTAAGAAAAAGGCGTTGCGCATCACCAACACAGAAATAGCACCTATAAGAAGTTGCGAGGTGCCACTCAATTCACTTTAATATGGATTTTATATGATTTCACACCTATAAATCATAATAAATACATTAAAAATTCAAAAAATTCACTGAAAATTCCTACGAACTCCTAGTGACATTCTCTTCATCCTAAAGCTTTGAAAATATTATTTTTACTTATAAAATTTCAATGTGACAACAAAAACTCAAATTAGTTTGTAAACAAACCAAACACTAGTTAATGTTTGATAAGCTAACACTCTTGCTTCTTTGATCCCTCAATTATGTAGAATCATGATTTTAGATCTCTAAAATCGAAGGATTTGTTATAAGGAATGCATAGCTTTTTTCCGTGTATTTTTCTTTTTTATTATTTAATTTGTTATTAATTTTTTAAGATAATCATTTCCGACAATCGCTAATTCCCCTCGTAAATAGAAAAATTATTACCGACAACCATATGTTGCCCTCGGAACCACACAATTTTGCAGAAGCAGCAGCAACAGCACCAACAATGGAGTTATCACCCATGATTGCAGCAGAAACTCAACAGATCACGGCAGGGTATACAACATAACACAGCAGAGGTACAAATACGGCAGATGCACGAAGATAGACACGAACAAAGTAGAGATACAAACACGGAAGAGTAGACAACAGTGTCACAAATATGGCAGATGCACAAAGACAGGCATGAACACAACATAGTACACAGAGGAACACAGCAGAGGCACAAACACTGCAGCACAACACACAAACCTAGGAGGGCACACACGGCACAGGCACGGGCACAGGAGAACCCTAAAAAGAAATTAGGGCACACAATAGAACACGAGTGGGCACAATACACAAGTCACCAGAAAGAGAAATGCTAGCAACATTCTCTCTAACCTTCTCTTTTGGACCTTCTCCATTATCTTCATGACATGTGTCAATTTCTACACTAAAAACAATGTCATTAATACATTAGACATTGTTTTCAGTGTAGAAATTGACACATGTCATGAAGATAATAGAGAATGTCCAAAATAAAAGGTTGGAGAGAAGGTTGCTAGCACTCCTCCACCAAAAAAGTCGGCTCTAATACCAAGTCAAACAATATGGGTAGAATATTTTCATATTGTATTTCATTCTCCAAAAGGAGGTATTTATAATAGAAGGATGTAACCCTAGTAGGGTCAAACTAGGAAACAAGATAAAATCCTAATTACACAATATTTATACAAAAGGAAATAAATAAAACCCTAATATACTAGGAAATAAATATCCTAATTAGCGATCTCGCTAGCATGGTTTAGATGATAATTTGATACTCCATTATGCTCCTTCAATACAAGATTTTAAGTGAGTTTGGGGTTATGAAGTTAGAGAAAAGAAAAGGGTGAGTTGAGGATTAGAGAGTTAGCCAAAGAGTGGGAGTTAGTTGGTGGTTCTACAATTTGGGTATCCAACATATTTAATGTTTAATTTTTTTGATACAGATGAGTATAACTATTATTTTCTTAAAAAATAAAAACACCAATTTTATGTTGAAGCATAACATTGAATAAAACGTCCCCACTCGAACATAAATTAATTATGGAAAATGTATTAAGGGTAGGAAAAAAAAATTATCTTAGCCAGAAAAGAATCTTTTCCATGATTGCCAAGGGAGAAATCCACCTTGAAATTTTTTTTACGAAGAATGTGAAAATGTATTAAGGGTTGGGTCCGCAACAGCCGGAATATCATGAATTGCTGCAACCCTCCAAGCTTTTGTGCTTGGTTTTTTCATAGCTAGCTGCTGGTTCTGGTTGCATGGTTTTCTGGTAAAGCTTGCATGCTGAGATGTTAAGGCTTCTTCCTAAGCAGGGCCGGCCCGGGGTAGGCAAGAAGGGCTTTGGCCATGGGCCTCCCATTAAGGGGCCCCAAAATTTTTTATATTATATATATGATATTATACAACTTATTTATATTAAAAAAAAATAGAAAGTAAGGGATTAAATTTCTTCATAAAAAACAATGGTTTCTCTTCCCAAGCAGAAACGATGGTTTCTTCTTTTCCCAGATGGTTTCTTCTTTTCCCAAGCAGAAACAGAAACAACACCAACATGCGTTCCTCTTCCCATAAGGCGATTCCTCTCCTATTTAGTTTCTCCATGGAAGAACTCTATGTAATCCACCACTATATTTTTCTCTGCTTTCCCCATCTCTCTTCCCCAACTCAATTTTCTTTCTGTTTAAAGATTCTTCTGTTAATTTCTTGTCTCTGCTTCTGAAAGTGTTAGTTTCCAATCATCCAGGATTCATCATTCATTGCACATATCAGGGTGGTTACACATCGAAGGAAGCTACTGCAACTCTAATTTTGGCCTCATAAATTACCTATAGGATAGGACCCTCAGGTCCTTTGTCAAGGAAGAAAATTTGTCACTGTTGTAGCTAAGTGTGATGCGTTGTGACAAGGTAGTTTTCAGCTTCATTGATATTGTATTTTGTTTTGCCTAATTTTTTATTGGCTTAGAATTGTTGTTGAGCTAGAAGAATGGCAATAGTACAAGAGGTTATAGGTCGCTGTTTCCAAGTTCATGATGCATCTCCTGGTGTTCTAAGTCGCTGTTGCATAGAGGTAACACTTTACAGAGCAATTGGTGTGTTTGTAATCGTTGTTTTGGAAATCTGAAGTAGAATCCTTAATAAGTTTGTGTTGTACTGAGCTGATGCTACAATCTGTAGAGAATTGAGACTCCTTGAGTCAGTGTTTGATGCAGAAGCAAAAGCATGTGATGTAATTTCAGAAGATGAAAATCATGATTATGGACGGGAGACATCAAGGGAGCCTAATGAAGCTGCTGCAAAACTCACTAGGTTGGCATTACAGTCTCCTGGGATGGCTGAGTGGTTCTGGAACCCCCCAATAGTTTTGCATGATGCTTTAGTTGAATACTCTTTTTAATTTCCTTGTTTTTAGAAAACTTATGTTGTATGGTTGGCGTGTGTGGTACACTTTTCTACTCCGGGGTTTTATCCCACTTGGTTTTCACCGGGAAGGTTTTAACGAGGCCACTTTTCCATGCCACCTAACCCAAACTCTTTCCTACTATAATGCATATTACCTTTTTTATTTACGCACTACGTAAAATCATTTTATTTGTTGTTTTTTCTCAATTGTATACTAAGGAAAGGGTCCTCATTTAATTTTTCACCTAGGGCCACCCAAAAGTCAGGGCGGCCCTGTTTCTAAGAGAGTGTTGTTGGAGGTACTTGGAGTTGCCATTTGTGTGAAGGAATAGACTGAGGCTTCCATATTTGGTCGTGTGATGAGTTGAGGGAGAGAGGGTATCGGCTGAATTGAAAGTCATCATATTGGGCCACGTTACATCTACGCACTCACCCACTCATTAGGCAATGTGATCACACATACATATTTGCGAATGCTTGTGCCTTTTTCCCTCATTTTTGCCCCCAAAAAAATTACCTCAATGTCATATCAATTTTGATAATTATAATCTTATAGTTTTATAATTTTAGCAATTAAGTCCGAATTAAGGGTAAGCATTCGTTTTTCTCCATAACATATTTCACAAATTTATTACCGAGATTTGTTTTGAGTAAATTAAAGACTTCAATTATATGAAAGTAACGAGTTGAGGACTTTTGGTCAATTTTTTTAAAGTTTGTCCAATTTGCTGTTAAAACATGTCACCCACACAGTCACTTGTTGTGGATTAATTTTCTGTCAAAAATGTCACATGTTCTGCACATAGTCCTCTCTCTCTCTCTCTCTCTCTCTCTCAGATAGAGTCTCTCCATCCATTTAATGCAATTTTTTTTAACAAAAATTCCAAATTGTAATACTTGAGACGTTGATATTTATAACAAGTACTTGAGTTTGCTTCGTTGTCCTGCAATGTCACGAGTTCCACAGTGCTAAGATAGCAAGTACTTGAGTTTGTTTCCTCCAAAATCAGCAAGCAAGCATCTTTTGACATCGAGGGTGAAGCATCTATATTTTGGTTCCAGTGTTACCATTTTTAGAATGGCCAGTACGTGAGTTTGTTTCATGGAAAATCAGCAAGCAAGCAAGCAGATTTTGGAAAATTTTGCAACAAACGCTTTGATTTGATATTTGGTCTTTGGTCTTGGTAGGTATAATTTCTGCGTGTTCAAATGGTTTTCACGGTTTACCTCCAACTTCTACTGGTCAAAAGTTGTCAAAATATGATTCGCATTCTGTGTGTAGACCAAATACCAAATACGCATTCTCTATCAAAACTTTCGTTGTTTGTTTTTCATTGCACCTTATCCAAACGAGCTGAGAAAGATGTACACCGCTAGAACTTGCAGCTGTACTTGCACTCCCAAGGGCATGCCACATGCACTCCTCAACCAGAATTGATTAATTAATTATCAATTATATGGTCATAGTCCATTTTTTAAGTTGATTCGTATTGTACCCCCAATTTTGTGGGCAAATACTACTTAATTATGCATGCTATTTAGTGATTTAATTCTTTTAATTTCCTTGTATTTTTTGGAATGAGAAGATTTATAGGAGTATATAACATAGTTGAGGCAAATTGCATGTACTGATTGAATTAATTTGTCAGTTGTGTTTGGCAAATTACAAGATGCACGAGCAATTACTCTATTTTAACAAAAGTAAAGAGGATCCTCTTTTCGAATTCATGCATATTTATTGGCGCTTTGACATAATACAATATTCATAAGAAATGATATACAATATGAAAATACATAAACTTTTAGAACGGTTTCTTCAAGCATGTCGCAGTGTGATTTCCATAGTTCTACGACGTTGCTTTCTTCCGACCACTTTAACAAGCCAATCTGGTGTTCCATTAGAGAGTACAAGATATTCCACAGATATTCCAATTACCACCCCAGATGCATACCCCATCAACACTACCTTCCAATCAAAACCATTCCCATGCTCCAAATCATCCTCTTGTTGGAATGACGATGGCGGTGATTGATGTGCACCGCATGTTTTAGAAAGTGGCAATCCACACAATCCTGTATTTCCACTATATGAGTCTTTTTCAAATGTATCAAATTGCTTGCCATGAGGTATGAGCCCCACAAGTCGATTTTTTGAAACATTGAACTTTGATAGTGATGTCAAATTTGTCAATTGCTCCGGAATATCACCAACAAGTTTGTTTGAAGACAGATCTAACCATTCAAGATTGCACATATCACCAAATGATGGTGGAATTGTACCTGTAAGCTCATTATGAGAAAAGTTAAGCCCCTTCAATGATTTAAGCTTGCTGATTACGTTTGAAATCTCTCCTCTAAAAGTGTTGTTTGAGAAATCAATAGTTGTGAAGAAAGTTTGAATCTTCCCCATTTTAATTTCGAAGCCTTTAATTGTCACTACCACAGTATCCTGATAGTAGCCCTCTCCCATATATTTCAGCTCATGTTCTTGTGAGTTTATCATGGCCGTCAAATGTTCAAAATATTTTGTTGGCAATAGACCGCTGAACTGATTGTAGGAGAGGTCCATGATACGCAATTTTTGGAATGGAAACTTAGTTTTCGGAATGCCTATTTCACCATAGAACTTGTTAGACCTCAAGATAAGAACCTGCAACTTCGGAAGAGATTCCAGCCAATTTGGGAATGTGTCTTGAATTTTGTTGTTTCCAAGGTCTAGAACTTCCAACTCTGTACAAGTGAGCAAAGTTGGCGGCAACAACCCTTCCAACTGATTTCCATTAAGATCAAGATTTCTCAAAACGTTTCCCTTAGAAAATGTCCCAGGAATCACGCCATGAAATTTATTATTCCGTAGATCCAAAACAGAGAGGCTCTGACTGAAGTTCCCTATGCATTGATGAATTTTGCCACTCAATTTATTATTGGACAAATCAAGGATTTGAAGTGTACTCAAGCTGCAAATGGTTGGAGGCATCTCTCCAGTCAATTGGTTGTTTGATATGGAAAAGAAAAATGTGGAAGGTGATGGAATTGGAAGCTCTCCATGGAGAGAATTGTTGCGAAGGTCAAGATACTGGAGTTTTTTCCACCGGAGCTGTCCTACAGTGCCTGTCAAAGAGTTGTGAGAAAGATCCAAATACATCAATGAATCTTTCCCCAAATCCATCAACCATTTGGGAATGTCGGCTTGGATTTGGTTGTGGGAAAGGTATAACACTTCCAACTTTTGTAAGGTTCTTAGAAAGTATGGGAACTTTTTATGTTACAAGACGACAAATCTAGTGACCGAAGTTGAGGCCAGGTGTTGTTGCTCAAATGGTTGAAGCTCAAGGATAAATGATTAAAGGAAAGATTAAGCCTATTGAGACTTCGGAGTTTGGAAAACTTTTCAAACTCCAAATTTCCACCCAAGTTATTGGATGATAGATCAAGCCATTCAAGGTTCACGAGTTCATAGACTGATCTTGGAATCAGGCCATCCAGCTTGTTAGCGCTTAAATTAAGATATGACAAAGAACGAGATTGGAACTCAATGATATTACCGCTGAGTTGGTTACTTCTAAGGTCTAAAGACTCCAATGATGGCAAACTACCTAACCAAGATGGTATTGTTCCGCTGAGTTGGTTACTTCCGAGGTCTAAAGACTCCAATGATGGCAAACTACCTAACCAAGATGGTATTGTTCCATTGAGTTGGTTCCCATATAAATAAAGGTCAGTTAAGTGTCGAGGAATGGGACCCACCAGTTGTTTTTTTGAAAAATCATATAAAGAAGAGATCGATGTCGAGTTACTATCAACTTCTGGAAACTGACCGATATAATTGTTGCTGCCAAGATTCAAGTAAACAAGGCTCTCAAGGTTTAAAAACAACGACCATGGGATTTGGCCACCAAAACTGTTAGACGAGAGGCTCAACCGCTTGATTTGTGTGAGATTACCGAGAAATGCAATATATGATCCTACAAAACTGCAATTGCTGAGATACAAATGTCTCAAAGACTTGAAATTTCTTGTCAGATGATGCCAATCTACTGAAATTCTAGTATGAGAGAGCCCCAAGGTTTCGAGTGGACTACTCCGGTTAGACTCGAGGAAATAACCTGTGAGGTTATAGTTATAACCTAAATTTACTAGTCGAAGATTTGGTCGGTGGAAAATGCTTTCCGGGAATTTTCCTTGCAAGTGGCAATAAAAGAGTTCAAGAGTTGTCAGAGAAGATGAGAGATTCTTGAAGGAATTAGGTACAACTGAAGACATGTCAACATAGGACAGTTGAAGCTCCTTAAGATTAGTTAGGTTTTGAACAATTCTGTTAAAACTAATAGTATCTAGTCTTACATCAAATAGGGAGAGATTGAGTGAAACCAAGTTGGAAAGGTGGGAAATGTTTGCTCGCTTCTTTTTTTTTTTTTTTTTGGTAATATGTTCATGTAATTGGAAAAAATTTGCACCAAGTCTTTGATTTGTGGCCATCTTTGGTGTTGGTAAAGTTTGACGATAAGGTGTAGGTCCCATTGTTAGCTAGCTGCTACACCAATTTGAATTGTTGATAATTGACATTATTGAGTGTGAAGGCCTACGTCTATTCATCTAACTGGAAAAAATTTGCTCCAAGTCTTGGATATTTGGTCGTCTTTTGCCTTGGTACGTACGTAGACATTTCTGCGTGTTAAAATGGGCACCTTAATTTTCATTGACTTGCTAATCGGAGATTGTGACTTTTGGAGGATTGCTCTGGTGCTGAGGTGTTTCTGGTTATTGGGGAGCTTCTCTTCCTGGCGGATGATTTGTTGGTCTTTATGTGCAGCTATGCTATCCTGTGTGGTGCGTGTGTATTCACTCTTTTGTGGCCTTGATGGTGTGGTCTATGTCTACTTGGTGGTGAAGATGGCTGTGTGTTGTATTTGTTTTGATTTTGTGACGGGGAAGATTGTTTTACTATTTACCAGTACAATGTGCTGAGTACCAGTCAATTGTGCTGATTTAGTCTATTGTTTTCTGTTCTTGTTTGCTTGTAATTGCAGTTTGTTTCCTTCCCTTTTTGGCGATTTTAATGAACTCATAGTGATTTGGACAAAAAAAAAAATTGACCACCAAAATCGTTCTCGTCTTCACTAATAGTCACTAGTGACTTTTGCCCCCTTCTTCACGCTCTCATTAATTCTTCTCATCTACTTCTCCACAGTTTTGCTTGTCTTTTCACTATCTGTCTCCACCCTTAAGCATTTGATAGGCCTTATGCCTTTAGTCCAATCTCTGAATGAACTTTCAGAGAAAATTCACAAAAAAAAATTTCTTTTAAATTTTCATTTATGAAAATCCATTATCTTATTTTCTCTAGGGCTAAAGTAAAGAAAGGAGTTAATAAATAAAGTCATCAACATAAAAGTTAAAACAATCCTTTAGATAAAATCTAAATATTATAGTAATTAAATCCCATATAAAACTCGTTCCTATATAGTAATCAAAAACATATTGCAACTTAATTATATAAAGATCGTACTGGGATCGGTTGGGGGGTAGGGAGAGTTTGGATGTGGATGTGGCTGTGGCTTGGGGATTTGGGGCTTTTGGGCATGGGTGGGGAAAGTAGCCGGGGAAAGAGAGGAGAGAAGGTTGTGGCGGTTGAGATTAATTATTTTTATTTCTTTTAGTTTTTAAATCTTATTTTTATTTCTTAATTATTTATTTTTTAAGTTGAATTTAAATATTTTTATTTTTATTAATATTTTAATAGAAGTTTAATGGATTGGATTACATTAGTTAACGGTGCTAAATACAGGGACTAAATTAGCCAACGGGCTTAAAGCAAATGACCATTTAAACATTTAAGCCAAATTGCGCAAGATAGTGGTAACGGCCCTTCCAACTGATTTCCATTAAGATCAAGATTCCTCAAAACGTTACCCTTAGAAAATGTTGATATTTATATGAAGCTTAATGAATAGTAGTTTATCTTTTTTAGATATACAAAGCACCATTAATATCCCTCGTAAGTGTTACGGCATGAATTCGACAAAAAAAAAAGAAGTAATTGTTACGGCATGAAAAGTTTCCAGAGGCCTAAGATGGATAACTGAAGATGTTGAATTGCAATTTGCATTCCTATCGTCAGATAGGCGTACGTAGCTGCGTCTTTCATTCAAGGTATTGAAAATTGACGTGATGCCTGCGTCTATTCAGCTAATTGGAAAACTTTGCACCAGCTCTTTGATATTTGGTCGTCTTTCTATGCTCATTTCATTTCTGCGTGTTAATTTTGATAGTCAAGTTGTCCAAATATGAATCTTTCTTGGCCATACATTAGTACGTTACCAACAAATTAATGGACACCACTTTGTCAGACTTTAACTTTATATAAAGGCATTTGTAGCTTTGTATTTATTCGGAGAATTGTGCATCCTAATAATGAAAATAAACATTTGGTAGGCCTTAGTCCTTTAGTCCAATCTGTGAATGAACTTTCAGAGAAAATTCATTAACCTAAAAAAGAAGGTACCAACTTTTCTTTGTAGGAAATGATGGAACAACTTTAACGTTATGACTTGCACATGAAATGTTTATCACTTTAGCGTGTGTAGGGGTGTAAGTTGGATTGGAAAATCTGATTCTGACCGATTTCGGTCCGAAATTTTCCGAAAAATCCGACTCCGATAAATCCAATATCCAAAAATGCCGAATCCGATATTTCCAATAAATGCCAAAAATTCCGCAATTCCGATCCGAAAATATTCCAAAGTTCTCCGAACCCATTTCGATCCGATTTTTCCAATTTTTTCCTGAAAAATTCCGAGTTTCTAAGTATAATTGCATTATTTTTAGTGTATAGGTCTTATATATGTTTCATTTCTCTTCTTTTTTTTAAAATCTTTTGTACCCACCTCATACAAATATTCATATATACTAACATAGGGGCTCTCTCCAAAAAAAAATTATTAAACATAATAGTATATAACTTTCAGACTATATATTTTTGGCAAATGTGCTTGGTTTTTTTTTGTTGGAGCAAATGTGCTTGTTTGAATATAACAAAAATGCATATGTGTGATTGTTATATCAAAACCTACTACATATGTGGTAAACTATTCCATTTTGTATTCTATGTATGTATTTTTAAAATTTTAAACTATCTTCATTTAAACTTTTAATTATAAAATTATTTTATACAAAACACCACATATAGGATAAATAATTGGAGCTTGACAATTATAGTGTTCCAATTGTCTAGAGCAAGACTAAAATATTGCATGCAAGTTTAACACTCTTTATACATATAACATGTAACTATTTTGATTAAGAATGATCAAATAGTATAGATTGTTGTATATACATATAGAGAGCTTCAGGATTCGAGAATGCGTCTGGTAGATTATTCGAAAACAATTTCATAAAACAAAAACAATAAAATGTGGTAATACAATTTGAAAATAAGAGAAATAGAAATGCTGCATCATGTATCAATATATATGAACTACTTTTTTCATCCAAAAATATATGAACTACTTTTTAAAGACATTTGTGTTCATGTCTCATCTAGAAAAAGGAATATAATTTTAAAAATAGAAAAATACTTATCCTGTAAATAAAATATAGTTTAAAAATATAATAATACTATAAACCTATAAAAACACCTAAAATTATCTTAAACGAAAAACCCATATGGTCAGAAACAAAACAAAAAACAAAAAAACCCCATCTGGCCCACCCACCTCCCTATGCCAAAAGGTTTTGGATTGGAATTGGAATGTCTGTTTCCGATCCGATCCGTCCTAATTACACCCCTAAGCGTGTGCAAGAGTTTTTTTTTTTTTCCAACAGTGTGCAAGAGGTTTTGTGCCGTTTCCCATGAGGAATGAACTATCAAAGCATTTAGAAAGACTAAAATATGGCAACTAAATCTTTTAGCACTCTCATATTAACATGCTAGAGCTTCTTGTGCCTTTCATTCATTAGCGACCAAATTCCAAAACATGCCCTTCTCCCTGTGATAGCTGAATATCAATAAAACATTCAAAAGCTTATAATACTAACTTTGAAGAAGCATGATTGGAAAAAGAAACAATGGATGTACTGGAAATTCATTCTTATATTTGCCTCTTTATATCCAATTCAACAATTTGCTTTTACAAAAACCAATTAAAAGATTAAACCAAATATTTAAATCAGAAATTAAAATTGAGAACCTCATCACTTTTATGCATCTAGAGGTTCAGTTATTTTGGATAGCCAGTGTTGGTTTGTATTATTTCTTGAAGTTTGGCTAGCTTAAAAAAGGTGCGAATTAGGGAGGAGAAGCAAGAGGCAACAGGTCGTTGGATCTGAAACCGACAGGTCGCATAAATCCTGGAAGCAGCAGTCGCAACTGCTAGAGCGAGTTCAAGTCTCTACAAAGAAGCGACCGGTCGCAGCGTGTTTTCCAGTACGGCGTGTTTTGTTATTTTACATGGGTTTTGGAGTTTTTTCTAGTGCTTTGGGCTATGTTAAGTCTTCTATTCCTATTAGGTTTGTACTTAAGTCCTATGAACTATAAATAGGCACTTTAGCGCTACGTTTTCATAACGTGAGAAAACTAAGGCATCAAATTGGGTTTGAGCCAAAGGTGAGAGAAAAGATAGCTAGGGTTTGATAGAGAACAAAGGGGGTTCTTCATTGTAACCAAAGATGTTTCTTACTAGTGAATTTCTCGGGGATCACCAAAGAGCACGTGGGCACAAAGTCGAACCTCTATAAATTCTTGTGTTCTATGTGTGCGTGTTTAATTTTTGGTTCGTATGTGTGCTTTATCTTTGCGTGACTTGTGTGTAGTAGTTGTGTAGTCCATCAACGACAAGTGCTCTTATAACTTTAAGAGCGAGGTGTGTTGACGATGACAGACGACAAGGAAGGAGGAGAAAGCTCCCATAAGATGACACCACAATTGGCGAGTGTGAAGGTCGAGTTAAAGCCGTTCACCGGCAAGAAGATGTTTGCGTCAATTTATTTGTTGAACAAGCTCTTCTTGAAGGAGGAGCTTCACTCCCTAAACATGGAGGAGGGTGCAAACATGATGGAGCACGTTAGCAAATTTAATTGGAGTATTGTAAACTTACGGAGGTTGGATGACGTTTATAAGTTGAAAGACAAGGTCGTGTTGTTGTTGACATCCCTGCCTCTGTCTTATAAGAACTTATGCACGACACTTATGTTCGACAAGGGAACTCTGAAGTATGAAGAGGTGATGCAAGACATCCTGACACATCATACGATAGTTCAACAAAACGGAGATGTCTTTCGAGGTGAAGGCCTTGTAGCAAAGTTCGGAGAGAGAGGTCGATCAAGTAAGCTCGAAGGCAAGAAGAGCAATAGGGGAAGATCAAAATCCATGGTGAAAGACGGTTGTTTTGAATGTGGGTCAAAATATCGTTGGAAGAAAATTGTCCTACATGGCGAGAGAAGAGAAACAAAGGGAAGAAGCAGGGGTTGCCGAGGATAGAGACAATGGGCTTTTATTCTTGATAGCATTGTTAATACTAATGCACTTGCTATTTCATCTAGGGTTTCTACTTCTTACTGGATTTTGAATTTTGGGTACTCATATCATATGTGTTCAAACAAATCTTGTTTTGACACGTATGAGGTGGATAATGGCGGTGAAGTTGTGATGGGGAGATTGCTTGGTTTCTAGAATCGAAGGCACATGTACTATAAATGTGAAGATGCATGACGACATGGTTAGGACATTGAGTATGGTTAGGTACATACCAAAGTTGAAGAAGAATATTTTCTCCCTCGATACTTCTGACAACAGTGGCTATTCCTACAAAGCCATGTGAGGGAAACTCACAGTCTCAAAGGTTCACTTGTGATTATGAAGGGATAGATTACCTAACTGCCTGTCTCGACTATATGGTACAATGGTGATTGGTAAAGCAGATATATCTACCAAGAAGGACTCAGAGGATGACACTCAACTTTGGCATTTGAGGCTAGGGTATATGAGCGAGCAAGCGGGCCATGCAAGAGTTGCACAAACGGAAGCTTCTGAAGGGAGTGCACAGTTGCAAACTCGAGCCATGCAATATTGTCCTATGGGGAAGCCGTCGAAGGTGACATTCAAGCAGCAAGATAAAGAGAATAGTAGCACGAGTGTGCTTGATTATATTCACTCGGATGTGTAGTGGCCGCGACGATCAAGTCATTGGGTGTATCTCGCTACTACATCATGTTCTTGGATGATTTTTCTAGGAAGGTATGGGTTTATTTCATGAAGGAGAAATCTGAGGTCTACACCAAATTCAAGGAGTAGAGGGTAGAAGTAGAAAACCTTACGATAAGGAAGATAAAGATCCTAAAGAGTGACAATGGAGGAGAATATAAAGATAGCAAATTTCTTGAGTTTTGGAAGAGCGAGGGTGTCAAGAAGCATTTTACGGTGAAGAAGACGCCCCAACAAAATGAAGCCATGGAGAGGATGAATCGAACTCGAATGGAGCGTGAGAGGTGCATGAGGATTCATGTTGGCTTGCCCGAGGCATTTTGGGCGGAGGTGGTTAACCACGCTTCCTATTTGGTTAACCGGTCGCCATCGAAGTATCTTGATTTCAATTATGCAGAAGTGGTATGGTCTAATAAATCTGTTGAGTATACTAATCTTAAAGTATTTGGATACAGTGTCTATGCTTTCATACCTAGTGATGTGAGAACCAAGTTGAAACTGAAGGGTGGGGTGAAGGGTTTCAAACAATGGGATGTGAGAACCAAGTTCATACCTAATAAATCTGTTGAGTATACTAATCTGTTGAGTGCATGTTCCTCACCTTTGAGAGTGGGGTGAAGGGTTTCAAACAATGGGATCCAATGAAGTGGAAGAAAATACTCAGCAAGGATATAGTGTTTGATGAGAAGACCATATAGTAGAATAATATAACCCCCTATCCGTTTACCATGACCAATCGTCTCGTGAGTCTTGAGATCCTGAAAAAGAGCAATGTGTAGTATACAAAGTAACAGAAGCATTAAGTGTATCAAGTAATCGACCAACAGATAACAAGTTACAATGGATATTGAGAACTAGTAATGCACGAGATAATGACAGAGAAGGAGTGAGAGAGATTGTGCCCTCGCCAGTAACTGGAGAGTGCAAGCCATTAGCACTAGTTATGTATGGGTCATGGGTGTTACTAGACAACTCAGAAAAAAATTTAGCATCATAAGTCATATGATCAGAATCACCAGTGTCAATTATCTAGGTATTGAAGGCAGTACCTGGACTAGAGTAAGAACCACATAATTTTGCAGAAGCAGCAGCAACAACACCAACAATGGAGTTATCACCCATGATTGCAGCAGAAACACAACAGAGCATGGCAAGGTATACAACGGAACACAGCAGAGGTACAAATACAGCAAATGTATGAAGACAGACACGAACAAAGTAGAGATACAAACACGGAAGAGTAGACAATAGTGTCACAAATACGGCAGATGCACAAAGACAGACACGAACACAGCATAGTACACAGTGGAACACAGCAGAGGCACAAACACTGTAGCACAACACACAAACCTAGGAGGGCACACACGGCACAGGCACAGGCACAGGCACAGGAGAACCCTAAAAAGAAATTAGGGCACACAATAGAACACGAGTGGGCACAATACACAAGTCACCAGAAAGTCGGCTCTAATACCAAGTCAAACAATATGGGTAGAATATTTTCAGATTGTATTTCATTCTCCAAAAGGAGGTATTTATAATAGAAGGATGTAACCTTAGTAGGGTCAAACTAAGAAACAAGATAAAATCCTAATTACACAATATCTATACAAAAGGAAATAAATAAAACCCTAATATACTAGGAAATAAATATCCTAATTAGCGATCTCGCTAACATGGTTTAGATGATAATTTGATACTCCATTATACTCCTTCAATACAAGATTTTAAGTGAGTTTGGGGTTATGAAGTTAGAGAAAAGAAAAGGGTGAGTTGAGGATTAGAGAGTTAGCCAAAGAGTGGGAGTTAGTTGGTGGTTCTACAATTTGGGTATCCAACATATTTAATGTTTAATTTTTTTGATACAGATAAGTATAACTATTATTTTCTTAAAAAATAAAAACACCAATTTTATGTTGAAGCATAACATTGAATAAAACGTCCCCACTCGAACATAAATTAATTATGAAAAATGTATTAAGGATAGGAAAAAAATTATCTTAGCCAGAAAAGAATCTTTTCCATTATTGCCAGCGAGAAATCCACCTTGAAAAAAATTTACGAAGAATGTGAAAATGTATTAAGGGTTGGATCCGCTGCAGCCGGAACATCATGAATTGCTGCAACCCTCCAAGCTTTTGTGCTTGGTTTTTTCGTAGCTAGCTGCTGGTTCTGGTTGCATGGTTTTCTGGTAAAGCTTGCATGCTTTGAGATGTTAAGGCTTCTTCCTAAGCAGGGCCGGCCCGGGGTAGGCAAGAAGGGCTTTGGCCATGGGCCTCCCATTAAGGGGGCTCCAAAATTTTTTATATTATATATATGATATTATACAACTTATTTATATTTTAAAAAAAAACAGAAAGTAAGGGATTAAATTTCTTCATAAAAAACGATGGTTTCTCTTCCCAAGCAAAAACGATGGTTTCTTCTTTTCCCAAGCAGAAACAGAAACAACACCAACATGCGTTCCTCTTCCCATAAGGCGATTCCTCTCCTAGTTAGTTTCTCCATGGAAGAACTCTATTTAATCCACCACTATATTTTTCTCTGCTTTCCCCAACTCAATTTTCTTTCTATTTGAAGATTCTTCTGTTAATTTCTTGTCTCTGTTTCTGAAAGTGTTAGTTTCCAATCATCCAGGATTCATCA
Source organism: Prunus padus (assembly GCA_024362665.1). NCBI lineage: Eukaryota > Viridiplantae > Streptophyta > Magnoliopsida > Rosales > Rosaceae > Prunus > Prunus padus. The sequence continues at coordinate 9,345,617 of JANFAM010000006.1, read as the reverse complement.
TTCATTGCACATATCAGGGTAGTTACACATCGAAGGAAGCTACCGCAACTCTAATTTTGGCCTCATAAATTACCAATAGGATAGGACCCTCAGGTCCTTTGTCAAGGAAGAAAATCTGTCACTGTTGTAGCTAAGTGTGATGCGCTGTGACAAGGTAGTTTTCAGCTTCATTGATATTGTATTTTGTTTTGCCTAATTTTTTATTGGCTTAGAATTGTTGTTGAGCTAGAAGAATGGCAATTAGTACGAGAGGTTATAGGTCGCTGTTTCCAAGTTCATGATGCATCTCCTGGTGTTCTAAGTTGCTGTTTCATAGAGGTAACACTTTAAAGAGCAAATGGTGTGTTTGTAATTGTTGTTTTGGAAATCTGAAGTAGAATCCTTAATAAGTTTGTGTTGTACAGGTGGAAAATGGTTTTAAGGGGAACAACTTTCCGGTGATAGTAGCTGATGCTACAATTTGTAGAGAATTGAGACTCCTTGAGTCAGTGTTTGATGCAGAAGCAAAAGCATGTGATGTAATTTCAGAAGATGAAAATCATGATTATGGACGGAAGACATCAAGGGAGCCTAATGAAGCTGCTGCAAAACTCACTAGGTTGGCATTACATTCTCCTAGGATGGCTGAGTGGTTATGGAAACCCCCCAATAGTTTTGCATAATGCTTTAGTTGAATACTATTTTTAATTTCCTTGTTTTTAGAAATCTTATGTTGTATGGTTGGCATGTGTGGTACACTTTTCTACCCGGGGGTTTTATCCCACTTGGTTTTCACCGGGAAGGTTTTAACGAGGCCACTTTTCCATGCCACCTATCCCTAACTCTTTCCTACTATAATGTATATTACCTTTTTTATTCACGCGTTACGTAAAATCATTTTATTTGTTGTTTTTTCTCAATTGTATACTAAGGGAAGGGTCCTCATTTAATTTTTCGCCTAGGGCCACCCAAAAGTTAGGACCGGCCCTGTTCCAAAGAGAGTGTTGTTGGAGGTACTTGGAGTTGCTATTTGTGTGAAGGAAGAGACTGAGGCTTCCATATTTGGTCGTGTGATGAGTTGAGAGAGAGAGGGTATCGGCTGAATTGAAAGTCACCACCGCTTCATATTGGGCCACGTTACATCTACGCACTCACCCACACATTAGGCAATGTGGATCACACATACATATTTGCGAATGCTTGTGCCTTTTTCCCTCATTTTTGCCCCAAAAAAAAGTACCTCAATGTCATATCAATTTTGATAATTATAATCTTATAGTTTTATAATTTTAGCAATTAAGTCCAAATTAAGGGTAATCATTCGTTTTTCTCCATAACATATTTCACAGATTTATTACCGAGATTTGTTATGAGTAAATTAAAGACTTCAATTATATGAAAGTAACGAGTTGAGGACTTTTGGTCAATTTTTTTAAAGTTTGTCCAATTTGCTGTCAAAACATGTCACCCACACAGTCACATGTCACAAGTTGTGGATTAATTTTCTGTCAAAAATGTCACATGTTCTGCACATAGTCCCTCTCTCTCTCTCTCTCTCTCTCTCTCTCTCAGATAGCCTCTCCATCCATTTAATGCAATTTTTTTTTCCCCGAGCAGATTTTGGAAAATTTTGCAACAAAGGCTTTGATTTGATATTTGGTCTTTGGTCTTGGTAGGTATAATTTCTGCGTGTTCAAATGGTTTTCACGGTTTACCTCCAACTTCTACTAGTCAAAAGTTGTCCAAATATGATTCACATTCTGTGTGTAGACCAAATATGCAAAAAAGTTTGGATAAGGAGAAAAAATTGTTTGGATTTTTATTAAGAGGTATCAAAACTTTCGTTGTTTGTTTTTCATTGCCCGCTCAAAAAAATCAGCAAAAAAGCATCGCACCTTATCCAAACGAGCTGAGAAAGATGTACACCGCTAGAACTTGCAGCTGTACTTGCACTCCCAAGGGCATGCCACATACACTCCTCAACCAGAATTGATTAATTAATTATCAATTATGTGGTCATAGTCCATTTTTTAAGTTGATTCGTATTGTACCCCCAATTTTGTGGGCAAATACTACTTAATTATGCATGCTATTTAGTGATTTAATTCTTTTAATTTCCTTGTATTTTTTGGAATGAGAAGATTTATAGGAGTATATAACATAGTTGAGGCAAATTGCATGTACTGATTGAATTAATTTGTCAGTTGTGTTTGGCAAATTACAAGATGCACGAGCAATTACTCTATTTTAACAAAAGTAAAGAGGATCCTCTTTTCGAATTCATGCATATTTATTGGCGCTTTGACATAATACAATATTCATAAGAAATGATATACAATATGAAAATACATAAACTTTTAGAACGGTTTCTTCAAGCATGTCGCAGTGTGATTTCCATAGTTCTACGACGTTGCTTTCTTCCGACCACTTTAACAAGCCAATCTGGTGTTCCATTAGAGAGTACAAGATATTCCACAGATATTCCAATTACCACCCCAGATGCATACCCCATCAACACTACCTTCCAATCAAAACCATTCCCATGCTCCAAATCATCCTCTTGTTGGAATGACGATGGCGGTGATTGATGTGCACCGCATGTTTTAGAAAGTGGCAATCCACACAATCCTGTATTTCCACTATATGAGTCTTTTTCAAATGTATCAAATTGCTTGCCATGAGGTATGAGCCCCACAAGTCGATTTTTGAAACATTGAACTTTGATAGTGATGTCAAATTTGTCAATTGCTCCGGAATATCACCAACAAGTTTGTTTGAAGACAGATCTAACCATTCAAGATTGCACATATCACCAAATGATGGTGGAATTGTACCTGTAAGCTCATTATGAGAAAAGTTAAGCCCCTTCAATGATTTAAGCTTGCTGATTACGTTTGAAATCTCTCCTCTAAAAGTGTTGTTTGAGAAATCAATAGTTGTGAAGAAAGTTTGAATCTTCCCCATTTTAATTTCGAAGCCTTTAATTGTCACTACCACAGTATCCTGATAGTAGCCCTCTCCCATATATTTCAGCTCATGTTCTTGTGAGTTTATCATGGCCGTCAAATGTTCAAAATATTTTGTTGGCAATAGACCGCTGAACTGATTGTAGGAGAGGTCCATGATACGCAATTTTTGGAATGGAAACTTAGTTTTCGGAATGCCTATTTCACCATAGAACTTGTTAGACCTCAAGATAAGAACCTGCAACTTCGGAAGAGATTCCAGCCAATTTGGGAATGTGTCTTGAATTTTGTTGTTTCCAAGGTCTAGAACTTCCAACTCTGTACAAGTGAGCAAAGTTGGCGGCAACAACCCTTCCAACTGATTTCCATTAAGATCAAGATTTCTCAAAACGTTTCCCTTAGAAAATGTCCCAGGAATCACGCCATGAAATTTATTATTCCGTAGATCCAAAACAGAGAGGCTCTGACTGAAGTTCCCTATGCATTGATGAATTTTGCCACTCAATTTATTATTGGACAAATCAAGGATTTGAAGTGTACTCAAGCTGCAAATGGTTGGAGGCATCTCTCCAGTCAATTGGTTGTTTGATATGGAAAAGAAAAATGTGGAAGGTGATGGAATTGGAAGCTCTCCATGGAGAGAATTGTTGCGAAGGTCAAGATACTGGAGTTTTTCCACCGGAGCTGTCCTACAGTGCCTGTCAAAGAGTTGTGAGAAAGATCCAAATACATCAATGAATCTTTCCCCAAATCCATCAACCATTTGGGAATGTCGGCTTGGATTTGGTTGTGGGAAAGGTATAACACTTCCAACTTTTGTAAGGTTCTTAGAAAGTATGGGAACTTTTTTATGTTACAAGACGACAAATCTAGTGACCGAAGTTGAGGCCAGGTGTTGTTGCTCAAATGGTTGAAGCTCAAGGATAAATGATTAAAGGAAAGATTAAGCCTATTGAGACTTCGGAGTTTGGAAAACTTTTCAAACTCCAAATTTCCACCCAAGTTATTGGATGATAGATCAAGCCATTCAAGGTTCACGAGTTCATAGACTGATCTTGGAATCAGGCCATCCAGCTTGTTAGCGCTTAAATTAAGATATGACAAAGAACGAGATTGGAACTCAATGATATTACCGCTGAGTTGGTTACTTCTAAGGTCTAAAGACTCCAATGATGGCAAACTACCTAACCAAGATGGTATTGTTCCGCTGAGTTGGTTACTTCCGAGGTCTAAAGACTCCAATGATGGCAAACTACCTAACCAAGATGGTATTGTTCCATTGAGTTGGTTCCCATATAAATAAAGGTCAGTTAAGTGTCGAGGAATGGGACCCACCAGTTGTTTTTGAAAAATCATATAAAGAAGAGATCGATGTCGAGTTACTATCAACTTCTGGAAACTGACCGATATAATTGTTGCTGCCAAGATTCAAGTAAACAAGGCTCTCAAGGTTTAAAAACAACGACCATGGGATTTGGCCACCAAAACTGTTAGACGAGAGGCTCAACCGCTTGATTTGTGTGAGATTACCGAGAAATGCAATATATGATCCTACAAAACTGCAATTGTTGAGATACAAATGTGTCAAAGACTTGAAATTTCTTGTCAGATGATGCCAATCTACTGAAATTCTAGTATGAGAGAGCCCCAAGGTTTCGAGTGGACTACTCCGGTTAGACTCGAGGAAATAACCTGTGAGGTTATAGTTATAACCTAAATTTACTAGTCGAAGATTTGGTCGGTGGAAAATGCTTTCCGGGAATTTTCCTTGCAAGTGGCAATAAAAGAGTTTAAGAGTTGTCAGAGAGGAAGAGAGATTCTTGAAGGAATTAGGTACAACTGAAGACATGTCAACAGAGGACAGTTGAAGCTCCTTAAGATTAGTTAGGTTTTGAACAATTCTGTTAAAACTAATAGTATCTAGTCTTACATCAAATAGGGAGAGATTGAGTGAAACCAAGTTGGAAAGGTGGGAAATTTCGGAAGGGATTGGGCCACTGAAATTGGAGTTAGAGAGGTCAAGGTGAGTCATACTTACAAAGCCACCAAAGTTGGACGAAATTGGGGAACCTATGAAATCATTATAAGAGAGGTCTAGCCTCTTGAGATGGCCAAGAGAGAATAAGCTGCTATTGAAATGGATATTGCCTTGAAGCCCACCAAATTGAAGGTTGAGACCGATCACATGACCAGTCATCTTTTCACAAGTGACTCCACTCCACGCGCAACAATCCTTGCCTTTCTGCCAAGTAATTGTACTATTAGAATAAAGAGTTGTTCCATTATAAAATTCAAGTTCAGAAGAGGTATCAATAGAAAAGGAGTTCTTGAATTGAAGCAAAGCAGAGCTATCGTAGGGATGGCATAAATGCCCTGAAGAAAGAGAAGAGGAAGAGGAAGAGTTAGATGATGATGAACAAGTAGTAAAGAGTAGGAAGAGGAGGCACAACCAACCCATCTTTCTTTCAAAATCTAAAAGTATATATTCTTCGAAATAATTTTGTGAGCAACTTTATCCTGGAGATGTTGATATTTATAACAAGCTTCGGCAACAGTGATTTATCTATAATGTCACGACATGAGTCTAGTAGGTGTGGCATAAGGTTGTCCTGCATTTAAAGTTTCCACAGTGCAAAGATATTTGGTCGTTGGTCTTGGTAGGTATAATTTCTACGTGTCAAATGGTTTTCACGTGTTACCTCCAACTTCTACGAGTCAAAAGTTGTCCAAATATGATTCACATTCTGTGTGTAGACCAAATATGATTCACATTTGCCCAAAATTCAGGTGATTCTTCACATCTCTGTGCTTCTGCTAACTTTGTCTATGCCCCTAAGCATTTGCTAGGCTTTAGGCCTTTTGTCCAATCTGTGAATGAACTTTCAGAACAAATTCATACAGTTAAAAAAAGCATTTGCAGCTTTGCATTCTCATTTAGGATCACCATCAGAAAAGGATGGCATAACTACATAGAAATTAGCTAATACATATGTCAATTGAAAATGGTTTTGAGATTAATTAGATGTGCATGCTCTTCATACCCAAAATTCAGGTGTTATTTCTCTATTTATTAGTTAAATTATTAAAGTTGAACCTTTCATACTTGAGTGTGATTGATCATATTTTTAGTTTCTTTATTGTTATTACCTCTATCTTGATGTGGTGATTGTTGAGATTTTTATTGTTATTAGTTGGGTTTATTCAGCTAATTGGAAAACTTTGCACCAAGTCTTTGATATTTGGTCGTCTTTCTATGCTCATTTCATTTCTGCGTGTTGATTTTGATAGTCAAGTTGTCCAAATATGAATCTTTCTTGGCCACATATTAGTACGTTACCAACGAATTAATGGACACCACTTTGTCCGACTTTAACTTTATATAAAGGCATTTGTAGCTTTGTATTTATTCGGAGAATTGTGCATCCTAATAATGAAAATAAACATTTGGTAGGCCTTAGTCCTTTAGTTCAATCTGTGAATGAACTTTCAGGGAAAATTCATAAACCAAAAAAAGAAGGTACCAACTTTTCTTTGTAGGAAATGATGGAACAACTTTAACGTTATGACTTGCACATGAAATGTTTATCACTCTAGCGTGTGTAGGGGTGTAAGTTGGATTGGAAAATCCAATTCTGACTGATTCCGGTCCGAAATTTTCCAAAAAATTAGACTCCGATAAATCCAATATCAAAAAATGCTGAATCCGATATTTCCGATAAACGCCGAAAATTCGGCAATTCCGATCCGAAAATATTCCGAAGTTCTCCGAACCCATTTCGATCCAAATTTTCCAATTTATTCCTGAAAAATTCCGAGTTTCTAATTATAATTGTATTATTTTTAGTGTATAGGTCTCATATATGTTTCATTTCTCTTTTTTTAAAAATCTTTTTGTACCCACCTCTTACAAATATTCATATATACTAACATAGGGGCTCTCCCAAAAAAATATTAAACATAATAGTATATAACTTTCAGACTATATATTTTTGGCAAATGTGCTTGGTTTTTTTTGTTGGAGCAAATGTGCTTGTTTGAATATAACAAAAATACATGTGTGATTGTTATATCCAAACCTACTACATATGTGGTAAACTATTCCATTTTGTATTCTATGTATGTATGTATTTTTAAAATTTTAAACTATCTTCATTTAAACTTTTAATTATAAAATTATTTTATACAAAGCACCACATATAGGATAAATAATTGGAGCTTGACAATTAATAAATTGACCACCATATTCTGTCAATCTACTTTGTTGGTTTCGTAAACTTTTTATATTTTAAGTTGCTTTGAATGTTTTTTTATTTTATTTTATTTTATACGAGCTTTGAATGTTTTTAATAAATTTTATACGTGCTTTGAATGTTTGGTTTAGTTCTATGTGACTATATTTGAAGGGATAAAAATACCCAAAATTCAGGTGTTATTTCTCTATTTATTAGTTAAATTATTAAAGTTGAACCTTTCATACTTGTGTGTGATTGATCATATTTTTAGTTTCTTTATTGCTATTGCCTCTATCTTGATGTGGTGATTGTTGAGATTTTTATTGTTATTAGTTACGTTTATTATAAAATTTAAAACGCTGGAAACCTTAAAAAGACAAAAAGAAAAAAAGATATCGCTCAAAGTCTAAAAATCTTTGGATTAATATGTTGATATTTATAACAAGCTTAATGAATAGTAATTTATCATCTTTAAAGATAACCAAGCATCATTGTGCCTCGTAAGTGTTACGACATGACTAAGGAAACAATAGAAGTCTATCTGGTGTAACGATTGGGTGTCCCATTGTCTCACAGGTGTAGGTCCCATTGTTAGCTAGCTGCTACACCACTTTGAATTGTTGATAATTGACATTGAGGGTGAAGGCCTGCTACACCAATGTTTGCTCGCTTCTTTTTTTTTTTTTTTTTTGGTAATATGTTCATGTAATTGGAAAAAATTTTGCACCAAGTCTTTGATTTGTGGCCATCTTTGGTGTTGGTAAAGTTTGACGATAAGGTGTAGGTCCCATTGTTAGCTAGCTGCTACACCAATTTGAATTGTTGATCATTGACATTACTGAGTGTGAAGGCCTACGTCTATTCATCTAACTGGAAAAAATTTGCCCCAAGTCTTGGATATTTGGTCGTCTTTCGCCTTGGTACGTAGGTAGACATTTCTGCGTGTTAAAATGGGCACCTTAATTTTCATTGACTTGCTAATCGGAGATTGTGACTTTTGGAGGATTGCTCTGGTGCTGAGGTGTTTCTGGTTATTGGGGAGCTTCTCTTCTTGGCGGATGATTTGTTGGTCTCTATGTGCAGCTATGCTGTCCCGTGTGGTGCATGTGTATTCACTCTTTTGTGGCCTTGATGGTGTGGTCTATGTCTACTTGGTGGTGAAGATGGTTGTGTGTTGTATTTGTTTTGATTTTGTGACGGGGAAGATTATTTTACTATTTACCAGTACAATGTGCTGAGTACCAGTCAATTGTGCTGATTTAGTCTATTGTTTTCTGTTCTTGTTTGCTTGTAATTGCAGTTTGTTTCCTTCCCTTTTTGGCGATTTTAATTAACTCATAGTGATTTGGACAAAAAAAAATTGACCATCAAAATCGTTCTCGTCTTCACTAATAGTCACTAGTGACTTTTGCCCCCTTCTTCACACTCTCATTAATTCTTCTCATCTACTTCTCCACAGTTTTGCTTGTCTTTTCACTATCTGTCTCCACCCTATAGCATTTGATAGGCCTTATGCCTTTAGTCCAATCTCTGAATGAACTTTCAGAGAAAATTCACAAACAAAAATTTCTTTTAAATTTTCATTTATGAAAATCCATTATCTTAGTTTCTCTAGGGCTAAAGTAAAGAAAGGAGTTAATAAATAAAGTCATCAACATAAAAGTTAAAACAATCCTTTAGATAAAATCTAAATATTATAGTAATTAAATCCCATATAAAACTAGTTCCTATATAGTAATAAAAACATATTGCAACTTAATTATATAAAGATCGTACTGGGATCGGTTGGGGGTAGGGAGAGTTTGGATGTGGCTGTGGCTTGGGGATTTGGGGCTTTTGGGTATGGGTGGGGAAAGTAGCCGGGGAAAGAGAGGAGAGAAGGTTGTGGCGGTTGAGATTTATTATTTTTATTTCTTTTAGTTTTTAAATCTTATTTTTATTTCTTAATTATTTATTTTTTAAGTTGAATTTAAATATTTTTATTTTTATTAATATTTTAATAGAAGTTTAATGGATTGGATTACATTAGCTAACGGTGCTAAATACAAGGACTAAATTAGCCAACGGGCTTAAAGCACATGACCATTTAAGCATTTAAGCCAAATTGCGCAAGATAGTGATAACGGTCCTTCCAACTGATTTCCATTAAGATCAAGATTCCTCAAAACGTTACCCTTAGAAAATGTTGATATTTATATGAAGCTTAATGAATAGTAGTTTATCTTTTTTAGATATACAAAGCACCATTAATATCCCTCGTAAGTGTTACGGCATGAATTCGACAAAAAAAAGAAGTAATTGTTACGGCATGAAAAGTTTCCAGAGGCCTAAGATGGATAATTGAAGATGTTGAATTGCAATTTGCATTCCTATCGTCAGATAGGTGTAGGTAGATGCGTCTTTCATTCAGGTATTGAAAATTGACGTGAAGCCTGCGTCTATTCAGCTAATTGGAAAACTTTGCACCAAGTCTTTGATATTTGGTCGTCCTTCTATGCTCATTTCATTTCTGCGTGTTGATTTTGATAGTCAAGTTGTCCAAATATGAATCTTTCTTGGCCATATATTAGTACGTTACCAACAAATTAATGGACACCACTTTGTCCGACTTTAACTTTATATAAAGGCATTTGTAGCTTTGTATTTATTCGGAGAATTGTGCATCCTAATAATGAAAATAAACATTTGGTAGGCCTTCGTACTTTAGTCCAATCTGTGAATGAACTTTCAGAGAAAATTCATTAACCTAAAAAAGAAGGTACGAACTTTTCTTTGTAGGAAATGATGGAACAACTTTAACGTTATGACTTGCACATGAAATGTTTATCACTCTAGCGTGTGTAGGGGTGCAAGTTGGATTGGAAAATTTGATTTTGACATATTTCGGTCCGAAATTTTCCAAAAAATCCTACTCCGATAAATCCAATATCCAAAAATGCCAAATCTGATATTTTCGATAAATGCCAAAAATTCCGCAATTCCGATCCGAAAATATTCCAAAGTTCTCCGAACCCATTTTGATCCGATTTTTCCAATTTTTTCCTGAAAAATTCCGAGTTTCTAATTATAATTGCATTATTTTTAGTGTATAGGTCTTATATATGTTTCATTTCTCTTTTTTTTTATTTAATCTTTTTGTACCCACCTCATACAAATATTCATATATACTAACATAGGGGCTCTCCCAAAAAAATATATTAAACATAATAGTATATAAGTTTCAGACTATATATTTTTGGCAAATGTGCTTGGTTTTTTTTTTGTTGGAGCAAATGTGCTTGTTTGAATATAACAAAAATGCATATGTGTGATTGTTATATCCAAACCTACTACATATGTGGTAAACTTTTCCATTTTGTATTCTATGTATGTATTTTTAAAATTTTAAACTATCTTCATTTAAACTTTTAATTATAAAATTATTTTATACAAAACACCACATATAAGATAAATAATTGGAGCTTGACAATTATAGTGTTCCAATTGTCTAGAGCAAGACTAACATATTGCATGCAAGTTTAACACTCTTTATACATATAACATGTAGCTATTGTGATTAAGAATGATCAAATAGTATAGATTGTTGTATATACATACAGAAAGCTTCATGATTCGAGAATGCGTCTGGTAGGTTATTCGAAGAACGAGAGAATTGGATTAGAAAACGTACGTCGAACGAAATTTTAAAACGAAACCCAACTTTTTCCCGAGACTCAAAGTGTAAGTGCACATCAAACGAAGAGTTCCTAAAGTCCAACCACGTCTTTCAACAAGTGGGACCGTCTTGGAAGACTTACGGTCAACCGAAACTTCCCGTTTTAGTCAACCGAGCCCGCGAGGCCCACGACCTCAAATCTTGGTCCGAACTTTCCTAAAAGTCCAACAAACTCACGTCCCGAAGGTTTGGTCTCGATCGAGCGGTCGGATTTCTCACGATCGGACGGTTTTCATTCATTTAAACTTTAAGTCATTGATCCGGAGCATCCGGGCTCCGATCCACGATCCGCGAATTCCTACATGATCCTAGAGGTTCAAGGAACGACATATTTGAAATTGAAATCGATCCAACGGTCCGAACAGGTCGAATCTGGATATCGCCTGTTAGGCGAAAATCCGTTCAACTGTCATACGATATCCAATTTCAAATCCGAGCGTACAGTAGCACTCGGGACGATGTAGGGATAATTTAGGGACAGAATTAGGTAGCCACAAGTGGGCCTACGCACTGTCACACGCGCTGGCAGTGCGTTGGGTGTCTTGATCAAATTTCTGATGACGGAACAACTCAAAATCTCATAGCAAACTTCACACCAACAGGTCAAGCACACCTTCTTTGTCAACGGCCAATTTGGCCGGAAAATGCCTCGAACAGCCTGTTCTTTGTCAGAGGTGGTGGCCCGGCCGAGGTTGGCCAGATTCGTGACTGGTACAGTCGGCTTCGAAGGGCAGTTTTGGGCCATGGGTTTTGTTCAAAATTTCTGTCAATTCGCAAGGAATCAAGGCTAGATAGGTATGTAGATGTGTAGAGGAGAGAGAGATGAAGAAAATGGTGGTCGAATCGAAGTTGGGCATGGCCGGAAACGGCCGGAAATTCCGTCGGAAATTCCTTGTTCAAAACTAAGAGAGAGAGAGGGTGCGATTTCGAGGAGAGAGAAAGGGTTGCGAACCTGATTGGCCAATCTTGATTTTTTTAGGGTTTTAAAACTATTTTTTAAATGACCATTTTGTCCTTTTTTAGTCGAGCCGCGCATCTACGAACTCGTTTCGTCGAGTTGGACGCAATGATGCAACTCATTTCGCCAAATTCCTTCCCGAAATTTAATTGACCTTTTTGCCCCTTTGATTATTAAATCTTATTAATTAATTCATATTGTTTTATTTATTTAACTTAATTATTTTATTTATTCGATTTCTCTTATTTTAGTTAATTTATTTATTTAATTTACATTATTTTCTTATTTTTCGGGTCGGGATGTTACAAAAAGTGTGGCCGAAAACTGACCGGATCTCAAGAGACCCGAAATCAAACCCTAGGTTTTCCAAAACCTCTCCAAACCCTCAAATTAACCCAAACCAACCTAAAAAACAATTAGATCAGTCAAACGAGTCAAAAACTTACTTGGATTGGTGGTTGGAGTCGCAAAATCGGTCGGAATTTCGAATTGAAATTCCTACAGTTTCTTCCCCACTTACACAGAGTTGGGTTCGAAGGTTTTTGAACGAAAAACCAGGTGGGATCACTACAAGAAAAATGGTCTTTGTTGACGGCTAAAACGTGTCACCTAACACGTTACTTGACGGCTCAAAAACCGTCAAGAGTGTGGGTATCAATAAAAGGTACCCCCTTTCTTGACACTTTTTAAGTGTCAAGTAATAATTGTTCTTGACGGCCATTAGCCGTCAACTAACAGTTTCTTGACACGTTTTAAACGTCAACTTAAGCTTATTTGACGCGTTTTAACCGTCAAGTAATATTTGTTCTTGACGGCTATTAGCCGTCAACTAATATTTTTTTTGACATGTTTTAAATATCAAGTTAAGTTTACTTGACACGTTTTAACCGTCAAGTATACCTTTTTGTTGACACTTATCAGTTCTTTTCTTGACGGATTTTAGCCGTCAATGTACAAACGGGTAAAATTAAAAAAAAAAGAGGAAATTGTACCAATATAATATAATTAGATAGACTAATTTAACATACAATAAATGTTACACATTAGGAACAAATAATATTGAAAACACATTAAAAATATTTCTTTGATACCATAATGTAATATAAATTAAATAAAAAATTTAAATTGCATGTCCACTTAATATGATGATTATATACAATAACTGAATACACAAAAACCTTATATCTAAAACTGAACGTATTCAATGTCAATGGATTTGAAGCCTCCTCTATGAGCCTATGTCTGCCTTTGTAACCCTCATTGATCGCACTAATCTGTCAAACAAGAGCATATGCATCAAGGGGAGAGAGAGAGAGAGAGAGAGAGAGAGAGAGATTTTAGCTAGGTTGAAATGAATTAGGAAGCTGGAAGTAGATAAACATTCATGTTAAGTAGAAATTATTTTTTAAAAGAAGAAAAGGATTCTGAGTTTTAAATGTACCCCACTGTGGTGTTGAAAAGTCCAGCAAATATTCTCTAAGGTCCCCATAGTTTGAGTTACCAAATATAATCTCTGTGCCAACTTGCTACCACTAGAGTATAAGTCTCTGTGCCAACCTTAGTGGCAATAGAAATGGAATTAGGAGATCGAATCATGAGAAGGAAACAAACCTCATAAAGTGGCAGTCCATCCACAACTACCCATGGCACATACTGATGTGGAGGCTGGAGAGCGCTGGTTTCAGCTGCATATTGTAGTTCAAGCTGCCAGAGAATAATTCCACTTATATTGTGTTCCTTTTTCCTTTCATTAAAAATCACATAACACCAAACAAGGAAAAGAGAAAAGGAGTTTTTATTGGCCTTCTCAACAGAATAACAGAAGTTTCAAACATGGCATGATTAACAATCAGTGAAATGTCAAAAAAATTTACAACATGATCCTCTAGGAAAAAGACCATACCATCACCTCTACATAGTGCTGTATTTATATATAAGCTCCTTAAACCAATCAACTGGTTCCTTGTATTTGGCCATGCGACAATACAAACCCTTATAGTTGAGAAAGGTTAGATTTTTAATGTTCTTCCAATTTAGGGTGCTTGCATAGCACCACAGGTAAAGAATCTTGCAACAGAGTTAATATTCTAGTAATAGAAGTGCCAAATATATATATATATATATATACAGTGACTATATTCGGTCACTATTCTTAGCACTGCATACAATGTATAAATCTTATTATTCAAGAGTGGCCCTTTCTAAATTCATACAGAATAACATCATGAAAGCAGACTCTAAAATTAAACAAGGTTTGATTCTTGTTAAGATACAGAAAAATAAATAGATGCATTACAAGAGCGTGTTTGAATTCTATGAACGATTATTAAGCTAAAAAACTGACCTCTTTGCCATGTCCACTACTGTAGCATTCAGCAATAGGTTTTGAATCCAAGCCCAGTTTCTCATAACATGACTCCCACTGGGGATACTTGTGTTCGTAAACCAAACTCTCAATGCAATAAATGAAAGGAAAACGACCATTCTGCGTCAAGGTGACAGTGAACAAAAAGTTAGCATTTCAACTTGAGCATTACTTTCTATAGTTCCAACAACACTCCATAACTGGCATTTAACTTGGAATACGTTTATGTGAAACCAACCAACAACCCTATATATGTAAGGGCACTGAACTATCCAAGAAGATTGAAAACTAATTACATAATTATTCCAAGTAAATTTTACAAAGAATTCATTAATAAATCTAGAAAGATTAACCACCAACGCACAGTGTGTTTTATTATTAGACAATAACTGTCAACCAGAAAATTTATATAACTAACACCATTGCATCATGACATACTTTGCAAGAATGCCAAAAATTATGTGTACATGGAAAGTTTCTTTATATTTAGTTTGATCCAGTCATACCAGTGTAGGCCAGATCTCGATGGCGCAGGCTTCCACGGTGTTTAATAAGCATTCAGATGGACCATGCTGCAACCATCACAAACAAGTCAACCAGTCTTAATGCAAATGAAATTCAACATCTACAACTCTTAGAGACTACAAATTAAGAAAGAATAGAAAAACCCGCATGCATGAAGTGAAGGACAATCACTTGGGTTGAACTACAATGGTCAGGAAATTTATTATGGTCCACCAATTTACAGGCGTCGGGCAATCATTTAGAAGACCAGTCCATGAAATGGCATCATTTGATAAAACCCGGATACAAATCTTTAAAAAAAAACAGGGAAAGGACAAGAGGACCTGGCAACTGAAGGTGTCATTGCTTCTGAGGCAATACCCCAAGGAGAAAGCTTTAGATCAACAATGGAGAGGAGGCCATCTTCAAAGAGCTTGACCAGGTAATTGACAACAAAGTTGGAGCTGTAAGGGCAAAGGGACTCATTGTACAAAGCCAACGAGACTTTTCCCGAATTAGATGGCAGAGTTCTAGCAGAAGAAGAAGCGGATGTGAACAGAACAAACAAAAAGAGGCAGGGGAGAAGAGAAAAAGAAAGGGGACACTCAAATCAAAATCGGAACAAAACAAACCCAAAATCGGAACACTCAAATCATTATCACTTTCCTTTATACACACAAAATTCCACTACGATCAGAAGAATTCACAAAGAACAAAATAGACAAATCAACAGTATTTAAATTTGTTGCAGAGAGAAAGAGAACAAAGACAAGGCACCACGTACCAATGATGCCGACGATATTTCGAGCTGCTTCAACGTTCACCATCTTTGTGTCGAGTTGCTTCTCCTAATTTGCAGAGAGATTGCTCTATTAAAAAAAATTGCAAAGATATGAGAACGAGAGTCAGAGCCTAATAGATGAAGAGAGGGATAGGTAGAGCAGAGAGAGACGAACAGATGAGGAGATGTAGAGTACAGAGAGATGATGAGAGGAAGGAATGTTGCGGCTAGGGTTAGGAAACAGAAGAAGGAGAGAGGCTGAGAGAATTGTGAAGGAGAGAGTTGGGGTCCGTGAAGTTTGGTTTTGGATGAGTCTTCAACCTTTTGGAGTCCAATCAGGTGCGGAAGGTACATTATACCACTTCAACCAGCCTATTTTCGTAGAAGCGTCAAGTATAGTGGGCCTTTCCTTGATGGTTTTTTGTAAGTGTCAAGTATAAGAGGTTTTTCCTTGATGGCTTTTAAGAAGTGTTAGAGGGTTTTTCTTGATGGCTTTTAAGAAGTGTCAGCTATGAAGGATTTTAATTGACGTTTTTTAAAAAGTGTCAATGTTTAGTAGAATACTTGATGGTTTTTCAATAAACGTCAACTATGAAGTGTCAACTAAGGCCTTTTTTCTTGTAGTGGATGGGCTTTTCGGAGGTGGGGGTGAAGTTTTGGAGGAGAGTTTGGGGTGGTGGGCAATGGGAGTTGGCTGGATTTTCAATTGGAAAATCCGGCAGACCCTCTTCGTTTTTGAGCTGGGATTTCGAGGATTTTTGGGCTACAGAACCGAGTGGGGTGGGTTGAGGGAGGTGAGGGAGTTGGTTTGGATGTTGTTGGGATGGTCGACTTTGGTCGGACGTGTTAAACCCCTTTCAACCTTGACTCTAGAATTACACAGAGTAACAAACAGGTATTCTTTATCGAAGTAACGAAACAAGACAATATTCTCAACTCCCTCCTCAATACGAGACTCACTTAGTTAATATAGAGTTAACCTAACCAACTATCAACTAACCATAGTCTAACCGATGGTTAACAACTAACCCTAGTGCCACTCATATAGAGATTCCTATCATTACCCTCCCCACAAAAACAATCCTTGTCCTCAAGGATGAAATTCTCGAAGTCGACCAACAAGTTGTCGCCATTTCGGTGATGGATGTGTGCCATTGAACTCATATTGTTGTAGCAACATATAAACTGGTTGGCTTGAACAAGGCCACCATCGAGCATGCAATTGCGGAGATCTTTGAACCAAACAATACTCATGGTCTCACCGTCTTTGGATTAGCAGCCCACATATAATTCCCCAATAATTGAAAAACTCACTAACACATCGGTGACTCCAAGTCCTTTGGAATGAGTCTTGGGAGAAGGAAGTAAAGCTCTCAATGACTCAAGCTCTTGGCCATAAACCTTGCAGAAATTTGCTTCTTTTCCAAAGATGTCCATTATCAACTTCAAATCCACCCTCACCTCCCAACGGAAGAGTAAAAACAGTGTGGACACAATCATAATCTTGGACCCTAAAATGAACTTGAGAACAACCATGACTAAGCACCATTCCATCATTGGCAATCATGAAATCAAACTGATGAGTATGATCAATAGGCTTACCTAACCACTTGAACAGTGCCAAATCAATGAAATTTCGTGAACTACCAGAATCAAGGAAAATGAAAACTGAACAATTCTTGATAAACCCCTGGATCACCATAGCCTTGAGCAATTTTAGAGTTGGCGCAGAGGCTTCTTGAACAGAAACAAAACGAAGCAAGTACAAGTCTTGGCAAAGCTCTGTCATCAACCCTCTAATGAAGCAACTCTTGAGAAGCTCACCACCACCTTTGTCTCGAATTCTCATATGATAAGCCAGCTCAAGATCGATGCCACTACTACCATTGCACAACCCACCTGAATGATGCAGTAACATGACTTGGAAATTCAGAATTTCTTCCAAGTACATGGTGTTGTTACCCACCAACTTTGCCCCATGATCATAACCATCAAACTCATCGTCAACTTCAAAAATTGAGTGGCCTCCACCTCTATCCAAAATTCGCACATGATAGCCCACTTTCGTTTCATAAAAAAGTTGGAGATCATAACCAGCATACCCATCATAAACTGCAAATCCACCACCTTTATCACGAATACCCATATGGAAGCCAAGATCAAAGTCAAGAATTCCATACCCACTTGAGCTCATCATTTCATCAAACATGTAGAGCGCATGGCTATCTCTGGAGTCTTGGACCCGATATGGAGCAGGGAAACCAACTGCGGCAATCTTGAAAGGAATGGGTTCAACTTCTTGCAGGAATGGCATCTTCTTGGGAACCAACAAGCTCTGAAAAACCACTGGGTCTCTAAGAAGAAATTTGGTAACAGGCTTGCCATTCGCATAATCCAGAGAGAGACACTTAGGGAAAACAGCACAAATTTCAGCGGCGGTGTCGTCCGTTTCAGGGAACAGCAAATTGTGCGTGAAATCGCAATCATGGAACTGGGAAACGCCATCACAAATTCCAGGAAACTCCATATTCATCAATGGCAGCCGCTGAGACGGAAAGCCGGAACCAAGATGCGCCTCGTGATTATCAGCGTCGGAACCTTGGTGAAAAGTGGAATCACTACGAGCTGAAACATCGCGACGTAATTTATCAAACCGCTGAGCATATTTGGCATCAAATTGGCTGAATTTCTGATAAAAACACGCATGAAAGCCTCCATAGTAGCCTCCATCTTAGAGATACGAGAATCCATGGCGACCGCAAGCGTAGAGATACGATTGTCCATAGTCTTGGAACGAGTGGTTGCCCTGGTCATACAAGAGAAGGGAACAAGGGTTCACACTAGTCTGATACCAAATGTTAAACCCCTTTCAACCTTGATTCTAGAATTACACAGAGTAACAAACAGGTATTCTTTATTGAAGTAACGAAATAGTACCATATTCTGAACTGCCTCCTCAATACAGACTCACTTAGTTAATATAGAGTTAACCTAACCAACTATCAACTAACCATAGTCTAGCTGATGGTTAACAACTAATGTCACGACTCGACTCCCCTAACACGATATTGTCCGCTTTGGGCCTCCGCCCTCACGGTTTTGTCACTGGGAACTCACGAGCAATATCTTCCCAGTAGGTCACCCATCCTGGGATTGCTCCAGCGCCCACTCGCTTAACTTCGGAGTTCCTAAGAATCCGAAGCCAATGAGCTCCCAAAAGGCCTTGTGTTAGTTAGAGACGTGCCCACACATATAAGACACATCACCTTTCCCTCCCCGAGCGATGTGGGATTGCTTACCTTTCTCTGCTTTCCAAGCTCAAGACACGGGTCTTACAACTAACCCTAGTGCCAGCTCATATAGAGATTCCTATCAGGACGACACCAAGCTTGAGGTGTCGTCGGCTGGTTTCGAAGGAGAAGGAGAGGGGTTTGTCGAAGGAAGAAGAAGGTTCTTGGGGGGAGGGGGGCAAGCGCACGCTGTTTGGGTTTTTAATTTGTTTTTTTTTTAACAATTTCTTTAATTAATTGCTTTATTTTATTTCATTTACTCATTTCCATTTATTTTTTTTAAATTTATTTCCCTTAATTTAATTAATTCAATTCATTTTTAGGGTTGAGATGTTACAGGCCTAATTTTTGTTACTAGTTGTAAAAGATCTACATTCTATATACACGCTTATAAAAGAAAAAAAATATTTTTACTTGTAAGTAGTCTTGCATTTATAGGGCCTTCTTTTTTACTTTGCCTTGGGCCACCAAAATTTCAGGGTCGACCCTGCCTGGATAGTGGGCCCAGGGCCGACCCTGTGTAGGGTCAGCACTGGTGGTAAATCGATTTGGTACAAGTGGTATTGATGGTAGAGTCAATTGGGTTCGACTGGGTGGTGGTGTGATTAGCAGGTGGCTGGTCTGTTGTGATGATTGTGGTTCTATTGGCCTGTAGTGGCTGTTGGTTGGTAGTGCGATTGGTAGGTGGATGGTCTGTTGTGGTCGTTGTGGTTTGACGATGGTGGTTATGCTGATCGCTTATGCACCTTTTTTTTTTCCCAATATTCTCTGAAAATGAAAACATCATTTTGATGTTTTATGCATTCACTACTACAAAAATCGAAAAATAGACGACGGTAATCTACCGTTGTGTATCCGGTTTTTAAACCGTCGTGAAATCGACCGATATCTTTTTATGCATAAAATCACGACGGTAAATCCCCGTCATCTATTATTTGTAAAGACGATGCTTTTACTAAAAATTGTCGTTGTTGTCACATAAAGACAACAATTTTTGTTACAAACTGTCGTTTTCATATAAAGACAACGGTTTTTGTTAAAAACCGTTGTTGTTTATAGGTAAAGATCGTTAATTATAGGAATAAAGACGACAGCTTGTTTACAATAACCGTCGTCTATTATATATAAAGACAACGATTTTTCTAAAAAAACCATTGTCTATTATATCAAAAGACGTCGGTTTTTTTAAAAAACCAACATCTATTAAATCTAAAGACAACTGTTTTGTTCCAAAAAACCGCCATTTATTATCTGTAAAAATTACGTATTTTACATTTTAGCTTCTTTTTTTTCAGTTCCAAATCTTCTATTACCCACACCATACAAATATATACTAAAAATTTATTTCTTTCATAAAACTTGAAGATTCAAGAGTAATTACATTGTTTACCAATCTTAATTCCTACTATATCCATACAAAATACCATATCCATAGCATTAACCTATAATTACAAAATACCATATGCAAAACATTAACCTATAGTTGTTGTATCTTCCACAATTTGTACTTGTTCTCCACATTCAGCTGTCATCTTGGAGTAGTGTTCTCGGTCATCTTTGTCAAATGGATCCTCGATTGACACAATAGGGTACTCACTCACAAATGACTTGTAGAGGTCCTTGAGAGCATTTTCTGAGATCTTTTGGGAACCATCGTTTTTCTGTGCAAACAAACCAAACATAGAGATATATTAACAGACAACTCACCTCTTCCTTGAAGTTCAGGTCATGGGTTTTACCTGACCCATAAAACTCAAATGCTATTTATCAAGAAAGTACTTTATACTTTTTTACCTTCACAATTTCAACAACAATGATCTTATCAGGATTGTTAAGGTCAACTTTCTGAGGTCCAGGCACAGATTTTGCCACTGCATTTATGATTTTCATCCTGTCAATACCAGTATTTGCACGGGCTTCATAGAGGACTGCAAACTGAATCGAAGTGTAGAAAAGTCAGAAAGCATCTTAAGATATCAAATATATTAAAGTTCTGTTTATGTGCAAACTCAAACTACTCATAACCTCATAACTATAATCTAATGCTAATAATAAATCACAAAAAAAAAGCTCATCATATTTTTCCACTTCATTAACAAATCGTTGTTGGCTACATTAAAACAGTCTTTACTGAGACAGACTTCAACCAGTCTGATCAAAGGAAATACCCACGAAAGACAAATGCTGCTACCATCGCTAACTGGGAACTTGATTCGTGGCCCACAAAGGAATACTGCTTCCCCCTAATTTTTAGGTGCCACAACTTTGCATTAGAAACACATGAAATAAGGACGAACTTCATCATATAGAACCTCTTTAGTAAAGAAAACGATGATATAATATGAATATATCAGATTTGAATTGAAGTCAGCACTTTGGCAGTACATAAATCTAATCAGCAATCAATAATACCACAAGTATGGAAGTATCTATGCACAACAAGGAAAATAAAATTAAAGCCAGATGGAGAAGCAGAACAAGCAGAAAAGAGATCATTGCAATCAATTGCAAATTGACAACTATTAACAATAGTATAGAAACAACCCAAAACTATACTTAATACAAGGCCACGAGGTCATCTATCTGTAAAGCACACTCACGCTCTAGTGATGGCAAACTTGTTGTGCTTTCCAGAAGAATCCAAATAGACATTGGCCTTGACAACATTCAGGCCAAGGTTCCTAAGCGCACTCATTTGTGACCCAGTTAATGAAAGTTGAATTATATGTTCAGACATAGACACTAAGACAGATCATTCAAAACATTTAAACATCTATGCGGGAGCAAAATAATAGACAAACAATATTGTTGGAAGCTGTGAGTAATGCTCTATACAGTATCAAGAAAATTGCAATACTTAAAGCAACCCCACACCAAAGCAACAAGAAAAGAAAAAACCAGAAAATTGCAATACTTAAAACTACGTTAGATGTTGATGAACTTCTAGGATCAATCTATAAGCATTATAAGCAACCATTTTGAAATTATTCCAGCACATAAAGAGACATTCATCCTCCTTTTTGGACTTACTTTCACTTTACTTTCTTCTAGGATGCAGATTGGTCACTTAAAGAAAAATGGGCAAATAATTCTGTTTGCTGCAGAAAATACTTCCCTTTATTGCTCTGTCAAGTTAAGTGAAATGATCAGTCACAATAAAATGAGTTAATATTGACTACAAAGCTCATACTAATGGCATGCTGATATGCAAAAGACTGCATATTCAGGAATTCTTTTTAACCAGAATATACAAGTTTATTAACTTATTAACTTATTTTTTGGACCAACACAGGGAAAAATTGCAGAGAAGCATCAAATGGACAATTCAGCATAAGCAGAATTCCAGAAATAACAAGCAACCCATATTAATAGCATCATTGAACAAATATCATTCAGACTTCAGAGTACTAGAGGCTTCAAATGAGATGAATACCAAACAAAAACAACCCAAGAAACAAAAACCAAAGAATTCTATAACCAGACTAGGAAAGGCAGTGGACCCATAATGTCAAAATCTTAAAGCATTTCATCATTTTCTATGAAAAAAATCAAATTCTGAAAACTAGATAAGAAAGTAAGACATGCCCATTAAAGAAAATAACAAATCAATAAATTCCAATAAAACAGTGAGCATATATAACATACCTTCCCTTCTGAACAATGCAGAAGCTTTTAGAACCAAACCCAAAGGACCCTTCTACTATAGCCCCAGTTTGTAATGGAATTGCAAGGGGTTTTTCAAACTACAGTTACTACTCAAGTTAACCCCAAGACTCTAAGAAGCCATAGCCACACCCATTTTAAGCTTAAAAATTAACAAACGAAAAACAGAGATTCAGAAAATTAACAATGAAATTCCAAAATAATTAAAGCAAACAACAAAAACAAAAAGTATTTTGGTCCTGATGATGTTGTCGGTCCTCAAACGGATCTGACTCAAATCTCAACATGAATAACATAAATAACATAAGATGCAAGCATCACCCAGTTCTGCATAACCACAATCTCCTCGCTGAGAATCCCGGAGAGACAGAGACAGAGAGAGCATTTGGCTACCCATGAGAATCCCGGAGAGTCTGAGAGCCATTCGAACTAAAGGATTCAAAACCTCCTCGCTGTAAACAAAAATTCATGAAATATGCATCGGATTTTTACACAACAAATCAGAAGAACCCTAAGCTAACCCCTAGAAAAGTATCTTCGTACCTTTCTAGCACATGAGGAAGAAGATCTAATCTAAAACTTGTGAAATGGAAGATAGGAATCCAGATGGGGGCTTAAAAATGGCCGCGACGAGGAAGAGTATCTGCCATGGGCAGCGCGAGGGAGATCGCGAAAGCTGCGAGCTCGGTGACCTCAACGGCGCGACGAGATGGCGATCTCGGCAAGTTCGGTGGACGGCGCGAGGGAGATGTGCTCCATAGATGTGAGAGAGGGTTTTCTGAAAGGTTTGCGAGATAGTACAGTGTTTGAGAGAGCGAGGGTTTTCTGAAAACTCCGCGCTCGCGAACTTAAAAGTTAAATTTTGTCAAACGCACCACCAAACGCAAATCTTAGTATTTCTCAGAATGAAAATGGAAAACGACCTCCGAACCCTAATTTTTCATCACAAAATTGGATGAATGAAGGTTGAACTTCAATGTCTTGAGAATTCATAGACACATCCAATAACAGGGGTTGGCAATAGCTGGTGCAAAAGCCAATGGGCCAACTTTTGCCTTTTCATATGTGGGTTAGAAACCATGCCTCCCTGAACCTAAGCTCGATTCCTTCTATGTGCATTAAAATATTTTTGCAAGGAAAATACTAGGCTTATAACATTTTTCTACCACATTTCTAATAGAGGTGGCCCCATTGTATTAGCCGGCTCCACCCTGTATTAGATATGTAATTACAATGTGGTAGGAAAATGTGGTAAGTCTAGTATTACCCTTTTTGCAAACACCAAATTATATAATTTTTAATATAAAATAAAGAAAAACTAGATTGCAATTCTGATGACAAAAAAATCTCTTTTTATTCCCATATATATCAACAACTACAAAATGAATGAATTAATCAGATGATAAATTAAATACAATAAAACAAATTATTAAAATTCATAAAACCTCCGCTGTACTTTCCCTCTTTACATAAGCATGGCGACAGCGAAAACCCCAACGGCCACGGATCCCGCGAAGGAGAACCTGTTTAAAACGGCACCGTTGGGTGCAGGAGCTTCGGTGGGGGATCCTGAGACAGAAGAAGGGGGAGAGGTGGCCGGAGATTTAGGAGAAGACGATGGGGGAGAAGGTGGAGAGTCTGCGACCCGAGATGTAGAAGGAGCAGCCGAGGGTGGAGTGCCCGAAGGAGAAGGTGAGGCACTCAAAGGAGAAGGTGAAGCAGTGGGTGGAGTGCTCAAAGGAGAAGGAGCGGCGGCGGGTGGAGTGCTCAAAGGAGAAGGGGCAGAGGCAGGGGACTTGGCTGGGGAAGGTGCAGGGGATTGTGCCCTTGTTGAGGCCACCAAGAGGGCAGCCATTAGCACCAAAACGACAGCGTTGGATCGAGCCATTGTAGAAGAGCGAATGAATTCAGAGAAAGTGACGGGGTTTAAGAGACAGGCAGATCAAGATTAAGAAGCGAAGGATGGGTTTAAGGAGAGAAGGAAGAGGGCTTTTTATAAGGGAGGGCTAAGGAGAGTTTGGTGAATAGATCACCGTTGACTTTGAGAAATTTATAAGGGGTTTGGACGGTGCAGTTTTGTGGTTGGGATGGAAGGAAATATTATACGTGGCAAGCTGGACTTGGTTAGAAACGTGTGACCAGAACGCGGTTGTTGTATAGGCATTGGCTGGTTTTTAGCGGCTGTTATATGCAAAAGGTGTTGCTGCATGAAAAAGGACCAAAGTTCAATCCAAGAAGGTTTCGCACGAAAACTTAGAAGCCAAGTCAAGAAAACCCGTTCCAGCAAAGAATATGATTGTGATGTGACTAGCTTGGTGACAACACCACACCTTTGTGACTATGTCACTTTTGCATCGTTAGCTTAACACTTATAACTCAATTTCTTATTCAAAACAATATTATTTCCATAAATTGCTCTAAAATAATCAAGTAAGTTAATGAAGATAGATCTAGATTTTTCTAATGGTGAGGATCCATAGAACTTAGTTACAGTGGATGGGTTAGTTTTGCATAACGACTAGTAAATTATTGTTTGGGCCTAAAATGGAGAAAAGATCTGTTAAGGGATTTTTTAAGTCCAAATGGGCTTTGTGCGGCTTGAATTCATAAAGGGAGTCGCTTAAAGATAGAGGCCCAAGTTGAATAAGCCCAATAACTTTATCTTTCAAAAAACAAAAGTTGTTGCTTACAATTCAAAAATGCTTTTACTCGAGTAAAGGCACGATTACCCAAATCAAAGCTCAAGTTAACTTCGACAACTAGAAAGAAGTCAGGCAGCAGAAGAAAGGCTGAGCAACCGCATTAAATCCGATTTGAACCATGAATCTCTACTAAACCAAATTTTCGAAGAAAGTCATGTTTGGGCAGCTCACCATTAGCACAAAGATCAAAGCACTCAAGTTCACTAGTTTCATTTGCAAGAAAGGACTAACAACAGTTTCAAGCCATCCTTTCACCAAGGGTGTGGATTCAAGAACCAAGAAGCCTATATATACCAACATAGCACAACTCTAAAAATACAGAACTTTCCTCCAATAAAAAGACTTTACACTCGATCAACACTTGATTGATCCCGTTGAAACTCAATTATTTCTCAATGTATTAGGATATCTAGTTGACAACTCCTCGCTTATCTTTTAATGTTATTACTCGACAACATTTGATATCGATTCCTAGTTGCTAGGGTTGCTGTTTTTCTCTTTACCATTCTGTCTGTTTACAAGTTTTATCAATTTAATTATCAGTTACTTTCCTTTAAACTCTTGTTGTAATGGATTGAATCATGAAATTTGCAGTTCTAAATCATGTTTTCTGATTGCATTAAAGTTTAAAAAGTGTTCATATATCTTTTTTTTTTGTTTAATTTTGTTACTAAAAATAGTGTTTTTCTTTTCCTGTAAAACTCTTGTTATTAAAATTGTGTTTTTCTTTTCCTGTAAAACTCTTGTTATTAAAATTGTGTTTTCTTTTTCTGTAAAACTCTTATTCAAATCCTTAGATATAAATAATATATAAAACAAAGCTTTAACAGTAAAATAAAATAAAGAAACAAATAAATAAGTAAAATAAATCAAGAGTAAGAAAGCAAGCCTGGTATAGTGAAAGCATGTCAAAGACGAAGTCCTAAAGCCTTTGTAGCCTCCCTACGTGCAGGTACTTTCATATTTCTAATGAGTTGAATGTATTTTTCATATCGAATTATATATGTACTGCGGGCATGGTATTAAATTAAACTAGTTTTAGTATGAGAATTCTTTTCAGGACAGTGAGTAGTTTTCTATGTACCCTTTTGTTGTCATTTTATTACGAAAGAAAATAGGATACTTGTTTGAGGGTGGTAAGAATTTACCAAACTCGGGCGTTATCCTTGCAAAAATGCGGTCGGGATTCGAGTTCTTGCGGCTGCCCTATATATGAATATATGTACGTGTATTAGTTCGATCAATATTGAATTTTTGAAATACAAGTATTGGGTGGAGAATTCGAACCTTGAGGTTTGGAGAGGACCGAACCTTGGAAAAACTTTTGAGTTTTCGACCGGGACAAAGGAGCTTGGGGGTCTGGCCAAGTTTTGGGTTTTTGGAGAAAGGCGGTCGGGACTAGAGCAGAGAGGCGGCCGGATTTAAGGAGGCTATTCGAGCTTGAGCGGTCGCGATGTTCTCCAAGTTTGGAGCTGGGCCGGGCTGGATAGCAGCCGAATGCGCAAAAGTTGGAGCGGCCCGATTACTTGGAGCTGAGACTGCCCCGAATTGCTGGAGCTAGGCCGAATCTGCGAGGTCGGAAATTTGCGGAGGGAACAGGAGCTGATCCGTCCGGGGTTTAGAACGAGAGAGCGGCCGGGTCTGTGAGCGAAGTGGGCGGCCCGATTACTTGAAGTTGAGACGGATCCGAGTGGCTGGTTTCTTCGGCCTGATCTGTGAGGCTGGAATGCGGCCGGGATTTGGAGAGAACGCGGCCGGATTTCAAGGATCCGTGAGGATGAAAAAGGCTGCTGGGTGTCGAAGTTTCAAGAGGCTTATTCGAAAGGCTGGGCAGAGGACTTGAGCTCAAGGAATGTTGGTCGGGTTATTCTTGAAGAAACCGGGCTAACAATTGGAGTGTTGCGGCCGGATTTTTGTGAAATACAGCTGGAGGTTTCTTGAAAGAGGCGGCCACATTTTGCAGGGCTTGGGTGCTCAAGTGTGGCCTGAATAAGTGGGGCTGGAACGTGCCCAAGTCTTGGAGAGGCTGGAGAAACTTACAGCTGAAGTATGAGGGTTTGTGAAATTAAAAAGTACGGCTGAGCAATGAGGTTGAAGGGTTTTATTCTTCCTCAGTTTATTATATATATATTTTCGTACTTTAAAACCGCCAGCCTCTACATATTCATTCATATGTATATGCAATCAAGTAAATAATAAAGCTGCCCCACTCATATATATATATATATATATATATATATATATATATTTATATTTATATATATATATTTATATTTATATATATATATATGTAAGTGGGTATGTAGGATTGTGGCTGGGCAAACGGAAAAGCAGCTTGGCAATTGAGCAATTGGCAATTAAGGTTTTAATATATATTATATATATAATAAATGGCCACTAAAAGATATTTGGCCAATTGTTGAATACGCATTGAAGTGGGAGTAAAGAGGCTTGAAGGAGTAGCGACGGGAGCTTTAGAATTTTTGCAAATATGCGGCCCGGGGTTGTTGGTTAAAGCCCCCTTATCTTAATATATATATGTTTTATATATACATATGTATATATAAACAAAGATAAAATGCGGTCGGAAATTTGGTATAGAGCTAGGCCGGGCTCGTGTTAGAGGCTTGAATATAAAATGCGGCAGGGCCAATTGATGTCTTTGAATGGCCAAGTCTTTTAAAGAATTTAAGAATTTCAAAGGTTAGCCCCATATAAATTCAAGGAGCTCGAAGAGCCAAGCTCAAGCTACGGATTTGCGCCCAAGATTTTCGGAGGTCAATACGCACGTGACAGAGGCCTCACAAGGAAAGAAATCAAGGAGATTGATGATGATTCGGAATTGTCCAAATCAAGAGAGAATCAAGCAATCAGAGTATCTCCGCCGACGTGATCCACGGGTTTAGGAGGCCTCAAAAAGAAAGAATTTCAAAGAATTGATCTTTGGCCAATCAATGGCCAGCCCATGGGCTGACGGATGCCCCTATATAAACCCCACTAGACGAAGGGAGAAGATACACAGCATCAGACTAACACACTTATCTTTCGTCTCGCACTTTTCTTTTCCTAGATTTAGGATTTTACTTTCGAAGCACCTAGCATAGCTTATTCTTCCTTTCCTTAGTGTAAGTTTAAATTCTTGCAATTTACTTTCTCTTGTCATTAAAATTCTTGCAATTTAATTTTTCTTGTCATTTAAATTCTTGCAATTACGTTACATTGTCATTTAAATTCAAGTTTATTTCATTTAAGTTTATTTCAATTCCTCTACTTTTTATTGTTATTAAGTTTTTGATAATTTTAAATTCAAGTTTAATTTAGTTTATCACTCTTATTGTTCT
Organism: Prunus padus; assembly: GCA_024362665.1. NCBI lineage: Eukaryota > Viridiplantae > Streptophyta > Magnoliopsida > Rosales > Rosaceae > Prunus > Prunus padus. The sequence continues at coordinate 9,317,121 of JANFAM010000006.1, read as the reverse complement.
TATTCCGTTCTTGCTTATTTGTCGTTTTGATTTACTTTATCGCACTTTAATTCTTGTCTTTACGTTTAAACGCACATTTAATTTACTTGCACTATTTTTACCTAAAAAACCAAAAAAATCACAAAAATATCCATACAAAACTTAACCATCCTCGAGCCCGAGGAAGTGAAAGAATCTAGGCCGAGAGGTTGCTTGGCCGAGCAATCACTTGATCAGAAGTCAGAAGCGCACACTATCTGTCTACTCACATTCCATCAAAGCCCAAGTTCGTGGCTTGGTGGTAGCACGCCCCGCACTCAAAAAAGAAGAAGGACCAAAAGTTCATTCCGTCGGCCTACCCGGCCGAAAAGAGGGAAACAATACTTGAACTTTGGTGACCATAGAAAATCAGTACTTTTTCAGAAAAAAAAAAAAATCTTTCGATTTCTTACTACGTAGCATGTAAATAATATTCATATCTAGCTAAATTTATCCCTCACATAAATTATAACTTAATCTATCTCTCGCATAACACAAACTTTCGGCCAAATGGAAGCGAATCGGTTTAGCACCGAGGCTGCGGTCGTAGAGAATATCTAGTTGGAGGTGCTGGCTGATGTGGGGATCACGGCCGATGGTTCTAACACAAAGAGCTGGATGCGTGAGTTGGATGCAATCCCTTCAATGCTCTGAATTATACGCCAATCTTCATGAAGATATTCTCCGTTGAAGAATAGGACTTGCTGGGATACTCTTATTCCAAGTAAACATTCAATCTTGTCCTTTATAGAGGCCACAATCCCAAACTTGCTCACTTCAATAACTTCGTCTTTATGCCCTTGACGTACCACAACAAATTTGTAGCTGTTCCTGAAAATATAATGAAATAAAACCTCAACATAAGGATTTTGAAAGGATTTTTTAAATTTATTTTCCATTTATAAAAAAGAAAAAAATCAATTAAGAACTGTTTTAGAATGTGTACAACCAGAAAAGAAAAAATAGTTCTAGGGTATTTGATTTAAAATGCATCTTTTACCAATAAAATAAAAATCAATCGTGATACGATTGATTCAAGCAACAATGTAATGCAGCTAATCTAAAATATGCAGAGAGATTTAGCTAGAATAAAGAAGAGAGGATTTTTCAGAGAGGAAGAGAGTGCTTGGAGAAGAAGCTAGCTGGAATAAATACCAGCTCAGCTCAATAACATGCATATATTGTGTCCACTGACAAAACTGTTAGGAAAAGAATATTCCTAATTACATCAGCTCAAATCTAGCCCTTCAACTTTATCCTATGAGACAAAGACACCTGGCATAATGCTATTACATTATCTGCTGCACACTTGGACTGTAATCCAACGGCAGACTTTCAAACTAACAAATATCTCAGCAAATACACTTATACACCAACACTCCCTTCTAAGTGTTGTGCTGAGATTACTCCTAGAGCTTTCCTCAAATACTCAAACCGATCTCTTGCCAAAGGCTTGGTGAAAATGTCAGCAAGCTGCTCTTCAGTTTTGCAATATAGTAGATCAATCTCACCATCTTGAAGTGCATCTCGAATGAAATGAAACCTTCGATTAATATGTCCGGTCTTGTGATGATGAACAGGATTCTTGAAATAGAAATAGCTGAAGTATTGTCACATAGCAATTTAGTTGGTTCAACTTGTTCTTCACCAAAATCTGTTAACACAAATCTCAGCCACATAGCTTGTGCAAGAGCTTTTGCTGCACTCATGTACTCGGCCTGCGATCGAAAGAGCAACACCGCTCTGCTTGATTGAAGCCCAAGAAAACACACTGATCCCAGGTTAAAGGCATAACCTGATGTGCTTCTCATGTAATCCTCACTTCCACTCCAATCACTGTCACAGTAACCTATTAGCAATGCTCCTTTTCCCTTCTCATAAGCAATTCCATAACTCATAGTGCCTTGAATATATCTCAGCACTCTCTTTGTTGTTCCCATGTGCTTCTTGGTTGGATTATGCATGAATCTAGCCAAGAGGCTTGCTGCAAACATGATATCTGGTCTGGTTGCAGTCAGGTAGAGCAAACTCCCCACCATTTGTCTATACAAGGTCTCATCTGCTAGTTCACTTCCATCCACCTTTGACAATTTTTCATTCACAGCCAATGGTGTTGCAACAGACTTGCAGTCCTTAAGTCCAAACTTGTCAAGCAAGGTCTTTGCATACTTCTTCTGGTGTAAGAAGATACAAGTATCAGTTTGTAGGACTCCAAGACCAAGGAAGTGATGAAGCAATCCTAGGTCGATCATCTCATATTGTCTCATCATATCATTCTTGAATTCAGCCATCATTTCTTTTGAACTTCCTGTGTAGATAATATCATCTACATATAGAGACACAATGAGAATACCACTTGTAGACATCTTAGTGTACAATGTAGCTTCACTTGGACTTCTATAAAAACCAGTTTTGATGAAGTAGGAATTTATCTCTTCATACCAAGCTCTTGGAGCTTGTTTCAAGCGATATAAAGCCTTTTTCAGCCTATACACCTTGTCTTCACTTCCTTGTATCACAAAACCCGATGGTTGATCCACATACACTTCTTCATTTAGTACTCCATTAAGAAATGCTGACTTTACATCCAATCAAAGCAGCTTCCGGTTTCTCTGCGGCAAAGAATCGCCACCAAGGTTCTCACAGTATCCAGTCTTGCCACTAGTGCAAAGGTCTCATTGAAGTCTATTCCAGGCTTCTGAGAATAACCCTTTGCCACTAGCCGTGCCTTGTTCTTCTGCACAGATCCATCCAAGTTCAGTTTTGTCTTGTAAACCCATTTAACACCAATAATTGGTTTTTCAGATGGTCTATTCACAAGTTCCCAAGTGTTATTTTTGTTTATCATCAGAATTTCATCTTCCATAGCTTTCTTCCAAGACTCATCCTTTGCTGCCTCTTCAAAGCTCTCTGGTTCTATGATGCACATGTTGCATTTCTCATAGATTTCTGCAATACTCTTGTACTTGCGAGGTGTGTGATCAAAGTCTTGGGAGCTTGGCATTCTTTCTTGATCACTAGATTCAGCACTAGTGTCAAATGTTTCACCTTCTTCACCTGGTACTTCAGAGTTACTGCTGTTTCCTTCTTGGCCTTGCTTACTTGAAGTTGGTTCGGCAATTGGAATCATCACACTTCTTTCCTTATGTGTATCCCAATCCCAGATTGCATTTTCATTGAACACAACATCTCTAGACACAATTATCTTTCCAGTTTCAAGACTATAAAGTCTGTACCCCTTTTCACAGCTTCCATAGCCTAAAAGAATGCACCTTTTGCTTGTCAAATCCAGCTTACGCCTTTGTTGACTTGGGACATGAGCATAGCACAATGATCCAAACACTTTCATATGCTTAACTCCAGGCTTCCTTCCACTATAAGCTTCAAATGGTGTCTTCTTATTCAAAGCTTTGGTTGGACACCTGTTCAAGATGTAAACTGATGTATTAACTGCTTCAGCCCAAAATTCAAGAGGAATCTTCTTCTCTAGCAATAAACACTTTGCCATTTCCACAATAGTTCTGTTTTTCCTCTCTGCTACACCATTTTGCTGTGGTGTATATGGAGTTGTTAGCTGCCTTTCTATGCCTATATCTCCACAGAACCTGTCAAATTCCACTGAGGTGTATTCTCCTCCTCGATCACTTCTAAGCTTCTTTAATTTATAGCCACTTTGCAGCTCCACAGTGACTTTGAATCTCTTGAATACACTCAGTGTTTCAGACTTTTGTCTTAGGAAATAAACCCAACACATTCTTGTGCTATCATCTATGAAAGTGAGAAAGTATCGATTTCCAGCTTTTGTAGTTGTTTGCATTGGACCACAGATATCACTGTGTACAAGCTCTAGAGGGGTTGATGCTCTAGTAGAGGCTTCCTTTGGAAATGACTCTCTGCTTTGCTTGCCTAGAATACACCCTTCACAAACCTTTGTAACAAGCTGTAATCTCTGGCAATCCCACAACCATTTCCTGCTCTTGCGGTAATTTGATCGCTCATATTTAGGTGCCCCAATCTTCTATGCCACATTGCAGTAGAGTGACAAACACTTGCCTTGTAGGCAAGATGCATTTCAGCCTGCAACTTCATTGGGAAACTTCGGTTGCCTCTCATTTGTATCCTTGCAATCAGGTTGGAATAGGAACTGTCATTGTAAATCTCCACTTTGTGATCTCCAAACACCAAGTAATAACCATGCTCTATCATCTGTCCCACACTAAGTAAGTTTTCTTTCAAACCAGGCACAAGCATGACTTCTTTGATGTATTTCTTGCCCATTTTAGTTTCAACCACAAGACTGCCCTTACGGTGACTTCCACAAGTCATCCAGTTCCCATTTCAACTTTTGCAGTCACGTTTCTGTCAATGTCAACAAGTAGATCCTCCCTTCCTATCATATGATTGCTACACCCACTGTCCAAGTACCATACCTCATCAACTCCTTTTATACTAGCATTAGTTGCATTGCTAGCATAAAACATAGTTGGAGTAGCATCTACTTGGTTGGCATAATTGACTTCTTTGTGTTGGTTTCTTCAGTAACAATCTTTGGCAATGTGACCAAATTTATCACAGTTAAAACACTTTGGTTTGCCCTTGAAACGACATTCTCCAAAATGTAATTTGCCACAGTGTTTGCAGGAATTTTTAGCACCTTGATTGCTTTGTTATCCCATTTCTTGCCCTTTGTTTTCCAATGCTTCGTTGCTTAGAATTCTGCTCACTAGGTTTGACAGATTTAGCATCCATACTAAGACTTGCAAATGCCTTCTCGCTTTATCTTCGTAATGTCTGTCTAGCCTTAATTCAAAACTCTTTAATGAAGCTACGACCTCTTGCACTTCAATTACATTCAGATCTCTTGAATGTTCAATAACAGAGCGAGATAGAATCATAAGCGGATGGCGGACTAATAAGCAATTTTTGAACAACCCTTTCTCTAGGTAATTCCTCTCCATAACTTCGCATTTGATTTATCAAATCAAACAGTTTAGTAATATAAGCGATTAATGATTCATTATCCTTCATTCTTGTATACTCAAATTCTCTTCTAAGACTTTGTAATTTAACACTTCTTACCCGCTTATCTCCATGGTACTCTTCTGCAGGATATACCAGGCACCTTTTGATGTCTCCTCATGAGAGATTCGTGGGAATATTTCATCGAAACTGCTCCTGAATCAGTCCTAATGCCTTGGCATCTTTCATAAGCACCGCTTCAATCCCACTTGAACCTTCTTTCTCTTTCTTCTTTTCATCGATTCGCCAAAGATCACTTGATTCTTCCTTCTCCTTCTTCTTTTCATTAGATCCAGCAACTTTCTTCATATCTCAAGTGTCAAATCCTTTTTCCACCAAATCCCACAACCCATGAGATTTGAAAATGGTCTTCATCCTTATACTCCAGAAATCGTAGTTTTCACCATTGAAAACTGGTGCTCTCAATTCACCTCCACTTGATCCAGCCATGTTAGACTTAGATCACTAGAGCTCAAACTCTACTTCAACTCTCGGTAGCTCACGAGATCCAAACGCCCAAGTATTAGTTGATCGAACCTGGCTCGAGGCCATGTTAACATATACAGACTATAATCTAGTATATTGATTCAAGCAACAATGTAATGCAGCTAATCTAAAATATGCGAGAGAGATTTAGCTAGAATAAAGAGGAGAGGATTTTTCAGAGAGGAAGAGAGTGCTTGGAGAAGAAGCTAGCTGGAATAAACACCATTTCAGCTCAATAACATGCATATATTGTGTCCACTGACAAAACCGTTAGGAAAAGAATATTCCTAATTACATCAGCTCAAATCTAGCACTTCAACTTTATCCTATGATACAAAGACACCTGGCATAATGCTATTACATTATCTGCTGCACACTTGGACTGTAATCCAACGGCAGACTTTCAAACTAACAAATATCTCAGCAAATACACTTATACACCAACAATAGCATTGATGTATGCAATAAAAAGAATCACAATCCAAAGAGTACAAACATGTCAATCAAAAACTCAAAAACACCGTAGAGTTTATTAATTGATATTATTTGAGCTTTACATCATCTTATCAAGGGTTTATATGTCTTTGTTTCATTTCAGATTTTTGGACAAAATATAAAGAATTAAACATTTATATAACACAAATGAAAAATAATAATTAAATTTTGTGTAGGATACATACCCGACTATCTCCTCCGTCCACATGCTTGCTACTCCCTCAAATTGAACTTCCTCGCCCACATTGGCTGCTACTCACGACCTTGATCGTGATCGCCGACATCGCTACACGACCCCAAGAACCATTCTACCATAGTAAATAGTTGTAGTAACTGCAGCTTCATATTGAAGATTGTTTATACCCCATCTGAACTGCCAATAAGGAGATCACATGTGGAAATATAGAGCCATCGACATATATGTCCTTCGACACCCTGGTTGCCGAAGGCAACTCAATAGCTCAAGAACTCCAATTCTCCTCTGGGACACGCGGAGCCTCATTAGGCAATGTCCACAATCTCACATCGAAATTATACTCAAAATGCGCACCTCCCAAGACCTATAAAGACAAGCACAAGTCCCAAAAAAGAGGGTCAGTGCCTTCTGTTTCCATCAGCACTGAGCGACGCGTCACTCAACTGGTTCTACCAATTGGAGCTAGCTACGGTAGATTCTTTCGATGAGTTGAAGCAAATTTTCCTTAACCATTTCATGATCCAGACGTACCGATTGTACTCTGCCAACGATCTTTACACCATTCCGCAAAGGGAGGACGAAAGCTTATGCAAATGTGCAGTCAGATTCAGCCACGAGTATTCCCGATGCCCGGAGATCGATGACCGGTAGCCTTCGGCGCCTTCAAGATTGGCCTTCGCCCTCTCATTTCCGTTATTTGGTGCATAGCAACAACTTGCGCACTTATGACAAGGCGATGAAGCAAGTCGCTATTCACGCCTGTGGAATACTTCAACTCGAAGACTGAACCTTCGGTTCGGCAAGACGAATCGGCGCAGGATAAGTTCTCACCACAAAAACACTCATACACACCAAGCAAGTATAAGGATGACCCCGGCCCTCGACAGGGGAATCATAAAAAGAGCAGGGGAATAAACAATCGTAATGATCACCGAGGGCCCTTACCGAATCATGATCGGTAGCGCAGAAGTGTATACTTTGCTCAATACAACTTATGAAACCGTACTCATGAATGAGCAAGAAATCATACTTGAAGCCGATGAATCGGAAGCCCAATCGGCAGGATAACAGGGATACTGAAAAATTCTGCCGATATCACCAGCACAACAACCATAATACCAAAGACTGCATAACACTGAGAAAAATCATTGAGCGTCTTATTCGGGAGGGCAAACTCGATCAATACATTGCGAGGGCATAACAGCCACCGGCTCAAGCTCCCAATCGGCAGATCAACATGATCAGCACCATTAGTAGAGGACCTACGTTGGCGGAAGTATCCAACTGATCCAAAAAACAATACGTTGGAGTAGCACAGTACCCCTAGGTCTTCGGTATCGAAAGTAATCGGCATCAGAAGGTGCCGAGGGTTTGGTGGGAACCCATCACCTTTTGCGAGGTGGAGGAGGGGATCTTCTATCCACATGATGATCCAATGATAATCCGAGTCGAAATCGCAGGTTTCGACGTTGGACGAGTACTGGTTGATACGGGAAGTTCGGTAAATATCATCTTCGCCGATGCCTTTGGAGATCTAGGGATAACTGATGAGCATGTCAATCGGTAACTCACACCCCTCCTCAGTTTTTCAGGGGATTTGGTCCAACCAATCGGCAGTGTGAGTCTACCCATAGCCTTCTGCATAGCCCACGAAGAACCATGGTCTACGACTAGTTTCTCATCGTCGATTGCCCAATGGCATACAATGTTATAATTGGCCGAACGACACTCACGGGGATAAAGGCGCATCTCTCCCCCATATGCTGCTCATGAAATTTCCAACTTGATGTGGAACCGGAGTAATTTGGGGAGATCAACTTAGTGGACCTGCTACGCGATGGCACTCAATTCGGCTGCACTCAAAATTCCAAGAGAAACACTCTCAGTGGCCAGCATGCCGAACGGCACTGAGTCGCCAGAACACCCAAGAGATGAGATGTCGATGCCGCAAGCCCAAGAAGTTGAAGAATTAGAGACAGTGGTCTTACATGAGGACCGTCCAGACCAATGTGTGAAGATCGATACCGCTCTAACAGCGACCCTCCGCTCGGAGTTCATCCAATTTCTATGTCACCATTCCGAGATATTTGCTTGGCCGTACAACGACATGCCAGACATCTCTCCTGAAGTCATCAACCACAAACTCAGCATCTCACCGCCGTACAAGTCTGTGCACCAAAAGCGACGATCATACAATACCGAACGGTATGAGGCTATGAAAGCCGAAGTGGACAAACTCCAAGCCATCACCTTCGTCAGGAATGCTACTTACCCAGTCTGGTTGGCGAACTCTATGATGGTTCGGAAGGCAAAAGGCGGGTGGAGGATGTGTCAAGACTATACCGATCTGAGCAAAGCATACCCGAATGATAGCTTTCCGTTACCAAGAATCGACCAACTCGTGGACGCAACTGCTGTACATGAATTACTCAGCTTTATGGATGTCTACTCAGGCTACAACCAAATCTTCATGAACCCTGCCGATAGCGGGAATACAGCATTCATAGCAGACAAATGTCTCTATTGTTACAACGTCACGCTGTTCAGCTTGAAGAATGCAGGGGCTACATACCAACGGTTAGTCAATTGAATCTTTGCCAAGCACATCGAAACATTATGGAGGTTTATGTCGACGACATGTTGGTTAAAAGCAAAACTGCCGATCAGTACCTCCAGAATTTAGCAGTAATGTTCGGCATTCTCAAAGAGTACCGAATGAGATTAAACCCAACGAAGTGCACCTTCGGGAAAGTTTCTGGGCTTCATGATCAGCCAACGAAGAATTGAAGCAAACACTGAAAAATATCAGAGCATTAACGAACATGGAAAGGCAGAAGACGCAAAAGGACATTCAAAGCCTCACAGGGCGCGTTGCAGTCTTAACACGATTTATATCAAAGGCTACCGATAGATGCGCACCGTTCTTCAAAGCCTTGAAAGGAAGCAAACAACACATCACTTGGACCACCGAATGCGATACGGCATTCCAAGAACTAAAGGACTACATGAGCAAAGCACCATTGCTATCCAAACCCCTTCCTAAAGAGGTGCTCTTCCTTTATCTCTCGGTATCATACACTGCCGTCAATTCTGTACTTATACGCAAGCCAAAAAAGGTGGAGCTACCGATCTTCTATGTTAGCCGAGCGTTCCAAGGTGTAGAGCTTCGGTATCAGCCCCTTGAGCAGCTGGCTTTGGCTCTGATCACTTCGGCCCGAAAGCTGCGTCCCAACTTCCAGGGTCATACCATCATTGTCCTGACCAACCAACCTCTTCGGCAAGTCTTCCAAAAGCCGAAAATATATGGCCGATTGATCAAATGGGCAATCGAGCTGACGAAATTTGATGTTAAGTTCAAGCCTAGACCGGCAGAAAAAGGACAGGTCGTCGCCGACTTCATATCCGAACTTACGCCTTCGGTGATGGCCGATTGAACGGAGGCCACAAAAGCCGTTGCCAAGTCAAATCTACAGAACGGCACGATCTTTGATACTTCCGTATTGATTTTTATCCTACATGTTGACGGATCGGCCAATCAGCAAGGATGTGGTGCCGGTCTCATCCTGACTACACCCGAAGGAAATAAAATCGAATATGCACTTCATTTCAGCTTCAGAGCTTCCAATAATGAGGCTGAATATGAAGCCCTATTAGTAGGCCTTCGGCTTGCTAAGGAAATGGGCGTTAAACAGACCATCATCCACGGTGATTCTCAGCTGATAGTGAACCAGGTAACAGCAGATTTTGCGGCAAAAGACACGTCCATGATAGCCTATCTATATGCAGCCCATCATCAACTGAAGGGGTTCTCTGCCTACGAGATTCGGCAAATACCAAGGGTTTAGAACGGCCACGCCGATGTTCTGGCTAGACTGGCTTCGGCCATAAATGACAAAATTGGAAGGTAGGTCCATGTGGAAATCTTGAGTCGCCCAAGCACAAACGAACCCATGATATGCACCGTACGGTATGCTGACACTTGGATGGCTCCTATATACTCTTATTTAAAGAACGGTACTCTACTAGGCGACAAGGTTCAAGCTTGGAAGATACGGTACCGATCGGCAAGGTATACGGTTATCAATGATGTTCTTTACAAGCGTGGGTACACCACCCCATATCTGAAATGCATCACTATTGAGCAGGGGGACTATGTCCTTTGTATCGGTCGAAGAAAGCTCGGGTTCGAAAATGGCCCGTTGACATTTCAAGCACTAAAAGTAAGAAATTGGGGGCAAGTGTAAAAGAAATCTTGAGAGCTCAAAAGTTTAGACGAACCTAGGGATTCGGCATATGAGGGAAGTCCTCCTCGGTTAGTTCGGCCGCCGGCTCCATGGCAAAATCCTTGGGTGGGGAATCGTCTTATGTAGCTCCGTAGAGATTTCTCCTAGGCGCCCCATGGTGTTAGTGTCGGCCAACTAAGTTGGGAAACTTGGTGAACCATAAAGGAAATTCAAGCGGCCAAGGGAATAAGTTTACCTCAACCTCGGGCGTCGGAATGGTGATTTGCACCCCAATTCCTACCTCAAATGCAGTGGGCGGAACTTTCTACATTATTTTTTGGGTAGAATGATAAGTTGGGTCCTTCAAAATTGATGAATACGAATGCACAAAGACATGAAATTACCGGAGTAGCGGATGAAGGGGTGCCGATTGTACGGCCCCGGTCGAATGGGAAGAGGAAGGACGATCCGCCGGCCTTGGGGAACCTGCAACAAGTTTGTTACTTTACTTTTTTTTTAAATAAAAAAACACACGGCCAAAACTGGGGGCAAGAGATTCCGCGGGGTTTTTCTGGGCTGGAGAAATTGTTGGGAGGGACTAATATTTCCAGCAGGAGTATCATATGAAAATTTGGGATTAGATTCTAAAGATGCCCATAAAAAATTCAAAAAATAAGAAGTGCAAATATTTGGAGGGCAAAAATATTCATGGAAAGTAGCCTACCCTGGGTGGGGGCTTGAGGTCTCTTTCCGCCCCGATCTGAATTGGCATCGGCGGGGTTGGCGAAACTTCCCTCTCAACAATGTTGGCGGGAGTATTTTCTTTCTCAGGGGCACTTGCTATAAGATTTGAAGTGTTATGGCGAAAGGTGAAATGATAAAAAAGAAGTAATAATAATAATAAAGATTTTTACATTTGGCTTGAGCTTTCTTCTTTTCTTTTTCTTGTTGAAAAGCCAATGAGTATGGGCAATTCTTGAAGATCCTATCTTCAATTTCTGAGCATGGTTGAAGAAACCAGGTGGCCGACATCTCGTTCCACCAAAAAGAATGCCTTTAGCGAGGGTGATTTATGGTCGGAAAAGGCGTTTTGCCATTGGAAATACCTTTTTTCAACGGCAAATTGCCCTTGGAAGTTGTCGGAAAAACGCTGGTTGGAAATAGTTTTTTTCGACCACTCCGTCGGAAATAATGTATTTCCGACGCCCATATTTCGTAGATATTGCTTAAATTTATGTCGAACAAAATGTTTTTCTAACTGCATTTATAGCAATTATCAAGAGTGGAAAGTCGTCGCAATGTCCGAATATTTTGTAAAAGAAATATAAAAAATCTTTCCAATGAGAAATTGCTGGTCGAAAAATAATATATATTATCATTAGTAAAAGACCAATATAACAAATTCCAAAAATTCATTACAATCCTAAGATATATCCTATATCAATAGTCCTCGAAGCCCACTTCCAACCGAATACGGTGTTTGAATGCAGCTTTCAGGTCTTCCTGTGACTTGTATGTAAATATAGCTTCCTTGAAATGCAAACCCTTATCCCATGATTCAAGCACACGTAGATACAAATAGTTATGATCATGTATTGAAAACATATAAATATTCTTTTCGATGAAAAAAAATATTATCAGGAATCAAAAAACATAATACATGCCTTAACTGAAATAAAGACACAGGTGATTGAACTAAATTTTACACATAACAGAAAGTGGCTTCTTATTTTAATGTTATTTCAAACGCAAACTCAAGATTTTAATCATGATAATCACAAATTGATCTTTATGAGGTAAAAAAAAAAAACGATTATGAGTTTAATATCATACCTGAAACATGACAAAATGGATCAAATAAAGCACTGAGGCAACAAAACACGGTAATCACAGAGTGCTCCTCATGTCACTAACTTGTATCGATCAACAAAACAACAATATTATAGCATTCCAGAAAACAACTGACACACTGTTAGTGTAAGAGAACATGTGCTAGTGTAAGAGAGACAAGTCTATAAAAGTCTTAAGTGCACTACCGGGTAAGATAAGACGCAAGGATAATAATATAGTCTCCTCCCATATTGAGAGATCCTTGCAGATTCAGGCAAACCTTTTGACAATGAGAAAAAAGTCGTTTACTAGTCTAACTAGAATATCAACTAAGACTGCAAAACAGGGCTAAACATCATAATATAACATGACAGCAGCCAAAATGAAAACTAAAATACAGCGGCACTCAAATCATAAAATATAGCCTATAAAGAGATATCCCAACCATCTCGCAATGCTTCATTTGTCAGTCGTTCATACACCAATTTACCATTATCTACTAGAGTTCTACAGCTTCATCTTGCATATTCGATTAAAGAAAACAATGGCATCGTGAAAAAGTTAGGACAATCAAAATTATTGATCATCCAACATTCTTTCACCAACACAATATTTATCAGTACCTTGTTCTTGACATCTTTTGCGGCCTATAGCAATAGAAAGAGTCAATAGACCTCTTAAAAGAAAAACAGAACAACACATTTAAAAAAACCAATTAACAATTAACAAAATTAAAGCAAATGACGCAGTGAACTGAATTAAAAAATTTAATTTACCTTTTTCCATGAATCAAACGGACAAAAATATAGCAAAATCACGGAAAAATCGAAACCTGAAACTCAGAAAAAACCAAATTCAGATATGTATAGAAAGAAAAAAAAAATCACTTCTCCAAGTCATGCTCGTTGACCGACGAAAGATAGGGAGGGTGCATATACAACCTTGCTATTTTGGGGTTGGAGTCAGATATATTTGTGAGAGCTGGAGAGTTTGTGGATGAGAGAGGAAGTGAGGGTTTGGGTAAAAAGAGATAGAATCAAAGACAGGGAGACAGAGAGAGAGAGAGAGACATACAGATGATGAGAGGGAGTGTTGAGATTGCTGGCTAATCTTCTAGCGAAAGAGGAAGAGAGGCCGAAAGAGATAGAACCAAAGCCAGAAAGACAGAGGGAGATAGAGTGCGAGAGAGAGGCAGATTGACAGTGGGTGTGGGAATTTTAGGGTTTGGGTAACAGTAAAGCGCGAAATTATAATTTTCGAGAAAAAAAATTACTATGAACTCAATTATGTGGAATCATGATTTTAGACCTCTAAAATCAAAGGATTTTGTCGTAAGCAGCGCGTAGTTTTTTCGGTGTATTTTTCTAATTTTATTTAATATGTTATGAATTTTTAAAGATAAACAACAACAAAAAGTAAGAAAAGAAATATGTGGCGTTGTGGTATAAGGACATGCGTCACCAACACATAAGAAGCACCTGTAAGAAGCTGCCACTTGTCGACCAATTCAGTTTAATATAGGATTTATATGATTTCACTCTTAAAAATCATAATAAATACATTAAAAATCTGAAAAATTCACCGAAAATTCATACGAAGTCCTAGTGACATTCTCCTCGTCCTAAAGCTTGGAAAATCTTATTTTTACTTATAAAAATTCAAAGTGACAACCAAAACTCAAATTAGTTTGTAAACAAACCAAACACTAGTTAATGTTTGATAACCTAACACTCTTGCTTCTTTGATCCAATGATTTCCTTGAACTCAATTATGTGGAATCATGATTTTAAACCTCTAAAATCAAAGGATTTTTCGTAAGGAGTGTGTATCTTTGTTCGGTGTATTTTTCAAATTTTTATTTAATTTGTTATGAATTTTTAAGATACACAACAAAAGAGTAAGAAAATTACATGTGGCGTTGTGGTATGAGGACATGCATCACCAACACAGAAATAGCACCTGTAAGAAGTTGCGAGGTGCCACTCAATTCACGTTAATATGGATTTTATATGATTTCACACCTATAAATCATAATAAATACATTAAAAATTCAAAAATTCACTAAAAATTCCTACGAACGCCTAGTGACATTCTCTTTGTCCTAAAGCTTCGAAAATATTATTTTTACTTATAAAATTTCAATGTGACAACAAAAACTCAAATTAGTTTGTAAACAACAAAAACACTAGTTAATGTTTGATAAGCTAACACTCTTGCTTCTTTGATCCCTCAATTATGTAGAATCATGATTTTAGATCTCTAAAATCGAAGGATTTGTTATACGGAATGCATAGCTTTTTTCTGTGCATTTTTCTTATTTTTTATTTAATTTGTTATAAATTTTTTAAGATAATCATTTCCAACGACTGCTAATTCCCCTCGTAAATAGAAAAATTATTACCGACAACCATATGTTGCCCTCGGAACTAGGTTGTGATTTCCGACAAAAGTGAATATGCCCTCGAAAAAAAAGCACAACTATTATCGGCGAGCATGTGTTTGGTCGTAAATATAACAGCATTACCGAGGGAACATATTTCTTCTCGGAAATAGTCAAACAATTACGACGGCATGAGAAGCCCCTCGGAAATAAAAATCTTATTTCCGACAAACATATTTTTTGTTGTTAATAAAGTTGGAAGCCAAATTTTCCCGCCAAATAAATTACATCTCCGATGACCATAGAGACTTTTTTCGAGGGCCGTTCCTATGTCGGAAATAAATTCCAACCCTGTAACATATTTCCAACCGACAACATTTTTCGTCTAAAAAAACTTTTACCGAGGGAATTTTGGGGCCCTCGGAAAAAGTTAGTCGGTAATGAACCTTTTTTTTGTAGTTTGTCCAATTTGCTATCAAAACATGTCACCCACACAGTCACTTGTTGTGGATTAATTTTTGTATTTTTCTTTTTAGGACTTTTGAACTGTTCAAAAATGTCACATGTTCTGCACATAGTCTCTCTCTCTCTCAGATAGAGTCTCTCCATCCATTTAATGCAAATTTTTTTATAACAAAAATTCCAAAATGTAATACTTGAGACGTTGATATTTATAACAAGCTTCGTTGTCCTGCAATGTGACGAGTTCCACAGTGCTAAGATGGCAAGTACTTGAGTTTGTTTCCTGCAAAATCAGCAAGTATCTTTTGACATCGAGGGGGAAGCATCAATTTTCTTTCTGTTTGAAGATTCTTCTGTTAATTTCTTGTCTATGTTTCTGAAAGTGTTAGTTTCCAATCATCCAGGATTCATCATTCATTGCACATATCAGGGTGGTTACACATCGAAGGAAGCTACTGCAACTCTAATTTTGGCCTCATAAATTACCAATAGGATAGGACCCTCAGGTCCTTTGTCAATGAAGAAAATCTGTCACTGTTGTAGCTGAGTGTGATGCGCTGTGACAAGGTAGTTTTCAGCTTCATTGATATTGTATTTTGTTTTGCCTAATTTTTTATTGGCTTAGAATTGTTGTTGAGCTAGAAGAATGGCAATTAGTACAAGAGGTTATAGGTCGATGTTTCCAAGTTCATGATGCATCTCCTGGTGTTCTAAGTCGCTGTTTCATAGAGGTAACACTTTAAAGAGCAATTGGTGTGTTTGTAATTGTTGTTTTGGAAACCTGAAGTAGAATCCTTAATAAGTTTGTGTTGTACTGACCTTTGCTAATATGAACAGGTGGAAAATGGTTTTAAGGGGAACAACTTGCCGGTGATAATAGCTGATGCTACAATCTGTAGAGAACTGAGACTCCTTGAGTTAGTGTTTGATGCAGAAGCAAAAGCATGTGATGTAATTTCAGAAGCTGAAAATCATGATTATGGACGAGTGACATCAAGGGAGCCTAATGAAGTTGCTGCAACACTCACTAGGTTGGCATTACATTCTCCTGGGATGGCTAAGTCGTTCTGGAACCCCTAGTAGTTTTGCATGATGTTTTAGTTGAATATTCTTTTTAATTTTCTTGTTTTTAGAAATCTTATGTTGTATGGTTGGCGTGTGTGGTACACTTTCCTACCCTGGGGTTTTATCCCACTTAGTTTTCACCGGGAAGGTTTTAACGAGGCCACTTTTCCATGCCACCTATCCCTAACTCTTTCCTACTATAATGCATATTACCTTTTTTATTCACGCGCTACATAAAATCATTTTATTTGTTATTTTTTCTCAATTATATACTAAGGGAAGGGTCCTCATTTAATTTTTCACCTAGGACCACCCAAAAGTCAGGGCTGGCCCTGTTCCTAAGAGAGTGTTGTTGGAGGTACTTGGAGTTGCCATTTGTGTGAAGGAAAAGACTGAGGCTTCCATATTTGGTCGTGTGATGAGTTGAGAGAGAGAGGGTATCGGCTGAATTGAAAGTCACCACCGCTTCATATTGGGCCACGTTACATCTACGCACCCACCCACTCATTAGGCAATGTGGATCACAAATACATATTTGCGAATGCTTGTGCCTTTTTCCCTCATTTTTGCCCCAAAAAAAATTACCTCAATGTCGTATCAATTTTGATAATTATAATCTTATAGTTTTATAATTTTAGCAATTAAGTCCGAATTAAGGGTATGCATTCGTTTTTCTCCATAACATATTTCACAGATTTATTACCGAGATTTGTTTTGAGTAAATTAAAGACTTCAATTATATGAAAGTAATGAGTTGAGGACTTTTGGTCAATTTTTTTAAAGTTAGTCCAATTTGCTTCAGTCACTTGTTGTAGATTAATTTTTGTATTTTTCTTTTTGAACTTTTGAACTGTTCAAAAATGTCACATGTTCTGCACATAGTCCCTCTCTCTCTCTCTCTCTCTCTCTCTCTCTCTCTCTCTCTCTCTCTCTCTCTCTCTCTCTCTCTCAGATAGAGTCTCTCCATCCATTTAATGCAAATTTTTTTAACAAAAATTCCAAATTGTAATACTTGAGACGTTGATATTTATAACAAGCTTCGTTGTCCTGCAATGTCACGAGTTCCACAGTGCTAAGATGGCAAGTACTTGTGTTTGTTTCCTGCAAAATCAGCAAGCAAGCATCTTTTGACATCGAGGGTGAAGCATCTATATTGTCACATGGGTGTAGGTTCCAGTGTTACTGTTGTAAAAATATATTTTCCGCTTTCCATAAAGGCCAAAAGTAAAATCCTTTATATTATAAATAATATATAAAACGAATTGAAAAGTCTTTAAAGGTAAAGTAAAACTATAAACAAATAATAGGTAAATACAAGTAAAATAAATTATAAGTAAGAAGGTGAGTTTGAGACGGTGAAGCACGTCAAAGACGCTGTCCTAAAGCCTTTGTAGCCTCCCTACGTGCAGTGATGTCGGTCTACAAGACTCCAATATACGACCCCTTGTACACAAACTCAAGATCCGCTATGAGCACGTTCATAGACGGATATAGGTATCAAAGTCAAATAACCATTGCCCAAAATAATAATATAAAGTAGAGAATATATATAAAAGTAGAAAAATGAGAGAATCATATTGTAGTATGTGATATTGTGATGGTGTATTTTTGTTTTTTTCAAATGTGAAGGAGGAGTGGCCTTTTATAGGCATCCAATAACACCTAACCTTCACCAACCAGAAAAGTTCACCAACCAGAAAATTAAGGCATTCAATTAGAATTAAAACCTGAATATTAAATATTTATAACCCCACAATAAATAAAATAAAATAGCCAAAATAATTAATTAAATAAAACGGTTAAATTTTTAAAACCTTTTAAATAGCATTGGTATACGATTAAGTATAATGGAAATACATCATACATTAAATCTTATGATCAAGAGTACCTCTCAAGTCCATGAAACTTTGAGTACACCTGCTACCACTTATGAACAACAATATAACAATAATTCATTAAATAAATTTAACTATAAACACTGAGTATTTCAAGATACTCTTACTCCCTTTTGTGCACTCAAAGTGGCTGAACTCATGATCGCATATCCAAGTTGTCATTGCCTCTTCTTGATTCTCAATATGAACCTATAAGGCAGTAAGAAGTGTCTACCAAAATTTTGTACCAAGGCCATCATTAGTTGCACACATTTTCATATCAAAATTTAAGACAAATTAGTTTCATAATAAAATTTCATAGTATAAGAAAACTTCACACACACCAAGTTATCCAAAAATACTCATTTCATAATTACTTAAAGATAATATCAAGGTTATGAAATTAAGGCAACCCCCACATTTTAAAATATGTTAACGCAAAACCCATCCTTTCTATGTTTCCAACTTTCGCCACCAAAAATAATAGTAATAAATTTAGCAAAAGGATTGCAAGACAACCACCCCCACAAGTTAAGGAAATAAGGAACCCCCACTAGTTGAGGAAAGTCTCAAGGTATATTAAGACACTAGTACTCAAAATATATAAATTTAATTCACAAAATTTTCCAAGAGATCAGGGTCGAAACCTTTACACCAAAATTCAAAGTTAAATGTTACTTACAGTGATATTAAATTTATCATTTTATTTGAGTCTTCTCAATGCATACTACATGACAATTAACTCAATGTGGTTACTGTCAATGCTTTACAATCAGAAAACATTAGTTCACTCAATATATTTGGATTAAGATCAACTCAAATAAGTATGATCAGTTTGACAAGAATATTTAATATATATAAAAAAAAACTTACATCTCTCCCTGTCAAAATATGTCAAAACAGATTGTCAGGAAGTTCATATATGACATTTTCTATATAAATGTGTTTCTAAATTGTGGAGTTCAACAAAATAAAGAAGGCATACTAATTCAAACTCACTGAAATATTGTATAATTATACATTTACAAACGTAATAGAGAAGCACCATTAATTGCCATTAATTCCTTCACCAGTATATTAGCCATGATCTTCATAGCCACCCTTAGAGCATCTCCAAGAGTAGTAGCAAATAAAACTCTTCAAATTGAAGTTTGTTGACCTATGTAGCAATTTGAAAAGCTTTATTTGCTACTTGAATAATTTTTGCTCCAACAGACTCTTCAATTCAATTAATGCAATATCATGAAAAAGAATGAAAAATGTGAAAACATGTGAAAAATGTCTATGTATTTATTATATGAAAAGAAAAAATGTGTGTTTTTAACATTTTCAAGGTAGGTTTTGTTTTTTCAATGTAAAATTAAATATTTGAAGAGCCAAAGTCAACTTACCAGTCCTGAAGAGAGAGAGAAAGAGGTTGCAGCTTTGATGACTGAGGTTGAAGAGGCTGTTGGAGAGAGTTTTTCTGAGGTGGCTCACCTATTTTAGAATTCCAAAGCTGTTGAAGAGGCTGTTGGAGATGCTCTTAGAAAATTTAAATTGCTATAGCAATCAAGTGTTCACCTATTTGCATAACCAACGAAAAAGCTTCTGCCAACAAGTTTTATGGCATTAAAACAAAGTTGCAATCAATATGAAGCTTTAGACAGAAATTGACGTTGCACTTGCAGCACTAATTCTTTGGATTCCACATTCAACTTATAAAAGCAATAATAAATTATATTAATTGTCTGATTTAAATACCAGTGGAAAGCTACTTCAACAGAAGTTATAAACACATTTACTCAAAACTGAAATCGTCCAAGACAGTCAAAATATACCAAATGATTTCCACACAAAATTTGGGTAATTAAATACAACATAAATAAGTAATGAAAATTTGAAAATATATATAGGCATATGCACAAAATAGAATTGTGACATTTAATTTCTCCATAAATGTAAAAAGATCTAATTCTCCATAAATTAAGGTTGTTTCCAAAACAGTTTCCTAGCTAATGCTTTTATATATAGTTGTTGGCTACTAAAAAACAATAACCATAGCAATAAAATCTCATAAACCATGTTTTGCAACATAAATATCTATAATATTATCAAAATATTAATTCACACAATCAATACACCCATTGAAGACAAATTGGTAAAATCAAAACCAAAACTGACGCCAAAGTAAATATTTTTAGATAACCCAATAAGTGACAATAAAATGTACCAATGACATTGAAGTAATTTTATAGTAATTAAAATATTAATATATAAAGAGTTGTAGATATAAAATGATACCACAAGGCTAACGACCGAAAGAAACCAAAAGCAAAATAAATCAGTTTTTGATTTCACTCTCCTTTGCTGGCTGGAGAGTAGAAAAATCTCCAAATAAAGAGAGACACACACTTCACTTTTTAATTGTTTAACTCATTACCAAACATTATGGCCACATTGGATCTTCCCATTTGAATAACCAACGGAAAAGCTTCTACAAAATTGGTGTGCAACTGTCATCATTTAAAATTAATAATAATAAATAAAACATTTCTCGAAAAATGCTGCTCCTTTTATTTTTCAATTATTTCCCATAATTTATATAGCTGGCTAAACTCCAAAACGTTGAGCTATAATAACAATACCACATAAATTAGTCAGTAGGTTTTTTTTTTCAAACATTAGCAACAAATTATTAAAAAATTTAAATGTACCATTTACTCTTTATTATAAATAGGACAGTTTCAAATAACTCCAACATTTGCAAAGACAAAAAATAACCAAACATTTTCGCAGAAAATTAGAATATAGAAATTCCATGCATGACGACACTTAAGGCTGGAAAAAAAAAGGGAGCATTTTTGCTCACCACTTTAACCATAGGTGTACCCTCACCACCACATTCAATGCTTGACACGTGTTCATAGGCATAATCATAGTTAACTTTTGCTTTGTATTTATGGAACCATGGTTATATCTATGGACACGTGTCAAGCATTGAAGGTGGTGGTGAGGGTACACCTATGGTTAAAGTGGTGAGCAAAAATGCACCAAAAAAAAAAACCTTAAACAAAACACTATTTGGATTTTATGCTTTACCATAAAAGAATTTATTTTATTTTGTTCAATTGTCATAAATGAGCAATTTGAAATAACACAATACACCATCAGAAAGTATAAAATCCAAATTATAATTGTGTATTAACATTATAGGATTCGGAAACAGGAAATCACATAAAACTAATATGTGCTATTAGCAAATTAAAATTTGACAATATTGAGCATTCACACCCATACAAAGAAATTCAAAACTAGACAAGTGAAAAATGATAAGTTTCTATATTGTCTTATCTCACAAAATTCAAATTAAATTAGTTTCTTGAAATCACATATGTTTGTAGTAATGCTCACAAATAAGATAAATGATTAATTGGTAGCACTTATCTGGAGGTATACAATATTGGAACCCCAATATCTCGATTCCATCATAACTCCCGCATGAAAATCACGTAAATCTCTATTCCCATAAATAAGATAAACCTTGAACACAATTGTTAGTGCAATATATATATATATACAGAAATTCTCTTATGCGGATATCCGGACGTTATTATCGTGCGGACGCAGTGTATTATATACTACCCCCGCCTTGCTTTCCTGCCTATTTACACATGCATCCGTACGTTCCGCACGTTAATGCATCCGGATAAGAGAATGACTGTATATATATATATATCAAATACTCGGAAAGCACCATACATAACATAACCAGTGCTAATATGATTACAACATAACTATACCAACGCTATTGAACTCAGCAATTAAAGATTAATAAAATAAGCTGTTGACTAAGTTTTGTAAAGGTTCAACGTAAGTTATTAATTAAAGAAAATATATTAATCAAATATTAAATTTCATCAAAGCAAACGATTAATTACAAAATACAAGTGTTCAATGAATAACGTACACAACTGCAAATCGCAGATTAAATATGTAACTAAATTTTATATAGAGGAGTAATGTCATAATGTTAATAAAAATTTAAAGAAATAATATCGTAAATATAAGAGTCACAATTTCAGTGCATTAATTCAAAATATATGGCATCTTATATGATATAACCTGCCAAATACGACTTGAGTAGTTGAACTGACGTATTGTTTCAAATATACAAAACAAACTATGCAATATATATCATGACAAAAATGCAACAAACCAAACAATTTTTTTTTTCCAAAATTATATAAACAAATAATTATGTTTTACCAAAAACAACTAAAATTATATAAACAAATATATCACGCCATTGCGTCCGGCTCGTCGAAACGAGTCCGTTGACGGGTGGAATGTTTCGATACGAGCTTCGGATTGTTCGGAGGACATAATGGTCATTTCAAAATTTGTTAAATACCCCACAGCCATTCAGATTTCTTCTTTTCTCTCTCTCTCTCTCTCTCTCTCTCTCTCTCTCTCTCTCTCTCTCTCTCTCTCTCTCTCTCTCTCTCTCTCTCTCTCTCCGATCGTCTCTCTCACGCGACACACACCCGGTCGGTAGGGTTTTTGGCGGTCGGCTCTCGTCCGCCACCATTGGGGTCGGCACTGTCCCAAAAGGACCGCCACCTCGTCTCGGTCGTAGCCCAGCCCTTCCCGACGCCAAGACTCTTGTTTTCGCCGAAAAAGCCTAGAACCAGTCCGGTTCTCTCCGAACCTAACCAACTTCGCAGACGGCCGCTTCGGCCACCTCGCCGTCGCGCAAGGTACAAAATTGAGTCCTCTCACCTTGCTTAAGCTACATGTGACCTTGCTTGGGATTGATTTGGCCTTGAACTGGTCCGATCTGAAACCCAGATTTTTGCCGGTCTTTGAATCGATTTTCCGGCCAGATGCCGGCCGGTTCTTGGCCGGGTCTGAACGGTTTCGAACTCCCCATGAGCTTAGGATCGTTTTGGTATAGGTTGTGTAGCTTGATTCGACGAAAACCCGATCGTCGGATTTACTCAAGACACCCACCAGTCGGTCGGCGCGTGTGGCGGCGCATGGCGAGGGTGTGGTGGCGGCTCTTTGTCCCAATGTGTTACTCGTGTCGCTGTGAATGTGTACGTGTGCGCGGATTTCGATTCGGACGTCGTTTGACTGTCGAACCAACGCACGCCTATTGCGCGTTCGTGGGTTTGATGGGTTCGGACCGTTGGATCGAATCCGAATTCACATATGTTGTTCCTCGTATTTATAGGAACGTATAGGATTTGACGGATCCTGATTCGGAGCCCCGGATACTCCGGATCAATGACTTGAGGTTGGAATTAAACCGTAATCGTCCGGTCGTGCGATCGTGAGCGATCCGTCTGTCCGATCGAGACCACACTTTCAAGACACGTTGTTCAGGCCGTGTTGAACCTGTAGGAACTTTCAGATCTAAGTTTGGAGGTCATGGGACCCACGGGTCAGGTTTGACCTATTCGGTCGATTTGACCAAGTTTGACCAGGGTTGACCGAGCGTCTCCCGAGGTCGGTTTGCCATCTAGTTGACTTTGTTGGACTTCTAGGAATGTCCTGATCCTTTTGGAGGTCATGGGCTCCACGGCCCGGGTTGACCAAAACGGGGTGTTTGACCGCCGGTTGACCATGAGTCTTCCGGAGCGGTCCCACTGGTTAAAAGAGGTAGTTGACCTTAGAAATTCGTTGTAAGACGTACATACAAGTTAAGTGGGGTTTTGGTAGGATTTGAGTTTAAGGTTCTTGTACGGTTCACGGTACTAATCCAATCCTAGTATTTAACGCTTTAGGTACCTTGACTTTGCGTACTCTGTAAGCGGGACCCTTTGAGGTTGTGCGACATAGGACCAACGGTGAGTGGACTTTGTTTTCAAATGAGCATGATTTGAATGATTTGCATGAAATGAGATTTAATGGTTTTAAACCTTGAATTTATTAATAGTTTAAGTCTTGCCTTGACTTTGAGTTGAAATACATTGGAAAGGATTTGCATTGAGGTGTATGCATGTTTTGGGTTGCCGGTTTATATGTGGGGCCCCGATGTTATATTTTATTATTATTTATAACTTTGGGTATTGAGCAGGACGTGGTGAACGCCCGGTGGTTTTCGTATTGAATTTTGATTATATAAATGCGCTATATTGAGCTTGAAAACGTTATATTATATTTTAATTATACAATTGAATATTTGGACGTTAGTATAGTCCGTTTGATTTCATACTCGATTTTGGCGTTAAAACCCTATGATTAATAATACGTATACTTTGATTATATATATATAGCTACTTTGAGTAAATACCTCGAAATAATGGGAAATGGTTATATAAATATATGTGTGTGTACTTTGGTTATATATACATATATATATTTATATATCTTTACGTTGAATATATATATATATATATATATATATATATATGTATCTACTTTAAGAAAAGGTTGTCTATACTTTGGTTATATATATATGTATACTTTGACTAGATATTTTGAATATGGGATTTTGGGGACGTTTAAACGTCCGGACGTATATGTATACGAAACTGGACTTTGGGTATGTATTTTAAAGGATCGTTATGTATTATATATATATATATGTATATTTTGAATGAACATTTCAGGGTTTGGACTTTATATTTTTAAAGGATGGTTACCCATATTATGATTTGGGGTCCTATGTTTTATTTGGGCTTGAATATGATATTTTAATTGTTTATGAATTGATTAGGGTATGTTATGCGGTCGTTTGACCCTTGTGATTATTTTAAGTAGTGAATATAATATGTGTGGGACGGTGATGTCCTGATTTTGAATATATTTATATTGGTTAGTTGACTGATGGACTTGTATATGTCCTGGTGTCTGTTGTTTTGGGGTTGGGTACATTGTGATTGTATATATATACTGTTATCGCGTGGCGATTGATTTGAGTGCTGTTAGCACCTTGTATTGTATCTCCTCCTGTTCTGATACTAATGATCGCATGGCGATTGATATGATACGATTACCTGGTTTTGGTATGGTTCGATCCGGTGCATACCTTAATGGGGTGTAGCTGTAGACCCTTGATTGGGTAGTCTGCGCACGTAAGACAAATTTCGGAGTTATGGTTGGTAAGTTTTTACCATATAATCCTGTGAGTTTAGTCCCACTTTGGACGGCTCAACCCTGGGCACGGTGTCTCGATGAGACTGTACCGGTGTCCAGTCAAATGGTCCCCTGTTGGATTGTTTTCCCCTGGTCTTGTGTTTGTGTTATGGTTATACTATACCTATACGCGTGTGTTAGTACCTTCATATTCATATTTATTTTAGTGAGGATCGTTCCTCGCTTGTCGTGCTTGTGAGCACGTGGTTTTGAGAGTGAGGAAGTTTGGGAAACTGTTTACCTGTTTCGGTTGCAGTACTTGATTGGATTTCAGTACTTGATGTGTTTTACTTATTGGATTGTAAATCCTGATTTATATATATGCTTTGAATTACAATTGAGTTCTGTATTTGCTGTCGAGTTTGGTTTTCTTGACGTAAACGAGTTGTTCGACATTTTAAGGTTTGTTTTACCTTATGTGAATTTTATTCCATCTTTATGTTTTATAAACCTTCATGGGTTGATTTGAGAGGTTATGACTCGGGAAAAGAAAAAGGATATTTTATTCGGAAAAAGGTTTTGAGCTGAATTGCTCTCACGTACTTTGAGGTAGTATGATTTTTAAATCAATCAAGTATATAAATGGTTTCATATGCATGGTTCGCATTGTTTTTAAACGGTGGGGTTAGTACTTTGATTGAAGTATGTAAAACCTTGTTTTGTCCACTCACAGTCTTTCTGTTTTGCTCCCCCCAGACCGTAGTTGTTGCGTCGACACCGTTCGGCCGTGCGCTCCTCTTCTCGAGCTTTGGTGAAGGGTAGGATCTGTTGTCCTTGAACCCTAAACTTAGTATTCTGTTATTTCTTTTCCGCTGATTCTTAGATATGCTCTGTATCACCCATTAGGGTTAAATTTGTTGGTCGGAGGTCTGTTTTGTATTTGTGTATGCATGCTGGCAATTGGGATATTCTTATCTGCTGTGTTTTGGTAGGTTGTTAATTTTGGGTTAGTCCCTGTTTCAGGGGAGACTCTGCCCAATTTTTGGCAGAAGTCTTGGCCCCTTTCTTTGTAAATTTAGGGAAGAGGGTAACTGTTTAGTTTGTGGACCCGACATGGGTCGATGTCGGGCATATCGCAGGGTCCGTCTCGGGTTCCGGGGTGGAATCTGGGTCGGGTCCTGTCAGTTTCCGATCCGATGCGTGTGCAAGAGTTTTTTATTTATTTATTTATTTTTTCCGACAGTGTGCAAGAGGTTTTGTGCCGTTTCCCATGAGGAATAAACTATCAAAGCATTTAGAAAGACTAAAATATGGCAACTAAATCCTTTAGCACTCTCATATTAACATGCTAGAGCTTTTTGTGCCTTTCATTCATTAGCGACCAAATTCCAAAACATGCCCTTCTCCCTGAGATAGCTGAATATCAATAAAACATTCAAAAGCTTATAATACTAACTTTGAAGAAGCATGATTGGAAAAAGAAACACCACTCTCAAGAAACAATGGATGTACTGGAAATTCATTCTTATATTTGCCTCTTTATATCCAATTCAACAATTTGCTTTTACAAAAACCAATTAAAAGATTAAACCAAATATTAAAATCAGAAATTAAAATTGAGAACCTCATCACTTTTATGCATCTAGAGGTTCAGTTATTTTGGATAGCCAGTGTTGGTTTGTATTATTTCTTGAAGTTTGGTTAGCTTAAAAAAGGTGCGAATTAGGGAGGAGAAGCAAGAGGCAACAGGTCATTGGATCTGAAACTGACAGGTCGCATAAATCCTGGAAGCAGCAGTCGCAACTGCTAGAGCGAGTTCAAGTCTCTACAAAGAAGCGACCGGTCGCAGTGTGTTTTCCAGTACGGCGTGTTTTGTTATTTTACATGGGTTTTGGAGTTTTTTCTAGTGCTTTGGGCTATGTTAAGTCTTCTATTCCTATTAGGTTTGTACTTAAGTCCTATGAACTATAAATAGGCACTTTAGCGCTACGTTTTCATAACGTGAGAAAACTAAGGCATCAAATTGGGTTTGAACCAAGGGTGAGAGAAAAGATAGCTAGGGTTTGATAGAGAACAAAGGGGGTTCTTCATTGTAACCAAAGATGTTTCTTACTAGTGAATTTCTCGGGGATCACCGAAGAGCACGTGGGCACAAAGTCGAACCTCTATAAATTCTTGTGTTCTATGTGTGCGTGTTTAATTTTTGGTTCGTATGTGTGCTTTATCTTTGCGTGACTTGTGTGTAGTAGTTGTGTAGTCCATCAACGACAAGTGCTCTTATAACTTTAAGAGCGAGGGTGTGTTGACGATGACAGGCGACAAGGAAGGAGGAGAAAGCTCCTAGAAGATGACACCACAATTGGCGAGTGTGAAGGTCGAGTTAAAGCCGTTCACCGGCAAGGAGATGTTTGCGTCAATTTATTTGTCGAACAAGCTCTTCTTGAAGGAGGAGCTTCACTCCCTAACACATGGAGGAGGGTGCAAACATGATGGAGCATGTTAGCAAATTTAATTGGAGTATTGTAAACTTGCGGAAGTTGGATGACGTTTATAAGTCGAAAGACAAGGTCGTGTTGTTGTTGACATCCCTGCCTTTGTCTTATAAGAAATTCGACAAGGGAACTCAAGAGGTGATGCAAGACATCCTGACGCATCATACGATAGTTCAACAAAACAGAGATGTCTTTCAAGGTGAAGGCCTTGTAGCAAAGTTCGGAGAGAGATGTCGATCAAGTAAGCTCGAAGGCAAGAAGAGCAATAGGGGAAGATAAAAATACATGGTGAAAGACGGTTGTTTTGAATGTGGGTCAAAATATCGTTGGAAGAAAATTGTCCTACATGGCGAGAGAAGAGAAACAAAGGAAAGAAGCCGGGGTTGCCGAGGATAGAGACAATGGGCTTTTATTTACTGATAGCATTGTTAATACTAATGCACTTGCTATTTCATCTAGGGTTTCTACTTCTTATTGGATTTTGGATTTCGGGTACTCATATCATATGTGTTCAAAAAAATCTTGGTTTGACACGTATGAGCTAGAAGAATGGCAATTAGTACGAGAGGTTATAGGTCGCTGTTTCCAAGTTCATGATGGATCTCCTGGTGTTCTAAGTCGCTGTTTCATAGAGGTAACACTTTAAAGAGCAATTGGTGTGTTTGTAATTGTTGTTTTGGAAATCTGAAGTAGAATCCTTAATAAGTATGTGTTGTACTGACCTTTGAACAGGTGGAAAATGGTTTTAAGGGGAACAACTTTCCGGTGATAGTAGCTGATGCTACAATTTGTAGAGAATTGAGACTCCTTGAGTCAGTGTTTGATGCAGAAGCAAAAGCATGTGATGTAATTTCAAAAGATGAAAATCATGATTATGGACGGAAGACATCAAGGGAGCCTAATGAAGCTGCTGCAAAACTCACTAGGTTGGCATTACATTCTCCTGGGATGGCTGAGTGGTTCTGGAAACCCCCCAATAGTTTTGCATGATGCTTTAGTTGAATACTCTTTTTAATTTTCTTGTTTTTAGAAATCTTATGTTGTATGGTTGGCATGTGTGGTACACTTTACAACCCTGGGGTTTTATCCCACTTGGTTTTCACCGGGAAGGTTTTAACGAGGCCACTTTTCCATGCCACTTATCCCTAACTCTTTCCTACTATAATGTATATTACCTTTTTTATTCACGCGTTACGTAAAATCATTTTATTTGTTATTTTTTCTCAATTGTATACTTAGGGAAGGGTCCTCATTTAATTTTTCGCCTAGGGCCACCCAAAAGTTAGAGCCGGCCCTGTTCCTAAGAGAGTGTTGTTGGAGGTACTCGGAGTTGCCATTTGTGTGAAGGAAGAGACTGAGGCTTCCATATTTGGTCGTGTGATGAGTTGAGAGAGAGGGTATCGGCTGAATTGAAAGTCACCACCGCTTCATATTGGGCCACGTTACATCTACGCACTCACCCACTCATTAGGCAATGTGGATCACACATACATATTTGCGAATGCTTGTGCCTTTCTCCCTCGTTTTTGCCCCAAAAAAAATTACCTCAATGTCATATCAATTTTGATAATTATAATCTTATAGTTTTATAATTTTAGCAATTAAGTCCAAATTAAGGGTAAGTATTCGTTTTTATCCATAACATATTTCACAGATTTATTACCGAGATTTGTTTTGAGTAAATTAAAGACTTCAATTATATGAAAGTAACGAGTTGAGGACTTTTGGTCAATTTTTTAAAAGTTTGTCCAATTTGCTGTCAAAACATGTCACCCACACAGTCACTTGTTGTGGATTAATTTTCTGTTAAAAATGTCACATGTTCTGCACATAGTCCTCTCTCTCTCTCTCTCTCTCTCAGATAGAGTCTCTCCATCCATTTAATGCAATTTTTTTTTTTAACAAAAATTCCAAATTGTAATACTTGAGACGTTGATATTTATAACAAGCTTCGTTGTCCTGCAATGTCACGAGTTCCACAGTGCTAAGATAGCAAGTACTTGAGTTTGTTTCCTGCAAAATCAGCAAGCAAGCATCTTTTGACATCGAGGGTGAAGCATCTATATTGTCACATGGGTGTGTTGTGCAAATGAATGCACTTCCCCCTTAAGATCTTGTTGTTGATGGACTTTGGACAAGCACTAGGATGAACTTGTTGCTCACACACACACACAGAAAATAACCAAGAACGAATAACACAAGTGTTTATAGAGGTTCAGCAATTTGCCTACGTCCTCTTTGGTGATCCCCTTGAGAAATATCAATATTGAAGAAGGAGTTACAGATTTGGTTTCAATGGAAACCCCCTTAGAACCCAAACTCTCAATCTGTTTTTCTCTCACACCCCTTAGCTCACACACTTGAAGCAAGATGCTCTCTCTCTCTCTCTTGGCTTCCCAAATCTGAATACAACACTTACACAAGCTCCAGCTCCTTTGTATCTACTTAAAGATAGAGAAAAGTCACCCACATGCAGCAGGCCAGCTTACCTCAAAACATGGATCCCTAATTTCAGGAAAGCATAAAGAGGTAGGCTATCATACAACCCACTAACCTACCTAAACAATGTTTAGGACTTTTCTAGTGGTTTGCCAACTGTCCTGGACTTATACCAGCTTTGGGGTTGCATGTGGATTGGTAGGGACCAAATTGCATCTGAAGAAAGGACAGAAAACGTGCTGAAAATTCAGCACAGCACGAGGCGTGCGACCGGTCGCCCAAAACCTGCGACCGGTCGCTATTATACCGTAGCTTCAGTCTTTGAATCTGCCTGAAAGCGACCGGTCGCCCATAACCTGCGACCGGTCGCTTTTATACCGTAGCATAGCTTAACAGCCCAGTCTGAAAACGACCGGTCGCTCAGAACTTGCGACCGGTCGCTTTTATACCGTAGCCTTAGCCTTCTACTCTGCATGAAAACGACCGGTCGCCCAAAACCTGCGACCGGTCGCTCCCTTCGATTCTTGTATCCTTAGGTGAGCCATTTTTCCAACAGGGTGTAGGTTCCAGTGTTACCATTTTTAGTATGGCAAGTACGTGAGTTTGTTTCATGGAAAATCAGCAAGCAAGCAAGCAGATTTTGGAAAATTTTGCAACAAACGCTTTGATTTGATATTTGGTCTTTGGTCTTGGTAGGTATAATTTCTGCGTGTTCAAATGGTTTTCACGGTTTACCTCCAACTTCTACTGGTCAAAAGTTGTCAAAATATGATTCACATTCTGTGTGTAGACAAAATACGCAAAAAAGTTTGGATAAGGAGAAAAAATTGTTTGGATTTTTATTAAGAGGTATCAAAACTTTCGTTGTTTGTTTTTCATTGCCCGCTCAAAAAAATCAGCAAAAAAGCATCGCACCTTATCCAAACGAGCTGAGAAAGATGTACACCGCAAGAACTTGCAGCTGTACTTGCACTCCCAAAGGGCATGCCACATACACTCCTCAACCAGAATTGATTAATTAATTATCAATTATATGGTCATAGTCCATTTTTAAGTTGATTCGTATTGTACCCCCAATTTTGTGGGCAAATACTACTTAATTATGCATGCTATTTAGTGATTAATTCTTTTAATTTCCTTGTATTTTTTGGAATGAGAAGATTTATAGGAGTATATAACATAGTTGAGGCAAATTGCATGTACTGATTGAATTAATTTGTCAGTTGTGTTTGACAAATTACAAGATGCACAAGCAATTACTCTATTTTAACAAAAGTAAAGAGGATCCTCTTTTCGAATTCATGCATATTTATTGGCGCTTTGACATAATACAATATTCATAAGAAATGATATACAATATGAAAATACATAAACTTTTAGAATGGTTTCTTCAAGCATGTCGCTGTGTGATTTCCATAGTTCTACGACGTTGCTTTCTTCCTACCACTTTAACAAGCCAATCTGGTGTTCCATTAGAGAGTACAAGATATTCCACAGATATTCCAATTACCACCCCAGATGCATACCCCATCAACACTACCTTCCAATCAAAACCATTCCCATGCTCCAAATCATCCTCTTGTCGGAATGACGATGGCGGTGATTGATGTGCACCGCATGTTTTAGAAAGTGGCAATCCACACAATCCTGTATTTCCACTATATGAGTCTTTTTCAAATGTATCAAATTGCTTGCCATGAGGTATGAGCCCCACAGGTATGAGCACCGCATGTTTTAGAAATAAGCTAACACGTCTTTTGTTTGGCGTGGTTTCCTTCTCATCCTCTGATGTTTTCTTTGGCTTCTTCGTCGTTTTTTCGTACAAGTTTGGGTAAAGAGAAAATTTGTTTGGATTTTTTAAGAGGTGTCAAAACTTTCGTTGTTTGTTTGTTTTCTCTTTCTTTTCCTTTTGGGTTGGTTGAGCATTAATTCTTTTCTTTTTGGATCAGCAATTTTACTCACTCATTATCTTCTTCATATTAATAAATTGACCACCATGTTCTGTCAATCTACTTTGTTGGTTTTGTGAACTTTTTTATATTTTAAGTTGCTTTGAATGTTTTTTTATTTTATTTTATTTTATATGGGCTTTGAATGTTTTTTTTATTATAAATTTTATACGTGCTTTGAATGTTTGGTTTAGTTTTATGTGACTATATTTAAAGGGATAAAAATAACCAAGCATCATTGTGCCTCGTAAGTGTTACGGCATGACTAAGGAAACAATAGAAGTCTAGCCGGTGTAACGATTGGGTGTCCCATTGTCTCACAGGTGTAGGTCCCAATGTTAGTTGGCTTCTACACCAATTTGAAGTGCTGATAATTGAAATTGAGGTTGAAGGTCTGCCACACCAATGTTAAATCGCTTCTTCTTTTATTTATTTATTTATTTATTTATTTAATATGTTCATGTAATTGGAAAAAATTTGCACCAAGTCTTAGATTTGTGGCCGTTTTTGGTGTTGGTAAAGTTTGACGATAAGGTAGGTCCCATTGTTAGTGCTGATGTGTTTTTGGTTATTGGAGAGCTTCTCTTCTTGGTGGATGATCGGTTGGTCTCTATGTGCAGCTATGCAGTCCCGTGTGGTGCGTGTGTATTCACTCTTTTGTGGCCTTGATGGTGCGGTCTCCGTCTACTTGGTGATGCAGATGGTTGTGTGTTGTATTTGTTTTGATTTTGTGACGGAGAAGATTGTTTTACTATGTACAGTACAATGTGCTGAGTACCAGTCAATTGTGCTGGTTTAGTCTAATCTTTTCTGTTCTTGTTTGTTTCTTGTTTGCTTGTACTTGCAGTTTGTTTCCTTCCCTTTTTGGGAATTTTAATGAACTCAGATTGATTGGGACAAAAAAAAATTGAGCATCAAAATCGTTCCGTCTTCACTAATAGTCACTAGTGACTTTTGCCCCCTTCTTCATGCTCTCATTAATTCTTCTCATTTGCTTCTCCACGGTTTTGCTTGTCTTTTCACTATCTGTCTCCACCCTTAAGCATTTGATAGGCCTTAGGCCTTTAGTCCAATCTCTGAATGAACTTTCAGAGAAAATTCACAAACAAAAATTTATTTTAAATTTTCATTTATGAAAATCCATTATATTATTTTCTCTAGGGCTAAAGAAAAGAAAGGAGTTAATGAATAAAGTCATCAACATAAAAGTTAAAACAATCCTTTAGATAAAATCTAAATATTATAGTAAT
Source organism: Prunus padus (assembly GCA_024362665.1). Lineage (NCBI taxonomy): Eukaryota > Viridiplantae > Streptophyta > Magnoliopsida > Rosales > Rosaceae > Prunus > Prunus padus. The sequence continues at coordinate 9,283,881 of JANFAM010000006.1, read as the reverse complement.
TAAATCCCATATAAAACTAGTTCCTATATAGTAATCAAAAACATATTGCAACTTAATTATATAAAGATCGTACTGGGATCGGTTGGGGGTTAGGGAGAGTTTGGATGTGGCTGTGGCTTGGGGATTTGGGGCTTTTGGGTATGGGTGAGGAAAGTAGCTGGGGAAAGAGAGGAGAGAAGGTTGTGGCGGTTGAGATTAATTATTTTTATTTCTTTTAGTTTTTAAATCTTATTTTTATTTCTTAATTATTTATTTTTTAAGTTGAATTTAAATATTTTTATTTTTATTAATATTTTAATAGAAGTTTAATGGATTGGATTACATTAGCTAACGGTGCTAAATACATGGACTAAATTAGCCAACGGGCTTAAAGCACATGACCATTTAAGCATTTAAGCCAAAATTGCGCAAGATAGTGATAACGGCCCTTCCAACTGATTTCCATTAAGATCAAGATTCCTCAAAACGTTACCCTTAGAAAATGTTGATATTTATATGAAGCTTAATGAATAGTAGTTTATCTTTTTTAGATATACGTACAAAGCACCATTAATATCCCTCGTAAGTGTTACGGCGTGAATTCGACAAAAAAAAGAAAGTAATTGTTACGGCATGAAAAGTTTCCAGAGGCCTAAGATGGATAACTGAAGATGTTGAATTGCAATTTGCATTCCTATCGTCAGATAGGTGTAGGTAGCTGCGTCTTTCATTCAGGTATTGAAAATTGACGTGATGCCTGCGTCTATTCAGCTAATTGGAAAACTTTGCACCTGGTCTTTGATATTTGGTCGTCTTTCTATGCTCATTTCATTTCTGCGTGTTAATTTTGATAGTCAAGTTGTCCAAATATGAATCTTTCTTGGCCATATATTAGTACGTTACCAACAAATTAATGGACACCACTTTGTCCGACTTTAACTTTATATAAAGGCATTTGTAGCCTTGTATTTATTCGGAGAATTGTGCATCCTAATAATGAAAATAAACATTTGGTAGGCCCTAGTCCTTTAGTCCAATCTGTGAATGAACTTTCAGGGAAAATTCATAAACCAAAAAAAGAAGGTACCAACTTTTCTTTGTAGGAAATGATGGAACAACTTTAACGTTATGACTTGCACATGAAATATTTATCACTCTAGCGTGTGTAGGGGTGTAAGTTGGATTGGAAAATCCGATTCTGACCGATTCCGGTCCGAAATTTTTCAAAAAAATCCAATTCCGATAAATCCGATATCCAAAAATGCCGAATCCGATATTTCCGATAAACGCCGAAAATTCGGCAATTCCGATCCGAAAATATTCCGAAGTTCTCCGAACCCATTTCGATCCGAATTTTCCAATTTTTTCCTGAAAAATTCCGAGTTTCTAATTATAATTGCATTATTTTTAGTGTATAGGTCTTATATATGTTTCATTTCTCTTTTCTTTTTTCTTTTTATATATATATATCTTTTTGTACCCACCTCATACAAATATTCATATATACTAACATAGGGGCTCTCCCAAAAAAAATATATTAAACATAATAGTATATAACTTTCGGACTATATATTTTTGGCAAATATGCTTGGTTTTTATTGTTGGAGCAAATGTGCTTGTTTGAATATAACAAAAATGCATATGTGTGATTGTTATATCCAAACCTACTACATATGTGGTAAACTATTCCATTTTGTATTCTATGTATGTATGTATTTTTAAAATTTTAAACTATCTTCATTTAAACTTTTAATTATAAAATTATTTTATACAAAACACCACATATAGGATAAATAATTGGAGCTTGACAATTATAGTGTTCCAATTGTCTAGAGCAAGACTAACACATTGCATGCAAATTTAACACTCTTTATACATATAACATGTAACTATTTTGATTAAGAATGATCAAATAGTATAGATTGTTGTATATACATACAGAGAGCTTCAGGATTCGAGAATGCGTCTTGTAGGTTATTCGAAAACAATTTCATAAAACAAAAACAATAAAAAGTGGTAGTAGAATTTGAGAATAAGAGAAATAGAAATGCTGCATCATGTATCAATATATGAACTACTTTTTTTTCATCCAAAAATATATGAACCACTTTTTAAAGACATTTGTGTTCATGTCTCATCTAGAAAAAAGGAATATAATTTTAAAAATAGAATAAAATACTTATCCTGTAAATAAAATATAGTTTAAAAATATAACAATAATATAAACCTTTAAAAACACCTAAAATTATCTTAAACGAAAAGCCCATATGGTTAGAAACAAAAAAACCCCATCTAGCCTTCTCCATTTTAATGGTGAGTGGTCATAAGCTTGAGTATTCCTCTCTTCACTGCTTATGCCACTTGACCTGTGTTGTGATGAAGTTTTAGATAATAATGGACTTCTTTCTTGTTGAATTTGAGTCTGAGGAGGTAGAGTAGCATTCTCATCTTCATTTTCCACATCAAAACTATGCTCATCTTGAATTCCATTTCTGGATAATGTCATTGTTTTATTTGAATGCACTGACCAGTTCCAAGAGCTTTCTTCATCAAAGATAATGTCTCTTGGCAGAGTGAGCTTCTTGGAAATTGGATCATACACCCTATAGCCTTTCTCACACGTTGCATACCCTACAAACACTCCTTTCACACTTTTAGGCTCGAGTTTATGCCTTAGTTTAGTAGGCACATGAACATAACACAAGGAGCCAAAGATTTTTAAGTGAGCAATACCAGAGGCCTAAGATGGATAGTTACGGCATGAATTCGACAAAAAAGAAGTAATTGTTACGGCATGAAAAGTTTCCAGAGGCCTAAGATGGATAGTTGAAGATGTTGAATAGCAATTTGCATTCCTATCGTCAGATAAGTGTAGGTAGCTGCGTCTTTCATTCAGGTATTGAAAATTGACGTGAAGCCAATGAAAATTTGCACCAAGTCTTTGATATTTGGTCGTCCTTCTATGCTCATTTCATTTCTGCGTGTTGATTTTGACAGTCAAGTTGTCCAAATATGAATCTTTCTTGGCCATATATTAGTACGTTACCAACAAATTAATGGACACCACTTTGTCCGACTTTAACTTTATATAAACGCATTTGTAGCTTTGTATTTATTCGGAGAATTGTGCATCCTAATAATGAAAATAAACATTTGGTAGGCCTTAGTCCTTTAGTCCAATCTGTGAATGAACTTTCAGAGAAAATTCATTAACCAAAAAAAGAAGGTACCAACTTTTCTTTGTAGGAAATGATGGAACAACTTTAACGTTATGACTTGCACATGAAATGTTTATCACTCTAGCGTGTGTAGGGGTGTAAGTTGGATTGGAAAATCTGATTCTGACCGATTCCGCTCCGAAATTTTCCAAAAAAATCCGACTCCGATAAATCCAATATCCGAAAATGCCGAATCCGATATTTCGGATAAAAACCGAAAATTCGGCAATTCCAATCCGAAAATATTCCGAAGTTCTCTTAACCCATTCCGATCCGATTTTTCCAATTTTTTTCCTGAAAATTCCGAGTTTCTAATTATCATTGCATTATTTTTATTGTATAGGTCTTATATATGTTTCATTTCTCTTTTTTTTTTATCTTTTTGTACCCACCTCATACAAATATTCATATATACTAACATAGGGGCTCTCCCAAAAAAAATACATTAAACATAATAGTATATAACTTTCAGACTATATATTTTTGGCAAATGTGTTTGGATTTTTTGTTGGAGCAAATGTGCTTGTTTGAATATAACAAAAATGCATATGTGTGATTGTTATATCCAAACCTACTACATATGTGGTAAACTATTCCATTTTGTATTCTATGTATGTATGTATTTTTTAAAATTTTAAACTATCTTCATTTAAACTTTTAATTATAAAATTATTTTATACAAAACACCACATATAAAATAAATAATTGGAGCTTGACAATTATAGTGTTCCAATTGTCTAGAGCAAGACTAACATATTGCATGCAAGTTTAACACTCTTTATACATATAACATGTAACTATTTTTGATTAAGAATGATCAAATAGTATAGATTGTTGTATATACATATAGAGAGCTTCATGATTCGAGAATGCGTCTGGTAGGTTATTTGAAGAACGAGAGAATTGGATTAGAAAACGTACGTCGAACGAAACTTTAAAATGAAACCTAACTTTTTCCCGAGACTCAAAGTGTAAGTGCACATCAAACGAAGAGTTCCTAGAGTCCAACCACGTCTTTCAACAAGTGGGACCGTCTTGGAAGACTCACGGTCAACCGAGTGGTCAAACTTCCCGTTTTGGTCAACCGGGCTCGCGAGGACCACGACCTCAAATCTTGGTCCGAACTTTCCTAAAAGTCCAACAAACTCACGTCCCGAAGGTTTGGTCTCGATCGAGCGGTCGGATTTCTTACGATCGGACGGTTTTCGTTAATTTAAACTTTAAGTAATTGATCCGGAGCATCCAGGGCTCCGATCCACGATCCGCGAATTCCTATACGATCCTAGAGATTCAAGGAATGACATATTTGAAATTGAAATCGATCCAACGGTCCAAATATGTCGAATCTGGATATCGCCTATTAGGCGAAAATCCGTTCCACTGTCATACGATATCCAATTTCAAATCCGAGCATACAGTCGCACTCGGGACGATGTAGGGATAATTTAGGGATTGAATTGGGCAGCCACAAGTGGGCCCACGCATTGCCACACGCGCTGGCAGCACGTTGGGTGTCTTGATCAAATTTTTGAGGACGGAACAACTCAAAATCTCATAGCAAACTTCACACCAACAGGTCAAGCACAGAGAGATGAACAACTTATCCTTCTTTGTCAATGGACAATTTGGCCTGAAAATGCCTCGAACAGCAGGTTCTTTGTCAGAGGTGGTGGGAAAGCGTTTCAGAGGTGGTGGCCCGGCTGAGGTTGGCCGGATTCGTGACTGGTACAGCCGGCTTCGAAGGGTAGTTTTGGGCCATGGGTTTTGTTCAAAATTTATGTCAATTCGCAAGGAATCAAGGCTAGATAGGTATGTAGATGTGTAGAGGAAAGAGAGATGAAGAAAATGGTGGTCGAATCGAAGTTGGGCGTGGCCGGAAATGGTTGGAAATTCCGTCGGTATTTCCTGGTTCAAAACTGAGAGAGAAAGGGTGCGATTTCGAGGAGAAAGAAAAGGTTGCGAACCTGATTGGCCAATCTCGATTTTTTTTAAGGTTTTAAAACTATTTTTTAAATGACCATTTTGTCCTTTTTTAGTCGAGCCGCGCGTCTACGAACTCGTTTCATCGAGTCAGACGCAATGACGCAACTCATTTCGCCAAATTCCTTCCCGAAATTTAATTGACCTTTTTGCCCCTTTAATTATTAAATCTTATTAATTAATTCATATTGTTTTATTTATTTAACTTAATTATTTTATTTTTTCGATTTCTCTTATTTTAGTTAATTTATTTATTTAATTTACATTATTTTCTTATTTTTCGGGTCGGGACGTTACAAAAAGTGTGGCCGAAAATTGATCGGATCTCAAGAGACCGAAATCAAACCCTAGATTTTCCAAAACCTCTCCAAACCCTCAAATTAACCCAAACCAACCTAAAAAACAATTAGATCAGTCAAACGAGTCGAAAACTTACTTGGATTGGTGGTTGGAGTCGCGAAACCGGCCGGAATTTCGAATTGAAATTCCTACAGTTTCTTCCCCACTTACACAGAGTTGGGTTCGAGGGTTTTTGAACAAAGAACCAGGTGGGATGGGCTTTTCGGAGGTGGGGGTGAAGTTTTGGAGGAGAGTTTGGGGTGGTGGGCAGCCGGAGTTGGCTGGATTTTCAACTGGAAAATCCGGCAGACCAGGGACGGACCCACGTTGGAGCAGAGGTGGTCAATTGACCCCCGCAACGCCGGAATTCGCCACTTGAGCGAAATTGGTTGACCCCTGCAAGGCGCAGCAGCTTTGGTTGCCATGCGATGTAAGCTCTGTTCAGCGCCGTCAATGGCTTATTCCACGCGAAGAAGAAGACCCAACCCTGACTCAACTTTTGTTTTCCTTGAACGACGTCGGATTGAGATGCGGAGGTTTTGTTTTTAATGAAACGATGTGTTTTATGTAGTTTGGTTTCATACAATAAAGACACCTCTGTTTGGTTTGTAAAATCCCTTGTTTGACCAAAACTCTGCCTTTTTGTTTAATTCCATATAATCCCTACCATCTTCTTTTCATTCACCCAATAGAATTACTGCACTTAGCTTGTGTTTTAATGTTTGGAACCTTGCCATTACTAATGTCATTTAATGAAATCACAATTTCTGACCACAAAATATATATTTATATATATATATATTTGTCAAAAAGGCTTACGTCTCAATGTCTCGAGGTTTAGGCTTCACCACGCGGAACCTAATGAGATATCAATGATAGAGTGTTAGCTTGGTTGTTTATATTGAGAAATATGATTTTGCTTGTATTGATAATCAAATCATATTACAATGTTTTCATAATATGAAAAATCGTTGTGGATTATTGTAGTTTGTATGAATTATGAATGCTAATACTATCGTTTTATTTTTTTAAGGGTCTTTTTTGTTTAAAAAAAATATGTGAGCTCTTACACGTTGACCCCTGAAAGTAAAATTCTGGATCCGTCCCCGCGGCAGACCCTCTTCGTTTTTGAACTGGGATTTCGAGGGATTTTTGGGCTACAGAACCGGGTGGGGTGGGTTGAGGGAGGTGAGGGAGGTGGTTTGGAGGTTGTTGGGATGGTCGACTTTGGTCAGACGACACCAAGCTTGAGGTGCCGTCTGCTGGTTTCGAAGGAGAAGGAGAGGGGTTTGTCGAAGGAAGAAGAAGGTTCTTTGGGGGGGAACGCACGCTATTTGGGTTTTTAATTTGTTTTTTTAACAATTTCTTTAATTAATTGCTTTATTTTATTTCATTTACTCATTTCCATTTATTTTCTTTTTATTTATTTATTTCCCTTAATTTAATTAATTCAATTCATTTTTAGGGTTGAGATGTTACAGGCCTAATTTTGTTACTAGTTGTAAAAGATCTACATTCTATATACACGCTTCTAAATGAAAAAAATATTTTTACTTGTAAGTAGTCTTGCATTTATAGGGCCTTCTTTTTGACTTTACCTTGGGCCACCAAAATTTCAAGGCCGACCCTGCCTGGATAGTGGGCCCAGGGCAGTCGGACTGACCGCCCCTTTGTAGGGTCGGCACTGGTGGTAAATCGATTTGGTACAAGTGGTATTGATGGTAGCATCGATTGGGTTTGACTGGGTGGTGGTGCGATTAGCAGGTGGCTGGTTTGTTGTGATGATTGTGATTCAATTGGCTTGTAGTGGCTGTTGGTTGGTAGTGCGATTGGTAGGTGGATGGTCTGTTGTGGTCATTGTGGTTTGACGATGGTGGTTATGCTGATCGCTTATGCACTGTTTTTTTTTTTGCCAATATTCTCTCAAAATGAAAACATCATTTTGATGTTTTATGCATTCACTACTACAAAAATCACAATAGACGACAGTAATCCACCATCGTGTATCTGGTTTTTCAATTGTCGTGAAATCGACCGACATCTTTTGATGCATAAAACCACGATGGTATATCCCCGTCATCTATTATTTGTAAAGACGGCGCTTTTACTAAAAGCTGTTGTTGTTGTCACATAAAGACGACGATTTTTGTTACAAACTGTCGTTGTTTTCATATAAAGACAATGGTTTTTGTTAAAAACCGTTGTTTATAAGTAAAGATCGTTAATTATAGGAATAAAGACGACGGTTTGTTTACAATAACCGTCGTCTATTATATATAAAGACAACGATTTTTCTAAAAAAACCATCATCTATTATATCAAAGGACGTCGGTCTTTTTAAAAAACCAACATCTATTAAATCTAAAGATGACTGTTTTGTTCCAAAAAACCGACATTTATTATCTTGTAAAAATGACGTATTTTACATTTTAGCTTCTTTTTTTTCAGTTCCAAATCTTCTATTACCCACACCATACAAATATATACTAAAAAATTATTTCTTTCATAAAACTTGAAGATTCAAGAGTAATTACATTGTTTACCAATCTTAATTCCTACTATATCCATACAAAATACCATATCCATAGCATTACCCTATAATGATAAAATACCATATGCAAAACATTAACCTATAGTTGTTGTATCTTCCACAATTTGTACTTGTTCTCCACATTCAACTGTCATCTTGGAGTAGTGCTCTCGGTCAGATTTGTCAAATGGATCCTCAATTGACACAATAGGGTACTCACTCACAAATGACTTGTAGAGGTCCTTGAGAGCATTTTCTGAGATCTGTTGGGAACCATCGTTTTTCTGTGCAAACAAACCAAACATAGAGATATATTAACAGACAACTCACCTCTTCCTTGAAGTTCAGGTCATGGGTTTTACCTAACCCATAAAACTCAAATGCTATTTATCAAGAAAGTACTTTATACTTTTTTACCTTCACAATTTCAACAACAATGATCTTATCAGGATTGTTAAGGTCAACTTTCTGAGGTCCAGGCAGAGATTTTGCCACTGCATTTATGATTTTCATCCTATCAATACCAGTATTTGCACGGGCTTCATAGAGGACTGCAAACTGAATCGAAGTGTAGAAAAGTCAGAAAGCATCTTAAGATATCAAATATATTAAAGTTCTGTTTATGTGCAAACTCAAACTACTCATAACCTTATAACTATAATCTAGTGCTAATAATAAATCACAAAAAAAAAGCTCATCATAATTTTCCACTTCATTAACAAATCGTTGTTGGCTACATTAAAACAGTCTTTACTGAGACAGACTTCAACCAGTCTGATCAAAGGAAATACCCACGAAAGACAAATGCTGCTCCCATCGCTAACTGGGAACTTGATTCCTGGACCACAAAGGAATACTGCTTCCCCCTAATTTTTAGGTGCCACAACTTTGCATTAGAAACACATGAAATAAGGACGAACTTCATCATATAGAACCTCTTTAGTAAAGAAAACGATGATATAATATGAATATATCAGATTTGAATTGAAGTCAGCACTTTGGCAGTACATAAATCTAATCAGCAATCAATAATACCACAAGTATGGAAGTATCTATGCACAACAAGGAAAATAAAATTAAAGCCAGATGGAGAAGCAGAACAAGCAGAACAAGGAAAATAAAATTAAAGCCAGACGGAGAAGCAGAACAAACAGAAAAGAGATCATTGCAATCAATTGCAAATTGACAACTATTAACAATAGTATAGAAACAACCCAAAACTATACTTAATACAAGGCCACGAGGTCATCTATCTGTAAAGCATACTCACGCTCTGGTGATGGCAAACTTGTTGTCTTTCCAGAAGAATCCAAATAGACATTGGCCTTGACAACATTCAGGCCAAGGTTCCTAAGCGCACTCATTTGTGACCCAGTTAATGAAAGTTGAATTATATGTTCGGACATAGACACTAAGACAGATCATTCAAAACATTTAAACATCTATGCAGGAGCAAAATAATAGACAAACAATATTGTTGGAAGCAGTGAGTAATGCTCTATACAGTATCAAGAAAATTGCAATACTTAAAGCAACCCCACACCAAAGCAACAAGAAAAGAAAAAACCAGAAAATTGCAATACTTAAAACTACATTAGATGTTGATGAGCTTCTAGGATCAATCTATAAGCATTATAAGCAACCATTTTGAAATTATTCCAGCACATAAAGAGACATTCATCCTCCTTTTTGGACTTACTTTCACTTTACTTTCTTCTAGGATGCAGATTGGTCACTTAAAGAAAAATGGGCAAATAATTCTGTTTGCTGCAGAAAATACTTCCCTTTATTGCTCTGTCAAGTTAAGTGAAATGATCAATCACAATAAAATGAGTTAATATTGACTACAAAGCTCATACTAATGGCAAGCTGATATGCAAAAGACTGCATATTCAGGAATTCTTTTTAACCAGAATATACAAGTTGATTAACTTATTAAGACTTATTTTTTGGACCAATACAGAGAAAAATTGCAGAGAAGCATCAAATGGACAATTCAGCATAAGCATAATTCCAGAAATAACAAGCAACCCATATTAATAGCATCATTGAACAAATATCATTCAGACTTCTGAGTACTAGAGACTTCAAATGAGATGAATACCAAACAAAAACAACCCAAGAAACAAAAACCAAAGAATTCTATAACCAGAATAGGAAAGGCAGTGGACCCATAATGTCAAAATCTTGAAGCATTTCATCATTTTCTATGAAAAACAATCAAATTCTGAAAACTAGATAAGAAAGTAAGACATGCCCATTAAAGAAAATAACAAATCAATAAATTCCAATAAAACAGTGAGCATATATAACATACCTTCCCTTCTGAACAATGCAGAAGCTTTTAGAACCAAACCCAAAGGACCCTTCTACTATAGCCCCAGTTTGTAATGGAATTGCAAGGGGTTTTTCAAACTACAGTTACTACTCAAGTTAACCCCAAGACTCTAAGAAGCCATAGCCACACCCATTTTAAGCTTAAAAATTAACAAACGAAAAAACAGAGATTCAGAAAATTAACAATGAAATTCCAAAATAATTAAAGCAAACAACAAAAACAAAAAGTATTTTGGTCCTGATGATGTTGTCGGTCATCAAACGAATCTGACTCAAATCTCAACATGAATAACATAAATAACATAAGATGCAAGCATCACCCACTTCTGCATAACCACAATCTCCTCGCTGAGAATCCCGGAGAGAGAGAGAGAGAGAGAGCATTTGGCTACCCATGAGAATCCCGGAGAGTCTGAGAGCCATTCGAACTAAAGGATTCAAAACCTCCTCACTGTAAACAAAAATTCATGAAATATGCATCGGATTTTTAGACAACAAATCAGAAGAACCCTAAGCTAACCCTGTCACGACCCGACTTCTAACACGATATTGTCCGCTTTGGGCCTCCGCCTCACGGTTTTGTCACTAGGAACTCACGAGCAATATCTTCCCGAGGTCACCCATCCCGGGATTGCTCCAGCGCCACTCGCTTAACTTCGGAGTTCCTAAGAATCAAGCGGTGAGCTCCCAAAAGGCTCGTGCGGGAAGACATGGTGGGTCCCACTCTGCCACAACACGATATTGTCCCAGCCAGGCCTCGGCCCGCTGGGTTTTGTTCCTAGGCTCAACCGAACACTATCTTGCCCTCGGGCTCAACCGAACACTATCTTGCCCTCGGGCTCAAGCGACGATATCTTGCCTCGGGAGGCCTCGTGTTAGTTAGAGACGTGCCCACACATATAAGGCACATCACCATTCCTTCCCCGAGCGATGTGGGATTGCTCACCGTTCTCTGCTTTCCAAGCTCAAGACACGGGTCTTACAATCCACTCCCCTTGGGGCCGTCTCGCCGGCACATTTCCGATCGAGTCAGGCTCGATACCATTATGTCACGACCGACTCCTAACACGATATTGTCCGCTTTGGGCCTCTGCACTCACGGTTTTGTCACTGGGAACTCACGAGCAATATCTTCGAGGTCACCCATCCTGGGATTGCTCTAAGCCACAACTCGCTTAATCTGGAGTTCCTAAGAATCGGCGGTGAGCTCCCAAAAGGCTCGTCTATTTGGAGGTGGGCATGTACATATAAGGCACATCAGCTCTCCGTTGGCCGATGTGGGATCTTACAATCCACCCCCTTAGGGGCCCGACGTCTCGTCAAGACACTCGCACCACATGGCAGAGTTGCTCACGATACCAAATTGTCACATCCCTGGATCGCTTCGCGTAGCACGATATTGTCAGCATGGCGAGGCCTCATGGTTTTATTTACGGGAACTCACGAGCAACTTAAGGTGGGTCACCCATCCTGGGATTGCTCTGGCCACAACTCGCTTAACTTCGGAGTTCCCACAACTGGTGAGCTCCCAAAAGGTCTCGTGTTAGTTAGAGACGTGCCCACACATATAAGGCACATCACCTTTCCCTCCCCGAGCAATGTGGGATTGCTCACCGTTCTCTGCTTTCCAAGCTCAAGACACGGGTCTTACAATCCACCCCCTTGGGGCCAGGCGTCTCGGCTGGCACATTTCCGATCGGGTGGCTCGATACCATTATGTCACGACCCGACTCACTAACACGATATTGTCCGCTTTGGGCCTCCGCCCTCACGCTTTTGTCACTTTGGGAACACACGAGCAATATCTTCCCAAGAGGTCACCCATCCTGGGATTGCTCCAAAGACCCACTCGCTTAACTTGAGTTCCTAAGAATCAAAGCGGTGAGCTCCCAAAGGCCTCGTGCTATTTGGAGGTGGGCATGTACATATAAGGCACATCACCCCCTCTCCATTGGCCGATGTGGGATCTTACAAACCCCTAGAAAAGTATCTTTGTACCTTTCTAGCACTTAAGGAAGAAGATCTAATCTAAAGCTTGTGAAATGGAAGATGGGAATCTAGATGGGGGCTTAAAAATGGCCGCGACGAGGAAGAGTATCTGCCATGGGCAGCACGAGGGAGATCGCAAACGCTGCGAGCTCGGTGACCTGAACGGTGCGACGAGATGGTGATCTCGGCAAGTTCGGTGGACGGCGCGAGGGAGATGTGCTCCATAGATGTGAGAGAGGGTTTTCTGAAAGGTTTGCGAGATAGTACAATGTTTGAGAGAGCGAGGGTTTTCTGAAAACTCCGCGCTCGTGAACTTAAAGGTTAAATTTTGTTTAGCGCAACCTAAAAACACGACGTTCCTAATAAGGTATCGTCGTAATTTTAAAAATCAACCTCACACATGGGTATATTAGACACCTTCCCACAACGGTGTTATAACATTGATCATCTTTTAAAACACCACGATAATTTTTATATAAACGGTCGTGTATTGGGTGTCGTAGTTTAACAAAATTGTAGTAGTGATTTTCAATGAATTATAACTAAAAAGTTGAAAATGTTTTCTGTGTTTTCTCAAACGCACCACCGAACGCAAATCTTAGTATTTCTCAGAATGAAAATGGAAAACGACCTCCGAACCCTAATTTTTCATCACAAAATTGGATGAATGAAGGTTGAACTTCAATGTCTTGAGAATTCATAGACACATCCAATAACGGGTTGGCAATAGCTGGTGCAAAAGCCAATGGGACAACTTTTGCCTTTTCATATGTGGGTTAGAAACCGTGCCTCCTTGAACCTAAGCTCGATTCCTTCTACGTGCATTAAAATATTTTTGCAAGGAAAATGCTAGGCTTACCACATTTTCCTACCACATTTTCATACCACATCTCTAATAGAGGTGGGCCCCATCAGACGGTCAGCTCCACCTCTATTAGATATGTAGATACAATGTGGTAGGAAAATGCAGTTCTAAAGATTACCCTTTTGCAAACACCAAATTATCTAATTTTTAATATAAAATAAAGAAAAATTAGATTGCAATTCTGATGACAAAAAAATCTCTTTTTATTCCCATATATATATCAACAACTACAAAATGAATGAATTAATCAGATGATAAATTAAATACAATAAAACAAATGATTAAAATTCATAAAACCTCCGCTGTACTTTCCCTCTTTACATAAGCATGGCGACAGCGAAAACCCCAACGGCCACGGAACCGGCGAGGGAGAACCTGTTCAAAACTGCACCGTTGGGTGCAGGAGCTTCGGTGGGGGATCCCGAGACAGAAGAAGGGGGAGAGGTGGCCGGAGATTTAGGAGAAGACGATGGGGGAGAAGGTGGAGAGTCTGCGACCGGAGATGTAGAAGGAGCAGCCGAGGGTGGAGTGCCCGAAGGAGAAGGTGAGGTACTCAAAGGAGAAGGAGCGGCGGCGGGTGGAGTGCTCAAAGGAGAAGGGGCAGAGGCAGGGGACTTGGCTGGGGAAGATGCAGGGGATTGTGCCCTTGTTGAGGCCACCAAGAGGGCAGCCATTAGCACCAAAACGACAGCGCTGGATCGAGCCATTGTAGAAGAGCGAATGAAGACAGAGAAAGTGATGGGGTTTAAGAGACAGGCAGATCAAGATTAAGAAGCGAAGGATGGGTTTAAGGAGAGAAGGGAGAGGGCTTTTTATAAGGGGGCCTAAGGAGAGTTTGGTGAATAGATCACCGTTGACTTTGAGAAATTTCTAAGGGGTTTGGACGGTGCAGATTTTGTGGTTGGGATGGAAGGAAATATTATACGTAGCAAGCTGGACTTGGTTAGAAACGTGTGACCAGAACGCGGTTGTTGTATAGGCATTGGCTGGTTTTTAGTGGCTGTTATATGCAAAAGGTGTTGCTGCATGAAAAAGGACCAAAGTTCAATCCAAGAAGGTTTCGCACGAAAACTTAGAAGCCAAGTCAAGAAAACCCGTTCCAGCAAAGAATATGATTGTGACTAGCTTGGTGACAACACCACACCTTTGTGACTAAGTCACTTTTGCATCGTTCGCTTAACACTTACAACTCAATTTTCTTATTCAAAACAATATTATTTCCATAAATTGCTCTAAAATAATCAAGTAAGTTAATGAAGATAGATATAGATTTTTCTAATGGTGAGGATCCATAGAACTTAGTTACAGTGGATGTGTTAGTTTTGCATAACGACTAGTAAATTATTGTTTGGGCCTAAAATGGAAAAAAGATCTGTTAAGGGAATTTTGAAGTCCAAATGGGCTTTGTGCCGCTTGAATTCATAAAGGGAGCCACTTAAAGATAGAGGCCTAAGTTGAATAAGCCCAATAGCTTTGACTTTCAAAAAACAAAAGTTGTTGCTTACAATTCAAAAATGCGTTTACTCGAGTAAAGGCACAATTACCCAAATCAAAGCTAAAGTTAACTTCGACAACTAGGAAAAGTCAAGCGGCAAAAGAAGGGCTAAGCAACCGCATTAAATCCGATTTGAACCATGAATCTCTACTAAACCAAATTATCGAAGAAAGTCATGTTTGGGCAGCTCACCATTACCACAAAGATCAAAGCACTCAAGTTCACTAGTTTCACCTACAAAGAAAGGACTAACAACAGTTTCAAGCCATCCCTTCACCAAGGGTGCGGATTCAAGAACCAAGAAGCCTATATATACCAGCATAGCACAACTCTAAAAATACACAACTTTCCTCCAATAAAAAGACTTTACACTCAATCAACACTTGATTGATCCCGTTGAAACTCAATTATTTCTCAATGTATTAGGATATCTAGTTGGCAACTCCTCAGTTATCTTTTAATGTTCTTACTCTGCCAACATTTGATATCGATTCCTAACTGCTAGGGTTGCTGTTTTTCTCTTTACCATTATGTCAGTTTACTAGTTTTATCAATTTAATTATCACAGTTGCTTTCCTTTAAACTCTTGTTGTAATGGATTGAATCGTGAAATCTGCAGTTCTAAATCATGTTTTCTGATTGCATTTAAATTTAAAAAGTGTATATTATCTTATTTTTTTTGTTTAATTTTGTTACTAAAAATAGTGTTTTTCTTTTCCTATAAAACTCTTGTTATTAAAATTGTGTTTTCCTTTTCTGTAAAACTCTTATTCAAATCCTTAGATATTAATAATATATAAAACAAAGCTTTAACAGTAAAATAAAATAAAGAAACAAATAAATAAGTAAAATAAATCAAGAGTAAGAAAGCAAGCCTGGTATAGTGAAAACATGTCAAAAACGATGTCCTAAAACCTTTGTAGCCACCCTACGTGCAGGTACTTTCATATTTCTAATGAGTTGAATGTATTTTTCGTATCGATTTATATATGTACTGCGGGCGTGGTATTAAATTAAACTAGTTTTAGTATGAGAATTCTTTTCAGGACAGTGAGTAGTTTTCTATGTATCCTCTTGTTTTCATTTTATTACGAAAGAAAATAGGATACTTGAACTTTGGTGACCATACAAAATCAGTACTTTTTCAGAAAAAACAATCTTTCGATTTCTTACTACGTAGCATGTAAATAATATTCATATCTAGCTAAATTTATCGCTTGCATAAATTATCCCTCTCATAAATTATTACTTAATCTATCTCTCGCAAAAATTATTATAGCTTAATCTATCTCTCGCATAACTTAAACTTAAAGGAAACATAAAGGCCGGTGTTTATCCCATATAACACAAACTTTCGGCCAAATGGAAGCGAATCGGTTTAGCGCCGAGGCCGCAGTCGTAGAGAATATCTAGTTGGAGGTGGTGACCCTTCAATAGGGGCTGATGTGGGGATCACGGCCGATGGTTCTAACACAAAGAGCTGGATGCGTGAGTTGGATGCAATCCCTTCAATGCTCTGAATTATACGCCAATCTTCATGAAGATATTCTCCGTTGAAGAATAGGACTTGCTGGGATACTCTTATCCCAAGTAAACATTCAATCTTGTCCTTTACAGAGGCCACAATCCCAAACTTGCTCACTTCAATAACTTCGTCTTTATGCCCTTGACGTACCACAACAAATTTGTAGCAGTTCCTGAAAATATAATGAAATAAAACCTCAACATAAGGATTTTGAAAGGATTTTTTAAATTTATTTTTCATTTATAAAAAAGAAAAAAATCAATTAAGAACTGTTTCAGAATGTGTACAACCAAAAAATAAAAAAATAAAAATCAATCGCGATACGATATAGCACTGATGTATGCAATATAAAAGAATCACAATCAAAAACTCAAAAACACCGTAGAGTTTATTAATTCATATTATTTGAGCTTTACATCGTCTTATCAAGTGTTTTAATGTGCTGAAAAATAATAATTAAAATTTGTGTAGGATACATACCCGTGATCGTGATCGTGATCGCCAACGTCGTTACCATCATTGACTGCTACCTGACCCCCAACAACCATTCTACCATAGTAAATAGCTGTAGTGACTGCAGCTTCATATTGAAGATTGTTGTAATATGATGGTGATTCTTGTCCAGGTAAATGTCGTGGTGCTCCTCCTTGTTCATCCATTGTACGTAAAATCACAAACTATGAATATGAAGTAAGAAAGAAAAAGAAGCGATAATGGAAAAGATTATCGAGAAGCTTGATGTGTGCATGCACTATCTTAAACCTGGAACACAATGGGGGTAGAGAGAGGGCTATATAAATTATAATAGCTCTGTGATCAAGTAAATCGCTATCTATTTCTTCTTTTTCCTTACTGTTTTGGGATAGTAGGTCCTGACTTGCCCTTTTTGATATCCCAGTTTGTTTTGGGATATAGTAGGTCCTGACTTGCCCTTTTTGATATCAGTTTAGCGGATTGGGATAGTACTATAGTCCCTCACTTGCCCTTTTGGATATCCAGTTTGGTTTGGGATAAGGTAGCTCCTGACTTCGTCGTAAATCAAATAACCCAAGTCTCTTCAAATTCAATGGTTGTCCTCGTACCCAGAAAAAGATTTGCCAAGACCGATTCATAGAAGCCCAAATTTGTGCTAATAGTTTGTTTTGGGCTGTTAGATCCCCTTTGTTTAAAAACAAAAAATAAAAAAAGATAGAGTTTTTTTATTTGAAATTTTGAACCCAGCATTGGACTTTTCCGCTTGTGTTCCAAAATTGCTCATATACGTACCCACTCCCCAACCCTTCAAACCCAGGAAACCCTAAACATATGGTTCAAACCTAGCCCACTAAGCCGCCGCCACCTCCAGCGTTCTCGCGCCGCACCACCATATGCGATGTTATGTTTTCCTTGCCTAACTAATCCGTATGAGAGCAAAAAAAAAAAAAAATTCTTTTTCTTTCTGATCATACACATCTTCAATATCAATATTATTTGATTGCAAAAAATATTTATAGCCAAATAGTTGGTCCTCGAATTTGCACCTGTCTCATTGACCTCCTTGGGGAGCTGGTCTTATGGGGGCGTGCAAACTGTATGAAAACATAGGAATATGAGCAAAATGGGAGGCATGAAAGCCTTTTGCGTCGGAGCCAAATAAACTTGGGAGTTATTATACTATCAACGCAAAAGCCATGTAGATGCAGTGAAGCAAATCCAACGTGGTTACGTTGGAATTACACTACTACTATCTCAAAGCGCAGGAGGTAAATAAATTTTCTCAAATGCAGGAATTAAACAGAAAAATTTATTGATTAGTTAAGGAATAAACTCGTCATTACATTGGAACACCATACATTAATCATCTCAAAAAGTACATGAGATATTTCTCAAAAAGTAAATTCATGGACTAAATGACCACAACTAGAGCAGCATAACCCAACATTCATTCCCAACCTCAAGATTATTCATCATAACCTCAACGCCTCAACACCCTTAATCACTTGAGCATAAGTTGGAAGCCTTCTGACACGGGGTGCCGAAGGCACATTATGAACAATGCAGTCTTCCACAATCCTCCTAACGGTAACCAGGTCATACTATTCATTCACCAAATAAAATAAATTTACAAATACAACCATCAAAAGTAGGGGAAACAAAAACTAACATTTGGGCGGAGATAAATGTCACGGCGGCCGGCTAGTTTTTCAAGTTCTTGCATCCCAATTACATTGTGAGAAAAAACAAAAATAAAAACGAGAAGCAAAAAAAAGTAAACATGATTTAGAAGTTTCTTTCGGGAACCATACTTATCCTACATGCACACATTACAAGATATTACTAAAAAAAACTGAGAACTGAGCTTTTGCACATTTCCCGTCTTACAAAGACCTCTTGGGTCAGGTAGAAGTCTATAGGAAATGCCTTATTTAAGGCCTTTAGATGAGGTCCTATCTCTTAATCATTAGATCAAATTGGTTAGTTTGATCCAACGGTTAAGAGATATGCCTTATCTAAAATCTATATGTGAAAACCATTCACCGTCCAACAAATATGATTGGCAAGTCATTGACATTGAAGTCAAGAAACATAAATAAATACCTTACTACCTTAGCAATTACTTGAAATCAATTGAACTCTCATAGGTTATCAATAAGAAACTGTTGAAATTGATATGTTTATTTTAAAATAAATTATTCAATAATCACCTTAAATTATATTTAATAGTGGGAATTAAATTTCTTTAATTGGGCTGATTTTCCCTAATGGCTAGTCTCCTAGCCATTACCCCTCAAAGTTTGTTTTGGTTGCATACTATATATATTAGTTAAATAGCATGCTGAAATCAATATAGAAACAAAATAGCCTTTTCCTCATTTTTATTTTTGACATCCTTTTTTTTCTTTTACTTTATGTACTGAGATTCTGAGCAACATAATTAGAAAGGTGTTTGTATTCGGGTCCTCAGTGCAAGGAAGAACCTAGACAGAGGAGATTCTGGGGCTGTTTTATCCTAAGGACGTAGTGGCCTTTTTCTGAACTGCTTGCACAAATTGGGCAGAGCCGCGAAACGTCTTAAAGAGAGCGACTTAGTCCCCGACTCATCCCAAGAATTGTTCATAGCCATGTATTGTATTTTATGGGTAATATTGTTCTCTTAATTTTATTTATGCACCAACAATTTTAAGACATTCTATCTGCCATAGATGTTGGGAACCAATTTTAAAAGTAGATTTTGGATGCTACACAAATTATTTCCATAATCATTCATGTATTTTCCGGCAGGTAACTAGTTCCTGCATATTGAGGGACACTATGGTAACATGACTAAATATTTATCTAATCTCGTTGGCTAGTGGTTCGATTTTGGCAAGTATGGCTTTGACAATACCCATGGTTGGTATGAACATAAGATAAGTGATTCCTACCCGGTAACTCCTAATAAGCTCATTGGTTTGTTATATTTGATTTATTGCTTCTAGCTGCTTGTTTTTCCTTTGACCTTTTGGAATTGAATTTTATGCTGATTACAAAATGGAAGCTTTCGTTTTATGTTGGTTGTTGAATATTTTGAGGGTTAATATATTCTAGAGACTTATATTTATATTTGTATTGCAGACTATTAAAAGTCAATTTGTGTCATATACAATATGACGTTGATAGCTCTTCAATTCTTCATATCATTTAGTTTGGTTTTACAATAATCTATTGTATTTGCAATTTTGCTGATACATTGATAAAGGAATTAATGGGTTTCACTAGATGATTTTCTATCAATTCCTTCGGACTCATTAACATGTATCAAGAAATGAGCATAGAACAAATCATATTATTTTCACTGAAATTGTTTCCTCATGATTAGGCCTCAACTTTAATTCCTTCAATTTATTTCTCAAAATAGCACTTTACTAACACATATCTTGAAAAACATATAACATGTCATGCAGATGGGACTTAGTTTGAGAGATAACAAAACCGTAATGAATGCATTAAAATTTATTCACTTTGTACTATAAATATCAATTAAATTTTCTTTAACCTATACAAGCTAAAAACTATAAACATTGTAAGAACTTTAGTAGCCAAAAACAAAACAGCCAGTCACCCAAAAATTAGTCATAAACATATAGATGCATAAAACCAACACTTAAGATGTAAAACTTCAATGTGTCAACAACCCAAAAACAGTTCCAAGTATGCTCCAAAACCTTTATGAGCATTATCAAAATACAAGATAATAAGATATTGATTGTGAAGCCCAAAACTTTACATCACTTCTCCCACTTGGGCAACACTCATTACTTTGCTACTTCAATATATAGTGCAACAATAACCTTATGATTAAAAACACTGCGACAAAATGGTGTAAAAGAACTTTCAAGGCGCACTCCTAATGTACTTCACAGTTTAAGCCTAAATGCACAAAACTGTCAATAAATTTCCAGCAATGATATGTGATTACTTGAGAATTTACCGTAATTAGTTTATATGTAGGATTAGCATCATATTTCATGGAACCAAACTAGAGACATTAATCTTCATACATAAAAATTATAGAGTCGTTTATAGCTAAAAAGGTCTAAAATTGACCTAAAAAGTTACTCAGAAAATCTGTCAGCAAATAATTTTCTTGAACACAGATCACTAATAAAATTCTAACAAATAAAATCTACATCCAATAATCACGAAAATTTGCAGCATTCACGAAGACGCGTATATGCTTAACATATCAAAACTTCAAGTCATTTGAAGATCTTTAGGTAAGTCATTCAACAATCTTTATACATAATTCAGAAACTGTCAGGAAAATTCCTGTGTGCATCTGTTTCAACTTTATAAATTCACCAAAAATCAATTCTCAACATATTTTCATGAAATCAGCCCCTATAGAAACCTTAGAAAATCATCATTCTCGCCTAATTTTTTCATTAATTAATTCGAATTATAACTTCACCCTAACAGATGACACATGTTAGCGTAGTTCAAAACAGAAAAATTGTCAACTATAAATTTATGAATGCTAGCAATATACACCTCAAAATTTAGATATCCTTATGCATTCTAAACATACAATATTAAGTTCCATGTAGGTGCAAACAAAACAATTAATATCATATCACAAAGGTAAAATAAAAAATATCACTTTATCAAGTTTAAACACTTTGCGCAATCAAAAGATCGTTCATATCTAGAGTATTTTATATATTGCAATGTGCCACTTTTGATTCAAAACAAAATTAGTGAGCCTTAATTAGAAGTTCAATTTGATCCATGCAACTCATTCAATTAAGAAGTAACAGTAATACAATACCCTAAAACATGATCTAAGCTTCATATTGCATGACCTTTTCTTCAAATTATAACAAAACGTTATCCAAAATTTGCCATGCAAAAGCCCAAGTTTTATTTAGGTGATCATTCAAAATGTTATCCTTCCTTGGGTATTTAGATCATCTTTCTTAACAATGAGCTTGAATTTTATATAACATGACATATAATTAGACGTTGATACAACTGAGAATTAAAAAACTATGATGCAATATCCATGGCAATAAATTGAGATGCTCCTTAAATGCAATATATCTACAAATTAATACTTGTAATGCATATAAACTTATTTTCACAAAACAAATTCCTTTTTATGCTTTAGATTTAAAACTGAAAGTGTCAACTATAACAGTAATCATGCCCCAAACACATGCAGCAACACACCAAAAATTATTATAGACATTACAAAACAGCCAATTTGTTTTATGATGAACACAACCTTATGGATTAATCCAACTTTACATGATTCAATCCATTAAATACGGATTAATACTTTTAACACTTGTGGATTAGTCCAAATGTACATGGTTTAATCCAAATCACCTACGGATCAATCCCTTTACATGTGAAGTTGCATTGATGCTACAAAATGTTCACTTAAATGCATACAAAAGGTAACCAAGTCTCAAACATGTCCATACATAAACAAACAATATAGCCAAGCAAGAAAGTTCCAAAATAGCTCACGTTTCCCTTCATATGATCAACCAAAATGATCTTTCCTTGAGTCATGGAAACAACTTTTATGACTATTTAATATCACTATTAAAAAATTATCATCAATAACTTAAACACGTGAGATTTATCAAAACCGGTAAATAGGACATGTATCATGTTACAATCCATATAAACAAAACAAAACCATATATGCGCCTAATGAAGTTAAGGTTCATTGTGACAATCTGAAAAAAAAATTTTAAACACAAACATATCTGAATAAGCTGTCCTATAATGCTTAAATATCTATACATTATTGATTCACACATGTGGGTTGAGAATCAAACATGTTTTTAGTGATCACCAAAAGAGTTTATACATGAATTTCTTTCATAGGTTAAATACTAACATCTGTGGATAGAGAGAAATTCCTATATTAATTCACATACGTTATCTTTTTGGGTCACTCCACCATTAATATACATGGATAAACTTTCCCCAGTAAGCTTTACTTAAACACTATTAACTTACACCCGTGGGTCATAAGTTAAACATGTTCCAAAACACTAGACGAATAGTAGGTCTGAATAAACTTCTTGTACAAGAAAATTTCTCATCTGTGGATCAAGAAATTTCCTGTTAGCTTACACAAACCCTTTCTCCATGTTGTTCCATCACATCTGTCATCAATTTGTATTCTTTTCATTTGTGGATGAAAATAGCATAAAAGGCTACTAGCTGTGATGCAATTATTGATCAATCTTTAGATTGGAAATTGCATCTGCAATAGTGAAGCTGTTGTGGCCCGCTTAACTAATGCAATATTCGAGATCTCCAGTCTTTGATCAATAGCTTTTCAAGCATGAATGATAAAGGCTTTATATCGAAAACATGCTTAACAGAATGCGTTAGTGAAACAAAAGATTAGAAAACAATACATGCTTATGTAGCTTTCAGTTTTAGGTTTTAGCTTTCTGGTTTGGTACTTTATAACCTTTTCGCATATGTACACTTGTTATGCTTATGTATAAAAACCTAAAACTCAGCTTAATTAATCATGGCATTAAATAATTGA
The DNA here is from genome assembly GCA_024362665.1 of Prunus padus. Taxonomy (NCBI): domain Eukaryota; kingdom Viridiplantae; phylum Streptophyta; class Magnoliopsida; order Rosales; family Rosaceae; genus Prunus; species Prunus padus. The sequence continues at coordinate 9,260,588 of JANFAM010000006.1, read as the reverse complement.
TCAAAGAATCTCTAAAATGGATTTCTTGGTAAAACAATTCATGACAGATGCGATCATCAAAATCTTATATGCTTTAGCCAACACAAGTATATTAGTAAAATCTTTTGTCCAAATAGGTGAGCAAGTTCCTTCCGTTTTTAAAATCTCACAACAATTACTTTTAGAAAAGATGAGCCTATTCTATAGTGCAACTCATGTGTATCAAATTAGAGGCAATTTTATCCTTTTGCATGCACGTCTGTTAATGAGAAACAGATATAGAACACGTCATTCATACATACCTCATAAGCGTAAAGTGTCATATTTCCATATTGGAGACTCTTTGCTATGTCTTCTAGAATCTTTGAATTTGAGTCAGGTACATCAGAAGTCGAGACATTCAAATCAGGAAGCCCTCCGTGCATCCAAGATTTTCCCCACAATGCAATTGAATTTTGAAAAAATGCCTCCAAACCAAAATTGGAGGCCTTGTCAAGAGGCAGCAAAAGAGGAAGAACTTCTCGCCTTTGGCAAAATGCCGCCCAATTGCAGTGGCTGAAAGGATGGGCGATTTCTTTTGGTTCTAAAACATGCAGCCTAGGCTCTGATACCACATGTAAACTATTAATGACTGCACATGATAGAACACACATCTTTTTTCTTCCATTAGAGTTGTCAAATATCAAGAATACACAAGAGCACATCTCCTCAATTTGATCCCTTCATACACTCATTCTAGATGGGGTGAATTCTTTTGTGTGGGTTGACTTGATCAGTTGAGCAGGGGTACTTGTATTTATATGCATCTACCCAAGAGTCTTGCCCATCAAGAAACTCTCAAGAAGTCCTTATTGCATTAGGTTTATAACTTCTAATCCACAATTAAGATAGGAATCCTTCTAGCTCTTATATTATCCTTAAAACACTAACTTTAATGAAGCTACAGGTTTAGTTGTATTTGAACTCCTAATTAACATCAAGTTTTAGAATCCTTTGATGATTATAAGACCACACTTTAATGAGATAGACATCTATATGTCTAACACCTCTCCCCCAAAAAACACTCTTACCACAGTTTTCACTTTTATGGGAGAGGAAGCCATTTTTTGATTAATAATCATTTCAACCATTAGCCGTTAAATGGAATCATAATTCTGCAAATGATAAAGTTGTCCACTATATTCAAGTAAATAATTGGGGGAATAAGGTCACTATCTATTTCCCAATAAATGAATAAATAGAATTAATATTCAAATAAATAATTAAAAATGGATAGGTAAACCTCCCAACGTTTTTTGTTGGATCTTTTAGAGAGGCGATAACATATTAAACTCACACACACTATACAGATACTAAGACTTGAACCTAGTACGTTTCTGGGGGAGACAAAATGGCCCAACCCACATGCATCATCTGGAATTGTGTTGCCATCTCAATATCTAGGAGAGAGAAAATCAAAGTTTCCTTCTTTCACAAGGCAATGCCACATTGCTTCTTTTAATTTGGGAGAAAGTGGGTATATTTGGGGTGGTTGTACAATATGTGGATGCTAATAATGGGTCTTGCTAAAAAGGTTGAAGAAGCCTAGGCTGCATATAAAAAGGTTGAAAGTTTAAGATCTTTTTAAAGTTCACTTTTGAGCATAACGATTTCCTTTCTTCTTTTGTTGTCAAAAACTTGAGGGTGAAAATTGATCCTCAAATTTCTTATCAAAATCACGCTTTTCCAATACCCAAATGACAAAGCTATCAACAACTGGTTTTGCTAATTGAAAACGACAACTAAAGTTAAAGCCTTTTCACCTGCACATATAAGGGGCCATCTGGTAATGTTTTTAGAGAATGAAAACAAGAAACTAATTTTCATTTTCAAGATCTGAGGATGTGTCTGGTAGCTTAAATAGAATACAGTTTTAGAAAACAAAAACAGTGAAAACGTGTCTAGTAACATAAACAAAACAAAAATGGTATAATTTAACAAATAAAATAAATTCTAAACAAATACAAAAAAAAAACGCGCATATATAAAAAAACTCAAAAGTAGTTGCTTTCAGCCGATGCCCTCCCTTTCTTTTTCTTTTTTTCTCTTTCTTCTTTCTTTCTTCCTCTTTTCTTCTTCTTTCCCATCCCAGGCCTCTCTCTCTCTCTCTCTCTCTCTCTCTCTCTCTCTCTCTCTCTCTCTCTCTCTCTCTCTCTCTCTCTCTCTCTCTCTCTCTCTCTCTCTCTCTCTCTCTCTCTCTCCTTGACAGTTTGCTGAATGGGTGGTGGTACTCTAGGCTAGTCTTGGGTAAATGTAAAAATTAGGCCCCTATATATAATTTTTTTCCCCTTAAGTGCTAGACTCATTCTCATTTTTAAATCAAGATTTAACTTATTCGAATTAACTAAAAATTTAATATTCAAGACAAATAAATTATATAAATTCAAACTTCAATATATAAAAATCTAAAATGATTGTAACAATTCAATCATTTCTTTTTCTTTTTTGACTTCCAGAGTGTTGTTTTTTCATAAATTATTGTTACTTGAAATCAGAGTCAGTATAAAGAAATCCAATGAAATTTTAAACTTCAAATAATAAACAAAGAACAACATAACTTGGAATTTGAGAAATCCCGCTCCACAACAACAAACTTAAAACTTCCAAATTTGCAATCAATTAGAGCTTAAAAGAGTTGAAACACCCATGTTTCTTTTAAAAAAATATTAAAACAATATATAATAAATATAATACAACTCTTTATTTTTAAAAATAAAAAAATTAGGGCCCCTGGACAATGGGCCCAGGGCAGTCGCACTGACCGCCCCTGTCTAGGGTCGGCACTGCTAGTACTTCGATTTGGTACATGTGGTATTGATGGTAGGATCAATTGGGTTCGATTGGGTGGTGGTGCTGTGATTAGCAGGTGGCTGGACTGTTGTGGTGATTGTGGTTCGATTGGCCTATAGTGGCTATTGGGTGGTGTTTGACGATAGTGGTTATGCTGGTCGCTTATGCACTGTTTTTTGGCAAATATTATCTGAAAATGAAAAGATCATTTTGATGTTTTATGCGTTTTCAATGAATTATATAACTAACAGGTTAAAAACGTTTTCTGCGTTTTCTCAAACTCACCAACGAACGCAAATCTTAATGTTTCTAAGAATGAAAATGGAAAACGGCCTCTGAGCCCTAATTTATATCACAAAATTGGATGAATGAAGATTGAACCTCATTTTCGTGAGAATTCATAGACACATCGATCCAATAACAGGGGTTGGCAAACACAAAATATTTTTGGTGCAAAAGCCAATGGAACTTTAGCCTTTTCATATGTGGGATAGAAACCGTGCCTCCTTGAACCTGAGCTCGATTCCTTCCACGTGCCTCCTTGAACCTGAGCTCGATTCCTTCCACATGGATTAAAATATTTTTTTGCAAACACAAAATTATATTGCAATTCTCATGACAAAAAAATGTATCTCTTTTTATTCCCATATATATAAATCAACAACTACAAAATGAATGAATTAATCAGATGGTAAATTAATTACAATAAAACAAATTATTAAAATTCATAGAACCCCCGCTGTACTTTCCCTCTTTACATAAGCATGGCGGCAGCGAAAATCCCAACGGCCACGGATCCCGCGAAGGAGAACCTGTTTAAAAAGGCACCGTTGGGTGCAGGAGCTTCAGCGGGTGATCCTGAGACCGAAGAAGGGGGAGAGGTTGCCGGAGATTCAGGAGAAGACGATGGGGGAGAAGGTGGAGAGTCTGCGACGGGAGATGCAGAAGGAGCAGCCGAGGGTGGAGTGCCCGAAGGAGAAGGTGAGGTACTCAAAGGAGAAGGTGAAGCAGCGGGTGGAGTGCTCAAAGGAGAAGGAGCGGCGGCGGGTGGAGTGCTCAAAGGAGAAGGGGCAGAGGAAGGGGACTTGGCTGGGGAAGATGCAGGGGATTGTGCCCTTGTTGAGGCCACCAAGAGGGCAGCCATTAGCACCAAAACGACAATGTTGGATCGAGCCATTGTAGAAGAGCGAATGAAGACAGAGAAAGTGATGGGGTTTAAGAGACAGGCAGATCAAGATTAAGAAGCAAAGGATGGGTTTAAGGAGAGAAGGGAGAGGCCTTTTTATATGGGAGGGCTAAGGAGAGTTTGGTGAATAGATCATCGTTGACTCTGAGAAATTTCTAAGGGGTTTGGACGGTGCAGATTTTGTGGTTGGGATGGAAGGAAATATTATACGTAGCAAGCTGGATTTGGTTAGAAACGCGTGACCAGAACGCGGTTGTTGTATAGGCATGGGCTGGTTTTTAGTGGCTGTTAGATGTAAAGGTGTTGCTGCATGAAAAAGGACCAAAGTTCAATCCAAGAAGGTTTCGTACGGAAACTTAGAAGCCAAGTCAAGAAAACCAGTTCCAGCAAAGAATATGATTGTGACTAGCTTGATGACAACACCACACCTTTGTGACTAAGTCGCTTTTGCATCGGTCTGAGGATCCATAGAACTTAGTTACAGTGGATGTGTTAGTTTTGCATAACGGCTAGTAAATTATTGTTTGGGCCAAAAATGGAAAAAAGACCGTTAAGGGATTTTTTAAGTCCAAATGGGCTTTGCGCTGCTTGAATTCATAAAGGGAGTTGCTTAAAGATAGAGGCCCAAGTTGAATAAGCCCAATAGCTTTGACTTTTCAAAAACAAAAGTTGTTGCTTACAATTCAAAAAATGCTTTTACCCGAGTAAAGGCACGATTACCCAAATTAAAGTTCAAGTTGACGTCGACAACTAGGAAGAAGTCAGGCGGCAAAAGAAAGGCTAAGAAACCGCATTAAATCCGATTTGAACCATGAGTCTCTATTGAACCAACTTATTGAAGAAAGCTATGTTTGGGCAGCTCACCATCAGCACAAAGATCAAAGCACTCAAGTTCACTAGTTTCACCCGCAAAGAAAGGACTGCCAATAGTTTCAAGCCATGCCTTCACCAAGGGTGCGGATTCAAGAACCAAGAAGCCTATATATATATACATAAATTCTCTTATGCGGATATCCGGACGTTATTATCGTGCAGACGCAGTGTATTCTGTACTACCCCGCTTTGCTTTCCTGCCTATTTACACATGCATGCATCCGCACGTTCCACACGTTAATGTATCTGGATAAGAGAATCGTATATATATATATATATATATATATATATATATATATCAGCATAGCACAACTCTAAAAATACACAACTTTCATCCAATAAAAGGACTTTACACTCGATCAACACTTGATTGATCCCGTTGAAACTCAATTATTTCTCAATGTATTAGGATATCTAGTTGACAACTCCTCGGTTATCTTTTAATGTTATTACTCTACCAACACTTGATATTGATTCCTAATTGCTAGGGTTGTTGTTTTTCCCTTTACCAGTATGTCAATTTACTAGTTTTGTCAATTTAATTATAAGTTATTTTCCCTAAAACTCTTGTTGTAATGGATTGAATCGCGAAATCTGCATTTCTAAATCATGTTTTCTGATTGCATTTAAGTTTATAAAGTATTCATTTATCATTTTTTTTGTTTAATTTAATATTGAACTGGAAAACACTAGAGCTCTTTGTTAGGAAAGCTAGCCTGATCTAGGGTTTTCTGGCACGATCTTGGTCGTATTAGTATGATCTTGATGTTTCTTGCCCGATCTTGGGCCTTAAGTAAACTCTCTTTTCAGTTGGATCCTACATATGAGAGGACAAAATACTATTCACATAGTGTGCTTGGTCCCACTTCTCCTCATGGCTGGAATACTTATCCTAATATATCATTGTATAAATACAACAATGTAATCTTTCTTCAATTCAATGAGATATTGCATTCTTCATTTTGTTGTTCTCTAGTTTATTAGGTACTAAATCAATAGAATTTTGCTCTACTAATATATTATTTGTCAATGTTAAATGCAGTGGGCGGTTTGAATACACATAATTTTTTTTTATATAAGCAATATTCTACTTTAATTTAATCTAAACAACGAAGAGGAATAAAGTCTATATTTCTACTACCTCTTGGGTCAGGTAGAAGTCTATAGTTAGGGGAATAAAGTCGCTATCTATTTCCCAATAAATGAATAAATAGAAGTAATATTCAAATAGATAATTAAAAATGGATAGGTAAACCCCCAAAGTTTTTGTTGGATCTTTTTAGAGAGACGATAACATATTAAACTCACACACACTACATAGATGTTTAAACTCGAACTTAGTAAGTTTCTGGGGAAGCAATTACTCCAAACCATTACACTAGTGGATCCTTTCTCCGCCCCCAAAGTGCTTATTTAACCAACTTTGCAGCGTAAATCCTATCGACCAAGCGAACTTTTTCGAAACGGCCAAGTTAGGAGCTGATGTAGGAAACTCAGAAGATGAACCAGAACTCGAAGAGGGAGAAATCTCCGCATAGCTAGCAGGGGAAGATGAGGAAGGAGAAGGCGGAGAGTCAGCTTCGGGCGTAGTAGGAGCAGCCTTTGGTGGAGCGCTCAATGAAGAAGGGGAAGGTGAAGCCTTAGATGGAGCGGTCGATTGAGAAGGCACATGTGACTTTGCAGGTGATGATGCATGGGATTTTTCCATTGTTGAGGCCAGCAAAAGGGAAGCCATTAGCACCAAAACAACACTACTGAATCGACCCATTGGAGAGAGAGAGAGAGAGAGAGAGAGAGAGAGAGAGAGAGAGAGAGAGAGTTATGGAGCTTTAGGGGCTTTAGGGGGGTTTAAGAGGCAAATGAAGAAGCCAGAGATGGGTTTATTGAGAGAAGATGTTGGGTTTTATAGAGGGACGCTGAGGAGGCTTGGCTTGTAGAACACTGGTCCGTTGAATTGTGAGAAACTAGTTTGAACGGTGGAGATTTCTCCAAGGTGGATTTGGTTGGAGCAAAAAGTGGTTTGTTTGTATATTGTGAAAAATTAGCTTTTCCTAGCTGTTGTATGTAAAGTTGAAGTTGATAATGTAACGGTTAGTTTCCATAAGTCCTAACAAGTTCCTCCTAATTTATTGGTCATTCTTGTTCATCATTTCTAAATTTAAAAGCATTCATCATTGACCAGAACAAGATCCATTATTGACCATAAAAAACAATTCATTATTGTTACACCATCTAAAATAGAGTGCTGCTATTTCCACCCCCTATCTTATTTCCCCACCCACTTTATTTTTAAAAATTTTAAGACAAATTTACTTCTTCGTAAAATGACTTCTAAAGACTTAGGGAAAAAACATAATCCACCTATTCTTTAAAAATAATTTAACTTTTAAATTTTTAAAACTAAAGATAAAAATCTCGCAGCCGAGCAACCCCTCTCTCCCTCTCTCACCCCAGCCACCTTCTCCGACCCACCCCACAAATCCGCCCTTCCATGACCCACTCTCTTCTTTTCCCCCTCTCTTCCCCAACCTACATCCGTTTCACTCTTGTGCTCTATGCTCACACTCAAGCAAAGCTTGTACAGAGAGAAAAGAGAGATCCGGTTTCTGGCGTCTCGCACCAAGGTATATTGGAATCACTCTAATAATAGTATAGGGTATCTAAGGCTTCAAAAATTTCCTATAATGTTCCGCAACAATTTTATTGCGACCATATGAGGAAAGGGTATCAATTTCCTTATAAATGTATAAAACTTCACCCACTGTTATGTTTTTTCGGAAATAATTTATTTTTATATTAATTCATTTTAATGTAGCCTTCCTTTATTCTGTTTTCTTTTAGACGAAATTCTCATTGTCATATTTGATTTTATGGTATGATTGTTCACATAATGTCACATGCTTTTTTTAAATTTGTAAGGTGTTTCACTCATATTTTCATATTATTAGCTATGCTGAGTAATTATACCATGTAATCATCGTATTGACATGGTGTAACGAATTAGTTGAACAAATATACATATATAGTAGAAAACATAGATATGCGACAATGCAATCATAACACTCATGTATTTTTATGAATTTCGATACATCACGACTTTTCACTGAAAAAATAAATATAGATAAATAATTCATTTAAACAATTAAAACAACAAATGTATATAATGATATGGCAAGAAAATTTTATCAAAAAAAAATTGTGAATTTATGATTTTGCACCAATTGTTCCCCAATTGGATTTTTAGTGGACAAGTCTATTGTGCTTGTGATTTTCAATAGAATGAGCCCGTTGTATTTGAGACCGTCGAGTCTTTGAATGTTGGCTCAAGACTGACTGATCTTGAGATGTGAGACGAGCCCAATGCATATGAGACCATTAGGTATTGGGCCATCAAATCTTGTAATTTCGTATTGGGCCTGTAGCTGTTAATGAGCTGAGTGCTCACAAGCCTTTAGCTTTCTTGATCACGTCTTTTGAGCTCAAGGCAACAATGCACATGGCCTTCCAACCTGCAAACTAAAGTCTTTTGTGACCTCTTGCTATTTTGTTTGTTTATGTCTTAATTGTCCTTGAGTCTCAATTTTTTGCAGGTGGCATTGGAACAAAAGGGAACAAGACCACTTCCTTCTTACTTTCACGTGGTGGGTTCACCACCACAGGCTTCTATTTTTTTTCTTTTGTTTACCTTCAGCGAAACATAATAACCTTAAAAGGTCTAATTTTGCATACTGAGAAAGAATTCCACTTGCTTTTTGATTATGTGGGTCCATGAAGTTCTCAGACTTCACTTCATACCGCACAATTCAATTGTCCCGCTAACATAAGAGGAACCCAGAAAACTCCAAGTCTTTTAAAGGCGCTGTGAAACATAACAATCCCCAAGGATTGAACTTGCTGTTTTGGATGATGAAGGCATCAGTGAGAGAAATTTCAAGATCTTGTTGTTTGAGATGCTTGAAGGCATCATAGAGAGAGACCCAACAATCTTGAATGGAGCAGAGCCACGTCTTGGAGAGGATTCCTGACTTTATATATGATAATGGAAGTCATCAAAACCAGCAAATCCTTATGGATTGATTGAGAACTGGATGTTGAGTGCATCCACAGATGTATTTGAGCGGAGCCTGGACTTAGAGATTCCTGACTTTGTTCATGATGATAGAAGTCATCATAGCCAGGCATCTTCATGGGTTGATTGGGCATTGGATGGGGAACGCATCCAGGAAATATTTGAGCGGAGTGGTGCCTTAGATTAGATAGATTCCTGGCTTTTGTTTATGATGATAGAAGTCATCATGGCCAAGAATTTTCATGGATTGATTGAATCTTGGAGCCTTGAGAAGCAAGAAAACCTGTTCAACAGAACAATGAATTTGCTTGAGATAACTCATGCTTGCTTGCTGTCTTTCTCTAATTTTCCTACGGCTGCTGGCTGCTCCTCTTCCCTCCGTTCCCTTTTCCTCCCAGCCATCTAGCCCTTTTTATAGGCTTCGATGTGAGGAATTTGAGTTGAAGTGAATAGCCACTTCTTAGCTGGGATGATTATCTTTCAGTGTTTGATACTTGGCAAACACTTATATTTTTTGATAAACTTGCAGGGAGGAATATTTCAATCCCATTCAAATACAAGTTTATGGCTGGCATTTTATTTTATTAAAATGGATAGCCACCCCTTTTTTTTGGTGAAAAATTCACGCCCAACACCTAATAAACTAGAGAACAACAAAATGAAGAATACAATATCTCATTCCATTCAAGAATGATTACATTGTTTTATTTATACAGTGATATATTAGTATAACTGTTCACCCCAGGAGGAGAAGTGGGACCAATGATACTATGTGAATAGTATCATGTCCTCTCTTATGTTGGATCCAACTAGAAAAAGATTTTACTTAAGGCCCAAGCACACTATGTGAATAGTATTATGTCCTCTCTTATGTTGGATCCAACTAGAAAAAGATTTTACTTAATGCCCAAGCAACATACCCAGGATCAGTATACAAACATCAAGACTGGACTAATTAGACCAAAATCGTGCCAGATAACCCTAGATTGGGCTAGCTTGCCCAAGATTGAGTTACCTTTCTTGACATAGAGCTCAAGTGTTTTCTAGTTCGATATTAATTAAACAAGTAAAAGATGATAAATGAACACTTCATAAACTTAAATGCAATCAGAAAGGATGATTTAGAGCTGAAGATTTCACGATTCAAACCATTGCAACAAGAGTTTAAATGAAAGCAACTAATAAATTGATAAAACTAGTAAATTGACAGACTGGTAAAGAGAAACCAACAAGTCTAGCAACTAGGAATCGATACCAAATGTTGGCAGAGCAATAAACTTGAAAGATAACTTGAGGAATTGTCAACTAGATATCTTAATACATAGATAAAATAGTTGAATTTCAAAGGGATATCAAGTGTTGATCGAGTGTGAAGTCCTTTTATGGGAGGAAAGTTGTGTATTGTAAGAGTTGTGCTCTGCTGGTATTTATAGGCTTCTTGGTTCTTGAATCCGCACCCTTGGTGAAGGGATGGCTTGAAACTGTTGTCAATCCTTTCTTTGCGGGTGCAACTAGTAAACTTGAGTGCTTTGATTTTTATGCTGACGATGATCTGCCCAAGCATGGCTTTCTTCGACAAGCTGGTTTAGTAGACTCATTGTTCAAATCGCATTTAATGCGATTGCTTAGCCCTTCTTTTGCCGCCTGACTTCTTCCCAATTGTCGAAGTCAACTTGGGCTTTGATTTGGGTAGTCCCACCTTTACCCGAGTAAAAGCATTTTTGAATTGTAAGCAACGACTTTTGTTTTCGAAAAGTCAAAGTTATTGGGCTTATTTGACTTGGGCCTCTATCTTTAAGCAACTCCCTTTATGAATTCAAACGACACAAAGCCCATTTGGACTTAAAAAATTCTTAACGGGTCTTTTTCCATTTTAGGCCCAAACAATAACTTACTAGCCGTTATGCAAAACTAACACATCCATTGTAACTAAGTTCTATTGATCCTCACCATTAGAAAAATCTATGAGGCCGACGTCTTTGTATCTTCGTCATCAAATAGTCCCTCTTCATTAACTTACTTGATTATTTTAGAGCAATTCATGGAAATAATATTGTTTTGAAAATTGAGTTATAGGTGTTAAGCTAACGATGCAAAAGTGACTTGGTCACAAAGGTTTGGTGTTGTCACCAAGCTAGTCACAATCATATTCTTTGCTGGAACTGATTTTCTTGACTTGGCTTCTAAGTTTTCGTGCGAAATCTTCTTCGATTGAACTTTGGTCCTTTTTCATGCAGCAACACCTTTACATCTTACAGCCACTAAAAACCAGCCAATACAACAACCGCGTTCTGCTCACACGTTTCTAACCAAGTCCAGCTTTGCTACGTAATATTTCCTTCCATCCCAACCACAAAATCTGCACCGTCCAAACCCCTTAGAAATTTCTCAAAATCAACGGTGATCTATTCACCAAACTCTGCTCAGCCCTCCCCTATAAAAAGCACTCTCCCTTCTCTCCTTAAACCCATCCTTCGCTTCTTAATCTTGATCTGCCTGCCTCTTAATTAAAACCCATCACTTTCTCCGTCTTCATTCGCTCTTCTACAATGGCTCGATCCAACGCCGTCGTTTTGGTGCTAATGGCTGCCCTCTTGGTGGCCTCAGCAAGGGCACAATCCCCTGCATCTTCCCCAGCCAAGTCCCCTGCCTTTGCCCCTTCTCCTTTGAGCACGCCACCTGCCGCCGCTCCTTCTCCTTTGAGCACTCCACCCGCTGCTTCACCTTCTCCTTTGAGTACCTCACCTTCTCCTTCGGGCACTCCACCCTCGGCTGCTCCTTCTACACCTCCCATCGCAGACTCTCCACCTTCTCCCCCATCGTCTTCTCCTGAATCTCCGGCCACCTCTCCCCCTTCCTCGGTCTCGGGATCCCCCACGGAAGCTCCTGCACCCAACGGTGCAGTTTTGAACAGGTTCTCCCTCGCCGGTTCCGTGGCCGTTGGGGTTTTCGCTGTCGCCATGCTTATGTAAAGAGGGAAAGTACAGCGGCGGTTTTATGAATTTTAATCATTTGTTTTATTGTATTTAATTTACAATCTGATTAATTCATTCATTTTGTAGTTGTTGATAGGGGTGGGCACGGTCCGGTTTGGACCGGTTTTCACCTCAAATGGGAACCGAAACCGGATTATTTAGTTCGGTTCGGTCGGTTTTAGTGATTTTTTAAAGAATCCGCCGGTTTGGTTCTCACGGTTCCCGGTCCGGTTTCCGGTTTTTTCGGTTTTGAACCGGGTTCTTAATTTTTCCATTTTTTTATTTTTAAAAATACAAATCCCAACTAAAATTGTATTTTGGAATTGAAAATTAATAAATGATCCAATTTCTTAAAAAGAGAGATGTTTTGAAGTTGGACTTGGAAAAATATTACTTATAACATTAAAAATGTAGCATTGGATTTAAATAATTTTCTAAAAAATAAAATTATACACATGTTAAATATATATATATATATATATATAACATAAAGAACCAATAAAAATAACCACATGTTAAATATATATAAAATAAAGAATATAAATATGTATAATATTAAAAATATAAAAAAAAATTTGTATTGGACCGGTTTGGATTGGATCGGTTCCTTGGGGTGAAAAACCGGAACCGAACCGATCCAAACCGGTCCGTTCGGTTTTTGTTCCGGTTGTTGACTTTTCCGGTCAACACGGTTTTTGACGGTTTTTTCCGATTTGGTTTGGTTCGGTTTTGCGGTTTGGCGGTTCCGATGCCCACCCCTAGTTGTTGATATATATATGGGAATAAAAAGAGACACATTTTTTTGTCATCAGATTTGCAATCTAATTTTTCTTTATTTTATATTAAAAATTATATAATTTTGTGTTTGCAAAAATATTTTAATGCACGTGGAAGGAATCGAGCTTAGGTTCAAGGAGGCACGGTATCTCACCCACATTTGAAAAGGCAAAAGTTGGCCCATTGGCTTTTGCACCAGCTATTGCTAACCCCTGTTATTGGATTTGTCTATAAATTCTCAAGAAATTGAGGTTCAATCTTCATTCATCCAAAAATCTTCAAGCTCAATATTGAATGAATTAATAAAAAATTCGAGAGAAATTGTGTAATTGTTGCCAAATTCACAATTGGCAAGAAGCTGAGATTTGAGATTACAAATGAAAAAGCTGCAATCATGAATTAGAATTTTCATTTTAGAAAATTTTATTATGAAATAATTTTTTTTGTTCTTCTGATGATTAAGTAGTTCAAAGAGGAATCCTCTCATGAGAATGAGAATAAGTTTATTTTATATGAGAGGATTCCTCAGTATGGGAACAAGAACAAGGTTATTTAACAATAATGAATTGTTCTTTTTGGTCAATAACGGATCTTGTTTTGGTCAATGATGAATGATTTTTTTTGAGAGAAATGCGACAGTATTTTATTGAAGAGAAAATGAGTAATTAGTACAAAAATCAGTCTATGTCGTCGGCGATTAGGTGAGTGTCTCTACATCAATGGGTTCGGTCATCGGTCTAACTAAATAGCCTTATCCGCTCAACAGCAAGCAAGAGTAAAAACATCCCCAATGATTTGTGGCATCATATTCTTGGTATCTTCCACTATAGGACCGATAAGTAGTAATAGTCCTTAGAGCAGAGACGATTTGGAGAGAATCGCTCTCAAAAATAATATTAATGAAACCCCTTTCCACTGCCAACACTGCACCCTCTCTGGCAGCCAACGCTTCAACTTGAACTGTGGAATAAATATTGTTTGCATATAGCGCCCTTCCTGCAACAAAATGCCCAGCACAATTCCCACTCCAACCTCCGTGCTCCCCGCTACTAGTGGCCATTAACATTGATTTTTAAACACCCAGGCTTCGGTTTAGCCCACTTAGGGGTCGTTTGGTACGGTGGACTGTCATGGACTTGACTAAATCCTGGGACTGTCTCGGATTAGCTCGAATTGGACTAAGCTGGATTAAGTACTAACCTACGTTTGGTGATGCGTCGGACTAAGAAGCTGGATTGTAAAAATAGTAAAGACCTATGTTTGGTGCTTTGTCAGACTAAAAAATAATTATTTTAATATTTAAAAATAATAATTTTTAAATAATTAAATGTAAGTTTTTTTGTTATTATAATTACCAAATTTACATGTACATTTATTTTCCTCCAAACCAAAAGCTTTTTGTTTGTTGTTAAAGTTATAAATTCCACTGAGTTTATGTATAATTGAATCTTTATTTGTATGCAAACACATAGAATTTGATTAATGTGTCAATAACAACCTACCTCAACTCATGCTTCAAGAATTTCAAGAATACGTAAAAGAAACTAATGTATAAATGAATAAATAAAAGAAACTAAAAACAACTACAAAAATGTTATAACTTGTTAACTTTTAAAGTTGCCAAGAAAGAATACTTAGTAGATAAATTAATACATAAAACAAACTAAAAACTACAATATGTTATAACTTGTTAACTATCTACACAATGATATTGAAAACAAAACAAACTGAAATACATTTATCTAGTACAATTGAACTTCTCACTTGGAAGCTTGATGTCCCTAAGGCTGCCTTTGTTGTTTTAGCCTCTCTTAACATATCAATCTACCAAGAGATACATATAAATTAAATGATTTAACACATACAACAATTCATAACATCCACAGCCACTAACACTGTGTGTCTCTCCAAATGCAAAAAACCTTACTACATACAATTTTCATCAACCAAAGGCACAAGGCTTTTTGTTTTCATCAACCACTAATCACATTCCACCCATGTAACCCTATCAAAATTGAAAATCTTAATTAAAGAAGAAGAGAAAGGCGTCTAGTGTTATGTAATGGACAAATTTGACCCTTAACTGAAACTGAAACAAATGCATTATATTAGCATGGAAAGTGAGATATGACAGCAGCATCAACAGGCTAATAAACGTTTTTCTTTTCATGGTTGATTGAAATCAATTAAATAGAGAAAGAGTCCAAACCAAGTTTTGATTCATTGAAACAGAACAAAATTATACAGTTGAGGAGGCAATGTAACATAAAGGAAACAATCTCTTTCTATAAAGTACGCACCAAATATAAAATGCTATCAAACTCAATTAGTACACATATACCCAATTTTAAGACATACCTGTGTCGCCATCTTCATACCTGTATATACAACCCAATCAGTCAACAGTTCAGCTTCTGTATATAAAAGAACCAAGTGGGGATATCAATCGTAAGAACCCAAAAATATTTGAACACACAAGGTCAATCACGGTGAACAGAGCAAAATCATTGATCCATTCATGTTACTCTGCATTTACAAACCACCTATCTACATTCAAACTGTATACGCATAAACAATTACAAATACTCAAAGCATTATACCCAAAAATATGAGTTACCTTCTTCTGGGGTTCAACAGATTTAAATAGAAGCGGATCAATCTTTGCAGGAGCCTTGTACTTAAAACCCAAAAGATATGTCTCAGCAGATGAACTACGACTAGCTGCTGGTGTATCCTGTTCAACCTTCTCAAATAACTACAAAATATATGCCAGGATCAGATAGGCACATCAATCTAGAGAGCTACAATAAACATGTTTTAAAAAGAATAAGAAAATCGCCTCCTTCATACAATAGTAGACAGCATTATAATCTTGCGACCTGAAGATCTGTGAGAAAACAAAAGATAAGCACTCAGCATTCAAAAACCAAATGTACATAGGCACGCAAACACAGTCATACCTACATGCATACATTCCAATTAACCGGTCAAAATACTTATATGTTTAACGACTTCCACAATTCGATTCTTAACCAATTAAACAGTTTAAGTTCCAAAAACAAATTGAAAAATAGTTACTGCTTGCATATTTGAAGTATAAATAACTGCATCGTCCCATCCAGAATACAAGTGATGAAAACATATTATGGAAACAATAGCGAAAAATTAAATACAGAAAAATAAATTTGAAAACAGAAGTTTGATGAAATCGTGCTCTATACAGATAGAGCATACATAACATGTATGTCACTACATTATGCTGTTTACCAGTTTAACATGGAATACAACAATGCGCCAAATCAATAGAACTCAAAACTTACAAACTCAAATTTTAGATTTTTCATTTGAAGTAACCAAGCAGACAATCCAAATTCCAACCCATGTTTACCAAAAATCCAATACAACCCCACAAAAACCCAATTCCCATTATGAAAATTCAACACATACTTTGGTGATGAATGTGCCTTTGGGAGCCAAAAGCTGGGCAGCCAACTTCACCGAATCAACAACCAAAGCGTTCTGCGCAGTGGCCTCCGAACACCAGGCCCCATCCACATTAGGCGACCCATCATGAAGCACCAAATCGAAAGCCAAGCAGCCATTCTCCTTCATAAACTTCCTGAGCCTGGCCATGCACTCGGGCTTGTTGATGTCCTGCTGGATGGAGAAGGCGCCGCGGACCGGGGCGATGGGGACCAAGTTGAAGCCGACGAAAAGGCTGCCGAGGGCAAGCGCTGCACGGTAACTTGCATCCAACCACCGAGGGCGGCGTAGAGGTCGAGGATGGCGTGGGAGGAGTGGAGGAATCGGTGCTTGGTGTCGAGCTGAGCGAGCTTCCATGAGTCTCTGGAGCAATAGCCATGCTCTTTGGCTAGGCGGTAGTACTTGTCCAAACGATGCTTGCCCTTCACCGTGCCCATGGCTCTCTCTCTCAACACGAAGAGAAAGAGGAGAGCAACGTCGAAGAGGATAATGGCAGACTCAATAGCGACTTCGCTATTTAGCGGCACCTCTTCAGAGCTCGCTATTTTGTGCCAACGAGCGAAGCGTTTTTTGGTTGTCCGTATTCTCTAGTCTCATTTAAGTTAACGAAGGGCTGCACCAAACGTGGGTTAGGGGTGTTATTTAAGCTAGTCCAATCCAAACCAATCCAAGGAGGTGTACCAAACAGGGCCTTATGGTCCTCCATGCGTGCACGAGCACACACATTCTGTTTGGCATGGACTCGTGCAAACTAAGACAAGCGGACAACAGCACTGTGGCTAGTTCAGTCAGGGGTCGGGTCCTTATTGTGCCACAGCTTGTCATTCCTTGCCTCCCAAATTGCCCAACCAGTAGCTAAAAAAATTTCAAAGACTGCATGAGGTAGCTTTTCCGCACAGCATAAAAAGTAGTATGTTACTCCTTGCTGACATGACCGCTCGTCGGAATTGCCCAAGGAGGAGCTTGCCCAAACATCACGGCCGAAAGGGCAGTCCCGTAGAATATGAATAATATATTTCATGAAATTCCCGCAAAAATCACTAGTATCCACCTGTACTCTTCGTTTGAAAAGGTTTGCTTTAGTTGGTAGAATATCTCTGCACACTCGCCACCAAAACATTTTGATTTTCCCTGGTACTTTCGCCTTCCAGAGAGGCGAATGAATTTAAATTTAGAAATCATGAACAATATCAATACTTGCCTCTAGATTGCTAAATTAGGAAGAACTTGTTAGGCTTTAACCGTTACAAATGTCAACTTTACATCCATCACCCACAAAAGCAGCCCAGTATACAAATAAACAGTGTTTTGCCCCGGGGTTATATTGGAGAAATCTCCACCGTTCATTTGCCGCTTGATTTCTCTCTCTTTTTGTGGGGCTACGCTCTTTCTGTCTCTCTACAATGGGTCGATTCAGCGGTGTCATTTTGGTGCTAATGGCTTCTCACTTGCTGGCCTCAATAAGGGCACGATCCCCTGCATGGTCACCAGCCGAGTCTCCCCACCTTCTCAATTGAGCACAACACCCAAGTCTTCACCTTCTCTTTCTCCTTCTCCCTCTCCAAAAAGCTCTCCACCTGAGTCCGCTTATTCTACTTAGCCCCTTACCGGCTCTCAACCTCGTACTTAACTGTCAGCTCTTCGGAGATATTTGCTTCTTCGGATTTTACTTCCAGCCTGATATGATCAAAAAGAGCAATGTCAATTTGAAATTTGGGTTTCCACCACCCACTACTCACGTAACTATTAAATTTCATAGAAACGGGACAACTACTACTACTAAGAACACCGATATTGTTCCCAACTTAATCACCTACAAAGTCAAAGATATGTGGGGTTTTATCACAAAATGTCTCGGGATTATTAAAAATTGTGCAACTTATTATATATTGTATTTCATTAAATCAAGTTTCCGATATGGGACTTATATTTTTCAATTGTAACAAGCTAATTATTAAACATAAAAAATAATACGTAACAAGCTCCTGCATCCACTCCTGATGCTGCCGTTCTTAATAAGTTCATCACCGTTGGATCTGTGGCCGTTGGGATTTTCGCTGTCGTCTTGGTAATATGATGAGGGGCAATTAGGACTTTGAAGGGTTTTATTGATTATTAATTATCTATTTGGATATTAATTTTATTTATTTCTTTATTGGTAAATACGAAGAGACTTTTTTTAATATATTATTACTTCAATTATGATTACATGTAACGGCTATATGATGGATAATTCGACTTCACAAAATAGTTGAGATTATAATTAATAAAAATGCGTAATTATTGTTTTACTCCCTGAAACAGGCGCTCGGTCTAGAAATGACAGAAATCCCCGTCAGCATAGGGTTTTGGGTATGGGGATTGGGTATGGGTATGGGGATACCTGAAACCGAAAAATCCCCGACTAGTCTGGGTAGGGGATGGTAATAATGTGCTCATCCTCGAACGCAGCCCAAAAATATATATTCATATTTAAATTAAAATATATATAATTAAAATATAATAAGATGTCTGATTTACCCTAATCATCTCTCTCTCTCTCTCCAACTCATCCTCTCTCCAGCGCCTCTCCAACCATAGCATCTTCTCCTCACCGCCAAAACCTAGCCATCTCAAATCGTGTTGTTACAGTTATGCTTGTTATTCAAGTTGTTATCATGTTATTTTGTTCCAATTCCTTGCATTTCTCAAAAGTTGTTGATGATGATTTATGATTGATATTGGTAGTAGCTTAGGAGATGGAGTACACCGGTTGGTGGAGAAAAGAAGTCTTCTTTTTGTTTTTCTTTTGTCTTGTTGAGATAAACCGGGGATTCAGGGCTGAGATTGTAACACCCCGTCCCAAATTCACTGTATAATTAGTTATTTATTTGTGAATTTACAATTTTGTCCTTAGCCATAGGGGTATTTTGATCACTTTTTGATCGGGAACAATTTTTTTGACTTTGTTTGGCACCATTGCTTAAAGCTCGTCGATACGAGTCCGTAAACAGGCGGCACACTCAATTCCGAGTTGTAACGAACATGTAAATGTCTGAAAACCAAAAGGACACATTAGGAATTTCCAAAATTATTCAGAAACCCTAAATACCCCAGCTTCTCTTCTTCCTCACGTGCGCCTCTCTCTTCTCTCTCCCACTGAAGCCGTCTCTTTGACCGGCTATTTTGTCATCGTCCGGTGTTCGTTTCCGACATGGTTGGTACTAAAAGAATCATCTCTTCATCCTCTACCTAACCCAAGCCATTTCCAAGCTTGAAAACCCAAGAATTTTGCCGCTGGAATGACTAGAAGTGTCGGCGATTTTCGAAGCTTCCGACCTCGTTTCCAACGACTCTAGCCATCGTTTCAGTCAAGTGAGGTATAGTTTTTCATCCCTTTTTCGTGCTCTATCCATTTATGTACTTAGTTTAGGTCAATTTTGTTGTTTGAAGATTCGACTTAGACACCCACATGGCTGGCGGCTTTGGCCTTGTTCCAGGGCACTCCGGCTACTTTTTGGTCGAGGCCCGAGCACCAAAAACACTCCCCTAGTTGTGCTTGATCTTTTGGTATAAGTTTTGGTTGGTGATTTGGAGATTTTCCGTGGCTGGGAAATCTCTTAAGCCACCCACCATTGGTGGCGGCGCATTGCAATGCGTCAGCCGGATGTCGACGACATGTTTTCAACCTAGAATTGTTCCCTCGTCATCTCGAGCACGATGGTATTCTCAGATTATCTAAATTCGACCGTTTGAGTATTATACCAAAAATCACCGATTAAGTGTTTCCGGGTTCTGTACGTTTGGACCGTCGGATTATGACAAAACTCTTGGGACATGTTTAATGTATTGTGTTGAACCTATATAAACTTTCATATTGGTAATTGGAGGTCGTGGACCCCGCGGGTCCGGTTGATCGTTTCAGAAACTATGAAGACTTGGTCAACCACGAGTCTTCCGAGATTGTACCGACCGTTGTTTAGCATTAGAATGGGCCCAGAATCTCTTCTTAAAGGTTGTGCACACATTGTGAGTCCCAGAAACTAGGGTATTGATTTAAAGTTCAATGTTGGGTTCAATTATTAAGTTAATCCTTGTATTCTCTCAAATAGGTTTTTAGGCGCAATGTATCGCTCCGGACGAAACTCTAGAGGGTTAAGTGTGCTTTGGACCTATTGTGAGTGGACATTTGTTTTCTAAACAGTTTTATAGAATTCTTGAATTGTGATTATCATTTGTAGTCTTTTATGGAATTGATGAATTATGAATACTAGCTTTTTGAACAGTATATTATGCATATTCGGATTTAGTTTGAGAACAGTTTTGAAAGATTATGCATGGTCTAAATCAAGTTAATGAATTTTGGGATTGATATCAGTTTTAAAAGGGATTTTGTTTATTTATTTAAGAAATGATTTTTAGAAAGGTAATTGAGTTTTGGAATTAAGATTGGTTTTAAAAGAATTATGCATGTTACTTGTGGATTGTTTTGGGAGAGTTGAGAAAGGATTTGGGAAATGGTTTTGGAAAGTCGATTGGTGGAAAAAGGAATTTTTATGACAAAGTTTTGAGAAATGGATTTCAAACCCACCTTAGGTACCCAACCCCCGGTTGCCTTGGGAATATATTGGTTGCCTTCTGTAGAGTCTATGCACATAACTAGTTTTGCATGTACCTATGTTTAATATACGGGTGTCTGGCCAGGATTGCATGTACCTGTGTTTACTACGCAGGTGTCCAACCAGTGTATTGCATGTACCTGCTTTTGTAGGTATTCCAGCCAGTGAATTGCCTGTACTCGTATCACAAATACGAGTGTCCGGCTAGGATTTTTCCCTGCCACCCTGCCGATTGTCTACACAAGGTTGGTCAGTTTCCCCATAGGTATACTTAGGTAGAGATTTTTATATGGATTGGTTTGAGACTTGAATTTTGTTGAATTATATGTTGAGATTGCTTGATTTATTGGATTTAAAATGATGGTTTGAATTACAAATTGTGTTAATTGAATTTTGCTTACCAATTAATTACGAGCGTGTTTTACGTACATATGTGTTTATCACATATCATTCTTGTATGTGTATTTACAAGTGTATTGGTGAATCTTCAAAGGTTTGTGAAAATAGAGGGGTTAGTATGTTCTGTATATATATTTTCAAGAAAAACTTTCTTTATGTCCACTCACATTTTTACTATTTTGCGCCCCTAGGCAGTTGATAGCTCAGAGTTCAGACTACCACGTGAGCTACTTCGTCTTTGTTTCCATCCCAGTCTATCCACCTCGTAAGACTTCGCCTTACATTGCTTTGAATATTGGAACTGATCTTGCAAACTAAACTCCAGTAGTTGCTCTGATATTGCCCATGTAGGATTGAATTTGAGACCGGATGCCTATTTTGTAAACTGTGTGTTTTAGCATTGTGTGTGTTGCCAGTTGAGCTGTTGTTTGTGTTGTTTGACAGGTGAAATTTTTTTGGAAATGTTTGTTTTACAGGGGAGACTCCGCCAAATTTTCGGTGGAAGTCTTGGCTCATGTTCTGTTTTAAACGGGGAAGAAAATGTTATTTTAGTAAGTGGGCCAGGCATCGGTTAGATGCCGGACAGGAAACAGGGTTCGTCACAGATTCCAAGGGGGAATCCAGGGCGAGTCCTGTCAGAGATGGGGGATAGCCCCCCTGATGGGGATGGGGACGGGGATTCCCCGAAACCGCTTACGCGGGGATGGGGGCAGGGATTTCAAACGGGGAAGTGGATGGTATTGCCCTACCCGGCCCGTTGCCATCCTTAGATTGATCATTAGCGGTAAGGGTGGGCATCTCATCTGAATTATCCATGTATCAACAATTTGGTTTGGTTTGGTTAATTTTTATTTTTTATTTTTATTATTCCGATCCTATCCGTACCGAAATTTTTGGTTAAAACGCCAAGTAACATTCTCCCTAACCCGACGAAAATCCATACCTATCCGATATTTATAATTATTTTATTTTTTAAATCTAATATACACATGTCAACTTATTGTGTCTAGACTGAAACCAAGCACAACAACAATCACAATTTCAAAATTTCAAACTTCCAACAATAAAATTGAGAACATAAAAAGAAAAAGAAAAAGGTTCATATCTTGACAGAAAAAGAAACATGAAGGCATCATGTAGCGATATGTTATTCAAGATGATATTAATAAGTTCTTTGAATCCTCATGTTGGAGTACTAAGAATTCCACATTGGTTTCTTAAGGAAACCTCCACTGTATTTTCCTTTACAAAAATCTTCATCCTAGGATCTTAGTCCACATGCTTGAATTCCACCATCCTCCCATATTTTGGGCTGACATATGTTTGTCTATTGGGAATTTTTTTAAGGGAGCTGATTTTCCCACTCCCCTTTTCTCCACTTACACTCCCTTTTGCTTTCTAATACTTTTTAATCAATTTTTTCTTTTTTTTAATTTCTCTTTCCTATTCTACCCTTACCTTAAATTAATATTTTGATAACTAAAATTAAGAAAAGTTAACATAAAATAAAACCAAAAAAATAAAAAAATAAGTCAGAGCGGAGGAAAGGTTATTGGTGAAAGGTTAGCTATGGATGAAGAATAAACATTAGAGTCTGAGTTGCAGAGGATTTTAGACATGCAGCAGCAGTGATTTGAGTGGAATGGCAAAGTTTAATAATCCTTATGATTCTCAAGATATTATACATGGTACGTTTAATTTCTTACTTAATCTAACTTTATGAATTATTAGCAGTAAATTAGCATATTGGTTATATGTATGTGTGTGTATCTTTCCATTTAACCTTTTCATAAAGGGTTTGTTAACCTTGTGGGGAGATGCTAAACATGGTTTACATCTGTGTCCAAAAGGAAGCTTCATGAACTCCGGAAGATGTTTCTGTATTAAAAAGAAATTCACTTTGCTAAGCATTACCTGTTATCTTATTCATAGGTTGAGTTTTACGAAATACTTGGTGCTCTGATGAATTACAATTCAATTTTGAGGGTTTTTTTTTATGCTTTGTCTTTCTTTTGCCCACTTATCTTCTCATGTGCACACATAGACAAGTTTAAATTAGTGGCACTACTATCTTTTTATTTTTGCCCTTGAGTAGAGGTGGTGCTGACCTGCTGGTGCAACCCCTTGGAGGCGCCTACCAGCTACTCGAAGAAATGTCTCACAGCAGTACCTCTTTTGTTATATATATATTCCTTCTTAGCGAATATGTGATAGGCAGTAAAGCATAAAAATTCTTCATAGTTGTAGACAATGTGTAGTTTATGTGTTATATAAATTGGATGGTTTGTGATATAGGCAATGAAGCACCGATTGATAAAAGTGACAAAATGCTCTCTTTAAGAAACAAAAAATTTCAAAGTCGGGAAGACCTCATTGAAGCTTCTCGTAAGATTGCCTTTGTGCAAGGGTATGCACTAGTTATTAGAATCTAAATCTGAGAAAAATGTTGTCCTTGGTTGTTATAGAGGTGGTATTATAAAAGTAGAAAAGTTCCACTAGAGGAAAGAAAAAAGAAATCAGCATCTCGCCTCATAAACTGTCCATTTGAAATTTGGGGCAAAAAGAAAAGGAAACTTCAAGGATTTTGGAACTTGGAGATTAAAAGTTTGTTGCATAATCATGAACCTTCAACGGACACGTATGGACATCCCTATTGTCGTTGATTTTCAAATGAGGAAATTATGCAAATTAAAGAAATGTGTATGGCTGGTATACCACCGCGCCAAATTCTCTCTTCACTTCGACAAAGCAATCCTCATCTTCGAGCGATTTCTCGAAACATTTACAATAAGAAGGCTAAAATTTTGGAGGAGAGCCTAGCAAGACGTACGGTTGTTCAAGCATTATTGGATGAACTTGGTGAAGGTAGTTTCTCTTATAACATTGAGTAT
Organism: Prunus padus; assembly: GCA_024362665.1. NCBI lineage: Eukaryota > Viridiplantae > Streptophyta > Magnoliopsida > Rosales > Rosaceae > Prunus > Prunus padus. Next base: position 9,236,529 of record JANFAM010000006.1, on the reverse strand, counting down.
GACCCAGAAGGGCATTTGACTAATTTGTTCTTTGCTCATCCTATGTCAATTGAATTGATTAGGAGTTACGCACATGTCTTTTTTATGGATTGCACTTATAAAACTAATAAGTATAAGATGCCACTATTGGATATAATAGGAGTTTCAAGTTTCAACACTTCATTCTACTCTTGTTTTGTCTTCATACAAAAAGAAGAAGAGAAGGATTATGTGTGGGCTCTAGAAATGTTCAATAAAATTTTGGGAGTTCATAATCAACCATTGGTGATCATATCAGACAAATAATTGGCCTTAATGAATGCTATACGAATTGTATTCCCAAGTGCTTGTAATTTGTTATGCGTGTGTCATATTGAGAAAAACATTCTTGCAAATTGTAAACCTCATTTTAAAGACGAAGTTGATTGGGTCGATTTCCTATCTACTTGGGCTTATTTAATCAAATCTCCAAATGAATCATCATTCGATGAAGCTTGGGATCATTCTGAAAATGAGTACAGGAGAATGTAGCTGTTTTGAACTATATTAGAGGTACTTGGCTGCCATTGAAAGAAAAAGTTGTAAGTGCATGGACATGATACATAATCAGTGGAGGATCAATGCACGATCGTTTAACAATGATCAACATGCAAGTTTGGATGATGAAGATGATCAAATAAATAGTCTTCTATTGGACTTCAAAGAAAAGTATAAAAAAAAATGCACATTCTTCAAAAAGATGATACAAAGAGACAACTATCTCAATTTGTTGGTACTTCTTTTCCCTTAATTCTGGAGCCTAAGGTTCAACCTCATAAAGGACGTCCATGAGGTTCAAAGAAGAGAAAGGAATTTAGCTCTACAAGGCGTGAACTTTCAAAATTTGAGGTAGTTGAAAAGGCTCGTAAATCTAGTGTTTGCAAAGGTGTTGGCCACAATAAAAGTACTTGCCCATTTCAAGTTGCCTCTTAATTCTACCTTTTGGAAATGGATAAAAATGTAAGAATGTGTGTGCCAAATTCTTTGTATTTTTACCAAGTATTATCTTTGTTGTAGTTAATAGATAATAAATTTTTTCAAGTAACATGTTTACAAGTAGTATAACCAAAGAATGTTACTAACCAAACTGCCATTAGGAGCTTAGATATGCAGAGAGCAAGGTACTTCTTATGCATAATAGTCTCAGATTTTTATTCTTTCATAATTTTCAAAGTAATTGTGCATGTCTTCTTATTAAAGGGAATTGTATCTCATCAAATTTTGCAGTAGTAAATAGTATTATGAGAGATCATTTAGTTTGTTAATTAATTAGTCTTCTTTCTTGTAGGTATTTTGAAGTGGATGGATGGATTCATCCTTATTACTGTGACGCCCTGAAAAATTCCATAATATTTTTCGCGCACAATAAAAATTGTACGGTCCATTTTGAGGTAAGTGACATTTTTTTCCAAGTAAATATTACCATTATGTTTAAGATTAACATATGTCCGAAATTATGAAGTTAGAATTTTGGTGTTTTGACTTCATGGAAAATTAATAGACGTCATTACGAGCTTGTTGTATTTTTTGCATAATTTTTCGGAACTCGGAAGTATTTTTAGTGAATTTTCGAATTTGGAAAATAGGAAATTAAATTAGAATTTCCACATGGTATTTTGTGATTGGTTGGAACATGTCATCATGCCACATGTCAAAATATGATTGGTTGGAAGACTTGGAAAACTATAGTATATAGCGTTATACCGTACGCACATTAATCTAAGCCGTTAATCGATTCCGGATCAAATCAAAGACTTTTGACTTGATCTAGGCCTTTAATTTGGTTGTTGAGAATGCATCTGGACCATCCATTTTGGAGTTATCATGTACCTTCCTACACATGATCCAAAACTCATCTTTTAATATGAGCCTTCGAATTAAATATTCGAATCCATCCGAGCCGTTGGGGATTTCTATAAATACCCCCTCTTTCATTCATCTTCACACCAAACCTCTTTAGAAATTATCCTCCCACTTTTCCTCTCCTCCTCCACCATCAAAGCCACTATTCCAATATTTTTCAGAATTGCTATTCATAGTTACTATTCAGCCCAATAAGTAACTATTCATAATCATTATTCACAAGTACTATTCATCCAAAATTAGTATTCATCCTGAAACCGCTCGCGGTGTCTACTATTCATCATTTCGTGCGATCTTCACCCGGGGGTACTATTCACTCACAGTACTATTTTACCGAGGTCACTTCTCCTTCTTACCTCGTCTTTTATTCATTTTTAATTTCATATTTCCATTCCTAGATGTTATGTTAAATACTCAATTTTTATTATTTTATAATTGGGTAATTTCCAAGTTAATCCCAAAATATACACCATATGCCGTTACTCTGTCAATTTAAAATTTAATCAAATTGGATCATCTTTTTGTCATTTTCCTTCCTTAAAATTCTTGAACTAAATTTTAGACTTTTTTTTTACCGTACCGTGATTTTACCATTTTCGGACCAGAGATGGAACTTCAAGTACTATTGAGACAATTTTGGACTTTTCAGAAAGAACAAGGACTATTTTGAAATTACTTGGAATTTTAAGGACTTACAAGGATTAAGTTGAAATTTGGATTAAGTTTAAGGACCACTTTATAATTAAAGACAAGAAAAAGGACTAAAGTGTAATCAAGGATTTGTTGTAATATTTTGAATATTGGATTATGATTCAGTTGCTCAGCAGTGGCTAGTTTGAGTTCGAAGGTACAGAGGGCAAGTCAGGCTTAAGCTTTGGATTCCAGGTAGGGGGACTCACTCTCGGTCTCGTATTTTTTTTTGTATGTATGACATAGTAAATATTATTGTGTGTGAAAGATGCACTGTTTTTGGATGCCATATTGTTTGGTTTTATGAATGCCTGGCTTTGGTTCTCCAAAGTTTTGAGGGTATACGCATGCGGGCATTATCCTCGACAACCTGAGAGTGAAAGGAGCATAGAGACTTCCTTGAGTTTTGATTCCCTATACCTCCGGAGGGGTGGTACCCGGGAAACGTTTGAGAAAGTTCTGTGAGCATGCCAACTATTGTAATCCCATATTTATATGGAAATGGTTTGTGTTGTGCATATACTTTTCACTGTTTTTCATGAACACTACTATGTTATTTTGATATCTATTTTCAAACCTGACCAAGAGCCTTCTATGGGGCAAATGAACGTATGTGATGCTCACCCCTACTTTTTCATGTAGATCACAATCCTTGAGCTATACTCGGTGCTGCATCTGAACCTATCAACACATTTGGTCCCTGTACCGCTTCATCTCTGACAGGTCGTGATTTCCTTCCTAAGAGCTTGAGGATACTTCTTGTTCATTTCCTTCCTCTGTATAAACTCTGGATGGTTGGTGTGTATTTAAATTTATGGTTTGTAAAATAACTTAAGAGGTTACTCGTACTTTTCCTTAACCTCTGGGGTTGATATTACATCAATGAAGTTTGTATAATGTTTTATTCAGTTTTCGGCTGTTATTTACAACTCTGATCCAACCCGCTTTATTTAATTCAAAAGGCTTATCGTATTTTGGGAATCTTGGGAGTATAACCCTCGGATCCTCAAGGTACGTGCCGCTGTCACGTGTCTCGATTTTGAGGTGTGACAAAAAATTGGTATCATAGCAAAATATTGTTTTCAAAAGATTTTTAAGTAGTTTTAAATGATTTGAAAAATTAAAGATATTTTTCAGAAAAGCCCAACCATCCATTTTTCTAAATTCTTTGGACTTCTTCCAAGAATTTTAATTTCTGAGTATCATCTAAGATCCTTTCTGATTCTAAGGCTCTCGAGTGTTCATTCTACTTGATATTGAACTTGTCTTTTTTCGACAGTTCGCTTTCTTGTTGACAAGTCATTAGAAGACAGTCCGAGCACAACACAAAACCTAAGTTATGGATTCTGAACAACTGGCAGCAATCATCCAAGCAATGATGCAGGCTTTATCGCAGTACATCATGAATGGACAGAATGCACAGAACTTGGACGCTCAGAATGCACAGGATGCTGATGACCAAAATGAGCAAAACGTCAATACAAATGAAGTTGAACGCGAGCAGAATGTGAGCTGAAGTTCCTAGAACTATTTTTAAAGTTAAAACCTATGAAGTTCGACGGGGCATCAGAAGCCGAGAAGGCCGAAGGCTGGCTTAATCACATAAGGAAGAAGTTAGATTCCATGCATGCTCCACCAGAGTATCGGGTAAGGTTTGCTACCCAGATGCTTGAGAACGAGGCAAGCACTTGGTGGGACAATATACTCCAACAAGAAGGTGGGTACACTGAATACATTACTTGGGAGGAGTTTGAACGATTCTTTCTCAACCGGTATTTTCCAACTGCGTTCATACAAATGAAGATCCAAGAATTGTTCACTTTGGAACAAGGAAAGATGACTGTGCCTGAGTACGTGGAAAATTTTGCGAAATTAGTATGCTTTGCGCCTACCTTGATGGCAGATGACGAGATGAAGGCCACCAAGTTTCTACTAGGCCTCAAAGACGGCATTCGCCGACACGTACTAGCTCAAGGAGGTACATACCAACAGATGGTGAACAACGCCATGCATTGGAGCAAGACTACCTTCTGAATCAGAAGAAGAATTTTCAAAGAGGTAGATTTGAAGGCCGAAAAAGGAAAATTCAAAGATAAGAAGGGAAATTACCCCAGGAAAAGAAGTTTTGGGGGGAAGAAAGACGAAGGTTCTAGTAGCAAAGGACCAGCTCCAAAGAAGAATCGTCCTACTACATGTTATGCTTGTGGTGAAGAAGGCCACATTAGACCTAACTGTCCGCATCGGAATCAAGTTGGTGGTACAAATACACAACGGCAAACATTGTTGAGAAACGACTCCGAGAACCATGCCGCTAGACCTGCACAACAAGCACCACCAAGAGGAAACCAGGCAGGACCAGGTAAAAGACCTGAAAATCCACAACCAAGAAGGAACGGAGGACGAGTGTTCGCTGCTGCAGGAAGGCACGAGGACGAAGAAGAAGGAACTGCTCTTGACGGTATGATTATTTTATCCAACACTCAAGTTAATCTTTGGTTGATACTGGTGCATCCCATTCGTTTATTTCTTTGTGGTTAGCTAAAACCTTAGGATTAACCAGTAAGATGTTGGATAGAATATTAGTAATAACTGTTCCTTTGGGTGAAAGTGCTAATGTGGTTCTATTTACCGAGATTGTCAATTGTTAGTTAATGACAACCTACTAACAGCATATATATATCCACTGAAGAAGGTGGACTATGATTTATTTTGGGCATGGACTAGTTGAAAAACCATAAAGCCGCGAGAAGAGAAAGGTTAGTGTTACCACTCACGAAGAAGAAAAGGTGGACCCTCGACAAGCGTATCGTACACCCAAGCCCACTCCTGAGAACACGCTCAGAAGGCAAGAGAATTTTGTTGTGCTATTCTCTCGATAGCATCTACAAAACTAAAGAAAAGAGAAAAGCTAGCTACGCCAGTGGTCGATGACTACCGAAGTATTTCCTGACGAGTTACCTGGATTGCCACCACCAAGAGAAGTCGAGTTTCGCATTAATTTAGTACCTGGAACACAGCCAATCTTAATCAGACCATACCGAATGGCACCAACGAAATTGGCAGAACTCAATGTGTAGCTAGAGGACCTGTTAGCAAAAGGGTTCATTCGAGAAAGTTCATCACCTTGGGGAGCTCCAGTTCTATTTGCCAAGAAGCACGACGGGTCACTCCGACTATGCGTGGATTACCGAAAGCCGAATCAAGCAACGATCAAGAACAAGTATCCTCTTTCCAGATAATTTTCAAAGTTCGACTTGCGGTCAGGATATCACCAACTAAAAATAAGAGAAGATGACATACCGAAGGCAGCTTTCAGCACATGGTATGGTCACTATGAGTTCATGGTAATGTCGTTTGGACTGACAAATGCACTTGCCGCATTCATGGACCTCATGAACCGCGTCTTCAGACCGTATCTTGACAAGTTTGTCATTGTCTTTATCGATGACATTCTTGTTTATTCAAAAACGAAGGAGGAGCACGAACAACACTTGAGGATTGTCTTGGAGACCTTGCTAGAGAAGCAACTTTATGCGAAGAAGTTAAAGTGCGATTTCTGGCTAACGGAGGTACAATTCTTAGGTCATGTGATTTCCGGTGACGGAATTCATGTTGACCCCAGCAAGATCGAAGCACTTTTGAAGCGGGGATGACCACAGAACGTGACAGAGATAACAAGCTTTCTTGGATTAGCTGGTTATTATCGAAGGTTCGTGCAAGACTTCTCAAAGATCGCCAGCTCAGTAACTCGCTTAACCAGGAAAGGTGTGAAGTTCGAGTGGAGCGGCAAATGCGAGAAGGCTTTCAATGAGATCAAGAAGAGGATGACGATAGCTCCTATACTCGTTCTACCCAATGATGAAGAAGTGTACGAGGTTTTCACAGATGCCTCTGGACAAGGACTCGGATGCGTGCTGATGCAGAACAGACGAGTAGTCGCTTATGCATCCAGACAACTGAAGAATCATGAGAAGAACTACCCAACACATGACTTGGAGCTCGTTGCGGTAGTTCATGCCTTGAAAACTTGGATGTGTTATCTGTATGGACAAAAGTTCACCGTCTACTCAAATCATAAGAGCCTCAAGTATATCTTTACACAACATGATCTGAACCTGAGACAGAGAAGATGGATGGAGTGTCTCAAAGATTACGACTTCGAATTGGAGTACCATCCAGGAAAAGCAAACGTTGTTACAGATGCCCTGAATAGAAAAACTCAAGGAACCTTGAGGAGCTGGATGCTAGTAGATCGGGAAATTTTCAGAACAATTGAGGAATTCAAATTGGAGACGCAACTAAATGGTGTCCTGACGAGTTTGCAGTTGGAGCCTCAATTGGAACATGAAGTGATCCTGAAGCAGAACGAGGATCCAAGGTTGCAGCGGTGGTGACAGACGACAGAAGCTGGAGAAGCTTCAGCGGACTAGAAGATTCATTCCAACGGAGGGTTTAGGTTCAAAAACAAAGTGGTTGTACCTAATATCCCGAAATCAAAAGAAAGGTTTTAGATGAGGCACACCGGACTCGCTTCTCAAAGCATCCTGGATGTACCAAAATGTACAAGGATTTGAAGAGGCATTATTGGTGGAAAAGAATGAGGCTGGAAATAGCTAAGTATGTTGCAGGGTGTGAGATCTGCCAACAAGTGAAAGCAGAGCATCAGAAACCATCAGGAATGACGCAACCACTTCCTATTGCTGAATGGAAGTGGGATCTCATCACCATGGATATTATAACAGATCTTCCCAGATCTTCGAAGGGGCACAACGGTGTCTGGGTTATTCTTGACAAATTAACCAAATTTGCACACTTTTTACCAGTCAAGATGGACTCGAAGATCCATTCCTAGCTGTTATGTCAAATACTCAATTTTTATTATTTTATAATTGAGTAATTTCCAAGTTAATCCCAAAATATACACCATATGCCATTACTCTGTCCATTTGAAATTTAATTAAATTGGATAATATTTTTGTCATTTTCCTTCCTTAAAATTCTTGAACTAAATTATACCTATTCCTTTGGTCCATGTGTAAGAACAAGAAATTACTATTTAGACTTTTATTTTACCGTACCGTGATTTTACCGTTTTCGGACCAGAGATAGAACTTCAAGGACTATTGAGACAATTTGGACTTTTCATAAAGAACAAGGACTATTTTGAAATTACTTGTTATTTTAAGGACTTATAAGGATTAAGTTAAAGGACCGCATTGCAATTAAAGACAAGAAAAAGGACTCAAGTGTAATCAAGGATTTGTTGTAATATTTTGAATATTGGATTATGATTCAGTTGCTCAAGAGTGGCCGCTTTGAGTTCGAAGGTGCAGAGGGCAAGTTAGGCTTAAGCTTTGGATTCCGAGTAAGGGGACTCACTCTCGAGTCTTGTTTTTTTTTTTTTTTTGTATGTATGATATAGTAAATATTGTTGTGTGTGAAAGATGCACTATTTTTGGATGCCATATTGTTTGGTTTTATGAATGCTTGGCTTTGGTTCTCCAAAGTTTTGAGGGTATACGCCTGCGGGCATTATCGCCGACAACCTGAGAGTGAAAGGGGCATAGCGACTTCCTTGGATTTCGATTTCCTAAACCTCCAGAGGGGTTACGCGGGCAGACTATACCAATACCCTATGTGTGAGGTATAGTCGACGAGGTGTAGCTGTTGAAATGGACACTATCGCTACTGTACCAGGTAAGTTGGTTATATTTTTATTTCTGGCAAGGGTAGTTGGCCTATTGGGATCGATTGTCAGACAAGCATATTATGGGTACCCAGGAAAACGTTTGCGAAAGTTGTGTGAGCATGCCAACTGTTCTGATCCCATATTTATATGTAAATGGTTTGTGCTGTGCATATTCTTTTCACTGTTTTTCATGAACACTACTATGTTATTTTGATATCCATTTTCAAACCTGACCGAGAGCCTCCTACGGGGCAAATGAACGTATGTGATGCTCACCCCTACTTTTTCATGTAGATCACAATCCTTGAGCTATACTCGGTACTGCTTCTGCACCTGTCAACACATTTGGTCCATGCACCTCTTCAACTCTGACAGGTTGTGATTTCCTTCCTAAGAGCTTGAGGATGCTTCTTGTTCATTTTCTTCCCCTGTATAAACTCTGGATGGTTGGTGTGTATTTAAATTTATGGTTTGTAAAATAACTTAAGAGGTTACTCGTACTTTTCCTTAACCTCTGGGGTTGGTATTTCATCAATAATATTTGTATAATGTTTTATTCAGTTTTCCGCTGTTATTTACAACTCTGATCCAACCCGTTTTATTTAATTAAAAAGTTTTATCGTATTTTGGAAATCTTGGGAGTATAACCCTCAGATCTATGTGTTATATTTTCGGGATCCTCAAGGTATGTGCCACTGTCACGTGTCTCGATTTTGGGGTGTGACAATTACACATGTCTTTTTTTAACACAAAGAAGAAGTGTTGTATGGAATAATATAGTTTAGTTAACGGAGCTAAATTATCTTTTTTGTGGTTATAGATTTTCTCTGCTTTTGTATGGAATGATACAATTTGGTTAATAGAGATAAATTTTTGGCAACTATGATGATTTTGTCTGTACTTTTTGGTTGTTGATCTTGTTGCTATCTCTGTTTAGCCGTCTTTTCTAGCTTTTAATTAAGTTTCAGCTATTGACCAAAAAAAGAACAATCCAATGGAGCTAAGTTTTTGCTTTCCTTTATTTCCCATGTTAGCTGAACATCCCAATGAAGCATCTAAGTAAATATTTATATTTTGTTCTCAAATGGATTCGTAGGATTATAATTGTTCAGTGGAGTTCTTCCGATCACCATTTTATAGTTCAAGAATGGGAGATGCCAGATGCAAATGGATCACTAAAGAAATATTTTACCTATTCAAAAAAAAAATTAAAAAACCTATGGTTGCAAGGTTTATTCGTGGGCATGAGTTTTAGCAACAAGTGGACCATATAATTTTTCATAGACAAATATACAGTGTTAATTATTTCTTACTTGATGAAAGGAAAAAAAAAATATTGAATATATAGTGCAAGTTGGAAAATTAAGTATAAAGAAAAAGAAATAATATAAAAGTGAAGTAAAAAGAAATAAGGTAGGTTAAGGGTAGAATAGGAAAGAAAAAAATAAAAAGAACCAAATTGATTAAAAAGTATTAAAAAGCAAAATGGAGTGTAAGTGGAGAAAATGAGAGTGGAAAAATCATCTCCCTTTTTTAAATGCTCATTTGGAGTTTCTCAACTCGCATTAGTAATAAATGTTTTTATTCTTAAGGTTTTTCTTTTTTGAATTTGGAATACTTGTTTTAAATCCATTTTGGCCTAATTTGGATTACATAATTAGTAGGTTTTTTGTTAAGCGATACTACTGGCGTACTGAATTAATCCGAATTGAACAAGCGGTTAATCGATCCGAATGGTTAAAGGTTCTAATGGTTGGTTAACGGAAGAGAAATTGGTCTACCAAAGACTTTGATTTGGTTAATGAAAAAGTCATCTACCATTCTGAACTGATCCATGCTAGGCCTAATTAGCGATAGTTGATCTCATATCCATTTGTAAATTCTCATTTCTTTGATTCATAACTTCTCTCATTTCAAGTATATTAATAGTCAAAGAAGTGTTTGATTGTTGGAATGAACAATCCAATTGAATGGAATAAAATGGAACCATGGGTAGTAAAGATTGCAATTGATGCTATTGGTATTTAACTGGCATCTATTGTTATGCATTTTATAAACAAAACGAAAAAATTATAGCATTCCTATTGTATTTCAAAATTCATTCATAATTGGTAACAAAAAAAAAGTCATTGTAACACCATCTTAAAAAACAATCTTCCTTTTCATTCTCAGTTCGGAGGATGAGGGCCCCTCTTTGAAATACTTCTTGACAAAAAAAAAAATTATGATCCATGATTCAGAAACCATCACCCAACTACTTTTTGATTAATAATAATCTCAACCATTAGAGCATCTCCAACAGTGGTAGCAAAAAAACTCTTCAAATTGAAGTTTGTTGACCTACGTGGCAATTTGAAGAACCTTATTTGCTACTTTAATATTTTGTGCCTCATTAGTCTCTTCAATTCAATTAATATAATATTTGACTTAAATTAAAACAATAATAATTAATAACATTTAAAATAATTAATAACATTCTGGAAAATAAATAATATTTATGAATACATATCGCATGTTCCTCTCCGCTTCTGTGTGTTTTATCCAAACCCTGGCCTCTGTATATAAAAACTGCAAATATCTTGAAAACTATGTGCTTCAGCCATCCCTCACCTCCACACATGGTAGCTAGTACATGAAACAGCAAATACCAGCAGGTTAAAGATGGCTGCGACGACACCACACCCAAGTGGTGTGGTTGAAAAGGCACTTGTCTCCTTCGCTACGGTTGGGTTCGAATCTGCTAGAATCTTTCGAAGCAGAAGAAAGCAGGAAAGAAGGGAAAAAGGGATGGCAGCAAAATAAATGTTTTTAGCCTTTTGATATGATTTTGATTCTCCCAAAACAAAATAAATGTTTTGAAGAGGCAAGGTCAACTTACCAATTTTGAAGAGAGAGAATGGGGTTGCAGATTTAATGACTGAGGTTGAAGAGACTGTTGGAGAGAATTTTTCTGATGTGGCTCACCTATTTGAGCATCCCAAAGTGGTTGAAGAGGATGTTGGAGATGCTCTTAGCCGTTAAATGAAATCATAATTCTTTAAATGGTAAAGTTGTCCACTATATTCAAGTAATAATTGGAGGAATAAAGTCACTATCTATTTCCCAATAAATGAATTAATAGAATTAATATTCAAATAGATAATTAAAAATGGATAGGTAAATCCCCCAAAGTTTTTTGTTGGACCTTTTAGAGAGGCGATAACATAAACTCACACACACTACACGGATGCTAAGACCCGAACCCAGTACGTTTCTGGGGAAGCAATTACTCAAAACCACTACACTAGTGGATCCTTTCTCCGCCCCCAAAGTACTTATTTAACCAAGATTGCAGCGTAAATCCCATTGGCCAGGCAAACTTTTTCGAAATGGCCAAGTTAGGAGCGGATGTAGGAGCCTTAGAAGACGAACCAGAACTCGAAGAGGGAGAAATCTCCGCAGAGCTAACAGGGGAAGATGAGGGAGGAGAAGGCAGAGAGTCAGCTTCGGGCCCAGTAGGAGCAGCCTTTGGTGGAGTGCTCGATGGATAAGGGGAAGGTGAAGCTTTAGATGGAGCGCTCGATTGAGAAGGCTCATGAGACTTGGCAGGTGATGATGCATGGGATTTTTTCTGTTGTTGAGGCTAGCAAGAGGGAAGCCATTAGCACCAAAACGACACTACTGAATCGACCCATTAGAGAGAGAGAGAGAGAGAGAGAGAGAGAGAGAGAGAGAGAGAGAGAGAGAGAGTTACGGGGCTTTAGGGGCTTTAGGGGGTTTAAGAGGCAAATGAAGAAGCCAGGAATGGGTTTATTGAGAGAAGATGTTGGGTTTTATAGAGGGACGCTGAGGAGGCTTGGCTTGTAGAACACTGGTCCGTTGGATTGTGAGAAACTAGTTTGAACGGTGGAGATTTCTCCAAGGTGGATTTGGTTGGAGCAAAACGCTGTTTGTTTGTATATTGGGCTGCTTTTCCTGGATGTTGTAGGTGAAGTTGAAGTTGATAATGTAACGGTTAGTTTCCATAAGTCCTAACAAGTTCCTCCTAATTTATTGGTCATTCTTGTTCATCATTTCTAAATTTAAAATCATTCATCATTGACCAAAACAAGATCCATTACTGACCACAAAAAACAATTCATTATTGTTACACAGATCACATCCTATCATTGCCTTCTCCCCAATTGTGCCAAGCAAGCTCCCTTTTCAACAAACAATACCGTGAAGAAGACCCAAATCCCATTTAAATTTGTTAATCAGGTGCATAGCAATTTGCCCAGTCCTGCAAGCATCAAACCCATAGTAGCAAGTCTTTCAATCACGTTGTATGTGTTAGACATGAAGATATTATTACGAATTTGGTCACTCCGCCGGCCCTTCGTCTCTCTCCTTAAAACTGCAACTTCTCTTGAACCCATGGAAGCATCTGCAAGATCTCTAATCATTGCAAAAGGGTCCATATTCAAACAAAGAGGCTTTAATCATTATCAAATTGAAATACTAATTTACTAGGACATTTGAATGCTCATCGAGTAATGGAAAGACAGAGAGGGAGGGTCGTCGAAAGATGGTGTCTTTGCGATGGTAGGGGTTGTTTTCATTTTCTCTGTTTTTCTAACAATTTTTTTAATTTTGTTGTGAAGGGTAAAATTGGAGTTTCAAATCCAATCGGAACAATAGTTTAATTTCTTTTAAAAATAATACACATGGCAAATTTTGAATGGGAGTACTACTAGCTGACGTGGTGATACCGTACTATCCTATAATTTCTCTTAAAATAGAGTGTTGCTATTTCCACCCCTTATCATATTTCCCCACCCACCTTATCTTTAAAATTTTTAAGACAAAATTACCCCTTTGTAAAATGACTTCTAAAGACTTAGGGAAAAACATAACCTACCTATTCTTTAAAAATAATTTAGCTTTTAAATTTTTAAAACCAAAAATAAAAATCTCATAGCCCAGCAACCCCTATCTCCATCTCTCACCCCAGCCACCTTCTCCGACCCACCCCACAGATCGGCCCTTCCACTACCCACTTGATAAGTGCGTTATTTCTTATATTTTATACCTCTTACATTTGGTTTTTGTAGGGAAAGTTCATTAAAAATAGCATTATTACCTTACTTTCCTTATTTTTAGCTATTTTGCGCTCTTGGAAGGGTTTTGACTGAATATTGACTTTTCAAATAAATTTTAGAGCAAGGCAAATTGGAAAAGAAATCTAAGACATTGAATATCATTGTATCAAAGTTTCATAATTTTCTACCAAGCCAAATGCTCCAGACTTGAAAGTCAAGATAGCCTAAGTTGAAGTCTCGTCAGAACTACACTGCTGTGGAAGATTGCAGATTTGAAGACTTTTTCGATTTTTTCTAGTGGCGTGTAACATATGCTTGGAAAGCTTAGATATCAAGCTGCATTTATCATATTTTTCCAGAATTTTCTAGGAAGTGGAAAGACCCCAAAACGTGCGTGCAAGTTGGCGGACATGTTTCCAAGTCAAAGAAGGATTCTTTCCTAGTTTGTTTCCTTAATTGTTTGATATTTTGTTTTGCTTTAGGAGAGTTTTTCCAGACCTTTTTAGAGTAGGGTTTAGTTGTTTTAAACTATATAAGATAATCCTAAGCTCTCTCCAGACCTTTTGGAGCTTACGAAGGTGTTGCTGTGGAGAATCTAGATATCAAATCCATCTGCCAAATCGGTTTTATGACAACCATTTTTTTGTTTATCTTTTCTTTTGTCATGAACTAATTTTCCTTGCTAGGACTACGATGTAGCCTAATCATGAATACTTAATTTTTATAGTTATATTAATTTCTTATTACTATTCCATGTTGAGTATTTGTTACAATCAACATGGGTAGTAGTTAATTGGCTATAAGAATTAAGTGGAATTGGTTATGCTGAAATCGGATGCTCTAGTGTCTCATCAACTTAATTTTCCACGGTTAATTAAATTGCTATTATTCATATTTGTTTTAATTTAGTTTAATAAATCAATCACTTTCATTATTGCATATTTCATCCTCCTAATTCAAAACCCTAGCTGCTCTCTCCCTCTGTGAGTCCTAAAGGAAAATTACATAGAGGGAGGAGGAGGAAGAAGCGTTACTGCCCGTCCGCCCCCTCCTCTCTTCTCGTCTTTTCCTTTTAGGTTAGTGAATAAGTACACTGGGGCGTTTTGGATAAAAAGCCCCTTGTGGTGGTTTCTTCTAAGCCATGGTTAGATTGAAGTTCCCCATCACCCATTTTAGTCTATGTTCTCAATCAAATCCTACTCCCTAACGCCGCTCATGTTCTCTGAATTTGATTCTACATCGTCTTTGACGGAGGTTACTACAAATCACCCAATTGTTGTTTGGCAAAGTTGTTGTTTTCGTTTATTTGTTATCTCTTACGCGCAGGTAGATCGCTGGAAATCATATTTTCCCCAGATCTGTTATAGAGGCGATGATGGGTGTGGCCGCGACGACGCTTCTTCAGGTGGTGGTGGTAGGTTTCGTTTAGGCTCATGGGTTGTTTTAGGATTTTTGTTATGTTGAGTTTGTGGGCTTTGTTTGAGCTTATGGCTAACTGTGGTGATGTGGGCTAGTAGTTTTAGTGCGGCTTTTGTCTGCGTTAGTTTTGCTATTAGCATGTTAATTTGTTGCCCTATTGGGATTGGTGTTTTAGATGGCTTGTTAATATCTTTGATTGTACCGTTGAAGTTTATCTAATAAAGTTTCTACTTGATCAAAAAAAATTTGTACAAATAAACTTCTGAATTAATCATAATTGGTACTTAAAAGGAAATTACAGTCTTCTTGGGAACGACATTTCACTTATCTCTATATTACCTAAACCCTTCCACTACCCACTCTCTTCTTCTCTCCCCCTCCCTTCCCCGACCTACATCCGTTTCACTCTTGCTCAATGTTCACACTCAAGCAAGCCTTGTAAAGAGAGAAAAGGGAGATCTGGTCTCTGGCGTCTCGCACCAAGTTATATTGGAATCACTCCAATAGAAATTTGATAAGTTCTGTCGTCTTGCTCAATGCTTCCGTATTCCTGCTTGTCTCCTCAATGGTGTAATCCTATTTAAGAATAATTTGGAAACGATTGATCATATGTTCATTGCCCGGTGTCTATAATTGAATTTGTGCAGGGAGATGGGCATTAGCTGGGTAATTCCTAGGGACTGCTTTTCTCTTCTTAGCCAAACACATAAATTGTTATGGACGTAAGAAGGCCAAAGTTATGTGGGGCTGCATGATCATGGTTGCGTTATGGGTGGTATCGATAGAGATAAACAAAAGGATTCTGAAGATTATGCAGGAGCACGCTTTGAGGAGTTATGAGGCAGATTTCATTTTTGGTATTCGAGCTTATGTTTTCTCTAAGTTGGGTATTTTAGGAATAATGATGGGTGGAAAGATAAAGATTGTGTTTTTTCAAATTTAAATGGTGGGTGGGGAAAGATAAGGTGGGTGGGAGACAGGGGGTGGAAATAGCAGCACTCTAAAATAACATTGTTCCTCTTTATGAAGTACTTCTTAATCAAAATGTTTAATGAACCAAAAAACTGTAGCCCCCTCTCCCCCAAAAAACACTCCTACCGCATTTTTCACTTTTATGGGGGAAGAAGTAGACCTGCAAACGTGTTATGTTACGGTCGTGTCGGCACAATTAAGAAACGGCCCGACACGACCCGTTTAACGGTGGAAAATGTCGACCCAAACACGAATTCGCTCAAATTCGCTGACACACGACACCTAATTCGTTATGGCTTAATGGGTCGCTTTTAACCCGTTTCACCCGCTTCACCCGTTTCACCCGTTTCACCTGTTTCACCTATCTAAAAATAAACTTTTTTTTATAAAGAATTAAATGAAAACACCTGTGGTGTTAATAAGTCTTTCACATTACACATTGAAAAACAAAAGAACTCTTAAACATTAAGACATAATAATTTTAGAGGGTTAATGAACCTCAATCCCCCAATCTGTATGTTCACTCTCTCTCCTCCTTTGACAGTGAACTCGGAAGCTGGTTTTGGGGGACCATTTTGCAGATCACTGAGACGGCTCAAGCCACCATACTGAACTGGAACGTCCTCGGGCCTCATAATTTCATAAACCTGTTTCAGAATGACGACATACCAACTTCGAGTAAGTGTCCAGCAATCAACTTAAAATAGCAAGGTGACATAGCAACAGGGGTTTTACAGAGTACAGAAGAGAAGGAAATGGTTGAGTTTAAATTCAAGAAATGAACAAAAACCCAAAAACAAAAAATGGAAAAACAGTGAAGGAATCAAAAGGCAGCAGAGATACTATAAACCCAAATAAATAATTAGCAAAGAGTGGGGACCGAAAACCCAATTAAAGAATCTCAATAAGAACATCAGTTTTCACAGAAATCATATAAGAACAAAACAGAGTGAAACAACGTATGATGGTAGGGAACTCACTTAATATTCTCATACCCACTGCTGCTGAAGCTGATGCTGAATAACCAAAAAACAAAAATCAACCATAACTAAAATAAAGAATGAAAATATATTTAAAAATAATCATACCCACTGTGTATGTCGTCCCCAACCTCAGAGAGAGAGAATGGTGAAGTTGACACAGAGAGAGAGTGGTGAAGTCGACTCATAGAGAGAGTGGTGAAGTCCTGAGGTGAGAAGAGAGAGAGAGAGAGAAGAGGAAAGGTTAGAACTTAGAGATCGATACAGTGAGAGAGAGTGGTGAAGTCGTGAGGTGAGGGCGGTGCCGGCTGTGGCTGAGTCTGGAAGAGAAGAGGAAAGAGGAAAGAACAAAGATGGAGAGTGAAGTCGTGAGAGAGAGAGGTAGGTGGGTGAGGCGGCTACTGGATCTGGTTGAGTGAGTGAGTTAGGTTAGGTTTAGTTTTAGAATGTATAATTACAAAAATACCCTTTTTCTTAACGGGTTAATCGGGTGATTCGCGAACGATTCTAACCTAAGCTTAACTTAACGGCCACTAACGGCCCACGTTTCAACCCGACCCAATTAAGAGAGACCCAAATCGTTATTTTAGTGCGAATTAGGTGTCGTGTTAATCTGGCTGTCCGATATCGCTGTGTCAGGAAGAAGCCACTATTCTTCCACCACTTTGCCCTCATATTTTTAATTGAATTATGAATGCAATTTCAGAATTTATTAAAATAATAAGTTGGATGAACCCATCATTTAGACTCCCATTGTAGTATATTTCACACTCCACTCTTTAACTAAAATATAAATAAATGTATAAAATAAAATAATAAAAAAGGGAGCTCACTATCTTGCTCCCATAATAACTCAATATCTCGAAGAGAGAAAATGGCTTAAGTCACATGCATCCACACCTTCGGCCCCCATCATCTAAAATTTGTGTTGCCACCTCCGGTGTGTAACCTTACTACTAGGGTTGGTCTCAAGACTATTAGTGCCCTATGCAAACTTAAATTGGGACCCTTATATGATCAGAAATTAAAAAAGGTAAATAAAAAAACCATGAATCGTTGATGTCATAAAAAAACTAAGCACAACTATCTTCCATGACGACATGCCTAGTCCAGTCGTTTGGTGTGGATGCCTAACTCGTCATGAAATTGATACTCCCTAGGGCCATTTTATGAAGAAAATTATGTTGCATCGAAAAAGAAGTAAAGAAACTACTGGAGTGCATAAGTGAGAATCGAACCTGCAAACTAACTCCATCGGGTGCACAATTGTATAAGTTTATCTAAGGAACATTTTTTTGGGTCGATTCCGGATTTTATTTCAACCATCCAAATTACCCATCTTTTACGTATTCCTTCAAATATTATCTTTGAAAAAAATCACTTGAATCCAAAATCAATTGACCACTCAATTAATCTTGTCATTTTAGTGTTTTCTTGAAACAATGTGTTCATCTAATTTTTTGTCACAATGGTTTTCAATTTGATTTACACCATACTCAAAACACTACTCATCCTCAAGGCAATTGCACATTGCTTCTTGTAGTTGGGCGAAAGTGGGTTTCCTTTAGCTGGTTGTATCATGATAGGTGCTGAACGGTAACATTTATATGTGACCGCCATTTTATATCCTGCTAAAGTTCAGTCTTGAGCACGAAGATATCTTTTTTTCTTTTTCTTTTTGGTCAAAATCTTGCGTTCTTTGCTTTGCCAATGCCCACTGACAAAGCTAGCAGCAGCTGCTTTTGTTAAAGTTCAAGGCTTTCCAGCTGGAAATATCATTTGACACCACAAAATTGGATTCAAGAACTAAATAAAATGTCTCCATTCAATTTTGTATTCCCACACAACTGTGCTACAAATTTAAGCATTAAAAAAACAAATAAATTGAATCGGTACAATAATTAATGAATAAATAAAAATCCATAAACTCTCACTAAAAATACTCGTAATTAAAAACCCACTCTACATAACCAAGACAGCAGCGAAAACCCCGACGGCCACAGATCCGGCGGCGGAGAATCTATTCAAGACTGCGCCGTTGCTGGCGGGTGCGGGAGCCTCAGAGGGCGGTGCAGAGACTGAAGATGGAGGGATCGCTGGAGAATCAGGGGAAGCGGATGGGGTAGAAGGTGGAGAGTCTGCGACGGGAGACTGAGAAGGAGCAGCCGACGGTGGAGTGCTCAAAGGAGAAGGCGAAGCCTTGCGTGGAGTGCTCGATGGAGAAGGGGCAGCGGCTTGTTTGGGAGAGAGCGCAGGGGACTTGGCTGGTGATGATGTAGGGGATTGCGCCCTTGTTGAGGCCAACAAGAAAGAAGCCATTAGCACCAAAACGACGCTGCTGAATCTGGCCATTGTTGTGTAGAGAGAGAGAGAGAGAGAGAGAGAGAGAGAGTGATGGTTTCAGAGGCAGAGAGGCGATGGATGGGTTTAAGGAGAGCAGGGAGAGGGCTTTTATAGAGGAAATGGGAGGACACCTGGATGGTGGATGAGCCGTTGGATTATTAGGACGGTAGAGATTTTAGCCTTTTGAGAGAGGGTCAGTTTGGAAAACGTGCTACCAACTCAGGCCAAACGCGGTTTGTGTATTGACCTTGTTTTGTAGCCGTTGGATGCAAAGGTTGAGTCTCTAACGGTTAGTTTTCCTACGGTGCAGATGGCAAGTTTGTGTTTCTTTTTGTGTTTTCTTTTTTGCCAGTGCAAATAGTTGCTTTATGCCAACGGATCCTCCTCTTGCAGCTCAGGTACAGGTTGGAAAGGGTTGCTTTATTTTAAAGAGTTGTGATTGGCAGCACTCCAAAAAATACATCATTTTGCACTTTATATTAAGATGCAATTTCTCTCTTATATTTTTCTAATGGAGCAGTGTAAGATGAATGCCATAACAATTAAGAGCCGGTTTGGTATCCTACTTGAATTCAATTTTATAAATTCAAAAACATATTTTTTAAGTCCAAAGTTCAAAAATTGATAAATCTTTTTTCATGTTTTGGGTTTTTAAGGTTTCCATTGAAACCACACAGATTTTTCCTGTTCTTTTGTTAATTTCAATTTGGGAATCTAGGGTTTCGATTTTAATTTCAATTTCAATTTCTTTTAGATCTTAAAAATAGTTTAAAATCACTATTTGAAAATTCATATTTTTTAAAAGAATCATAGTTTTTGAGTTCTGTCCAAAAAAAAATCATAGTTTTTTAGTTTAATTTTTTTGAGTAGGATAGCAAACATGCCCTAAGTTATTCAAAACAAGTTATTTCACATATAAACTCAACAAATGTTTTTTTTTGGTCGTTCAATAGAGAGGGGAGGGAGGAGTAATATATTGGGTTGTCTCAATATTGTCTCCTACATGAATCATACCCGGTGCACTTTAGGGGCCAGGGTAAAGAGAGTAGTTGTAACAGCTTGTACAGGTGGCTTTATCTGTTGTATAAATTAGTTAGGTGTTAAATACTCTTATGTAATCTTTTCTCAATTAATTAATAAGAATCACAATTTCCTTTACGTGAATCAAACCCGGATGCACTTTAGGGGTCAGTATAAAGAGAGTAGTTGTAACAGCTTGTACAAGTGGCTTTATCTGTTGTATAAATTAGTTAGGTGTTAAATACTCTTCTGTAATCTTTTCTCAATTAATTAATAAGAATCACAATTTGCTTCACAGGGAGTTGAAAAAAAAAATTTCAAACTCACTAGAGAAAAACAATGGCATATAAAAATTTGGATTCTTTTTGAGAAATTACTTCAAAATTTTTATATTTAACTTTTGTGATAACTTTAAAAATCATTTACCGAAAAGAATTACAAAAAATAAAATAAAAATGAGTTTGTTGTTAAGAGTGTTGTCCATCATTGGATTTAATCCAAACGGCAAGTGACCAAGAAACTCGCTGTCCACAGGTCCAGGAGGACGGAACTGTAAAAAAGAAAAGAAAAGAGCAAATTTTAATTTAAACTCAAGTCTGATTAAATATTTTTAGGTTCAACTTCAACACAACTAGCTTAGCCCAGTGTGAGGTGGCAATAGCTGTTGGCAGATGCCAACGACTACTTATTTGTAATTCTGGATCCAATGCCGGGCTAACTTGAGAATAATTATATGTATCCAAAAAAGAAATTTAAGAAAACAAATATGTCTCTTTTATATTCCCATATAACTGCGCTACAAATTTAAATTAAAATAAATAAATAAATAGAATTAAATTGATACAAATATTAAATGGATAATCGGAAAAACCCATAAACCCCCACTCTACATAACCAACACAGCAGCGAAAACCCCAACGGCCACAGATCCCGCGGCGGAGAATCTATTCAAAACGGCGCCGTTGCTGGCGGGTGCGGGAGCCTCAGAGGGCGGTCCAGAGACTGAAGATGGAGGGATCGCTGGAGAATCAGGGGAAGCGGATGGGGGAGGAGGTGGAGAGTCTGCGACGGGAGACTGAGAAGGAGCAGCCGACGGTGGAGTGCTCAAAGGAGAAGGCGAAGCCTTGGGTGGAGTGCTCGATGGAGAAGGGGCAGCGGCATGTTTGGGAGAGAGCGCAGGGGACTTGGCTGGTGATGATGTAGGGGATTGCGCCCTTGTTGAGGCCAACAAGAGAGAAGCCATTAGCACCAAAACGACGCCGCTGAATCTGGCCATTGTAGAGAGAGAGACAGAGATTTCGCACGGAGAGAGAGAGAGAGAGAGAGAGAGAGAGAGAGTGAGGGTTTGAGAGGCAGAGAGGCGAAGGATGTGGGTTTAAGGAGAGCAGGGAGAGGGGCATTTTATAGAGAGATATGGTGAGTAGACTTGGCTGAGGTACCGAAATTTAAGGAACTTGGACGGTGGAGATTTCTTCTGATGATAGAGGGTCGGTTTAGAAAACGTGTTACCAACTCAGGGGGGAAACGCGGTTTGTTTACTGCGCGGATTTTATGGCCGTTGGATGAAAAGTTCAGCCTATAACGGTTAGTTTTCCTACGGTGCAGATGGCCGGTGATCTGGTGATCTGGTGATCTGGCGATTTGCTTTTTGTCTTTTTCTTCGGCAAAGTACAGATTATGATTTTAAAGCAACCAAATCGTCTCTTTCGTTGAAATTGGAGTCAATATATTTCCGTAGTTTCAGGAACATGGGAGAAAAGAAAATCAGTCTCTTCTTGTTTTTTTCTCTTTGGGTTGTGGGCGGAAGCCCACAACGGAAACTAACTTTACATCATTATGGGCCAAGAAATGAAAGAGAGAAGCCCACAACTAATGAAAATTCCTTTATTTTAAATGACGTGTGCAAGGCCCATATCTATTAAAATGGCCTGCAAATGCAAATGTAAGGATCCAAAATATCACGATAACATAGTTCGTGATGGTCTGTGAGCTCCTAGGCACTCTTTTCTTACAAGCCGGTTTTTTATTAGAAATTTTTTTACTCATGGGCTCTTAACAATTAGCATACAAGTCTAGTTTTACCAATTGGGCCAAAACTCCAGGAAATGAGAACCTACATGCTTATCTTTTTTCAATATAGTCGCTCGAAATTGAAATTATCTCATTTCCCTCATCAACCTCTAACTGAATGACTTAAAGTAAATGAATTAGTAAGTTACTGAGTTAATACGATACTAACTATCAACCTCTAACTGAATGACTTAAAGTAAATGAATTAGTAAGTTACTGAGTTAATACGATACTAACTACTCATTTGGGCCAACGGTCACAATGTGGTTTCACTAAGGGTGTGTTTGGATGAAGAATTTTAAAATTATGAAATTTTAAAATGAATGGATTTTAAAGTGATGGGATTTTGAAATGAGGGGATTTTAAAGTGATGAGATTTTAAAATGAGGGGATTCCAAATGATGGGATTTATAAAATCACTTATTTGACTAAATATTTTGTCTGTGGGATTTGATTGGGTAATTTCTTGTAAACATAAGTTTTTTTTTGGCCCTTTTTTTTGTTGTTATTTATTTTCTCATATTTCAACCATATTTTGCTAAGAGATATATATAGTAGGCATGGGCCCGGTCTTATTTCCACCTCAAATCGGAATCGAAACCAGTACTATTTAACCGGTTCGATTCGGTCCTGATGCCCACCCCTAATATATAGTCCTAAAGTACTACATCCAAGAAAAGACACATCCGTGACTATAAGGTATACAAAGGTCATTATAAACAAACAAATTAAGAACCTAATAATTAGTATACAACAACTAGAACTGGTTTTATGAACAAAAAAATGGTGATCAAATCTAAAGAACGAACATTTGGACGAAGGGTGCATCGACTGTTAAAAACCACCTCTACCACTTCAAGCATTTAACATTTGCCGAATTTTCAGAACTTGTAAGGATTTGATCTCATGCTGCTGACTTACTCACCTACTCGAACTTCCATTATATTGTCCATGTCAGTCTGAGCTCCAAATGATCAAAGTTGAAGCCTAATCTATGCAGCAAAATAAAGCATATGAATGCCTAGCTTAGCAAAGTATCATATTTCTTGAGTGCGAGCTACTGCCCTTGCTCTGGCCAGACTTTGAGTAGAGTTCTTCGTATTGTGACGCCGAAGAATCCCAACTGAAATCCACGTTCATTACCTTCTGAACTAGCTGCACAAGGCTCAAAGATAGATGGGATGATGAACATATCAGAAGCAGCAAAAATGGAATGGGAAAGAGAATCATCATACTTCAATATCAACCAAATATGATCATGATTCTCAAAATGGTTTGCAATACCCTCAAATTCCCTATACAATAGAAAACACAATAAGAAACCATTCAGTTACTGATTAGATAAAGGATGATAATATGATATTCTACTAAACCTAATATATTCCTGGTTTACCATGCATTCGAAGATTATGTGGATGGTGAATGGATGAATTGAGTGCGCCTGTTGGGATCTGACTTCGCTTAAAGCGATTGTGGCCGAGTGAGGAACAGTTCTCGGCCGTCAGGTTCACGGCCAGAGCTACAAGGCCGTTAGTTAGGGCTGATGGTGAAAAGTGGTCGTGGATTTGGATGGTGCTCCAGCGCCTCACTAGATTGCGAAGGCTGTCTAATATATGGCGTGAACGGAAATGTAACAAGGGTGGTGCTCCGGCGCCTTGAAAATTCAAGGGTCGTATGATATATTGATGAATGAGAGATCTTAACTTCACCATTACTCCTAAGAAAGCATGTAAATGTATTGATATTGCATTGCTTGGAAAATAAATGACAAGAAAAGATTATTTGCTCCGTGGGAGGCTTGTATGGTTGGGGACCTCTTGAATGTAGTTGGAGTCCAATATTTATAGAGGAAACTTTGGAGAAGGAAACGAGGTTGTAACTTGCATGGCATGGATGATTAGAGATAGTAGGTGGCTTGGGCAACATCTGGAAATGGGAAGTATGGTACTGTGACTTCCATGAAAGTTGATTGCATCCATGATAGTTGGTCCATGTCTCATGCTGGGAGAAGCATTTAATTCCTCAGGTTGGCAGTTGATGACTTTTTCCCATAAACTAATATCCTATGTTTACCAACCCAATTTGCTCACAACATGTTTATTTTAATCTTTTCTCCTCTTCCCACGTTCTCTTTATGCAAAGTCAACGACTTCACCTTTTACTTCGTTTATTATATCCTCCTTATTGCGTGAGTTACTGGCTTTCCACAGGCAACCCTTTACGTGTGCACAGCCAATGCCATTAGCAGGTGGCAAAATTTTTGTTTTCCTTCTTTGGTCGTAGGGTGGAAAGACTGCTCAACTTCGGCCAGTAACACCGTGGTTGTGGCTCCGGATACTATGGACGCCATCAGTGTGGCCTCAAACTCTATGACCTGACCGTGACTGTGACCGTGCACGTTTTGCAACTGCCGTCTCTTGGACTTTATTCTTTTTCTTGGTCAGGTTGAAATGGCGAATGATGAACGGGCACGTTCGGCCTTGGGCTGGTGATTCGGCCGTGGGGCACCGCGGCGTAGTCGGTCACATGGGCCGAGAACTTTTAGGCATAAACATTGTAGATGTCAAGGGGGCTTGCCTTTTGGACTTAACTCTTCCCCTTGCTCAGGCCAAAAGGACAAGAATATCAGGGCGCGTTTAGTTTGTTTGTTATCTAGCTGGTGATTCGGCCACGGATGCTGTTATTTGACTGGCCTCATGGGTCGATAATTTTAGGCATAAACATTGTGGTTCGTGGTTTGTCAGCGTTCGTCGTGGCTTGTCGGCGATGGTCTTGGTTCGTTGGCGTTCGTCGTGGTCGACGCGTTCAAGGTCGGGATTTCAAAATAACGCCTAAACAGACGTTATTTTAGAAGGATATTTGGGCTTAGGGTTGGGCTTTCCAAATCCAATCATTTCTCAAATTCATCTTTTGCTTTTGCCAAACAAGTTATTTTGACCCATGAAATTTATAAATCCCAAAAAACCTCAAATCTCATATTCAAATACCTCATCCAAACAGACCCTTAATGTTGTATTAACTCACTAATGATTTACGAATTTTTTGTGCACCCGCGCAAGGCCCCGAGAACGTCGGCCTGCAAACGAAAGTGTGAAGCTGACAACTAATGCCTTCTGTTAAATGACGTGTGCGAGGCCCATGTTTGTTTGTGCTTAGGCGCTGACTTTTGGGTTTCCCAAAAGCCCAAAACCAAAAAAATTCATTTTTTGCTCAGCGGAAAACAAACAGCGTTTGCCAACACCTCAATGACTCGGTCTCTATTGTTTTTAGGAAACAAAAAAAAGATAAATAAAAGTAAAAATAGAAAAAGTAAAGGGTCATAGTCAAGGAAGGCGTGCGCGAGGAGACGAGTAGGAGGAAAACTTTGGTTTGGGCTTTTGCAACCTCCTCGTCGTCGAAGGAGCCCTGTGTTATCCAACCAACAACGTGCATTTTGACCCTCATTTCTCAGTGGATAGGGACGACACAGACAGAAGAAGAATCTCCTCGACCTTCCTTTCAATTTTCTTTCTCTATATTGCTTGCGTGGATGGCGGCACGTGCCTTTTCTCCACTTCTCACCCTTCATTGTCGTAATCCCACAGTTGCATTGCATCACCAGCCTGTGACTCTACACACAACGTGTACAACAATTACAAGGAAGATCCTCTTCGGATCTTACTGTTGAATTCCAACTTCAATTCTTGCAGCTATAGATGGAATATCTTTTTAATTTAAGAATAAATATACTTATATATGACTTAAGTTTGTGAAAGAGTTTTTTATATTGACAAGCCTTGAGGTTTTTGGTGTTTTCACAAAACTTTTGAAATTCCACAAAAACAAATTTTGAACTTAAAATTAACTTTGGACGAGAAAATTTAAAAGTACAAAGGAATTCATAAATGATTAAATTTAAAATGACGGAATTTAGCCTAAATTAAAAATGGCAACCAATTATAATGCTCAAGTTGCCAACAAGGTCTAACCTAGTGAAAAAAATTGTAACTTCTAGGCGGTGGTCTCATGTTCAAGTACATAGCACATTGGCAATATGTGTGTGAGAAAAAAAAAAAAAAACCCTCCCCAACCTAACTTTGGGGGAAAAAAATGTACAATTGAAAGAAAAAAAGAACCAAAAATTGTAATTTAATGTGCTTTAAACTACTACGCATGAAGATGAAAAATCAGAAATTATTTGAAAAACTCTCTACCAAACTCCTAGCTAGAAAGAACCCACCAAACAACAAAAGTCTAGAAAGCACAATCAAAACCCATTTTGGCAATGTCATCTAAATTTAGGACCTTGTTCCATTTTTCTCTGTGGGCTTTCTTTTTTATGATGATCTCCCTTAATTTTTCAAAACTTGCCAATTTACCCCTTACAATCAAATTTGTCAAATTTATGTCAAATTGAGGATTGTTTTCATCCATTCCGGGGCATTGTTAATAGAAAACTACTAGAAATTTTGACAAGTTTGGCGGTAGGGGCAAATTGGCATGTTTTAAAAGAGTAGAGGTGCTCATAACCAAACTAAAAGTTGAGGGATAAATCGGAAGAAGTTTATCGTTTGTTGATGATATGGGTAATTTATATTATGATTCTCGTTTATCTTTTGGAAGGGCCAAAATAAAATGAGATGATTAAGTAGTTTTGTTCTTTTCCTATGTTATATTAGTAGCATATATATGGAAGTATGCTCAATACAATTTGAAGATACAAACGAATGGGACTGACAATGTGTCAATCAAACACAACTAAACTTTGGACCATTCAATTTAAAAGGATAGAAGAATACGTAATATTTAAAAATAACCTGAAAAAAAAAAAAAAAAAGAAAGAGAAATCACTTTTACTTTGGGGTTTTTTGACTGAGTTCTCAAAGATGAGCTCATAAGTTTTGGTGTTATAATGGGACCAAAGGCCAAAGAAAAACTAACTAGTCCTTGGAGCAGGTCTAGGCCTAGCCATGGATAAAAACTCTCTTGCATCGGGGATAGAATTCAAAGCTTGCCACGTGAATAGATTTACTGAAAAAGAGAAAAAGACAGCACACGTGGCGAGCTTTGATTGGAGGGGGATAGGACTGTCCTATCCCGGTTCAAGAGAGTTTTTCTCCTAGCCATGGGTACCAATCAACACGTATTGAGCCTACCTTTCTTCCCCATTCTCCGTCTCTACCCCAATGTGAAGTAAGGAAGAATTTATTTCATCAAAATGCAATGGGACCAACCGCTTCCGCTCCCGCCCCATCCTCCATACCCCATCCTCCATACCTCATCCATTAATTGTGTAGATAATATATATATTTTCACCGAAATCTAGGGGCTCACAACGGATAAATTATATATAGATATAGTATTAGGAAAATTGTACTTATACTTCGACCCTCTTTTTTTTTTTTTTTTTTTTTTTTTTTTTTCTGTCTTCCCTATCCAAGATAAGATAAACTCCCAAGATGGAATCCACCTTTTCTTTTAAAAATGGTTGTTTATAGTCTCTCAACTTTATTGTATTCAATTGAATTTCAAGGACCAAAATGCAAATTGAGAACAAATTTAGAGACTACTGGTATTAAAAACTCGAAAATAGCAAAGGATTTGTAACTCAAATAGTTAGGAGCAATTACTTATGCACTAGATGTTCTACGTTCAATTCCCTCCTTACTCAATATGTTTGTATATAAAAAATCTGAAAATAAAATAAATAGATGAGTCATTTTTCCAATATTATCATGCCTTTTTTAAATTTTATTTTTGTAGGGATTTTATAAATTTTTTATTATCAATGAGGAGATCAACATCTTTATTCAATTGAAAAAAAGAAGTTCGTACCATGTGACGTGTTATTGTTTTCTGATTGGTTGGGGACAAGGCTTCGTCACCCGCGAGTAACAAACCTCTCCCTTCTATATAAATCGCCATTGCTTCATAATCTGTTCCCTGCCCACCTTCCTTCGTTTTGCTTCATCTTCTTTCATCCTATAATCTAAAGGGAGCCATTTTAGTGGGAAGGTCTCAAAAGAGTCTGATTTTGGGCTTTGGCAAGGCTTCTCCAACAATCCCATGGCTTCCATCAACGTCTCATGCCCTTCAACAACTCCCCTTTCACGACCTCAGTGAGCTTTCTTTCATTTCTTCATTTTTCTTTTCTTTAGCTTCTTATCTGTTGTATTAATCTTTTAAGTTAAAACCCATCTGGGTTTTTGTGTTCTTGATGTTTTGTAGCTATTTTCCTTTACATCTTCTACAGATGTCTTGTTTGATTGAAATTTTGCTCATCAAATGTGGACTTGGATTATGGCAAGATGCTAATGCTTTGCTTAATTCTTTGAACTTTAAAAAATAAAAAGTTTTTAGCTGTATACTTCATGCTATTATTTATTTTTTCATTGTTTACCATATGTTTTCATATCATATGATTTGCCTCTTAAGAACTCTTATTTGTGATTGTTGTTGTGTATGAGTAGGAATTTTCTCTAGTTGGTCAGATCCAACGTTTCGATTGGTTAAAAATTTTAAGTGCTCAGATAATGGAAGTTACAAAATAATAAAAAATTTGGCAGCTTTGTTTGTCAGCTTAGGAAATAGTTTTGGACAACCTTCTTTTGAGAAAAACAAAATTTTGACAATTTGTTGTGTCCAGCGGTTTCACTCAATTGAAGGAAACAAAATAGATAATATCATAAAGCTGTACCCTTTTCTGATATACTTGCAAATAAAAACTTTTTCAAAGGCTTTGCTAAGATTGGTTTTGAGATATAAACTCTGAGAACTGCACTTTTTTGTAGAACACATAACCAAATGGGCCCTTTAAGGATTGAACGTTTCAACTGTTACGTTAATGTAACCGATTAATAGTGTAAATACAGTTGTAGTATTCATGTGTATGTTACTTTTTTTTTTCTTTTCGTATCTCATAAACAAAGCAATAGAATTGATGATTGTTTGGGCCATAACTCTTAAGAGAAACTTTAATTTATGGTAGACTTATTTTAAGGCCTGGATTATTCAACAACTGGTTCTCTTCATAAAAGGATGTTCGAATACATTTTATATGCTGAGAAGTTCCTATCTAGTTAATCTCTTCAACTATTTGCGTTAGCTACACAATCTACTCACACCATTTTGCTATGTTTCGTGTTATCCTTTCTCTACCACTATTTTCATCTCTTGGTACTTATTGGCATTCTATTTTGTGTAGGGCATGCAAAAATTTTAAATTGTTCAATGGGTTGCATACTCTGAATCTTTCTCTGTCTAATGGGAACACGTCTAGTATAGCCTCGATCCAGATGGGTAGTAAATTTTCATTCAGTAATAAGGGGGTTTCTCGAATCAGAGCTACAAT
The DNA here is from genome assembly GCA_024362665.1 of Prunus padus. NCBI lineage: Eukaryota > Viridiplantae > Streptophyta > Magnoliopsida > Rosales > Rosaceae > Prunus > Prunus padus. The sequence continues at coordinate 9,207,075 of JANFAM010000006.1, read as the reverse complement.
GGTGTCTAAAGAGGGTGACCTTGTTTATACTAACGGCAATGGTGCAGTGACAAATAGTACTCTCATTGATGGTCAGTCAGTTGGGATTGAGATACAGCCGGATGCAGTAGCATTTGAAACACTTTCAGCAGATACTGTTCCAACAACTAGTGGTTTTCCAGTTGATAATGGTGAATTTGATTTGGATTGCCCCACAAAAGGATTTGCTTCCATCCCAGAGGCCATTGAAGACATTCGCCAAGGAAAGGTTGCCTATTTTATGTGCTTTTTTTCTTGTCTTATAGACTGGTGGCATGGCACTCTATGTTTGGCCACCTTTTTTTGAAGTATATTTCCATGAGTAATTGAAATTACTATTGCAGATGGTAGTGGTTGTAGACGATGAGGACAGAGAAAATGAAGGAGATCTGATCATGGCAGCGCAACTAGTAACACCTGAGGCTATGGCTTTTATCGTGAAGCATAGCACTGGAATAGTGTGCGTGAGCATGGATGGAAAAGATCTGGAGAGGTTGCAACTACCTCTAATGGTAACACAAAAGGATAACGATGAGAAGCTTCGAACAGCGTTCACTGTGACAGTGGTAAGTGTTCTTATTATTTGACATTTTATTTGAAAATTAACTTTTCCTTTCAATATTGTAATTTCATGACTTAATATTGATCTCTTATTTGACATTCTAAGGCTACAATAGATTAATTCCTCATCTCAGCAGGGCAGACCTGCAATTTTAAAATTTGAGCTCTCCTATCTTATCACAAAAAAGAAAACAATGATAATACGCGAGTTCTCTTTTTGAAGAGACAGTGCTGAGACAATGCAGTTTGTTCACAATGAATATGTTAGAAAATATGCCAATGTATCTTAGGTTTGAACTTGAATGTTAAATGTACTAACATATATTAGAAAATCAATGACCACAACAGTAAGTACAATAACAAACCCATTAAAAAGCTTAAACTCTCCTGTTTAGGATATTACCTGAATTGTCCACAGACAATATTTCCAGTTGACTCAATTGCTGTGTTGTGCTTTATGGAAGGTTTTGTAAGTTAGTTGTTGATTTTTTTATTTGCGTACTTATCTAACTCTTTCTCAACTTTGATTTTGCGTTAATAACTTTTTTAGGATGCAAAAAATGGTACAACCACAGGGGTATCTGCAAGTGATAGGGCAACAACAATTTTAGCTCTTGCTTCTAGAGATTCAAAACCTGATGATTTCAACCGCCCAGGTCATATATTTCCACTGAAGTACAGAGAGGGTGGTGTTTTGAAAAGGGCTGGACACACTGAAGCTTCTGTTGATCTTACCATGCTAGCTGGATTGGATCCCGTCGCTGTTTTGTGTGAGGTTGTTGATGATGATGGTTCAATGGCTAGATTACCAAAGCTTCGCCAATTTGCACAGCGGGAGAATTTGAAAATTGTATCCATTGCTGATTTAATAAGGTAAAATTATTGCCCACTTTTGGACAAAATTTACCGTACACTAAGTTAACTGCAGTTGCTCCATGAAAGCCTACATTTTCACCTGCGACTTTAAATATAGCTAGAATTATTTAACCTGTGGTTTTAAATGTTTTATAGCTCGATGAAAGCCTACATTTCACCTGCATTTTCACCGCAATATATATTTATGCGCATATTTTATATGCAATAGCTCATAAAGAACAAACATCTTATCTCATGCTTTAACTCATCTCATAGATTCATCGATCCCGTATTCTTTTGTCAGGTCAATGTATAAATAAATGTATGCATGTATCGACTATTTTCTTTTCAATTTTATACTTACCTTCCATCTTATTTGTTATGGTGTTGCATTTTCATTAAAGCATAAACGACTTAACTGATCCAGTGCTCGGACATTGGCAGGTATAGGCGGAAGAGAGACAAATTAGTTGATCGTTCTGGTGCTGCAAGGATACCTACAATGTGGGGACCATTCACAGCCCACTGTTATAGATCCATCTTAGATGGGATTGAACATATTGCAATGGTTAAGGTAAGCACTGTTTGTTACGTTGGTATTCAATCTATTTTTAATTTGTTTATTTCAGTTACAATGTAAAACAAAGTTATTGGTTGCACTCACTTTTAATACTAGAATACTAGAGTTTTTATACCAAAAATAGTTGTGTAGCTGGTAGACAAAGTACCTGATGACCAGAATGAAATTATGTCTGAAGCCTAGGCCAATCTGGTCCTGTTAGATCCTTCGCCTGAATGTGGGTCCATAATTTCTTTTTCTTTTCAATACTATAGTAATGTTTAATTTATAACTAAGTTTATGGTATAAGCAGGGTGACATTGGGGACGGACAAGATGTTCTAGTGAGAGTACATTCAGAATGCCTCACAGGAGATATATTTGGATCGGCCAGATGTGACTGTGGGAACCAGCTCGCACTTTCAATGCGGCAGATTGAGGCTAATGGCAGGGGTGTCTTGGTGTATCTACGTGGTCATGAAGGAAGGGGCATCGGTTTGGGTCACAAGCTTCGTGCTTATAACCTACAGGATGCTGGACGTGATACAGTTGAAGCCAATGAGGATTTGGGGTTGCCTGTTGACTCACGAGAATATGGCATTGGTGCCCAGGTACTTCCTAGTAGAAATTCTGTTTACATGCATTTTGAAAGTAGACTGAATTACTGTTTCACGTTGGTAACAAATTAACTGAGATTTCTTTATTGAGCTTTCAATTGCTCGGCAATCAATGTTGATTCTGTCTGGCCTCTAATTACATGCTTAAGTTTTGATATTTCGAAACAATTTATTAGCCATAGAGGTTTGGATCTCATCATAATGCTGTTTAATTAAGTATTGGTCTTTATCTTGCATGAATTCTGTTGAATATATTGGATAGTTGAAACTCAAATTTGAAGATTTCAAAAGTTTTCACATAGAGGAGTAGTTATGATGAATATTGACAAGTCATTTGTTCTGCAACATATAATAGATCTCATATTGCATTCAAGAGTTGAATGCATGTTGGTTTCTACCAGTTTGAAGGAAAAACTTACTCTCAGAGACTCAGTTATAAGGAATTCCTACAGTGAATTAGTTGAGAAAATGCTATTTGCCTCAATGAATCTTTTTATTATTTCATAGAACAGTGAACTTTATCCTGTGACCATCTTTTTAAACCCCAAATACTTGCATATTCAAGAGTACCTTTCTCTTGGTAAAACTGAACTATTGGCTTATTCATTGCAGATACTAAGGGACCTCGGTGTTCGAACAATGAAGCTGATGACAAACAACCCTTCCAAGTATGTTGGGCTAAAGGGTTATGGTTTAACAGTTTCGGGCAGAGTGCCATTAGTAACTCCCATTACTAAGGAGAACAAGAGGTATTTGGAGACTAAACGTGCTAAAATGGGTCACATCTATGGGTCAGAATTTAGTGGCCCTTTGAGTAGTCTTATTATTGGCAATGGGAAACAGAATGTTGATTCCACAACTGATGTCATTTCAAGCTCATAAGCCTGGTTACCTGCCCGTGACGACACAGTTCGTCTGAGATGCGAAGCAGAGAGGTCTTGTTGTCATCCCATAGCTTATTATGATTTGATTGATTCTTTGGATTCAAGACTCAAACTAAATTGGGAGCCTTCCTCACAAGCTTAGTAAAAAAATTCATTAAAATTCTGTAACTGCATTGTAATGCTAGGCGCATTCTGCAGCATTTTTAATTTTTTCTGTAAGTTGTAACATAGACAGATATCCTATTTTGGCGACCTATGAATTTGTTAGAATTAATTTACTAAGGTCGAGGTGTAAGAATGCACTTCATTTACAAAATATAGCGTTGTTGTAAAACTTTGTAATATGTATTTTTGGTTACCTTGGAAGGGATTGAATCCTTGACCGATCATTTCAAAGGAAAATGCATTTAGCCCATCTGTAGGGTTAATATATTAAAACTCACAAGAATGAGTATTTTGTTGTAATTGATTGTGCATGGTATACAATTCTAGATCCTTCTTTTTCCTTATTGAAATTTTCGAATGACCGTGTATATACAACACAACTTCTCCATTGAGGGATCAATCAAATAACTTTATTTGATGAACATTCTTGTTGGGCCTTTACGCATTGTATTTCAATGATTCAAACATTCTTATGCGGTCCTTACATTGATGACAAATTCTCAAGTGTTTTAATTATTTAATTGTTGGTATTTTCCTTTTTTCTTCTTTAAGCCGGAAAAATAAAAATTGATCACAACATTTTTTTAAGTTGGCCTATTTCTTCGTCCAAAAAACACCCACGCCGTTGAGGTAAAAATGTGAAGGATCTTCTTACCTTAGAAATTGAACAATCAAACAATTGAAATTGATTACGGATTGCAATTTTATGAAGTACTAGGTTACCATCCGTAAACAACTTTTGTTGGTGTTAAAATTTAGGGTTTTTTTTTAAAAATATAGTTAGATTTCAACATCCACGCTACTATCCCAGAGGATACATAGTCCACCTGCTCTTCCTTGATAAGCCCATACAAAATTCTGAAACAAACCCCATCTCTACTAAGACTTCTTACCCATCGCCATTTATTTGAAGGAAACATTTACATCTCATAACTTGCAAATGAATTCAGCTACAACATATAACACAAACATTCATAATGACAGATTGATTATACTTATTCTAGTTGAACTAAATCTTTTTCATTTTAACTCAACTATCTTATGATCTAGTCTATTTGAGCACAAAATAAAAAAGAGAGAAATGATAAGATTTTACCCTTGAAGACTATTTATTGCACAAGCTAAGAATGAACATTTGAAAGAAAAAAGGTCTTCTTTCTTCCTCTTCTTACAAGCTCCTCAACCCAAGACTCCAAGACTGAAGTCCTCTACCTCATCACACCAAAATGGACTAGAGATAAAGAGAAATCAACCTAGAAGACTTAGATGCTAGACTTCCTTTAGTTTGGACCCATTTTTGGCTAAGGAAGATGAGAGGGAGGATGTCTCTCCTACACATAAAAAAACCCAAGAGTGGAATGTCAAAAACTCTCAAATTTTGTAGTTAAAAACTCGTTATGAACAATTGGCCGGCCCAATAACTCTCAAATTTTGACACAACGTCCCTTGACCTCTTAGCTTTCATCTCCAAGTATAGTTGCATCCAAAAACTCCAAGTAAAAAATAATTTCTCCATTTTTGGCATTTTAGAGTTCTTGAAAACACAAAAGCTAGAATATGTGAAGATCTCTATAAAACAATTAACTTTTGCATACAATATCTAAGTGAAAAGAGAAAATCTATATGATATATAAATGACTTATCATTCACCTCTCCTTTGTGAGAGTTTTATTTGTATGCTTTATTTTTTCAAGCTTTATCTCTTTTTGGTTGTTATGAGTTTTCACTCTTAGTAGCGCTGCCTATGCTATAATTTCTTCGATCCTATAAGATACTTAGAGCAACTCCATCGGTGCAGCCCAGGCAGGGGGGGTGCGGGACCCACGGGCCCGAGCCCAAAATCCACCTTCCAGAGGCAGGGAGCAGCCCGGGCAAGGGAGGGGGGCCAACGCTCACTGGGCAAGCCCGCAGGGGGAAGAAGCCTGAGGCCCAACCCGGGCAAGCTGACGTCAGCGATGACGTCAGCAACAAAAAAATTTAAAAAAAATCGAAAAAAATCTGGAAAAATTCAGAAATATTTTTTAATACATACCTAGCAATTTTATTATTATTAATTTTATACATACAACTAAAATTAATCACATGTAAAAAATAAAAATAAAAGTAAAAATGAATAGTAGTTGCCATTTGTCATGGCAATGGGTGGAAACACACATTGCTTTTTGCAATGGCAACTACTATTCATGTGAATAGTAGCTGCCCTAGCTCCCTCCCCCTCCCCCCTTGCCATGGCAAAGGGAAAATGGGTGGAGTTGCTCTTAGTGGAGGAGCCCTAGATTGTCTTAATTTTAATGTTAGATCGCTCAGTTGTAATGGCCATTTTGTGGCTAGTGGCTTTTTTGGCTGAATTATGAATGCAATCCTAGAATTTCTTAACGAAAACAAAAATTTTAAAAAAAATTATACATTGTCCAACTACAGCGGCATACTCAGCAAAGGGGCCCACCGCCTTCCTCAAAAAGTTCTTTTCAGTAGAACCCTCCTGCCACTAGGAGAGACACCAAAGGCGTAACCCTTCTTCTTCCATGAAGAAAGGGGAGGAGCATGAGAGTCGCCTTCCTCTACTCGAACATCTTCAAAAACAACAGGAAAAGGCCCAACTTGACCAAACGAGGCAGAGGCCTTGGAGAGGCATCTAAATCTTGGAGAGGACACCTTCAACAGTTTTCATACGAGGAAGACCCACATTTATAGGCCTATAAGGACTTTGCAACATGCCACTTCTTTGGAAGACCAAGAGCATTGTCCACCTTGAACTTGTCAAAGAGAAGAGAATTCCTTTGTGATAAGAAAGAGCCTTGATGCACACAAAGGATCATACTACAATCTTAAGAAACAAGAAAAATAATTCAAAGGAGATAGAATTATAAGATACTTAATGAGGAAAAACTAAGAGGGAATATGGGAATAGTCATTATCCCCTTGAAGGTCTCCATCTTCTAGTTGCGGTCTATAAAGATGAGACCGAAAATAAGTCTGTACCCAAACCTAGCTTGGAACTAGGAATAGTGAAGATTTCTCAAAAGACAAGACACTTTAATGAGATGTGTCTCTTCCAAATTTGTGCGAGCATGCAATCTTGGGATTGGAAGACACCCAATAAGAGATAACCGCACGAAACTGTCTTCAGCCACACACGCTCATTGGATATTGTTTGTACCAAATTTGCATTTTTGCCCATTTATGACCAAAATACGTGATCGAGAGGCAACATTGAATACATAAAAAATATGGCTATTGACTCTATTTTGATGGAAATAAGAAAGATCTCCAAAGTAGTAGCAAATAAAACTCTTCAAATTAAAGTTTGTTGGCGCATGTGGCGATTTGAAAAGCGCTTATTTGCTACTTGAATAATTTTTGCTCCAACAGACTTTTCAATTCAATTAATGCGATATCGTGGAAAAGAATGAAAAATATGAAAACATGTGAAAAATGTCTATGTATTTATTATATGAAAAGAAAAAATGGATGTTTTTAACATTTTCAAGATATAGGTTTTGTTTTTCCAAAGTAAAATTAAATATTTGAAGAGCCAAAGTCAACTTACCAGGTCTCAAGAGAGAGAAAGAGGTTGCGAACTTTGATGACCGAGGTTGAAGAGGTCATTGGAGAGAGTTTTTCGATGTGGCTCACCTATTTTAGAATTCCAAAGCTGTTGAAGAGGTATTGGAGATGCTCTAAATATGTTTATTCTCTTGCCAATTGATGACGATATTATATGATTTGTCAAGGATTTCATGGAGCTAAAATAGGACTAATTTTGCAACTAGAATTCTTGCACGCCAAGTAATCTTCGCAACCAAGGAAATAGGTAAGCCAACCACTATCAAGAGAAGAAGATCTCCAGCTGACAACTCCTAGGAAATTTTTGTTTGTGCAAATTTCTCACGGGAAAATATTCACGTGTAGATTCTTCGCCTTCGAGCTTCCTTCTTTCTCTTTCTTGATCCCTGTAAAATAAATAGGAGTAAATAGACCACACCCGAGGGGTGTTGGCCGAAAGCCCTTTGATGCATAAGTTAGTTCAATTGGATCTTTGAGAAAAGATACGACAATAGCTAAAATAGACGGAGTTTTCTCTCAGGGGGAGAGCTCGGTGGCCGAAGCCGTGTGTGGTGGCACTTTGTCGTGTGGGAGAGAGTAGAGAGGTAGTGGCGACGGCAAGGAGAGAGAGAGAGAGAGAGAGAGAATTTTCGTAAGGTTTTTGGAATTACCTTGAATGCCTTGTGTAGCTATGTATTTATAGCCTCCTTGTGTTTATTTGGTTTGGATTATTCATCCCCATAAAGATTATAGGAATTACTCCAAGAGATTTGGTGGAGATTGGTTCATTGATTTAGGGAGATATTCCTATCTTAAATCAAAGATAATTTCCCTAATTAAATAGGAATTAATTAGGATAATTAGTTTGATATAAGGAATATTCATTTTCCACGTGTCATCTTCTTATTAGCCGGTGAAATATATGGTCCCACAATTTCCAACAAGTTTTATGTGGCTTTGCGACCTATTGGTATGATTTTTAACTGACGTGACATTCCAGTTGTGATTGTTCTCATATGTTGCTTAAGTTTTGGCCGTCTTATGGCTTAACTTTTGAGTTCTAATAGGCTATCATCAAGCTTTCCGAGAAAGTTGGACTTTCCAGGTGTTCTGATGAGCTTCCAGGCCAGCTAAGGCAATTTCAAGTGGTGATGATCGTGATTCTAACCAAAGCCCGTTGTTTTGGCACCTTTTTTTTATGAATTATTTTGCTTTTCTTTTCATTTTAGTTCTTGTACTTACAAAATAGTAAAATTCTTATTCGTCTTAGAGCATATAAAAGAGAAATTTAGCCAGCTTCCACTCAAAGCATAGTGCTTTGATTGGAAGTCAATTTTGTTTAAGGCGCATTATAATAAATTCATATTTCTATTAGGATTTTTAGTCATTTTGCCCCTTAAACTATTAGGCAATTCGAACTTACCCCTTTGAATTATTTCGTTTGCCGATTTAGTCCCTCAACTCATAATAAATAGTCAATTTCCCCTTACCGTTAAGTTTATCTAATTTCATCAACTTTTTGTTAATAATAAGGGCAAATTTATAATTTTAACTTAAAATTCATAAAAATATTGTAAATAATTAACTTTGAAGAAAGAAAAATATTTTCCCCACAGAACCCCCACCCCCACCGATTTCTTCTCCCCAAAGATGTTTTTTTTTCTTCTAAAAGTTAATTATTTACAATATTTTTATGAATTTTAAGTTAGAATTACAAATTTGCCCTTGTTATTAATAGAAAAATTGATGAAATTAGATAAACTTAACGGTAAGGGGGAAATTGACTATTTCTTACGAGTTGAGGGACTAAATCCGCATGACGAAATAATTCAGGGGTAAGTTTGAATTGCTTTATAGTTCAGGGGCAAAACCGCACTTTACCCTTTCTATTATGCTATTTATAGCACTAATAATGATGGAAAGATCCGGCATGGTTAATCCTTGGATTAATGGCACCATGTTGTTAAGGAGGATTGACCCACGTGCATTAAACTGTTTAATCATCCTTTGGAAAAAAGAAAAAAAAATTGTTTAATGGTCCCACGTGTTAATGGTGATAAACTAGTCACCCAAAGAGTGTATAAAAGCCAACCTCCATCAAGTAGAGAAGGTAATTGTTCTTGGAACGAAGAACTTTACTCTTTTGCACTCTTATACTATAAGTCTAATTCAGATATCAAAGTATCTTTGGTTCAAACCACATCGATGTGTTAGAGACTTAGTTGTCTTCAAGTTTGATTTAGGGTTGAGGATTGTGTAATTTATGTCCCACAAACATCACCAGTGGCGTATTCAGAAAATTTTCTCTTTGGGGGCAAAATTAAGCTCTAAATATATATGACTACAAATGCTATCATTAGTAGCAATATATATTATCAATCATAATTATAATGTTATTATTAATACGGTCAAATACATTTTTATCAATGTATACAACCTCTAACACCTAAGTCGTTATAGAGAGGACACATAATAGACTAGAACAAAATTTAAAGATTGAGAAATTAGAGCTCATATTGATCAGGCATTGTGTATCAATATTTGTCTATAAGTTAATTTCGTTATTTTTGCTTTTAAATGACTCTTAAGAACGACCCATTTTGAGGAACTCAATCTGTTGCCTACAAGCCAACTTAGTTGCTTGCCCCTATATACCTACCTCAGCCCCTTATGTGAGGTATTTTATCAAACATGTTGCCCCCACACTCGAACAAATCAACAGAAAATTACTAGGCAAGTTCATGGAGGAGAAAAGGCAGTGAGGGCAATGGCCTTCACTGGCCCCTTGCTAGATCCGCCAGTGAAAATCACCATAAAACTTACCTGAATCGTGAAGATTGAGAAGTTTAAGAAAACAAAGAAATATACCTAGAGCGATTTGTGATGATAACAAGTGAGAAATAAAATAAGCAATGGATAAATATTTGAGGGAATTTAGAGTGTCTAGTCCTTCTCAATAGACTCATCTATATAGCATTAGGGTAACATATTGGCCCCAAGTGTTTTCCTATTTTACACCATTAAGGATTTTTACTAATGAGATACTATAGATTGACCCCAAATGGACAGTCATATAGTTATTGATATTTCACAATAAAATAAATAAATTTGAACTCTAACCCCTAACCGCTCACCACTAAAATAAAACAACAAAGATTTTGAGGGAGTAGATACAATTTTGGGAGGCCAAGATAACCCCTAACCCCTACCCATTGCATGTCTTCTATTCTAGCCATGCTCTAATATCAAGAAAAAACAAACCTGAATAAAAATAGAAAAGGAAATAAAATAAAATAAAAATTAAAACCATTGAATTCCGGGAAATAGCCCAAAATACCACCCATTTCATAATTTTTTCTGAAAATACCACTCATTCCCAAAATTTTTGGAACTATCACTTATAAATACATATTTATTGTCCACTTATTGCACACATATCACTTTTTCTCAATTTTTATTTTCTCTCACAGCTCTCTCTTCGTTCTCTCTCTCTCTCTCTCAAAGCTTTATCTCATAGTTCTCTCTTCCTCTCTTAACGCTCTCTCTCTACATCATCGCTCTACCACCACCACCACTCTCTCTTTGCTAGCTAACTACGCCTCTTCTCACGAAGAAGATCTTCTTCGTGCGCCTCTCTTTTTGTTTTCCTGCTGATAACCCTTATCCCCAAATTAATACTCAAAATACAGAGATCGTTCTTCTCTCTCTTCCCAACAAGCGGTTCCTCTCTCTCTCTCTCTCGGTCTCCTTCTCTCTCCATCGCTCTATCTGTCTCTCTATCTAGGTTCTCTAACTTCTTTTTCTTTTGATTTTCAGTTCTTCTTGCAAGAGAGTGATATTATATTCATTTTTTAGGGTTCCACCCAATTCAAAGAAACGAGTCTAGCCCCATCTACGACTTCTAGATTTTGGGGACCCTTTCTCCTATGAGATAAGTGATCAAGGTATATATCTGGGTACGAGATTGGATCTTAATTTTAATAATTAGTTTTTGATTCAATAATTGTCATTCAACAATCTGGTATTCATATGATTATCTATTGATGTTATTTAGTTTGCAATAAGAGGAATTATATGTCGGGTTCAACTTGTATTTGTGGAATTGGAAGTTTGACAGTGATTTGTAGTCCTACTTTATCATTTGTATTGCAGGAAGTTTTTCGTTCCCTTGTTGTTTAATAAGCATATTAATTTGGAAAAGAAAATTATCTTAACTAATATTGGGAACCCGTTCCATGTCCTTGTTGACATCCGAAGATAAACAACATAGGATGTTCTTTAGTTGTGTACTATGCGTAAACCCGTAAAAGATAGCCCATTCGGTCATTTAGTTGGATAGCATTGTTGTTACCTTTGGACATATGCATCTATTTCGCTGAAGTTCTTATTGACCAAAATTGAAGTAGATGCTACCAATTATCCTAGAAACAACTTTCTCATTAATTGAATATTGGCATTGTGAAATTCTCGCTGCAATTTTAAAAGGAGAAAAGGAGAATTGGTTTGGGTTGGAAGGCCAATTAATTATTGACAAACCTTGTTAAGTTAAAGCCCAGACCCCAACCATGCTTAACCCTCCATTTATTTTGGATTTTTCCAATTTATATGTGCTGCTTGTGTCTCCTACGATATCTCTGTTCACTTGTTGTTTTTTACGTCCAATGACTTGTCTTTGCCCTCCCTCCCTCATCTCTTGTGTACTTGCTTGAGAAATTGAGAAAAAGAAAGAACAAAGCACCTGAACAAATTCTATGCCCCATTGAGAGCCTTGACTACGAGTAAGCTTCTCTTCCTCACCTAAGAATAGTTGTCAAACCCTTGCTCAAAATGGGCCTTTACATCTTTTATTTTTTTGGATCCTCCTCCCTCTATGACCTGGTTTGAATCTGGGTTTGGTGTGAGTTACTGACTAAATGTTATGCCATAATAGGTGGAGACATAACTTGTTTATCCCAAAAAGGAAAAAGGGTCTGTTTCCTAGATTATTTTTGGCAGAGTTTTCTTATCTTGATAGCTAAATTTTTCGCTTTTTTGGGTTAATTGTTTTAATGGGTATGGCCTAGGAAGATTCCATCTTTGATTTGTTTTTGGTGGTCCTGACTCCTGAGGACATGAAAAAGATAAATGTGCTAGGACCATGCCAGCTACTTTCGGATCTTTAGTTTATGATCACTAGATTTGTTGTACTTCAGTAATTATCTCTTTAGAATCACCTTCCCCAAGGGTATTGAACTTTAAATTCTGATTATTTCTTTTCTGAATGTTTTGCACGATGGTGATTGGCGACTTTTATCGGTTAGTTGGTAAAATGTCAACCTCATTTGAAGAGGTTAATTCAGGTGGAACAATGGTCTTCTTAATAGGTCTACAATAAGCTTTAGCTAGCTACTTTTCATATCATTTCGGGGTTGGTCAAGGGGATGATAACTTTCTAGTTCATGGGAGCCCTAGCCCATGGCTCATGCTAACTTTATTGTGGAGTTAACACAAATTTCATCCAAGACCAGGGTGGATGCTAGATGTAAATTTCAGTTTTCTGGTTAGAGGCATAATTGCCAACCGAGGGAATCAGGGAAATTGGTTTTGTTCTCCTTTGAGATTAAATGTAGATCCTTCTATTTTTATTAGCAATATTCACAATTGTGGCTTGCTATGTAGTTTTACGTCAGTAATCACATATATTGCTCGCATTTGCATTATATCATTTTCTTTCCTGTTCTGTGGGAATGCTCCTAACATTTCGGGGTGATATATGATGCCTTGGGTGCTTAAATTCTTTTTGGAATTATCTTACTCTTGTTCTGTAGGTGTTGTTTGCTGAGTGCTAAGATATTGTTTGTTTAAAATGCATTGCAGAATTTTTGGAAATGAACTATTCAGGCAAGACTGGAGGTCAGCTAAGAAGAATCAAGTATTTTCAGTATGTCGTGCTAAAGTGGGCTTTTGCACTTCTCATTGGACTTGTTATTGGACTTGTTGGCTTTTTCAATAATATTGCAGTTGAGAATATAGCTGGATTTAAGCTATATGTGACCCATGTAAAGTTAAACTGCATAAATTAGTGTACTAGTTGTTCTTTATCTTTTTGAAGATTCATTAGTTGTTCCAAAAATTAGTTATCCCTATTAGATGACATAATGTTTGAACTAATTGGTCATCAACTCAATCCTGCCTTTGCTTGCTTGGAGAAGCTCCGCTGTTTACTTTTTTTTTTGTCAAAAGGTTTAATGGAAAACTATCTATCCATTCCAAATTAAATTCATGTGTTCTTTGTTTTCCTTATAGGAAAATGGAGTTCAAACAATGGACATATGTCATAAATGAAAAAAAGAGGAAGTGCATAATTCGTTTCTGCCTAAAACGCAATAAACTGGTGATACGTTGGTGATACAGTGGCGATACAGAAGCGATGAAAGGGTGCTAGAAATTGCTGTTTCTGTTTATTTTGGGCTTCTTCTTTTGTTTCATTTCAATTACTTAGCTTTAATAATTGGATGATTACGAGATGAATTTCTGTCAATTATTAATACAACAATTACATATATGAAGATTAAGACGAACAACATATCGTATCACCAAACATAATCAAACCACCAAATGTAATCATCCTTTTCTTCAACCCATCACGAAGCATTTGCATATTAATTCATACCTTCCTTTTTTTGTAAATTATTTTTTAGTTATTATTTTTTAAAATAATTTTTTACAATGTCTTACGGTGCAATTATGATGCACCTGACTGACTGTTTTTGAAAGGCACATTTCTTTTTCGTTCTCATCTTCTTTATGAATGAAGTAGGGCATAAACAGTAAAACCATTGATGAGCCATAGTCAATATACATACAATATAATAGCAATATTAGGCCAATATACAAGCACTAGAGAGGCAATAGTAGGTCAATATAACCGCAATACGACAGCAATAGTATCACAACATACATGCAATAGGGTGGCAATATGCATACAATATCTATACAATACAAAGTCAATATTAGTGCAATACACATACAATAGGACAGCAATATTTAGTCAATCTACATACAATACACACACATCCATTACAGACTACAATTTAGACATGCAAAATAAATCACCACCGAACCCTAACTTCTATCCCACGAAGGGAAAATGAAGGCAACACGACCTCGTGCATAGAGCGAGGAGGAAGTTCATTAACATCATATGAAAAGAGAACAAGGATTCATAAACAGAAATAAAATCCATAACAAAAGTAAATTTAATTATATAAGGAAAAAGCTAGGATCCTTCCAACAGACTATTGTTTTTCTTTGTTATATAGAAGACATTTACAATACAGAAAACCAAGGACTAACTAACAATGCCCCTTGGCCTACAATCAACCCACAGGCCAAGGCCAGCTCCAACTCAAAGCTAGCAATACAAAGGTTTCCCAAACCTAAAAACAACAAATTAACTTTCTACGGTAATTTAAAAAATTGTTCAACTATCAAAATCTTGCAAATTTTGGTCACCATTAGCAAGTTTCTTCCTTGCACAACAAGTTTTTAGAAAAATCGATGGCGAACCTCACAAGAAGAAGAGCGTTGCAACCATCTCTTTTCCAGATCAAATAATGAAATAAGCAAAAGTTCTCGAGTGGAATGCCTTTTGCCTAACACCAGCATCTTCATGCTCAACCCGATAAATAAGGAATAGATTGATTCGAGGGACGAGTTACACATCACAACAGATATGTAGATGTAGCAAGTTATTTCTAGTGATTTCACAATTATTTTAAAAAGGGTATTATTTACATTAAGTGTACTACTCTACTAATCAATTACAACTAAAAGGGAGATAAGATGGATGCGGCTTGGATTTAACATACGATATGGTCTAATAGCAACCCCTTAGTCATAAGGATAGGAAAGATGGTTTCTAGTTAAAGTGATATATCAATGCTTTTCACACAAGAAAAGTGAGAAAACTATGTCGAACCAACTAAAGATCTCAAGACTGAAGATGTAACTAGCCATTACCTCAACAAGTACCCTTGGCTTCTTCTTCGATTTGACCGAGGTTCATCTTTCTCAAATCTTCCAGAAGCAAAAGCAGATTCCTCTCTCTCTCTCTCTCTCTCTCTCTTGCGAGTAACCGTTTCTGCCTCTTCATCACTTCCAACTGCATCATTAAGATCCTTCATTGAGTCCATTTAATACACACAAGCACACAAACTCTTCCCCATAATTTTATACAACAGTTGGAACAAAGCATTATAAACCTTTTTCTTTAGTCACGGTGACTAGAAAATTAGAGTTTGTTATGCAAATTTTTGTGTGGACTATGCATGTATTCATTTGATATTCTGTTAAGACTAGAATTTGGCTTTACCATTATCATCATCTGCATGAGAATTGTCCATTGAAAAACCAGCAAAATCTTCAATATCATCTTCCTCTTCAAGTTCATCATAACCTTCAACATATTCTATCTCGGGTTCCCGCTTATTCCAACCACAAAAGTATTTAGATTATGAAAGTATACAATTTGAAGTAAGCATACCATGAAATACTTCACATTTCAAAATACTAATAATTGAGATATTAAATCATCCAAAAAGAAGGAAATGATAAACTTGGACAAGAATACCTCCTCCTCTTCTTCTCTCTCTCAAGTATCCAACCGCATTTCTTCCCCTTCAAGAACTTTTTCGTATTTATCAAAGGGGTAATTATATATATCTTTATATGCATCACCATAAACTCCTTTCTTGAGGCGTTCTAATAGTTCTCTCTCAATGCTCTGTAGAAGGACAGTAAATCTTTATGAGAGCTAGCGACAATAATCGATCAAGTCCAATACATTTACAAAGTGTATGTCAGTTAAGTTAAAACCTTATCCAACACTGCGGCTTTTTCAGCCTTTTCCTCTCTTCTAGCCTCTCTTTTTCTCTTTCCTTGGTGTCGTCATTATTTGCTCCTGGTAAACACAATAAATTGCATCAATACAATGGCTCAATTTAATATCAACATTAAAAATGTAAAGAAGTCGAGTTATTTGGAGTCACTCTTCGGACAACTTTTTATTATTTTAAAAACATAATTATTTGATGAAGTGGACATTTATCACATGAACATGAAGCATTACACAACGATATGATACGGACCTTGTTTTCAAAGCAAACTTCCTCATGCGTATCCTCATCCTGGTCATTTTAGTAAGCCGTTGCTTTGTTTTGTGCACAAGAAACTTAGGCCAGTACATCTGCCAATTTAGGAAGGTCATGATGATTAATCACTTCAAGATAAAAATAAAAACTCCCCTCCATTTATGTATTGGATTTAGATGTAACGCACAACACAATAGATATTCATAAAAGCTAAGCTTAAAAGGGAAAATATTAAAACCGTACAAGGGCACACACAATACAATTTCATAAAAAGCAAATTGTGTTGTTGTATTGAATGTTCTTAACTGTTTGAAACCAACAATATAACATTGTTTTTGTGCAATGAAAGGAAACTATTGGATATTAGTTTTAGAGGATACTTCTTCCCTAGGCATGTAATTAGAAGTTTAGAAAATTAATTTACTAAGGAGAGAAGGATTCAGCTTACAACGAAGATAGAGATTAATGGCATGACTTAAAAATCCGCTCCCATGAATCCCACTCAGTAACTGTAATAGGAACCAATGACATTGAGATCACATCAGGTTCAATCTGAATTGTGTGACACACTCATTGTAGGGTAGATTTTTATACAAGCTTCCACTCTTCCTCTTGCACATGAATTTAATATCCTGCACCTAAAGTACATAAGAGATATGAGCTTCAATATTATAGTTTGATAATACTCCAAATTAAACATTTGAGAACATTAAACCAGTAAGCTAGAAAGATCATCTACCACTCAAGTACATAAAGTTTCAACCTCAAAAAACTCCAAGATTTAATTTCCTACATCTCAAAATTTTATGGCTCTATTTTCAATTAATCGTACCAACAGAAGACAAAAGTATAAGCAAAAGAAGACAAAAGAATAAGGATACAAACAATTAAAGAAATGTTCAATAACTCAATGTTCTAAAAAAATTAAAAATTATGACTGTAAGCACCTCAACGTCGCTATCGATATAAACAGTTAAAGAAATGTTCAATAACAATCGAACTCGTAAAGTTCCATAGCACTTAATCTAATTGGTACCAAGAAAGAGCTTTGACTGACATAATTTACATTTAAAATAGAGATTTTTGTTCTGTCTTTTCTTAAAGTGTACCTCTACACATGAGTACGAACTGGATGAGATTGTATCCATGATATAGAAGAAATCAATCACAATTCCAATTTCAGTAATCAAATTCAATTTAACATCAAAACTTACATATTCCCAACAATTCATTTTCCGGAGAATTTGTTCTTGAAGAGGGCATGTAAACCACGACTTCAAAACCCCCAAAATTGGACCAAAATGCTCAAACAATGGCCACCTAATGCCAAGACATGATATCATATTCATAAAAGATGGTTTTGTTTGGGTTTGTTTAGGTTGCCGAAGGGATTCAAGAGAGACAAAGTTAGGGTTTGTATTTGGGTAGAGAAGAAAACAGAGAGGAAGAGGAAGAATTAGGTTTTGAGGGCAAAGCTGTGGGTTTTGTAGGTTGTTCTTGATCTTCTTCTTCGTGAGAAGAGGCGTAGTCGCCAGCAGAGAGAGAGTGGTGGTGGTCGCAGAGCGACGATGCAGAGAGAGCGTTGAGAGAGGAAGAGAGAACTATGAGATAGAGCTTTGAGAGAGAGAGAGAACGAAGAGAGAGCTGAGAAAGAAAATAAAAATTGAGAAAAAGTGATATGTGTGTAATAAGTGGACAATAAATATGTATTTATAGGTGATAGTTCCAAAATTTTTGGAAATGGGTGGTATTTTCACAAGAAATTATGAAATGGGTGGTATTTTCAGCTATTTCCCTTGAATTCCCTCCTCACATCAGGTACTCACCAGACTACTCGTACATACTCACACCAGCATCCTCTGTGTCTCCGTCTGTCTGTCTTTTTCTCTCCCGTCTTTGGGAGTTCCGCCCTTCTCCCACAAAAATACACCAAAAATTCTCTCTCTCTCTCTCATCACCCCACTTCCCAATTCCAATTCTCATTCATTTCTGTCTCTCATTCTCTCTCTAACAAGTGAGCAACAATGGAGAGCGTTGCCCTCCACTCTCTCTCCACCTCCTCCTTCTCTCTCTCCACTCGCGCTTCCCTCTTCCGCCGCTCAAACCCTATACTCAAATCCCCACCCTCCATCTCCAAAAGCCCCAAATCATCTCCCGCCCTCCGATCACCAACCCTCTTTGCCTCCAAACCCATCTCCTTCTCTTCTCCCTCAAAACCCAACAAAACCCACTTCCCAATTCAAGCCTCTCAATCTCCACAGCCCCAAACCCCTCCCAAACCACCACCAGAGCCCCCTCAAGGCGCCAAGCCCATCCCCTTCATCATCTCCATCGCCATAGGCCTTGCCGTGCGCTTCTTGGTCCCCAAACCAGTCGAAGTCTCCCCACAAGCCTGGCAATTGCTAGCCATTTTCCTATCCACCATTGCCGGCCTGGTTCTGAGCCCATTGCCCGTCGGTGCTTGGGCCTTTCTCGGCCTCACAACCTCCATTGTCACCGGAACTCTGCCCTTTACGACGGCGTTTAGTGCTTTCACCAATGAGGTGATCTGGTTGATTGTTATTTCCTTCTTCTTCGCTCGTGGGTTCGTGAAGACCGGCTTGGGGGATCGGATTGCCACTTATTTTGTGAAGTGGTTGGGGAAAAGCACACTGGGTTTGTCTTATGGGTTGACAATAAGCGAGACACTCATTGCTCCGGCAATGCCGAGTACCACGGCCAGGGCTGGTGGTGTTTTCTTGCCTATTATTAAGTCCTTGTCCCTCTCTGCCGGGAGTAAACCCGATCACCCCTCGAAAAGAAAGCTGGGTTCTTATCTGATTATGTCTCAATTTCAGGTTTGTGATTTTACTCCCTTGTATTGTTAAATGTATTTCACAAAGGATCATATGAATCTGTCTCTGCTTATATGTTTTATAGTTCGTGGGTGTTTCACAAGGATCGTAGTTCACTTTTTTTTTTCATTACTTGGTTAGCCCAGTTAATGGTTTGAGGGTATTCCAAGTCAACAAGTTATCAACATTTTAGGTTTAAGTATTATGCTTGCAGTTTACTAAATGAAAGATTTAAGGGAAATGCAGTAGATTGTGCTCTTAGAAGTAGGCCTTAAGTACTCTGTTTACATGATATGTTTAAATGTGCCCCGTAAGCCATATATTCCTTTGCAGTTTACTCTGTGCATCTTCAATGTGATCTCTATCTTGTAATGTTGGCCCAAATCCTAGGAGTCATGAAGCATTGCAATAGTTGGAAACCAGTGAGTTTGATTGTTTCCTTTTAAGGATACTCACTGAGAATATAAGTTATCTTCATGGTAGAGACTGTAGTCTGTAGCCAAATTGCAAAGAAGACCATAACACTTTGTCTAATTTTCTCATTTCCTGCGTCAGTAGATTGTATTAAAATTTAAATATGGATCGTTGAACTAATCAAACTTCGAGATTTAAAACTTCTGTATCTTATCTGTGCATTTGGTTATTGCGGTTATCCTGGACTGTGTTTGGAACATGCGGTCTGCTTGAAGAAAGGGCAGGCACTCATGTTTGAAATAAGAGAACCACTGTATCTAAATTACAAGATCTATAGTTTCCTTTCTATTTCATTAATTCAGCATTAAGTACTAGATATTCTGTCCTTGGATCTATTTGCATATTTTATTTGTGTCATCATGTGATTATTATGTGACTTATGCATCTGTGTTGTGTGATGCATAACAGTCCGCTGGTAACTCTAGTGCTCTTTTCTTAACGGCTGCAGCGCAAAATCTGTTGTGCCTTAAATTAGCTGAGGAACTTGGGGTGATAATTTCAAGCCCTTGGGTTTCTTGGTTCAAGGCTGCTAGCTTACCAGCAGTTGTTTCGCTTCTAGCTACTCCGCTAGTCTTATACAAGCTTTATCCTCCAGAAACCAAAGACACGCCTGATGCCCCTGCCATGGCTACAAAGAAACTCGAGCGTATGGGTCCTGTCACAAAACATGAATTCATTATGGTTGGCACAATGCTTCTTGCTGTCTCTTTGTGGGTCTTCGGGTATGTAGCTTTTCTTGCTTAGCACTATTCATTATTAATTTTACATGTCCTGTAGATCATATTTACATATTCTTTTTTTTGGCAATCTGTTATATTCTGCACTTAGAATAAGACTTTGCTTGGGATGCTTCCATCGACTTAGTGATTACAATAATATTCTTTTGTCATATAAGCTCCTTTTTCGGAAACTTTCAATTCTATTCCTTACGGATGTTATTCGTCAAGGTCATGTTTAGTGGGTTAAGTATAATTTTGTTATTATGTATTCTTTTTGGGGGTTAAACAAGTTGGATTTTCTGGACCTTTATTTCCACGAACTTACTGTGTTCGTTTGTGGTTTCATAAGAGAGCTGATTTTATGAACTTATTCAACAGTGAGAATGAGCTTGTTTTAAGTGTTACAATCGTAATAGTAGAAATTTAATTTAAAAAGACAATATTGTAGGTGTATTAAAGCTTGTAACAAGAGCTTCAAATTCATGTAGAGATTGTTCATAACCTTTAACTATAATGGAAGATATAAGTTGTCAAAGATGAGGTTACATACTTACAGCCGAAAAAAACTTGCACCTAACATAAAATTTTGTTTCTTTGTCAAATTGGCTTCAAATGATAAGCAAAAACTTGTTGAAACTCATGGGTTTTACTCGAGGATGACCGAAAACCATGTCTATTGCCTTGAATTTGTCTTTCAAACAAGAAACCGAAGAAATCTCAAACTTGGAGTTGAAATCCTCAAAATTCTTTGAGACTCAATCATTCTATCAAATAAACACGAAAATTAAAGTTAGTTTTAGAAAATCCCGTAAGAGGGCCTTTCAATCCTGCAACAACATTTTTCGAAAACAAACAGATTGTTTTGCGCCAAATTGAAAATTCGGGTTCTATCTAATCAATTACCGAATTTGAAACTGTACTTAAAACTGCTAACAAAATCAAACAAAGTGACCAAATTTATAAATTTGAAATCACAGTGGCCGAATGTGATCTTGGGTCTAAACGCAGTGACCAAAAATGTGTTTTACACATGCTTATTTGAATTATAATTTTTCCTCAGAAGGTCTCCTTTAGTGCAACATTTTTCAACCCAGCAAGATTTTTTTATAGTAATTGTTGACAATAGCAAATCGATTATATAACAGATATAGATATTTTCTGTTCATGATTTCCCTAAGAATGCATTTTTTCCTACTAGGATTCTGAATCTTCTGATTCACCAACTCTTTTTTTGGTTCCCTTGCAGAGATGCTCTTGGTATAGCAAGTGTTGTAACTGCAATGATTGGCTTATCTATACTCCTTTTGTTAGGAGTCCTTGATTGGGATGACTGCTTAAGTGAAAAATCAGCATGGGATACATTGGCTTGGTTTTCTGTTCTAGTGGGTATGGCCGGCCAATTGACAAACCTTGGTATAGTAAGTTGGATGTCTAATAGTGTAGCCAATACCCTCCAGTCTTACTCTTTGAGCTGGCCAGCTGCATTTTGTGTTCTTCAGGCAGCTTACTTCTCCATCCACTACCTGTTTGCAAGTCAAACTGGTCATGTGGGTGCTTTATACTCTGCATTTCTTGCCATGAACTTGGCAGCTGGGGTACCTGGCGTGTTGGCAGCATTGGCCTTAGCTTATAATACAAATCTTTTTGGGGCCTTAACACATTATAGCAGCGGTCAGGCTGCTGTATACTACGGAGGTATGCTCCCTTCTGACCTCATTTGCTTAACTTCGAATTTTTTTCGTAATCAATTGCATTTTTGTAATGTTCATCTGTTCTCCAATAACAGTTGCTTCATTGAATCTCCTTTGAAAAAACAATTATTGGAAAATTTTATTTTCCCTCTATTTGTTTGACTCTCTCTCTCTCTCTCTCTCTCTCTCTCTAAACACTCTATGGTCAAGCATGAAAAACATTGAATTGTCTTTAGTAGAATATGTTCTCGGTGATGACTGATAAGATTTTGTTTCTTCTTTCCAACAGCTGGTTATGTTGATCTTCCTGATGTATTCAAAGTGGGCTTTGTGATGGCTATTATTAATGCTGTCATCTGGGCAGTAGTAGGATCGTTCTGGTGGAAATTTTTGGGCCTCTACTGATTTTCATTTTCCATGCAAGAAGATTATTGGTATTCCCTGCGTGTTATTTTGAGGGCAGGAATTGAGACCATCATTTTATCACATACATGATTTCAAAGCGATAGTTTATTTTAACTTTAGCTCCACTTTACTTTTGCATAAGTGTAATGACAAATTGAGAGGTGAATAATTGTTTTGCCGGAAACCTATAAACCATAGGTCCGGCCACAGTTTGAATTATTGTGTAGCCATATAGGACCTCTCCTGTATATGAAGCAAAGAGTTCTCTCTTTTGAATTAATTATTATGGTTTATTCCAAGCATCATGTTTATACCCTAGTCTTGTTTCGAATCTAGGGGTGAGCATTCGATCGGAAAAATTTGTGTATCGACCATACCGAACTGATGGTTTGATTAGGGCTGGGCATACTATACTTAAATCACAATAGATTTAATTGAAATAATGGAAAATAGGAAAGGAATAGGAATATTTGAAGATGGTTTGAAAATTAAGTTTTTTTATAAAAATTTATTCCGAACATATCTGAACCGAAAGTAATGGTTAAAAGACCGGTACCCACGTTACTGGAATTGGATGTCCTTATTTACCACGATCAAACATTGTTGGAATTGGATGTAGCTCGCCGTCCATGTAGTATGATTAGATCCCAAGATGCACCAAACGTTGTCAACTATGCAAAATATGAAAGTAACGCTATTGCTAGTTGAACGTTTAAGCAAACCTGAAGTAATGGCACCTCGGTCATTAGTTTTGGCATCTTCAATTCCAAGAGGAGCAACAAGCAGTAATTATGAATTAGCCTTAGGGATATCGATTTCTTGTCCCCATGAATGTATCCCACAGCAACAAGTAGTAACAACGCTCTTGAAAAGTGTATATCCAAAATGTAGTTTGCTACTATTAGATCTGCCTTTGAAATAACAACTACGATGACATATTTACTTACCAGAAATGAAGGAAGTAAGGAATTTAGGAATGGAGGAGTAAGGAATTGGTACATGAAAATTTCAATTAAATTGTTTACTAATCATATGGAATTAGCACATGAATAGGAATTGTAAAATTGTAAGATTATTTTTGGATGCAATAAGGGAGAACATAATGGGAATCATATCAACTATTCCTCCCTAGTTGCCCATCTCCTATTGTCTTGTTTCAATCATGTTCTGAACTCTTGTCTATCTTTCTTTATATCACGTTAATGAATTCCCTCAATTTTCCTATCTTCATTATATTATAATCAGACATGTAGGTCATCTCGTTTTGTCATCTTGCCATTATTTTCTGAGTGAGAATCTTTGTTTACCCTACACTTTATCTCTTTATATCTTATCATGATTTCCTCTCATCGTCCTTTCCAACCTCCATCCCCTTGTCTATTTAAGAAGAGTTGCTCTATCCAACCAAACACACTATCTCCTTCAATCTCTTTCTCCTTCATACACTGAGCTCACGTGAGAAGGCTATAGCCAGTTGCTTGCTTTGTCATTTCCTTCATGTGGGCTGCAACTGGCTTGGGTGTCGGCTTCACTAAATTCCCGTCCGGACTGCAATATGGTCATATATTTTGCCCGAAAACATAGCTGTGCAAAATTTTAGACCGTTGCTATACATGGGTTGGAGAGCTTTCTGGGCTAAATTCTCAAATTTGGGTTTGGCACCCTATGGCAAAATTCTTTGGTCTGGTGGATTGACAATGTCACCCGTTCAACTGTTGGAATTTTTAAAAGGTTTTAAAAATTTAACTGTTTTATTTAATTAATTATTTTGGTTGTTTTATTTTATTTATTGTGGGGGTTATAAATATTTAATATTCAGGTTTTATTTCTAATTAAATGCCTTAATTTTCTGGTTGGTGAACTTTTCTGGTTGGTGAAGGTTACATGCTATTGGATGCCTATAAAAGGCCGCTCCTCCTTCACATTTGAAAAAAAGACCATACACCATACGAATATCACATACCACAATCACCACCACAAACTAATTCTCTCCTTTTCTACTTTTATATATATTCTATACATTATATTATTATTTTGACAATGGTTCTGTGACTTGGATACCTATATCCGTCTATGAATGTGCTCATAATGGATCTTGAGTTTGTGTCAAGAGGTCGTATCTTGGAGTCTTATAGACCGCCGCACTGCACGTAGGAGGCTACAAAGACTTTACGACAGCGTCTTTGACGTGCTTCACCGTACCAAACTCACTTTCTTACTTATTATTTATTTTGCTTTTACTTATCTATTAATTTGTTTTCTTCAATTTCATATGTTATTTATAATATAAATGTTTTTGTATTTAGCTTTACGGAAAAGGAAAACTATATTTTATTATAATTTTTATAACACCAACCTCAACGCAAGGATTCGTGTTCCACATGACCCCAAACTGGTCCTACCCCAATGTAGAGAGTCACCTTTACTTGTTTGTGGCCAAACTGGTGATGTGGTCCACCCACCAGACCAAAGAATTTCTCGTTACTATGGCCAAATCCTTGCGTTGTACACGAACTTTTATTCATAAATTTGGTACCTGATTATTGTAATGTGCATAAATCCTACCCAACTAAAGTTTTTTTATTTTTTTATTTTATGGAGAAATAAGAACAATCACAAACGGAAACCAGGGGGCACACATGCCCAAATAAATCAAAATAAAAAGGAAAAGAACAGAGTAGCGGCAGACCATGCCCCCACACACGAGAAGTGGAGAGGCCATGGCCTAAGTCAGCGACAACATCTGTCATAAAATTGGAAAGACATGAATAAACAAAACTTCTTCACAAGACGAAGCCAACAGCCAAATATCTTGAACTAACAATAAAATACTCCAAGGAATAGAGACCTTCTTGTTGATGCAATCAATAACCAGTTTAGAGAACCCTTCCGCACAAATCTTGCGCCACCCATTATGAATTGCATGGGCAAGGCTATCTCGCAAAGCAAGACACTCCGCAACTCTTATAGAAGCTTGACCAGCATTTTGGGCGCCAGCAAATAACACATGCCCATTCTAGTCCCGAATAATAAAACCTATAGCAGCCTTATTATTGCGAATAGAACCATTAAAGTTAATTTTGACCCAATCCATGGGAGGTGGCTCCCATTTAATGTTCTTCACATGCTACACACTATAGGAAGACCTAAAAACTCTCGCAGGCTGTGGGGAAAAGTCTTGGAAAACACATTTGTTACGAGCGTCTCAAATTTGCCAGCAAATCAGTAAGGTTTTAATAAGAGTGTCCGGGCCATCACCAGTTGATTTACTGGAGAGGGTAGATAACCAAAAAACACCGTCAAAATCCTACGGGATCGATACTGAGAGGAGCGAGGTACATCTCCAGATGCTTATAGCAAAAGTGTCACGACCCGACTCCTCTAGCAAGATATTGTCCGTTTTGGGCCCCGCCCTCACGGTTTTGTTTCTGGGAACTCACGAGCAACTTCCCAGTGGGTCACCCATATTGAGATTGCTCTAGCCCCAACTCGCTTAACTTCGGAGTTCCAAGGAATCCGAAGCTATTGAGCTCCCAAAAGGCCTCGTGCTAGGAAGAAAAGTGCACACACATATAAGGCACTTCACCTTTCCCTCCCCGAGCGATGTGGGATTGCTCACCGTTCTTGCTTCCCCAAGACACGGGTCTTACAATCCACCCCTCTTGGGGCCCAGCGTCCTCGCTAGCACACTTCCGGTCGGGGTGCAGCTCTGATATCATTGTGTCACGACCCGACTCCTCTAGCATGATATTGTCCACTTTGGGCCCCGCCCTCATTGTTTTGTTTCTGGGAACTCACGAGCAACTTCCTAGTGAGTCACCCATCCTGAGATTTCTCTATCCCCAACTTGCTTAATTTCGGAGTTCCAAGGAATCCGAAGCCAGTGAGCTCCCAAAAGGCCTCGTGCTAGGAAGAGAAATGTCCACACATATAAGGCACTTCACATTTCCCTCCCTGAGCGATGTGGGATTGCTCATCGTTCTTGCTTCCTCAAGACACGAGGCTTACAAAAAAGGCACTTGAAAAATAGATGATTGATAATTTCACTTTGATTTTTGCACAAAGGACACTCAAGGTTAACATGAGGAAGAAATCTGTGCAAATGACTTCTCACTTGGAGTCTCTTTCTGATAAATAACCAAGAAAAAAGCTTCACCTTAGGAGGCATAGTGATCCTCCACATTTTCTTTAAGAGATCTGCTTTAGGGTGGATAATCTCATCCTGCAATTGGACATAGTAAGCACTTATAATAGTAAACTTGTCATTGGGGCTAAGCCTCCACCCAAAAATTTAATTTTGTTAACTTTAGTCTTTGTTGTTAAAAACTGCCAGTTCCTTTTCTTTTCTTGTTTTTTAAAGTTTTTTTGACAAAATTAGTTAGGCCATCTAGCAGTGGAGGGCTAAACATAGCCCACCCATAAAATTTAGCCCACATTTGGTCCTTTGACCCACTAATTGAGTTTGACCTGGTGACATGGCATATTTAGCCCACTTGTTGAAGATGGATTTTGGATGTCAAAATGCTAAATTTGAGGATTTTATCCCACTATTGGAGATGGCCTTACTTATCTCACTTTTGACCTCTTTTTCTTTTCAAGGGTAAATGTAGCATGTAAAAGTTCGAATTCGAAGACCACATCAATCTCTCGAGAATGGTAGTCCATGATTTCTCAAAATTAGACTCACTTCTTCACTATTTAGGAGCTCAAGTGATTTTAAAACGAGTTGCACTTCTGTCAGTTGTCCAAGCTCAATCGTCCAAGTGCCTGTTGGCAATTTCTAATCGTTGATACATGTGGTAATCGAATCTCATTAACCATAAAAGAATTAGGCATGCGCGTGGATGACTGACCTTAGCAAAATCCTTTCAAAAATTAAACATGGTGCAAATTTTCATCTGGCACAATGTGAATGAGGGTTTGCAACTTATGTCTCACATATTCATATTCTCTGCATCATCACATATATATAATGGATTATTGGAACGCAACATTTTTCAAATATTAGATTCGCCGAGGAAATCAACAAATAACAAATGAATTATTATTCATTTAGGTGGCGCCGCAGCCAATCCAAATATATCAGAGGAAGCAGGTCGGAAGCTTCTGAGTTTGCAGCATTTTACTCTTTGTCAATAGAAATGTCATGGAAACACTAAAAGAATAAAAACCCGGGATTCTTAAAGATAATTCTTCTCTAGGACATTGAAAATTCGAGAGAATTGAAAGAAGCTTCAAAAACTTCTATAAAGTATAAACTGTGATTATAAGGATTGGATATTTTACTGTTTTCTCAAGTTGTAAAGGTCTTATTAATGGACCTAAAGTTCTACTCTACAGTCCACATCCATTAAATAATGTACATTTGGGGTTTTCATTCGAAATGTACATGAAAAATGAACTAATAGTTGCATTCAGATTGTACATTCATAATCTACTAATACTTATCAATGAATGTACATTGAGAATGAACGTTCATAATTTACTGACCATTCAATGTACTTCAGCATGAATGAATACTGCAAAATCAACCAGTATGAAAACTCTAAAAAGTACATAATTAATTCCATAGAATAGAATACAAAATGTTAAGTTTGTCATCTGTACATAAGGCTTTCGATGCATTCTCACCTGCCAAGCTTATCTCGTGCTATTTGCATCAGGGAAATCATCAAATGATCTTAGCTTTTCAAGGATCAGTCTTTCTTGTGTGGCATCTATCGGATGTATAGTCAAAGGATCAATAGCAATCTTTGGATAACTGCATGCTAAGACTCTAAAATATACAAATTAATAAATTAAAGATTTCAGTTCTTATTTTTCTAAAAAGCTCTCTACTTTCACATAAATCCAACAATATGATTTTACTGCAAAAGGCATATAAAGAATCTAAGCTCTCTCTCTCCCCCATATATTTTTAACACAACTCAATTTGGAAAAGCAAAGAAATTAGCTACACAACCTCCAACCACATCCATGTTCGCCTTTACCTTTCCAAATTCCAGCTGTTTTAATTGCTCTATACACCAAAGCGGCAACCAATATAGCATCCATAAACTTGACTTTAATAGCATGGTTAAGAACCAATAAGGGTCTACAAAATTGGCCTTAAACCGGAGGAAACGAACACCGACTGTGTTGCCTAACCACACTAGACAGATAAGAATAATGGGTCAAGATTGTGAAAGTCCTCTCCACAACACTCTATTCAGTTCAGTTTTTAGGGCATGTCAAAATTATTTATCTGCTTCATAACATTTTAGCATGCACATACAAAATGAATATGCAAGGAGAGAACTTAACAAAAGAAAAATGCATGCGCAAATAGCTGGCAAGGATACATTCCAGATCAGGGTTCTCAGTGAAATTCGAATGCAGAGCATTTCCAACACTGTCTACGATGGCCGAGGTAGTCATGGATGATTCAATGCATAAAATGGCTGTAATCGCATCCAAACGAGTGACCTCATTTCTGAACATCAGTCTTGCATGTGCTGCAATATAGGCCCAGTCAACATCTTAGGGAGTGAAACGGGAGATTGAGTTAAGATATTTGCCCCACAAAGAAATTAATGTACCCTGAGCTAGGCGTATCAAACTTTCAAGCATGCGCACAGTTGTCCTCGCTGAGTCACAAAAGATTGCTCAACTAATTAGATAGAACAATTACAGACAGATTTAACAAAGGGAACTTGTTTAAGGTGGAACCTGCATTGCCAGTTGCAGATCTTCTTTGGAGCTGATAATAGCTAGAGATGACTATTTCAGCTTCCTTTGTAAGGACTGGTCTGAAGTACCCTTTTACAAAGTGAATATATCTGCAAGATTTGTTCAAAAAACAGAATATAGAATTTGATGCAAGGGTCGGACACAAAATTTACTTGAAACATATCAGTGTAACAGAAGAGAACACCTCCATTAAGGGGATTTTGGTTGTTGACTAAGTACCTTAAGGAGTTCATGCTTTCGGACGTAGATAGTTCAGATATTTTAATGATTTCGAAAGATGTTGATGCAGGATATGAAAGGCCTAATGGTGTGGGATGATTGAGTTCATTTGCCCGATTGGTTTGTTTGAGCTAATTTGGATTATTTCTAGGGCGAATTTTTAGGAATTATTCATTGACTTTATATATATGAAGGCCATATAAGGCTGTACATGACTCAGTTGATTATCCATTTCTTAAATTTTATGTTTGTTTTATCATCAGAGCATTAGTACATTAGTATAATACTTGAGTCCCTTTGATTACAGCATGCCACATTTATACATGTATTGACACATAAATAAGATAATCATCTTTACAATACATAATGATCGCTAATAGTTTTTAGGTGGGATAATCTCCATTATTAACAGGTGATGCAAAAGTCTTACTTCTTCACCTCCTCAAAGGAAAAACTAGCATAGAAAAGACAAAAATCACAAGCTTTTATCTAATCAACTTTGTAGGCAGAATAGTAGTACTAGTACACTAACCAGTACCTAATAATTGCCAGGAGCAATACGTAAGATGTCAGCCAAGTTTTCTGAGAATTGGCATGACCTCTGCTTCTAACATGGATTTATCTCTTTATCATTTGATTTGTTAGTGTACATTCTGAGAAGTTTCTACTTGTTCTTTGTTTCTCTTTTTTCTCTTTTTTACTACCTAGAAATACCCCTTCAAACCTTACAATCTTAGGGAACTAGGAAATTCTAGCAAATAGCTAGCTAGGTAACGTGAGAAATAGAACCCCAGAACACATGGGAGTAAACCACAAGCATGACAACTCATCTAACCCCTTGTTGATGTTTCTACTTTTCACTTATTGAAAATAACAAACATGAGAAAGCACAAAAATAATATCTGTTGTTACAATAGAAGGGATATTTTTCTTTTTTTACGAAAACAATGGAAGGGATTTCAACCCTTGACCTAGCCTGATCCTAACCCATTTCCCTACCTTCCGTCACCACTTGGGCTTAACCAGAAAAAATAATTTATACATAGACAACTTTTTGGAAAATAGAAAATCAGGGTTTGAATTTAAGCTCTCTTCAACTAAAGAAAACATTTTACCTGCGGAGCATAGGAAATGGCCAGATGTTTGCTAAATCTTCATCCTGCTTGCCTTTGTCTGGTTCTCCCTGAAGTGGTTTAGTAAAAGGGGAAAAAAGCATGATTAGATTCATCCAAATGGCTGCAAGACAACAATGTGCCACTCACACGATCGTAAGAGCAGATTACCTCAGAAAGAATGTGAGATGACACGACCCCGTCCCACTCAGGATTCTTTGTATCCAAGAGTACGAGGACTATATCAAATCTGCTCAATAAGGGACCAGAGAGTGCCGTATTGACAGACAAAGCTACAAGATGAAAATAAGAGAATAAAGTTTAGGATAAGCTGAGGGGCTACTATTTTAGAAGAAATGTGTTTTTTACAGGCTAAAATTTAAGAATAGCAATAATAATCTCCATTAGATATTCCAAGTAATTCAAGAAATAGAAAGTTCATAGTCTTCCAAAAATGACAGGTGTGCGTAATCAGAAAACCATAATCTAGACAAATAAATCCAACTAACAATATCTTCTGAATGTAAGTAATACATTGATCAGGATCATACTGTCCCTTGGGATTGGTTGCACCAAAAACAATTGTTTTAGTACTGAGAGTTGTCACAAGACCTGCCTAGCAAAGAGAGATACAGAGAGAGAGAGGAATGGTCAGCTCTGAGTAAACATAGAATATAACTTTTTTTTTAATAAAACAATCAATAATAGTATAAGCTGCAGACTTTCTATAAAGGATTTCGAACAAACAGAAAATATATAAACATGTTGTTTAGAAGTGCGAGGGGTAAGAAAATAGTTCTATACACATGGATAGAAATTGAAGCATGTTATAGATAAATAAAGCACATGGAAACAGCACGGGCAATCCAATATCTGTAGTGCATAATAGCATCTATTATAGAAATTTGAAATTCATTGTATCCTAACTTTCCTTATCCTCTTTTACTGTATTATTTCTCAGAAATATAGTATGCACTGATAGAATAAAGGAAAATAGATTCCGCTGAAGAGTAATGCATCAAAGAAACAGAAAATCATCTGTATTAATGTGCATGTTGCTTGTAGGACTTGCAGCTGATTCTGTTTTTTAATATTTAGAAAAACACAGGAGATTCAAGAGCAACACTGAAAAAGACCAGAACAAAGACAATAAGAAACAAGCTGAGTGATAGCCTGAGTGAGTATGCAAAATTTCTACTTCATTGCCCCACATGGCTGCCGAACTTGTAGCAACCCAAGGCCATCCTCATGTTTAATCAAGTCTGCATTAGGAGTGAAGACCATCCGAAGCTCTAGGTCTACTGAGGACAGCTTACCAAGACCCTTTGTTTAGGTAACCTGATGGCTTGAGAGTAACCTTATGGTTAGCCCAAGTGTGTGTGTGTGTCTGCATTGCTTATCTTAGCAAAAAGTCTGCGGAGAACACTTATTCACAAACCTCCTGTGGGGCTAATAGTTTTCATTTCCCACTATTTCGTTTGGCCAGATTTTGACCTATTTGACACACTAAACCCACCTTACACATAGAGTCGAATTTCCCATGAGGACGGCATATTTTTCCTAAACTATTTATAAAACATAAGCAAAAGATGTTACCTTGGCAACACTTATGGTCTGCTGTTCCATTGCTTCATGTATGGTTGCCCTATCATGTTCTCGCATGCTGCCAAAGCAGAATTAATTTGATATTATATGGCAAGAAGCAAGGAAACAACTTCAAGGTCAACCACTAATGTTCAAGTTTATATTATGCAATTGTCTGAGACTTTGTCAGAATTTCCAAAACTAAAAATACTTGAGAATAGAAGTTACAATTTCCTTTCCTTGTTTAATATATATATTTCCCGAGTCTAATTGAGCTTAGTGCAAATGCATATGTCCATTCCCACTTAATTATCATCCAGGGCAATCCAGTAGAAGCAACTAGGCATCTAAGATTTGAAATTTTCTTTTTTCTCCATTGAGAATGACAGAGTTGCTTCCCTAAGTTATTTTTCACAAGCATAACTATAAAGATAAAATTATTGACAATGAATTATTAATGACAAAAAGAATCAAGGCATGGTAAGGTCATAAGTTCAAAACATATAAATCATGTATTACCAATTTGAATGCACGATGAAAAAGGCTAGAAATAAATGTTCCAAAAAGCCATCAAAGGACTTGCCTATCAAATTCGTCTATGCAACAAAGCCCACCATCTGCCAAAACAAGGGCTCCAGCTTCCAACATCCATTCGCCTAGATATTCCATAAACATAGTTAATCCATTTACTCTAATATTGTACCGGAAGAAAAGCAAAACAGTGCATAGAGGTCAAATAATGCTTCTCAATTAAATATGTATGTTCATGGCCAAGCTTAGAAATTTAGAATATTTTTGTTTCTTCTTTAAAAAAAAAATAGAAAGTCATGCTTAGAAGAGATCTAGATTACATACTAAATCTGATTTAAGTGGAAAACTTTAATCTGAAATTTTTTGTGCATGAAATCAACCTTTGGAGATTTTTATCAAAATCAAAAAATATTTAAAAAATTCAGAGAATTTTAGTATTTCATTATTCTTCTATTTAGGTTGACATGGAACATGTAAGTAGGGTCATATATGCCTTCCAAGTTAATATAAACCACTCTTTCTTCATGTTTGGCTAATTCTCCAGGCATAAAAACAAATCAGTTCTTTAACAATGTTCTTTTGTGTCTTCATATATTAAATCACTCTTTATTGTAGTTTGATGTTTTACACAGTTTTAGTGCAAAATAATATATTACAGCAACTTTAGAATGCGTAATTCTTTGCTAAATAAGAAATAGTCATATTTTTGTTTGTTCAATATATCTTTGATCAATATCGTCCCATATGAATTTTACCAAAAAAAAGGAAAAACAATCTTATATTCTTATAGGTATGAACAAGGGGAAGTTCAACTATAGACAAGCGCAACTTGTCAGTACAAGCATTCACACTGCACAACCAACACTCTTCTCTATATGATATGAATAATGTCTCTCAGTCATATCTGCATTGATGCTTTCTATCCTACTAAGTTCCAAACATGTCGCATAGAAGGATGAAAAACACTTGCATACATACATAATGTCAATAAATGAAAATAGAGAGGAAAAAAAATGGAAGGACAAACTAAATGGAACCATTGCCAACTTAATGATTCAGCATTCTTTAATTGTTATTTATTTATTTATTTTAGAAGAAACAACTTAAGTATTCAGCTGGAGATATGAAAACTTACCGCCATCCTTGACTGCAGTGACAGTTAATCCAGCACTTGTGCTTCCTAATCCAGTTGTAATAACAGATCGGTTGCTCAACTTTGCAGCAAACTTCAAAAATTGAGATTTTCCAGTACCTGAGAGTTTTAGCTGCCAACGGTTACATATAGAGTCCATGACTATAATTCACAGTCCAAAGTGTGTGTTCTGACATGCGTGCATGTGCAGTTGTGAGTGTATTATGGCTGGTATCTATTGAAGCAAGCAATCATGAGAGATTAAGCTGAATTTTGGGTATAAAATATAGTCAATTAAAGTGTTTGGTCTCAATGTCTTCTAAATTTTTTTCTAAGATTCCTATCATTGAATGAGCCTTTTAGCATTTAGTGTTGAGTTTTTTAGTATTTTGATGAGTCTTTTTGTATTATAATTAACGAGTCTTTTAGTATTAATAGAAGTCTTCAGTTGTTCAATTTGAAGCCCATAAATAAGGCTATCAATTGTAAAACAAGGTTTCGGGATGAATGATAATATTAAGTGTTGTTGAAAGGCCTGGAGCCATGATATCCCCTTTGCATTCTCTCTCCTCTTCCCTTTTTTTCTCTATCTCCACTCCAACAGGGCAGTTATAGCAATCTCAGATCTTCCACTTGTCTAAATCAAATAGTTACTAAAATTTCAACCATAGGTTTGAAGTACATCCAGCCTCATAGAAGCTACCCTCTTTATACAGCCTCAACTTACACACATGATACAGTATGAAATCAAAAGCTGTATTACGAAAATGGCTAAATGCAAGTGACAGTGTGATTGAAATGAACCATGGCATTTAGTTTCAGTTGACTTAAACCTTTCTAAGAATAAAATATTCAGGTCTGAAAACCTCTAAAGTGATAAATAAATATTAGAAAAATAACCTGGATCACCAACCAAAAGCAAATGAGACTCTCCTCGAACCTTCGTCCCAGAAGCATCAACATGTTGCACACCTCCAATAAGTGTTAATGCCACTACTTTGAACAAAGAAATGTGATTTAATTTTTATACAGGAAATATTAAAAAGAAATGAATGAGAAACTGAAATGTAGAAAGGAAAAAGGGGGGAAAGACAGACAGACAGATCAGTTTATTTTCTTGGTTATACCACCAAAACCCCAAACTAGTTCATTCAGAATGCTAGAAATCCTAGTAAATAAGAAGAATGGGATGTTGATGTCCAAATACCTGCAAGCTTTACAGTAAAGAGTCCAAAGACTTGTGGGCAAATGCCTCGTAGAATGGCGTTTCGCCCTGTTTAATTCTCGAAAGAAAATAAAAAGAAGTTATAATGGAAAAAGATACTCAAGCTCATAGTACAATGTCATATCACTCCAAAATAACAATTAACTAAACTTTAATATCCTAAATATTCCGCAATGCTACAGCCACAAAAAAGACAAGTTTATATGATAATAACCTCTCGTAAATATTTGTGAATCAATAACTTTTCTACCTTTCAAAGGGGTATCTTTGAAGTCGGACCAGAACTGCTTAAATTTCATAATAGCATCATCAGGTATATCAATTTCTGACTTCAGCTCATTAGTTCTCCTAAATATCAAACACAACAATTTCTTTAGAAAAACAAATATAGAAATGTGAAATCTGCGGGAAGAAAAACTAATATTGAGTGTTTCTACTTCTACTTGCTTACACTATCAAACAGTATCTTCACCAGCATACAACACACTGTTAAGCTGCCAAGGCAGCTAAGGTATATTTAAATTTAAAAATCCAAAACTTGAGCTATGTGAATGTATCATCTTTCTTTTTGGGAAGGGTGGGACTGTAATCCAATAGAAGAAATAGTAATAAAGCTTTTCCCAGTAAGTTACTGATATCCATTTATACAAGTACATAACACAATATTAAGCTTCATACAACCTAGATCACACAGAAGATATCAAGAAACCCCATATGGTATTCTTAAATCCATTCATGGTGTAAATTCAAAAAAAAAAATTACTATTAAATTTACCTAACATAATTAGCAATTAATATAGGATCGAGGTCACAACGCACATCTTTTAAGTCTGGAGACCACTTTGCAGTTAATATCCCAGTAACAATAACATCATCTGCATTAACAATTAATAAAAGTCATATTCACCACTACACAACAAAATCAAGTAATACAGGCGAATTTTAAAAACATCTTTTAACATAAACAAATATATATATATATATATATATATATATATATATATAATATTTGTATATAGATTCATTCATTTAAAGCAGGACAGAAAGATGCTATATAATAATGAGAATAGATGCTACATAATAATGAGGAAAAAATGCAGGCACAAATTAACATAACAAACAACCACATATTCGAAGAGTAGGTCCAAATCGCCACAAGGACACCATTATTAATAGCAATAGACATTAAGATTAAGGATGAAGTTTATGCCATCTTTGTACAAGTCTAGACAAAATCCTGATGCTGTCACCAATTACATTATCAAAGAAAAGGACTCAAGAAATTATACAAAGTTTTGTTTGACTAAATCAGTTTGGTAGAGCTCAAGTTGCTAAGCAACCAAGCAGAGTTTCCTAGTTGGAGCGAACAGATATCTATGATCTTTATATAAAATTAGTGAGAATTGATAGAGAATAATTTTCTCATAGATTTTGTAAAATGTCTTAGTTATTAGCCATCTTATAGTCAAGGATTTTTCAGGTACAAACAAATAAAACAACATTTATCCAAGAGGAAATAACAGAGAAAGGAGAATACAAAATAAGTATAAAGAGACTCAAGAGCAAATATACAACAGCTTCATCTTCGAGATAGCACACCTCTTTTCTTGTAGTTCTCTAGTACAAAGTTAAGAATTTTCTTCATGCAACACCCTTTTAAAATGCTAAGTTTCCATGAAATTCATCTTTAAGTAAACCATAATTGAGCTTTGTTTTAAGATTTTAAAAGGCAAAACAATATATGGTAATCTTAAATGGTTTACACTGAAAGAAACTTGAAAACAAGCACATTCTTGTATTATCCAAAAATGTAGGCCAAAATACACTTTGGCTCCCTGTAGTTTGCTAGCATTTTCGGTTTTGACCCTGTATTTTAAAAATGGACAACAACGCCCCTGTAGTTTCAATAGGTTGCAATCAAGCCCAAAAGATTACCACTTTGTCATGTGTATTCTAGGGAATTGGACAAAGGATTTTGAATTTTTTGTACCGTCAGGTGGTTATTGTTGCACTTAAAATGTCAAATTCCATCTCCAATCCCTTTAAAAACATGAAAACGTGATCACTTTTTGAGATATGGGCTTTATTGCAACCTAATTCAAATTACAAGGGTATGATTGTGCATTTTTCTACGGGGTTGAAATTGAAAATTCCTAAGCAAAATACAGAGACTAAAAGTATGTTTTGACAAAAATGTATAATTACTTATTTCCAATTAATAAAACTGGGATAATTTTCAAACTGAAATTAAGTTTCACTTTGGAATCAGTAATATCAGGAGGTAAATTATTAAAAACAAAAAGAAAAGAAGAAAAGAAAGCAGAGATCCCAGAATGTAGTACCTCCAGCTTTAACAATATCAACAAGATCGTCCTTTAGAATGACAGGAATTGAGCGTGGAATTGCCCCAACACCCAGTACATGTGTACTCTCCTGGATTTTAATTTCCTGATAATCATGGCATGTAATAGAACCTTCTAAATGCCCGAACTTTGTGCCTTCACAGGGTTTAGACCTCTGTCATTGGGAAAATCAGATCAGATGCCAAAACTCCAAAAGCATAATTATATCAGAATTCAGAAGAGACATGACCCGTAAAAAATGAAGTAAAATAAAACACTAAGTGTTAAACATCTGAATCCATACACAGTGTCAATCTTCAAAATTAAAGTGTTATTCTCTCTTCATTCTTAGCATGATTGAAACCAAAGACCGACCCCAATGAAACCCATCATGTACCACTTAAGCTAAAGCCCAAGAATAATTGCAAACTACAAGAAGTCTAAAAAACCAAAATCAAAGATCTAGATGACTATGTTCCTACTTTAAAAAATCTAAAGACTTTTTAATGTTTTACATGTACCCACATGACCTCTTCTGATAGTTGCTAATGCTAATCTCAATGTTGCCTTCGGACTTTCCAAACAATGAATAGCAAATAATATTCTTAGTTCTGAGCTGAAGTAAATAACCTGAGAGGGGCAATATGATGGCAGTTTTATGGAGTTTCTCGATTCCAGCTCAGGATAAACCAGGAATCTGCAGATAAACAAAGTTAACTTAACTCGACGAAAAGAGGAGTTTATTCCAATATATATAATGGAATAATATCTGCACATGTGCTACATCTATAATTCCAGTAAACTAAAAATTTGTTCTCAAAGAAAAAGATTCAACATACCACATGAAATAGTAAAAGAATATCGCATTTAGTACCTATCTTTCATTCTGAAATTATTCCAAGAAAAACTGCCGATCAGATGCAGAATTTACTTTTCTAGACAGTTTTACTGTAATTGGTAAATTACATTACAATAGCACTGAGCTAGGTTATTCATGCTCTCAAAACACATTGAGCAGCAAGGATGCTAACATAGCTAGTCAAGATTTAAAAGTGAAATGAACCAAATTTATGAACATTTCTTTAAGCACAAGAATTTTTAATATATCCCGTTGTTTTTTTCTTTCCACAAACACAGTATGTGTGTGATAGTTGTGGAGAGAAAAAAAAACTCACTCGTGCTTGCATTTCTGACACATATACTTCCTCTCTCCTTCATACATCTTGATTGCTCCAGATCGAATTAGTGTCCCTTTGAGAGTGAGCAGAATCCCACGATGCTTGACTCTCACACGCCCAATGCTCGGAAAAGTCTCTACATAACACACACATCAACCAACAGTTTATAACAAAATTAAGAATACACAGTTGAAAGAAATGGCTCCAAATAATTTTTAAGAGCTTAAACAGAAGCAAACCAGGGCATTCAAGTGGTGAACCGCTGATATCAATACGAACATGAATGAATTCCTTCTTTATCCCTTTATTGGAACCATTCAAATCCCCCAATATGACTTTCTACACAGAATACCACACATACCCAAATCAAAATTCATCATTTCAACAAGTTCAGTTCAACAAATTAAGACTACACTTGTAATTAAACACTTGAATACATACATGAGCCCAAACAGCCGCCTCGTCGAAAAGCCGCAAGTACTCAGTGGGTTGAGAGAAGACGAGGTGTGAAAGCGGAGGATCTTCATCCATGAGCTCTGCAAAACTAAGATACACACACACACACACAAAAAGTGAGAGATAGAGAAAGATAGCTTAAAGAGTCCGGGAGTGAAAGATGCAAACCATTGAAAAAGAAAAAAAAATGTAAAATGGGTTTTGATGAGGGTTTGATGTACTTGACGTATAGAGGGAAGTGAAGCTTCGGGTCTTGGGAAAGAGCGATGGAGTGAAGCTGGTCAGAGTGGTGGCGGATGAGAAATGCCGCCAAGTGTTTGACGTGAGCAGGTTGCTCATCCTTTGCCGCCGAGTCCATGTGAGGTGAAGAAGGGGAAATTGGGAATGAGCGGGAAGGGTGGTCTTCTTTTTTTCACTACAGCTAAAAGCTTCGGTTCTGTTTGGACACAGCCTCAAGAGTTTCTCTTTGTGTTGATATGTCGTTTTGATATTCAAAATTTTATTTTTCTTTGAGTGTATTGATTATCCACTAAAAATCAATATACCAGAAATATCCTTAAACCAAAAAGTAATAATAATAAAGAAAAATTAGGTATTAGACATAAAAATCTTTACTAATGTGAGGATTTGATACCTAGAGTATTTTTGTTTTGGTTTTGATATATAGGAATTAAATTTTATTTTAGATTTAGCGAAAGAAGGCCAGGATTCGTTGAAACATGCAAATAATAAAGATAAAATACAATTTTACTTTTTTTGTTTAAAAGCCTTCCAAAATCATATCTCACCATTTCTTTCTCTCTCTCTTGGACAGGACGCGGCACGGCAACCGCCTCAAATAAAAATCCTCCATTTTTTACATTTTGTCCTAAACGCATCTTAACTTTGTCTTCGACTACGTCTCCGTTTCCTACATATCTCTCTCTCTCTCTCACCCAATTTGCTCGAGAGAATATGGACGCCATAGATTCAGTAGTGGATCCACTCGGAGAGTTCTCCAGAGACGACATTCGGCTCGTCAAGATCGGGTTTAATATTGAGATGTATCTTTCCGGATCGGTTTAATGGAAATTAGGGGTTTCGATTTTGTTATCTCGTAATTGATGGATTTGATGATCAATTGTGGTGTAGAGTTCACGAAGGTCGCTCGCATACGATCGGGTTCGTGGTGATGGGATTCGTTGGGTTCTTCGTGGTCGATCTTCATCCCCATCAACAACATCATTGTTGGATCTGTTTAGGTATGGAATTATATCTGAATCTTCATCCGATCGAATTCATTGATTGAAATTATTGAGATTAATTTGCATGCATTTGATGTCTATCATGTATACGTGTTTTTGTGAAATTGAGTTTTTGCGGTTTCGTTATGGAGAATGCAATAGTTTTGTTGTGCCTTGTGTTCAACATTCGGATATATATTTACATTTGTGATTATTGGCTGATTTTCGTATCACTTTTGACATTTTAGCTTAGCATAGTGTAGGGTAGGATTTGGTTGCTTACATTTATATGCCTAGAAGGTAATCCCTTTGACTGTTGTCTCATTTGATTAAATCTTCTATTTGATTACATGCTAGATGTTCTTCATCGCTATTTGATACATTCATTTATTTGTGGGTTTCACCAGTGAGCCTTTCTGGTTTACATAATTTTGATGCATGGGTTTTTACTAGTAATTACTTTACATTTTCATGATATCTTTTATTTGTGACTTTTTGATGCCTGGTAGAGATACATTGGAGGTTTTGCCCCTTAATCTATAGGTTGTTGGTTAGCGAGTTGTTAAGCTAGTGTTGATTTGATTCCCTTCTCTTTGTACTTGTGGAGTTTGCTGTCTAAATTATTTAGTTTGCAGCAATGCATATTTCAATTTTGTTTTGTTTCTAGCTATATTTTCAATTTCGTCACGGAAACTTGAGATCATATTGCGAGTTCTTAGGATAGAGATGCTTGTTGTTTATGACTTAATCTTATTGCGCAATGCTTCTTTTGGTTTGTTTATTTTCATCTTTCCTATCAC
The DNA here is from genome assembly GCA_024362665.1 of Prunus padus. NCBI lineage: Eukaryota > Viridiplantae > Streptophyta > Magnoliopsida > Rosales > Rosaceae > Prunus > Prunus padus. The sequence goes on along the minus strand of JANFAM010000006.1, from coordinate 9,166,086 downwards.
AAACATGAAAGCACCTCCATTGCGAGTTTATGTTTTTTGCATTACGGTTTATGTTTTTTCTGCATGATGCAATTTATGTTTTCTGCCGCATTGCGTTTATGTTTCCCGCAATGCAATTTATGTCACAGTCTGTTCAAAACTTGGTGCCTTTGGCAAATTAATGCTTGTTTATGAATTTTGAAATCTATATTCCTTTTAGTTGGAGTCAATTTTTAACTAGATAATGTTTGTCGGTGGAAATTTGGGATAGTAGAAACACAGACCTATGGGATGACGTTGGGTTTAGCTACCTTTAATCACTAAGTCACTTTGGGTAAGGAGGATATGGAAGCAACGACCAGGTAGCCCATAGCTCCAATCGAGACCTGGCTGACTCGGAAAGCATTTTCAAACAGGAAATGTGGGATGGAGGCGGAAAAAGCTTGTCATTGTTTCACAGAATAAGGAATAAGGAAATTTCGTTTCTGTGAGTAGTAATCTTGGCATAAGTTGACCTAGTTGAAAAATATATGAAATATAAAGGGATATACCCTGAGCCATAAGCAATTAACTCGATTCTTGGTTGAAGTGTTGATTCTTAAAAAACTTTAACATAGAATCAAGGTTTTATCTTTTAATCTGAGTTTATGTTTTTCTCGTTAATGCAGTTTATGTTATTCTTACACGTGCTTTTGGTTTTGTTTTGCAGGGTTTTATCCTCTTAATTTTGGAGTTGTTGATTACGAGACGAGAGGAGAATTTGAGCTTTGTTTAACATAATTAGTGTGCTTGCCTTAGGAGTGGCATTTTGTGTAATTTTGATATTTTTATTACATTATTGTAAAATTAGTACTACTTTTTGGTTTAAAATGAATTTAACTTTGTCTCTTCCTTGTTGTTTTCATCCATGGGAATAAATGATAACTTTTCCTTACATTATTTTTTAATAATGATTTTGGCTGAGTTCCACTCTGCATTGATGTGTGACTAATTTATGGTTTTGAGTAAGGAATCGAGTCTTTTTTTTGGAAAACATAAACAAGTTAGGAAAAAAACAATAGAACAAAAAAAGGGGAAACGGCAAAACAAAAGAAACAGAGTAACAAACTTAAAATGGTGGAACAAGAAGGAATAAAAGGAAAGGAAAAAAATAAAAATAAAAGGAAGGAAAATTTCAATAACACGGATAGGGGAAGAAATAAGAATGGAGGAAAATGTAGCCGATTGTCTTTTGGTTTTAAAATGAATTACTTAAGAATTTGCATAATGGCGTATTTTGTAATTTTTAGTTTTTTGTAATGCATAATTGTAAAATTACATTCTATTTTTTATTCTTTGGCCTTTTCTTAATTAAATGACTTGAATTTGTATTTTCCTAATTAGTAAAATATATAGTGTCTATAAAACTAAAGCATCCTAATAATAATATTTGGTGACATACAAAATTGCAAGAAAAAACAACCATGTCTAAATTGGGAGAAGTTATACAATACCACTGTAGTACCACGTCAGCAAATATATCTTCCATTCAAATATAGCCACATGTCAATTTTTGTACAACTGGACTCTTCATTATTTGTACTCTTTTAATTAAAATTAGAAAATTTAAAAAAGGAGAATATGTCCAGGGTTCTTGCAAACCTCCCCTCCTCCTTTCCAACCCACTTACCCGACCCCACCACTTATCTACAAACTCCCTTTACTCGACCCTCTTCCCCACCCCCTTTGTGCCGTGTCTGCCATAGCCTCCACCCCTCCCTTTTCTTCTTTCTCTGGACTGCCAATTCATTTGTAAAAGAAAAATATAACTTTAAAAAGAAAAGAAGGATAATATGTCCCATCAAACCACCCCTCCCCCTCTACCCCCCAACCCATACATTGCATCTCCGTATATCGATCAATCATACGAGTCATGAAACGACCATCCCTAACCAAGGGTTCATGCTCCAATGGTTCTCCACTTGGTCCCATGGGCCTTTCATAAATTCTTGTCGTGTTCATGAGATCCGGTTCGTACACGTCTGCAGCATCGTAATCATACTCATCCTCCACAATCATGTTATGAAGGATGATGCAAGTCATCATTATGCTCCTCAGCACCTCCTCATCAAGCATGCGCGCTGCACCCCTAATAATAAGCCACCAGGCTTGGAGGATACCAAAACATCCCTCCACATCTTTTCTGTAACCCTCTTGATATGCAGCAAATAATTTTTGTTTCTGCGATCGGGGAAGAGGAATTGATTTCACAAATGTAGTCCATCTCGGGTAGATGCCGTCTGCAAGATAATACCCATTCTGGTATACAATAGTGTTGATTTCATAGGTGATATTCGGGGCTTCACCTCTCAAAACATCGTTGAACACCGGGATTGACCCAGCACATTCAAGTAATTTTGAGATCCGGCAACTCCGAAGAAAGCATGCCAAACACATGTATCAAATCCAGCAACGGCTTCAAGGATGATACTTTTTTGCCCTTTCCGATTACCATAGTCTCCTTGCCAAGCAGTTGGGAAATTCTTCCATTGCTAGTGCATGCAGTCGATGCTACCAATCATTCCTGGAAATACTCGAGCTTCAACTTTTTGTAGAAGCCGTTGGAGGTCCCTGGGCGTAGGTCTGCGCAGGAGTCCTTGATGTACAGAGTTTCGACTGCATCACAAAATCTTACCAAGCTCTCCAAAGTAATGGACTTCCCCATCCGTGCAATCTCATCCATTTGATTAGCAGATGCACCATACGCCAACATTCATATAACAGTTGTAAGCTTTTTTGCTGGGGAAGAAGTCCCAAAACCCCAGCAGCATCATACTTTTGAACAAAGTATTCATCATAATTGCAAATATCATGCATGATTTTATTGAACAAATGGGGTTGCATCTTATATCGCCTTCGAAAATCAACATCAGAGTACAGAGAAGTTGGGATAAAATAATCTTCCAGAAGATTCTTACCCAAAGAATGCCTATGTCTGTCCACATTCGAGCCACGACCGACTTGTGAACCACGGCGGCTCTGGTTTTCTTCATTAAGCAAAGCCACTGCTATGACAATTTGTTGATCTAGTTCTCTCTGCGCCCTTTTGCCTGCAGCTCGTCTACGCCTTCTTTCTCTAGTTTCTCGCTCTTGCCTCTCCAAGACCTCGTTCATGTCTGACATTGATAATGGAGTATGAAATCTAAAATATGAGAAATGAAAATATAGAGAAGATCTGGTATGAGAGGTATGAGCTGAGCCTTTGGTTTTATAGAAAAATTTAGGCATATAGAGATGACACGTGGCGCGATTTTAGAGGGTGAAAATCTTATCTGAAATTTGAAATTCATATGAAATTTATCTGAAATTTGAAATTCATATGAAATTTGAAATTCAGATGGAATTTATCTGAGATTTGAAATTTAGATGAAATTTATCTGAAATTTAAATTTTGAAACTTATATGAATTTTGAATTTTGAAATCTATCTTAAATTTGAAACCGAAAATTTTATCCAATTATGAGATATGAATTTTATAATAAATATTGACACCTACGAACCCAAAAATATTTATCCGAAAATATTATCCAAATTAATTGTTTAGGTTACAAAAAAAAAAAAAGAATAGTAGTTGCCCTTTGCCATGCCAACGGTGGAAACACACATTGCTTTTTGCAAGGGCAGCCACTATTCACGTGAATCTTAGCTGCCCTAGCTCCCTCCCCTTTCCCCCTTGCCATGGCAAAGGGCAAATGGGTGGAGTTGCTCTAAGTGGTTGGAAAGGGGGAGGGGGAGGTTTGCAATTCGCCTTTTTCCTTTTTTTATTTTTAAATGTTTCTAATTTTAATTAAAAGAGTACAAATAATGAAGAGTCCAGTTGTATAAAAATTGACATGTGGCTATATTTGAATGGAAGATGTATTTGCTGACGTGGTACTACAGTAGTATGGTATAATTTCTCATAAAGTGGATCGGTTTCACCCTAAATATGCGGGCGAACCAAAGCTTCCTTATTATTAACTAGCCTCTCCGCAAGTGCTTCCGAGCCTGCGAGAGGCTTTTTTTATAAATAAAAAATTAAAATTTATTTAATTGATAGTTGTGTTTCATAAAAATAGGATCCATTATCTTATTTTTCTTTTAATTTTAATTTTTTAATATGAAAAAGTGTGAATTTACCATATTATCCTCATTTAATTAATAATTTCAATTCTTAATGTTTGCATTAACCAAGAGCATTTTCTGGTATTTGGAATGTTTTACCATTTTCTGACTTTTGCTTCTGGTATTTTGAATGTTTTACCATTCTCTGCCTTTTGCTTTATATATATAGATAGATAACTTCAAAAGTCCATCAAACTTCAAATTCAACATTCCTATATAGGTATTATCTAATTAGAATACTACACATATAAAACAAAATATAAATAAATAAATAAATATACAAGTAGATGGTCCGGTTCGGTTTCGGTCAGTCTACAAATGTTCAAAATCAAACTAAACCAAACCATACAGTCCCTTCGATTTTAAACCTGTTGATTTGTTCATGATTAAAGCAAAACCAAATTAGTAATTACGATTTACATCAGCCGGATCCATCGGTTCAACCAAATTGATGTCCCCCTACATGCCAGATAATAAGTTATTGTAAAAATAAAAATTAAAGAAAAGATATTAAACGTGGAAAAGAGAGAAGAGAAGAGACACCAAAAGGCAGAACGTGGGATTAACTGCATCCAACTGCCACTGCTTCTCCTGCAAATTGCATTGGACGGAAGATCCATTTCTTGTTCTCCACTAGTTTCATGAAGCTATAGATCGGGTAAGTTTATTGGTTATGTTTGTTGTTTCATCAAATTCTCTGCAAACTACATAGAATACTGACTTCCCATTTTTGTTTTACAACTCTTTTTTGGGTTTTTTTTATTCTCTTTGTTTGATAGTTCTTTTTCCAACCGTGCAGGAAGCATGAGATGGCATGATATCTGTAACATGCACAAGAAAAGGGCATTTGTCTAATTCTTTCTAATCTTCTCAAATATTCTTAAATCAAATCTGTTAGAATAAGGTTTCTTCATCTCTTATCATGCTTGGAATTTTTTCTTATTATCTTTTCATCTGCATATACATGACATAAACAAGATTTTGTCGTCAGCAGTTTGTGTGTATACCTCAGAAGTTTCAGTAGTGCATTTCCAGTATAACCATGGCTTCTTCAAAATCTAGACAATACAAAGAAGGCTGAAGGAGCCGAGTAGCAATATAGATAAAGTCTCCGCCGTCAGCAGTTGCAAGGTGAAGGGCCTCCACCGCATCCAATTCGTATGCAAATGGAAGGAACATACATTAATACTTGTATATCAAGCTAATGTTATTTTTTTTTTTACTCCTGCAATGCAAATCTGCGCAATAGCTTAATTACTACTGTTCAGCAAGGTGTTTGCTTCAGAAAATCTCAAACTGTAATGATGTTTTTGGTCAACTTTGTGGGTTTCTAATGTTGCTTTAATTTCAAATTTCATGTATTGTTGTGCAGCTTGATATACTTTTTCGCGGGCAGCGAGATCAATGGGATGGACGAGTTGGCAGCAATAAACACATTCTTTTGAACTTGAACTTGTATTGCAGATGGGGGATGTCATCAGTAAAGCTGCAGATGGGGTTGGTGGTCTACTTGAAAAGGCGTTTTTGGCTCCATTTAAGACCATGTTTGGTGGCTCATGCGAGTAAGTTCTGGTGAAATGTTCTCTTTATTGCCGGCCTGGCCATCATTCTGCTCGATCATTTGTCGTAATTTCATATAAAAATTAGTATGATATGGTTGTGTTGCACTGACTTGGGAGCCTGCTATGAGTCCTTTTCATATCTGTTTGCCAAATCCTTTCAGATAATTTTCATACAATTTTTCCTTATTCGCTTTTGTTCGTAATCTGCTGCTTGTTTACTTCCTTCAAAAGATAAAAGAAAGACGAATACTTTTTCGATTATACTTCACTGCACTGCTAATATTACTCTGATATGTTTGATTCTGCAGGGATGTTTGTTCAGGACCCTGGGATTTCGTTTGCTTTATTGAGCATCTATGTGTCTCCAATCTGTTGAAACTGTTTATGATCTTGGTCCTCTGCTACATAAGTAATTTCTCCTCCTTCTTTAGTTGTACTCTTCTTATTTTCGTTAGAGTTTGCTTCGTAGACTAGCCTTAGAAGTGCATTTGCTTTCAGCTTCAGTTGCAGAAATGTTTGATTTGTTTCTTTTTCATATTTTTTTTTTTACTTCTGTTCAGCTTTATTATTCTTCTATCTATTATTCAAGCTGGGGTTATTCCAATGCATTGGAAAAAGCCTCTGTAAGATGTGTTGGGCTGCATGTGAGACATACTGGTATGCACTAGAAGATATTGCTTGTTTTCTGTGGTACAAGCTAAAGAACACTAAGAGGGTAAACCACCGTCATTACCGCCATCGCCGCCGCCGCCAAGTTCGAGACATTGAACAAGGATACAGTTCAAGCGAGGAAATTGATTTCTGGGATAACTATCATAATTTAAATGTCAGCAGAAAGCGGAAGTCACTCAGCAGGAGAAGAAAGGACAAGCAGCAGAGCTCTTTTTACCCATCAAGTAGGCATGGCACTCATAGCCACCACCATGTAAGGTTAAAGTCTAGGGGAAGGTCTGTTCGTGTTGTGGGCAGATCTCGAAGGCTAAGAAGCTCGAGACATCTTCAATCAAGAAAAGTGAGAAATGTTCGAAGGCAAGCCAGGACTTCGAAGAGGAGGAAACTTTAGTTGATTGTCAGTGATTCTGAATTTGTATTTGTAATTAGTTCAATATGAAATGTGAGATGTCAATTGTTGCATATGAAATGTGGTTGACCAAATTTTTGCTTCCACTTGAGGTAGAAGATGAGATTTCAGTTTACTGTTTTAACGACTACTTATTTTTTTACTTCACTTGATCAACAAGGAAGAACTAGACATGGGGTTTCTGAGAACAGGTCTGATCAGATACTGCGACCATTTTCTCTATGCTGACGCCGGCATTGCAAATGTTGGCAATAGCTCGCGTGTATTTCCTTCCATACGTCAAAAAAGGTCCACAGTGGTTCTCATAAGTTCTCATCTGCGTCGAAATGAACTCAAAATCAAGATCTGAGGCACAAAATTAAGGGATTTACTTGAAATAATTATAGTATAGATCTAAGCCAAACGCATGTATATTTGTATTAATTTAATGTTTGGAGTTGCAAGAAGGACTTACAAGTGTTAGACCTCAAACTTCCTGTGGTCAACGTATGAAATACAAGTGTTTTTACTTGGATGAAGAGGACATTTGGTTCCTTGATTGTCTGATGCTTGTGTTGGAATAAGAACAAGAATGATCTTCTATTGATTTGATAAGTCTTTTCTTTTGTATTTTGAAAAGTCCCCCTTTACATAAATTTAAGCCCTATTTATAGGAGTTTTCACAAGATATTCATCAACCTGGTCACCTTTGCTCGGAGTCGAGCCGTTTATGTCACATCAGGCTATTTGTTTTGTCAGGTGGTGGATGGTCGGGGTTTAGCCACATCCTCTTCTCATGATGGCTTTACGAGGTTAACTAGGGGACGAGAGTGAGCAGAGTAGCCTATTTGGAACGGTCGAAGTCCCATCTGGTCAAGGGTTCGGTATTTCAAGAGGCGATGAGTTCTTCCTTGTCAAGAGAGGTCTTGTCGTTGACGTGGCTGACCCGTAGCCTTTTATCATTTTGCCTCAATGATACGAAGGTTGAGGTGATGTGGTCAGGAGTCGAGCAAGCGTCGACCTTCCTTTTTAAGACTTGACGTCAACCTTCTTTTTTAGGGAGGTTCGGCAGAACACTCCTCCTATTCAACAGAGACAAATCATCAGTGCGGACCATTACGCTTCCATCTCTCAACATCTCGGGCGGGGGCGGACTACCGACTTTTTCCAATACTCGCTCAACGGCCTGCACCACTCGCGAAACCTCATTTGGAATGTTTAGCGCCGCCAACCTTAACCATGTACGGCCCAAGGTCTAGGGATGGTTTTCTAATCTGACCGAACCCTTCTTGTTTAGAATATATATATATATATATATATATATGTATTTTATTATATAATTATATTATTAAGATGTATGATAATGGTGCTACTTCTATAATGATGATCATGTCTTGAACATATATTAATTTTTTTTAACTAGTCTAGAATTTTAGTTAATAAAAATGGAATTGATACATATATTGTGCTCATAACACTTTTTTTTTTCATTTAACAAAGTGGTTTTTTCTGTAATGGGGCGGGTGGGGGAACCCATCACCCGTCCCCAAGGCATACCCACTTAGGATTCGATCCATTGCCATCCCTATTCCCTCTTCCAAATGATATCTCTGTAGTGGTGGGTGGGGATGGTTGATATCGCTGCCACTCTCTGCTCCCCGTCCTACCCCAGCCTGACTGCCTCCTCCCACACCCCCAGTAGCCTCACTCCAAACCCCAACCTCTTCAAACCCCAACAACTCATCACTCTCTCTCTCTCTCTCTCTCTCTCTCTAAATTTTGAAAACTTTTATCTCATCACAAAAGTCTCAAATTTCTTTGATTCGTTATATTTCCCCATATCAAATTTCGCCTTTGATTCAAGAATCTTCAATGGTGTTACTGACAAGTGGAGAAACTAGGGTTAAGTTTAATTTATTTTTTAAATAATATAGATTTGATTTTTGATATATGAGTTTGATTTTTGATATCTAGGTTTGATTTTTGATGTCTAGGTTTGATTGATTTTTCATGTTTGTGTTTCTTTTACACTTATTTTGTCTCAATGCTATGGGTTGGGTTGAGAAAAGGGATGGGTGTTGCGCGGTCTGAGGGAATTGGGTGTTACAGTCACGACAAATGGATGCGGGAGATGGGAGATGTGGTGGATCTGGTTAGGTGATGGTGGCGGTTGGGTTACAAGGAAGGCAAGGGGTAGGTTCTGGGGTGGAGATTAGGATGAGGGGTGAGCCATTAATTTGTTCGGTGGAGGAGGGGGGGCTGAGCTAAGGTTGGGGATCCATGATTGATTGGTTAGGATTTTTACTTATTAGATCTTGTTTTACTTTTTTAAAATTATTTTAAAAGATAAAGATTTTTGTTTTTGTTTTTGATATTTTATTCCACATAATTTATTACACATCAACAAAAAAATTGAAGTTCATATTTGTCACGTTATCATTTAACAGATTTATTAACGTTCTAATTAATAGAGTGACTAATTTGTATGTTTTCTGTAAGGGTGACAATCTACATGCAAAATTCTTAAGGTTTGGTTTGGTATTAATTTGAAATGACCCTCAGAGTTTAGGTATTTTTATGCAATTTACTCTTTTTTTTAATTATAATTGGATTGATAATGTGAAAAAATGCGAAATAAAAAAGAATTAGGTTTATGCCCAAACTGATTGAATCAAACCGTTTTAAATTAATTTGATTTAATTTGGTTTGATTTAATTTATTATGTGATGTTGTCAAAAACCAAACCAAACCAATTCATCATTATAATTTATAATTATTCGTTTTGAAGTGAAACTGAACTAATCCTTTGGCAAAAAAAAAAACAGAAATAAAAACTGAACTAATCCGGAACATGCCCACCACATCTAGGGCCAACCGACTTCATAAGCATATTGGGAAGGGGTTAACTAATATCCAAGCCCATCGCATTCGCATATACTATACTATACCCAAAAACCAGGGTATGCTCCTTAAGCCCTAATTTATCTGATCCGATCTACCTTCTAGATAGCGATTCAGTGGGTGTGCCTAAGAAACCCCAATTTCTGAATTGAAGAGCTCAATCTTCCCTCAAACCCTGATATCTATCTCAGTCTCTAGGCTTGTTTTTTTCTCAGACAAAACCCTAACAATGGCGCCTATCGATGACGATAAATCGGACATAGAGAAGACACAGGAAGAGAGGAAGAGGATGGAGAAGCAATTGGCCGCGCTCACCTCCGTCACCTTCGATACAGACCTCTACGGCGGCACTGACAAGAATTCCTACGTCTCCTCCATCCCTGTCAATGAAGACGAAGAGAACATGGAGGCCATGGGCAATGAGGCGGCTCGGATGCCGTCGTACACGGCCCCCAAGTCCATCACGAAGGAGATGCCGAGAGGCGGCGACGAAGATGAGGATCTAGGGTTCAAGAAGACACAGAGGATTTACGATCGCGAGGATGAGTATAGACGGCGGAGGCTTAATCAGGTCCTCTCGCCCGACCGCCACGATGCGTTTGCGGCGGGTGAGAAGACTCCTGACCCGTCGGTGAGGACTTATGGCGATATCATGAGAGAGGAGGCGTTGAAGAGGGAGAAGGAGGACACTTTGAGGCTTATTGCCAAGAAGAAGAAGGAGGAAGAGGAGGCGGCCAAGGCTGCGCCTGAGAAAGGGGATAAGGCAGCTGCGGCGGTGCCTCAGAAGAGGAGGAACAGGTGGGACCAGTCTCAGGATGAAGATGGGGCCAAGAAGGCCAAAACTTCGGATTGGGACTTGCCGGATAGCGCTCCAGGAAAGTGGGATGCGACTCCGACGCCAGGAAGGGTTGCAGATTCGACTCCCTCGTTGGGGAGGAGGAACCGGTGGGATGAGACACCAACGCCAGGGCGGTTGGTGGATTCGGATGCCACTCCGTCTGGTGGCGCCACTCCCGGTGCCACCCCTGCTGGGATGGCTTGGGATGCTACTCCGAAGCTTCCAGGGATGGCCACGCCCACTCCGAAACGGCAGAGGTCAAGGTGGGATGAGACTCCTGCCACAATGGGCAGTGCAACCCCAATGGCTGGGGCAACCCCTGCTGCGGCCTATACACCTGGTGTGACTCCTGTTGGTGGAGTTGAGCTGGCTACACCCACGCCTGGGGCTATTAATCTGCGTGGTGCAATTACGCCGGAGCAGTATAATCTGTTGAGGTGGGAGAAGGATATTGAGGACAGGAATAGGCCATTGACTGATGAAGAGCTGGATGCTATGTTTCCTCAAGAGGGGTATAAGGTTTTGGACCCACCAGCTTCTTATGTGCCGATTAGGACTCCGGCGAGAAAGCTGCTGGCGACCCCAACTCCGATGGGGACTCCTGGGTATTCTATTCCAGAAGAGAATCGCGGGCAGCAGTTTGATGTGCCCAAGGAGTTGCCTGGTGGGTTGCCATTTATGAAGCCTGAGGATTACCAGTACTTTGGGGCGTTGTTGAATGAAGATGAGGAGGAGGAGTTGTCCCCTGATGAGCAGAAAGAGCGGAAGATTATGAAGCTTTTGCTTAAGGTTAAGAATGGTACGCCACAGCAGAGGAAGACAGCGTTGAGGCAGCTTACTGATAAGGCTCGGGAGTTTGGTGCTGGCCCCTTGTTTAACCGTATCCTGCCTTTGCTTATGCAACCCACTTTGGAAGACCAAGAAAGGCATCTTTTGGTGAAGGTAATTGATCGAGTGCTTTATAAATTGGATGAACTGGTACGTCCTTATGTGCATAAGATTCTTGTTGTGATTGAGCCTTTATTGATTGATGAAGACTATTATGCGCGTGTTGAAGGGAGAGAAATTATTTCTAATCTTAGTAAAGCAGCTGGTTTGGCTACTATGATTGCTGCTATGCGTCCGGATATTGATAACATTGATGAGTATGTTAGGAACACTACTGCGAGAGCTTTCAGTGTTGTTGCTTCTGCTCTTGGTATTCCTGCACTGTTGCCATTTTTGAAAGCTGTGTGTCAGAGCAAGAAATCATGGCAAGCACGGCACACTGGAATCAAGATTGTTCAGCAGATTGCCATTTTGATCGGTTGTGCTGTTCTTCCCCACTTGAGGTCCCTTGTGGAAATTATAGAGAATGGTCTGAGTGATGAAAATCAGAAGGTTCGGACAATTACTGCACTATCACTTGCTGCTCTTGCTGAGGCTTCTGCCCCATATGGTATTGAAAGCTTTGACTCTGTCTTGAAGCCATTGTGGAAGGGTATTAGGTCTCACCGTGGTAAGGTTTTGGCTGCCTTCTTGAAGGCAATTGGTTTTATCATTCCTCTTATGGATGCAATGTATGCTAGTTACTATACCAAAGAAGTGATGGTTATTTTGATTAGAGAATTCCAGTCTCCTGATGAAGAAATGAAAAAAATTGTGCTCAAAGTGGTGAAACAGTGTGTGAGTACTGAAGGTGTAGAGCCTGAGTATATAAGAAGTGATATTCTTCCTGAGTTCTTCAGGAACTTCTGGGTTAGAAGGATGGCTTTGGATAGGAGGAACTACAGGCAACTGGTGGAAACAACTGTGGAGATAGCAAACAAAGTGGGTGTTGCTGATATAGTGGGGAGAATTGTTGAGGATCTCAAAGATGAGAGTGAACCATATAGGCGAATGGTTATGGAGACAATTGAGAAGGTAGTGGTGAATTTGGGTGCCTCAGATATTGATGCTCGGTTGGAGGAGCTTCTCATTGATGGTATCCTTTATGCTTTCCAAGAGCAGACCAGTGATGATGCAAATGTGATGCTTAATGGGTTTGGTGCAGTTGTGAACTCTCTGGGGCAGAGGGTGAAACCTTACCTTCCCCAGATTTGTGGTACCATTAAGTGGCGCTTGAATAACAAGAGTGCAAAGGTCAGGCAGCAAGCTGCAGATCTTATTTCGAGGATTGCTGTTGTCATGAAGCAGTGCCAAGAGGAACAACTGATGGGCCATCTTGGTGTTGTCTTGTATGAATATTTGGGAGAAGAATACCCAGAAGTTCTGGGATCAATTCTGGGAGCACTAAAGGCAATTGTGAATGTTATTGGTATGACAAAGATGACGCCTCCTATAAAGGATTTGCTTCCCAGGTTGACTCCAATTTTGAAGAATAGGCACGAAAAAGTCCAGGAGAACTGTATTGACCTTGTTGGTCGTATTGCTGATCGTGGTGCTGAGTTTGTTCCAGCAAGAGAATGGATGAGGATCTGTTTTGAGCTTCTGGAGATGCTGAAGGCTCATAAGAAGGGTATCCGGCGTGCTACTGTGAACACTTTTGGGTACATTGCTAAAGCCATTGGTCCACAAGATGTCCTGGCAACTCTACTGAACAATCTCAAAGTGCAGGAGCGTCAGAACCGTGTTTGCACCACTGTGGCAATTGCAATAGTAGCTGAAACCTGTTCTCCTTTTACGGTTTTGCCAGCACTGATGAATGAGTATCGTGTTCCAGAACTTAATGTGCAGAATGGTGTTTTGAAATCCCTCTCTTTCCTGTTTGAGTACATTGGTGAAATGGGGAAAGACTATATCTATGCAGTGACCCCATTGCTCGAGGATGCCCTCATGGACAGAGATCTGGTTCACAGGCAAACTGCAGCTTCTGCTGTCAAGCACATGGCTTTGGGAGTAGCTGGATTGGGCTGTGAGGATGCGTTAGTCCACTTGTTGAACTATGTCTGGCCAAACATATTTGAGACATCCCCGCACGTTATAAATGCTGTCATGGAAGCGATTGAAGGGATGAGAGTGGCTTTGGGTGCTGCTGTTGTGCTCAACTACTGTCTGCAGGGGCTGTTCCATCCTGCTAGGAAGGTTAGGGAGGTGTACTGGAAGATTTACAACTCGCTGTATATTGGGGCTCAAGATGCCCTTGTAGCATCCTACCCTTTGCTGGAGGATGAGGATCATAACGTATATACTCGGCCCGAGTTAATGATGTTTGTATGAAGCTGCCGCAGCAGCTCTCGTATTTAGACAAGGAGCGTAAATCAGTAATAGACAGTTTTTAAAGAACAATGTTTAGGTATTATGTGATTTGGTTGTTGTAGTTTTTCTAAATCAGTATTGTAACCCAAATTATTTGTACTTCACTATGCTTGCTTTATTCCATGAGCTCCGTTGCATGATCCTCATAGCTTGCTTTGTTCTTCCTTTCCTCAGACATCACTTGGACCCAAATGAATGGTCCATTGGGGAAGCATAATGTTGTTTCTTTTTTCTTTTTCTTTTTTCAACTGAAAATGTAGCTTAATAGAGTGAATTTAGAAAATAAGATCATTGCCAGTGGTCTTCCACGTCCACCGATGTGTGCGAAGAGGTTCAAAACTCCCATACTTAATGAATATTTGTGTAAACCCCTCTTCCAATCGCTTGAGGACTTGAAGGGTCAATTCCTTGACCGATTCGATATATATGAATAATATGATCCTCTAATATCCAAGCCCAGTATCGCTATTTTATATAGCGTCTTAAGTTTTAGTCACCAGGCAATAAAGTCCTTGAAAATTATTCCAATAAAATGAGAAAACAAATAAAGAAATTTATTTCAATTATCTAAGTGCAATCATAGGTTTCGTTTCATTAATAATTAGTTTAGGACTTCTAATTTTAACCACTTAATTTCATTGGACAATCGTGTCAATAATTATTGTGTAGATTTTAACGAGGAACCTTACAAATAAATTAGGAATTCTTGTGCACATTCTAGATGAAGATATAACGTCACAACTTGTAAAATAATGTGAACCTGTTCATCTTATATATAAAATTTCCATGGCTATAAATTTAAACCATAAACGGAAAGTTTCACAGAAAACTACTTAACTACATTAGTTTTTTTTTTGGGATTGGCAGCGCTGTTTGCTCAATCTCACCTAAGAAATAGGGAAACTATAAATGTATGTATATATTTCCTATTCTTAAACTATACTATGTCTGGATCTTGTATTTAGATGAGGAAGAAGCCATTTGGAACCCTGAATATAGCCAAGGCTGAGGAAAGATTTGGCTTCTTCATCGCTTAGCTTTTTGGTGTAGCGTGCTTGCCCGCTTATGTTTGACCCTGGACCCGAATTCTGAAACTCTCCATAGAACATATTGCTGCAAAAATTACCACATAAATATATGTAAATGATTTTAAAAAATGGATCCAAGAATAAGAAAACATTTTAGAACAATAATGAAAATTGCTTACTTACTTGGAACGTTCAGGGTGGCCAAAGTCGTTCCATCGTTCAAGATGGACGACGTTGGCCATGTCGGTGTAGGCAAACACCACGGTGGGGCTGCTCCCCCAAGCCCTGCCCAAGTATGTACCCCTCACATATGTAGTGCCCGTTATTTTGCAATGCACAAATGAAAATCCATTATCCTCATAAGCATCCCTCTGTTGTGCTGTTATCACCGTAATATTCCGTTCTAGGACATGTATCTCAGTGTTCTGCACCAAAATATATCATATCATTTAGTGTCACATATTTTTGAAAATAAACACTACAACGCATAAAGTTAACATAAGCAAGCATATGATTTGAACTCGAAGAAATTATTGTATGGTACTATGAGGCATTATTATTACAATACATACCAAGTAGAGAGATTTTCCTTTTCCGAAGATGAAATCTACAGTGCCTTGAATGTAGCAGTCTTTGAAGAAATGCAAGCCCTTATAATCATAAAGAGTGTCCTGAAATCCAATAAACTTGCAATTGTAGAAGGCTGCCTTGTCCCCGGAGATCTGCAATGCAACTGCCTGCGCACCAGACCTTATCCCATCCGGCTCCGGTGCTGAATTCTGCAAAATTTTGTCAAACCACTCCATGAGACCATGACACATACATTACCATCATTAGAATATTATAACATTTCTCTAACTAAAGCACATTAATTAATTCATAATTACGTACCGTAACAATAATGTTAGCAGCCCTAAAATAGTCAGATTCCACAATCAATGTACCACTGTAGACAGTCCCATACTTCTGAGCCGTGCCATCAAACATCAAAGTTGGCATATTTTTTGGCGATCCATACAACGTCACAAATGGTTTATTTTGTGGGACTTTGATTTTCTCGTTGTACACTCCACCTCCAATGTACACAACCACACGCTTGGTGTTCCTCTCAGGGATGCTATTAATGGCGTCCGTGAGGGTTTTGAAGTTTCCACTTCCATCTTTCATGACCTTGATAAGTTTTGGGCCATCCTCAGCCGTCACAAGGGTGGCGTCAAGCGCGCCCTTGCATTCTGCTAACGGCTTGACGTTATTATTGAACCAACTGCCGACTTGGGAACCATCAGCTGGTATCGGTGTCGAATCATCGGCGACGGCGGTGGTACTAGCAGCGAGGAGAATTGTTATAATTATAAACCCAGCTGCAGGCATGACCATGCTTGTCGTTCTTCCAGCCATCTTGTTATTGCGATAAGCTGCCTCAAGTTTCAATGATACACAATTCTAATTAGGCTAGGCCTAGTATATATATTGGTTCTATGAATTGGAAATCCTAATGCAACGAGGAAGCATAAGGAAATCTAGTTAACAAAAGGAAAAACAACCCCAATCCAAATGGGAAATATATTAAAGCACAAAATTACCAAAACGTGCATGTATGTTTGTTTGGGTGCTTATGCGCTAGAGGGTTAGATTTTTTTTCCACATCGTGGTAAAATAAAGCATATAATTTAACCTCTTTTTTTTTTTCTACATGTTATAGTCAAGAATTTTTTATTTATTTTTATAAATACAATTAAAAGGGTAAGTTCATATATACTTTAAGAAAAATTAGGTAGAAGTCACATAATATAAAGGACTAACTTTGGTTTTGGGTTTTGAATTTTATTTTGGAAAAACTCAATCAAGAGGGCCAAATTCAGTGGGCCTACTTAAATTTAATCAGAAAAAGACAGTTTTACCCTTTTTTGTTTAAAAAGGGTAGAAAAAGACAGTTTTACCCTTTAGGTATTATGTGATTTGGTTGCTGTAGTTTTTCTAAATCAGTATTGTAACCCAAATTATTTGTACTTCACTATGCTTGCTTTATTCCATGAGCTCCATTGCACGATCCTCATAGCTTGCTCTGTTCTTCATTTCCTGAGACATCACTTGGACCCAAATGAATGATCCATTGGGTAAGCATAATGTTGTTTCTTTTTTCGTTTTCTTTTTTGGTCAATTGGGAAAGTGATTGTTAGTGTTGCAATATTTGCCTCTTATTATGGGCTGAATTTGGACCTGTGGTTCATTGGTCTCCTCTTTCGACTTTGCCTTTTCTTTTTTCAACTGAAAATGTTGCTTAATAGAGTGGACTTAGAAAATAAGATCATCGTCAGTGGTCTTCCACGTCCACCTATGTGAGCAGAGGTTCAAAATTTGCATACTTAATAAATATTTGTGTAAACCACTTCTTTCTAATCACTTGTGCTAAAAAAGGAGAATAAGATTAATTTAGAAGTTAGATTTAAATTGGAAGTGGTCTTTCAGACCTTTCAGAATTCCAATTCATCCCGAGTGGTCTTCGTACTCTCAAACAAATGGTTTGTAGCAGCTCAATGTCGCAGAGTGTAGTTGTTCACATAATTTCTATTGTGGAAAGTTTTTTTTTAAAGGAAGTTTTAAGGGTAAGAACTAAAAATGGATATTGTTGACACCATGCTGACCTCACCTTATTCTTAAGCAAAATCCACACCAACAGATATGTGCTCGGCTCGGCCTCACACTGGTCTTACTTGGGGTTTCTGTCGACACCATGATAACCTAAGCAAAACCCTTAGATCAATGGCAGCCAAGTAAAGTCTGGTCAAATGATAGCCAAGTAAAAGCTGATCATTGATAGCCAAGTAAAGACCCCAAATCAAGGATGGCCATACATTTTCTACCACCACTTAGGCTATAAAAGGAAGCTCACCATCTCCAAGTAAAAGGATCACATGCTGCCACTTCTCCAAGAGCTCTCCCAAGCTCTCTCTTTTCTCTTACAAAGGCTCTCAAGCCTCTCTCTTTCATACACAATGTAAACCATATTCAATACAAATACAAAGCTATAAACTATAGTGGATGTAGCCCCATTATGGGTGAACCACTCAAACACTTGTGTTATGTGTGTGATTATGTCTTAATCTATTAGGTACAAATTCACCCGTTAACAGATATAATGGAATTTAATATAAATATGTGGCATTACAAGAATTAACCAAATTAGAGTAGTTTATTCGTATAAAAAAATTAGACTAGTTTACAATATCGCTTGTATTCAAAATGAATTAACCAAATTAAATTTTTATGCATAATTAAAACAAAATACTTCCAACAAATATATATATATATATATATATATATACTTAATCAGACAAAAACCAGAAAGAAGGTTGCAATATTTTATTTATTTAATAAATTATGAGATTTTGTTTTAACCAAAAGTTACATAATAAATCCATTGTCATTAAAAAAATAAATTAAACTCAATTATGCTTTTCACCACTACAATCCGTTCAATTTCTCAGTTTAAATTATTGTAAGATTTTTCAACTACCTCTTGATCTAGTTACATTGTTGAAACTGAAAATTTAAAATCATTGTAAAAAAACCATATATTATTTTTTGGGATGCAAAATAAATTATACCCTATGTTTTAAGTAGTTGCCAAAAAACCGATATTATTTTTATCAACTGGAAATTTATAAGGTTAATCAAAAGTAAAATAAAACATAGATAAATTTTAAAAAGTTTGATGATTAAAATATGTAAAAGGGTATGTACAAAAACAAAGTATATATCAACATTTTAAATGAGAAACATTTCCACAAAAACAAAGTGTAAATGGAATGAAGAAAAATCATTTGAGAGTTGTAGGGGGCTTTTTCTTTTGGCAGCTTGACGAATGGGCTAGGCTGCTGTAAAGTGTGAACTGATGAAATTGCCCCTGTGCCTGAGTTCAAGAACCAGGGCCCAAGAGTGTTTCGAAAGGTTCGTGGAGCCTTAGGAAGCACTTCGGTTCCTTTCACCAACAAAGTAGAAAATTATGATAGATTAGTAATATGGCTTGGCTTGAGAAGCTTGTGGCATGGGAGCTAATTATTCATGAGTTTAGCAACAGAGAGAAAGAGCTTGGATTTCTTATGGAAAACAAAGGGTCGGAGCAAGGAGAAAGATAAATTTGATGGTTTTGGCTAAGGAAGAGAAAGAGAGATGAAAATAGAGAATGGGGTGTGTTGAGTAAATTTCCAGCTGCTTGACAAAAGCTTGGTCGTGCTCTGGATGGTGTCTTTGCTGGGTAGAAGGTGTCTCCTTTTATAAGCGCTCTGGAACCCTCAATTTTATCAAGCCACCCCGCATAGGCATGAAGCTTTTTGGGGTTCCAAGATCTTCACGCAACTTGACTTCTTCATGTGGGTGAGGCGCCACTCACTTTTCTCTCTGGTTTTCCTATTAGAGTTTGCAGAAGAAATAAAATGGGTATTCCTCCTGCGCATATGAAATTCCTTTGGTTTTTGCAGTGGCTTACCATTTGACTTGGTTTTAAGGCTTTTGACAACGCTAGATACGATGCTAGATATTTTATAAGGTGCTGGGTTGGGCTTTTTCCTAAGGTATTGGGTCATTGGCATTTTATTTCCAACGGCTTGTGAGTTTGGTTTCGTCAAGCTGCTGGAAGTAGCTTATTTGCTTTGTTTTTGACAAGGTGATGGATGTCTTAGCTGATGTGGGATTTTTCTAAGTGTTGCAGACCATTGGATATTCTCCTAAGGCATTGGGTCACTTTTCTCTCTCTCTTGCTTACCCATATGTTTGGGCCCAAGAAATGGGCTTGAGTGTTGGTGCTCCCAAGTAGCCCAAAACTTCCATCCCTTGAACCTTCAATGGGCTTCGTGAATACTCATAACCATCCATACCACTATCTGCTCAGCAAGCTCCAGGCATTCGCTTGGTTTGGGCCCACTTAAGCTTGTAGCGTGGCTTGGTGTCAAAATAAAGGTTTTTCGCCGGCGTTGCGTGCTATTTGGCTTGCTTACGCTCGAGTTCTACTGTATTGTAATGGGCTATGGCCAGGCCAAACGGCACTTAACATGTTAGTAAGCTTGGGTTCACATAGCCAGTATGTTTTACGGGCTCGTTTTGACCTTTCTTCATGGCGGGTTGTGTGTTTGCTTGGCGTGGCATGTGTCCCTCAACTTGTGCAAGTGCATATGACAAATTCTTGCGTATCCTAGTTAGACTTCTTCCCCAATTAAGTGTTGTAATGGTCTAGAAATATGTTTGGGCCCAACCTTGGATTTTTTGGACCTCAACAAAAGTCATTGTAGTGGGATGGATGTTATTACATGCTATTTCTTCTCATTCACTTTCCACTCATCTTTTTCCACCCTCTTCAAATGATGACCTAATTAATTCTATTATAAGTCTTTATGAACGTTATTATATGGACAAGAAAGGTCATGCACATTTTGATTGTATGATTCAAAATATTGAAAATTTTCTGCAATATAAGATTGATAAAGACTTCGAAAAATGTATGGGAATTCATATCTATTATTGTATTAGAGGAGGCAAAGTTGCCTAACGTTACAAATGTACATATTGTGGTCTCAGATTCAAATTCTCAAGATCTAGCCCCAGTAGTAAAGGGCTTTGACTTGCATATCAATAGTGGTCTCATATTTAAACTCCCATAACATCATAATAGTGTGTGTGAGAAAACCTCCTCTCCCCCTTATAGTTTGAATTACCGTTTGTATTAAAAAAAGTATAACAAGGAAGTACTAACTTCCAAACTTAGGAACATTATATCATTTTTAATCAACACATTTACAAGGGTTATTCGTTTTATTAGTCCCTAAACTTAGACCCGATTTGATTTGAGTCCCTCAATTTCCAAAATCATTCCCGTGGTCTTTCAACTTTAGTTTCATTAGTACAAATGGTCCTGCCATCAATTTTGTTAACTTTTCTGTTAAATGCAGGGATAAAATGATATTTTTATATTTTTAAATTTTAAATTAATTAAAATATGAATATAAAAAATTCAAACTTTTTTTTAGAAAAAAACTCTCTCTCTCTCTCTCTCTCTTTCTCTCTCTCTCTCTCTGATATCATTATTAATAAATCATTTTTTAATTCTTTTTAAAGTAAATTCATTTTTTATTAAATTTTGTGCCACATCAGCATAAAAAATAGTTTTAAAATATTTTATTCAATTAAAATATTTTTGTTTGGTTTTTTAATATTTTATTCAATTTAAAATTAAAAAAGAATATAAAAATATCATTTTGTCCTTGCATTTAATAGAAAAGATAACAAAATTAACGGTAGGACCATTTGTCCAAACGAAACTAAAGTTAAAGAACCACGGAAACAATTTTGGAAATTGAGGGACTCAAATACAAATTGGGTCAAAATTTAGGGACTAATAAAACGAATAACCCAATTTACAATGAAGAAAGGGAGAAAAAAAAAAAACCAAAATCCTTTGCCTTTTGATTTGCTAAGTACCAAACTTAATCAATGTGGCTGGGCCAAATGATGACTGACATGTAGGTGGGCACGGTCCGGTTCGGTTTCAAGCTCGCTCACATCTAATCGATTATTCATCCCATTCAATTGAAGTTGAACTTGGAAAAATATTAATTATAAAATTTAAAATATAGCATTAGATTTTAAAAAATATATATAAAAAAATATGATTTAGATAGCATACCTTGGCTAAACTTTAAGACTTAAAAAATATAGCATTGTTGACTTTTTAGTCAACCGATTTTTTTCTTTCGATCCGATCCGGTCCGGTTCGAATGCCCATGGGGCAATTTATTTGGAAAAATTCTCATACCGATCATACCAAGGTTTGGTTAAATTAAATTTTCTTGTAATATAAAATGGGTTTCAATTCGATCCATACCGAAAGTAATGCTTAAAGGATCGGGTTATATTTTCTGTGATTAGAAATCTGTATCGAACTGAAATTTTAAAAAAATATTAATTATTAATATATGTGTCAACATTTAATTGGTTAGATGATGAGTCATTTGCCAGCTGCGACATAACAAATTATCCAGCACCTCTAATGTGTGACTCCTTCCCCTCCTTTTTTTTTCCTGATAAATATCTATGTGTCTGAATTAAGTTTATAAATTCAAAAAAAAAAAAAGAATAAGTTTATAATGAAAAAATAAGTTTTATAAATAAGTACTTAGTAGCCTTATTTTGATAAATAATTCATATAATAATAACCTTTGGTTTGGCAATTATCCAATTTAATTAGAAATGTGATAATGTCATACTTTTAACATGGATCCCGAGTCTCTGCATTTAGGGATCGTGCATTTATATGCATTTCATAAAATTTAGACCATCCAACTAATCCAATGTTTATGGATATGCCCCATCGCCTACAAGTTTCCTTTTTCTATAAACTGATGCCGTTATATCTGTTTTCCTCTCCACTCTCAACTCTCCCACTCATCTTCTCTCTCATGTCTTATACACCCCATTTCTTTTTGTTACATTATTTTCTCGTTTAATATGAATGATCAATTTTGACTACTAAATTTTATTTTTTCAATCAATATTCATTGTAATTTGTGAAAAAGTCTCTAATAGTTAGAATATACAGCATTGATTTCTGTAAATAATAATAATAATAAAAACCCTTAATATGAGAAATTGAAAAATCTTTGAAGAAAAGCACAAAGTCCTTCCAAGTCGCAAATCTGCTCCAATCGATAGCTATCAAATTCCAAACACAATGACTTGCGACTTGCAATTAATGAATAAAATATCCATAATATCCCCAATATTTCCACGAAATTTTCGTATTTTGACTTGATATTTCGATACCATCGATATTTTAGATATCCATTTAACCAAAATATCGATAATATCGACGAATAGATCAAATATCGATAATATCCCGATATTTCCATCGAAATTTCCGTATTTTTGACTACCGATATTTCCGATATCATCGATATTTTATTCTTTGCTTGCAATGACATACTGAAAGTTCAGTATGAGTAACTGTTTAGCTCACTTCCAAACCGAACCGAACCGATTTGTTCTCCGACACTTTGCACCGCTTTTGTCCACATAGATTAGCACAGGGACGAGAGACGGTGGTTAATTCTGAAACTCACCAACAACCCCCAATTTCAAAGCTCAAAATCTGACTCTATCAAATTAGGTATTTCAATTTCTCAATCCTTCTGCCGATCAATTTCACCTGTCCACATAATTTAAGGTAGTTGTAGCTCTCTTCTCTCTCTCTCTCTCTCTCATGTAATCCTTTCCTTTGTACATTTGTGTTGGCTTTCTGAAATTGACTATCTTTCTGGATTCTGTCAATTCTTATTAAACTTTTATCAGCTACTATTGGATGCTTTTGTTTTGATCTCAGAGCCTCTTTTTCATTTTATTTTTTTCTGAATGAATGATGAATGCTTGTTAATTCTAAATCATAATTTGGTGAGAGTATAAATATAGATGCGTCTTTGGTTGTTCAAATACTGGTGCTGAATAGCACACATTACACAGACACTGTGACATTTCTTCGAACAGTTGTTATACGAATACTATATGGATAATTGTTGAAGTTTGTTGTGGTGCAAATCCGTATAAACTGATGTGCCATTATATAGATATTGTTGTATATTGAACTTGAATAAATTATGAAAGGCAATTTGCAACAGTATCTGAACTCTCATGGTTTCGAAGGAGTTTCGGATGGCATGAGATTATAATTATGAGAGGTAGCGAAAAAAATGATTCAGGTGCATCATATAATATGAAGCTTTTGGGTTGTGATGAGGGAAAAAAATCAACTGTGCTTGATGGTTACTAAAGTGAAATTTTAATCATGACTTTCCACTTCTGATAAGATGTTGAACAGTTCATTTATGTGTCGAAAGCCCAATATTGCTAGAGAAGTTGAAAATTTTCTTCAGCGGAGGAAAAGGTTGTTACTTTTAAAGAGTAGAAAATACCCTCATAAAAGGGAAGCGTGAGAGAATAAAAGGAAGCTTGCGCTTTGATTTTAGTTGTAGTGTATTATAGCGAAACCAAAGAAAGCATAGTGCAAGTGTTGTAGCTCGCTCATCTGGTGTCGCAATGCCATCATGTCTGGTGGAGGGAAGCAAACCAGCTTAGCTGAGATCTAAAGCTTTGGACCACTTCTACTAGTCTGGTTCTGTGAAACCAAAAGACATCAGTATATTTGCCAATTTTCTGTGTTAGAACATCAAGATAGTATATCAGATTGTCTTTATATGGTTCTGTCAAGTTGCATATAAAATTATCTTGAATGAATTTTCTTTTTAAAAATCTTGTTTATAGTCACTTCATAATTTGTTTATGCTTGTTCATGTAATTGTTTATTTCATTTGTGGTGTATTTCTGAGCATTAAGAAGTGAGGGATATGTTGATTACCTGCACTAATCTCCTGTCGTGCATGAAATACGTGAATTTGTTGTAGTGGCTAAGCCTATGTTGTAGTTTAAAGTGACTAGTTTTCAATATTCAAAGCCATTTGTGTCATTGAACAATAAATGTTGGTATCTTTGTGTTTTAAGGAATAACATCTGTATCAGGTGGTATTTAGGATGGAATCACCCAAAAGTCAACATGAAAATAAGCCCTCGCCTGCTGCGGCAACCCCACCGATCACTTCATGTCGAAGAAAGAAGAAGGATGATGCCAACTTCTTGGAGGATTTGAAGGACCATATTGATGAATTTGTCAATGCATCTATGGATGAACACAAAATTTGTTTCAAGAAGACTATGCAGAAGGTTTGTTACCACTTCAACTTTAAAATATGCTCTGTCCAAAACGTTTTCGTTGTAGGATTCGTTTGCTTTCTTCTGCTGATTGAATAATTTTGCTTTCATTTTCAGATGTTTGGAATGTCAAAGATTGTTGCTGAGAGGAGTTCTGGCAACAAGGAAGTTGAAAGTTCTTTGCCCCTTAGAACAACAGTGGCAGACTAGAATTTGTTCCCGTATATTTTGGTGATTGTTTGATCTACCCCTGTAACCAAAATTTTCTGGCGTCAAACAAATTTTGGTGATATAGAACCTTATCGTTCTTTTTTCGGTAAAATGTAGAACCTTATTTTTTGGCTATGTAGTGATGTATGGTTTGTTCAGATTGTGTTGCAATTGGCTAGTGTCCAAACCTTAGCATTGGCCCAGCTTGTATTTGATAACTTTTTCACCTCAAAATCCTTAATCAAATACCCAAAAACTAGGAATCATATCAACTGAGAGCAGGTCGTTGATCTGATTTTCATTTCTTGTTTATCCTATTCCCTTGTTTCTTATTCCCATTGCTTATGTACACATGATAGACTCTTTTTCTCCTACCTTCTGAGTAAAAGACCCATCTCCAATGTTCACTTCCATGCAAGGCCATTGCCCAAAAACCGCATAAACAAGAGGAATACTTTGTTTTTCGATATAAGGGGAGGGAGATTCAAACACTCAGTTTCAGGTGCATGGGTAACTGTTTTTAACCAGTTGCTTGTCTCCTTACGTATAAACAAAGGGATGAACACTGTATTTTGTTCAATGAAGTGCTGCACTTAGCGCAAATGGTTTTTTTTATTATAAGAAAAATTATGAAAAGTGCGAGCGTACTTTTACATCGTCAAATCAATAAATTGTTCAAGCACGCATACTATCATTCCAAGCCACAAAAAAAAACTTAAATATAGTACACTACCACTTCAAGTGCACAAAAACCTTAACTCTATTTCTGTCTAAAACCCTAAGGGCTCGTTTATTCATGCGACCAGACGGGCTTGGACTATTGAGCCTCGACTTGGCTTGGCTTGGGTCTAAGTTGGATAGTACTTATCCACAACGTTTGGTGTATCCCCGACTAGGACTAGAATTTTTTATTTTTCAAAAAAAAAAATATATATATATATATATATATATATATATATATATATATTAGGTTTTTCTCTAATCCCGGATTGTCAGGATTTTTATACCTGCGGACGCAATGTTTGTTCAGTTTCTTCCTTTATTATAAGCTAGCAAATATCACTAGATTGCTATACCAAGACATGCAGTCGGTGAATGGGAAGGATATATCTTAAAAATCACGTTTTGTCATGTTGTACTTTTTGGTTCCAGCAAATTCATTGATAGGTGAAAAAGAAACCTAAATCCTCAACATCTTTTCAAGTTTTGTCTTTTTGTATTTATGTGCCTTAACAAGGAGGGGTGAGTTCATGTGATGTGGGTCTAAAACAAGTTTTAGATGTAATAAGCACAACCGCAAGCTATATATCCGCACGATAACCAAAATCCGGACGTCCAGGATTAGAGAAACCATATATATATATATATATGTATGATACATATATTATGTACGTGTATATATGTATTTTATAATATGTATAATATATATGTATATATAAATATATATAATATAACATATATGTGTATGTACATGAATACATGTATATTATAAATAATATAAACATATATATATATATATGTATATATAGGTGTATATATGTATATTATAATATATGCATGGGTATAATACATATGTATATATGTATTATATATATATGTATTATAATATATAATATTTATTACATATATACACGTATACTATTATTATAATATTAATATGTATGTGTATGTGGGTATATTATAATAATAATAATATACATGTATATATGTATATGTATATTATATATATTATAATATATATTATACATGTATAATATATATGTGTATGTATACATATGTATTATAATATATAATATATATTACATATATACACGATACTATTATTATAATTTTAATATGTATGTGTATATGGGTATATTATAATAATAATAATAATAATAATATACATGTATATATGTATATGTATAAATTATATATTATACATGTATAATGTATATGTGTATGTATATATACATATATATATATATATATATGTATTATAATATAATATATGTTACATATATACATGTATACTATTATTATAATATTAATATGTATATGTGTATATGGTATATTATAATAATAATATACATGTATATACGTATATATATATATTATATATGTATATTATATATATTATATATGTATAATAGTAATATATGTTATTATTATTACAATATAATATATTCATCTTATACTAATGACAGTGAGCGTGGGATGAGTTCCTCCTTTTTCACATGGGTTTAGTTAAGCATGAGGAGTGTTTTTGGTGGGCCGATATTATAATCCCATCTAAGACTGGGAATTAAACAAACAACAGTTAAATTTACCCGAAATTTAGTGGTCAGGTCAGTTTCACGTAACAAACGACTAAGGCCTTCCTCTTCTCTTCCAAGAGCTGCTCTGCCCCATATGGGGAGGAAGAGGTCTGTCCCTCCTCCCAGGGATGGATCCACGTTGGGACAAGAGGGGTCAAGTGACCCTGCAAGCCTGAAATCACAGCTTGGGGAAAAAAACTTCACCCATGGAAATCTCTGGTTTAGTCGCTCTCCACCTATTTGATTCTTTGCCTCAAAAGAAGCGGCTCCTGATTCTGCCAAGGGGAGTGGGGCAAACCAGAAACCACGGTCTAGGGAGAAGATGTTGACTTTGATATCTGCTTTTGGCATGTGCATGAAGATTTTTTAAATTTTTTTTCTTCCTTTGAACTACATAGCGATATATATAGTAGTTATACGCAACTATCACAATCAAAATTTATACTTCAGTGGTTTAAGGGCTGGCATGAATGACGGAGGTTAGGGGTTTGAAACCTCCTTTATCAATAGTCCTATCCTATTTTTTAAGCTTTAATTAATTAATAATGATTGTTTTTTAAGAGCAACTAATATGTCCTTAGTTTTCTTGATTGGTTATATTGTTGAGCTTTTATTTTGGTTAGTTTGAATAAATTTTGTATGCTTTAATCAGAAATGCATAGAATGCTGCAGTGGAGGGAGTTCCCTTGTGTTTATGTCAGTGTGTGGTCTGTGCGGGTGAGGATTTTTTATATATTTACTTTTGTGCCCTCTAATCGATCGAAACAATACCCGGTCAGTTGCCATCCCTAATTGTAGATTTGTCTATAAAAAATTGTGAACTTTTATACATTGACCCCAGAAGAGAAAATTCATGGATCCGTCCCTTCCTCCTCCCCCTCCTTCTCTTTCGTGATGCTACCTCCCTATCTCCCCTGCCTTGGTTTCTTTTGATGGGACTGGTCTTACCTTCGGTTTGAGCCTGTTTTGGCTGTGCATGTGGCTCTCTTTGAGACTTTGTTTGCTTCTCCCTCTTGTGGTGACTACTTGAACCTTGGGCTCAGTTATGAGATTTAATGTCTCACACCGATTTTGTGTCCCTTGTTCTTCGCCAAATACCTCATACAACGAGATTTACTTCTTCCTTCACATCCCCTCCTCTTCTTGCCTTCTCTTCATTTTGGATCTGGCCTCTCCATTGGGTTACAACAACTACCTCTATATGGGTTTTTTCACGTCTTCCTTGGAATGTGTATGCAGCTCTTGCTACAGTTCTATCTCTGGTGCTTGTACCACTACTTTCCACTCTCTTCGTGTCAATCTGTTGCTATATATCATGGTGTTGTTGTGATGGGTTGTTGTTTTCTCTTGGGTCCATAGGCGGATTTGGGTGTGGTGGAGAAGGTGACTCTTGGATGATTGTTCGTGTGCTAATGTATTTATGTGTTTTCAAGAATTTTTTTCCTTGGCAGATGATCTGTGGGTCTCTATGTGCAGCCAGGGAAAGAGGCAGCCGCCTAAGGCCCCCAAATTGGGAGGGCCCCAAGTTGTATAAACCCCTATATATACTTATCTATGTTATTTTAAATAAATTGTATTATATAAATATTATGTTAAGTTAACTGATACTTTTGCATCGAAAAATGCAAGGCGAGTGATATTTAGGTGATGTTTTGAATCTTGATGCATTTTATAAAGTTGTTGTGTAAATTACATTTTGTTTGGAGGATGTGTATCTCCTCTTTTGTGGCCATTTTGGTGTGGTCCCCGTTCCTTTAGCAGCAACGTTGGTTTTGTTTTAAAAAAAAAAATTTATTTTGTTATTGGGAAGATTTATTATGCAAGACTGTACTGGTTTTAGTTTAATCTTCCTTGTGCTTGTTGTACTATGTTCTTGGCCTTTTCAACTCATGTAGTCGTTGTTTTTCCTTCCCCTTTTTGGGGTGCCACTTCAAGCGCACACACTACCAAAGCATAGACATTACCATTGTTTGCAAAACTGTTCAAAGCATCAAACTATAATGTAAAAGATGAAGAGAAGATGAACTTAGGATTTAGTGGGTGTGGAATGGTGAGTGGATAAAGTTGTTATTAAATTTTTGGCAAAAGTTTACTTTTGGTCCCTGTATTTTCAATTTTGTAAATTTTATTTTTGTAGTTTCTTTTTTTTTTGGGTTGAAGGATGAAATTCAATTACGAAAAACTCACCCAAGAAGATGGTATAAATACAACAATACAAGGAAGCACAAATCTAATTTTGCAATATCGATGAATAAGAGCAACATACTATCCGAGATAATGATATAAACAGATAAACAAAACTAAAAATTGATAAAAACTAACAAAATTAAAAACAACATGTCATACCCCAAAATCGAGACACGGATCGCAAAAGACGCACCTTGAGGATTCCAAAAATATAACACCTAAATTCGAGGGTTATATTCCCAATATTCTCATAATACAATAAGCCTTTTTTAATTAAATAAAATGGGTTGGATCAAAGTTGTAAATAACAGCGAAAAACTGAATAAAACATTATACAAACTTTATTGTCAAAATACCAACCCTAGAGGTCAAGGAAGAGTACCTATAACCTCATAAGTTATTTTATAAACCATAAATATTAAATACACACCAACCATCCATAATTTATATAGATGAAGGAAATGAACAAGAAGCATCCTCAAACTCTTAGGAAATGAAATCACGACCTGTCAGAGATTAAGAAATACATGGACCAAATGTGTTGACATGTACAGGAACAGCACCAAGTATAGAACAAGAATTGTGATCTACATGAAAAAGTAGGGGTGAGCATCACATATGTTCATTTGCCTCGTAAAAGCTCCCGACCAGGTTTGAAAATAGATAGCAAAATAATATAGTAGTGTTCATGAAAAATATTGAAAAGAATATGCACAATACAAACCATTTCCATATAAATATAGGATCAAAACAGTTGGCATGCTCACACAACTTTCGTAAACGTTTCCTGGGTACCCATAATATGCTTGTCTAACAATCGATCCCTATATGCCAACTACCCCTACCAGAAATAAAAATATAACCAACTTACCTGGTACGATAGCAAGAGTGTCCATTTCAAAGGTTATACTTCATCGACTATACCTCACGCGTAGAGTATTGGTAAAGTCTGTCTGCGTAACCCCTCCAGAGGTTTAAGGAATCAAAACCCAAGGAAGTCAATATACCCCTTTCACCCTCAGGTTGTTGAGGATAATGCCCACATGCGTACCACTTCAAAACTTTGAAGAACCAAAGCCAAGCATTCATAAAACCAAACAATATGGCATCCAAAAATAGTGCATCTTTCGCACACAACAATATTTACTATGTCATACATACACACAATACAAGTCCGAGAGTGGTCCTCTACCTGGAATCCAAAGCTTAAGCCTGACTTGCCTTCTGCACCTTCGAACTCAAACTGGCCATTGCTGAGCAACTGAATCATAATCCAACATTCAAAAATATTACAACAAATCCTTGATTATACTTTAGTCCTTTTTATTGTCTTTAATTGCACTGTGGTCCTTAAACTTAATCCAAATTTCAAATTAATCCTTATAAATCCTTAAAGTTCCAAGTAATTTCAAAATAGTCCTTATACTTTCTGAAAAGTCCAAAATTGTCCCAATAGTCATTGAAGTTCCCTTTGGTTCGAAAACGGTAAAATCACGGTACGGTAAAATTAAAGTCTAAATAATACTTTGTTGTTTGTACACATGGACTAGAGGAATAGGTATAATTTAGACCAATAATTTCATGGAAGGAAAATGACAAAAAAGATTATGCAATTTGATTAAATTTCAAATGGATAGAGTATCGGCATGTGATGTATATTTTAGGAATAACTTGAAAATTACCCAATTATAAAATAATACGAATTGAATATTTGACAATTTTAAATTAGGTAGCATAACAGCTAGGAAAAAGAAATACGAAAATAAAACAAATGAAATACATGGTATGAAGTAGATATTACCTCGGTGAGCAATAGTAGAATACGGTGATGAATAGTAAAATATGCCGATGAATAGTAACTTCCCAAAAATGATAGATAACGACGCTTGCTACCTTCTAGAAGTGAATAGTAATTAGATGAATAGTACCTATGAATAGTGACTTCCTAGGATGAATAGTAATGACTTATATTACGTATAGGAAGTGAATAGTATATTTTTGGTGAATAGTGTTTTGGTTGGATAGTATTTGGGGTAAATAGTTACTCCGAAAAATGTCGGAATAGTAACTCTAATGGAGGAGAAAGAGAGCAAGAGAGGGAGGAAGAGAGAATTCTGATTATTTTTGGTGTGAAGAAAATGAGAGATTTGGGGGAGTATTTATAAAATTCCTCGACAGTTCGGATCGATTCAAATATTTAATTCAGATGCCCATATTAAAAGATGAGTTTTACATCATGTGTAGAAAGATACATTATAACTCCAAGATGGATGGTCCATATGCATTCCCAACAACTAAACTAAAGGCCTAGATTAAGTCAAAAGTCTTTGATTTGATCAATGGCTTATATTAAATATGCGTACGGTATAGCACTATATACCCTAGTTTTCCAAGTCTTCCAACCAATCATATGTTGACATGTGGCATGGTGATAGGTTCCAACCAATCACAAAATGCCATGTGGAAATTCACATTTTAATTTTCTATTTTCAAACTTCAAAAATTCACTAAAAAGACTTTCGAGTTTTGAAAAATTATCCGAAAAATACCACAAGTTCGTAATTATGTCTACTATTTTTCTATTAAGTCAAAACACCAAAATTCTAACTTCACAATTTCGGATATATGTTAATCTTAAACATAATGGCAATATTTTCTTGGAAAAAAAAATGCAACTTACCTCAAAATGGACCGTGCAATTTTTACTATGTGCAAAAATATTCTAGAATTTTTCAAGGTGTCACACAACATAGCAACACAAACCACAAAAAGCACAAACACCACTAAACAACCATTATAAACCAGGAACACTCAAGGCAACCCCAAGGCAAAACAAACATAATCATCAGGGCATGAATGAGGTGGTGCGAGCACCCAAGCCTTAGCAGTTTCATGGCTCTACACACCTTCCAAGATAATCGCGAGAAATCGCTTTGTGGATTATCTGCTACAATAAAGGAAAGCAAGAACCGATTGGAGAACAACCAAGGGATAACATTGAGTGGAATGGAATGGTAGAGATTTGGGGAACAATAAAGATAGGAGGCATGAAGCCCCAGCAGAGAGGCATAAAGCGCCAACAAAGAGGCAAGAAGCCCAGAGGCATGAAGCCCTAAAAACGAGTAGGAAAGCTTGAGCACGAAACGCGAAAGAAAATCAAAAACCAGGGAAGAGAAATGGGGAGAGGGGTAGAGACCTCCTCCCCCACAAGGAGGAGATGCGGCGTTGGATATGGAGAGCCCAAGTTTTGCTAGGTCGCGGCACTCTCGCAAGTTAGTTGTCCATGTTCCCCAAATTTTGTAATTTGTTATGATGTGTTGTGTTTATTTATTTTTGTAGTAAATTCAAGGACATGTTTCAATTTCTGTCAAATTCCTCCAAATTTTGTTAAGTTTTGACTACGTACCCCTCACGGGGAGGTTCACTTGAGCCATTTAACACAGAACATTGAGGTGTTCCCATTCATTTTAGGCGCGATTTTGGCACTTAAGGTTCCCAAAAAAATTTACATATATGGGTTAAAATTTGGGCAAATTGGAAGGAATTTGGAAGAAATTTGACCCAAGTTGATCAAAATATCCCTCTACGTGAGTGGCACATGATTAAAAGTTTAGAACTTACCAAAATTGAAAGGAATTTTGACATAAATTCAAATGTGTCCTTAAATTGCTTTGAATTAGAAACTACAAGGAGAAAATTGATAAAATTGAAAACTACAAGAATAAAAATGCAAACATTGAAACAATAGGGACCCAAATGGTAAAACTGACAAACTAAAGGAACTACGAATGACTTTTCGCCTTATTTTTTAATTAAATTGTGGTTAGGAAATGGGAAAAAATTTGAAAAAAGGGATTATTTTATTTATTTATTTATATATTTCTTGTAAATAAGCGGACGCAGTGGTATTTTAGTAATTTGAAGGCATAGGCAAGTGCAGGCCCCAGTGAGCATCAAAACCCTAAACACTCTAAAACCCTAAGCCATTCGTTGTATTGGAAAGCCACCCTTCCCCCAATAGCAACACTCAGAGCTCCTCATTCCTTCATCAGCGAAAAATCATGCGTCCTCCAAGAGGCCGCGGTGGGTTTAGGGGCAGCCGCGGTGGTGGCGGAGGCTTTAGAGGCGGCCGCGGAGGAGGTGGCCGTGGCTACCACGATGAGGGTCCTCCTTCTGAAGTCGTAGGTCTGTTCATTATTCTTTCTCAGCTTTTCTTCACCTTGTTGGGTTTTCGATGAAAGGAAAAATCCCATTTGGTAATTGTTTCTGCTTCTTCTGTTTAATGGGGATTTAGGTTTTCCCTGAAGGTTTCAACTCTGTTTTTCTTTATCATATATTTTGGTTTTATGGCTGTCAAGTTTGTTGAGAAATAATCTATTAGTTAGAAACTTGAGTTGGTGGAAATATGTTTCAGTTACTGTAAAAGAAAAAAAAATTGGTTTGGTGCTACAGTTTGAGTATTATTAGAGTGTCAATTAGTTATTTTTGTTTTTCAAGTCACTAATTAACATGTTAGATCTCTGATTTATATTTGTCTTCCTGGTTTTTACTAGGAAAGCAAATAGAGATATGTTAGAAAATCTGTTTCTTTTTCTTACTAGATGATTTGTTGATTGTTGAGACTTGTTGTAATGATACCTTTTGGGTGTGCAGAGGTTTCGACATTTCTTCATGCGTGTGAAGGTGACGCAGTCACAAAGCTCACAAATGTGAAGAAGATACCCTATTTTAATGCCCCTATCTATCTGCAGAACTTGACTCAGATAGGGAAGGTTGATGAAATATTTGGTCCAATCAATGAATCTGTGAGTCCTCTTGTGCCCCTTTATGATGTCAACTCTTTGTGGCTTGTGTTTAGTACTGACACGTACTATGGTGTTTTGTGTTGCAATTGTAGTTATTCTCGATTAAAGTGATGGAAGGCATTGTGGCAACTTCATATTCACAGGGTGATAAGTTCTATATTGACCCAGCAAAGCTTCTTCCTCTTGAAAGATTTCTTCCACAGCCAAAGTATGCGTTACTTCTGCATTATTTAGATTGCATTGTCATATTTGAGTTGAAATCATGATAAGGTTCATTTGTTTGCTCTACTCTACAACACGTGCCTTGTGATGAACAACTGCAAAGCCTATATCATTCCATATCACTGCCTGCCCTTATTCCAATGTGGTTATTATCAAGAAGTTGGCAGGGGATGGGGATTTATGCTAATGTAATCTCAAGTTTGATGACCAAAGTTTTATTTTAGTGTGACAGCATGATTCGTGCTTTGATTAGGATGACAAAGTCAGTCTTCTATACTGTCAACTTGAGGTCAGGCTTTGGTTTCAAGCTAATAGGACAAGCAAAAAGCTAATATCTCTAGCTTACTCCTGTTCAAATTGCTGGACCAAGTACTACTTGTTAGAGATGGTCCATGGGTTCCTTGGGCACCTTCTCAATGAACTCTTTATTTTTTGGCCTATCTTCAACTGTTCTTTTTGATAACAGCAGGAGTTGGTTGATAAAATGTGTTTTATCTCAAAACATTCATGATTTTTATAAGGTTTATCAAGAATCTAATTTTATGGCTGATCCATTGGCTCATTTTGGTTGCTCTTATCGATTCCCTTTGCTGGTTAGCTTCATTGTTGATTTTAGTTATTGTCATTAGTTCTCTCGCCCAAAAGTAAATCCTCGGTCTACCAGTGAGTGGTTTTGTGTTGTCATTTGTATTTAGTAGCATAAAAAGGTCTTCCAATCCTCGTCTATATTAGTTGTCATATTATTCTTTTGATGAATGAATCCATGCTTGTGAGTGACACTTGAAGTATCTTAAAACATGTCTTTCATTCGAAGAATTTAAATGGATGGTTTTGTTGCAGGGGACAGAAACCAGCTTTTTCTCGAGGTGGAGGCCGTGGTGGAGGCAGAGGTGGTGGTTTTCGTGGTGGTGGCCGTGGAGGTGGTGGTTTTCGTGGAAGGGGTGCTCCAAGGGGCGGCAGAGGCCCCCCAAGGGGTGGTAGCCGTGGTGGTGGCTTCAGGGGCAGAGGGAGATTTTAGAATAGCATTTTGTAATATTTCTAGTGCCCCATTTTGCGTTGTCATTTCAGGATGCGTACTTGGGGCTCACAAAAATCACCATTATATGCTGATTTTGGTGTTGACATGTGGTTAATGGATTATTTATTTTACTGCGTATTGTAGTTTTATCCTAGCTGCTATCTGGACTTGAGTGGACATTTAATCATAGATGTTTATTCTGAATTTATAAAATCTGTTTTGAAAAAGTGCCTGGATAATGGATCTCATCCAGGCCTTGGTACCATTTGTTGTGTTGTGAAATCCTCAATCCTCATTGAGTATTGTCTATGTCCTCCAATATCAAATACCCGAAGGACCAACTCTACAAAGCCAGTGTAAGAGCTTTATTTCTTTGCTTCTTTTATTCAACCTCCATTGGTATCGCTTCTAGGCCTCTACTAATATTGGTTAAAGTTTGTTTTGGTATTTCTTTCGTCACCATTTCGTAATCAAGTGTTCGAGATTTCCTTCGGTTTCAGTTAACTTTCGTTTTTCCTCTTTTATGCTTTACAACTCTTTTATGCTTTACAAATTTGCTCACCCCTTAGAACTATGAGATGAAATACAAAGTGCTTTTTTGCTAGACATAAAGAAATACCAACGTAACCCTACATGTAATGTAAAATCTTAAGGTGGTATTAGAATGGTGGAATGGGAAGGAATAGAACGGGAAGGAAATCAAAATTCATGGGATGTTTGTTTACTTATCAATTGTTTGGTTGAAAATAAATGGAATCAATAATGGCATAGTCTAAAGAGGTAGATCACTATCTAGCCTAAAAGGGATGAACATGATGATCCCAAAAACTATGAGAACCAACTTTTAAAGCAATCCATCAAACCAGACTAACCAACAAACACAGGAATTAACCTTATTCAAATTTATATGTACATTCACGCATATACAATCTTGTCCCTTGTCTCATTTTTACCGCAAGACCCCATGACCAATTGTACACCTTGCCATGTAACTCATTGGTTAAAAAATAAGTTGATTTTTTCATCCACCATTAACAGAAGCTCTAAAATGCAAACAGGACCGACTCACACATACTGATTCAC
This sequence comes from Prunus padus, assembly GCA_024362665.1. Lineage (NCBI taxonomy): Eukaryota > Viridiplantae > Streptophyta > Magnoliopsida > Rosales > Rosaceae > Prunus > Prunus padus. The sequence goes on along the minus strand of JANFAM010000006.1, from coordinate 9,129,766 downwards.
CATTTCATTTAAAAGAATGAAACCGCGAAGAATTAAACAATGGGAATAGATGAAGAATCAGAACTTTCAGTATCAAGCAATCATTTATAGAAACTGAGTACTTGAACACTAAAAAGAAAACCATAAAGAGAAAAATGAAAAATGAAACACACGAGTTCTAGCAGTGCCTCAAAAATTCATAATTCAGGGTATGAATTCCTAGAGGCTCATGGTGCCTGGAGACATAACACCAAGGAGGGCGATTAACTTCACTGCTGCTGTTCAGCCTGAGGCTTGGGTGCTGCTTCTTTGATCTCATCTGCTCCATCATCCTAAACGCATGCAAACAAATGACTCATATATAATCACCATTTAAATAAATAAAAAGTACAAAAGCATGAACACAGATGTATTTGTGGGTGTAGACCGATTGATATATTGGGACCAACCTGCATATCTGAAGTCCACAATGTGAGATTATCACGAAGAAGTTGCATTATCAAAGTGCTATCCTTGTACGAATCCTCTCCCAGTGTATCCAGCTCTGCAATGGCTTCATCAAAAGCCTAGTTGAAACATAAAAAGGAAACAAAAAATATTTAGAAAACATTAAACCAAAATGAGAAATCTATTACGAAAGCACAGGAAAGAACATATAATCAATAGTTCTACAAGAAAATATATATAACTGATAATCCAGATCAGCAGAAACAAATTCTTGAAAATAAAATGTCAATAAAGATGAATAATCACTTTGATGCACAAAAAAGCAGGCAATAAAGATAAAGATGAAATAAAACAGTCCTAAATCCCTTTATCTTATCCATGAGGTTTGAAGTATTAAATATTACAAACATAATCAAATTACTAATAAGCATGCTGACATGAATTGAATAACCCGTGTCTTCAATTTGGCAAGCAGATAATGGTCTCTGCATATATAATCTTAAACTTGATAAGATTTGTGATTAAATTACAAATAGAATGCACGTGGTCATTCTTTGAAGTTCACCCTAATATTGTGTTTTAGTCAGCATCACAAGTTTGGCTACAACTCTTAACAATGAGGGGAAAAAAACACATTTCTGAGTTTGTTGTGTGTGTGAGAGAGAGGGAAGAGAGAAGAGATGTCAAAGGAGGGATGAGCTAGAACTGCAAATTTGTGAGCTCTGAGAAGGCAAAAATACAGAGCCTTATCTTTTTGTGGCAAGCATTTGTTTTCTAAGAAGTAGGCAAGTCAAAACACATGTGAGAAAAATAAAACACATGTGAGAAAAATAAAACACATTTTGGAGGCATCATCACATGGCCTAGTTTCTTTTTGTGCGTTCAAATTCCAGAGATTCATTACATTCACCCCAATAACATAATATCAAACACAACATTACTCTATTGGGGGGAAATAGAAATATACCAACAGAGTCAAACATATGATTCGGAAGTAGGATTCTTAGCACTTATTCATAAAGAATTTCCTCACCTGCTTGGCAAGATTGCAAGCCCGATCAGGAGAATTTAAAATCTCGTAGTAAAACACAGAGAAGTTCAAAGCCAATCCTAAACGGATAGGATGAGTTGGAGCCAGCTCAGAGTTCGCGATATCCTGAAAACAGAGTATTATACCAAACACGGGAAATATCATATCAACAAATGAACAGAATGAATTTAAAACGTTGTAAACTCAAAGCATGAATAACACAGTAACATATATCTGTAATTGGCAAGAAAATTCATGTGATTCAAAATTAACTAGAAGAAACAGATTTCTACAGGTTGGCCTTAACTAATACCATTTGGAATTAAGCACATGAAAAAGAAATATCACTTGATTTCCCTATTCCCATGGTCACAAAGAAAAACCATTACCAATAGAATCATTTACCAAACAAATAATCAATTTCAAAATCATGCACACCAAAAGATTGCAGAAATGATCTCTGAAAACCAGCGCTGATAAGCAAGCAGTGAACATATCCTCAACCAAATAAAGCCTTGGTACCCATTTTTCAACTATTCCCAACCAAACAAATGAAAATTCGATCTAATACATTCATCAGAAACAACCAAACAAAGGGATGCATAATCTACAACCATATTTACAAAAGTATTCAAATTTGAAGAAAAAAATCCACAATTTATATTATAAATAACCACAAAGAGCAACCAAATGAAATCAAAATCAAACCAAACCTGAGCAGCCTTATAGGCATTGAGGGTATTCTCAGCAGCCTCCTTACGCTCATTTCCAGTCTTGAATTCAGCCAAATACCTATGGTAATCTCCCTTCATCTTCAGATAAAACACCTTGGAATCGCCGACGTTGGCTGATGGCACGAGCTTGGAGTCAAGAAGCTTGAGAATCCCACCGCAGATGTTAGAGAGCTCGTTCTCGATCCGAGTCCTGTAGTCCTTGATGGTGGCCACGTGATCGCTGTTGCCGCGGCTCTCCTCCTTCTGCTCGATCGACGACACGATGCGCCACGAGGCACGGCGAGCGCCGATCACGTTCTTATAGGCGACGGAGAGGAGGTTGCGCTCTTCGACTGTGGGTTCTTCGCCTTCGGGGACGGAGGAGACGACCTTCTCCATGAACTCCACCATCTCCTCGTAGCGCTCGGCTTGCTCAGCCAGCTTCGCCACGTACACGTTCTCTTCGCGTGGGGATGGGGTCGCCATTGATGGGGTTCGAAAATGGAATTCAGAAACCGGATTTGGGGATTTGGGGATTTTGAACGAGAGAGAGAGAGAGAGAGGACGGGAAGAGAGAGAAAGGAAGGGTAAACGAGACTCGCTTAAAGAGGTGTGTACATATAATATATATTTATTTTTTTCTTTTCTTTTCATTTTTTTTGCTTGAGGTACTTTTATTTGAATCAAGAAGGGTAGACACATGTATCATGGGGATTGAATTCAAGACTTAGGGATGGCAATCGGGCCGGTTTGGAGTCAGGTATGGCAATACCAGTCTTGTTCCTGCTTTCCATACCCGCTCCTATTCTCCGTAAAAGGATTTTGGGGAATCCTAATCCCCGTCAAGGGGCTAACCTCCCAAACCTGTTGCACGATTTTTCATTTAAAAAATATTTATCCTATATTATAACACTTAAATTTCATCTTATATTATCATTTAATTTAATTATAAAATTCAATTCAACAACTCAAAATAATCTCTATTCAATTTAACAAAATTAAAGAAATATTAGATTATATAATAACCATACATGACTATTTTATATATAAATAAAAATAAATATGTTACTTATCGGGCCGGATATGGAGATTGGGTAACAATATCATGCCCATCTCATCCCTGGTTGAGGATTTTTGAAAATTTGGGGATCCCCATACTTGCCCTAATTTTCCCCTAAATTTCTCCCTTAGGGTCAGGGACTCGACCCTACAGGTGATTTACTCCATCCCTACCAAGACCACTTGGGAGCATACCAAATGTCTGGGCCAATCCTACTAACACCCAATTATTGAGGTGCTTTTATTTGTTTATTATTGTTAAATTACTCGAACATGACTTTCTTGTTTAATTTTTGCTTTGTTGCTTTGAAGTTTATCGAATTTTAATATTGATGACATATTTATTAATTCATAGTGATCATGTATTTACTTCGCATGAAGGAGAAAAACTTCCATGAAATAAGGATATCACTATTTTATTTTGCTATCCCGACCAATAACGCTACACACTCATGATAACACTTTTACGTGGTATAACATTATTGGCCGATTATAACAAATAGGAGACTCCGTTGCAACTATGTTTTTCTCCACATGAAAGAATGAAAATAAAAGCAAGCCCACACCTAATTTTGGAGGAATGAGACTCTTGATGGGAGGTGGTATTATGATTCTTGGAGAACGAACCAATCATGAATTCATCTTTTTTACCCAATATATCCCACACAATTTTTAAAATTCCAAGTTTTCCATCCAATAAAACCCAACAAAAATTTGCTATAAATTAATTTATCTAGAACAAGGGAATTTTAATAATAAAATTGGTTTCAATACCAATTCAGGAAATTTAGTAAACAACTTATAGTAAACAACTTCAACGGGACTCCCGAATTCTGACTCCTCCTCAATCCATAATAGCCTTGTTGTTAGTTCCACCGTTGGCGCCGCGGTTTTCTTGGTCCTCGGTGATAATCAGCATATATAGGAAGCTGTTTGTGACATGATTTGAGGGGCCGCGGCTTTTGATCCAAAGCTACGGATCGCCAATGCTTGCAAACCGTGCCAAATCGGATATTGTCGGAGGTTGATATCAACTTTTCTAGTATCAAATGTAGAACGTGGCTTGGGGGCCATTCTGAATCCAAGGTTGATGATATTGCCTCTGCCATATGTAGTGCTCGTTAATTTCCTCACACTCAAAAACTCAATCTTCTCCCTTCTCTGTTCAAAACACACCAGCAATTAGTACTGGTACGTATTTGCAGGCTTTGACACTTTATTTATATACGATCCCCCAACAATCCTAAACGGCGTAGGAAACTATCAAATAAAGCATCTCAACCCTAGTTTCCCTAGAAATAACCCTAATCCTAAACCATGTAGGAAAAGGAAACTAGCATGTCACGTGTTACGGATTTAATTTGTATATGATTTGCTGCCAATTATGTGTTATTTAATAAATATGTAATTTTATTTGAATTGAATGTACAAAATTGACCGTGTGATGTGACAGTTAATGTGGTCATGTCATGTCAATAAATGACGCAGACAAAACAAAAGGCATATATGTGAAGACATGACTTGATCACCAAGCAATTTGACCCTTGAGAGAGAAGGGGAACAACGACAGCATCTCTTAGAAACAAATATTTAGACACAACGTCTCTCAGTCAACTTCGATCTCACAGGGCTAATTTAATTGCTTTAATTTGTGGCTAGAAAAGAAGAAAAAAATTGCTTTAGTCATGCAATTGCCTTTTCAAACCCATTAGTCATATATATATATATATATATTGGAGAACCTTTTCTATTAAGAGGAGCGATAATACACTAAACTCACACACAACACGGATGCTAAGACTCAAACCCAGAACCTTACTTGGAGGAGCAATTACTCCAAACCACTTTCACACACACAACACGGATGCTAGGACTCAAACCCAGAACCTTACTTGGAGGAGCAATTACTCCAAACCACTACACTAGTGGTCATTTGCCAAATCCATTCATCTTAAAAGTGTTCTTTTGCAAAGGACCCACTAGTGTAGTGGTTTGAAGTATTTACTCCCTTAGGCAAGGTCTTAGGTTCGAGTCCCCAAGATTCGCAGTAGTGTGTGAGCTTAAGATGCTTATCGCCCATTTCAATAGGAAATGTCTTCAAAAAAGTGTTCTTTTAAAAGCTATTTTTCTTGGCGTTAAACTTGACATTTCAGGAGGGAAATATTTTATTATGGAACCAAGGTGCAAAATTTTATCGAGTGTGTTTTCAGTGTTTGCTGCTGCTAGTGCCACAGTTTCTTCTATAGCATTGGAAACTTGAAAGAAAGAAAAAAGTGCATACAGGCATGTTGCCAAGAGCCATAACTCTGCCTCTGAAGCCAAAAAAACTTGGCATATCGTCCCCACGTCTACTACAGATTCTGAGAAATTGAAAAACTCTATGAGAATCCCAACCTTGCGATATTTATTTTAGGGACCATTCTCCGTAACACGAGTCCAGCAGCCAATGCAGCTCCAAATAAAGAATGCAACCTCACACAGTAATACTTTGCCATGAATATTTTATGTTTGTCCTGCAAGAAAAAGGAAATTCATGTAAGCAAATCTGAAATCAGTTTAAGGGGGAGTTGTAAGATGTATGTATTCCTTAATTTCAGATTTAAGGTCATATTTTTTCGCCAGCCCCAAGCTCGTTGGTGCACTGTTCAAACAGGTCCAGTTTCCTACTAATCATGGGGCAAAACAAACATATTGTGTCATTCCTGTCGCTTCAGAGACAAGAGTGAAGTGACACGAATGACACTGTACACTATTTTTCAGTAACTGCTTCTTCATGCACCTTTGTATGCAGTAGGAATCATATACCAGTGAGAACAGAATGAAGAGCAATTTAAATTCTACGCATATGTCTGACAAATTTTCTTTTTTCCATTGTTCTACACAAGTTTAGTACTTACATTGTGGTTTTCTTCAACATAGCTAACCACCAGTCTTGCAATTGGCAAGGTCAGGGCACATAGAAACTGAAAGAAGCCATCCTAAAACTCAGACTGATATATAGAATAGAAACAACTACTAGGCAGAAATGATAGTAAGAAACCTCAATTTCAGTCCCCACCAATAAGCATATAATTTAATAGTTACATATAACTTACAATACAAGTAAAAGGAAGAGCACTGCTTAGACCAAAGGTGAAAGTGAGAACATAGAGTCCTATAATTGCCAACTTCACAACCACTAATCCTCTTTTCGTGCCAAGCCTAACCTGTATACCAATGCAAATATGAATAAAACAATCAGACCGATGGTACATGATCTCATTAAGGTTTAACATATCAGGGCTCAGCTAAGTGTATGTACCAGAGGTGACATTTTTCCTACAGCCGTGTCTCCTTCAATCTGAGTGGCAAGACATTCATGTCAGCTATGTATCTGAAATACAATAAGCCTGGAGAGCCCAAAGATTTCTGGAAATAGAAAAATGAAAACTACCTGATGAAAGTGACTACAGAACAGGATTAAGGCTGTTGTTATGCCAATAAGGAGTGATGCAGAAAGAATTGAACCAGTAAAGGGAAGATGGATCATTTCCCTGCCAAGACAACCAACATTAATTTTCTAAGACTAGCAAAACTTAAATTCAAAACCACGGCATTTTGGTGAAGTTGTTTAACCTTGTGCTTCCCTGCAATAAATAAAAAGCTGTTGTAGCGAATGGACCAAATGCTGCAAAGCACAACGGCTCTCCCAATCCTTGGTAACTTAACCGAAATGGTGGACACTGCAACTCAGCATTAGAACAGATGTAAAAAGATGTTGTTTCCGATGCATAGTTGGGAAGTTACGACTGGCCACGAAGCAAGCCATTATGAACAATCAAATTCATTTTGCATTGAATGATTGACAAGAAAAATATAGACAAGAAAAAAAGAGAAAACATTCGACATCAATAAGATAATAACTTGGAAGTGGTACTGGTGGTACCAATGTTGAAATTGGTCAGATTGGCAACAATTGGTTGCATAAACATTCAACAAGCATTCAGCACGAGAAAAAAATGTAGATCACTTTATATTTTGACTACATTTTTTGTGTTTAATCACACAAAGATAACATGCATTTCTTTAACATTACCAAACATGCTCAGAAAATTCAGCCTGCTATCAATAATGCACTAAATAAATTAGCTTCTATAGTTAAGTTGCTATTAATCACAGAACTTAATTCGACACAGAAACAATGCATAGCCTCATCAACACAGAAATTAATTCAACTCTGACTCGAGGGATCGAGCTTTTTCCTTTCCTTCTTCTTTTTCTTATGTGTGTGCGCGAGTGCATGCTCGCATGATCCCCCTATGAGTTTTATAAGGAGAGTGCTTTTCTAGCCACATTCTCAAGCATTGCAGCCCCCCGATCGGTGAAGGTAAAAAGTGTTCAGTCCTTAATCAGATCCTTTTGGTATCATCTAAGCTTTTGTTGTTTCCATAGCTACCAAAATGAGGATCTCAAATTGCAAGAGCAATTTAAGAGAACTCTCTCTGCCACTTTTTGGCCTGAAGAGAACTCTCCCTTTTAAAATTGTTAATTTCCGAAAGATTGCCTCCAAAGACAACATAAATTTTTTCATAATAGAACAAACCCTAACAACTCCAGATCTTAAATAACTACAAAGCAACAAAAAATTGGGGAAATACCAAGAATAGTAAGACTCCACATACAGCCAAAGATTACTCCTATGTATTATGCTGCTGTGAGTGTTGCATCACTATCCAAGATTGACTTGAATATTTTGTCTGCTAAAGATACAGAATTTTTTTTCAGATTAATTTAATTCATCTCATAGGCATCATTCTACATACCTGATATATATAACCACACATGATTGCACAAGCGAGTAATAATATTGCACGCATATTTCCTGCCTCAAAAGATACCCAAGCAAGCCCCAAGAAGCCAAGAGCAAGTAACAAGTAGGCAGCAGCAAGAGTGCCTGTACGGCTTACCGAGCACATTACCAAACAAAATAGGCAATTAATATTGGAAATTACAACACAAGATTGGGGGAAAAACAGACAAACTAAATTCACTAATATAGAAGACAGCAGAACAAAATTTACCTGCCCACCAGATTTACAACTGATTCTTTCTTATCTTTATCTGCTCCTGTATCGAAATCGTAAACATCATTGCTGCAAACGAATACCAGAATTTTAACAGTCCAAAAGACAGGAGTTAGCATATTTATGATATCAAAGATAATGAGCAGTCAGGCAATGTTGGACATCTTAGAGTGTAACAAAATCATATGGAGAAACTCATAACCTGAGCATCTAGTTACTGATCTTCATGTTTTAGGCCAACACACTTTTCGAGTGTGGGTAAAAGAGTGCAGACAGACCATAATTCTACTGAAGGAGGAAAAAGACTCCTCTATACCAAAAAGTTGAAAAAGAAAATGAACAGGAAAAACTAATGAGAACGACAAATCTATTAGAATCCTGAGAACGAGTTCACTCTTCATACAGAAACGCATTTCCAAGTTCCCTGGACAGAGAATCCAACAAAGTTACCCATATAGGCCGTAGGGAGGCAAGTTATAAGGATATGATATCTACAACGTCTCTAGAAAGCTTATATAAACATATGCATTTTGTGAAATGGACTCTGTATGGCCTTTCCACTACATTAACTTGCCATGTAAGCATGCATCCCCAATACATAGTATGCTTAATGTAGGAAAATTTGGTCCACATAAAAAACTAACTCATGAAATATAATTTGTCAATTTCAGATCTATGGTCAAGCTTGCTGAGATTCAAGTTATACTCAAACTTACTCTGGGAAATATTTACTGTGTATACCTTAGGTTGAGCCATGTGATGATAAGAACCGAGGAAACCAAAAGAACAGAATAATGCCAAGCTGAAAACATGCCTGTCTGCAAATAAGCAGCTGCACTACCTACCTATTTAAGAAAGCATGTCAGTGAAGATAGTCAGCACGAGGCAAGGAAGTGTATATCACTCAGAGCATATTGAAGAAAGCGAAAAGTGTAATAGAAATGACTGCATTATATTAAAAGCAACTGAAACAAAATTGTAAGTCGAAGGTTATATATGTCTGTAGAGACTCAAGAAAGAAGGAGCTATGCCACTAAGCACCCCAAGGAGTGCTATACTTCAAACTTAAGAGGAAGTGATGAAAGAGAGGACATAATATATTCATGAGTTAAACCTGAAAAATTGTAATTTATGCTCATAGAATGAAACATTCTAGTGGAACTTAGTCCCTTATGTGCTGTTATCATACATGTACATGCTCATTGAACGTCTCAGCCACAGAAAAAAAGAAGAAAAAAAGAAGAAGAAGTTATGATATATACATCTGTTCCAGATAATTCTTAAATGATCTGTTTTCCTTTTTTGCTAGTTCTACGGCTGACAACTGAAAATTTGGATTCACTCCCAAACCAATGTTCAAGAGTTCATCTTCTTTGAATAGGATTTCTTAAGTCACAATATTTTCCCTATATTGATAGGCAAGTTTACCTTTCTAAATTTTCATTAAGTGTTTCTCAACATCTGCAAGAAGTATTAGACTGGCCTTCTATTTGGCAAACACAGTAAGACTGTATCGATGAATACTATATAAAACAAGAGAAAAAAAGTCAGTATTTATTTACCCTTTTTTCTTTCATAGAAATGCATAGAAATCGTTCACAAAGAGCACTGGCTATCTTATCAGAATTTGGACTACCAAACAATGAACAAGAGTTCCATTTTCCAGTTACAAAAACTATTCACTTTAACTTTATACTGTCCCGTTAGCAGCCAGAATCTCAATGTAGTGCCCTTTGTTGAAATGATAGCCAATGTATCCTAAAACACATATTTTGAGGCACATTAATGGAATATTGCACTGTCAAACATGGCACGTGCATATAGAGAAAGAACGATGGATATTCAACTGTTGTGGTTCTACTTACAATACACACACATATATATTTATATATACAGAAAAAAGGGTTCACTTGATCAAGAATGCATCATATCAACCTGACAATCATGCTCTTTATGAATCTTAGTAGAAACAGAGCTTTATGCATTAAAAGGACTCACAGTGAGAGGAACCAATGCAACGGAGTATATTGGTAACTTTACTGCCCTCCATATCAAGGTTGCTTTAGAAATATTGTCTTCTTTATTCTCTTCAGGGATAGTGTTAGAATAGTCCGCCTTATTGTTGACAAAAGCCTGTCCACAATATTGCCACTGTCTGGCCTCTAATTCTCTTCTACAAACCCTATGGAAAACTCTTTGAGCATTACAGGAGAAACAGGACAATCGTCCATAGCCTCCATAAGACCTGAGATATGAGAAATGTCAGTACTTGGATAACGAGATATCATCAGACACGTCAGCGATTCGTATTACATCCAAATTAAGCTGAATTGATATTTGCAGTTAGGTTCAAAAGAAACTAATAAGCAAATTCTGATATCAACTTCTTAAAGACAAAAATCTTAACCACACAGCAAGAAAAAGGGAAAACAGATTGACAAAAAGTTCATTATCTTTTCATCCAGACTCAGAAATCACAAAAACCAAGCCCCAAATTGCAGAAAAGTAATTATATTGGAACTTGCCTTTTGGAGACTATCTGCTTCAGGTGGTACTCATTTAGTTTTGTCAGACCAGACCCAGTGTTAAGATTGCAGAATGTGGTTGCCATCTGTTATCTACAATCAAGGGAAAGATAATTGTAATTCTTATACAAACATATGTATATAACTAAATCATCAAAATAACCCAAAGCAGCCTACAAATACAACAAACTGACTAGTGCAAGCTCAGACTTTGGTGTTCTGTATTCCAAGAAGAGAATTTGAAGCCAACCCACAACCCCATTCAAGCCTTTTCACTTAAAACTAGTTAAAAAAGCATAGATTAGAGCTGGAACGCTAAAAAATGTGGGCAAATGTTCTCCTAAAAATTAGTTTAAAACATAGAAAAATCTCAACAAAAAGAAAAAGATCAAATACAAAGGAAGACAGCTCTTCTGCTAGAACAAGGAAAAAGTAGGAGCGAAGACCTTGGTTGTAGCTCGGGGGTCAAGGCTGTAAGAGCAGCAACTGCAGCATCATATTTGGGTTCTTATTTTTGATTCAGTAGCTCCCTTCATTTACCTGAGAGTTCACTTCAGAGTCTTTTAGACTCACCATCGCTGAGTCACCAACAAAATCTTAGCATGGGATAAGATAACTGTACTCTCTTTCTGTCTGGTTTGTCCAAATGCCACATCAGATAATTATAGCTGGATTTTACGTTTCTTTTAAAGGGAAAATCTTTATTGAAAAGAAAAAACCAATTTTGCCCTAGAAACAAAACTAAAAAAAAAATCTAAATTTGATACATTGGCAAGCATGGGTTGAGCTAGTTGTCTATGGTAGTGAGTTCACTCCCTTCCACTCGAGTTCGAGCGTTGTAAATAATTTAAATTATCGCTTGTATACAATTTTAAAAATAGGATAAAATTGAAACACCTTTATATGCTGGGCGTCAACACCGCTCCATCGTCTTTGTGAGTTATGCAATCCTCTCGTTATGATGAAGGACAAGATATTTGTCAATTTAAGTGACAAAATGAAAGAAAAAAAAAGGGATCAAAGTTAGCAAGTAATCACAAAAGAAGAAAATATTAGGGGTGGGCATCGAAACCACAAAATCAAACTAAATCGAGCCCAAAAAACCGTGTTGATTAAAAAAGTCAAAACATGCACAAAAATGGGTCCGATTGCCATTTTCCACCTCCAGAAACTAGACCGATATATTTATATATTTTTTATATATATTATATTTTTATATTTAATACATGTGGCATGATTGTAATTTGTTATGATGGAGGATTGAAGTTCTGAAGATGGATTGTAATTTGTTATGTTTTTGCTGTGTTGGATTGTAATTTGGTTGCATTTTTTTTTTCTTTTTGTTGTGTTAAAAGTTTTCTGGATGATGAATTTGGGGTTCGGCCTATTAGAGAATGAATGTTGAAAAGTTGTGTTAGCAAACCAGAACTAAGTAAGTCCCAAACTAGAAAACCACAAGAATCAAATCAGAACTAAGTCCGAATTGGCGGTTCTCCCAGTGATTTTTTACCTAAATTGGACCGATGCTCTTTTTTGGTTTGGGTTTTGGTTCTAATGAACAACCAGATCACGCCCAGTCTTTCCGAAATATTTCCTTTTTTTTATTGTCAAACTAAAATATTATGTTTAAGCGTCAAGTCTTGTGCTAGAAAAAACAAAAAGCTGATAATTGGGATTTTCATGTTATCTCAGCTGCTTTCAAGTAAAATGATTGTGTTGAGGCCCAAAAAAGTTACGAAAAGCTCAAAGATATTTAAAACCCAATATAACATATAATGGTGGTCATGCCTTGTGGACCTTCGTATGGTTCACGGGGCTTGCATGAGGGATTGTGGTGTGGAAGGTTACGGAGGTCCACAATGCCCACGGAAGCTCTTGGATAATAGAGACTTTGGACTAGCTACTTGAGAGCACCAAAGTCCAACCATTATTTGGAGTTCAACAATGTGGGTGAGCAAATGATATATTCTTCAAGCAACTCCCTATTACTCGTTGGAAACAAGCCAATTCTGACACTTCCTTTTACCCATAGGAAATAGTCATTTTCCAATGCCTAGCTTTACCTGCTGGAAATAAGAATGTCCCAATGCCCCATTTACCCATAGGAAATAGTCATTTTCCAATACCTAGCTCTGTCTGTTGGAAATAATAATGGCCCAATACTTCCTTTTAACCATTGGAAATAGGCCGGTTCTAGCACTTCTCTTTACCTATCGGAAATAAAGGAAAGCCCTTACCTTCTATAAATTAGAAGCCATAACAACAAATTGAAGACATCATCTCTTGGTTGCTCAAGCACCCTAGCAACCAACGTTCATTCCTTTCTTCAGCTGTTGCAAGCTTTCCAGCAGCCATCCCAGCCATAGCCTTCAAGCCTCAAACTCTTCATTCCTCCTCATACCTTCCAAGCTTTTCCTTCATGGCCTTCAAGCCTCAAGCTTTTCCTTCCATCTTCCCTATAAAGCATCACCAAGCAATACATCAAGCTTTCCCATCATAGCCTTCAAGCCTCAAGCTTTTCCTTCCATCATCATTCTCTTGAAACTTTCAAACCACCATAGCCATAGCTTCAAACCAACACCTAAACTCAAGCATATCAAACACCAAGCCAAGCAAATGCATTCTTATTTGCTAAACTTGTGGGTCTTTAGCTCTCATACTCCAAGCTCTCATGACAAGCCTAGTAGTATCTTGATTCACCAAAGCAAGCTCTCATACCAAGCCTGTGCAACCTCAATGCATCATCTTTAACTCTTCGTCAAGCTGCCGGAAACGTCAGCACAAAACACGCAGCCGCTGGAAGAAAAACAAAGTACTCCCCTGAGACTTGCTTCTCTCTCGGGATGTTTTGGGCCTAGTTCTCGCTAACTCAGAAAAATGGGCAACTTCATCCGTTCGCTCTTTCCAGCAGCCCATGCCTCATTCGTCAAGCTGCTGGAACGAAAAAGACCCTTACATAAATGGCAACTTTGCTGAGGACTAGGCCATTACTCTTGCAACGACTGCTCCACGCAAATTTCTTAAGATATGTGGATGCAATAAACCAAAGATAAGTGCATACTCTTTCATTTTGCTTTGTTCATATGAGTATACATCCAAGCTAAACATATCCTTTCTCTTTTCTTTTTTTTTCGAGATATCCGTCCAAGTTAAACAAACATCTTGCGAAACAGCCCATAAAGTTCAGGCAGATCAAAGCATCCATTCCACTTAGATGCTGGAAAACTCCAGATCAAGCACCACAACCATTTGCAAATTATGATGACTTGGGGGCTTCATGCCAAGAAAATCAGAGAAAATGAATGTCAAGCCAACCATTCCTTGAAACAAGCCAAATCTCAAGTTATGCCAAAATCTAGCAACCAAGCAGTCAAGCACTCCACAAATTCAGTGACTAGTTACACGCACGCCTTGAACAAACACGGTACTTTCTTGCCAAAAATCACCACAAGCAAACAATAAATCTGCAGCAAGCAAATGGAGTCAACGACATGTTGCTCCAAAAGATAAAATTCCTCTTTCTATCTCACCCAACTCATGGTTCAATAGTTGGCCTCCACAAGTGGAACACCCACTATCTTTCTCTCCAATCTCACGCTAAATACAATCTTGTGAAAAGGTCTTGGGGGCTTAGGCAAATCCAGCATCCATGCTACTAAGGCACTGGAAAACACCAAAGCAACTCCCCAACAAGCTGACTTGAGGGCTTCATGCCAAGAAAATTCAAAGAAATAGGACCATGACCCAGCATGCCATGCAAACAAGCAAACTCATCCACCTTTTGCCATACAGTATAAGCCATCTACCTTTGAGTTTCCACCAGAAATAAGCACACCTAACTTTTTTCAAAATCAAATTTGCAATTCATTGCCAAACATTATGCCTTTTTGAGACATCAACCTCTTGGGGGCTTACCCATGTTAAAATATGTTGTCATTCAGACTGATGCAATCTCATGCTGTAAGTGATGAAGTAGGACCTCTGCAACATGCCAAGCAAATCAAACAAGCCAAATTTATATGTCAAGCGAAAAGAAATGAAAAACCAAATCAGGCACAAACCAAGCATCAAGCACATAAATTTCAGGAAACTTCAAATGTTCTCATGCCAGACCAAGCTATACCTTGATTCCGAGTAACTATGTGGCTTAAACTTCATTCCATTCTCATGCCAAACCAAGCTATATTCAACTCAGCTATTAGATTATTTACATCCTTAGAGAAAGTCCAAGCTATATCATGACAAACAAAGCTACAATCCTTAAGCAAAGAATTTCCAGCACCTGCCCTATTTCAAACATCCTTCCAGCACATGCCCGAATTCAAACATCTTGCCAGTGTCTGTGCTTCATAACCTCCAGAGCTCAATCCATCCTTACAACAGCCCAACAAGCTCATTGCATCTCTAAAAACATTCAAAGCAATATCAACAACCATCTTGTTCTGTATCTCAAGCACTAGAAAATTTACAACATGCCTTACCCACATTAAAATTCAAGGCTTATCGATATCTGGAAACTAAAAAAGTTGCCGCACGCCAAAGTCTCCATGGTCAAGCAATTTAAATCCTCCAGACGCCTTCATAATTTTTTCGGGCAAGTTGCAAGCAACCAAAACTCACTTTCATGCTATCAAACTCCTAGCAAATGAAACTTCTCATGCTTTGAAGCTGCTGAACAGAAGAATACATTATCCAAAATCAGGCGCCGGAAAGGTACTCATAAACAAGGGGAGGCGCCGGAAGCATAATTTTCCGAGTCAAGTAAAGGTGCAAGCAACCAAAACTCACCCTCATGCTATCAAGTTCCTGCAAAGTATAAGAAGATGCATAAGCAGCAAGCAAACTCATCAATCAAGCATTTGACGATTTCGCATGGCATAACACCAATTCCCAAGCTAAATCTAGCTCTACATTTCTCATGCTACAACACCAATCAATATTCAGGAAGTAGTCCTTACATTATTACACAAGCAATATAAACTCCTTGTGAGATTTCATGCCAAGCAAAGCAAGTCATGCCATGCAAAAAGAAAAAAAAAAGGGAGATACCATATCTTCTCTTTACATGCCAAGCAGAGTAGTCAAGCAAATCATCCCAACTTGAAAATACAACAATATCAAGGAAATCGGTGTATAAGAAAGTATAGACAAGTCCAAACAAAGTCATGCTCTAGCTTGACCAAAAATCATGCAAGACACCCAAAAGAATACTACAACTAACACGCAACTTACTGCCAGAAAGGTTGAATCATGCAATATGGTTCTTCACAGATTATCCTAGCTATGGTGCAGAGAAATGAATATGGATGTCAAACCAAGCTCAAGTTTCTGGTACAATCGTAGAGTTATTCCGCAGTCACAAGCATTACAAGCCTAAGTATTCAGGAAATGAGGCTAAAAGACAAGAAGCAATTAAGCCTTGCTATTGATCTTGTCAAGGAGCATGAAGAGGTGCTGGAAAGAAATAACACAACAAGCTTTTTCAATAATGCAATTATCCGAATATAATCTATGCCATATGCCAAGCAAGAAAGATGGATAGCACACCAAGCAGCCTTTATGATTCCAACAAAACATATTCAACATGCCACAAGCATTCCAGGATCGAAATGCAAAAACTAAGATCAAGCTCTTCAAGGCTCAAGCAAAACATGTGCAACAAGCCAAGTAGTCACTTCTCAACACTCCAAGCTTATTGATCAAGCGAATCGAATCATTGCAAAGGCTAAAAGAAACTCGCAATTCAATTATGGCATGCCAAGCAAATCCACTAGCCCAAACTACATGCCAAGAAATTACATTTCATTCAAGCAATTCAAGCAATTCAAGCAATTCAAGCAATTCAGACATTTCAAGCAAATTGAGCCGCATTGGAAAACTCATGCTCTCTCGACAATATCACTCAACATCACGCTATCACAACAATATTGCTCAAGATCATGCTCAAGCAAGATCAACACTCAATGCCAAGAGAAAAGGCATGTTAAATTCTCAAACAAAAGCAACATGCCAAGCAAAACTTATACACAAGCTTTCCAACCATTCTAGCTGGTACATCATCACGCCATACAATGACCCAAACAAATACTAAGAAAGCCATGCCACAAGAACTCAAGATGTTGTAACCCAACACAGTTGTTGAAGTAACCACATGCAAAACTCAAGCTTCAATAGCCAAACCCAAGCTTTTGTTTCCTAAAACATGCCTACAGCAGCTGCAACGAACAATACTTGAGTTTCCATAACTGATATGCTTCAACACCTATTCCATGTCAAGCAAAACACTCTCCAGCACCTACCCTATTTCAAACATCCTTCCAGTATCTAGCCATCATGTTGCGCAAAGTTTTATCCACCGAGTGCTCTGGTGATATAAACTCAAGCAAAACTCAAATTCACCATGCTAAATAGCCCAAAAGCTATATTAAACCATGCCACCTTAGCCAATACCAAGCATCCAAGCATACGAGCCCAAGCTAAGCGTACAAGCCAATACCAAGTAAACAGGCCAATGTCAAGCGTACGCGCAAATGCCAAGCATCCAAGCCAATACCAAGCATACAAGCCAAAGCCAAGCGTACAAGACAATACCAAGTATCCAAGCGCAAAATCAAGTGTACACGCCAATGCCAAGCATCCAAGCCAAATACCAAGAATACATGCAAACATCAAGCATACATGTCAAAACTAAGCATGCCAACATCAAGCATACAAGCCATTGTCAAGAATGCGAGGCAACACAAAAGCAGTAACCACGCAAAATGAAGCCTTTCTAGTCACTCAAGCAAATGAATCATGCAAGCTATGCTATTTTTAGCTAATCCACCAAGCATTTTCTTCTCTGTCATGCCAACTTTTGGTAACTCCAGTGAGTAACCTCCGATATTACAGTGTCTAGGAAAGTTCTTCAAGGCGACACCATCGATGTCTAAGAAGATTGGCTTTTAAGTGGGACCATTGTGACCCCTCCAACCTTCCAGAAAAAGACCTGGTTGTGATTTCGAAGACTCTTAATTGGAAAGAACTAGTCACGCCATGCCACACCACAACCACTTAATTTGTGCTAGAAATTGATTATTCGGACCATCTCGCTGCCACTTCATGGCCCCAATAATCAAGGGGGCTAATGTTGAGGCCCAAAAAAGTCACGAGAAGCCCAAAGATATTTAAAGCCCAATATAACATATAATGGTGGTCATGCGTTAATCCAAGCTGTATTTTTTGGGAATTAATTCATTTAGTGTACATGCCATGCCAAGCTAATGATACATTTTTCCTATGCCAATCACTTGCCAAGCACACATGAACCCAAGTCATGTGGTTCACGGGGCTTGCACTTGGGATTGTGGTGTGGAAGGTTACGGAGGTCCACAAGGCCCATGGAAGCTCTTGGATAATGGAGACTTTGGGTTAGCTACTTGGGAGCACCAAAGTCCAAGCCCATTACTTGGAGTTCAACAATGTGGGTGAACAAATGAGATATTCTTCAAGCAACTCCCTATTACCCGTTGGAAACAAGCCAATTCTGACACTTCCTTTTACCCATAGGAAATAGTCATTTTCCAATGCCTAGCTTTACCTGCTGGAAATAAGAATGTCCCAATGCCCCCCTTTACCCATAGGAAATAGTCATTTTTCCAACACTTAGATTTGTCTGTTGGAAATAATAATGGCCCAATACTTCCTTTTAACCATTGGAAATAGGTCGGTTCCAGCACTTCTCTTTACCTATCGGAAATAAAGGAAAGCCCTTACCTTCTATAAATTAGAAGCCATAACAACAAATTGAAGACACCATCTCTTGGTTGCTCAAGCACCCTAGCAACCAACGTTCATTCCTTTCTTCAGCTACTGCAAGCTTTCCAGCAGTCATCCCAGTCATAGCCTTCAAGCCTCAAGTTCTTCATTCCTCCTCATACCTTCCAAGCTTTTCCTCCATGGCCTTCAAGCCTCAAGTTTTTCCTTCCATCTTCCCTATAAAGCCTCACCAAGCAATACATCAAGTTTTTCCACCATAGCCTTCAAGCCTCAAGCTTTTCCTTTTATCATCATTCTCTTGAAACTCTCAAACCACCATAGCCATAGCTTCAAACCAACATCCCAACTCAAGCATATCAAACACCAAGCCAAGCACATGCATTCTCATTTGCTAAACTTGTGGGTCTTTAGCTCCCACACTCCAAGCTCTCATGCCAAGCCTCGTAGTATCTTGATTCACCAAAGCAAGCTCTCATGCCAAGCCTGTGCAACCTCAATGCATCATCTTTAACTCTTCGTCAAGCTGCCGGAAACGTCAACACAAAACACGCAGCCGCTGGAAGAAGAACAAAGTACTCCCCTGGAACTTGCTTCTCTCTCAGGATGTTTTGGGCCTAGTTCTCGCTAACTCAGAAAAAGGGGCAACTTCATCCGTTCGCTCTTTCCAGCAGCCCATGCCCCATTCGTCAAGCTGCTGAAACGAAAAAGACCCGTACAGATTGTTGGCAATATTTATATTTATTTTATTTTATTATGAAATAAATAGGCTTGTAAGATATTATTTTTCTGATAAAATATATTTGTTTTTATAAAGTATAGGATTTTATTGTTTACTTATCAGTTAAGTTTTAGGAACTTTAGAAGATATGGGCTTAGCCAAGTTGGCTAGAGCGGATATACTTTTCACTGTACACCCGAGCTCGAATCCCCCTCCTCATAATTTAGAGTAGAATTGCATGTATCACAACAATAGTTTTAGGAACTTTATGGAATTCATAAATATTATGAATAAATAAATATTTATATATACATCATGAGTTAAAATATTCAACAAAGGTGAAACAAGAGGTTTAAGCACCCTATGACCTTATACTTAATTTCTACTACCATCATCTACTAAATTGGCAACATTTTCGAACGTTTGTGCACTAAGATACAATTATAAATTATTGAAACTCCTATTACTTTACTTGAACTTTGGCTTCTGATAAACTGTGTGTGTTGATGTCCAAAATTGGATACAATTTCATAGGGGCTTGATCTTTAGATATGTTGCTTCAAGAATCCTTTGGCAATCAAGGTGTTATCTACAAAAAAGAAGAAGATTAGTGAGACCTTGACACCAGTGTGCTACTGGCCAAAGGTACTCCGATACTTAAGTTAATTTAAGTGTGGAGTCTAAGATAATTTTGGTAGAGTAACAACCATAGTAAAAATTAATTACATGATGTCTTGGGAACAACGCCCTTTAATTTTAGACAAATGGGCTAAAGATATTTGCTGATTTCTTCGATGTGGGCCTTTTGCCATTCATTATGGTGGATCCTCTTTATAATTTCCTTTGGTGTTTTTATTTTTTATTTTTTTTGTACAAGCGATAGTCTAAAATACAGGGAGAGAGATTTCTCACATACACACAATTATGATCGTGGAAATTCGAACCTGAGACCTCTAGTCTGCAAGTTAAGACTCTTTTTCCACTATACTAGACCCTGTTAGCTTTCCTTCGTTGTTTAAAAAAACCAAAAGAGTTTAAAACAATCTTATCAAAAACATTAATGATTCCTATACATAAGTAGAATTGTATAAATTGATCATACATATAACTACGAACAAGGCATTCATTCACCTATTTATTGTGAGACACCTAACACATGGAACATGACATGTGGTGTGTTACACATTGAACATAACGGATGTATAGTCCCACGTCGCTTGCGTAAGAAGTGTGAAATTTCTTATATGTTCACGCAGGGGGTGGCCCTACGGAGTTGAAGGCCCTAGGCAAACGACAAAATTGTGGCTCTGGATCCTCTATGTACGACACTCATGTATTTTATTCTTTTTTATGTTCTTACTTTGAAAAAAATATTATATAACCTCAAATTAGTGACGGAGGTAGAGTTTGATGTTTAGGGGCCACAAGCTTAAAATTGTGAGATTTTTTTGTACAATTTATGCCTATACTCTCTATATAATCAAGAGATGAGAAGATGATAGGGGACCAGTCCATCTTAGGCCTGTGAATAGCTTAGCCCTCAAATTGAAGATGGTAAGAAAAAAAGAAAAAAAAAACATATAATCCCTCAACAAGAAAGGGGAAATTTTTAGTCAAATTCTTTATCAAATATATCAAATTCTAGTACAACATACCTAGTTACCCATATAGACAAGAAACTTCTTCAAAAATGAGAATATTAACCAAACATTTGTAAATTTTAAACTTATTTCTCAAATCCCTATTCTTTATATGCATAAAATTAATAAAAGAGAAAAAAAAATCATATTGAATATTTTTTTTAAATGGTCAATCATCATACATGTTAAACTATTAGGACTTCAGTGTTCATTGAAACATTGAGAAAAAATTGGTGAAGTCAATAAGTGTTTGTTGTTGAAGAGTTCACATATTAGAAATTGACATAGATGTGTTTTATTTCTTAAATGTACTAAGTTAATTGACTTAGACTATGAATTTAATGAATAATTGGGCCTTTTTTTTTTTTTTTTGCCAAAGTTAGGAAGGGAGAGGGGTTTTTTTTTCACACATACTACCAAGTGCATGGGAATTGAATTTAAGATCACTGATTTGTAATTCAAGGCTCTTTTCTACTCAACCAGGCCCGTTAGCTAGGTCTCTTTTTATTTGCGTGATTCTTTATTTCGGAATATTGAATAATTAGGCATAATATAATTTTTATATGTACAACTTTTTATTATTCTAAAGTAGTATAGTATATATATATATAGAGTTCAGAAAAATTGGAGGTCCTTCCAATTTGGTGGCACTAGGCGGCCGCCCATGAGGTGTCATCTTTCCTAATAAGCCGTATTTTGAACTTGCAGGGCCAAGAACAAAATCGTGCAAATGTAGGGGCCATTCTGGCTATCTAACTCCTACCACACGTTGTGCTGAAAACCTGTTTATATGGTGGCCAGTTAGTGTGTGTGTGAGTCTACATTATTTATCCATGAAGATGTGAGGGTGGATTATGACAGATACTTGTGTGGTGTCCATGAAGAGGTGCAGATTTTTTCTTTATTTTGATTGTCCTCAGCCGCAGGTGACTCGGTCCAAAGTTTACAGGGTTTAAAATGTGCGAGGAGACCATTGTAGCGCAAGAAAGACAACCTAAAACGCCACATGCATGTACGATGACTATAAGTTTATCTGTCCCTTGGTCCCCTAGTACAATTGTTGTGAATATCTGGGATGAGAAAAGTGTTTTGTTTTTTTTACTACTTGAGCAAGAATACCAATCGAATTGATGAAATAGTTTTATGTATTAATCTTTGTTACTATAAACTATATAACGGTCGGTTCGGAAGTGATTATAGGATGGTCAGAATTACTTATAGAAAGAAGCATCTTTCACCTGCTAAGCGATTCTACTCAATAAAATCACTTAAAATCATTTAATAGTGATTATATGACAAAATGTTTCTCCATAAAAGTGATTATTAGCCTACCTAAAATCACTCTCAAAGTGATTCTCAAATAATAACCTCATATTGTTATGACAATAAAAAAGATAAACAACTAACTAATTAGACTAATAATTTATTTTATATTAAAAAGATGAACTCCTAGTGCTTTGATTTTTTATTTATTTAAAAATTAAAGTTGAATAATGAAAGTTCTGCATTGAAAAATGCTTGACTTCTTCCCAAGTTAGGTGCCGTGCGGTACTAGCCAACGAGTCTACGAACTACTCTTGTCCTTTTGCATTTATTAGTAATATGTACTCGTGTAAACATTAGCAGTAGAAATAATTATTTCCCAAAAGGTGAGAAAAATATAAATCACGTTTACTTGCTCTTTAAGCTTCTTTAAATACCCGGCCTCGATCCTCCTTAAGCACTTCACCGACAAGAAACTAAACCAAACCCCTCTCTCTCTCTCTCTCTGAAATAGAATTCCTAGCTTTATGGCTTCTTCTACCTCGCTACATGAATATAGTTATAGTAATGAATCAGCTGATATTAGAACAGCAGTACTGGAGGTTGAAACAGTAGGCCATAATGATCCACTGCCTAGAACTACAACCGTAACTAGGTCAGGGACGGGTGCTGCTCAAAACCGAAACCGGAACGAAAACCATCCAAAGTTGGAAGGGGGTGTTTTCTTGATGTGGGAGGATTTGTGGGTGACTGTGGTTTCTAAGGCAAAGAATGAAAATGGTAGCAGATCAAGATCAATCCTCCAAGGTGTAACTGGTTATGCCAGGCCTGGGGAGCTCTTGGCTATAATGGGTCCTTCTGGCTGTGGCAAGTCTACTCTTCTTGATGCTTTAGGAGGTAACAATTCATACCCTCTTACTTAATCATTAGTTAGCAAAATTTTGGTTTTCACCGACATGATGAGAATAAAAATAGAAATATATCTTCCAGTTCTATATATAGCATATTTATACTTGTGCTGAAATATCTCTTTCAGCAAGCCTTACAAGGAGCTCTAGGAACTCGCAATAGTTGTTTGAACAAACGAGTTACATTTACATACCATAAGTACTAATATTGGTATGTTTGGAACGGTGAAAGAAATAACAGATTTTTTTTTTTTGGTCTGAAGAAATAACAGATTAGTCCATCTAATGCAGGCATTATCTTTTTTTTCTTCAAAAAAAGAAAAAGAAAAAGAAATACTTATGGTAACCATTCAAGCAGATGAAATCAGTAATATTATCCACAAACGTATTGAGCAATATAATAGAGAAGTAAAGGTTTTAAATACCGGCATGCATATGGTTAGCTACTAGAAGGGGTCTGCTTATAGAAATGGAGTGATGAAATGAAAGAGAGAGAGAGAGAGAGGAGACTTCACGGTAGGTGAGTGTATACACCTACCGTGACGTCAACCTATATTTGAGTTCACCTCACGTGATGATGTTGTTAGTGTAGGTGGCTCGATACAAGTCATGGTGTGTAAGTCCCACATCAGAGAATACAACAATAATATACAGTTTAAATATAGGTGGTCCACTCCTAATTGCACCGCGACCTTTTGTGATAAAACCCCACACCTAAAGGTCCATTGGGCCTAACCCAACCCAAAGAGAAATTTTTAAATGTTTCGGGTACACCACGTGGCTGGTGTACCATCCAATAAATTTAGGACATGTGGAATTACTCTTCAATTTAATGAATTATTTTTATGACATGTGGCAAATGCATTGGAAATATTCCACATGTCATAAAATCTAGTGGATGAGACACCAAAGAACGCGTGGTGTTAACACCTAAAATTACTCCAACCCAAGGATTGTATCTGGGTGGTTAAGGTGGGGACAATATTAGTGCATGATTTGGACAAGTAGTGGACTCCTATTGGCCCGTTCGCACAACAGATCTTTCACGTGAAAGAGAATGACAATCACAAAGAAGTGTACACTTCAAATATCATAGGAATATAATGTAGAAAGATTTCGCTATCTACTTTGAAGCAAAAGACGACTTTAAGTCTACTATCATAAAACGTGTACAAAATTACAAATCATAGTGTACTGTAATTACTGAATAATTTAGAATAAAACAAAATAGGAATATAATGGCTCACTGGCTTCCACATAATATTTTAACGTTGTTTTATTTGTCCAATAATAGCTAGAAAAAAACAACCTGGTGGATATTTTCTGTGATTCTCCAATTTCCTTCTCTTGAGTAACTTAACAATAGTGACGATTTAGTTGTTATTTGTTAAAAGTAAGTGATAGGTTGATGAATGACAATTGTTATATAAAAGAAAAGGAAAACCGAAATTCAATTTATAGATAGATGTGTGGTCATACTGGCGGACCTATTAAGACGCAAAAGGTTTTAAACAAGGGCTTTTAACTCTAGGACTTTTAACAACAAGGTTTTCTTTTTCTTCTACAATAATTGTAGGTTATTTGTAATGCTATTTTTTAGTCCCGTTCTTTTGAACCCTAAGATCCAAGGATCTTGTGGTCACCCACATTTAAATTTA
Source organism: Prunus padus (assembly GCA_024362665.1). Taxonomy (NCBI): domain Eukaryota; kingdom Viridiplantae; phylum Streptophyta; class Magnoliopsida; order Rosales; family Rosaceae; genus Prunus; species Prunus padus. Next base: position 9,105,005 of record JANFAM010000006.1, on the reverse strand, counting down.
ATCTATCTAAGGGTTCACAAAAATCTATTTAAAAATCAATTTTATTTTACTTTTAATGCATAAGATATTAATTTAACTTAACCAAAAACTAAGAGTTAAAAAAGAAATAATAACACTTATTCGAACAAACACGTTCATAGCAGAAAAAATCAGGAAGGGTTCTTCCTTCCATCGCCGCCATAGCAACTCAGACGCCATCGCCGCCACAGTAACCCCGAATTTGGCGTCCTAGACGAAAATCCAAATCAACCCATCCCCTCGCCATTTAACGCAATCGATATGTAATAAACAAGGGGAAAACTAGAATTAAAGAAACAAATGAATGACTGTCTGCAAAAATAAAAATAAAAATTCAGATGATGTAATTGCAGGATGCCCACCCAAGACCGCTTCTTGATGGTATAAGATTCATGGAAATCATGTTAACCAGTAAAAGAGGAGGAAACCCAATTGTTGAAACCGAAAAAGTGAAAGAGCACAAATTAGAAACTGTTCAGGTCTGCCAAAAAAACATTTCAGATTATGCCTTTGCATTCAACTGACTATGGGTGGCTCGAGTAACATCATGTCTGTAGAGGAAGAACACGTTCATGATTTTCTCCTCTGAACATGTTTTTGTTCCAATGAACTTTTATTATTTATTTTTTAAATTTCAGTTTTTGATTAAGTTAAATTAATATGTTGATTTTTAACTAAGTTTTTCTGAACCCTTAGATTAAATCCAAGGGTGGGTGACCACAAGTCCCTTGAACCACAGAGTCTAGGAGAATGGGACTGTGCTATTTTTTTCTATGACTTATGAATGAGATTGATATTGTTTAAATTATAAGGATAGTTGATGTCAATTTTTTTATATAAAGCTTTTAGCCTTTTAAAATTACACCTTCATCAAAAAATTCCTAGGTCCGCGAGTGTGTGGTTACTAAATTAAAGACACTATGGGACCATTTAATTATTATAGTGTGGATTAACCCTAAGCACAGGTCTAATTTTAAGTCATGTGCTCATACTGCAGGGAGATTGAGTTCAAACACAAGGAAAACAGGGAAGATCTTAATCAATGGGCAAAAACAAGCACTGGCATATGGAACTTCGGTAGGAAGATCAAGAACTATATATCATAATACCTTTCTCTTTTGGCTTAATGAAGATATAAATACGAGTAATTTATAAAGCCTTCAATATCTGTTTTCATAATTTAAATATCATCAACACAGGCATATGTGACACAAGATGATACTTTGATCACAACTTTAACGGTCAGCGAAGCCGTATACTACTCAGCTCAGTTGCAATTGCCAGACTCCATGGCCAAGGCAGAGAAGAAAGAGAGAGCAGAAATCACAATAAGAGAGATGGGTTTGCAAGATGCCATGAACACAAGGATTGGAGGGTGGGGATCTAAAGGCCTCAGTGGTGGGCAAAAGAGGAGAGTCAGCATTTGCATTGAGCTTCTTACACGCCCAAAGCTTCTCTTCCTCGACGAACCAACAAGTGGCCTTGACAGTGCAGCTTCTTATTATGTCATGAGCAGAATTGCAAACCTGGATAAAACTGATGGAACTCCAAGGACTGTAATTACATCCATCCATCAACCTAGCTCTGAAGTCTTCCAACTTTTCGACAATCTTTGCCTTCTGTCGGCCGGAAGAACTGTCTATTTTGGCCCTGCTTCTGCAGCAAATCAGGTGACTAGCTTAATTTCTAAATTTGGATTCGTAGCTGAAGAGTTAACTGCTGCTATTTTCAATTGATTGCAGTTTTTCTCTTTATGTGGTTTCCCATGCCCAACTCTCCAAAATCCATCAGATCACTTCCTTAAGACTATAAACAAAGATTTTGAGCAGGTAAGCCTGTTTTTTTTTTCGTAAAGTCCTAGTCGTATTTGATTGCAACTTTTCTCTTTATGTGGTAATCGAGAGTGCTCAAGCGCTCATTGGTTAGTAATTCATACCGCGCTAATGATTCGGTGGAGCCCACACAAAATGTAATCTCATGATCCAAACTGTTCATTTTTTAGGACATTGAACAAGGCATGGTTGGACACACACCCACAGAAGTAGCGATTGATACTCTAATAAAGTCCTATAAAGCATCTGAGAGTTATCAGCTAGTTCAAAGACAAGTAGCTGAACTATGTAAGCAGGTATAGGCTAGTAATCAGATTCCTATATAGCTCCAATTATTTATATACCATGCAACACTATCCTTTCAAACGGTAGTTGATTCCCAGGATCATGGGAGGGGCCAAAATCTATGACTGACTTAAATTTATATGAAATTTAGGATTTCAGTGAAGAATTGGAGAAGAGAAGCCATGCTGGCTTTCTTACACAATCTATCGTACTTACAAGAAGATCCTTCATGAACATGTATCGAGATCGAGGCTACTACTGGTTGCGCCTGGCTGTCTACATTACCATAGCCGTAGGCTTGGGCACTATCTATCAAGATCTTGGACATAGTTATGAATCAATTCAGGTGATTTGTTTTGTACATAAGATGCTTATGTTGCCAAATTTAATCTGGACGAAACATTTATGCAACAATCAACCTGATCATTTCTTCATCTAATTCACAATATAACATGTTATATATAATTACACTCTAAATTTTAGCCATTGATCATTAGGAGTTATGTGTACGTATTACGTAATATGTGGTTCATATTGACAGTTTTCTAAACCTAACTTGCTTGACAAGAGAACACTACATAGGAAATTGTTCGAGAGCTGTCTTATAGTGTTGGATATATTGATATAAAACTTATTAGATTTCTATTTGTCCAGGCAAGAGGCTCGCTGATCATGTTTGTATCTTCATTTCTAACTTTTATGGCTATCGGTGGATTCCCCTCTTTTGTGGAAGATATGAAGGTAAACTAATTTGGAATAGGGTTGGATATATATGCTAAGTTTTGCACTTCTAGATAGTTTACATCATAAGTGCCATATATATTAATGTTGCTAAATATAGGTTTCCTCTTGTAAACTCAGGTATTTGAACGAGAAAGATTAAACGGGCACTATGGTGTTTCTGCATTCGTTTTTGCCAACACATTTTCCTCTGTGCCCTTCTTGATATTGATTTCAGTGATTCCTGGCGCCGTAACTTATTACGTCGCTGGACTTCACAAAGGATTTGAACACTTCTTCTACTTTGCTTGTGTGTTATTTGCTTGCATGATGCTGGTTGAGAGCCTGATGATGATAGTTGCTAGCATTGTGCCCAACTTCCTCATGGGAATAATCGCCGGAGCTGGAATTCAAGGGCTTATGATTATGTGTGGCGGTTTCTTCCGACTACCAAACGATATTCCCAAGCCTCTGTGGAAGTTCCCATTGTTCTACATTGCGTTCCACAAATATGCATACCAAGGACTGTTTAAAAATGAATTCATAGGCACAACATTTCCTTGCAGTGATCAAGGAAGGAAAACATCCAGTCTCAGTGGGGAACATATTCTGAGAGATAAATGGCAAGTCGAAATGGGTTACTCTAAGTGGGTTGATCTTGCAATCTTGGTAGGGATGATTCTTCTTTATCGAGTTTTGTTCTTGGTTATCATCAAGGCCACAGAGAAAGTGAAGACCATTACAACTCTTTTGGCAATGCCTCTCAATAAGCGAAGCATGCAAGTATTGGTCAATCCGTCCTCTACGCCTGTGCAAGGAGGGAATCTGTAGTGGTAGGTAGTAGCATAATACAAATGGTATTATGAAGATAGGTATTTCTAGCAGTATTGGAATGGAATAGGAAGTATGTGTGCAATAAAGTTGAAGTTGTACTATATCCAGTATCTAGTGAGTATTTTTTATTTTCTAGTTATGACAATAATATAATTAATGTTGATCAGAAAGGATATTTGGATGCATTGCATGTCCCAAGTTACATGAAATCAGAGAATTTTGGAAGTGTGGGGAATGAATCTCTCCGACGGCTGGAAAGACCTTTGTTCCCGGAAACTAAAGAGAAAGAGGAGAGAGAAACAAGGAGGAGAGACATAAAGGGTTGAGAGGTTTTGATTGATTGTAAAAACAAAAAAATTTCAAATCCATTAAAGGCATATTTGTTATTCTTGACGTAGAGAGTCCACGAGGCATGTCCTGAGTTGAGGTGCGAATTTGTGATTCCACAGGCAGCCATCATAATAAACCAAAAAACAGCCACGAACACAAAAACATGAGAAACAGAAATTTGGATCAAGAGTCTCAAGGCGGAAGCTCAGATACCATGAAAGAATATGAATTTTATTGAATAATTGTATGTTTACAATGATACATCAATATCGTATGTATACATATGGGCAAGCAAAAGCCTTATACCACTGTTTGTGCAAATTTCTCAGAAAATTTTAAGAATAACTGTAAAAAGAAAATGATTGCACAGATTTAATTGAATGGAGTTTGATTATGAAGAAAAATGTCGAGGTTAATATAAACATTTTCTTTTGGTCGAAGCATTTCTAAGCATAATTTATACCATTCAAATTATTAAAAATATACTATTATACCAATTTCTCCAAAAACAAATGTTTATACTAAACTATAGGAAAAACATGACTAAACTTATGAATAAAACTGTTGATACCAACTATGATTTATATTCAATATGAGGAAGGTATATGTTCAGTTGTAACACTTCAAGAATTTAAATCTAAATTAAATTAAAAGATGTGACTATTTCATTAAATTTTCAAACTAATTCCAAAATTAATAATTATTCAAAAATTATTTATTTAAATTAGATTATAAAAGTTAATTGTGTCAGTTTGAACCCTCATAGCATCTAGTTGTGTGTGTGTGATAACTCCCCTTCCCTTTAGGTCCCGTTTGGTTCACGAGCAAGGAGGCTTGGAGATGGGAAATCAATTACTTTCGCATGTTTGGTAAGTCCATATATGGGAAATCGTTGCCTTGCACATGGAAAAGTAGGGGGGAAAGTGAAGCTCTCATTCCCTCTTAGGTTTTGTTTTCCTCATCATGGGAAAGTTTGGGAAAATGAGCCAACATTAAATACATATTTTTCATGACCATATTGTCCCCATTAACAATTTAGAATTACAATATATCATTAAATGCATTCTTTTTTTTATTTGATTTCATATGGGTATAATTGGAAAATTAAACAAACTTTGTTTTACATTCTTACACAAACCAAACATGTGAAAGGAAATAAAGTGGTATTTCTTGGTTACTTTCCCCAGATTACCAAACATGGGAAATGAATCTTCATTTCTCATCCCTGGTAAATGACATGGGAATTGATTTCCCCTCAAATCCATTCTCGTGAACGTAACGGGCCTAATTTAGACTATCGCTTATACTAAAAAAATAAAAATAAAAATTCTCAAAAGACACTTTAAATATCTTGCTAAGATTCCAAGACACGCTTGCTACAATAGAAAATATGAAAGTTATTGATTTTCTTACAATGGTGGTAGCAACAATAACATTGATGCCCAATGTAGAAGCAGCTAAGTATGTGGTAGGAGGTGGCTTGGGTTGGGCTCCAACTCCAGACTGTTTAGGGTTGCTTATTTTATCAAATGTGGGAATCATCACATACATTAACAATCCATATCATGTATGGCATGAACGATTTTGCTACCAATTCAATGAATCTGGCATGTATTACTTTACTAGTACTATTCAAGAACACTGCATTGGAGGACAAAAATTAGCCGTTCGTAGTCTCGAGCCAAACTAACTAGTGAGAATTGTAGAGAAAACAATAGACCGCAGAAAGTGTGTATTGCAGTATATGTATGTTTATCTATCTCACAAACACAATGATCAACTGCGTTTAATCATCCCCAAATTTCTTGCTAGCGTTGTCTTTATTTGTCAAAAAATTTTATGCGAAAATGACTGAAATAAAAAATGAGATTTTGAGTTTGATTTTGTTTTATCTTCAGTAAATTGTACAATTAGACCTTTCAGTATTCTAGTTTCAATTTGGTACTGGAATCAAATGCTTTGATTTAAAGGTGCATAAACTTCTTCAATAAGAGAACCTTCAAAAGTATTAGTCCCGCTCCCATTCACTTAAGGACCTAAAAATAAGGACATGTGAGTACTTTTTTGATAAAGGCCCTTGAATTAATCCAACGTCACATATAGTTAGTAGTTCAAATCATCACTCATATCCCTACATGTGTATAATAAAATAAAAATAAAAATATATACAAGTAGATGGTCCAATTTGGTTTAGACCGGTTTGTAAAAGCTCAAAACCAAATCAAACTACTTACAATTGAGTTCGGCTTTTAAACCATTTCACTTTTTCTTGGTCAATAAAGCAAACCAAAACGGTTATTACAATTTGGATCGATCAATTTAGTCGGTTTGATTGGATTGATGCCCACCTCTAAAAGCAAGGGGCAGCCTTCATTCTAATTATGCACCACGTGGCCCATGGGTTAATGAATGAATTGACGGGCATATTAACGGATGCATGAAAGTGGTAGGAAAAATCAATACTTTTTTATTTATATACCCACTTCTAGTATCAATATTATGAAGATATCCTAATTCATCTAATTTGGATTTAAAAAATCAAAAATCAGCCACCTTTCATTTATTTAATTATATTTTATATATGAATTTTTTTTTTAAAAAAAAAAATCCTTTTGTATGATTTTGAAAGACAAAAAACACAAATTTGCCAGTTAGATTAAATTTAGGGAAATAGCGGTAAATACCACCCGTTTCCTAATTTTTTCTGGAAATACCACTTCTTGGATGGAGATTTTGGGAATACCACATATAAATACAAACCTATTGACCACCTATCCCGTTTTGCACACTTTTGAATTCACTGTCGCTCTCTCTCTTCTTGGGTTCTTTTTCTCTTCTCTTCCATCTCATGCGACAGAAAACCTAACTCTTTCAAGCCCAAATTTGGTTCTCTCTCTCTCCCGTCTCACCACCACCACTCTCTCGGCGCCACTGCGACCACCACCACTTTCTCTCTCGGCGCTCCGTAACCACCGCTACTCTTTGTCTCGGCTCTACGACCACCACCAGTTGCAACATTGAAAGTTGAAGTCCTCTCTCTTTCCTATCCCCGTTTCCCAGTCAAATTTTCCAGGAAATTCCAGTGGGTTTTCACCGAATCCAGTCCGGAAAAAGTTTTATCAGGTTGTGAAGTTATAGGGGTCCGGATATTACTTGAGGAGGAGATTAAGGGTCTGTTGCATAGCTCAAGAATCCGACAACAAAAGCAATGGCAAGTTCTTCAAATTCTCTCCTTTTACTTTCAATTTCTTTTGTGGTTCTTATTTAGGATTTTTTTGAACCAAAGATTTGTGCTTTATGAGTTTAATTCCAACTTGTTTATGAGTGTTCTCTGTAGGGAGCAATTCTGAGCCACTAGAAAGAAAAATTAGAAATAGGAAGCAATCTGCAGTTTGGTTTGGTTGAGTAGCATGCATGTATATATTTGGAGGAATGGTTTTGAATATGGGTTTTGTTGTTGTGTATGAAAAGTGAAGGAGCCAATTTTTATTTTCTTTCTTATAGTGATAAGAATTTTATGTTGCTCTAATGTTTATAAGTGAAAAATCAAGGGTCAGTTTAACATTTATTAGGAAAATTTAGTTAATTGCTAGGTAGTTAAAATTGAGAAACTAATTGTTATGAATTAAGAACAAATGGGAAATTTTTGTGGTATTTCTTAGCAAAAAACAACCCCAATTGGGAGTAATTTAGTGGCTGAGTTGCTTTTCTTAAATGATGTGAAGGGAATGGTTTTAAATATTTGTTTTAGGTGAAGAACCTCCGGAGTCACTGGTTATGAAGGAATTAAGGAGGGTTATGAAGGAATTAAGGAGGGGTATGACTCCCAATTCTTTGCTTGAGGAAAAAGGGAGAATTGAGTAAGGAGGGGTATGACTCCCAGTTCAGCGCTTAGAGGTTCTATTTCTCAACATATACTTTCCCTTTTGTGTTGTTTTAAAGGATGTTCAATTTTATTTGGAGGAAACCTACAATTTCTTGTTTATTTGGTATTCTGACTTACTAAATATCTTCTATTTATATGATTTTTCACTCAATTTCCAACTTTGTGAGTGACAACTACTTTAGGAAGCATAATTTTCGTTGTCCATTTGGATTGTAAATAGTTAATGACTGTGAGAGGAAGCTATTTTAATTTAGTAAAATCAGATGATTGAGTAATTATTTTTTACTCACTTCAATGTTGTTAAGGGACTGAACTTCCTCTTAAGCTATTTTAATCTGTCTAGGTTCTTGAGCAAAGAGTAGAAACTTTGGAGAGAAAACTTGATGCTGCCATTACAGCTGCCGCTCGTTCAGAAAAATGACAGGCTGTGGCAGCAGAAAAGGCTGCTGAATTACATGCACAGGAAGTTACAAAAGAGCTCGAGAACACCTCAAGTATGTGCAATCCAAATATCTCATTTTTACCTTTATTTGGGCTATGTTTATTAGTGGGCTTACAAATTATAATTTCCTTGAGTATGAGAAGTCTGATACTATTTTTTAGTAAAGGGTTCCGTGTTAGCAGTAATCACCAACATCAATATTGACTTCCACATCTAGAGAAAAACCTAGACAGATTAATATCCTCATAGCTTGTTATGTCCTCCTTAGTCCTTACTAACTGAAGAACCATGGGCTGCTAAATTTGTAATGGCAAGGATTTTTGTTGGATGGCCTTAAATTAGGACTAGAGATAAATAAGTGGCACATATGCAGTTACTTAGGCTTATAAAAGGAGATTGATACTTCCAAATTAGTTCCAAGCTGTACCCATAAGAAAATAGTATTCCAAACAATTGAAGGGAATCAACCTACTTTTGTGTTTTTTGAAGCATTGAAAATGGGAGCCATTTGGGTCCAACATTTTTGTAAAACATGGAAACAACATCAGAAAATAGTATGTTTTGGAGTCTTGTGAGATATGAGTCCCACCAACCTTGTTTTAGATGGGAGTGAACTCCGCTGCCAGAAGCATATGTAAAGGAGCTATTTGAAAATGTCAACTGAATATCTCCTGGGGTTCCTTGTCAAGCTTAATCCAATATTTCCGGCTCATACATGTATGTACAAGTTTCCTTTAGGCTCTGAAAGACCTTTACTTTCGCTCACTCTTACAACCTTTTTATAGAATGGGTCAAGAGATGACATATTGGATGTCATGTCTGTGGCTTTTTGCCTCTGCCTTAAATCTGGTTATGTAGCTATCTTGCTCAGCTAAACTTGAATAAATCCCTTATATTTCCTATTGTTGATTTGCTATTGCAATTGTATTGTTGTTTTATTGTGGTTGTATTGTAGTGGTATTGTTGTTGCAATGCCATGGTATTGTTGTTGCAATGTCATGGTATTGTTGTTATATTATTGTGTTATTGGTGTTATATTGCTGCGTTACTATAATTTAACAGGAATATTTATTGATATCATTTTTCTTTATCTGCTTCTGATTTGTGTAGGAGTTGAGATTATTCTTGGCTTTCCAAAATCTCTCTATTAAATATGTGTTAACTTGCATTTTCTTTTCTTGTTTATTGTGAAACAATATTCATGATTGCCACAATTCTCCAACTTTATATGCTGAAGGTAGGAGATATATGTGAAGTTAGAATTGGATGGAACTTTGAGATTGGTGAATAAAGACAAAGGTTCAAGTAAGATATACTTGCACACAACTCAACTGAAGTATTGTTTAAGATCTCTCTCTCTCTCTCTCTCTCTCTCTCTCTCTCTCTCTCGTATTTGTTTAAGATCTCTCTGTTAATGCCTGGTATTGTTTTGGGACCATAATAATTGTCAATCTCATTGTTTCTTTAAAAGATTGGTGTGAAATTGTTGCTCCATTTTCTTCTTTCCTTTGTTTTAAAATATTTTTGTTTGGAGAAAAATAACTATGTTTTTGGAATCTAAAAGATTAGGTACTCTTGGTGAGAGTGTTTTCTGATTTGCAAGATCCAAACTTTATGTATGCCAATTTACTACTTTTGCACTTGAACTTTGGCTGAGTCTGAAATTTGAAAAGTCTTGTATGCCAGCAGTGTATCTATGTCACACATCTTTGTTTTGTGTATTGATTTTGCTAGTGTCATAAAATAATCAATTACTTGTTCTCTCTCTTGTTTATAATATCAACACTACAACTGGCACATGCTTGCCATTTTATCGAGTGGAAATTACTTCGGGCCTTGGAAATTCAAGTTTGTTTTTTATTGCTTGTTTATTGTCATTGTATTGCTATTTTATTGCTTGTTCATTGCCATCATTATGTTTGCAAGTTGTGAATTTGACTTGGAGGCTTGCTTGCTTTCATTTCAGATTATTGGGTTTATTTTGGTTGGTTTGGCTTGAGCAGCTGCAAGCGTAAAAAGGATGATGCATGTAAATTCAACAATTAAATAGGAGATTATTGTTTTCAAGTTGTTAATTCTTGAGATACTTTGTCATTTTTTAATATTACGTGAAACAAAAACATGTATTTAATATTATTGTATAGGAGACCATGTAATTATTTTGTAACCATTAAATGAAATTTTAGTTCAATTTACTTGAAAACTTTGGGATCTTGAGCAAGGGACGACGGTTATGTATACGACAGTTTTAGAACATACAGGACGACAGTGTAAGAGTGGTTAATTCTGACGATATAGGAGTGTAAGAATGTGAATCAAACCAATAGTTGCTTCCTCTGCAACAAATTATAAGAATTAAGAAAACCAATCCAAAATCAAGTCTCCACTCCATTGTAATGTCACGTAGATTAAGTGGCAACATATATGCAATAAATAAGTAATAAAGTTGCAATAAACAAGCAATACAAATGCAATAAAAATGCAATAAACAAGTACCTCATGGATGTCTTTGTACTCTGTTTTTCCGATTATACAATGTTCTAATTGTACAATTAGAACATTATATAATCTGGGAAAGAGAGTACAAAGACATCCATAAGATACTTGTTTATTGCCATTTTATTGCTTTTGCATTGGTTGTCTATTGCCACTTTATTGCTTTCATATTGCTTTTGTATTGCATGTATATTGCCACTTTATAATCTAGATGATATTATAATGGAGTGGAAGCAACTATGGATATCATCAAAATTCAAGTTGTAGCTTAAGAATTTGTAATATTCCAACTTATTTGCATGAACGAAGGCAGAGGAGCAACCAACTCTAGGCTTTCTAGTTACGAAAGATCACAATCTAAATGTAGTTCCAAATTTTGCAAAACCATTTGCTTACAATGAAGATGCAAAGGATTCTTTTTGAGACACTTCCGCTGTCCATATTGAGATCAAACGGGAGATTTTTACTCTTGAGAAATTCCTCATCCAACTACCTCCAACAAAACAAAATTGAATTCATATCGTTTAACGTCCTTAGCAATTCAAACCAAAATGCATAACAATAAAAACGAAACTACAACAACATAATGTCACCGGCATAGAAACTAAAAAGTTGACTCATACTTTGATAGCTGAAAACTCTTGGACGTCAAGTTATTTTTTGAGGAAGTCGCATCCTTTTAGGAAAACTCATTACATACACATTCGATGTATGTAGTGCATGTTTATTGATTTCTTTTTGCGTGTATATTGCCTATCTATTGCTTGTTTATTGTATATTTATTGACATTTTATCACTTGGTTATTGTCTATTTATTGCTTGTCTATTATATGTTTGTTGATTGTCTAGTGCGTCATTATTATTGATTCGTATTCAAATTTATTTATATTTATCTTTATCTCACATTTATCATAGAGAACCATTGATAAATATGATACTCAAAACATCACGAAGTGTTTATACACTATTCAAAGTCTTAAAGTTAGGGTATATATCCAATCCCTTATGTAAGCATTTACTTGGAAACCTCATGAGCCATACATAATGCATGGAGAGTGTGTTAATTGTTTCTGTTTTGTATGTTTCTAGTATGATACATAGCAATTGCCTGCAGTATGGAAACACAAACCATTCTTTGGTTCTTCTCCACTGGATTTCAAATCTACTAAAACACAAACAGAGTATTTGAAAAACGAAAATAGAGAATTCGATTCAAGAAAACAGAACTGCCATTTCGTCAGAGATTCTTGACATGCACTTGTCAAATCTTAAATAAGTTAAGGCATCTTAACATAATACCCACTCTTTTCTTCAGCATTTTCAGAACCTCCTACAAGTAGGAAGGCAAAAAACATAAACGTCCAACTTCAAAATCTCACCCTTATTAGAAAAAATCAACCAAAGAACATATGTATAATGTATAACAGCAACTTTTAGAATACTTGCTTCTTCCGGGTTCACCTTTAACAACGGCAAAGAGTTCTTTTAAAATGGAGAAAGGGGAACACAAAATTACATGAATAACAGATACACAACTTATTCACAATACATAACCAACTATGTTTTAATGCTCATTTCCTGGAACTCTTGTGAGTGTATGGTCACATGCACAATGCAATTTAGGACCACTTGAACAAATAAGGTCAGTGAATTATGCTGAAGCTAAATATGAATTTTTGAAAAAGTAAAAACTGAACAACACTTGGTGCTACTCATCTCATGAACACATAAAAACCAATTCCATTTCATTAAAACTATTGAATTCATTTTAGGATGAACTAATTTAACACAGCCACTTCCAAAGAAAACTACAAGCAAATCATTTTATAAAACAATAATGAAATAATAAGTGATTCAACCACAAGGCCTTCACTGCTCAACCGCATGGAGTGCTCCCTTTGATTAGATAGGCTTTTCTCAATTTTGGTTGAGACCGCATTTCTAGTTAAAAAAACCTCTACCTTCTTTTCCCATCTCATCATTGGCTCCATACTCAATTCTCTCTTTTTCCTCAAGCAAAGAACTGGGAGTCATACCCCTCCTCCTTAATTCATTCATAAACAGTGACTCCAGAGGTTCTTCACCTGAAACAAATATTTATAACCATTCCTTTCACATCATTTAAGAAAAGCAACTCAGCCACTAAATTACTCCCAATTGGGGTTGTTTTTTTGCTAAGAAATACCACAAAAATTTCCCATTTGTTCTTAATTCATAACAATTAGTTTCTCAATTTTAACTACCTAGCAATTAACTAAATTTTCCTAATAAATGTTAAACTGACCCTTGATTTTTCACTTATAAACATTAGAGCAACATAAAATTCTTATCACTATAAGAAAGAAAATAAAAATTGGCTCCTTCACTTTTCATACACAACAACAAAACCCATATTCAAAACCATTCCTCCAAATATATACATGCGTGCTACTCAACCAAACCAAACTGCAGATTGCTTCCTATTTCTAATTTTTCTTTCTAGTGGCTCAGAATTGCTCCCTACAGAGAACACTCATAAACAAGTTGGAATTAAACTCATAAAGCACAAATCTTTGGTTCAAAAACATCCTAAATAAGAACCACAAAAGAAATTGAAAGCAAAAGGAGAAAATTTGAAGAACTTGCCATTGCTTTTGTTGTAGGATTCTTGAGCTTTGCAGCAGACCCTTATTCTCCTCCTTAAGTAATATCCAGACCCCTATAACTTCACAACCTAATAAAACTTTTCTGGACTGGATTCCAGTGAAAACCCACCGAATTTCTGGAAAATTTGAATGGGAAAGGGAGATAGGAGAGAGAGAGGACTTCAACTTTCAATGTTGCGGTGATGGTGGTCGCGGAGTCGAGACAGAGTAGCGGTGGTTACGGAGCGCTTAGAGAGAAAGTGGTGGTGGTCGCAGAGTGCCGAGAGAGTGGTGGTGGTGGTGAGACGGAGAGAGAGAGAACCAAATTTGGGCACGAGAGAGTTAGGTTTTCTTTCGGTATGAGATGGGAGAGAAGAGAAAAAGAACCCAAGAAGAGAGAGAGCGACAGTGAATTCAAAAGTGTGCAAAAGGGGATAGGCGATCAATAGGTTTGTATTTATACGTGGTATTCCCAAAATCTCCAGCCAATGAGTGGTATTTCCATAAAAATTAGGAAATGGGTGGTATTTACCGCTATTTCCCTAAATTTAGAGGGAAAAGCCCACCAAATGGGTTAGATTTAACAAAAAAAGGCCACCAGCTGGGTTTTTTAAGTTATCGGAGGATCACTTGATCATCAGTTTCATGCATAATGACCACGATCACCACAAAAATTAATATTAGAGACAAAAGGGATGCGTGATTGATCCGCTTTCCCATTATTAATTTCTTTTGTTTTTGTTTGAATTTTTTAAAAATGTGGGCTGGGCTTGTTTTGAGTGTTTTGTATTTTTTTAATGAAACTTGGGTTGGGCTTCATTTTGGGTTTTTGTCTTAAAAAGGTGGTGGCAAAGTTGTAATTTAGTTTGGATTTTTTTAATGAAACTTGGGCTGGGTTTCAGTTGGTGCGCTAACGTTTTATTTTATAGGTTTTTTTTAAAAAAAATTTCTAAATGGGTGGGTTTGTACTGTTTCTGGACCAATAATGGGCCTGAAACTCAAGCTCGTTAAAATGAATGTTTCGGTATGAAATTGACGCAAAAAAAGTAAACTTTCAGGTATTAAAGTCAAATTCACCCTCTTTTTTTTTTTCACTTTTTTAACTATACGGGAGAGCGAAAGGCTGAAGGAAAGAGACAGGGTGGGGGATGCGTCAAGCTCAAGTGCGAAGAGCTTTCATACAATGGGGATGTGTTCAATTTATAGAGCTACTTTACAAAATTGTAAAACATAGTCCATGGCGGTCAATTGACATATCTCTTAACTCTTCGTACAAATTCCCAAAATTAATAACAAAATCGTCTCTGCCAGGCCAAATTCCAAATTCCAACATCCAAATTGTCTCACAAGACGAAGAAAATGGCATTCACAGCTTACTCTGCTCTCTCGTTCAAATCCCTCCTCCACCCCGAACCCATCAAACACCATCCTTCACTCCCTCAGCTCCCAACCCACAAACCCATCTCAGCCGTCCATGCCGCCGATCCATCAAAGCCCTCCGGTGCACCACAACCCACCTTTCCAACCCAACCCAAATGGAGCCTCGGCAGCTGGAAGGCCAAGAAGGCCCTGCAGCTCCCAGAGTACCCAGATCAGGAGGAGCTGGCCTCGGTCCTCGGCACCCTCGAGACCTTTCCGCCCATTGTGTTTGCTGGGGAGGCCAGGAGCTTGGAAGAGAAACTGGGTCAGGCTGCCATGGGCCAGGCCTTCCTTCTTCAGGGTGGTGATTGCGCTGAGAGCTTCAAGGAATTTAATGCTAACAATATAAGGGACACCTTCCGTGTGCTTCTTCAGATGGGCGTTGTGCTTATGTTTGGTGGCCAAATGCCTGTTATTAAGGTTATGATTGCTTTCGTCTTTCGTTCTTGTTCCTTTTTGGTGTTTAAATATTGAGCCTTTTTCTTTTTTAGTGTTGGTTATGGTGGAAATTTGCATCAGATTATATTAGATTGGTAAATGTTGAATCAATCTGTTATGTATGAACAGGATCATGCGTGTGGTGTAGGTGTAGGTTTTTTTTTCTGGGTTGGTGATAGTTTGTGAATAATGATTCAATAATATGTGAGTGATGGAATTTGTCCTGGAGAAATAATACTTGGTGGAATTACAAATGATATTGAAATATCAGTTTAAAATAATATGACTTCATTGGTGGTGGTATGCTAATTTGTGAGAGATATGTTTTCCTATAATTGAACTGCAGTAGTAGAAATGGTTCATGGCAAAAAAAATTCATATCTGTAACAATTAGCCATTGAATTTTAACTGATGGATATTATAATAATTTTTAATGGTGCTGATAGATGACATAAACTATGGGTATATAATTTAGGTAGGGAGAATGGCGGGTCAGTTCGCAAAGCCAAGATCGGATCCATTTGAGGAGAAAAATGGCGTGAAGCTGCCTAGTTACAGAGGTGACAATGTCAACGGTGATGCGTTTGATGAAAAGGAAAGACTTCCAGACCCCAACAGGATGGTTAGTGCTTATTGCCAATCTGTGGCAACTTTGAACCTCTTGAGGGCATTTTCCACTGGAGGGTATGCAGCCATGCAGAGAGTCACCCACTGGAATCTGGATTTTACAGAGCATAGCGAGCAGGGAGATAGGTATGGTTCGTACCTGTGAGTTAGTTTCAAATTTATAACTTGCTCTGGAAATTCGTTTTTTTTCCCAATGGAATATTATAGTTTCAAATTGTGCTTCACACAGCGTCAACTTTGATATCTTAAGTAGAACTCTCTTTTCAAGTGGTGCCAATATGGTGAATATTGAGTGATGATAAAGTTTGGGTTAAATAATTTGTGCCAGAAGGCCCAGAAAACCAGTTAATGATTTGGGCATGATTGATTTGATGACCCCATGATGCAGGGAAGCAGCTATAAGCTGCTGTACAGCGACCCAAACATACCCAAAATACAGAGAATGGAAGGATAAAGCAGTAGAATCGAAGTTGGAACGGAGATAATTGAGTTCTAGGGCAAAATTCCAATAGAAACTCTATAGACTAAAGTCTGAAATTATATTCATCAACAAAAACTAAATACATGAGTCTCTAAATAGCCTATTTATACTAGAATACAGAAAGCCTAATTGACATAGGAAATTAAAAACCTGAACTGGAAATTAAACCAAATCCTAGTAAGAATAGGAAAACAAAAGAAGTAACTAAGAATTTAAAGTAAATAGAACCCTAGCCCAATTGACCGACGGGCCTAAGTAATCTTAGAGAGCTTCATAGATGCTCCTGCATCAAACTCCCCTGGTTGGAAAAGACTCGTCCTCGAGTCTAAACTGTTATCATCGAAGACTCCATGAGACGGTTGAAACTGAATTCTTCCAAACAAAGAGGTATTTTGAATATCGGACCATTCTTGAACACTTAGGTTTATTCTCTTGCATCAATTCCACCGGATTGTGAAGAATTTGTCCTCGAATTCCCACCTTTGGCTAAAAACTGTCCAAATAGAACCCCCGCTTACATAAACTGTCCATAAAACTTTGGCCTTGAAATTGAACCTTCCCACTCCAACGAAATAGATACTTAGAATATTTGATCTTTTTGGACCAATTCCAGTTATCTTTAGTAGACAATCTTGCAGCCCAAAGAACCTTTAATCCAAAAGACAGTAGATTGACTAGATCAATGAAGCTCTTGGCAATATGCAAATTAAAAGCATCAACCCCAAGAAAATCAACATACTCAAAATTCGCAGTTTCTAAACCATCCACTTGGTCTAAAAAATTTAGTGTTTCTTTATCATCTTCAACGATGCCTTCAAGACCCCTTTGCTTCAACAAATTTTCAGATGATACTTTCTCTTTACTCTCACTAAATACTTTAACAAAAAATTTCTCCACCCCAAAACAAATTTCACAATCGTCTTCTAAACAACGATCAAATACGGGTGGAATATCTAAATCTAGGGAACTAACTGAAGAATTAGAGCGAACCGCTCCTTCCAATCCGCCTCTATCACCATCATCATGGTTTCCAGCTTCATGAAAGGGGTTTACCTTTTCTTCAAAGTCATCCTTACGACCATCTTTCGGTATGTCTTAAGGGTTCGTAGTTGCGTTCCGGAATCTCCATATAGGCATCCGCACGTTCTTGTCGTTGGAGGGCTTGCACCGCTCTCAACAACTCTTCCATTATACGCCACATCTCAACCATCTCTGTTTGTTGGGCTTGGTTCCTTCGTCCACAACCTCGAGCACGTCCAGCCATCTCAATTTCTCTTCAAATTGCTGCATCATCAGGGTCAGTATGGTGGCTTTCAGGAATCTACAAACTGTGCAAGCAAAGCGATAGGTTGGAATGATGGGAAGAATTGGCAGACTTATGTGGACTGTGTGGGGAGAACTGGTGCCTTGGTGGCGATTTCAACTTAGTAAGATTCATTTCGGAAAAATCCAATGCAGGAAGAGTGACGAGGAGTATGCAGGATTTTAATGATTTCATCCAGGAGTTGGAACTGCGCGATCCCACTTTGCTTAACACTTCATTCACCTGGTCTAACCTTAGAGAGAACGCTGTTTGCAGACGATTGGATCGATTTCTGGTTTCCGAGGGATGGGAAGACTCTTTTCCCAATGCTTGTTATACTTGTCTTCCGAGGACAACGTTTGATCTTGCCCAATTGTTCTGGATACCTCTCAGGTCAAATGGGGTCCCACGCCATTTCAGTTTGAAAATATGTGGCTGAACCACCCTGACTTTAGGAAAAATATCAAGCTGTGGTGGGAAGAGGACCAGCAAAGGGGGTGGGAAGGCTTCAAATTCATGTCACGTCCAAAAGCGATCAAGGGGAGATTGAAACTTTGTAAGGAGGTGTTCGGTGATGTGGAGCTAGCCAAAAGTGAGGTTGAGGCCAGCATCTCAGCTATTGATCTATGCGAAGGGTGTTATGGTTTAACCGCAGATTTGAGAAAAAGAAAGGGAGGGATATGCCGGAGCGGGTGGGTGTTTTGACTCTTAGGGAGGAAACTAAATGGCGTCAAAGGGGTAAGGTGAAGTGGGCCGTTGCCTGTGATGGAAACACAAAATTTTTCCATAAGTTGGCCACTGGTTTTAGGAAAAGAAATTTCATTAATAAGTTGGAAGTGGAGGAAGTGGGAATAATTGAAGATGAGGCGAGTATCGAAAGAGAAGTGATTAAATTCTTTAGAAATCTTTACAACAGCAATGTTGAAGCTGGATGGGGAGTGGAGGGCCTAAACTGGTGCCCAATTAGCAATGCTGAGGTAGCGTGGCTAGAAAGGCCTTTTCAGTTGGAAGAAGTCCGAGCTGTTTTCAATTGTGGTAGGGATAAAGCTTCTGGTCCGGACGGTTTCTCATTATCCTTTTTCCAAACCTATTGGGAGATTGTTAAAGGGGACTTGATGAAGGTGATGGAGGACTTCTTCAACAGCAGGATCGTTAACGGGGTGACCAACGAAACCTACATCTTCCTCATTCCCAAGAAAAAGGAGTCCATGAAAGTTGGAGACTTTAGACCTATAAGCTTGGTGACAAGTTTGTACAAGATAATTTCTAAGGTCCTGGCAACAAGATTCTGGAACGTGCTGGGCAATACAATTTCGCAGTCACATAGTGCTTTTGTCATGAAGCGGCAGATCCTCGACACTGTTCTAGTGGCCAATGAAGTCGTGGAGGAAGTTAGAAAACATAAAAGAAGTGGGCTGGTTTTCAAAATCAACTTCGAGAAGGCTTATGATCTTGTAGAATGGGTGTTCGTAGACGACATGATGAAGAGAAAAGGTTTTGGTGAAAAGTGGAGAAAATGGATTAGGGGTTTCTTGGAATCAGTCAATTTCTCAGTCATGATAAACGGAAAGCCAAGGGGGAAGTTTTCTGCCTCTAGAGGGGTGAGACAGGGGGATCCGCTTTCTCCTTTCTTGTTCACTTTAGTCAGTGATGTTCTTAGTAGATTTGTGGAGAAGGCTCAAGAAAGAAATCTGCCAAAAGGGCTAGTTTGTGGGCGAGATCATGTGGAAGTGTCCCACCTTCAGTTTGCCGATGATACCATATTCTTTCTGGAGGGCAAGGAGGAGTACTGGATCAGGTGGGAGGCTGGCATATGGCTTACTTGGGGCTGCCATTAGGTGAGAATTCGAGTGCAAAACTGGAAGAAGGCTTGTCTGTCTAAAGGGGGGAGGCTTACCTTAATCCAAGCGGTCCTGTGCAGCTTACCCTCATATTATATCTCTTTATTCCGAATGCCTGCGGGGGTGGTGACGAGAGTGGAAAAACTTATTCGCAGATTCCTTTGGGAAGGTTTTGATGAGGGGAAACGTGATCACTTGGTGAACTGGAAGTTGACAGGGAGGAGCAAGGAGCTGGGTGGTCTCGGAGTGGGCTCTTTGAAAGAAAGGAATGATGCCCTGAGAGTGAAATGGTTGTGGAGATTCCCTCTAGAATCTAACGCCCTTTGGCATAAGGTAATTAAAAGTAAATATGGGATCGCTGCTAACGGTTGGGATACTAAACCGGTGTCTCAAGGGACGTGTCGAAATCCATGGCGCGATGTTTCGTTCGGTTATCTTCCCTTTCTTCAATGCTGCAGGTTCGTTGTTGGGAAGGGGGATAGAATTAGATTTTGGGAGGATCATTGGGTAAAGGAGGGCGTTTTGTGGGATTTGTTTCCTCGACTCTTTCAATTATCCTGTAAACAGTCCATGCGCATCTCATGCTTTGTAGACGCTGGTTCCTTTCCCTACAATTGGGACTTCGGGTTTAGAAGACCTTTGAATGAGGCAGAATTTATTGAAGTAGCGAGACTCCGGGACACTCTGGGAGGAGTGCATTTAAATGTGTCAAGATCAGATTGTAGAAGATGGGAGATTGAAGATTCTGGTCAGTTTTCTTGCAAGTCTTATCGCACTTTTCTCCTTTCTAACGACAACTGGGATGCCTTTCCTCCTTTCTTCCAAATCTGGAAAGCTAAGGCTTCCCCCAAAGTTAAAGTATTGGTATGGTTAGTTGCGCTCCGGAAAGGCAAGATATTCTGCAACGGAAACGGCCATTTATTAGCTTATCTCCTTCATGGTGCATTCTTTGCAAAAGGAATTTGGAAAATGCAGACCACTTGGTTCTCTACTGCCCCTACACCATCAGGGTGTGGTGGAATTTAATGCGCGAGTTTCAGATTGCGTGGGCAATTCCCAAGGGCTGCTATGAGCTCTTATGCATCAAAATGGCCGTGATGGGTAACAGGAAGAGGGCCAATATTCTCTGGGGTTGCCTTGTTCATGCTGTATTTTGGAACATTTGGTTAGAATGCAATCTGCGAATTTTTAAGGAAACCGCGGGGGTGTGTTCATACGAGCTTTGGGATAGAGTGAAGTTTGGGGCTTCTCTTTGGGCGTCCGTATCTGTTCAGTTTAAGGATTATCATTACTCCAGTATTCTGCGAGATTTTAGTGCTGTCTTAGTTTAATCATGTCCTCCGTTTTGTATTCTGTTTTGCTAAAATCGTGCTGGATTTTTTTCTTTTCAGTCCTTTAGCTAAATCTATTATTGGGTGCTCTTGTCCGTAAGTTATGTACTTCTTTTTCTGTGGCTCTGTGCAGTCATTGTTTTGTCTCTGTATTTGTTGAGGAGGATTGCTTATCCTCCCTTTATCAATACAATGTTTCTATTCAAAAAATAATAATAATAAAGCAATAGAATTGAGTTGGAACGAAGATAATTGAGTTCTAGGGCAAAATCCCAATAGAAACTTTGTAGACTAACGTCTGAAATTATATTCATCAACAAAAACTCCATACACAAGTCTCTAAATAGCCTATTTATACTAGAATACAAAAACCTAATTGACATAGGAAATTAAAAACCTAAACAGGAAATTAAACCAAATCCTAGTAAGAATAGGAAAACAAAAGAAGTAACTAATAATTTAAAGTAAATAGAACCCTAGCCCAATTGATTGACGGGCCTAAGTAATCTTAGAGAGCTTCATAGATGCTCCTGCATCACCCCATTTAGGATGGATGAGTCCTTTTTCTATTTCTAGCATAACTTCTTACGCATAAGGTGACACATCTTTTAGGTGATCATGTATAGAAATGTTATTAGTTTGTTTTGAAACTTCGCACTTAAGTTTATTGTTTTTTTGTTTTAAAATAGAATTTATAATGTTATACGGACTCTGTCAATCTTAAATTGGGTGTATGCAGTTTATTTCTATGTGGGTTGATTTGAAGTAGCTCTAGAGTTCAACAGGGTTTTTAGTACTTGGGAAAAATTCAGGCGTAACCATATAATTGGTCTGGCACAATAGGTACCGTGAACTGGCTAACCGGGTAGATGAAGTCCTTGGATTTATGGCTGCTACTGGACTCACAGTTGACCACCCAATCATGACTACAACAGAGTTTTGGACATCTCATGAATGCTTGCTTCTGCCTTATGAACAAGCACTTACGAGGGAGGATTCTACTTCTGGGCTTTACTTTGACTGTTCTGCTCACATGCTGTGGGTTGGGGAACGAACCCGCCAACTGGACGGTGCACATGTTGAGTTTTTGAGAGGAGTTTCTAATCCCCTTGGCATCAAGGTATCCGGCGCATTTTGCTTTCTTTTATGTTCAAAAACACTCATTTCCTTTTTTCTTCTAATGCTAAATTCCTTTGCATTGCATTGGTGGCATGAACAAGCGTAATGCTATTATGTGTCATGTATTTTAAGTCTTTACTAATTGTGAACCTGGTAGAGAGATATGCTGGTGGTTTCTTTTCGTTTTTTCTTTGCTTTTTTCTTTCCAGGAAAATGTGTAGGCAGTGTATGACAGACAATATTGTAATGCAGGTGAGTGATAAAATGGATCCAAATGAGCTTGTTAGGCTCATAGAGATCCTAAACCCCAAGAACAAACCAGGAAGAGTAACAGTAATTGTGAGAATGGGAGCTGAGAACATGAGAGTGAAGCTTCCTCATCTGATCAGGGCTGTCCGCGGAGCAGGTCAAATTGTCACATGGGTTAGTGACCCTATGCACGGAAACACAATCAAAGCTCCTTGTGGACTCAAAACTCGTTCCTTTGATGCAATTAGGGTATGATATTGTAAATTCACACTTTCACTCTTGCCACTTGTTTGCTGGGTTCATCTCTTTATATATATATATATATATATAAATTAAATTGTCTATTCTGTTCATGTAAGTCCAATTTCTATTCAAGTTAAGATACCTTTTCATAAAATAAAATAACAATAAAGAAGGAAATTAACTGCATCTCTTGAAGTCTATGGCTTTCTCTATCACTGAGTTTTTCAGTGTTGTCCTTTTTCAAAAATCCATTCCAATTATGTGTTTCATTGTCATGACTCATGACACAATTGGTCATAGTCAATTACCAATAAAACATGATGACACATGTCTAGTAGGTTGGACAAGGACACCTTTGAAATGAGATATCTTAGTCCATGGAATTATTTAAGTTATCCGTATGATTTATCATATAATACATTTTACTTTTTCTTTGAACATGTCTTTGAAATGTGAAAATCCAACAAATGGGCTTGATTTCTTTCTTCACACTGTACATATGATTGCAATTTTAGATAAAGTAATGTATTGATCACTAGATGGTCAGAAAAATGCTTGAAACATTGATCCTTCATAATTGCCCTGATTGATGACTACATTGAGTAGGTTGGAAAGATTACTAGACATAGAAGCTTGCATCGTTAAGCTTTTCAAAGTCCAAAACTTTCAATTTTTATTCTCTTCAGTTGAAGTTTTACTAACACCTCCAACTGTACTAATAGCAGCAATGATCTTGTTTTATACTGTCAGGCTGAGCTGAGAGCGTTCTTTGATGTCCATGATCAAGAAGGAAGCTACCCAGGAGGTGTTCATTTAGAGATGACAGGGCAAAACGTGACAGAGTGTGTCGGAGGTTCACGAACTATAACTTATAATGATCTGAGTTCACGCTACCACACTCATTGTGACCCAA
The DNA here is from genome assembly GCA_024362665.1 of Prunus padus. Taxonomy (NCBI): domain Eukaryota; kingdom Viridiplantae; phylum Streptophyta; class Magnoliopsida; order Rosales; family Rosaceae; genus Prunus; species Prunus padus. The sequence goes on along the minus strand of JANFAM010000006.1, from coordinate 9,081,574 downwards.
GGCTCAACGCTTCACAATCTCTTGAACTTGCCTTTATCATTGCTGAGCGGCTACGTAAGAGAAGGCTTGGATCAAGGCACTTTCCGGCCTCTGCTGTTATATAGGAGATTCCGGCTTTGCTTGAATCTGAATTCAGAAAATCGGGGTGAGCTGTATGTATTATGTACAGAGTAGAAGGTGTGATAGTATGAGATATATAAAGCAAAAGGCTTTCAACTGCATCATGAAATCGAACAAATATGATATCGATGGATTTGCCGAGTTACAAAGATGAGACTTGTGTTTAGGATGATGGTTTAAAATGTATAGCAGCAGACATATAATGATGTATTTCTCCATATATGAATAAGTGTTATAAAAATAATCAGAGAATGAAAAGTATCACTAAATATTGGGAGTGAAATTGTATTTGCTCTTGTGGTTTTTACACTAACAGAATTTCCTCTCATCAGATAGGACTCACTAACTCTCAGATTTCTCACTCTTTTTATTCTCTCAACTAAGTGTGTTATCACTTCTATTTTCTTCTCGCTCCTTAGCAATGAAGAGATGAAGCCTTTAAATAGGCTGAAGCACCTGAGATGTTCGGTTCGTTACAAGGAAAGATGGCAGACAAATTGCTTCATTATTTTCTTCTTTTCTTTATGTGGGCTCCACCACGCTCTTTACAACATAACCCACATAAAGAAAAAAATAATGAAGCAATTTGTCTGTCATCTTCCCTTGTAACCAACCGATCATCACGGGTGCTTCACCTATTTAAAGGCTTCATCTCTTCATTGCTGGAGAATGAGAAGTGATAACACACTCAGTTAAGAGAAGAAAAGAGAGAAATTTGAGAGTTAGTGAGTTCTATCTGAGGAAATTATGTCAGTGTAAAAACCATAAGAGCAAATACAATTCCACTCCCAATATTTAGTGGTACTTTTCATACTCTAAATATTAGGAGTGGAATTGTATTTGCTCTTGTGGTTTTACACTGACAGAATTTCCTCTTAGATAGAACTCACTAACTCTCTTTTCTTCTCTCAACTGAGTGTGTTATCATTTCTCGCTCTCTAGCAATGAAGCCTTTAAATAGGCTGAAGCACTCGTGATGTTCGGTTGGTTACAAGGGAAGATGGCAGACAAATTGCTTCATTATTTTCTTCTTTTCTTTATGTGGGCTCCACCATGTTCTTTACAACACTCCCCCTTGGAGACTACACATCCCTTAATTGGTTGCCTCATTAAAACCTTACTTGGAAAAACCCAATGGGAAAAAACCTAAGCAAAGAAAAAAGAGTACAACTTCATTTGGGACTTAAGAATAATGTTAAATGCGCTCATGTTGTCTCGTTAAAACCTTGCTATGAAAAACCCAGTGAGAAAAATCCTAGTCGAAGGAAAAAGGGTACAACGTTCATATGTCATGTGTTAAGAGTACTATTGAATGCTCCCCCTGATTTTGCATGCTTTAATTTGATTGCTTGCAAAGTTGACGTAATCCGGTATCATGCACCAGCATTGGGAATGTACATTTTGGCAAAGATTTGGTGAAGAGATCTATCAGGTTATCGCTTGAACGGATTTGTCTGACTTTAATTTCTTGGCTCTTCTGAAGCTCATGTGTGTAGAAAAACTTTGGTGATATGTACTTGGTCCTATCACCCTTGATGTATCCTCATGTGATCTGAGCAATACAAGCTGCATTGTCCTCATTCAAGATGGTTGGAGTGCCCGTTGCTGTGGGTAGGGCACATGTGCTTCGGATATGATGGATTACCAACCTTAACCAAACGCATTCACGACTGACTTCATGGAGGGCAAGTATTTATGAGTGATTGGAAGATGTGGCTACCAACGTTTGTTTCGTTGAGCGCCATGAGATTGCAGTTCCTCCACATGTAAACACATACCCAGTTTGTGAATGTCCTTGATGTGGATCAGAGAGGTATCCTGCATCAGCATATCCAACAATACTCGGGGCATTGGTCGATTCATTGGAATAAAATAAGCACATGCCTGTTGTCCCACGAAGATATCGTAGAATATGTTTGATGTTGGTCCAATATCGACTTGTTGGAGCAAAGCTGTATCTTGCTAACAAATTTACTGAAAATGCTATGTCTGGTCTGGTACATTGTGCTAAGTACAATAAAGCACCTATTGCACTTATGTATGGTACTTCTGGACCAATGATCATTTCATCATCTCCTTTTGGACGATATGGATCTTTCTTAGTGTCAAGCGACCCGTGATTTTTGGTTGGTTACAAAGGAATATGGCAGACAAATTGGTTCAAATGTTCTTTTATATCTCGGCCTGCTTCATGAGTCTCATTTTTCTATGTGGGACTTGTAAGACACAATATTTTAGACACTGGTTCATTTTATTAAGAACCGGTCCCAGCATCAAATAACGATAGGACTCTTGTCCGTTTTAATTCAAATAGTTCAGTCTAGTCCCACTTTAAAATGTTGGAACATATTCCTTCCATTTAATTAAACTTGAGCATATGGCATTAAGCAAGCATATCCCCATTTAATTCCTCCATGGTATTGGTACAACCTCTTATTCTAATGGGGAAACGACATGGTTGGAGCAAGAATTGGATTATTGGAGAGATGTATGTGGAAAAAAGGGGGAAAAATAAAAGGCCGAAGGGCCTACCGCCTACTTATTGGGGTTTGTTTGTAGTGTACTTAATTTTCTTTTGTTTTTGGGTAAACCGTAAATGTACTTGCTCCATGGTCCATTCAATACACTTTAAATTCGAAAAATATGCACACTTTTGGCGGAAGAAGAAAACAAACTCTCTCCCAACTTGTGCCTTATCTTCTTACCTAATCACCTAGTGTGCCTAGTAAAATGATGAGTGCTATACCAATTGATGCGATGAGTGTTATAGACACAAGAATTATATCTCGACTTCTTTAATTAATTATATATGTCATGCACGTATTGAGTACTATAGACGAAAGTTTCTACGCTCCAAATAAAAATTAAATTTTGCATGCATTTTCCCTTGTCTATATATCTCTCACGTCGGTTGTCTGATTTGTAGAAAAAATCCCGTGACGAGAGATATAGATATAAATGAGGAAAATGGGTTGCGATATAGGTAAGTTTTGCTCTCGCATACTTGTCATAATGGTCTCCCAGGGCCTAGCATAAAATCATTATGCTTTCCTTTATCCTATAAAATATTGCCCAAAAGCAAACCCAAACTTCATAATGCCAATGTCACCTTCATTTCTCCTTTTGCTTTAACATACATTTTCCCTCTATTTTTTTTTTAAGACAGAAAATAAAATTTACACGTCACGCAAGACGACAACCTGCAAGTGTGTACAAAAACCCCCCCAAAACCCTATCCACCCCATCGTACACCATCACATCACGATAATATATATCAACCTTAATATTATATTATTATAATAATATCTACACGATCACGTGCGGCCCAGATGCTTGCCACATCACTCACACAAGCGGCTTGCATGCAGAGGTCTGGGGGTCCCACATGGCGGGCAGCAAGAACTTACGCCCGTTGGCCCCAACCGCGTTGTAGCTCGCCCCAGTCGCTTTATCCACCAGGACCCGCCCCGGATAACCCGGGTAAGCCCCAGATCCGAAAACGCCCGGGCACGCCGAGACCGCCTCAAGCGGCGCGCTCGCCGGACCCTGAAAGTAGCCGTTGTTGTACGGATTGGTCACGGTTCCCGCCAACAGCGTGGCGAGGTTTATGATGACGCCGTCAATCCCGACGTCGCCGTTAGGCGCAACTAACGGCGGCGTTTGTGGGCCGTAGATGGGCTGGTGAAAAGGCCAGGCGCATTGGCCGGGGCACTGGGCCTCCGAGTTCCCGACCCAGATGTACGCCGTCTTCTTATCCCGGGTCGACCCGTGGGTCCCGCACCGGCTGCAGAACCCGACGACTGCCACGTCACTCGCGGTCAGAACCACGTTGATTGCCTTGAGCGCGTTGACTTTGCCCGCGAGGGCCACCAGGTGTCTGTTACCGAGGGACTTTCCCAGAGTGTAGGCCTCGTGGAGGACTTGCCTCCCGACCACGAGGTTCGAGGCGCCGCTTTTGTACTTCTCCGTCGTTTTCCACCAGGAAGCGGCGGAGACGGGCGGGGCCCGCCGGGAGCTGAGGGACTGGACGAAGTCGACGACGATGGACCGTTGGATCGGGGTGAAGCGGCCGTACCAGATGAGATTGACGGTTATGTTGCCCTTGAGAAGCGCGCCGTTGTGGTACTTGAGCACCAGAGGCTGCTGCTCCACCAGAGCGCCCAAGCTAGGGGCGATGATGAGAGAGAGGAGGAATATAAAAGAAGTGGCATAGTGGTAAATAGAAGCCATCTCAAAGGGAGAGAATTTCAGGGTTTTTAGCCCGAGAGAGATTTTTTGGCTGTGTGGGGTTGGGGGAGGTGAGTCAGTGAGTGAAGCTGAATTGGGTTTGTGTGTGCTTTTATATTCGGGTTTTGAGGACGATAAGGCGGACAGCTGTAGGGAGGACAGGTTTCAACGTCGAAGACTGACGACACGTGGGGGATTTTAGTTGGGGGGAAAAGAGCTCTCGAGACTGTATGCTTTTGCCAGGCTGTAAAATTTCTGATAGTAGGAAGGGGTGTTGACGTGGGTGGTCTACAGGGGAAGGGGGCTTGTTTGTTCCAGGCACTTGATGATGACTTAGCGTATACAGAGACTCGTTACCCAGCGTGCAGTGCACCTAGATATTAATGTCATTGCTATCTTCAGCCGATAATGTTACGTTACGTGAAAATGTTATAACGCGTGTTAAAGTATTATTGATAAGATTGTCAAAATAGTAGTATTCCCGTTTCATAAAAATCTTTCTAAATTATATTTTTGTTAATTTATTATATTTGCAAAGCTACATCATTATTCATGGGCTATATGTAGTCTTCAATTAATCTTCAATTTGATTTATATAATTTGAAGTTTGAAAGTTTTGATTACATTAGGTTTTGTTTAGTTTATAATCAATTTCAAACTGTAAATTTCCTCATATCAAATATGAGCATTCAAATACAAAAGTTTTTATTTTTGTCAAATCCAATACAGAACTTTTTATTTGTCTCCCCACAACATTTGCTTTTGCCCAAATTATTAGGATTTTGTTCTTTGTTTACAACAACTTTTTTTTTTTTTTTTGGAGAATCATGTTTATAACAACTTTAGGAGAATTTATCAAAAATAGCCAAAACTTTACTCTTAATTTCAAAAATGTCAGTTTCTGTAAATAATTTTAAATATAGCAAAAAACTCACATAAATAGACACAAATATCCTCAAATTTAAAACCCACGTAAACCTAAAAAAGAAAACCCACATGAAGGCCAAGACCAAAACGTGCACAAGCACGATGAAATGCCATTGCTTCGGCCTTCTGTACAGGATCCCCATAACTTGTGTCATCTACTGAAGCAGTGCCCGTCAACTCCCTAAAAATCTGGCAGAAACAAGTAGTATATAGTTGGGAAAACAAGTCAGATCCACCCTTGGGTATTTGAGTACCAACTAATATCTCATTTACGTAATTAGTAATAAATGTAATTTTATGTACAACATCAATTTATATGTAAAAGTGGAGAATAGTTAGTTCGACCGACTTAAGACTAACTCGCCTAATTCTTTTGACATGTATATATCTTCTATTTTCTCTTTTACAATCTCTTGTTTTTTTCCTTCTTAAAATTAAGAAAGAAGACGGCAAGGGCGGAACCAGATATTTTTCAATGGGTGGGCTAGCTAAAGTTATTAGCTTAAAATCTAAGGACCAAGTTTTGTTTGGGTACTTATTGTTTCTATAGTTTTTCTAGAAATAAAAGTATACATTGGGATAAAATAGCAAAAGGTTGAGAGTTAAAATCATGAGTGTTTATTAAGAGATTATGTTTCTTAATTGAGCAAACAAATTAAATATAAAATGATTATAAGCCTACAAAATTGAGTGGATAATGAATTACAAGGTTACATTTGAGTGGGCTATTAAGTTTTTATGAGATAAATAATATTAAAATACATATAATATATTTTTATTTTATAAAAAGGCTACCTAGGCTAGAGCCCATAGTAGCCCTCTACCTAATTCCGCCTAGAAGGCAGGAGTGTCATGAAAATTCAAACATAAGACTACTAATGTACAAATTAAGACAAAAAAAAAAGAAGTAATTTTCCCTATGATATTTTTTTATTTATGAACTAGGGGTAAAACGCCAGTCTATGATCATTTTGATTTCATACGATTCTTGTCTTTTCATATAAATAAATAAAAAACGATTCTTGTCTTTGTTCTCGCACCTTCCTCCCTCTAATCTCTATCCTTTCTTTTCGAAAGTAATCTCATCCTTTCCCAAACCCATTCCAGTAGAGCAGGCCCCACCCCAGTAGGTTTTCCAGGACCCACCATAGCTATGATGTGGACAGAAGACTGCCTTATGTAGCTGGTGCATAAATTGGACAGAGTCAGAGGGAGGGCCACTGTGGAGTTGATAAGCGATGACATCATCACACAGCGGAAGAGTAGAAGCTTTGCTTTTGCGTAGACTCCGAGACCAAATGGTTCAGCTCTTTGGGATTATTTAAATTAATTTAAAAAAATATAAAGCTCCCCCACGATGGTGTCTAGTTGCAATTAAAAAAAGGGTTTTTGAAAATAAATTAAATTAATTTAAATAATAGTGTTTGATGCTCGATGGTCTCTAGAGGCCTCAAAGCTGGACCTTCGAGCTACTCGGGCAGTGGGGCCCTCAAATATTTTGTTTGGCGCTTTCGGCTGACGTCAGTTTTTGTGTTTTTATTTTTTTGGGGGCTAACTGGTAATTGCACCGAGGTTGAGCAGTGAAGAGAAAAACTTGTTGCTACAGGAATATAACTATTTTACCATCCTGGCCATTAAAGAAACAAAAATGCTATGCTCACCACATGTGGTGGCACCTCCCAATGGAGTGGGCGATCTCTCTAATTCAACACTTGATAGCCCATTTCTATTAGAGGTGGTCGCCACATGTGGTGGATAAGATTACTCTTAAAGAAATGTTACATGAAAAATTATCGTTATTGATTAGGAATATTAAAACAGTATTATTTCCATTTCATGCAAGTGTTTCTTGAGTTCAGATTGAGAGCTCCAAATACCAACAATTAGAGAGAGGTCTGATGGGTTATAATTGTGTGCAGCGTGGTCCACGGTCTACATGGTAGGCAAGGCACGGAAAGTTGGCCGTCAGATGACTTGAATGTTGCAGTTTCCAAACATTGCCTTCGCTTTTGGCTAACGCAACAGTTTCACATTAAACATGCGAGTCCAAGTTGCCGACTGCACGTGACATGTTCAATAATTCTGCTTCCGAGAAAGAAACAAATAAAATGATATTTTTGGGCAAAATAAAACAAAAATGATTACTACAATGGACACCAAATTTCACCTCTTGCGTTTATGTAATTTAAACCCAATTTCAATTAGGTTTCTGTATTTTCAGATTTGTTAATTTTACTACTGTAGATCAATACTTGTAGACTGTAGTAACCCATCCACAATTTCCATCAGTTTTGTCAGGGTATTTAACTCCTTTTTTTTTCTTTCCAAGTGAAAAATGTAAAATTATTAATATATATATATATATATCAGTATCATTTGTCAGGGTATTGCCATGTTAAATCCAACGTGACACTTTTAATAGGTAGAAAAAATAGATGAGTCTTACTCCAACTAAAATGTTAAATTCTACGTGGAATAATATTTCCCTCTCTTGCTGTTATTTTGGGTGTTTGACCTTGTAATGTTATTTCATTATTTTATTATTATTTTTCAATTAATGTGACATATCGGGTAGAATGTAAAACTCTATTATATGTCAAATTAATTACCACATAAGCTATAAAATTCAAATTTAATGTTTGATAATTGACATCTCTCTTGGAGATGCTCTAAGAAAAGTTAGTTACTGAACCTCTCATCTTCTCTTGGCCTAACGATCCGTTGGGAAAGAAAATTTATTTCCTCAAGTAATTTAATATTATGAAAATCCTAATAAATGAGCAGTGGTGGAGTCATGATTTTATGTGAGGGAGCCTCTTACAAAATATATGTATATTTAATTTGAACTCGCAATACTTTTCAAAGTAACCAAAAAGACCAAAACACCATACATAATACATATATAATGAAATCTTTACAATTTTTTATTTTGGTAATCTACACATTAATTGAAAGACCCATTAAACTCAATAGAGAAAAAATCAAATGTTCACAAACCCTAACGAACCATAAGCAAAGAGAAAACAATACAAAAATAAGAGAAAGATTAACAAGAGAATAATATATTATATGGAGAATAAGAGAATAAATAGTCACAAATCTAGCAAGAGAAATAGGTGGAAATGACTCTTAGATTTGGCAGACTTGTGTAAAACATAATAATATGTATACAAAAATTTAGAAAATTAATCTAAAACATAATAAAAAGATGTAGACTTGAAGAGAAAACCCTAGAAATATTAAAAGTGTCATAAAAGATAATAATATATAATATTTTTATATATAAATGAAAAGGGGAGAGGGAAGGGGGAGGGTGTCAGGGACCAAACTAGTCCCTTAATGGCTCTACCACTGTAAAGGAGGTTATCGCTAAGAATTTTTGTGGGTCATCCATGTAACCGTAAATTTAACCCTACAAATAGAGGTGCTAATGAGAAGAAGCAAGGAATACAACTACTTTCTCTAATATTTTTGTATTTTCTTACTTTCATAACACATTATCAGCATGACGTTGCTTTTTTATAATCTCTCTAATCTCGACTTCACGATGCTATCGTTTGTTTTATTTTCCTTATATGAACTTCTTAGAAAAATGCACAAAGAGGCAAAAGGAAAAAAATTTATGAGGATGGCTAGAGGTCACACCAAAAGAAGATATATACGAAGAGCATAAACTAATCTTAATTGATATCAGAAAAACCTATTTTAAAATGAAAAAAAACCAAGAATACATTGATTTCAATCCAAAATCAAAGTAAACCCTTTTAATTAGATAATGACACCCAAACACGGGACCAAATTGGCATTTAACCCTATTAATTTGATCACATCCAAACGACATTACAAGGAAAATGAAGGAGGAAAAGGCAAAAAGGTTAGGTCATGGTTCACGGTTTGAGCACAAGAAAAAGCTTTAGTTTCACGTGAGTGGCAAGAGGGGGAAGCAACGTCGGCAAAGTGGTCGACAAAAAGCTCTGGTCAACCATCAAATAGCGGTGTCGGGGACTTGGGAGAATAATTCCAAGGCATGCATGCACCGTCTTTCACTCACTTCTGCCTTTCGGTAAATAACTTTTTCTAAATTTGACCCCATAAAGAAGAAAAAAAAACCTTTCTGTAATTGACACGTTTTCATTTTCGAGGGTTTTTAGGTCTTTGTAGTGGCCCACACTGTGGACGTAGTGTGCTATGAAAATGATGCAATAAGGATAAGCTTTGTCATTGCGAGATGTGGTAGTGTCTGGTAAATTCCTAATACGACCAAAAGAACTCTATTTATTTATTTATCTTTTTCTGTGTACGAAAAGAAAATATTGATCCTAGTGATGTGGATGTCGATGTTCGTACTTCAATTTGTACAATGAAGTGCATTGGAACCAAGTTCTTAAGTAAACAAAGAAGAAATTTAATGATAGTTTCAACGGAGGCATAACATAACTATAAATCAGGGAATTAGAGCACGTGATTACGAACTACGGTGTATTTAAACTTGTTGAAGTAGCTCAACACATTGTTGTACATTAGAACAGATTGTGGCATCATCCGAGAAGGCCAATATGAGAATGAGCGATTAACCGAAGCACAACTTAGAAGAAAATTGAACTTGTCTTAATCAAATTGTCAATCATCATATGTTCACTGAATTTGTGGCGTTTATGATTTTATGATTTTGCTATATTTATAAAGTGATAAGATTTTGAGTCAAATTAAGAAGGAGATATGTATGTGCATGAATGGATGTGTATATGTACCAATCATTTGGTGGGAGTTAGGTGAGTGATGGGGATGAATCGACCCTACATTACCAGGACTTTAGGGTTTAGAAAATTAGAATAGCGACCCATGTAGAGAATGTCACAAGCCGACAGAGGAAACAAAATAATGCCGCTGGATTTTTGCGTGCATTATTAATATCATGCATTGCATGGCCTTCCCTTTGCCTCCTTTTCATTTGATTTGATTCGTGCTGCTGGTTCAACTAGGTGGGCCGGCTCATTGCGACCAAACAATGAAACACCTATATTTTTTGGTGTTTATTCCGTTTTTCTGGAGTTTTCTTTTTCTTTTTTGATTGTTTTTGTCTTTCCTTTTCTCGTTTTCTGTCTTAGTGTTGAGGTTTTAAAAAGGAATGAAATCCTCACTTTCTTTTCAAATCCTTAATTAAAATTTATTTCAATGTAATTCTTGTACATATTTATAATGTTTTTAACTAGAATTGGCCTTGAATTTATACCCGCGTTTTATTTTGGTTCTCAAAACTCGGTTTTTAGGTTATGTCGTTCTCCAACTCTTCTCTTTCATTCGTGCCAATTTAGTTATTATGTCAAATAGTGTCAATTTGACCATTTATTTAAGATGTAAAGCATCAATTTTGGTACAGCTATCATGTAAAACGACCTACCTTACTATTTAATTGTGTCCATAAAGTCGTTAGTTCGCTCATAATTGGCACACGGGAGAGAATTGAAGGATTGCACAAATTAAAAACCGAGTTGAAGGATCAAAATAAAACTCGTTATAAGCTCAAAGATCATTGTGACTAAAAATTATATACATATATATATTAGATTAAAGAACAATGAAAAAAGTTTAAATTTAGGTTTAAAAGTGGTGTGATGTGAGTTTATCGAATTTGAAAATACTTCTAGAACCAAAAATTTCAAACGAAGTTTTGCATAAAGAGGAATGCTAGCAACATTCTCTCTAACTTTCTCTTTTTGACCTTCTCCCTTTTGCTAATGACATGTGTCACTTTCTTACACATAACACAATGTCATTAATAAATGAGACCAACTAGCTTTTATTTTTCAAGTTTATTCTTTTATTTTCTTATGTGACATAAAGTAATAATAAAATATTTGAAAATTCAATTTAGAAAATAAGAAATAGGGTTACAATATTCAAAAACTAAAATTAAAAAACACTTATCCCCATCCCGACTCCTTCCAGCCGCCACCCACCAACACAAACACAAAGAAAAATAAAAGAATAAACTTGAAAAATAAAAGCTAGTTGGTCTCATTTACTAATGACATTATTTTAAGTGTAAGGAAAATGACACGTGTCATTACCAAAAGAAAAAATGTCCAAAAAGAAAATTAGAGAGAAGATTACTAGCATTCTCTTTTGGATGAATTATTTGACGAAATTAAATTGCAAGACCCAAAAAGTTGGAAGCCAGCTCTGTCTGTGTGCCACATTGATTCGTAGTTTGTTGAATAATTTGAATAATAATTAAGGTGGTCGTCTGAATATCCACATCCCAGTTGATCATATCACTAATAAACGAACAAGATGAGGCCAAGTTGACCAAAAAGAAAAAAAGAAAAAAAACTGGTCCGTCGATCTTGTCATATAATTGATCTTCCTCGTGTATTGACAAAAGCAATTAATTAGGACAGGGCAAGTTGCCGACTCCATACAATACGAGGCCGGTCTGTGAGTGACTGGCCAACTATATACTGATGATGATATGCTCCAAGTTGGTCGAGTTCATACACTGTACACAGCTGCAATGCATGCAGTTGAGTTTTATAGTAGGATTTGATTCTTTTTTTTTAATTTTGGAATATTGAAAACAATAATGATGTTGTTACTACTAATTAATAGTAGAGTTTGTCAAACTTGGTGTCTCAATTTTTCAATTGGTTTTTCTTTTAGTTATAAGGAAAGTTAAAAAGAGAGAGGGACCCGAATTCTGGTTTTCAAGGTAGGTATAAAGCTTCAATTTTTTTTATTTTGCCGATGATTTTTTATTATTTTCTTTACAAATAAGCTGTTGACATCTAAAATATGATTAAATAAACTACAAAATATAATGAATAGTTATATTACTAATATCATCGAGGCATTTTGTGATAAAATATCATACCTACTGGGCTTTGTAAGTGATTAAGTTGGGGACAATATCGGTGTTGCTAATAGTGGGCCGTTGATCCATCTCTCAAAAATTTAACATAAGTAAAGATGGGCTAAGGGCCAGTTTGGGATTGCTGTCACTTTTAAAAAAAGTGCTTCTGCTATGCTTTGAAAATAATTAGCTATAAAGTAAAGCAACTTCATGTTTGGTAAATAATATTTTTAAAGTGCTGTTAGTACAAAAGCAATATCAAAACCGTTTGGTAAATTGTAATATAAAATTGTTGTAACTGTGAATAATGACTAAAATAGACATGATGTTGAAGGTGTTATGAGTTAATCATATGGTGGTAGTGGTGGTGGTGGTAGTGGTGGTGATGAAAGAGATGGAGGTGAATGTGGTGATGAAAGAGGTGGTGGTGGTGGTGGAGGTTGAGGAGGAGAAGGTGGTGGTGGAGGTGGAGGAAGATGTGGTGGTTGTGGTGATGGTGGTGGCGGAGGAGGATGTGGTGGTGAAGGTGGTGGAGGTGATGGAGTTGGATGTGAAGGTGGAGGTGGTGTCATTTAAAAAAAATTAATGATGGTATTTTGGGAATTAAAAAAATTCATTAAAGGCTCATCTTTGCTTATTTTGAAAGCAGCGCCTGCTTTTAAAAGTTGTTGTCAAAAGGCCACTGCTTTTAAAATAATTGAGATATTTTATTTTTACCAAACACCTTAAACTGCTTAATTTTAAAGTGAAGCAGGTTTTTGGCGAAAAAAACAATCCCAAACGGGGCCTAAAGCCTGAAACCCGTTAGAGACTCTCCTCGACCATCGAAAATATAAAAATATCAATATGATAGGGGCAATATATTCAATTATTTCAAGAGTTTATCCATCATATATATACACACAAAAACTTTAGACAATGAGAAACACCCATACTTCACTTTCAGTGTGAATGTACCACCTTCACCTAACTTCGTCAAATCAATGTTAATCGATGTTACATTTGTTAATGTCCCTATTCCCGTGAACTACCCTTCCAACCGTGCCAAGCCTCCTCCCTTCCCTAGCCCCTCCCTCCACGACACCCATTCCCACCTCCAAATCCTCCACCCAAGTCCCTTGCTCGATCTTTTATGGGGGAAAAAAGATGATTTATGTCTTTGCGAACATCCTACTTGCATAGGAGTGTTCTTTTACTCGTCGTCCAATGGCCTAAATAGAAGTTAATTGATTTATTATTTTTACTTTTTTGTGTGTGTGAATGTTTATGAAGCTATATCGAAATTTTTTATTACAAAAACTTGGTCTCAATAATTTTAATGTCATGATGATTATGCCCCTAAATAAAATAGCTAGAAAACTATGAGCCAACGATAGAGCACCAAATATTCCTCCATGTAACCAAGGGAAGAAGGACCACCCATTGTGTGCACCAAAATAAATAAAGTGAACCACTCCTTTGTCATTATCTTGCCGTGGGTACCGACATACCATTCAAATTTTTTGGAACAAGGGAAAAGCCGCCCACGCCTTATAAAACAATGAGCATTTATTGAAGGAAACTCTCAAAGATTATTCCAAGAGGGTTACAATACAATCGAAAAGAAATGTTTGTAACTTTATGTCCAAGTCAAAGATTTGGTTGCTCGTTTACTAAGTGGAAAAGCCAAAGAAAGCTCAAGTGGTTTACAGTTTGGAAAGGAATTGTAATATATGTGTGATACTATTACAAAACAATATGGTAGGTACTGAAATCATTTGAGTTTTTTTTATGACACAGACGATCGTCTAAACTATAAGAGCATTTCTAGCGGGAGGAGTTAGCCCAGGCAAGAGGCTCTTTAGGCCTTTAATCCCGTTTTCAGCATCCAATTCTTGTCAGGACAAGCGCTGGGTTTTACCAGCCTGGTCAAGCCCAAAGGCAAGACTTGCTTGGGCAAGATGACTTAATGCTGACGTCAGCAATCAATTTAAATTACAAAAAAATTGAAAAAAAAAAACAAAAATTTCAGAATTTTTTAAAATAAATACCTAGTCATATTCTTAACTTCCCACACCAAAACTCTATACAAATTCTACTTTTCATATCTTATGTGAATAATGATTGCCCTTGAGTTGCCATGGTATGGGTGGAAAACCAACAAAAAATTGATATGGCAGACACTATTCATGTGAATAGTAACAGCCTTTGCATCCTCTTGCCTTTTGTCATGACAAATGGGTGGAAATGCTCTAAGAGATAGAACAATTTTTTCATACATATAATTAAGATGCCATGAAAGTTCAAATTTGAGACCATTAATTTGTAAGGTCTTTTTCTACTAGACACTAGACCTGTTGGCATCATTTGAGCTTTTTAAGCTAGTTGTTTTAGTGTTTCTATTAAATGAAATTATTTTCAGCATATTCAATTAATATGGTGAGGTTTATCTAAAAAAGTAAAAGAGCATCGTGTGGCTCGTGTTGAAGGTAATCCATGGGTCCATTCCAAGTTGCAACGGAACTATATTATAATCATGATGTAGTTGCCAAAGTAACATTATACTTAAAACAAGGGTTTAGGCCTCTTTTAGGAAAAATAATGGACGGCACGTCACACAATAACACGATTTCAATATGCAAAAAAAAAATTAATAAGTGATTTTTGAGTCAATCCTTATTGAATCGGGTTTATAACGAGTTGACACGATAATAACATGTTATTAATAAGTCGAATTAGTGTTCGTTTGCAAAACGCAATAATTATTTGTGAACATACAAGGGTATTTGGGCTTGAGTATAATCAAGAAGTAAAATATATATGCCCAAGTCATAATCCACTAGGGTTATGCAACATGTAGCTTGTAGCACAAACTCGTGAATGTCTGCAGCATACGGGTGCGGCTTGAAGGAAATCTTGGTTATTCAAAGATTCATTTGTTCAAAAGCAAAATCTTGAACCCAAGTAAAAAGAAGGAGATGGAAGGAGCGAGCCTTCAACCCTATCCAACTATTCCACCAAAGTTGATGAAGCTTCAAACTTGATCTTCTCTCCTCCACTTAAAAAGTTGGGAGATTCACTATTATACTCAATATAAGAGCCAAAATTATAAAAAAAAAACCTATATGAAATAAACTTTAGAAACACACCTAAAATCCATTTACAACATAACAAAAAGACTTTTAACTTCTTACAAATTACAAAACTGCCATTGATTTATTAAAACAAGCCCAACTCCAAAGCCTCATAAAAAAAACCCAAAACACTCAATAGGGCATCAAAGTAATTTAATAATCAAAATTAAATTCAATAGGCCAGCTGTCATTTTATGGGGTTTTCTTTTATATAAATTAAATTGTGTAGAGTTTATCTATATCATTAGTGCTAAGAATGGGTATATGACTAAATATCTCTAAAAAGTTTTCCAAGTCACAAACATCTCTTCATCAACTTAATTGTGGATGAAGATGATGCAACCTTAGAGAGAGGATGGTGCTAGAAATAACTTTCTAAGGGGTGGGTCTAGCTAGGAGAGAATAGGAGAGTTGCCAAAATTAATTTGGAATTTGAAGTCTTAAATTAAATCTAACTGAGCAAAAACAAGACACGAGAAAAACTAAACACGAACACAAACTAGACTCAATCTTAACTAATGCCTAAATGAATTTGTAGAGATTGTTGTGTTGAGAGTCTGTGAAGCAAAACAAAAGCAAAGAAGTGTGTTTGTGCAAAAATCCTCACGGGAGAATATTCGCTTGTGGATTCTTCAACCTTTGATATTCCTTCTCTCTGTTCCTCGGTTCCTAAAAAAAAGACCGGAGTAAATAGACCACACCGAGGGGGGGAGGTGTTGGCGAAAGGCCCTCTGATGCCTAAGTTAAGTCGATTGAATCTAGGAGAAACAATAGCTAAAAATGGTACGGAGATTTATGTATGGTGTGAACCGGGTGGCCGAAGCCGTGTGTGGTGGCTGGAGCCGTGTATGTAAAAATATGGAGAGAGGATAGAGGTGTGGCTGACAGCGGTGGTGGGGAGAGTTTCAAGTGTATTTCTCGGGTTTTAGAATTAGGTTTAGGATTACCTTGAATGCTTGGTGTAGCTGTGTATTTGTAGGGTCCTTGCGTGCTAGGGTTTTGCAAAGAATAAACTCTATTTGGAAGGAGTTTATTCTTTCCCCAAATTGTAGAGATTGAGTCCATTAGGGATTTGATCGGAAACAAATCTCCTAATTTGATGATGATATCTCCAAATTGGGATAGTATCTAAATTGGTGATATTATCATATTAAATAAAGATAATATCCCATATTTAAGATATTATCCCTGTTTTTAGTATTAATTAATTGGTCAAATAAATGTGCTCAATTAATTAACCTAGGGAATATTCTTCTTGTACACGTGGCGTCTCGTGATTGGAGATTGAAATATTTGCTCCCACAAATGCCCCACAGCTTCTGCATGGCGCTTGTGTGGCATGTAGGAGATGAAATTATTTTTCGGGTTCTCCAACTGTGTCTGGGCTTTTTCCAGTGAGTTGGACTCCTTTTGCAGATTGGGTTCCTGATTGCAGTGGGCTTTTGACTTTCCTTGGAGTTTGGCTCCCAATAGGCTTGTGATTCCTCCTTGACATAGGATGCCCAACTTGTATAAATGTAGGACTTATCTTTGCACTTCTTCATATTACAAACTTGTCTACCTTCTGGCTTGAGAGAAATTTTGTGCCGTGCATCCCAAGGTAAGTTGAGCATGTATTATTTTTTTCTCTTTTCCTCGTCGAGGACCAGCTGGTGGTTGCCGTGACTGACGGTGGCGGTAGTGGCTGCTGTGGCGGTAGCTGCGGCTTCTCCTTATTTTTTCTTTTTCTGCAATGACGAGGACTGGCTGGCGTTAGCTGCTGGTTGCTGTTGCCGGGTGTGATGGGGAGGCTGCGGTGGTGATGGCATTGCCATTGCTGCCACTGCTTTTGCTTCTTCGTCGGAGCTGGGCCAATAGGCTTGGTAGCGTGGGCTATGGCCTGCGAGCACGGCATGGGCCTGGCTTTGCGCAGAAGCCTGCTTTGGCGCGGCTTAGGCAGTGTAGGTACTTCCATTTCTGTTTTTGTTTTTGTAAAAGCTCCGTCTGAAGCGTGGGCTGGAGGTGTCGACAGGCCTGGGTTATGCGGTAGCCTGGGTCGGTGCTCGCTGCTCCATGCAGCTTGGGATGCAAGTTCACGGCTTGGGCCCTTTTTTTATTGTTGCCGCAAGCTCCCCTATTTTTTGTTGATCCATCATGTATTTGACTTGCAAAAAATTTATTTTTGTCTTGCAGTTGTTCAGTCATTATGTCATCTAAGGAGGGTAGCCGATCACCAAGCTCTCAAGTGCCTTTGTATCTGTGGGGAGGCTCCAAAGTGCACAAGAAGAGGTTTGTGGCTAATCTGCACCATGTTACGTATGAAGCTCAGTCCCATAAGTGGCGAGCCACTTATGCTTCTACCATTCATGATGACATGCATGTCAAGCTGGTGGAGTCTTCGACTGACGGTGCGCCTTGTGTGGATGCGAATGACCCAGATGCCAAAATCATCACATTCCGCCCATTTTATATCTCCTTGGGCTTCACGTTCCCACTGTCGAAATTCTTTAGGGAGGTGTTATGCGCCATGGAGTGTGCTCCAAGTCAGTGTACTCCAAATGTTTACTAGGCGATCTTGTGTTTTGAGAATATGAGCCGTTTCTTCAAGCTGGAGTTGACGGTGCGAGAGTTCTTCTACTTCTTCGAAGTGAGGAGCTATGAGAAATATGCTCAAGTCCGCATCTGCCATGCCAAGCTATTTGACAACTTCAGACAAGGAGATCATGTGTGGCATGATGATGTGCTAGAAGTCAGCGGATGGTGGGAAGGTAATGTTGGCGATGGCCCACTTGTTCCCATCACCTACTGGCGATGGTACACCTATTGTTGTTTTGATTTGCTTCCTTTTTATTTGAATTTCTTGAAGTGTGACCGACAAACTTCTGTCTTTTGCCTGCAGTGAATGACATATGCAAGAGGCTGGAACTTGGGTCGGACATGGCTAAGGTCGACCGGGCTCTGAACATCCATTCGAAGTTTCGCAAGTGGCGCTAACTGTTGAGCGAGTATAAGGAGAAAGCTGGAAGTCTGCCCCCTGCCTGAGATGTTGAGAGATGGAAGCAGAATGGTCCAGACTCCGATGATCTACCTACTCAATAGGAGGAGTGTTCTGTTGAACCTTCCTCAACGAGGAAGACTGATGTCAAGTCTTCAAGAAATAGAGGTGTGACTTCGCTGGTGAAGGATGTCTCTCCATTGAAGAAGAAACCAAGACTTTCTTCTGCTGAGGAGACTAAGGTATGAGCTGCTCCCTATCGTTTGCTAGGGTTAAGCATCTCGTCGGCGTAGATAGCAAGAAGGTTGGCGGTATGCGCAACATTCGGGACGTTCCCTTCAAGCCTCATGCTAGAAATTGTGATCTACCCTGCCAAGAGGTCCGCTAGTGAACCAGTTCCCCTACTGAGAGGCAAAAAGATGCTGACATTCCTCTTCGAAGTTCGAGTCATTTGCACCAGTCAAGGGATGGAGATCGAACTGAGAGGTCTGTTCATCTGCCCAACCATCGCGATCCAGTTGTTGAGTCACGAGCAGTTAAACATGAAGGTGATTCAACGTCATTGACTCCTTTGGAGGTAAGGATGGCAGCGGCTAAAATGGCAAGAGAGTCATCAGCCCGAGCGAAAAGTTCTTCGGAAGCGCGAACGGTTGACCCCAAGGTTGACAATTCCAGCCATATTGGGGATGCAAGTGTGCATGATTTGCTTAAGATGAACTTCCTGTCAAGCCAGTCTGCTTGTGTCAAGCTGGTTGATCACATCTATCAAGTTGGCGACCTTGATACCTTCTCGAGTTTTTCCTTGGAAAAACAAAGGGAGGGACAGTTCATTTGCTTCAAAAAGAGTAGTTTTGGCTATTAAGACTATCCAAAACTCGTCTGATTTTGCCCTATCTTCAGCTCAGCTCAACGAGTTGGAGAAGAAGAATGCTGAATTGACTAGCAAGCTCTCGGCTGAGTAGATCCGTTATGGAGTTGGGTCTCCACTTGACTTGGTTTGGACTTGGAGGCCACTTGACTTGGCTTGGAATTGGGACCACTTGACTTGGCTAGGAATTGGAACCACATCCAAACATTGCCCTTTGATTCATTGGCCTTCGATTGGTGGAAGGGTAAGTGAATCAAAATTCTTATGACTTTGTTAGTTTTCTCCGGATGTTTCAACTTCATGCTTTACTGTAGCAATTTATGGTGTTTGAACTAAATTGATGTTTAGGGAGATACCCTAATCAATTTTTTAGAGAGCTTTGAACTTCATAACCGTTTGAAGACCTAGGCATTATAAATACCATTTTGCCTCCAAATGACGAGGACCAGAGCCGAATCCACCTCGGAACCCGATCTAGGATCCCGGTGGTTTGACCGACATTAACCAAATGCCGGGCCCACAACTAAAGAAATGAGACTTTCTACTGAAAATTCGAGAGTCTCCCCTGTAAGCAGGACAAACCAAAACAAATTCAACATGGAAAGTACAACAGGGATTAATACACAACGGCCGATTATGCATTCAGAAGTTTAAACATAGGCCTCGTGCCTTAAATTTAAATCTAGTGGGCGATAACAGAGCAATACTACAAGTAGAGAAAGTTTAAACAACGAGTTCAAAGTTTACAGATAAGGGGCATAAAGCCCTACAATTCGAGATGATGCTCGGAAAGTGGAGCAACACGATTACGGTCGTGCGGTAGCACCACCTATTACTGAAGGAGGCGAAAAACAAAAGATTGTGAGTGGACGAAAACAAGGTTAGTTAATAGTGAAAGCAACATAATATAACCTCACCAATTAAGAAAACGGAAATCAAAGCGGAAACCACAAGCACTACTCAAAATTTAAATAATGTAGGTAAAAGTGAAACCATTGAAACTTTAATAACACTTTAATAACAACCAAAATCCACGATTCACCTTTAATAACAAAAACAACACGGGACTACTAAACCATCCCCAATCCACTCTCGGAAAGCGTGCAGATTGTACGGCAGTAAGGAAGTATCCTCACCCCGAATACAAGTAGTATATGTATATAATATATATTTATATATAGGTATAGGTACATAAATAGATAAAATAAAAGACACATCTCAAAATATCACCACCAAGTTTGTACCGGGAAACAATCCAACACGGGGATTGTTTGACTAGTCCACATGGAAGAGTCCTCAATTGACCATGTGGCTAGGGGAATTGAGCCGTCCAAAGTGACTAAGCTCATCGGCACGACGTGCGAATCCTCAATATCACGCCTGTGACCGGTCCCCTACGCGCATGAGACTACCAATCAAGGGTCTCTGGCTGACACCGTTAAGGGTGCCGGAGTATCAGAGCATATCCAAGTATCCAAACCATTAAGTAACCAATATCCAAAGTTCCAAAATCGGAGGTACATAGGGTAGTGCATATAGCACTTCAAAACAACATGACCAACACTTCTCACTTTCCCACATTATCACCCAAGTACCCACATAAAATCCGATAAGCATAAAATGTATTCAAATCAACCAAACATAATTCAAGATACTCACAATATGTCAAATACCCAAATATATCAATATGGTTGCAAAATATATAATCATAGGCATAATATCATAATTTATCCATATGACGTAAATAAATGATGAAATCATCAAGCATAGTTTACTTTCCAAAATCATGCATAAACTTTGAAAGCAAAGGTCCACTCATTAAGTAATCCCACGCTTGCTTGACCCTGAGTGGGTCACTTTCTGAAGTATGAGTAGCCGGAGTACCTAATCCGAACAATACGAGACTTGATTAATAAATAATCGAATTAAACTTGGAATTAAAGTAAATCCTCAATTCCCAAGATTTAAGTGTAGGTTTGGTGTTTGGAAGTTCTAACGTCAATTTAAGATTCAAAGAAAGGAAACCACCTCGGAAAAACGTAAGGTCAACCGGTGGTCAACCCTCAAGGTTTGGTCAACCCGGCTCACGGGGCCCACGACCTCAATCTTGGATTTGAAAGTTTCTAAGGTTCGATTACGTTTTAGTGAACACGTTCACGAAAGTTCGGTCTCAAGCGAGCGGTCGGATCGCTTACGAATCGTGCGATCAAGCTATTCGGTCAACCTAACCCTAGGGTTTGAAGTTTCGGAGCTTAGGGACTCCAATTCTTGATCCGTCAATTCCCACACGATCTAGGCAATACGAGGAGCGACATATTCGAGATCGAACTCGACTGACGGTTCAAACACATCGAACCCAAACAATGTGCAATAGGCGTGGTGGGTTCGGCCCAGTCAACGACGTCCGGTCAATTCCGACCACACGTATGCGTTCACAACAATACGGGGAGTGATATGGACCGCGAACCGCCACACCACCTAGCTTCACGTGCCGCCACACGCGCCACCGTGGGTTGGGTGTGTAGAGAAATTCCGGCCGTCACCCAAACTCATCCACTGCGTCACCGCCCACAAGGTTGAACCACCGTCTGAGAGGAGCTCGTAACCGGTGAAGAAGCAGAACCGGCCGAGATCTGGCCGAATCCACAATCGAAAACCGGCCAAATCGGAGTTTGGGATCGAGCCATCAAACAACCAAATCGATCCCAACCAAGCTTGCGGAGGGTTTAAGGAGGTGGAGGAGGTTCGTTTGCTCACCTTGCGTGTCGTCGATCGCTGCCGGAAACACCAGAACCGCGAACCCGGTTTCGGCGAGATTTGCGGCAAGCCGGCCAAACTTCGCGGCGAGCGGCGGGAAAGGGGTGGGTTTTGGCCGGGACGATGAGCAGCGTCGTTCTGCGGCGCAGTGTCGAGGTCCGAGTTTGTGGCCGGACGGAGTTAGTCGGAGAGAGAGAATGCAAGGGATTGGTCGGTTTTTGGGTATTTTTATCCAATTTTCTGATTTTGTTGAAATTACCAAAATGCCCTTTGAGTTACACTCTTCGTATGCGAAAGTGCCGCCCGTCACGGACTCGTTTCGACGAGCGGACACAACGGCATAATCCGTTTCGCCAAATTCTTGTCCAGAAATTAAGTGACATTTTTCCTCCATTAATTAGATTAAAATTTTATTTTCCAATTTTGTTAATTTATTTTTTCAAAATTTTATTTTTAAATTCTCTAATTCATTTGTTAAATTAGTTTGGTTATTTTTATTTATATTTCAGGTCAGGGTCGTTACACCAAATGTTTCTCCGCAATCAATAACTCCCACCAAACCTAAACTTTGCTGCCTAAATTCATCATTTGATAGGCCAAAAAACCATTCAAGTCATCATTTGTGAGTTTTCAAGTATTTTGAACTCTTTTCCGGTTGATATTATTGTGATTTTGTTGAATGGTGGCCATTGGAAGCTTATTTTTTAAACTTTTGAAAGTTTGAATGTTCTTGGCAAATTTTGCTTTTTTGCCACTATATTTTCCTTGATTCAAATAATACTTGTGTTTGTAGGATGGATCCAAAGTTGAAGTCCATCATCTCTCACTTGGCCAAGTTGAGGAAGGCCATGGCTGAAAGTGAACAAAAACCCGAGGAAGCCTACACCATCAAATTCCAAGGTGATGTCCCAAGATACGTTCTTAGCCTTTTGTACCCACTTCAACTTCCAGATGAAGTGGTGAAGATTTGGGCCGAGTAGAGTGATAATCCTCCACCTTTCACCATGGAGTTCGATTGGAAATCGACTTGGGAAGCTCTCCGACCTTTCAAAGGTTGGCCATGCGGACCTTCTGAGGTTGACCTTGTGGCTAGGAAAAAGTCCAAAGCTAAGAAACCTAAACCAGTGGCCGACATTGAGCCTAAAAGAAGTTGGTATGATTGGTACAGAGCTTTGGAACCAAGACTGAAGACGTCTTGGGAAAAAAGTGGGATCGTCCTCCGGAGCTCCGATAGGTTCAACAAATGGTGTATCTTACACGGAGCATGTGGTCTTTCTTCAGATGTGGTTATGCAAATTCTTGACTTGCTCAAAGTCTAGCCAAGTCACCAAAGAAGTCCAACCTTTGGCTGAGGCTCTTGCAGATGGCCAAGTAGTGGCCCTAGGTCCTATCTTTTTGACCTACCTTTACAGAGTCCTTCATGAGATTATTTTGCCCAAACCCATGTCACGCAATGCTTCATGCCGATTTGGATTTCAAGCTGTGGCTCCAAGTTTACTTCCCGGAGTTGGGTCCAGTCAATGTCACCTTCCGGGGTGACTTGCTTCTAGAGGAATCGATTGCTAGCCTCC
Source organism: Prunus padus (assembly GCA_024362665.1). Taxonomy (NCBI): domain Eukaryota; kingdom Viridiplantae; phylum Streptophyta; class Magnoliopsida; order Rosales; family Rosaceae; genus Prunus; species Prunus padus. The sequence continues at coordinate 9,058,167 of JANFAM010000006.1, read as the reverse complement.
CCTTACCTAAGCACCACGTTGATGACTGCTTCCGATTTTTCTACATATGCTTAGAGAGGTCGCCTAGTGACTTATCCATGTGCTTAGATCATCGTTACTCGGGCTATTTGGCTTTGGATCTTGCCATCGTCCCCACACTGGAGACTAAAGTTGAACGACGGGAACTTTGGGCAAGTATCTTAGTTAGTCAAGATCTTCCTTTTGGCATTGCAATGAACAAAGGGAACCATTACCCATGTGGGTGTGAGATTTACTATCATGCCGCCTTTGGTCGTCATATGAGTTTTATTCAGGGTGTTCCATCTCCCATGGTTGACTCCCACAACCACTTTTCCTCAAGGAAAGTATCTTTTAAGGTAGTAAGCGAGGTCAATTCCGTGGTGAATTCCTTCTCCCATGACTACATCCAATTCCTCAAGGTTTGGTGGGGGAAAATGTTAGCCACTTGGTTTTCCCAACCTTCTGAGGTCTATATGGGGAGGATCTTCTAGGGTTGCGCTTGCTCTTCCGCTTATTATAGTTTTAAGCAAGATAAACTTTTAGTTGTCACTTTTTATTTTATATGCTAGTCTTGACTATTAGTCTACTAACATCTTCACCTCTTGCAATCACAAAATAGGCGAGTGCCAACTCTAGTCTTAGTCAGGGTGAGAAGAGGCCACTTACCTCCACCCAAGGTAAGCCAACTTTTGTTGGACTTCTGGCCATTTCCCATTTAATCTTGGATATTTTTAGAAGCTAACATTTTTTTTATGATTTCTTCCAGATGTTAGGGAGGATCGGAACTCCTCCGGCTATGATGTCAAGATTCCACCAGCTGATGACACCATCCTTGCCCGATCGAGAAAGATCCCGAGGAACCCATTGCCCCCAGGCACGATTGGTTTTTTTTTGTTTTGTTTTGAACTTTAATTAGACTTTGGCCTTATAGGCTCAAGTAGGATAGTTGGGTAACCCAACCCCACTCACTCAGCCGTTTCTTCTTCGGCCATTTCAGTAAGTTTCATTCTCACTACATTTTCCACTTTATTCCTAATATTTTCTTAACTTGTGGTTTAAATGTAGGAATCTCGAATTCTCATATTTGAGGTTGAAGTTGGTGGGTAGACTGTTACTTATGAGGCTGAAGTTGAGGTAAGCTTCTTAGGCCCATCTTGGTTGAATTTTCCATACTTAGATTTTTTTTCTAACTTTGTTTGACGAATTTAGATGGAGGTGATCGGTGCCAACCCTTCCACCAACCCAGATGTTAGCATCAAAAAGTCACCCAGCCATCAGGAAGTTGTGAGGTTGATCGTGAAGTCATTGATGACTCGTCCCATATTCCAGATCATCAGGTAATCTTGGAATTTCAACCTCATCTACTTATATTTTTTTTTATATACTATAACTTGCCCTCGGTCCTTTTATTAAAACTTGGAACCATTTTAGGTAGTTTCTCTTAGTCTTGAGACCACCTTGGTTGAAGTTTTACCGGATCCATATAGACCTCAGAGAGGAAGTTCAAGTTTTTGGATCACACCTCAGATCCCCGAGACCCAACAGGACCATTTCACAGATGGTCAGACTCTTCAGTATCCCACACACTCTATTGATTTTACATAATCCAGAGCCTTTCAAAAACTTATATTTTCTCACTTTGGTGAATGTTGTGGATCATCACACCATTTCGGCCGATCAGACGGCCAATGCTAGTGGTGTACTTCCAGCCATTCTAGTCACATTGAGTGATGAGCATGCATCATAGATCGAGCTCACCCTTTAGCCGACATCAGATGTGTCCACACCCAAACATTGCCCCCTCGATTCTTTGAGCGTGAAGTTGGCGCAAGGGTAAATGAATTGAAACTTGGAACTTTCAATTTCTCAGATGTTGGTGTGTAAGAATTTTTGCTAGGCCATTAGTTGGCCCATTTTGGATTTAGCCAAATTTGGCCACAATATTTGGTAGAACTAGCTTATTAACTAGTTTTAGTTCTTCATGGATGTTTAGGCCATTTTTTTGCCTCAGTTTGTAGTGAACTTCGTGTGTGTATATATGTGTGTGTGTGTGTGTGTGTATATATATACTCTTAGCACAACCAAATGCGAACTATTCATCTTCCAAATTGACTTTACTTTTAACCAACAACGAATCCTCACGAAAGATTATTTCTCTGCTATTTCTCAAGTTGTTAGGTAATACTTCTTCAAAAATCGGCCATTGATCGATGTATCATGGACTCGACCATTTCGGTTACTCAACTTATAGGCTCATTTCCCTAAAACTTGGTTGATGAGGAATGGGCCTTCCCAAGTCGGAGACCCCTTGCCAAACCTAGGATCCTAAGACCCAACTGGAAGGATAGTCTTCCACACCAAGTCCCCAACTCCGAAACTTTTGGCCTTAGTTCTCTTGTCATATGCTAGGGCCACCGTTTCCTTTTGTGCCTTGAGCTTGTCCAACGCATCCAACCTCACTTTGTCAAGGTCATCCAACTCTTGTGCCATGGCTTGGTTGTACTCATCCTTATTCCACTCGTAATGACCAGCCACCCTCAATGATCTCACAGATATCTCGAGGGTAAGGACGGAATCGTGGCCATATGTGAGTGCGAATGGTGTTGTTCCCATACCAGACCTTTTCGAGGTCCTATATGCCATAGAGTATTAGAGAGGCGGGAATGCCATTCTTTGGGGTTATTCTCAATCATTTTTCCCAAGATCCCTTTTATAACTTTATTGCTGGCCTCAGCTTGGCCATTTGATTGAGGATTGTATGGAGTGGATTGAACAATGCTAACTCCCCAATTTCTCGTGGCTGCTTGGACAGCCTTCCCCATGAAAGCCGTTCCTTGATCAGTCATGATGGACTCGGGTAGACCGAATCGGTGAATGATAGTCTTCTCGATGAATTCTAACACCTCGGCTTGGGTTACTTTCTTTAGTGGGACAACCTCTACCCACTTCGTGAAGAAGTCGGTGGCCACCAAGATATACTTCTGGCCTTTGGAAGACTTCAGGTGAATTTGACCGATCACATCCATCGCCCAACCTTTGTAAGGCCAGGCCTTCACAATGGGGTTCATAGGTCCGATCGGAACATGTTGAAACAGACCATGCCTTTGACAATCTTGGCACCCCTTGGCATATTCGATGCAATCTTTGAGGATAGCTGGCCAATAATAGCCATGTCTCCTCAAAAGCCATCTCATCTTGATGCCGGCTTGATGAGCTTCTCATATGCCTTCATGAACTTCAGTCATGGCTACAAGTTGTTCTTTCTTACCTAAACACTTCATGAGTAATGTTGGGCTCTCCACCGAACTTGTTGGCTATGTGGCCTATTTAGGGCCTTCAAATAAGATACGATATCATGCCTCCAATCATCTGGCGCTACGGTTAGCACCATGATTTCCGTTGGAATCCTTCTTTCAAAGATGGAGGAAAGAGATCGTTTCTCTACCTTGAAAAGTTCTTTAGAAAGCCCTTCAGAGATTTGAACTCCTAATGCTAATTGGGCCATGGCTTTGGCTTGGGAATTGTGTTCCCTCGGTAGGTGAGTAAGTGTCACCTAGTTAAAATCCTTGATTATTTGGCTGGCCAAAGCATGGTAGCCCAGCAAGGCTTGGCTGGTCACCTTGTAACTATGTTGCACGGATACGGATACGGGTACGGCGACACGATACGATACGATACGCCGATACGGCAAATCTCCAAAAAGTAGGATACGAGTACGGCACTGATACGACGATTAAAATAATATATATTTTAAAAAATAATATAAATTGATAATTGATATTTCATCCATAATAAGTTCAAAACATTAACAAAACACATAACTTCATTCAAATCTCCATAAACAAAGCACAAATTAAACAAAACACACAAAATACAAGTATCCATAAACAAAGCACAAATTAAAACATTAGAAATCACTTCTCAAAGCTCTAACTTCATTCATCATGGGTAAATATGATGGCTTCTAAGGCCGGTTCATCAAGAGAGAGGTTTGCAATCTCAAGCACTCCGGCATTTTCCAAATCCATGGAATCAAATGCATCTCCTCCAACATCCCACATATGAGTTTCCCCTTCTTTATATTCGGGCCTTTTCCTTGAAAGGAGACAAAGATTGCTATGCACAAATACTAAATCTTCTGCTCTTTCCGGTGTTATCTTGTTCCTCTTAATAGAGTGAATGAAGTTGTAAGTGCTCCAATTTCTTTCACAACATGAGGAGGAAGAAGGATGTCCAAGTAGCTTCAATGCTATGGTTTGAAGTTTTGGTGTGGAAGCTCCATGGATAACCCACCATTTTACCGGAGCCATGAAACCTCTATCTTTCATAGAGTCCATACCCGAAAAATCTTCAATACATGCTGAAAAAGAGGCATACTCCTCATTAACCGTTCTTCTCTCCACCTCATTAGAAAAGAATCTCTCAATACATTTCTTCCTCTCCCTTGTAATCTCAATGTCTTTATGTGGAGGACAACGATTAGGAGCCATATCAAGCCATTCCTTGCAATAATACCTAGAAGTATATGATAAGAATTATAAAATTATAATGATAAACACAAGGAGAAATTTACTAAAGGAAAGACTTAGGATTTAGAGAGTGTGCCAAGCAATGGAGTGGTGTGCTACTCTTGGTCCATCGGTCCACCAAAATTTCATGCACCACATTGAAGAACATTGACTCTTGATTGAGTTGCTTACGCTCCTTTCGATATATAATTGTCTTCACTTTTTCTATCATACTATCCCACCACTCATAAATCAAGTGAAGACAAGGCATATCCGTGTCACTCAACCTAAGCATCTCATATATTGGAGAAGTAAAGTTAAGTATGTAATCAATGTCCTCCCAAAAGCACTCATCCAATATTTGTTCCTTCACCGTTCTTGCTTTCACCACATCATCCTCTTTATAAATGTCCCATTGCTCACTAATAACCATTTGCTCTAAGCCTTGTTTCACTTGCTTAAATCTTTTAAGCATCACGATTGTAGAAGCAAAACGTGTCTCGGCAACGGAGAGCAACTTCAACTTACAATGATCATTATACATTGACAACCTCATATTATGGTTCATAATAAAATTCTTAATAAACCATGCATCACTTGAGATTGTTGAAATCCAACTACATTGCTCATACACTTCCGGATGTCTTGGCACGGGTGAGCATATGTTCTTCAAAGCAAGATTGAGTGTATGAACCACACATGGTGTCCAAAAGATGTGCTTAAACTTTGCCTCAACAATATGTCCGTCCGCCTTACAAACCGGAGCATTGTCGGTGACCACTTGGACCGCATTTTGAGGACCTATTTCCCGGATTGATTCAATAAGTAAGTTCGCCATGAAAAATTTATCCTTAACCTCACCTTCACAATTTATTGCCTTCAAGAACATAGGCCCACTTTCACAAACGGCCATGATATTAATGAGAGGTCTTCTTTGTGCATCCGACCACCCATCACTACAAACACTTACACCTTTACTTTGCCATGCCCTTTCATTGGTTGCAAACCACTCCTCAATATTATTCTTCTCTTTTTGGAGAAGTGTAGTTCTCAACATATTGTAACCGGGAAGTGTTTTACTACAAGCGATCCTAAAGGCATTCACATAATGGGGGTTCCTTGAAAATTGAAATGACAAGCCGCCCGTGTAAAACATTATTGCAATCTCACCATCTAATTGTTCTCTAAGATTATTGTTAAATGCTTTCTCAATAGGATTAACCTTCCTCTTCTTTGGGTCACTACTTGTGGTGCCATACCAATTTGAACTCACACCAAAACCACTACTTGAACCTCCTTGACTTGAAGTGTTGGAGGTGGGTAAGGGTACATCTCTATATTGTGCCATTTTCACCCTCAATTCCGCTTCTTCCACTACTTTCTCCATCTCCATCAAATGAGAATTTGTAACTTTCGTGCAACAAGCAACTCCATTGCCTTTGAGTTTTAACAAGTGACTCTTCACTCTAGAGTATGATCCTTTGAAAGTTTTTTGGCAATAGTTGCATTGGAATGAAGTATTGCCACCGGCTTTACCATCTTTGACAAGCTTCTTGACATATTTCCTTAAAGGAGTATGATCATTCTCCTTATTCTCCCCATTATTATTACTAGTATTCCCATCACTAGAACTATTACCGACACTATTGATTTCCTGTGAATCAAATGAAGTTTGATAATAAAAAAACAATTAATACATATACAAAACAATTCATAGGCAGCTAACTTCGCAAACTAATTAAATTATATACCCAAATCAACAAAAATTCCCATCACACAACAACTTATTAAATTATATACCCAACTCATATAACAACATCAGCTTATTAAAAGAAAGAACCCAAATCAACAACAATATAACAACAGTAGCTAATGGAGATTTGATGGAGGATTAAGCTTATGGTCATTCTTTACATTATATTTATATATAGGTCTTTTCACCATATTATTCTATACTCGTGTTAGGTGAGTTAGATAAGTCCTTAAAATAATTTTAGTGCAAATAAATGAAAGTCAATATTTCTGATTCTCCTCAAAGAAGATTAAAACAAAACGCTACAGAAGATGCAATTGATTCCTACTACCGAGTCGACAAAAAAACAACAGCAACTTATTAAACATAAGAAGGAAATCTGATCTGCGTAAGAAATCCCAACCCAACCAAAAATCTGAGATGGCGACGACAATGGTGAGACGAAGCTGGGTGTGACGGCGTTGGGTGCAACGGCACTGGTGAGTTCTCTTCCTTCTTCCTTGTTCTTTCTTCCTCTTCTTCAGTTTTGGTTGGTGGCGGCTAAATGATACATAAAAACCTAGCCTCTTGACATAGGCAGTCTTGGAAAGTTTAAGTTTTCAGTTCATATTTTAGCCCCAAATATTCTATAACCTTCAAAATCATCCCCAAAATTTTCAAATATTTCCATTTTTACCCCCTGACGTATCGTTGCCGTATCGCGACTGTATCGCTGCCGTATCGCAAAGTCAACAGGGCATAAAAGTATACGATACGCCACGTGGCGTATCGGATACGTATCAGGGGCGTATTGGGGGCGTATCGTATCAGCGCCGTATCGGATACGCGCATACCCCCAAAAACCAGCGTATCAGTGCAACAGAGCCTTGTAATCCCCAGATAATTGCTTCAAGACCAACATCGAATCCCCAAGAATCGAAACATTGTTTATTCCGAGTTCTCTCATCATCTCCAACCCAATGATCAAAGACTCATATTCGGCGTGATTGTTAGAACAATCAAAGTCCAACTGGAATGAATAGCGAGTTCGGAAACCTTGGGGTGATTCTATGATGATGCCTGCTCCACCCATGTTTGACGTTCGAGATCCGTCGAAATAGAGATGCCACATAAATAGATTCAATGTGTTGATCGCAAAATAGTCCATGTCTTCTATTTTGACACAAGGGTGAGCGGCCAAGAAATCAGCCAAAGCTTGCCCCTTGATGGCATGTTGTGGCACGTAACGGAAAGTAAACTCAGCCCAGGCCATCGCCCATTTTCCTATCCGACCTCTAATAATTGGATGAGTAAGCATGTATTTTATCAGGTCAGTCTTGGCAATTATATGAATCATGGAAGGCAACATGTAGTGCCTCAATTTGGTCCCTGTGAAATATAAAGTCAAGCAAAATTTATCAATCGGTGAATACTTCCTTTCAGTGGCCGTTAGAATATGGCTAAGGTAGTACACCGTTTGCTCCTTTTTATCATCTTTGTCTTGGGCTAAAAGGCTTCCAATGGAATTTTCTGAGGCCGAAATATAAAGCTTCAAAGGTCGGCCTCGTTTTGGTGGGATGAGCACTGGTGGTTTGGTCAAACATTACTTGATAAAATCGAAAGCCTGTTGGTGGACTTCCTCCCACGTGAATTGGTATTCATCTTTGAGTTTTAGCAAAGATGAGAAAGGTTCGACATTCCCCGCTGAATTGGCTATAAACCTCCTATGAATCCTAGGAAGTTTCCAGCTGAAACCCCGAAGGCACATTTCTTTAGATTCATCTTCAATTGATGTTTCAGAATTCTCTCGAAAGCCGATCAAGATCAATCAAGTGACCTAGGTTTGACTCCGATTTCACAACTACATCATTGATGTAAACTTCCAAGTTTCAACCCATCATGTTGTGGAAGATGGCATTCATTACCGCTGATAAGTGGCCCCGACATTCTTAAGGCCGAATGACATCACGACATACTCAAAGGTTCTAAAAGAACCCGGACATTTGAAGGCTGTCATGTGGACATCTTCCTCGGCTATGAAATTTGATTATAGTTGGAGTGTCCATCCATGAAGGATAACATCTCATGCTTGGATACCCTGTCAACTAAGAGGTCAACGATATGCATAAGGTATTCATCTTTGGGAGTTGCAAGATTGAGATTACGAAAATCAACACAAATTCTTATTGCTCACGTCTTTTTCATTACAGGTACAATACTTGAAAGCCATTCTACATACCTTTCTGACCTAATAAATTTGGCTTTAACAAGCCTTACAATTTCTTCCTTGACATGTAATTCTACGTCCGCCAACATTCGGCAAGGTGGCTGCTTAAAGGGCTTGAAATCCTCCTTTGTTGGCAGGCGATGCTCGACCAAGTCACGACTCAATCCAGGCATCTCAATGTACTCCCAAATAAAGCAATCCTTGAACTCTCTCAAAAGTTCTTCCATCTTGGTCCAAAGCTCTGGCTCCATTAGGCCACTAATGTAGATTGGCCGATGGTTGTCTTTCGTCCCTAGGTTGATCTCTAATAGCGGAACTTGGACTTCCGCCTTTGAATCATCCATCTCAGGTGGTGCCAACTCCACTTCCACGATTTCAAGTGCATCATCTTCCGGAACTTCATGGAAGAATTCCACCAAATAAGTGGTGGACCCATGCTCGGCCGTTCACTCGGCCCAAAAACTATATAGCCGTTTCAAAGTGTCTTCCACCGTGGCTCTCTTCTCTTCCTCAGTGGTTGTATCACTCATTGAGAGAGAAGAAATTTGCCATCGTGGGGTGCTCCCCATCTGCTTGGGCATCGTGTGCCCCAAAGTCTATCAATTTTTGGGTCGAGACTCCCATAGGTCGGCCGTTCTTATCTGACCCTGTGAAATAAAGAGGACCAAGATCATCCTTGTAAAATCTGGCCTTCATTGCGTTGGCTAAAGCCAGGAAAGGTCGTGAGTTAGCCTAGCTCCCATCCTCGTGCCAACATTGTAGAGTTTGATGAAGCGAGGAAGGGACACACATACTTCCGTGGATCCAATCTCGACCCAAAAACGCACTAAAGTGACCCGTTGTTTCGACCATGAAGAAGGGTGTCACCCGGACCTTTTCCCTTACTCTGAGTTGGAGTGGGATGATTCCTTTTGATCTTGTGGTATCTCCCACAAAGCCACTGATCGTTGTCTCAGTCGGGATTAGTTCATTTGAACTTTTATTCTCTAAACTTAGCACCACGATTTGAGCCTGAGTTACCTCCGCCTTCGGAACTTCTTGAGTCACCTTGATTTTCTTTGGTTCTCCCATCTGAACCATGGATTCGACTTCATAAAAAACATCCCCATCCATGGAGTTTGGTTGACCTGGATGAGCTTCGAAAAATAGCGGAAGTGTGACCACCATGGTCTCGACTTCGTCGAAGTCCCCAAACTTCACCTTGGTCTTTCATACCTTCAATTCACTCTCTAGCTTACCCATTTCTTCCTTACGTTCATTAGCTAGTTGCTCCATAGCTTCTTCTGTAAGATCTTCGAAATACTCGTCATTGTCATACTCTTCATCTTCCCCATAAAGCTCTTCTTCATCGGCCAAGGTGCCATCTAGGTTTTCTGAAGCTTTTTTGGCCTCTACGTTGGCCGTAGGTTCAGCCTTTTCTTTCTCCTCGGGTGTTTGAACATCGACCATAACTTGAACCTCTTCCACCTTTGGCTTGTCTTCGCTTGTCTGGGGTTTACCATTGACATCCTCGACCATTTCATGGTCATTCTTTTTTTTTTTCTCATCGACCTCAAGTGGTGATGCCACCTTAGTTGCTACTTGACTCTCGAGAATCAAAGGCTTGGCTTTCAACTGAACCTTCCTAGTTGCTTCAAAAGCTTCGGTCAAATGAGCCTCAAACTCCAAGATTGGCTCATCTAAGTCTGTCACCACGACTCGGCCATTCGCCTATTGTCCATGCATTTTCATTTCTTACTGCCTCCAATAAAGCCATGGCATCAGCTTTGGCCAACTCCAACTCTTCCAGCCGAAGCTTTTCTCTAAGCTCGACTAATCGGTTAAGTTGGGCTTGCCACTCGTCCGCCCATTCAAACTCCGCATTGCACGTGGTAACATATTGCCTCTGAGCCCTTCTTGTTTATGCTTTGATAAGAGGTATTGGAGGAAGCTTTGGACCTCTACTCCTATACCATTGACTTGCCTTGATGTTTGGCATCTTGAAAGTTGGAACGCCACTATCATCCGCTGGGCGAGGTCTTGATACATAGGCCACATCTCGACTATTTCCTTCTCCCACTGAAACCCACATACTTCTATTTTTGTTTCGGCTTGGGTTCTGTAGATCAACATCTTCATACCTCAGTGGCATCTACTGATTTCTTCTCTGAGGCTGATATCGTGGCCTCTCGTACCTATCTTGGAACTCATGTAATGGCCGTTTGTTCTGCCTTGTCTCCATCATGCCCCTTGGGTTATGTGGGTCGTAATTCTCGACCGAACTTTTCATCATATTCTTCCGAGCACTTTTGGGTCTACATATCTGGACTTGCACCTTGACCAACTCCCTAGTTGGTCCCATGTGTCATGCCCCAAAATCGAGACACGTGACAGCGGCACGTACCTTGAGGATCCCGAAAATATAACATCTAAGTCCAAGGGTTATACTCCCAAGATTCACAAAATACGCTAAGCCTTTGTAAATAAATTAAAACGGGTTGGATCAGAGTGTTTAACAATAGGGGAAAATAATTTATAATATTATACAAAATTTATTTGAGAGTTAAACCGACCCCGGAGGTCATGGAATAGTGTCAACAACCTCTGAAATTGTTTTACAAACCAATAATGAAAATATACCAACCATCTAGAATTCAAGTTTATACATATGTAGTGAAACATGATCAGCTGTGATGAATTGGGTTCACAACCTGACAACAACGTGAGATTAAAGCCAAAAGCTAACAAGTGATGAGGTCACACCAAGATTGCACCTATGAAAGGAATCTACAACAAAAGTAAGGGTGAGTATCACATACGTTCATTTTCCCTGTAGGAGGCTCTCGGCCTAATTTAAAAAATAAATAATGAACATAATAATGATAATAGTAATGGCAATAGATTTATTTCAAAATCAGTGAAAGAATATGAATATACACAAACCGTATCCATTTTGTTGTGGATCCAAAACCAATTGGCATGCTCAAGCAATTTTCGTAAACATTTTTCCGGGCCCAAATATGCTTGTATGACAACTGATCCTTTAAGGCCAACTACCTCTACTAGAAACAAAAATATAACAAACTTACTTGGTATGGTAGCGAGAGTGTCCATTTCAACCGACTACACCTCATCGACTATACTTCACGCATAGGGTATTGGTAAAGTTTGTCCCTGTAACCCTCCGGAGGTTTAGGGAATCAAAACTCAAGAAAGTCGCTATGTCCCTTTTACCCTCAGGTCGTCGAGAATAATGCCTGCATGCGTATACCCTCCAAACTTTGGAGAATCAAAGCCAAGCATTCATAAAACCAAACAATATGACATCCAAAAATAGTGCATCTTTCGCACACAATAATATTTACTATGTCATACATACACACAAAATACAAGTCCAGGAGTGAGTCCCTCTACATGGAATCCAAAGTTGATGCCTGACTTGCATTCTGCACCTTTGAACTCAAATTTGTTCTTTCTTGGGCAATTGATTTATAGTCTAATCATTTCAAAAATGTTACTATTTGTTCCAAAAGAATAATCTAATTTACTTTTAAGGCCTAAATTTTTCAAAATTATAATTCTTGCCCTGAACTTTTGGTAATTACACTTGACCCTCATCTTTTGATAAATTACAAAACAACACCAAAACTACAAAATATTTTGCATTTTGGTCCCTGATACAAAACCAACGAATTTCCAAGCCAATTTCCCAAATTTTCCAAGTTCAAAACAACTTCCATACCACTTAATCAACAAGAACTTTTGTAATTTCCATTACAACTCTTCTATTTCATTTAATACCACAACAAACTCAATAATTATCAATTGTGAAATTTATCCAAAATTTCATAAAATTAAACCAACTCAAACTTATATATTAAATGATATATTATCCTCAATTAAGCTTCTCACATCCACAATATACTCAAAATTCATATAAAAACACGATATTGGTGCTTAATTCACCATAATCTCCAAATAGTAGCAAATTCGAAATCTGCAACAGCTTTTAAAATTTAACTTAGATTGTAGAGCTCATTCTCACAATCACGTAGGCGAAAACGGTTTATCAATCCAAGCTCTAGAGAGAGTTATGAATTTAAGAAGATTTTTGAAGAAAATAAAAATTTTCTTTCTTAGTTTCTTTATGAGGAAGACGAAGAAGAGAAGACATACGAGAAGAAGAAAGAAGACGAGCGGAAGAAAAGGAAAGGAATCAGCTGCCACCCCACGGGTGAATAGTAAGTGAACAGTGCCAAACAGTAATGTGTACATTACTTTGAATAGTATTTTTATTATTATTTTTATTCAACTGCCACGTGTCACCTCCGCATTGATTTAACTTCAATAATTCATTAAAAATTCATCCTGACTTCGAAAAATTCTCTGAAAATTACCACACGCTCGTAGTGATGTAAACTATTTTTCTATGACATCAAATCACCAAAATTCCAACTTCAAAGTATCAGGAAATAAATCCTCCCTTGAATAAACCAATAATTATTTCATGAAAATCCAAAATACAATAAATTGGACTGTGAAATTTTTATTGTGAGCTTAACAAAAAATTGGGAAATTTTCGGGGCGTCACACCCTGGATGGCTCCTTGGGTTTTCGTGGAACTACCTCCAATGAGACCTCACATTGACATTAGCTGCATAGCACAATGGCCTTGGGATGCTCTTTCCTAATTGGAATCTTCTCATCTAGAGCCTTGGTCACTTCCGGGTGCACCTTGGCCTTACCCTTCGCCTTAGGATCCACCAGAGTCTCCATTACTCTTCTCTTAGTCGTTGCTTTTCCTAAGCCACCCAAGTCCAATCTTGGTCGAGGTTTATCTTGCCTTGGGAAGTTGGCAATCACCATATTGCCCTGAGCATTATGAAACGGATTCTGATTGACACCCATTGTAAAATTTCAAGGCAATTGTTAGTCACGTGAGACCATACATTATGCCACTTGCAAAAAGTCTTATTTCTAAGTTCGTTAGCTGACGAAATATCATAACCATTATGCAATTTTATTATATTTTCTTTTAAAAGTGGGTCAAAGATTAGTTCGACTTTTGAAATGTCAAAGGTATAGGACTTGGTTCCGACTCCCTTTTGTGAGGTTTAGCTAAACTTATAAATTTGAACCATCATCAGCCTCTGATCCATAGACGCTTTGGAGAAAGCCTTGCATACGTGTGGTTCACTGACCACTATTTCGGCCAAGTGTAACCCAACCAATTCTTCTTCTTCCTCTAGGAAGACTTCCTCATCTTTTTCCTCCGAGTCCATATCTTCAACGTCCACTGCATGGACAACCATGGTTCTAGATGTGGAAGGCTTTGGCAGATCTCTATAAAAGGTCGGTCGAGATGTCAATCGATTATTTTGTTGTTCCTCCTTTAGAAGAGCTTTATATCGATCCACCCGAAGTAGGAGGTCATAAATGATGTGAAACTCAATACCCTCGAACTTTTTCCGGAGGTAGAGCAACAACCCACCTTGGGCAACTTTGCAAACTCATGTTCACGCATGTTGACCGTACATCTGGCCCTTGCTTCTCTGAACTTCCCCAAGTATTCTTGGATTGACTCATTTGGTCCTTGGCGCATCTTGGCCAAGTCGGCCATCGAAACCTCTAGCTCCGGTAGATAAAATTATTCGTGAAAGATTTGCTCCATGGTATGCCAATTTGGAACGAAGTTCTGAGGAAGTTTGACATACCATGAAAAAGTAGCCCCCGTGAGGGTACTTGGGAATATCCTTAATTTAAAGGCCTCACGATGTCCGATTTCTGCACATTGAGCCTTGAATTTGCCAATATGCTCCATGGTCGACTGAAGTCCGTCTCCGAAAAATAATTCAAAATCTGGAACTTTGAATCCTTGTGGAAACTCCTCTTGATCAAAATGCTTCGGATAGGGCCTTTGATAAACTGGTATACCAATCCTCCTAGCATGAGGCACCATAAATTGGATCATCTGTTCCAACCCTCCCCAGGTCGATTGCTTGGTTTCCTACTAGTGGATGATTCAAGTTCGCATTCCCATAAAGATTATTCCATCCACGGTTCAGGCGAATTGGTTGATACGAGGTCCAACAAAGTTGACTCTTGCCCCTGGTGGGCTTGTGGGCGGAATTGGTTATATGGCGAGAATCCTTGGAATTGGTTGGCCGCCACATATGTGTTATTACCCATCGGCAGAATATTGACCGTTAAGGCTGGGTTGCCCCTAGCTGGTGGATTCGGTTATTGCGGATTCGCACCAAAGATGTTTGGTTGGACCTCCACTTGAGGCCCCGCTGGCACTCTATTCAGAACCACATGATTCCCATTTTGGCCATTTTGTTAGCCTATCAATCGATCAAACCTCCCATTTATCTGAGCATTTTGGGTAGCTATGGTTTGAGCCATGTCTTACATCCGTTGATGGTTGAGTTGGTTTGATGTCTCCATTACTAAGATGAGTTGTTGGATCTCCAATGAAGTGGCCGGGTTCGGCCTTAAGACTAGTCCTCTAATGACTTCCGTAACATCTTCAACCATCACGTGGTTGGGGTCGACGGTCGTGTCTCGGCCAAGGCCATTCTGGCCTTGTTGACCATTCAGAACATTTTGTGGCTGAGCGTTCATGGGAAGTGAATCAGCCATGCTTGTCTCCGATTCTGAAATAAGTCTAGACTCTTCAAACTCTTGATCTCTTCTAGGATTCCTCCTAGTGTTTAGGACCATACAAAACCTAGTGGTTCCACTCGGCGTGCCAAATTATGTTTCCCTCTTTTCAGCCAAGGTGGCCGACGGAAGGAACTTTTGGTCCTTCTTCTCTTGGATTGCGTAGGCATGCCACCACCAAGCCACTGATTGGCTTGAATAGAAGAAGTTGGATTTTTGTGTTTGAGCTTCTGACTTCTAATCAGCCGATTGATCGGCCAAGCAAGGAACCTCCTTTTGGCCTAGGTTCTTTCACTTCCCCGGGGTCGAGGATGGTTAGGTTTCATATGGGTATTTTAGTATTTTTTGGGATTTATGATAATGACACAAATTAAATTAAAAGACGATTAAACTAAATAACAAGAAAGTAAATGTAAAAAATAAGATCGAAGCAACAACAAATGTAAATTTAAGTAAGAATGAAACAAGAAAGATATGAACGATAAAGGCGATAAAATAAAGCGATATGAAATTAAATTAAACTTAAAGCAAATTCGATAACAATTAAAGGGAAAGCAATAAACTTGAATCTTAAAACAACGTAATGAAAAATGCAAGAAATTAAACTTACACTAACGAAAGCGAAAAACTGATCTAGTCTACTTGTTTGGAAAATAAAAACCTAGTCTAGGGAGAAAAAAATGTAAGACAAAAAGTAGATTTTTGTGGCTGATGTTGGGTTCATCTAATGAGGTTTATATAGGGTAATCGTCCACCTATGGGCTGGCCATTAAATGGCCCGAAGGTCAACTTCGTTGAAAATCTTGCCTTGTGTGGCTTCCTAAATCTACGGAATTGATTCGAATGAGATCATCGGATTGCAAACCAGATTGCTTGATTCTCTCATCCTTAGGAATATTCCGGACTGACATCAATTTCTTTGATTGATTTCCTTGGATGGATCTCGTTATGTGCATGAAAACATTCAGAGGTTTTGGGCCTACTTCCGCGGGTTGGGCTTGGGCCTCCGAGGACTTGGCTTGACATATGGTGAGACATCCTGGCTTCCGGAGTCCTAGTCTTGATTGAAAATAATCCACCAAGATGTTGGGGAGGCATGAGAGCCCAATGAATTGCGTGAGCTTCCTTGACGTATGACCAACTCGTGATGAGCCCACAAAATCTTTAAATTAAGAAAACACTTTCTTTTCTATATTAATAAATTAATATACCAATTTTGATTAAACTACATATATAATAATTAATAATTATATATGTAAGCCATGAAGGGCTTATTAATAACGCCCAAACATATATAAATATATCAGTCCCCTTCTATTGAGGGACACCTTTTAGGGTCCCATACGAAATTTTTTTTTTCAACAATCCAAACAATCTATTTTTTAAGTCTACATTCATAGATAATCCTTACAAAAAATTAGACAAATCGAAAACCGTTTCGACATCTAATTGTATCCTACAAAATCAATAAACATGGTGCTTCAAGAAAGTACTAAAATTTCAATAACTCAATTGAGTGGTCAAATGATATTGGATTCAAGTGATTTTTTTTTTTTGTAGAGATGATCTTTGAATGATTATCTAAAAAATAAACCGTTTGGATTAGTGAAATACAATGTGGAGTGGGCCATACAAGGGTGTCCCTCAATGGAAGCTCTCTGTATATATGATCTTAAGTTCGAACTGTGAAATTTCCAGCCACCCCAACATCGGTGAATTTCTTTTAGTCATGTCTAGATACTCCGGAAGCTACGAAGTCTCACCATATGTCAAGCCAAGTCCTCAGAGTTCCAAGCCTAACTTATGGATGTTTTCATGCATGTGATGAGATCCATCCAAGGAAAGCAATCAAAGAAATTGATATTCAATCCGGAACATTCCTAAGAAAGAGGGAATCAAGTGATCAGATTTGCAATATGATGGTCTCATTCAAATCAATTCCGCGGATTTAGGAAGCCGCACAATGAAAGATTTGGAATGAAGTTGACCTTTGGCCATTTGATGGCCAGTCCATGGGCTGACGGATGCCCCTATATAAACCTCATCAGACAAAGAGCGAAGGACCCCGAGATCAGACACAAAAACCTACTTTTTGTCTTTCACATTTCTATCCCTAGATTAAGTTTTTATTTTCCAAGCAAGTAGACTAGATCAGTTCTTCACTTTCGTTAGTGTAAGTTTAATTTCTTACATTTTTCATTACGTTGTTTTAAGATTCAAGTTTATTGCTTTACTTTTAATTGTTATCGAATTTGCTTTAAGTTTAATTTAATTTCATATTACTTTATTTTATCGCCTTTATCGTTCATATCGTTCTCGTTTCATTCCTACTTAAATTTATGTTCATTGTTGCTTTGATCTTATTTTTACATTTACTTTCTTGTTATTTAGTTTAATCACCTTTTAATTTAATTTGCATCATTATCATTAAATCCCAAAAAATACTAAAAATACTCATACAAAACCTAACCATCCTCGATCTCGAGGAAGTGAAAGAACCTAGGACAAGAGGAGGTTCCTTGCATGGCCAATCAATCGGCTGGTTAGAAGTCAGAAGCTCGAACACAACAATCCAACTTTTTCCATCCAAGCCAATCAGTGGCTTGGAAGAAGGACCAAAGCTCCTTCTGTCGGCCACCTCAACCGAAAAGAGGGAAACAATATGAAATACTTGAGACAAATCATTCTCTCAATGAAGTAGACATTGTTTAAACTTCTTGGACTACTGTTTAAAATAACTATTAATGAGACATTTTCTATAAACAATAGACTTGACCTCAGATTTAACTATGAAATTGGGTGCTTGAGGATGAGGAGGGGGTGCTTGACTGGGTTAGTGTATTGGAGGTGGGTGAGGGAAAATTGGGTGGGCTGAGAGAGTTAGGTGGTTAAGGTTGTGGAAGCGCGTGGTGGTGGATTTGAGGAGGTGTTGGGTATTGTTGAATTGGGTTTTGGAGAGCTTGTGGATTGGTGCAAATCGACAGACTTAGATAAAAGTGGTGGGCGGTTTTGTTGGAGGATGAAAATGGAACTCATGTATAAATTCAGGCCCCATTTCAATGAAAAACCTTTTTTTTTTTGGTGGGGTTAAAAATCCGATTTACCCTTAAAAATTATAGGATGTGCCAGTTTGCCAGGAAATAGAGACTGGAATGAATAGTTTAGTTGGAGAACGAAAATATAACTCGTGATATTCATTTCGGTCGAAAACCCAAAGAAAATAATAGATAAAATAATGGGGTGGGCTGGAGCCTACATGAGGGGTGATATGTAACCCAAACTGTCTTACAAATGATTTGTCTATTTTTATTTATTTAATTTTGATTTTGTCTTTTATACAAGCGACGTTTTAGATGGAGGAATCGAACCAATAACCTCAAATGGGGGATAAATGTGCTTGGCCACTTGAACTTGAAAAAATAGAAAAAATCAAATTTGAGTACTCTTCTAACACTGGAGAATTGCGATTGGAGTTGATCTTATTATTGTTGTGGAAAATATTAGAAGGAAAATCCAGAAGTTGACGTCCTCCCTTACGTTATTTGGAAAATAAAAAGAACGCATTAGTTTTTAACTTACGTGTAGAGACCAGAAACAACACTTCTCCTACATGAACATTAATAACACTGTCCACGTTCACGCTTCATTACTCGGCAGCAGCCATCTTACTGTCCACTGAGCAATATAAATACATATATATACAGAGAGAGAGAGAGAGAGAGAGAGAGAGAGAGAGATGGGTTGGGGTGGGATATTGGGTTTTGAGTATGGAATTGTTCAAGCACCATTGGGACCTGATATTTCTGGACCCGAGCTTGTTGCTGCTGTTGCTAATGCTGGAGGACTTGGTTTCCTCAGAACCCCTGATTGGGTATGCTTCCTTCCTTTCACTTTCTTTTATTTCCATTTCTTTCTTTTATAATCATGATTTCCCATATGAGAATTCCAATATTGTTCTTGATAGTAGTTTTATCTAATTGGAAAACAATATGATTAAACTAGCTAAGGATGGTTTGCAATATTTCTGTGTTTTCCCTGCAATCGCTCAAGTAATTACCCCCTTTTTTCTTTGGATGAAAAAAGCCCTTGGTTTCTGAACTTCAATTCCAACTTTCAAAAATTAAAGGTAGATTTGGAGATCAATTTGACTTCCCTCTTCAGGTCTGGTCTGATTAGCAATATCAGCTAAATTTTTACCTCTTGTTAATTTCAAAACTTGAAAGTACAAACCTTGGTCTTTTTTCATGTAGTCTGTGTGTTGTGCACCTTCAATTTTTCTACATCATTCATACTAAGCCTTGCCTTTAAGCTATTTATGATATTTTGGGCTTCTTCAACCATTGCAAATTGGCTTTTTTTGAATGTTCACACCTTAATATTGATAGGATCCTAAGGGCTCTTTAGTCATTTGCAATCTATATTAGGTGGTTAATTAGTATTAGGAAGGATGTTGAATGGTATTGATGTTTTGAGTAATAAAAAGTATATTCCTTCTGTACATTGCGTCAAGGATGAACGAGGTCTAACAAATATGTGCTTTAACAATAACGTTTCAAGACGCATATGTGGATCGTGCCAAGCAATAACATCCAGTTAGCCATTGGAGTTACTCTGCATCCCTGTCAATTTCCCTGAATACAGACTTCTCTGCCTCAAATTGGTACATCAGTTCAACTGAGTGCTGCGCTAATTTTGAGATTTTCCTTTGTTCATTAACTTTTTTAGGACTTGTAGTCCATTTTCTAAGTCTTACTCTTTTTATTCTTCGGATTAGATTGGCCATTTGTCTTCTTCCAACCAGTTTGAACGTTCTTTCCCTCTTGTAGTGAAGAAACTAAGGACTGAGATGACCTTGAGCCTTAATGATTATCACTCAGTCTTCATGCCCTTGATTGCTTTTTCTTGGCTGCATAATTCATATACACCAGAAGTCTGATCACAAATGCACAAATACATGCCCACTTAGTCTCAAACCTGAGAGGGTGAGGAGGCGTAATTATGCCTGAGGCCACTTTCCATGCCTACGCCTCTTTTCTTTTCTATGCCACATCATTAGCTTTTCCAAGGAAGCTCTTGCAAAATTCAGATCAGTGGTTCAAGGTTGAGTATGGCCTGTCATTTGGAAATCTTAAATTGCATCTGTGATAGTTATAATCTCTTCCATAAAGGCAGAAACAAACAGGCAAAGAGGAAAAGAAAAAGAAAGATATGGGAAAAAGCCGCTAAACGGTTATCCGAATTGATTATGTGAATATATCAATATAGAATAACTGGCCTTTCTTGGTACTATGGTCTCCTTGCAGTATTTTAGCAGCAAATCGCTGTTAAGCTTATATGAATATAAACAATACAGGATAACTTGTGCACATAAATATGCCATTAAAGAAGAAATTTCGGATATAATAATTTTGACTGATCAGGAGTCACCACATTACCTGCGGGAGCTCATAAGGAAGACTCGAAGCTTAACTGACAAACCGTTTGGGGTTGGTGTTGTTCTGGCATTTCCGCATGAGAAAAATATACAAGTCATTTTGGATGAAAAGGTAGCAGTGCTGCAGGTTTACTGGGGTGAATGTTCAGAGGAGCTTGTGTTGAAAGCTCATCAGTCTGGGGTTAAGGTTGTTCCTCAAGTAAGTGTTCTTTAAACAATACTGTCGTCAATGATAATTATGACATAGTAAGCTGTTTGCTTTCATTTCTATCCTCATTCAACTGTTGATATCAGATTTATCAGAATTGTTTTGTTTGCTTTCCGCTCTTCGGAAAGTATCTTTTTTTCTCTCCATCTATTTAAGAATTGTATGTAGAATGCTGAACATGGCTCAAAGGTTAGATTAAGGGCAGTATGGTTTACTTGATGGATGGTTGGTCAATCTTTTCACTTTGATGCAAAATAATTATTGCCTTGTTGATTATTTTTTCCCCGGACTTCCTGCTGAGTTCCATATAATTCCATTGCAGGTTGGTAGCTTGGAGGAAGCGAATAAAGCAATAAATGCTGGTGTAGATGCAATTATTGTTCAAGGGCGTGAAGCAGGAGGGCATGTGATCGGTCAGGTGAGAGTGCTTTCTGGGATCCAAATGTATGAGTGTTTTTCCTTTATAAAAGCATTATAACATTTTCACTTCTAGAGTTAATGGAAGTTGTATCTGATTGCTCTGTACTTCTTCACTTGGAATATAAAATAACATTAAACGATAGTATGAAAGAATGTAACTTTCAGTTTTGGATGGTTTACCTCTTCTTTGAAACAATGACTCCAAAAGAACAAAGCGCTAGATAGAGTTAAAGCAATCAAATGTATTAGCAGATAGCTCATTATCTGTTATCACGCTATGTTAATACTTATAAATAAAATAACAAAGAAGAGAAGAAACTATCTGTTCTTTGATGAGTTTCTTTTTGTTTCAAATATCCCTTTTTGCATATGTCACATGGATAAGATTATATATGCATCGTAATTTTTTCTTTGGAGTGTCAATGTCTTCAACTAAAACCTTTGACCTTGTCCCAGAAAGAACTCTATGAATTGGCACTGCTGCTTCACATTCTTGTTTTTGTGTTTTATTCGTTCTTCGCTTATCTGTTGCCTGAATTTTTGTCCAAGGAATTACTGATAAGTGTTGACATCCATGTGCTTTCTGTTGTTAATATATTACAGGATGCTTTGATTTCATTGTTGCCAAAGGTAGCTGATCTTGTTGGGGATCGAGATATACCTGTTATTGCGGCCGGTGGTATAGTGGATGCCCGTGGATATGTTGCTGCTCTGGCCCTTGGTGCTCAGGGGGTCTGCCTAGGCACTAGGTTTCATATACTCCATCTTTATATAGTTCAACTTATGAAAAACATTCTGAACTATCACAGTTTGATAACTTTTTTATCATCCATCAAACTTAAGTTTTATATTTATTAATTTTGGTTGATATATAAGATTATTCTCATTATATTACAGGTTTCTTGCAACTCATGAAAGCTGTGCTCATCCCACATACAAGAGGAAGCTGGTTGAATTTGACAGAACTAAGTACACTGATGTATTCGGGCGTGCAAGGTGGCCTGTAGCGCCGCATCGCGTTCTGCATACACCATTCTTCAATGATTGGAAATCTCTTCCTCCTCATCAGAATGAAGCGGATCAGCCTGTCATCGGTCGTTCGACAATACATGATAGGGTGAGAATGAAATCCTGTCATAATTGACAAGTAAAGTATCTACTTTACTTGAAGATATAGGCCATGAACCATTAACAATTTTTGGGTTATGTTCTCCAACAGGAAATAGAAATTCGTCGTCTTGCCGGTACTGTTCCAAATGCGACTGCAACTGGTGACATTGAAAGCATGGTGATGTATGCTGGCGAAAGTGTAGGCCTCATCAAGGAAATTTTACCTGCAGGGGAGGTGGTAAAGAGGCTAGTTGAAGAGGCTCAACTTCTGATAAAGCACAAGTTCAGTGATATATTGTTGTAACTCACAGCTGAGCCAGATGACTTTCACACACTAAAATTTATAGAGTTGGGCTGCTGTGGTCAACAAAGTTTGTTGATGGATGACTTTTCCCTCCCCTAGTTGATTAGATTAAAGTAGAATATCGCCAGTATAAAAAAAAAAATTAAAAGACCATGGATTTTCTCTTTCTATTATTAAACAAACATAAATATTTATGCATTGTTAATAGTACAATCTTCACTATAGATTTTGTTAATGCTATAATAGGTTAAGCAGATTTGGATTCCAAACCAAAACCAAATTACAGGACTAAATTTGCCTGCCAATGATACTGAGAAATAACATAAATTAAAGATGTTATGACTATTGAATTAACAAAACAGAAAAAAAAGCACTTTGTGGCCAGGGGTAAGCCGAACCCCGAGCGGCGATTAATCCCACCCTTCGGGTGCGGTGGCACCTCGTGGTATTTACTAAAAAAAATAGAAAGGTTGAAGTTGGCCCCAATATGTTTGAATGTAGCAACAAAAGACATTTCAAAATTCACAATATCTTGCATGGATACATACCTCATATTCCAAAGTGTCAAACCTTTCAAAGGCCAAAGAGTTATAAAATATTTTTATAAAAAAATTTAATTTTGCTCAAAATTTTTAAATTACACATTCTTTATCGTTATATCCTATAAAACTTAATCTATAGACATTTTCTCTTTATAAACTTTCAAAATGCAATTAAAAAATTCACAAATATTCGAATACCAGCTAGGTCAAAAAAAGATGGTGGTAGCTTTTTTCATGGTGATGGCAGCTTTAGCAGTTTTGTTGCCAGCTCTAGGAGGAGGAGAAGTGTATGTTGTAGGAGGCGATATGGGCTGGGCTGCACCTCCGGACTGCTTAGGTTTGCTCATGTATCAAATTTGGGCACCTCAATATCAATTCATTGTTTTGGACATACTTGGTAATATTTTATTTGCACTCTTGCTAATTAATATTTGATGTGCTTATGATGAATTTTGTTGTCGCAGAATTTTACAATAGAAATGGGAAGACCGACTTGGCTGAAGTCAATGAGGAAGATTTCAAGCATTGCACCCTCACTAATCCATATAATGTTTGGTATGAACGACATCGTTATCAATTTAAAAAAATCGGCATGTATTACTTCACTAGTACTAATAGAGCGCATTGCATTGGAGGACAAAAACTAGCTATTTTTGTCTATGAAAATTGGTAGCTTGTTGATAAGCCTATATTGTATATATATTTTAGGACACACTACAGTAAACCCCCCAACTTATAGGGTCATTTTCAAGTTTATACCCAATTTTAGATACATTTATGAGTACATACTCAACGTCACGAAAACTTACGAGTATATACCATCCGTTAGCCAAACCGTTAGTTAATCCATTAAATGATGACGTGTCAAAAGTGGGACCCATTTTTTGATGACGTGGACTTCCACGTTGACCAAAAACTAATAAAAAATCATTTTGCTGTTTAAATTATTTTTAAAAACGAAACATATTAAATAAAATAGAAATTAAAAAAACCATAATCTCTCTTTATCTATCCAGATTCTTCTTCTCTCTCTCTCTCTCTCCCTCTCTCTCGTCTCCTCCAACGAACCCAGATTTCCCAAATCAAGAAATCTAAAGTTCACGGACCAAATTTCATCAAATCAAGACTTCGTGCCCTAGAAGTTGAGGCTTCGTGCCAAACACACAAATTACACCAAATCGAGGTTTTGTGCCATATGTAATTACCGAGAATCGAAGAAAAATGAACATTGAATCAACAAATGCCAGATCAATTGAAGAAAATTCTGGATCCATGGTAGCCAAAAGACCCAGCCTCTTCCCTACCAAACAACCCAACGCCCCCTGTTCCCCACCCCATCTCACCGAAGCCTACTTCCCAACCTCCGCCACCCACCCTCTCTATCTTCACCTTCTCTCCGATTCTTATGGCTTCAAAATCCAAAACGACGCCGTCTTTGGCGACCGACCCCTGCTTTACCTACCAACAATATCGCAGCAACTAACACAACATCAGCTCTGCCGTCTACGACCCCACCTGGCGCCTTCAATGCCGCAACCTCACCTTTGAGATCCTCCACCCTTCTCACATCAAATCCTATGGCGAGGCCCTTGGGTTCTTGACATTCTCATCAACCTTCTCAAATATGAGTTTCAAGGTCAGTCCAAAGGCATCAATCTTGTCTCTATTATTCGTGATGAAAATCAGCAGTTGGTGTTTAATTCCAATTATGATCAGGAATGTATCCAAGCTTATACTAGCATCCGAAGGGATGCCTTAGATGAGTGCTTCTCCATTCTTGAAGTCCAGAAACTGAGCATTGAGGACGTGCTGAAGATGGAGTGGGGTTGCTTGAATTCCAAATTTAGAAGATGGGTCTGGGTTATGAAGATCTTTGTTCGAATGGGCGAGGCTGGGTTCATTGGAGGAGGCAAGAGAGAGGGGGAGAGAGAGAAGAAGAATCTGGAGAGAGAGAGAGAGAGAGAAAGATTAGGGTTTTTTTAATTTTTAATTTATTTGTCATTTAATATGTTTCATTTTTAAAAATAATTTAAACGTTAAAATTATTTTCTATTAGTTTTTGGCCCGCGTGGAACTCCACGTCATCAAAAAATGGGTCCCACTTTTGACACGTCATCATTTAGCGGATTAACTAACGGTTTGGCTAACGGAGGTTATGTACTCGTAAGTTTCCGTGACGTTGAGTATGTACTCATAAATGTCTCTAAAATTGGGTATGAACTTGAAAATGACCCTATAAGTTGGGGGGTTTACTGTAGTTTGTCTTATATTTTATGCCTCCTTTACTTATTTATTTGTTAATTTTTTTGGATTAAATTGGTTGTTTTAATTAATTTTGTGAGATTTGTGAAGGAATTGTGAAATAGGAGAAACCAAGGTAAAAAGATGAATATTGGAGATTAATTAAAAAGAAACCAAGCCATTCCTTTTCTCGCAAGGAGTGTTGTCACATTTCTTATTTCAAGATGGTTCAAGTCTTACCAAGTCAAACAAGGAGAAATAAAGAACACCTTATATTAGAAGGAATCCTACTTTTATAATCATTGTAATTATACCTTAGATAGGTAGAATTTCTAGGAGTATTATAAATAGGGAGTTTCGGCCATTGATCAAGGGATCCTCCACCATCAAATTCCTACATATTCATACTCATAGCCGAAACACCCAAAGGAGAATACGAAGAGAGCTTGCGCAACCTTGGAATTCTACTTGGAGAATTTGGTGCCTTCCATGTCTTCATCAACCATCCTGTTCCTCAATAAGTTTTTCATGAACTAATATCTTTTACTAGGACTACGATGTAGCCTAGCTATGAATACTCAAATTCTTTGATATTGTTAATTTTATTTATCTATACATGTTGAGTGCTTGTTACCGTTCCTAATGCTTGCAATTAATTGGCCCCTAATTGCATGATTGGAAGAATTGGGTTGAGATCGGAAGGAGATGCCTAATAAATAGCTTATTGTAACAAGTACCATAAATTACATAGCCGACTTGGAAGATTAGGTTATGGTTTGTGTAGTCTTTAATGTTTTCCACAAATCTTAATGGGTTCTTAGCCATCTAAGAATAAAGTGGGTTGATGGTAAGGAACACAACATGTAACACCCCATCCCAAAAATCACTATTCAATTGATTATTTATTGTGAAATTACATTTTTGCCCTTGGGTGTAGGGGCACTTTAGTCACTTTTTGTTCGGAAAGGAATTTGGGGAATTGTGTGGCACTGTTCCATATAGCTCGACGATATGAGTTCGTAAATAGGCGGCATGTTCAATTCGGAGTTAAAATGAAAAAGTTATGATCTATGGAAGTGCAGTGGCACAACCGTAATTTTTGGAAAGTAAAAAAATTTAAAAGCTGGTAGCTCTCTCTCTCTCTCTCTCTCTCTCTGTGGCGCGATATCTCTCCCAGTGGATGGTGCACATCGCCTCTTCAACTTCCCAGCGAGAGATCTCCACCATCCGGCCACGGTTCCCGGCAATCTTGGTTGGGTTTTGCTCTCCTATTCCTCCTCTTCACGTCTAATACCCATTTCCAGCCTTGATTCCATGAGATTAGCCCAGAAAATCGAACAAAACTGAAACTGAAAACTGGCCCTTTCAAAACAGCCATTTCTAGAGCTTTTTCGGCCAACTCCAACCTCCATCGGCCAAGATGTGGGTCCCAAAATGACAACCGGCCTCTCCTTTGTATTTCCCATCCAAGACCAATCCTAATTCTGTGTCGGATTGTTCAAATCGACGATGGAGGAAAGTTAGGGTTTTTCAAAGAAAAACCATGGATTCGGCCACTTCCCGGCCAAATTGGAGGTCGGCGTAGGTATGAAAGTTGCTCATCTTTTTAGTATGATTGTGTTTGTATAGGGCTTGACTAGAGTTTTGAAAGTTTTCCGTCACCATAAAATCTCTCAAGCCACCCACCACTGCCGACGGCAAGTGGTGACACGTGGGCCACCTTGTGGACGACTATTAGGTCCTAAAATACTCCCCGCATAGTCCCGAGCATGATTGTATGCTCGGATTTGAAGTTGGTTATTGTTTGTGTATAGAGCGGATGTTGCACCTACTATGCAATATTTGAGTTCGATAGGTTCAGATCGTTCGATCGGTTCCAATTTCAATTATGTTATTCCATGTACCTCTAGAATTGTGTAGGAACTTATGGATAGAGAATCGGAGTCCCAGATACTCCAAGTCAATAATTCCAGGGTTAGGCGAACCAATCATCGTCTGATTGTGCGATTGGCTTAGATCCGACCGCTCGATCGACCAATGTTACCGGTTGGGTTTAACTAGGGTTAACTCGGGTTCATTAAGTTCTAACCGTTGGATCGTAACGGAACTTGGAAGTTAAGTAATTGGGAATTTTAGAAACCTATAGGAATTTACGGATCGTCGTTTGGAGGTCGGAAACCTAAGGAAAGAGCGAATCAAACCTAATAAGGATTTAATCCAATATTTAATCCCGGGAACTTCCAAGTTAACTAAAAGGCTTAATATGAAATCAAATGGGCCCGGGAAACCTTTCTAATCAAAATTGAACACTTTAGGCCCGGGGGTCGGGATTTTCTATTAAATTAATATGCCGAGCTTTGCTGAAGTAATAAATGGTTTAATTTTCGTAAATAGGTACTCAAGCTTCGGCGGAGGTGCAGGAAGGCCCTTCTAAGGGTCCGGCAAGCTCGGATCAACTGTGAGTGGACCTTTAATTTTATAAATGAATTTTTATTGCAATAAATGCTTATTTAATGTTTTTATGAAATGAATGATGATGAACATTGTTTTTGAAGTTATGATTTGATTTCCTGAATAATGAATTATGTTTTCAAGCATGAGTTGAATTTCAATGTTCTATTGAAATATGATTTTGGATTTTAGAATGGCTCGAGGAAAAGATTATATTTTAATTATATGATTTCGAAGGGGTTTCAAACCACTCTAGGTACCCTAGTATGTAACTGTTGCCTTCGGATTAATAATGCTGCCTACGGAATAAAATTGATAAGGTTATTACCCGGTCTACGGACCTACTGTTGCCTTCGGTTAAAGTCTGCGCGCATGACTCACGCCCCACGAGTCTCGGGCACGCCCGGACTGTGCGGAGCGAGGACGCGGCTCGGGTAAACTTTGTGTTTTCCGAGTCTAGCGAGGACGCGGCTCGGGTAAACTCTGTGTTTCCCGAGTCTTGCGAGGACGCGGCTCGGTTGACTTTGTGTCTCCGAGTCTAGCGAGGAATGGAATTGACGGAAATTATAAAGGGTACACCTAGGTGGATTTTAGAAAGTTTGATTGATAATAAATCTTTTTATGAATATCTGGTTTTGGTGAATTTTATTATCATATTTATTTATGCATGCCTTGATTTATCCTTTTGACTATAGAATTGTTTTATAATGTTTTTAACAGTGGGGCTAACTTGCGTTTTCAATTTTCTAAAACTACCTTTTTGGTCCACTCACCTTTTTAAATGTTTTCGCCCCAGTGTAGGTTGTAGCCGAGCACCACCACCGGCCCGTCTTCACCACCACCGCTCTCCTAAAACTCGTGTAGGGTCTACGACCTGAAGAACTTTGTAATTAGTTACTTTAGAAGCTCTGAACTTGCCCAAACTTTTGTGAGGCCTGAGGCCGTACTCTTTAATTTCTGTTGGTGTGTGAACTTAACTTGTGCTTGCTGAAGTTTGTGGAATTAAAAATTGTGCTTTCGCAGGTGTAATTAATTTGGGAATTGAGCCATTTACAGGGGAGACTCTGCCGAATTTTCGGCAGAAGTCGAACCTAAAACTTGAATTTCTCTTGATTTCTTTCACTAAAGGGCAAAATGGTCAAGTGTGTCTGACACCCGACAAATGTCAGACACGGACAGGGCTTGACCCGGATTCCAAAGCGGAATTAGGGTCGGGTCCTGTCACCTGACCTAAAACTAAAGGAAAATAAAATAAATTAATTGAATTAATTAAATAAGAATTAAATAAGAATTATTGGAATTAAATTGGAATTTAATAATGAAGGGCATTTTGGTCAACGTTATTTTAGGGACGGAATTTGGCAAAACGGGTTGCGCCATTGCGTCCGGCACGTCGAAACGAGTTCGGGGACGTGCGGCATGTCTCGATCCGAGTGATAGATTGTTCAGAGGACATATTGGTCATTTCGAAAATTGTTAAATGCCCCTCAGCCAATTTGAAAACGATTTTTTTTTTCTCTCTCTCTCTCTCTCTCTCTCTCTCTCCTCACTTTCTTTCTCCTCTCCCGCGTCTCTCTCCGGTTCTCTCTCTCTCTCTCCTTCACCGCCGGCGACACAGGTCGCGGCTGAGGCTGAGACCGGTCCCAACCGATGCGTCTCGTTGTCCTCGTCAGAACCCGCCGTAGATCGTCGCCGGAGAGCTCCATTTCCGCCGGTGCTATCGACTGGAAATCTCCGAAACTTCACGGCGAGTTTTCGGCGGCTTCGGCAACCTCTCGCGTCGATCCTGGTATGCTTTCGAACCTCCTTGAGCTGCTCTAGGTGTTTTGGGGGTGGGTTGCCGTCGATTTCGATGTTTGAGAAAGGATCTGAAATCCTAGGGTTTGGCCGAATTTCGATCGGGGTTTTGAGGTGGTTGCCGGCCGGTTCTGTGGCGGCTTCCACCGGTTCTGAGCTCCACTCTTGGTGGCGGTTCGAATGGTGTGGGTGCCGTCGCTAGATTCCATGTTTGGTGACTGGCCGGAATTGCTTAAGCCACCCACCCCTACGGCGGCGCGTGTGGCGGCGCGTGCGCTGGGGTGTGGTGGCGGTTCAACCTTCCGTTGTGTTCCTCGTGTTGTCACGAATGCATACATGTGCGTGGATTTCGATTCGGACGTCGTTTGACTATCGAATCAACGTACGCATATTGCGCGTTGTGTGGGTTCGATGGGTTCGGACCGTTGGCTCGAATCCGAATTCACGTATGTTGTCCCTCTTATTTCTAGGATCGTATAGAAATTGACGGATCGTGATTCGGAGTCCCGGATATTTCGAATCAATGACTTGAAGCTTGAATTAAATCTTAACCGGCCGATCGTGCGATCGGGAGTGATCCGACCGTCCGATCGAGACCAAACTTTCAGGACACATTTTTTAGGTCGTGTTGAACCTGTAGGAACTTTCGGATGTAAGTTTGGAAGTCATGGGACTTACGGGCCCAGTTTGACCTATTCGGGTCGGTTTGACCAAGTTTGACCAGGTTTGACCGAGGGTCTCCCGAGGTCGCCTTGTCACGTAGTTGACTTTGTTGGACTTCTAGGAATGTCCGGATCGATTTGGAGGTCGTGGGCGCTGCGGGCATTACGAATGGAACGTTCTACCCTTTGGATTGAAAAATGCCCCTTCTGAATTTCAAAATATTATGAATGACATATTTAATCCTTACACTGCTTTTACCATTGTTTATATTGATGATGTTTTGGTTTATTCTAATTCTTTAGAACAACACTTTAAACATCTAAATATTTTCTTGAAAGTTGTGAAGCATGCAGGATTAGTGGTGTCGGCTAAGAAAATGAAATTATTTTCTCCAAAAGTTCGATTCCTTGGACACAATATTAATAAGGGACCGATAGTTCCTATTGATAGAGAATTATCCTTTCTTTGATAAGTTCCCTGATGAAATTAGGGACAAGCAACGATTACAAAGATTCTTAGGAAGCCTCAATTACATAAAAGATTTTTATAAAGATTTAGCTAAGGACTCTAAACTGTTATACCAAAGGTGAAAAAGAGCCCACCTGGTGCGATGAACACACTAAGGTCAATTAGGAGACTAAAAGTTAAAGTCAAAGAACTTCCTGTTTAGCCTTAGCCAACCAAGCCTTTAAGATTGTAGAAACCGATGCTTGAGATATTGGGTATGGGGAATCCTAAAACAGAAAATTAATAATTTGGAACAATTGGTTAGGTTTACCTCAGGGTTTGGAAGCATTTCGGAAAAACTATTCTCTTGTTAAAAAGGAAATGTTAGCCATTGTCCATGCTGTTTCCAAATTTGAAAGTGATCTTTTAAACAAAAGGTTTTTAATAAGAGTCGATCGCAAACTGCAAAAGATATTTTGTTTAAAGATGTTAAAAATTTGGCCTCAAAGCAGATCTTTGCGAGATGGCAGGGAATCCTTTCTGCTTTTTATTTTGATATTGAATTTATTAAAGGAGAAACTAACGCACAACCTGATTTTCTAACCCGTGAATTCTTACAGGTGAGAACAAGAAGTTCGTGTCAATCGACCCCACAAAAGAGCTCTAGTGCTCTTACTAAGGCATCGCCATCGAAACCTCCTCATCCTTTGATGACTTCTTCCCCTTACAACAAGGGAAGAGAAAGGATGATTGCTGAAAATCCTTACAAAGAATACATGAGAATTCCTCTAGCCATCATTGAAAGCAATGACTTGGATAAGCATCCCAGGCTTTTGGCGAAAAATATTTAAGAGATGATATTCCACCTCTCAATAAGCCTCGGATATTCTACGAACAATTTCTGATTGAAACAGCAGTCAAGACGCATTGTCCATAAGCATCGAAATGATAATCAGAATATGATCGCTTTCTCCAAATTTCAGATATTAGAAGTGATACCCCTGGAGAAATGGGGTCCTAGCCCTGAAAGGGCCAGGAAGATTTCGATGACTGATATTAGGCCTTATTCCTATAACTATTTTGATTATAAAAGCTTGGGAATATGTGCTATGTTTTCAAAACCAAAACTTTTCCCACTCTTGGTTTATTCAATTCAAATTGGCCTCCCGATAGAACTACCCATGTGGTTCAAAGGAATTTTCTTGTTATGGGGCCCTCAGAAGGATTTTCTACCACCCGATGTTAGGGAATCATTCGATATGATATTTAAAGTATGTAATAAATCGTATCCTGATGAGAGGATGTTATTCATGTGGTTTATGATGCTCTATGAACTACCATGGATTTTGAAGTGGGAATACTGTCATGCGAAGACCTAGACGAAGAATGGACTTATTTGCCAAATCTCGAGAGAAGCATCCTCATCCGTTGGTGGGATCCTTTTATTAAAAGTCATCGGCTCCAAAAAGTTCGTTCCTCTCACTATACCTATTGAAGCACCGGGCCTTACAACCTATTGCAGGTAGCTTCACTGAGCCAAGCCTTTCTCAAAGGCTTCAAGCAATTATTGATCAACCAGGCCCATCATCATCCAAAGAAGATCTGAAAAAGAAGGTCTTGGAAATCCTTGACCTTGATGACGAATCTATGGCATCGGCATCTGCCACTCCCCAAGGAGATAATGCACGAGTTTGGAGATGAGGACGACATCTTCGCAAATGAGGACATGTGCACTCGCATGGGCCCAGGACTCTCAGATCTCTATGATGGAACACAGAGATAATTCAGTCATGGATAAGCGACATGATGCATGAAGACACGATACATGAGTTTCACACGAAATTTCCGTGAGTTCCAATAAGTTTCTGTCGATAGCTCCAAGACAAAATCTTTGACGTCGATATCGACAAGACCACTTTTGTAAAATATCTACTTTCACTACTGTTGTCACGTGAAGGCTCGGACTTTCACTTTATTTAAAGTCTTTCCTTACGACTCTTGTTGTCACGTGAAGGCTCGAAGGAATCATTAAAGTGAAGATGCCGCTCAAAATTGTAGGCTGCTTTTGATCTACCATCTTTCGCGCCACGTCAATGAATTCCTGTAGCTTAAGTTGTCTCTAAATAGGGGCTCTCCTCGATTGCAAGCATCGCTGGTTACGCATGCAAAAGCGTGTTTAAAGCTCTATTTTCGCTCTTACGCCTTTTATCACTTTGACTTGTAAAAAGAGTGTTGTGAGTTCCGAGTGTTTATTTCTCAAGTCTTTATGCAAGCTCCTGTTCAAGCACTACCGCCTTTACTGCATCTATGTAAGCTTGAATAAATTTCAATGATATCATTTCGATTTCATTATACTCGTTTCCTTTATTTTGGCTCTGCATGTTTCAATTTACTTTAATTATTATGTTTATTATCTACGTCTCCACACTACCTTCCACACGTAAGCTTAAGATCGACTAAATATTTTGCTCTTAAGAGTCCGGGCCGATCATCAGTATCGAGCCTAAAATCCCGGGAAAGTTGTTAGACTTTAAGATTTGATTTAAGTCTTGCAGTTTAAATATTTTGGTTTTTCTGTCAAGTTTCCTTTACTCACTAGTCATCGTGTTGTCTAGTTTGTCGGATAGAGTTTTGGGACGTATATATATATATATATGTATATTTTATACTTTGGGAAATCATATTATTATATATTGGAAATTTATATGTATACTATTGGGTTATACTTGTAAGAGTTGTATTGATAACTTAACCACTTATTTTGGATTATATGTTTGGTTTAACGGCATGTGTTTACAAATGAATTCTTTATACTTTAATTATATACCTTTGGGTTGAAATGCCTTGTGTCGGGACGTGAGGTCCCTTATGTAACTATATTGATGTTTATTGACTTTTGGTTTAAGTTGGGTTTTGATTCGATGTTTTCTGAGCTTGAGCATTGATTGGGTTTTGATTATGGTTTTAAAGGAAATGTGACATTTGAATTGAGTAAGGTCTGTTATGCGGTTATTTGACCATTGTGATTATTTTGAATATAGAAATATATGTTTTGGACGGTGATGTCCTGACTTTGAGTATTTATATGAGTTAGTTTACTGATGGACTTGTATAGGTCTTGGTGTCTGATGTTTGGGGTTGGGTACATTGTGAATGATTATATATATATTGATTATAGCGTGGCGATTGATGTGAGTGCTGTTAGCACCTTGTATTGTACCTCCCCCTATTCTGATACTGATGATCGCATGGTGATTGATATGATATGGTTACCTGGATTTGGTATGGTTCGATCCGGTGCATACCTTAACGGGGTGTAGCTGTAGACCCTTAACTGGGTAGTCTGCGCGCGTAGGACATGTTTCGGAGTTATGGTTGGGAAGTTTCTACCATATAGGCCTGTGAGTTTAGTCCCACATTGGACAGCTCAACCCTGGGCACGGGGTCTCGATGAGACTGTACCTGTGTCCAGTCAAATGATCCCCTGTTGGATTGTTTTCCCCTGGTACTTGTGTTTGGTGTTGAGATCGTATTATACCTATACGCGTGTGTTAGTACCTTCGTATTCATATTTCTTTTAGTGAGGATCTTTCCTTGCTTGTCGTGCTTGTGAGCACGTGGTTGTGAGAGTGGGGAAGTTTGGGAAATTGTTTACTTGATTCGGTTGCAGTACTTGCTTGGATTTCAGTACTTGATATGTTTTATTTATTGGATTGTAAATCCTGATCTTTGATATATTTATATACAATAAAAATGCTGTGAATTACAATTGATTTCAACGTGGTTGTCAAGTTTGGTTTTCTTGGCATGAGTGAGATACTTGGCCTTTGAATTGGGGTTTTGGTTCATGGAGTTTTGTTATACTTTCGTACTCAGTTTTATCAAGTTATTCCTGCTTATGTTTTCTTATACCTATATGGGTTGATTTGGGAGGCTATGCCTCGGGAAAAGATAAAGGTTGGTGAGCTCGAGAAAAAGGTTTTAAGCTGATAGGTTTTCACCTATTTTGAGATAGGGTAGTTTTTAAATCACCAAAGTATATAAACGGTTTCATATGCATGGTTCGCATTGTTTTAAACGGTTGGGTTAGTACTTTGATTTAAGTATGTAAAACCTTGTTTTTGTCCACTCACACTCTTTCTGTTTTGCGCCCCCTAGACCGTAGTCGTCGCTTCGTTACTGTTCGGCTGTGCGCTTCTCTTCTCGAGCTTCGCTTGAAGGGTAGGATTTTCGTCCTTGAACCCTAAACTTTGTATTCTGTTATTTCTATTCCGCTGACTCTTAGATTGCTCTGTTGTCACCCGTTAGAGTTGAATTTGTTTGGCCGGAGGCCTGTGATGTATGTTATATGCATGCTGGCGCTTGGGTGGTAAACTGCTGTTTATTTGAACATGTTATAATATTTTTTGGGATTGTACTTGTTTTAGAGGAGACTTTGCCCGTTTTTTTGCAGAAGTCTTGGCCCCTTGTAGGTTAAATTTCGGGAAAAGGGAACTTGTTTAGTTTATGGGCCCGACATGGGTTGATGTTGGGCAAACAAGCAAGGTCTGGCTCGGGTTCCGGGGTGGAATTCGGGTCGGGTCCTGTCAACTTGGTATCAGAGCATTAGGTTCAATTTCTTTCGAACTTCGCTTCCATTGTGCACTTTTGGTGCGAATGGTTTCCGTGTTTTCCTGTTTTACTTCAAGTTCGTGCTTCCTGGATGTTGTAGGTGGAGAATTCTCTTCCTGAGACTTGAGAGTCTGTTCTTCCTCCACCTACCATTGAACAAACGAGCGTGAGTGAGCTGGAGCTACGTCATGTGCTTGACCAGTTTACTCAATCAATGTTATGGCGTTATGTGGGAGACGTAACTCGGAAGTTACAAACGTTAAAAGAAATTGGGAGTTCATGACTATTTGGGCAAGGCTGACCCAGCTGAGGCTGGGAGCTGGCTCACTAATTGGAATTGGTGTTGGATGTCATGAGGTACCTGACGGTGTTCTGGAGTGATTTGCTTGCCTTCCTTTTTGAAGGGGATTTTGAGAGTGATCTGGTAGGAGAATTTCGCTAATTTGGGATGTTGCACTTGTGTGACATCCATGGAAAGTAATTGGTCATGGGTATCTTAAGTTGGAGGACCCAGGCAGCCTTGGAATTGGCTAAGGCTGGTAAAGAGAGTTGAAGAGTAGTTAGCTAAGTGCTTGTAGGTTCCTTGTTTACAGAGTTGTGGTGACCTTGAGCCAACTTGGTGGTCATGGAAGAATTGGGATCGTAGCCTAGTGAGTGAACCCTGAGGTAACTGGCAGGTACTTCTGCAGTTGACTTTCGAGGAATGTTTAGATGGTCGGGGCAAGCTCGACGAAATGCTTGTTCTGGAACAAGTTTCTTTGTGACTGAGTGTGTGTCGTGGTACACGTGGTTAGTGGGGAAAACATAAAACGGTTGTGTGACTCGACTGAGTCTCGTGAGTAGGATAGTTGGAGTTGGTGCCTTTAGTTAAATCGAAGTAACGTGGAACGGTTTGTACGGTAGGGTTGAGCAAGAAGATTTAAAGGATGAAGAAAATGCCTCACGTGATTCCTGACCAATTAATCAGTGGTTGTACAAGGTGGGTTAGAGAAGCAGCTTGCATATACAGCTGAATAATGGAGGATTTAAAGTAGAAGTTAATAGTATATAAGATAACATTCTACAAATCAGGACCATGCATCCGAACAAGAATTAACCAAATCAATTATATAAATTCAGTCTGCCAAGAGAGCATTTCCCTATATATGCACACATATACGTATACATTAAGAAAAATCTAGAAGAGGTAACTAATATTAGGTGTTTCTTTACGAATGATCAAGTAAACAAGTTAGTGAAGTCAAACTTGGGTATCTACCAGCTAAAATTGAACCTAATACACTAAATCTCAAACCAATAACCTCATAAACACTGTAAGTGGTGCAAGTAGAAAGAGAAGTCATCAGTTACCTGTAAATTGTTGCTCTGAATTAATCTGTCTGGTCACTTCCTATATTAGTCAACTCAAAATCAGATGCATTCATTTCAATTCCATCTAGTTTTTCTAACTATTGGATATTGGGTATATATAATACTGTTTGCACCTCTTCACACACAACAGTTAGAACGCACCCTTTCAAACACAGCAGTTAGAAACATGTTCTAATTTAAATTCAAACTAAAAGGATAATTAAACATATTCTACTGTGCAAAAACAAAAAAATAATTATATTATTTTTCGGGCCCAACTCTCGGATGCTCGAGCGCTTTTTGTCAGAGACAACCCGCTTGAGCACTTCTGTCAGAGATAGCCCGCTCGAGTGCTCATGATATTATTACTGATGTTCTTTAGAAGGTTGTAACCCTTAGGGGGTGTTGTGAAATTATTGCAAGCGCACAATCCGCACAAGTAATATAGAGATAAGTGAAGTGTCGTTTCCATGAAAACTGTAATTTCCTTTTAAGTACTAATTATGATTAATTCAAAAGTTTATTTGAAAAATTCATTAATGAGAACGATTAATTTATTAAACTAAATGAAAACAAATATGAAAAATAGCAATTTAATTAACGATGGAAAATCAAGTTAATGAGACACTAGAGCATCCGATTTCACCATAACCAATTCCACTTAATTCTTATAGCTAATTAACCCTAATTACTACCCATGTTGACAGTTGGTTTCTCCTAATTCATTCGATATCTCCTCTCTCGAGCAACGGATTTAGAAAATCAAGAACCCATTAAATTCTATGAGAACCTGCAAGAAAACTGCATAAGTCATGTTAGTCCCTCTCGGGCACTCATTCAAGACCAATGACGGACTCAGGAATTTTTATAGGGGTAGGCTAATTTTTTTAATTTTTGGAGGAGATATATTAAAAGCCTTTTTCTCTTGAAACAAAAATGTAAATAAAATTTTATAAATCAAACAAAGCCACATTACAAGCAAATATAACACAAAGAAGAACAAAATATAAATAAATACCAAATCAAATACATTGTCCAACTTCAAAAAAATATGTTCGATTGCAAAAAAATTTAAAGAGCTTACCTAGTGAAGTGGAACCCTTCTCTCTTTGAGTGTATCAAAGTCTTTGATTATTGAATCTGAATCAATATCCACAGAAAACACTTTCTTAATCTAGACAATGAGGGAATCTGCAAGATACTCATCCTCCATTTTGTTGCGAAGTACAGTGTTAACATGTTTCATAGCTGAAAATGCTCATTCTGTAGTCGCCATAGAAACCAGTAGAGTTAACACTAAACAAATCAACCTATAAATCAAATAATATGTCTTTGCTCTATCTGTTTTAATTAATACTTGACATAGTTATGAAAGAGTAGACATATTTTGAAAGATATCAAGATCATGTTGGTGTACTTCAAACTCAGAAAGTTCGAGTTGGCACCTCAATAAACGTAATTCTTTAACAGTGAAATCTTGAGTATAAAATTTCTCTGCAAGCTTGCAAATATAATCAATCTTAAATGATTTAAAACCATTGCTAGGGTCCAAAGCATAGCTGAGAATAAGAAATTCCATTGTTCCATCGCTAAATCTATTGTTTAACTCTTCCCATTGATAATCTATTGTATCATTGAATAAATCAGTTCAGTAATGATGTTCAATTGTAATATCATCACGTTGTTGACAAGAACAACGTGTACCAACTTTATAAGTAGCATTCATATCTGGCATATCGATGTCATGCTTTTTGCAAAATGATTCCACTTCCTCAATGAAAGTATCCCAACCCTCCAATCTTAATTTATGAAGAGCATCTTTTGTACTATGAACTAAATTCATAGCAGTCAGAATATCTTGAGATTTATTCTGCAATGTTCGACAAAGGCTATCAGTAAGTCTCATAATTTTTTCTACCAAATTCAAGATAAACATGAACTCGTAAGATGTCATCGCTTTGAACGTACCAGTAGCTTCCCCACATATAGAATTAGTGGCTCCATCCTTAATCAAGGTATCAACAACTGTACAAGATACATTAAACATATTTAATAAATCTGAACAAGAATCATAATGAGAGCCCCAACGAGTAGCTCCAGGTCGATGCAAGGTACCAATCTGATTAAGCCCTTTACTTGTCTCACATTCACCAGTGTCAACCATATGTGCAATATCAATTGCTTGGGTAGATTGTAACTCACCATGGCTCTTGGGAGAAGCAATAATAAGATTGATAATGGAATTCAGTATTGAAAAGAATAGCCAACTAGGAGCCACATCTTTTAATGCTGCAACTAATGCTAATTGTAGCATGTGAGCAAAACAATGCACATAATATGCATATGGGCAATCTCTAAGAAATAATGCTTGTAGTCCATTCCATGCACCTCACATGTTGCTAGCACCATCATATCATTGACCTCGCATTTTATCAATTTGGAAATCATAATTCATAAGAACCCGAGAGATCTATTTTTTCAGTGTCAACGAACTAGTATCTTCAACTCTGGAAAAAAAAAGAACTAGTATCTTCAACCCTCATAATCTAAAAAATAAAACATTCTCGTACAAAACCATCCTTATCAACAAATCTTAAAACAATGGCCATTTGCTCTCTATTAGATGCATCTTTTGCTTCATCAACAAGAATACAATAAGTTGATACCCTAACTTTATCACAAATTTTATTTCTCACTTTGTCAGCAAGAATATGTAAAACTTGCTTTTGAATCTATGGTGCGGTATATTTAGCATTTCTCAGGACATTCTCTAAAACAACTTCAGCAACTTTATCATTCCATTGTGCTGTATATTTTATCAATTGAATGAAATTTCCATGATTCATTGAGTCTATGGATTCATCATGACCTCTAAAAGCATGACAGGACTTGCCCCGGATTCCCTCGGAATCCGTGACAAACCTTGCTTCCTGTTCGACACTTTACCCACGCCGGACCTACTTTACTAAAACGCCCTTTAGCCCTAACTTTAAAGGAATAAGCAAGTCGACTCCTGCCAAAATTTCGGCAAAGTCTCCCCTGAAAAGTGGACTTTTCCCAAATTTTTCCACCTGTCAAAAACAACAGAAAACAACCAACCGCCAGCGCGCACAATGCAAAAGCACACAGATTACCGGGAGGCCTCTGGCCTCTACCTCAACCCTAGGTGGGCATTACGGAGTAATCTATAGAATTGAAATTACAACCTGGGAAAAGAAAGTAAAGTAAAAGAAAACTCCTACAGGAGTAGATGGCCGCGATGCCTTGACGTGGTGGTCTCGACCTCGGAATCTAGGACTGGGAGGGGGAAACAGAAAATGTGTGTGGACGAAAACAAGCTTTAAACATAAGTTTTAATCAACAATATAACCCCCTCCGTTTTAGAATATAATGTTAAAACCCTATGCAACAAATCCTTTTGTATACGTACAAATATACGAACTGAATATTGAAAACAATTCAATTAAATCGGTGCTTTAGCATACCATAATGAAAACCATATCTATAATACTTCCTTAGTTTCTTGAAAAACATCGTAGGCTCCAACATTTAGTCCTTAATATGCAATAAGCATCAAACCCAAAATCCTTATTATGAAAAACCAAACCCTTGCCAACAACTCAATATTCTTAGTAATTCCCAAATATTCAATCTAAATTCCAAACTTCATTTCAAAAGGTCATAC
Source organism: Prunus padus (assembly GCA_024362665.1). NCBI lineage: Eukaryota > Viridiplantae > Streptophyta > Magnoliopsida > Rosales > Rosaceae > Prunus > Prunus padus. The sequence continues at coordinate 9,017,795 of JANFAM010000006.1, read as the reverse complement.
CTGTGCAGAGCGGTATCAATGCACATGCTCAAGAAATATCAAAACCTAGAAAGTAACTCCACACATATATAACATAAATGACTTTAAAACCAAGATATCCCATATACAAAATATAGCGTAAAACAAAACTCAAACTGGACGTTTCTTTTCCCTTTCCCATACCACTCTTTGCCAAAACCCATGCCCGTAGGCGCAGCAAGCAAGGAAGCATCTTCACTAAACAAGATAAGAATAAAAGTGTAATAGTATATATATTTATATAAATATAGTATAACTTCCACATCAATACTTGTATCGGGGAAACAATCCAACACGGGGATTGTTTGGCTAGACCACAAGGAAGAGGACGACGCCTCAATACCCATGTGGCCAAGGACGAGCCGTCCAATAAGGGGACTGTCGCTCACCAGCCTGCACAGCAGATACCCTCAATACTCGTGCGTCTGTGTCAAGTCCTACGAGCGCAGACTGTCCAGCCAAGGGCCTTCAGTAACACCCCGCCAAGGGTCCCCGGGACATAACTACATAACCAATCAATTCCATCATTCCCGATGTTCCTTGTTTCCGAGTGTCCATAACCAAGTAACCAAGTGGCCGGAGAGGTACATAGGGTGGTGCTAACAACACTCCTACATAACACTTTCCACATCTCAACTCATATACATATATCAACCATATCCAAGTACTCCGTATGTATCCAATCCCATATACATAGACATCCGGACTTTAATAGAGTCCATAACTCAATACTCAATATTTACATGTAATATAGATATCAAACTCTCAAAGCATTTCAAAATCATAGTCATGACAGTATAATACTTCCATAGTCCCCAAATACATCATGAGAGGACTTGACCGAATTTTCCTCGAAATCCGTGCCGAACCCTGTGGTTATGTCGACATCATCCCAATGCCGGGCCCACACACTAAACCAATACCCTCTTCCCGAAACAATAGAAAAGGGAGTCGAGACTTCTGCCGAAATTTCGGCAGAGTCTCCCTTGAAAAACGGACTTGACCCAAATTTCAACATGTCAGAAAACAACAGAATAAAGTACACCAACTGCCAGCATGCGTACAAAATACAACATAGGCCTTCGGCCATCAATTCAACCCTAATTAAACAATAGAATTTGAATTAAACAACAGAATTTCAAAGTTTATGACAAGGGACATAAATGTCCTACATTTTAGTTGAAGCTCGAGAAGAGGAGTGCTCGGATGGATTGAACAACTCACTGCACTACTATCCGGGGCGCAAAACAAAAAGAGTGTGAGTGGACAAAACAAAGTTTTCATACTTAAACCAACGTACTAACCCCACCGTTTCAAAACAATGCAAAACATGCAATTGAAATCATTTATATACGTACTTGATTCAAAACCAAGATATCTCAAAATAGGTGAAGACAAGCCCAACTCGAAACCTTTCCGAACAACATAACCTTTTTCTTTCCCTGAGGCATAACCTCCCAAATCACGAACCCATATAGGTATATATAAACATAAACAGAAATAACTTGATAAACGTAAGCATGAAAGTATAATAAAGTTCTCATATAACAAAACAACATTCAAATTCCAATAAATCAGATAATTCCAAGAAAAACCCATAACAATAAAATTGTAATCATACTTTAATAGTAAACATTTTCCCCTTTCTTTCCCACATTCAGACATCTGTATGCCCTTAGGCACTGCAAGAAAGGAAGGATCCTCACTAAAACAAAATACGAATATGAAAGTACTAATACATACGTATAGGTATAATAGAACCTCAACACCAAATACAAGTACCAGGAAAACAACCCAACATGGGATTGTGTGATTGGACACCGGGACAACATCGTAGTGGCCTCGTGCCCTGGGTTGAGCCATCCAAATGGGACTAAGCTCACCGGCACGTATGGTAGAATCCTCAATACCCATACGCCTGTGACAAGTGCTACGCATAGACAAACCCGTTAAGGGTCTACAGTCACACCCAATCAAGGATGCACCGGGTATCCGATGTAACCGAACCATATCCAAGTAACCGTATCCATAAGAACCGGGGGAGGTGCATAAAGTGGTGCCAACCGCACTCAAATCAAACACATCTCAAAAGTTCAACATTCACATATTCAATCACTTTCAAATTCTCAATTCCAACATATTTACCCAACCTCAAAACATCAGACACTCGACATATATACATCCATCAATCAAATAACCAACATATATACTCAAAATAAGAACATCACCGTCCCAAACATATATATCCATACTCAAAATAGTCACAAGCATCAAATAGCAACATATCATTCCATAATCAAATCAAATGTCATAACCACCACAAATCCATATCAAAACCGTATTCAAATCTCAAGTCAGGAAACGTCAAATCATATTAAAATCTCAAGTCCCGAAACATAAAGTCAAAACCCAAATTAAACATAAGTCTCAATTATCAATATAATCCCATAAATTCGTAAAATACCAAAATTCAATATCAAAACCAAAATATAATAATATTCAATTTATAAATACGATTCTTAAAAACACAACCGAAAGTCCAATCCCATATACATATATGTCTGGACGTTTAAACGTCCTCAAAACTCCATATTCAAAATATATAGTCAAAGTAAAATTAAGAATTCTTCAAAATATAATCCCCAAACTCAATTACTAATTTCACCGGATAATAATTAGTGTCCGTATTCACTGCCCAAAGGTTTAGTCAAAATATAGGTATAATTTCTTGAAAGTATAAAATTTAAACCCACGACGTTTATAAATTCCAATTACTAGCAATTACCCGATAAATCCGTAAATAAAATAATATAAAAACTCCCAAGTCAAATAACCCAATTATATAATCCAAACCCGACATTTATCAAAGTATATATATATAATAACCCATTAAACATAAATATCCGGACGTCCAAGACGTCCGTAACTCAAAACCCAAACTATATATATATATATATGTATAGTATAAATAACGATTCTTAAAATATAGCTCACTCAAATTATTAAACTTAACCGCAAATCCCATGATTAAAACAATATAAAGATCCCAAGGTCAAATTAACCAAAATGAATAATTTCGAAACCCGACATAACAATAAGCCTCAATTTGTCAAATATAAAACCCAAGAAATTCCATGGTGTTCCACCATACCCAAAACCGTACAGAAGAAATTCAATACTCAAAGATATTTAATTAAGGTATAGTCATCAACGTTCCACAAATAAACTGGAACCCTGTGCATAACTTCGAATATAATTTAAATTCCAATAACCTCATAAAATATTCAATCCAAGATCCAAAGCATCATTAAAACTCCACAGTCAAAGCGACTAATTTTATATGTATAAATTTTCCGATAATTCCATCAAAATTAAATCCAAGAATTAAACAATATTTAAAATCACAATCATCAAGGTAAATCATTTTATATGCATTGAGTTTCGTTCCTTGAAAAGATGCTCGTTTAAAAACAAAGTCCACTCACAATTGGTCTCACGATGCTTAACCCTAAAAGGGTCCTGCTCGTTGAGTACGCAGAGTCGAAGTACCTAATTTGAGAAATACGAGGATCGGATTAATACAGTGAATCGAATGAGAACTTTAAATTCAAAACCCTAACTTTTTCCCGGGACTCAAGGTGTGCGTACGTTTGTACGAAGAATCCTAAGGTCAACTACGTACTTTGAAAGGTGAAACGACCTCGGGAGACTCTCGGTCAACCCTTGGTCAAACTTCCCGAATAGGTCAACCCGGGCCAGCGGGGCCCATGACCTCCAAATTGGATCCGAACGTTCCTAAAGGTCCAATAAAGTCCACTAATCTCATTCCGAAGGTTTGGTCTCGATCGAATGGTCGGATTTCTCGTGATCGCATGATCAGACGATTTTCGTTAAATTAAAATTTAAGTTATTGATCTGGAGCATCCGGGTCTCCGATCCACTATCCGTGATTTCCTAAACGATCCTAGAGATTCAAGGAACAAAATACTTGGAGCTGGAATCGATCCAACGGTCTGAACACATCGAACCCGGATAACGTCGAATAAGCGTAAATCCATTCGACTGTCATACGATATCCAATTTCAAATCCGAGCGTACTGTCATGCTTGGGATGACGTAAGGATAATTTAGGAATGGAAATGGAAGGCACAAGTGGGCTCACGCACTGCCACAAGCGCTGTCAGCGCGTTGGGTGCCTTAAGCAATTTTTTGGCGTTGGACAAACTCCAAACCAAGGGCCATGCTTCCACCTACAGCTACTACTCGACGAGTGGAACACTTTCTTCAACTACTTGAACATCCAATTTGGACGGCAAGTGGCTGGAATTTCACATTGTAAACCGGCCAAATCTTAGGTTTCAGATTGGGTATTCTAGTTTTTCCGGCGACTGTGGTAGCGGGCTTCGTTAGAACTGGGGTGGGGTAGGAAGAGACGGCGACTTGGTCATTTTGGTATCTGCCTAGACCCAAGTGGTGGCCGGAGACGGTGGTTGTCGGCCAAAACGTGGCCGGCTATTACAGCCGCAGAGAGAGAGAGAGAGAGAGAGAGAGAGAGAGAGAGAGAGAGAGAGAGAGAGAGAGAGAGAGAGAGAGAGAGAGAGAGAGAAGCTGATTGGCCAATGGGGTGTTTTATAATTTTTTATTCAAATTCTTAAATGACCGACATGTCCTTTTGTTCGTTACAACTCCGATCCGAGTGTGCCGCACGTCTACGAACTCGTTTCGACGAGCCGGATGCAATAGCGCAACTCGTTTCACCAAATTCTTTTTCCAAAATTAAAATGGCCTTTTTGCCCCTTTAAATAATGAATATTATTTTAATTTCAATAATTGCTAACTAATTAAATTTATTTGATTTATTTTAGTTTATTTAGTTTAATTATTTCATTTATTATATTTTAATTTAATTTCCCTTATTTCTTGGTTAGGGATGTTACACATCTCCCTTACAATACTCTTCCCAATAACATATTAGAGTTCCAAGACACGTTTTCACAAAAATCCAAATCAAATTGCTCAACACAATTTTCAAAACTCCAAATATCAAATTAAATTCCAATAATACCATAAAATACTATAATCCACGAAATAAACAATGTTATAATTTCATAAACTCAATTATCAAAATAATCCAATTTATATAAATATGCAAGACAATCCACAAAATAATTTCATAGTCAAACCCCATATCACCCAATCCATATACTTTAATAATAACCATAATAATAATAATAATTTCCGGAAAACCCATATCACATTCCGATAAAATCATAATCCAAAACACAAAATCCCTTTTCTTTATAACTAACAATAAATTCTAGTAATCCCATAAGACACTATAAAACCATAGTCAAAACATATATCAAATCCCAATAAACCAAATAAGCCAAGTTCTAGATCAAATCTCATTTATGCATGCAATTCTATATTGGAAAAATAATGCTCATTTAAAACAATGTCCACTCACAACGAGTCCACGCTACTTAATCCTTAGAGGGCTTTTCCTCTGGAGTACGCGAAGCAAGGGTACCTATTCGTGATAATAAACGGGCTTGATTAATATGCGTACCCGACAACGAACTTTAACTCAAAACACTAGTTCACGGGTCTCAAAGTGTCAACGACCACGAGGGAGTTCTTAAGGTCAAACTAACACTTTTCGATAGGTGGACAGCCTCGGAAGACTCATGGTAAACCGATTGGTCAAACTTCCTGAAATGGTCAACAGGGGCCTATGGGCCCACGACCTCCAATCTTCGATCCAAAAGTTCCTACGAGTTCAACAAAGTCTACTAAACACATCTTGTAATCTTCGATTCGAAAGTTACCTGGAACTAAGCCAATCGCACGATGGGACGGCGATTGCTTCACCTAACACTAGAATCATTGATTTGGAGTATTTGAAACTCCGATTCTTGATCCGTGAGTTCCTACACGATCCTAGAGGTACAGAGAACAACATATTTGAAATTGGGACCGATTGAAATGTCCTAACCTATCGAACCCGGATATCGCATATTAGGTGCAATATCTGTTCGACTGTCAGGCGGTTACCAATTCCAAATTCGAGCATACCGTCGTGCTCAGGACGACAAGCGAAACATTTTAGAATGCAATGGGTCGACACCCAGTGGCCCACGTGCCGCCACCCTCCATCGACAGTGTGGATGTCTAGAGAAAATTCTGGCGACGGAAAATTCTCGAAACTACCTGCAATACCTATACCAATGGATCAAGCACAACTAGGGGAGCAAGTTTTGGTCTTGGACCCCAGCCAAAAAGTGGCCGGAACTAACCGGAACATGGTCAAATCGTCGGCCTAATATGGGTATAATGAACGAACTGTAAAACCTGAACATCGATCTACAATACCTATATAAACGGATAGAGCACGAAGATTAGATGAAGTTTCATACCTCACTCGACAAAAACGGTGGTCGAAGTCTCCGAAACGACATCGAAAACTTCAAAAATCACCAAACTTTCAGTCGTTGCAGTTTAAATTCATTGGATTTTTGAGCTGAGAAAACGGGTGGGCTAGGTAGAGGATGAAGAGATGAAGATTTTGGGACCGGTATCGCCTGAAACGGACGCCGGAGTTGGGAGAAATTGCCGGCCAAAGTAATTGGCCCGCGAAGAGAGAAAAAATGAGAGAGGGAGTCGGGAGGAAGAAGAAGAAGAAGAAAATAAAAATAAAAATAAAAATCGCGGTACTATAGCGAAGAGAGAAAAAAAGAGAGAGGCACTCGGTACTATAGCCGTACTGTTGCTATAGTGCCAGATTTGAAAAAAAATTCCATTTTCGTCCTTTTTGTTTCTAGACCAGAACTTCCTCGTTAAAACTTAGAATTGAGAGTGCTGCATGTCTACAAACTTGTATCGTCAAGCTCTACGCAACGGTGCCATTCAAATCTCTAAAATCCATTCGGATTATAAAGGTGACTAAAGTGACCCTATCCCCAAGGGCAAAATTGTAATTTCAAAAATAGAATTAAATTGAATAAGTCAATTAAATTGGGTCGGGGATGTTACAAAGCACATGCTTTTAATGTAAGCCACCGAACACTCTCAGTTGTTGCCTTGAGTCGTAGCCAGTTCTTCAAAATTTGATCTTTCGATTGTTTATGAATAACTTTCTCAATATGCTCAGATGATTTCATTAAGTCCTGAGCACATCTAACACAATTATTATATGGTGAAGATGGACCTCCAACATGAAGAAAAAATGCACAATTCTTTCCATCATTAACTCTTTTCCAATTATTGAACCCATCAGTAATTAGTGTAGACCCACTTGCCAAATTTTTTTCAAAGACAAAGCATGGTAAACAATATGCCTTATCTGTTGAAGGAGAATACTCTAACCATGAAAATTGTGAAAACCAAGAATATTGAAAACGACGTCTTTGTTGCCCAAACAAAGTCCTTGGATACTCAAAAAGTTTAGGTTGATAAGGCCCCAACTTGATGTAAGCCCTTGAATCTCATCACGTTGATTGATTGGGTGTTCACAAATTGGAATGCGTTTCCCTGGATCTCATTCTAAAGAAGCAATATCAAACTCTTTAAGTTCAACTACTTGAGATCCAAGTTCAGTAAGTTCCTCAGGAATTGAAGTATCCTTGTTGTCGTTACCACTTTTTTTGAAGAATGAATAAATAATGTTTCCTCTCTTTCCTGGTCTATTATCATCATGGGACATGATATCTTAACAAGAAATACTAGACACCAAAAATCATATATGCTAATTAATAATTCAAGTTGCAAAAACAAAACATATATCAACAATCTCCAAAAGTTTCCACTCAAACCCTAAATCATAAAAACTTAACAACAACAAATAAAATTGAAAATTGAAAATATAAAAAAAAAAAAACTTACCAAGATTGAAGAACCCATTGAAGATAGGTTGGTACAATGTTTTAGAGGAGGAGAGCTATTTCCTCTGGGCTCTCAAGGTTCAAATATGGCGGTTTGGGTGGGTAGAAGAAATTTTTTGATGTTTGCTCTTTGTGGGTGTAGCTCAATATCAGTACGATTAGAATAGCTCAAGTTGGTAGAGCCTTAGCGTGAGTTCTGCTTCTAATCAAATTTATATAGGTTTGGATTGATGTTTATTATTTCCTATATGCTTCAAGAGTGGGCTTATTTTAAATAGAGGATTGAGCTATTATTTTCTTTACCTAGATTGGGCTATTATTTGTTTAAAAAGAAGAAAAACAATGCATGTGTGGGCTATATTTATTTGGTGCAGTGGGTTAATATTTATTTGAGTAGGAATAAGCCTATATAATTTAGACCATGTTCAATTTTTTTATAAATGTTCCCCTAGGCTGGAGCCCACTTCGGCCTAGGCTTAGGTCTGCCCTTGTTCAAGACATGGTATTTGTTACGAGAAGCAAACACCAAACATCTCCTCTCGGTCTCCGCTTGGATCATCAAATCCATTAATTTGTCTAAATATTTGAAGCATTAAGAATAGCAACAAATACTCAACATGAAATAGTAATCAGATATTAATATAACTATAAAAATTAAGTATTAATGGTTAGGCTACATTGTAGCCCTAGTAAGGGAAATTAGTTCATGACAAAAGAGAAGATAAACAAAATAATTGTTGTTATAAAACCGATTTGGCCAATGGATTTGATCTCCGAACTCTCCATGGCAACACCTTCGTAAGCTCCAAAGAAGAAAACATGAGGCGGGTTGAAATAAAATATTCTCCAAGTCAAAGAAGGAGATGAGTCCACCAACATTTCAATCAATTTCAGCCCACCAACTCACATGCCCAGCCAACGTTTGGCCTTGGAAATTACGCGTGGTTTTCACATGCGATGGCAATAGTTGAAATCTTTCTCAAGCATCAGCCAACAACCCAGCTCATGGAATTTCCACACAACGTCAACTCCAATGGTAACTTTTCTAATTCAAACTTTTTGGCTCTAGTTATTGAGACCAGTTGTGGGTATAAATTGATAGTTGCACAGATGCACTCTAGGTGTTGGATGAAATGACAAAATGAGTTCTTGAGATTTTGTTGACTTGATAATTCCACCCATTTCGGTCTCTACTCTTGATGCTCTATCCTTCCTTTCTCTGTTACAACTTACAAGTCAAGATCCTCTGTTTATATTCGTGCTTGCTTGTGCTCAAATTTCTGCTTATATTTGTGCTTTCTCTGTTACAACTCACAACTTTCTCTAAATAATAGAAACCTGGTCCGTAGTAGTATTTAATCAAAATATAACTAATGCTTTACACCTTATTTTGCTCATTCGGCCCTAACTTCTTATTATACACAAGTTTGTAACAATAATCAGAAAGGTTTTAGTGTGCTAGTATTTAGATGGTTAATTATCATAGTCAATTAATCCTTAAAAAATATTTATATTTATATTTATAAATAATAAAAACACAACATCTTCTCAGTTGGTTTTCATCAAGCCCTTGAAGGAATGGCAAAGAAGAACATGATGGTAAAATTGCAAATTCTAGACCGTTTCAGTAATCTATGAAAAGAAACTTGTTGGATGTCGATGGGTGTACACAGTTAAGAGCAAAATTGATGGCAGAATAGATAGATATAAAGCAAGACTTGTGGCCAAAGGATATATGCAGATATATGGAGTTGATTATCAGGATACGTTTGCACCGGTGACAAAAATGAATATGGTGCGAGTTTTATTGTCCTTAGCAGCTAATTTAGATTGGCCTCTCAAGCAATACGATGTGAAGAATGCCTTTTTGCATGGAGATTAAGAGGAAGAAGTGGATGACAAGATCGGCCCCGAATTCCCCCGAATCCGGGACTCATCCTGCTGTTAATCCAGCATTATAACCCATGCCAGGCCCACTTACTAGAAACCAACCCTTCCCTGAAATAAAGGAAGAAGGGAGGCGAAACTTCTACCGAAATTTCAGCAGTCTCCCTTGTAAATTGGACTAATCCCAAATTTTCAGCCTATCAAACAACAACATAATTCAATAACCAACTGCCAACACACACAATGTAATGGCACATAGTTTACAAACTAGGCCTCCGACCTTGATGTCAACCCTAACCGGCATAACAGAGCAATCTAAGAATTCTTCAGTTAAACAACCAACAAAACAGCTTAAAGAAATGGATGACAATGTCCTACAATTAAGTTGAGTCGAGGGAAGAGGAAGGCTCGGCTTGACCGCTCCGTTCGCTTCAACTACTGCCTGGGGTTGTGAGTGGACAAAAACAAAGTTTTTACACTTAAATGAACGTACTAACCCCCCGTTTAGAAAACGATGCTAAAACATGCAATGAAAACTATTCATATATAATCAATTCAAAACCAGGATAATCTCAAAATAGTAAAGTAAGACCAACCTTGTTTCTCACCAAAATCATCTAACCCCTTTCCGAGGTATAGACTTACCAAAACCCAAATGCAAGACAAAGCCTTTAAGTCACCAGTGCATAAGCATACTCATAAAGGTATAAAACATTTATATACGAAATGATTAAAAACTCAGAAATTTCATAAATCCAATGTGGTACAGTAACACTTGACATTAACTTGACCTTTTCCCCAAACTCCCGACTACTCCTTTCCATACCCATGTCTGTAGACACGGCAAGCAAGGAAGGATCCTCACTAAAAGAAAATAAGAATGAAATTGTAGTAATATGTATATATATATATATAAATAGTAAGACTCTATACCAATACTTGTACCAGGGGAACAAACCAAACGGGGGATTGTTTAACTGAACCACATGGAGGAAAATTCCTCAACAACCATATGGCCAGGGACGAGCTGTCCAAATCGGGGGACTGGGCTCCCAGACACGCACAGTAGAATCCTCAATACTTGTGCGGCTGAAATGAATAAAGTCTTACTTGCGCAGACTGCTCGGCAAGGTCCTACAGTGACACCCCGTTAAGGGTGCCCCCGGGTTCCGATGTATCTAGTATCTGTAACCGTATCCGAGTAACCAAGTGCCAGGGGAGGTACATAGGGTGACACTAATAGCACTCCAATCTAATATACATAATCATAGTCATATTCCAAATTTCAAAGTATAACAACTGTACCCATTCCCATACACAACGACACTCGGACGTTACCACGTCCATAACTTGACACCCAAAGATATACATATATATTCAAGGTATAAACATAATTTTCATACATATAGTCCGGAACACAAAATATTCATAGACTTCCAACATCGAGTATAACCAATAATCCGTAAAACACCAATTCCCAAAATTGAAATAATAATAAGGTTCTATAATCGAAAATTAGATAGCAATTCTTAAAAACATGAAATCCAAACCCCGAAACATTTAGTTAAAGTATGAATATTATTCATAAAAGCATATATTCCAAAACCAAATACAAAATCAACTGGAAAATACCAACGTCCGTTTTCACCAACCAAATATTTAATTCAAAGTATAACTATAAAAAAAAGTAAAATCCCGAAGGCATAAACTCCAAACTCACGAAAATTCCATGATTAAAACCATATAAAAACTCCAAGATCAAAATACCCAAATTATATAATTCCGAAACCCGACATAACCATGAATCTCAACTTATCAAATATAAAATCAAGAAAGTTATAGGATTTACACCATACCCAAAACCGCACATGAAGACCTTTGGACTTTTGCCACATCCCAAATTTAACACTCAAGATATATATATATATATATATATATATAATTTAAATATAGCCATTAATGTCCCACAAATAGACTGGGACCCCAAAACGTGCATAAGCTTCAAATATGAATTAAATCCCAATAATTTCGTAAAATATCAAATCCAAGATTCAAAATAATATTAAAACTCCACAGTCAAAGCGACTAATTTTATAAGCATAAATTTTATGATAATTCCATCAAAATCAAATCCAAGACCTAAACAATATTTAAAAATTCCAATAATCAAGATAAACCATTTTATATGCATTGCAATTCGTTCTTTAAAAGATACTTGTTTGAAAACAAAGTCCACTCACAGATAGTCCCACACTGCTTAACCCTAAGAGCGTCCTGCTTGCTGAGTACATTCAGTCTGAGCACCTATTCCAGAATACGAGAATCTAATTAATGAAAGTCAACCGAACTTGAATTTAAATTAAAATCCTAAGTTCTCGGGGTCTAAAGTATAAGTACGACGTACGGGGAAGTTATAAGGTCATTCTAAGGTTTTTGGCAGGTGAAACCGCTTCGGAAGACTCACGGTCAACTTAGTGGTCAAACCTCTCGGTTTGGCCAACCGGGGCCTGTGGGGCCCACGACCTCCGATCTTAGATCCAAAAGTTCGTACGGGTAAACACGGCTTACAGAACATGTCCTGGGAGTTTGGTCTCGATCGAGCGGTCGGATAGCACGATCGGACGGTTCTCAGTTTACCTAATTCTAGGGCTAATGAATCGGGGTATCCGAGACTCCGATTCTTGATCCGTTAGTTTCTACATGCTCCTAGAGGTATGGGGCACTACCTAACTAAATTCGGGGTCAATCCAACGGTCCGAACATATTGAACCCGGATTACGTATAATAGGCGTAAATCCGATCAACGGTCAAACGATATCCAAATCGAAATTCGAGCATACCGGGACGCTCGGAACGACACGGGGATTGCACCAAGAGACAATGCACCACCACAGCCAGGCCTCACGAGCCACCACACGTGCTGGCAGCGCTTGAGTGTGCAGAGTAATTCCAGTGATCGAAAAAACTCCACATCGCCAATCACCGCTTCTCCTACAGGTGCATCTCGACATGGGGAGCATTTTATCCTACTTCGACAATTACCAATTTTGACGACAAGTGGCCGGAATTTCAATTTGAAATCCGGCCAAAATCTGGGTTTAGATCGGATGTTTTAGAGGCCAAATCGATCTAAACCAAGTATGCAAATAGTTAGGACGTGAGGAGGAGGTTCGAATCCATACATGGTTCACCAAGATGGCAGCCTGAGCCGTCGGAACGAAGCCGTGAAAATTCGGCTTGAACCAGTTGAGAATTTGGGAAATTCGAGGCTACCGGCGGGGATTTCAGGTGGGATGTGACTGGGGCTTCAAGCCGGTTCTAACGGGACCGGTTTCGAGTCTCGTCGTGGTCGGATGGCCATGAATCAAAGAGAGAGAGGTTCGGAGTCGGGGGAGGAGAGAGAGGGGCGGTGGGGGTGTTTGACGCGTGTACGAGTCAGATTGGGGGTTTTGGGGTTTTCTACAATTTTTGAAATACCCAAAATTCCCTTCTTGTTAGTTAAAATTCAAAATCGGACGTGTTGTCTGGCTACAGACTTGTTTCAACGAGCCCGTCGCAACCGTGCGGTCCGTTTCTCCAAAAGTGACCGTCGGAACCCTAACCTCAGGGGCAAAATTGTAATTTCACCGAAAATAAAATAAATTAGGATTAATTGAAATTGAATAGTGAAATTGGGTCGGGATGTTATAGTGTACATGGACATACCACCTGGTTATGGGTTGTCTAATAATAGTGGGAAGGCGTGTAGGATGCTAAAGTCCCTTTATGGATTGAAGCATCTCCGCGAGCATGGTTTGGGTGGTTTACTGAAGTAATAAAGAAGTATGGATATCATCAAGGTAACTCGGATCATACCCTATTTATCAAATGTAGGGATGGTAAGGATACTTTGCTGATAGTCTATGTTGATGATATGGTAGTTACTGGTGATGATGTTATTAAAATGGGTAAATTATAGAAGTACTTAGCCTCAGAGTTTGAGATGAAGGACTTGGGGGCTTTGAAGTATTTTATGAGAATCGAAGTAACTCACTCTGCTACTAGTATTTGTCTCTCTCAAAGGAAGTATGTTCTAGACCTATTGACAGAAACCGATATGTTAGGGTGTGCACAAGCCGAAACCCCTATTGTGCAAAATCATCACCTAGCAATCTATCTTGATCAAGTGCCAACCAACAAGTAGAGATATCAGAGGTTAGTGGGAAGACTAATTTATCTTTCACACACTAGACCAAATATCGCATATGTAGCTAGTTCATGCATTCTCCTAGTGAGGATCACTTAGAGACAGTTATGAGGATTTTGAGTTATTTGAAGAAAGCTCCAGGCCGAGGCTTGATATTCAGAAAACTGGGACATTTGGATGTCAAGAGTTATACATATGCATATTGGGCATGCAATATAATAGATAAATGTTCTACATCAGGTTACTTCACCATCATTGGAGGTAATTTGGTTACATGGAGAAGTAAGAAGCAGAATGTAGTGGCTCGATCTTCAGATGAGGCAGAATACAGGGAGTTTGTGAGCTTCTTTGGCTAAGGATACTCTTGTCAGAAATTGGTTTTCCACCAAAGAAAGTCATGGAGCATTACTATGACAACCAAGCTGCAAGAGAGATAGCAAATAATCCAGTTCAACATGACATAACTAAGCATGTTGAAGTCGATAGGCATTATATCAAGGAGAAGCTGGTAGATAAGCTAATTGATATACCATTTATAAAGTCAAAAGAACAGCTGATAGATGTCTTAACGCATGCGGTGTCAGCAAAGGTTTTTCATGACCCACTTGACAAGTTGGGCATAGGAGATATCTACGCACAAACTTGAGGGGAAGTGTTGGCGTGAGCCATAATTCAAGGATTCCGTGATCCCTGATTTCCTGGTGTAATTCAAGTTACTTAAATAGAATCATTACCTAGTTAGGATTCCATGTAAATATATCCCCCTCTTGGAGAAATATAATATCAATCACAATTATTCAATCTTGTGTTTAATTTGAGTAACTTAGGCATAAATTTAGGCACTATTTCGGTCTAAAACCTTTTTTTTAATGGTGTTAAAAATCCGATTCACCCCTAAAAACTATAGTATGTGCCATCTACGTGATTCAAACTGACGGAAAATGTGAGACCAGTTTACCACGAAATAGAAAGCTGAAGGACGACTGAAATGAATAATTTAGTTAGAAAACGAAAATATAACTCGTGCACAATACTCATTTCGGTAGAAAACCCAAAGGAAAGTGTATGAGAGTAGTAATAGAGACGGTAATGGGGTGGCTGGAGCCTGCATGGAGTGGGTGAGATGGGCTACAACCCAAACTGTCTTACAAATGATTTTTCTATTTTTATTTATTTAATATTGATTTTGTTTTTTATACAAGCAACATTCCAGTAAGGGAATTGAACCAATAACCTCAAATAGAGGGGTAAATGTTCTTGGCTACTTGAGTTTGAAAAAACAGAAAAAATAAAATTTGAGTACTCTTCTAACACTGGAGAATTGCGATTGGAGTTGATCAGCATAAAATTATTATTGTTGTGGAAAAAATAAGAAGGAAATCCAGAAGTTGACGTCCTCCCTTACGTAATTTGCAAAATAAAAATAACGCATTAGTTTTTAACTTACGTGTAGAAACCAGAAACAACAGGTCTCCTACATAAACATTAATAACACTGTCCACGTCCACGCTTCATCACTCAGCAGCAGCCATCTTGCTGCCCACTGAGCAATATAAATACATATATATACAGAGAGAGAGAGAGAGAGAGAGAGAGAGAGAGAGAGACATACAGACAGAGACAGAGAGATGGGTTGGGGTGGGATATTGGGTTTTGAATATGGAATTGTCCAAGCACCATTGGGACCTGATATTTCTGGACCCGAGCTTGTTGCTTGTGTTGCTAATGCTGGGGGACTTGGTTTCCTCAAAGCCCCTGATTGGGTATGCTTCTTTCCTTTCACTTTTCTTTTATTTCCATTTCTTTCTTTTATGATCTTAATTTCCCATATCAGAATTCCAATATTGTTCTTGATAGTAGTTTTATCTAGTCGGAAAATAATATGATTAAACTAGCTAAGGATGGTTTGCAATATTTCTGTGTTTCCCCTGCAATTGCTCAAGTAATTACCCCCTTTTTTCTTTGGATGAATGAAGCCCTTGGTTTCTAAACTTAAATTCCCACTTTCAAAACTTAAAGGTATATTTGGAGATCAATTTGACTTCCCGCTTCAGTTGTAGTCTGATCAGCAATATCCGCTAAATTTTTACCTCTTGCAAATTTTTAAAACTTAAAAGTACAAACCCTGGTCTTTTTCATGTAGTCTGTGTTGTGCACCTTCCATTTTTCCACATCATTCATACTAAGCCTTGCCTATAAGCTATTTATGAAATTTTGGGCCTCTTCAACCATTGCAAATTGGCTTTATTTGAATGTTCATACTTTAATATGTGCTTTAAAAATAATGATTCGAGACGCATCGTGCCAAGCAATAACATCCAGCTAGCCATTGGAGTTACTCTGCATCCATGTCAATTTCCCTGAATACAGAAATCTCTGCCTCAAATTGGTACATCAGTTCAACTGAGTGCTGCTCTAATTTTGAGATTTTCCTTTGTTCATAAACTTTTTTAGGACTTGTAGTCCATTTTCTAAGTCTTACTCTTTTTATTCTTTGGATTAGATTGGCCATTTGTCTTCCTCGAACCAGTTTGAATGTTCTTTCCCTCTTGTAGTGAAGAAACTAAGGACTGAGATGACCGTGAGCCTTAATGATTATCACTCAGTCTTCCTGCCTTTGATTGCTTTTTCTTGGCTGCATAATTCATTACACCAGAAGTCTGATCACAAATGCACAAATACATGCCCACTTAGTCTCAAACCTGAGAGGGTGAGGAGGCGTAATTATGCCCGAGGCGACTTTCCATGCCTTCTTCTCTTTTCTTTTCTATGCCACATCATTAGCTTTTCCAAAGAAGCTCTTGCAAAATTCAGATCAGTGGTTCAAGGTTGAGTATGGCCTGTCGTTTGGAAATCTGAAAGTGCATCTGTGATAGTTATAACCTCTTCCATAAAGGCGGAAACAAACAGGCAAAGAGGAAAAGAAAAAGAAAGATATGGGAAAAAGCAGCTAAACAGTTCTCCGAATTGATTATGTGAATATATCAATATAGAATAACTGGCCCTTCTTGGTACTATGGTCGCCTTGCAGTATTTTAGCAGCAAATCGCTGTTAAGCTTATATGAATATAAACAATACAGGACTTGTGAACATAAATATGCCATTAAAGAAGAAATTTCTGATATACTAATTTTGACTGATCAGGAGTCACCACATTACCTGCGGGAGCTCATAAGGAAGACTCGAAGCTTAACTGACAAACCGTTTGGAGTTGGTGTTGTTCTGGCATTTCCACATGAGAAAAATATACAAGTCATTTTGGATGAAAAGGTAGCAGTGCTGCAGGTTTTCTGGGGTGAATGTTCAGAGGAGCTTGTGTTGAAAGCTCATCAGTCTGGGGTTAAGGTTGTTCCTCAAGTAAGTGTTCCTTAAACATTACTGTCGTCAATGATAATTATGACTTAGTAAGCTGTTTGCTTTCATTTCTCTCCTCATTCAACCATTGATATCAGGTTTATCAGAATTGTTTTGTTTGCTTTCCGCTCTTAGGAAAGTATCTTTTTTCTCTCCATCTTTTTAAGAATTGTATGTAGAGTGCTGAACATGGCTCAAAGGTTAGATTAAGGGCAGTATGGTTTACTTGGTGGATAGTTGGTCAATCTTTTCACTTTGATGCAACATAATTATTGCCTTGTTGATTATTTTTTCCCCGGACTTCCTGCTGAGTTCCATATAATTCCATTGCAGGTTGGTAGCTTGGAGGAAGCGAATAAAGCAATATATGCTGGTGTAGATGCAATTATTGTTCAAGGGCGTGAAGCAGGAGGGCATGTGATCAGTCAGGTGAGAGTACTTGTTGGGATCCAAATGTATGAGTGTTTTTCCATTATAAAAGCATTATAACATTTTTGCTTCTAGAGTTAATGGTAGTTGTATCTGATTGCTCTGTACTTCTTCACTTGGAATATAAAATAACATTAAAAAATAGTTTGAAACAATGTAAATTTCGATTTGGGATGGTTTACCTCTCCTTTAAAACAATGACTCCAAAAGAACAAAGCGCTAGACAGAGTTAAAGCAATCAAATGTATTACCAGATAGCTCATTATCTGTTATCACGCTGTGTTAATACTTATAAATAAAATAAAAAAGAAAAGAAGAAACTATATGTTCTTTGATGAGTTTCTTTTCGTTTCAAATATCCCTTTTTGCATATGTCACATGGATAAAATTATATATGCATCGAAGTTTTTTCTTTGGAGTGTCAATGTCTTGAACTAAAACCTTTGACCTCGTCCCAGAAAGAACTCTATGGATTGGCACTGCTGCTTCACATTCGTGTTTTTGTGTTTTATTCGTTCTTTGCTTATCTGTTGCCAGGTTTTTTGTCTAAGGATTTACTGATAAGTGTTGACACCCATGTGCTTTCTATTGTTAATGTATTACAGGATGCTTTGATTTCATTGTTGTCAAATGTAGCGGATCTTGTTGGAGATCGAGATATACCTGTTATCGCGGCTGGTGGTATAGTGGATGCCCGTGGATATGTTGCTGCTCTGGCCCTTGGTGCTCAAGGGGTCTGCCTAGGCACTAGGTTTCATATACTCCATCTTTATACAGTTCAACTTATGAAAAACATTCTGAACTTTCACAGTTTGAGAACTTTTTTATCATCTATCAAACTTAAGTTTTATGTTTATTGATTTTGGTTTATATATAAGATTTTCTCATTATATTACAGGTTTCTTGCAACTCAGGAAAGCTATGCTCATCCCACATACAAGAGGAAGCTGGTTGAATTTGACAGAACTGAGTACACTGATGTATTCGGGCGTGCAAGGTGGCCTGAAGCGCCGCATCGTGTTCTGCATACACCATTCTTAAATGATTGGAAATCTCTTCCTCCTCATCAGAATGAAGCGGATCAGCCTGTCATCGGTCGTTCGACAATACATGATAGGGTGAGAATGAAATCCTGTCATAATTGACAAGTAAAGCATCTACTTTATTTGAAGATATAGGCCATGAACCATTAACAATTTTTGGGTTATGTTCTCCAACAGGAAATAGAAATTCGTCGTCTTGCCGGTACTGTTCCAAATGTGACTGCAACTGGTGACATTGAAAGCATGGTGATGTATGCTGGCGAAAGTGTAGGCCTCATCAAGGAAATTTTACCTGCAGGGGAGGTGGTAAAGAGGCTAGTTGAAGAGGCTCAACTTCTGATAAAGCACAAGTTCAGTGATATATTGTTGTAACTCACAGCTGAGCCAGATGACTTTCACACTGTAGAATTTATAGAGTTGGGCTGCTGTGGTCAACAAAGTTTGTTGATGGATTACTTTCCTCCCTCCCTGTACTTTGGATTAAATTAAAGTAGAATATCGCATGTATAAAAATTTAAAAAAAAAAAAAAAAAAAAAAGACCATGGATTTTCTCTTTCTATTATTACACAAAAATATTTATGCATTGTTAATAGTACAATCTAGTAACTTCACTATAAATTTTGTTAATGCTATAATAGGTTAAGCAAATTCTACAGATAATTAAATCAGCAGAATGAGATAATAGAGTCTTGCACCCTTAATGCTGAATACAGATACAATTCAGCTGTCTCAAAGTACTTAAATTTTGTTGGTGTTGTGAAATAAGAACAAAGGAGAGACAAGGATCAGGAAATTGAATGTGTCGTTCCAACTTATTAAGCTTCGTATAATGTATGCAAGGGGTTTGTAGCTCAAGTGGTTGGTTAAGAATATTTACCCGTGAACTTGAGGTCCTATTGATTCTCCCCTTTCTCCAATATTGTTTGTATCCAAAATGAAAAAGCTTCCTATAGAATTCTGAAGTAATTTTCTTGGTATTATCACCTTAGATCATATAAATATAGGATATCGTGAAATTAATTATTTGGATTCCAAACCAAAACCAAATTACAGGACTAAATTTGCCTGCCAATGATACTGAGAAATAACATAAATTATAGAAGTTATGACTATTGAATTAACAAAACAGAAATAATAATAAAAATGACGCATAAATTAATGAAGTCATGACTATTGAATTAACAAAATCGAAAGGTTGAGTTTGGCCCCAATATGTTTGAATGTAGCACCAAAAGACATTTCAAAATTCACAATATATTCCAAAGTGTCACAAACCTTTCAAAGGCCAAAGAGTTATAAAATATTTTTATAAAAAAAATTAATTTTGCTCAAAAATTTTAAATTACACATTCTTTATCGCTATATCCTACAAAACTTAATCTATAAACTTTCTTAATGCAATTAAAAAAGTCACTAATATTTTAATACCAGCTAAGTCAAAAAAAGATGGTGGTAGCTTTTTTCATGGTGATGGCAGCTTTAGCAGTTTTGTTGCCAGCTCTAGGAGGAGGAGAAGTGTATGTTGTAGGAGGCGATATGGGCTGGGCTGCATCTCCAGACTGCTTAGGTTTGCTCATGTATCAAATTTGGGCATCTCAATATCAATTCATTGTTTTGGACATACTTGGTAATCTTCTAAGGATGCTTTTTCCTTTTATTACATTTATCTTTTGTAATATTTGATTTGCATTCTTGCTAATTAATATTTGATGTGCTTATGATGAATTTTGTTGTTGCAGAATTTTACAATAGAAATGGGAAGACCGACTTGGCTGAAGTCAATGAGGAAGATTTCAAGCATTGCACCCTCACTAATCCATATAATGTTTGGTATGAACGACATCGTTATCAATTTAAAAAAATGGGCATGTATTACTTCACTAGTACTAATAGAGAGCATTGCATTGGAGGACAAATACTAGCTGTTTTTGTCTATGAAGATTGGTAGCTTGTTGATAAGCTTATATTTTATATATATTTTATATATATTTTATGCCTCTTTTACTTATTTATTTGTTAATTTTCTTGGATTAAATTGGTTGTTTTAAATAATTTTGTGAGATTTGTGATGGAATTGTGAAATAGGAGTGTTTGGACTTGAATTCTACGCACAAAGCCCAACAAGCTGCATGGATTGTGAGCAAAATGAAATGGGCTCTATTTGCCAAAAATGGAAAATAGCCCATACTATTCAAGAAGGATTAACCAAAGTGATAAAATCTAAATCATCACTAATGGTGATTAAAGTTAAGTAAATTTTGGTTAAATTAGGCTTGCTCAGTCCATTAAAAAGACCAAAAATGCTTGGGCCTGAAATTCCAAACAATCAGCCCAATATTAGCTATTTGGGCCATAAACTTGCCAGGATTGGGAAAGCCCATAGACCGCATCAAGAAAAGAATAAACAAAAGGGTTCACAAGTTTCCAAAAAGCTCATTGAAACTTGAAGACTGATATGTAGAATTGCAAAAGAAAAGAAGAAGCTATCTCACAGATATTTTGTACAAACTAGAGATCTTCTTCTACAAGCAAAAGGTCTTATCGCCCGAATATCTTCAGAACACGAGTTTCCAAAAGTGGCCAAAGAGCATTTTTAGAAGAAATTCTTAGGAGGAACAGGCTAAATTTCTCTGAAAAAACATCCACGCGTCCAAACCAGGTAAGATATTCATAACACAAGTTACAAGGAGAAGAGAAAAGATATTTATCACAACCAAAAATCTGATATTTTCTACTCATCAAAATGGCCAATTATCTCCTTTTTGCTGAAACAAAAGCACGTCCCAAGATAGATATTTTTTAGATATTTTTAGGAACCAAAAATTCCTATAAATACAAAAGGACGTGAACTAAGAGAGGGACGCAACCAACCAATAAAAAAAACAAACTCTCAGTCAAAATTGACAAAAACCAAAGATCATTTGATCTCAAAAGCTTTTCAAGCTCACAAAGCTCTCAGGAGCAATCCAGCTTTAGGAAAACAGAAGAACTCAACTCTGCACTACTTTGAAAACTGTCTAGAAAAGTTCAAATAGGCAGAACTCAGGTTATTCATTATATGAAAACCTCAACAAATTTTTCAAAGATCTTACGATCTTTAAAGTACTTCAGAAACCTCTCCTTGAGGTGATCTAGCTCAAAACGGAAGTTCTTCTAGAAGAAAATCAAGCAGAACTCAGGTTTTTACCGTTACAAATTCAGTTCAGCAACCAGAACAAGCCATTTCAAAATAGGTTTGGTCTAGGTATCGTCAATTCCGAAGAGTGTCGACTCAGTTACTCTCAATCCAAGCCAGTCCAGAAGGAGATAGTCCCTCCAGAACATACAGAACAGACGCAGACTCCCAGTTCTGCGCGCTTATCCAGTCTCTCCACAACTCAAATTGATGAAAGCTCTGCCAATCATAGCATTGGTGTTGATTTTCGACTAATACATATTAGTTGAAGGTGTTGACTCCATCGCAAGAAGATTCAATTCAGGCAGTTCTGCTTGGATTTTATTACTTCTATATAAAGTTTCTTTTGCTAGAATTTACTAAGTTGTACTGTGGACAAATTATGAACTCCTCACCTGTCTGAGAATTTACTAAGTTATACTGTGGACAATTTACTTGGGAGATATTCCTCACCCAAATTCACAATCGTTTGTTTTTAATCAATAACTTGGGGTGCAAGTTATTTCATTTCCAAGTATGTTAGGATTTTAAATTGCTAACAGTGGCACGCTCGACAATTAAAGAAAGTTTACTTGTTGACCAACCATGGTTTTTGGGTTAATGGGGAACTTTACCTTGCCACCACAGGTATTAAAGCAAAAGGGTGAACATTTTGGCACACCTAGTGGGACTTCTCAGTTACACATATATCTAGAGACATCTTTTCTAGTATATGAATATTGGAAGTTCTAGCAGAAATCCACAACTTGCTATGGAGAGAGGCCAGCAACCATTTCATTAAGAAGAAGTTGACTCAGGAGAAAGTGATGCCAGGCAATCCGCTCATGGCAGTACCAGAAGTAGACGTTCCCAAACTAGTTCCAGGAGACTTAACCAAATACAGAAGCCATACTTCGACAGGATGTTGCAGCTCAAAGAAGTCAAGACACTCTAAGCAATACGATTGCCATGATGCAGTGGCAAGTCAAGAGGCAATTTAGAAAGGATCGTGAAGCAGCTGCAGCTAGAGAACCAAATCCAGATGTCGTGGTACAACAACTGGATCTCCCTTATGGGCCTCCACTAGGATTACCATGGCCATACAAAGAGAACCCTATTATTGCACAGATGTTTGGATGACCTAAACTAGTAGCAGCCCAGGCAGGAAAAAGAAGGGCAACTCCTGTCATCCAAGAACAAGAAGTCCCTGCTCCCCAAGCAGGTCTAGTAGTGGCTTAGATCCCTCAAAACCAACCTAAGGCTTCACCTTTCCCATAATTAGAGGTTTTACTAGAACCACCAGTGTGCATCCACCTGAGCAGCCAGTCATAGCACCATACAAACCTCGAAGAATGGATCCCAATCCATTTCCTCCACTAGCAAGAGGCATAAGAGGCAGAGGAGGAGTTAACCACTTCGCCAATAGACCATGTGGGAACTGGAGAAACCATCCAAACTTCGAAGAAGATGAGGAGAACAGGGAAGAAGTTTTGCTTAGACCACCCAGAATTGAGCATAGGGTTGGACAGAACTAGCCAGAATAGGCCCGAAACCCACTCCCAATCAATGCTTTAAATGACTTAGGGCCATTACAAAGATTGGTAAGAGAAATGATGGATCTTGAAGCCAGAAGAGGAGAAAGACTGGCCTGCAAGAGCCATATCTGGCTTATATTGATCAGATGCCTTTACCACCCGGGTTTAAGGTACCAAATTTTACTCTGTTCAATGGATATGACACTCAAGCGTCATCAGTTGAGCACAGGTAGGTTTTCAGTCCAGTGCATCTCCATAGAAAATAATCCCTTGTTAAAGCTTAGGCTTTTTGGAAATTCTCTATATAGACAAGCATTTACCTGGTATACCAGTCTACCAGCCAACTCCATTTTAACCACAAATGGAGAATGCTTTTCATGACTACTATTTCAGAATCCAGCCAGAAGTCACCATCAGTGATCTTGCTGCTCTCAAACAAAGCGAAGATGAACCTGTTCAAGATTTTATCACCAGGTTCGGGAAGCTTAAAATGAAGTGCAGGATCCCCATGGAGGAGAGGCATTTCATTCAGATGGCTCAAACATCTCTCATGATATCCTTGAGAAAAAGATTTGATGGAATGGTTTTTGGAGATCTAGCAGAACTGGCTGACAAGGCCTCCAAGTATGAAGAATTACTGAAGGAAGAATAGCAGAGAATGAGTTCCTCCAGGGGCACATACTACAAATCACCATCTTCCTCAATCCATATGGTCGAAATGGAATCAAATGATGATCAGGAGGACACAGAACAGATAGAAGTGGCAGTAGTAGAGATGCTTAAGCTGAAACATTATGTTAGCTGCAAAGCTTTGACAAAACCGCCAAAGGATCAGAAGCCACCACCTTTCACAGGGGATTCATCCCAAACAAGCCAACACAAAACAAAGTCTATTCTTTTGATTTAACAAAAGCAGATGCTTTGTTTGATGAGATGATCTCATAGAAGGCAATAGAGACACCTCACAAACTGCCTAAACTAGAAGAGCTCGAAGGCAGGCAGTATTGCAAGTGGCACAACTTTTGGAATTACTCCACCAACAGTTGTGTTGTCTTTAGAGATGTTATACATGAAGGAATAGCAGCAGGAAAGCTCAAGTTAGCTGAGAAGCCTCCCACAGTTACTACAGACCTTTTCCCTTAACCTCAAGTCAATGTGGTCAATCTGAATTGGCCAGAGAAGGGAAAAGGGAAGCTTATAGCAGAAGCTCGTCCTAGTACAGGTAGAAGAGATACAATGGAGGAGCACCAGAAACCAAAGGCTACTATCTCAGCTGGGGTCGTTTTATGTAGCAGATGTAAGTGTGAATGTGAGATAACCCTGGACCAACAGAGTCGACCTACACCAAGTGTTTTTGACAGAATCAGGGCACCACCACCACAGGCTAAAATCCCAATTCTATCCAGGAACATAACCAGGCAGAAAACTTGTCACAAACCTGCCCAACACATCAGGAAGGTGACAGAGCAACTAAGGAAATTGATGCCAATAAAGATCCCAGGAGATGATAGGCCACTAGCAACCATAATATATGGCAGATGGTATTACATTGGAAAAAGTGGCAGACCAACTCTTGAGCTGACCAGAACTCAGAAAAGGAGAATCTAGAGGCAGTATTGCACCTTTCTCAAAACCAAAGATAACACACACGTGATCACAAAAGTCAGTTTTGCCCAGAACAAGAATAGCACAGAAGCAATTATCTAGGTAGAATAGACAGTGGATCGAGTAATAGAAGAACCAATAGAGCCAAGCCTCCTAGGAGAATGTTCTTCACAGCAAGTTACTTCTTCAGATGCTCAGTTAGAACTCCCTCAACCACAAGACCAGTCAGCAATCCCTGACCTAGAAGGCCAAGAGAATTGGATTGAAGGCTATGAAGAAGACTGGACCGAAGATTATGAAGGAGAACCTGATGAAGAGACCCGAAATTTTGGCCCAAAATTGGAGGATTTATTACAAGATGATCTTGGCATCAACATGGTGTTCATCTTGCATGAGCAGTTCAGAGCCATAGAAGGACATGAAGGCACTATGCAAGGGGATGTAATATCCTAAGAAAGTTTTGAATGCAAACTAACGGAGGAAGAAGCAATCCCAGAACAACAAGACAAGGCTATAAGTACAGGCAAAATTGCCCGGAAAATAGCAACATATCAGTTATGCTTCTCCAAGCCTACCAAGGAAGTGTCATGGGCACTTCTGCTGACATGAGAGGAAGTGCCATGACCTGATCTTCAAGCAGAACTACATCTAGGGACCTCAATTCTAGGAAGTAGACCTAG
Source organism: Prunus padus (assembly GCA_024362665.1). Lineage (NCBI taxonomy): Eukaryota > Viridiplantae > Streptophyta > Magnoliopsida > Rosales > Rosaceae > Prunus > Prunus padus. Next base: position 8,992,022 of record JANFAM010000006.1, on the reverse strand, counting down.
AGCCAGATCTGGATCATCCAGAATGTGCCTGGGGCTCCAAGGTTCAGCGGGCTGTCTAAAGTAGTAGTATGGAGACTCTTGTACAGATGGGCCAGAACCGTTCGGCCAAGACCAACATCCATGTGATTGTGTAGAGCTTTAGCTAGGTGCCTGTATTCAACCAAAACTGCTGAGGAGCAGTTTGGGAACACAAATCTATTCAACTAGTACAGGAGGAACATCATGTGCTGCTGATCCTTGTCCCTCTCAGTGCTGAACTTCTTTAAGAAATTTGAAAAGGAGCAGTTCTGATTGATGAGAGCAGAAGAGATAGTGAACTTCTTGGCCAGCCCTTCACCATTCTTCATCCTATGGTAGTCTCCATCTGCGTCGCAGGGCTTTCCATGAGGTCTGAACCCGAAAATCTGAGCCATGTCCAGCAGGGGACATGGGACCAGCAGGGGACATGGGACCAACACGGAAGTCAAAGGTATTGGTGGCTGTGTTCCAGAAGCACATCGTAGCAGCTAGCATATTCTCGTCTCTATTTACTGAGTGCTTGGACAAAAGGAGAGCATCATAAATCCCAGCCGTCTTCCAATGAGCTGCATATTTGGGGATAAGGTGGTCAATCTAGTCTGACCACTTCACAGAACTATTCCTCACCTCACTTGAAGGGTATGACCGGCTCAAATTCTTGCTGACCCAGGAATGGAAGACTCGGGAGCAATTCTGGTAAGCACAGAGGGGCCTCAACATCTTCCAAGAAGAGCTTTGCCATCTTCCTTGTGAAATAGGAGCATTTGGGCCTCAATTATGAGCACCAAGCCCAACACGCTACAGGGATTGTGAACAAAATGAAATGGGCTCTATTTGCCAAAAATGGAAAATAGCCCATACTATTCAAGAAGGATTAACCAAAGTGATAAAATTTAAATCACCACTAATGGTGATTAAGGTTAAGTAAATTTTGGTTAAATTAGGGTTTCCCAGTCCATTAAAAAGACCAAAAATGCTTGGGCCCGAAATTCCAAACAATCAGCCCAATATTAGCTACTTGGGCCATAAACTTGCCAGGATTGGGAAAGCCCATAGATCGCCTCAAGAAAAGAATAAACAAAAGGGTTCACAAGTTTCCAAAAAGCTCATTGAAACTTGAATACTGATATGTAGAACTGCAAAAGAAAAGAAAAGAAGAAGCTATCTCACAAGGAGAAACTGACGTAAAAAGGGGAAAGAAGACGAAGATTGGAGATTAATTAAAAAGAAGCCAAGTAATTCCTTTTGTTGCAATGAGTGTTGTCAAATTTCATAGTTCAAGATGGTTTAACTCTTACCAAGTCAAACAAGGAGAAATAAAGAAGACCCTATATTGGAAGGAATCCTACTTTTATAATAATTGTAATTACACCTTAGATAGGTAGAATTTCTAGGAGTATTATAAATAGGGAGTTTCGGCCATTGACCAAGGGATCCTCCAGCATCAAATTCCTACATATTCATACTCATAGCCAAAACACCCAAGGGAGAATACGAAGAGAGCTTGCGCAACCTTGGCATTCTACTTGGAGAATTCGGTGCCTTCCATGTCTTCATCAACCATCTTGTTTCTCAATAAGTCTTTCATGAACTAATTTCTTTTACTAGGGCTACGATGTAGCCTAGCAATGGATACTCAAATTCTTTGACATTGTTAATTTTATTTATCTATACTTGTTGAGTGCTTGTTACCGTTCTTAATGCTTTCAATTAATTGGCCACTAATTGCATGATTGGAAGAATTGGGTTGAGACCGGAAGGAGCTGCCTAATAAATAGCTTCTTATAACAAGTACCATAAATTACATAGCCGACTCGGAAGATTAGGTTATGGTTTGTGTAGTCTTTAATGTTTTCCACAAATCTAAATGGGTTCTTAGCCCTCTAAATACATAACTAGGAATAGAGTGGGTTGATGGTAAGGAACACAACTAATATAACTCGGAAGAGAGTATTGGTGAGGTAAGGGCAAACGATTATCAACATGTTAGGTAATTAAGATTGACAAGCTAGAAGAATTTGGGTGTGATTAGCTAGGTGAAATCGGTGTCCTAGTACTTTATCATCCTTGGTTTCATCTATTACATTATTTACTTATTCTTAATTTACTTGCTTAATTACATTTTAATCATCTTAATCCTCTTATCGTTTAATTCAAATATAATTAGAAATAAATCACGCTAGTATTTAATAGATTAACTTGATCCCTGTTAAAACGATACTCTATTTACTACTATACTAATTTGAGCGAAATTGTCCACTTGCAATTAATCACATCACTTGTAGAATTTGTAAGGTAAATGAAACAAAGTGGGTATCTTAGCATATGTTGTGTTGTTGTACAACTTAGTGATGTAGTTCTTCTAATCATATCAAATGTTCTTATTAGCAAAGTGACATTTAGTGTTTACTTTATTGAAGGAGGAAAAGGAATACAAAATTGTTGGCTCCTTAAACTAAGGAGAACTCCTCCACAAAGAAAATGAGATTTTGACGCTTATCAAATTTCAAAACAAAGAAAGTTAAAAGAATTTTAGAAAAAGAAGTTAAATGTAATTGACCTCTATCAAATTCAAATGTAACCTCATATCTCATTAAAGAAAACCTATGTAAACTTTCTTCGACCTTTAATCGGCAAAACATGCCAATTTAATGGAATATGGTGCGTGAAGAGCAATGGAAAAAGCATGGAGTTGGTGTCACTGAAAACAAGAGCATTTGAATGCATATGGTGGTTTCAAATTAACCTTTATTTCTAGTTTTCTCTACTCTCCGATTTTATATGTTCAAATTTACTAGTAGCAGTAGTACAACTTGCATGCACCAAGCTATAATGCGGAAAAAACTAGAACTCTTTGAATCGCTTGGGAATTACCAAATTTGAGATAACATAAAAAATTATTACACTGATTTGAAAGTGACCCTTGTATACGTTTCACTATTCCACTTGTCCATCTATCTAATCGAATTGTAAAACAAACACACACACACGCACTTAGTGGCAGATCCAGGATTGTTACTTTATGGGGTCATAGTGTTAAAATTCCGATTAACAAAAACATCATTCAATAAAATACCTTGAATATTACAAAAAGAAAGGAGCTCAATGAGTGTTGAATCGTGAACCTTAAGGTCCTTTTCAATTCAAAGACCACTATGGTAAGTGATATCTTTATGCTATTGATGTATACTTTTAGTATTTATAGGTCTACCCAACAAAATTAAAAAAATATTTAAAAAAACCTAACAAATATCTTCCTTTTTTTTTATATTTGTGTCGGCGCTTCTATCTTCTCCCTCTCAGTCAGTCTTCTTCTTCTTCCTCTCTCTCTCTCTCTCTCTTCTTCCTCCCTACTTCTTCTCCCTAGCAGCTTGCATCTTCTTCTCCATGGGGTCGTCTCCCATGGCTGCCAAGAGAAACCAACGACCTCCAAGCCATTTCTAGGACTGCCATGGGGTTGTTCGACCCTATTGACCCCATGGTGGATCTGCCACTGCACACACACATAATCTCTCTCTCTCTCTCTCTCTCTCTCTCTCTCTCTTCAAAGTTAAGATGTTGAAATTACGTAACGAATTCACATGCAGGCAGTAGCAACTTCAACAACAACATGGTAACATCCACCCTCAACAAATTCCTGTCCGAATTGCTCAAAATTACCGGACTTAATTGCCTCCCTTACAGTGCATTTGAATGAGGGAAATAAACTTGGGATTTTGACAAAAGTCAGAATTTCTAAATTGACATGAACCAATTCCCGTGTTTGGATAAAAAAACAAAGAAATTTACAAAATCCGTGTGGGAAAAAACATGGAATTTGGAGGTCATAAATCTCAACTTTAAATTCTATCTAACCCTCCGTTTGGATGAAGGAATTGAAAATTACATAGAATTCTAAAATGACGGAATTTAGATTTCCATCATTTCAATTTTTCGCAATTGAAGATTTCAGTGTTTGGATTTATGCATGTCGAATTTTGTAAATGACATAATTGTGTAAATGGCACTATGGAAATTGTGAAATGATGCCTATTTTGGTGGAAATTAAACTTGGGAATTTGATGCTCCAATTTCTACGATTTTTTCCGCACCTCATTAAATAAATTCCGTGCTTAAGTTGCCAAACAAGGGAATTGTCAATTTCTCCTCTTAAATTCCTGACTTTTAGTTAAATTCCGAGTTATTTTCCCTCGTCCAAACGGATGGTAAAAGTCTTCTTTTCTAAAATTTCAAGAGAGTTTGAGTTTTTAAAAAGGATAACTTTACAAATAAAGGTTAAATTCCATATTTTAATTTTGTCACCCAAACAAGAAACTTTACAAATTCTAGAACATTAATTTCCGTCATTTATGAATTTCTTTGTACTTTTAAATTTCCTCATCCAAACACACTGTTACTGAGCGGAATAATTCTAGATAATGGTGATGAACTTGAAATTGTGATAGAAAGATGGTAGATTGCATTCATAATTCATGCCTAAAGGTCCTCAGTCACAAGGACCAATACAAATACAAATAACCACATAGGGTTAATACAAATATTGAAACACAGTAACCACAAAGGATTAATCCCACTGAAAGTGGCAAACCCAAACACAGTAAAACGGAGGAGTCCACGGACAACGGCAAACCCAAAGGGTTAATCCAAATAACATAAAAAGTTCTTACACTGATTTGAAAGTGACCCTTGTATACGTTTCAGTATTCCACTTGTTCATCAATCTAATCTAATTGTAAAACAAACATACACACACACTCTCTCTCTCCTCTCAAAGTTAAAATGTTGAAATTATGTAACGAATTCACATGCAAGCAGCAGCAGCTTGAACAGCAACATGGTAACATCTACCCTCAACAAATTCCTGTCTGAATTGCTCAAAATTACCGGACTTAATTGCCTCTCCCTTACTGAGTGGAATAATCCTAGATAATGGTGAGTACCATGTCTGGAAAATCAAAGGACAAGCTGATGATGATGATGACAACTACGATGAATGATGATAACAAAGATGAATAATGATGATAACATACATTTCTAGTAGAGTTTGAGCCAGCATTTCACGAACATTGAGCAGGTGATTGATGTAAGCTTTTGTATGATTCTTGCATGTATAGCGGTTACAATTTTCGACAATTGGTAACATATCTTTCCTGAAAAAGCAAAACAAGAAAAATATATCAACTTATGAATAACTGCATAAACTATTTTTTGGATCCACTTGACAATAAATGATTAAGAAAGTATGGTAAGACTTCAAGAAGTTTATTCACAAAACATAGGAGGCACCCTTTACGACAATGCGAAGAAGAAAACGGCAAGCACAAACAAGCCCACAAGTTGCCGTTTTCTAGTTCTTTACTTTTATATATCAACGACTTCCATTTCTGTTTCTTTAATGTTACTTCTATTTTATTTTAGACTATAGTTTCTTCCAAATCACTTAAAAATTTCATGTGCCTAATGGCCTTATGTCATATTTCTCATGTGTCATCAGATCCATGGTTTGATGTGGAAGAGGTAGATGCAGTAGATGAATTTTAAGAAAATTAGCCTGGACCCTTCGGCCGAAGTGAGAGATAGTATATGAGAAAGAAGATATAGAGGATGAAGAAAACGCCTTATGTGATTCTTGACTAGTTAATCAGTGGGTGTACAAGGTGGCTTAGAGAAGCAGCCAGAAGTTAATAGTATATAGGATAACGTTCTACAAATCAGGACCACACATCCGAACAAGAATTAACCAGATCAATGATTCAAATTCAGTCTGCCAAGAGAGTATTTCCCTATATATGCACACATATACATATACATTAAGAAAAATATAGAAGGGGTAACTAATATTAGGCATTTCTTGACGAATGGTCGAGTAAACAAGTTAGTAAAGTCAAAATTGGGTATCTACCAGCTAAAATTGAACCTAATAGACTAAATCTCAAACCAATAAACTCATAAACATTGTTAGTCAACTCATAATCTGTCTGGTCACTTCCTATATTAGTCAACTCAAAATCAGATGCATTCATTTCAATTCCATCTAGTTTTTCTGACTGTTGGATATTGGGTATATATAATACTGTTTGCACCCATTCACGCACAACAGTTAGAAGGCACCCCTTCAAACACAGCAGTTAGAAACTGTTTTAATTTAAATTCAAACTAAAAGGATAATTAAACATGTTCTACTTTGCAAAAACAAAAAAATAATTATATTATTTTTGGGGTCCAACTCTCGGATGCTCGAGCGCTTTTTGTCAGAGACAACCCGCTCGAGCACTTCTGTCAGAGACAGCCCGCTCGAGCACTCATGATATTATTACTGATGTTCTTTAGAAGGTTGTAACCCTTAACGGGTGTTGTAAAATTATTGCAAGCGCACAATCCGCACAAGTAATATAGAGATAAGTGAAGTGTCGTTCCAACGAAAACTATAATTTCCTTTTAAGTACTAATTATGATTCATTCAAACGTTTATTTGAATATTTCATTAATGAGAGTGATTGATTTATTTCTAAATGAAAACAAATATGAAAAATAGAAATTTAATAAACGGTGGAAAATCAATTTGATGAGACACTAGAGCATTTGATTTCACCATAACCAATTCCACTTAATTCTTATAGCCAATTAACCCTAATTACTACCCATCTTGACAGTTGGTTTCTCCTAATTCATTCGATATCCCCTCTCGGGCTCAACCATAAGTATTCTTAATGAACAACCCATTCTCTCTCTAGCAACGGAATTAGAAATCAAGAACCCATTAAGTTCTATGAGAACCTGCAAGAAAACTGCATAAGTCATATTAGTCTTTCTCGGGCACTCATTCAAGACCAATTGCGGACCCATGAATTTTTATTGGGGTAGGCTAAATTTTTTTTTAGGAGATATATTATAAGTCTTTTTCTCTTGAAACAAAAATGTAAATAAAATTTTATAAATCAAACAAAGCCACAGATGCGACCAAATATAACACAAATAAGTACAAAATATAAATAAATACCAAATCAAACACATTGTCCAACTTCAAAAAAATATGTTCGATTGCAAAAAAAATTAAAGAGCTTACCTAGTGAAGTGGAACCCTTCTTTCTTTGAGTGTATCAAAATCTTTGATGATTGAATATGAATCAATATCCACAGAAAGCCCTTTCTCAATCTAGACAATGAGGGAATCTGCGAGATACTCATCCTCCATTTTGTTGCGAAGTACAATCTTAACATGTTTCATAACTGAAATGCTCGTTTTGGAGTTGCCATAGAAACCGGAAGAGTTAACACTAAACAAATCAACCTACCAATCATATAATATGCCTTTGTTCTGTCTGTTTTAATTAATACTTGACGTAGTTCTGAAAGAGTAGACATATTTTGCAAGATATCAAGATTATGTTGGTGTACTTCAAACTCAAAAAGTTCGAGCTGGCACCTCAATAAACGTAAGTCTTTAACAGTGAAATCTTGAGGATAAAATTTCTCTGAAAGCTTGCAAATATCATCAATCTTAAATGATTTAAAACCATTGCTAGGGTCCAAAGCAGAGCTGAGAATAAGAAGTTCCATTGTTCTTTCGCTAAATCTATTGTTTAACTATTCACATTGATAATCTATTGTATCATTGAATAAATCAACCCGATAATGACGTTCAATTGTAATATCATCACGTTGTTGACAAGAACGCGTCTTGTACCAACTTTATAAGGAGCTTTCATATATGGCATATCAATGTTATGCTTTTTGCAAAATGATTCCACTTCCTCAAAGAAAGTATCCCAACCCTCCAATCTTAATTTTTGAAGAGCATCTTTTGTACTACGAACTAAATTCATAGTAGTCAGAATATCTTGAGATTTATCATGCAATTCTCGACAAAGGCTATCAGAAAATCCCATAATTTTTTCTAGCAAATTCAAGATAAATATGAACTCGTAAGATGTCATCGCTTTGAACGTACCAGTCACTTCCCCACGTATAGAATTAGTGGCTCCATCCTTAATCAAGGTCTCAACAACTGTACAAGATGCATAAAACATATTTAATAAATTTGAACAAGATCATAATGAGAACCCCAACGAGTAACTCCAGGCCGATGCAAGGTACCAATCTGATTAAGCCCTCTACTTGTCTCACATTCACCAATGTGAACCAGATGTGGAATATCAATTGCTTGGGTAGATTGTAACTCACCATGGCGCTTGGGAGAGGCAATAATAAGATTAATAATGGAATTCAATGTTGAAAAGAATAGCCAACTAGGAGCCACATCTTTTAATACCGCAACTATTGCTAATTGTAGCCTGTGAGCAAAACAATGCACATAATATGCATATGGGCAATCTCTAAGAAATAATGCTTGTAGTCCATTCCGTGAACCTCGCATGTTGCTAGCACCATCATATCCTTGACCTCGCATTTTATCAATTTGGAGATCATAATTCGTAAGAACCCAAGATATCTCTTTTTTAAGTGTCAACGAACTAGTATATTCAACCCTCACAATCTCAAAAAAAACATTCTCGTACAAAACCATCCTTATTAACAAATCTTAAAACAATGGCCATTGGCTCTCTATTAGATGCATCTTTTGCTTCATCAACAAGAATACAATAAGTTGATTCCCTAACTTCATCACGAATTTTATTTCTCACTTTGTCAGCAAGAATATGTAAAACTTGCTTTTGAATCGATGGTGCGGTATATTTAGCATTTCTCGGGGTATTCTCTAAAACAACTTTAGCAACTTTATTATTCCATTGTGCCACAATTCATTGAGTCTATGGATTCATTGTTTCCTTAAGTCGTAGTTGGTTCTTCAAAATTTGATCTTTCGGTTGTTTATGAATAACTTTCTCAATATGCTCAGATGATTTCATTAAGTCCTGAGCACATTTTACACAATTGTTATGTGGTGAAGATGGACCTCTAACATAAAGCAAAAATGAACAATTCTTTCCATCATTAACTCTTTTCCAATTATTCAACCCATTAGTAATTAGTGCAGACCCACTTGCTGAATTTTTTTCAAAGACAAAGCATGGTAAACAATATAACTTATCTATTGAAGGAGAATACTCTAACCATGAAAATTGTGAAAACCAAGAATATTGAAAACGATGTCTTTGTTGCCCGAACAAAGTCCTTGGATACTCAAAAAGTTTAGGTTGATAAGGCCCCAACTTGATATAAGCCCTTCGAATCTCATCACGTTGATTGATTGGGTGTTCACAAATTGGAATGCGTTTCCCTGGATCTCGTTCTAAAGACGCAATATCAAACTTTGTAAGTTCAACTACTTGAGATCCGAGTTCAGTAAGTTCCTCAGAAATTGAAGTATCAACATTAGATGCAGAAGGTGTATCCTTGTTATCGTTACCACTTTTTTTGTGAAGAATGAATAAATAGTTTTTCCTCTCTTTGCCGGTCTATTATCATCATGTGACATGATATTCTAACAAGAAATACTAGACACCAAAAATCATATATGCTAATTAATAATTCAAGTTGCAAAAATAAAACATATATCAACAATCTCCAAAAGTTTTCACTCAAACCCTAAATCATAAAAACTTAACAACAACGATTAAAATTGGAAATTGAATATTAAAAAAAACCAGAAAAACTTACCAAGATTGAAAAACCCATTGAAGATAGGTTGGTACAATTTTTTAGAGGAGGAGAGCTATTTCCTCTAGGCTCTCTGTGGGTGTAGCCCAATATCAGTATGATTAGAATAGCTCAAGTTGGTAGAGCCTTAGCATGAGTTCTGCTTCTAATCAAATTTATAAAGGTTTGGATTGATGTTTATTATTTCCTATATTCTTTAGGAGTGGGCTTATTTTAAATAGAGGACTGAGCTATTATTTACTTTACTGAGATTGGGCTATTATTAGTTTATTAAAAAAGAAAAACAATGCATGTGTGAGCTATATTTATTTGGTGCAGTGGGCTAATATTTAGTTGAGTAGGAATAAGCCTATAAAATTTAGACCATGTTCAATATTTTATAAATGTTCCCCTAGGCACTCCAGCCTAGGCTTAGGTCCGCCCTTGTTCAAGACATGGTATTTGTTACGAGAAGTAAACACCAAACATCTCCTCTCTTTCTCCGCTTGGATCATCAAATCAATTAAATATTGTCCAGATATTCGAAGCATTAAGAACAGTAACAAATACTCAAAATGGAATAGTAATAAGAAATTAATATAACTATAAAAATTAAGTATTCATGGTTAGGCTACATCGTAGCCCTAGTACGAGAAATTAGTTCATGACAAAAGAGAAGATAAACAAAATAATTGTTGTCATAAAACCGATTTGACCGATGAACTTGATCTTCGGACTCTCCACAGCAACACCTTCGTAAGCTCCAAAGAAGAAAAAATGCGGGCTGAAAGGAAAATATTCTCCAAGTCAAAGCAGGAGATCAACCCACCAACATTTCAATCAATATCAGCCCACCAACTCACACGCCGAGCCAACATTTGGCCTTGGAAATTACACTTGGTCTTCACATGCGATGGCAACAACCCAGCCCATGGAATTTCTACATAACATCAACTCCAATGGTAACTTTCTAACTCAAACTTTTTGGTGCTAGTTATTTAGACCAGTTGACAGGACTCGACCCAGATTCCACCCCAGAACCCGAGCCAGACCCTACTGGTTTGCCCGACATCAACCCATGTCGGGCCCACAAACTAAACAAGTTCCCTCTTCCCGAAATTTACAAATAAATGGGCCAAGACTTCTGCCGAAAAAAGGGTAGTCTCCCCTAAAACAAGGATTATCCCAAATCCTACAACCTGTTCAAACAAGCAACAGATTACAACCCAAGCGCCAGCATGCATACACAAAAACATAACAGGCCTCCGGCCAAACAAATTCAACCCTAATGGATGATACAGAGCAATCTAAGGGTCAGCGGAATAGAAATAACAGAATACAAAGTTTAGGGTTCAAGGACGACAATCCTACCCTTCAAACGAAGCTTGAGAAGAGAAGCGCACGGCCGAACAGTAACGAAGCAACTACGGCCTGGGGGGCGCAAAACAGAAAGAGTGTGAGTGGACAAAAATAAAGGTTTACATACTTAAATCAAAGTACTAACCCCACCGTTTAAAACAATGCGAACCATGCATATGAAACCATTTATATACGTGCTTGATTTAAAAAAAAACCACCATATCTCAAATAGGTGAAAACATTTCCAGCTAAAAACCCTTTTCCGAACAAACCAACCTTTTTCTTTTCCTGAGGTATAACCTCCCAAATCAAACCTCTGTAGGTATGTATAAAAACATAAACAATAGAACTTGTTAAACGTATAAGCATAAAGATGGAGTAAAGTTCCCATAAGGTAAAACAACATTAAAATACCAAATACCTCGTTCATGCCAAGAAAACCAAACTTGACAACAATATAGAACTCAATTGAAGTTCAAGTCATTTATATACATATATATAAGGTCAGGATTTACAATCCAATAAGTAAAACATATCAAGTACTGAAATCCAATCAAGTACTGTAACCGAATCAGGAAAACAGTTTCCCAAACTTCCCTACTCTCACAACCACGTGCTCACAAGCACGACAAGCGAGGAACGATCCTCACTAAAAGAAATATGAATACGAAGGTACTAACACACGCGTATAGGTATAGTATAACCACAACACCAAACACAAGTACCAGGGGAAAACAATCCAACAGGGGATCATTTGACTGGACACAGGTATAGTCTCCTTGAGACCTCGTGGCCAGGGTTGAGCAGTCCAAATGGGACTAAACTCACAGGTCTATATGGTAGAAACTTCCAAACCATACCTCCGAAACTAGTTCTACGCGCGCAGACTACCCCGTTAAGGGTCTATAGCTACACCCCGTTAAGGTATGCACCGGATCGAACCATACCAAATCCAGGTAACCATATCAAGAACAGGGGAAGATACATAACAAAGTGCCAACCGCACTCAAATCAATCGCCACGCGATAATCAATATATATAATATTCAATCACAATGTACCCAACCCCAAAACATCAGACACCAGGACAATATACAAGTCCGTCATACAAATACCCAATATCAATACTCAAAGTCAGGACATCACCGTCCAAAACATATATTTCTATATTCAAAATAATCACAGGGTCAAACGACAGCATAACAGACCTAAATCAATTCAAACGTCCCAACCATTGAAAAACTGTATTTAAATATCAATCAATGCTCAAGCCAAGCATATCAATTCCAAACCCGAATAAAACGTAGGTCGCAATGATATATATATCATAAAATATAGCCATGAAGGCTCCAATACTTAAACCGAAAACCCGAAGTTCATAACGTAATTATTAAATAAATTCCATTAAAACCATGAATCTTCAAATCCAAGATTCAAAATAAATATCCAAAGTGTATATATATATATATATATATATATATACAAGCCAAAACCGAGTATGAAATCTCCTGCACGATACCAACGTCCCCTTAAACCCAAGTATATAATTAAAACATAATATAACAACTCTTTAAATATAATATATATCCAAAAAAATCATTAAATTCCCATTTATGAATAATAATCCATTAAATCTATATTTTATAAAGTATAACGATTTCAAGCTTAAAATAGCTCAATTATATAATCCAATTTCAATACGAAAACCACCGGGCGTTCACCACGTCCCGTTCAATACCCAAAGGTATAAATAATGATAAAATATAGCCATCAGGGCCCCACATAAAACCCGGCAACCCAAATCATGCGTAAACCTCAAATGCAAATCCTTTTAAATAAACTTTAATCAAAGTCAAACCAAGACTTAAACCGTTATCAAATTCAAGATTTAAAACCATTATTAAATCTCATTTCATGCAATTCATTCAAATCATGCTCATTGGAAAACAAAGTCCACTCACTGTTGGTCCTACACTGCATAACCCAAAAAAGGGTCCCGCCTGCTGCGTAGCAGAGTCAAAGTACCTAAAGCGATAGATACGAGGATTGGATTAGTACCGTGAACCGAACGAGAACCTCAAACTCAAATCCTACCAAAACCCGACTTAACGTGCACGTACATCGTCCTAAAGATTCTAAGGTCAAACTACATCTTTTAACCAATGAGACCGCCCCGGAAGACTCACAGTCAACCGACGGTCAAACACCCCTTTCGGTCAACCCGGGCCCGCGGAGCCCACGACCTCCAAATCGATCCGGACATTCCTAGAAGTCCAACAAAGTCAACTACGTGGCAAGGCGACCTTGGGAGACCCTCGGTCAACCCTGGTCAAACTTGGTCAAACTAACCCGACTTGGTCAAACCGTTCCGTAGGTCCCATGACCTCCAAACTTAGATCCAAAAGTTCCTACAGGTTCTACTCAGCCTAAACAACGTATTCTGAAAGTTTGGTCTCGATCGGACGGTTGGATTGCTCACGATCGCACGATCGGACGATTATCGATTAATTCAAACTTTAAGTCAATGATCCAGAGCATCCGGGACTCCTAATCACGATCCGTCAATTCCTATACAATCCTAGAAATACGAGGAACATCATACGTGAATTCAGATTCGATCCAACAGTCCGAACCCATCGAACCCACACAACGCGTAATATGCGTACATTGGTTCGATAGTCAAACGACGTCCGAATCGAGATCCGCGCACACGTACACGTTCACGGCGACACGAGGATCGTGTAGGAACCGAGAACCAAGACCACACCACCACCACGCGCCACGACACGCGCCACCCTGGGTGATGGGTGTGTAGAGCGATTCGGCCAACACCCAAAACACTCCCCTCAACATCACGAGTCAATACTCGGTGGAACCCAGCCAAGAACCGCCAGCAAACTGGTCGGAAATTCGATCCTAAGAGGCCAGATTTGGTTTTTCAGATCCGACACCCACGAGGCCAAGAGCGTGAAGAGGAGACAAGGTTTCATACCTGATCTGCTGCCGTTAGTTGCTGGAGCCGCCTGATCGCAGCCGTGAAGATTCAGACGTACCAGTTGACGTCGTCGCCACAATTCGAGGTTTCCGGCGGTGATCAGCGGTGGGTCTTAACGGCGAGGTCGAGCCGGTCCTTTTGCGACCGGTCTCAAGTCCGGCCGTGACCTGTGTTGTCGGCAACAAGAGAGAGAGAGTAATCGGAGAGAGAGAGAGAGAGAATCGGAGACGCGGGAGAGGAGAGAGAGAAAAATCATTTTCTGATTGGCTGAGGGGCATTTAACAATTTTCAAAATGACCATTATGTCCTCCAAACAATCTAACGCTCGGATCGAGACGTGTCGCACGTGCCGAACGCAATGACGCAACCCGTTTGCCAAATTACGTCCCAAAAATATTGTTGACCAAGATGCCCCTTTAATTATTAAATTCCAATTTAATTCCAATTTAGTTATTTTAATTCCTTTTAATCTTTTTTAATTACCCAATTTAATTACTCAATTAAATAATCCATTTTCTTTTAATTTTAGGTCAGGGGCGTCACACCAGTTGTGGGTATAAATTGACACTTACACAGATGCACTCCAGGTGTTGGATGAAATAAAACAATGAGTTCTTGTGATTTTGTTGAGTTGATAATTCCACCCATTTCGGTCCCTTAAGCTTCCAAAATCATAGTTTTAGGTCCAAACCCTTGCCCGGTATAATTTCCTACAAAATCTTCACTAAACAAAATAAACTAACCAATTTCACACGGAAACAATTCAAATAGAGAGAGATTATATATTCACATTAAAGTAAACACATCAAGGGGTGTATCGAATTCTAACTTTTAAAGACTTTTTGTAAGTGAGTGACAATAAACAAAAAGAAAAAAAGAAAAAAAGAAATTTGATTCCACAATTAAAAAAAAAACATAAGCTGAGGTGTGTGAGGAAATAACAACATAGAACCCCCTGGACGAGGGTATCTTATCTCTCTAGGTACTAGGGTTTTGATGGCTGCAGCAGTACATCCTAAACCTACTTCTCCAAAATCAGTAATGAAGAACCCCTTGGACCAGTAGCTTCCCCTGCCTTCCTCCTCCACTTCATGGCCTTCTTTCTCATCTCTTTCCCTTTCTCACACCCATTAATTCTCTCACAAGCTTCTCCACTTCACTCCTCTTCACATTGCAATCAATCTCCAAGCCAACTTCCCACTGAGTGCATGAGAACCAACAGCTCGTCTGCTGTTTGGTGAAAAACGGCCAAATAACCATTAGCACTCCAGCACTCAAGCTCTTAATGGTGGAGTTCCAGCCACTCTGTGTCAAGAATCCTCCTGTAGATGGGTGGTTCAGAACTTCTGCCCAACTGACCAGCAAACCTTCGTTTTTTTTTGTTGCTATTAGCAAGACCCCAAGCAAACTCAACAAGCTATTGTGGATGTCATAACAGTAATGCTCCCAAAATTAACATAAACCACCGAGTCGGGGTCCTTGGAATTCATCCATTATAGGCACTCAGGCTCTTCTTTCCAAAGGCTGGAAAATATCGATGATGTTATAACTATGGGAGCAAATATTTCGGCAACCAATCATGAATCGCCATGTGGACAATGAGAATATTCCTTAGGTCATCAATTGTTTTCCATTTAATTGACCAATTGTTTAGGCTTAATGTAGGCATAATAACATAAATGAGGGATTTGATTTTCATTAAATCTCTAATTGATCCAATCTCTTCATTTAATCGAGAGAATAATTCCCTTCCATATGGGAATTATTCTTTGAAAAACCATAGAAGGCAAGAGCACTATAAATACATGGCTACACCACATACATGAGGTAATTCGAAAAACCAGAAGAACTCTCTCTCTCTCTCTCTCTCTCTCTCTCGCTGTCCCCTCACTATCTCTCTCTCTCACATCTCCAGCCACCTGGTTCTCTCGTATCGTAGAGAAAACTCCGACCTTCTTTGTTATTTTTGTATCTTCCTCAAGATCATCTAATTGACTTAGGCATCTGGAGGGCCTTTGGCCAACACCCCTTGGGTGTGGTCTATTTACTCCAAACTTTTTCACAGGAATTGAGGAAGAAGAGAGAGAAGGAAGCTCGAAGGGTGAAGAATCTCTTGCGAATATTATCCCATGAGAATTTTGCTCAAACATTTTGATGCTTTCATTGAGAGCAACGAAATATACTCAAAGCGTTGCTCTCGATTCAAAGGAATCTGTTTCCTTCCATTCATTACTCGATCAAGCCTTCTAAACAACCATGGTTGGAAGCAAGTGCAAAAGAAGCAATACCGCCACGATGACTCAATCCGCGATGGATCCATACCTCCACGACAGTGCGGCTTTGAAACACCAGCCACTTTCCGTTGCCGAGGTGAGGCTCGACATCCCGGAACCATGGCTGCCATCACGACTCTAGCTGCTGTTGTTGCTCCTCTTCTCGACCCCGTGGCCGAGAGCACCTTTCTGGCGCAAGCCGACGTGCATCCTGGTGGCCCCGTGGCCGACCGCCTTACAGCCGCAAGGGACATCAATCACTCCCTCACGGCTTCGCGGTTGGATTCGAGGCCGTCCAACTACCAATCACGGCCTTCTTGGCGTCGCCAAGACACATGGTGGAGCTTTTCATCTTAGAGCCGCAGCAAATTATGGCTCTGTTGTAGAACAACTACATATGCTCCAGCGGGCAATTAGACTCCACACAATTCTCTCATTCTGATCCACGGAGTGAAGCAGACCTCAATCTTAGAGTCGACTAGCCGAGTCAAAGGGTAGACGACTAAAACAACTTGGTTAGACAGCTCCTCCGATAGATTGACTTGGTCCGAGACCTTGTTCTTAGATCCCAAGGTGAAGAGAGAAGGATGGAAGAACTCACCGGCATGCAGTTTGAGAGGTCCGAGGCAGGTTGAGCAGGAGCGAGAAGGTAAGGAGAAGGATGTGCTGTTTAGCACCCATGCATGTCACAAGCATCCGCAAGCCCCGACCAAAGTAGATCGAGTCTCCGTTCGAGGTTAGGTCCTAAGACCAATGTGCACACAAGGTTGGGTCTGCAATCCGATGTACATGCCAGTTTAGGCTTGCGATCCTCCTCATGAGGCGCGTGAAGAAAGACGTTCACCAGATCAAAGAATTTTCCTTCTAGGGGTCAACTTCTAAAAGGTTAAAAAAAATTATATACAAAATAAACCCATAAAAATTTTCTATTCAAAAACCCTTAATTTATTCAAACTAATAGTAACTAACAAAAATAAAACCTCCTTGTCAAAAAACACAAAAAAACCTCAATTAATCAAGAAAAACATTAACATTCATCTAATCTAATAAAATCATTATCCACACACAAAATCATCAATATTCGTCAAATAACTCAATATAAAAATTTCAAAAAAATTAAAAAATTAGGCATTATCATCAATTAGGGATTTAGAATTTAAAATTCCTTGAATATGATGAGCTTTTTCATACCAATAGGCAGCGGCGACACCAACTACAATCACAAATCTCCACCTCCTAGAAACACAAAAAACCATATTATATAATGACCCAAAAGATTAAAATCAGAGATGGAGAGGGAAGCGAATGAAAACCTGGGTAAGTACATCCAACCCACAATCCAAATAAATGAGGCCTCGAAACTTTTCAGCCATTAACAGAAATTGGGGGGTTTTAGGGTGTGATTATCAGCTAGGGAGTTTCGAGTTAGGGTTTGAGGAGAGAATAATAGAAATTGGTGGGTTTTGGGGTGTGATTATAGCCTAGGCTTTGAGGGGTGGGGAGAAAAGTTGAAGGAAATTTTTATTTATTTATTTAAAAGCTTTAGTAGAACGACGTCATTTTGACGTTAATGGATACCAAAAAAACGGATGTATGCTGGAGCTTGCTGCACCCAAGTAGCGCTATACGCCCCTTTGGGGACTTTCATCAAACACCTTGCGAGGGTCAATTTCTCCGCCTCTAATGGCAAATTCCATGGTTGCAAGGGTCATTTGACCGCCCTTGCTCCTCTGTGGATCCATCCCTATTGACAAGCCACAGAGAATCCCTCGCAAGCTCAGTCCACCAATACGTCACACATGCACGACAGCCGAGGAGGTCAACCCCCAAGAATCAATGAAGAAGTTGATCAGTGACACCCGTATCATGGGAGACACAAACGTGAACAACAAGCCTTGCAAGTAGAAGACATCGAAAAGCTTGTGAAAGACCAACTCTGAGATCTCAAGGTGGGAGGAGACTTGGAAAATACCCTACGTAAGGAGGTAAACCAAGTAAACTCCTCTCCTTTCACCAATGAGATCGAGCAGGCTGCTCCCCCGAAGCGGTTCTCAACATCGTCCTTTACACCGTTCAAAGGGGATTTTGATCCCGAGAGCCATCTTAAACATTTCAAGAACACCATGATCCTCTATAAAGCTGAAGATGTGCTGATGTGCAAGTTCAAGGTGTTTGCAATGACCTTACAAGAAGAAGCCCAGGACTGGTTCCACAACCTGCCATTCAGGTCGATCAATAGCTTCAAGGAGCTGAACTTTGTCTTCACTAAGGAGTACACCTCCTATATGACAATAAAAAAAAAGTTGATGAGTACATCTGAGACTACATCCAGTTTAACTTATGCATGAAGCTTGATGAGTCCATCCGAGAGTACATCAAGAGATTTGAGGGAAAAAAGGCAAACATTGTAGGATGCGATGACTGCATCACGTCCTCTACCTTCAAGAAAGGCTTTCCAACCAAGCATGACCTGTACCACAAGTTGACTATTGCTCCCAACTAAACACTGGCACAGTTCTTCGCAAACACGGAACGCTATGAGCTTTGGGATGACGATCGAATCGCCGCAAAAAAGGCTGCCAAGCAAGTTGAACCCTCCAAGCAGGCGGGTCAGAGGAATAACAGGTCTAGCATAAAGAACAACGTCAAGCGCAAGGAGCAACCCCAAGGAGACGTACCGACGGATGAGAACTACACAAAGTTCACCATCTCGATACATCTGATGTATCGGTCACCTGGTATTCATCGTTTCATGTCGTTTTGACCCCAAGGAGCCTCTGCCTTTGAAAGGGGATCCTGATAAGAGGAATACCAACAAGTATTGCGCCTTTCATGGAACGCACAGACATGAAACGGTCAACTGCCGAGCCTGAAAAATGCACATTCAAGAGCTGGTGAGAGAATGCCACTGCACAGAATTTGTAGCAAAGAAGGCCATCCAGCAAATCAAGGACCGCGATGCAGCTAAGTAACCTCCACAGAAGGTCATATGGATCAAGGAATTAAATATCGAAGGTTTCAGAAATATCGGTGGTTCAAAAACACGGAAATATCGGGAAAATATCGATATCGATAAAAATTGGATAAAAACCACGGAAATTGTAAGAAAAACTTGGAAATTTGTATTGAAACTTTAGAGAATGGTTATTTAGTCAATTATCTATTAGTTTATAAAAAAAAATGGAAGGAAATGCATTGCATGATGGATTTCACTGATTTAAGTTGATTATATACCGAGCCGACAAACACTGTGACTGTAGAAAATATGTTGTAATTAATGATAGAAGAATAAATACACCAAAATCATTTATATATAATGATTTACTACAACATTTTACACTTTATACATTGCATTGTAAGATACATAAGTGACTTAGTACCACATAGAGTTCCTATGGGGTTCAAAATTTTCACTATCTTCATCATCTCTATTTGTAGAATAAGTGTATTGTGAAGAGTAGTCATCAAATGATAAATCCCCAAAATAGTTTTGCATGTAATTGTTAACATGCCACCCATATGGATCCGAGATTGGTTGACGTTGTCCAGAAGAAAAATCATTTGAAGATTGAGTCTCGGATTCTTTCCATAAACCGCTCGATTCCATCCCAAAAGGAATGGGATATGAAGGGTAGGGAAATGGTTGGTTATGAGTATAATCATAGTTGTTACTTCCCACTTCAACAGAGTCCGAAGTTATAAGTAACGAGTGATCTTCTTGACTAGACAAAATCCCCTTGCCTCTTTCTCTACGAGTGTAATCCTTGCCTATGGCACCAATTCCTGGTCCTGCTCGCCTACTCCCATGGTCCTCATCTTGTGTTTCATGCGTGAAGTTTGCCTCACTAGTGAAGGGGCTCATAAATCCCTGAGATGGTCCATCATAGTTTCCATATCCACCACCACTACCTCTAGCTCCACTATATCCGTCATCATTCCCAACTCCGGTGGTAGGTGAGTCTCTGATTTGTACTAGAGCTATGATTAGTATCGGTAGGATCTTGCGGTTGTGTAGGATTGGAAGAAGGCGGAATTCCAGTGTTTCTTGGTCTTGGCCGCAAAGTTCTTCTAAAGAGTCAGCGTTGCTAGATCCCACCTCCTCCTCTAATACTCGTTTTACATTTATCCCTTCATTAAGTGCTTCTTCAGCAACTCTTGGAGCTGGGTTGCCTTCATCATCATCTAAATGAAGTGGTCTGATCCATTGATAAAGTTGGTTACCCTCTACATCATCATCTTCAGCAGCCAAATCAAACACATCTAGTGGGTCACCACGGTTGACATGATCTATTTCTGCTTCCCTATCTCGAACTTGAAGCTTCATGTTGTAGTAGCAATAAACTAATTTTTCCAACCTACTGTGAGCCAACCTATTTCTTTGCTTTGTGTGTATGAGTGCAAATGTACTCCAATTTCTTTCACAAGCAGATGAGGAAGTTGTTTGTGATAATACTTTGATTGCTAACTTTCTCACAGTTGGTGCATCAGTCCCATACATGATCCATCATTCAGCTATAATGAAAAACAATGTTGATAAGTCTAATAACTCCAACAAATTCTATTATAAACTGATAGTGAAATATGTTTACACTTACTAGGAGACATTTTTGTTCGAGCAGCAACTGATGTTGGTTCTCCAAAAGTTCTTCTTGCATCCTTAAACCATGTTAGCTGAATTCAATAAATCGTGTTAGTTTTATCAAACAATGTAATTATCATAATTTAAGTAATTGTGTACCTCATTTCCAAATTGGCCAACTGTTGGTGATGCAGGGTCTAATTTAGAGTATACATTGTGTACAGCACGTATAAGGGTACCATCATCTCCAACACCGGGTCTGTATTGGTATCGAGGATTCAAATAATATGCTGTTGAAAGAAACACATACTCTAGTAAGAGAAATAATACTTATGTGACTAAAGAAATGAATTGCAAATTATGACATAATTTATACCTGTTGCATGCAAATCATGGTATAACGTTTTATTCCATCAGTCTTCAATTATCTTTATAACCCACCTTGCACCATGTTTTCTTTCCAAGTCCTCCTTCAATACACGCATCAACTCATATATTGCCCCCATAGTAGGATACATCTCTGTGTCAACGATCCGTAAAAATTCGTAAAGAGGTTCAAACACTTGGTACACATGTTCTAATTGAGTCCAAAAGGCATGATCAAGCACTATACTTTCCACCAAATGACCTGCATTTGAGCGGCTGAAATTGTGGTTGCCCCAATCATCGCTAGTGAATAGTTTCAACCCCAATTTCTTCTTAAGTAGGCTATCCAATGCAATATAGTTGGTGGCGAATCGAGTAGTAGCTGGATGAATAATGTCTCCTTTGCAAATTTCACGCATCTTTGCCAACACCCAACCGTGATTGTAAATATAATTTGTGATTATTCTATCTCTTTTTATGACATTAGCAATATTCTCTCTCTTCCCCATTGCCTCAAACATGAGATCAATACAATGTGTTGCACATGATGTCCAAAACACATTATAACACTTCATTAACTTATTTCCGGCCTTGACAAATGCAGAACCGTTGTCAGTCACGACTTGGACAACATTATGCTCTCCCACCTCCATGATTACATCCTTCAATAGTTTGTAAATATACTTGTAGTTCTTTATAGGGTCTGAAGCATCAACGGACTTCAAAAAAATTGTCTTTCCGTTAGAGTATACCATGAAGTTTATAATAGACAATTTGGTCGGGCAGTCCATCCGTCACACATGATTGTGCAACCATTAGTTTCCCACTTCGACCTCAACTTGTTGACATACTTGCTAATGTCTTTATATTCCATTTCCAAATATTTGTTTCTTATTTCATAGGGAGTGGGAGGTTGTATTCCAATACCGGCATGTTGACATCCCAATACCATATTTTTGAAATGATGTGATGATGCCTTCGTAGCAGGGACATTTTCATAGATAAAGAACTTGCTAATTATACGCCCCATTCCCTCTTTCACATTACCTCCAGCAAAATAACTCCAAACACTCTTTTGGCGTGCTTTGGATGACTTATACAAACTTGGGGCTATTGGTGGTGTTGGTTGTTGTGATTCTCTAACACTCCCTCCCGTCTCATCTGTGCACCAACACTTGTCCCGGAACCTTGTGCTTTATTAGGAATTTTGTGGAGGTGTTCTCGTTCCCATGCATCTGTTTTGAGGCACGTAATGCTTGTTTGAAAGTTCGTCGCTCTTCAGGTCCCATGTCATCATCACATTCGTCCTCATCATCATCATCATCACTGTCAACCGCTTGGCCAATGACTTCTCCTCGTAGCTTAGCTCGAATATTTTCCATTCCATGTGTTTTCTTTTCCTTCTGGTGTTGTTTATTTTTTAATAATGAGCTGATGTATGCCTTCATACGGGGAACATTATCGCATCGTTGGACATTATTTCCTGGGTCTAATCCACTAAGATGATACTTTAGTCGTGTCACTCCACCACTCTTCATTACCCGACCACAATATTTGCAAACTGTATCATTTTTGTTTCCGTCTAGTGGATCTCCATGTTCCCAAGCTGGATCACGTTTAGACATCTTAAGCGTACCTATATTTATTTGTCATGGAAATTAGGCAATTATTGTTTGGCCAAAAATATAGTAGTGACGGTTATCTAAGAGAACCTAAATAAGAAAGTTATTCTATGGAAAAATTAAATAGGAAGTAAATAAAATAATTGTAGGAATTTAAGTAATGATGAAAATAATATGGAATAATAAAACCTAATAATGCCATAATTTAAAATATAATACCACCAAACATTTGGAATAGATAATAATAAACATGCAAATTAAATAACAATAATGAATGAGAATAACTTACTAGTTACTAGGAATTTAGGTAGGAATGTAAGTAATTGGAATAATGAATGAGAAAATATTTGTAGGAATTTAGTACTTATGAAAATAATATGGAATAATAAAACCTAATAATGCCATAATTTAAAATATAATACCACCAAACATTTGGAATAGATAATAATAAACATGCAAATTAAATAACAATATTGAATGAGAATAACTTACTAGTTACTACTAGGAATTTAAGTAGGAATGTAAGTAATTTGGAACAATAAAATAATAAATAACATTAAACATATTTAAAATTATCCTAGGGAATAATTATACAACATTACTTAATTACTTCAAAGAATTAACATGCAATTATTATTTTTTAATAAACTACAATAATATAAATATAATTTTAATTTAAACTTACCTCACAATTGGTTTTGGTTGGAGTTTGAGAGCTTGAGAAAGAGATGGATGGGCACATATAAGACCTATTAGAAAATAAATGTAGGAATTTAGTACTTATGAAAATAAGATGGAATAATAAAACCTAATAATATAATACCACCAAACATTTGGAATACATAATAATAAATATGCAAATTAAAAAATAATATTGAATGAGAATAACTTACTAGTTACTAGTAGGAATTTAAGTAGGAATGTAAGTAATTTGGAATAATAAAATAATAAATAACATTAACCATATTTAAAATTATCCTAGGGAATAATTATACAACATTACTTAATTACTTCAAAGAATTAACATGCAATTATTATTCAAATATTATTATTTTAATAAACTACAATAATATAAATATAAGTTTAATTTAAACTTACCTCACAATTGGTTTTGGTTGGAGTTGGAGAGCTTGAGAAAGAGACGGATGGGCACATATAAGACCTATGAGAAAATAATTGTAGGAATTTAGTACTTATGAAAATAAGATAGAATAATAAAACCTAATAATATAATACCACCAAACATTTGGAATACATAATAATAAACATACAAATTAAATAACAATATTGAATGAGAATAACTTACTAGTTACTAATTAACATGCAATTATTATTCAAGTATTATTTTTTTTATTTTAATAAACTACAATAATATAAATATAAGTTTAATTTAAACTTACCTCACAATTGGTTTTGGTTGGAGTTGGAGTTGGAGAGCTTGAGAAAGAGACGGATGGGCACATATAAGCCTATAATTCAACTAATTTGTTAGGTAGGTTAGGTGAGTGCATGATAGGGTAGGTTGAAATGTGGGGAGTGGTTGAATTATTTTTTCAGAAACAAATTGTGCACATATATAAATATGAGTTGTGAAACATAATAAACACAAAGGACCCCTTACTGTGGTGGAAAACTGGGAGAGCAGCATGCTTGGCAGCAGGGGTGAGTGGTGTTTTGAGGGTTTTTTTTATTTTTCCAAAACTTTCGTCAATATCGTGATAATATTGAAAATTTCGATATTATCGCGATTTTCTTCCCATTTAACTCTGATGATAATATCCAGCCGAAATTTCGCCTAAATATCGGCGAAATATCCGAAAAAATTACGAAATTGTTTTGTAACCAGTCGATAATATCGGCATCCAATTTTCAGCGAAATATCGCCGAAATATCGGCGATATTTTCGATTTTTTATTCTATGACTACATTAACCTCAACAAGGCATGTCCAAATGACAACTTTCCACCGTCAAGAATTGATTAGCTCATAGATTCAACTTTCGATAATCAGCTGCTCAACTTCATGGACGCCTACTCCGGCTACAATCAAATTATGATGCATGAAGACGACAAAGCAAAGACTTCTTTTATAATTGAAAGAGGCACATACTACTTCAAACTCATGCCCTTTGGGCTGAAGAACGCTCGAGCAACCTACCAGAGGCTCGTAAACAAGATTTTCAAGGAGTAGATCGGGAAAACCATGGAAGTCCATGTCGACGACATGCTCGGCCCAACATCCGGCATACTACACGTCAAAATCTCTCCTCAATGCAGAGACTTGCTACTCGAAAATGGAGAAGCTCATTTTGGCCCTTATAGTTTCGGGAAGAAAGTTAAGATCCTACTATCAAGCTCACCAAATCATTGTCATAACTCACTTTCCTTTGAGATTGATTCTCCATAGCCCTAACGCTTCTTAGCGACTCATGAAATATGTTATAGAATTGAGTCAATACGACCTCCTCTACGGGTCGAAGACTGCTATAAAAGCCCAGGCTTTAGTAGATTTTGTTGCACAGTTCACTCCATCAGCTGAAGAAGAGAAGATGGTCATAAAAAATAAAGAAAGTCCAAAAGCAAACAAGACCTCCTCAGCCGATCATGACCTGCCCAAAGACATGTGTCAATTGCGCATAGACGAAGCATTAAATCACAATGGAGCTGGAGCAAATGTCGTCATAATCATTGAGACGGAACCTTGTCAATTACGAGGTTGGCCATCTACTCAGACTCCTAGCTGATCGCTAACCAAGCCTCAGGCGAGTACACGACAACACCCAAGAATGATCTAGTACCTTGATAATGTCCAAGAACCTTTGAAGGCATTCCCTACCTTCACCATCCAACAAGTTCCCCAAGCAGAAAACACTCATGCAGTTGCATTGGCAATCCTAGGATCAACGCTGGACACCGAGTTGAGGCTCTTCATCCCCGTCGAGCACCTTGATTGGCCAAGCATTGATGAGGCAGACCAGATAGATTCAATGCAGATCGATAAGAACCTCAGTTGGCAAGACCCCATTATCGACAACTTGGTGAACACAAATTTGCCAAAGGACAAGTCCGAAACCAGGAAGGTCCAACAGAAAGCCACGAGGTACTACATGAAAGACAACAAGCTTGTCCGTAAATCATATTCCGGTCCTCATCTCACATGCATTATGTACCCTCAAATAGTAGAGGTGATCTGCAAAATCCAAGAAGATGAGACACCCATTGAGAAAGCTCTTAGCATAGGCTACTTTTGGCCTACCATGCGCAATGACTCTATAGAGTATGTTAAAAAATGTGATCGATGCCAACGGTACAAGTCGGTTCCTAGCCTACCAGCTGAGATGTACCATCCGCAGAACAGCTCATGGCCAACTATGCAATGGGCAATTGACTTAGTGGGTCCCATGCCGCCGGTATCTACCAAGAAAGACATGATGATCGTCGCCATTGACTACTTTACTAAATGGATCGAGGCTGAAGCTCTATCATCTACTAAAAAAGCTGACGTGGAGTGATTCGTTTGGAAGAACATCATTTGTCGGTTTGGCTACCCACAGTTCCTGGTCACCGAAAAATGGGTCGTAGTTCATTGGCAAATAAATCATAGAATTCTTCACGAAGTATGGCATCAAGCAACACTTGTCTACTCCAAGATATCCACAAGCCAATGGCCAAGTAGAGGCACCCAATAAAATTGTGCTGGACTGTCTAAAGAAAAGACTAGAAGGCTCCGAGGGGAAATGGGTAGATGAGCTCCTTGGAGTTCTACGGGCTTATTGCACTATCAAAAAGAGATCAACTGCGAAACCCTATTTTCCTTAGCGTATGGAACAGAGGCGATCATTCCCCCTCATATCACTGGCCTTTCCATGAGCATTGAGGTGGGTATCATTGACCAGAATTTCGAGCAAATGAAGGTCAACCTTGACCTAATGGAAGAAGAGCGCGAAAAGGCCATTGTCCAAGTTGCAGCTTATCAACAACAATTAAAGTCTTACTACAATAAGAAAGCCAAGATCAAACAATTCCAACCCTAAACCTGAACACTGCTTTGCAGGCCCAAACGAGCATGTACAATGGATTGCGGACCCCGGACCCAACCTTGTGTGCACATTGGTCTTGGGACCTAGCCTCGAATGGAGACTCGATCTACTTTGGTCGGGGCTTGCGGATGCTTGTCGCATGCATGGGTGCTGAGTAGCACGCTCTTGTCCTTCGATTTGCATGCTCGCTCCTGCTCGACCTGCCAGGGACCTCTCGGACCAAGGCTAGTCCCACAGTCGGCCTCCACGCACAAACCCACCGACTTGCTCCAAAAAGAACGGTAACAGCAACAGCAACCCCTTGTCGCCACCACTGCTGACTCTGCTCTGACTCGGCCAGTAGCACATGGCTGGTCTTGCGACATAGCCATCGCCTCGGTCACGATGACAACCAACCAACTGGTTCTCACCGCGAACAACAGAAAAAATATATATATATTTTGGCGTTTGTGGGAGCGAATATTTGGACAACTAATCACTAGGCGCCACGTGGACAATGGGAATATTCCTTAGGTCAACAATTGTGCTCAATTTACTTGTCCAATTGTTTAGACTTAAGATAGGGATAATACCATAAATTAGGGATTTGATTTTCAATAAATCTCTAATTGATCCAATCTCTCCATTTAAGGGAGAGAATAATTCTTTGAAAAACCCTAGAAGGCAAGCGCACTATAAATACATGGCTACACCACATACATGAGGTAACTCAAAAAAACCCGAAGAACTCTCTCTCTCTCACCACTCCCTCTCTCTCTCTCTCTCTCTCTCTCTCTCTCTCTCTCTCTCACGGCTTCGGCCACACACATAACACTGGCCACCCAGTTCTCTCGTACCGTAGAGAAAACTCCGACCTTCTCTGTTATTTTTGTATCTTCCTTAGGATCATCTAACTGACTTAGACATCAGAGGGCCTTTAGCCAACACCCAATGGCGGATCCACTAATTTTTTTAGGAAATGGGGAAATTTAAAAGGGTAAAAGCTCCACAAAATTATTTAGACAATATCAAATACCCTTGAATTTAAACAATACTAATGTAATTCATAAATCATAGAAAGAATAAAATTATAAACAAATCTTCGATAAACTCGCTTTTAATATCTAAAGTGGGAGAGAATATCTCCTATTCTCAAATATCTAAAGAGATCTCATCAACTTGCTTTTAATTTGTTTTGCTATATTTGGAGTTTCTTCAGTCTAAAGTTACAATATTGGGTAGACATTTTTGGTCCCTTAAAGTGAGGCATAAGCCTTGTGACGTTGAGGCGTGAACCTTTTGAACTTGAATTATTTTTAAAAAGAATATATAAAAAGATATGTTACTCATCTATTTAACATTACAACACATGAAGATGACATAATTATTAAAAAGGAAAAATAAAGATGACCTATTGATAAGTATTAGATATGCTATTAAGTGGGCATGAGAAACTATAACCTATTCAATTAATAGTGAATTCAAGTCTTTTGCCCCAGACCAAACAAAAACTTATGCATATTTATAAGTTAATTGAAGGCCCATCTTTTTGGGCTTTGCCACCACCAAAACCCACCGCTTGGAGAACTCAAACTTAAATGAAATTATGTGTTTCAATAAAAGATATCAAAAAAGAGAACGGTGTCATTCTAGCAAAAGAAATTAGGTATAGTCTTCTTCTTCGCAAAACCTTGCGCCTTAGACTCCAATAGCCACTGGTTGGCTGTGCTTTTTTGTACGAAGGGAGGTGCAACTACACCTCCTTGCGCCTCTGTGGGTTTGCCACTACCAACACCCCCGGTGTGGTCTATTTACTCCAAACTTAATCACCGGAATCAAGGAAGAAGAGAGAGAAGGAAGCTGAAGGGTGAGGAATCTCTTACAAATATTCTCCCGTGAGAATTTTGCTCAAACAATAGTGTTCTGGGGAACAATCTTGTTCACAAGCAAGTGATTGGGGCCAATGGTGTAAATTGGAGGAAATATTGAAGAGCGAGCCTCCAACACTTGATATTCCAATGTGTCATAAGTGTTTAAAATGATAGCAGAAGCTTTGGAAGCTCTTTCTATCTCCCCCTCTGTAGTTTAGCATTATGCCTTATGGATCTGGGTACATACAAAGCTTGGGAGATCTCTCAAACAGATATCCTTCATTCCTAGAATCTAGTCTATGGTGGGGTCCAAATACCCGTTTGTGAGAGAAGCCTCACCTAAAAAAGTGTACATAGAATTTGTCATAGCTAATCACCATTTCTACACTACTACCAAAAACGAAATAGACGACGGTGATCCACCGTCGTTATGATGCTTTGAAAACCATCGTTAAATCGACCACCATCTTTTGGAGTATCAAAATACTACGGCTTTTTACCGTCGTTGTTTATTTGTACGGACGACGGTTTTACTAAAAACCGTCGTTGTTCTGATGTAAATACAATAGTCATTTGTTAATAACCGTCGTCATTTATTGGTAAAGACGTCGGTATTGTGTTAAAAAGCGTCGTTGATTGTATATAAAGACGACGACATTGTGTTAAAAACGGTCAGTGATTATATGTACAAACGACGGTTTTTCTAATAAAACTATAGTTTTATTATCTTTAAATCTGTTGTCTAATAAGTTCCCAAGCTGTTACATTTTAGTTTTTTGTTTCCTATGATTCTATACAACGATTTTAACTAGAAAACCAATTATAATGCTTTATTAACGAATATATACACTCAAAAATTATTTCTTTCATAAAACTTGAAGATTCAATAGTTATTACATAGTCAACCAATCTTTATTCTATTACATACATACTTCCTACCTATAATTAGAAATAATGGAGCTCACAAATTCTACTAATTTGATCTTAACTTCATCAATTTGTTCTTGGGTTGACTTAGCTTTGTCTTCTTGCACATTTTCCAAGTTGTTGGTGTCAGAAGGACCTGCACGAAAGAGACCACAATACTCTTAAACATAAACCTATTTAGCAGCAACCTAACCTTAGCAAAAAGATCTATGCAGCTTGAGGACTAACTTAATCAATTGTCACAGTGGTAAACGAGGGAAGTATTACACACCATGAATTGATACACCCTTACGGTTTACTTTCCATGCCAACCTACATTGCAGAAAAAAATGGAAGGTATAAGAGCAGTTAACACAAAAATGCAGATAGAAGGCTAGTATAAACTTGTGTGCTGCTGAATGTGTGTAGTAAAATTCTCCAGTTCTTGGGAGTAGGGTATCCAAAAAAATGAAACATTCCATACGCTCATCATACCTAAAAGACCACCAAGCAGGTTTTCAAAGCTACAAATAACATGAAATATCTTAAATAAATAATTGGAATATGCCATGGCAGCTTTTTAGGCTTGCTAATTCAAATATCTTAAACAAATAAACATGGATTTACTGCACTGATGATTGGAAAGAAAAGGAAAACCTCATTCTCAAACTGTCATATGGTCTATCATGTATTTTGATAAGAGCTTCATCCTTCACATAACCTTTTCAGCCTCCAATCATAAATTAATCATAAACCTAATACATAGGTAAATATGATGGCAGAGAAAGAGAGAAGAAAAACAAGCCATATTTGCAGAGTGCTTGCCTTACAATGGATGATTGCTGGAGAAGAGCTATAGATGCAAATCAACTTGAAAATAAATATGGTCAAGGATATAAAAAACGAAATCATAGTAAAATGAATATAAGAGAAATATTGGGAAATCCCAAGAGATATGAAATCGTAATATCGGGAGCTATGTACTAAATGAGCATGTGCTCCTCATCACAATCGAGACACCAGTTTGAGAAAGGAAATAATTTGAATGTTGGTGATGTATGTGTCATCAATCAATACAAAGACATATACATCACCAACATTCAAATTATGATCGGACCTTCAAAAGGTGAGAGAGAGCCAAGGGCTTGAAGTGACCACGATAGCCAAGGGCCTGAAGTGGCCTAAGAGACCAATTTCAACGAGTCTTTCTAGATTGCGACCACGAAATTGGAGAGCTAACGGACCAAGTCGCTGAGGTTGATGAGCGAGTTGAGCGCTTGAGATGGAGATCTTTGTTGAAGAGCATGGAGATTGAGATCTTCACTGCATCCCACCAGCTTTGATTCTCAGATCCAGAACCTCCCTCTCCATCTTGTGGATCTGCGAAGACCTCAATCTCTCAACTCCTTCATTGATATCGATTTTCTGATGATTTTGTAGGGAGAGGAGTGCTCAAGATATGTGAGAGGGAGTATTTCAGAGAGTTTCATGAGGGTGTTAGAATTGAGGAGAGTTTCAAGGAGGGAGAGATAAGGTTTTCAGAGACACGGGGAAAATCCAAAAAAATTTAGGTCGAGTGCGAATTCACTTAAGTGACATTTTTTTGTTTAGCGTGTTTTAAAAGAGGACGCTTGTTAGTGACAAGCGTCGTCTTTTAAAAATCAACCCAACGCTAGTAGTGTATAAGATGAGATATCACGATGGTTTTTTAAAACACGACAATAATTTTAAGATGCACCGTTGTCTATTTCGTGTCGTGGTTTAACTATTTTGTATCCCAAATTAAATAACGAAGCTATAAGAATTCTTTCTTATAGGCTTAATATTTTGTACATTTGTAATGACCATCTTTCCCACCACCACTCAAGAGGGAAGGGCCCTCTGGTAATGTCCAAAGCCTCGAAATAGAGTCGTCTACATTGTATGCATGATCGTTTTCGTATATCCTCTATTTTGCAAGTAAAATTATATGGGATTTGTCTGTCTGTGAGGAACGTAGCCACAGAGCATTACTACAAAAATCGAAATAGACGACGGGAATCCACTGTCGTGTAACTGGTTTTTCAACCGTCATTAAATCGACCGACATCTTTTGATGCACACAACAATGACGGTAAATAATCGATGTTGTTAAAACATACAACGTCATATTCAAATAA
This sequence comes from Prunus padus, assembly GCA_024362665.1. Taxonomy (NCBI): domain Eukaryota; kingdom Viridiplantae; phylum Streptophyta; class Magnoliopsida; order Rosales; family Rosaceae; genus Prunus; species Prunus padus. The sequence continues at coordinate 8,960,257 of JANFAM010000006.1, read as the reverse complement.
AAACTGACGTCTATTCACTGAAAATGGGACTAAAAACATCAGCCTGGATAAGCTTAGACGTCCCTTTTAGAAAATCCACATTGTTTAGAGAAGAAACAATGACATAATTTACCAAAATACAGACGTAAAATCAATTAACCACGACGCAAACTATAAATTGACCGTCGTTGCCAATTCCTTTCACGACAGTAATTTAACGGCCCATCGACGTAGTTACAAACATTTCATAACCCTTTTATTTTTAAAACTGACGTCTGTCTAGATATTACCACGTCATTAATAATATAAATACAACGTAGTTTAAGACTATCCACGTCATCAATAACACCAAGACCGATGTTATTACGCTTTTCAACGTCGTATTTATTTCTAAAGGCAACGTTGTTAAAACGTTAAACGTCCTTTATGATAGAAATTCAGACGTGGGGGCTAATTTATACATCGCTTATATAATTAATTGCGTCGTGTTTATAATTATTAGACGTCTGTGTTTAACCTCTTACCGACATGCAAAATCAATTTCACGTCAGATATTTTAAATCAAATTACTTTTTTGGCCCTAAAAGACGACGGGAAATATATGTTGAAGGACATCGTTAAGTCATGAAATACGGCAGTACACTATGATTACTGTCGTGTTATGTTCTTTAAATGTCGGTTATTTTGGATATCACGGACGTGAATATGTAGTATTAAGGGTTGTACATCACCGTCGTTGTTCGATTGTTATATACGTTTCTTTGAATTAATTGAGCAGTCATGTGAGTGATGGTTTAGACGTCGGTACGTACATTTATGCCGTGCTATGGTTGTAAACGATGTTAGATATCATTTAGGCGTCTGGGTTTGCAATTTTTCAGAGAACCGTCGTGTTTTGCATCTGAAACCCAATTTTTTTTAGTACTGAAAGTTATGTGCCCAAAACCTGCATAATGAAAGTGAAAGAAATACATTACAATTTCTTGCAAAATTAATGTCATACACAGCCATTTAGGGCATAAATAATGTCATAAATTACAAGCATCATTCAATCCATATATCTTCACACCCATCTCGAATATTTTCACTCCCAAACTCACGAGCTAGTTCATCAAATGTGTCAACATTTGGCATCCCTCTAGTAAATGGCTCACACTCAATTCTCACATCACCTGAGACATCATCACCAACAACATCATTATAGTTTCTATTAGGCATTGATAACATTACCGACCAACTATGATGCATTGGGTCGTCAACAAAAAATACTTGTTTGACTTGAGATCAATAAATGAGCAGCAATCCCATCTTTATTTTTTTCGGGGATCTCCAACAACGTACCAATGATACTATCGCAAACATTCTTCTCAATGTGCATAACATCAAGGGAATGCCTCATAGGAAGGTATTTCCAATACTCGAGATCAAAGAATTTTGACTTCTTCTTCCAACAATCTCTGTCACCATCATTTTCACCTCCACCTCCCCCTTTTTTCGAGCCCCATTTGTAATTAATGCCTTCAACCCTTTTTAGCACTTCTTCTCCAGTTAATGGTTGTGGAGGCGTGTCAATTAAAAGCTGCATGTTGCCTCCGATATGAATGATATGTTGGTAACCATTTTCTATGCCCAATGTAACAGATTTTGTGGCCATTTTTCAACATGTGACTAGGTTTATCATCGCCGCATATTGGACAAGCTTTATATCCTTTAACGACACAACTAGATAAGTTTCCATAGGCGGGAAAATCATTAATTGTCCACAATAATGCAGCTCTGAGTGTAAAGGCTCTAAGTAGACGTCTCTATCAATTCCGGGTTGTTTAGGACCACGTAGGAGAATACTGTACACAAAGATTTTAAATCATCAATCAAAGGCTCTAAGTAGATGTCTATATCATTTCCGGGTTGTTTAGGACCGGAAATCAATAAGGTCAACATCATGAACTTTCATTTCATGCATAGCCATATGTAACTAAGATAACTAGCCAGCAACTGTATCTACTACTTAGAGAACTGTGGGGATTGAATCCATCGAGATGAGAGAGCCAGTCTCAAGTTTCTCGGCTCTTTGCCAAACTCGGGCCATATATCATCAACGAGTTTCCAAGAATGGGAATCCGTCGGATGAAACATTTGACCGTCAATTGATTTTCTATCAACATGCCAAGTCAAACTCTTAGTTGTCTTACTTGATTGAAACATCCTTTTAAACATTGGAATTGGTGAAAAATATCACACCACCTTCGCTGGGACACCCTCTTTCAAGATTGAATTTTTGCCTTCCTTCCACCTTAAGATACCACAAGTGGGACAATTAGTTGAATCTTCATAATCCTTCATATACAAGATGCAGTCATTGGGACATGCATGGATTTTCTCATAACTCAGCCCCAATTGAGACAAAGTCTTTTTGCCTCATACATAGAGGAAGGTATTGTATTTCCTTCTTGATGCAAATCTCCTTGAAGTATCAACAATTCTGTAAAACATACATCACTCATCCCATGTTTTACTTTCAAATTATATAACTTCACTAATGCCGAGAACTTGGTGTACTTACTAAAACTAGGGTACAAGGGTTGATCTCCATTCATAATCACATTGGCAAACTCATAAGGATTGGATCCAAAATCGCCTAAATCATTATCACCCATCTCTATTTCTTCATAAACAAAACTATACCTACTATGGTCATCATCTTCTTCCACATTTCTACTAGCATTAGTAGTTGATTGCCAAGGTTCTCTGTGAAATGTCCAATTCTTATAGCTTTGGTCAACTCCATTAAAGTATAAGTGGTCCCTTATAATTCCAACCCCAAACAATCGACAATTCCCACATTTAACACATGGACAATGAATATGTGTGTGTTGTAGTTAGAAGATTTTCTATAGCAAAATTCAAAAATGCTTCCACCCCTAACTCATATGACTTCGATCTTCTATCCGCGTGCATCCATGACTTATCCATCTCCCACACTATACCCTATCACTATAACAGATTATATTAATTTTAATACAAAGTAAATATAAGATACAGACGATGGTTTTTATAAATAAAACAACGTATTACAGAAATAAAGACGACGGTTTTTTCAATAACCGTCGTCTTATGCTACGGATGTTAAATAAAAACTACAAAACAAATTTCAAATAACGGTAGTTAAAGATCAACCACCTTATAATGGAAATACAGACAACAGTTTTAAACCAGAGACTAAATCTCCACTCGACATTCCATTTCGAAGAACCAATAGCTAACCAAACATTTATTAAGAGCCATAACAAATGAATTTTTATGAAAAACATTAAAAAATGATGACCCATAATGACAGAGAGTGATTAAGAACACATATTTTAAGAACCCATTGCTCCGAAAATATTTAAAGGACTCAAAACATATATCTAAAACCCATAAGGATCAGATCCAACGAAATTATTCAATGATTTCATAAGCAAAGTCAAATTATGTTTGTACTACTAAGAACCGGGAATTGAATATCATTCAATGATTTAACAAGCATGTGAGATTAGGGTTAGTATACTTACAGGTACACAGAGCTGATAGATTATGACAAATGGTTTGCGAGGTCAACTTGGATTTGAAAGAGGTCGGAGAGCACAACTTAAAATTAGATTTGAAGAGAGAGAGCGAAATATTTAAGACACTTAGAGCGAAAACTAAAATTTTTAGGTCAAGACGAAATTTTCAGAATGCGCGCTTCTTTAACCATCGACCAAAAAAATTAAACTAACGTTAAAAATTTACACTTAAACGTCTATTAATATATTTATACTGCCGTTGTTTTCATAAATCACGTTGGTAATTACTTAAGAGGGATGTCTAATCCAAATAAGAAAATGGCGGTATTTAAAACGATGGTGAGTATATAAAATGCGACGTGGTAAAGACATAGTAAATCAACGTACGTGTTCACAATATTTTTGCACTCATCGTCAATCAATCGGTTTGGTAGTGGATCCAGAAAATAAACAGTCTCCTTCTTGGCTCTCACAATGACCAAGACCCAATGACGGCTACACAAAATTAACATAAAGGTTAAACACTTTTATATAAATTGCATCAAACAAAGAAAATCTTGTTAAGGGGACTAACCCTGGATTGTATGGCATTAAGAAAATCTGTTCCCCATCTGTCTTTTGAAGTGGATTGGCTAACAAACGTGATCTTTGAGTTAATGCTCCAGAGTTAGCACTAACTTGAGCGGGGTCGACAAGGCCAACCATGTTCACCATATTTGTAGTTTTCAAAACTTCAAATAGGCACCTAAATACATGAAATGATCCAATGAGTTATTAATTTTTAAAGAAAGTAGAGTGTAAATGAAAATTTGATAATTAGGATAATTACCTCAAGTATACTGCAACCACAGTGGCTCCAATTTCTTCCATGGCTGCAAACTGTGTAATATCTTCATGCAAGATGAAGGCTTCACGATCCAAACCAAAAACTTTCTTCTCAGTTGTAAATGAAATAATCTTGTCATGAACCTTTAACATGTTCTCGGCATAATCACAAAGGGATTGTAGAGAAGATGGCAACTCTAGATTTGAGTAATCTAGTACTTGTTGTTCCTTCTCAGAAACATCCAAGCACTTGTCTTTCTGTTTTAAGAAATATAGAAAAATATATAAGAGATATTGTACAAAAACTTGTAAAAAAATTTATACTAAACTAAAACGACGTGGTAAATATACCCATACGACAGTTCCTAAAAAAAAGTGACGTTGAATAAAAATACACATTTCGTTAACTATAAACCATCGGGGTATAATATTTATTACTTCGCAACAATAAAAAGCAGTCGTCTAATTCAAATGCAAAATTCACGAGAAAAACAAATTTCAGAAGAACAAGCATGATTTAGTATAAATACAGATAAAATCAATTGCGGAGAGAGAGTGAGTGAGTGAAGATAGCTTGTAAGACAAGTAAACTAAATAGGACACCCTCTATATCGTCGTGGAATTTAAATTCGCAAGACGGTTTATTCAAAAAAGCGACGTGGTATGCAATTTAAAACGGTGGGCAATATAAACCGTCGTTGTACGAACTTTATAACGTCTGTTAATAAAAATAACGACGTCTAATTACAATAAAAAAAACAGAGAATTTCACATTTCAGAACCAGCATGCTGTGGTAGAAATACAGATAAAATCAATTGCAGAGAAAGAGAGATAGATAGGGAGAGAGAGAGTGGGATCAAGTGGAAGATAGCTTGTAAAACAAGTAAACTAAATACGACACCCTCTATACCATCATGGAATTTCAATTCCAACGATGGTTTATTTAAAAAAGAGACGTGGTATGTGATTTGAAACGACGTGAAATAGAAACCGTCGTGGTATTTTGTTTATAACGTCTGTTAATAAAAGTAACGACGTCTTATTAAAATTAAAAAAACAGAGAAGTTCAAATTTCAGATTAGTTACCATTTGTTCTTCTTGCTTTTCTTCAGCCTTGCAATTTTCATCCTCAAAATTGAGGGCTCTCACATCAAGTGCCCCAGAGCAACTTGCTTTGCCCAACATTGGTTTTTTGGGACTTTGATCTTGACATTGGATTGGAACGGGGCTAGTTTGCGGTTTGAGCATGCTGACATCAAAATTGGGAAGTAATTGGCGCAGTGATTCAGCATATTCTCCCTCTCAGCTGCTACCAATTGCTGGGTTCTAGCCTCCATCTTCAGTTGCTCTTCTCTAACGATATTTCAGACACTTTCCGTTATGAGATCGTTAAACTTTACCCTCTGTTGTCTAGGTAAATTGAAGTATTTCCTAGTGGAAACCCCAGACCCCGTAGCTCTAACTCTGCCTGGATGCTCTGGACCCAAAGCCATGGTCAACACATCATTACTGCCAGAGACAGTAAGAGTGCCTTCAAAGACTTTTTGTTGCAATTCATCCTAACAGAAAGACACATTAAAGTAAAACAAAAAACAGGAAGTTAGATTCACTTGCAAGTCAAATGAAAATTTAAATGCAGTTTAATACAAATTTAAAAAAGAGTGAGTGAATTTAGAGGCTTACAATTAATTTTGCTTTCTCTGCAACTTTTGGATTAGGGATGTTACCGTGTTTGTCTTCTCTAGCTTTCTTCCATAAGGTAGATCAATCAATTTCTACCCCGGGCATGGTTTCCTCCAAATGGTCCTCCAAACCAACATATCCTTTCCGAGACAACCAATGATTGTACTCGCATTTCTCCCTCCTCTGTGCTTGTTCAGTATGCATAGCCCCAAATTCTTCGGATAACCTTGAAGCTACAAAGACATCCCAGTGTGCTTTCTCTATGAATGAATATAGTTGAGGGGGTTCATTTAACCTGTCCCTCTCATTGATGAATGGAAGGATATGCTCCCTCGTTAGTTTAGACTTGAAATCCTTCCATTTCTTGCCAGCAGATGATAAGACCATCTTCTTGCCCCCTCGCCCTACCACATAAGCCATGTCAATGGCTTCCCAAATTTGCTCTTTTAAATCGTTGTTCACTTGTTTCCATTTAATGTCTGCAAGTGGGATTCTGGAGCTTTCCAACACTCCAATGTAGGACTGCATCTCACTATGTGCAAGGCCATATGGTTGCCCCTTTTTGTTGTACTCAATAACTTTCTTGATTTTATGATATTTTCTCTTCACAACACGGGGCATTGTGCTTATACCACGCCCAGACTTTGGCTTCTCAATAAAAGTGGTAGTGTTGTCTGAACCTTTCTCAGCAGCTGAAACAAACTTCATCTTCTTCGAGGACTTGGTTGTACTTTTTGCAACTTCAAGCTCCTTACCTTGATTTTTTTTTCCTTGCTAGCATCCTTCTTATTCAAGCTAGCAGCTTTACTTTGAGCTGGAGAAACCATGTTTACAGAGAGAAATCAAACCTGCAAGAGAAATTTTTTCAGATTTTCAAATACTAAACACGACAGTAATTTTAATAAAATGACGTAGTATTCAATTTCACACGACGCTATATAATAAATACCGACGTTATTAGTTCTTATCACGTCGGTGTATTATTACCGTCGTGGTTTACCAATTCAAACGACGTAAATAAGAAGAAACCGTCATCTAAGCAAGATGAAATACAAATTTCAGAGTATTGGTTCCAGACATTTTCGTTCTTTGTCTGTATATTTTATCGAATTGGAAAAACGTAAAATGATTTTCAAAAAATCCGCTTGAAAAACCAAATCTGTAAGTGAAAATATTTAAGATTTTCAAATACTAAAAACGACGGTTATTTTTAAAAGAATGATGTAGTATTCGATTTCAAACGACGCTAAAAAAAAAATACCGTCGTAATTACATTTTATCACGTCATAATTACCGTCATCATTTTTAATTTCAAACGGCGGAAATAAGATGATACCGTCGTCTTATTTAGACGTATTATAATATTATTAAGTTACATTTTATCACGTCCGTAGTTAATATACCGTCGTCATTTACACTTCAAACGGCGCAAATAAGATGCCAGTGTCGTCTTATTACGATTAATACAAAAAACAGAGTATTGTTCCAGACTCTTTCATTCTTTTTCTCAATATTTTAACATAAAATGATTTTCAAGAGAAAAAACGCAAAATGATTTTCAAGAGAAAACACGTTAAAATATTTTTTTTAAAAAAGTATAAATCATTCACATAAAAAACGAGGAACAAAGAAAGTGAGAAATGGTTACCTTTTGCGTGCAAGGAAAGTTTTCTCGAGACTCAGACGAAGACTCAGACGAAGCCAAAGACAAAGACAAAGACAAAGACGAAGAGGAGTGGAAGTCGATGAGTTCAGACATGGCGCTCTGGGAAGAAAAATTTGGGGAGAGTGAAATTTTTTCTCGGGATTGGAAACAGTGAAAGTGTAGGTCAGGTCATGCAAAACGTTTAATAATAACCGGAAAGTTCAATAAGACGACACTATGAATAATAACTACCCTTGTATGTAACTTTAGACGTCATTGTTAAGTAATTTCATACGACGAAAACGACATAGTTAAGTAATTTCACACGTCGGCTATATGAAATTACCGCCATGTTTAATAAGGATACGACGTCACTTTTTAAGTTATGTCCGTCGTGTTTATTTCATATTAGACGTCACAATTTATAATGGAACAGCCGTGGTTAATAAAGATAATTTCTTTAAATTGGTTCTTTTCATGAGTTCTTTCACTTTTAGTTTTCACTTAGGGTTCCAAGTCGAAATAAAGTCGCATTCTTCTTACCCTTGGCGGCCAAATTTTCAATCCTCACTACAGGCCTTGGCTCTCTCTCTCCAAAACGTTGATGTTAACGATGTATGCGTTTTGGTGTATCTCAAAGACACCAAAATGCACACATCATTAACTTTCAAAAAATTGTCGTCAGTTTAGGCTTTCTCTCACCTCTTGGAAGGTCCTTTGTGTATGTTTGTGTTAGACAGAGGCAATAGTTTGGATGTTGTTGTGTATGTGCCTTTGTGTATCTCAAAGACACAAAGACACATACATCACCAATTTTCAAAATATCGTCTTTCTCAAATAGGTGGTTCGATTTTCTTTCTCAAAATCGTTTGACTAATTTTCGATTTACCATATTTAGAAAAAAAAACAACACAAGTTTCAGACGACGGTATTTGCAAAATAATTGTCGTGTTATAGCAATACAGACGTCAGTATATCCAATAACCGTCGTCTTAAGGCTAAAACCCATAAATATGTTCTTCAAATTGCAACACAAAAACCACGACGCTATATTATACTCTAAAGTCGTGGTAAAAGCTTTAGGACCTCTGTTTATTTTTAAGGAACGTCATGGTGTACTAACTTAATACGTCGTAAAATAATAAAAGACCGACGTGGATATTTGTAGAAATTAGACGTCGTTATGTACGTTATTGTCGTATTACATGCAAACTTGATACGTCGTTAAGAATACAATTACCGTCGTGGTTAGTTACACTTTAAAATGGCGGTATTATATGTAAAACGTTGTCTATAATATCTACGTCGGTAGATTTATACCTACTGTCGTTTATTTGTTATGTGTTTAAACTCATATTTTATAAGACGACGCTTTTTAAGTTTCATGAGTCGTGTTTTAAAAATACCACAATGGATTTCCATTTTTTAGGTGTTTAAGTTACTGAACCACGTCGGTTTTATATTACCGTCGTCTTTTTAAAGTCAATGACAGTATTTATTTTTCCGTCGTTGTTTTACCGACGTCTATTTCGATTTTTGTAGTACTGGAGCCTAACTCAAGTCAGATTACGAACAGCTTGAACATAAGCGTAATCTAAGGTGGTGTTGATGAGTCTGCCAGTGCAAGGCACCAGAGGTCTACGCAAGCACTTCAAAAGATTAGCACACCAAAAGCAAACTTCACCTAGGGCAGATAAGAAAGGTAAGAAAGAAGGAGAAAAAAAGAAAAGAAAAAGAAAAATGGAAGATATAAAAATTTATAAAAATACCCCTGCTTTAACAAGTTAACGGGTGATTCGCGAACGATACTGACACGACCCATTAGCTTAACGGGTGGCTACGGGTTCATCCGTTTTCAAGCCAACCCGTTAAGTCCAACCCAAATAATAATTTTTTCGTGCGAATTCATGTCGTGTTATCGAATCGTTGACAATATTGCTAAGTTTAGTGGCAAGCCCTTGTACAAGAAGAGTATCTTCTTCTACATTAAAACTCTCCCTTCAACTCCCAACTACTAACCTTAATTGCAATTAAATGTGTTTGCTTTTCCCCATTCCCTTGAAGATGCTCTAAAGGGTATATTATTGGTGGCACTCCAAATTTTAACTATAAATAACAATTTTTTAAATAAAAAAAATCTGTTTAACCCAAACCCAAACTTATAATTATATTAGCTGTGTCCTTTCAAAACATTAAAAAATATTGTATTTTGACGCCATTGACATTGATTATGTCATTTACAGATTCTCCCATAATGAATTTTGTCAATAGATTGTTAGGAACTTATATGCTTAGGATCAATATATTAATGCAGTGAACAATATTTATATAAAACAACAAATAATACAAACTGTATAAATGAACTAATATAGTAAAATTAGAGAACATTGACTTTATTTTATGATAGAGGCTTGCATATTGGCAATGTCCTAAAGACAGAATTTCGCTCATTTTCAGTGCTTGAAGTTCAATGGATGTCTATCTCTCCCAGGATTCAACTATCTATAAATCAAGGATCCGGGCATATTGGCAATGTCCTAAAGACAGAATTTCGCTCATTCTCAGTGCTTGAAGTTCAATGGATGTCTATCTCCCAGGATTCAACTATCTATAAATCAATCCTTGATCTCTGGCGAACTTAGATGTGCTTCTTCTCCAAACAAAATGTAAGAAAAATATGAAGTTTTATTTGTTCGTTGAAAAATAAGTTACTTTTTTGACGGTTGGATATTGGGTATATATAATATTGTTTGCGGCTTCAAACACAACACTTAGAAACCTGTTCTACTTTAAATTCAAACTGAAACGATAATTAAACATGTTCTGCTGTGCAAAAACAAAAAAATATTTAAATTATTTTTCGGGCCCAACTCTCAGATAAAATCAGCTCAAGTACTTTTTGTTGGAGAAAACCTGCTTCAGTGCTTTCTGTTAGAAATAACCTGCTCAAGCACTTTCGGGAAAAGTGGGCTCAAGTTGGGGGCCATGTATTGGTTCAGACATATGGTCATCGAAGATTATTGATGGCAATACTGGCCACTGTTTTTTTTTTAGGACTTTTCCTATTGAAAGGGGCGATAATATACTAAACTCACACACACTACATTGATGCTAGGACTCGAACCCAGGACCTTGCTTGGATGGAGTATACTCTAAATCATTACACTAGTGGATCCTTTGCTGGCCACTGATTTATAAGTATGGGAGCACACACTATTTTTCCATAAAACAAATTGCAAAGTTCAAAGCCCTCGGCCATTGATAAAAAATGAAAAAAATAAAATTGATTCCACAATAAATTAAAAAACATAAGCTGAGGTGTGAGGAAATAACAACATAGAACCCCCCGGAACAGGGTTGATTATCTCTCTATCTACTAGGGTTTTGATGGCTGCAGCAGTACATCTTTAACCAACTTCTCCAAATTCAGTAATGAAGAACCCCTTGGACCAGTAGCTTCCTCTGCCTTTCCTTTCCACTCCATGGCGTTCTTTCTCATCTCTTTCCCTTTCTCACCCCACATTAATTCTCTCACAAGCTTCTCCACTTCACTCCTCTTCACATTGCTATCAATCTCCAAGCCAACTCTATTACGAAATATTGTTGTATTAGGAAAAATTACTGTAATATATTTTACTTTCCTGTATTATCCTATATCAAATCCCACCTAAAGTGGATCACGGCTTCTAAGCCTAGGAAATAGGAATTGTACATGTATATATATCTTGGTCTGTAGACCTTTGTCAATACAACGAGAATATTCAAGCAAATCTCTTATTTCTTTAGATGGTATCAGAGCATCCTGGTACTTGACCTTTTGTTCAAACCCTAGCACGCCTCCATCATGACAGGGTGGAGAGCAAACATCACCAAAAATCGATTCCAAACATTCAAGCACCAGCAACACAAATCCCGGTATGGATTCATCACATCCATACTTTGTTCCTCATTCAGATCACCCGGCCTCATGCTCGTTCCAATAAAATTGAACGGCACCAATTACCCATCTTGGAGCAAGTCCATGATTCATGCTCTCACAGCCAAGAACAAAATTGGCTTTGTCAATGGATCCATTAAGCCTCCTTCAGAAACCGAACAGCCGACAGAATATGCTCTATGGAATCGATGCAACAGTATGATTTTATCTTGGTTTGCTCACTCGGTGGAGCCTGATTTGGCCAAATCAGTCGTTCATGCCACTCTTGTCCATCAAGTGTGGCAAGATTTCAAAGACCAATTCTCACAAAAGAACGCACCAACAATATATCGATACGTAAGTCCATCGCCACTCTCTCACAAGGCACCATGACAGTCTCGAGACTACTACACAAAACTAAAAGATCTTTGGGATGAATTAGAGACATATCAAACCTCACTCACTTGTAACCAGATGCAAGCACATAATGCACAAAAAGAAGAAGATCGGATGATGCAATTTCTCATGGGTCTTAACGACACCTACAACGGTGTTCGTAGCCACATCCTCATGATGACGCCATTGCCTAATGTTTGTCAAGCCTACTCACTCGTCATTCAAGATGAAACACAACGACTAATGACCTCAGGATCAACCGAGAATTTTTCCATTGCCGCTGCGATACAGAGCCGATCTCACAATTTCCCAAATAATTCTAAACAACGTGATCACCGTGGACAGAACGGCCATACAATTGAAGAATGTCGGACCCTAAAATTTTATTGCCCATATTGTGATAAGAAAGGCCACACTGAGGATCGATGCAAATTCAAAAATGGCACATGGGTTCCCAACCATACAGGAACCCAAAGCAATCGACAAAACCAAGGACATAGAGGAAATCAACAAAGAACAGAGACAAGGCCATCGCAATCGGCGTGGATCCTTTCCTCGCTACCAACGCAGCAGACGCAGCCCAAGTTGGGGCCTCAACAATGCACAGCCGCACCAGCCCAGTTCCTAATTTCAATAATTGGGCACAACAGCCAGCCCCATTGTCCCATCCGCCAGCCTATCCACAGAACCCTCTCCATGGGCTTTCTGCAGACCAACTTCAACAACTAGCCCATGCCGTCTCTCTAATACATTCGAATAATGCTTCTAGTAATAGCAATGCCTATGCTAATGCCGCAGGTCTGTCTTCTGTTTCCGTTGCCTCAATTAATTCTGTATTTACCAAACCTTGGATTTTGGATAGCGGAGCTACTGATCACATCACTTCCGACCCAACACTATTTACACAAACAAAGTCTTCACAAATACCAATCGTCAATTTACCCACTGGGTCTTCTACCCAAATCACTTCCACATGGACCGTCCCGTTCAATTCAAATATCACTTTAGACAATGTCTTATGTGTTCCCTCTTTTCGCTTAAATCTTATGTCTGCTAGCAAGGTTACCACTTCTCTAAACTGTTGTGCTATTTTGTTTCCCACTTTCTGTGTCTTGCAGGACTTGGCTACGGGGAAGATGATTGGCTCGGGTAAGCAGCGTGGTGGTCTCTATTACATGTCTCTATTGCAACGAATACCTCTCACTTATCAAGTTTCTCATCCCTCCAACTTGTGGCACATGCGCCTTGGACACCCGTCACCTTCTCGCCTTAAATTAATTTCGCCATTCTTGTCTTCCAGTAATCTTTCTTTTGATGATAATTGTAGTGTTTGTCCCATGGCCAAGCAAACGAGACTTCCGTTTCCTTTAAGTTCAATAAAAACTCATGCTCCTTTTGATTTGTTACATTGTGATATCTGGGGTCCACACAAAGTTCCCACACATTCAGGGGCACGTTTCTTCCTTACCATTGTAGATGATTTTACTAGATGCACATGGTTGTTTCTGATGCAACACAAGTCTGAGACACAAAATATTCTCAAATCCTTTGTCACTTTTGTTCATACTCAGTTTCATGCCACCGTTAAGGCCATCCGAGTAGACAATGGTTCTGAATTTCTGTCCATGAGAGATTTTTTCCAAACTGCAGGCATCGAATATCAACGCACTAGTGTTTACACTCCACAACAAAATGGAGTTGTTGAACGCAAGCATCGCCATATTCTCATTGTAGCGCGCGCCTTGCGTTTCCAATCCCACTTACCTCTTACTTTCTGGGGTGAATGTGTCTTGACCGTTGTCTATCTCATTAACCGCTTACCCTCCCCACTATTATCCACCAAATCCCCTTTTGAACTACTATACAATCATCCACCATCATTCGATCACTTGAGAGTTTTTGGTTGCCTCTGTTATGCAACGGTTGTGCAGCCTACACATAAATTTGACCCTCGTGCTCAGCGTTGCATCTTTGTTGGATACCCCACTGGTGAAAAAGGTTACAAACTTTACAATTTAGAGACCAAGAAATTTCTCGTAAGTCGTGATGTCAAGTTTTGTGAAAATACTTTTCCTTTTTCCCAAATTTCAAACCCCAATGCTCCTAGTTTTGTGCAACCCCACTTTCCACCTCTTGGCCCTGATGACCACGACCGCTAGGCCCAGCACACTCAACCCACTGAGCCAAGCCCACTCGAGCCAACCCAGCCAAGCCTCACCTAACCGACAAGACACCCGATACGCCTCCAGCCGTGTCACCCCATACCCCCGCGCCTGACGAGCCTACCAATCTTGACAGCCCTATCCGACCTATGTCCCCCAACCCCCTCACACATCCCATCGGACCCGTCCCTCATTCCAAGCCATCCCAACTCGTTTCACCCGCTTCTGAATTCTCTCTAATGCCTAACCCTCCCGCCAACCCCACTCATTCTCTTCCCCTTCCACGCCAGTCACTTCGCCCTAAGCACCCTCCTGTATGGCATAAAGATTACCACCTGTCCAACCAAGTCAGTCACTCAACCTCGGCGCCTTGTTCTACATCAAGTACTCGATATCCCCTCTCCCACTTCCTTTCATACTCCCGTTTGTCTTTTGCACATTCTGCTTTTCTTGCTAACATTTCAGGTCACACCGAACCTACATCATATGCTCAAGCTATCCTTGATCCAAATTGGCAACAGGCCATGACTACAGAATTAGAGGCTTTGCAGCACAATAACACTTGGAGTTTGGTCCCTCTACCTATTGGTCATAAACCGATCGGCTGCAAATGGGTTTACAAAATCAAATACAGGTCCAATGGCACCATTGAGCGCTACAAAGCTCGCCTCGTTGCCAAAGGATACACTCAAGTTGAGGGCATTGACTACCAAGAAACCTTTTCTCCTATTGCCAAACTCACTACCCTCCGTTGTCTGCTAACTGTTGCTGCTGCCCACCACTGGTTCATCCATCAACTGGACGTTCAGAATGCCTTTCTTCTTGGCGATTTGCATGAAGTGGTATACATGGAACCTCCTCCTGGTCTTCGCCGACAGGGGGAGAACATTGTATGTCGGCTCAACAAGTCCCTGTATGGACTCAAGCAGGCTTCCAGAAACTGGTTCTCCACTTTTTTAGACACCATCCAGAAAGCTGGTTATCAACAACCAAAGGCTGATTACTCTCTTTTCACCAAAGCTCAAGGCACTTCATTTACTGCAGTACTTATCTATGTTGATGACATACTTCTCACAGGCAATGATCTTCAAGAAATGGAACATCTGAAAACATTCCTTCTCAAACGCTTCCGCATCAAAGATCTTGGAAATTGGAAGTATTTTTTGGGTATTGAATTCTCCTGTTCCAAGAAAGGTATTTTTATGTCTCAGAGAAAATACGCACTTGATATTTTGCAAGATTCAGGACTTCTGGGGGCACGCCCAGACAAGTTTCCAATGGAACAGAATTTGAAACTTACTCCCACAGATGGAGCATTGCTGCATGATCCAACTAAGTACAGAAGACTAGTTGGTAGACTAATTTATCTCACTATCACAAGGCCTGACATAGCCTATTCCGTTCGAACGTTGAGCGAATTCATGCATCAACCTCGAAAACCTCATTGGGATACTACCTTACGGATCCTCAAATATATCAAAGGTACTCCTGGTCAAGGCTTATTATTTCCTGCCTCTAACAATCTTGCCTTGAAAGCTTTTTGTGATTCAGATTGGGCAGGTTGCCGTGCCACAAGGAGGTCGGTTATAGGAGATTGTGTTTTTCTTGGAAATGCCCTTATCTCATGGAAATCCAAGAAACAAGCTAATGTCTCTAGATCATCAGCAAAAGCTGAATATCGAGCTATGGCTAATACTTGTTTGGAGCTGACTTGGCTGCGCTACATATTACAGGATTTAAAGGTCCCACAAACAGCTTCTGCGCCATTATTTTGTGATAATCAGGCAGCTTTGTATATTGCAGCAAATCCTGTTTTTCATGAACGTACAAAGCACATTGAAATAGATTGTCACATAGTTCGAGAAAAACTGCAAGCTGGAATGATTAGTCCTTCATATATACCTACACGCTGCCAGCTGGCAGATGTGTTTACGAAAGCCTTGGGAAAGGATCAATTTGTGACACTACGAGACAAGTTGGGTCTTCATGATATTCACTCTCCAACTTGAGGGGGAGTATTACGAAATATTGTTGTATTAGGAAAGATTACTGTAATATATTTTACTTTCCTGTATTATCCTATATCAAATCCCACCTAGAGTGGATCACGGCTTCTAAGCCTAGGAAATAGGAATTGTACATGTATATATATCTTGGTCTGTAGACCTTTGTCAATACAACGAGAAAATTCAAGCAAATCTCTTATTTCTTTAGAAACTCCCCACTGAGTGCACGAGAACCAACAGTAGGGATGGCAATTTTCCCCACGGGTAAGGGTCTTCGTGGGGATTCGACCCTAATGGGTCGGGTATGAAGGATAAAAAACGGGTATGGGGATGGGTACGGGGAATTTTTTGGGTATGGTGTTCGGGGAGGGGCGGGGATGGTATTTTAATCCCCAACCCGAACCCTCCCCGTTTAGAATACATACATATATATATATGATATTAAAGTGATTGTGCCCACTAAATTTTATATTTCCTATTATTATATTATATATTTATATAATTTATACGAATCTTAAATCACACTACTTATATATTTAGTTAAGTTATAGTCAATATGTAAACATTCTTATATTGTCTTACACGTATGTATTATATATTCATTATATTGCCCTAATTCTATTTTTTTTTTCTTCAATAAAGTAGTTTTATATTGGTTTTTTCTTCGGTAATGGGGCGGGTCGGGGAACCCATTCCCCAACGAAGGTGGGGATGGGGAATCCCCGATATGAATATTACGAGTATGAAGGCGAGGATGGGGGAAGAAAGCTTAACGGGGATGGGGATGGGAATGGCATACCCACCCCCGATTCGACCCATTGCCATCCCTAACCAACAGTTCGTCTGCTGTTCCGCAAAAAACGGCCATATAACCATTGGAACTCCAGCACTCAAGCTCTCAATGGTGGAGTTCCAGCCACTGTGTGTCAAGAATCCTCCTATAGATGGGTGGTTCAGAACTTCCTCTTGTGGTGCCCAACTGACCAACAAACCTCTTCCTTTCGTTTCTTGGGCAAATTCCGATGGGAGAATAGTAGCGTCACCCTTCACAAGGTCAGGCCTAATTGTCCACAAAAAGGGATTTTTGCTATTAGCAAGACCCCAAGCAAACTCAACAAGCTGTTGGGGTGTCATAACAGTAATGCTCCCAAAATTAACATAAACCACCGAGTCGGGTTCCTTGGAATCCAGCCACTTTAGGCACTCAGGCTCTTCTTTCCAAAGGCTGGAACCGATCGATGACGATATTGTGTTCTGGGGAATCTTGTTCACAAGCAAGTGATTGGGGCCAATGGTGTAAATTGGAGGAAACATTGAAGAAAGAGCCTCCAACACTTTATATTCCAATGTGTCATAAGTGTTTAAGATGATAGCAGAAGCTTTGGAAGCTCTTTCTACCTCCCCCATGGCGAAGCTTAGCATCATGTCTTCTGGATCTGTGGTACGTACAAAGCTTGGGAGATCTCTCAGACGAACATCCTTCATTCCTGGAATCCAGTCTATCGTGGTTTCCAAATACCCGTTTGCTAGAGAAGCCTCGCCTGAAAAATCATACATAGAATTTGTCATAGCTGCTTACCATTTCTATATCCCAAATTAAATAACAAAGATATAAGAATTCTTTCTTATAGGCTTAATATTAGTACATATTGGAATGGCCATCTTTCCCAACAAATTACCGACGTGGGCTTCAGAGCATCACATAATTTGTTAGATGAGAACCATATCACTCCCCAAGTTAACAAGAAAACAGTAAAATATATATATATATATATATATATATATATATATATATATTTCTTCTCACATCCTGGATGTTAAATGCGTTATTATCGTAAGGACACCATCAGAAACAAGGAGGAGTAGTAGAAAACACATAGCGTCCGCACGGTAATAACGTCCGAACCTCCCCATAGGAGGTAGTTATTTGGTACTCCAATACTTATCATTCACTGTAATTCCTATCTTATCTTTTTAAGTTTTGAATCTCATAAGGCTTTTGTGAATGAAAATTGCATGGATAAATGGGATGAAAAATAATTAAATAATAAAGGAGGTAAACGATTTTTATTTTGGGTCGTGAGGGTGAACGATGAATAAAATAGTTTGCCAGTCCCTTAATTTAATTGCTTTTCATATAACAACCAATACAAATAATAATATCACAAAATTTCAATTTCACTGTATGCGTGCCCTTTATTTTTCATGTAACATAACATGTACCTCTGAGTGGTGTAAGACCTTTCTCAATAAAGTTGGCGATACTGCGTGTAGCCCATGAAGCCACATGCATTTGTAGTCCAGAACAGCGCCACCGGAATTCCAAGATCTTCACCGGCTTTGACGGCGAATGACATGACACCATCGGAGACAATACAGGTCACGGGTGGGAGGGCCTTGTCAAGACTAAGGTTAGCAAGCAGGTTGCGAAATGGTCCTAAGCAAGTCTTGCTTGTGGAATCACAAAGAGACGGGATGTCTTGCGTAGTGTCAGCATCCGTAGGGGGCAAACCATCGGGGATGGCTTCGAAACAGAAGTCCTGGGAGACGTGGAGGGCGGAGGGGCCTCGGGATTTGAGCAAGCGTTTGTGGTTGTACTCACTGTTGACAAAGGTTATGTGAAAGCCTCTGTGATGTAGGAGCTTTGCTAACTTCATCATTGGGCTTATGTGACCTTGAGCTGGGAATGGGAGACACACAGCATGAGGCCTCTTGCTAACTTCTACTCCAACGCCATCCATTTCTATTTCTTTCTCTCTTTTCTATCTTAATTCTTAGCTCTTAGGGTACTGTGTGTGTGAGTCAAAGTACTGCCAGACATATAAACTTTATAGCAAATCTAGATATGCATTACATCTGTTCTCTTGGCAGTATACATAATATTCACGATATTTTTACCACCATGATCTAGTTTTAACTTCTTTTGGTAAATTTGTTGTTCCCATCTGAATTATTGGATTGGACTCAATGGCCCTGAGTTTAGGCAAGCGTAACGTAAAATAAAGAGAGTAGTAAAACAAGCGCCCCTAAAATTTATATCATATTTATTAATTTTTCTTTCCGCCCCTATTATTAATAATATTTTATTTTCTTATTTTACATCAGCTTTTAATACCTCAAAACCTAAGAATTATCTCTCTTCCTCTCTTATAGCATCAGCCGTCTCTATTCCGCACCTACTTCTCCCCAGCACCCTTCCAATTGCTGGAATTCTTCATCCCTCTTCGTTCTGTTCATCAAGTGGGTAAGTAATTTTTCGTTTTTTACACATCTCTCTTCTTGTTTATAATATCAATTTTGGTTAATGTTGGGTTACAGTTTTATTTGCAAGAGTTGTCTGATATTGGCTACTGAAGGTGGGAGTTCTACATTTTTAATTTTGTCTTGCTTTTTTAGGTCATATTTCTATTCTTTATACTATTTATTTTGGCTTAATTCTTAGCTCTTAGGGTACTGTGTGTGCAAGTCAAAGTACTGCGGGAGATATAAATTTTACAGCAAATCTAGATCTGCATTACATCTGTTCTCTTGGCAGTATACATAATTTTCGAGATATTTTTACCACTATGATCTAGTTTTAACTTCTTTTGGTACATTTATTGTTCCCATCTGAATGATTGGATTGTACTCAATGGCCCTGAGTTCCAAGAGATATCCAGGAAATTTCATGCCTTCATGTTTAAAGATATCACGTCGACATATATATCTCTCATACACGACACACACTACTAACAAAAAAAGTTTATACACTCCTCTAATCACTACCAAAAAAGAAATATTAGCGTCCTTTTAGCGGCAGAAAATATGATACGCCCCTATTAATTGTTAATTAGAGGCAGAAAACCGACAAGCCCCTATTAATGATATTAGAGGCGGATAAACATGGCCCCATTGAATAGGAGGGTTAAGGAGGGAAATTTTGCCCCAAAATTTTTGGCAAGCGTAACTTAAATAAAGAGAGGCATAAAACAAGCACCCCTAAAATTTATATCAAATTTATTAATTTTTCTTTCCGCCCCTATTATTAATAATTTTCTTATTTTCTTATTTTACATCAGCTTTTAATGCCTCAAAACCTAAGAATTATCTCTCGTCCTCTCTTATAGCATCAGCCGTCTCTACTTTTCATTAAAATATCTTATTATTTCACTCCGCACCTACTTCTCCCCAGCACCCTTCCAATTCTTGGAATTCTTCATCCCTCTTCGATCTTTTCATCAAGTGGGTAAGTAATTTTTCATTTTTTACACCTCTCTCTTCTTGTTTATACTATCAATTTTGGTTAATGTTGGGTTACAGTTTTATTTGCAAGGGTTGTCTGATATTGGCTATTGAAGGTGGGAGTTCTACGTTTTTTAATTTTGTCTTCTTGCTTTTTTAGGTCATATTTCTGTTCTTTATACTATTTGTTTTGCTTTATTTGCAGGGGTTGTGTGGTATTGGCTTTTAAAGTTAGGGTTCTAGTTTAATTTGTGGGGCACTTTAAGGTACGAAAAATTTATCTTTTTTCTTCTCTTATTTATATATAGATTATTTAAATGGCATACTTTATCTGTGTTTTTGGTGTTGTTTGTTTAAAAACTAGACAGGTAGTGGTAGGACAAACTTACAGATGATGTGGACGATTGAGGGACCGGATCGGCCTTCAGTGAACACTTCCTCTTCGGCTAGCGATGCTGAACCTATGCTAAAGAGAGGAGTGAGCAGTAGGTGAGACCTAAGGGATCGGTGTGGTACCAGCGGAAGGCCCTCCGATGCTAAAGTTAGCTGAAGGAGAGAGGAGTTAGCTTATTGACAATGCAAATGCATGTATGTCAAGTAGAGCTCACTTACCCTAAACCCTGGGGCAAGGGGTTCTTTTATAAGGAGTTGTGGGTGTCTTCCTGGTGTGAGAAGTCGATGTGGGATTCGTGGGAGTGCCTTTTGAGGCTGCCACGTGTCCCAACAAATATACTAGCGGGGAACCCGAGAAATTCCTGCAAGATACCTTCTGGGAGGCTGAATTGGCAAGGCGTGCTGAATGCACTTGCCGACCGTAGGCCAGTCAGTGAGCAATCGGTGAATGGTGCTGAAGCCTCCTACCGATCGTAGAACTGGACCTGCCAGTATGGGCTACAGGGCCATGATGGGAGTAGAATCGGTCGTGGGTGCCAAAGGGACCTACCGATTTGTAAGGCTAGGCTTGCCAGCGTGGGCCATGGGGCCTTCCTTAGTGTCCGACCCTTTCTACTTGTCATGGCGTGAGAGGCCGGTCAAATATGGTACAAACAGGAGTCCCCCAAGTTCCCGATTGAGAAGGGACTTCTTAGTTGGGGACTTGCACGTGTCTTCGGCATTCTGACCCAGACCTCGATACGGAGATCTTAGTCATTTCTCCGCGATTGCCGATGATAATTCCATAGTCCCCCAAATCCTCAAGCAAGGGGAGCAATTGGAAGAGGGGAGCTTGTACCTTTGCTACCGTTTGGTAGGCTTATGGAGGTGCGGTGTGGGTATGGACAGTGAGCCAAGAGGAGCGGTTTGGGAGGGTGAGTGGAAGCTCGACCTTGCATGCATGTCGTTTGGCATGGAACAGTTTAGGAGGGTGAGTGAAAACTCAACCCTGCATGCTTGCCATTAGGCATGGGAGGGTGAGTGGAAACTTGACCATGCACGCCTGCTGTTCGGCATGGGAGGGTGACTGGAAACTTGACCCTGCACACCTGACGTTCGGCATGGAACGGTTTGTGAGGGTGAGTGAAAACTTAACCCTGCACGCCTACCGTTCGACGTGGGAGGGTAAGTGGAAACTCGACCCTACACCGTGGGCAAACAAGGTATGTTGCCTCTTGCTAGCGTCTTTTGAATCAACTTGTGAAACCTGTACGAAGTTTTGTATGAACTTCCATGAACTCGTATGAACATAGATGAATTTGCATGAGCTTATAGGTTTGCATATGAACATAGGTCTGGATGTGTTAGGAGTTGCAATTTGATTCAAGCATGCATTTAGTTTCTTTCCGCTTCTGTTTGTAGATGTCAGAGAGCGAGTCAGAATATAGTGATAGCCCTAGGCGTTTGATAAGGAGTCATCTACCGAAAGCTCTGCTTCAAAGCTTTAGAGTGCCGATTTTGAAGGTTCTGATCTTGAGATTTTTGAGGAAACGGAGGTGCCTACGAGGCTGTGGGCACTTCTCTTCCAGTGATGGAGCCATATATGGATCGACCTTCCATGTCCGGACGTGATGTTGAGGAGGCTGAGGTGTCGATCGCTGCACCTGGGGAGGGAGTGTTGACAGTCATTATTGGCTAGGATCCAGGCAGAGTATCACATCTCGGATTCAATAGTGATGCAAATCCCCGCACCTCTGGAGTCTCTAAGCAATCAGATGGGAATATGGTCTTCTTCACCGATGTCTTCAAGCATAGGCTTCAGTTGCCGTTGAGACCTTCGATGCAGAAGATCTTGACGCAAATCGGCTATGCGCCTGGGCAGTTCAACCCGAACTTCTAGATCACACTCCTCGGCACCATAACTGCGTTTGGTGTTGCCAAAGAGGGTGAGCTAAGCTATGAACAGTTCTCTCATCTGTACAGCGTGACGATGGCTAAGAGCTCAGACCAGGGGGTTGGGTGCAATCAAACTGCCTACATGCCAGTCAGCGAGGGCACTTTGTGGTCGGTGTGCCAAGTTCATAGAAGACTTGGCGTCGGTGTCAGGCGCTGGTATTCAGAAGTTGGGAATCGACACCAGGCGAGGTCGTTGAGAGGCATATTCCAACAACATTCCAGACAATCGGTAGGCTCTAGCGTGTCGTTCAGTACTTTGTCTGTCTAGGTGTTGTATTTTGCATTTGAATAGCATTTGTGTGCCGATTGTATGTGCACAATACATTGTATGTCGAAGCTAACCTGTGTTTGTTGTTTGCTCCAGTCTCCTTGAAGCGACCGAGCACGTCGAAGGAGGACGTGAAGGCAGTTGACCGGGTGTGGAGTAAGATTGCCGAAGATGATCATTACTTCAAGACCCTCTAAAGCTTTGGCAATTTGTTCAAGGCAGGCTTGATCGCCGAGGCCGAGAAGACCAGACAGGAGAAGGAATAAGAGAGTAAATGGTTTTGCTTCCAAACGTTGTGCCATTCGACATTCTCTGTGTATGCCATTCCTACGCTGACTTGTGTTATGTTCTAGTGATAGGAGGGAGGGCTATGTCTGATGCAACAGGAGGCATCTAGAGTCTCGGGTCCCATTGGTTCAGCAGAAGAAGGGGGAGGCCTTAAGGTTGAAGGCAAAAGGGCAGCGCCAGCCGAAAGGTTCTTCGGCTGATGAGGTAACTGTGGCCGAGCGTCTCAAATAGAATAGGGCAGAGGAGGCAGAGGCCGTTCGTGAGGTCTAATTCCAAATGACCGGTAAGAGGCAAATCGAGGGTGCCCTCGACGAGACGCCTCCGAGCGAAGATCACTGAGACTGGCAAGGCTATCCAAGATGCCGATCGACACGCTGAGGAGAACGCTGCCAAGATTACAGAGTTGTCATCCAAGCTGGCGGTGACAGAAAGGGCGGCCGTAGAGGTTGGAAAGGCAAAGGCGGAAGTGGAGGTGGGGATGAAGGCAGCCGAGCGGGAGAAGTCGGCTGAGGTGGAGGAGGCGAAGGCAAAGGCCGTAGCTAACTACCGATCCTCAAGGGAGTTCATGGCTTTGGTGGACAAGGAAGTCATAGACCAGTGTGACGACCTCGTCTACCAATTCAAGCGGTTTAACGCTGATAATAAGCTGAACTTGAACTTCCATCGGGAGTGTCCTCCACTGCCTGAAGGCATCATCGAGGAATTGGTGGAAGCTTATAAGGGCGAAGATGCCGAAGCCGAGTCTTCTACCTATTCGAATCCTGAGAATGCTGAAGCCGAAGCTAATAAGCCTGCTGAGGCTGATGCTGCTGCCGATCCTCCTATATCTTGATATTTTATTTCTGTAATTTGTCATTTTGGAACAGTATGTCGAAGGGCATTTTGTTAAGACACATGGCCAAAAGGCCTTTTATTTATCTAAGTTGCCTTGATAAATTTATGTCTAGCTTTTGTTTATGTTTATGTATGTATGTATGCCGAAGGTAGGTAGCGTTAGGCTAATATGTCATAGGCGTATACCGAATGCAAAGACAATAACACAACGGGTAGGCATTGGTGTTTTATCGTAGGCATTGGTGTCGTTAGGCGGATATGCCGTAGGCGTTTACCGAATGCAAAGACAAGAACACAATGGGTACCAAATGTCGTAACCTTTCATTCATTGTAACGATGCCGAGGGCATAACGTACATTAGTGAGATGTGCTAATCAGCAGCATCTTCCATAGGTTTACAGAGAGAGAGGAGACTAAAGGTCGCGTTCGTCACTTGTAGTAATACTTTAGGTGATCGGCATTCCAAGGGTGGTCGGGAGTTTTCCCATGAAAATGACTTCGTAAGGGCCTTCCCATGAAGGGCCGAGGGTACCTTCGGCAGGTTTCTTTGTAGCTAGGGAGACTTTGCACAGGACCCAGTCCCCAATTTTGAACGATCGGTGCTTGACGCGCGAATCGTAGTATCAGGAGGTTCACTGCTCGTATGCTGTATTCCGAGGATGAGCCTATGATCAGTGTTCTTGGATGAGGTCGAGGTTTGGAGCGAGCTGGGCTCTATTTTGCTATGGCTCGTAGGATGCCGTTCGGCACGTAGGTGCGTTGATCTCTATAGGTATGATAGCTTCGGTACCAAAGGCGAGAGAGAAGGGGGTTTCTCTTGTGGACCTTCAGTACGAAGTGTTGATTGCCCATAGTTTTTCTAGTAATATGTTCAACCAATCTCCTTTGGCTGCTTTCAGCTTCTTCTTCAACGTCTTCTTGACGATCTTGTTGACGGCTTTCACTTGTCCATTGGACTGTGGGTGTGCTGGAGATGCAAAGAAAATGTTGATGTTGAATCAGGAGTATAGATGCTGAAAGCGAGAAGAGTCGAACTGTTTACCGTTATCGATGACAATCGTGTTTAGAAGGCCGAAGCGGCAAATGATGTTCTTCCATACAAAATGCTTGATTCTGGCTACGGTGATTGTTGCTAAGGCTTCGTCTTCGACCTACTAGGTGAAGTAGTCCACAACGACGACTGCGAATTTGACTTGTCCCTTGCTTTGTGGCATGGGGCCAATGAGATATAGTCCCCTTTGCTCGAATGGCCAAGGGCTGATGATTGGGATGAGTGGTTTGGCAGGTAGGTTCGGGATGGAGCTGAAGCATTGACACTAATTGCACTTGTGGACAAGTTTGAGAGTATCAGTGTGGAGAGTTGGCTAGTAGTACCCTTGCCAAATTGTTTTGAAAGCTAAGGATCGGGCACCAGAATGGTCGCCACAAGCTCTTTCATGAATCTCTCGTAGGACGTAGTTACCCTGTTGTGCCGTGACACACCGTAGCAACGTTAGGGAATGACCATGTCGATAGAGAGTTTTGTGCAGAATGATGTACCTTACCAATCGGTGGTGAATGGTTTATGCTTTAGCTTTGTTAACCTGTAGCGTGACGTCAGCAAGGTAGGTGTAGATTGGATCCATCTAGCTAGGGTCTTGTCAAAAGGCATGTACCTCAACTTTGATAGTGTTGCGCCGAGCGTCGGCATGACTGTTCTCGGATCTCTGGATCTTCCAAGGATCGATGCTAGTTGCGATAGAGCGTAGGCATGATTGTTCTCGGATCTCGGGATCTACCGAAGTCCTGCTAAGAGAGCTTCATATTCGGCTTCATTGTTTGAGGCCTGGAATTGAAATCGGATGGCGTATTCGATTGC
Source organism: Prunus padus (assembly GCA_024362665.1). Classification (NCBI taxonomy): domain Eukaryota; kingdom Viridiplantae; phylum Streptophyta; class Magnoliopsida; order Rosales; family Rosaceae; genus Prunus; species Prunus padus. The sequence continues at coordinate 8,934,302 of JANFAM010000006.1, read as the reverse complement.
AGTTTGATCAGGTGCCATCAAGACTAGGACAGCTCCGCTTCCTTGCTGGTTAGATGAACCATCGATGTGTAGTGTCCAAAGAGGGATTTTGAGGGGAGTTCGTTCTCCAGGGGCGGTTCTAAGAGGAGTTCGTTCTCTGATGGGAGCGTGAATTCGGAGATGAAATCAGCTACGGCTTGCCTTTTTGGGCTGATAGTGAATGTCGAATTCACCAAGCTCGATGGCCCATTTGATTAGCCTTCTAAAAGTCTCCGGCTTTTACAAGAGTTAGCGCAGAGGCTGATTGGTGAGCATCGTGATGGTGTGAGCCTGGAAGTACGGCCGAAGCTTGCGAGCGGAGATGAAGAGGGTGTAGGCGAGCTTCTCCAGCTTCGGGTACCGAAGATCAGCGTCTTGTAAGGCGTGGCTGGTGTAGAAAATTGGAAGTTTGGTGCTGGTGGGTTTGCGAATTAGCAATGAGCTGAGCACCATTGCCAAGATCAAAAGGTAGTGGATGAAGCTTTCTCCCTAGAGAGGTTTAGATAGCAGAGGTGCCTTGCTCATGTAAGCCTTGAGGTCTTAAAAGGCTCGGTAGCATTCGGCAGTCCAGGTGATCTGCCGTTTGTTACCTTTGAGGGCTTTGAAGAAGGAAGCACATCAATATGAATCGAGCCAGGGCTGTGACCCGACCAGTGAGGCTCTGAATATCCTTCTGTGTCTTCGATACTTGCATATTGAGTAACGCCTTAATTTTCTAAAGGTTAGCTTCAATACCTCGTTGTCTAATCATTAAGTCGAGAAATTTGCAGGAGGAGACGCCGAAGGCACATTTGTTCGGGTTGAGGTGCATGTTGTATTTCTTCAGAACACCGAACATGAGTGAGAGGTTGTGGAGATGTTGATCGGTAGTTCAGCTCTTGACCAGCATGTCATCCACATAAACCTCCATGGAAGTGCCGATGAGTTCAGCAAAAATCTTATTTACCAACCGTTGATATGTCGCACCTGCATTTTTAAGGCCGAACAGCATGACATTGTAGCAATAGATCCCTTTGTCAGTGATGAATGTCGTATGTTCTCGATCAGGGTGCATGAAGATTTGGTTGTAGCCGGAGTAAGTGTCCGTGAAGCTTAGAAGCTCATGGCCTGCCGTAGGTGACCTCCCTGATGAAGCCGACTGTCTGCAGCTTGTCCACTTCAAGCCTCATAGCCTCGTACCGTTCGGAGTCATAGGCCCGTCGTTTCTGACGGATCGGCTTGAAAGTTGAGCTGATGTTGAGCTTGTGACTGATGAGATCAGGGGAGATGTCAGGCATGTCGTGGTATGATGAGGCGAAGACGTTCGAATTGGCTCTGAGGAAGGTGATGAATTCGGCCCGCAGGGACGGACTGAGGGTGGTACCGATGCTAACCTGCCGATCAGGCTGTGCTTCGGAGAGGGCAACCAATTCTAGGTCCTCGATAGGTTGAGCATGCAGAGTGACAACCTTGTCTCGTGGATCGTCAGGCTAATCAGTCCATCTGTCAAACGGCACGATGTTGGGAGTGGTTGAAACTGAGTATGGTTCTCGTGGTGATGCCCTTGCCGATTCTTTAATTTTCGATACATAACACGTCCGTGCACTCAACTTATCCCCATGTACTTGGTCATCGCCACAGTATGTTGGAAATTTGAGGAGGAGCATGTGTGGTGATAGTACAGCTGTCATTCTGGTTAGTGCGGGTCTGCCGATGATACCGTTGTAAGCCGTTAAGTAGTCGACAACCAAAAAGTAGGTGTAGATGATGGTTCTTCGGGGGTCTGTGCTGATGGCGAGTGGTAGCTGGTCACTTCCGATCGGTTTGATAACATCGCCCTTGAAGCTTAGAAGGGGAGTGATATCCTTATTGAGGTGCCGATGCTCGATCTCTAGGGCATTGAAGGCATATGCGAAAAGCACGTTGACTGAGCTACCTGTATCAATGAGGATTCGACCAACGTCATAATCGGCGATGTCGGCTCGGATGATCATGGGATCGAAATGAGGGAAAATTATGCCTTTCTCCTCTTCTTCAGAAAAGGTAATGGACTCCCAACCGATTCGTTAGACCTTGTTATTGCGCTCTCCGGCTATGTTAAGGACATGAGGGTGTCGAAAGGCACACATGTAGTTCTTGATTGAGCGATTACTGGTGTCGGTGATGGGTGTACCGATGCTGATCATGTTAATATGCCGATTCGCTGGCTGTCCTGGGACTGGTCGTTCGCTCAGATACTGATCCAACCTGCCTTCACTGATGAGGCGTTCGACAATTTGCAGAAGGAGTTGCACTAATAGCCGTTGTACTGATGGTATCGACAAAACACACCGGTGTCCATGTCGCTTTGGCGAGGGAGCTTTCTGTTGTTTGGCTTCTAGATCATCTGCTTCTCGCTCATGAGCATGTGTTCGTAAGTCGTGTTGAGCAACGTGAAGACTTTCGCTTGCCGATTCTGTCTTTGGCTTTTGAAGTCGTTTCTGAAATCGCAGTCCATGCTAAGCTTGTTCCCTTCCTACCGATTCTGGAATCCTTCTTTCCGCTTAGCGCTTGCCTTGTAGGACTCAAGAAGTGCCGAATAGCAGGTCGCGGGGTTGGATTTTTGGAGTTAAGGTACTCTATTTTGGCATGGAGGGCAGCTTATCTCATCAGTTAACCATAGGTTGCCCAGTTATTACTGTGCACCAAGAAACGAAAGTGGGACGATCGGTCATAGATCTATGTGCACCAAAAGTACTCATGGCTGAACAGAGCTGCATATTCTCTTAAAGGTTAGTCGTCTCGTTGCAGGACAGTGTAAAGATCATCGGCAGAATAGAGACGATCGATCAGTATCATGAAATGATCAAGGAAAATTTGCTTTAATTGATCAAATGAGTTAACCGTACCTGGCTCCAATCTGTAGAACCAATTCAAGTTGCGTCAGCCAAAGTGGATGGAAATAGTAGGCACTGTCCTTCGTCGGTGAGCCCTTTGCGACCCAATGCCAATTGAAAAGTGTGGATGTGGGTTAAAGTATCCTCAACCCCTGTGTAAAATGGTATCTTGAGGATTTGGACATTTTCTTCTGCCTGTAGGTTCTGATCCAATTGGAGAAAGGACCGGGTTGGACTTTTCCCCAAGTCGGTGTTAAGACCGATTCCATCACAACGCAGCTTCTGTGTAGTTGTGACTTTGGACCGAGGACGCTCAATCGTCGATCTTTGAGCCTGCTGCCAATGCGAATGGATGATAGCTATCGTTGCTCGCGTTGATCATTGAGTCTATCTCGGTAGTCGAATTAGAATCAGAATTCTTAATGTCGTTCCTCTAGAGAGGGTATGAACAATTGTTGAGAGGCGGAAGGCTTGGAGGGTGCCGATTGCTTCCCCTTGTCTTGGTGGTTGGGCTTGGGCAGCGATTGCTCCTGCCGATGCTACATAGTCTGTTTAAGACCATCTAGCAGTCGAGCCGAATGCGTCTGCTGATTGTAGAGTTGCTTTTGAGTGTTGTCAAGCTTGGAGGAGAGGATGTTGTTGTGCTCCTGCATCTTCGCCATTTCTTGGCGGATGGATTCATCTTTTGCTCAAGAGAGATATGGGTCGATTACCATCGATTCCCACAGATGACGCCAATCTGTTTGTGCAAAAACTAGACAAGGTAGGACAAACTTACAGATGACGTGGACGATCGAGGGACCGGATCTGCCTTCAGTGAACGCTTCCTCTTCGACTAGCGATGCTGAACCTATGCTAAGGAGAGGAGAGAGTAGTAGGTGAGACCTAAGGGACCGGTGTGGTACCGGCCGAAGGCCTTCCGATGCTAAAGTTAGCTGAAAGAGAGAGGAGTTAGCTTATTGACAATGTAAAGGCATGTATGTCAAGTAGAGCTCACTTACCCAAAACCCTGGGGCAATGGGTTGTTTTATAAGGAGTTGTGAGTGTCTTCCTGGTGTGAGATGTCGATGTGGGATTCGTGGGAGTGCCTTCCGAGGCTGCCACTTGTCCTAACGAATATACCAACAGGGAAACCGAGCAAGAAACCTTCTGGGAGGCTGAATCGGCAATGCATGCCGAACGCACTTGCCGAACGTGGGCCGATCAGTGAGCAATTAGCGGATGGTGCTGAAGCCTCATGCCGATCATAGAACTGGACCTGCCAACATGGGTACAGGGCCATGTTGGGTGTAGAATCGGTCGTGGGTACCGAAGGGACCTACCGATTCGTAAGGCTGGGCTTGCCAGTGTGGGCCATGGGGCCTTCCTCAGTGTCAGACCTTTTTCACGTGTCATGGCGTGAGAGCCCGGTCAGATATGGTACAAACAGATGTACTTGGAATTATATTTTTGTGCTCCCTGATTCTACATTCTCATTGATATATATTATTGTAGGTCATATATATAAATATATGATATATTAATGGGGGATTCTCATAGTTTATATGATTAGAGTGTCCGAGGCACCCAATTAGCTTTTAAAAATTTATAATTTATGTGTGGTCTCTTTTCTACTCCGATATGCATTATTGAAGAGATTGTCCAAAAGGTGCAAAAATTACAAGGACGAATTAAAAAGGAGATATTACTCTCCATATGTTGGCTCACCACGACATTTCATATGTGGAGACATGCATGTAGACAACGATCAGTGGTAGCAAATGGTTGATTATTAGGATTCAGATCCAGCAAACAAAGTGAGTATTATTGTGTTTAACTGATTTTTTATACATTGACTGACTTTTTTTTTAATAACAGATTAAGTGTGATAAAAATGTTGAAAATCGTAAGAAGCAAACAATGAGTCACACGGGTGGCACAAAGACTTTTGTACGATACCACGCCGAATATGTAAGTAAATTGAATTTATATGTATTGTTAGGCACTAGAGTTATGCATATTCAATCTTTTGATCCTTTTCAAGTTGCGTCCATACACATGCTTAAGAAGATGCACAAATATTGAATTAACTAACTGTTTGCTTATTAATAAGGGCAAGAGCATGGTCGTGCACCTGATCCTATTGAGTTTTTGATTTGGTGCTTAAGCGGCTTGATGAAAAATAGTTGGACTGATAATGCATCAGAGCAAATCGCTGTAAGTTTGATATTGAATTTTGGTTTTATGATAGTCTGACATGTTGAAAGGCCTTGCATTTTGTTAGTTTGTAATTATTAAAAATGCTTGACCAAGGACAACAATATGACATTGAATTTTACTGTTATACTATTCCCAGATAGACTGCATCTTTATATTTTCTTAGGTTGTGGTTATACTGTACCTTCATAAATGTCAATACAATGGTACAAAATCTATATTATATGCTGCTTTTCCCTGAAGTTAGTATATCACCTTCGTACTGCTTTGATGTCTAGATTTCTTAATCTTCGTATATGCTTTGACAAAAAAACGACATTGAATTATTTGCGTAGACAATACTTAGTTATTTTTCTTACTAATCTTTGTAAAATATATTTTGGTTAGAATAAGATCTCCCAGGAATTAACACAACCAGTTATTCACCCATGGTGAGGAGACTTCAGAGTTAAGGTTGCAAGCATATGTAGCAGCAAGAGGTGTTGAGAGTCGTGGTAGAGTTCGTGGTTACGGAAATATTGTGACACCAGATATGGTTCCTTGGGTGGTACAAACTCAACCAACTTCTTCATCCCGTCGATCACATAGAGGACGAGATTGTGCTTGTTTGGAGTCTCAATTTTTAGAACTGCAAGAAAATCATGAGAGACAACAGAAGGAGATGGAGGAGTTGAGGCATATGATATTTTCCTCACATCAGCAACCATTGCAGCCACCTACACATCAACAGTCTTCCTCACAAGAGCGGTCACCCTCCCAGCAGCAACGTTCATCCTCTCAGCAGCGTTCATCCTCCCAACAGCGTTCTCCCTCCCAGCATCGGTCATCCCAGCATTAGTCACCTTCCTAGCAAACTCCATCTTCACATTAGTATCCGCCTTATCAGCATCATCCTTATTTATATCAGCCGCCATCTCACTTGTATTATCCCCAACCATACCATCCACAACCATATCAGCCACAACCATATTAGCCAATGCCTTATCCTCCTAGCGAATTTTCAGGGATGCTCCATGAAGAATTTTTGCAGGATTTAATGTCTTCATATCAGAGGGCTCATCGTCCTGAATCTAGTTAGGATATTAATATAGGCTGCTTATTTTTCCACTCTCCTTTTATCCACTTACACTTCCTTTTATTTATTTTTAATACTTTTTACTATAACATACAAGGGAGTGTAAGTGGACAAAAGATGTGACATCCCCGGACCTAAAATTTATGAAAATAAATAAAATAATTGAGTAATTAAATTTGGTAATTTAAAATGAATAAAAAGAATTAATTTAATAAAAATTGGAATTAAATATTAAAGGGGCAATTTGGTCAACTTTATTTTTGGGACAGAATTTGGTGAAACGAGTTGCGCCATTGCGTCCGGCACTTCGAAACGAGTTCGAGGACGTGTGGCACGTCTCGATCCGAGCTTTAGATTGTTCGGAGGACGTATGCGTCATTCAAAATTTTGCGATAATCTGATATAAGCCACATGGGCCAATCAGATTTCTTCTTTTCTCTCCCTCTCTTCTCTTCCCCGACGAAACCTTTTCTCTCTCTCTCTCTCTCCTCAAAACGGCCGGCATTGTTCACCTTCGAAACTCAATCGTCCGGTCACGGTCGGACCTGAGACTGGTCCCTAACGACGCGTCTCCTCCTGCTGATCAGAACCCACCCCGGTTCACCCTCCACACTTTGCGGTGACAGCTTGGCGATTTCAGGCGACTGCGTCACTTGGATCAGGTAGGCCACCAACCCTTTTCTTCTTCCCCCTGGGTCCGCGACAAAACTTGGCGGCGTAGCCGCTGTTCCAAGTGACTGAAATTCCGACCGGAACCCTAACGGGTTTGGCCGTGTTTTGCCCAGAATCTGACCGGTTCTTGGCCGGGTTTCAACGGTTTTAGAACCCCCTCTTGGTGTTGATTCGAATGGTGTATGGATTGTAGCTTGGTTTGACAATTTTCCGGTGGCCGAAAATTGATCAAGCCACCCAAGCGCTGCCGGCGCGTGTGGCGGCGCGTGTGGCAGCGCGTGAGTATTGTAGCAGTGGCAGTTCTCGGTTCGTACACGCTCCTTGTGTCGCTGTGAATGCGTATGTGCGGGCGGATCTTGATTCAGACGTCGTTTGGACCTCGAACCAATGTACGCCTATTATGCATTGCTTTGGTTCGACGTGTTCGGACCGTTGGATCGAATCCGAATTCACGTATGTTATTCCTCGTATTTCTAGGATCGTATAGGAATTGACGAATCGTGATTTGGAGCCCCGGGATGCTCCAGATCAATGACTTAAAGTTTGAATTAAACCATAACCGTCCGATCGTGCGATCGTGAACGATCCGACCATCCGATCTAGACCAAACTTTCAGGACATGTTCTATAAACCGTTGTGAACCTGTGGGAACTTTCGGATCTAATTTTGGAGGTCATGGGACCCACGGGCCTGGTTTAACATATTCGGGAAAGTTTGACCAAGTTTGACCAGGGTTGACCGAGCGTCTCCCGAGGTGGGTTTGTCTTCTAACGAACGTTGTTGACCTTAGAATTCTTCGTACAACGTAATTGTACACTTGAGTCGGGATTAGTTAGGGTTGACTTTTAAGGTTGTCGTTCCGGTTCGATTTGTAACTAATCCTCGTATTCTTGAATTAGGTTCTCAGGCTTCTCGTGATCATCAGGCGGGACCCTCACTTGGTCAGGCTGCTTGGGACTATCTGTGAGTGGACTTTATTTTCAAACGAGCCTGATTTTAAAGAATTGAATGCGTTGCATATAAATGAGATTTAATAATTGTTTTAAATCTTGGATTTGACTTTTGATGAATTCATTGTGATTGAATTGGTATTTGAGTCTTATACTTGATTTGGGTTGCCGGTTTGTTTGTGGGCCCTGATGGCTATATTTTATTATTATGATTAGCTTTAAGTATTGAATTTGGGACGAGTCAAGCGTCTGGTGGTATTTGTGTACGGATTTGGGTACGGTGAAACTTTATGGATTTTCTTTGGATTATATTTTAAGCTTTTAGATTTTATACTTTATACCCTTTTGAGAAACTCATATATATACTTTGAATTGAATATTTGGGCGGTAAGATTTGGACGTTAGTATAGTCCGGTTGATTACGTATTCGGTTTTGGTATTTAAACCTTATGAATTATAGTTACTTATACTTTGATTATATATACATACATATAGATCTACTTGGAATGAATACGTCGGAATATTGGGAATTGATTATATGTATATATATATATATGTATATATCTACTTTGGTATGGAGTTTTGGAACGTATATGTATACGGGATTGAACTTTCGGTTATATTTTAAGGAATCACTATTTATGTTGTTTTAAATGATGAATTTAAGAGATGTCAGTGACATGTGGGAATTTCGATTGCTTTGGCTTGAGTTATTATATTTTAAAGGATAGTTATGTTTTATATATATATTTATATATAAATATATATGTGTGTATATTTTGAATAAACGTTTCGGGGTTTGAACTTTATATTTTTATGGGGTGATACCTATACTATGATTTGGGACATATGTGTTATTTGGGGTTTGATTTGACGTCTTCTTGACTTGGGTTTTGAATACGGTTTTGAATATGCATTTTTGGTAATTATGACATTTTAATTGATTATGGATAGATATGCTGTCACTTGACGCTTGTGTCTATTTTAACTATGGAGTTATATGTTTGGGATAGTGACGTCCTTATCTTGAGTATATATGATGTTATTGGGTTGTTGGACTTATATATGTCTTGGTGTCTGATGATTTGGGGTTTGGGTACATGTGATTGATTATGTGAATGCTGTATATAGAATTGTGTTGAGTAGAGTGCTGTTGGCACCCCTGTACATACCTCCCTCGGTTCTTATGGATACAATTCTTGGATACTGTTACTTGGATATGGTTCGATCTGGTGCATGCCTTAACGGGGTGTAGCTGTAGACCCTTAACTGGGTAGTCTGCGCGTATGACTTGTTTTGGACGTAGTGGTATTGATGCTCCCTACCTTGCGGGCCTGTGAGCTTAGTCCCATTGGGACGGCTTGACCCTGGGCACGAGGCCATTGTGATGCTGACCTGGTGTCCAGTTAAATCCTAGGCACGAGTCACATCAGGAATGTTGTCCCGGTGTCCAGTCAAATGATCCTCTATTGGATTGTTTTTCCCCTGGTACTTGTATTTGGTGTTGAGGGTTTATTATACCTATATGTATATGTTAGTACCTTCATATTCGTATTTCTTTTAGTAAGGATCCTTCCTTGCTTATATCGCCCTCGAGCATGTTGTTGTGTGAGAGTGGGAAGGAATGGGAAACATTACTATGGTATGACTATTGTGTTATTATATTTCAATTATTGGGATTTGAATGACTACGTAAATAAATGATTTCATATGTATGGTTTGCATTGTTTTGAAATGGTGGGGTTAGTACTTTGATTTAAGTATGAAAAACTTTATTTTTTCCACTCACACTCTTTCTCGCTTTGCGCCCACCAGGCCGTAGTCGTTGCTTCCGTACGGTCCGGCCGAGCGCTCCTCTTCTCGAGCTTACGACTTGATGTAGGACACTTGTCCCTATTCTGTCACTTTACTTCTGAGTACTCTAGATATGCTCTGTATTGCCCATTAGGGTTGAACTTTTGGGTTTGTTCATATTTCGGGGAGACTACGCCTGCTTTTCGGCAGAAGTCTTGACCCCTTTATCTTTTGTTTCGGGAAGAGGGATTCTTTTTAGTATGTGAGCCCGACATTGGGGTAATGTCGGAACTTCAGCAGGGTCCGGCTTGGGTTCCGGGGTGGAATTGGTCGGGTCTGTCAAAAGAGGTGTGAGAACATACAATTTTCAACAAAAGGAAGTGTAAGTGGACAAAAGTGGAGTGGGAACATCAGCTCCCTTAATATATTGGGCACAAAAGTTGCCAATACAAACTCGTGGTTAATACAAGTTAACATTAAAATAAAGATATAACACTAGCAATCCCCCATGAACTATATAGACCTTATTCAACTTTGAAATTGGTTTTGAGTCCCTCTAATATTTCAAAGCGTGTCAATGTGCCCACTTTCGTTAAGTTTGTTAATTCCTTGTCAAAATCAGGATCATTTCTATGCATTCAAGTTAGGATTTGGTTTGTGAGTCCTAAAGCAAAACTCCATAGAGGGGAGGAGGAAGAAGCGTCACTGCTCCTCCTCCCCTTCCTCTATTCTTGTCCTTTTCTTTTGGGTTAGTGAATAAGTCCACTAGGGTGTTTTAAATAAGAACCCCTTTGTGGTGATTTCTTCTGAGCCATGCTCAAATTGAAGTTTCCCATCATCTCTTTTAGGCTATGTGCTCAATCAAATTGTTCTCCCAAAACTCGTTCTCTAACACTGCTCAAGTTCTCTAGCATTGGTTCTACATCGTATTTGACGAAGTTCGCTACAAATCACCCAATTGTTCTTTGTTAGGTTTGTGGTTTTGTTTTATTTGTTCGCTCTTATGCGCAAGTAGATCGTTGGAAACCTTGTTTTCCATAGATCCGTTACAAATTTTGCTATCGCTTCAAGATTTTATGCGGTGGTGTGTATGGCCTCGACGATGCTTCTTTAGGTGGTGGTGGTAGGGTTCATTTAGGCTCCTGGGTGGCTTTAGGGTTTCGATTATGTTGGGTTTGTGGGCTTTGTTTGGAATTATGCTTAATTGTAGTGATGTGGGTTAGTAGTTTTAGTGCGGCTTTTGTCCGCTTTGGTCTTATTTTTAGCATGTTAGTTTGTTGCCTTTGTGGGATTGGTCCTTTAGATATCACGTCTTTGATTGTACTGTTGAAGACTATCTAATGAAGTTTCTCTTTGATAAAAAAAAAGTTAGGATTTGGTTTGACCAACTAAAACCCTAATTGACTTTACCAATTCTTCCCTTCAAATCATATTGTAAATGAAAAGAAAAAAGAATGAAAATGGTGAAAGTGGGGCTTCCATGTGTGAAAATGGGGTTTGAAGGAAGAATGAGTCAATCAATGAGAGTTTAAGTGGGTCAAACTAAATCCTAACTTGAATGGTCAGAAATATCCTTAAATTTAACAAATTCGACATAATAAGGCACATCGACATGTTTTGAAAGATTAGGAGAGCTCAAAACCAAATTGAACTTTCAGAAAGCAAAGTGGAACAAAGTCTATAATTCAAGGAGCATTGCTAAATAGAACCATAAAATAAAATATTTGCAAGGGCGATATCTTGAAAAATTTTGAGCGGATAAGGTTCCTTTTCTTCTTTTTTATAGTGTTACGGAGACGTGTGAAAGTGTGCAATGAGTAAAGACTAAGCTCCAAAATTTGTCATTGACGAAAAAACAAAAACCCTCAAAATGAAAAATTGACTCAGCCCCAAATATACATGCTGGCTATCGCAAATCCGCCTCGTTGGCTCCATCCGGATCTGCGTTGAAAATTAAACAATCTATTAGAAATTTGGTGGCCCACTTTTTGTCTTTTACTTGGTATTATAAATGGCTGACAGTTTTGTTTTTCTTCTTTCTTTTGATCAATTTTTTATTCTTTTTTTTTGGCGCTAAGGAGGGCTAAAGCCCAAACAAAGAAACAGAAATTACAACCAAGGTGGTTGGTGTGAGTGGTTTGACACTCTCATTTCTTAAGGGAGGTCAGGGTTCGATCCCTGCTCTCGTATGGAGTCATCACTTTGGCCAGCACTTTACCCTTTACGGGCAGATCCGGTGTGAGCGGGAATTAGTTTGGATTGTGGTTAAGACTTAAAGGTGCCACCCATAATTGGGGCCCATCCAGGATCACCTCGTGGTTCAGACCAAAAAAAAAAAGAAACAGAAATTACAAAGGAATTAAACGAGGATTGGCCACATTGCTAGCATCAGCAGAAAGGACAGTACAAAGAAAGGCAGGCTCCGAGACAAAAACATGGGGCCAATAGGGAAATCGTAGCTTTGGCAGTTCTTTTTTCTTTTTGTCTGAGTGTAGAAGATAGAAAATGGGATTGTAAATCAGTAATTATAGGAAATGGTTATTGATCTAAATCGTCTTCCAACTTTTACTTCAGTTTTATTTTGGTATATTAACTAAAATTTTCATTTCAATAGTCTTCAAACTCTCCATTTATCAGAACGGTCCTACCGTCCAAATCTGTTCATTTTACTTTTAAATTGAGAGGTAAAATCTTACATATAAACTAATGTGAAGCCGCCTGCAGCCCCAATGTCTTCCACAGCACTTCAAAAAGCAAAAAGAACACCAATTGGGTTCAACTAGAAGCAGCAACAACAACAATTTATTTCATGCTAAAAGCAACACAATGCTACTTGATCACATTGAAGAAAACCCGAAACAGCATCATCACCACCACTCAATTTGAGGTTATTGATATCTTCAATTCATTTAAGCAAATTATTATACACTAGGCATTCAACATTTCGCTCAGCAAGCTGCCCAACTGGAGAGAAATCAAAGGCTTGGAGTCTTTGAGTCTTCAAGTGAAGTCCACAAGCTTCGTCTAGTGTGAACGAAACCAAGAGAGAAATGAGGCGAGAGTTTAGTGATTCCGAGAATTGCGAAATCGGTGAGTTGGTGAGTCAGACTGACTCGAGTCAGTGTGAGAGAGAATATAGGCTAGAAAGTGAGGAAAAAGGTGAGAAAATCCAGGTGAATGGGATCTGATTCTGATTTTGAAATGGGATCTGATTCTGATTTTGAGTTGCAGGAGAGGTGGGCTTCATGGGTGTCTGGGCTAAGCCTGGGGTGGGGGAAGAGAGAGAGGCGATGGGTGTCTTGAGAAGCTTTTGGTGGGAGAGGAGGTGGTGGTGTTGTGAGAGAGAGAAAGAGAGAGAGTGGCCTTCGTATGATTTAGGTACTAAAATTTCAATAATTCAATTGAGTGGTCAAATGATATCGGCTTCAAGTAATTTTTTGTAGAGATAATTTTTAAATGAATATCTACAAAATAGACGGTTTGGATTAGTGAAATACAATTTGGAGTGGACTCTATAAGGATGTCCCTAAAATAAGTTTATTTGATGAAATAATTTTATTTGAAGGATACCTTTAGAATACTTTACGAATTTTTTTAAACAATCCAAACCATCTAAGTTTATTAAAGGTATATCCTATAGCTTAAGTTCATATCATCATTGATTCTCTGACAGGTATGGATCAGGATTCAGGTGCAAAGCTATATCAATGATTCTTGGTTACGAGTGCAATAATTAGTATATATATATATATATTATGAAGAATTATTAGTATATATTTTCGCTTCTTCATAAGATGATCACCTCGTTTATTGCTGGGAATAAATTAACGAGATAGTCGACATGCATCAAATATTGTATAAACGGGTGCTTTTGTTTTTGTTGACGTAACTTTGTTTTGGTTGCGCTCGCCACATAATAGAATATTTACATATCAAAAACAAACTTACCGTCACTCCAATGTGCTAGTCACAACTAGGCATCAAACTCATCACAAATATATTTCATCCTCACATCTATGTGAACTGAACAACATGAAGACCTCCTTCAAACAAGTAGAGACAATTATCACTAAACAAATGACTAGTTGGTAATTGTCCTCATTTGAATACTCTTGATAGAGTACCCCCACCCCCTTAAAGCTAAGGATTACCGACCTTCTAAAGAACATCAGTAATAATATCATTAGCTTCTTTAAACCAGGACCTAGCACTCCCTGTATTCAAAGAACCTCGCAATATGGCTTTTGTTAAAAATTTAAAATATAAAAATTAATAAATAAATAAATTTAAAAAACCACTCCTTTTGAGTATGGGCTTTCCTTAAGTAATCATGAATTTTTGTCATGATGGCACGTGAATTGACATTGCACTAGTTATGGTTGACATCAACAGTCTAATGGGGTACACACTTCTTGTTGAGATGATACCACTTTGCACCAATTGTTGGGGCCATTTCTTAAATTCTACAAGTATGGTTGACAATTTGGTCGACTAAGAGCATTTCCAGTAGAAGTGACCAAGGGGGGGGTGGTTTGGCCCAAATGGCGTTTCCAGCAACAAAAATTCATGAAGCACCATGGAAGATGTTTTGTTGTGTGAGTGTTGGGTCCAAATTAGTCATTGTCCAATATCGGGCAATGAGATGAAATTCTGTCATATGTGGAAAAAAATTCATAATGAATTTTGTCTAGTAGGTGGAAAATTCTCAATAAAGAGTTGGGGAAATGGAGAGATGCCTTGGCAAAAGCGATGGACAACCATAGAAGCGGGGAAAATCTTACCGATGAGGTAAATTATTTGTAATTTTCGTTTTATTAATTTTAATGTCCTATTAATTTTTATTTAAATGTTTCTTGCAATTTCTATATTTTGTTCATATTTCTTGTATTTCCAATATTTTTTAAATGTTTCTTGCAATTTCTATATTTTGTTCATATTTATTGCATTTCCAATAAATTGTTAAAATTTCTTGCATTTTCATTAATTTGCTTATATTTGTTGCATTACCAATATTTTTTTTTTGAAGTTTATTGCATTTCCAATATTCTTTTTATATAGATTATACAAGCACAAATGTGGTATGGTGCTACTGGGCAAGGCAAAAAAACTTTCAACCATACCCAATGTTGGGATGTGGTGAAGAATTGTAAGAAATTCCAAATTATTCCAACGGGTCCGACGGTGGTCTTGAACGAGACGCCACTCCATGATTCACCGGCATCGGAGTCACCTATGGATTCCCCGATGAGTCAAGACTCACCCATCCAAAAGGAGCCGAGACCTATTGGAAGAAAGGCGGCGAAAGCGAAGAGAGGGAGTAAACATACCAATAATACATCTCAATTTTTGGAGAAATTGCAAGGCAAAGCGCCATGAGAATTGAAATAGACATGAAAACCCAAGAAAATGATAGGGCATTTCAAGTAGAATATGCAAAAGAAAGGGAGCATTTACGCAATGAAAGGGAGTATTTACGCAAAGAAAACATTGAGAAGAAGGATCGGGAAACCATGGCCATGGATACAAGCCATATGTCCCCTGAAACAAAACAATTTTGGAAGCTAGAACGAAGGGATGTTATGAGGCGAAGACTTTTTCATGAAGATGGACCTAGCAACACGGATCATGAAGATGGACCTAGCAACACGGATTGGTTAAATTATCAAAACCATTAAGTTAGTTTGGTTGCATTTTAATGTTTTGTTTTAAAAATTAGTTGCAATTCATGTATTTTCTTTAATTAGTAGTGTTGGGTTTGTTTGAGTGAATAAAGAAAGAATTCAATAAGTTACATTTTTATTCAAAACATTCCATAACAAACCACAACCAAAGCATTAAAAAAAACTAACCACAACCAAAGCATTAAAAAAAACAAATAAAACATAAACATAATAAATATGCAAAACATCTTCACTTCACTTCATTCACCGTCATTGTCATTCACCACCCATAAATGCTCCATCAAGTCAACTTGACGTCGTTCATGAATATGAGACGATTGCATCTCTGTATATCGATCAATCATACCTGTCATGAAACTACCGTCCCTAACCAACGGTTCATGCTCCACTGGTTCTCCATTTGGCCCCATGGGTTGTTCATATATTCTAGTCAAGGCCGTGTTCATGGGATCTGTTTCGTACACGTCTGCAACATCGTAATCATACTCATCCTCCACAATCATGTTATGGAGGATGATGCATGTCATCATTATGCTCCTAAGCACCTCCTCATCAAATAGACGCGCCGCACCCCTAATAATAGCCCATCGGGCTTGGAGGATACCAAAGCACCTCTCCACATCTTTCATGTAGCCCTCTTGATAGGTAGCAAATAGTTTTTGCTTTTGGGATCGGGGATGTGGAATTGATTTCACAAATGTAGTCCACCTTGGGTATATGCCGTCAGCTAGATAATACCCATTCTGGTAGACGTTATTGTTGATTGTATAGGTCATAGTTGGGCCCTCACCTCTCAAAACATCGTTGAACACTGGGGATTGACCCAGCACGTTCAAATCATTTTGAGATCCGGCAACTCCGAAGAAAGCATGCTAAACTCATGTATCAAATCCAGCAACGGCTTCAAGGATGATACTTTTTTGCCCTTTCCAATTCCCATAGTATCCTTGCCAAGCGGTTGGGCAATTCTTCCATTGCGGTGCATGCAATCGATGCTACCAATCATTCTGGAAATCCTTGATCTTTGGCTTTTGTAGAAGCTTCTGCAGTCATCGGGTGTAGGTCTGCGCAAGTAGTCCCTTGTGTACAGAGTTTCGACTGCATCACAAAATCTTACCAAGCTCTCCAACGCAGTCGACTTCCCCATCCGGGCAATCTCATCCACTTGATCAGCAGATGAACCATACGCCAACATTCGTATAGCAGCTGTAAACTTTTGCTCGGGAAGAAGTCCCAAATTTCCAGCAGTATTTTTCTTTTGAACAAAGTATTCATCATAATTGCAAATATCATGCATGATTTTATTGAACAAGTGTGGTTTCATTCTATATCTCCCTCGAAAATCAACATCAGAATATAGAGAAGTTGGGATAAAATAATCTTCCAGAAGATTCTTACCCCGAGAATGCTATGTCTGTCCACATTCGGGCCACGACCAACTTGTGAACCACCACGGCTCTGGTTTTCTTCATCAAGCAAAGCCACTGCTATGACAATTTGTTGATCTAGTTCTCTTTGCACCCTTTTGCCTGCAGCTCGTCTACGTCTTCTTTCTCTAGTTTCTCTCATTTGCCTCTCCAAGAGATCGTTCATGTCTTCCATTGAGAATGGAGTATGAATTCTAAAATATGAGAAATGAAAATCTGAGAAATGAAACTATGGAGAAGATTTGGTGTGATAGGTATGAACCCAGCCTCTGGTTTTATAGAAAAATTTAGGCAGATAAATATGACACGTGGCACGATTTTAGAGGGTGAAAATCTTATCTGAAATTTGAAATTCAGATGAAATTTTTTTGAAATTTGAAATTTATCTTAAATTTGAAACCGAAAATCTTATCCGAAAATTTTATCCGATTATGAGATATGAATTTTATAATAAATATTGACACGTACGAACCCAAAAATATTATCTGAACATATTATTGAAATTAATTGTTTAGGAAAAAAAATTTGGGAAAAGACAAAAAAATGAATAGTGTTTGCCCTTTGCCATGGCAACTGCTGGAAACACACATTGCTTTTTGCAAGGGCAGCCACTATTCAGGTGAATAGTAGCTGCCCTAGTCCCCCCCTTGCCATGGCAAGGGTTTCACTGCTGGAAGTGCTCTAATGAGATGTTGAATGGATGACAAAGACAATATATATTTTTATTTTATACAAGTGATATTGGGGAGGGAAAAATCAATCATGGGACTTCGGGTGCATGGATAAATGCTCTTAATCACTTGAGCTATAAGCCCCTTGTAAAATGACAATTTTTTTGTATGTAAATAAAATAAAAGCTACATACCCCCAATAACTCTATGACAAGTTCTCCAAGCCAATGGGCTCTTGTTTGAGCTGCTTAACCAACATATCAAAGTTTGTGTAAGAAGATCCACCAGTTCTTGTAGCTGCTTCTGCCTTCTTCTTCCATTCCATAGCCTTTTCCCTCATCTTCTTCCCTTTCTCACCCTCCATCAACTCTCTCACAAGCCTCTCCACCTTCTCTCTCTTCACTTTTGTGTCAATCTCCATCCCAAACCCCCACTTATTACATAAATAAAAGCAGTTGGTTTGTTGCTCTGCAAAAAAAGGCCAACAAATTAATGGCACTCCTTCACAAATGCTTTCCAAAGTTGAATTCCAACCACAATGTGTTAAAAAGCCTCCAATTGAAGGATGCTTAAGAACTTCCTCTTGTGGACCCCATTCCAAAAACAAGCCTCTTTTCTTTGTCTCCTCCATGAAATCTTCATTTGATAAAATCTCTTCTCCACCCTCTACAAGATTTGGCCTAATGACCCACAAAAATGGATATTTGCTATTGGCAAGCCCCCAAGCAAACTCAGCCAATTGTTCTTTAGTCATTATTACTAGGCTTCCATAGTTGACATACACCACTGATTGAGTCTCTCTCTTATCTAACCAATCCAAGCATTTCTTGTCTTCCTTCCACAAATTTAAATCAATTGAGTCCAAGTGATGTGTTGTGGACATATTGTGTTGAAGGAGTGATAGTGGACCAATGGTGTAGAGCTGGGGGAACTTTGTTGTGATCACATCCAAGAATTCTTTCTCCAACTCATCAAATGTGTTGAGGATCACACTTTGAGCTTTCATGGCAATCTCTATTGATTGTATGTTGTAGTTGAACATTGTATCATCACGATTCGTTGTTCGGAGGAAGGTGGGGAGATCTTTCAATCGAATTCCTTCCATTGCCGGTATCCAATCAATCACGGTGTCAAGAAAGCCAGTACTTAAGTCGCTATCATCTGCACATAATCAAAGCATTCTACACCTCTCATTTGTACATTTCCAAAATCAAAGCCAAAGTTGAAATTGCAAAATGTTATATAAAAAATGTGATTTTGTTATTCATAAAATAGAGATAAAGCGTAATGTTCTATTGACGGACTTATAGAACAATCAACATGAACAATGATTTAGTTTGGATGTTCATGTCGCTAAACATGCTTCAGATTTACAATACAAATATCTTATGTTGTCAGACAATTTGACAGGAGAACATTTTCTAAAGATCATACTCAAATTATAGTGCATGAAAAAGTAAGTTATATCATAGAGACTACTTGTTTGCTTGAAAAAGTGTTCATGTAAGGAATCACCATATACTAGCTAGTTAGCTAGAAAGATACCTTTCATTGGAAAATAACCTCTTTCTACTAGATCTTCATAGTGTAGATACCCCAACATACCACAACCACTAGGTGTAAATAGAAGCACCTCCGGGATGCCAAATTCTTGAGCAACTTGTAAGGTGAAGCCCATCACTCCATCAGAAACAATACAACCTACAGCTGGCACATCCGACCATGACGAAGCCTGGTTGAGTTTTTTGATGAGGTCTCTGAATGAACGCTGGCCCTCAACCGGCATGGCTCTGCACAACTCCGGGAGGTCAAGTATCCCTCGTTGGTTCGTCGGTGGCAAGCCATCGGATATAGTTTCGAACTGGAAATCCTCTGCACCGTTGAGAGCATCTGAGCCTCTAGATTGAAGTAAGCGATTGTAGTTGAACTCTGTGTGGACGAAGGTTATATAGAATCCTTTGAAATGGAGAAGCTTTGCAAGTTTGAGCATTGGGTTTATGTGGCCTTGAGCTGGAAGAGGGATACAAACTGCATGAGGCTTCATCATAGAGCTCATTTGTTCACGATTGATTTGGCAAATGATGCTCAAAAATCTCAGTTCATGTTCAATAGATTATCAACATAGTGGGAATCTCATGATTCCACACACGACAAACTCATTAGATGGAGAAAGAAAGAAAAAAAAGCACGCTTATAATAAAATAGACAAAGACAAGAGACATATCGGAAGGCAAACTTTTCTTCTTATTGTATTCTTATGGAGAGATTGTGGGACCAGAATTTATAGGATCATGCCACGTGTTTATAATATAGGAGAAGATAAGATAGTCCTAGATTTTGACTAGAGAAATGTTACGGAGGTGGTACACAAAATGATCTATAAATGTGATCTCCTTGTATATTATTATCCCAAACTTAGTCACCCTGATCACACACATGATAGATTAGGCCAAACAGACCTATTCAATTGTGGAGTTTCATCTCAATAGGTATCGGTGCTATTATTAGTAAACCGTCTACTTTTATATTGTAAATTGTTGTGGTAATTATCTAAAGCTTAATTGATTGATCACTCTATTATTTATATTCTTCTATATCATTTTCCAACATCCCATCGCCCACCCCAATAAATAATTATACAGACTGACAGCAATATGGTTGGCATCTACCACATCCATCTGATGCAAACCATCCGCAAGAGTTTATGAGAAAAAACAAGAAGCCAAAAAACAAGTTCAATGTAGAGAAAATTGGCTTCTGCGTCTGAAAACGAAGATGACTGAAATTACTAAATTCAAAACCACCAAGAAGCCCCAAATTATCATCCCAAACTTGACCTTGTAACCTTGTAACCTTGTATGCCAAGAAGCATGCTGCAGTGGCTGGAACACTTCTACCCATAACTGGTCCAAAGCCCTTGTAGAGGCCTTAGATGAGGCCAGGATCTTTCTAAACGCATCAATTGAGCCCGAAAACTTGGAATTTTTGTAATTGTTTGGACCGAAAATGGACAAAAGCCCATTTAGGTATTTTTAATTAAAATATAAAATTGCACAAGGATTCAAGCCCAGTATCGACACAGCCCATGCGATTTTCTCAGTTTGACTTTCGAAAAGAGACGTTGGATAATCTTTCAAACAAGTTTTTATCCGGGTAAAGGCGCGAAGTTTCAGACAAAGAACCAGATCGTGTCTTTTTTTTTTTGGTCAAATGAGAAGTTTCATTAAAGGACAAACAAGTAGAAGCAAGAGCCTCACAAAAGTACAACCAAATAGTGGCGGATCCACAAAAGGGCAAGTAGGTGCAGTTGCACCTCCCCTCACTGGAAAATGCCTTGGTGATGCCGGAATATGCCCCTCTACTGGTGCGCACAAAGTATTCGACGAAATGCCTCAAAGAAGCTTTGTTTGCTGCATAGAGAATGGCCTCAGTATTTCGTTGTTTAGTTGTTAGTACGCTTACCGTGCATGTCAATGGTGAGGTGTAAGATGGCTGCGTGAAGCGCCGCTTGTGGTCGCGAGGCGCATCTGTTCTGTGTGAGGAAGACGAAGATGACACATTCTATTTTCTTTTTAGGGCTTTTTTTATGACAGGGTGTCGTTTCCTACATTCCAATTGCTTTTGTTTTTGTTTTTAAAGCTAAACGCCTCATATTTTTAATATTATGTTTTAGTTTTAAAGCATGTGATGCCCTTCTTTTAAAAGGAACATTGCGTTTGATAAGCAGCAAATCCCTTTTGTGTTTTTGTTTTTAATTTTTAAACATATATTTAACTTCAGACCTATCTAACTAATATCATACCCCTTACTCTCTTTGTACTAGATTTTATTTCCATATTTTTGATAATTTTCCCAAATTTTATTCTATTTCCATTTTTTTTAATTTTCAAAAATATTTCTTATCTTATTCGTTTATTTGATAGATTAGTATATTTTAATAAGGGTGATGATTTTCTCACTCTCCTTTTGTCCACTTACACTACCTTTTGTTTTTTAATACTTTTTATTATAACAAAAAAGGGAGTATAAGCGGATAAAAGATGAGTGGGAACATACAATTTCCAACAAAGGAAGTGTAAGCGGACAAAGAGGAGTTGGAAAATTAGCTTCCTTTAATAAAACCTTACAATATAATTGTACTGTATTGTATTATTTATAAAAATTACTTATTAAAATAAATTAATGTTCAAAAAGCTTACGTCTTAACGTTCAACGCTTATGCCTCGCCTTTCAAAAACTTGATTGTTACTATTACCCGGCTAAACAAAATCAAGGGTACTCTGTCCAGTCAAGGCAATACAAAATAAGATTGATTGTAATGTTGTTTTTCATGAATAAGATTGATTCTAAGGGTATTTGGTTATAAAAGATAATTTTGTTTGGAGCTTTTAGTCTTTTAAATATTGCCCATTCCTTGAAAAATTTCTGGATCAGCCACGGCAACCAAATACATGGAATTTAAAACATTTCACTACTATTTAGTTAAGGTCTTGGACCACAAGCGACCCAGGTCATAATAGTGCAAAAATAAACTACAACACCTACATGTGAGGACATGGTAACCCATCCTTGGATAGCACACACACCAAAGAGGGAGGGGGATGTGAGTCCCAACTCAGATGCCTCACCCTCAAATTTGCTACAGCTGCTGCCACATGGGCAGCTCTATATAGCTGAATGGGAATAAGAGACTCAGGACAAATCAAGTTTAAGATTTCAATCGAATTCAATTTCTTTTTTATATAACTGTGGACAAAACAAATCAAGTTCCCAACTCCAACCTTGTTTACACTATTAATACACCAACTCCAAACCAAATTGTGGTCAAATTCAAAGACTCATTACTACGATAAATCCTAGCCTATTCACACAATTACAAACATAGAAAATTTGGGGCTAAGTTTCATGGTAGTTTCGTGTAAAAGAACAGGGGAAATCAAATTCCATACAATACAACAACAAAAAATTATCAATAGGACTAAATAAAATCAATGATTAATCATATGAACACCAAATACTCAATTAACAGTTTTATTTTATTTTTGTAAAGAGGAGATTCAGTAAAAGCCAAACAACAAAGGGCTAAAAGCAAGGCGTGATACAATCCCAAAGACAATAGAAAATCCATAAACCAAATAGGAAAAGGGAGCAAAACCAAGCAATTCTATAAACCATGATTGGAAAAAACCATAAAACTAATGAAAAAAACACAACTTGAGCACAAAAAAACAAGGGGAATGAGTATCAGAGGCATGGAATATCACACAAGCTCTCAGTGCTTCTCCAAAACATGGACCCACCAATCCCAAGTAATGACTTAGGTAATACAAACTTGTCTAATTCAAATATGCTTGACTATTTAACAACGGCACCGACGTAAATTATTACCTACTTATGACTTATGCGTGATGCTTCAAAAAAAATCCACACCAAATACATACTTGGATAAGAGGAGGAAGGTTTCCCAAACTCTAGAAATCGTTGATAAGTTAGAATCGTCTCTTTGAATTGACTGAAAAACCTAGAAATTTTGCAGCAATACATGAAATTCAAAACACAAATAAATTAGAGAAGTCTAATAGAGAGACTGATAGAGGAAGGGAGAGATAGAGAATGACGAAGAGAGAGAAACCAACCGATTTTTGTAGTGATCTCTAGCGTTTTTGGGTATCGATTTAGGGCTAAGAGTAATCAGAAGCATAAGGGTATTGATTTAGGGCTATGACTAATCAGAAGATATAGGGTTTTTTTTTTAATTTCGTGCGGGAAACTGAAGGTCTCCTTAAAATTTTGAGTTTTGACATTTTGTCTCCCATCCTAAGAGGAGATATACGACGACAATCAAGTAACGTCCCGAATTTAACACTTCCAAACCTATTTGCGATGTGAGATACGACGTTACTAATTAAGGTGTCGCAACTATATTGGCACGAATCATCCGCGCATAAAATTACAAGTATTTGTGAAGGCCGCGTCGACCGTCGCAAATATTCGTCACAAATGGACATTTCTCTTATAGTGTATTCGCCTGACGTGGAACCCAATTCCACAAGACAGTGGTAAGCTCAGACGATCTCCTTCGAATTTCAGCAGGAATAGGATAGATCCTCCATCTACTCTTCCAGTTATTCTTCGCTATACAATCCACCACCACTTTTGAATCACTTCCAATTATGACTCTGGTCAGATTGAGGTCCCTGGCAAGGTTCAACCCCCTCAAAATTGCTTTAGCTTCAACCTCTTCGACAAAGCCAAAGTTGAAATTGCAAAATGATATATAAAAAATTTGATTTTGTTATTCATAAATAGAGATAAGGGGTAATGTTCTATTGACAGACTTATAAAACAATCAACATGAGTAATAATTTAGTTTGGATGTTCATGTCGCTAAACATGCTTCAGATTCACAATATAAGTGCATGAAAAAGTAAGTTATATATATTCACTATTATAATCTTCTATACC
Organism: Prunus padus; assembly: GCA_024362665.1. Classification (NCBI taxonomy): domain Eukaryota; kingdom Viridiplantae; phylum Streptophyta; class Magnoliopsida; order Rosales; family Rosaceae; genus Prunus; species Prunus padus. The sequence goes on along the minus strand of JANFAM010000006.1, from coordinate 8,910,498 downwards.
CTTTTTTCGCGTTGTCTATAAGAAGTTGTGGTGCAGGGTTCGGAATCATGTAGCCATTTGACTATTATTATAAAAATTGTTATTCTTTAAAACAATGTGTTCCATAAACAATGACAACCTATTTATTTTACGGATTTTTGTAGAAATATCACCTGAACTTATACCTCAGTTTCCATTTGTCACTTTAAAGAAAAATTTAAGAGAAATGTCATCTTAATTTTTCAAAATCCATGATTTGTCATATGACTTTAACACCATCTACTTTTAAGGGTGTTTTAGTCTTTCTATTTTCAAGAAAAAAAAGAGAGAAGAGACCTCTCTCGCTTTCTCCGCAACCCCACCCGCCCCCAAAACACATCGCACATGACTCCCTCGCCTCTCTCTCTCTCTCTCTCTCTCTCTCTCTGAGCATGCATAAAAAGTTTTATGGTGTTCATTGAGCATGAAAATGAAAAAAGTTTCAATATGCAAATGGAAAAATACCAAAAAGAAAAAAGAAGGAAAAGGTGGACTTGATTTGGGTGGCCTGAGGGAATTTGTGTGTGGAGGGTAGGTGTTTCATGGTAGATAGAGAAGGAGGAAGGGGTTGTGATGAGGGAAGGGGGAATGGATTTCAAGGTGGGCTGGGTTGGTTGGCGTAGCCAGTGGAGCACAAGGGATGGGGGAAGGTGAGATTTTTTTTTCCAATTTTAATTTTTTTAAAGATATGTAAAAAAAATTATAATGTTTTTTCCATTTTTAAAATACCCTTGAAAATGGAAAGACTAAAATACACTTAAAATGGATGGAAAATTGGATGGTGTTAAAATTAGATGACATCATGGATTTTGAAAAATTAAAATGGCATTTCTCTTAAATATTTCTTTAATGTGACAAATTGAAACTGAGGTATAAGTTCAAGTGACATTTCTATAAAAACCCCTTTATTTTATCACAATGGTAACTGAATAATATTTGATTTGCGAGCATTTGAGGGAATGATTTTCAATCCAAAAAAGTTGTTCGCATTAACTTAGGGTCCGTTCGGTAACGTTTTCGGAGAATGCTTTCATAAAATATTTTCAGAGAATGAAAACAAGAAAACTAATTGGCATTTTCAGAAAATGAAAATGCGTCTGGTAGATTAATTAGAAAACATCTTCAGAAAACAAAAACAATGAAAACATGTCTAGTATTATAATTTGAAAATAATAGAATGTGAGTTATATTTTCAAGTGTATTTTTGCTAATTTTAGTTTATAAAACAATATGTAAAAAAAAAAATTGCTATTTTTTAAAGACAAAAATTTATAAACAATAAAAAAATTGTATAATTTAACAAATAAAAAATTATAATATTTTTTTAAAGACAAACTATCTTATCTTTTTTCTCTTTTTCTTTCTTTCTTCCTTTCCTTCCCAGACCCACCGTGCCCTTTTGTTTTCTCTTTTTCTCTCTCTTCCTCTTTTCTTCTTCTTTTCCTCTTCTTTTCCTTCCCAGGCGGTTTCTTTTTTCTTTCTTCCTTTTCTCTTATTTCTCTTCTCTTCTTCTTCCTCTCTATGATTCTTTCTCTTCTTCTTCCTCTCTTATTTTTTCTTTTCTTCTTCCTCTCTGTAACGACCCTGACCCAAATTTAAAAGAATTAATTAAATTAAATTGAATTTGGTAAAATAAGAAATTAAAAAGGAATAAAAAGAGATTAAATTTAAGAAATTGGAATTAAATAAGAATTTAATAATTAAAGGGGCATTTCGGTCCACTTAATTTTTGGGACGGAATTTGGCGAAACAAGTTGCGCCATTGCGTTCGGCTCGTCGAAACGAGTCCGTTGACGGGCGGAACGTCTCGAGACGAGTTACGGAAGTTTCGGAGGACGTAAGCGTCATTTCCAATTTTGAGAAAAATCTGATAAATGCCAGGTGGACCAATCAGAAACCAGAAATCCATTCTCTCTCTCCTCCCTGGCGTTTTCTCTCTCCTCAAACCCGACACCCACTCTCTCTCTCTTCGGTTTCTGGGATTCCGGTAACGGCTAAGCACGGCACCGGTCGGGATCGAAAGCCCTCGTCTTCCTCGTCAAAACCCACCCCGTGCCGTCGTCCATCTCGCCGGCGTTTGGAGATGCGAGCGACTGAAAGTTCCGGCACAACCTCCATTGTTGCCGACGACTTTTCCAATCGTTTCAGGTGGCGGCACCACTTGGATCAGTGCGTCTCTCTTCCCTCTCTCTTTCCCCCATGGTCCGCGACAAGAATGGACGGCGTAGCCGCCGTTCCAATCACCTAGAAATCCGGCCAAAACCCTAGTGGTTTGGCCGTGATTTCCTCCGATTGCCGCCGGTTCTTGGGTGGTTCATCACGGTTCCAAGCTCCCCATTAGGTCCTGAGTCGATTGGTATGGGTCTTGCTTCAAGTCTCGAAGTTTTTCGGGTGGCCGGATTTACTCTAGCCACCCAAACTCACGGCCGCGCGTGTGGCGGAGCGTGGGCCGGGTGGTGGTGGTGGTTTGGTGTTCCAATACGATCCTCGTGTCGCTACGAACGCGTACGTGTGCTCGGATTTCGATTCGGACGTCGTTTGACTGTCGAACCAACGTACGCCTATTGCTCGTTTCGTGGGTTCGATGGGTTCGGACCGTTGGATCGAATCCGAATTCACGTATGTGGTTCCTTGTATTTCTAGGAGCGTATAGGATTTGACGGATTGTGATTCGGAGTCCCGGATACTCCGGATCAATGGCTTGAAGCTTGAATTAAACCGTAATCGTCTGATCGTGAGAAATCCGACCGTCCGATCGAGACCAAACTTTCGGGACGTGTTCTCTGAACCGTAGTGAACCTATAGGAACTTTCGGATGCAAGTTTGGAGGTCATGGGACCCACGGGTCGGTTTGACCTATTCGGTCGGTTTGACCAAGTTTGACCAGGGTTGACCGAGCGTCTCCGAGGTCGTCTTGCCACGTAGTTGACGTTGTTGGACTTCTAGGAATGTCCGGAACCTTTTGAGGTAATGGGCCCAACGGGCCCGGTTGACAAAAAGGGGTGTTTGACCGCCGATTGACCGTGAGTCTTCGGCGGTCCCACTGTTAGAAGAAGTAGTTTGACCTTGAAATCCTTCGTAAGGCGTTGGTGCACGTTAAGTTGGGTTTTGGTAGGATTTGAGTTTAAGGTTCTCGTTTCGGTTCGATTACTAATCCAATCCTCGTATCTATCGCTTTAGGTACGTGGACTCTGCTACGCAGCAGGCGGGACCCTTTAGGGTTATGCAGCGTAGGACCAACGGTGAGTGGACATTGTTTTTAAACGAACATTATTTTAAAGAATGAATTGAATTGCACATGAAATGGTTTTCTCTCGATTGTTTGGATTTAAATATTGTTTGAATCTTGTATTTGGATTTTAATGGAACTTCTTGAATATAATTTATATTTGGGTTTATGCATATTTTGGGTCCTGGACTATATGCGGGACATGATGATTATGTTTTCATATTTGGTTATTTTGGGATCTTCGATTTAATATGAATTTATGGGATTATGTTTAGTAACCAAGTTTTGTGGTGATTTGAGTATTGGGTGACGTGTTTGGGATTTTATTATTATTTTGGTATCGGATTATGGATTTCTTGGGTTATGTGACATTGGGGTTTAAATGGTTTTCAAATGATAATTTAAAGGATATTGGGGAATGGTGAGACTTGCGAATATTTTGGGTTCGGTTAATATACTTTAAGATTAGTTACTTATACTTTAAATATGTTTGATAAGTTGAGGTTTACGGTTTACCGTATTTGGATCTTACGAAATTTGGTTATTGAATTCTTGGGATTCTATATGGTTCAAATTATGAAATTTTCTATTTACTTTAATATTTGAAATCTAAGAACATTGCGGGTTATATTCCGTACTTTGGAAATATATATATATTCTATACTCTGTAAAATCATAGTGTATATCTTTAAGAATCTATATTCTATACTCTTAGTGAAATTATATTATATATCTTTTGGGAAAATTATATTATGTACTTTTGAGAACTTATATTATATTACCTTAGGAAATTATATTCCATATCTTTGGGAACCTATACGATATACTTTTGGGAAATTATGTTTATACTATCGGAGTTTATGTTTATAATTTGAATTAAACATTTGGGCGGTTAATTTGATAAATGTTGGGTTTCGATCTTATATTTGGGTTATTTAACTTTGGAGTTTTCATATTATTTTAATTATGGATTTGTTGAATGGTTTCAATATTTGGAATTTATAAACATGAAGGAGTTCTTAATGTATACTTTCATAACTAATAGTGATATGTTAACTAAATATCTTGGGTGTTGGATTTTACGTTGAGAAGTATTATCTACCTTTCGCTTATGGAACTTTATTATTGTTTAACTTTTGGGACTTGTGTTATGCGGGTTATTTGGGTCACTTTTGATACTTGGAGTTATGAATGTACGAGGGTTATATTATTGTCGTATGCTGGAATTATATTGCGTTATCAACTTATCGGGATATGTGTTGGTATTTGGATTTTGGTGGCATGTGTGAGTATTTACTTTGGATATTGAGTTTTGGTGTATATATATATATTTTCGGGTCTTTGACATATTGCAAGTATCTTGAGTTATATAATATTTTCGAGAATGAATATATGTATGTTTGGTTATGTGTGGGGTACATGGGTGTGGTTATTGTGGAAAGTGAGAAGTGGTTGGTTATGTCAGTTTGAAGTGCTATAAGCACTACCCTATGTACCTCCCCGGTTATGGAACTTTGGAAAGTGGATACTTGTTGAATTGGATACTTGGATATGTTGGATACCCGGTGCACCCTTGAGTGGGTGTATTTGTAGACCCTTAGCGGGGTAGTCTGCGCGAGTAGGACTGGTCACAAGCGTACTAGTATTGAGGATTCTGCTGTACGTGGCCGATAAGCTTAGTCCCGATTGGACGGCTTGTTCCCTGGCCACATGGTTGTTGAGGACTCCTCTATGTGGTGCAGTCAAACGATCCCCTGTTGGGATTGTTTCCCGGTACAAATATTGGTGTGAGAGTCTTACTATATGTATTTATTATTTTTATTATTATTATTATTATTATTATTATTATTACAGCTTCTTCCTTCTTTTCTTTGGGTGAGGATATTTCCTCGCTTTGCATTGCCTACGGGCATGCGGTTGGTTGAGTGTGGGAAAGCTAAAGGGTAAAGTCTACTTAAGGTGTGCGTACTTTGTTACTATGTCGTTGTTTTGGGTTCCGTGGAGTCGTCTTGTTTTTTTTGGAACTTTAATGTTGTCTTGTTACGAGAACTTTATTGATTTTCGTGCTCATGGATTTCAAGTGGTTTATGTTTATATTTTATATGAGGATCAGTTTGGGAGGTTACGCCTCGGGAAAAAAGGAAACGAAAAAGGTTTGGATTTTCTTTATCCCTTTATTATTTTGAAGTATTGGGTTTGGGAATCAACTACGTATACAAAGGTTTTGAACTGTATTGTTTTGCATCGTTTTTAAAATTAAAAAGTGGGGTTAGTATGTTGTTTTAAGTATTGAAAACTTATTTTCGTCCACTCATACTTTTCTATTTTGCGCCCCCAGGCTGTAGTGCCGCGAACCGAACTTGCAAGCCGAGCTTTCCTTCTCGCGAGCTTCGACCGAAGGGTAGGACTTCTATGTCCCTTTCTCTTGAGGTTGAATTGTCGTTTAAATTCAATTGCCTTTAGATATGCTCTATTATCGCCCATTAGGGTTGGAATTAAAGGCCGGAGGCCTATTTCGTATTCATGGTTGTTTGATGGCGCTTGAGTTGTAAACTGTTGTTTGTTTGGCAGTGTTGGAATTTGGGTAAGTGAGTTTTTCAGGGGAGACTCTGCCGAAATTTCGGCAGAAGTCTCGGCCCTTTTCCTTTTGACTCAGAAATAGGAAGTGTAATTCTTTAGTAAGTGGGCCCGATATCTGTCGGATATCGGAAAACCACAGGGCTCGGCATGGATTCCGAGAGGAATTTGGGTCGGGTCTGTCACTCTCTCGATTCTTCCTCTTCTTCTTCTCTCTTCATACCCATCCTCTCTATGTTTCCATTCGTTAATGGTTGGTGGTGGTTCGATTGGGTGGTGATAGTGGTTCAATTGGGTTTGGGGCGCTTATGGTTCGACTTCTTCTCTCTTCATACCCATCCTCTCTCTGTTTCCATTTCTCCGCCTGATTTTTTTTTTTGGTCTGGTGCTTGATAAGAAAATCAAGATCTCAGAGATTTTTGAAGAAGAAGAATAGCTGTGGAGAATTTCAGACAAGAATCGATGTTGATTGGAGAAAGGGAGATGGAAAAAATGAATTCTCATATGGACTGAAAGCACGTTGAAAACGAAAACAACAAATTATCGTTTTCAACTTTTGTTCATGAAGTTGGAAATGTTTTTAGAAAATATTTTGAGGGAAAACAAAAACATTCCACCGAACAGGTATTTTTTAGAAAACAGAAAATGAAAACAGAAAACAGGCATGGAAAACATTACCGAACGCTGCCTTAGTAACTAATAATTAGCACTTGCGAAGTCTATATAGGTTATCTAGTGCAGCCAATTTTAATGTCATATAATTATAATTTGGCATATTTTTTTACATACCCCTTCAAAGTGTATTTGACTCTTACTTTTCTCTAAAACTTATTTTGTCTCACTTTACTCCATTTTTCACACATACTTGTCTCACTTTACCACATTTTTCAAAAAATATTAATTTTAAATCAAATTAAATATTAAAAACATATATATTAAAAATAATTTGAAACTTGAGATCCATAAAAAATTGTAAAGAAAATTAATTTTTAAGAAAAAGAAGCTTAAAACAAAAACAAAAATGCATCCCTACCCCTATCCCCTTTCCTCCCCATCAGTCTCCCCCTTTGCCCCCGTCCTCCTCTTCTCTCTCTCTCTCTCTCTATGTGTTACTAGGGACCCAAACCTCAGCCCCCATCCTTGACCCACTCTCTCTCTGCGAATGGTCCCTTTAATTTTTTTCTCCCCAACTATCCAAACCATGAGTTTTATTTAAAAAAAAATAGCCGAAATTTACCCCCTACTTTCATAAATGTCAGTTTTTATAAAAAATTTCAAAACTAGCCAAAAGCTCAGTTAAATAGACTCAAATACCCTCAAAATTTCCTAAGCAGGAAAACCCTATTAGATAAAAGTAGGTGAGTGACACAAGGCAAAGCTACACCCAACAAGAAAAAAAAAACATTTCAAAGTCTCTTTGACTAGAACCTCTGTTTGTGACGCGAAACCCATTGAATTTCGCAGCCATGGCTAGCACTAGAGGATTATGACCCAACCCATTAATTTAATTTTCAGGTTCCTTCAAGTAAAGCTCGCATTTAGATTTGGCTCTTGATTGAAGGCCGAATCGTTGGTTTTGATGAGTACATGAATTTGGGTCTCGATGAAGCTGAAGAAGTCAGCATAAAAAAAAACCACAAAGTAATTGGGAAAGGAGACCTCATCTTAAGCAATATCGGATATTTTCAATTTTGCTATGGATTATTTTTAAAACTGTACTCTGGATTGTAATCCCTTTGTTTTTATTCGAACAAGTTTAGTTTTTTTTGGAGCGGTTCTTGTTTTACAACATTGATGACAAATGGAGTACCTTTGTTGATTAAAAAAAAAAGGCTTGGGGTAGGGTAGTCAGGTGGAAGATCTTGGGGAAGCGGTTGGGGATGGGCAAATGGCCAGGGAATTCTTGGGCTGGGGAAGATGTTGTTGGGAGCTGGTTGTGGGTAGGGATTGTTCTTGAGAGAGAGAGAGAGAGAGAGAGAGAGATTTGGGGTGGGGTGGTGGGTGTGACTTGGGGAATCAGGGCCTTGAGGTGGGCCTTGAGTTGGCAACTGGGATAGGCGGGGATGGTGGTGTCTTGTTTATTATTATTATTATTTTTCAGTTTTTAGGTTTATGTGGGTTTTTGTTTTGACGGCATTAGAGTATATTTAACTGAGTTTTTTTGGCTATGTTTGAAAGTAGAGAGTAAATTTTGGCTATTTTTGATAAAATTTCCTCAAACCACCTCCACCCGCCACAACCCGCCCCCTGAGTCTTACCCATCTCCCAAACATTATAAATATATTAATGTTTTTAATATTTAATCTGATTTAAAAATTTTAATTTTAATTTTAATTTTTATAATATTTTGTGAAAATTGGGGTAAACTGAGACAACTACGTATGAAAAATATTGTAAAGTAAGACAAAATGAGTTTCAGGGAAAAGTTAGACTCAAATACACTTAGGATATATCAAAAAATAAGCCTTATAATTTTTGTCCAGATACAATAAACAAAACATTGGTTTAATTGCGGAATGTTGCAACGAACTTGTAGCATTGTCCCAAGCTATTAGCTAACTCTTGCTGGGAGGGCAGTGCTTGACAGGGAATCATCGGTTAAGGACGGATCCAATGACAAGTCTTCATCCTCATCTACTTCTGATTGAGGAAGTCTTATACTTTCTACCTCTCTCACCACTTCCTTCATTTTCGGTCGCTTCTCCGGCGACAGATCACAGCAACGTATTGCAATTTGTAGCAGTCTAAGCATCCCACTGCTGGTTGTTCTGCGCACAGTTAATTCCATATCAAATATTTCAGCCGTCCACTCCTCCCTAACTGCTCGGTGAACCCAACTGCAGAGATCTATGGCATTCACACCTGGTGGGGCTGTGCAAGCTGAGATTTTTCCCGTCAAGAGCTCTAAAACAAGGCTGCCGTAGCTCCAAACGTCAGACTCCTTTGAAACTTTCTTGGTCTTTTGGTACTCAGGTGATTTGTACGACACCATACACTGAGCTGCAATTGGAAGTGCAACCAGCGAAGTGAAGCCATAATCAGAAACAAGAACCCCATCGTTCTCGTCAAGAAGAACGTTTGACGACTTTAGGTTTCCATGAGGAGCAGTGCTGCTGCTGCTTTGAGCTGACGATGTCGCACTGAGGTGGAGATACTCCAGTGCTCGGGCAACGCCTCGAGCAACTGACAGCCTTGAGCTCCATCGAAATGGAATGCGATCGGGGCCTCTTTCTCCTGCATGTAGATAAATTAATAACAATTCCTATTCAAAACTGATCCGGGCCTCTTTTTCCTGCACATAGATAAATTAATAACAATTCCTAAGAAAGGCCATATTCAAAACTACTCTAATGTACGGAGAGGGCAACTGGAGTGCAAGGAAGCGGGTGCACACTGTCTGGGCCAACTAGTCTAACCCACCTTTTGTAAGCAGTAAGTATTAATTAAGCAAAGTGTACATATATATCACATTAATTGATAAATTAATTCCAACCCACTCAGATCTCAGAGGTACGTACCAAACATTCGGTTAAACAAATTTCCGTTGGGAACGTATTTATACAGCAGCAACTTTTCATCCTTGGACAAGTAGTAAGCAAGAAGAGGCAGCAAATTGGGGTGCTTCAGATTGGCAATCAGCTGCAACGGCTTTGTAAATTCCTCGTTAACTAGTGGCTTCAGATCCCTCAACCGCTTAACAACCACGGCTTGCTTAACTTGCCTGCCCCCGGCCATGGCGTTATTGGTCATGGTGATCTCTGCTTTATAGCTATTTCCAAAAATTCCCTTACCCAACCCTACGGCAGAGGCTTTTAGCAGATCTGCCATCTCAAATATTTGATGATCTGTCATTTGATTCCCAGCAAACCCCTTACTATTATGTTGGGGACGAACGAACACCAGCTTCCCTCTCTTAGTCTGATGATCTTGTGCCGCAGCGTTAGGTCTCGTTATCGAATCCCGGTGACCTTCTGTCTCCGTTTTATCGTCGCCAGCATCATTTTTCTCCTCCTGATCAATATTATTATTATTATTATTATTGATCATTGATGCTGATGATTTAGTTTTCTCAAATTCCTTCAACATCTTCTTCAGCTTATGCGATTTCTTGCAATATAGAATGAAAAGCAAAACTAGAGCAACAAGACCAGCAGCATCCAAAAGAAACAAGTACAAACTGAACTTATTCCTATACTTGGGAGTTTTATCAGCTGAATCAGCTGTGCTTGGGTTGTCATCAATGCTAGAAGAGTTGCAAGCAATGGGAGAAGGCTTGCCGCACAACCCTGGGTTACCAGAATACGAATCATAGCCAAATGCTTGGAGAGCTTGAGTCATCGGAATCGATCCATTGACATTGTTGTTTGAGACATTGAATACTTTTAAGGTGGACTGCTTCAACCAAGGAATTGGACCGCTGAATCCATTATCCTGAAGCTGCAATGACTCCAATGTCCCAAGGCTCAAAAGCGACGGTGAAATTTGCCCACAGAACATGTTGCCCAAAAGATCAATATGCGTCAGCTTCGGATTGAGGGAAAAATCCATCATGTTTCCCCACAGAGAGTTGTTCTTCAAGGTTAGGGCAGACAACTCAGCCAAGTCAGTGAAAGCGAAGATGTCGATGCTTCTGTTCAGTGGCATATTTTCCAACACAATTCCAGTCACGCGGCCAATGTCATTGAAACCAGTACATTGGATCCCGTACCAAGTTGAGGGCTCACTCTTGAAGCAAGGAGCGCCCGTCCAGTTAGTGTTTAGGTACGGATAGTTGAAACTGTTCTTGAGGGCAACGAGAGCATCCTTCTCCTTTCCAATATATCCAGCTACTTGGGCTGTAGAGCATCTCATGTGCAGCATACACAGAAGAAGAATGGCAAGAAGGTAAAATTTCATCATCATGAATATTACTACTGATGATTGAGAAGCCATCATTTATGGCATAAAGACTCAAAGCAGCTAGGAACTTGAAACCTCGACGATAAGTAGCTAAGAAATTGAAAAGAAAAGGAAAATATTCTCATAAAATTCTATCGCATGCGCAAGTACAGCTAATCCCTTGCAGTTTCTATGTTGAGGATACAAAAACAAAGGATAGCTGGTATTCGTTAATTATTAGCTTTATCTTGTTGCACTTTCTTGCTGAGAAACCTAGGAGGGCTGTTTTACATTGTTGTCCGTCAGATTTTCCAGCTAGAATTAATCAACTTGAAAATGACCCGTACGTCTGTAGATAATATGCATATATGTATATATTCTTGTGGCCTACTGTTTGCATATTATGATGCTTCGTTGGCTGGACAAGTGAATTATAATGTATATTTCAAGGATTCTAGACAACGGTATGTATAGCTGACAATGTACCATTATAAAGGAAAATCACTTTTGTTTAGTACACGTATATATGGAGTAATGTGGATATATTTCATATACTAGAGCAATTATTTTATGAGGTCTACCCAATGCTAAATCCAAAGGCACATAATATAACAATATGAACATCATGAGATGTCCCGTAATAAAACCTATTGATTTTCTTCACGGGCAAGGTCTCTAGTTCAAATTCAAGATGGTCCAGCTGCGCCATAGAAAAGAATAGAATGCCTATTGATCATTTTGAACTAAAATCAAATTACTACAAAAAACACTTTGCGCGACGAAATAAGTTTGTTGCGCAAAGTACAATTTCATCACGCAAAACCTGCGTGACGAAATTTTGGTCGCGCAAAGCTCGTGAAGATAGGGTTTGAGCGACGAAACCTAATCTTCGTCGCTCAGAGCTACTTTGCGCGACGAATCTTAACGTCGTGCAAATCTACTTTGCGCGACGAAATATTTCAAAATTTTTAATTTTTGTGTTTTAAATTTTTTTAATTAAAATAAATTAATTTAATATTTCGTCACGCAAGGTTTTTGACTTTTTGTTTTATTATTTCTCTTATATTAATTTTTTCGAATTTTTACTTTTTAAATTTAATTTAATTGTATGATTTTATTTTTTTAATTACTTTAATTTAAATTGACATATTCAAAATAAAATTACATATGAAAAATAGTGATCAAATTATCCAATATATATATAATATTCAAAATGTACACATAAATTAACAAAGTACAATAATAAAATCCTAATACAAGCCTATTGTGGTGGTAGTGGCGGAGGATATGTTTCGATAATCTTAGTTTGGGGTAGTTGATAAGCTCATAATTATATATCATTTGAATACTCCTTTTCTTAGTTTTTATGCTTAATTTCTCTTATTTATTAGTTATTTACCTTTTTTTCTTTTCGTTAGAGCATCCGAGCCTCTAGATAGAAGTAAGCAATTGTAGTTGAACTCTGCGTGGACGAAGGTTATATAGAATCCTTTGAAATGGAGAAGCTTTGCAAGTTTGAGCATTGGGTTTATGTGGCCTTGAGCTGGAAGAGGGATACAAACTGCATGAGGCTTCATCATAGAGCTCATTTGTTCACGATTGATTTGGCAAATGATGCTCAAAAGTCTCAGTTCATGTTCAATAGATTATTAACATAGTGGGAATCTCATGATTCCACACACGACAAACACTTAGATGGAGAAAGAAAGGAAAAAAAAGCACACTTATAATAAAATAGACAAAGACAAACACATATCGGAAGGCAAACTTTTCTTCTTATTGTATTCTTATATTCGATTGGTGGAATCTATATCCAAACATAAAACTCATGGAGAGATTGTGGGACCAGAATTTATAGGATCATGCCACGTGTTTATAATGTAGGAGAAGATCAGACAGTCCTAGATTTTGACTAGAGAAATGCTATAGAGGTGGTATGCAAAGTGGTCTATAAAATGCGGTATCCTTAGTATTATTATCCCCAACTTAATCACTTGGATCACACAAATGATAGATTAGGCCAAATAGACCTATTCAATTGTGAAGTTTCATCTCAATAGGTCTCTGTACTTTTATATTGTAAATTGTTGTGGTAATTATCTGAAGCTTAATTTGATTGATCACTTTATCTTCATAGTCATTTTCCTCCATCCCATCGCCCACCCCAATAAATAAATACACAGAGTGACAGCAATATGGTTGGCATCTACCACATCCATCAGATGCAAACCATCTGCAAGAGTTTCTGAGAAAAAACAAGAAGCAAAAAAAATCAGTGAACGCAATATGATTGGTAAAAGAATGTTTCGTCAGGCAACAGAGCTGTTATTACAAAGTGTGGAGGATCCTAGTACCGAACCACAAGCTCAATGAAGAGAACAATGGCTTCTGCATCAGAAAATGAAGATGACTGAAATCACTAAATTCAAAACCACCAAAAAGCCCCAAATTATCATCCCAAACTTGACCTTGTAACCTCGTATGCCAAGAAGCATGCTGCATTGGCTGGAACACTTCTAGCCATAGCTGGTCCAAAGCCCTTGTAGAGGCCTTTGACTCCCTCTGAGGCCAGTATCTTTCTAAACGCATCAATTGAGCCTGAAAACTTTGGATTTTTGTAATCATCTACCTGAATTACACTCTTGACAACATCAGTAGGGTAGACAGAGGCCCAGAAAGCTGCTCCAGCCAAGCCTCCAGCCACAATTAAAGAGCCTCTTCCCAAGCCAGAAGTGTCCTGGCCTCCAGCAAAGAACTGCTTCAGTGCTTCATAGGCACCAAAAAGTGCAGCATTTCCAGGTATTTCACGTGCCATAGTCGGAACCAAGCCCTTGAAGAGACCCCTCGTACCCCCTTCTGATCTAAGTACCTGCTTGGCCACATCCAATGGTCCTCCATACTTCACTGTGGCACCCACTGAGCCACTATCTCCCATTGCACTCTGGGCTTGCAACCTGTTCTACCATGAAGCGCAAACAGCTTATAGATAAGGTCTTTTCAGTTTCTTATTTAAATGACAAAGTGATGAACAGTTTTAACAGTTTCTGCCAAAAAGCTAATTTTAATGAAAACTTTCAATATGTACATACAGTTTTTCCCTCATTGAAAATCGAAATGAAAGGAAAAGAAATGACTAAGGTGGATAACCAAATATTTAATGAACAAAACAATTTTTACGTTAAATTTTTCCGAAACACTTTCTAAGAATGGTTACAGATATATTGTGCAAGGGCCAAAGAGAATATAGCCATGATAATGAAACAAAATTTAAGTACAAATTTTGAAAATGTATACAAGATTGGGTCTTTTTCTGTTCTAAAGAGGAGCTACACTGACCTGCACTTGATCAACTCAGTGGGGCATGCTAGAAAGGACACAGCTACTCCAGCCCCAGCCCCACAAATGACCTGCTGGCCCACTGTAAGTGGGGCACCAGGTTGAGACCTCAACAACGTCTCCATTTGGCCTCTTACTGCAAAGAGGACAGCATTGAAGGCTGCAACAGTGGCAAGTGGAGCTCCCATACCTTTGTAGAGTCCCCCTGCGCCTTCAGCAGCTATTGTCTGCTTGACAGCATCAATAGCACCTGAGAACTTGGGAGGTTGTCCAGGGAGTGGAGTAGGCTGGCTTTGGAGTTTAACCTTTATAGTATCAAATGGGTGCCCACACACTAACTGTGCTGCCCCGCCAACAGTCCCAGCGGTCAAGTCCTTGACTACTTCCCCCATCTGCATATTCAGAATTTTTTTGGTCAAAGCATATTCAGAATTAGAAAACCCAAACAGATAACTCTCGGCATTAGAATTTAACATACAGGGACCTTTGATTATAAGTTTGATGGCACAATGATTCTTATAAAATTGTCAATCTAGAGCCATACAAATGCTGTGTTAGTTAACATCCAATTTTTGTCAACGCTTGGATCAGAGAGCATTTTGAAACATCACATTGTACATAAGTATGTGTGTCGGATGTGTCTGTGCATGTGAATCTCTAGATATAAACTTGAACCAGGCCAAAGAGGAATAATATGTTGAATGATGTTGTCTGTTATGGTTTCAGTAAACTTCCAAGGGCTGCTTCCATTTTTTGTACTAAACAAAGGGACAACATTAATTTCTTTCCTCTTTTCAAGGGAGGGGGGCAAGCAACTCCTGAAAGGTAAACTCAACCTTAGAAAAGGATAAATGTCAACCCGTCCTATAAGTTTAGGGAAAATAAAGAAAAAATGTTCAGCCCCATGATGACAACTAAATCAGATACTTTGAAACTATGTAAGATTCAGAAAAAAGAAGATCAACCATAGGCTCTTCTCCAGTCACGTAAATATAATTTCAAACATTTCTGGAAGGTAGAAAATGAATATGTTAAGAAACAACATAAAAATTTAATCACGGAGTCCTTAATAAAAATAAACAGATTATCCCTCCTCATCGGAAACAAAGAATAGAAATCTATAAAAATAAAAATATCCCTTTGGAAAAAAGAATAACAAGTCCTCATCCCTGCTTTATTGATGAGTTGAATGGAGGTGGGGAGAAGATTTTAAAACAATGTTCAATAAAACAAAACAAGGAAAATGAAAATGAAGATTGATAGATCAACAAGTTGCTTATGAGCAGCTTAAACTTAAAATGTCACCAATTAATTACAATCAGCCTATCTTACAGCTAAATCAAATTTATATATTTAAGCTTGACGATAAAACAAGCCGAGCATGAGCAACGATGCACTCAAATCATTAAGGAATGTAAATCGTTCATTTTCTTCACTTTTTTCTACTGATAACTTGAATTATAACGGAGTTTATAACTCTTCCTATCTGAACTGTTTTTATGCTGCTTTTTTTTAATCTTCACAGAATAGAGATTGAATTTGATATGTTTTATACCAAAACAATACTCAATCATCACTTCTCTGAAAAAGCACACCATCGATATCAAGTGCAATGAGGCAGTTGAGAGTATTGCTCATTCATTTCTTCCTTGTCCAGTTGCACGTGGGTCATGGAAAAGTTATTGAGGACAACAATATTGAGTTGGGGTGGTTTCAAATTTCTTGTGTCTCTTTACTTGAGACATTGTGCTTTTGGTTGAGGGAAAGGCCAAATTAAGTAAGACTATTCTTTGGTATAAAGGAATGTTAGGATTTTGAAGAAAAATGTGGAGAGGAGATAGATGTCTTTTATGGGATAGTGTTCATTGGTGTGCTTCATTGTGCGCTTTTGTGAAACAGTTTAGAGAAATTGATTCATTTTCGCAGATTGGGGACTGCATTTTATTGAGACTGTTGTATAATTGTTTAGTGTTATGTATTTGTTATGTTAGTGATGACTAAGTAGCTGGATGTTAGAGATTTCTTTGTTCCTACCTTCCGTGGCCTACTTGTGGATTGCGACTGTACTTAAAAACTTCATGTTCATAAAAATGTTCGCTCAACGCATGGCTCTGTATGTCATTCGAACTGTAAAATATATGTATCACAAATAATACCTCTCACTTGCATTATTAGTACAAGTCAGACCTTAAAGATTTGAAGGTTAGTATCCAATCCACAAAGAAGGGAACTTTTAATCAAGGACATTCAGAGTGGGAGCAAAAATAACAAAAATTAAACGGAAAGGGGCAAGAAAATTTATTCAAGTTCTGAAATATACAAAATTCTCAAAAAATGGCCATTATTCATAGGGAGAATAGTCCTACAAGTTTGACATACTTCTTATGCCATTAAGAATTTAAGAAGGCATGTTTCAGCTGATGGTTCCATCCAGATTTACAAAAGGAACATCCATGGTTGCTATACCTAATATTGGTCAGCAAGGGCCAAAGATGTAATACAGAGATTTCAACTACAGGAATCAAGAGATTAAACCCTATACATAATGCTCAAATAATTATGAACCACTGAGAAAAAAAATCACTAGATAAATTTCCAACGCAATGATAATACCTACAATTGATTTTTCTTTTCTTGAAGATCTCAATCATAATTTTGTTCCAAAACATTTGGTGGATGAACTATGACTAACAAGCGCAAAACTAATTACCTCGATTGTGCATTCTTTTATATACCCAGAAATCCCCTAATCTACTATCGGATCAGATTCGAAACTGGGGCCCCCAGCCAAACCAAATAGCTACATAGATACCTTCGGGGATTTTGACCCTCGGACCATATGGGAGCAAACCATAACTAATTAGCTTAATTGTGCATCGCGTCCTAAATGTCTACTTTCCCATTAAAATCTGAAGGTCATGTCCAGTCCAAGACTGCCATTCACAACTAGTTATCAACAACTAATACTCAACACTTGAGGATATGTCATTTTAAGCAAGAAAGAGTCCCTTTTATCTTCAAAGCTTCTGTTAACAAAATTTAAATTTACTAATTAAAGAATAAATATGTATTGTAATACATCAAAGTTAGAAATTTAACGACACATTGTTGGTTGAAAGTGAGCAGATTAAAGGATTCTGCGTCTAACCTATCATCAAGCACGCTTTGTAGCACACCGAATAATACAGAAATATTATTACTTCTTTTGACAATTCAAGTATTAAGATCATGGCTAAAATGGAACCTACATTGTAAATCATTAACATGCTTCTGCCAAGCCATTTTGCAGCTTGTTCAATCTCAGTGTCAATCATATGAAAAGCAACGAAAGGCATTTGCATTTGATAGAATTAACAGTTTTGAAGCAGAAAAGGCAAGAATCTTACTTGACAAATACTGGGTGACACCCAAAAGCAAAGCAAAACCTCTCAAGTAATTAAGACCCCCAGATGGTCCTGCCAAAACCTAATAAGCATTAGATCCGTCAAACAGAATTGCCCATATCAAAAACCCAAAAACAAAAACAAAAGTGGGTTAAGAAGATTACCAGAAATTGAAAAAATGAGTTTGGTGAGTGTTGCTTGTATGTGAAATTGAATATGTGAACAAGCAAAAGGGAATCGAATCTTTGGTGATTCAGAACCACATGAGATTGCTTATATGGGACAAAAACACACACACCATCCACCAACCCTGTGAGTGTTGGAGTGTGAAGAGGACGAGATGGGGAGATAGGTGTGGTTGAGAGAAGAGAGAGAGAGTGGATTCAGATGAGGACACAATTGTGGTGAGATGAAGCCAAATCACAGCCACTCTCTCTCACTCTCTCTGTGCTCTCCAATTGGTTTCGCAAAAAATGCGATGATGCAAAAATCTATATATATCATAATATGCAATGCAACTGACGAGTGTTTGTTCTGATGTAGATGGCTAGCTCTCTAAGCCTCAGTGTCTGGCAAACTTCAATGCCTTGGAATTTGAAGCTTGGGCTTACATTACACCAACCATGTGCTTTCATCGACCAAAAAAAAATTAAACCATGTGCTTTCTAAGGCCCAAATTTGCTTACCTAGTAAAATCAAAAGAGTTGATAATATACGTACACCCAAAAGTGTGATCAATATATTATCTTTTGGGAAGATACTTCAGAAAATTTGGTTTCAAAGTGGTCCAGAGTTTAAGGATTCGGTTCTCTTCCATTGTAATAAATTAAAAATTGTAAAAAACATTTGGTTTACAAAAGATAAAATTAGGGCTAGCATTTTGAACCGAAATATCGCAAAACCGCATTTACCAACCGCATTCTAACCGCATTCAAACCAACTTCGCGGAAAACCGACCTCAAATTGCGATTTTTTTAACTGACCTCACTATGTCGGTCGGTTCGCGGTTTCGAATAACCAAATACCGCGGTATACCGCAACTATATGTAAATAATTATTTTATTTAATATTTAATAGCATGATAATTAATTATCTTATCTCTCTCTAATGATAAGATTGAATTCTATAAGGAAATGGAACATGTTACTACTTGTAAGTAATTGATTTATTATTTTCATGTTTTTTATGCTTCTTATAATGTTTTTTGTGTATGCTCATTTCATTTTAATTTTCTTAGTTCATATTTACTAAACTTGTGTTGTTTTATTTGTAGATGGCCATACATCAAAACGGAGTCCTTCAAATCCACTCTCACCAACCCTTGAGTTTTCTATGTCTTGCATTGCATTTTTCTTTTGAGGAACTGTTTGGGAGTGCTTATGAAATGACTAAAAGCGACAACTAAAAGTGCTTCGACGTTTAGCGAACAATTTAGTAAGTCTTCGCATCATAGAAGCGCTTCCTGGAGAAGCACCTGTTATGTGCTCTTCATGAAGCACTCCCAAGTGCTTTTTCAGGGAGCACTTGAATTTTTTATGAAAATTCAAGATTTTTATAATAAAAGTGCTTTTGTTAGAAGCGCTTATGAGCAGAAGTACTTCCTAGAGAAGTAGTCCCAAACGATCCCTTAAACTTTATTTGCTTCGGTTTAAATCTTTATTTGAGTTGTAAGTTTATTTGCTTAAATTTGTAAAGTTTAAAGGCTTCAAAACTAGGCCGAAAAAAGTATGCAAAAGATAAGATTTTGTTTACTCATATGCCTAGAAGAAAAGTGTGTAAAAGATTAGATTTTATTAGTGGGTTAGCCGATTAAATTTGTAAAGTTCCCTATATCGATAATAACAGTATACCAACATACCGACCGCAATATACCAATAATTGCGGTATACCGACATGCAATATTTCGCAATATGTCGTCGGTTCATAGTTTTTTTTTTTACAATACTGCAATAAGTCAGTCGGTTCGCGATTTCATTGAAAAGTTGCGGTAACCGAACCGCAACCACCCCTAGATAAAATGATCTTGTTCTTCTTCAATAGAAAAAGATATTGGAAGTCATTTTCGTCATTTATAGCGTTATAGATTGCTAGCTATTTCTTTTCCTTTTTTTGTTTTTGTTTGTGTGTCTATATCAACCTATCTAATTCATTTGATTTGGTTTATAATTGAGAATCAAATTCGGGAGTTATACATTTGTAATGTAATGTCCAACAAACTTGTTCTCTACGAGTCAAGCATTATGTTCATCAGGTTTTGAACACTGCGATACCCCTGGCCGCTAGCAGGCTATACGTTGGCAGCTAGCGGTTGCTTGTTGGTGAAGGAAGTGATGCGAGAGAGATCCAGGCCCTGAAGTGGGCTCGAAAGCTACTCTCTAGTGATTTGCAATAGGCGTGCCACTACTAGTGATACTCTTTTAGTAGAAAGAGGGAGTGAGGTGAAGATTAAGCCTGTTAAAGTGTTGCGCCCTTGTTTTCTTATCTTCTAATCAAAGCCATTGTGCTCTAAAGAGGGGAATCTGGCTTTAGATAAGTTCTTTTTTATGCCTGAATGAAGAGGACTTTCATATTTCACTTATTATGGAATAAAACGCAAGATAGATGATGATTTTAGACTGTCATCGGACAAAGAGTACAATGAAAAGCCTTGCATGAAAAGTATCCGATGGATGACATAATATCAGGAAGTGATTATATATCCAACATATGCGTAATAATAAGTACAAATAAAAGTAAAGCTGGTTCCAACAAAACTACAGGACCCTCATCGGACAGAAACAAATTCCATCGGACATAACCGCAATCTACTCGAGACAGTGCAGAAGGTATGTCCGATGAGGAGTTTGTCAAGATATTTGCAGTCAGAACTTGTCCAAACCACATATAGGAGTTTTGATTTAAGTGAGCTGGAAATCGAGACCAACTATCAAATCTTACCAATCGATGCTTGCAGAGCATATAGGTTACAAACAATAGCAATGCAATTCCAATCAGGAGTTGTCAACTGGGAACTGGACAGAGTATGTGTTTGGGAAAAGAATAGAATTCCAATAAGGAGTTGTCAACTGGGAACTCGAAGACACGGAGAGGATTCAATTGAAGACTTGGCTTTGATATGCTATGAGATGCTTTGCAAGAGTTTGAGTCTGGGTTACTTCGAGGTTGTCGAGAGTAAGCGTATTTTGAGGGCTGTTCAAAATAGGTTTGATTGCTTCGTTGTTGGATCCTTAATACTGAGTTTTCTTCCTCTATTTATAAGCTTCAAGGTCTTCAGAAAAAAAAAGGATGACTTGATGGGCATTGTTGCTTCAAACCATAAAGAATTCACAAGATAATGCGCGCATGCCTTTCAAGTTGGTCAAGGGAGGTGCTCTTTAGTCTCGAACTTAGGGATTATGCTATAGGAGCCGCCACAATGGGCCAACTCTGAGTTTTTTTACCATTCTTTACATGTCAGAGACTGAATATTTCCTGTCGGAGCAGACTTTTTATTGCATTGCTGGAAATTAGTGCTTACCACCTATACAAACGAAGAAGTTTGAATTGTTTTCGACCCAAAGCTCAAATTGTTATCTAATTAGTTCATGCCACTTGTTTTAGATGAACTGTAATTAACAACCACTTAGATTGGTTATTAATCCACTTTAGTTGTAATCTTAGACAGTTTCTGTCCGAAATAGGGGCTATAGCATTGGACATCTCTTATGTCGAAGAGGTACTGTAGCACTTGTGTCCGAAACTATGACTGTGGCATCGGACAAGTCTTATGTCCGAATTGGACAGTAGCTTCGGACACTTGTGTTCGAAATGGTACACTATAGCATCGGATACTTGTGTCCGAAGCACTTGTTGACCATGCGCTGGTCAATGTTTGCGGCTGACTTGTGTCCGAAAGGCTTTTGGACCTCGCTGGTTACCATTTGGGCTTTCGCAAATATTGAATAAGCTCTTGGCGGTTTAGGCCTTTAGTTATTTAGCCATAAGACTAGCCTTTTAACTGTAGGAATTAACCTATGTTAATTTTGGTACGAACACATTGCAACCTATGATTACAAGCTTGGAGGAAGTCTAGATTTCAAACTTGACTGGGTTGGATTTACCTTGTGAACTAGATTTTTTTTTCCTACAGTTATTACGTATATCATCAAACTTTTCTTGGTTTCTTTAAAAGTTTACAAATATAGCTTGTTAAGAATATAAAAAGCTCGTTGTCTTTGTCATAACATAAAAGAGTTTGCTGGATGAAAGGGTCATGTTAATAAACATGTAAGAAGATAGAAAACATCATATAAAAAAAGAAGATAAAAAACATGAATTTCATTAATAAACAAAAAATGTCATCATTGTCTCCATCACTAGCATGATTTGAGTGTTAAAGGAGAGTGACTTTAGGGTTTAGAAGACGAACTTGGTGAAAAAGAGGAGTTTGATGTAATAGTAGTCTTGGTAATTATTACGAAGATGGTGCAGGCTTCGTCGAGGGAGGAACATTGGAGGTCCTTGAAGGACTCCAAAAGGCTACTAAGAGCAACTCCAAGGGACTTGGAGATGTCAAATGCAAAATGTTAAATTTGAATTTGATGGCTTATGTGACAATTTGACACTTTGAGAAAAATTTAACTCCATCAGAAATACCAAATATCATATTATTTTATTATATTTTTAAAAACAAATGGGGCCCTATGATGCATAAAGTTTTAAAAGAGAATAAATGATAGTGGGGTCCATGACTAAAAAATATTTTAAAAAACTTTAATATCAAGCTTTTTGATATATCTCTTCCAGCCTTCAAATCCATGTAGGATTTGACTACTCGGTTGGAGCAATTTTAACCTTAAATTTTTGCCATTTCATGTCCATGGAGCAATTTGACATATCGGTTGGAGATACTCTAAGGATTCAGTTTTCTTCTAAGAGCATTTTGTGGTGGTTGGGGCCAGTGACGGATCCAAGATTTATACCCCAATGGGTCAATGTGTAAAATTTCACACACAAAAATTGTAAATGAAAAAAATACCTTGTAAAATTAAACAATACTACTATCATTTATAATTCATAAAAAAGGGGGCATGACAAGATGAGTTCTCATACTCTAAAATGAAAACGCAGCATTATGTCTTCATTATGAATATAAGCAAAAATATCTTGGTACCCCAACAAATTAATCAAAACACAAAACCCTATATCAATTACACAAAAAAACAAAGCCCATAATCAATAATCAACCAATAAATAACAAAACTACTCCAATAAATCAAACAAAAGTGAATAAATCATAAATTTCATTCCAATTAAATATATATTATCATTGTAACTGCTCAATTCTCCATCTTTACAGAGAGAAGAATGGGGTAGCTGGCTATTTAGCCAATTGGAGTTACAATTTCGATTTGTTTCAAAACTTGTTGATGACTTGTTGGCTGTCCCTAGAACTCGGATGGTTTGTTTAAACCATTCTAAGTAGTTTGTTTCGTTTGGGGTTTTATTCCCCATTTCAACAATATATACATTAACAAACGGTGGGCTGCCTTATTTTTTGGGCCATGGTTTCTACATGGTTGGTGTGCTGGTTTATTTTTATATAAAACAAACGGTGGGTATTCCTTTTTTAATACAAATGGGACGCATAGTTCCATTAAAAACAATTGAAATGGACCGTTTCACTAAGGCAAACCACCTCAGCGAGACTTCTAAACATAACAGAAGACCCCTTTCTTTGGATCATTTCAACGAACACTTGGTGTGCACTCTGGGTCCCCCACCAACCTTCCATATGGTCAAGATAGGAGCTTCCAGGAAGGATTTCGAGGGTTCATGGGGGGCAACCCTTTTTGTCCCTCTGTAGATCCGCCCTTGGATACGATCACATAGAGGATACGAACAAAAATTGATAAAATTTCAAAACACACGAACCGTAATTTACCTGCAGTATGCAAGGCAGACTATACAAGCTTGTGACGTCAGCTCTAGAATAGATTGTTTCAATCAGTGTCGTCTTTTCTTAGCGATTGGTTTAATGAATAGAATGTACTACGAACCCAGAATTTGAACAACAGAGACATTGGAGGGGAATCTAACGTTGGAGAATCTATGGTTTCAATGATGGGAACCGATCAAGGCTCAAATGATTGTAAATTGAATTTTTTGTGAATGAAACGGTCGTTCCAAGTGATTGAAAACCGTCGGGATGCGTATCTGAACTCTAGTGGCAACTAATGTAAATACGTAGAGTATTATGACCTCTTGTATCTTACAGGGCATTTCAGTTTGAATTTGGGTTTTCCACATAGATTTATAGATTTTTGGGTTTGTTTCTAGATAATATAAATTGTATGGGCCTATATTGGACTCTCTCAAAATTTTATTTATTTATTTTTTTTCAGTACAAGCGATTGGGGGTGGGGGTCTATATAAATTGTGACGACCCTGACCCAATTTATAAGATAAAATGAATGAATTAATTTAGTTAATTAATTTGGATAATTAAAATGAATTAAAATAAATTAATATGAATTAAAAGGAATTAAATAAGAATTAAATAATTAAAGGGCATTTTGGTCAACGATAATTTCGGGACAAAATTTGGCGAAACGAGTTGCGCCATTGCGTCCGGCTAGTCGAAACGAGTCCGTTGACGGGCGGAACGTTTTGATACGAGCTTCGGATTGTTCGGAGGACAAAATGGTAATTTCGAATTTTGTTGATAACCCTAGATTCCACGTTGGCCAATCAGCATTCGAGGGAATATTCCCTCTCTCTCTCCTCACTCGCGATCTCTCTCTCTCTCCGATTTGCTTTCTCCCTCGTCGCCGGCGACACAGGTCACAGCCGGCCACGAGACCGGTCCCTTTCGAACCGGCGTAAGGAGGCGGTCATAACCCACCTGAAATCCCCGCCGATCGCCTCGAATCATGCCAGCGCCGTCGACTGCAATTCCTCCAATTGTTCACGGCGTCGCGCCGTCTTCCCCGGCGACTCCCTCCGTCGCGTGAGGTACGTTTTCGAATCCCCTCTACCTCCTGATCATGTTTCTGGGGTTGGTTGGAGTCAATTCGATCGTTTTGTTTTCGGATCTAGAAGCTAGGGTTTGGCCGGAATTCGATCTGGGTTTTGAGGTGGTTGCCGGCCGGTTTTGTGGTGGCTTCCACCGGTTCTGGGCTCCACTCTTGGTGGTGGTTCGTTGGGTGTAGGCGGTGTCGTCCAATTTGAGGTTTGATGGTTGGCCAGAATCGCTCAACACACCCAAACCCACAGTGGCGCGTGTGGCGGCGCGTGGGCTGGGGTGTGGTGGCGGTTCTTGGTTCCAATACGACCCTCGTGTCGTTGTGAACGCGTATGTATGTGCGGATTCTGATTCGGACGTCGTTTGACTGTCGAACCAACGTACGCCTATTGCGCGTTGTGTGGGTTCGATGGGTTCGGACCGTTGGATCGAATCCGAATTCACGTATGTTGATCCCCGTATTTCTAGGATCGTGTAGGATTGACGGATCGTGATTCGGAGTCCCGGATACTCCGGATCGATGACTTGAAGTTAGAATTAAACCGTAATCGTGCGATCGTGCGATCGTGAGCAATCCGACCGTTCGATCGAGACCAAACTCTCAGGACACGTTGTTTAGGTCGTGTTGAACCTGTAGGAACTTTCGGATCTAAGGTTGGAGGTCATGGGACCCACGGGTCCGGTTTGACCCACTCGGGTCGGTTTGACCGAGGCTTTCCCGAGGTCGCCTTGCAGTGTAGTTACTTTGTTGGACTTCTAGGAATGTCCTGATCCTTTTGGGATGTCGTGGGCTCCGCGGCCCGGGTTGACCGAAATGGGGTGTTTGACCGCCTGTTGACCGTGAGTCTTCCGGGGCGGTCCCACTGGTTATAAGAGGTAGTTTGACCTTTGAATCTTTCGTACGACGTACGTGCACGTTAAGTGGGGTTTTGTTAGGGTTTGAGTTTAAGGTTCTTGTTCGGTTCGATTACTAATCCAATCCTCGTATCTATCGCTTTAGGTACGTTAACCCTTCTACGCCGCAAGCGGGACCCTTTGAGGGTTGTGCAGCATAGGACCAACGGTGAGTCGACTTTGTTTTCGAATGAGCATGATTTGAATGAATTGCATGAACTGCATAAATGAGATTTAATAATTGTTTTAAATCTTGAATGTTTAAGTCTGGTTTGACTTTGGTCGAATTATATTAAAATGAATTGCATTGAGGTATATGCATGATTTGGGTTGCCGGTTTGTTTGTGAGGCCACGAAGGCTATTTTATTATTATTTATACATTTTGGTATTGAACGGACGTGGTGAACGCCCGGTGGTTTTTGTATTGAAATTGGGTTATATAAGTGAGCTATTTTAAGCTTGGAACTGTTATATTATATTTTAATTATATAATTGAATATTTGGACGTTAGTATAGTCCGTTTGATTTCATATTCGGTTTTGGTGTTAAAACCTTATGATTAATAATACGTATACCTTGATTATATATATATATATGTCTTTATATATATATGGCTAATTTGAGTAAATACTTTGGATTAATGGGAAAGGGTTATATATATGTACTTTGATTATATATATATATATATATATATATATATATATATATACATATGTTTATCTACTTTAAGAAAAGGGTTATCTATACTTGGGTTATATATATATATATATATATATATATATATATATATATGTACTTGATATATATATATATATGTGTGTGTGTTTATACCTTAGAGTTGACGTTTAGGTGACTTGGGTTTTTAATATGTTTTGATATGCTTGACTTGAGCATTGAATAAGTTTTGAATATGGTTTTTAATGCGGGTTTTTTCAATGTTTTGGACGTTTCATTTGATTAAGGTCTGTTATGCGGTCATTTGACCCTTGGGTTTATTTTGATTATGGAAATATATGTTTTGGACAAGTGATGTCCTGACTTTGAGTAATTATATGAGTTATTTGGTGATGGGCTTGTCTATGTCCTGTCTGCATTGTTTTGGGGTTGGGTACATTGTGATTGTATATATATATACTGTTATCGCGTGGCGATTGATTTGAGTGCTGTTAGCACCTTGTATTGTACCTCCCCTATTCTCGAATCGATGATCGCATGGCGATTGATATGAAATGTTTACCTGGTTTTGGTATGATACGATCCGGTGCATACCTTAACGGGATGTAGCTGTAGACCCTTGATTGGGTAGTCCGTGCGCGTAGGACAGATTTATTTCGGAGTTATGGTTGGTAAGTTTTACCATATAGTCCTCGTGAGTTTAGTCCCACTTTGGACGGCTCAACCACGGGTACGGTGTCTCGATGAGATCTGCAGGTGTCGATCAAATGATCCCTTGTTGGATTGTTTTCCCTGGTACTTGTGTTTGTGTTATGGTTATATTATACCTATACGCGTGTGTTAGTACATTCGTATTCATATTTCTTTTAGTGAGGATCGTTCCTCGCTTGTCGTGCTTGTGAGCACGTGGTTGTGAGAGTGGGGAAGTTTGGGAAACTGTTTACACTGCTTTGCTGCGTGATGCTTGATTTGACTACGATATTTATTAGGTTATGTTTTGGATTTGAATCCTGAAACTGATTTCTTATATATATGTTTATATATATATATAAATGATTTGAACTGCAATTAATGTCTATATTGTCATCAAGTTTGGTTTGCTTGATGTAAACAAGCTATTCGGCATTTTAAGGTTTGTTTAATTTTATTCCATCTTTATGCTTTTACATTAATAAATCCTCTTGTTTATGTTTATAAACTTGTGTGGGGTTTGTTTGGGAGGTTATGCCTCGGGAAA
The DNA here is from genome assembly GCA_024362665.1 of Prunus padus. Taxonomy (NCBI): domain Eukaryota; kingdom Viridiplantae; phylum Streptophyta; class Magnoliopsida; order Rosales; family Rosaceae; genus Prunus; species Prunus padus. The sequence continues at coordinate 8,883,267 of JANFAM010000006.1, read as the reverse complement.
AGTAAAAGGTTAGTTTATTCAGAAAAAGGGGTTTTAAACTGGAAATGTTTTCTCGTACTTTGAGATAGTACGTTTTTCAAATCAACCAAGTATATAAACGGTTTCATATGCATGTTTAGCATGGTTTTAAACGGTGGGGTTAGTACTTTGTTTGAAGTATGTAAAACCTTGTTTTTATCCACTCACACTCTTTCTGTTTTGCGCCCCCCAGACCGTAGTGGTTGCGTCGCCACCGTTCGGCCGTGCGCTCCTCTTCTCGAGCTTTGACTGAAGGGTAGGATCTGTTGTCCTTGAACCCTAAACTTGTATTCTGTTTTTCTATTCCGCTGTTGAATTCTTAAACTCTTAGATTGCTCTGTATTACCTGTTAGGGTTAAATTTGTTGGCCAGAGGCCTGTGTAGTTTTTCTGTAGCATGCTGGTGCTTGGGATAATTATTATTGTTGCTTGTTTGAGCAGGTTTTAATTTTGGGACAGTCCCTATTTTAGGGGAGACTCTGCCCATTTTTCGGCAGAAGTCTTGGCACCTTTCACTTTAGTTTCGGGAAGAGGGTAACTGTTTAGATTGTGGGCCCGACATGGGTTGATGTCGGGCAAACCAGCAGGGTCCGGCTCGGGTTCCGGGGTGGAATTCGGGTCGTGTCCTGTCATAAATATTCATTGGGTGCATGGAGATTTCAAACCTCTGCCCACATGGGAGAAGGTGAAAGAGCTCAACCAATTGAGCTATACCCTATTGGCCACCAATAATTTTATAGACTTCTATGAAATCTTAATTGAATACTCAACCTACAAATTGGTCACACCATTACCCAGTCCGTCATTGGAATCGTTAAGTGATGACGCGGCATATCAGACGTGACTTCTTTTTTTGCTTGCTTGTTTTGTTTTTGCCGACATGGATAATTTCTGACCCACAAACCCCAAAATGGAGAACAAAAACCCCAAATTGACATATTCATCTCGCCATTCGACCTGGAGTGAAACCCTAAATCCAATTTCAAATCTAAATCAAATAGAGGTGCCCTTCTGTAGCTGTGGTAAGAGAGCTCGTGTTTGCATGTCATGGACAGACACAAACCCAGGCCTTCGTTTATGAGGTTGCACAAACTATGGGGTAAGTTTGTTGTGGTTAGATTGAATGGGTTGAGATTTTCAAAGGTGACGATTACTAATTAGGGCTTTCTCGTGTCTTCCTACAGAAATCAAGAAGATACGCCTTCTTTCACTGGATTGATCCCAAGATGTGCAAAAGGTCGAGGAATGTGATACATGGGCTTGTGGATGTTAGATATATCTCCTAGAAGCCAATATAAAAATGGAATACTCTAAGGATATAATATAGCTAATATAATAAATAGGGCGCGAATGTTACTTTAAGATGCACAATGTATACAAAGTAACAAGTTCATTGATAAAGATATGAATGGAAAGTCTATCCTAAAAAGGTTTATAGTCATAGGATCACCAATTAGACAATGATGAACCACAAAGACGGGTACCAAGGTCTAAAACATCGATGGTATTGGAAATATCAGTAGTCCAAAAACATGGAAATTTTGATGGAAATATCGGGATATTATCGATATCGATAAAAATTGAATAGAAACCAAGGAAATTGTAAGAAAAACTTGGAAATATTTATTGAAACTTTGGAGGATGTTTATTTAGTCAATTATCTATTAATTTATCACAAAAAATTGGAAGGAAATGCATTGCATGATGGGTTTAACTAATTTAAGTTGATTATATAGCGAGCTGACAAACACTGTGAGTGTCGAAAATATGTAGTAATTAATCAAAGAAGATTAAACACGCCATAATCATTTTTATATAATGATTTACTACAATATTTTACACTTTATACATTGCATGATAAGATACACGAGTGACTTAGTACCACATAGAGTTCCTATGAGGTTCAAAAATTTCACTATCTTCATCATCTCTATGTGTAGAGTAAGTGTATTTTGAAGAGTAGTCATAAAATGATAAATCACCAAAATAGTTTTGCATGTAATTGTTAACATGCCACCCATATGGATCCAAGATTGGTTGGCGTTGCCCATAAGCAAAGTGATTTGAAGATTGGGTCTCAGATTCTTTCCATGAGTAGCTCGATTCCATTCCAAAAGGAAAGGTCAAAGACTCACATTCTCATGTGAAAATCTGATTCTCGCAAAAACAGTTCAAAACAAAACAATATAAATATACATATTTTAGCATATTATCACAAAAACATAAGCAACATGGTCGTTAAGGCGCTGGAGGAGTGAAATGGTAGGGGTTTGAATCCCCTTTGCGTGTGTGTTTTGTGTTTTTTTTTCCTTTCTTTCATTACATAGATATTTTCGATATTACGGCGATATTTACAGGACTGACCCAAATTCCACTTTGGAATCCATGTCGAACCTCTTGCGTGTCCAACACCTAGCAGGTGTTAGACACGAATGACCAAAATACCCTTCTTGCCCTAATCCAAAAACTGCTTCAGGGTTTGACTTCTACAGGAAAACCAGCAGAGCCTCCCCTTAAAAAGGCTCAAAACCAAGAAATTTACCTGCACAGCAAACTCAATTAAATCCCAAGCATTTATCAAGCACAATATATAAACCACACTCCAATTAGCAAAATTTTCAATAGGCTTCAGGCCCCCATTTACCAACATAAGAAAGTCAACAAAATAATCTTGTCAAAACTGAATATAACAAACAAATCATAAATTTGTAGTTGCACCTAGGTTAGCCTAGGTTGCCTACGTACCCTTACTGAGGGATCAAGCCACATGTAGTTCTTTCTACCAAAAAAATCACAATTAAGATAGTACAGAAATATTCAAAGCGAAACCAACGATGAGATTCTAGAATCATTCTTTACTTTGTTTTCAACTAGCTATATGATTGAATGTCATTCCATGTAATTATGTATCTAACTGTTCAATTAGTTTATCATTGTACATCCAAACACTTACATAACCAAACCTTTTACCAGAAAGCCATACCTGCAATCATCCGTATAGTGCATATATCCTGTAATCACCCACCAAGGGGTATATGGGAAAATTATCAAATCCGAAGGCAACAGGGGAAAAGGAAACTAGCTAACCCACTTGTGTAGATAAGCCGGGCGGGTGGCTAAGGATCCTGGCTAACCTTGTGCAGATAATACGAGTAGGGTGATGAAAAATATCCTATTAACTGAACCACAAGGTGGTACTGTACTATTCTCCACATAGTTGTACCTCAAACATAATCCATCAATTCCAATAATATACCATCAATTTCCCTCATAGGACTCAGTGAGATATACTCAACCTGAGAACGCAAATAATTCGTCAATTCCCCTCGCACCACACATGTGGCTACATGTGTGATACATCCTTGTATAACTTGGCGGACACGAGGTCAACCGAGACGCAATCCTCACAGAACTCAGGGGACACATGGTCGGCCTGAGACATACTCCTCGCAAAACTCATGGATATATACTCAACCTGAGAACGCAAATAATCCGTCAATTCCCCTCGCACCACACATGTGGCCACATGTGTAATACATCCTCGCAGAACTCGGGGGACACGAGGTCGACCCTAGACGCAATCCTTGCAGAACTCATGGGACACATGGTCGGCCAGAGACGCATTCCTCGCATAACTCAAGGAGATATACTCAACCTGAGAACGCAAATAATCTGTTAATTCCCCTCACATAACTCAGGGAGATATACTCAACCTGAGAATGCAAATCCTCGCACCACATGGTTCGGGCGTCCCCAATACTCGTGGGGCAATGTCATATGCACGTAGACAAATCCGAAGGCAACTGAGGTGTCCAAAGACAATCCGAACGCAACTGTATATCTGAAGACATCAATATTTTCGAAGGCATCAATATTTCTAAAGGCATCAATATTTCTAAAGGCAACAGTATTTCTTAACGCAACCAGGATGTCCGAAGACATCAATATTTCCTAAGGCAACTAGGATGTCCAAAGACATCAATATTTCTGAAGGCAACTGGGATGTTCGAAGACATCAATATTTCCGAAGGCAACAATATTTCCAATCTCAAACGATTTAACACATATATTAATATAACATCAACATTACATGCTTGGAGAGTAAAAGTGATAGAACAATAATTCACAAATATTTAATAAAACTCTCATAGCAAAAATACCAATTTAAAACAAATAACCAAATCATAACACCTCTTAACCAAAAGGGTCTCGATCGAGCCAACGAGGCCCACCATCTAGGTCAATTCAATTAGGTTTGTGGGGCCCACGACCTCTAATTTCCAACCCGAAAGTTCCTATAGGTCCAACAAAGTTTACTAAACAAATTCCAAAAGTTTGGTCTCGATCTAGCGGTCCGATCTAAGCCAATCGCACGATCGGATGGCAATCGTTTCGCCTAAACTTGGAATCTTTGACTCGGAGTATCCGGGACTCCGATTCTCAATCAACAAGTTCATACACAATCCTAGAGGTACAGAGAACAACATAATTGAAATTTGAACCGATCGAACGGTCTGAACCTATCGAAACCTGATATCGCATAATATGCGCAATATCAGTTCGATTGTCAAACGGTAATCAAATTTAGATCCGAGCCTACCGTCATGCTCGAGACGATGTGACAAACATTTTAAGACTGAATGGGCCACCACACAGTGGCCCACACGCCGCCACCCACCACCGATAGCAATGGGTGTCTTGAGAGATCTTCTGGCGGCATAAAATCTCCAAACCACCAGCCAAAACCTACAAACTAATAAGGGGAGCAACTTTTGGTCTCGGACCCCGGCCAAAAAGTGGCTGAAAATGGGTGAAAACCGACAAAATCGTCGGCCCAATATGGGTATTTTGATTGACTTCTAAAACACCAAAATCGATCCAAACCACTTACATAAACAAATAGAGCACGAAGAGTATATGAAGTTTCATACCTCGATCAACGGAAACGGAGGCCGGAGTCGCCGAAAACAGCGTCGGAAAATACTCAAAAGCCACCGGAGATATTTTTCGTTAAAACGGAGAAATCCTTGATGGTTGATGTCGATTAATAACTAGGCTAGGTAGAGGAGGACGAGAGGAACATTTTTTGTGAAGGTTGCGCTGCCAATCGGTGCACAACGGCGTCGATTGGTGACCGGGAAGTCAAACAATTACTGTTTGCTACAGTGACTGTTTCGAATGGACCCAAGAAGAAGGAGTCACGGGGGAGAAGGAGAAGAAATAGGAGACGCCTTGTACTGTAGCAAATTTGGAAGAAAAAAAAAATCCCTGTTCGTCCTTTTTGTTTCTAGACCTTTACTTGTTCGTTACAACTCGGAATTGAGCGTGCCACTTGTCTATGAACTCGTGTCGTTGCTACTCAATTCCCTAAATTCCTTTTTGAACAAAAGGTGACTAAAGTGCCCCTACACCCAACGACAAAAATGTGATTTCATAATAAATAATCAATTGAACAGTGATTTTTGGGACGAGGTGTTACAGATATTATAGCGATAATTTGACAAAATATTGCTGAAGTGTGAGTGAAATTATCAACATCGATATTTTCCGATATTATGAATATTTATAGGATATATTTATGGATACATTTCGAAATATCCGTGACCCGAAAAAACAATAATATCCTAGATATTACGTCGATATTATCGATATTTTAGACTATGACTGGTACACACTATGTCTGCTCAAACAGAAGGATGACTAGTCTCAAGTCATTCATGTAGAGACACTGAGACATGTGTGTAGGTGCTCTATAGAGATAGAGTTCATTGAACACGATCACTCAAGAATTCTTGTATGGAAGTCTTACTCACAAGTGTCAAATAAAGAATTCTAAGTTATGATAATGCAATTTAGTCTTTAGACCTGAGACATCATGGCTGTCTTGTATATGGATTATTATCATGCACCATACAGTTATATCAAAAGGTTGAGTCTCCCCTGAAAAAACCAACATTTCCCCTTTTATTTCCACCTGTAAAAACAAAATTAAAACTCTCAACTTCAGCATGCATGAGACAAATTAATCTGAAATGTATGAGGCCTCAATAACAATATACTCAGTTATTAATCGGGGTTCGGCCCACCCACATGTTCAAATTGAATCCAACAAAAAAACAATAAATAAATACCGAATCCCATATCCATATCAACTTCCCGAAACATAATCTCTGTCGTGGCTGCACCTAGATTAATCTAGGTTTCCTACGTACCCTGACTGAGGGATCAAGTCACACGTAGTTCTTTCGACTAAAACAATCACCATTTAGATAATATATATTCTTCAAGAAACCAACCATAAAATCGAGAATAATACTTTGATTTCGACAAGCTATCTAGTTGAATATCATGCCAGAAAATTACGTACTTAACTATTCAATTAATTTGTCATTGTCCATCCAAACACTTAGATAACCAAACTTTTTACCAGAAAGCCATACCTGCAACCGTTCGCATAAAGCATACATCCTGTATAACCCACCAAGGGTTATGTCATTAAATCCGAAGGCAACCGGGGAGGGGGAAATTGGCTAACCACCTGTGTAGATAAATTGGCAGGTGGCTAGGGATCCTGGCCAACCCTGTGCAGAATATATGAGTAGGGTGGCGAATAATAACCTGTTAACTGTACCACACATGTTTCATCCTCGCAGAACTCGGGGGAGACACAATTAGCCCAAGAATGCATATCCGTCAATTCCATCATTTTACCATCAATTCCAAGTACCACACACGTGATACATCCTCGCAGTACTCGAAGAACACATAGTCAACCCGAGACGCATTCCTTGTAGTACTTAGGGGACACTTGGAGCGCCCGAGATGCATTTCTTGCAGAACTTATGGGACACTTGGTCCGCCTGAGATGCATTCCTCGCATTAATCCAGGGACACTTAGTCAGCCTGAGACACATTCTTTGTAGTGCTCAAGTGACACTTAGTCAGCCTGAGACGCATTCCTCACTCGCACAGCCCGGTATCCCTAGGATTAGTGGGGTAATTGTCATACACGCGCACTCAACCGAAGGCAACAAGATATCCGTAGACATCAATATTCCCGAAGGCATCCAGCTTCGAATGCATCTCATTCAATTTCAAATCATTTAACATATATATACATATATATAAACATATAATCAACATTTCATTAATTTCTTAATCATGCCAAAACCCGGTTATCCAAGCCATAACCAAATAATAATAAAATATAAATACTTCCTACTCAGAAATACAGCGATAACCAAATCGTTCAAATTCATTCCAAGCATCAAACATATATTTAGGTATAAACATATAATCAGACACTTAATTAAACCCCATATGAAGATTTAAACAGTTTAACAGGGCAAGAAAGCTATTTTCCAGTAAAGGTCCTTTCACCACTACAGTTGACTTACTCGCCTCGACTAAACTGACACTGCCCACTATCCAAATCAACTAGCTCGTAGGGCCCACGACGTCACTTTTGTTATCTCGACACTACCTATAGGTCCAAAACAAGAAGTTAAACCCATCCTAGAAGTCTCGTCATGATCCAACGGTCGGTTTGCCCCCGATCGTGGAATTTGACCCCATGGGCCCGTGGGGCCCACAACCTCTGATGTCCAATCCAAACATTCCTATAAGTCCAACAGGGTCTACTAAACACATCCTAAAAGTTTGGCCTCGATCGAGCAGTCGGAACTACGCCAATCGCACGATCGGACGGCGATCATTTCGCCTAACCCTAAAGTCAATGATTCGAAGGATCCGGACTCCGATTCTCTATCCATTAATTCCTACACTATCCTAGAGGTACAAGGAACAACATATTTGAAATTGGGACTGATCAGACAATCCGAACTTATCGAACTCGGATATTGCATAGTAGGCGAATATCCGTTCGACTGTCATACGATAATCAATTTCAAATTCGAGTATACCGTCATGCTCGGGACCACGTGGGGACTATTTCAGAACACAATGGCTCGCCACACCATGGCCCCCTCTCCGCCACACGCCATGGCAGCACGTGGTTGTCTTGAGAAATTTCCGTAGACAGAAATTTCTCGCAAACACCTGCAATACCTATACCAAAACGTTGAGCACAACTAGGGTATCAACTTCTACAATTGAGGCAACCTCCAATTTGGCTGGGAATTGGCCGGAAAACCAATTCAAAAACTAGAATTTTATGGTGTCGAAATCAATTCTTCCAACCTCAAAATCGATCCAATTAACGTACATAAACAGCAAGAACACCGAAAACGACGCCAAAAAAATGGCGAAATTGCCAGGCGTTGCTGCTGGTGCTACACACGTTTTCGATCGGAGAAATTGGGTGGGCTGGGTAGAGGAGGAAGAGGGGAGAATTCTGGAGGTGGTTTCGTCGAAAACAGTGACCAGACGGCGCCGGAATCACCTTTTGAAAATCGGCACCGTTAGAGGAGAGTGAGAGATCGGGAAAGGAGAGAGACTGCACGCGGGGGAAGAGAAAGAAACCGGAATTTTTAGGGTTTTTAACAAATTTCTAAATGACCAAAATGTCCTTTTAGTTTTCAGACCTTTTTTCTTTCGTTACCACTCGGAATTGAGCGTGCCGCCTGTCTACGGACTTGTATCGACGATCTCTATGCAAAGGTATTGCTCAATTCCCCAAATTCCTGCTCGAACCAAAAAGTCAACTCTAACCATTGAGAAACCCTTAGGGTAAAATTGTCATTTCCTTTAAAATTTTAAGAATTTAATTAAATTTTGGGGTTGGAATATTACAAAAGAGGTATGTGAAGGTACAACAAGGAATCTCTACTCTTAGTAGGAATAGAGAATACTCTAAAGATGTGATTCGTTGAATCTTTGGTCAAAGTACAGGATGGGAATTGAAACAAGAAAGTTTGCAATTGCATCCAAGTGAATCATATAACCTAGAGATGTCATGTTAGGGATTTGACACAAGTTAACCACATCCCAACAACACGACATAGAGTATTGTAATAGAGAAGGACCGCATTGCATTGTAATCACAAACTGACTAGGTTCTCTAAATGAACTCTATTAAGCTTTGGTAGCCATGACATACTACTAGGTGTCACTCATTGTTTGTGAAAGCCCTGCAAAGACTAATTATAATTAATCTTCGCCAATAGGGAGAATTGTATAGAGGGATACTACAATTCACATTCGATTTAGAAGAAACCATTCTTACTCACGGCCTCACTAATTAGAATCTATAAGATTGCACATTGAAAAGGTATGAGAGAATAAATGATTTTGCTGATTGGTCAAAGTCAAGGTCAAAGGTCAAACTGTTGACCCGAGACTAGACGCAATCAACATAAGGTTGATCGGGACCAATGCTTGTTAGACAAGTTAGTGATTTAATTAGTTAAGTCATTAAATTAATTGAACTAATTAGATTAGCTTAATGAATTAATTAAAGTTATGGAACTTAAGTTTTGCTCCTACATGACTTAAACATTTATAGGAAAATGGACCTTATAGACTTAGGCAAAGTGTGACACATTATGGGATTAATGTGGTAGACCAAAGTAGCCCAAAATGGCCAAGGGGTGAAGGGGTGTGACACATGGGGTCTTTAGTGGCACATGTGTGACAATGTCTCTATATATTCATAGCCATATCACCACACCTTCTTAGGGTTTCAAGTTAGACATTTAGGAAGAGAGGAAACAAACCTCCCTCCCTATCACTCTCTTGGTCGCCCACCTAGAGGAAGAGGAGGCTAGCACCAATCTTCTCCTCTTTGTTCCTTATTCTCCTATTCTCCTCCATCCTTGGTGAAGATTCTTTGGGGAGGCATAACCTCATTGTGCCTATTTGGAGAACAAAGTGAAGAACCAACATCAAAGGGACCAATCCCTCTACTTGAACATCATCCTTGGTTTCAAGATACTCTCCAAGGGTATGTATTCCTTAATCCCTCTCTAAATAGTTGTCTTAGAGAGTCTATGGTGCTATTTTCATAAACCTATAAAGATTGGGACCTAAGATGAGACTTGAATGAATCTCTAGCTATATCCTGGCTTCCACTTTATTTTATTTCATATTTAATATGCACATGCTAGATGATTTGTTTTCTCATATCTTCATGGGATTTTAGAAATCCCTACCCCTAATTTTCCTTTCACTGAAAAGCTTGGCGAAGCCGGAAGTGGGGCAGAGAAAAGCTTCTAGGAGATTTAGGTTCCTGTGGGTTTCTTTGTTAGGGTCATGGTTCACGATCTTTGTGCTTCTGTTGTTCCTGAGTGGGGAAGGATGCAGAAAAGATAAAACCAACCACAATGTGAGGCTATAACAAGAGTTTTAGGTGGTTTCATGTGCATTGTGTATTAGTGAGCCACATTCAAAGTCCATGTGGATTTGTAAAATGCAATTGGCTTTGTAAAATACATTTTGGTATAATGAATTGCATTTGGTAAGGTTTTGTAAACTGCATATGGTGCAATGAATTACATTTGGGTTTGTAAATAATTGCAAAGAAGAATTTGCCATCAATATGGCTGCATCCATTATATATCAAAGAATTTGCCTTTAGTTCAAAATACATCAATATTCCTGTGCAAAAGACTGCATCCAAATACATCCATACCCCTGTGCAAAATATATCCAAATGCATCCAACCAACTATGCAAATGAGTAATCCAAAAACTACGAAATGACTAATCCAAGTTACATCCAAACCTCAAATGACAACCATCTAATCCAATAAACAGCCTGCAATACTACTTGAAGCCCTTCTTACAATCTCCCAAACAGACATATAACCTTTGAAAGATTGCATCACTTCCATTAAATTCACACTTCATCTTGGTGGTTGTTCTTAGGTTGCTCATTTTCAGTTCTTCACAATAATCCCAAAGCATAGTATAATGTGCATCCAAATTAGCCTTTATCATCTCAAAAGTTGATCTCTTGGCTCTATATTCTTTCATGCGTGAAACCCCACTGCCTACTCCTTTGAAGCAGCATCCTTGATTGAATGTGGAGGAATATTAAGCTTAGATTGGACTCTGTCAATGAATGTTTTAGTGAGCCACTTCACAGTTGCCAGGTTGTTATCCCAAACTAGTACACATGTATGGATAGGATTATATCTTAACAACCAATGTTTTATCATTAGATGACTTGCAAGAGGCATATATGTTCCAAGGGCAATGCTTGGTTCTACAAAATGTCTTTAGCTTGAACCTTGCATTTCTTTTATACCATATATCGTGTCCATACTTTAGTGAGTAAGTTTTGATTGCCTCTCTAAACACATGGCAATCGGCAAACATCATTCCCAATTCAAAAATTGGAGTGTTGCAGTCAGTTTTAGGATTCTATTCTTGGAACCTTCTCCCAGTTTCTTCATCATCAGATGAATGCCTAAGAAAGTCTTCATCATTGTCTTCTAACACTTTAGCCCCAAAAGTATTTGGTTTGTTGTCTGGATTTGGCTGCTTAGTTTTAGGCTTTTTGCAACATTTTGGGGCTGCTCATTCTCATTTTGGGCATGCTCATTTTGCAATATTGGGGCCTGCTCATTTGCAACACCCTGGGCCTACTCATTTGCAACACCCTCGGCATGCTCCTTTGCAACATCCTGGGCATGTTCACCCTCATTATGGGCATGCTCTCTTGCTTCCTCATTTTGGGCATGCTCTCATGCTTCCTCATTTTGGGCCTCCTCTATTCCAATAGTCTCACTTCCAATAGAACCACCTTTGAACAAAACTTATGCAAAAAAATGTTTGATTCAACAAAGCCATCATCCTCTTTCATGACATATGCTGTGTCAACAAGGCATGATTCTTTAGATGAGTCATCATTAGATGACTGAGAAGAATCACCAATCTTCCTCCTTTTAGGCCTTTGTTTCACTCATTTCTTTTCTTTTGGAGAACACTTCCTTCTAGTGTGAATGCTTCCTTTACTTTTTTTGCTTTTTTTCGTTGTTTGCTTTTCTTACTGTCAACTAAAACATTTTCCCTTTTCTAGCCTTATTGTCTACATCCCTTGCCACTTCTTTGCCTTTTGAACCTTGAGTTGTTGGAGGAGCACTGCATCCTACATCAAACTCATATGGCTCCCTATCTAATGTAGTATATCTTGGTCCATTTCCACTTGGTATAATAGCTAGTGGATTGTCATCAAATTGCAGCAAGGTCATTGCATCTGATGGCCCATGTAGTTTATAATGGTACAAAATGATCCCATCCATATAACCCAAATGTTTAACCATCCAACCTATCTCAACCATAGACATCATATCCTTGGCAACAAAGTCAAAATATGTCATATCACCTTCTACATAGAAATTGTCATTAAATCTACCACCATGATACATTGTAATAGTGAAATGCTTGGGATCAACTGCAAAGCACATAAGAACAAGCAATGAGACAAAAAATGAAGTACCAACTTGACAAAAAATGTAGTACGAATTTGGGACCACCTAAAAATGCATATGCAAACTCACATGCCTAACCTAACTTTCTACCGTGACTACGTTACCAACCAGACAAAGTCTCCTTTATTATAAAAAGAAGGCTTATTAGTTAAAATGCCTCTTGAAACTTGGGTCAAATCTCATTTTGCATCCTAAAACTGAAAGTGACCCATATACCCCATTTGACTGTGATTTCACGTTTCACTTTGCCCCTTGCCGTCAATTATGTTGCTAACCTTGTCAAAATTGCTGACGTGTAGGGGTCATTGGTTTGTGTAATATGGGGTGGGGTATCAGTTGGCGGTTGCGATTTTGGGTGAGGGATCAATTGGGGTGGTTGGGTAAGGATGGATGTGTTGGAGGTGGCGGGTACAGGTTGGCTTTTTGGAGTTGTGTGGTTTGGGGTGGGTGGATGAATGTGTTGGAGGTGATTAGGTGGAGGTAGATGGTTGTGCGGTGGTGGGGTTTGTCCAAGGGGAGCAGCTGTGGGGATGAGGTGGGTGTAGTGGGCTGAGAGAGATGGGAGAGATGGGAGATGAGGATTGTTGGAGTGGGTTGATATGGTAGGTGGGCTGAGGTCGCGGTGGGGGTGCAGGAAGGTGGAGAGGTGGTGGTGACATCGAAGTGAGGGCTAGGTGGAGATGGCTAGTATGGGTAGGGGACGAGGTTGTTGGTTAATTTTTTTACAAAAATAATATTTAATTATTTAATAGAATTTTTAATTTGTTATAATGTTTTTATGCCATATGGGACAGAAAAACGAAATTACCCCTGCCACATCAGTAATTTTGACGAGGTTAGCAATGGAGTTGACACAGGAACAAAGTGAAACGCAAAACCACGGTCAAATGGGGTATATGGGTCACTTTCAGTTTAAGGGTGCAAAGTGAGATTTGACCCAAGTTTCAAGGGGCATTTTAACTAATAAGCCTAAAAAGAAACCCCAAACCCTAAAAGGTAATAGGATACCCCCATTTCGAAACTTACCATAATCTGGCTCGATTTCTCCTCGAGGTCAACAAACCCACGCCATGGCCGACACGATAACCCTAAATTTTGCAAGATTCTCCCGCACTCAACATTATTCGAAGGCTTTTGTCAATTCAAAATGATTCTGCTTCAAAAGTTGGGCAAAAAGGAATCAAGTGGTCTGGGATTGCTTTTGTTTAACATTTGGGGATTAGGGATTTCAAGCCACATTTGGGGATTAAGGTTGAGGGTACACCAAATTTCGACACATGTCCCATGAGTGGGCTGGAAACCTAGAAATTATCCCCGTCATCTTTTTAAAACATTCACCCAACACGAGTCGAACACGCAAGCAAAAAAAAAGCCACGTTTGACCACATCATCACTGAACGACTCCAATGATGGACTGGGTAACGGCTAACCAATTTGTAGGTTTTCCAAGAGTTCAGGTATGTGCTTGAAAATTTTAGAAAGTTAAGGGTACTTTCTTGTAACGACCCTTAAGGTTTGGGTACTAATTTGTAGTTTACCCTAAATTTTTTAACAAATTTTTAGTCCACGTAGGGCAGTTTTATACACGATCTTGTCTTGGCATGGGTATGCAGGACTTGTCTTGGCAGCTTGGCAGTCTAAGTTGGATAGTACTTATCCTGCGTTTAGTGTATGCCTGGACTAGGACTAAATTTTTTTATTTTTCAAAAATATCTATATATATGCATATATGTATAAATACATATATTATGTACGTGTATATATGTATTTTATAATATGTATATATAATATATATATATGTATATATAAATATATAAAATATAACATATATGTGTATGTACATGAATACATGTATATTATAAATAATATAAACATATATATATATATGTATATTATAATATATATATATATATATTATAAGGGTATGTTGTAATAATAATATACATATATATGTGTATATATGTATTTTATAATATATACATGGGTGTAATACATATATATATATACATATTATACATGTATAATGTATATGTATATATACGTGTGTATATGTATATTATAATACATACATGGGTATAATATATACACATATATGTATATATACGTATATGTATTATAATATATAATATTTATTACATATATACACGTATACTATTATTATAATATTAATACGTATATGTGTATATGGGTATTATAATAATAATATACATGTATATATGTATATGTATATTATATATATTATAATATATATTATACATGTATAATGTATATGTATATATACATATATATACATTATAATATATAATATATGTTACATATATACACGTATACTATTATTATAATATGTATATGTATATGTGTATATGGGTATATTATAATAATATACATGTATATATGTATATGTATATTATATATATTATAATATATATTATACATGTATAATGTATATGTATATGTATATATATACGTATCTATATGTATTATAATATTAATATATGTATACGTGTATATGAGTATATTATAATAATAATATACATGTATATATGTATATGTATATTATATATATTATATATGTATATATGTGTATAGATATATACATATATACATATATACTTGTATATATGTACATTATAGTATATGTGTATGTAAGTATAATATAATATATAAATATGTGTATATAATAATAATAGTAATATATGTTATTATTATTACAATATAATTTATTCATCTTATACATTGGTGAGCATGAGACTAGTTAAGTCCCTTTTTCACATGGGTTTAGTTAAGCCTTCCTAATGAGGTATTTTTGGTGGGCGGTATTAACAATCCCATCTAAGACTAGGATTAGATGAAACAAACAGACTTAATTTTAGTCAAATTGCAGCCAAGAATGTGTACCAAATAACCCCATAGAGTACATAAAAGTGAATTCTACCTACCACTTATCATTTAACACACATATTAACGGTATGACTAACAAATATTTTTTTTCCTTAATTAAGTAAATACTTACATGTGTGTTTTTCATAAACTTGTGCATCATTACTTCATTTTTAGGATCTTAAATGAGCGAGATTTTTAGTCTCCATGGAGCACATAAAATTGGATTCCACATTTACCACTTCATCACTTATCATTTAAAACACATAATAACGGTGTGACTACCTAATGTACTTGTGTGTATGTTTTCAGTATATGAGTTTCTAAAGTCTTCGAATATCAATTTGAAACCACCCAAAAATATGATGTTTTTACGTAGTGAACCAACAAATTTGAACATTTTTACCTTCATTGGAGGAATAAATTTTGTGTATTGGATAATATTTTCACATGTCTTATATCATCTGGTGGCACTACGCTGTAACATACAAAAATTTCTCTCATTGAAGATTCTCTCTTAGAGCAACTCCACCCGTTGGGGGTTGCCATGGCAAGGGGAGGGGGAGCTGGGGGCTACTATTCACGTGAATAGCCACGCTTCGCAACAGAAATAGTAATGTCTTCCACCACAAGTAAATGGCTACTACTTATTCACTTTTATTTTTAATTTATTTTTACATGGATTAATTTTAGTTGTATGTATAAAATTAATAATAATAAAATTCACAGGTATGTATTAAAAAATATTTCGAATTTTTCAGATTTTTTCAGATTTTTTCGATTTGTTTTAAATTTTTTTGTTGCCGACGTCGAACAGGATTGACGCTCGCGCAACTTCCCCATGCGGCCAGGTGTGCGTGGGGCCCGCATGCTGCCTGGGCTGCCCCCTGCCGCTGGAACGTGATTTTGGGCTCGGGCCCGTGGGTCCCGCCTCCCCCCGCCTGGGCTGCTACGGCTGGAGTTGCTCTTAAGGAAAGGGGTTTGCTGAGTGAAGGGTTTTACCAACAGATCCTCTCCACACCAACCCACTCTCTCACTCCCTACCATTTTCCTCACTCTCTCTCTAACTGCAGACACTCCCAACTTTCCACCAGCAACCACCGCAAAATGGCGACGGTAGACTCCTTAACCCATATAGACATCACCACACTCTCTCAATCCGAGCTCCACGCCCTCTCCCTCTGCTCCTCCTCCTCTTCTGCCTTCAACCTCTTCGGGACCCAAGACCTCGTCGTCCCCAAAATCGACCGATCTGTCTTCAACGAGAGCGCTGGCTCCCGCCGCCAGACCTATTCCCGCCCTCGCCGCTCGCAGTCCGATGCCTCCACCGGCCACCGTCGCCGCGTCGCCGGCCTCCATGCCACCCCCAAGCTCTCCCCTGTCCCGCCCGACGACCCCGAGCGCAACGAGAACCACGCCATCATCGTCCACCTCAAGAACTTCATTTCCCAGGACCCCAAATTCGACCAAATCGACTTCGAGGCCGCCCATACGGCGTCGTTTCCCATGCTGCTGGGCCCGAATCACGAGTTGAGGAGCGGAATTGTGGGTTTTGAGGGGAGGGAGGACGAGGGTGTGAAGAAAAGGAAGCGGGGGAGGAAGCCGAAAGTGAAAGTCTTAAGCATGGAGGGTGAGGGCTATGTGGGTATGGAGATGGTGAACAAGAACGGCGCTGCCGTGGACGTTTCGGGTTTGGCGAATGTGGAAGACCCTTTTGGGGAGGAGTTGAGGAGGAGGACTGTGGGTTTGGAGACTGAGGAGCAGTTGTTGGGGTTTATGAGGGAATTGGGTGGGCAGTGGGGAAGTAGGAGGAAGAAGAGAAAGATTGTCGATGCAAATGAGTTCGGGGATGCGTTGCCAGTCGGTTGGAAGCTCTTGCTGGGGCTTAAGAGGAAGGAAGGACGTGCTTGGATATACTGCCGCCGATTCATAAGGTTTTACTTGCTTTATTTCTTCTTCAGTCACTTATACTAGAGTATGCAAAAATGTCCATGGCTTTGCAACCATTGAGGTTTACATAGTTCTTGTTTGAAGACATATATATATATTCTTTTGGTTAGCATAAGCATTGACTTTGCTATTACTTTTTTTTTTTATGCTCTGTTTGTTTGAAAATTTCTCGTCCTGTGTTGATCATGGGAGTCTTGATTGTTAGAACTTTGTATGCATTTGCTTGTAGGAGCTCTTGGGTTTAGAGCTAATAGTTGGTATGCTTATTTATTTTGGCTCATTGTCACTTGAGAATGCTTCTCTTCTTTGGTTACATAGGTTATCTTAGCTGATCATCCTCGAGTAATGATGATCAAATTAGCATTAAGTGCCCATTATCACTGCCACTTACTAAAGAATTCTTGGGGCTACAAACAGAGTTTCTGCTATATGTTTGGGATATGGTCACTTCGAGCTAGCATCTGCATTTTCTTGGTTGGTTGTAGAACTTGACAATGACATTGAAAGATGTACAACGAAGCATTAATTCTGAATAGTTTGCTAAAGGCGAAATTTTTTTAATTTGATGGATATTGATTTACCAATAATTTAGTATCACTATGTGACAATCCATTCAAAGGAGATGTGACAGTCCTAGAATGTGGGTAGTATATCTGAAGAACATGCATAACTAGTTAACGGGTGGTTATTTATATTTGCTTTTCAGCATTTCTTCTACTTCATATCCTGTATTTTTGAGCTCTCTCTCTCTCTCTCTCTCTCTCTCTCTCTCTCTCATAGTTACAAGTTACTTGATACTTTCCAGCCCTACTGGACAACAATTTCTGTCCTGCAAGGAAGTTTCTTCATTTCTCCACTCCTTCTTTGGTTTCAATAATGCGCGACAGCCAGATGGTCGTGGGGGTGAGAACCTTCAGGAAGAGTGCATAATGACTACTGAAAACGTAAGTATATATTTGTGCAGTTGTTTGGTCTATTGTACCTTGGTTTATAAATCTTCTTTAATAAGCTTTGTTTGGGGTGCAGCAGCATTCTGACAAGGATGGAGGCCGAAGGAAATATGTGAATTCCAGCTCTGCTCTAGTCGTGTCTTCTATATCTAATGAGCATGTGAAGGAAGTTAGCTTATCGGGAATGGAGAATCTTGCAGAGGTTCAGATACATGACCTTTTTGAATGTCACAAATGCAGTATGACTTTTGGTGAGAAGGATTCATATTTGCAGCATCTATTGTCCATTCACCAGAGGACTACAAGGAGGTATAGACTTGGTTCTACTGTTGGTGATGGTGTGATAATTAAAGATGGGAAATATGAATGCCAGTTCTGCCATAAGGTATTTCTGGAAAGGCGTCGCTACAATGGTCATGTAGGGATCCATGTTCGTAATTATGTGAGGAGGGTGGAAGAATCCCCAGGTCCAACGACTGTTCAAAAGAGAATAGAGTCTCCAAGCGGGGAAGGTTTTCCTTCAAGGATTTCTAAGATGGATGCTTTAATTGAAATTGCCCAAAACTCTATCCTAGAAACCTCAACTGCTGGACCTAATAATGAATCAAAATGTGGTCCTGCTGCCAATTCTCATCAAGAAATGAACATAGACTCCCCCCTCAGTGAACCGGACCTGGAAGGTAGCATGATTGATAGGACTGGTTCAGATCAACATGATAGTGAGCATACAATAACTGATGGAAGTATGGAGGAAGCTGACGATCCTATGGAAGTTGTAGATGTTAAGATGGATTCTGGTATGAATACAACTTCTAAAGAGAAAAATGGCAAACCATCTGAAAGTTCTTTGGAGAAAGATGGTTTGGTCGTCACATCTGATGAGTTAGAGAAGTCTGGTACCAACCAGGATGGAGCTTCTCAGTGCCTGATACATGCTTCTTCGAATGACGAAATTATTTCTGATGTTGTAGGCAATGGAAATTTGAATTTCACAAGTACATTAGAGCATCCCAATGCCATTGAACTCAGTAATAATAAAACTAGTGAACCTGCAGTTGAGTTTGGTAGCAGCAATGATCATGGACCAGCTAATTATACTTTGATAGAGCCTGTAAGCCAAGCTAATGAAGAAAATGAAATCCAAAGTGGGATTTCTGACTCCTCAATGTCTCTGGTGCAACCATTGGTCTGTTTTCCCTCATCTAATGCAATATCGGATAAGGTATCAAGCATTGCTGCCATATTTTGTCTTTTTGTGGTTTCCCAATACATTGAATACACCTTAGTCGTGTTTAAAGCTTTGTCTTCAAAATTTAAACTTGAAAATTTGCTAAAGAATTTATATTTGAAGAATATATCATGTTCTCTTTCCTGGATTCCAAGATTATGCTGATCTGTCCAAAATGTAGCAATTAAATGAGTCTATAATTTTGTAGGAGTTGAGTCATCATTCTGTTGGTATGCTTTTCTTTTATTTTCTTGTTTTTTGCTTGAATTTGTTTCTAAGTTGTGAGTATGTTGGCTGTGAGACTATTTAGTCTAGTAGCTTTCGTATGGTTTTTAATTTTATTTCATCTGTTTGGCCTATCAAAATATTTGATTGATTACTGTTACTTCTAGTATTGCATTAATATGAATGGTACAAAAAGGAAATGGATGCTATATGCTCAACACACACACTTATAATAATTCTCTAATGGAGATGTCATTATTTTAAGAAAAGGACCACAATGTGGGACCTACCAGACGGTCTCATGATCCAAACCATTTATTTTTCAGTTTCAAGGACTAGCGTTGCAATAGGTTAGCCAAATCAGAAACTCTATAGTCATCTAAATGTGGTGAAGTAGATAGATGAACAGAGTGTTGATCATGATGATAAACTAAAGAGATTCTGATTTTGAGAGTTTGAAGAGATGATGCTTGAAAAAAAAGCCACTCAGCCATACCTCCAAGTTGTTGATCGGAATTTGATGTGCCAGGTTTGGTTACATGGTTCAAATATAAGATCAGAGTAGACCCCTAACTAATTACATGTTTTAACTGTAAATCAATTATCATGTGCGCTAAAATAGTGATGTTAGCGCCTGTTTGATAACCATTTCAAATTTAGTTTTTAGTTTTCATTTTTTGTGCTAGAATATTAGAGGAAAAAGAGGGAGAATGGAAGTGAGAATGAGAGTGAAGATGGGATTGATTGGGAAGATGAGAGGGAATGATGGTAGGGAGGAGTAACAAAAGTGAAAACTAAAACTAAAAACTGAAATCTATTTGAAATTGTTTTCACTTTTGTTACTCATCCCTCCCATCCTCCCCTCTCATCCTCTCTCTCAATCTTATCCTCACTCTCATTTTCCTCTATACCCTAGCATAAAAAATGAAAACTAAAAACTAAAATTGAAATGGTTATTAAACGGGCCCTTAGTTTGTTGGCAGGGACTCTTCTTTGACATGCCTATATTCCTATATTGTGTGATATTTACTTTTGAAATTTGATTTTGTTCACTGTTTTGATTGACAGGGGGAGCAGCATATTAGCAGTGTTGGCCAGAGACATAACCATGAAACAGGGTTTGAGGAGCTGAGGCTGGATGAAATAGAACCTCTGAAGTATGGTTTTGCAGGTGGGCAAGAATCTCTTACAATGCAGGAGGTACCAATGGATTTGACAAATAATGCAGAGATGGAAAGGGCATTTGGCTCCTCTGTCCAGTTTGAACAAGAAGAAGTCATGCTAAGCATGGCTGCAAGCCATCAGCTTACATGTGTATGGTGTGGAGTAGAGTTCAACCATGAGGCTGCTGATTCCGAAATACAAGCAGATTCCGTCGGTTTCATGTGTCCAGCCTGCAAGGCAAAGATCTCTGGGCCACTCAATGTATAGGATAACGATATGCCTGTGAATTCCAATCCACTCTAAACAGTGGCGTCCTATCATTCCATTGTGATTATTATCATGGACGCCCGTTAATTTTATTTGCGCATGTAACCTTGCTACTTTAGAATGTTACCCAGTCCTTTTTTATTTCTCAACCATAAGTATCAAATCATCTTTTACTTTAACCATTTTCTGGTTTGGCTGGTATTGAAGTTGCTATGTTTCTAGTGTGAATTGGCCTCGTGAGGTCTTCCTATGTAAATGTGGATCTCAAATTTGGATAATTCGAACCCTTTAGCCACATTGCGAAGTGGCCCGAACAATGTGATACCTTTTGACTCTCGACACAAGGGAATCATAGTTTGTTGGGCCACCATTGTTCTTCAAGCCGTGGTGTCCTTGGAGGGTCTGATATTTGAGATAGTAACTTCTAACATCAGTCCCCAATTGCATATAAAAGCTCAGTTTTAAAATTCAAAATTTATGCACCATTATTTTAATATTGATTCCTATCCAATAATGCCGAATTTTGTAAATGTTTTTTTGGGCTGGAATCACTACTAATAAAACTGCTCAAATATATTCAACAATTCCTCCTTTTGTACCAGAAATAACTCAATATTTCTGCAAATTAATTTTTGAGAGGATCTCCAAGAGAAAACCATACCACTCAACATGCACTGAAAAGCCTTAACTTTATTAGAAAATAATAGGCAGAAATACAAATTATGTCCAACAAAAAATGAGCCTAAAACAGCTTTATATATTTCCCATGGATTCTTAGGTGGTCTGGTCTGGCGTTTTCTTCTGTGGTGGATTCTTAGCTTTCTAAATGGAGCCGATTGGTGCGAGACAGCTTTCTCCAATTGGGACTGATAAGAGACTCAATTGAAGCAAAAGCATATTAAGCAAAAGTGTTGATTCATTTTAATTGTATTGGATACTGATGTCTATCCCACTTATTTTCAATAAGGACTGTTGAGTTAGCAGTTTGCTTAAAACTTCCAAAAGCCACTCTTATGCATTTGTATCTATTTATCAGTGTGTAGTGAATGATATTCTAGTAGTGATATATGTATATATCTATCCGGAAGTCCGCACCGTACATGGAGGAAACCAGGGAAGGATAGTAGAAAATACGTGGTGTTCGCATGGTAATAATGTTCGAACTTCCGTATAGTAGAAAATCTTTATATATATAAGGTATATTCTTCTCATTTAAGCAAAGCAATAACGCACTTAATTATTGGTCCAAATTCTTAGCCTCACAAGAGAACAAAGTAAACAAAACAATTCAATCAAGTGGTGTCATCTTTGTCCTGAAAAGATTAAACAAACAAGAAAACCTTTGGGCGAATATGTTCAGTGCGTGCATTTTATATGAAGATATTGGTTTTTCGCCCTGAACGTAGTGTAAAGAAACCGAATCCCCTGTGTGGCCCTCTGCCCTTTAATATATTTAATATTTTTGACTTTTGTTTTCAAGACGGTAAAATCAGAATAAAGAAAAAAGATAAAGGCATCTAGTTCTTCTTTCTTTATAGTTGTTTAGCGGAAAGTCAATGTTGTAGCAATTCATACACATTTTACATGCGGCCATCCCTAGCTAGGGTTAAGCTTGTTTATATATTTTGCTTAAAGCCTCATTAATTGGCGTTGTAGCCTTCAACATATTAGGCATATATCAGTGATCATATATGGAAACCACAACACCAATCACATGCAGCGATTGCTGTGACCACCAAGACACACAAGAAAGCTGCATCTGCGGCCATATAATTGCTTGCGGTGGAGGTGCAGATCACAAGGACAAAGGAGGTGAGCATGGCCTGAGGAAAAAAGTAAGGAGGTTTTTTCATATCAAGGCCTCATCAAACTGTTCGGATGATAATTCTTCATCAGTGGCCATGGCCAATTTTGAGACATCCCTTCGAGGGAAGTTGACGTCGTCGCCCTCTGTCGTGATCCCGCCAGCCCCGGCTGCAGCATGTGGAGGATCGAACAAGCGTGCACTTCTTTGCGGGGTGACATACAGTCAGCAGCATAGATACAAGCTCAATGGCACTACTAATGATGTGAGTAACATGAAAAACTTGTTGACTAACACCTTTGGTTATCCTGCCGAATGCATACGCATACTTTCAGGTAAT
The DNA here is from genome assembly GCA_024362665.1 of Prunus padus. Taxonomy (NCBI): domain Eukaryota; kingdom Viridiplantae; phylum Streptophyta; class Magnoliopsida; order Rosales; family Rosaceae; genus Prunus; species Prunus padus. The sequence continues at coordinate 8,860,051 of JANFAM010000006.1, read as the reverse complement.
TATTTAGGCCCCAAGTTAACTATTATCCATCTTTATTTATTATATAAGTGGTTCTACTTAATTAATGGAAAAGAAAATGTGAAAAGAAAACAAATTGTTATTGAATTAAGCTTGAGAAGAAATGATTCCTGACGATCCGTTCGGTGACACTTCGGGTTTTTTTTTTTTTTTTTTAAAGTCAAAAGTAGGGGAAAATGTGTAGGAGGATTAAAGGAGAAATGAAGGAGAACTTATTGATCAGTTTAGAAGTCAATGGCAACATTGTAATTAAACCATACTTTATTTATTCACTCACTCTATATCTCTTGCATAGCATATATATGTGATGAATTCTAGTATAATTGATCTTTTATTGTCAGACTGTCTTTGTAATAACATGCTTATATTTTCATACCATATATGAAACTATACAATTGATTGTTATTGTAGGGTCCGAATTTACAGTCTAACAATATAAGATTGACGAAAAAACATGACTATATATATATATGTGTGTGTGTGTGGTGTTTTCGGTGCAATTAAATTACCAAAATGGATGCAGAAGATGATCAGTGTGCCCAAGATTTGATACCAACGAAGAAAAACATTGAAAATTCTTTGAAATGGCTTGTGGAGGACTGCAAGTGGGGAGACTCCTTGGTATTCTACTTCTCAGGGCATGGGTTACGGCAGCCTGATTTCCAGGACGATGAGATTGATGGGTATGATGAAACTATTTGCCCCGTTGATTTCATGGAAGAGGGCATGATCCTTGACAATGATATCAACAAAACCATTGTTTGGCCACTCAAGGTTGGTGTCAAACTCCATGCTATTGTTGATGCTTGTCACAGTGGAACAATTCTCGATCTCGAACACGTGTACAACCGAAAACAGTGAGTACTTTATGATATACTAGTTAATGTACATTAATTTGCGTAGGTATACTTATGAATATGATACACATGTGTGCAGATGTGGGTTAGGCGAGTTGGTTCGGGCAGTGAGTCCACTTCTTTGCATCCAAGTTTAAATCTCCCTCTATATAGATTAGATTAATTTAGAGTAATTTAGGTGTTACTCCCCCACAAATTATATATCATTGGGATAAGGAGTTAGCATTTAGTCTATATATAGATGGAATGAATGGATAATAAGGTTTAGGTATGCATTTGTAGGGTCTTCAAAGTTTGGATACCAATTTGAAATGAACCTCAAAATTCGGGGGATTTATGTAGTTGATCTCAAATAATTAGGACAGTTTTTTATTAGTTGAGTTTAATTTGCAGGAGCACTTGGATTAATAACATTCCTCCATCTCGTGTTAGAAAAAGTACAAGTGGTGGGCTGGCGATTTCAATCAGTGCTTGCGAAGATGATAAAATGGCAGCAGATACTAATGTAAGGGATTTTGCTTCAACCATTTGTTTCTAGTATTAACATACGTGCAACTCTGTATGTGGCAATATGAAAAAAAAATAATAATTATTCTAGTATGATTTGATAAAATTGAGAAATTATGTAGCAGTTTAAAATTGCTAAATCAGCATGCTACATGGTGTTACCATTCCGTCACACTTTATATTTTCAAATATTTCATCATTACTCATTGCTAGTAATTGTGTGTTTTTATCATGAAGCAACTTCTTGTTAATTATTTTATGTTTTAATCGTGAGTGCAGGTTTTCTCTGAAAAAGTAATGAATGGTGCTATGACATACATGCTCACTGAAACTATTAAGAAAAACCCTCAAATAACATATGGGGCTTTGCTTGACACCATGGCCAATCACACTGAAAATGTTAACAGCGAAAGATGGATCAAGTCAAGAATCCTAAGGAAAGTATTTCGACACAAAACCATACAGGTTTGATTTCGTTCCCATGATCCATATGTTAAATCTTTATCTTTTCTTCCATATCCATATGTACCAAATGTGAGTTTAATTTCATCTTCCCTAATATCATTTGTATAAAAGAAAAATTAAAGACATAAGTAGTTATTAATTACAACACATTAACATAAAAATCAGGCAAAAAGTTACATTTAGTCCATGTAATTTGCCGATTTTATCATTTTGGTCCCTAAATCCGAGCAATTTAAGGACTTATTACAAATTCTATTAAATTTCTTTCTATTATGTTTTCAGCACGAGATTTGACAAAATTTGTAACGAAACTAGAATGATTTTGACAAATTTTAAATTTGTCCTTAAATTCTTGAGATTTAAAACTTTACACATAAAATCGACAAAATCAAAACTATGAAGACTAAAATGATAAAATGACCAAATGACTGAAATCTCAATTGATTATGGGTATGTGTCAAGGTAACATTGGTTCGGTTCACGTCAAATCTAAATTTACCTTCATTAATTCGTTGGACAAGTTTTGATTACAGGATTAATCTCATGATCATCAATGGATCAAAACTTGACCCACCCGATTCACTTATAGACACTCAACCCATATTGAGTCATTGACCCTAAACCTGTATTTTGAGCCAAGAGTGAAAATTGGTTAGATTGGGGTTTATCATCTCTTCCAGTGGTACAAACTCGTCTGAGTTGCGTTTCTTAATTTTCATAGCGGAAGGGTATATCTTTCACATTGTCTCATTATTTCTTTTCCTCTACAGAGACGTTTACATTGTGTTGAAAAATATAAGTCCCACATCGGAAACTTGACAAAATAAAATACAATATATAATGAATGGTTCCATTACTAATATGACCGAGGCCTTTAGTGATAAAACCCACACCTATTGGGCTTTGTAGATGGTTAAGTTGGGGACAATATTGGTGTTCCTAGTAGTAGTGGGACGCTGGCCCGTCTCTCTGAATTTTAACATGGCATCAGAGCGGGTTGATTGACTGGGCCTTTACCCTTACCCTTACCTAATATGTGATGTTCACATGTTGGGCTTGAATGTTTACCCTTACCCTTTACCCAATACGTGGTGTTCACATGTTGAGCTTGAATGTTTGACTTCGATGTGGACTTGGTTCCACATGTGGCCCACTATGTGGTGGTTCCACGTGAGGGGGCGTGTTGAAGAATATAAGTCCCACATTGGAAACTTGACAAAATAAAATAAAATATATAATGAATGGTTTCACTACTAATTTGACCGAGACCTTTTGTGATAAAACCTCACACCTACGGGCTTTATAGGTGATTAAGTTGGGGATAATATCGGTGTTGTTAGTAGTGACACTGTCTCTCTGAATTTTAACACATTGTGCCTAATGTATGCAGGAACCTATGCTGTCATCTTCTACAAACTTTGAGGTTTACGACACGGAATTTACCTTGTAATGAAGATCTGTCATTGCAACCACTGTTAACTATTTTGCAAACGCATCAATTGTCTCTTAATATGCTTTTCTATATAAATTACATAGTTTGACTAAAGTTGAAATAATCTCATGTACAGTCAGTTACAATCGTGTAATTACGAGGGAACCAGACTGATCCAAGACTATTTGCCTTTGCTTTTGTAATAAATAGAAAACCTTTGGGCGAATATGTTCAGTGCGTGCATTTTTATATGAAGATTGGCTTTTCGCCCTGAACGTAGTGTAAAGAAACCGAATCCCTTGTGTGGCCCTTTGCCCTTTAATGTGTTTAATATTTTTGGCTTTTGTTTTCAAGACGGTAAAATCAGAATAAAGAAAAAAGATAAGGGCATCTAGTTCTTCTTTCTTTATAACATGACAGAATAAAGAAAAGTGACTTTAACCCTAATTATTTTATGGATTTTGTAGAAAACAAAACGATTTTCATGTAAGAATATAGAAATTTGGATCCACATATATTTTCAGTTCCAATGGGAGGTGGACATGCATGCTTGACATTGACAATATGGTCCATGATAAATGCCTTGCTTTCTGCAGTTGAGGTTTTGTGTTCGATTCTTCCACTCTCGTTGTCGCTTGTATTAAATAAAAAGTAGATTAATTAACCGACTGCCTTTGATCTCCCATATTAATTATTAATTGTACCTAGAAAGTCAATGTTGTAGCAATTCATACACATAAGGCCCGGAATAAGGTAAAATTAAGATGCTCAACTCAGCCAACCAAAACGTCTCAACTGTTGTGATTGCTTGTTCACAATAACTAAGAATCCCAGATATGATATGACGCCTTTTCCACCAAGCTATGGTTGTGTCCAAACTGGGGCCATCCCTAGCTAGGGTTAAGCTTGTTTATATTTTGCTTAAAACCTCATTAATTGGCGTTGTAGCCTTCAACATATTAGGCATATATCAGTGATCATATATGGAAACCACAACCCCAATCACATGCAGCGATTGCTATGATCACCAAGACACACAAGAAAGCTGCATCCGCGGCCATATAATTGCTTGCGGTGGAGGTGCAGATCACAAGGACAAAAGAGGTGAGCGTGGTCTGAAGAAAAATGTAAGCAGGTTTTTTCATAGCAAGGCTTCATCAAACTGTTCGGATATTAATTCATCATCAGTGGCCATGCCCAGTTTTGAGACATCTTTTCGAAGGAAGTTGATGTTGTCGTCCTCTGTCATGATCCCGGCCACCCCGGCTGCAGCGTGTGGAGGATCGAACAAGCGTGCACTTCTTTGCGGGGTGACATACAGTCAGCATAGATACAAGCTCAAGGGCACTACTAATGATGTGAGTAACATGAAAAACTTGTTGACTAACACCTTTGGTTATCCTGCCGAATGCATACGCATACTTTCAGGTAATTAATTAAGCCCCAGTTTAACTATTATCCATCTTTATATATTATATAAGTGGTTCTACTTAATTAATGGTCTATGTTCTCATAAACTATATTTTCCAATATTATTCATAAAGTTTTTTTTAAAAAAAAAACCCAATGCTAAGAGAAGAAAGAGGATAGAAAATGGGAAAAGAAAACAAATTGTTATTGAATTGAGCTTGAGAAGAAATGATTCCTTACAATCCGTTAGGCGACACTTTTTTTTTTTTCAAAGTCGAAAGTAAGGGAAAAATGTGTAGGATGATTAAAGGAGAAATGAAGGAGAACTTATTGATATCCACAAGGTGTGGTGCGGTTGGCAAATTGACACCTCTTGTTGGCGAGTTACTTGGTGCCTTAGTAGCAGGGGTTCGAAACCCGTTGGAAGCACTTTGTGGCCAGGGCAAGCCGAACCCCGAGTAGAAATTAATCCCACCTTTCGTGTGTGGGGGACACCTCATGGTATTTACCTAAAAAAAGAGAACTTATTGATAAGTTTAGAAGTCAAAGGCAAAATTGTAATTAAACCACACTTTATTTATTCACTCACTCTCTATCTCTTGCTCCCTACTTTTCCTCTCCCATTGTAACTCTCCATATGCATAGCATATATATGTGATGAATTCTAGTATAATTGATCTTCTATTGTCAGACTGTCTTTGTAATAACATGCTTATATTTTCATACCATATATGAAATTAAACAATTGATTAAGTTGATTTTTACTGTATGATCCGAATTTACAGTCCAACAATATAAGATTCACAAAAGAACATGACTATATATATATATGGTATTTTCAGTGCAATTAAATTACCAAAATGGATGCAGAAGATGATCCGTGTGCCCAAAATTTGATACCAACGAAGAAAAACATTGAAAATTCTTTGGAATGGCTTGTGGAGGGCTGCAAGTGGGGAGACTCCTTGGTATTCTACTTCGCAGGGCATGGGTTACAGCAGCCTGATTTCCAGGACGATGAGATTGATGGGTATGATGAGACTATTTGCCCCGTTGATTTCATGAAAGAGGGCATGATCCTTGACAATGATATCAACAAAACAATTGTTTGGCCACTCAAGGCGGGTGTCAAACTCCACGCTATTGTTGATGCTTGTCACAGTGGAACAATTCTCGATCTTGAACACGTGTACAACCGAAAACAGTGAGTACTATATGATATACTAGTTAATGTACATTAATTTGCGTAGGTATACTTATGAATATGATATACGTATGTGCATATGTGGGTTAGGCGAGTTGGTCAGGGTAATCATATAGTACTCATTGTTTTTGGTTGTACACGTGTTCAAAGTAATTTAGAATAATTTAGGTGTTACTCCCCTACAAATTATATATAATTGGTACAAGGAGTTAGCATTTAGTGTCTATATATATGGAAGGGTAATTTTAACTTTACTATGGTAAAGTTGACGGTGTTTTAGAGTTCGATATAACAAGTTTTTTTCGTCTCAGTCGCATCCATAATGTTGAATTCCGTATCAATTTCATACACTCATTAGTTTGACTGTCAAGACTTCCATTAAAAGGCGTGACGTGCCATATTTTGCCACGTGGTCAACATATATTATTAAATAAATAAATAATATTTAATTAATTAAATAAACTTAAAATTTAAAATTTAAATTTAAAAAAAAAACCTCTCTCCCTCTCTGCTTGCTCTCTCTCTTCTGTTGAGGAGGGTTACGAGGTAAGGGAAGGGAGGGTTTCGAAAAAATCAAAACCCCAAATCAGAGGGGTGGTTATCGAAGAGAGAGAGAGAGAGAGAGAGAGAGAGAGAGAGAGAGAGAGAGAGAGAGAGAGCTGAAAGAGAAAGAGGAGGGGAAAAGGTTCTGTGTGGGTTCTTGGGGGAAGGGGTTCTTGGAGGGGTGGGCTTGCGGGTGGGTTACGAGTTACTGCGGGTTGGAGGTTGGGGGGGTGGGTTGCGGGCTGGGTTTTGTGGGAGATGTAAGGAGGAGGGGGAATGGATTGCGGTAGGAGGAGGAGGGGGACTGAGTTGCAAGAGGAGAGAGAAAGAAAGAGGGAGAGAGAGCTGAGAGAGAGCGAAAGAAAGAGAGAGAGAGAGAGAGAGAGAGAAAGAGAGAAAGGGATTTTTTTATTTTTTTTTATTTTTTAAGTTTATTTAATTAATTAATATTTATTTATTTAATAATATATGTTAACCACGTGGTAAAATATGGTGAGTCCACGTGGAGCCACGTCAGCTTTTAACGGAAGTCTTGACGGTCAACTAACGAGTGTACGAAATTGATACGGAATTAAACGTTACGGATGCAACTGAGACGAAAAAAACTTGCTGTATCGAACTCTAAAACACAATCAACTTTACTGTAGTAAAGTGAAAATTACCCTATATGGAATGAATTGATAATAGGGTTTAGGTATGCATTGTAGGGTCTTCAAAGTTTGGATACCAATTTGAAATGAACCCCAAATTTCCGGGGGATTTATGTAGTTGATCCTAAATAATTAGGACAGTTTTTTATTAGTTGAGTTTAATTTGCAGGAGGACTTGGATTAATAACATTCCTCCATCTGGTGTTAGAAAAAGTACAAGTGGTGGGCTGGCGATTTCAATCAGTGCTTGCGAAGATGATAAAATGGCAGCAGATACTAATGTAAGGGATTTTGCTTCAACCATTTGTTTCTAGTATTACTACTACAAAAATCGCAATAGACGATGGTAATCCACCTTCGTGTATTCGGTTTTTCAACCTTCGTGAAATCGATCAACATCTTTTGATGCATAAAACCACGACGGTAAATTCCCGTCTTCTATTATTTGAAAAGACGACGCTTTTACTCAAAACCGTCGTTGTTGTCGCATAAAGACGATGATTTTTGTTTCAAACCGTCGTTGTTTTCATATAAAGACGACGGTTTTGTTAAAAACCGTCGTTGTGTTTAGGTAAAGATCGTTAATTATAGGAATAAAGACAACGGTTTGTTTACAAAAACCGTCGTCTATTATATGTAAAGGCGACAGTTTTTCTAAAAGAACCGTCCTATATTAATTAATATACGTGCAACTCTGTATGTGGCAATATGAAGAAAAAAATAATAATAATTATTCTAGTATCATTTGATAAAATTGGGAAATTTTGTAGCAGTTTAAAATTGCTAAATCAGCATGCTACGTGGTGTTACCGTCCCATCACACTTTATATTTTTGAATATTTGATCATTACTCATTGCTAATAATTGTGTGTTTTTATCATGAAGCAACTTCTTGTTAATTATTTTATGTTTTAATCGTAAATGCAGGTTTTTACTGAAAAAATAATGAATGGTGCTATGACATACATTCTCACTGAAACTGTTAAGAAAAACCCTCAAATAACATATGGGGCTTTGCTTGACACCATGGCCAATCACATTGAAAATGTTAACAGCGCAAGACGGATCAAGTCAAGAATCATGAGGAAAGTATTTCGGCACATAACCATACAGGTTCGATTTTGTTCCCATGATCCATGTTAAACAAAATCTTTATCTTTTCTTCCATATCCATATGTACCAAATGTGAGTTTAATTCCGTCTTCCCTAATATAATTTGTATAAAAGAAAAATTAAAGACATAAAGTAGTTATTAATTACAACACATTAACATAAAAATTAGGCAAAAAGTTACATTTAGTCCATGTAATTTGCCTGTTTTATCATTTTGGTCCCTAAATCCGAGTAATTTAAGGACATGTTACAGATTCTATCAAATTTATTTCTAGTATGTTTTGAGCATGAGATTTGACAAAATTTATAACGGAACTAGAACGATTTTGACAAATTTTAAATTTGTCCTTAAATTCCTGAGATTCAAAATTTTACAGATAAAATTGACAAAATCAAAACTACGGAGACTAAAATGATAAAATCGCCAAATGACTGAAATCTCAATTGATTATGGGTATGTGTCAAGGTAACATTGGTTCGGTTCATGTCAAATCTAAATTTACCTTCATTAATTCGTTGGACAAGTTTTGATTACAGGATTAATCTCATGATCATCAATAGATCAAAACTTGACCCAACCGATTCACTTATAGACACTCAACCCTTATTGAGTCATTGACCCTAAACCCTAAATTCTAAACCTGTATTCTGAGCTAAGAGTGAAAAATGGTTAGATTGGGGTTTATTCATCTCTTCCAGTGGTACAAACTCGTCTGAGTTGCGTTTCTTAATTTTCATAGCGGAAGGGTAAAAGAAGTTTGGCATATATCTTTCACATTGTCTCATTATTTCTTTTCCTCTAAAGAGACGTTTACATTGTGCCTAATGTATGCAGGAACCTATGCTGTCATCTTCTACAAAGTTTGAGATTTACAACACGAAATTTATCTTGTAATGAAGATCTATCATTGCAACCACTGTTAACTAATTTGCAAACACATCAATTGTTTCTTAATATGTTTTTCTATATAAATTACAAAGTTTGACTAAGGTGGAAATAATCTCATGTACAATGTGGGAACAAATATTTTCGTCTGCAATTACAGCACGCCACGTGGAAAAGAAGAATATCCTTTAAATTAATTAATTGAGCCATTTATTTAGCCAATTAATTAATACTAGAAAATTGAGATAATATCTTAATTAATTAATACAAGAATATCCTAATAAGGAGATATTATCATCATCAAATTAGGAGATTTGATCCCAATCAAATCCCTAATGGACTCAATCTCTGCAGTTTGGGGAAAGAATAAACTCCTTCCTAATAAGAGTTTTATTCTCTACAAAACCCTAGCCTCCAAGGCTCATATAAATATATGGCTTCATTCATCATTCAAAGTACTTCTAAACCTACTTCTAAAACCCGAGAAAAATATCCGAAGCTCTCTCCCTCTCTCTCCCTAGCCGATGGCAACACCCCATTGCCGCCGTCCATATTGCTCTCCTCTGTCCATATTTTCTCCACACGGCTCCGGCCACCCGATTCTCATCCTAGAGAAATCTCCGTACCTTTTTTTAGCTATTGTTTCTCCTAGAATCAATCGAAGGCATCGGAGGGCTTTTGGCCGACACCCCCTGTGTGTGGTATATTTACTCCAGTTTTTTTACAGTAATCGAGGAAGAGAGAGAAGGAATATCAACGGTTGAAGAATCTCGAAGAAAATATTCTCCCGCAAGGATTTTTGCACAAATATTTGGTGCTTTCATTAAGAGCACGAGTTATACTCAACGCGTGCTCCAAAATCATTCTCATACCCTTTTTCAAATCCACCAGGGCCTTCCAAACAACCATGGTTAGAAGAAGCACACTAGGAGCAAAACCGCCGCTACGGTGCGCTCCACGGTGGATCCGGTCCCACCACCTCACGGTTTCATGGCGGAAACCGCACTGCCGCCACAAGAAATAGTGGCTGGAACTTTGTAGCCACTTGTTGCAGCACTACCACAAGGCCCCTCAACCTCCACTGCTTTGTCGCTACCGAAAATTCCTTCTAAGGCACCTTTGCCGCTCCAAACTGTGGCCCCTCCACTTGTTGCTGCGTCGAGCCATGGCCCCTTGGCAGCCACCACCACCTTGCCGCAAGGTCCAAATGATGGCGCCACCACTCAAGATTACCTCAACGCCATCACGAGCCTTGCCCCCAATTTTGGAACAAATCCTTATGTTCCTCCCTTTGTCGTCACATTTGACATACGCCCCTGCGTATGCCACTAGTGAAAGCCTAGTCCACATGAATTTGGGCCCAACACAATTCTCTTCTCACGATCCACGCAGTCAAGTAAACCTTAGCCTTAGAGTCGAACAACTCACGCAGAGGCTGGACAACCAAAGCGACTGTTGGTCAGCTCCTCAAGCAGATGTACTTGGCTCGAGGCCTTGGCCTTGGATCTCAGGGTGAAGAGAGAAGAATGAACCAATAGACCTGCCCACAGTTCAAGAGATCCCAAGCCGGTCAGATAGTGACAAGTAGACAAGGAGGAGAATAAGATCGTGTTGACGAGAGGCAGACATCTGCAAGCCATACTCTGAGCCAGTCAACGATCCATTCGAGGTTAGGTTCAAGGACCAATGTGCACAAGAGGCTGGGTCCACAATCCAATGTCCACACTCACTTGGGCCCACAAGGAAGTATCCATTCTAGGCTAGGCCCACATGGAGCACGAGTTCGGGAACAATTGCATGACGAACGCAACGATTGACGCTCACCAACCCGTTTGAGAATGAACTCACGGCGACAAGACATAGAGGAATCCTCACAAGCTCAATCTACTAATATGCCCCACGGGCAGAACAACCAAGGGGATTGACCCTTGGAATCCGAGGAGGAAATCAGCCAATGACGCTCGAGGCACCGACCAGAGCCACCAACCCTGCGGCAAAAGATGTCTAGAGGCTAGTGAATGACCGACTCCAAAGTCTTCAACTTAAAGGAAGCACATCTCAGGGAATTTGATCGAGTCAATTCATCGCCCTTTACCGACGAATGGCAGTAGGCTACACCTCCGAAGCGGTTCACGACGCCATCCATCACACCGTTCAAGGGGGACTCTTGACCCCGAGAGCCATTTGAAGCACTTCAAGAGCGCCATGATCCTCTACAAGACAGACGACACCCTGATGTACGAAGTGTTTGCGATGACTTTGCGAGGAGCAGCTTCGGACTGGTTCCACACTTTACCATCCGCATTGATAGGCAGCTTTAAGGAGTTCGTCCTCATTTTCACAAAGGAGTACACCTCCTACCAGACGGTTAGAAAGCACCCAGACCAACTGTTCAACCTGTACAAGAAGCCAGACGAGTCGCTTTGAGACTACCTCAAAAGATTCAAGGTTGAAAAAGCGAACATCATAGGATGCAATGATCTAATTGCATCAGCTTTCAAGAAGGGCTTGCCAACCGAGCACGAGCTATACTGTGAGCTAACCATAACTCCAAGCCAAACTTTGGTAGAAGTTTTCGCGATGGCAGAACGCTACGCGCTATGGGACGATGATCGTATTGCTATGAAGAAAGTCAGCAAGCAGGCTGACCACCGACAAGGCAGGTAAGCCAAAAGAACAACAAGTTCGACCCACAAGGCGCAACCTTGCTCCCGAGCAAGTCGTGATCGTCGAAGCCCAATTGGGATGGTCTCTACGTGATCAGCCGACCTGGGGGTAGGGGTAGCTACACCTTCGACAACTTGGAAGGAAAAGAAAGTTTCGAGACAGTAGAATGCCCCTCGCCTTCAACAATACTATCCATGAAGCTCCCCATCTACCGACAAGTTCCGAGCAGAGGCCGAGCCTCCCTCACCTCCATTGAAGACAAGTGATGTAATCATTAAGACATCAATACAAGTTCGAGCTTTTCTTTCCAATGGAGTGTTCACGACAACAATCAACATTTCTTCTGACGTAGGCCAAACGGACCACACTCATCGACATGTCTCCGAACGTAGGCTAAATGGGCCACACTCATCGACACATCTCCGGACGTAGGCCAAACGGGTCACACTCTAATCGACACGTCTCCGGACGTAGGCCAAATGGGCAACACTCATCGACAAGTCTCCGGACTTAGGCCAAATGAGCCACTCTCATCGACACATCTCCGGACGTAGGCCAAATTGGCCACACTCTAATCGACACGTCTCGGACATGGCCAAAAGGGCCACACTCATTGACACATCTCCGGACGTAGGCCAAACGGGCCACACTAATTGACATGTCTTCGAATGTAGGCCAAACGGGCCACACTAATCGACACGTCTCCGGACGTAGTCCAAATAAGCCACTCTAATCGACAAGTCTCTAGACATAGGCCAAACATGCCATACTCATCGACATGTCTTCGAGCGTAGGCCAAACTGGCCACACTCATCGACACATCTTCGGACGTAGGCCAAACGGGCCAGTCTCATCGACACATCTCCGGACGTAGGCCAAACGAGCCACTCTCTTCAGGATGTCTCCAGACATAGGCCAAACATGCCACAACCTAGAAACACTAAAGCAGTTCACAAGACACTATGCGAATTGAAGTTAGAAAAAACAACTAAAAATTTCATAGTAAAGTGGCCAACCGGCCAAGTTCAACAAACAAAAGATGGTCAACCGAGACCAATTATCCCAGAAGGTGACCTATGGTCAACGACCTGCTTAGTAGCTCTAGTCACTTGCTCAGTTGCCTTAGCTACCTACTCGGCGCTAACGTCCCCATCCTATTCAGCTACCTGCTCAGCAGCCCCAGCTGCTTGCTCCACGGCCTCTGTCTCCACTTCACCAGATGAGCCCTCCGGAGCATCATCCTCCTCAGTTGCAGTCTCATTAATCACCGGCTCTTCGACGACCTCCATGTCCACAATATTGATCTGCTCACCTTGAGGAAGGGGCAAGTCCAAAAAGCCTCCTCCAAGCAAGAGTCCAACTCACTGAAGAAAGCCTAGACATAGTTGCAGAGCCCAAAAAATAATTTCATCTCCGACATGCCACACAAGCTGGGGGGGTATTTGTGGGAACAAATATTTTCGTCTCCAATTACAGCACGCACATGGAAAAGAAGAATATCCCTTAAACTAATTAATTGAGCCCATTTATTTGGCCAATTAATTAATACCAGAAAATTGAGGTAATATCTTAATTATGTGATATTATCTTTATTTAATAAGATAATACCACTAATTTAGATATTATCCTAATAAGGAGATATTATCATCATCAAATTAGGAGATTTGATCCCAATCAAATCCCTAATGGACTCAATCTCTGCAGTTTGGGGAAAGAATAATCTCCTTCCTAATAAGAGTTTTATTCTTTACGAAACCCTAGCATCCGAGGTTCCTATAAATAGATGGCTTCATTCATCATTCAAGGTACTTCTAAACCTACTTCTAAAATCCGAGAAAAATAACCCAAGCTCTCTCCCTCTCTCTCCCTAGCTAACGGCAACACCCCATTGTTGCCGCCCATTTTGCTCTCCTCTCTCCATATTTTCTCCGCACGGCTCCGGCCACCCAGTTATCACCCTAGAGAAATCTCCGTACCCTTTTTAAGCTGTTGTTTCACCTAGAATCAATCGAACTAACTTAGGCATCATAGGGCTTTTGGCCAACACCCCCCGGGTGTGGTCTATTTACTCCAGTCTTTTTTACAGGAATCGAGGAAGAGAGAGAAGGAAGATCAAAGGTTGAAGAATCTCGAACCGAATATTCTCTCGCGAGGATTTTTGCACAAATATACAGTGAGTTACCAATTGATAATGGCTGTACAATTGTGTAATTATGAGGGAACCAAATTGATCCAAGACTATTTGCTTTTGCTTTTGTAATTAAAATATCGATTCTGGTTTTATGCTTCAAATTCATTGTAGTATATAGGGACATTCTCCAATAAGTATTTAAGTTAAGAATTGGATACATCCTTCTAATCTTGGCAAACTTGCATCGTGTCAAGACCGAGGCGCAGTTCCAAAAGTGGCAACCTACTTTTGCTTCTGCCATACTGAAGCGTGTTCATGTCAGGTTGGCGGAGCCTTCAATGGACAGTGTAGCTCGTACAGACCTGAATGATCCTGATTGTGAGGATTATCACATTCCGCCTATTCTACTTCTCTTTGGGCTTTCGATTCTCGATGTCGAGGTTCTTCAAGAGAGTGTTCCATGCCATAAAGTGTGCTCCTAGTTAGTGTACTCTGAATGTCTACCAGAAGGTCATCTGCTTTGACAACCCAAACCGCTTCTTTAAGCTAGGCTTGACCTTGTCGGAGTTTTTCTACTTCTTCGAGGTGAGATACTGCAAGAAGTATGCCCAACTTTGTACGCTTAGGGATAAGCTATTCGATAACCTTAGCGAAGGTGATCATGTGTGGATTACTGACGTACTGGAGGTCATCGGAAAGTGAAAAGGCGAGGCAGACGACGGTCCGTAAGTTCCCATCACCTAGTGCCTTGGTATGTCACGATATGTTGATCAGCTTCAATTTCATTTGAAAATTTTAAAGTGTGGCTAACTGACTTATGTCTTCTTGCTTGCAGAGGACGTCCGCAAAAGGCTTGAACTCAACCTGGACATGGCTAAGGTTCGTCAAGCCATGAATATCCTAGCGAAGTTTCGTGTATGGCGTTGGCTAAGGTTCGTCAAGCCATTAACATCCCAGGAAAGTACGTGGTCTACCACCGACTAAAGATATTGAGAGGTGGAAACTGCATGGCCCAGACTCGATTGTTCTGCCTGACGAATGGAAGGAGTCCTCGACCGAACACCTTAAAAATAGGAAAGTTGCTCCCAAACTTTCCAAAGATGAAGCTGCGACCTCATGAGCCAGAGATGTGTCTCTGTAAAGAAAGAAGCGTAGAATTCCTTCTGTTGTGATAAAGTCTTCTTTGAAAAAGGTCTCATCTACTGAGAAGACTCAAGTGAGAGCTACTCCTTCGTCATTTGCCAGGGTCAAGCACATTGTGGGTGCTGATAGCAAGAAAGTGCATGACATGTAGAACATTTGAGACATTCTACTCAAGTCTTCTACTAAAAAGCTCAAAACTCGTGATCTATCCTGCAAAGAAGTCTGCTCCCGAACTGGTTCATCTGCCGAGAAGTAGAGGGTTGTTGACTTTGCTCCTAAGAGTTCGAGTCGTCTGTATCAGTCAAGGGATGAGGATCGAACTGGGAAGGTTGCCCATCTGCCTGGAAAGCGTGTGTCACCTGCCGAATTACAAGAAGTCAAGCATGGAGCTGATCCAACGTCGTTAACCCTCTTGAGGTTCAACACGAATTGCTATCCAACGGCTGACAAGCCTAGCTTTGCTGGGGACGCGTGTGTGTCTAATATGCTCAAGATGAACTTCTTATCAAGCCCATATGCTTGTGCCAAGTTGGTTGATCATATACATCAAACTAGCGATCTTGGCGCGTTCTTGAGCCTTTCCTTAGAGAAGCAGAAGGAAGCGGCTATCTCATTGCTTCATAAATGAGTAATTTTTGCTGCTGAGGCCATCTAGAACTCTTCTGTTGTTGCCTCCTCTCTGCTCAACTTGGGGAGTTGGAGAAGAAGAATGCTGATTTGATTGGCATGCTTTCTATTGAGTAGGCCCACTATGAGATGAAGATGTCTGACTTGAAGAAGAGCTTGTCCCTACTAAAGAGTTCCCTTGCTATGAAAGATAGTGAACTTGATTCTTATGCTTGTCTTCTTGTTGCGTTGCCGCCCTCCATGAGTGAAAGGAGGCTTATCTTCGTCTTGAGCGCGAGTTTGCTAACATGACTACCGTGAAGCTGCTGAAGAATCCAAGTTTGAGGCCGTCGTTGATGCTTACAAATTGGGTTACTTGGATTGCAAAAGTGGAGCTACTCCTTGTCATTCCATTGAAGATGAAGATGCTGAGCTGTTCTGCCCTGAGATGCCCTCTGCCCAAGATGAGCATATTAATGTTGTGGACATAGAGGGAGTTGAAGAGCAGGTAGCTGATGAGATTTCGGCTGATGAGATTGCAATTGAGGAGAATGAAGCCAAGGAGAGCACAGCTGATGAGGCGGAGGCGGAGGCTGATGCTGTGAAGTAGGTGGCCGAGGCTGATGAGTAGACGATTGCAACTGATGAGCAGGTGATCGATGGAGCTGCGGAGGTCGTAGCTGATAAGACGAAAACTGAGGAGGTTGTTGATCAAGAGTCACATACTAGAGTCTCGCCATAAATGAAGTTCGTTTATCTTTTTCATGCTTTGTAGCTTTCCTTTTCTCTTCAATAATTAGTTTTGGTTGTCCATCTTTTTTTTGTTGAACTCTGGCTAGTTGGTCACTTTGCTATGGATTTTTTAGTTATTTCTTTTACCAGTTGATATTTAAACCTACCCAATGAAATCTCATCAAAATAGCACTAGCGTTATAGATACCATATTTACTTTTTGAGCTTAAACTCTCGCATTTTTGCAATATTCAACACAACTTATATGCTGCAAAAAAAAAAAACACTAAGTTACAACCACAGCTTATGCATCCACGACATCTAAAATAAATTCAAACATGATAATCACAACAAATTCCACACACATCAAAAAATGGTAACCAAGAATCAACTTTTAGCAAGTAAAAACTAAAAGCAGTAATTGATTGTAAAAAAACAAAGAGACTTAGGGAAGAGACAGAGGTAGTGAGACATAGAGAGGGAGAGAGTAGCTTAATCAAGTGCTGCAAGAGCTTTCAAAATTAAACTTGTACTCCATCATTACAAAGCCAGCAAATCTTCAAGAAACAACATTATACAAATACAACCTACTAAAATTGAACAAAAAGAGCAAAGAAAAAGAGGAAAAACAGATAGGGCTATTGAAATTTATCTCTAAGTTTCTGTTGGTGCAATGGAGAATGCAAGTAGAAGTGTAATCATGGATTTATAGGTTTTTAAGACATGATCCAGATGCCTCACAGCAACAAAGAGTTTGGGGAAAAGCAAAAGGGAGTAAATTGGGCTTGTAAAATCGATCTCCACACAAATTCAAAAACCTACATTTATGACTTCATCCTATGGAATTTAACTTAAAAACAATGGGAACAAACAATGAAAGATAAATTTGACAAACTCCACTCTTCCATATACATGTTAGAAAATTTTCACTATCTCTACAAAAGTTAAATTTGACAATATCCAACAAGAAGGAGCATACAATACAATCAACAGATGAGTGCACTTACAAACCCTCGTATAGAGAGAGAGAGAGAGAGAGAGAGAGAGAGAGAGAGAGAGAGAGGCATGTGGGTATATCCATGCTGAGCTAAAGTATTTCTGACAGAACATACCAATGTTTGAGCAGCTGGGCCATTGGTACACCACATCTATTACGATCAGCCTCGAACTTCATGCTACCAATGTCAGAACCAGCACACTACTAGAAAAATACACTTAGTTAACACTTAAGAGCTCTTTGTTGATGGATTTTAGCTGTCTAAAACAAAATAAGTAACTTGAAGAAAATTTAAAAATAAAAAAGCATCATGGACAATTAAAAATAAATAACATAAAAAATTAAATTGAAATTTAACATCTACTAAATAGAACAATTGGATACAAATATTCATAATTACAAATGTAATAATTTCTTAACTGTCTACACAAATGATACTAAAAGTACTTTGAAAATTACATTCAAAACATAACATACTGAAAATCAACGAGTTAATAGTAACCAAGAATTAATATTTAGCAAGTAAAAACTAAAAACAGAAATTGATTCTTTAAAAAAAGGAGAGATAGAGAGAGGAAAAACTGAGACCATACTGAGCAAATCCAAAAATTACAATATCCAGAAGCAAGAACCAAATAAGATAAATATACATATAACTGACATTTTTTCAAATGCTTAGTCCAATTAGAAACGAAAAAAACTAAAACATGCACACAAAAAAAATATACTACCCTGCATTGAAACCTAGAAATCAAAATAGAAAGAAAAATAAAAATAATAAAAATCGGAATGGTAAACACTACCTATGACAGAGGGCTGACGGAATCGAATGTATTCTCGTCTTGGATTTCATTAGGTTCTCTATGGTTGTTCTTATAACGTGGTTCATACTAAAAGAAAAATGCAATGCCATTCCAGCTAAAGAAACAAAAGTGGTATACAACATAAATTTAAATTGGTAAGGGAACCTAACTAAAAAATGCATGCAAGAAAGAACTTTCTCATAAAAAAAAAAAAGGAGGGATAGAGGAGAGACAAAGAGAGAGAGACATCAGCCTAGATAATACTTAGAATTGAAAGAAGTGTGGTGCACATAAATTACCATTGGGTTCACTCAGTGTAAGAGCCCCCACATGCGATAAGACTTAAATTAAGGTCATTGATAGCATGTTCTGCCATGCAGATATTGTACTGACCTCTACCAGCTTCTTCTATTTAACCTCCAAAATAATTATATCAGTTCTTTATGGTTTTTGCGAGATGAGAAATTGTGGGCTTACAAAAATAAGTTAGAGCCCATTCGAGTACGTGAGTCTGCTAGACCAGAAATACCAACCCATTCAGGAAAATTTATCAAAAATAGCCAAAACTTGACTCCTAATTTCAAAAATGTCAGTTTCTGTAAATAATTTCAAATATAACAAAATACTCACCTAAATAAACACAAATGCCCTCAAATTTAAAACTCACATAAACCTAAAAAAGAAACCTTATTAAATAAAACTTTGTAATTTTTTTAACCCACGTTTGTATAGAAAAACAGAAGTTGAAATATATCATCCTATTTATTAATCAATGAATAAATTTGTTCTCAAAAGGTGATGCCATAGATTACGTATGTGTACAAGAACACATGGCTTGTGTTTGTATCACTGTACAGCCATTTGGTGTGGCAGTGGATCAAAATCATCACTGTCACCAGAGTCTAGTAGTTCTTTAGCAGAGGAGTTTTCTTCTTCGGGTTCCAATTTGATTGACAGCATGCCTGGATTGACCAAAAGTCCATTTGTTCCTGTAAATTTCTTGGAAGCATTTCCTTAGCTGAGTAGAGTTCACATTTCTGATCAACCACCTACTTCTCCACTTCCTTGTCAACAAACATGTCAAAATTTCCAAACTTAACTATGTTTTTGCAAGAGCCAAATCCATTAGATCCTGTTGGAATCCCACATCGGTGAGGTGAAAGAAAACAAATGGGTTTAAATAGAATTACCACACTCTAACTAATATCGAGGCCTTTTGTGGTAAAACCCCACACCTGACGGATTGGGTAGGTGGTAAAGTGGGGACAGTATCGATGTTGTTAGAGTGGGACCCAACGGGTAGATCCAAAACTTCAACATGGCCTCAGAGCCAGGTTTTTTCGCTTAACACTGGGGCGTAGAATCTGTGGCGTGCGATTGAGCTATTCGTGAGCTCGAATCGAATTTGGAAATTGCGATTCACTTGTACTCAAGTCTAATATGGCTGGAGCTGGTAGTGGTGAGCTCAGAGCTCCCATCTTCAATGGAGAAAACTACGAATATTGGAGGATTCGTATGACGACCATACTAAAATCATATGGTCTATGGGATTTAGTTGAAAATGGGTATAAATCTTCAGATCTGGGTGTTACGGAGCCTGAGGATGATGAATCCAAGAAGGAGAAGAAAGAGAAGAAGGAGGAGGTCTCGTATCATGAAGTCCTGATGCAAGATGCGCGGGCACTAGGATTAATTCAGGGAGCAGTTTCAGAGCAGATTTTTCCCAGAATTGCTCTTGAGGAAACATCCAAAGGCACTTGGGATGTTTTAAAAGGAGAATTCAGAGGTGATAAAAAAAGTAAGAAATGTGAAACTACAAGGTTTACATAGAGATTTTGAATATACTCGCATGAAAGAGAATGAATCCTTATCTGCATATCTCATTAGATTATTTGACATTATTAATCAAATGAAAGAATATGAAGAAGATCTGTCTAGGGAGAGGATAGTGCAGAAATTACTCATTAGTCTTCCAAAGACATATGATGCAATTTGCTCTGTGATTGAGCATTCTAGAGACCTTGAAACACTTGAGGTGCAGGAAGTTGTGGCATCACTCAAAGGGTTTGAGCAGAGACTTGATCTACATGCTGAATCCTCTACTGAAAAGCTCTTGCCAATTTGAATGTTAGCTCTAGAGGTTCAAAAGGTGGTGGTTTCAATGGAAATCAAAGAGCTCAAGAAAACTGGAAATCAAAAGGGAAAGGTTGGGACCATAAGTCTAACTTTGGTCAGAAACAAAATGGAGCTCAGAAGAATTGGGATCACAAATCCAACAACACGCAAAGACAAAATGGTGCACAAAGCAATTGGGATAACAGATCACAATCTGCTCAGAATCAAAACAACAATTAGGGAGTCTGCAAATGGTGTGACAAGCTGTATTATGGAAAGTGTTGGTATGAGGGAAAACCAAAATGTGTAGGTTGTGGAAAACCAGGTCATGCATTGA
This sequence comes from Prunus padus, assembly GCA_024362665.1. Taxonomy (NCBI): domain Eukaryota; kingdom Viridiplantae; phylum Streptophyta; class Magnoliopsida; order Rosales; family Rosaceae; genus Prunus; species Prunus padus. The sequence continues at coordinate 8,839,435 of JANFAM010000006.1, read as the reverse complement.
AAGATTGTCATGCAAATAAGGGAATGCAAAAGGTTAATTATGCAGGCACATGGGAGAGACAGGATCACTTTTCTATGTGTGCAATGCAAAGGATGATGTGAAAGTCAATAATTCCTGGTATATTGGCGGTGGTTGTAGCAATCACATGACAGTGATGAAAGATTGCTTGTCAATGTGCAAAGAGATTTGAACTCCAAAGTGAAAATGGGAACTGGAGAAGTGGTTCGATGAGCAGGAAAAGGCACTTTGGAAATAGAAACTAAGCAGGGTAGAAAATGCATCAAAGAAGTGATGCTTGTTCCAAGACTAGAGGAGAATCTCCTCGGTGTTGGACAAATGATGGAGCATGTCTATTGGTTGGTGTTTGGAGGAGATGTGGTGAACATTTTGAAGGGCATTCACTTGCAAATCTGGTTGTAAGAGTGCAAATGACCAGCAACAGATGTTTTCCTTTGACAATGTGTCCAACAACACAGAATGCTTTAAAAGCAAGTGTCACACATTGTTCACAAATGTGGTACAAGCGATTAGGACATCTGAATGAGAGGAGCCTGAAAATGCTGGAAGAACAAGAGATGGTACATGGCTTACCTAACTTGCAAGTATCAACCAAAGTGTGTGAAGGTTGTATGATGGGAAAGCAGCATCGAGATGCATTTCCTGCTGAATCAACATGGAGAGCTAAAGATCCACTAGAACTAGTGCACACTGACATTTATGGTCTAATGCAGGTTGAAAATCACTCTGGTAATAGATATTTTTTACTCTTCACAGATGATTGTACTAGAATGTCTTGGGTGTATTTCCTGAGAAACAAATCTGATGCATTTGGATGTTTTAAAAAGTTCAAGGCAATGACTGAGTTACAGTTTGGATATAAAGTCAAGGGTCTTAGAAGTGACAGGGGGAGAGTTTCTTTCTGCAGAATTTGAGAAGTATTGCAGTGAGGCTGGAATTCAAAGGCAATTGACTGTGGCTTACACCCCTCAACAAAATGGAGTCTCTGAAAGGAAGAACAGAACGGTTGTAGAAATGGCCAAGACTATGTTGCATGAGAAGAAGCTTCCATATGTGTTTTGGGCAGAAGCAGTAAATACTACAATGTATTTGCTGAATAGGTGTCCTACCAAAGCACTAAAAAATATGACTCCATTTGAAGCCTATAGTGGCAGGAAGCCTGGAATAGCTCATCTAAAGGTCTTTGGTTCCATCTGTTATGTGCTTATTCCTTCTAATCTCAGACACAAACTGGAAGAAAATAGTCACAAATGCCTTTTTGTGGGATATGGTGCAAGTGAGAAAGGGTACAGATTGTTTGATCCAGTTGCTAGAAAAGTCATCATATCAAGAGATGTCATATTTGATGAGGATGTTTCATAGGATTGGAACAACAATAGCAACAGTGAAGTGAGACTTCCAGTCATCACTAAATATCAAGAGCCTACTGAGAATTGTGAGCTAGAAGCAAGTCCTCATTTTGAGCCAGTTGTTACTACTCAAAGTGAAAGTAGAATTCTAAACTTATGATTCTACACCTAAAAAGTGGAGAAGTGTGAATGAGATAATGGCACAATGTCACATGTGCATTGTTGAACCTGAGAACTATGATGAAGTAGCTCAAGATGAATCATGGAGGAAGGCAATGGAAGCTGAGTTGGAGATGATAGAGAAATATAATACTTGGAAACTTGTTGAAAGACCATTTGACAAACCTATTATTGGTGTTGAGTGGGTCTATAAGACCAAGCTAAATCTAGATGGCACTGTGCAGAAAAACAAAGCTCGATTGGTGACTAACGGCTACTCATAAAAGCCTATAATTGACTACAATGAAACCTTTGCCCCAGTGGCAAGGTTGGACACTATTAGAACTTTACTTGCTCTTGCTGCACAGAAGGAATGGAGTCTCTATCAACTAGATGTGAAATTTGCATTTCTTAATGGGGTTTTAAAGGAAGAAGTGTATGTGTATCAACCACAAGGGTTTGTGAAGCAGGATGAGGAAACAAAGGTATACAAGTTACATAAAGCTTTGTATGGTTTGAAGCAAGCACCAAGAGCATGGTATGATGAAATTGATGCTTATTTCAACAAGGCTGGTTTCAAGAAAAGTCCAAGTGAGACAACTTTGTATGTTAAAGCAGATGATTCAGATATTCTCATTGTCTCTTTGTATGTTGATGACATAGTGTACACTGGTAGCAGCTCTCAAATGATTGAGGAATTTAGAAGAGATATGATGGAGCACTATGAAATGATTGATTTGGGACTGCTACACCATTTCCTTGGGATGGGAGTGATACAAACCAAGAAGAACATCTTCATACACCAAAAGAAATATGCACATAAGTTAATTGAGAAGTTTGGTTTAAAAGACTGCACAGCAGTTGTAAGACCCGTGTCTTGAGCTTGGAAAGCAGAGAACGGTGAGCAATCCCACATCGCTCGGGGAGGGAAGGGTGATGTGCCTTATATGTGTGGGCACGTCTCTAACTAACACGAGGCCTTTTGGGAGCTCAGGCTTCAATTCTTAGGAACTCAAGTTAAGCGAGTGGGCGCTGGAGCAATCCTGTGATGGGTGACCTCTGGGAAGATATTGCTCGTGAGTTCCCAAAGATGACAAAACCGTGAGGGTGGAGGCCCAAAGCGGACAATATCGTGTTAGGGGAGTCGGGTAGTGACATAATGGTATCGAGCCCGACCCCGACCGGAAATGTGCCGGCCGAGGACGGCCCCAAGGGGGTGGATTGTAAGACCCGTGTCTTGAACTTGGAAAGCAGAGAACGGTGAGCAATCCCACATCGCTCGGGGGAGGGAAGGGTGATGTGCCTTATATGTGTGGCACGTCTCTAACTAACACGAGGTCTTTGGGAGCTCACCGGCTTCATTCTTAGGAACTCCGGTTGCGAGTGGGCGCTGGAGCAATCCTGGGATGGGTGACCTACTAGGAAGATATTGCTCGTGAGTTCCCAGTGACAAAACCGTGAGGGCGGAGGCCCAAAGCGGACAATATCGTGTTAGGGGAGTCGGGTCGTGACAGCAGTGGCTACTCCTCTTGCATTGAATGAAAGGCTATGTAAAGTTGATGGAAGTGAAGCTGCAAATGAGGGAGAATATAGACAGATTGTTGGAAGTTTTACTCTATTTGACTGCAACTAGTCTCTTGGCTAGATTTATGCATAATCCAACCAAGAAACACATGGGGACAGCTAAGAGAGTACTGAGGTATATCCAGGGAACAATTGATTTTGAAATTGTCTTTGAGAAAGGGAAAGCAACTACCTTAATTGGCTATTGTGATAGTGATTGGGCAGGCAGTGAAGATGATATGAGAAGCACTTCAGGGTATGCTTTTACTCTAGGATCTGGTGTGTTTTCATGGGCTTCCATTAAGCAAAACACAGTGGCATTGTCCACTGCAGAAGCATAATATGTTTCTACTGCAGAAGCTACTTCCCAAGCCAAATGGCTGAGATTTGTGCTTGAAGATTTTGGAGAGGAACAAGTGGAAGGGACTCAAATTATGTGTGATAACACATCAGCCATTGCTATGGCAAAGAATCCTGTTTTTCATCAAAAGACAAGGCACATCAGCAGGAAATTCCATTTCATCCGAGAAGCAATCCAAGCCAAGGAAATTGATCTGGTATACTGCAGGACTGAGGAGCAAATTGCAGATATACTTACTAAAGCTTTGCCAAAAGATCGATTTGCATATCTGAGAGAACTGCTGGGGGTCAAGTCGGCTAAAGGATTATAGGGGAGTGTTGATGTGTAATCCTTCAGCCATAAACTTGGAGCCAAAGGAATGCGTTTGTCTGTTTTTGAGTTGGTTATTTTTTAGCTTAAGTATACACCCTTGGATCACAATCCAAGTGGCTTGTTTCCTAGCATAGGATTTAAGTATTCTGATTTTGACAAATGTAAGCATCTCATAGGATGCTAAATTTGGAGGGCTAGGATTTGAGCTTACTATAAATCTGTTAAGAAAAGAATCTCTCTTCTCTCTCTCCTAACGGTTATATTTGTAGTGGTGGTGCTGAAATCAATATACAAGAGAACATTCAAGAAAGAAAAGCATTTTTTTCTCCATTTTTCTCTCTGCGTTTTCTTCCTCTCCATACAATCCAAACACTTAATTTTAGAAAACAAAATACAGAGAATCTCGAAATCTAACATGGTATCAGAGCCAAGGCCCGTACAAGCTAATGAAGCTTGTCACCAAGAAGGAGAAACAAGTCGGACTCTTAAAGAAAAAAAAAGAAAAAAAAAGAGAAGCCAACGAAGCTTGAAAAGAGCCGACCTCTGAGTTCCATTGAAAACAAGTGGGCCCAACGAGAGCCGACCTCTGAATTTCAATTGCCGATGTGTGGATCTTCACGTGTGAACCACTAAAAGGGGTTACACATGATGGGGAGTGTTGGAATCCCACATTGGTGGGGTGAAAGAAAACAAATGGGTTTAAATAGAATTTCCACACTCTAACTAATATAGAGGCCTTTTGTGGTAAAACCCCACACCTGACGGATTGGGCAGGTGGTAAAGTGAGGACAGCATCGATGTTGTTAGAGTGGGACCCAACGGGCAGATCCAAAACTTCAACAGATCCATCATCATTGTCCACGCAAGTTGAAGTTTTAGACTCACTTGGCAAGACCAAAAGGTGTGACGAGCCTAGTATGTTCCCCTCTTTATTAATCCCTTCATTTCCTCTCCTCAAGTAATTGACCAAATTCAACTTCAACCGGGCTTGATTGAGTGGCTTGAAGTGAATCGAAATTTAGCAAGCCATTCATCTAAAGGCTTCAATGATTACTGGCTAAGCACTACGAAGATGCAACCAATGAAGCACACTAGAAGGTCATCAAGATAGTAGTAGCAGATCAATAAACACCACAAGCAGTCTCTAATAGGGTTTCTTTTTTAGGTTTACAGGGGTTTTTAATTTGAGGGCATTTATGTCTATTTACGTGAGTTTATTGCTATATTTGATATTATTTAAAAAAACTGACGTTTTTGAATAACATTAAATAACATGTGTCAGTTTTTGTAAATTCTCCTCATTCAGTTTCTTTCCCGCAAAATTCTCCCCATTCAGTTTCTTTCCCGCAAAATTAAATAACATGTGTCAAATATTAATACATTGATGTACTTTCCATACCAATAGCTTCATTGTTACTAGAAAAACCAAGTACAATCACCCAGAAAAACTGGAATGGGCCAGTGCTATCTTGTGGCCTCATTAAAACCTTGTCTTAAAAAAACTCCCAAAGAAGGAAAATCTGGTCAAAGAAAAAGACTACCACAACACAACACGCAATAACAAAAACAAAACCTACTCTCCCCCTATCACATCCATAAGCCAAACTAGTGTCTGATCCTCCCATATGAACCAAGTATGCTCATTAAGATGCCAAAGAATGAGCTGCCCCATTTCCTTGTCTAGGTTGATAGCGCACCTCTACAACACCCAATCGTTCCATCAAAAGCCGAACATCTTGAAGAAGGTTACCAATATTAGTCCATAACACCTCAGTGTCATTTGAGTAACTAACTGCTTCCTGCAAATCTAACCCAATAATAAGATTGTGAAAACCTTTCGCATAAAGAAAGAGTAAGCCCTCCCGCAACGCCGACTCAGTTTCCAAAATGCCTAAACCCACTGGTCCACCACAAGTAAAACCCCAAACAAAATCTCCATGGGTATCACGAAGAAGGCCCCCAACCCCTGCCGCTCCTATCCTTGCTCACAGCGCCATCACAATTCAACATTAACAAAGTCGGTGGTGGTTTGGTCCACCTAACTTGACGATGAACCTATGGTGGTTTAATCGGAATATTACATGCTTTAAAACTCTCATACAACTCCATAGTGCTCTCCACCATCTTTTCGAGCCAGACCATCTTATTCCCATGCAAACTATCTTTTCTCATCTGCCATACACGCCAGCAACAACATGCAAATCTACCCAATTCCACTGTAGACCAAACCAGACAAGCTTTTTGGAATAAATTAGCAAAAGAACGACCTTGCACTTCTATCTTGCTTGCAAAGGGAATGAGACTCCAAAATTTTCGACTTGCCTTACATCACCAAATTGCATGTACCGCATCTTCACCCCTCTTCCCACAACGTGTACACAAAAAGGAAGGAAGCACTTTTTGATGGAACAACTACACACCAATAGGTATAAAATATTAGAATTAGCTCCCCAAAGGAACAACTTAATCTTGTTTGGGATTTCCAATTGCCATAATTTTTTCCAAAGAGCCATTTGTGCAGACGGATCAAACCCACCACTTTCCCCATCAACCAATTGTTCACATTGGTGCAACGCAACCCGATAACTTGACTTAACTGAATATTTCTCATCTTTCGCATAAAATCTGTTGATGTCCAGAACTGGATTCAACTTAAATGAATGAAGAATCGGGTCTTGAGTGAGGACCTGTGATGGATCGACCTTCTACGGGGGGCTAGGTCCTCGGTGAGGAGCTAGGTCTTTGGTAAAGAGCTAAGCCTGAGGAAGAACGAACAAAAGGAAGAAATCGTCAAGCCTCGGGCACCGGTGTGGTGCCGGCCGAAGGCTCTCCGATGCCTAAGTCAGTAAGCAGTAAATAGTAATTTTGACAGAGTAACGGTACAGTCAAATTGGAGTTACCTTTTTACCTTGGGCACTGTTCCCTTTTATAAGAGAGTTGAGAGGGGAACTTTACACAAAGTTTCGATGTGGGACTTTGTGCAAGTCACTGTGGTAGTGACACGTATCCAAAACTTAGGTTGTCTGGAGTCTTGGTAATCACCTTTGGCAGGCAATCACAGTATTGAAGGGTGGTGTATGATGACGTTGTCAATGTCCTAGCACCGAATATGCTTGGTTGATTATGGTACGAACAGTAGTCCCCCAAGTTGCCGATTAAAAAGTGACTTATGGGTTGGGAATTTGTGAAAAATCACCTAATCAAACCAAGTTATCCGTCGTGGCAGTCGCCCCTTGCTAGTCCCTCAAGTTCGCAAGCTAAGAGGTGCTATGATAGTGAGGTAACTGTGCAGGAGGCAGGAGATGCGTATGTATATGTCGTCCTAAGAGGCTTGGGCATGCCCTACTTGGTAGGGGAGCAAGAAAGCCTTATATATTGATTGAAGGGAAAATTTTATTTTATTTTATTTTATTTTTTTTCTGGGTTCTGGCAGAATTGCCTTCAGCCCAAAACTGGCCGAACAACCACTGTGACATCATCAAATTTTTTTCTGGGTTTTGGCAGAGTTGCCTTCAGCCCAAAACTGGCCGAACGTCCACTATGATGTCATCAAATATTATTATTATTTTTCTGGGTTATGGCAATTGCCTTCACCCATTTTTTTTTTTTGTGATGTTGTCATTTGGATGTTTGGATGAACATTGTACCTTGTCGTGAGGTGAGGCTATCTTAATATTATAAGTGGTCTTTTGTCTATTTACCCATGTGCGTAGCTAAATATTGCCAGAGGGAAGTCGCTTGGCATGATTACTTGAGTAGAAAGTGACTATATACAAATGAGCTACAGTCGAGCTTTTTCATTTAAGTAGAAGCCGAAAGGCATGAGTACATAGAGTGTCGAAGCAAAGTCACTTGGCATAATTACTTGTAGTAGTACTTTAGATGATCTGCATTCCAAGGATGAGGCAAGGTTTTGCCATCTGAACCACGAAGTTGATAAGTGCTGGCATGCACCTTGGTGACTTCATAAGGTCCTTCCCAAGTTGGGCCAAGGGTACCTTCGTTGGGGTTCTTGGTTGCCAATGAAACCTTGCGCATGACCACTGAGGCCAACGGAATACTGGCTATAGCATTCCCAACTTCTTCACAAAAACTCTTCTCAATCAACCCTAAATTCCATTCTCCTGATAGAGTTAATAAATCAGATACATGTACGTCATCTGGTAACCCTTTATTAAGCAAAGGCTTAAAGGTTGTTGGTTTGGGTAACCACTTATCCTGAAACACTTGTATTGCCTGAACATTTCCAACCCGGCATACCAATCCTTGTTCCACCACTTGTCTACCCCATAAAATTGACCGCCACACCATAGAAGGTTGGTGCCCCAAGTCTGCATGCAAAAAATCACAATTGATAAAATAGCGAGCTCATAAAATTCGCGCCTGTTGAAAATAAACATGCTTTATTAATTAGATTCATGCATTATGTATTTGGTTTATGTATAAGCATTTGGAAAGACTCTAGAAGTTGATTGGGTGCATGTATTCAAGACTAGGAAGTAGTGGGGCTTTATTACCTTTAGTGGTGGTGATTGCTATTAATACCAAAGTCCTATAAACTGTTTGATGTACCCAAGCAATATGAAATAAACATGTCTTCTCTCAACTGTGGTTTACAGTGAGTTTTACGAGTGAGGATCCATAACCTTCCAACCCACCACAGTGGACAAGTTTTCAAAAATTCCCCAAGCCTGTTTTGCCACCAGTGCTTTATTGAAGGCCACAAAATTTTTAAAACCCAAACCTCCCAAGCTCTTAGGACAACATAATTTCCTCCAGCACAACCAATGGATACTCTTCTTACCAGCTTTCCTCCACCAATATCTAGCTACCATTGCCGACAACTCCTTACATAGAGACCGTGATAATTGAAACATCCCCATCGTGTACATTGGGAGTGCTTGCGCCACAACTTTAATAAGGATCTCCTTTCTCGTTGATGATAATAACTTAGCATTCCACTCATTAAGTCGTCGCCAAAGTAAATCACCCATATACTGGGACGAATCCACAAAGTAGTGAGGGTGGTCAAGTGACCTTGCAACTCTGGGATTTGCCATTAGAGGGGAGAAAATTGACCCCTGCAAACTGCTCGACGAAAGTCCCCAAAGAGCGCGCAGCGATGCTCTTCTCCCCAGCGCACAGCGCTGCTTGTGTGATTGCGCTTTTTTTATTTTTTATTTTTTATTTTTTTATCTCGACGTCAAAACAACGTCAACCTACTAACTATGTTTTTTTTAACCTGGCCAAAACGACGTCGTTTTTGCTCAAGTTTTTTAAAAAATAAAAATAAAAAACAGCCTATGTTTTAACAAAGGCAGGCAACCCGACAATTTCCTCCCCTCCCCCAAATGAGTTTTAGCTCATTGCTGTACCCATAACCTATTGTACTCAACATATGCCAACCAATATATATGTTTAGTTTTGTGAATGTATAATACAAATAAGCAAGTAAGAGGCAACATTAAGAATAAGGAGATCTAGTAAGATAGTCTTCCTACTCTGGCGTGCAATTGTGGGAAGCCCAAAGTATTACTCATGACAATCAACAGTCCACACCCCAAGCAAAGAAGATATTAATTGCTTCATTATTGGATCCATGTTTAGACTGAAGCAAGTAGCCAACTTCTCAAAATTTATTTTTTGGCCTGACACTTTTTCATATAACATGAGAATATGCAGTAGATGGTTACACTCATTTAGTTGGGCATTGTAAAATAATAAATTGTTATCCACAAAAAATAAATGGGATAAAGAGGGAGGTCCTTGTGCAACTAAGACCCCATGAATACGCAAATGACCCATTAGTGTAGAGGTTTGGAGTATTTACTCCCTCAGGTAAGGTTCTGGGTTCGAGTCCTAGCATCCGTGTAGTGTGTGTGAGTTTAATATGTTATCGCCCCTCTCAATAGGAAAGGTCCTCAAAAAAAAAAAAGACCCCATGAATACGCTTTCAATTCTGAGAGTGCCGCCAACAAACCTTCCGCCCAAATAAGAAATAAATATGGTGAAATTGGATCAACTTGTCGAAGTCCTTGGGTGGGAGTAATCATTCTAATCACCGAGGCCATAATTTGAATTGCGTAGATCACTGTTGAGACACAATCCATAATCATGTCCACCCAGCTACCATGAAACCCCAACTTACGAAGCATACCTACCAAAAAATTCCATTCCACCCTATCATATCAAGCTTTAGCACCATCTTCTTCAAACCGCTACCCCCTCATCGTTTTATAGCATGTATGTACTGTGAAATTCAGAAATAACAAAAGGCATAACTTTCTTCATTCTAAACACCAAATGTTTTGATATAAGTGATATAAGAGTATGATTAATCTCTTTGACACTAGCATCGCCATTCAAATATTCAGACAAAAAACCACCACATCATCACCCACTACCCCAGTACTTTTGGTAAAACAAAGTTGATAGCCCATCAAGCCTAGTGATTTTGTGGGGAACATTTGTGCCAATGCCTCTTCAATATCAACCTAAGTAAACTGCTTGATTAAAGGGGTAATTACATTTTTGGTCACTGGGGTTAGGGTCGAATTTAATTTTGGTCATTCAACTTTCAATTTTTCGATTTTGGTCACCGTATTTGCATCTATTAGCAAATCAAGTTAAAATTTCAATTCCGTCAGTTTCATTAATTAAAAAAATTAAATTATTAAATTATTAAAAATTTTAATCACTACAACACAAAAACCCTTCTATGACGTCTGATGTGCGTCATGGAAGGCATTTAATGACTCGAATCAGGCGTCGTAACCCACGTCATAGAAAGGGGGGGTCATGGAAACTTTTTCAAAGTACGACGTCTTTTCCGAGTCATGGAATGGGGTTTCCATGACGCGGATAGCGTGTCATGAAAACTTTTTCAAAGCACGACGTCTATTGCGCGTCATGGAATAGAGTTTCAATGACGCGGATAGTGTGTCATGGAAACTTTTTTAAAACACGACATCTGCTCCGCGTCATGGAATGGGGTTTCAATGACGCGAATAGCGTGTCGTGGAAACTTTTTCAAAACACGACGTCTGTTCCGCGTCATGGAATGGGGTTTCAATGACGCGGATAGTGTGTCGTGGAAACTTTCTCAAAACACGACGTCTATTTTACGTCATGGACTAAGCGCTATTGAATTTAACGACGTTGCTGAGACGTCATTGAAATAATTTTCATGACACATTTTAGACGTCGTTGAAATTCTTTAATTTTTTTAAATAAAAATTCTTAATATATATATATCCCATCATTTTAATTATGCAAAAAGAAATTAATATATAAAAGCAAAAATATAGACACAAAGGCAAAGTACTCTAAATTATATTTCTATTATTCAAAATGATTCTAGTACATTAAAATTGTCTTTAACGAATCCCACTAAACCGTTTCCCTTTCAAGAAGTTAAAAATATGAAGAAACCACTTAAGAGTAAACTCTATTCAATCCTAACCAGTATAGATGAGGTGAATCACATAGAAAAGTCTGGCCACCATCACCACCCAAAGAGAATCCAATGACCCACCAAATAAATGAAAACATGGTATTGGCTGACTCCAGATGCTTTGTGACACTGTTGCAGTAAAAAAAAAGAGCAAGTTATATGTACTTTCATGGCATACAGCCACACAAAGATTAGCCCCATGTAAAGATAATCACATCCACAACCACAACAAATGGCAACCATAACTAACATTAACCAACTTATTGCATTTTAAATTTTGCATTACTAATATGATGTGAAAAAGCGGTAAAATCTCATGTGGGCGTTCATCCCACTTCAAATTAACCACAAACTGACAGAACTTAGATAATAGTAGGTCTGTCCTGCTCATTTTTACATATCTAAAAACAGAAGAAAAAGTTACTAACATGCAAATTGGTCCTTTCAGAGAAACTATCAGTCTCCGTACAAGGGTAATTGATGAAGCCAGCTTGGTAAAGCTCTTCTGCCACCTACAATCAGCAAGAGTGAGTGAGTGTAGATATGAGGACGTGATTGAAAACACAACCATAAAAAGATGTCAATTGTCAACTAAACTGCATATGCAACTAGAACTTAAGAAACTGGACAATGCCCCACTGTATAGGAAACAATAGACCACTTTTCTTTTTCTTTTCCTTCTCTCTGGAAGGGACTAGGGGAAAAAGAGAGATAAAATTATAATGGAGCATAATCGATCCAAAATATTTGCAAACATACCCTATAACCAAATGATTTGTAAAACCCAAAGACATATTTAGCTTCAATCAATGATTAAGAGATTCTTATGAAAATAAATTATGAGACAAAACCATTGAAAACTCTAAAGCCTAGAGATACTATGAGAGGAAGGAATTGGATTGACTAAATGGTTGGATCCAGAGAAGGTAAAGCCTCAAAAAGTGCGAACAATGCTTGATCTAGAAACCCTGCTAATATTGGGGAAGCAGATGAGAAGGTCGATGATGCGTATCATTATCACCAATATCCATAATTTAAAGGCATTCACATATAAAGACATGCATGGACTGATACCAAATTATTGGGATAAGTATGTAACATATAAAAATTGCATTGAAGTTCTTAAATTAGTTTCATTTCGTAGTTTTTCAACATTTAACAAAGTTTACCCAGGAATTCCGAGAAGGGTCATAATATTCTGCACTTCAGACAATGAAATATAGAAACTTGAAGACACAAGTGAGCTCAAATACAAACTCGTACCATGAACTTCATCTTTCTCGATTGAATTAGTTGAAGGTGGAGGTCGTGGTTGGAAAACTACACCAAGGCCCTCCATCATACACTGAAGTAGTACAAAATCATGAACCGTCAATAATCATAACATCATTCAGCCACTGCAAATAGCAATCTAATTGTTTGGGGAAAGAGAGAGACAGAGAGACAGAGAGTAGAGCCGACTATCAAGTGTTGAGTCTTACAATCTTTGAGTGTAGACACTGAACTCATTGACTTTTTAGAGCCTTCCAGCCTAGGATCTAGTGGCCTAGAAGGCTCCGATGAAGTTGAAGATGACAGAGACTCCTCTTTGGGAACTACCGAGAATGGCGGATCACCCTAGCTAGTAGCAATAAATACAACAATAAGAAATCTTACCGACTAAATTTTTAGCTAACCCTCAATGACTGGTAATGAGCTTCCCTTCTCGTTTTACCGGTTCCTTCACCAATTCCTTCACCAATTTTCTCTCCAAAGCAAACCAAGCCTACAAAAGGAAAAATGGGCTAAGCTCATTCACATTTGACATCTCTACACAAAGAAATAGGCAACATTTCAATTGTAATGTATTTCTATTAAATAAGGACCTTATATATTTACTATTTCTGGTTTATAAAATTAATAAATCACCAAAGCTTAGTGAGTAACATGTACTATAAAAGCAAAAGCATTAACTATGTGAACAATATTTTATTGAAAGTTCCATTTTATATCATCTCTCCAGTAAGATTATTTTAATAAGAAAAGAATGCGACTCCCTCTTCATTTCGAGACCAAGTTATCAATTTGTGGACGAAGTCCCAAAGATACTAGAAATTTCCCTCAACGCTACAATTTTCTTATAGGTCTTCAGAAAAATAAATGTTGAAATGTACATAGATTGTCTCAAACTCACAGGAATTGTTTCATTTATCAAAAGACATGTTAAATTATTTAACGAGCCGCTCACACACGAGCTCTCCTCAGGAACATTAAATTGTGGTTAGATAAGTTCAAAACATGATATCCCCGAGACTAAAGTGGAATTACAAGGTAGCAAGTCAAATAATTGAAAGTACCTCAACATGAAACCTAGCCCGTAGCAACCACAAACTGGCCTAAACTCCACATGTAAGTTCCCATTTAGAAATGGGAGGAAAGGAAAAAGAAATAAGATGGAGCACGAAGGTTTGATATATGCAAATATGCTAGACTAACTTTTCTTTTGCAGGACAAACAGCGCAAAATACCTGGCTCCACACTTCATTGCAATTTCTGTAAAACTCGCATGAGTTTACGCATTTGATATAGCTCGTCCGATTCAAAGTAAACATCTCTGTTCTTTGAAGCGGATCAACTTAAGGGAATCTCCTCACCTTCAAAAATTCACATCCCCTTTATATAAAGACCACTCTCATGATAAAATACAATAATTGCATATAAACAAAAAGACTGCAAATGAAATTTACACAAGTTAAGAAAGACAAGAACCAATAAAGCTCCATTTAGATAAAAATTCAAATTGAAGAGATGATAACACAATTGGATATTAATACTCAATTAATCAACTTCCAAAAAAGAAAACAATCACCTCCATGGTAGAGTTTCATAGTACACGATGGTAAAAGTAGTTTTTAAAAATGTAAGCATTCAAAACAGCATCATCAATGAATTTGTGCTAGAATAATAAAAAACCATGGGAGTCATCTTAATATTCAATTGTGCAGCTCATAGCTCAACATGACTCATAGTAGCAGTAGGTTCCTCTACACACATCTCGTAAATTATAACAGCACAAGCGTAATTGAAAAAATGTCCACGCCTGCACATCTAGAATATTATAAAACTTTAAATGGTTGCTGAAGCTGCAAAGAAGAACATAAAGTCTTCACACGTTACATCCAATTGAATGTAGCAACGCCTTCATCTGATAGGTGTGAACAGTTAATGGTCCAAAATTCCTCCGGCTCATGTGACTGTATCTCCCAATATCGTTCCACAACAAATTCAAGTGTAGGGAACTGTATTGCACAAAAGGAACAAAAAGTAAAAATGCATACATAAGTGCAAACAACTGAATTAAAAAGGGGACAAATGATAAATGCAGAATTCTCATACACGACAAGGACCATAACTTAGAACAAGATTTCTGTCATTTGTAGCAGACTCAATAACAAATGCATCTCTCGAGCAAAGATAGTCTCGAAACCTGGTAAACGAAGCATCAATTCAAAGGTCTATGTATTACTTATAACATATAGGAGGTAGAAATCCAGATTCACAATATAACAACCATTGTGGGTATACGACTCTTTGGTGCATAGTATGTCACAAACTAAAAATATGATCTTTTAGTCTTAAAATCAGAATGTGCACTAAGATTTTGTAAAGTCGAGTGTTCCTTCAATATAATTCATGCGATTCACTACAATTCTACATGATGCATCACCCAGTTCCCGATAATCCTTCCAAAGGTGCAATCCCCAATTTGAGTTGCAAGTGAAAAAGATAGATAAGTAAGCACAAACAAACAGATAAACATATCAAATTCAAATGGAAATATCAGTTATCCTTGCTTGTATTATATAAGCAACCGAACAGAGAGATAAAGGGTTTGTAGGACATACAACGGCATTGAAAAGAGTGGACTTACCGACATTAGGGAGGCCAACGATGCCGACTTTGAGGCTCATGCTTATCTTGGATGAAGACGCAGCAGAGAAGCGCCGCCTCTGCTTAAACCAGTCCCTATGACTCCCATCAATCGATAATGGTTCCTCTGCCTCACCGGAACAAGGAGAGATGGAAGTAGCTGACTGCATAATGTTATACGAGCCATTGGAGCTTCGAAAGAACCACAGAACCCAAATTCAATCAAATAAAATCAGAAATGCAAGTAGAATCTTGGATTCAATTAAATAAAATCACATACGTATAATCCAAATAAAAACAAACATTCACATATAATCCACAATACAAGCAAGCTACGTACATCTAGAATTCAAATAAATCCTAAAGCGATACCAAAACTTTGAATCAAGCATGGAGGTTAGGGCTTTACAAAATCACACCTTGAGAATCACTCACCTTCACCTTCAAAGCAATTGGCCTCGAGCAATTGTCTTCCTGGCTGATGAGGAGAAGAAGCTCTTGAATGTTCCGGTGAGAGAAGCCATGGATTGTGAGAGAGGGAGACAAGAAGCCGAGAAAGAGAGGGAGGGTTTCGATGGGATTTGATGAGAGAGAGAGAGAGAGAAATTTGCGAAGTCCTGGGAAGGAGAGATCCGAGAGAGCATTTGGGATTAAAGAATGAGTTAGAGATTGGAGATAGAATATGAGGCTTCGTAAGGGAGATAGAATTTGACCCCAATAAAAGATGCACCAAACTTAAATTTGGTGAAAAAGGGCACGCGAAAATTTTTGGGAAAAAATTACAAATCTATGACGTATATGCTACGTCGTCAAAGTGCTAAGGATTCTATGACGCGGAAGACGCGTCATTGTAAATATAATTTATGACGCAGAGGATGCGTCGTTAAGTTAATGACGCATTGACGACGTCGTTAAACTATAAACCTATTAATGACACGGATCCAACGTCGTCTAAAACCTCTAGAATCCATGACACACATTCTGCGTCATTGAAAATAATTTTAATGACTTGTCTAGCGAATGTCATGATAAGAGTGTCATAAAATCACTTCAATGACGCATTTTAAAACACGTCATAATTTATGACATTTAATGACGTGTATTTTTGATGTGTCATTAAACTGTGTCATCAAAAGTCCTTTTTTTTTTTTGTAGTGAATCCTCCTTTTTCTCTCTCTCTCTCTATACCCAATCCCAAGTAGCGATAACCACCCCACCTCATTCCCTTTACCCAACCTCTCAAATTCAAATAACCATTGGAGGAGCTTCATGATAATTCCTAGAAGCCACACCACATTCTCTCTCCTCTCTCTTTCCCCCCTCTCTCATCCTTCTCTCTCATCTATCTCTTCCCCTTCTCTCATCATTCTCAACAGCCACCCACACCACCTCCCCCACCTCATCATAGCCATCACCGCCCACCATACCTATAAGACCCGTGAGCTTGGGGAAGCAAGAACGGTGAGCAATCCCACATCTCTCGGGGAGGGAAAGGTGAAGTGCCTTATATGTGTGGGCACTTCTCCTTTTAGCACGAGGCCTTTTGAGAGCTTACTGGCTTCAGATTCCATGGGAACTCCGAAGTTAAGCGAGTTTGGGCTAGAGCAATCCCAGGATGGGTGATCCACTAGGAAGTTGCTTGTGAGTTCCCAGAAACAAAATCGTGAGGGCGGGCCCAAAGCGGACAATATCGTGCTACGGCGGAGCCGATCCGGGATGTGACAACACCACCTCCCCTTCCCCACCTCCTCATGAAGTCTGGCTCTAATCTCAATTCCTGAAATCATTCATCAACTTATCGGCCACTAAATGAAACCTAACTCAAACAAAAACCTAAAGAAGCATAGGCAAATCAAATACGAAAGTAATTGCGAAGATAAAGGACGAACTTTTCAGGATGAGTTGCTTCAATTGCTGTGGTCGGTGTCTAGGTTTAGGTTTTGCTTGGGGAAAAAGGGATGAGGAACAAAAGGGCTTAGACTGACGGGCGAATTCGAATTTTTTTTTTGTTCTCTAGTGTTTTGGGCAGTGACTTGAAGTTGTGATTATTTGCAGTATCTGGGTTGCGTTGAAGTGGGATGGGGAGGGTAGGTGGGTGTGGGTTTTGGGTTTGAACAAACCCAGTCGAAGAGAGAGAGAGGAGGGGATGGACTCGTTGGTTTTTTTTTTCAAATCTAATAATTTTTAAAATTTTAAATTAATTAAATTGACATGATTTGCTAATAAGTGCAAATACAGTGACTAAAATAGGAAAATTGAAATTTCGATAACCAAAATTAAATTCGACCCTATCCTCAGTGACCAAAAATGTAATTACCCCTTGATTAAATTCTCATTTTTCTCAGTATTGATAACTGGCTGGACCATCTCCAATATCTCATCTATGTCACGTGAACCATTAGTTGAGAATAATTCTTTGAAATAATCACAAAAAATTAACCAAACTTCCTCTTTAGACGTACACCATCGATTCTGAGCATATAAAAAAATACCAAGTAGTCTATTCTGCCTCCCCCGTTGTTTTGCAAATTGATGAAAAAATCTTGTATTTTTGTCTCCAAACTTTAGTTATGTAACACAAGACTTCTGTTGCTAAAGCATCTCCTCCATTCCAAGTAAAGTATCCAGTTCTCTAGTCAACTCCCATTGGCCGCAACAAACCTCTGGGTGTTGTTCGCGCCCCTGTAAATCATGCAGCTTGCTTTGTAGGACTCGAAGTTTTTTAGGGATATTACATACCTTATTGCTATTCCACTTTTGTAAAGAGAGCTGACAAGACCTAATCTATCACCGACCACCCATCTCCCTCCCAAGCTTTAGCAATCACATCTTGGCACCCCTCCACCGTCGTCCACGTCTCTTCAAACATAAACCGAAGACTCCTCTTTCCTCATGAATCAGAACCAAATTAAAGTAACAGAGGAAGGTGGTATGAAACAATTGAATTCAAATGATGGATAAGCATATTCGGGAATGCCAACATCTCATGATTCACCACCATTCTATCCAGCCTTAATTTCACATTCCTGTCCCTGCTCCAAACATTTGACCAAGTGAACTTGAAACTTGTAAAATTAAATTAGTGAGACCACAAGCCGCCAATGAGTCACCAAAATCTCGCACTTGTTACATGGATCTAAAGCGTCGACCACAATACTCATGAGCCTCCACAATCAAGGGCCCTATTGCCCCCCACGCAAGACGAATGTTTCATTTGCTTCTCATGCGTTTGCTTCCAACTATGGTTGTTTGGAAGGCTTCGGTTGAGCAAAAAAAGGAGGAAATGGGTTCCCTTGATTCAATAGCATGCGTTGAGTATAACTCGCGCTCTCAATGAAAGCACCAAATGTTTGTGCAAATATTTCATGGGAGGATATTCGCTTCTAGATTCTTCACCCTTTTAACTTCCTTCTCTCCCTTCATCGGTTCCTCTAAAATCATACATGAGTAAAATGGGGTGTTGGTCAAAGGCCCGTTCATGCCTAAGTTAGTTTGATTGAATCCTTGAGAAATAATAGTTAAAAAGGGTACGAAGTTTTCTCTATGGGGAGAGCCGGGTGTCCGAAGCCGTGTGTGGTGGCACTTAGCCGTGTGGGAGAGATGAATTTGGGAGGAAACGGCGGCTAGGGATGCCGTCGGCTAGGAGAGAGAGAGAGAGAGAGAGAGAGAGAGAGAGAGAGAGGGGTTTCGGGTGTTTAGGGTTTTGAGAGGAATTTTGAATTACCGTGTGTGTTGAATGTAGCCATATATTTATAGGGCTCTAGACATCTAGGGTTTTTCAAAGAATATCTTCTTATTTGGAAGGAAGATATTCTTTCCCCAAATTGTAGAGATTGTATCAATTACGGATTTGTTTGGAATCAAATCACTAATTGATGATAATATCTCCCAAATAGGATAATACCCTAAATTGGTGATATTATCTTTTAAATAAAGATAATATCTCATATTTAAGATAATAGCCTTATTTTTAGTATCAAATAATTTGCCAAATAAATGGGCTCAATTAATTTACCTAGGAGATATTCTTCTTGTCCACGTGGCGCCTTGTGATTGGAAGCCGGATTATTTGCTCCCACAACAACCATCCATTCCTAGTTGTCTTCGTAGCACATCCATTTGTTGCATAGTCATTCTAGTTTCAGATAGAAAGACTACACGAGGCTTTTTTGTTATGAGAAAAAATTTCAGAGCTCGAAGAAAATTCTCGAGCCTCGAGACCCATCACGTATTGTCCAGTCAACCAACCACATTTCTATATACAAGAACCTCATTTTTTTGTCTCGAACCCCTCGTCTTGGGACTATTCCGAGGCCGCGCACCTCCCACCTTAAGCCCCCTTCTTCGACCAGATATAGATTGTCCTATGTCCCCATGTTGAGCTAAACCATCAATGTTCACCACACTTTCACTACTACAAAAATCGAAATAGACGACAGTAATTTACCGTCGTAAATTTACTTTTTCAACCGTCGAGGAATCGACCGACATCTTTTACGCATAAAACCACGACGGTAATATCCCGTCGTCTTTAGATTAATAGACGACGCTTTTACTACAAACCGTCGTCTATTAATCTAAAGACGACGGGTTTTATGAAATAAATTACGTCTATTATATGTAAAGACGACGGTTTGTAAGAAGCTCGTCTATTATGAAATAACGATCGTCTATTATATGAAATATGTCCTATATTATGAAATAACAATCGTCTATTATTATGAAATATGTCCTCTATTATGAAATAACAGTCGCCTATTATTGTGAAATATGTCGCCTATTATGAAATAACAGTCGTCTATTAGATGTAAAGACGACGGTTTTTATAAAAACAATGTCGTCTATTATATGTAAAGAAGAAGATTTTGTGATAGAATTGTCGTCTATTAATGTAAAGACGACGGTTTTTTTGAAAGAACTGCTCGTTTATTATATCCAAAGATGTTTTAATTTTACATTTTACCTTTTACCTTTTTTTCCTTGCTTCCAATGGTTCTCTACAACGATTTTAGCTAAAAAACAACAGTAATGCTTTGTGAACAATAAATTCAGCTCCAAATAATCCAATGGTTCTCTTCAAGAATAATTTGTTTCATAAAAAGTTGAAGATTCAATAATAATTACATAGTTTACCAATCTTCATTCCTATATATCTATACAAAATATCATATTAAACTATAATTAGAAAAAGAGGGGCTACATATAAAATTCGATCCAAATTTCATCAATTTGTTCTTGTGTGTATAAGTTACCGTTGCCTTCTCGCACCGCAAAACAGGATTAAAAAAAGGAAGCAAGTTTTAGTTAGAGATACATTTAACAGGATTAAAAAAAGAAACAAGAAACAAAAGCGTAAGAGGGGAGCATAACTTATTTGGATTTCCTCTCGACTTGGAGCAAATTAACTTCAAATAATTTGAGAAAGTGAAAACCCGATGGACTTGAGCAACCCGATGGAAACAGAAAACTTTAAGGTCGAATATGAGTTGAAGAAAGATAGCGAAATGTTATATATATAGGGTTTAGGGAAAATTCGAAAAATTACAATTCGCGGTCAAATTTTTCAAAAGACCGCGTTTTTAAAGACGACGGAAAGTAAAATCAAAACGTCGTATAAATTAAACTATACACGACGGTTTTTAAATAATACGGACGTTATAAACATATACTACGCAGTTATTTACAAAATCAACGTCTTAAATAAAAAAACTTCGGAGAAATAGAAATTTGTGTTAAACAAGAAACTAAATATACAATCCTACTTGAGAACTTCAGTTCTTGTTGTACACCCAACCGAAGTTCTTAGATGGGTTGGGTGTACAACAACAATCGAGTTCGCAAGAAAGACATTCTTGCATGAGAGGTGAGAATTGAGATATACAGAACGTTAGGAATAAAAAATCCAATTTAAACGAATTATTTAGAATTGGAAAACTAAAAGTGACATTATTAAGACTTGGAAACCGAAAAGGGCCTTTATTTCGACTTGGAAACCTAAAAGCCGCCGTTTCAGTCCCCAATTTGGCAGATAAAGGGTGCCGATTCAGTTCGAAAGTTTCAAATTGAAACCTACAACGACGGTATAATTAATATAAACGACGTGAAAATGATTTACAACGGCGATATAATTAATATAATCGTCAGATATTCTGAAAAAACCACGTCGTTATATTATATTATAACGACGTGGTAACGATTTACCACCACCTTTTATTTATAAGAACTGTCGTAGTCAAATGTCTAATACGGCGTAAAATAATAAAAGTCAGACGTGGTTAATTAACTTTACATGTCGGTAATTATAAAATTACGGTCGTATTATATTATATTTAAAGACGGCAGTTTTTATGAAAAAATGTCGCCTATTATATATAAAGACGACAATTTTTATGAAAGAAATGTCGTCTATTATATATAAAGAAGACGGTTTTGTAATAGAATTGTCGTCTATTAATGTAAAAACGACGGTTTTTTTGAAAGAACTGTCGTTTATTATATCCAAAGATTTATTAATTTTACATTTTATCTTCTTTTTTTTCTTCCAATGGTTCTCTACAACGATTTTTTTCTTGCTAAAAAACAACCACAATGCTTTGTGAACAATAAATATACTTGAAGATTCAATAATAATTACATACAAAATATTTACCAATCTTCATTCCTATATATCCATACAAAATATCATATCCATAATACTAAACCAATCTTCATTCGATCCGAATTTCATCAATTTGTTCTTGTGTTTATGAGTTATCGTTGCCTTCTTGCAATCGCAAAACCAAGATAAAAAAGAAGCAAGTTATAGTTAGAGATAACAGGATTTAATAAAAAGAAACAAGACACAAAAGATGTAAGAGGGGAGCATAACTTATTTGGATTTCCTCGACTTGGATATAAACGACGGAAAGTAAAATTAAACCGTCGTTTAAATTATAATATAAACGTCGGTTTTTAAATAATAGGGACGTTATAAATATATACTACGCCGCTTAGTTACAAAACCGTCGTCTTAAATAAAAATAACTACAGAGAAATAGAAATTTGTGTTAAACAAGAAACTAAATATGCAATCTTTTGGGAACTCGGTTGTTGTTTTACACCAAACCGAAGTTCTTAGATTGGTTTGGTGTAAAAACACAATCGAGTTCCAAAGAGAGACATCATGCATTACTGAAATCATTCAGAGATGTGAGAATTGAGACCGAACGTTTGGAAAAAAATCTCCAATTTAAAGGAAATATTTAGAATTGGAAAACTAAAAGTGACTTTATTAAGACTTGGAAACCGAAAAGGGCCTTTATTTCGACTTGGAAACCTAAAAGCCGTTTCTCTTCAATTTCGCAGATAAAGCGTGACGTTTCAGTTCGAAAGCTTCGAATTTGAAACATACAACGACGGTATTTCTTTTTTCCGTCGTCGTTGAACTGACGTTTATTTCGACTTTTGTTGTCGCGCTTGTTTTAAATAACAACGACGGTATAATTAATATAAACGACGTTAAAATGATTTACAACGATATAATTTATAGAACTGTCAGATTATCTAAAAACCACGACGTTATATTATATTATGACGACGTGGTAACTATTTACCACCACCTTTTATTTATAAGTACTGTCGTAATCTAATGTATAATACGGCGTAAAATAATAAAAGAGAGACGTGGTTAATTAACTTTACATGTCGGTAATTATTAAATTACGGTCGTATTAAATAGTACTTGATACGTCTCTAATAATACAATTACCGTCGTGTTCATTGGATGTTCAAAACGGCGGTATTATATGTAAAACGTCGTCTATAATTACTACGTCGGTATATTTACACATACCGTCGTTGTTTATTTGTTGTCTTTTTTCTGGTCGAAATGGCATGTTTAATAAGACGACGCTTTTAAAGTTTTATGCGTTGTGTTTTAAAAATGCCCAAATGAATTTCCAATTTTTAGGTGTTTTAGTTTCTGATCCACGTCGGTTTTTATATTACCGTCGTCGATTAAAATTTAACGACGGTATTTATTTTGTCCGTCGTCGTTTTACCGACGTCTATTTCGATTTTTGTAGTAGTGTTTTCGTGGTAGCCCCACCCCCCAACGGAATTGCGTCACCAAAAGAACCCTCTTCTAGTTCATAACCGGTAGCCACCGGAAGCTCACAAAAACCGCCTTCTTCGACCAGATACCTATTGTCCTATGTCCCCATGTTGAGCTAAACCATCTATGTTCACCACACTTTTCGTGGTAGCCCCACTCCCCAACGGAATTGCGTCACCAAAAGAACCCTCTTCTAGTATCATAACTGGTAGCCACCGGAAGCTCACAAAAACCCTCTTCTAGTTCATAATCGGCAGCCACCGGAATTGCGGCATCAAAAGAACCCCCATCAGCAAATGTCTTACTCGGAGAGGTTTTTTCTTTGCTTTTGCTTAGACATCTAATTGATTTTTAATTTTTTAAATTATTTAAATGCAAAACCCACATATACAAAGTTACATAAACACCCTTACTATGTCATTAATTTTTAGAGACTTTTGGATGGAGCTAATGCCGAGGGGCAAGGTGGAACATCAAACCTTGGTGAAGGGGGTAAAGTGGGCCACTTTGACTTTTAGGGGCAATGTGAAATTTAGTCTTAATTTTAGGGGCACTGCTATAAATAAGTAAAAAAAAATAAAAATAAAAGAGCTACACTCTACATTGACAAAACATTAAATCCAATTGAAACCTCAAACTCATAAAAAAGTCCATCTACAAGGATAAGTCCATTACGTTGTAGCCACCACCACACGATTTTTTTGTGTGGTTACATTGGGAGGATCACCACATGATTTTCAATGAGAAAGAAGGAAATTTTTAATCTTTTTTTATTGAAGTTGCAAGAGTAAGAATTTGGGGAAGAAGAAGTCACTTGCAGAGAATAGGAACAAAAGTCAAGCATATTCTATGTGAGAAAATAAAAGCAAAGGGTTAAGTGCGAAAAATTGAGTTCGAGTAGGGATGGCAATTTTCCCCGCGGGTAAGGGTCTCATGGGGATTCGACCCTAATGGGTCGGGTATGAAGGGTAAAAAACGGGTATGGGGATGGGTATGGGGATTTTTTTGGGTATGGTGTTTGGGGAGGGGCGGGGATGGTATTTTAATCCCCAACCCGAACCCTCCTGCTTAGAATATATATATATATATTATAATATATATAAATATGATATTAAAGTGATTGTGCCGACAAAACTTTATATTTCCTATTATTATATTATATATTTATATAACTAATATGAATCTTAAGCCACACTACTTATATATTTAGTTAAATTCTAGTCAATATGTAACCATTCTTATATTGTCTTATACGTAAATATTTTATATATATTCATTATCTTGTCCTAATCATTTTTTTCTTTCAACAAAGTAATTTTATAATGGTTTTTTCTTTCGTAATGGTCGTGAACCCATTCCCCAACGAAGGTGGGGATTTAATCCCCAATATGAATATTGCGGATATGAAGGTGGGGATGGGGAAAAAATCTTAACGAGGGATGGGGATGGGAATGGCATACCCACCCCGATTCGACCCATTGCCATCCCTAAGTTCGAGGGACTAAATTGAGATTAACATTCAAGTGGAGATGAAAACGGTAATTAAGCATTTTATTTTATTTTGTATTGTCGTATATAAGAAAAGAAAAGAACATAAAAGAAAGGAATTTGTTCAGAGTAGTCAACGCAGGCCAGTGACCATGGACAGCATCCTTCAGAAGCTGAGGAATTTAGACGCCTACCCTAAAATCAATGACGATTTCTTCAGCCGTACACTCTCCGGTGGCATTATTACCCTCGCCTCTTCCCTCCTTATCCTATTGCTCTTCTTCTCTGAGCTCAGTATGCAACCCTTTTTCACTTTTTCTATTTATCATCTCTCTCTCTCTCTCTCTCTCTCTCTCTCCTGTTTATTTTTCGCTTTTCTAATAATTCTGAGGTGCGGAGAAAGTTTAGAAATTGTAGCATTTGGGTTGTGCAGGATTGCTTCTGTCATCTATATCTATGGTTTGTAAATGGGTCAACTGAGATTTTTGTTTACTTTTATTTTTGTGTTAAAAGCCAATTTGGTTCACTTCACACACTGGGCTAAATGATCTTTGTCTGGGCTTGGATTAATTGGGTTTTTTTCAGGGACAATTAAAAGTTTCTTCTTGATGAATAAATTTGTGGAAAGGAAATTGGAGTTAGTTAGAGGATCATATTTGTAGCTATACGTCGTGATGAATAAATTTCTGAGAACTTGGTTTATTAGATGAGGGAAGGCCTTGATAGTAGCCATTAGCCATCGATCAAGGTATCAAAACTATCAAAAAGCGGCACAATAATTGTATTAAATCTGTTTGTAATGCTGAGTTCTTTTTCCTTTTTACTGCTGCAGTCATCGATCACATTGGATGAATGCTGGAGATATGAGCAATTATTCTGCTGTTCTATAATATTATAAAGCTGTATTTTATTTGTTTATTTATTCTTTTACTTGTTGGTGCTGCAGGACTATACCTCCACACTGTTACAGAGTCAAAGCTGCTTGTAGATGCTTCAAGAGGAGAAACCTTACATATCAATGTAATGATCTCTATATTTTTGCTTCCCCAAACTCACTTTTGAGTGATCAATGTTAAACCATTCATTTTACAATAACTTCAAAGGTTCAAATTATCATTCTTTGCTAGTAATAGTTGTTATTTTGTAAAACACCTTTTTATGTGTTATGTTCATACATTTACATCCATGCTAGTTTTGCACTTTTACATGGAGTAGTGCATTTGCATGTGAAATATTGTCCCACATAGTTGTTACTGGTTCTAGTTTTACTGATTATTTGTTTTTGGTTGAAACTGCAGTTTGATGTAACTTTTCCTGCTATCCGGTGCTCATTACTCAGTCTTGACACAATGGATATCAGCGGAGAACAACATTTTGACATAGTATAATACTGCAGGCTGCTTCTTGTTAATTTTTTTTCTGCGTTAATAGCAATTGTGTTAGGAACATGTTTAATATTGACTTTTATTGCAATCGTGTTGCTTGACTTTCGCGAATGTCATGGTTATTTCTTGTTAACAATCACAATTTATGATATATCTACTTGCAGCGACACGATATAGTCAAGAAAAGAATTGATGCTCATGGTAATGTAATAGAAGCTAAGAAGGATGGAATTGGTGCACCAAAGGTTTGTGGGTGCAGTTTTCTGGCATTTTTCTTCAGCGTGCACTGGTTACATATCTTACATGTTTGCACACCTATTTATACTTACAGTATTCTGTGGAGCAATTTGGGCTGAGATAATACTATGACTTGTATTTTACTCTGCCTTTGTTTTGTGTACAAAACCAATGTAGAAGTACAAATTTTTCTTATGCACATGCACACATGCAGACATCAGTTTCCCATGTGATTATAATACTTTCTCACAGCTTTCTAGCAGAAGCTTGCCTGTCTTTTTGAATAGAATGCCCATATATCCCTTCATCATATGATGTGCAAGTGCATCATTGCTCACTTTTAGGTTCTATGTGTTGGGTACAATTTGACGAGGCATATAAATGGCATATTTGAATTACTATGCATCTTGGTGCTCTTATTTTACCATCGACATGGAAAATGTTAAAGACAAATATTTAGGTTTTGGTGCCTCATGCACCACTCCATTGGTAAACTTCATTACTGCTTTTGCAAGTTTGTTCACCTTTGTTGCATGAGTAATACACAAGAAAAACACCTAATAAAAGAGAGTTAAGAGTATGCCAGTTGAAACAAGAATTCTTCAATAGAAGAAACAAAAGAAGAGGAAAAACACAAGGAATAAGCAAAAACATAAGGCATATTCCTTCATAATTAGCATATGTTGTTTGCTTATTCCTTGTTTTTTATTTTTGGTTGGGAAAAACACAAGGAATAAGCAAAAAATTCATTCCGTGTTGGCTTGTAATATGATCTCCTGTTATCGTTTGTTTGCTTGGCATGCACTGAACCTGTTTTTCTTTGTCCACTTTACTTGCCTAATGCAGATTGAGAATCCCTTGCAAAGGCATGGTGGAAGGCTTGAACATAACGAAAAATATTGTGGTTCGTGCTTTGGAGCAGAAATGGTATAAATGATTTTGTGCTGTTCCTTGCGCTGCTATAATAGTTATCTTATTTTGAACAATAATACTAGGGACACCAAATTTGTGTACCAAATTTGAGTCCCAAATGATGCGGAAGATGCCAGACACATCACCAATTTTAAGGCTCTCTAAATTCGGCAGCTACAGATGCCCACAAAGAAACCCAAAAGTGAACCAAACCATAGAGAACCATTTGTGATTGACTAACAGGATTCATGCGGGTGTGATTACTGATTGCTTAGAAAACCTATGGGTCTCCTATTTCTTCTTCTTTCATGCTAAATTTTATGCCAGAAAGTTCCAGTAACCTTGGGGTCCAATTTTAGTATTGCAAAATCCATGAACGTGCAATTTTATTCATACATGACCATTCATAAGCTCACATCTTGTCTTTTTGTCTCATCTTAATAGAATTTTGTTTCCCATAAAAAAATAAATAACCATTCATCAATGATATTACATAATAATATTTGAAAATAAACATATTAGTAGTCATTTATAAAACATGAAGTTCAAGAACATTATCCAACAATCATAATGATTATCCAATAAGATTATTCACAAAACATAAAAGCAATTCCATAAGAGAAAATACACTTCACCCCCCTTGCTGCTGAACAAGCAAGAGTTAGGATCTTTAAGAGAGAAAGAGGCAGAAGGCCTCTTCTATCTACGTTGCTTTTTACTTTTAAGTTACCCCTTCCAAACGGTGTTGTTTTTGTCCTGGGAAGTTTTTTTATTTTTTTTCATAGAAGGCCCAAACGGTTTATGCCTCTTAAGCCTTATGAGAATAGCGTATGCCTTTCAGTACTTTTAGCACAGGTCGCCTGGGGGGTTTTTATTGTGCCTTTGCTATGATGCATGCCCCGGGAATGCCTTTGAAAATATTTCCATTCAAAGTCTTACTTTCTTCAGATCCCCTTTAAGAAACGTAACAATAGTGTGAAGTTATGAAGATTCTATCTTGTGAACTCAAAAATTCATATAGATAATTCCATGTTGAAAGAATCCTTATGTGTGTCCTGAGACCTTAAGATTGATTGGTATATTTATATGTTCTTTTTTTCTTATACAGTCTGATGATGAGTGTTGCAACTCATGCGATGAAGTTCGTGATGCATATAGGAAAAAAGGTTGGGCACTGACAAATGCAGATTTGGTAGACCAGGTTAGTTTATGAGATGCTTCTGATTTTTCTTTGTGCAATCTGGTTGACTGGCACAAACATCGACATAATATGGCGACAAAAAAATTCATCAGGAAATATAATGTTTCTTGTTGGCCCAGCAAATTGAACGAGAGTTTTTAAATTTTGCTGTTCTTGAAGGTTAATAATTGGTTGGGGCACTCTTTCTTGTGTATAAAAGGGAAATTCTGAAATAAATACTTCTTCATGTGGATGGTAACTTTTTTTTAATTTTTTAATTTTTTAATTTTTTAATTTTTTTTTAATCTTTGAGTTCTGCATATTTTTGTTCCCATAGAAGAGAGAAACAAGTCAGAAGAGGCCACTGTAGAACTTGCCATATAAAATTTAAAGAGTTCCATAATTAGTTGAACTGAATAATTCATAAACAACAACACCACAATTTTGATGTCGAACAAATTTAAAGGCACCCTAAAGTGCTATCCAGTGGATCCATTGGCAAGGCAGTCTTTGGGTCTTTAATCTTGGTCCCTGGAAATGACAGTCTAATGTCTTAGCATAGCTGGTTATTTCTTGAGAATACGATAAGCATATCAAATGCCCACACTACAATGTTTCTTGTCCATCAAATGTTGTACTTTTTGAACTTTGTTCTAGAGAAAAAGGGATTTTGGGCAGCTTGGAGAAACTGGATGTGTGGATGTTTGAAATCTGTTAACTTCTCTATAATTATTAATGGTGGACCCAGGGGTAAAATTGGCACTACAAGGGGTTTAAGGTAATACGACTGCTATCACTCTTCTTATTCACTTTGGTAGTAGATGGTCTAAGTAGAATAGTAGATAAGGCAAGAGAAGTACAGCTGTTTAAGGGTTTGTCAATAGGAAGAGAAGAAGTGGAAATCTGTCATCTCCAATTTGTGGATGGTACTCTTTCAAGGGAAAATCATAGTATTAGCAATCTGTTATAGGTGATTAAATCTTGTTGTGCCCTCCCAGCGTTGAGAATTAATAGAGCTAAGTGCTTAATTGCAGGGATCAATAGCCAACATGGGAGATTGGGAAAGTTAGCTTATATTTAGGCTTGTGAAGTGGGGAGGTGGCCAATGGAATATTTGGGGCTGCCGCTGGGTGGGAACCAAAGGACTGTGGGTCTCTGTGGGCTCCACTCTCTTCCAAGTTTAGGGATACTACTTTATGTGCAATTTTTTTAAAACTGGAATGCGGCTTTTATTAGTGTCTTCTGCTTCTTTGGTGATCCTGTTGTTTTCCTTTAGTTTGCTGTTGTTGTTTCTAGGTCCTTCTCTGTGTCTAATCCGTTGTACTTTACGCTCTTCTTAATAAAATTTGTTCCTTATCAGAAAAATGCTTGTCTATGACTGTATATCAAATTCACATACAGATAAAAACTCACCTATTATTTTACGTGCACTTCTAAGTGCATATTGCTTTTGATGATGAAATCAGATTTTCAATTTTTTCCCTTATCACTATGACGATAAAATCCCAAGTGCTTGTTGGTTTACTATGACGTTGTTTTACTATCATTTGCTTGTGGGCATTTTATATATTAAGTTAATGATTTCTTATTCTGAATTCATTCTCTTTAGTTAATTATTTATCGGTTGATTTTCTACTTTTGTAGTCACAAATGTTAAAAAACAAGTGTAGTGTGTGAATGTGTGCACTTGGATGTTTTGTAATTTACACTTAGTGCAGTTAAAATACAAGAAGGCCACTTTTGTATATAGGAAATATGTACGACTTTCTAGAGTAACTGATGATAGTCAATTTTTATATCATTGGGGAATGATGATTTATGATTTCCTGAACATTGAATAAAGCAGAAAATGTGTACAAGGTCCCACCCAAGGTTAAGGTTTTCACTTGGTTGGTGGTACGCAGGATGGTTAACACTTGTGATTTACTCCAAAGATGTAGGCCAGGTTCCTTGTTATGCCCACATTGGTGTATTTTATGCAAGAGTGCAGGGGAGAGTGGGTCGCACTTTCTTATCTTGCAAGTTTAGCTGGTAATAATTGTGTTTTTCATTTAATGGGATTAATGTTAGTTAGGGGGCACCAAAACACTGTTTTTCTTTGCTGGGTGAGAAATTTAAAGTATTGGGTGGGGGAAAGAAGGCTAAAGTAATATGGGGTTGTATGATGAGGGGATGGAAGTGGAGGAGGTGTGGGCAGCACTTTGGGCATCTGTCTCTCCTGATTTTGGGAAAGCTTCTATTTGTGACTTTGTTCTAAACTGGGAAAGCTGTAGTGTCATGAATATGTTTTTGGTTTGTTAAACTAGATGTAGCCCGAGCATGACACGAAGCACTATTGGGCTGGTCTTAAAGGCTGCCCGCCGTACACCTCTACTCCCAAGTTTGGGTAGTTATGATGTTTCCGTAACATTATGTTGATATTAATCTTCAATGCCCTTTTGTTTTACAGTGCAAACGAGAAGGTTTTATTCAAAAGATTAAAGATGAAGATGGTGAAGGATGTAACATTGAAGGATCTCTTGAAGTTAACAAAGTGGCTGGTAATTTTCATTTTTTATCTGGAAAAAGCTTTCACCAGTCAAACGTTCATGTGCATGATTTGCTGGCTTTCCAGACAGATAGTTACAATGTAAGGAACACTTTATTTACTTTGATAGCAAATCAAATAATATTATCATGGAAGCTACTATAAATTTAGCCATCTTTCTATGTTTTTGTTTTTGTTTGTAAATTTGTGTTTCTGATCATTTAAAAAAATTCATTTCAATTTCATCTTTCATGATACAGATAAGTCACAAGATCAATAGATTAGCTTTTGGTGACCACTTTCCTGGTGTGCTAAATCCCCTTGATGGGTAATTGTTTCTTTCTATCCTTACACTGTTAATCGCAGGTTTTCAAATAGGATATCATATGGTGTTGTATTTCTATTGCAGAGGGCTTTGCAGTGGATCAATTTTGTTTCTAGGCTGGAATTTACATGTCCATATACCTGTTTTTTTCCCTCATAGCTTTTCTTAGAGTGCTTAAATCTTTTTAACAGTTATCTTTTTCTTGATGTAATGGGGTGTGACTCATTTAATAAATTTTGCTATAATATAAACTATTTATGTTATAGTTTTAGTTGAAGGAGATCTACTCAAACATTTTCCCTAAACTTGTATCTGTTATCTTTTCCCCCTTAAGAATATTTCCTAAACTTCTTACTGCATTTTCAGTGTACAGTGGATGCAGGAAACACCGAATGGTATGTACCAGTATTTCATCAAGGTTGGTATTATCAGTAAACTATTTTGGGTTCCTTGCTATATTCTTCTAAGACAGGTAGTATTTGATCTAAATGCAACAGAGAAAGGAAAAAAAAAACGGAGAATTCTTTTCTTTCCTGGAACTGTTTTTAATGTCTTATAATGGTGCTGAGATATTTAGACACTTTTCTACTTTGCAGGTGGTCCCTACGTTATACACCAATATTAGAGGCCGTACAATTCGCTCAAATCAGGTACTTTGAAGCTTGTTGAATCTGCTTGGTCTGTGTTAGTTGTCATCACGTCATGCCCTCATATGCACTCAAATTTGTATGATATAGTACTCTGTGACAGAGCATTTTAAGAGTTCAGAGTTGGGACGCTCTCAGCTGCTTCCAGGAGTTTTCTTCTTTTATGATCTTTCTCCAATTAAGGTGTGTTTCTTGGTCCACATCTAACAAGCTATTCTAAACTGGATTTAGACTATTTTATAATTATGCTGGTGCATCCACTTTTTTAAAGGAAGATTTCCTTTTCATAGTTTTGTGCTTTCCTTTTCTCGTAATGAAAAAAATAAAGGATAAATTCCTCTTCAGAGAAAAAAGTTAAACTTTCCCCACTGAAAACCTTCTACCATTGTGGAGTTTCTGCTCCCCACCCTCAAGAAAAGCTTCCAAGTTCTGGGGATTGGCACATTTCTTACAGATTTTTCATGTATCTTACTCCCTGGACACATGAAAAACCCTAGATTCAATTTGGATTTAGACCTGTATAATTTTCAAAAATCACTAGAAGTTTAGGAGGCTTGCCAAAACATGTCAAGATTAGCAAATAGTGTAAAATAGACCAGATTTGGTGATCCACGTTGGTGGGCATACTGTGCATCCCCCTCCTCCTTTGTGTTACACTGTTCCCTCAGATAAATACATTTAATGACCATTTAAAAGGAACTGCTAAGTGATGTAGAACAGCCCGTAGGTATTAGATTAAGCACTTAAACAATAGAACATAGAAGAATATAAGAGATCGAGGAGACGAAAATATAGATCGAAAAGACGAAAGAAAGGGCAGAACAATAGAACACGAAGAATATCGGAGGTCGAGAAGACGAAAATATAGATCGAAGGGACGAAAGAAAGGACCGAAATCAGAGAACCGAGAAGGAAGGACAGAAATCACATAGTTTTAAGAGAAGGTTTACTCAATAGCCAAATCTGAATTTTAAAGAACTAATGGGGTTATTTATACCAAACTAAAACCTAGACATAATAGGATAAAAATCCCTTGCTTAAACAAAAATCCTAACCCAAATAAATAAGAAACTTAAAACTAGAAATCTGGAAAAGTAGAAATCCTACTAGAATTTGGAAAACTAGAGAATCTAGGAAACTAACAAATACATTAAGAAACTAATAAATTTAGGTCCTACGCATCCTGCATCATTCTCCTCCGCCGAAAAGAACTCGACTCCGACGAGTAAACAGCGAAAAAATCAAAATCCCAAGGAAGTGTGAAGAGGCATGTGGCGTTCTTTACTTCTTCAAGATCAGCATCATATTTGCCACCTTGAAACCAGCCGTTCCGCAAGCATGGAACATTAGTCCTTGTACGAATGGCAAATAAAGGGTTCTGCCTAGACCCATGACGAACATGATCAGCCAATGAATGCAAGCGTGTGTGTGGGTGTGATACACCCTCAATCCATTATGTTCGTAACTCATCCCCAGAGTGCCTTGGTTCAGGAAAAACACCTGGCTTGGCATGTCGAGCTATCTCAAAATCCAAGTGTCGGTGCATGAAGTTCTTGTCGTGTGGTTGGGGTGGCGGGGTAGGGACGGGAATGTTGTCGTCAACCAGAGGAGAACCCATCGTATGTTGGGTGTGGTCGGGCTGCAACATAGAACCAAAAGAAAAGATGGGCTCCAGTTGAGCCTTGGGCATGTCAATCGATAGTCTCGTGGACTGATTCGGAATACCTTGTGGCACGGCCTTGAGTTTTTGATCCATCGGTGGATTAGGAAGAAGGCCACCTTTCGGCGGCGGCGTAGACGAACTCGAGAGCACTTCTGAGGTAGAGGAAGGCTCAGTCGTTCCAAGTTGAAAGTGATTGATAAGCATCTGAATGGAGTCTTGGAGTTTGTTGATGGCAAGGTGCGTCGTCGCACGTTGTTTGTAAGCCTGTGCCAACTCTTCTTTGAGGTCAGCGCTGAGCTTGGAGAGTTGGGTTTCTATGCCAGCGATATCGTCAGAAACTTTGTCTTGGAACGCATGACATTGTTCCACAAGGCTGGCCACGGTTTGGGGTGCCATGGCAGAGCAAACGCAAGCAAAAGTGAGGGAAGGCTCTGATTACCAATTGATGTAGAACAGCCCGTAGGTATTAGATTAAGCACTTAAACAATAGAACATAGAAGAATATAAGAGATCGAGGAGACGAAAATATTGATCCAAAAGACGAAAGAAAGGGCAGAACAGTAGAACAAGAAGAATATCGGAGGTTGAGAAGACGAAAATATAGATCGAAGGGACGAAAGAAAGGACCGAAATCAGAGAACCGAGAAGAAAGGACAGAAATCACATAGTTTTAAGAGAAGGTTTACTCAATATCCAAATCTGAATTTTAAAGAACTACATGGGGTTATTTATACCAAACTAAAACCTAGACATAATAGGATAAAAATCCCTTGCTTAAACAGAAATCTTAACCCAAATAAAATAGGAAACTTAAAACTAGAAATCTGGAAAAGTAGAAATCCTACTAGAATTTGGAAAACTAGAGAATCTAGGAAACTAACAAATACATTAAGAAACTAATAAATTTAGGTCCTACGCATCTTGCATCACTAAGTTCAAACCATCATTGGGTACATCCACCATTACATGATTAACCAAACATGATAAAAGAATGATAGCGTATAAGCTGCCAAACTGAGGTGGGTTTGAACTATTCTCTGAATATGGGAGAAAGTGTTGGATTCTAGCCTAACTGTAGCATGGAGCATATTCTATTAATCCCTCAAGAAACCTCATCCTGATTTGAACAAAAGAAAAAGAAATGTATATCACGAAGTTGTAAGGTTTATATCACCTGTTAATAAAGCAGTGCATAAGGTTCAAAAAACCTCATCCTGATTTGAACAAAAGAAAAAGAAGTGTACATCACAAAATTGTCATCACCCGTTAATAAAGCAGCACATAATGATGCCATTGAGATTAGAACTAGGATGAGCTGCCTTATATAGTAAACCATCTTTACGTTTGATCGGTATTTCAGGTGACATTGAAAGAAGAACGTGTTCCATTTTTACACTTTATGACCCATATTTCTGCCATAGTTGGAGGTAATATCATCTCTCTCTCTCTCTCTCTCTCTCTCTTTCATTTTTCCCCAATTCATGTATGTGCAAGAAACTCAAGACAGTATTTGGTATCTACTGAAATCCCTGTGATTGGTTTTACTTATTTCTTCCTTATTTAACCATTTTGTTCAACATATATGCATGTTGTCACATCTAAAGAGAATTTTATTGAGTTCATTGCTGAATTTCGCTGCAGTTTCTTTTTAGAGAAGTACTTGAACATTATTTTCCTCTACTCTTAGAAAACCCTTTGTATGTTTCAAACAGGTAAGAAATCAATTTATTTAACTATAGATATTTTCCCTTTTTGATTTTGGAACAAAAATTATTATTATTTTAGTTCTATTGTTTAGCACTTAGATTCAGTAGTTCTCTTACATCCACTTCAAGGGTCAAATGTACCACTCAATGACTCACGATGACCCCATGGGTGGTTTTTCGAGGTGTTCGTAATGAGCACGTGCGTAGAAAATTCAGTGTCTCTGAGTTGGAACTTCTCGTACAATGAAACTAGATATATGTATCACTCATGCTATTCATGTGCAATATTATAAACTTTTTGGTAAGAACAAAGAGCTTGAGGATAGAAACTAGTGAATAGTGAGGAGAAATAGAAGTTGGAGTTGACTGTAACAACTTAGATGGTATGGCAGAAATAGTTTTATTTATTTATTTTTATTTTATAAAAGATTACAGCGTTTTCATTGTACTGTTGTATGATTCATGCTTTGGTATAAATAACATGTAACAGTTCGGGTGCTAGAATTTTCAGATATTTGAAACCAGTTTTCCAAGTCCTAATTTTGATGCATTGAAATCAGACTAATTTTTGTTCTTGGTTTTATTACTGGCCTTATTTTGTGCTAGGGTATTTTTGGTTATCAGTTTTCACTTTCCTACATTTAGTGATGGATAAAACTCGACTTTGTTTTCCAGGTATATTTACCGTTGCAGGACTTATAGATTCGTTTGTATATCATGGTCAAAGAGCAATGAAGAAAAAGATGGAAATCGGAAAGTTTGGGTGAATCTGGCAGTTGGGTATGTGCTGCTCCAATATCCGTAGCTTTTTGAGACAATCGTTTTCTAGTAGCTGTGTATTGAATTATTATCTCTCATTAGTGTCATTTGATCACAAATTATCACCAAATATGTGAAATTATTCTCTTTAGTATAAATTTGTAAGTTAAACTTACTAATTTTAAAAGTGATTTCATGCATTTGGAACAATCAAAGTCCCCCATGCATACAGTGACGTAAGCTTGCGTATGAGACATAAACATCAAGAGTACAATAAATAAATAAAACCTCAATCCAAACAGTCAATTTTTTTTTACTTTTACCCTCGAAATCATTTTTGCCAAAAAAAAAAATCACCTAAATTTGAGAACAAGTAGTTTTTATTTTGAAACATTGCAGACTTACCGTTTGTCTAATTTTTGAAAAATACGCGATTTAGATTGTTAGATTGAAATGCGGATTAGATTCGACAGTGTCCTCAAATAAGCTTTGAGGGCTTCAATGTAAGATGATAAGCACATTGAGAACAACTATTTAAATGTTATAAAATAGGCAAAGAATGATAGTGGAGTTGAAATTGCTCCTGTTACTACACCCTCTCTTAGAATTTCTCTTTTCTTAGGAATAAATCTCTCTCTTAGTTTGATATTTTGGTCGGATCAAAGTGTGTTTTACAAAGCTACAAGCATAGGCTTACAAGAACAAAACAGTTAATGATTTGCGGAAGAAATGGGAGTGAAAACATTTCACCCACCAAGATTACTTTTGCACTTACATCAATCAATATACTATCGCACCTACAACAGCTATGGAATGCACAAAAACTCTTCCTTTGCGGCATCAGCTCTTTCCAAACACTCCCTCTTGAATGCCTGCAACTTGCTAATTAGCTGTATCATTCAAACTTTGCTAGGAAAAACTTAGTGGGAAAAAACCTAAGTGAAGGAAAAAAAAGTACAAGTTTGTTTAGGACGTTGATAGTAGCTTGAATGCATTTATGTTGCCTTGTCAAAACGTTGTTAGGAAAAACCAAGTGAGAAAAATCATAGTCAAAAGAAAAAGAGTCCAACACGCATATGTCCTGTGTTAAAGGACTCTTGAATATCTCCCCTTAATTTATGCATGCTTCAATTCGATTTCTTGTAGAGTCGATGCAATCTCATATCATGCACTAGCTTTTGAAATGTACATTTTTGCAGAGATTTGGTGAATAAATATGCCAGATTATCATTTGAATAGATTTGTCCGACTTCGATTTCTTGACTCTTTTGAAGTTCATGTGTAGAAGAACTTTGGTGATATGTGTTTAGTTTTGTCGCCCTTGATGTATCCTCCTTTCATATGATCAATGCAAGTTGCATTGTCTTCATACATGATGGTTGTAGTATCTATTGCTGAAGGTAGGGCACATGTGCTCCTAATGTGATGGATCACTAATCTTAAGCAAACATATTCACGACTAGCTTCACGGAGGCCAAGTATTTCTTAATGATTTGAAGATGTTGCTACCAATGTTTGTTTTGTTGAGTGCCATGAGCATCATGTATCTCCATAAGTAAACACATATCAAGTTTGTGAGTGACCTTTATGTGGATCAGAGAGGTATCATGCATCACCATATCCAACAAGACTCAGGGCATTGGTAGATTCATTGGAATAAAATAAGCCCATGATTCTTGTTCCATAGATTTCCTGAAAATGCTATGTCTGGTCTAGCACATTGTGCTAAGTACAATAACGCACCTATAGCACTAAGATATGGTACTTATGGACCAAGGATTGTTTCATGATGTTCTTTTGAGTGATATGAATCTTTCTTAGTGTGAAGAGACCAAACGACCATTAGGGTGCTAAGTGGATAAGCTTTATCCATGCCAAATCACTTCAATAAATATTTTTTCAGTATAAGCTAATTAATGGAGAAAAATCCCACTAGCACTATACTTAATCTACTAGCCACAACAAAATATTAGCTTCCCAAGGTCTTTTATCTCAAATTCACGTTTTATATATTCGACAGTCTTTTGAAGCTCTTTAGGATTTATGACTAGTATCAACATATACTGGCACTATTGCAAATTAAGACTTTGATTTTTAATAAACACACGAGGGCAAATAGGATTATTCGTTAACCATTCCAAGAGTAAATATTTAGAGACGATTGTACCACATTCATCCTGATTGAGAACATGCCTCGTGGTTTATTATTAGTTGCTTCAGGTAACTTAAGTCCTTGTGAGACTTTGATGTTTATATTTGTATCCAACTCTGCATACAGATATGCGGTAATGACATCCATAAGTATCATGTCAAGTTTTTCTAAACCCGCTAAACTTATTAAGTAACGAAACGTAATTGCATCCATTATGAGAGAGTATGTTTCCTCACAATCAATTCTAAGCCATTGTGAAAAACCTTGCGCAATTAGTTGCGCTTTTTACCTTGCAATCTCGTTTTTCTCATTGCGATTTCTTGTAAATACCCATTGTTGACCTCCAAATCTTTTCAGTCACGTGTCAAATGAGCCGAGTAGATTTGAGTAACACAGGCATCCTTCTTTAGAACTGTGTAATGTGCAGGCTCGCCAACACGGATGACCGTTCAAATAAATTGTGGATAGTGAGTGGTGGATGAATGCGATGTTGAATCTTTACTTCTATTTCAAGTGACTGTGGTCGAGAGAGGAACAATTCTCGGTCGTAGTTTCACGGCCTGAACTACAAGGTCGTTGGAATGGTGAAGACTATCAAATGTGGCGCCCACCAAGCTCAGTAGCTTGGTGGGTTCAGACTTCCCAAGAAATGCACCAATCTGGAGGAATTTGGTTGGATTGGATGGTGTGCAAGAGTTATCTTTGAAAACAAATATCTTGCTGATATATTGAATGGATGGAACAAATGGGAATTGCCCACTTACCCATAACAGTTTTTGGGATTTCACTAACTAGAGTTACTCCTACTCCTAAAAAAACACAAAAGTCTAGGATAAAGGGTTTGCTCGTTAGAGGCTTTTGGTTTTGGTGTTGAACCCTTGATCCGTTGATGAGGGTCTAGTATATATAGGAAGAGAGTTGGAGAAGAAGCAGCCGCCCAAGTCACTTTCAGAGTCACCCTCATGCACGAGTCCTAAGATGCACATGCGGACCTGATTACCATGCCAATCCATGACTTCATAAGCTTTAAGTCGCCGACTAGCTCGACTTATTATGGAACATCTCCTGACATTCCCTTCGTGTTGGCGCGCCTCCCAAAACAATGGACAAGTGCTTCTAGGATCATTTCATTTATTTAGGTGCCTATTTGATGTTTTGAAAATGGCAAATATAGTGAACATGGTTGGCCTTGTCGACCCCGCTCAAGTTAGTGCTAACTCTAGATCATTAACTCAAAGATCATGTTTGTTAGCTAATCGACTTCAAAAGACAGATGGGGAACAAATTTTCTTGATGCCCTACAATTCAGGGTTAGCCCCCTTAACAAGATTTTCTTTGTATGATGCAGTGTATATAATACTATTTAACCTTTATATTTATTTTGTGTAGAGCTCATTGGGTCTTGCTCATTGTGAGAGTGTTAACTCGCAAGTGCACGAGGCGTTGGGTAGTATAGCTTGTGTAAGTACGAGGTCGATCCCACGAGGATTGATGATAGATTGATTCAATTTGATTCCCTGCACAAAATAGAAATGAAAAGAAAATAAATAAAACAAGAAAGAAAGAAAAGAAATTAATTTAAGCAAATTAGTTACCAAGTTCAATTTAGATTCACAGATTGATTCTAGCTAAAGTATGATTAAGCCATGGTGTTTGGTCCTAACCTTGTATTCCTAATTCC
Organism: Prunus padus; assembly: GCA_024362665.1. NCBI lineage: Eukaryota > Viridiplantae > Streptophyta > Magnoliopsida > Rosales > Rosaceae > Prunus > Prunus padus. Next base: position 8,799,557 of record JANFAM010000006.1, on the reverse strand, counting down.
CTAATTAGATCCTTCTTGTCGAACCTAAATTAAGCATTAGAAATCCATTAAGCAAAGAAGAATGTTTTAAACAACCAAGCATGTATCTAATCCATGTTGTCGAATGTCCATACATACTCTTCCTATTCATAGTTCAATTTGAATTAATGCATGGTGTCTACTCTTAATTCAAACCAAGATAGCTAACATACAAGTTTTAATGGTGATCACTCATTCAAACAAGCATATTAACTTATAAGCATAATGAATAAGAACAAGAACTATAATTGAAACTTGGAAACTAATTAAACTTGAAAACTAAAGAAAAGAAATTACATTACAATGAAAAATAAATTACAACTAAGAAAAACTTAAAGGAAACAATTGAGAACTAAAAAGAAAACTAAGAGAATTTGAGGGAGAGAAGGGAGAGAGCTCTAGAGAGATGTTTGAGAGCTCCCCCTTGGGGTGTGTTTACAAGTTTGGAGAACCTCACTATATATAGGCCTAGGGGAAGTGAAAATCTGAATTAAGTATTGCTTCTACCTACAAACCAACTTACAACACTTAATTCACACAATTGCATTTGAAAACAATTCTTCTTGTCTTTAAGCTTAGTGTTGCAACTCCCACTTCATCTTATTTTACTTCATTTGGCTGCTGCAAAACTCCACTCCAATTATATGTATTGAATATGCTCCACCAAAATTTCCCACAATCAATAACATTTCATCATGCATATGTCATGCTTGACAATGCATTGCAGTCTTCTTTTGGGCTCGTTTTGGGCTTGTTCCTCCATTCTGAAAAATCTGGAAAAATATGGATCTTGAAGTTCTTTGAATTATCTTTCCAAGCATATGCAGCCCAGCTCAAGGAAAAATCGGAAAGACCTTCAAATGTGATTTTGGCCCAGTAACGCAGATCCTGCCGATTTTGACCTTAAGCTGCAAAAACTTGCATAACTTCCTCTAGAGGACTCGGAATCATGAACCGTAAAATGCTCCAGAAAATAGACTTCCGTATCTTTCCAATGATGTATGGCTCATTGTCTGGTTCTTCTTGAGCAAGTACAGTCCAATCCGTGAAGTTGACTGATCTGCAGACACCGCTTTGAGCTAACATGTCTCCAAAATGCATTTATTGAGTTTTAAGCTTTATTACAACGAAACAAACACAAAATAAATTAAAAGCACAAGTTTAACTCAAAACATAACCAAATCATAAGTTAGAAGGGTACAAAATGATATGTAATTATGCACCGATCAAATACCCCAAAACCTAGATTTTGCTAGTCCTCGAGCAAAACAAAAGGAAAACAAAATAAGTAAATAAATTTATTAGACCACTTTCGCAGGTAACTCGATTGCATTGAGCATATGCAACAAGCGCTTTGAAACCTCTAGGCATCCCTAGTAGGAGGAGTTGTGTCTCTGAGGGTTTAACAGATCACGATACCCACAAACGTTTTACTGACTCTACAAAAAAAGTAGTTAGAAAACAAAAAACAAAAACAAAAACAAATACAACAACAAATACAAAACAATATTTCCGAACATTTTCTGAAGAGAAATGACTCATGCACATGACTCAAAAGTTTTAACAATAAAAACTCTTTTTTTTAGACATTATTCACAATGTGGCAAAGTTCAAAACATAACATGCTCAAAGTGTAGTAGTGTGATAGCCAAATGCAACAAATTCTCCAATCTTAGTTTTCACACAATTTCAAAAATCATACAAAGCACAAATTCAACTTCAAATCTCACCAAAGTTGTCCTCTCACAAATGAATCACCTGAAGAGGGCTACAATGCATCACTCAGTTATTATAAACATGAGATTAGAGTTAAACCATAAGGGAATTAACTCACAATAGAAAGATGAAGAACTTGCATTATATGATCTCAAGAAGGATGCTAAACACTTAAAGTAGGAAAATGGATGCAATTCAATCACATGACATTTAAGATCAATTTAGGTCTTTATCATAGGTTGTAATGGGGCTAAGGGTGTAAGGTGAGTGAGAAATGAAAGGTATGGATAACACAAAGTCCAAAGAACTCATAATGTAAGAGCATAAAACAATTTTTTTCAAGACTTCGAATCATCACAATGAGGATTTTTTTTTTTGTTTTTGAAAACTCCTTATACCTCCATTTATAAGAATTCACACTCCTTTCTTTTAATTGAACAACCACCAATTTATTTTGAGGCCAATAAAGAAACCCAAAAATGAATTTTCAATCAACCACAATCACAACATTCTCTTTTCTTCCACCAATTGGGTGATTTTTTTTTTTTTTTTTCAATATATAATACCCCTTCCCAAACTTAGTATGAAAAACACATCATAATTAAAGCTCATGAGTTCCTTAGAAAAGGTAAATACTTGTTTTTCAGGCTAAGGCGAGGAAATATAATTGGTTAAATGAAAGAAAAGGTTTACATGTAGGCTCAAAATGGTTAACAATGGAAAAATCATGCTTAAGCATGCATAAGGTTAGCTTGAAAGGCACAAACGATCCAAAGAAGGCCTTAATATCATTTCTTAAATGTCATGTAATTAAATTGAATATGAATGAATGACTTTTAAGTGTTCAACCAAATCAATGAATAATGAGATCAAAAACAACAACTTAGATGACAAGAAAATAAGAGTATGTGTATAACACTCATGAAATAAAGCACAAGGCTCAAAAGCTCACATTATATGGTTATACAAGTTTAATTTATGCTTGATACAATTCTTTGGATCATGCAAATCTTTTAATTGGAAAATTATGAAACAAATGGCAAGTGTAAAGAAGGTTTCGAACATATCATGCTAGAACGATGCCAAAAAGTTTTAAATTTTTTTTTAAAAAAATTTTTTTAATAAAAAGAAATCCAATTTTAAATCATGCAAACATTTATCACAATCTCATCATATGTGTTCGGAAAGTGACTCAAAATAAAAACAAAGCAAGACTAAAATAAAACAAAAAAAAACAATAAATCTTTTTTTTTTTTTTAAATTTATTTTAAGAACACACAATTATACAAGCAACTCTAGGATGACCGATTAAGGGCCCTAAAACACAGGGGGTTAGGGAAGGTTGGAGGGTCCACAATGGTCCCGCTTAAAACCCAAACTTCTTAGACACCGAAGGTGTCGCCTAAGAACTCCTAGACACTGCATTGACGGAGACGCTCACCTGGAGTTACCAAGAGAGTCTGGCTCATGAGGAAATCTTTTTAAATTTTTTTTTTTAATTATAAAAGAAACAGAAAATAATAACAATATAAGTAAAGAGAAAGGATTGGATACTCCCCTTGAAGCGATTAGGTCGAGCATGGATGCATTTGGAGGTAGCTACTCCTCCCACTACTCCATACTTCCTATTCTTATGATTGAAGTTTCCTTCTCTCCCTTTTTATTGAGCTATCCTATATTGCTAAAACAAACCTGAGTAACTTGAAATAGAATTAAAAGATTAGGAATAAAAACTGAAATGAAAAAGGAAATACAAAAGCAAAATAAGTAGGGAAAGAAAATAGAACCAAACTATGCCGTCAATCCCGGCAACGGCGCCAAAATTTTGTTAACTCGCAAGTGCACGAGGCGTTGGGTAGTATAGCTTGTGTAAGTACGGTCGATCCCACGAGGATTGATGATAGATTGATTCAATTTGATTCCCTGCACAAAATAGAAATGAAAAGAAAATAAATAAAACAAGAAAGAAAGAAAAGAAATTAATTTAAGCAAATTAGTTACCAAGTTCAATTTAGATTCACAGATTGATTCTAGCTAAAGTATGATTAAGCCATGGTGTTTGGTCCTAACCTTGTATTCCTAATTCCCTAATTAGATCCTTCTTGTCGAACCTAAATTAAGCATTAGAAATCCATTAAGCAAAGAAGAATGTTTTAAACAACCAAGCATGTATCTAATCCATGTTGTCGAATGTCCATACATACTCTTCCTATTCATAGTTCAATTTGAATTAATGCATGGTGTCTACTCTTAATTCAAACCAAGATAGCTAACATACAAGTTTTAATGGTGATCACTCATTCAAACAAGCATATTAACTTATAAGCATAATGAATAAGAACAAGAACTATAATTGAAACTTGGAAACTAATTAAACTTGAAAACTAAAGAAAAGAAATTACATTACAATGAAAAATAAATTACAACTAAGAAAAACTTAAAGGAAACAATTGAGAACTAAAAAGAAAACTAAGAGAATTTGAGGGAGAGAAGGGAGAGGAGCTCTAGAGAGATGTTTGAGAGCTCCCCTTGGGGTGTGTTTACAAGTTTGGAGAACCTCACTATATATATAGGCCTAGGGGAAGTGAAAATCTGAATTAAGTATTGCTTCTACCTACAAACCAACTTACAACACTTAATTCACACAATTGCATTTGAAAACAATTCTTCTTGTCTTTAAGCTTAGTGTTGCAACTCCCACTTCATCTTATTTTACTTCATTTGGCTGCTGCAAAACTCCACTCCAATTATATGTATTGAATATGCTCCACCAAAATTTCCCACAATCAATAACATTTCATCATGCATATGTCATGCTTGACAATGCATTGCAGTCTTCTTTGGGCTCGTTTTGGGCTTGTTCCTCCATTCTGAAAAATCTGGAAAAATATGGATCTTGAAGTTCTTTGAATTATCTTTCCAAGCATATGCAGCCCAGCTCAAGGAAAAATCGGAAAGACCTTCAAATGTGATTTTTGGCCCAGTAACGCAGATCCTGCCGATTTTGACCTTAAGCTGCAAAAACTTGCATAACTTCCTCTAGAGGACTCGGAATCATGAACCGTAAAATGCTCCAGAAAATAGACTTCCGTATCTTTCCAATGATGTATGGCTCATTGTCTGGTTCTTCTTGAGCAAGTACAGTCCAATCCGTGAAGTTGACTGATCTGCAGACACCGTTTGAGCTAACATGTCTCCAAAATGCATTTATTGAGTTTTAAGCTTATTACACTGAAACAAACACAAAATAAATTAAAAGCACAAGTTTAACTCAAAAACATAACCAAATCATAAGTTAGAAGGGTACAAAATGATATGTAATTATGCACCGATCAGAGAGTAAAGAAGGAGACTATGTATTTTTTAGATCCACTACCAAACGGATTGATTGATGAGGAGTGCAAAAACATGGTGAACATGTAAGTTGATTTACAAGCTTGTAATGTGTGTTTGTAGCCTAAAATATTTTTCAATAACACTTTGTTGTCTTGAACACAGTGCTATCAAAATGTATAATTCACACATAGGCAGATAAGGTCGTAAACCACCGATTTGGAAAACTCTACAAGGCACTCCAAAGCAACCCAGCAATGTAGAGTGTGGCTACTATGTCATGCGCTTTATGAGAGACACCATCAAGGATCCTGCCCAGGAGTTTGAGAAGAAGGTAAATGGAAAAATTTAAGATTTAATTTTTGTGGTTTTTGTACCTCATGACAACGGTAGCAGGACTGAGAACCAATTGGCCTAGGTTGAGACCAAAATTATTGAACTTCAAATCCATCGGGCCATCGTGACCGAGAGGCGAGATAGGTTGAGCTTATTCATGGCTGGCTTGAAAGCCACGGACAAGAAGAAAACCTTGACGACATGAAGCTGGAGAGGACAACGATAGTGATATCGTCTGGAGGAAGATCACAAGCATGGTCTAGTGCATGCTAAGTGACAAGATTTAGGATTTTCATATGTACTTTCGTTAGTCGACATGCAAACGTTGTTCTTTTGTAAAAAAATATTATTTTTGCACTCGTCAATGATTATCATTTTATTATATGAAGTACATTGCTCGGCATTATACCGCCGTTTACAAATTTTCTCCAACAAATGATTAATCATATTTATACACTTTATTTTCTCAGCAATGCTTGTCGTTTTGAAAATCATTCATTCACGGCATGGGGTTTTACATTTCTTTCTTGGCCGTCTCCCATAGTGATAGGACGTACCTTTTAGGTATTGGCCGTTGATTGGCATATTGTGTGGCTCGCTGTCTTTATTTTTGAGTTGGAATGCCCCTCGGATGAGAATTTTATCAATAACGAAAGGCCCTTTCCAAGTGAGAGAAAACTTACCGAACCTTGGATTTTTAGTGTTGATTGACAAAACCACTCACCAAACTAAATCACCCTCGGCGAAGGCCTTGTAGTTCATTTTCTTATTGTATGTTCCAGCTGCAATTTGTTTTGAGTTGGCATCAAATTGTAGGCGTCGATCCATGCTTGTTCGAAGTCTTCCAATTCTTGACATATAACTTGATATAGTCTTCCCTATTTTGGTTGCCCTGCCCGGTCACACGAAGTGATCAAACATTTACTTCCATCGGCAAAATGGTGTTGTGGCCGTAAGTCAAAGCATACTATGATGTGCTTGTGGCCATACACTTGGAAGTTCGGTAAGGTCATAATGTCTCTGATAACAAATCATACCAAATCTTGGGTTTATCTTTGATCATTTTCTCAAGGATGCCCTTGATTGTCTTGGAGTTGCTTCGGCATGGCCGTTAGATTGGGGGTAATACGACGTTGAATGAACCAATCTGATTCCCAAATTATCAGTGTACTCCTTTACCATGGCCGGGATAAACATAGGGCTGTTGTCTACCATAAGGGTTCCCGAAATCCCAAATATGTGAACGATATAATGCCCAAATCTACATATGTACCATGTTAGTCATGTAACACCCCGTCCCAAAATTAATATTTAATCCTTAGAATTGTTCAAGTAAAAGACGATTCTAACCCGGGAATATTCTAATGAGTTTTAAATTAATTTTGGTTCGGAGAAGTAGAATAGATAAGTAAAGAAATGAAATAAAGAAATAAAATAGTTTGAATTAATTAAAATTTAAGGAATAAAATAATATTTAATATTTAAAGGGGCAAAATGGTCAACGTTAATTTTGGAAGGGAATTTGGCGAAATGAGCTACGCCATTACGTCGGGCTTGTCGATACGAGTCCGTGGGTATATTATGGGCTTAAATCCGAATTATATCGAAGAAATTACGACGAAAATTGAGCGGGGGGCAATTTGGTAATTTCGCAGCCCAATATTTTTTTTAAACAGAAACCTCTCGTCTCTTCCCCCCTCCCCCCGGCGTTTTCCCCCACCCCCTCTTTGTTTTTGGCCGACACTCCTCAACCCCCATAACCACCACCACGCAGCCACCGGACCGGCCAAGGAAACACCGGCCAGCGCCCCTGCACCTCCGCCCGGCCTCCCCCGACTCCGCAGACGTCGCAACCGCCGGAAAAGCCACGAAATTGGCCGATTTTGACAGAAACTTGACGGCGTTCGTACGCCGTCCTCCGGCCACTAATCGGGACTAGTAAGGTATGCTTTTCCACCTATTTTTCATGCTCTAGCTGATGGTTGGGTAGGTGTTGATCGAATCGCAGCGTAGGTAGATCAATTTTCGAGTTAAAGTTGGGCCGGTTTTTAAGGTTGAGTTTTAACCCACTTAGGGTCCGAAATTGACTTTCCCGTAGTTGAGAAATGTGTTCAGGAGGCCGAGAACTTGTTGTAGCCGGAAGGATAGCTTCCGTTGTGAAGTTTTGCCAAACGCCAATTTTATTGCTTTCTGGTCCTCGGATCTGCCAGCGCGTGTTCCCATGCACCGGCCCACTTTTAATTGTCAAACTTTCTACTAATATTATCCTTACGTCGTCACGACCGCATAGGCGTGCTCGGATTTCAAATTGGAGTTCGTTTGACAGTCGAACCGATTTACGCCTATTGCGCGTTATCCGAGTTCGATAAGTTCTAAATACTTATTGGAGAATGTTCCTAAAAAATGAAACTTGAAAAACAAAATCATTATTTTATATATAAAGAAAATATTAAATTTTGATATATATATATATATATAAAGCAAAAGGCAGAGAATGGTGAAACATTCAAAATACCATAAAATGCCCTTTGTTAATGCAAACATTAAGAATTGAAATTATTGATTAAATGAAGATAATATGGTAAATTCACACTTTTTTCATATTAAAACAAAATCATATATTGGGTCCTATTTTTATGTAACACAACTACCCATTATTATTTTTAATTCCAAAATAAATTAAAAAAAAATTTACGCTTGTGCCAAGGGGCTAGTATATATTATTAGAGAAAATAAATAGACTTGAATTTAAGATATAAATGTAATAATATTATGTATTAATTTTCTCTAAAAGAAATATAATTTAATAAATGGGCTTTAAATGGGTCGGCCCGTTGGGTTTCAAGTTGGCACGGTATGTGATGGGCCACGGGCTGACCCACCCATTGGGCCTAATTACCTCGTCTAGGCCTGCCCAAAGATACAGGTCACCTTTGCCGAGCCTTACTTAAATGGGCCATGCTCGGCCCATTCGATCCGTTTGGCACCTCTAGAATAGGGTGGGTGCGGTTGTACGTCGTCGAGATGGGGTGGGGAAGGCTGTGCATCTGGGTTTTTTTAAGTTTGTTTTTAATTATGCTGTTTTATCATTTTATATAAATAAAAAATATAGGAGTTGGTTAGTGGGTGGGTCCCACAGTGGTTTGACTAAACAGTCAACTTAACGTAATGCGTAAATTGGTCGGATTTGAAAATTATGGGGTGTAAATTGATGAAATTGAAACCCAATGGTGCATAAGAATGACCTCAAACATGCATGGGGTGTTTTGTCCTTAGCCCCTTTTATTTATTTATCATTTTTTTCCCTATACAAACATACCTAAGTTCTATTACCTGACTTTGAGAGATCCCATAAACAAGCCCACGCCTAACTTCAACAATACTTACCTTAATCCAGTAAATTACCATTCTAGATACAACTCAAATTGTAGTTTTATAATCCAAACAGTCCACATTTTGTTTGTTCCATCCCTGAAAGATATATGTTTGTGAAAATATGCACACAGGAGAATATTCGTGGATAGATTCTTCACCCTTCGAACTTCCTTATTCTCCTTCTTCCTCACTCCCTGTAAAATAGGTCAACAGACCACACCCGGAGGGTGTTAACCAAAGGCCCTCCGATGCCTAAGTCAATTAATTGGATCTTAGGAAGATACGACAAATAACGGAAAGGATGGAGATCTTCTCTCATGGGGAGAGCCGGGCGGCTAGGAGCTGTGTGGTGGTGGAGAGAGAGAGAGAGAGAGAGGAAATTGCTAGGGTTTTTAGAATTACCTCAAATATGGTGTGAACTATTTATAGCCTCCTTGCTTGGCTAGGGTTTGAAGAATAATCCCTATTTAATTAGGATTATTCTTTCCCAAAAATATGTTATAGGATTTAGACCAAAAAAAAAAAAATATGTTATAGGATAAATCAAAGAGATTTGCTTGAAATCGAATCTTTGTTTTATGGAGATATTCCTCCCTATTGGTTGCTGTGGTTGCCGAAAATACGTGTTCTCACAATACATGCAAATGCATGAATTAATGAAAAATACATTAGCCATTTGATTATCACCATCATAAATATTTTAGTGTTCCTATCTAAAACATTGTATTCGTGTATGCATTTTTCCATAGTTTGCAGGTAGCTAATTGATCTTACTGCTTCGAAGACAAAAATAATAATAATTTAAGAACTGTGGGTGTAAAACCAGAGCCAAAAGAGTGCATTTGCCCAACATTTATGGATAACGGGATGAAAAACTAAAATCTATGCCCCAGTTGCTAAACGATAGAAAGAAAATTTAAAGATAATGGTCATTCTATCAAAAATCTGATCTTACAGCAGGTGAAGAAAAATCAAAGACAAGCTATTGTCATCCTTCTCTGGGATTTCTGACAACTGCCAAGTCTTCCACTCGTAAGATTTTAATATCTCACGGCGAATGCAAAAATGTGATTAAAAATATTAAATACAGTTAGAAGAATAAATTAGATATTATCACCTCCACGAAAGATTGGTACACGAAAATATATGAATTAGATAGGGATTATTTACTCTATAGGAACCTGAATTCCTCCCTGATTAATTGAAACATGGGAAAGCTTCAATCTGATGGCCTCGAAAACTGCATTTTGCCTCTCTTCATTTGTCAACCACAAAGACAAGCAACGATCAATCAAATCCTTGCTGCAGCTTAGGGGAAACTCCCTTCCCAAACCTTGTAATCTTTGCTAGATTAAAATCTGAAGGCTCCTCGGCATAATTTTCTAAAATGTGCCTAATGGAATGACACCAAATTGGTCGAGCTACTTTAAGAAAGTCACGCAAAACCAGCACTGGAAGGTTCACACTACCCAGCTCGGACTCACCATGCCCGCCTCTCCCATGATAATCTGACCCTCCAAGCTTCAGAAGATCATAAGTGTCAGCTAGATCACTGTACACTGTTGACAAAATCAGCAGATAGAGATATGAGTACTGAATGACAAAAAAACTAAAATAAAAAAAGAACATAAGAAAAAAATTAACTTCACTTTTTTTTCCAAGGTAAATACCAGAAGAAAACCAGTATTGCTAGTACTCGTACCACAAGAAAGTCAATTATCACATTTATATAGTGAACCCAACAGGCACATGATCTACGTGTTCATGCATGTCAGTTGGGACCTGTTCCATCCAGAAACTCACCAAGTATATTGCATTACAAAATGGAAAAGATTGAGTCTTACTGAAACCATTGTGAAATAGAAACTCATTGAATGGCATCTGACATGCACACTTTTTGACGACAAACAATAAACTGACACCTAGATCCTATGGCCCCGATGTATATATAGAATGGTGAGTTGGGAGCATTTCAAGTCTGGAAAGATACGACATTCTCATCTATCTTATAAGAGAATTTCCTTTTCTTCCAAGATATTTCTTGTAACATTGTACATGAAATAAAACCAAGTTGAAATCAACCCCCTCAATCATTTTATATTCTTGGAGAGAGATCCATGAGTAGTAAATGTATTCCAGAAAAATCACCAACATCAATTATAATTTTAAAGACAAAGATGTACAAGTCAAATACATTCTGTAGCATTGATTTCACAGCGTGAACTACAAATTATACATAAAGCAGCAAATAGTTGCATCTCAGATTGCATACCAGCCAGTTTTCCATCACTTCTGTAAACTTCAATCCCGTGCAGACCAACTTCTTTCAACCTTCTTATGATGGTCACCGGATTTTTCAATGACCAAGGATGAGCTAGCACAGCCACACCTCCTGTATCACAAATCATTTGTATTGCTTCTTCTGCCAGAGGTTCACTTCCCCTGAACCCATACAACATAAATAATTCTTTACAATGGTTTCTTTTGTCATATATATGCATCAACAGTAATCAGAAAAGATATAACAGTAAGCTCAAAATATTACGTCGAGTATGCAGGTCCACCATCGAAAAGATAGCGGGAAAAAGCTTGTTTCAGGTTTTCCACATAACCTGCTTCAACCAGCGCACGGGCCACATGCAGTCTCCCAGGAGCGACTCCCTTGCCTGCAATCCTTGAGACATGCTCCCATTTAACAGGCAACTTGAGCTTGTTCAATTTGGAGACCATAGTTTTTGCACGAAGATAACGACCATCCCTTATATTGGACAAGAACTTCTCCAGATCTTCAAAACTTGTTGGCCCGCAGCTGCTGTAATATGCAAGGATGTGTACTGGTTCCTCTGGTTCAGACTCTCCTCTAAAACCATTGTGCAAAGCATCAGAGGTGTTGAAAACTAAGAAAAGGGGATATTTCCTCTTGTGTCGTTAAATTTGCTGATTATTTGATATTAAATTTGAGGTTGCCAATAATATAACGAATAATTTCATAAGTAAACTCACCCTTTTAAAGAAAAATAAACTTACACATTTTGCTTGAGTAAAATAACAATTAAATAACATGGCTGATTTGAAAGAAAAAAAAGACTTGAAAATGCTATCTTTACAAAAAAACTGAGCACATCGAGCACTCATCTCCTCCCACCAAAAACCATAAAGACTACTTTATTCATTCCCTATGATAACTCCATCATACATTGGTGTAAACAAAACAGTTACTGTCAGTGGCTATGGACACTCCAATCGTGGTTTGTGGGTCTTAAAATATGACTTTTCCAAGTTTAACTACAAATTTTTTATCTTTTATATAACTTGAATAAAGACTTTTTCGGCACACCAGGACTGGCATAATGTAACATTCAGCAGTGTGGTCCCAAACATCCTGTTTTAAGGTTCAGAAATGTGGTGCCAGAAAACAAAAATAATTTTTTTTAGTCCGCTTGGCCTTCCCCCACAAAACCCTCCCATGTGCATTTTGATGGCGTGCTACTGAATCAGTGCAAAATAAATCAAATCCAAATTCTCAAATAAAACACCAAACCAGCATTGAACAGCACACTTATACCCAGATATTTCAGTCCAAACTCAGTTCCATTTCTGAAATGTTAGCAAAACCAAACATTAGTGAAGAAGGTTTCTTGCTGTTTTCAGTGGCATAGGGGACATAGGTGCAGTGCAGCTTTTTCATGTCCAAAATTAAGTGGGTGGGTGTGGGTGTGGTTTGTCAATTGGCTTTACTTCCAAATTAGATAGGTAAGTCAGTTTGGGTGATAGTGGGGCTTGTTTTGGACTGTGGGTTGGGTGTACTTACAATTTTTTGATTTATTTAATAAAAGTTGGGTGGTGTAGATATTAAGCAGGGTAAACTTACGAAAAATTTGGGTTCAAATAGAGCTTCCCCAAAGGCTGACTATTTTCATCACTCTGCAATTGATTTCTTTGTGAAGTTCATGCATATTTTATTCGAAAAAAGGTATTACATGACATGATTCTTCGGGTTTAGATGGAAAGAAAACACAAAGGCATTCTCTGATCATAAATCTCCAAATAAGTGTTATGAGTAACAGAAGACAATACAGAGTATTAGGGGGAACACGAGTAATCAACCTTAAAAAAAATTGTCCACAATTTAAGAGCTTCCAGAAAGCATAGCTTTCAAAAATTACCTTGGGTAGAATTTTGTACTGATTTCAACACCTGGAATTATCTTTATGCGAAATCTCCGAGCAGCTTCCAGGGCCTCTGGTATGCCAGACATCGTGTCATGATCTGTTAGAGCAAGAACTTTCACCTGTTATGACCACATATACTAATTAAACTTCACTACATTGCAGTATGAATTTTAAGTATTCAAAATATAAGCACATTAGGCCCCGTTCGGTAACGTTTTAAGGGGTTGTTTTCATTTTCAGAGAATAAAAACGAGGCAAAAACAAGTTCATGTGTACTTGTAGAAAACAGAAAAAAGTTGTTTTCATTCTCATGAGAAACGTTTTCATAAAAATAACTCACATATTATTATTTCAAATTGTACTACCAGACATGTTTTTATTGTTTTTGTTTTCTGAAGATATTTTCTAATTAATCTACCAGGCGCATTTTCATTTTCTGAAAATACAAATTCGTTTTCTTGTTTTCATTCTCTGAAAATATTCTAAGAAAACATTCTCCGAAAACGTTACTAACGGGCCCTTAATTTTTCTGTACAAATAACTTCTAATACAAAACTGTGAGGCTATCACAAATATCGGTTACACCCACAAGAAAAGCTGTTGAGGAGAAAATTAAGAAAAGGCTGAAGAGTACCAAATGTTTCATGGATTTAATTGAGTAATATACATAGCCTTACATAGCACCCTACATAAAAATCGAAAATTACCTAGAATGGGCCCTTGAAACCATCCAAACAAGCCCAACCAAATAAACTAAATTATGTCAATCAGTAGCCCTGCATTAGCTAACCAAATCAGCAAACTAAATTAGCTAAATCATTCTAACATAAGGCTTTTTATCGCCTTCATCAACGAGGCTCCCCCTGAAGCTGTTGAGTATATATTAACAACTCCCAGCTTGCCGCAAGTAGAATAAAAGACAAACTTAACAGCTATCGCAAAAACTTAACGAGATCTGAGCAAGACTAGAACGGGGACAATGACAGAGACAAGCCAATCTAACACGCTGTAAACAGCAATATTATCAACACTCCGCTTATGCTGGAAATAGCAGTAGCTGACTCCAACCCAATGCGAAACCAGGTCATATTTACTACTACAGTGCTCCACAAAGCTAATTCTGTTTACTGTTTTTGCATCCCCTTTTTCTTCTTAAAAGTCCAAATAAACACCCTTCTTTCAGCGAGTAAGGTGAAAACAAATTATTCTGTCCTATGCATATAGCAACTAGATGGTTAACCCATCAAAAACAACGGTATATGCACATCCAGAACAGTCTTAATTCTCAAAATACCTGATGATTAACTAGATATAATGTACTTTCCAACATCTTTCTTTTTCATGTATTCGCTCACTAAAAGCATAAACAATTGAATGTTTTTAAACAAGTATGGATTTGTAATTTACCCTGCCAAGATGCATGAATGTTTAAAACTTACCAATATCATGTTATATCTTCCCCCCACCACACACACACAAACACACATGCAAATCAACGGAAGCAGTCCTTGAACCCATTCTTCAGAAAATTTATCATCTAAAGGCAGAGCCTCCTTGCCTTCAAATAATTACCATCTATACCTATGACAGCATGTTATAAAAGCTACCGGAATGAATTCATCAATCAATAATAATTAGCTTTTAATGGCTCGGCCAACAGCCATGAATTTTCCAATCTACGAATCTGACAAATGAAAATTGAATTATCTAAAAAATCATCTTCATTCAAAGGTTTGCAAGAACTTAACGTTATGTCATACATTCTTATTTTGAAGCCATAATCTTTGGGTCTAATTAAATCTCACAGTAAGAAGCGTCCTTCGTTGTACTGTGGATCCTCAATCTGCTAATCTCTTTCAAGAGAGTCAAAACACCCTGAATGGGTCAAAGATGTTGCATCTTGACCTATACAGAATCTCTCTACTAGACAAAACCAGAACTTATGAGAAAATTAAAATGCTCAAAAGGTGTAGACACCCCTCGTCACCATTTTGTTTTTTCAGCGTGCTTGTTGGGTTAACACAGGGGCAGAGTTTTAAGAAAGTGGTTAAAGAAGAAAATAAATCATCTAAATATCAACAAAGAAATTACACCATAGAAAATAGAAATACAGGAACTCAAAAACCGGCACCCACATGAGCTTTTCATTCAAATCCAGTTAGAATATTGAGCCATAAAAAAAATTACTACACACAAAAAAAAAAAATATTCATATATTTATAAAAAATAAAAAAGCCAGAACCCATTAACCATCCAAAAAGCCAAAATCAATACAAGCATAACTCACCCCATTTCCATGAGCCCTCTCCACCAACTTGGAAGGCGAAAGAAACCCATCACTGCATTTTGAATGTGAATGCAATTCAAACACTACCTTGTCTCCACCTCTTCCAAGGCTCTTCTGTACCCCAAAATCATCGACAACACAAGAAGCTGCAGTGGAAGGCAGTGAAGAAGCTTGTTCCAAGAAAACCCATTCACTCACAGACTTGAAAGCCAAAGTCTGCTCGGTGGTCATCTTCTTCTTGGTACCACCACGCTTCTTCTTCTTCTTTGTTTTCTTTGGGCTCTCTAATTTGTTGGAACTGTTCGTGCTGTGGTTAATGATAAAGCCGTCACCCATCATCGATTGAAACAAAGAAAGAAAGGATTCTTTTTCGGCTGGTTGGTTGTTTTGTTTAGGCCGTCAGGTGCTCTGCGTCGTCGTGTAGATATCTGCGGCGTAGACAGACAGGTCACAGGAGGATAGGGATTTAGGGATACGGAGGAGAGAGATACAGATACAAAGTGAGAGAGAGAAAGAGAGGTACGTCATTTAAATGGGGAATTTTCTTACACGACGACAGGTGTCCTCACCTCTGTTCTACTTTTTCTTTTGGTACGCGTTCTACCAATACAAGAGAAACACTTGTGTGAAACGGAGATAACACTATTTTTTTATCCCGATTAATCACGATATGTCATGCGTAATAACTTTTTATGTGATAATCTTTGATTTATTCGAGATAACAAAATAGTGATATTCCCATTTCATACAAGTTTTTCTACCAATACACACACATTTTTCTGAGTAAACTACTCAATCAGCCCAAACTATTACCATATTTGTGATTTCTCTCAATAATTTTTTGAAGTAAATTAATGTGACTGTTTTTTTCACTAAAAAAATTGTTTCATATTAAAGTTAAGCAATTTAAAATGTTTGGTAAAAATAAAACATTTTGATTATTTTAAAAGTAAAGAAAAATTAGTTATTAGTGATAAGGATGTTTACTAATAAGGATATGATAATGGATTATTTTTGTTTTGGGTTTGGTGAATGAGTTTTAAATTTTGTTTTGGAAAAACTTAATCAGTTGGGCACTTTTAAATTAATATGTGAAAGGACAATTTTACCCTTATTGACCAAAAAGTGGTGTATTTTTTACAAGAACGTGTGTTTCATTTAGCTTGCTCATCTTCTTTATTTTGCATTTCACGCTTTCAACAATGTTCCTATCTTCTCCATTTCTTCTGTCGATTTCACACAGCTCAAACAAAATACCAGAAAGGGAACTAGCAATGATTTTGGGTTTAAAAATAGTTTTAGGACAATTAGGTGTTTCCCTCTTTTCGGCCGAGGAGGCCGACGGAATGAACTTTTGGTCTTTCTTCTCTTGGATTGCGTAGGAGTACCACCACCAAGCCACTGATTGGCTTGGATGGAAAAAGTTGGGTTGTTGTGTTCGCTCTTCTGACTTCTGAACCAGCCGATTGATCGGCCAAGCAAGGAACCCCCTCTTGGCCTAGGTTCTTTCACTTCCTCGGGGTCGAGGATGGGTGTTTTAGTATTTTTTTTTGGGATTTAATGATAATGATACAAATTTAATTAAAAGATACAATTAAACTTAAAGACAAAAATTAAAGTGCGAAAAAATAAATCAAAGCGATAAATAAACGAAAAATCAATTAAGAATGAAACAAGAACGATGTGAACAATAAAGGCAATAAAATAAAGCAATATGAAATTAAATTAAACTTAAAGCAAATTTGATAACAATTGTTTGATCCTGGTTGAAGTTCGACCAAGCGACTTGGAAAACCAATAGGCCAAAATGCAAATTGGCTGAGGTGCCTAACAGCCAAATCGAAACAAGAATGCCGAACTTAGGGGTCATCATGCACCTTACATCGTTTAATCTTCAATAAAGTTTATAGCTTTAGATGCATGATGTTCCACCATAATTCAGACCAAGAACTTAGAAGTCCAAACCCAACTTCCAACAACGGGTTGAAAACATATGACTTCCAAAGTCGGAACATCTGGAACTCTGAAGTGGGTGTTTAGTTATGGTCGAAAATTCAGCCAAGGTCAAGTCCTTCGATCAGCCAAGGTCAAGTCCTATGATCAGCCAAGATCAAGGTTTTCGATCAGCCAAGATCGAGTCCTCCGATCAGCCAAGATCGAGTCCTTCGAACAGCCAAGATCAAAGCCTTCGATTAGCCAAGGTCAAGTCCTCTGATCAACCAGGGTCAAGGTCAAGGTCTCAGTTCAGCCAAGATCAAGCTCTCTGATCAGCCAAGGTCAAGTCCTCTGATCATCCAAGATCAAGGCCTTCAATCAGCCAAGTTCAAGGTCTTTGATCAACCAAGCTCAAGTCCTCTAATCAGCCAAGATCAAGGCCTTCGATCAGCCAAGATTGAAGTCCTCCAATCAGCCGGATCAAACCCAACTCCAAGTAGTTCTTGCTTTATTTTACATTTATTTATTGCTTTGATCTATTTTTTCGCACTTTAACTATCATCTTTTAGTTCAATCACGTCCTTAATTTATTTGCATTGTTTTTACTAAAAATCACAAAAATATCCACACGAAGCCTAACCATCCCCAAGCCAAGGAAGTGAAAGAACCTAGGTCAAGATGACTTGGGGGCATGTCCACCACCCAAGTAATCCACTAAAGGGATTCACTAGGCTTTATATGGTCGTGAACACTAGGAGGAATCCTAGAAGGGATCAAGAATTCGAAGAATCAAGACTTTGTTCAGAATAAGAAACAAGTATGGTTGGTTCACTTCCATGAACACTCAGCCATCAACTATTCACGATACTCAACGAGGCCAAAGTGGTCTTGGCCAACTCACGACCGCCGACACCAACCAAATGTTGGTTGAAGATGTTCTGGAAGTTTTTTGGAAATCCAACAACTCATCTGAGCGATGGAGACATCGAACCAACTCAATCATCAGCGGATGTTGGATTTAACTCAAGCCATCATGACTCAAAACATTCAAATGAATGAAAAGGTTTGATTGTATGGTAAGCCAACAAAATGGCCAAAATGGACATCAAGCGATTCCGGGTGAAGTACCAACCATGGGATCTCTGGTGGAGCCAAACAGCGTATGAGTAAACTAGCCTTAAGATAACCCATCCGTTAGTGGCAACCATGGCCTAACTATGACTGTTTCTCATATTGTGAACAACCAATACCAGGAGGACAATCATTTTAAGGGTTCCAGACTTATAATCAATTCCGCCCACCAGCCAACCAGTAGACAGGAGTCAACTTTGCTGGACCTCACATTAACCAATTCGCACGTCTTGGTGGGTGGAATAACTTCGATGGGAATGCGACCATGAATGCTCCACCTTGGGAAATTAGGTGATCAACCGAGGAGCGGTCTAACAAATTATCCAAGACATAAGGATTAGTAGGCCTATTTACCGAAGACCATATCCGGAGCGTTTCAACCAAAAAGAGTTTTCGTGTGGGTTCAAAGTTCCGGACTTCGCGTTGTTTTCTAGGTATAGGCTTCATTGATCGTGGAGCACATTGGCCGATTCACTACCCAAGGTGAGGAGATTGGACATCCTGAGGCCTTGAAATTGAGGATATTCTTGAGCACTCTTAAGAGAGATGCCTTCTCATGGTATGTCAAGCTACCTCAGAATTTCGTTCTGAATTGACAGACCTTGGAGTAGAACTTCCATGAATAATTCTATCAGTCATAGTTAGAGGTCTCGATCGCTAACTTGGCCAAGATATGCCGAGGACCGAATGAGTCTGTCCAAGAATACTTAGGTAAGTTCAGAGAAGTAAGGGCTAGATGCACGATCAAAATGCCAGAGCAAGAGTTTGCAAAGTTGGGCCAAGGTTGGTTGTTGCTCTACCTCCAGAAGAAGTTCGAGTGGATTGAGTTCCACAACATTTACTACATTTCTCTTCGAGTGGATCGATAGGAAGCTATTCTAAAGGAGGAACAATAGAAGAATTGGTCAATCCTCAACCAACCTTTTATAGAAATATGCCAAAGCCTTCCACATCTAGAACCACGGATGTCCATACGATGAATGTCGAGGATGTAGAAAGAAAAAGATGAGGAAGTCTTCTTGGTAGAAGAAGACGAATCAGTGGGGGTAAACTTGGCCAAGATCATGGTCAGTGGACCATATGTATGCAAGGCTTTGTCTAAAAGCCGACAAAGATCAGAGGCCGACAACAGTCTAGATTTCCAAGTTTAGTGAAACTTCCTAAAGGGGAGTCGGAACCAAATCCTACACCTTCGACATTTCTAAAGCTGAACAAATCTTTGACCAACTTTTAAAAGAAAATATCATAAAATTGTCTAATTTTCATGATATTTCGTCGGCTAACGAACTTAGAAATAAGAGTTATTGTTAGTGACACAATGTGTGGTCTCACGGGACTAAGAATTGTTTTGGTTTCTAGAATGCTGTGCAGGACCTCATTGATTGAAAGATCTTGAAATATTCGGAGAAAGCTACAATGGGTGTCGATCAGAATCCTTCTGAAGGCGATTCCGCCAAAGCCTAAGGAATTGACCAAGGAGCTAGTCAAGGATTAAGTCCAAGTGAGCAGACCCAGAAGTTCGAGGAGGAATGTGACCGGTCGGGAACTACAGCCCACATATCTCAAGGGGCACGATGGAGGTAATGTCGAACAAATGACCATTATATGAGTACCAAGACATGTACGAGAGGCCACAATATCATCCTAAGAGAAGAAATCAACAAGTGCCTATGAGATATGAGGATATTATGGAAGATTTGCCGAACCCAAGCCAAAATAAAAATAGAAGCATATGGGTTTCGATGAGAGAAGGAAAAAGCCAAGATGTGGCCTATGTGTTAGGACCCTTCCTAGCAGATGGTAGTGGTATTCCAACTTTCAAGATGCTAAGCACCAAGATGGATCAATGGTAGGAATAAAGGTTCAAAGCTTCCTTCAGTACCTCTAAGAAAAACTCAAACAAGAATGGCTTAGAGGAAATATGTTATCACGTGTAAGGCCGAGGAAAAACGGGCAGATGAGAGGCAAGCTTAACTTAATGGAGTGGTCGAACTTCATGAGAAGCTTCGGATGGAAGAGTTGGAATTGGCTAAGGCCGAGGCCATGGCCTTGTTGGAAGCAACAACTGCTGTAGAAATGAAAATACACTGAGAATGGGTGAATGGCCGAGTTGTAGTGACAACCCTAGAAGAGTCAATCTTGGAGTTAGAGGCTCATTTAACCAAAGCTCTTGAAGCAAATAATTCGAAGGTCGAGTCCAGCAGGCCAACAAAGGCGGTGGATGATAGGGCACCAAAATTTGAGAAAGCTAGGGCAGGCCAGCTAAAGGTCTAGCCTCCAGTTCCCAAAATTCAAGTCGTGATCAAGGTGGCCAATCCACCAAGGTCGAAAGGAAATGAGAAAAAAGACCAATACATGGCCGAGGATGTCAAGGGTGAACCTCAGATGAATGAGGAATACCAAGTCATGGTTGATGTCGAAACACTTGAGGCACCTTGGCTCATTATGAGGAGTTTTATGGGGATGATGATGAGTATGGTGATGACGAGTATCTTGAAGATTTTCTAGAAGACACTATGGAGCAAATTGCTAATGAATGTAGGATGGGTAATACCAAGGTGAAGTTTGGGGACTTTGACGAGGTCGATGTCATGGTAATCACACTTCCTCTATTTTTCGAAGCTCAACCAAGTTGACAAAACTCTATGGATGAGGATGTCTTCAACGAATTCGAGTCCATGATTCAGATGGATGAACTAAAGGAAATTGACGTGACTCGAGAAGTTTTGAAGGTGGAAGTGGCTCAACCTTAAATTGTGGTGCTAAGGCCGGAGGAGAAAACACCAGAGAAGGTGTGTTATGAAATGCCCACCAAGATGATGGCATACCATCTTAAACCTCTATGCGTAAATGCTCATTTTGATTGGGTTTTCGTGAGCAAAGTTCTAGTTGATACAAGAGTTACGGTGAACATCCTCCCAGCCTTAGTAATGAATAAATTGAAGAAAAAGTTCTGATGAGCTAATCCCAACAGAGACAACGGTCAGTGGCTTCGTGGGAGATACTACTCCAAATCATCCTACTCCAAGTCAGAGTAAGCGAAAAGGTTAGGATGATAGCCTGCTTCATGGTGGAAACAACTGCTCATTATGGTGCTTTGTTGGGTCGAGATTGGATCCACGAAGGTTGGGAGTGTGGAACTGGTTCAGGCCGACTCACGGCCTTTCATGGCTTCAACCAAAGCAATGGAAGCCAAATTTTACGGGGATGATCTTTGACCTTTTTATTTCATTGGGTGATATAAGAACAGTTGCCTTACGAGAGTGTCAGCCGAGAAGTTGATCAACTTGGGGGGGTACACAGTGCCCATATGGACAAAGAGTGTCTTGAGAAGGCTATATGGTTATTGGGCTATAAAAGTGCTAGAGCATGGTTCAACCACCAACTTGGTGGAATTTTTGCATCAAGACCTTGAATCGTGCCAATGAGTTGGAGTTCTATTTACCAAATCTATGATAATTTAATCCCATATGAAAAGAAGTTGTGGATTATTACCAGCAAAGTCTTAGGAAAATGGGCTTAGAGATTGAGTGACTAAGCTGGTCTGGTCTATGACTCGTCGATGAAAAGCCGATTTTTTGAAAAATATTACCCAACGGCTTGAGAGATGGTGGGGAAGTGACTGATCACTTTTATTAACTAAAACGTTAAAAGCTCAGGAGAATTTCAATTCCCTTACCCTTCCGCCAAACTTTAGGCTAAAAGAATCAAGGGGACAATGTTTGAACCTGGTCGAAGTCCAACCAAGCGTCTTGGAAAACCAATAGGCCAAAATGCAAATTGGCGCTCAAGGTGCCTAACGGCCAAATCGAAACAAGAAGGCCGGACTTAGGGGTCATCATGCACCCTACGTTGTTTAATCTTCAATAAAGTCTATAGCTTTAGATGCGTGATGTTCCACCATAATTCAAATCAAGAACTTAGAAGTCCAAACCCAACTTCCAACAACTGGTTGAAAACATATTACTTCCAAAGTTGGAACATCTGGAACTTTTGAAGTGGGTGTTTAGTTGTGGCCTAAAATTCAGCCAAGGTCAAGTCCTTAGATCAGCCATGGTCAAGTCCTATGATCGCCCAAGATCAAGGACTTCGATCGCCAAGATCAAGGACTTCGATCAGCCAAGATCGAGTCCTCCGATCATCCAAGATCTAGTCCTCCGATCAGCCAAGATCGAGTCCTTCGAATAACCAAGATCAAGGCATTCGATCAGCCAAGGTCAAGTCTTCTGATCATCCAAGATTATCGTTCTTATTTCATTCTTGCTTTATTTTATGTTTATGTATCGCTTTGATATATTTTTTCACACTTTAACTATCGTCTTTTAGTTTAATCACGTCTTTAATTTATTTGCATTGTTTTTACTAAAAAAAACCTAAAACTCACAAAAACATCCACACGAAGCCTAACCATCCTCAAGCTCGAGGAAGTGAAAGAACCTTTGCCAAGACGAGGTTCCTTACTTGGCCGATCAATCACTTGATCAGAAGTCAGAAGCGCAACATATCCATCCAAGCCATTCAATGGCTTGGTGGTGGCACGCCTATACAACTTGAAGAAGAAGGACCAAAAGTTCATTCCGTCGGCCACCTCGGCCAAAAAGAGGGAAACAACAATTAAAAGTAAAGCGATAAACTTGAATCTTAAAACAACATAATGGAAAATGCAAGAAATTAAACTTACACTAACAAAAGTGAAGAACTGATCTAGTCTACTTGCTTGGAAAATAAAAACCTAGTCTAGGGATAGAAAATTGAAAGGCAAAAAGTAGGTTTTTGTGTCTGATGTTAGGTCTTTTGCTCTTCCTCTAGATAGGTATATAAAGAGGCATCCGTCAGCCCATGGGCTGGCCATTATGGCCAAAGGTTGACTTCATTCAAAATCTTTCCTTGTGTGGCTTCCTAAATCAGTGGAAGTGATTTGAATGAGATCATCGGATTGCAAATCCGGTCACTTGAATCTCTCCTCCTTAGGAATGTTCCGGATTGACATCACTTTCTTTGATTGCTTTCCTTGGATGGATCTTGTCACATGCATGAAAACATCCAGAGGTTTTAGGCCTACTTCCGCTGGTTGGGATTGGACCTTCGAGGCTTATCTTGACATCTAGTGAGACATTGCAACTTCCGGAATCCTAGTTCTCATCATTAAAAATAGTCCACCGATGTTGGAGTGGCTTGGAAACCCTTTGAATTGCACGAACCTTTGTGAAACTGATAATGAGGTCATGAGACCTTTGCTCTTGGACCCAAGTAAAAAAGGATACTTGCTTTTCAATACTAAGGTGTATTCATACTAATATTTAAATTTTAATAATGTGGGCCATTTCATGGCCTATTAGTATTAATCAAGTCTAGGCATAAGGCTTGTGCCTTATCTTAATATGTATTATATATATATATATATAATTATATACATTATATGTGACAAGGTCCAGGCCACAAGGCCTTTACACCTTTCAGCTATAACACCTCCTCAATCCCATCACATATAATTTTATACTATTGTATTTGAAAAATGGGACATCTTGGAAGCTGGACTTCAACTAAACACCAGCAACCATTCAACCCAAATTACACACCTATCTTGATAAGTCAATCAATTGAATTTGGTTATGCTTAAGTCAAATCACAAGGCCATGATTTGGCCACTTTAATATAATATATATCAATGTACCAGCCAAAGTAGGCTTTTGAATTTGCAGCACCTCAAGATATCATTTCTTTCTGAAAGAACTCCACCTATCGTCCCTCTCAGCTTGCGTAATAGGAACAGCCTCCTCCTTATCAATTCATACATTATATAAGGTGTGCGTGAAACTCACTTCATGGACATGAGAGACCCAAGTTGAACCCACCTCATTTGTTAAAGCACCTTGTTGAGATTATTTTTTTTGGGTTAAGAATCTGAGCAAAAGGAGCATACCCCTCTCATGCTCCAGCCACCATTCCTACTTGAAGGGGCTTGACAACTTGATTGCACCTCAAAACAACAGCTTGATCTCAGCGGTGAGTATTAATCCAATGTCTTGATGAATATACTATCACTTGTATATTTGGAGACTAAAGATCTTGACAACTTTTTTGAGATTGTTGTAGCAAAGTTCTGACCCGACTGAACAAAAGCTTGACCTGGCTGATCAAAATCTCGACCTGGCTAAACAAAAGCTTGACTTGGCTGATAAAGAGTTCGCCCCATCTGTTTTTTGGGTCACTTAATTGAGCGGAAGAGAATCCAAACTTCTTGGATTAATTGGCTAATCATTTATTCCAAACCAAAACTACTTGGACTTTCATTTATTTATTGCCATTATAAATAACAATTTCTTTATTTGGCTAGACCTTGTGGAGTTGAGTCCCACTTGACTTGGTTTGAGATTGGGACCACTTGAATTGGCTAGGAATTGGGTCTCCTTGACTTGGCTTGGAATTGAGACCACTTGACTTGACTTGACTTGGCTTGGAATTGGAGACCACATGACTTGGCTTGGAATTGGAGACCACATCCAAACACTAGGGAAACGATTTCACCATAAAAATCCAATTCTAAGTCTCAAGCATTCAAGTTAACAAGTCCAATTCCAGTTCAAAGGTTGATTGTCTCTAAAGTATGATTAAGTCATGGTGTTTGGTCTTAACCTTGTATTCTCAATTCACAAACCTAACCTAGTCATGGGTTTCTAACATAGATCAAGAATCCATTAAGCACCAAAGAGTCTAAAACAACCAAATAAGTACTTAAGCATTGGTATCTACTATCATACTTATTCTCCTTATTCATGGATCCATTGTACTATTCATTCCTACTAAGCATACACATTTTAATGGTGATCAAGCATTCAAACAAGAACCATAATTGAAACTTGAAAAGTCATAATCATCATGAACGAAAATAACAACAATTTAATCATAATAGACAAGAAGAAATGGATAAGAAGAACCCCTGGAAGAACAAGTTCTGATGTTGAAGAGCTCCTCAAGGCTTCCATAGAAAAGTGCTACCGCAAGAGAGCAAAAATTAGTGTGTATGGTGTTGGTGTGTTTTCTGGTGGTATTGAGTGTCTCTGAATCTGAATGTGTGAATAATGTCAATATGTTAGATTTTCCTTATATGCGTGTTCATGATCTTTCACACAATTTGAAATACATAAAGACATACCTGGCGTTATCTTTCTTGAGTACACGACCTCTAAAGAACAGGAACAATCCCAATAAGAACAGGAACATCTCAAGACTTCTGCTCTCTCTCAGAATCTATTTCAGCTCTCTCTTTATGATGAGATTAGGGTTCGAGAACGTTTCTGACAAGAGCAGGCCTTAAGCTTATATAGGCTGGGTCAAGTCGTCTCTACTCATCACCAAGGGCCGACTTGACTAATCTTTCAAGCCCACCAAGCAACGGTCCACGCAAAAGGAAATAAATAGGACCCTTTAATAGGCTTCAAAACTTTTCCTTATTCCACAAGATTTTGGGCCTCAAGGTATAACCTAATTTAAACTCTTATCAAACCTGATATAACTTATTATCTAGTGCACCGATCTAAATAGGAAACATAACATTCTCCCACTAGATCAAGCACTAGAGCACTAAGCTTCTGTATTCCAAAAGGTTTGATAATCTTTATTGGCCATGAGTTTAAAATAGTTAAGTCCTTCCCTTCAAGCTACAGTGAAAAGCGATTAGACAAGCACTACTCTCTTTATTAAAACATGCCATCTATAATTACATAATGCAATCTCAAAACACATGAAACACCTACAAACGCGAACCTTAGTATGTATTGATCCATAATGTGAATCTTTATTCTTTTCAGTACATGTACCCCTTTACGACTTAGCAAGAGTCAATCCGCAATGTTATTAAAACAATAGTATCTCAAAAAGAGACCATAAACTCACATGCATAAACAAAATGCAGAATAAGTTTAAACAGCTAAATAGTCAAAATGGTAGAAATTCTTTAATGATAAATAAACCTGTCAACCAAATTAACATTCTTAAATGCAAATCCCTAAATCCAGAAAACAACAAAATTAGACATACTAGAAAACTATCAAAATGGGAAACCAAGACTCCCACTAGATTGTAGCATCAAAGCTAGGAAATAATCCCATGCTTTCAACATATCTCAGAAAGCTTCTGAAGACAGAAACTTTGTGAACGGATCTGCAATCATATCTTGAGTTCTAATATGATCAAACCTGACTAGTTTGTCTGCTACCTTCTTCCTCACTATTAAATATTTTCTATCAATATGCTGAAGTCCAGATGATATCTTGTTGTTCATGCAGTGAAAAACAATTGCAATGTTGTCATTATATATCTGTACTGGTCTAGAAATCAAGTCCACCACCTTAATGTCTTTAATAAAACTCCTTAGCTATACTGCATGAGAAGTGGCTTCATAGCAAGCTATGTATTCTGAAAACATGGTTGAAACTCGAAACACCAGATTGTTTAGCACTCTTCCAAACAACAACTGCTCATACCATCTTGAAAAGAAAACCTTAAGTAGAGATATAATCATCCTTTGCTTTTCCAAGATTCGCATCAGCATAACCAACCAGCTCTAAATTCTCCTTGTGTCTGTAAATCAACATATAAGCCTTTGTTCTCTGTAGGTACCTTAGAATCTTCTTTCCAGCTATTCAATGTTGCATTCAAGGATTTGACTAAAATCTCCCCATCTCGCTAATGCACAAGGCTAGGTTTGGCCTTGTACACACTTGTGTGTACATAATGCTTCCAACTAGAGAAGCATACAGCTTGTTCTTCATCTCATCATATTCTTCTTTATTTTTGGGGCAATGCTCCTTCTTTAAATCTCCTTTAGCTAACGGAACTTTCTGTCCAGAACACACACTCATGTCAAAACACTTGAGTATCCTTTCAATGTATGTTTTCTGCGACAAGCCTAGGAGACCTCGAGCTCGGTCTCTCTGAATTTCAATACCTAACACAAAAATAGCTTTTCCCAAATCCTTCATCTCAAAATTGTTTGAAAGTAGCTTCTTAGTGTTTTTCAGTAAATTGCGGTCATTTCTAGCCAAAAGTATATCATCGACATACAGCACTAGAAAAATAAATTGGCTCCTACACTTCTTCAGATAAATGCATTGATCGGCTATGTTCTCTTCAAAACCATAAGATGAAACAGTTTGATGGAATTTGAAATACCACCTCCTGTTTTCTTGCTTAAGTCCATAAATTGCCTTGTCAAGTTTGCAAACCATATGCTCTTTTCCCTCCTTTGCAAACTCTTCAGGTTGCCTCATAAAATTTTCTTCTTCAATTTCACCATTCGGAAAGCAATTTTTAAATCCATTTGATGTAAAAGAATGTCATAATGCGCTACCAAAGCCATAATGATGCATAAAGAATCTTTGGTGGAAACTGGAGAAAACGTCTCAGTGTAGTCATTTCCCTCCCTTTGGGTGAATCCTTTTGCTATCATTCTAACCTTAAATCTTTCGATTCTTCCATCCTTATCCTTCTTTATTTTAAATACCCATTTCGAGCCTACCAATTTCTGGCTCTTGTGAGGTTCAACTAATTTCCATACTTGATTATTATTCATGCTTTTAAGTTCATTCAACATTGCTTCCCTCCATTCGTCTGCATTCTGACTCTCCATAACTTCTTTAAAACTTGTTGGATCAGCCTCATCTCTAATGTCAAAATCTGCTTCCTGTAAGTACACATAATCCAAAATTGCTGTGGATCTTCTTATTCTGTCAGATCTCCTTAACGGCATTGGTTCGGGTGAATTTTCTTGTTGAGGATTTTCTGCATTTTGTTCTGGTTGTTGTTGATCAATTAGTTCTTCATACTGAGCAATCAGTCTCAACAATTCAAGTACTATAATTTGGACAGCAAAAACTAAAAAACTTAAAACCTAATTCGGGTACCATAATTTGGATAGTAAAATCTAGAACTCTTTGACATTGCAGGATAACCAATAAAATGATAGCAAATCATTTTAGGATCAAGCCTCTTCTCTTGAGGGTTATAAATTCTAGCTTCAGCCTTTCAACCCCATACATAAAGGTGCCGCAGGCCAGGCTTTCTGGAAGTCTAAATTTCAAAAAATGTCTTAGGTACAGACTTACTAGGTACTCTATTAAGTATGTAGTTTGCGGTTTTGATCGCCTCTCCCCATAGACTCTTAGGCAAATCAGTTTTGGAAATCATGCTACGAACCATATCCTTCAAAGTTCTATTTCTTCTCTCAGCCACACCATTTGTTGCAGAGTTCCTGGCATTGTGTACTGAGCAGCTATTCCATTATCTTGTAGATACCTAGCAAAAGGTCCAGCACGTCGTCCTCCTTCATCAAAACATCCATAATATTCACCCCATTTGTCTAACCTTACAATCTTTATCTTTTTCTCAAGTTGCCTTTCTACTTCAATTTGAAAATTTTTGAACATTTCAAAAGCTTGAGACTTTTCTACTATGAGATATGGATAACCAAAAGAAGAATTGTGACGACCCTGACCCAATTTATAAGATAAAATGAATTAATTAATTTAGTTAATTAATTTGGATAATTAAAATAAATTAAAAAGGAATTAAAATGAATTAATTGGGAGTAATTGGAATTTAATAATTAAGGGGCTTTTTGGTCAACGGTATTTTCGGGACAGAATTTGGCGAAACGAGTTGCGCCATTGCGTCCGGCACGTCGAAACGAGTTTTGAGACGAGCGGCACGTTTGGATCGGAGTTGTATCGAGAAAGAGGGACATAATGGTCATTTTGAAATTTGTTAAATACCCTCAGCCAATCAGATTTTAGGTTTTCTCTCTCTCTCCTCTCTCTTTCTCTCTCCTCCCCGACCTCTCTCCTCGCGTGCAACAGAAATCAACCGGCCATTGTGTTTGGCCGGCCACTGCTTATCCGGCCGGTCCCAAAAGGACCGCCTGGTCCTCCCGGTCAAACCCCAGGCCACCCCCACCGTCCACCACTGCTCTGGCCGCCGGAAAAGCTCGATTCTTGCCGGTTTTCTCTCGGAATTTCACGGCATCGCACGGCCGGCTCCGGCAAGCTCCACCGTCGCGCAAGGTACGAAATCGAATCCTCTCAACCTCCTATAGCTTCCTGTGTGTTTGATTTCGATCGTTTTGGCCGTTTGATTATCGGATCTGAGAGCTGGGTTTTTGCCGGTTTTTTATTTGGGTTTTTCGGCCAGTGGCCGGCGGTTCTTGGCTGGTTCACACCGGTTCTGAACCCCCACGATGCCTGGATGCGATAGGTATAGGCGGTGTAGGCTGAATCGCGGGTTGGGAGTTGACCGAACTTGCTCAAGCCACCCGCCACTCACGGTGGCGCGTGGTGGCGGCGCGTGGTGGCGGTGTGGTGGCGGTTCTTGGGTCCTTTGTGATCCTCGTATCGCTGCGAGCGTGTGGGAGTTGACGGATCTCAATTCGGAGATTGTTTGGCCATCGAACGAATCTCGCCTATTGCGCGATTCTCGGGTTCGATAGGATTGAACTGTTGGATTGTGTCCATTTTTGGATATGTTGATCTAGATAATTCTAGGATCGTGTAGGATTTGACGGATCGTGATTCGGAGGCCCGGATACTCCGGATCGATGACTTGAATTTAGAATTAAATCGTAATCGTCCGATCGTGCGATCGTGAGCAATGCGACCGTTTGATCGAGACCAAACTCTCAGGACACGTTGTTTAGGTCATGTTGAACCTGTAGGAACTTTCGGATCTAAGTTTGGAGGTCATGGGACCCACGGCCCGGTTTGACCTATTCGGGTCGGTTTGACCAAGTTTGACCAGGTTTGACCGAGGCCTTCCCGAGGTTGCCTTGTAGTGTAATTGACTTTGTTGGACTTCTAGGAATGTCTGGATCGATTTGGAGGTCTTGGGCTCCACTGTCCGGGTTGACCGAAACGGGGTGTTTGACCGCCGGTTGACCGTGAGTGTTCCGGGGTGGTCCCACTGGTTATAAGAGGTAGTTTGACCTTGGAATCCTTCGTAGGACGTACGTGCACGTTAAGTCGGGTGGTGTTTTAGGTTTAAGTTTACGGTTCTCGTACGGTTCACGGTACTAATCCAATCCTCGTATCTATCGCTTTAGGTACTTTAACTCTACTACGCAGTAAGCGGGACCCGTTGAGGGTTGTGCAGCATAGGACCAACGGTGAGTGGGCTTTGTTTTCAAATAAGCATGTTTTGGTTGAATTGCATGGAATGCATGATTTGAGATTTAATAATTGTTTTAAATCTTGAATGTTAAGTCTTGGTTTGACTTTGGTTTAATTACATTTAAAAGGGTTTGCATTTGAGTTTAATGCATGATTTGGGTTGGGTTTTATGTGGGGCCACGATGGCTATATTTTATTTATTATTTATACCTTTGAGTATTGAGCAGGACGTAGTGACGTACGTGGGTTTTGGCATCGGATTTCTGATCATATATTGGGCTATTTTGACCTTGGGGTCATTATACTACTTATATATATATATATATATATATATATATATATATATATATATATATATGTATATATATTTTGGGTATGAGATACGGACGTTTGGGGTCGTTCGGATATTATATTTAAAAGGGTTGCTATATTATATTTTAATTATATATTTGAATATTTGGACGTTAGTATAGTCTCGGTTGATTACGTATTCGGTTTTGGCATTTAAACCTTATGAAGTATAATTACTTATACTTTGATAATATATATGTATATATTTATACATATATATATGTATATATTTATACATATATATATATATATATTTATTTATTTATTTATTTTGAATAAATGATTTGGATTAATGGGAATGGATTATACGTATATTTATATATTTATATATTTATATATGTATAGATATGTATATGGGATTGGGCTTGAGTAATTGTATTTTAAAGGATCATTATGTTTTATGTATATATATATATATATATATATATATTTAGATATATATATATATATATATACGTATGTATATTTTGGATTATACGTTTGGTTTAACGGTATGTGTTTACAAACGAGTTCCTTATATTTTAATTATATACTTTTGGGTTGGAATGCCCTGTGTCGGGACATGAGGTCACTTATGTAACTATTTTGATTTATATATATTGTAAGGATTATATTTTGGCTCTTCTCTTATGACAAAACCAATGTATTTTGCTGAGTTATATGTATTGGTTTAAAGTCTGTTTGAATGCACATACTAGATTCAAAGACGTCTTCTTTACAATCCAAACTTAAATGCATTGCATATATTCACATGGGTTAATACACAGGATTGATACAAGCCTTAAATTCGTTTTCTGTTTCATTTTGTATCAATCCTTCCTAGTCTGTTTTAATCCATCTTTGCATTCATACATATGGATTGATATACTGTATTGATAGATCCTTTAAAAACGTGTTCTATTTTATTATGTATCAATCCTTCATATTCTGTATCAATCCACTTTGAGCTGTATCAATTAATATTTTATTAAAATATCTTCAGCTCTTGATTTCATTCGATGCAGACTTCTTAAAAATCTTCTGGTGTCAATTAAACCTCTTGAAACTAGTTTTCAACCGACTCATTTCATTCTCTCTTTTAGCATTCTTGAAAGCAACATATTATTATATAATATTTGTTTTCTTGAAACTAGTTTTCTGAAAAGGAAGTCTGTATGTTATTTTGTTCATAGAATGCTTCTGACAAAATATGGGCTCTATATTTCAAACGGCTGTTACAGCCTGTGTTCCACTTTATTCTTCTTGAGCTCACCTAAAGATAAAATATCTCTATGGTTGTGTTGAATATTTGTAGTCAAAACTTGTGGCTCCATGTTCCAACGGGTGTTTTTCTCAAGCATGACATTATCTTCTCATTTATTCTTCTTGAGCACAACACCTTAGTTATTATAATATATTATATTGTTTTTCTTGAAACTAGTTTTCAAAAGCAAGAGTCTTGGTTAGAGCTACTCATGTGTGCTTGTTGACCATGCGTGGCTTATGAGGTGCTGCTCCTTATTGGACAACCAATAGGTTGGAGTTTATATCAATATGCAATATTGGGCCTTTCAGATATTTTAGCCACCAAACAAACATAGTTTATATTATATATGTGGTTATGAATTCTCAACCTAAATATCTTTTGAAATATCTTTTCATTAAAACTTGTTTTCAGCTATCATCAAAATATCTCTTCTTCATTTGAATCAAGTTTCTATATATACTAAGCTAGACCTAAGGAAGAGGTCAAGAAGTTCATTTGAATATAGAAATATATGTTTTGGACAGTGATGTCCTGATTTTGAGTATATATATGAGTTATATGCTTGACGGACTTGTCTATGTCCTGATTTTAGTGTTTGGGGTTGGGTACATTGTGAATGATTGTATATATATATATAACTGTTATCGCGTAGCGATTGATGTGAGTGCTGTTAGCACCTTGTATTGTACCTCCCCCCTGTTCTGATACTAATGATCGCATGGCGATTGATATGATACGTTTACCTGTATTTGGTATGATACGATCCGGTGCATACCTTAACGGGGTGTAGCTGTAGACCCTTGATTGGGTAGTCTGCGCGCGTAGGACAGATTTATTTCGGAGTTATGGTTGGTAAGTTTTTACCATATAGTCCTGTGAGTTTAGTTCCACTTTGGACGGCTCAACCCTGGGCCCGGTGTCTCGATGAGACTGTACCGGTGTCCAGTCAAATGATCCCCTGTTGGATTGTTTTTCCCTGGTACTTGTGTTTGTATTATGGTTATACTATACCTATACGCGTGAGTTAGTACTTCATATTCGTATATCTTTTAGTGAGGATCGTTCCTCGCTTGTCGTGCTTGTGAGCACGTGTTTGTAAGAGTGGGGATGTTTGGGAAACTGTTTACCTGTTTTGGTTGTAGTACTTGATTAGATTTCAATACTTGATAAGTTTTACTTTTTGGATCGTAAATCCTGTTTTATATATATATTTATATATATGATTTGAACTACATTGAGTTCTGTATATTTGTCAAGTTTGGTTTGCTTGTTATAAGCGGGTTATTCGGCATTTTAAGGTTTGTTTTACCTTATGTGAATTTTATTCCATCTTTATGCTTTTACAGTATTTCAGTTCTTTTGTTTATACTTATAAACCTGCATGGGTTGATTTGAGAGGTTTTGCCTCGGGAAAAGTAAAAGGGCGTTTTGTTGGGAAAAAGGTTTTGAGTTGGTTTGCTCTCATTTACTTTGAGGTAGTATGGTTTTTAAATCAATCAAGTATATAAATGATTTCATATGCATGTTTGGCATGGTTTTAAAAGGTGGGGTTAGTACTTTGTTTTAAGTATGTCAAACCTTGTTTTTGTCCACTCACACTCTTTCTGTTTTGCGCCCCCCCCAGACCGTAGTTGTTGCGTCGACACCGTTCGGCCGTGCGCTTATCTTCTCGAGCTTCGTTGGAAGGGTAGGATTGTCATCCTCGAACCCTAAACTTGTAATCTGTTATTCTTTTCCGCTGTTGAATTCTTAAACTCTTAGATTGCTCTGTATCACCCCTTTAGGGTTGAATTAGTTTGGCTGGAGGCCTGTGATGTATTTGTTGTATGCATGCTGGCGCTTGGGTTGTTTATCTGTTGTTTGTTTGACAGGTTGAAGTTTTGGGCTAGTCCTTGTTTTAGGGGAGACTCTGCCCGTTTTTCGGCAGAAGTCTTGGCCCATTGTAGGTTAAATTTCGGGAAGAGGGTAACTGCTTTAGGATGTGGGCTCGACATGGGTTGGTGTTAGGCCCATCAACAGGGTCCGGCTCGGGTTCCGGGGTGGAATCTGGGTCGGGTCCTGTCAAGAATGGTCATCTATAAATGTGATGAAATAGCGATTTCCATCAATTGTTTGATGAGGGAATGGTCCACAAATATCTGTATGGATGATTTCTAAAAGATCACTACTGCGAGTTGCACCTTTCTTTTTATTCTTAGTGAGTTTTCCTTAAACACATTCAATACAAATTCTGTCATCACCGAAAGTCAGTAATGGCAAGATTTGTTCCTTAACAAGAATTTTCATTCTTTCCTTTGAAATGTGCCCTAAAACATCCATGCCATAACCTAGTGGATGTTCCTTCACTTCTAATCCTTTTCTCACTCGATTCAGCTATTAAAACTTCACTATCTTTATTGTAATTGAGACAATATAATCCATCTTTATTGTTTTGAATTCTGAGATACAAAACATGTTTATTGAATCCAAAATAAAACCATGTCTTGATAATCTTGAAACATAAATTAAATTTCTCTTTATCTTTATTTAGGGTACTAAAACTACATCATCCAACTCTAAAATAAAGTTGAATCCAACTTTAAATTTAACTACTCCAATGGTATTTAATGAAAACAACAGGTAACTATCTAATCCTCCTTGTCACGACGTGCTGCCATGAAAGTGTTCTTCTCCCTAGTAGGGAACGAGTCAAGTACCACTATCTCCCTACTAGTGGTGGTATCAAAAATCTCAACAGGTGATTCAGGATGGGACGTAGGTTTCACAGACTGCACTAGGAGATTCTTATATCGAAGTAGCTTATTGATGTTTCGTCCTCTCCCATAAGCGCATACACCGAGCTTTACAGCTATTCTGAGACTTTTGAGACTGTCCTCTGTAGCCGTGTATATCCTTATGGGTCCTCCATAAGGTCGACGACGTTGCAGCGCCTTAACCCTTTTTCACTCCAGCTCATCTTCGTTCCACTTCTTAATTAGCGTCACTATATTCTTTATACTAGAATTCCATTCATGACAAGTTGATATGAGTGACATCTATTAAAATTCAAATGCTTCTCCTTTTTCCCAAACTTTTTGAGTCGTTCTACATGGTACATAAACGAAAAACGGCTAGCTTGAATTAAATATAATCGTGAGTGAGATCATAATCGATCTCATTCATTCCGAGAATATCTTTAAAATCAAACTTCCATCTTTTGAAGTTTGACTAGTGAGTGTTTCAATTTGCGATAAATTGATTGAGGGAGTGTTCAAAGCTGTAAGCATTTGCAAAAGAAAGCATAATTACTTTCCAATAAACCGATTCTCAATTTGTTAAGAGAAAACAGTTTTTCCTTTTAACTTTATTCACAAAACTAACAAATAACATATGCAAGCTTCATTAATTAAGTATCACACCTTTGTGGCAAGAGATTACTTATAGCTTACAACAAATTATGTGTTATCTTGTGCCATCATAAACAAATTACATGATAAATTCTATTTGTTGAAGAAACTTATCAAGTAATTTAGGTATGATGCAATTTTTCTTATTTCTTTAAGGTTTGAGTATTTATGTTTGGTTTTGTTATGAAAAATTTGTTGATTCTCATAACAAAGACAAACACCTATCTAGCACAGAAAATAACCAAACAAACACAGTTCAAGAGAGAAAACCCTAAATTGCAGTGAATAGTAATTTCTACCATGAACAGTGGTTTAGGGGTTTTTGGTGTCCGTTTTTTATGCAAAATACCTTTCTGAATAGGGAATGACCTAATTAACACAACTCACTGCTTTGCTATGACATAGGGGCATTTTTAGGGTTTTAAGGTCATCAAGTAGGTCAAAAACGTGTTTAAAGTTTTGAAGATATGAAAAATCAAATTAAAACATGCTTTTCCAGATTCTTTAATGTTCTTGATATTTAGAAAACATGTTTAATCTATCTTCAAATTTTAAACATAACCAAAAACTCATCATGGCATAAACAAATAAGAAATCGTAATAGGCATGCTCGAAAAACGATTTCAGTGTGTGTGAATAACCTGGCTCTGATACCAACTGTTAGATTTTCCTTATATGCTTGTTCATGATCTTTCACACAATCTGAAATATGTAAAGAAAAGTGCTGGCACAAGAGAGCAAAAATTATTGTGTATGGTGTTGGTGTGTTTTCTGGTGGTATTGAGTGTCTTTGAATCTGAATGTGTGAATAATGTCAATATGTTAGATTTTCCTTATATTTGTGTTCATGATCTTTCACACAATCTGAAATACGTAAAGACATACCTGGCATCATCTTTCTTGAGTACACAACATCTAAACTCATTCAACCACAGCAGCAACAATCCTAGCAAGAACAGGAACGACTCAAGACTTCTGCTCTCTCTCAGAATCTGTTTCAACTCTCTTTATGATGAGATTAGGGTTGGAGAACGTGTCTGACGAGAGTAGGACCTTAAGCTTATATAGGCTAGGTCAAATCGTCTCTACTCATCACCAAGAACCGACTTGACTAATCTTTCAAGCCCACCAAGCAACAGTCCACGCAAAAGGAAATAAATAAGACCCCTTAATAGGCTTCAAAACTTTTCCTTATTCAAGGTATAACCTAATTTAAACTCTTATCAAACCTGATAAAACTTAGTATCTAGTGCACCGATCTAAATAGGAAACATAACACAATAATCCCCCTATATTTGTTGCCCTCTCTTCTCTTTTATAGTTTGCTTCTCTCTCATTTTCATTCTCCCCTTGGCTAGGGTTGTACACTTCTTTCTCAGCTGCCTTATAAATGCTAACTAGTCCGGCTACCCGTTAACTACTCTAGCTATCCATTTTTTAATTTCCTCTTCTCTTTGGCTTTATTTTCTGTTTCTTGTGCAACCTTCTTAACTTTTACTAGCTGCCTCTATTGATATCTGCTCCCATGTGGTATTTGTAGCTGCCAACAAGTTCCCCAAATTCTGCCTAGCAAATAGATTCTTGTTTTGACTTTGGGACACGTTTTAACGACCTTCGAGAAACCAGAAAATTGCAAGTGACCTCTCTTTAGAAAGCTCTAGATGTCTTATTTTGAACCATATGTCATTTACCTCAATCCAATTTCGGATGAAAATGTTAAGGCCGAAACAATGTTCTTTTTGCACCTTTTTCCATAGAATGCCTCCAATGATACTATTATGCACTGATCATCTCCCAATGCAATTCATGTTTTTATAGAATTGGTTTTTGTTTTTGTTTTTCTTTACATCATTGATATCTTCACACATCATTGATATCTTCATTATTTTGTTATAAAGTAGTATTTTATTGCATTTTTTTTATTTTGTTGCAGTTGATGTTTGTATTTACATTTTATATTTTGTGTGCAGTTTCTGTTTTTGTTTACTTCATTGATATCTACATTATTTTGTTATAAAGCAGTAGTTTATTGCATTTTTGTTTTGTTTTTAATTGTAGTTTATGTTTTTGTTTTGCATGTCTATTTTTTTGTTTACTTCATTGAATAAACTTTATTTCCCTTTCTTTTTCTTACTTTGAAGCTTGTTTTGTTATAGAGTATTAGTTGCATCACATTTTTCATTTTTGTTTCCTTTACCAATTTAATATTTATTTCCTTTCTTATCAAAGATCAATTATTTTTTGGAAGCTTCGAGGGCATTGAAGTGGAGTTCTTATAGTTTATGTGCAGACACAACAAGAAGACACTAAAGAAATTTATTAGAACATCTTTATGATTTATCTTATAGTTTACATATTTAGTTCAAGAGGAACAACTGAAAAACAAATCCTACAAAATGATAAGCTGAAGAGCGGCGGAAGACGGAAAGTCAATGTGGCAAATGTGATCCATTCCGTTAAATTTGCTGTTAAAAAATTTAAAAACTATTAAATATTAATTTAAAAATATAACTATTTGAATTGAATTTAAAAATAAATAAATAAGAACTCAAGAAATAAAAATGAGATCTAAAAACTAAAACAAAACCAAAAGACAGAACAATTAGCGCCTTCCCCCGCCTGCGTATCCCATCCGCTAGCACAATCAGCGCCACCCCCCGCATGCGTACCCATCCGCCACCACAATTCTCTCTTCTCTCTTTCTACCCAACAACAACAACCCACCACCTTGTCCACCTCCACCCCCAACCACATTTCCCACCCACACCTCAACACCAATCATTTTGACATTTAAGCAAAAAAAAAAAAAAAAAAGGGTTAATTTCAATTTAGTACCCTGAACTCTTATCAGTAAGGCATGTTTGCCCCTACACTCTCAATTTTAACGATTACATACCCTAAGCTTCTCAATTTTTTACAATTTGGTTCTGGCGTTAGCCTTACTTTTAGAATTTCCGTTAATTGCTGATGTAGCATATGTGGGATTCACCTTTTGAAATTTAAATGGCTTAAAATATTAATAAAACTAATTTAAAACAAAAAGTAAGAATAAACCCTTATCCCCATCCCTACCCCTTCTAACCTCCACCTAATAAACCCCAACTCCAACCACCCACCCCACAACACCATCTGCTACTCCTCTGCAACTTGAAGACAAAGAAAACCCACCACCCAGTAAACATAAGAACCCACCCTTTCACCCATATTCCGACGCCACCAAAACCCTGACCCGACCTAGATTTTGACTTAATTTTGAAAACCCTTATGGTGGGGGCTAACAAACTAGACCTCTCACTGCTTATTTGAACGACGTCGTTGAAAGCCACTGCGAATTTGGCTTGGGGAAAAGAGGCGGTACGAATTTGGCTGAGGTATGGAAGGCCTCGCCTTTTGGGGATGAATCTGGGCTGTTGCGTTTGGGAGGAGGGGTGTGGGAGGAGAGAGAGAGAGAGAGAGAGAGAGAGAGAGAGAGAGAGAGAGAGAGAGAGAGAGAGAGAGAGAGAGAGAGAGAGAGAGAGAGAGGGAGAGGGAGTGAGAGATGAGTAGTGGGTAGGTTGGTTGGTTGTTGGTGGCGAGTTAGGCGACGAGGCTTGGACTTGGTTAGGGAAGAAGACAATTTTTTCCTATTCTTTTTTTTTTTTTTTTTGGTCTTTTAGGGTTTAGGGTTGTCGAGGTCCATAACCTTGCTTGATCTCGTCCTCGAGGTCCCGCCATGGCGTCTTGTCTTCTTGGTGGGTTGTGTGGCTGAGGCTATGGGGTGGGGCTAGGAATTGAGGGTTTGGTAAAGGGTTGGATGCTTGGGGCTAATGGGGTTTAATTTTTTATTTTATGCTTATAAATATTTTTTCTTTTTTAATTAGTTTTTTAATATCTTAAGCCATTAGGAGTTATATATAGGAGTTTACAAGAGTGCTTTCCAAGGAAATAGATACAGTATTAAATTAGGAGAAAATCTCCTAATTATACAAGGATGTGTCAACTATATAAAACAAGTAAATGACCTAATTAACTTAAGAAATAAATCTCCTTGATTTAATAGGTTAACTCACGTCAACACTCCTCCTCAAGTTGGTGCATATACACTCATCCACAAACAGCTTTCGTTAAGACATCCGCTAATTGATCTTCTGATTTTACAAAGGGTAGACAGATGATCTTGTTCTCAATTTTTTCTTTGATGGAATGTATATCCACCTCAACATGTTTAGTTCGATCAGGCTGAATTGGATTATGAGCAATATCTATAACTGACTTGTTATCACAATGTAACTCCATTGGCATCTCTGGTTTAAAACCCAATTATGTCAAGAGTCTTCTAATCCATAATAATTCACAAACTCCTTGAGCCATTCCTCGATACTCTACTTCTGCACTAGACCGAGAAACCACCTGTTATTTTTTACTCCACCAAGTGACTAGGTTACCTCCAACGAATGTAAGGTAACCCGATGTAGAGCGTCTATCTATAATGGAACTAGCCCAATCAGCATCTGTATATCCAACAACTTCAAGATTTCCATTCTTTGAGAACATTAATCCCTTTCCAGGGGCTGACTTTAAGTATCTTAAGATCCGATCAACTGCATTCCTATGAGAAACACTTGGTGAATGCATAAATTGACTAACCACACTCACAGCATATGCAAAATCTGGTCTTGTGTGTGCCAAATATACCAACCTTCCAACAAGGTGCTAGTATTGTTTCTTATTAGTTGGCAACTGGTCCATGTCTTCACACAACTTGTGATTCATCTCAATGGGTGTGTCAGCAGGCTTACATCCAAGCATTCCTGTTTCAGTGAGTAGATCCATCACATACTTCCTTTGAGACATAAATATACCAGTTTTTTATCTTGCTACTTCAATTCCGAGGAAGTATTTCCGAGCACCTAAATCCTTCATCACAAATTCCTGAGACAAATACTTTTGTAGCTTCTATTGCTCTCTTGTGTCGTTCCCAGTTACGACCCTGTCATCCACATAAACAATTAATGCAGTGATTTTTCCTCCATCACTCTTCAAAAAATGGTAGGGTTTGAATTACTTTGAGTGTATCCAAAATTCTTCATGGACTTAGTAAATCTGCCAAACCATACATTGGGAGATTGTTTTAACCCATATAATGATTTTCTGAGCTTGCAAATGTGATTTTTCTTGTCATGAGCTATATTACATCCTGGTGGTAAATCCATGTATACCTCTCCTTCCAAGTCTCCATGTAAGAAGGCATTTTTAACATCGAACTGATGTAGTGGCCAATCTAGATTTTCTGCTAGAGATAGTAGGACTTTGATAGTGTTTATCTTGGCTACTGGGGCAAAGGTCTCTTGGTAATCCACCCCATATATCTGTGTGTACCCCTTCGCCACCAATCTAGCTTTATATATTTCAATGGATCCTTCTGCTTTGAGTTTTACAGTATAGATCCACTTGTATCTCACCATCTTCTTTCCGTGAGGTAAATGCCCGAGCTCCCATGTGGCATTCTTCTGGAGGGCTCGCATTTCTTCATTCATGACTTCTTTCCCTTTTGAGTCTTCTAGTGCTTCATTCACACTATTTGAGACAGATATATTGGCCAACTGCTTCACAAAGTGTACATGCGACTCTGCTAATCTGCTTAGAGATATATAATTATTGTTGGGGTATTTACCTTTGGCTTTAAGATCTGTTTCGTATTGTACTCGAGGTTTACCACGGTTCTTCCTTTCTAGAAGTTGATATATAGGGGTATCTATATCCTTTATGCTTTCTGAAATTAAATCATCATGGCATATTTCATTGGTGTTATCAGTTTCGGGAGATGTTACCTAAATGACTTACTCATAAGGTGATTGGTGTGGTACTAGAGCTGAAGGCAGGTCCTGAGCGGGCAAAATCTCATAAAACAGTTCAACTTCCTCCTCTTGATTTTGGCAGCGTGGAGTCGATTGGTCGTTTTCCAATGGCTACATAGGCTCAATGTTAGGCAAAAGAGGACAAAGCGACCGGTCATTTGGGCATAGCGACTGGTAGTTTTGACACAGTGGCTCTAATTATGAAGGAATAAAGGGGGTGACGAGTAGTTTTGGAGGGGTGACTGGTAGCTTTGATGCTGGATCTCTTCCGTTGTGAAAAAGTCCAGAAAAGTCTGGGTGCTTGGTTGTAGATTCTCCTCCTGTGTTTTTTAAAAATATATGTCGTGTTCTCGAAACACTACATCTATGGAGGTATATACTTTCTAACTTGAAGGGTGATAACATCAGTAGCCTTTCTGATGAGGGGCATAGCCAATGAAAACACACTTTTCTATACGGGGATCCAATTTGTTGCATTGGTGATCATGTAAGTGTACAAATACAACATAGCTGAAAATCCATGGTTCAAGGGTTGGGGTGGAAGGTATTTGGAGACGGTGATGAATTGTTTAAAGAGGAGTTTGGAAATTCAAGATATTTGAGGGAA
Organism: Prunus padus; assembly: GCA_024362665.1. NCBI lineage: Eukaryota > Viridiplantae > Streptophyta > Magnoliopsida > Rosales > Rosaceae > Prunus > Prunus padus. The sequence continues at coordinate 8,757,669 of JANFAM010000006.1, read as the reverse complement.
TCCTATTTATAAGGTAAGCTGCAGAGAAGACGGCCTCGCCCCAAAAGGATCAAGGCATGTTGGCACCAAATAAAGATGCACGGACGACATCCAATATATGTCGGTTCTTTCGCTCAACCACCCCATATTGTTGGGGAGTATATGGACATGAGCGTTGATATATAATGCCATGATTCTGTAAGAATTTTTTGAGATCATGATTAAGAAATTCTCTGCCATTGTCAGAACGAAGAACCTGTATTTGGGCATAAAATTGAGTCACCACCATTTTATGGAACTGTTGAAACACAAAACTGACCTCCCTTTTGGTTTTGAGAAGGGAAACCCAGTTCATTCAAGTGCAGTCATCAATGAAAGTGACAAACCATCGAGCTCCAGCCGGAGTAGCGATTTGAGCAAGCCCCCAAACATTAGAATGAATAAGGGAGAAGGGAACCAAACTTTTATTTGTACTTAATGGGAACGGAACACAATGACTCTTAGCCAATTCACACGTATCACATTGGAGGCTGGAAACATCAAAACTGGAAAATAATGATGGAAACAACTTCTTCAGATAACCGAATGAAGCATGCCCAAGACGTTTATGTCATAACCAAACTTTATCTCTCTGCCTCTCAGAACTAGCTCCACTTGTTGTGAAAGCTTGACCAACCTTGGTCTCACTATTCGGTGCCCAGTCCAAGTAGTAGAGTTTGCCCTGCCTAGTACCACAACCAATCGTCTTCCCTATAATGATGTCCTGAAAAACACAATGATTCACCCAAAATGTTATAGTACACCCCAAAGTAGTAGTAAGTTGTGCAACAGACAACAAGTTGTGGTCCAAGGATGGAACAAGCAATACAAAATCCAAATGTAGGGAGTTAAAGAGAGATAGAGAGCCCTCCCTAACCACAGGGGGGTACCATTAGCATTAGACACCATCGACAGAGTGGATAGTTTGCGACTAATAAGTTGGATAAGATCAAATGTCATGTGATCCGTAGCACCCGAGTTAATAATCCATGTGAGCTTTTTATAGGACGTATGAAAAACATAATCTTTGGTGGTGGCGATAGAAGTACGAGCCCGGGTAGCCTGGTTAGCAGGATTGACCGCATGCTTCTATGAGTCTGCAAGGAGGGAGAGAATCGTAGGGGGTCCTGACATCATAGTGGAAGTAAGATGTGATATGAGTGTGTGTTTGTGGTTAAGGAGTTGATTTGAAAATTTGAGGAATTTGATTTGAGGAATTTGATGTATGAATTTGATGTATGAATTTGATGTAGGAATTTGATTTGAGAGGTATGTTTAAGGAGTTTGATAAGATGATTTGATTTGAGAGGTAAGGAATTTGATTTAGGGTTTGGGTGTGAATTTGGGGTTATGATTTGAGGGCTTAGAGACAACCTAAGATCGATTGCTCTGATACCATGCTAAAATATGATATTTGGTTTGAATACTTTAGGTTAATTGTATTCTTCTCCATAAGGAGGTATATATAGGAGTTTACAAAAGTGTTTTACAAGGAAATAGATACAGTATTTAATTTGGAGAATATCTCCTAATTATACAATGATGTGTCAATTGTATAAAATAAGGAAGTAAATCACCTAATTAACTTAGGAAATAAATCTCCTTGATTCTCCTTGATTTAATAGGTTAACTCAAGTCAACACTTACTTTCCATTACAATCTGTAAACACTTGTATTAGTAGTTGATGTTGTGCTCAATTTCATCATCACCATGATCGCAGCAGAAGTAGACCAGCAACCAAGTCTTTTATCTCTACCCAGTTTGCCTCATCAACACATCAATCCCTTTCTCTTCTTCTTTCTTCTCTCAATTCAAAGCTCGTCCCTTTCCGAGTGGCTCAACCGTCAGGAGAAGAAACAGCTTCGAATTATCTCATTCATCCAAGCGCTCTTGAAAAAAAAAATTAAACCCAAACGCTCGTGACAGAGAAGAGCGCTTGGGGTTCTTCTCCCAAACGCAACCTCCTTTGTATTGGTAAATCTGCAACCTCCTTTGAATCATCAGTGCCATCATAAGCTTATGTTAATAAGTAAAGTTTTGATCTCATTAACTCTATGAATGACAGCCCAACACCAAAAACACTCAAATTCCAAGTCGTTTTCTCACCTGGGTTGTTTAAGCCTCTACCAAGTTCTCTGTCTCCATACCATCTTCTCTTGATTCCTCATCAATATATAAATTGAAAGCCTCAGAATGAGTTGATTTTTCACATAAATCAAAGTTTAAAATCCTAAATCGCTGTATATTTTAGTGAACAAATTCAAAACCCCCAATTCTCATGGACCTTGGACGTGTGCAGACGACACCAAGGAGATTAGGGTTATTCTCTGTCGAGAGCATTCGCGTTTTTTTAAGGGTTTAGAGTAATTATATTTAATTTAATATTTTTAAATTAATGAAACTGACATAATTGAAACATATGACCTGATATGTTAACAGTTGCAAATACAATGACTAAAATCAGAAAATTGAAATTTTGATGACCAAAATTAAATTCGACCCTAACCCCAGTGACAGAAAATGTAATTATCCCTTTTAAGTTTTAAAAGGTGGGTTCCATATATGCAACATCAGAAATTAACAGAACCTCTAACGGTAAGGCTAACGCTGGAACCAGATTGTTAAAAATTGAAAAGCTTGGGGTATGTAATCGTTAAAATTGAGAGGACAAACATGCCTTACTGATTAAAGTTCATGATATTAAATTGAAATTAACCCAAATAAAATAATAATTTCCATTACATGTCATTTTTTCACCCAATTCAGACATCTTCATTTGGATGAAGTAATTGAAAATTACATAGAATTCTTAAATTATGGAATTTAAATCTTCATCATTTAAATATCTGGCAATTAATAATTTAAGTGTTTGAATTTATCTATGTCGAATTTTATAAATTACATTGAAAATGAATTGATACTCAATAGAAATTGCGAAATGACGACTCTTTTGGTGGAAATTAAACTCAGAAATCTCGATACCCAATTTTCATGATTTTTCCACGTCTTATTTAATAAGTTCCATATATAAGTTGCTAAATAATAAAAATATCAATTTTTTCACTTCAACTTTTAGCTAAATCCTAAATTATTTTCCTCCCTAAAAGAAAGAAAACGAAAAAGAACTAAGGAGTGAGAAAAAGAACCAAGCAGACTTGCACAAGCTTCTCCTTCTTCAATCCAAATAACTTGAAATCCGACCCACTTACCTACGATTCTCTCTCTTTGCTACAGTAAGCACAACACCACCTCCATTAATAAGCAAGCAATGAGCTTGGCGTTCCTCCAGGGCTATTCTTCCACTGAAGAAGAAGAAGAAGAAGCCCAAGATCACCGCCTCCATTACCAAAACTCAAACTCTTCGGACGACGACGAAGATGGTGACCAAAGTCACAAACCCAAATCCGTCTTTGACTTTCCCAAACCTCCCTCCTCTTCCATTGCCTCTGGCCTTCCTTCTGCATCTGACGTCTTCTCCGAGGTACCATTTTACCCTAATTCACCCCTTGTTTTTCTTTTTATTTCTCTCTGCAATTTACCATTCAGTTTGATTTTTATTTTTTTTTGCTGCTTTTTATGGGTTCATTGTGCTTTTCTTCGATTGGTTGCTGAAGATTTGTGGACCGCCCGATTTCCTCAATAACTGCGTCCAAGAAGACGGTTCTGCGAGGGATGACGGTCCCCAGAAAGGCAGGCATGGTGCCCGCAACGCCAAACTTCGCAAGGACAAGAAAGATTTACCTGCTGGTTGGTACTTTTTCTTAGTTAATGTTTGTTCATATTATGTTAAGGATCAATTCTAAGTACTTTTGGGTTGCTTTTTATTCAAAAGATTCTCCTAAAATTGTGTCACTGCAGTCAGAGAGACATAGGAGGAGGAGTGATAAAAATTGATTTTACATTACAAATTGGATATGTGGTCCCTGTATAATGAAGTTTATAATGGCTTTAAGAGAAAGAACAGGCACAAATCGCAGTTATTCAACCATATATAGATGACTGAGATGCATCTGTCTGAGTGTATCTTAAACATCTATGTTTAGTCTGTGGTTGAGATGCATGTCCTGAACTTAGGTTCTTATTAGATCAGGACAACCAGTTCATAGAATGGAAGTAACTTTGGAAGTAGACTCTATTCTGTTTATATATTATCCAAATTCAAACTCCAGTTATGGTGTGTTTGCTTGAATGGAATCGGGGAAGTCGTGAGTTGGGGAAGTCAAGAATAGAAGAGAGAATGAATGGGACCAACTATTCACCCATAATCAATCTAACTCCTGGTGTTTCAGATATTGGATTACGAATTTTAGTGTGGAACCTACTTAATTTTTCATTTCGTACATATTAGTAAACACCGTGGAAGTCATGAATCGGAATAATTCCAGTACCCGTTGATAAATTTTCTTATCCTGAGTTTTCTTGAACTGTCTTGCGTAGATCTGCACCTTGTCAATGTGATGCTTTATTTTGTAATTGGAAGTCTTAAGTCAGACAATACCTAGATGTCTTAGCAATATAAAATTATGTGGTTTCTTGGATTTTTCTTATAAATTCGTATCTGTTGAGTTCCAATCAAATCTGTTGGAATAATAATTCAAAAGTGTTTGTTAGAACTGTTATTTACGATACTCTGTCGAACTGATGGGCGTTATCTGTGTTATGGATGCTTATTATGGCTGTGGTTTTTCAGCAGGAACAGCTAATTTGAAAGATATAGAAGGGAAGTTTGTTAAATGTTGATCAAAATTTTAAAATTATTATGCATATAGTTCTCTGTGTATCACTATCTAATAATGATTTGGTTTTTACAACCTCTTTCTGCATATGTATGTTTTCCTTTTTATTTTTTATTTTCTATTACAGCAGTCAGACTCTCTGTGTACAGGTGCTGTAGTGGAGTCCAAAGCTCAGTTAGTTGGAATCCATGAACGAGTAAGAAGTGATTTTGTGGGTAACCAACCTCCAACATCAATAGTTACAAGCACGGCTCAAGGTGGCAAGCGTCTGCCAACTGCAACGAATCCTAGTGCAGAGGATGCTGCAGAGCTTCTGAGGTTATTGTTGCTGTTTCTACTCCCTACTCCCTTGTTTGCTTGTGTTGTTTTTTGTTTTTCTGAATCTTTTTCTTTTCTTGGGTCTGCTAGTTCTGAAAGACGTATAGCTGTTTTAGATTACTATTATTTTTATTTTTTCAGTGAAGCAGGTATTTTGGTTGGGTATTAGTCATGCATTTGGCCTCGTAATTGCTAATCTGAAATATTTTTCCTAATAGGATGTGTTTGCAATGTGGAATACCCAAGACCTACTCCAATGCACGGGGAATGGTCTGCCCAGCTTGCGGTGATCGTCCTGTAGACACAACCAACGATTCCAAGAAGAAGGGATCTACCATCAAAGATAAGGAGAAGAGTAAGAGGATGAAGGGCCAGTCATCTCATGGTACATGGAAAAGTGAAACTGAAATGCAGCTTCGGCAGCAGTTTGACTAGTATAAGTTTCTTAAAATGTTACCTGGAATAGCATAACATCTCGTAGGTTTATGGTTGTATCATCTAGCTGACCCATTAGTTCAGTTAGCAAACCCAAAGTTCATTAGGGCGTATGGGAAGTATTCTGTGTTTTGGTTTCATGTCAAAATGTGTTTATACTCTTTTCTGTTATCTATTAGTAGTGGTAACAGGTCCATTTCAACCAAAATAGTTAAGTTCTTGCAGAAGCAGCTTTGTTTGCTCACTTTTGGTCATGTTCTCCATGGCCAGAGTAGCTTGGCTTTTTTCACCATGCAAGCCTTATCTTCAGACTCTGTAGCACTGTAGCAGCCAAACCTTGAGAGAGGCTGTGCCTTTGATATGTTGAGGCCTCAAACCAGTTGGTTCTATCCTCCGACTCAAACACGGACTTGTCAGTCGAGGCAAGAACAATAAAACACTTCCTTGATCATCATCCTAGCACCATAAAAAATTTGCTCCGTAATTGAGGTAGGATGAATCCTGGGTAGGGAAGAAGAGTCATGTGGCTTGACAGGGAAGATTTTTATCCAATATAAGAAAATAGAATAAATTTATTAAATTTCATTCAATATTAATCCCGCTTTTGTTAGAGTTGCGGCGTTATGAATTAATTTTTGGGGACACGGCATTGGGCTTGCCAGTGTAATTTGATTTAAGTTCCTTTTATTTTTTCACGATGGTAAATCAAGATAACTCTCACTAGTCCAGGAAAGTAAAGCATATATTGATTTGAGGATCAAATGACCACATGTTTGTGAATTTGGAAAGCAAGTGATTATTCACTTCATCAAAGAACCACATGGTTGATGAGTACACCAATCACAGTTGCTTGTATGGATGAATGCTCCAACCATTTATTTAGCGGTACATTCATCATCTCTTGCACAACTTGAACAACATGAGTTCATTCGTAGCTGGATTTAAAGAATTTGAAAAAGAAACCCTACCACTAAGAATTGAAAAAGAATCAAATAAATAAACAAAAACAGAAATCCTAGCACTATACAAGTCAAGAGGATGTAAAGTAAAGTTGACAGAGAGAATACCACAAGCAGAGGAGAAGACGGGAGGTCGAAAATGAGTAGAACCTTTGGTTTACTTGGAAAAAGAGGATTTTGTGGAAGTAACCTTGGTTGATTGGTGTGGGAGCAAATAATCTGGCTTCCAATCACAAGATGCCACTCGGACAAGAAGAATATCTCTTAGTTCAATTAATTGAGCCTATTTATTTGACAAATTAATTGATACTAGATATTATCTTAAATATGGGATATTATCTTGATTTAAAAGATAATATCACCAATTTAGGATATTATCTTATTTATGAGATATATCATCAATTAGTGATTTGATCCCAATCAAATCCCTAATTGATTCAATCTCTACAATTTGGGGAAAGAATATGTTCCTTTCAAATAAGAAGATATTCTTTGAAAAACCCTAAATTCCTAGAGCCCTATAAATACATGGTTACATTCAACACACAAGGTAATCTGAAACTCAACCAGAAAACCCTTCTCTCTCTCTCTCTCTCTCTCTCTCTCTCTCTCTCTCTCTCTCTCTCTCCATATTTTCCTATCACGGCTTCGGCCACTACACACGACTCCGGCCACCCGGTTCTCCCCATAGAGAAAACTTCGTACCCTTTTTAGCTATTGTTTCTCAGAGATTCAATCGAAGAGGGCCTTTGGCCAACACCCCCCAGGTGTGGTCTTTTACTCCTGTTTCATTTTACAAGAATCGAGGAAGAGAGAGAAGGAAGTTCTAGAGTCGAAGGATCTTCAAGCGAATATTCTCCCTCAAGATATTTGCACAAATATTTGGTAATTTCATTGAGAGCGCAAGTTATACTCAACGCGTGCTCTTGAATCAAAGGAATCTGTTTCCTCCTTTTTTGGCTCAACCAAAGCCTTCCGAACAACCATGGCCAAAAGCAAATGCATGAGAAGCATGACCGCCGTGATGGCTCAATCCGCGACGGGCCAAAGTCACTTGTCCCACAATCCTGAGATCAAAATGGTGGCACCACCTCCTCACGATGCCACCTCGCTACCACATGGTTCCACAGTTAGAGTCGTGTCATAGCCACAAGGCATAGCGGTTAGAATCGGCAACTAGCCTCATGGCCTAGCTGACGAAATAGCCACAAGGCATAGTGGTTGGAACCGGCAACTCGCCTCAAGTTCTCAAATCACATGATTGCCCGGTAGACGTTCGGAGTACATTGACTTAGAGCACACTTCATGGCGCAGAACACCTCCCTGGAGAACTTTGACAACAGGAACGTGAAGCCCAAGGAGAAATAGAATGGACGGAATGTGATAATCCTAGCATTTGGATCGCATCCACACAAGCCGCATCGTCGATCGAAGACTCCAACAGCTTGAGGTATGGTTGAGGGATTCGTACCATTTAAAGCATTTATGCTCTGCATAACAAGACTAAATAGAAAGTATAGGACTGGAAAGTGGAGAAGAAGAGAAGAGGTTAATGGACCCAAAAATTGTAAGGAACTGTTGTAAACTAAAAGGAACTGCGCGATGGGGTGAGGTTTTCAAAACACCACGTCTTACTTATTTTTAATTTTTTTGGTTAAAACATCACATCTTATCCTTAATTGCTCTTCTCCTTTTTAAAAAATATTTATTTTAATTCAGTATTGTTTTACTCATTTGCCCTCCTTTTAATTAAATATGTGTGTTTTAATATTTTAGTTTACCAAGGATATATTAGTTTACTGAAAATTCCACTTTTAAGGTCTTCTACCTTTTTTTGGTCGAATAGGTATATATAGATACTGTTTTAAAAGTAAATAGAGAAAGTATATGAAAGGTAAGAGTATTTCTCAATAGCTCAATGCTCAAATGTCTTATTCATCTTTAGTGCCTACTATGTATAGGCATAGGAAATACATCACCATTTACCACCCTAAGTAGTGAGTTACAAAGCATAATAACCAATGATAAATATAGTATTTAGTACATAGGTTACAACCCTATAATGATAGGTATAATGGTGGGTCCTCCTTGGATTTCCACCATGCATGGAGTATGCATGGTTAAAACCTTGCCAGTAAAACCCGGTGGAACAAGTCCTGGGCGAAGGGAAAAAGAGTACATATCCATGTGTAATATAGAACGTGTACTGCCTCATTAAATCCTTGCCAGGAAAAACTCAGTGGGATAAAAACTAGGACAAAGGAAAAAGAGTCCAGTGTGAAGGTCTCAATGATGACACGCCCCTCCTAATACTAGCAAAAGATCCTTGAGTTGACGCATTCTAATATTGTTGACCAGCTTTCTGAATGTTGTAGTTGGCAGTGCTTTAGTGAATAAATCTGCAAGGTTGTTGCTGGATTGTATTTGTTGAACATCTATGTCACCATTCTTTTGAAGTTCATGCGTGTAGAAATTTTTTGGTGAAATGTGCTTGATTCTGTCACCTTTGATGTATCCATTTATGATTTGAGCAATACAAACAGTGTTATCTTCATATAGTAATGTTGGAGAATCTTTTACTGAAGACAACCCACTTGTTTCTCGAATATGTTGTATCATGGATCCCAGCCATATACATTCCCGGCTTGCTTCATGCAGTGCTAATATTTCAGAATGGTTTGAAGAAGTAGAGGCTAACGTTTGCTTCACAGACCGCCATGATATAGCAACACCACCACAAGTGAACACAAACCCTATTTGTGATATAGCTTTATGTGGATCAGAAAGATAACCAGCATCAACGTAGCCAACTATTTGGGATTTTGACCCTTTTGAATAAAATAAACTCATGTCAGTTGTTCCACGAAGATACCGCAATATATGTTTAACACCATTCCAATGTCTCTGAGTTGGTGCAGAGCTATACCTTGCTAATAAGTTGACAGAAAAAGCTATATCAGGCCATGTACAATTTGCAAGATACATTAAAGCTCCAATTGCACTAAGGTATGGTACTTCAGAACCAAGTAATTCTTCGTTATCTTCTCATGGGCGAAAAGGATCTTTCCTTACATCAAGTGATCGAACAATCATAGGGCTACTTAATGGATGGGCTTTATCCATATAAAATCGTTTTAAAACTTTTTCTGTATATGTTGATTGATGGATAAAGACTCTAGTTGGTACATGCTCGATCTGTAGGCTGAGACAAAATTTAGTTCTCCCAAGATTTTTTATCTCAAATTCCTTCATTATATAAGCAGTAGTCTTTGTAAGCTCTTCAAGAGTTCTAATAAGGTTTAAATCATCCACGTATACTGCAATAATAGCAAACCCACTTCTAGATCTTTTAATAAAAACACATGGACAAATTGGATTATTTACATATCCTTCTTGTATAAGATATTCACTAAGGCGGTTATACCACATTCTTCTAGACTGCTTTAATCCATATAAGGATTGTTGTAACTTAATTGAATACATATCATGATATTTTGGATCATTTGCTTCTGGCAATTTAAATCCTTCTGGGATTTTCATATAGATATCATTCTCTCAAGTGATCCGTACAGGTATGCAGTAACTACATCCATAAGTTTCATATCAAGTCTTTTTGTGACAACCAAACTAGTCAAGAAACGTAATGTGATTGCATCTATCACAGGGGAATATGTCTCCTCATAATCGATTCCAGGTCTCTGGGAGAAATCTTGTGCTACAAGTCGTGCTTTGTATCTTACAATTTCATTGTTCTCGTTTCGTTTCCTTACAAACACCCATTTGTATCCAACCGATTTCACACCTTTGGATGTTCGGACTACTAGTCCAAATACTTTACGATTTTCCAAGGAATTTAGTTCTGCTTGGATCACATCTTTCTATTTTGGCCAATCATCTCTATGTCGACATTCTTCAATAGTTGTTAGTTCAAGATCCTCATTATCTTCTATAATTTCTATAGCAAGCACGTATGCAAAGACATCATCAACAATAGTTTTCTTTCTATCCCAGCTTTCTCTTGTACTCATATAATTCAAAGAGATCTCTTCTGATGTATGTACTTCTTCTGGTGTATGTGCCTCTACAGGGGCTATATTTTCATCAGTTTTAAACTAATCAGTTTTTGGCTCATCAAGAGTACTAATTTGTTTTAAATTTTTATCTTTTTCTGGAATAGGCACTGCTTGTGTCCTTTTCTTTCGGAGATTTTTATCTTTAGCACCAACAGGACGACCACGCTTCAAGCATGCCTTTAATGTACTATCATATTGACCTTCAGGGACATCAATCCGTGATGGAGTATTTACAGCCGGTAATTCATTTGCTATACTTTTCAAATGAATGATCCTTTGAAATTCACATTCACTTTGATTCGCATGTGGATCAAGATGAGACAATGATGTGGATGGAGAATCAAATCCAATGTAAATTCCAAGACGTCTTTGAGGGCCCATCTTAGTTCGCTGTGGTGGAGAAATTGGAACATAAACAACACAACCATGAATTTTTAAATGATATTAGGTTGTTGGCCCAAAACAAGTTGTAATGGAGAATATTGATGATAAGCAGTTGGCCAGATGCGAACTAAAGATGCAGCATGCAATATAGCATGTCCCCAACCAGAAGTAGGTAATTTTGATCTTAAAAGTAAAGGCCGAGCAATCATTTGAAGGTGTTTGATAAAGGACTCTGCTAATCTATTTTGAGTATGCATATGGACAACCGGATGTTCAATACCAATGCCAATGGACATGCAATAATCATCAAATGCTTGAGATGTAAACTCACCATCATTATCAAGACGAATTGTCTTAATTGGATAGTCAGGAAATTGTGCCCTCGATTTGATTATTTGAGCAAGAAGCTTAGCAAATGAAATAGAACGAGTAGAAAGTAGGCACATGTGACCATATTGATGATACGTCTATTAAAACCATAAAATAACGAAATGGCCCACATGGTGGATGAATAGGCCCACATATATCCCCTTGGATTTGTTGTAAAAACGTTGGGGATTCACTAGCAACTTTCAAGGGAGATGGTTTAATAAACAATTTTCCTTGTGAGCAAGCCTGACATGGACTATCACGAGATAAAAGAATCCTCTGGTTCTTTAATGGATGACCATGTGAATTTTCAAGTATTCGACGCATCATTGTTGACCCCGGATGGCCAACTCAGTCATGCCAAAGCATAAAAAGCTTTGGATCACTGAACTTCTATTTCATCATGATATTTGATTCTATTGCACTTATAGTTGTATAATACAAGCTAGATGAGAAAGCTAGAAGTTTTTCTACTACATGCTTCTGACATGAAACAATAGAAGTAATAAAAATATATTATATATTCCCCTCATTTGTAGTTTTAATATGAAACCCATTAAGACGTATATCCTTAAAACTAATCAAATTTCTTCTGGTTCTGACAGAATATAAAGCCTCTTTGATATAAATGTGTGTTCCTCCAGGTAATATTATATTTGCTCTTCTAGAGCCTTCGATTAGCTTTGCACTACCGGAAATTGTATTAACATTGGCTTTTGCTAATTTTAAGTTTGAAAAATATTTCTTATCCCAAAAAATTGTATGTGTTGTTGCACTGTCCACCAAACATACATCTCCATCATGCATTGCTCAAGGCATTGACATTGTCCATGCTTCAAGTCCAAGTCGATCCTCAACTGGTAATAAAGTCGTGTTGATAACATGTTGTAAAAGTAAATAGAGAAAGTATATGAAAGGTTAGAGTAGTTCTCAATAGCTCAATGCTCAAGTGTCTTATTCATCTTTAGTGCCTACTATTTATAGGCATAGGAAATACATCACCATTTACAACCCTTAAGTAGTGGGTTACAAAGCATAATAACCAATGATAAATGTAGTATTTAGTGCATAGCATACAACCCTATAATGATAGGTATAATGATGAATATAATGGAGGAATTACAATGAACTTACAGTGGGCATCAATAACCTTTGAGTTTACAACTGTCAACAGATACTATGCTTTCTTGTTTTTTAGATTGTTCTTATGTTTTTTTAAACAACAAAAAAGCAACCCAAAAAAAAAAAACCCAGCCTAACCGACTCTATTCGCAAATGCCTTTTTTCTTTTTTTAATGAAATGCCAAGTTAATTAGTAGTATTATACCAAATATTTTCTGTTTTTTTTTTTTGGGTAAGCACATTTACTTTATTACAGGAAATTGGGAAATCAAATTTCGTGAAAAACACCATTTTCTTTATCTCGATAGAGTTTGATAAATCAATTGTTTACTAAGAACTTGCTTAGCTTTGAAATCAGACCTGCATATTGTTCTAACTTGCAAGTCTGCCACTATTAGCGCTATAAAAAACCTAAAGAACTCGACTTCTAATCAAAGAACCGTGAATAACGAATTCCATAACTTCTCTATGTTGGAAATTTTATATTATCATATCTCAGTCACTGCAGCTCAATAACCTCTTGAATTGCCTACTTCTGTCTCAGCATCAGTCCCACATGAACCACGGCCAAAGAGGAAAGCTTGAATATCTTTTAATAAATTAAAAAAGAATTCTGACCATTTGGACTGAACCAAGGCTGATGCAGAGATCCAGAGTTTTGGAATGCGAAATAACAGCAAAAATGGCTCCTCATTGACTTACAGAGCCTCTATTAGCTGCCAAGAAAATCCCCAGCAACTCCAACTAGCTCGAAGCCTACTATTAATGTGGATGTTGAACTGAGGGTCGCAAGGCTAGCCAAAGTTGATACAGAAGATTAACTCACCTGCACCACTTCTCTCTACAAACATCACTGAAGTCACGCAGACTATAATTAAAGGCATGGTTGACCCAATACCCCAACCTCAACTATGCTCAACGAGGGGCTCAAGAAACAATTGAAGCTTTAAGTTTGCTTTCAAGCTGGCTATGGCAATTAATGTTTCTATCTTTGAGGCTTGCACAACACTAGTCCATGTGGCACCTCTTCTAGCTTAAGTTTGGTTCAAATATACATAGAAGAAGAATGCCATATCAATCAGCCTCGTGTGAGCAGGCAAATTCTAACTGCTTATGTATTGTGAGCCCCACATGCATCAATGGTCCAAAATCACATGGGAGCATAGGCGACAGACCTTAGCACAACTCATACTCATAACGATTGTTGAAACATCATAAGTACGTACGTCTGATGGTAGTCTGTGCTGATAAGTGCAGCACAGAGTACTGTCAATCAAATGGGTAGCAAGTAGATGCTCCATGCCAATGAATGATTGGAACAGTTATATGACTAAGAAGCAGTGACAGAGAGCTGATAAATAACTTGTAATGAGATGGGCGTTACAGGTATACACAAAGAAGATCAAATACAAATTCACTGAAAACCAAAACATGGAATCAGAACTGGCTTCCATTTTGGGCATCATGACATGTCATCCATAACACGATGACATGCACCAAATTCAAAAAGATATACATACTTCACTACTACATCTCTGTGGATGCTCACCTCACCACATTATTATTTGTTGTCACTCGTCGCCGTCTTTTTTCCCATCACTGGCAGCAGTTCCCTCGGGGAAAACCTGTTTTTCAGGCATTCCAGGCATACTATTCACAGACCCATGAATCTGTCAATTGGAACCCAGAGAATTAGCGTAAAAACAAGACAGCAACTTTTCATAATATAAAATCTTCTTAGAGGTATAAAAGGCTTACCAAGGCACTAGACCTGAGAGATAAGGGATCATTAGCAGATTGTGCAGATGGGTCTTTGGGCCTGTGAAACAATAAGTGCGCAATGGACCGATCTATAGGGTTTGTATCAGTTTCCATATCCATAAACACAATGCACCTGAACAAGATGATTATTTAAATCAGAAGAAAAAATATATATAATCTAACTAGGTTATTTTGTTAGTTGATGAGGACATCTTTGTCAAACCCATTAGGGTTTACAAAAGAAAGAGATGGAAGAGGAAGTCATTTAATTTGGTCTTTAAATCTGGCAATTTTTTATTCCTGCGATTAGCATCTAACTTGTTCTCTAAGTTTTCCAGATTTTAGTAAGATTTTTAAGTTTTCCAGATTTTAGTAGGATTTATAAGTTTCCTATTTTATTTAGGTTAGAATTTCTGTTTTAGCAAGGGATTTTTTTGTCCTATTGTCTCTAGGTTTCAGTTTGCTATAAATAACCCTCTCATGTAATCCATTATGGAGTTGAGTTGAGATTTGAGATATTGAGTAAAGTTTATTTTCCAGAGATTGGAGACTTCTTGGTGTGAAACCAAACCCCTACTTGGTGTGAAGCCAAACCCCTGGAGTGATTCCAGACCTATCCCTTTTGTTCTATTTTCTGTTTTTCCATTGTTCTCGCTTCCGCTAAATTACCCAAATACTCAATTCACCCATATCCTACATCAAATTTGGTATCAGAGCTAGGTTTTCGTTTTCCTAGGGTTCGAAATTTTCAAATCTCTTTTTCTTCATGTTGTATGTCGAGTGTATGGCTCCAACTACGGTTGGTAAGACAAACATCTATGAACGGATTGTTCATATGCTGGAAACTCTAACAAAGCAAGTGGCAGATTCCGAAGAACGATTCAGACTCATGGATCATCGTCTTGCAAAACTAGAAGCATCCAAGCACCGTTATGTGGATAAGTTTGACGTGATCAATATTTGTTCAAAGAAGGAATCTCAAGAGCGTCAATTCATAGAGGATTCGATAAGTGCTAAACAAGGAGGAGCTTTTCAAGACAATCACATGGAAAATCAAGTAGAACTTGATAGTCAAGGTGAGTTTTGTGAACATGAATTTCTAGATAGTGACGTCGACGTTAAGATTGAATCTAGTGAGATTGTTCAACCATTGATGACACTAGAAAGTTGCCCATTGATCGAATCAACAATCAGCAAAGGAGGGGAAGGTGTAACTGCTCAATTGGAATTTCTACAACTCCTTGATTCTATCAGAGTCGGGAGGGAGGCAGAAGATGAGTCTATATGCTTACACACTGATTCCGACTTCTCTGAATGTTACTACAATTCTAACTCGCCGGAGTCGAGTTCTTCTCAGCCAGGGAGAATTGATGAGGACGTCTTTGTCAAACCCATTAGGGTTTTACAAAAGAAAGAGATGGAAGAGGAAGTCATTTAATTTGGTCTTTAAATCTGGCAATTTTTTATTCCTGCGATTAGTATCTAACTTGTTCTCTAAGTTTTCCAGATTTTAGTAAGATTTTTAAGTTTTCCAGATTTTAGTAGGATTTATAAGTTTCCTATTTTATTTAGGTTAGAATTTCTGTTTTAGCAAGGGATTTTTTTATCCTATTGTCTCTAGTTTTTAGTTTGCTATAAATAACCCTCTCCTGTAATTCATTATGGAGTTGAGTTGAGATTTGAGATATTGAGTAAAGTTTATTTTCTAGAGATTGGAGACTTCTTGGTGTGAAACCAAACCCCTACTTGGTGTGAAGCCAAACCCCTAGAGTGATTCCAGACCTATCCCTTTTGTTCTATTTTCTGTTTTTCCATTGTTCTCGCTTCCGCTAAATTACCCAAATACTCAATTCACCCATATCCTACATCATTAGTTCCATGTCGTGGGAGAAAGGGAGAGCTCTCATGTATTTTCAGAATACATTTCAGCCACGTAAGTGTTAGGTTTTGGCTCGTCAATTAGTGTCCTTTTCTATTTAGGATTGTTTTAGGAAAAAAAGGGTGCACCGATTCTTCTCCTAAAAGGACTAGGAAAGAATCTTAGTTTCCTAATTCAATTAGATTAGAAATCCTACAAGTCTATTTGGATTTGTAAAGAAGTCTATCCCACTTAGAATAGGAATTATAATCTGTAAAGGACATGTAATCAGCACCCTATGCCTATAAATAGGGTGCAGCAAGGCTTAAATCTTTAAGAGAGAAAACTGTGACAGCCAAGGCAAGAAGAGAGGGATTAGTTCTAGGGTTTGCAAAAGTTCTGTAATCTCTATTATTAATCAAAGAGGCGGTGATTTCTCTACCTAGAGAAATCACAACTGGACGTAGGCAAAAGTTCTGCCGAACCAGTATAATTCTTGTGTGTTTTCTAAGTTTTCCAGCACTTGTGAGTTTAGTCTATTGCCATTGGTTACATTAAGGAACAAGATCAAGTGAGCGGGGTTTTTTCAACAGTAAGAGCATGCCCAAACACAATAGAATGCCCTCAGGCGGGCACTTTACCTGAGAACCTAACTGGCCTGCCCCAACCTAGATGTTTATGGATAAAATTGAGTTACTCATAGGATCCTAAAACTCTAAACCAAAAACAGAATTAAGCACACAATTAATTTCTCCGGTTCCCGAAGGTTGATCATAGCCAATCCCACATCAAGCAGATGTGACACATGCTTTTCTTTACCTCCTAAAATGTTGCTAGTCCTGGTGATATAATCCATCCAAAACTTGTTTTGCATTGTTTTTCTGCCTTATTTTTTTATCAACTAAATCAAATTGTATTAATAAATGGCAAAGGCCTAAACAGCCAACAAAAAATGCAGATATACAGACCATACATCTAAAAAAGTAGTAATTCTACAAACTCTCCTATCAAAAAAGTTATTCCACAAACTCTCGGAATCCACCTAAGTTAATACATTCCTAGCATTCAACTTCCAAAAGACGCCTAGAAACAAAGCTGTTGAGCTACACAACAAACAGCTCTTTGTCCTAAAAAGTACACCCTATTCATCTCCCTCCAAATTGTCCAGAAAACTGTATGAGGGGTGGTCCTACAAACCAACTACACCTTTTGTTGGATGAGCTACTGATCTTGCCAAGAGAAAAATAAAAAATTAACAGTTGGCTGCGTATTATTCTTTTGCAGAGTTTCTAAACCGTACTTGGTTTGCATACAAGGAAACTTAATTACATTATACACGCCTGCGAGTACAAGTCGGCTAATTACATAATGTCTAATTACAATTATCGAATGCCTGATTACAATCCAGGATTCTAGATGTCATATGTCAAAACTCCTCCTCAAGCTGATGCATAAATGTCTCGGATTCTACTCTTGAAATTCCTTTAGTTAGGCTACTAGCAAGTTGATCCTCTGTTCTCACTTATGGAGTGCAAATAAGACCAGTAAACTTTTCCATGATAAAATGTCTGTCTATTCAGCATGTTTAGTTCAGTTATGCTCCACTGGATTATGAGCAATGGTAATACCTGCTTTATTATTGCAATAAAACTTCATGGGGCCTTCAGAACCAACTCAATGTTCTTTCAACAAACTCAACCACAATAACTCACATATAACAGGAGCTATCACTGCTTCAATACTAGATCTATGAACACCAAATTGTCGTTTACTGCTCCTCTCCTAAAAATGTTTCAGTCTATTGTACAGCCAGCCCAATCTGCATTAGTGTGCTTATACTGCCAAATGACCATGTTTATAGAGTAGCCATCCACTAAATGATTTGGCATGACGTCCTGATCAGAGCGGATTCTCCTTCGAGAGCCAAGATTTGCACAGGTTATGTTAACCCCAATCAGGTCAAAAGTGGTTTAAAGATCATTACATTTCATTCCAACCCCACCCAGTCCGCAATATCTACCTTCTCACTCACACATGCCTCTCTCCTTCCCCTTGTCACACATAGTTGACAACTGATACCAGAGAAAAGACAACCACCTGAAGATTGAATGATGACAAGGAAACCAAAAATTAAGATAACACACGCCATTTGAATTCCTTTTGCAGGTGTATCACTTTAAAGCATTCCTGAAAGCAATGGTTGGATGGCAGTACAAAGGTCACTAGCAAGGATGACAAGGCATTGGTGTATTGATTGATACACTCTGCTTGTATAGATGGATTTTGTTGACTTCTTGTATTCTTTTATCTCGTATAGATGGTTTTATCAATATAAACGAATTGATGGACTATTCTTTAGAATGGTAATTGATGTCATCGCTGAAGTTGCTCTCATCAACACCTCTCTTGTACCATCATCGACAATGAGGGAAAGCTGTGAGTGCGAAGGCGAGGATGGAAGCTCGTGCAAGAAAGACAAAGATGAGAAGGGAGGACGATCGTGCCAGTTAGAGAGAGTGGACTGAAAGATAGTGGACCGAAATGTAGTAATCCCCAATAATGACCTTAAACCACTTACTGACTGGATTTGGGTTAATTTACCATGGGTATCTGAACTGCTGGATAATATTTCAATCAAAAATAAAAAACTGATGGATAATATCCAACAACTAGTGGAGATGTTCATTTTTTACATACTCTTCCATGAGTGTAAATATTCTAATACCTTTAGATGTATGAATAAATAAGCACACATACAGTAAGTAAAAACAGCGGTCAAAAACTGTGCACTGTGTGGGAATGCACCAGTAGTAAGCTAACTGGAAGGTCTTGTGAAGATAGCAATACAGTATGAGTAGACTCATAAAAGATTCAAGCAATGTCAATGTACCTAGTGCTTCACATATTTCATGAACATACTTACTTATGCAGCATTATTATATTCTATAATGTTCTTTTTGCACAGGTAGTAAACCAGTCAAGGAAAATAAGAATCAGAACAAGAAAATAACAGAACAGTGAGAAAATAGTGACGTACTTGTCTGTTTCTTGGGCCAACAATACTCCATTTGCTTCTCTACTATCTATATTGCCACTTTTCTTATTTGAACAATTATGCCTCTGTTCTGCACTCTTTGCCAAGCGGTACAGACTATCCCTTATGCACAGTTTTGTCCTGATATCCAACTGAAATGAACAAGGTTCAGTAAATATAAGAAAGCTCAACCACAAAAGAAACTTTTCTGTCAGTAAAGTTTTAAATGCACAATAACTTTACATCTGTAAAATCTTAACATAGAAGTCTATTTATGTGTTGACATTACTACTAAATCAATTAATCATAAAGAAGTTTCACTAAAGTATTAATAATATCATGACTTTTTTCCAGAAGGATGCATTTGCACAACTCTAAAAAAGAATATAAAATTAAAATTAAAATCAGAAAAAGTAAAACACACTAGAAGGGGTTTTTTTTTTGGTTCTAACTAGAAGAGATTTTGACTTCTCCACAAATCAACCCAAGGTACTCGTAAATCGTAATATGTATGCTTGTCCAAGTTACCATGCACTTCAATTTAAAGTAAATATTTACGTTGCCAGCAGACACAAAGTACTAATTTTCGGAGTACCAATCTCACATAACACAATAACAAAGTAACAAAATCTATTGTGGCAAAAGGCTGTTGCCCCATTTTCACAAAACCTCACTCTTTCTCCATAAAACTCAAAAAAAGACAAGATGAAGTGAAAGAAAGAATCCATTTAGACATGTTTGTCCCTGGTACAAACTAGAGCCTCTAGACAACTTTCGCATTCTATCCATTCCCATGCAGCCCATACTTACACCGCAATTGCAGCATACCATACAGACCATACAGGATTATTGCCTTGGAACAATTCTTACTAAGTCAAGATCTTGGCCAAATAGTTGTTCATCCTAGATATTTTTGTGTCCTATTACATTACTGTAGTGAAGTAAAGTTTTTTAAGCAAAACAGTTTGTTTAGGGATAGAATGAAAGAGTTTCTAGATTTGGCACTCGTCTGTGGTAGCACGAGTAAGCTCTGCCAAAGACAATCTCTCCACCATACCCCCGACGCCCCAAAATTTCACACCTCTCTCCATGGAGGATTTTTTATTAAAATAAAAAGAAAATTGAGATAGACAACTAAGAGGAATTAGGGATTAGTACTTTATTCTGAGCATTCACTAAACAATGGCTTCTACTTTTATCTTCATATCTTCCACTGATTACTTTTTATAACTTTAAGGTCACATTTTCTTTGAGGCCATATACTTTCAAAGCTTTATGCCAAATGTTTGAGGCTGAGTAAGTGATTGACAAGGAATGCATTCTTTGTTATCCATTGAAGACGCTTAGAACCTATAAATTTTTGTTCATTTACCATTGCTCCCAAAAGCTTAAGCTATTAGGATGTAGGCCAACAGTTATTTTATATTCAACAAAAACTTTTCCTTTCCCAAGTTTTGGGACAGCAGGGCAACCTCATTCCAAAGAAGAGCATCTTAAATTAGGGATTCTGCTTCATACTTCTTTTCCCTTCCAATCCATAAGTTTCCTTGATATCATCATTCTCAAATATAGAAATTCATGATATCCACCTCATATTTGTATTGTGTGTTGGGTTTTCCAGCGAATGATGAGTTTCCTAAGCTTACTAGAACTAACAGTCTTGGA
The DNA here is from genome assembly GCA_024362665.1 of Prunus padus. Lineage (NCBI taxonomy): Eukaryota > Viridiplantae > Streptophyta > Magnoliopsida > Rosales > Rosaceae > Prunus > Prunus padus. The sequence goes on along the minus strand of JANFAM010000006.1, from coordinate 8,736,936 downwards.
GGATAAAAATCCTATTCCCAATTATAGTTGCTTTCCCAATTGAAGAAGGTTTCATATATTTGGTGATGAATTGCTTTCCCAATTGATGAACCCCACTATCGTGGCTATACAAGGAGAGCCGCTGTGCTTGTTTACAAGAATCAGAGAGCAAGAGAGAAAAATATTCAGAATACCACTCAAGGAGTTAGAGAGAGAGAGAATATTGAAGGGCAAAATGTGTGTGAGAGAAGAAAATAGGTAAGAGCGTTTCCTTGTTTTCTTCTTCTTGTTCTTTCCAGTCGTTCATCAGGCCTTGAACCTAGAGGCTTCATAAAGATGTTTTCTTGTAGCCATTATTGATATAGTGGAGATTTATTGTTGCTGCCTTGTGGACGTAGGTGCATAGCCGAACCACGTTAATTCTTGGTGTTCTTTATCTTACTTATTTGCTTTGGTTTCTTGAGTTCGTTAGTCTTTCCTGTTCTTAAACAATTGCACAACATTGTGCGCTGGATGAGGCACTATCAGGAAGTGCGTGTGCAAGCGTGAATTTAAATTAAGTGCATTGTAAAGTTCTGAAAATTACTATACCTGCTCTGTTACTTGTTGAAGCTGGCGAAAACTAGTTGCTTCTAGTGATATCTCATCCAGCACAGAGCTCAAGCAAGAGCTCTCCTGTAGATCTGAAGAATCAAATTCTGCTTGCATTCCTATACTGGCTCCACCTTCAACATCACTATGGCCTTCAGTCTCATTTGCTGATTGCTGCACTTTCTTTTGAACTGAAACTGGATCACAATATGTCTCTGGATTTTCGATAGCCAAAATGTTAAAACATTTAGAAAATGGGGGTTCAAAATCCCCAGACAACAGTTGCTTTTCTTTCTTTACTACAGAAGGAGCATTGAATGGACCACAAGAACTCTCCATGGACAGTACTTGATTTGATGCATAGGAAGTCTCCTTCAGAGAAGGAGATGTGTGGACATTATTTTCAGATTGGGTGCCAGATACAGTTGGGCAGACTGAAGTTTGATCTGATGGATGACTATAGTCCAAGTGCATATATGGAATATTTGTCTGCAGGTGTCTCACAGAATCAGGTACTGTTTTTTGTTTATGCTGATGAATGGCAGGAGTAGAATAAACTTGACAGGATGAGTCTGCATAGGGATGGTTTGCATTCTGAAATTGGTTCAGGTCACTGTAATGAGGAAATGAACCACCATTTTCGACATATCGGTCTATTCTTTCCCCTTCCGGTTGTTTGTGGTGCTTTGGCTGCATTTTATCAAAATTAATTTGTCAGCAAATATAGAATCTGTTAATACTATTTTTCTAAGAACAGTTTGCTACTGCATTTAATGTCACTTGGGTGCACTGTGGTGATAAATATGCAACTGAAAACTTTTTGATGTTCACATGGATAAAGCATTTAGAGGTTTGTCAAAGAATTGCAATCACCCTTCAAACACAAACCAAAAACTTCTAACAATTCCGTGCCCTAAGATGAACCACACAGATGGTTGTCCAAAGACGGAAAAAAGCATCATTGGAGGCAAAAAAAAAAAGGGGGATTGCAGTTATTTAAGATTTCTGTGAAGCTTAGCGCAGGTTCTATGCCCATTAGAGAAGTTTATATATTATGTTCACAACTAGAAAACTATGTAGTCATAGATATTGGATACACATTGACCTGCAAGACTCCATTTTAGAATCTTTTTCCTTTAATAATCAATTTGCTATGCTACATCATTGAGGACAGAATCAGCTTGTGGCTGGAGGGGGCTGAAGCCAACCCCAATTTATTTTCATATTTTATTTAGTAATTCTCCTATGTTAATTTAGCATGACATTCCAACTAATTCCCAATCGTAGCCAATCTCCTCCACTCCCAGCGGACCCAATATTAAAAATGTAACTCCACTACTTTCGAACTCAATACCACCAATGATATAAGTGTGTGAAAATGTTATGCAGGATCCTTCAGACATTCACCAGGAAAATACAGTATAAAATCCAAATATAGTAGCCTTTCATGCAGAGACCATACAAACCTGTTCTTTTAGCGTCAAGTCGTCCCCTGTTTCAGATTTTGCATCTGAGCCTTTCACAACTGATAAGTGGCCAAGATTAGCCCGGACACCAGCATCCTTACTTGGGGAACTTATGTTGTCACCCATGGAAGTCCCTTTTTTATTCAGACCATTGGTTAAAGGATCCACATTTTCCAGCTTGGAAGCTTCACCGTTTTCCGATAGACTTTTTGCAGTTGCCTCTGAACATGAAATCTTGCTGCCAGACTTCAATGCATCTTCAGATCCTTCAGCAGAATTTGAAGATAAAAACCAGCATAACTCATCTTCATTATTGAGACTTCCTAGCCCAAATGTTGAATCACAACTTCTGCAACAGAACCAGAGACCCATATTACAAGTTACAATCACTCTCTGAAAAATGTATGTATTGTATGTAACACACAAAAGGAAAAGTTAATAAAGAAACTACTGTAAGAGAAGAGGCCATAGAGCCTACCTAAACATCCTGTCAACATCCTCAAAATTTCCTATATCCGGCCAACCATAATATAAAAGATCACTGCTGTCTCCGTCTTCACGATCATTATCCAAGAAGCTGAGGTCATTATCTGTTTCGGATATGTGATTTAGAGGGTAATCATATAAGTTATTATCAACTACAGTACATCTGTCACCCATGATATTGTCTTTGGCATCACTACCGCTTGAATCTAGATTACCACTTTTTAAACAACGGTTGGACATCCCTGTATCATCAGATGCTATGCTTGTCACTTCTTTGATTGAGTCACCATTACATGAAGAAGCATACAGACCATCAGGTGTGTTGGACAATGAAACCTTTTCCAACATGGTACTCTTCTTAGTCAGAGTTGCTAAGCTTGCTTTCTCCTTTCCTTGAAGTTCAGAAATAGTTGCACAATTTGCATTACTTGGGATGCCAATTAGATCACGCCTTGGTTTCTTACGACTATCACCCTCTGCTGGAAACTGATCATCATGCTCAATGCCAGGATGAGGTACTATATGGTCGTCACTCTCACCAAACTCATACCACGCGTTATCTTCAAGCTGTAATATCAATGTCATTAATTTAGATGTACGACAAGATAATCTGGAAAAAATGAAAAGCATCCATCAAAATAGAATGGAGAGGCAAACCAAAAACTTAATCATTATAACTTTCAGGCAAAAATTTGAGTCAGAGCCAAAATAATTCACAGGGAAAATACGTACATACTATCAGGAATCAAACTCCATTTAACAGATTTCAGATGTTGCGTAACAAAAATACGCAACAGCAAAATAAGATGCTTGGAAAATGAAACAAAACCTTTTAAAACACTATAGAAAATTAAATGTTCTGAATGGAAAATTAAAGCTGTTCACAGGAAAAGGTATTTTTCCAGTTTATGATTCAATAACTACTTATATGTGAGAAGTAAGCCGCCAAGACCCAAAGCATTACCCAGCTTTTAAAATAAATAAATAAAAAAGGATTGTGGCTAACTGTTTTTTGTCTGTCACATAATGGAATGGAAAATGTTTAATAGCCCAACTTTTTCTCCCAACTTTTGTTTCCCAACCTATGTGGCCCTTGACATGCACACTATATCATTGCATTGGAAAACTCACCATGTTATAGCACCCGATGGAAACATTCCCTGTTTGTTGGGAAAATGAAGTTGGTATGCATAACATTGTCCTAATGGAATTGTTCAATCACGGGAGCTAAACAGTAAATGTGCTAACCTTTTTTTATCTCAACCGCATTTATGAATGGCTACAAGTCTCTGTTACGGAAGATAACCAATAGAATTTTTTTTTTGAATAGAAACATTTGTATTAAGACAAGAGCAAAATACAACAGTGGACAAGAGATCCACAAGAGAAAGAGAACATGATTAAAGAGAAAAACAACCCAGCACCCACAGATCACAGAGAAAACCCAAAACAGAAACTCCCAAGACACCCACGACTAAGCCCTCAAGCGAGTTGGTCGTTTCGGAATATCGACACCCGTTTTCCTAACAATTTTTCTATCTAATTTCCCTCCCTGAATCTTACTAGTTGGGCCCAATCCACCGCTTTTCCCAAAAATAAGAGTTTTCTTGAGCGGAACCATAGAAACCCCCATTTTTGTGAGTAAACCACTGTTCTTAGCCTTGAAGTCAGTTTTGACGGCACAAAAGGTGACTCCTTCCTTCTGCAGTAAGTTTGAACTAGAAGGCTATTGTTCGCAACCTTATCCTTCGTGCCGACAGGACGAACAGAAGAATCCGAGTCCAAAAGACCCGAACCGATCTGTTGATTCATCGGTTCCCCCTCCCCTTCCCCCAGATTATTGTGGTTGATCCCCTCTTCAGGTGTCGGAGTGAAATCACCGAAAAGTTTTTCAAGCATCCCATCTTCGCAGAGCGAAATATCTAAACCCTCACCAACGTCTTGTTGAGATGAGTCAGCATCATCAAAATCCAGGACTGACCCATCCCCCCTAAGATCATCTCTGATACTATCCCCAAAAGGATCTGAGCAGTCACCGAACTCAGTTAACAACTCCAACTCGGAATCGATTCCATCGGTGTTGCACGAGTCAGTATCTCCCTCAGAATAGCAGGTAGAGTCGGCTGCTTCTTTAGCTTTGTAAGCCCCGAAACACGTGGGGTCCAAGCGGCGCAAACTAGAAGCACCGCGATTACCATATTTAGTAAAAAAACTGGAGGCAGAAGAAGGGTTCTTCAGAGGGGCACTAGGCCTGATTACACCAGGCCCAAAGTCACTGTGACGGGCAGGTTTGGAGCTAGGTAAGAAAAGATTAGAATCAGGCCCAACTCCCAAAATAGACCCCCCCATCTTACTTGGACCAGTTGTAGCAATCTTGGGCCCAAAAGAATAATGTCCCAGCCCAATAGAATTATCTTCCAGCCCAATAGAATTAAGTTCCAGCTGACTGCCAGAGAAGACTTCAGTGGTAGGGACCACTCTTTCAATCCTGATGTCGGCCAAAAAATCCTCCACTTGATAAATAGATTTAATCCCCTCGGGAGCAGCCCCACCCCTCAGAAAAGCATCCTCCCCCAAACAGCACTTATTGAATGGAAAAATCCTTTTGCTTTTGCTTTTGCTGTAGTGGGGAACATGAGTGACTTCCTCGAGCGCCTCCCCCTCTTTTGCGTGATGTACAGAGTCTGTGGGTTGCTTCCCCCCATGCAGAAAAAAAGGCACATTCTGCAGACTTGCAGAGGCACCGTCCAAGGCCGTTGTCGTCAACTTATGACCGATGGTGGAGGTGTCCATCGCCTTACCTTTCAAGAGAGGTCTGATAGCAGGGGATATTGGGGAAATAGTGACGAACACTGCATCATCTCCCTCAGACACCTTCACAAATTGAGGGAGGAAGCCAGAATCATTTTCCTTGACTTTGATCTTTGCCTCATGCAAGTACAGAAAATGTTCAGTCTTCCGATCGACTTGAAGAATTCCGCCACATGCCTCTCCCACTTGGGAAAAAAAATTTCGGAGACCACCAATTTAATGGTAGCCCAGAAACGGCAACCCATCCCCCATAACTAACCACCTTCGCATCATTTAAACCCCAGCTTTGTTCCCAACTGGAAAAAGCGACCTCAAGACCTCCGTTCGACGACTTGCTACCCCTTAACAATGTCTGCATCTCCTCTCTGCTTTCACATTCCATAAAAGCTTTATTAGGTTGGAAAGGGAAGATCAGAACCTCTTTACCCATCGAATCGGACAACACCCCAGATATCTCCTTCCACGAATTGTGAACTTTCTTCCTTTCAATCACCACAGTCATACTCCAATTGCGACTCTCTCCTCCAAAAGACCGAATACAACCCTTTACCACATCCCGGAAGGAGAGTGGAGAAGAAAACGATTTTCCCCTGTCTCGCCCATCGTCGGACAAGCACTTCTTCCCATTGAAATTCAAAAAAGTTCCAAGACTATCCCCCATAGTCCTCCAACCAATTGCATTCTCGCCTTGAGGGATCACCAGGGATCTCACGACGCCACGAGTGCATTTAGATAAACGCAGATACCAACCCTTGTTGTTACAGTGTCTTTCAACCCAAAATTGGAACGAGACTCCCTTGAACTGCCTGAAAAACTGGGCATCGCTTCCTTCCAAAGCATCGCACAGTTGTTTTCGAAGCCACACCACACAATCCACCTCAAGGGAGATTTGAAAAGACTTACCTCTACTCTTCTCAGTAATGAGGACAGCTCCCCCATGAGATTTGTCTGTCCTCACACTGAAGGACTTAGATTCGATCCGAAATACCCTAGGCTGATTCATCTTCAGTGTCCATTAGAAGTGGTAGTAAGGGGTGGGACGAAGGAAAGAGAAACCTAGATAGAGGGCAGAGCTTCTCTCTCTAAAATGTGAAAACAGAATATCAAAATAAAACACCTTGACCTTTTTTTTTTTTGACACCCAGAATACCCCAATCCACTTTGCTGATCAGATTCAAAACTGGACCCCCACCTGCCCTACAATCTTTGAGAGGCACAAAACACTGGCAAATAGCTAGGTAGGTAAATTTGAGGGTTTTGAACCTCATACCACATGGGAGCAAACCAAGGGCCTGACCAATTCCACTAACCCCTAGTTGGTAAACACCTTGACATTTATGTTCTAAGTTTATTAACTGTACAAGATTTAGACAACCAAAATGAAAATTCCACTACTTAACGTAATTTTGAATAACTAAGGAGTGCATAGTTCAGAAGGGAACATGAAAAATTTATCACCTCCACAGGAGAAAAATGAAAGAACCACAAGGTTTATTTTATTTTTGAAAAGAAGAAAGCTATATCAATGAAAGAGGTCATTTCAACCAGTGGACAAGGACTTGGGGATGATCTGCTCTTCATAGACAAACTTGGGATTTGCGATCCCAAGTAAGATCGGTTCAGGACTATGGAAGGCGTCTGTACCCCCTTTTGGTTAATGCTGGAGTTAATCCCATAGAGATAATAAATATTTCGCCTGTAAATTGAATGGGATGAATTACATCTCGATGATATCGAATCTCCGAATCATTCTCTTGAAGCCCATCCTAAATAACTAGAGAAAATAGACAGATGCGAGATGGAAGAGAATAAAGTCACACAAAGATTCTGGAATGACCCACCTCAATTGGACTCCCTAAACAGCCTAAACCAGAATGAAGATAGTGCTTTCATAGCCTAGGTTCATAACGCTTGGGAAAAAATGAATTAATCTCATGAAGATCTAACAAGATGCATATGAGAGGCACTGTGATGTCATGGAAATTCACAAAGTAGCTCATAAAAAATACATGTGCAATTAAACTTGACCAAAAAATGAAGTGTATCTAACTTTTGACACATAAGTAGTCGAGTGGTCCTACAAGATATGTAACATTTCTGCTCTTCCACAACACAAACAATACAATCTGCATGTACTGTTCAAAAATAATAAAAATAAAAATAAATACTGTTACTAGTATCAACTCAAACAATACAAACTGGATACAAAAACTCCACCACTCCATACAGAACCAAGACACTTCCAAACAAAGTCCGATCCATCCTTCAGGCCTTCCAATCTAAAAGTAATGCAAACAGGCTTAAATCCCCAAAGACAGTAGAAACAGATTCCCAACTAGATAAATAGGACTTTCCTCTATGGCACATGTTCTTTGGACTATTTTCTTGATGCAATGTTTTTCAGGTATTGGATATAAGAACACTTCTGACCCAAAAAAAAAGGATATAAGAACACTCGTCCAATCACATCTTGGTAAGTACAAAACACAGGAAAAGTATCCCTAAAGCAATATGATACTACTAAAGCACGATATATATATATATATCTTGAATATTCCACAAGAAATTGCCTAAGTCACAATAGTTTGAAAGAAAAAAAAATGAAGTTAAATAGAAGCAGCAACTTTTGATGTCTTATGCTCTTGTAATTAAACTGTGAAATGCATGTAATATAAAACAAAACAAAAGGCCAAAAAAAAAAAAAAAAAAAAGGAGTCAACATACTAACTAACTCTATCAGCACCATGTTAAAAGTGAGAATGATTCTGGGATGAAATAAAGTAACAATTGAGAGTCAACAAATAAAAAGTAAGCCTAATGCCATAAATATACATATATATATATATATATATATATATATATATATATATATAGTAAGCCTAATTTCAAAAGACCTTGTTAAGGAAAAAGGGAGAGAATAAGATGCATTAACTATAATCCTAGAAGAATAAAAACAAACTACAAACCTTAACTACAAGAGAAAACAAAATCACTTAATTTAGCAAACTACATCGTGCTCCTGAAAAAACTAGAAACCCAAGTATTCTAAGAAACTAGTTGTAGTTTTATCCTCCAAGATATCCGACTACATATAAGGTTTAAAATATGACAAAACAGCCAGTTGAAACCCTATTACAGAAATTTAACAATGAGAATATGTGGATTGCCATCTTATAACAACTCAACTAGTGCGTATCTGTGTCCCAATATTTTTTGCTTTAGTTATCCCTTAATCCCACCCTACCATAAAGAAGGAAAATCCAAAATACTATGAAGGTAGGATTCAGGCCCAGGCCCCTTGTGTGATGACGAGAACTTTACCAACTGAACCAGCTGGCACCCTCAGAGTCCCAATATTTATCATATAATAAGCACACAATTGCAAAAGAAATTAGCATGACCTCAAATTGAGTCTCAAGTTGAAACAATCAAAAAGTATTATGCAGAAGATCACATCAAACAACCATATACTGTCAATAAAACATTAAAAATTTAAAAAATTTACTACCTCATACAAGCATAAGTCTGACATTCCGGCACGAATTTCTACCCTCCACTGAAGACACAATTAACTCTTTTATCTGATGTCATGTTTGCGGAAAAATATATGTTTGCGCCTTTCTACACCAGCAAAAGAACATGGAAACATATTATAAAAGCATCAAACTTGCAGGAGTATTACCACTCATAATAACAGAAAAAAAAAAAAAAAGCAATACAAATAGAGGAAAGAGAAACATGTGAAACACTCTAAACACTCAACTCAAATCAGTGACACAATGGTAAGTTAGTAACAATCATGATAATCCTTATGAGCTACGCAACCCTTCACTTTCTACAGTTTTCGGCGAAGCAAATCATCAATTCAGTTAAAAATTTCTGAGCTACCACCCAAGAAAAAAGGAAAACAAACCCAGTTAAATTTTTAAGTAAACGCATATGTTAAATTACTTGAGATTCATGCAACATAATCATCCACCAAAAAACCAGAAATTTCATAGCAATATAAATATGTTTGTGATCAACCTTGCTTGGAAAACTCCGCATACCAATAGAACTTTGAAAGAACACAACTTGAAGGGAAAGTAAAAAAAATACTCAAACTTGAATTTCTTAATAAATCTCAGGCTCCAAGTTTATTTGTGATTTTGGATTGAATGGGGAACAAACTAAACATAGTCTCAAATGATGAAAAACATGAGACCCAGTTTTTATAATTCTCATCTCCATCTTGCAATGGATAATTTTTCTAATAAGAAAACGGCACAAAAGTTTTTAAAATTAATCAAAACCTAGTGCATAGTTCATAACTTATTATGGGCCCATACAATTTTGGGAAAATGTTGGTCAGGTCATAAATGTTGATGTAGTTTTAAGGTTATCAGTATAATAGTAAAGATGTAACTTTAACCTTGTTGTATTTATTAAATATGATCCAAGAAAATTAAACCTCAGTCCACTTTTTGCCTTTGAACCTTAGGCCTAAGTAAACCCTTATTTTCCAACAACAACAAAAAGAAAACCCTTAGAACACAAATTATTTTCGAAATCATTTCAAGCCCCAAAAATATAGTTCTTGTACTTCAGTAGAAAAAAAAAATGAAGAACGGTAAGGGACAGATTTACAGATCTGTCCATCATCAAAATATAGTTCAAAAAACTGAACCATATTTCAGAGGTAAAACTGCTGCTATTTTTACTCCCAGAAAACTTCAAAAACATTAAGCCACAATTAGAAATAGTGCAAATCAGTTGAATTCTTTTTCCTCTGCGTTTTGAGTTCTTAATAATTAAATTTTAAAAAATTTAAAAATAATCATTTCTCTTATAACATTTTCTCAGCAACCAAATGGAGGTAATTTCAATATCCCAAAAAAGAAAACCATACAAGCATAACAAAACTGCTAATAAAAATAGAAAGTTGTAGTTGAAAAAAGAAAAAAGTAAAACAAACAGTAGATGTTTCCAACAAACACTATCACACTCACCTGGAAATTGAATTTTTCTAGGAAAATCTAAACTTTCCCGGAAAACAAAACAGACGGGCGATGAAATCACAAGAAGAGAGAAGAGCTTGTTAGCCCTAATTTGGGGTTGTTTTTCCTGGGAGGTTCCTGAGCAGAGGCGTCCTTTCGAGCAGAACAACAAGAAAGAAAGAAGGTATCAGAGAATTGATATTTTTTTTTTTTATTTACTAATATTATTTTATTGATTTCTTGGATTAATAAAATTGAGTCGCGCAGCGGGCGACACGTGGCGAGGAGATCAACAACGCGGAGAGGGTTGCCATCAGAATTCGTGGACGAGAGTTGGGCGATGAGATCCGATCAGTTTCTGCGGTTCGATTGGTCCACGTAATTTAGTAGTTTCTGGAAAAACGACTCTTGGCTGGGTCCCACTGAATGTTGTGTGGTTGTGATGGTGGAGGAAGCGCGTGGTTGAGTGGGTCACGCATGCTTTTGCACACTTAGGCGCTGGCCACCAATTCTTGTCAGTACTTTTTTCACTGATGAACTTGAGGAAAATGATAAATAAATGGGTTTTATGCTGGAATAGATTTGAACTTGCAATTTCTAGCTCACGTGATTAAGAGGTGGTTAAGAGGCATTCGGTGTCTTAGGTTCCATTCCCACCATCCCCAATATCAATTTTATAAAAAAAATCTTGACTGAAACTTTTATTCATAAATAGACTTATGGCGTGGTTATTAATACAGGTGAGAAGGAATTGAATTGAAGAGAGTCAAAATCTGAATTTTTAGTGAAGTTGTGCACTAAATTATGTGGAATTGGGGTAGGAACAGTACTAATTTCTTATAAGTTGTTTACCTTAGGATGGTGTATTCAATTGAGATTTTAAAAAAAATTTAAGAAGTTTAAGGTCAAGATAGGTGTATTCAATTATGATTTTATAGAAATCTAAAAAAGTCGGTGTATTCAATTTGGATATATTCAATCATGACTTTAAAAGACTCAATAAAAGTTTGGGTGTATTAAAAAATTCATTGATTTTAAAGGAAATGCAAAAAGTGGCGGCTTTCGTTTGATTCTAGACAAATTTTAGGTCATGACAAATCTTTGCTTTTCCCAGAGATTTTGACAGATATATTATTTTTATTCTAAAGACATGATTTCACCACCTCCACTACCACCATCTTGTCATGGTTATCGCAGCCGCCGCCGTTACCACCACCACCACCACCACCATCGGCACCATCGGCGCCATCGCCACCCTTACTACTAACACCACTGTCATTGCCACCACCACCGACCCCACCCATAGTGCCACTACCTCCACCACCATGACCACCGACCCCACCCTCACCATCATTGCCACCACCCCCACTACCACTGCCAACGCCGTCACCACCACTGCCACTGCCACCAACGCCGTCACCACCACTGCCACCAACGCCGCCGCCACCACCGCCATTGCCACCAACATTTTTTTATTTCTTAAATAACTGCATTATTGTTTTTACAAATGTTTTGTTTTTTGAGTGCTCTAAACTCCATTGAAATCAATAATAAAGGTCTAACAAACTCAATTAAAATATATACACGAGCCTGAGTCTCCCTTAGGAAACTCCCAGTGCATCCTACTTCTCCCTTAGGACGCTTATAGTTGTCGCCCTGGGTCTCCCTTAGGACGCTGCTTATGGGCGACGATCTTTTTTTTTTAACACATTATTGAATGAGAAATTGAACTTGCATTGATGTTTATATGATTACATCACTTTAATGAAAATAACTGGATAAATAACCTGGAATTTCCAATAGCTGATTTTCTCTTTCAGAAATGGACAGGGCTCAGTCGTTTTCCAAGAACTGAGCTTGTAGGAGGAAGCTTCATGGGTAATATCTTTGGAGGTAGCAGACATTCCATTGTCTTTGAATCTCCTTCTCTTCCATGGTGTCAAGTGTATAGCTTCATTTGCCCCAGGATTGGCTAATCATAAGGGTCTTCCCAATTGGGTTTCATCTTCTTTGATCCTTGTCTTTGTGCAATAATGAAAGTCTTTCTAAGTACAAGTTTGTCAGGTTGAAACTGTCTCACTTTGGCCCTTTTGTCATAGTAAGACTTCAACTGATGCTAATAAGAGGCAACTCAGACAATGGCTTTCTCGCGCTCTCCTTCAAGTAGGTCGAGGTTGAGCTTCATTTGTTTGAAGTTCTAATCAATACCGCCCACCTCAATGCTTATGGAGAATATAGTGATGTGCAGAGGAACGATTGCCTCAGTTCCATAGGCTAAGGAAAATGGGGTTGCACTAGGTGATCTCTTTTTGGTGGTTCGATAAGCCCATAGTACTCCAGGGAGCTCATCTACCCATTTTCCTTAGGCGCCTTCTAGTCTTTTCTTTAGGCAATCCAATATAATTTTGTTGGATGCCTCGATCTGGCCATTACCCTGCGATAACTCAGGGTAGACAGATGTTGCTTGATGTCGTACTTTGCAAAGAAGGCGTTGATCTGCTTGCTAATGAATTGTGACCTATTGTCAGTAACCAGAGACTGTGGGCAGCTAAACCGGTAGATAATGTTTCTCTAGACAAATCGTTCCACATTGGCTTCTTTAGTAGAGGATAGAGCTTCGGCCTTGATGCATTTAGTAAAGTAGTCAGTGGCGACGATAATCATGTCTTTCTTGGCGGATGCCGGTGGCATTGGACCTACTAGGTCAATGGCCCATTGCATGAACGGCCACGGACTGTTCTGTGGATGGTAGACTTCGGCAGGCAGGTTTGGAATCGGTTTGTACCATTGGCATCGATCACATCGTTTGACATACTCAGTGGAGTCATGGTGCATGGTGTGCTAGAAATAGCCTATGTTTAGAGCCTTCTGGGTGAGTGACCTGCCCCTAGAGTGGTTGCCACACCCGCCGTCGTGAATTTTGCAGAGCACCTCAAATGTTTGAGGGTACTTTATGCACGTGAGATAAGGCCGGAGTATGATCTGTGAATGAGCTTGTTGTATTGCATGTAGTATCTCGCAGCCTTCTATTGGACCTTCCTAGCTTTAGACTTTTCCTTTGGCAGATTTCTGTTTGCCAAGTAGTCGATGATAGGGTCCTGCCAGCTAGGGTCAGCATCAATATGCAATGAGTCAATTTGTTTTATCTTTTCGATGCTTGGTCAGTCAAGGAGCTCGATCGGGATGAAGCTTCTAAACTGGGTGTCTAGGGTTGACCCTAGGCTTGCCAATGCATCTGCATGAGTGTTCTCTGTCCGAGGAACTTGTTGGATAGTGAAAGTGGGGAATTCCTTCAAAAGCATTTGGACTTTGTCGAGGCACTGGATCATTCGTGGGTGTTTTGCCATGTACTCGCCTGAAGCTTGATTTGTAATCAGCTGGGAGTTTGAATAGATGACCAATTTCTTGATCGACAGTTCTTTTGCTAAGCACAATCTGGCCATCAATGCCTCGTATTCTACTTCGTCGTTGAAGCTGGAAAGCCTAGTGTGATGGCTTGTTTTAACAAAGTTCCATCTTGGGGTGATTATGACGATGCCTGCTGCGATGCCTCGAAAATTTCCAAATATTTTGTTTAAGCTCACAATAAAAATTTCACGGCCCAATTGATTAAAACTTAGATTTTCATGAATTAAGTATTAATTTATTCAATTGATGATTTATTTCCTGATACTTTGAAATTGGAATTTTGGTAATTTGATGTCATTGAAAAATAGTAGACGTCCTTAAGAGCGTGTGGTATTTTTCGGAGAATTATTTGGAACTCGGAAGTATTTTTGGCGAGTTTCGGAAGTTGGGAATAAGTTAAAAAGGAAAATAAAGAGATAAGTTACTGACACTGTTCACACATGAGATAAGCTTCCGACACTTCTTATCATTTCTCTTATCCTTTCTCCTTCCTTTATCTTTTATTTCTCTTCATTTCATTTCCTCTCATCTGTTTCCTCTTCTTTCACTTCTTCTCCCTCTTCAGAAACCAAAATCGTGGGCATTGTTCATAACTATATAACTCTCATCTCTAAAGCTCAAATCAGAAAAGTTTCTTCATGAACGTTGTTCATCTACTCGAGGACTATAACATATCCAAAAATCAGCACCATCAGACCAGTCTAGTTACCTCAAACCAGCTATGAACTTTGTGTTCATCCATGGCTAGTGAGTTCTCTGTAGCTTGGTTTTCAACATTGTTCTTTAGTCTCTACTGCTCGTTTGACAAACTTTCCTCCTCTGAAGTTGTTCATCAGTTTGAGAACTACGACATTTCCAAAAATCAGGGCAATCGAAGTACTCTAGCTATGTCTGTGGTAAGCATGTTAGTCACTTCCTCATATTCTGCTGTTATTACTGTACATCACAATATTCACTCTTATATGTCAATTTCCGTTGTCCAGATGACAATAAATCCTTCATGGAAGGTGTTCAGAATTATGTTCTCTAGAACATATCCAAAAATCGTGGCAATCCAGCCAGTGTAACCTTCTCGGGAGTGGATCAACTGACACAAGTTTTTTTTAGTTTTCGAATATAATTTGAGTTGATTATTTGTCTTTGGGAGCTTCACTCAGAAAATTCTGAGTAATACGTGTAATGTAAATACACACCATCAGCATAAATAGCAATTTACTTGGATTAGTAACGCTTTGACGTTTATAAGCCGACATATATTCCTTCCTTTTTTATACCCACCCACGCATATATAATGGCATGTTCAATTCTCTAACACACACACAGATTCACCATCCCCAGAACAAAAATGGCTACGTTTGCAGTACCACAGCAGATCCCTCCGGTGGCTGAAGACTGTGAAAGGCTTCGTAAAGCTATGCAAGGTCATTTCTCTCTCTCTCTCTCTCTCTCTCTCTCTCTCTCTCTCTCTCTCTCTCTCTCTCTCAGTACAATGAATAAAAAATGTGCTCTATATATATATGGAAAGATCCAAAACATTGATACTATAAAATCATTATTAGCAAATCCTGTGGTTATTTCTGGATCTGATTTCTGTTGATTTTTTACTTTTGTAATTCCTATGTGAATCACTTTCATAAGATTTAGTATGATCACTGTGGTTTGATTTAACCTTTTCTTATTAAAAAAAAAAATTTCCACCAATTTTGGATCTTTTTCTATAACAGAAACCATATCACATGCTAAGTTCATGCAGGATGGACAATGTCAAATGGATGTTTGGATGAGAAGATTTAAAATGTGAGATTTAGATTTGACCCTTTTTAGTGTAATGTTTTTTTAAACAAGGAAATATAATATATAGGGGAGGAGAGGGAATCGAACCTAGGACTTAGAAATATAATAGGGAAGGAGGGAATCGAACCTAGAAAGCTTGAAGATCTTTTAAAATTATATATAGATTTGAAAGAACATTTATGTCTCCATTATTTGAGATCTCGTAATTGTTTTACAATAATAAAATTTATAAATAGATTTCATCAACATAAGAAATTAATATTTCCAAAGTCTTATTATGAAAATTTACAAATTGCTGCAAATGGAAACCCTTAATTTTTACTTTTTCCATCCAAACTGTTTAATCTTGACCCGAATTTCAATTTCAAGTATCCGTATTTTTACCATTTGGTTTTTTTTCTTTGTATGGTGTAAATATATGCGCATGGTTTTACAAAATGATATATGCATGAAAAGAAAATATTTACAAATTTAAAGTTGATACAATGTTGAATTATTATGCAGGGTGGGGAACAGATGAGAATGCGATCATATCTATATTGACCCATAGGAATGCGAGGCAACGATGTGTGATACGACAAACTTATGCTGAGAAATATGGAGAGGATTTTTTCAAACCTCTACAAGACGAACTTTCCGGTGACTTTTTGGTGAGTTCCTAGTTCTCCCGGCTTCATCATCAATTTATTAAGTATGGTCGGTTTTGAAATTTTCAGCGCTCCGTGCGAAACTTAAATTGGAGCCCTCACATAATCTAATATGAAAATACCCAAAAAATCATTTGCCGTAACTTAATGTCAAACAATTTGTTTATAACTAAAATTTATCATCAATTAGCATACATTGTCAATCACAAATCAAATTCAGAACAATTTTAATATCTTCATTTGAGAAAGTTAAATATTAGTATATTTACGGTACAAATAACGAAATACCTAATTAAGTATATATATAATTAAAGTAGTTAATTGCATGGCTGTCTACGTATACATGCATGCATGCAGAGGGCAGTGCTTCTATGGACACCACATCCAGCTGAACGTGATGCATTGCTAGCTAATGAAGCTACCACCAAGAAACATTCAGCTGCCCATAATCATTTGGTTATAATGGAAATAGCTTGTACAAGAACTTCGCGAGAGCTTTTCCAGGTGAGAGAAGATTATCAAGCTCGCTACAAGAGATCTCTCGAAGAAGATATTGCTTATCACACAACTGGAGATTTTCGCAAGGTACACAAGGGCAAAACAATGAATTTTTCATAAGCATGAGCTATATAATATAATATATTATATATATTTCGTTTAAAGAACTGCTCGGATTAATTTTTCTATGATGGAGTGGGCTAGCTATAATTTCCACTAAATAGGTGAACTTCCTAAACTTTAGCACTAAACTAATTTTTGAAAAACATTCGCACTGAGCTAGAGCCCGCCCTAGTCTAAGGTGGCTCCATCATTGGGTATACATATATAGAATATACATGCGTGTGCATGCATATAAAACCTACGTAACACTGGATCTTGTCAAATAATCTGACATCGTAAGATGATTATGTGCTATATTGTGCTATATAAAAAAGAAAAAGAAAAAATGTTTAATTTAGTATTCTATTCTAGATGTATTGTTAATTTTTTGTTCTTGCGTGGCAAGCTATTGGTACCTCTTGTGAGTACTTACAGGTACGAGGGAGCTGAGGTTGATATGACGGTGGCGAATTCAGAGGCTAACATACTTCAAGAGAAAATATCTGAAAAGGCTTATAATCATGATGAGCTCATCAGAATTCTAACTACTAGGAGCAAATCACAACTGAATGCAACATTCAAAGTCTATAACGACCAATTTGGCCATCCTATCAACAAGGTTCTACTAGTTCGCTATTTAATAAAATTTGCAAAAATATATATATCGGCAGTTTTTATTCACTCCAAAATAGTCATCATATACTCGTTATTTATTTATTATTAGAAAATAATGCATTATGACAATTTTGGACTGCCAGTAGTCATCATACTATTGACATGTATGTTTAACTTAGAAATCTCAATACACACACACATATATATATATATAGAGCTTCTATTGAGGGACACCTTTGTAGAGCCCACTTCACATTGTATTTCACTAATCCAAACCGTCTATGTTTTAGATAATCATTCAAAAATCACTTGAATCCGCTATTTTTTGACCGCTCAATTGTGTTATTGAAATTTTAGTACTTTCTTGAAGCACCGTGTTCATTGATTTTGTAGGACACAATTGGATGTCGAAACGGTTTCCGATTTGTCTAATTTTTTGCAAGGATGATTCATGAATGTAGACTTAAAAATAGATTGTTTGGATTGTTGGAAAAAAATTTGTAGGGTACTGTAAAAGGCGTCCTTGAAATAAAATTATTTAAGGGATCCCTCAATAGAAGGGGACTAATATACATATATACATATATACTCAATCAATCAATTAATTAATGGTGATTGTATGCTCACACATGTTTTTTTATATAAACGCTATTTGGGGAGGAAAATTTAAATACAAGAACTCATGTGCATGAATAACTAACTGCTCTTAATTAATGGAGGTACAAGCCCCTTGAGCATACGCACATATTTTGGTCACAATTAACCAGAAATCTCAGACGTCGTATGCCTGTACATTGATGGCTATAGTAGTTAATGTTGAGGAAAGAAGAGAAGATGGAAAGAGAGAGTGGTAGGAGAAAAAACGTACATGGAAGCATTATATATTAATTTGTCTTTTGCTTTTTAAATGATTGTTCATTACTGTTTTACTCTTTATTTTATGAGTTCTTTTTTTTTTCCCTGCAGGACCTGAAGAAAAAGCCAAAGGATGAATACCTTGGGTTAGTGAGAGCCACCATAAAATGCTTGACATGCCCGGAAAAGTATTATGAGAAAGCTCTCCGGCTGTCGATGAAGGGCCTCGGAACGACGGAGGAGACTCTGACCAGAGTTGTAGTAACTCGAGCGGAGGTTGACATGAAGAGTATAATGGAACAGTATCAACTCAAGAATACTGTCCCTTTGGCTCAGGATATAAAGGGTGATACTTCTGGGGACTACTTGGCCACGTTGCTTGCCTTGGTTGGTCAATGATCATCATGATGCATGAGAATGAAAATTATACTAATAATAATCATAATAATATATGTTGCAAAACAATTTTTTTTTTAAAAAAAATCAAGTTTGTGTTATAATTCAAACTAGCATTTGGTCTAATGATATTTGTCTCCACTTGGTTGGAGGAGATTTCATGTTCGACTCACATGAATAACATTTGGTCTTGTGGGGCTGTAGCTTCATTGTGGATATATTGACTTGTGAATCAGGAATTTTTTTATGAGTGAGCTAGCTAAAAGTTTTAAGGAGTGTAGCAAAAATAAAAATAAAAGACTTATGGAAGGCAACAAACAATCAAAACGGTAGCAGACTGGTTGTTGAAGGCCAATATAGATATATGTTTTTCCTTCAAAAGCTACTGGGCTATAGCCCACCTTAGTCGTGGCTGTAGCTCCGCCTGTCAATTGTAAAAGTATCTTGTACATATCCTTTCCTTTGTCCAAAAGGAAAAAAAAACTTATAATTAATTGTTGGATTTTATTCGTAAAAATTAAAAGAGAAAACAAAGAAAATAGTTGGATAAAAGCCAGAGAAATTCGGAATAAAAGGAAGATGCAGCACTTTATTATTATGTTTAACAGGGCACAAATTGTACTGTTCCTCTATATAAATTTACAAGGGAAAGAGAAGTACCAACTTGAAACTAAATTTCACAAGACAGATTTTCTACCCTTTTCTCGAATGCGACTCTTTTCCCCCAAGCGTTTGAATTATAGCTTCCAAGAGTTTGATTTCCTTATCACGCTTAGCTATTTCTTCTTGCTTTGCCCGCAACTCTTCCATGTGCAGCTCAAATACCTCTGCACCAAATAATAAAATTATATCATATGACTTTCATCACAGATACCACACCCACTAGCCTGAAAGGCTTAAGCTATTAGAGAATTAGCCAACAATGTCCATCACGATTACACCCTCCCTCACGTGCACACTCATCCTGCAACTGGAGAGGCAGACCAATAGGAGAAGAGAGACAAATATATATAGGTGTAGCCCCAGCGTACACCCTGCAAACCAACAAAGAAGTGGGAAAAAAGAGTCGAACTCAAGACCACTTACAAAGAAAGGCTCTGATACCATGTTAGACAACCACTAGCCCAAAAAGCTTAGGCTATCAGAGAATGGGCCAACATTGTATATCAAGCTTACACCAATGTATTTAAATTTAAAATGATAGATCCAAACCTATCTCCACCAATAATAATCAGATTATTGCAATACCTCCAGAAAACAAGTTTTTCTTTCTATATGCATTCAGCAAAGACAATGCTGATACTGATAACTGGTGGAATGGTGTCCAATTGTTAAGAAATTCCAGTCTTTCAAAATTGATTTCCGTATCATTAATGCTTTAGTTGGGTAACAGTAAAAGCTTCATGCCAAAAGTATTATTTTTTTTTGAAGAGAAACATACTTTTTATTAAAAAGAAGGAAAACGTGGCCAAGAAAGCCACGAACAGACAAGACAAAACAAAAAAGACAAGGAAGCAAGAAAAACATAATCTAGGAACAAACGGCCTTCCAGTCCAGCAAAATAAGCTGGAAAGGAATTCCTTTGAACACAGAGGAGGCAGACGCCCATAACGATGCCCAGAAACGAGCTCGCTCCCATAATTCATTAGTCCCATCTCCTTTGACGTTCTCAAAAATTCTTCTGTTCCTTTCTCCCCAAACAACCCAAATGACAGCCAAAAGTATTATTAACTTAACTTCAAAGTCAAACAGTCGTCAGCCAAATGATATGGAACTCAATGAAACAGCTACTATATTCTACAGCACCACCAAAATAATTTTGTTGATATGAAGGACCCCAAAGAAAAAAAAAATCAGCATTATGAAGGAAACGTAAATTCATGAATGTTTTCATTCATGAAGCCATTAACACAACCAAAGGGCAGAAAGAAGACCTAAATTTCTCCATCCTTAAAAATAGAACCCCAAAAGATGTAGTTCAACAAACTAGATGTTTCTTAACATATCAACAACAAAAAAAGGAAAAACAAAAATCGTGTGCAAAATTGGAACTATTTGGGGAAAATCAAATTGGAGCTTGGAGAAACCCTCATTAGTAAATAATTTGAGCACTCCACTTGAATCAATTTTAGGAAGATGTAAGATACTCAAGCCTATTTCTCTGATACTGCTCATGAGAAAACAAATATGAAGGGTTATTAACTCTGCTAGAGATATAAAGGGAGACATATCTCACCCACTGTGCTCAAAAGTTTATGATAACATTAGGCCTAAATACATAATGCACAAAAACGTAAAGCTTATATGTACTTTGGAAACAATTTTTTGCCCAATGGGGGTTCCTAATTCTAGATGAACAGAGTATACTCATAATTGGAACTATCCTATCAAATCCAGAGAAGACTTGGATTAGAAAATTAAACAAATATAAAAGGATAAATACACCACCGAACTGGAACTTTGGCCCATATCTCAATATCATCCCTGACTTTCAATTTGGCTCACATTGTCCCCAGGAACTTCAGTTCTTGCACTGAAATGGCCTTTGTGGTGAAGTCTGATATATTTTTCATGATTTTTCATGAAAAACGTGGGCACAGATTCAGAGGTACAGTCGTCACTTTCTTTTTTCTATAGGTAACAAGAATTTTATTGGAGGGCAAAAGAAATACAAAAGAAGATGTGTTTGGACGTGTACAGGAGGCAAAATTAAAAAGACAATTATAGTGACTTCCTTTAAGTTTGTTCCTTCTTGTATTTCAGTTTCCAATTTGGATTTGGCTTCCTTTTTCAGTTGCAACTTGAGAATTTTAGAGCCTATAAATTGGCTTGTAGAGCATTAATCACAATACAACGACTTAGAGAGAATTTAGAGTGACTCTTTGAGAGAGTTTAGTGTTTAGGGAGTTGTGAGGTTCTGTATTGGGATTCTCTATTGCAAATAGGGTTGAGATGAGAGTGATTTTTGAGAGTTCAGGAAAGACTATTTCCAAATCTTCTTTTTTTGAAGGTGGATCATTGTCAATGAGTGTAGCCCAATCTGACTGAGAACCAAGTAAATCCTGTATTTCTATGGTTGCACTTGCTACTTTTAGTGTTTTCTTTGTGATTGTGTTTGTATGTCACTGTGATCGGGCTAGGGAATTTGGTAGTTGGACCATAACTTCCTAGCAACGGGTATTAGAAGAAGGTTGTAGGAGTGAGCGAAAGCAAAGGTCTTTCAGAACCTTAAGGAAACTTGTACATAAATGTATGAGCCAGAAAGATTGGATTAAGCTTGACAAGGAACCCCAGGAGATATTCAGCTGACGTTCCCATCTAAAACAAGGTTGGTGGGACTCATATCTCACAAGACTCCAAAAGAGAGTATTTTCTGCTGTTGTTTCCATGTTATACAAAAATGTCGGACCCAAATGGCTCCCCTTTTCAATGCTTCAAAAGACCACAAAAGTAGGCTGAAGCATCACCCTTCAATTGTTTGGAATACTATTTTCTTATGGGTACAGCTTGGAACGAATTTGGAAGTATCAATCTCCTTTTAAAAGCCTAAGTAACGGCAGATGTGCCACTTATTTATCTCTCGTCCTAATTTAAGGCCATTCAACAAAAATCCTTGCCATTACAAATTTAGCGGCCCATGGTTCTTCAGTTAGTAAGGAGGACATAACAAGCTATGAGGATATTAATCTGTCCAGGTTTCGCTCGATGTGGAAGTCAATAATGATGTTGGTGATTACTGCTAACACAGAACCATTTACTAAAAAATAGTATCAGACTTTTCATACTCAAGAACTTACAATTTGTAAGCCTAAAAATACTCACAGCCCAAATAAAAGGTAAAAAGGAGATATTTGGATTGCACATACTTGAGGTGTTCTCGAGCTCTTTTGTAACTTCCTGTGCATGTAATTCAGCAGCCTTTTCTGCTGCCTCAGCCTGTCGTTTTTCTGAACGAACGCGAGCAGCAGCTGTAATGGCAGCATCAAGTTCTCTCTCCAAAGTTTCTACTCTTTGCTCAAGAACCTAGACAGAAAGAAAGCTTTTAAACATAAAACACACCAATTCGTAGAATGAAGTATGGAATCGGTCTCACTTCTATTGGTACATAAGAATGCTATCAATAGACTGCACAGCACTGAAATATAATATTCAATGGTACGCAAGAAAATAAAATGCTATTTTAGCTAGATCGTTTAGCTGAATCTCACAGCCATAGCATCAAGCCTGATTGTAATATGTTGTTCGTAAATGAACATCAAGGCTTAACGAAAGGAATTGCCAATAAAATATAAAAGTAGTTCCACATTCATCAAAAGTTTGTTAAATACACATATGCAATCAGCTTTTTTCAAAATGGCCACAAAACTGAAGAACTCAAAATGCATGCTGGCAAAATTACTTTACGAAATTAGATATTTCTAGAAATAACATCTTTTGGTATTTAACTTTTTGGTGGTAGCCGGAGCCTAAAAGGTCTAAAACAAAAAGAACTAACAAGCATCTCTAAGATGACTGACCCCAATAAGGTTCTCAACCAAAAAAGACCCAACAGAAGAACGGCGGAGGGAAACAAGGGGAAGACCGCATATAAAATAGAACCCAGCTCAGCCAAGCAATCAGCCACCATATTCCTCTCTAATAAACATGACACTACACCCCCAGTCCCTAACCATGCAGGCTTGACAAGCAAGGATAATGGTTGCTTGCAGGTGGAAATTGTCAACAGGATTGTTAATAAGATCCACAGAAGAGGGTATTTTACTTCATTTGTTACAAAAATTCAAATTCAAGTGCATGATCCCTCCAAATGTGGGCGATTAAAAGAAAACTTCTTCCTTAGGCCAGAAACTTAGAAAAAACTAGTTCTGGATAACTTGGCTACTCAAAACTAGCATTATCATCTGTTCTATAACAATTGTATAAAAAGAGTATAAAGAAAGGTTAACGCCCAGATCTTAAATTCAGGGCTTCACCCTGCTTCAACATATATTGATCAAGACTATCAAAACGCCAGATGGTTAAACTTAATATTCATAAAATATTATAAAATTAAAATTTTTTTAAAAGGGAAAATCATTGTCCAGCCTAGAGTGAGACCCAAAATAATCAGAGAAGAAAAAAAAATATATACAAGTAAGAAAGTAATATTCTCAACAAGATTTGCACAACAAAAATCAACTGATTGCATACAAAAATGAAAACCCAGATTGTAAAATTAATTAAAAAATATACATATTTATAAAGAGTTGAATAAAGGAAAAAACCTTGATGGTTCGTGCTTGTTCGGAACAAAGCGAGGCTTTGGCAAAGGTTTCTTCGTCAACAAAGACAGCCTTTTTGAGGAGTAGCTTCTGGAGTGACTCCAAATTGAAAGACATTTCTGTCAGATTGCTTATGGCTCCGTTCCATCTTTCGCTTCCTTTCCCCTTGTCCTCCATTTTCTCTCACTGCCTTTGTTTGAAGATGATCACTATGCTTTTGATTCAAGTAGGTCTTGTGGTCAAATTGGAAGAAGCTCATAAGTTGGAGAAATTTTTAAATGTGGGTGTACCATCCAATAAACCTAGGACATTTGGAATTACTTTAATTTATTGCATTATTTTTACGACATACACTGCATTGAAAACATTCCATACGCCCTACACTCAATGAATCGATACACCACCACGCGTGATAATTTAACACCAAAAAATTACTCAGTTGGATGATGGTGCCGTGCACCTATGGCTGAAAATGAATGAATGAATGACCTGGTAACTAGTTTTTGGGTGATTTTATTAACACCCCATTATTTGCTCTTTACACCCCATTTTAATTTGAAACAAAAAATAACCTATTTTACCCTCAGACATAATTACCGTATGACAAAAAATATTTAAAATAAAAAAATTGCTCACTACACCCCACATATGTTCCCCGCAACCCTAGCTAGACTTTTATCTCAAACCATCATGTTCATACAACCCTAACAAGGTTTATACGCTTATATTGGTGAAAAATATCTTGTTTTTATTCATGAAGGGTGAGACTAAAGTTAGAGAGGCTTCCGGATGAGGTATGAGTTTATTTTTGGCGTTTTTAAGTTTAGGAGTTTGATGCAAGTCGCCGGTTACGTCAAGACACCAAGTCTTAACGCTAAGAAATTTCGTGGATTGCCACCGAAATATCAATCTTATTCGTGGATAACCACCGAATAATGTCATATATTTCGGTGGATATTCACCGAAATTTTATCCATAATTCGGTGTTATTCCACCGAAATATTGAAAAAATTTCGGTGGATATCTATCGAATTTACATTCACATTCGTAAATCCAATCAAAAAAAATTTATTTTTTCAGTAAATTATTGTTTCTCACAAATTTAATGCAACTATTTTGACTTTATTCCTTTGAAGGAACAAAGACAAGGTGATGCCGCTACTGAAGGCAATAATGTGGGAACAGAATGTGTAATGGACTATAGTGATCAATTCACAACTTATTCGGTAATTATTTTGTGTTTTTTTTTTTTTTGAATTCTTTTTAGTGTCATTAACGTGGCATTAATATTTCAACTTTCAATTTTAAATAACATGAGTTTAATGTGTAGATATTCAAAGGTAGAGATGCATTAATTACATGGGTTCGTGCACAAGGAAAAAATGAATAATATTGTCATTGTAATTAGAAGGTCTGACGATTGTGGAGGTGAGGGTAAGAGGCGACCTCGAGTAGTACTTGCTTGTGAGAGAAGCGGTAACTATAGGTCTTGCAAGTCTAGTGAGACTATTGGTATAAGGTCGGATGCAAATGGTGATACAAAAAAGTGTTCTAGGGACACTGGGTACCAAGAAATGTGGATGCCCATTCTTGTTAAAAGGTGTCAATATTGGTGATGGGGATGATTGGAAGTTGGAGATGATTTTATGGAGTACATAACCATGCTATTTCAGTATCTTCAAGGTCATTCATTTGTGGGGCGACTTTCTAAAGAGGAGAATGCCTTGTTAGTGGACATGTCTAAGAGTTTTGTGAAACCCAGAGATATTTTGGTCACCCTAAAGGATAGAGATGCAATGAATGTTTCCACTATGAAGACAATATACAATGCTAGGATCCCAAAATAGAACCAAAGAATTTGCTGAGGAGAACACAGATGCAACAACTTCCGGAGTGGAGAATGTCGCTACTACAGATACGATCATCCTAATGACTCGACAAAATGCACCCACTACACTGACATTATAACTATTTGCGTTATGATTATTTTGTTATATTAGTTATGATTATTTTTGTTATATGAACCAAATAACTATTTGAGTTATGATTATTTTGTTATATTAGTTATGATTATTAGTTATAATTAATTTGTTGTGCATGAACCAAATCTTTGCCATGTAAACTAATATGCCAAAATTAATAAACACAAGCAAAGTTCCATTAGTTCCAATAATTCAAATATGCAAAATTAATCGACACAAGCAAAGTTCCATAAGTTCTAATACAACTATGCTACCAAATCGCTTAACCATGACGACGTTGACGTTGATATGTCATGGTAGACCGTATGTTTGTACCTCTAAAATCTGCTGCAAGGTCTCAACCGCTTGATAAACTTGGGAAGGTCGTGTACGCAATGCCGCTGCTTCTCCTAATGCCACTGATCGGCCTAGTAATGTGGACAACATACTATTGCCACGCTCCTGTAAAAATTTGAATTCAATGACTTAGTAAAAATTACAATATTCAAAAAGTATAAGTCATAACAAATTTATAATTTTACCTCGATAATAATCGCTTTGCATTGAGGCAAATGGGTCAAATGCGTCTGCAATTAGGGATTTTGAACAAACGGATATCCAACATTGAGATACCACTCAAGTACCTGTGCACAAGATCTGATGGTCTCCTCCAGCAGTACACTACTTCTGCCGCCTCTCCCAACATGTGGTTCTCCGATTGTCCCACATTCCCCAAAGTATGAATTATAGGAAATGACACGACTACCGTGTTTGGTTGGAGCACTTATTCGGGAGGAATGCCCCGCACCCGACCAAATTGCCTAAGAACCCGCCAGATGGTAAGGCTCAATAATATCACAAAGATCTCAAAGATCCCCGAGTAGAATGCAAATAACTGGAAATGGGTGGTGCTCCTTTCAAACTTGTAAGGTTCCCAAACAACCTTTGAAATATGATACACAATATAGCCTAATGTAAGGTTCTCATATAACCTAATGGAAAATACAAAATTCAAACAAAACATATATGTATAAATTACAAAACACAACAAAATTGGATGACATGTAAGAGCAACAAACCCGATCGCATTCAAAGCGTCAAGCCGCTGCCTATACTTCGCGACGCTTCATCGATGTTGTCCCACTGCCTCGTCGTGGAGTCCAACGTGCACGAGGCTGACATCTAAATAATCAAGGTCATAATCAGGGACAACAATACCATGCATGTGCTCATACACCCATGCCTCCAAAGAAAGTCATGTACCCAGCAATCTGCTTCACCTTAGCCCTCGAAGCTTGACCTAATTGCCTATACAACCATGCTAAGCACCTGCACCCTCATGAATAACCCGGCCAACACTATCAAGGTCTCTAAGTAGTCTAAGGAACACAATTTGGACTCTCATGCCAGTCTTGTCAACAAATAAGGTGCAACCCAAGAGATATAGCAAATATGCTGCGCCGAATACATGTTACGCTCCTCTCGAATCAATCAAACACGGAGAATTGGGTCGCAAACCATGACAAACTCACATACTCATTACAAGATTGCTGCAATTGTTCAAGAGCCTCTTCATCAGCCACTCCTAAGTAATTGACTAACAACTCATAATTTGTCTCATTATCATCTTCAGGTGGAGCGATCGCTGCAATCAACACAGAATGCCTAAAATAGATGACATATCATCCAATGTGATGGTCATCTCACCAAAAGGCATGTGAAAGGTGTTCGCTTCGGATGCCACCTCTCAACGAAGGTAGATATAACAATCTTATCTGCATTCCGATAAGAACACCTAATAAGTTGCTCTAATCCAGACCTCTGAATGTACCCTTTAAATATACCATTACTTCGATTTATCCACCAATTCCACTCACGAAGGGTAGATGTCTTCACATGCACCTAAGTGATCGGTGCATAATTACATATCATTTTGTACCCTTCTAACTTATGATTTGGTTATGTTTTTGAGTTAAACTTGTGCTTTTAATTTATTTTGTGTTTGTTTCAGAGTAATAAGCTTAAAACTCAATACATGCATTTTGGAGACATGTTAGCTCAAACGGTGTCTGCAGATCAGTCAACTTCACGGATTGGACTGTACTTGCTCAAGAAGAACCAGACAATGAGCCATACATCATTGGAAAGATACGGAAGTCTATTTTCTGGAGCATTTTACGGTTCATGATTCCAGAGTCCTCTAGAGGAAGTTATGCAAGTTTTTGCAGCTTAAGGTCAAAATCGGCAGGATCTGCGTTACTGGGCCAAAAATCACATTTGAAGGTCTTTCCGATTTTTCCTTGAGCTGGGCTGCATATGCTTGGAAAGATAATTCAAAGAACTTCAAGATCCATATTTTTCCAGATTTTTCAGAATGGAGGAACAAGCCCAAAACGAGCCTAAAAGAAGACTGCAATGCATTGTCAAGCATGACATATGCATGATGAAATGTTATTGATTGTGGAAAATTTTGGTGGAGCATATTCAATACATATAATTGGAGTGGAGTTTGCAGCAGCCAAATGAAGTAAAATAAGATGAAGTGGGAGTTGCAACACTAAGCTTAAAGACAAGAAGAATTGTTTTCAAATGCAATTGTGTGAATTAAGTGTTGTAAGTTGGTGAAGTGAGTTTGTAGGTAGAAGCAATACTTAATCAGATTTATACTTCCCTAGGCCTATAAATAGTGAGTTCTCCAAACATGTAAACACACCCCAAGGGGGAGCTCTCAAACATCTCTCTAGAGCTCCTCTCCTTCTCTCCCTCAAATTCTCTTAGTTTTCTTTTTTAGTTCTCAATTGTTTCCTTTAAGTTTTTCTTAGTTGTAATTTATTTTCCATTGTAATGTAATTTCTTTTCTTAAGTTTTCAAGTTTAATTAGTTTTCAAGTTTCAATTATAGTTCTTGTTCTTATTCATTATGCTTATAAGTTAATATGCTTGTTTGAATGATTGATCACCATTAAAACTTGTATGTTAGCTATCTTGGTTTGAATTAAGAGTAGACACCATGCATTAATTCAAATTGAACTATGAATAGGGAAGAGTATGTATGGACATTCGACAATAGGGATTAGATACATACTTGGTTGTTTAAAACATTCTTCTATGCTTAATGGATTTCTAATGCTTAATTTAGGTTCGACAACAAGGATCTAATTAGGGAATTAGGAATACAAGGTTAGGACCAAACACCATGGCTTAATCATATTTTAGCTAGAATCAATCCGTGAATCTAAATTGAACTTGGTAACTAATTAGCTTGGGTTAATTTCTTTTCTTTCTTTCTTGTTTTACTTATTTTCTTTTCATTTCTATTTTTGTGCAGGGAATCAAATTGAATCAATCTATCATCAATCCTCGTGGATCGACCTCGCACTTACACAAGCTATACTCTATCCAACGCCTCGTGCACTTGCGAGTTAACAAAATTTTGGCGCCGTTTGCCGGGATTGACGGCATAGTTTGGTTCTATTTTCTTTCCTACTTTGTTTTACTTTTGTTTTTCCTTTTTATTTAAGTTTTTTTTTTGTTCCTAATCATTTTAATTTTGTTTCAAGTTTTTTATGTTTGTTTTAGCAATTTAGGATAGCTCAATAAAAAGGGAGAGAAGGAAACTTCAATCATAAGAATAGGAAGTATGGAGTAGTGGGAGGAGTAGCTAACTCCAAATGCATCCATGCTCGACCTAATCGCTTCCAAGGGGGAGTATTCCAATCATTTCTCTTTTACTTGTATTGTTATTATTTTTGTAATTTTAATTTTCTGTTTCTTTTTTAATTAAAAAAATTAAAAAGATTTTTCATATGAGCTAACTTTGGTAACTCCAAAGTAAGCAACCTCCGTCTATGCAGTGTCTAGAGTTCTTAGCTGACACCTTCTCGGTGTCTAAGAAGTTTGGGTTTTAAGCGGGACCATTGTGACCCCTCCAACCTTCCCTGAACTCCCTGTGTTTCTTCCGAGGCCCTTAATCGGTCATCCTAGAGTTGCTTGTATACTTGTGTGTTCTTAAAATAATTTTTTTTTACAATAACGGTTTAGTTTAAATAAAAATTTAAGTTTGGGTATTGTATTCATGCTTAAATAATAATTACAAAAAAAAAATTTGCAATTTGGAACTTCTTTGTTTTCTTTTCTGTTAGTTGTTTTATAGTGTGTGATTTTTTTAAATTTTTTTAAATTTATTATTTTAACTTTTATGTGGTGTGGTTAGTTAGTTTGTTTCTGAGTGTTAAAATTTTTTTTTAAAAAAACAAAAATACTCTAATTAAAGCATCACTAAAAACTTAAAAAAACAAAAAAAATAAAAAATAAAAAAAAACAAAAACAAAATAAAAATGCATAAAATACAAATAAATAAAACATCATCTTCTTCTTCTTCTTCTTCTTCTTCCTTCATCGCCACGCATCAGCATCATCATGGCACGCTCCGGGATTCCAAAATTGGAAACTTTAGTTTAGCCCTCGGACGTCATCTTTTGGGTCTTCACGCACACCCTCTTGGGGCCCATCACTTGAGCTCCCAAAGATCGCACTTATGGCTGCACTCTTGGCTTGAGCACCACTTGTCTCGTGCTGCTTGCTTGCGCTTACTCGTCCGCCTAATAGACTCCTTTGTGCGCATGTCTTTGGCGTACAAATCTACCATCGATGATAATGTTTATTCTCCGCCCGCAAACCTTCTAGCCACGTCGATTAAACTCCACCATCCTTGTCCTCTCCTTTTCAAGTCCCTTATAATGCCTTGACAATCCTCAACCACATTCGCGATGCCGCCAATCGAGCTTTTACTAGCTCCAACTCACGGGATTTCGCAGAATTAGGCGATAACCCACTGGTTGCGATAGTGGTCGTGCTTTGTGCGGCGGTGCCATGGCATCACTAACGATTCGATTGTCACACTTTGCGCCGAGCACTCGTGCATCTCTCTCGGGAGTCACTAAACTCCTTGCGACTCCAAGGGCAACTTCGCTGTCCATGAG
Organism: Prunus padus; assembly: GCA_024362665.1. NCBI lineage: Eukaryota > Viridiplantae > Streptophyta > Magnoliopsida > Rosales > Rosaceae > Prunus > Prunus padus. The sequence continues at coordinate 8,706,109 of JANFAM010000006.1, read as the reverse complement.
TATTGTGTCATTCACTGTCCACGGCCCTCTTGTCGAGCCAAAATAGGCATCCACGTTGGGCCGCTTCTCCTTGACTCGACGTCCTGAATTGGTTGAGCTAGGTTAAGATCGAGCGAAAATGGGAAAGGAGACGACATTTTCTTTCTACTTTCTTTTTCTTTTTCTCTCTTCTTTTTTTTTCTTTTCTTTTCTCTCTTCTTTTCCTTTTCTCTCTTCCGTGTGGCTGTAATTTTTGTTTTTCTCCCTTAGTTTCCTTTATAGACTTCAAACCCTAGCACCACTCGAGCTTCACAACCTTCCTCGGCTTTTCCCCGTCCCCAAAATAATTGTCGCGACGCACTTTTCTCGAACGAACGCGTTCAACAAAGTCTTCGGCTCTTCTATGACGCCTGTAATTTCGCTGAAAGGGCAAAAGCTCATGGGCGCACTCTATGCATCGACACGTGGCTCTTGCTTCGTTGCTCGAGACGACATATGGACCCCCGTTTCAGAATCCACTTCCCACGTAAAAATAAAAAATTAAAAAATTAAAAATTAAAAAATTAAAAAATTAAAAAAAAAAATAAATGTGTGGGTTTCGGATTTCATTATAGGTTGGGTTTCACCGTGGTTTGAGTTTCAAAATTGTGGGCTTTGGGCTTCAAGTTTTTTTGGGTTTCAGTTTGCTTAATTTGTGTGATTAGGGCTTACTATTTCGTTTTTTTTAATTTAATTTTTTTTTAATTTTTTAATTTTGTTGTTGTTGTTGTTTGTTTTGTATTTTAATTATTGTATTGTGTGATATTTATTTGCTTTAATACCTTTCATTTTTTTGTTATGACATTACTTGTGCCTAATTTTTAAACTTTGAGGACAATGTTCATTTCTAAGTTTGGGGGTATTAGAGTTTAGCAAGTAAATTTGGTTTTTCTTAAAATAAAATTTAAAAATTTAAAAATTTAAAAAAAAAAATTTCTTGTTTTTCTGTTTTATTTTAGTCTTGCTTTGTTTTTTTTATTTTGAGTCACTTTCCGAACACATATGATGAGATTGTGATAAATGTTTGCATGATTTAAATGAAAATTGGATTTCTTTTTAAAAAAAATTAAAAAAAAAAAATTAAAAACTTTTGGCATCGTTTCTAGCATGATATGTTCGAAACCTTCTTTACACTTGCCATTTGTTTCATAATTTTCCAATTAAAGGATTTGCATGATCCAAAGAATTGTATCAAACATAAATTAAACTTGTATAACCATATAATGTGAGCTTTTGAGCCTTGTGCTTCATTTCATGAGTGTTATACACATACTCTTATTTTCTTGTCATCTAAGTTGTTGTTTGATCTCATTATTCATTGATTTGGTTGAACACTTAAAAGTCATTCATTCATATTCAATTTAATTACATGACATTTAAGAAATGATATTAAGGCCTTCTTTGGATCGTTTGTGCCTTTCAAGCTAACCTTATGCATGCTTAAGCATGATTTTTCCATTGTTAACCATTTTGAGCCTACATGTAAACCTTTTCTTTCATTTAACCAATTATATTTCCTCGCCTTAGCCTGAAAAACAAGTATTTACCTTTTCTAAGGAACTCATGAGCTTTAATTATGATGTGTTTTTCATACTAAGTTTGGGAAGGGGTATTATATATTGAAAATATAAAAAAAAATCACCCAATTGGTGGAAGAAAAGAGAATGTTGTGATTGTGGTTGATTGAAAATTCATTTTTGGGTTTCTTTATTGGCCTCAAAATAAATTGTTGGTTGTTCAATTAAAAAAAAAAAAGGAGTGTGAATCCTTATAAATGGAGGTATAAGGAGTTTTGAAAAAAAAATCCTCATTGTGATGATTCAAGTCTTGGAAAAATTGTTTTATGCTCTTACATTGTGAGTTCTTTGGACTTTGTGTTATCCATACCTTTCATTTCTCATTCACCTTACACCCTTGGCCCCATTACAACCTATGATAAAGACCTAAATTGATCCTAAATGTCATGTGATTGAATTGCATCCATTTTCCTACTTTTAAGTGTTTAGCATCCTTCTTGAGATCATATAATGCAAGTTCTTCATCTTTCTATTGTGAGTTAATTCCCTTATGGTTTAACTCTAATCTCATGTTTATAACTGAGTGATGCATTGTAGCCATCTTCGAGTGATTCATTTGTGAGAGGACAACTTTGGTGAGATTTGAAGTTGAATTTGTGCTTTGTATGATTTTGAAATTGTGTGAAAACTAAGATTGGAGAATTTGTTGCATTTGGCTATCACACTACTACACTTTGAGCATGTTATGTTTTGAACTTTGCCACATTGTGAATAATGTCCAAAAATGAGCTTTTATTGTTAAAACTTTTGAGTCGTAGCATGAGTCATTTCTCTTGTAAAATGTTCTAAATATTGTTTTTGTATTTGTTTTTGTTTTGTTTTTGTTTTCTAACTACTTTGTTTTTTTGTAGAGTCAGTAAAACGTTTGTGGGTATCGTATCTGTTAAACTCTCAGGAGACACAACTCCTCCTACTAGGGATGCCTAGAGGTTTAAAGGCTTGTTGCATATGCTCAATGCAATCGAGTTACCTGCGAAAGTGGTCTAATAAATTTATTTACTTTTTTTGTTTTTATTTTTTGTTTTCCTTTTGTTTTGCTCGAGGACTAGCAAAATCTAGGTTTGGGGGTATTTGATCGGTGCATAATTACATATCATTTTGTACCCTTCTAACTTATGATTTGGTTATGTTTTTGAGTTAAACTTGTGCTTTTAATTTATTTTGTGTTTGTTTCAGAGTAATAAGCTTAAAACTCAATACATGCATTTTGGAGACATGTTAGCTCAAACGGTGTCTGCAGATCAGTCAACTTCACGGATTGGACTGTACTTGCTCAAGAAGAACCAGACAATGAGCCATACATCATTGGAAAGATACGGAAGTCTATTTTCTGGAGCATTTTACGGTTCATGATTCCGAGTCCTCTAGAGGAAGTTATGCAAGTTTTTGCAGCTTAAGGTCAAAATCGGCAGGATCTGCGTTACTGGGCCAAAAATCACATTTGAAGGTCTTTCCGATTTTTCCTTGAGCTGGGCTGCATATGCTTGGAAAGATAATTCAAAGAACTTCAAGATCCATATTTTTCCAGATTTTTCAGAATGGAGGAACAAGCCCAAAACGAGCCCAAAAGAAGACTGCAATGCATTGTCAAGCATGACATATGCATGATGAAATGTTATTGATTGTGGAAAATTTTGGTGGAGCATATTCAATACATATAATTGGAGGGAGTTTTGCAGCAGCCAAATGAAGTAAAATAAGATGAAGTGGGAGTTGCAACACTAAGCTTAAAGACAAGAAGAATTGTTTTCAAATGCAATTGTGTGAATTAAGTGTTGTAAGTTGGTGAAGTGAGTTTGTAGGTAGAAGCAATACTTAATCAGATTTATACTTCCCTAGGCCTATAAATAGTGAGTTCTCCAAACATGTAAACACACCCCAAGGGGGAGCTCTCAAACATCTCTCTAGAGCTCCTCTCCCTTCTCTCCTCAAATTCTCTTAGTTTTCTTTTTAGTTCTCAATTGTTTCCTTTAAGTTTTTCTTAGTTGTAATTTATTTTCCATTGTAATGTAATTTCTTTTCTTAAGTTTTCAAGTTTAATTAGTTTTCAAGTTTCAATTATAGTTCTTGTTCTTATTCATTATGCTTATAAGTTAATATGCTTGTTTGAATGATTGATCACCATTAAAACTTGTATGTTAGCTATCTTGGTTTGAATTAAGAGTAGACACCATGCATTAATTCAAATTGAACTATGAATAGGAAGAGTATGTATGGACATTCGACAATAGGGATTAGATACATACTTGGTTGTTTAAAACATTCTTCTATGCTTAATGGATTTCTAATGCTTAATTTAGGTTCGACAACAAGGATCTAATTAGGGAATTAGGAATACAAGGTTAGACCAAACACCATGGCTTAATCATATTTTAGCTAGAATCAATCCGTGAATCTAAATTGAACTTGGTAACTAATTAGCTTGGGTTAATTTCTTTTCTTTCTTTCTTGTTTTACTTATTTTCTTTTCATTTCTATTTTGTGCAGGGAATCAAATTGAATCAATCTATCATCAATCCTCGTGGGATCGAATTTCGTACTTACACAAGCTATACTATCCAACGCCTCGTGCACCGGCGAAGTTAACACTAAGGGGCTCGCGTTCCTAGTCAAATACAAAAAAAAAGGTTAATTACCATGAACTGACTTATATTCTGCTCTTTATTGTTAAAATAATACGACTTACCTTGTTATTCCAAAATTGCAGCTGCTATGTGGGTTTCAAAACTCGTAAGTAAAGATGGATCAATGGGACCTACTCGAGATGACTCAGAGGCTCGGCATCTACCTCAACATTGCTATCAACCGCTACATCTTCAACTTGTGCCGTATCCTCAAAGTGGTCGTGGTCTTGGGGGCTGGTCCTCTTGAGGGGCTAACATGGCCGCTCTATTTCTCCTTATTGAAGTCAGGGGACGGTCTCTATCGTGTCGAGACGATGAAGCCTCGAGTAGTACCGCGAGTCCTCTTCATAATCGAAAAACAATATTAAGTACAAATTCAATTACCAATAAAAGATGAAACAAATACGATGGACTACTTTGAAAACCCTAATTATATTCGTGGACTACCACCGAAAATTGAGTTATATTCAATGGACTCGCCATTTAAAATATATGCAAAAATCGGTGGATAGCCACCGAACAACATGAAAATTTCGGTGGAAAGGCACCGAATGATAGGCTCAATTTCGGTGGATAGGCAATCAACCAAATGAACAATTTCGGTGGATCGACACCGAATGATGCCTCAATTTGGCCATACCCTCGAAGAGCATATCCACATTCGGTGGTTACCCGTCCGAAAACCCTAACTAATTCGGTGCCAACCCACCGAAAACCAAGTCCAATTTTGGCAAACCGATTAACCGAATGAAATCTAACCTTCAATACAGAAATCGAAACTCACTACACCCAAACCACAAACATCAACACTCAAGAACATGAATACGTAAACTAAAATGAAATCAAACCTTGGCTTTTCTCGGAATATTTTTATGTCGATGGTTGAGTTCCCACTTCAAACTTCAAATCTCGTGTGCCACGCGATGGGGGAAGGTCGAGATGCAATCCGAGTGTGGTGAGGTCGTGGCTGCAAAGCGATGGAGTGAGGTCTCGCTCGTGCCAATCGATGCGGGTTTTGGAGTGTGCCTTCGGTGCGACTTGGTGCGGCTGACCTCAACCGAAAATGAGGGAATTTTAGGTGCCACGCGATCGGGGTGTGCTAGGGGTTTGTGCGATGGGTTCTCTAGAAGCAGAAAGGGAGTATCGATGGGGTTTATCCGACAATGAATGGGATTTTCATGGGGTGTATTTGAAATGGGGTATAATTTAGTTAGGAATTGGGTGTAGTGAGGGCAATTTAGGAACCAAAATGGGGTGTATTCAGTATTTTTAAGATTGACTAAACTTGATTGGGGTGTAAAGAGATTATGGGGTGTAACGAGCAAATATTGGGGTGCAAATAAAATCACCCCTAGTTTTTCCCTCAACTTTGGAGCCTGGGCTTTAGGGTGAAAGTTGATTGGAAATTCCGATTTCGACTACAATCGGAATATTTTTTATTTTATTTTGGCGAGTCAAAATCAATTCAAAGTTACAAAATCCAAAAATTCCGAGTAAAAAAAATGGAATTCGAATGTATCTAAGATTCCAAAATTTCCAAAATTTGAAATATATTCGAGTTTCAAAAGTAGACTATAATAACTAATTTCAAGTTGAATTTGTGAGAATGTGAAGTGAAAAATGTCCAAGTTGGAGAGTTGAGAAATCTAACAAGGACTTATAAAGAGTTAGGTCACTTCCCTCATTGCCAATTGGTTTTAGGGTGGAACCTCAACTTCATTCATGGTATTAGAGCGGGTTGTCCACGTGTGAAAGTCCAACGGCCACATGCACTCCATGTCACCCAATATATGTTGTCTACGTGTTAAGTTTGAAATTTTGGGGTGCAACCTCAACTTCCTTTAGAAGTAAATATGAAATAGACATTGAAGACTTATTGCACAAATAATAACATCTAAGCATGACTTAATAATAATAGACACAGAAGAATTATTTCATATTGGGGTTTTCAACTAGGCCACTCTTGACATGCTGGTCTTTAGGCCATCTCCAGTCATAGAGTTAAATATAGTCTAGGGCTAAAAGTTTAGCCCTCCAAAATATTAATTTTTTAAAGAATAGTACAAGGCTAAAATTTTTCATCTCTAGTTATGCAGGGCTATATTTTAGGGTCCTTTATATTTTATTATTTTGAGAAGCATGAGACCCACAAAAAAGTGGATGGATTTCAATGTGCAATATGAAAAACACATGCATAGGGCCCACAAAAATTTTGGCCTAGGCCAAAGCTAGACTAAATGTGACCCTCCAAATTTGGCCAAAATTTTGTTTAGCCCATGGTTGGAGATGATTTTTGCATTATTTTAGGGCTATATTTGGGATATAGCCCATGACTGAAGATGACCTTACTTTGTCTTGATTTCGTGGTTAATGAAATCTCTCCTTTACTCTCAAAAAAAACATCTAAGTAATTATATTTAATAGTTTTTTGAGCTCTGCCATATGATTTATCAGTTTTGAGTCAACTTTAGCCTTTAGAATCGTTGGGCATTTTAAAATTTTCAACTATTTTCCAAATTGGAATGAATGTTAAAATTCCGAATTTTTTTTAATTGAATTAGAATCTCCTCATTAGGATCCCATCCGTCCCAAAATCAACCATAGTAAGGTGGCTATGGCTGTCAAGGTTTGATGGGTTTTTAATTTATAAAATTTTTTTCGAATTTTTTTGGACTTTTTTTTAGAGTTTTTTAACAACGTTATTAAAGGTCTTTTGTTTTGATCAAGGAAACAACTTTCATTCAACAATACATTGTGTTAAATGTATCGAAGACCCTCAAAGTTTAGCAAATGAGAATGTGATTTTTTGTCATAAGATAGTAGTAAATCAGTAAAAACCAAAAACAAAAACCCCGAGAGAGTATAAATACATGAGCAAATGTTAAAAAAGTCATTCCCACAAGACAAAATATTAAAATGGTCCAGTGAACCCCTCCAAAATTAGACAAACCGACCCTAACATCAGTTTGTCCAATTTTGGAGGAGTTGGACTATTTTAACAGTTTGCCTTCCTATTTGTCCTTTCATTATTTGGCTTTTTTCCTATTTGTCCAAACTCCTCTTAAAGAATCCATCATCCAAAATCACTTCCTTTTCTTTTTTCCTTTTAATGGACAGTCACAACTTCATAGAATGGCATTCGAAACTAATGGAACAACAAATTGCCGATCATAATTTGTAAATGCAGCCCACTTTATCAATTTTACAGCAAACATGAAATGTTAAAACTTTGAATTCAATATTCTGTTTCCAACACGCCATCAATAAGCCCAAATTCCATTGCCTGCAATAAAAAGCAACAGAAAGCTCATGGTTAATACACCAAGCTGAGTAGATATGTAGTGGAGTATTAGATGCTAGAAAAGTAGAATCTAATTTGGTTAAAAGCTGTTTATGATAAGTCTGTAATTGTTCTTTGTCATAATAGATTATATTATGCACCGAGTACACTGAGCACACAATTTTCGTACACAACCTTTTATAAACATACCAATTTAATTGACCACTGAAATTTCAGCATGGAAAGCAACTTACAAAAATATTAGAAAAGTTACCAGACTTTCCTTCTGTTTTCTCCCTTTTCTGCTATAATTTATTGTTCCCCCTTTTCCTTCCCTTCCAATTCGAATGAAGCTCGGAAAAGTTGGGAGAAGGGAACCAAACATTTCTCCTCATATTTAACAATTTATGTCATTACCAATTTACAAAACTCTTTAATTAATGACATGAGATAGCAATATTACCTCAGAAACAGATAAGAAACGATCCCTCTCAGTGTACTGTTGCACTTTCTCTAGAGATTGGCCAGTAAAAGCAACGTACATATTGTCGACTTTCTGCATCAAATACATCTAAAAGGCTTAATATGAAGCAGACAACTATGCACTCAAATTTGACTAAATAAAGCACAGAGAAATAGCTGCTATGGAAACTGAGGACACGTTGAGCACAGTATTGAAAAGCAATAATCACGGATACATAGCCTTTCAAGCATTAAAAGGGGATGTCCCCACGGATACATAGCCTTTCAAGCATTAAAAGGGGATGTCCAGTGCATGAGGCTCACGCCAATGCACAGTCTGACTGAGTACATAATTTTTCAAAAGCCCCAAGAATGATTTGGAGCTTCCAACCTATTTCTTTCCTATGTGACTTTTTGGACCAGTAAGCAAAGGGAAAATAGCTCAGCAAGAATAGAGACACCCCTTCATCGCAGGTGCTTCTGCTGACAATATATCCATGCTTCTTCAAAATGGTGATCATGGCATTATTATCGAAACTTATTTGAAAAAATATCGACCACCAAATGCCCTGGATAACCAAAGGTTTGTCTGTCACTAAATGAAGACAAATTAATGGCACGCTGAATTTGTTTCTAACAACCCAGCACTGAACAGGGATGAACCTAATTTTCATTTTCCCTAATAGCCCGTGAGGCAACAGTTCTCAGCATCAGCGTCCAAATTGTAAGATTCTAAAAGATTTCAATTTTTTCAAATACTAACCAAAAAGAGATGCCCTGGATAACCAAGGTTTGTAACAGGGCTGAACCTAAATTTCAATTACGCTAATAGCCCTGTAAGGCAACAGTTCTCAACACTCGAATTCAACTTGTAGAAGTCTACAACATTTCAATTTTGAATCAATTAGTAAAAGTTCATACAGAACTGGTTCATTCTGCTTCAGCTTGATTGAAGTCAATTAGGCTAAATAAAAAATATATATAATGGTTAAGAAATTGTCTGAAGAGTGAAACTAAGAAGGCAGAAAACACTGACATGGCGAGTTTGAACTGCTTCATTCACTTGGCGCCTCACATCTTCCACATGACCCTACAATCAGCAAATGCAAAATCAATTTATGGATTTTAAACAAAACAGATCGTGTAATATATAGGAAATTCTTTTTTATTTTAGGGAAAAAAATGCACAAAGAATTCGTGAATTTGAAACAAATCGATAACACAAGGTCTCAGACAACCCTTTCAATTTGTTGATTGTACATGCCAAACTCAACTACAAATATGTGAAGCTAATGTATTACTATACAATTTCATGCAATTATGGTTACAGGATAAAAGGGGACAACAAACAAAAAAGACGCCGGACAGTAGATTAAATCACAATTGTTAGGTTATGAGATTGTTAGGTCCATTTACTATTGAGAGTCGACTTGTGAGCTAGGTTCAAAGTCCGATGGTTCATGGCCGTAGGGTGGTACAGAAGTATTAAAATATATAAATAAAAACAGATACAAACACACGAAGTCATGTCCTCACAGTAGTATTTCTTCTTCCCACTTGTAAATATTACATTTATATTTTAACACAAAAATTGGTAATAGATTAAGAGATCCCACTCATAACCCTCCTTTCTTTTTGGTGAAAAAAAAAAACACTCCAAGGGAGAGGGTGATGTAGGATACGGGTGAATTGTAGATTTAGGTAGTTTAGCGAAAGCGAAAACAATGGAAAACAGAAAATAGAACAAAAGGGATAGGTCTGGAATCACTCTAGGGGTTTGGCTTCACACCAAGTAGTCTCCAATCTCTAGAAAATAAACTTTTCTTTATATCTCAACAACTCAACTCCATAATGAATTACATGAGGGTTATTTATAATAATCTAACCTTAGAGTGAAAAGGAAAATTAAACTTATTCTAGGAAAGAAATCTTAATCCAAATAAAATAGGAAACTTAGAAATCCTACTGAAATCTGGAAAAACTAAAAATCCTAATGAAATTTGGAAAACTTAGAGAATCTAGGAACTAAACCCCCCCAAGTGAGCCAGACGAAAGGGCCACCCTCACGATGTCACGCACTTACACGCTTTCATCTCCAGGGAATTGGCCTGCCCACCCCAACCTGTTGGTGGGAATCAAACTCAAACCTCTTGGTGAGCAGCTCGACCCCAATTCCACCCCAACGTTTGATGGTTGGTACTCATAACCCTCCTTGAGTATGAAAATATAGTACTTAACCACACTCTTGGTAGAACCAATAAAGAGACTGGAGAATCTGGCATTTCTGTCATCATGTAAGGCATACTGAAGCTACCAATATAGTGATTTATATCCTCTCAAGCATATGCAAGGCTCCAAAAGAACATTTAGGAATTTAGGCATTAGTACAAGGACTAATAATATTGTGCTTTGAGCTGTTCTTCAATAGTACGAATTTTTTTCCCAGTACTTCTATTGTGAAACAAAATTACAATCATTTTGTTTCTGATCAGCATAAAACAAGAATTACACTGAACTTTCAGATCTTTGCACCTTGCTAAATTAGTGGAATCATATGTGAACAATATAACTAAGTTATTTCCATGTCAAGTATGCATGAAAATCAGTAAGAAAAGCCCTCTAATTGCTCATTGAGATTTGAGATTTTACATATGCTTACCAAATTTTTATTACGTATAATCCTAATTATACTACGAACTAGTCTTAACATGGTACAAAAACTGATAACAGCATAAAAGAGGAAGGGATTTAGTGTTACCTACGACTACAGAACATCAAACAACAATTCACATTTACTTCTTGTAATATAGCCAATATAAACCATTTACTTTAATTTGGAAATTTTTGCGTTATATAGAAACATTTGTCACGACTATAAATCCATCCAAGTTCTGGAAGAAAAAGATAATGGTTAATTCAAAGCTTCATATCCTCTTATACTAAATTGGGTAAGATATACCAAAAGGGGATTCATACCCCACATCCACTCTGTGGTTGGTGTATCATGATTCGCGCATTTGGCATCGCATAGCGCATTCCCTTTTCTCCACCAGCAAGTAGAAGTGCTCCTTGGCTTGCCGCTACTCCAAAACACACTGTTCCCACCTTAGGTTTGATCTGATAAAGTATGGAACCATTTAGTCCAAACACAATATAATTTTTAAAATACAAAATCATTTCTTCATTGGTGCAGTCAGGTTGTGGTTATAATCTTCTGTATGGTTTAGAAAACCTAGCAGATACCCATTAAGCTGTGAACTATTGGACTGAACTACCACTATATTTCGCTGGTTGCTTCTTTTACCAGCGAGAATATAATGGTGGTTCAATCTATTCCCAGATTAAAAGGTCTACATTGGCTAGGTTTTCTAAACACTACAGAAGAATATAACCATAGCCTGAGCTTGGAAGGTGTCGAGGATGAAAAGCTTGAAGAGAGTCATGGTGGTTTTTCCCTTTTGGGGTTTCCATGTAAAATCTTGGTTTTGAAAGATTGGTGATTTATTCACCAAACCACAATATCACAGTTTGACAATTTCATAATGTCAACAAATAAGAATAATTAAAAATGGAATAAAGAAGAGAGCAAGGAAATGTGAGCAAAACTAGAAAAGAAAAACGAATGAGAAAGAAACTTCATGACATTACCCAAGACATGCAATCATAAATTGCCAACACAGAGTATGTACTTCCACCAGGGCAGTTCAAATACACCTGACATGTTACAGGACAAAGTCACAATCTGTAAAAGAAACGGACTTCGACATATTGACTTAGCCAACGCAAATCAATTGCAAGAGGGGTGAGGGTAGAGAGCAACATAAAAGTATAAGCACACCAGAATATCCGCATTCTCATCAATAGTAGCCAAAGTAACAAGTTGGGATATGACTCGTTGAGCCACCAATGAGTTGACTGGCTGCCCAATGAAGATTATGCGATTCCTGAACAATACCGATGACAGGTCCAAAGGTCCACCAGGGGTCATCACAGCTGGAAGTATGGGTGGATTCCCTTTTCTGGCTTCTATTGCACCATAACTAAAAATACAAATCAAAAGATTCACAAATTTATAACCCAACAGAATAATGGACATCATAGAACGTATTAGCCATAAATACAATTCAAGATTCTTGACCTAAGTAATAGAATATACACTAATTTTCTGATTGTATTTTTAATGAGTTTTAAAATTATCATTGCCCAGCTAAAATGCTTTCCTCTCTATCCAGTTTTCATCAATCATTCATCAGTGAACCAATATGTGCATTTTGTTTTCAAGAGTTTTACATAATTTCAGACCTGATTAATGTAACAATCAGAAAACGCTCTCAACTTATTCTATTAAAGATACATTCACCCCTTACAATAATATATGATATGAAAATCAATACAAATATAGTTCAACCGAAATCAGTTAATAACTAACAACACACCAGATCGAATTGAAAAGAAACTTGAAAAAACAATGAAAGTAGATGAAACCCATTAAGCAAAAGGGCACGAGCTATACACCTTGTACTAGTATCACCAAAATCCTTCACGTCAAGCTTTAGAGGTGACCCACAAGTTCTACTAGATAATCCTGAACACAGCAATACGTTTACAATTAATTACTCTGCAAAAATTGTAGTGTGCAAAAATAATTTATTAACTCTGAATTATTAGCACAGATATATAGCCATAGATATCTATTTACATACGCACAAGCACATACATATTTGTGAACTGAAATTGGGCATTGAACTGAAATTGAACTGGTTCACGAGAAATAAGCAGAGAAGGACAGCTGGGTATACATGAAATTGTAATTTGGGAAGAGAAATTTAGTAGTTCTAACTCTAAGAATATCTAATTAAAGAGTAATTAGTAAAATAGGAAAGAAAAAAAAAAGTTACCAGTTGTTAACGAATCTCCGTACGGACTCTGCAAGGCAGAGACTGTGGACTTCGACGATGGGTTTCTGCAGAACACCAGAAAAATTAATGAACAAATAATAAGCAATTATATATATATATACACACACGAAAAATAAAAATTGGTTGTATGAGTTTGTGTCGTGTGGTTTGTACCTGAGAGAAAACAAATGAAGAGAAGAGGTTCTGTGGCAAGAAGCGAACGAGAAGCTCAGTGGCGCTGAGAAAGCTGATGCTACCACCATTTCTCGTAGCTAGAGAGAGAGAGAGGGCTAAGGAGAGTGGTAGTGAGCGAGAGTTGTGAAAAAAAATCCTCTCTTGCGGACGCTTATTTGGGTGCAATAAATGCGGAAAGAAAATTGAACCCTTAGATCTCTATATGGACGGTTGAGATTAAAACTTGGGTTTAAAAAGGTTACATGTAGAATCGAGTAAAAGAAAACATAAATTGTGATTTTATTTGAACCCCGCAATATGCTCTTTTGACCCCACACTAATTTTAAATATGAATAACCTATTTTATCATTGTATATAATTATCGTTAAGGACAAAAAATATTTAAAATAAAAATTAAATTTGCTCACTACACCTCACATATGTTCTTGCAATCCTAGTTATACTTATTTCTCAAGTCATTATGTTCCTACAACCCTAACAAGGTTTATACGTTTATACTCGTGAAAAAATACCTAGTATTTATTCATGAAGGCTTAGACTAAAGTTAGGGAGATTGCGAATGAGGTATGAGTTAATTGTTTTGGCGTTTTTCAAGTATTGAGTTGCATGGTGGTCGCTACTTACATTCGGCAGACTAGTACCGAACGCGATAGGAAAATTTAGTGGCATTCCATTGAAAAATATGGGACCGGCAACTTAGGATACAATGGAGTTCCACCGTAAAATGGGAATGGGTTCAATATCATATGACCGAACTGTATCTATTATTCAGTGGTGAAACACTGAAGTATATTTGGTTTTTCAATAACTTGTTGTCGACTTTAAATTTAATGTAAGCTATTTTGACATTACTCCTATTGAAGAAACAAAAACAAGGTGACGCCTCTACTGAAGGCAGCAGTGTTGAAACAGAATGTATAATGGACTATAGTGATCAATTCACAACTTACGAGGTAATCATTTTGAGTATCTTCTTTTTGTCTGAAATCTTTTTTAGTATCATTAACGTGGCAGTAATGTTTCAAATTTTAACTTCAAATAACATGATTATTATGTGTATATATTCAACGGTAGAGATGCATTAATTAGATGGGCTCGTGCACAAGGAAAGATGAATAATATCGTAATTGTAATTATAAGGTCTTATTCGACATTGTCAACAAACAAAGTGCAACCTAAGAGATATAACAAATATGTTTTGGCCGAAGCCATGTTGTGATCTTCTGAATTTGTGTCTAAAACATCGGAGAATCGTGCCCGTAACCATGGCAAACTCACATACTCATCATTGTATTGGTGCAATTGTTTAGTAGTCTCTTCATCAGTCACTCCTAAGTAATTAACTAGCAACTCGTAATTTGTGTCTTTATCATCTTCAAGCGGAGAGATCCCTACACCAGACACAAGAATGCCTAAAATATATAACACATCATCCAATGTGATGGTCTTCTCACTAAAAGGCAAGTGAAAGGAGTTCGTTTCAGGATGCCACCTCTCAATAAAGGCAGATACAACAATCTTATCGACATTCCGATAAGAACACCTAACAAGTTGCTCTAACCCAGATCTCTGAATATACCCTTTGAATATAGCATTATTTGATTTAGCCAACCAATTCCATTCACGAAGGGTATATGTCTTCGACATGCACCTAAGGGGCTCACATTCTTGTAGTCAAATCCAAAAGAAAAAAAAAGGTTAATTAGCATGAACCAGACTTATATTGTGTCTTCTTATGTTACAGTAACACGACTTACCTGGTTATTCCAAATTGCAGTTGCTATGTGAGTTTTGAAACTCATAAGTAAAGATGGATTAATGAGACCAACTCGAGATGGCTCAATAGGCTCGGCATATACCTCAACATTAGTATCATGAGTAGCAGCTACATCCTAAATCTCTGTAGTATTTTCAAAGTGGTCTGGGGGGACCATGATGGGTTGGTCCTCTTGAGGAGCTAAACTAGTCGCTCTATGTCTCCTTGCTGAGGCTGTGGGACGCTCTATATCAAGTCGAGATGATGTAGCCTCAGTAGTACCTCTACAAGTCCTCTTCATATCTTAAAAACAATATTAAATACAAACTCAGTAACGAATTCGGTAAACTACCACTGAAAAACTGAAACTTATTCCGTAGACTACCATTGGAAGACATAAATGAATTCGATAAACTACCATTGACAAACTTAAACTAATTCAGTGGAAACCCACCGAAAGTTACGACTATTTTCGTAAGACCATGTTCGAACTCTGCAACAAAATCACAACCATGAATACATCTCTATACTGTAAAACACATCCAATTGCTGAAATATCACTTAGAAACATAAAATTACAAATCAAAATTAAAGGCTAACCTTGTGTTCTTCACGACCTGGGATTGGTGGTGCAAAAACTGTACAACAGAACCTTGGCT
Organism: Prunus padus; assembly: GCA_024362665.1. Taxonomy (NCBI): domain Eukaryota; kingdom Viridiplantae; phylum Streptophyta; class Magnoliopsida; order Rosales; family Rosaceae; genus Prunus; species Prunus padus. Next base: position 8,690,640 of record JANFAM010000006.1, on the reverse strand, counting down.
TAAGGAGGTGATGTGCTGCAGAAGCTGCCTCCTTTCAATGTAGTGTCGTTTGTTTGCGATGAGATTAATTGATGGGGTGTGAAAAAAAAGTGTGATGGGTTTAGGTTAGTGAGGGTAATTTATGAAGAAATAATGGGTGTAGAGAGAAATTTTAAATTTCACTAATATGTTATGGGGTGTAAAGAGTATGTGAGGTCAAAAAGGCAGATTGTGGGGTTCAAATAAAATCACCCAAACACAAATCCACCCGACTGAGACACATTGACCCGCATTGTCATCTTCTCTTTCCTTTTTCTTTGCCTTCTCCTCTCTCTCTCTCTCTCTCTCTCTCTCTCTCTCTCTCTCTCGGACTTCATATTTCTCATTCTCTCCCATAAGCCAACCCAGATCAACAACCAGTCCCTCTTATGCTCACTGCATTAGTAAAATGTACAAACCATTATAAACACAATGCTCAAAATGACCCAAATTAGTAAGGGGTCTGCCTCCAATGTTTATATAGGAAAGGGTGTTTGACTCTCTTTTGTGCAATTATATTTTGTTTTGCTCTGCAATTGCACATAGTTATCCTATATCCCGAATATAATACTGATTTTGTTTGTTTGGATACAAAGGATAGAAATAAACAAAAAAACCTAATTATAGATGTTGGAGATGGGATCAACTGACTCATCCTGTAGTGCACTGCCTATGTAGATGTTTTAGGATAACCCATCAACATCATCCATAATTTCTTTGCTTGCCCTTGTAAATTCCCACACTTTTTTTTGGGGCATTTTTCTTAGCGCATACTTTGTTTTCTTTGGTGGTTATTTTTGGGTTTATCTAAAGCCTAGACAACCGTCATCATCCTCAATCAATCCCCTAATGCCAAGTTCCACCTCCAGCTCATCATCATTTCAAACAGGCGTGCTGCTATTCTCTCTTCTTCTTTTTTTGCCATATCTTGAACAAGAACACACATAAGCATTAACATTCGCCACACCCAACAATCAAACTCCTTTTGAAGAAGAAGAGGTGTGATGTTCATATTCTCCCAAAAGAGAAACTGAACAAACGTTAGAATCATGCATATGAGAGTAAGGTTTGGTATTCATATCACCCACTCAAAAGTCCCACACAATATACCATTTAATGAAATACCTCAAAATTTGTAAGCTTTTGAATACCACTGTACTTTTTCTTATCATTTAAAAATTCTTAATGAATACCACCAGTCTTGTATTGATTACTTAAAAATCCTAATTGAATACCACCCGACTTTTATTGATTACTTCAAAATCCTAATTGAATACCAATGGACTTTTAAGCTTCAAAACAATCAATTAAAATCCCAATTGAATGCATCCCATAAACCCACACCACAGTACAAAAAGTAAAGATGGAGACATTAAGTTAACCGAATATGGGAAGCGAGGGGGGGGGGCATTGTATTCAACTATGATTTTAAGAGCATCTCCAACTGATATGTCAAATTGCTACATGTACATGAAATGAAAAAAATTGAAGGTTAACATTGGTCCAACCGAGTAGTCAAATCCGACATGAATTTGAAGGCTGTAAGAGATATGTCAAAAATAACATACAAAAAAGCTTGATGTAAAATATTATTTTAATATTTTTTTAGTCATGGACCCCACTATCATTTACTCTCTTTTGAAACTTTATACATCATATGAGCCCCATTTGGGTCAATAAAATAATAAAATAATATGATATTTGTTGTGAAACTAGGGAATTTGTAGGGAGAAATAAGAGGAAGAAAGAGACAGTGTAATTTGCTTAAATCAACTTATATTTCATTCATATTTGGTGCCACTATTTATGGGGTTAGAGAGTCTTAAATCATTTACCACCCATAATTAGTAGGTTACAAGTATATAATGATGGGTATTATGACAGGTTAATTGTGGCTATTATGGTGTGCATCCATAATCTACGGATTTATAACACTCCCCATTGGATGTCCACTATACAACGGTGTAGTTGCCTCATTAAAATCATGGATGTCCATCAATTCTCCCCTTTAGTTTTTCCAAGGTCTTACATCTCAAACTCACACTTTAGATATTCAGCAGTTTTAATGAGCTCTTCAGGAGTTCCAATTAAGTTTATGTCGTCGAAAGACACTGCTACGATTGCAAATCCAGAATTTGATTCTTTATAAAAACACAGGGGCATATGGGATCATTTATGTAGCCCTCCTTAATCAAATATTCACTACGACGGTTATACCACATTCGCCCGGATTCTTTCAACCCATATAGTGAACGTCTCAACTTAATGGAGCACATGTTCCATGAATTAGTGTTTGCTTCTGCCAACTTGAGTCCTTTTGGGACTTTCATATAAATATTAGCATCTAACTCCCCATACAAGTATGCAGTAACAACGTCCATAAGACGCAACAAAGTTAGAATCATTGGATATAACTCACCTTGATGTTTCAGACTTCTTCGTTGACACTGATGGCAAATCATTTGATCCTATGATTAGTGGTGGGGTGCTCCCCAATTAATTTTGTTGTAATTTTTTTTCCCACTTTATATTGTTTGAGCTAAGTTTACTTCCTGTTTTTTTTTTCCCTTTTGACATATTAGTTTGGATCTTTTCATTGAATAAAAGACTTTATTTGTATTTTTTTTATCGAATAATATTTTAATATTTATTTATTTATTTATTTTTAATTGAAAGGCATGGAAAACATTCATGGATGCTCTCGTTTTGGTAGAAATGGCGAAGATATTTGTCTTGCGGATAATGCAACAATCCACACAATTCTTCGAGATAAAAAATATTTTGACAATTTACATTTATCAAAACCAAGGTAACTACCATACTTGGTTCTACAAACCTAATTGATGGCTCTGGAAGAGCTCAAATTCTGTTACCCAAGGGGACTCAATTTTCCCTTGAAAATGCTTTGTACTCTTCAAGATCGAGAAGAAACTTACTAAGTTTTAAAGACATTCGAATGAATGGATACCATATTGAAACTAGAAATGATCACAATTTGGAGTATCTTTGCATTGCCACCAATATCAACAGCTAGAGGCGTATATTGGAAACACTTCATGCTTTCTCTTTTGGGTTGTATTATACAACCATCAAAGCGGTTGAGGTCCATGCTGTCATGAACCAAAAGTTCATTGACCCAACGACTTTCATGCTTTGGCATGATCGTCTTGGGCATCCTGGATCCACAATGATGCATAGGAATATTTCAAATTCAAATGGACATCCTTTAAATTCTTACCATCGTGCTTTGTCCATTGACCAATCTTGCAAAGCTTGCTCCCAAGGGAAATTGATCATCAGACCATCTCAGTCAAAATTTGATTTTGAATGTCCATCTTTCTTACAGAGAATTCAAGGTGATATTTGTGGGCTAATTCACCCATCTTGTGGACCGTTATGTTATTTTATGGTTTTAATTGATGGATCCACAAGATGGTCACACGTTTGCCTATTGTCATCTCGTAATGTTGCTTTTGCTAGGTTGCTTGCTCAGATAATTAAATTACGAGCACAATTCCCTAATTATCCAATAAAGTCGATTCGACTTGATAATGCTGGCGAGTTTACCTCCCAAACTTTTGATGCCTATTGCATGTCACTTGGGATTGATGTTGAGCACCCAGTTCCCCACGTCCATACTCAAAATGGATTAGCAGAAGCTTTTATTAAGTGTCTCCAACTTATTGCTCGGACTTTGTTATTGAAGACGAAGTTGCCAATTTCTGCTTGGGGACATGCAATTTTACATGGAGCATCTTTAGTCCGTTTGAGGCCCGTTGCCCACCATCAATTCTCCCTTTTACAACTCGCCTTTAGGAGACAACCCAATATATCACATTTAAGGGTTTTTGGTTTTGCAATTTATGTGCCAATTGCACCCCCACAATGCACTAAAATGGGTCCTCAACATCGATTAGGAATTTACATTGGTTTTGATTTGCCAACTGTCATTCGATATCTCAAACCTATGACAGGGATACTTTTACCGCACGCTTTGCCGATTGTCAGTATGATCTCTTCCCGCCGTGAGGGGGAGAAAAAATAATTCCTGAAGAATGGCGTGAATTGGGATGGAACATATCCACTTTGTCTCATTTTGACCCTCATACAACTCAATGTGAAAATGAAGTACGAATGATTGTCAACCTTTAGTAAATTGCTAATCAAATGCCAGATGCTTTAATTGATTCAGGAAAAGTGACAAAATCACATATACCTGCGGCAAATACAACAACAAGGATTGATATCCCAATTGTATCAACCAACGTTGCAGCAAATGAATCCTCTACTACACGCCTGAGGCGAGGTAGACCTATTGGTTCGAATGACTCAGCCCCTAGAAAGAGAAAATCGAAAGCATATTCCAATCATAATGAAAAAGTTCATGAAGATATTATTGGGAAAGAGATTCACCTTGAACCTACAATTCATTCAGAGGATGAAAGTGTCATTGAAAAGACACAAGCCATAGAAGAGGCAAAGATACATAATACAGAAATTTCTGTAAACTTCACATGCAATGATGAATTGTGGGATCGTAGTGAAATTGTTATCGATGATATTTTTTCTTTTGTAGTAGCTACTGAAATTGTAAAAGGTCATGAAGATATTGAACCACGATCTGTTGATGAATGCAAACAGAGGCCTGATTAGCCAAAGTGGAAAGACGCAATCCAAGACGAGTTAAATGCCTTGGGAAAACGTGGTGTATTCGGACCTGTGGTTCGAACACCATAAGGTGTGAAACCTGTGGGGTATAAATGGGTGTTCACAAGAAAGTGTAATGAGAAAAATGAGATTGCAAGGTATAAGGCACAACTCGTTGCGCAAGGTTTTTCTCAAAGGCCTGGGATTAATTATGGAGAAACATATTCCCCTATTATGGATGCAATTACGTTCCGTTATTTAATAAGTCTTGCAGTTTCAGAAAAACTTGACATGCGTCTTATGGACGTTGTTACTGCATACTTGTATGGGGAGTTAGATGCTAATATTTATATGAAAGTCCCAGAAGGACTCAAGTTGGCAGAAGCAAACACTAATTCACAGAACATGTACTCCATTAAGTTGAGACGTTCACTATATGGGTTGAAAGAATCTGGGCAAATGTGGTATAACCGTCTTAGTGAATATTTGATTAAGGAGGGCTACATAAATGATCCCATATGCCCCTGTGCTTTTATAAAGAAATCAAATTATGGATTTGCAATCGTACCAATGTATGTCGACGACATAAACTTAATTGGAACTCCTGAAGAGCTCCTTAAAACTGCTGAATATCTAAAGTATGAGCTGAGATGAAAGACCTTGGAAAAACTAAATATTGTCTCGGCTTGTAGATTGAGCATCATTCCAACGGTATTCTTGTCCATCAATCAGCTTATACTGAAATTTTTTTGAAGCGATTTTATATGGATAATGCCCACCCGTTGAGCACTCCAATGGTTGTTCGTCTATTGGACACAAATAAAGATCCATTATGTCCGAAAGAGGATGATGAGATGATACTTGGTCTAGAAGTACCATATCTCAGCGCGATAGGTTCTTTGTTATATTTAGCCCAACGTACTAGGCCAGATATTACATTTTCAGTAAATTTATTAGCCAGATATAGCTCGGCTCCAACACGTAGACACTGGAACGGTATAAAGCATATATTGCGCTACCTTCGTGGAACAACTAATATGGGCCTCTTTTATTCGAACGAACCTTCCAGCGGTCCAAATCTTATTGGATACGTGGATTCTTGGTATCTCTCTGATCCACATAAGGGTCGCTCCCAAATTGGTTATGTGTTTACTTGTGGAAATACAGCGATCTCATGGCAATCTACCAAACAAACTTTGGTTGCTACCTCTTCTAATCATGCAAAAATTCTTGCACTCCATGAGGCCAGTAGAGAATGTGTTTGGTTAAGATCCCTAGTTCATCATATTCGGAAAACATGTGATCTTTCTCCAACAACAAAAGCTCCGACAATCATGTACGAAGATAATGCTGCTTGTATAGCTCAAATGAAAGAAGGGTTTATTAAGGGTGACAGAACCAAACACATATCACCAAAGTTCTTCCACACACATGAGTTTCAGAAGAGTCAAGAGATTGAAGTCAAACAAATTCGTTCCCAAGATAACATGGCCGACCTCTTTACCAAAGCTCTCCTGATGTCTATATTTCAGAAGGTGGTGTATGGTATCGAGAAGCGACGACTTTACAAGCAATCAGATTGTTAAAGATCATGGGGAGATATCAATCAAGGAAGCTTTTCAGTTTTACTACATCGGACGTATGTGCAATGTACTCTTTTTCCATTCGACCGAGTTGTACTCTTTTTTCTTTGCTAAGGTTTTGTCCCACTGAGTTTTCCTAGCAAAGGTTTTAATGAGGCAACTACATCGTTGCATGGTGGACATCCAAGGGGGAGTGTTATAAATCCGTAGGTTATGGACGCCCACCATAATAGCCACAATTAACCTGGCATACTACCCATCATTATATACTTGTAACCTACTAATTATGGGCGGTAAATGATTTAAGACTCTCTACCCCTATAAATAGTGGCACCAAATATGAATGAAATACAAGTTGATTAGAGCAAATTATACCGTCTCTTTCTTCCTCTTATTTCTCCCTACAAATTCCCTAGTATTCAATAGATATGCAATTGCATCGTCCAAGTTGTACATATCATTGTGGTGTATGAAGGGAGAAAATATTGTCGTCCAAGTTGTTTCGGGATCATCTATATAATCCTACTAGTTTTGATCCATTTTGGGATTATGAACCTCCTGTTGATGATGTTGCTGATGATAATTCCAACAACATTGTGTTTTCTGAGGATAATGATTGTGATGTTGGATCTGCCGTTGATAGTTTTTATCACCGCCCAACAATTCACCCTCCGGATCGTGACACTGTGATTAAGCGATTGTTGAAATTGGTGCTGGATCAACATGATGATGCAAAACTAATGAGGAGAGTTGCTGAAGCCGAGGCTGAAGATGCTCGGAGAAGGGTTGAGGTAGCTGAAGCTACAGCTGCAGCTGAAGTGGCGAGCAAGAAATTTGAGGACAATCAGGTATTACGATGTCTTTGTGAGTATCACTCTTCTTACAGGCCGTTCATACTTATCTTAACTTCTTTAAGGTCATCTTGCTTTTCATATTTCTATTGTTTTGGGTTTCATTTTCATACATTAGGAGTCTCTTCTTATTTGTTTGCATTAGGGAATTAAGCTGCTGGTTGTCACTCATTCAGAACCCTAAATCCTTTGTTCTTTTTATGAACTGTTGGGATCTGTTTGTGAATAGAGCAAGATTATAATTAGCATTGTTTAGTAGCTTCCATTGTTTAAGAAATTTGGAGAGTTTTGAGCTGCTTCCTTATATTTTGGATTATGAAATGTGCCCTATGATGTTAGGCAAGATTATAGACTGTTTATATAGCTTTGAGATACCAAGGCTATAAGCTTAGAAAAACAAGAGACCCTAATGTGGCACTTTTTATGCACTGTACAAAAACTGGCATTTTCATACATTAGGAGGCTCTTCTTATTTGCATGCTTAGATGTTCTTGCATGAAGTTTCTCATATCTATCTAACAATGTGCAAATGTGAATGCAATGTTTGAATTTTGAAGCTTTGTTCAACATATTCAATGACTCTTGTTAAACTGCTGAATGATTTATGCTCTCTAGTCTCTTGAATTATTTCTAGCTTGTAGCAAATTGGTTTGCTATATATATTTAAACATGGTGCAGTTCATTATGGTAGCTGTTTTGTTTTATTTATGTTATACGTGGGTGGGAAAGTCATATTTGTTTACTTTATATTGTTTATGTATATAAGGTTGTAACACATGACATTTCCATCAATTAATTTGTATGAAATATTTTATTAGGAATGTGATCAAGTTGCTAGCAAATGATGAGACAAAAATGGTCTTAATCTCTGCAAATTGGTGTTGCATTTTTGCCAGTCATAATGTAGGACTCTCTCTGGCAAAAAAGAAACGTCTTGAGCCTTGACATATTAGTAGGGAAATAAAACTAATGCATGAACGTTTTAAAGACTAATGCACTAAACTAGTCACAAAGAAAAAAAAAACAATCTCCTATCAACACGACGTAACAGGCCCTGATAAGTTAAACTAGGTCATGATAGGAGATTGTATTATATTCATGAACGTCGTGACGAATACAAGAACCTTAGGTTCTGATTCAATCAACACGTTAAACTAGGGAAATAAGACTAGTGCATGAACGTTTTATCGATAATATACATATAGGTTGCAAACGTTCTTACTTCTCTCTAATTTCTCTCTATAGTTTTAAAGACTAATGCACTAAACGAGTCAATAAATAGATATGATGGACTTGCACTCAGTGGATATAACCCAAATTTGATATTGACACTTCCCCAGTGGCTTTGAAGTTGGGTTATATCCACTGGGTTATATCAACGTCGTGCATATGGTTCTCCATAATATATAATAGGTTATAAATGAAAGCGTGAAACATCTAGTCAATAAATAAGATCATTCATGCATTACATGGTACAATAAAACTATGTCTTGATTACAAAATTCAAATGAAAAAAAGAGTGATAAAACTAGACATAAATGCAGCAAATTTATAACCAATGAAACTAGAAGAGAAAAAAAAACATAAGCAATAAAAGAAATTAAAGAGAAATGTAAAGAGTGATATGTCAAATTTGTCTCAATATAAGTTATGTATAAATGATGGCGTTCATTTTATGAGTTCATGTTAGTAGTTTTTTTCTTTTTTTTTTTGTTGAAATTATAAGTGTAATATAAAAAGTGATATGCACCACAATATAGGATGCGCTTTCTTCATCAAATTTATAGGATGTCCATTTATATTATTGTTTCATTTATTACCATGTTACATATTTATCATTGTGGTTTTTAATATATATATATATATATATATATATATATTTTAATTGAAAGGCATGGAAAACAATCATGGATTCTCTAGTTTTGGGAGAAATGGCGAAGATATTTGTCTTGCGGATAGTGCAACAACGCACACAATTCTCCGAGATAAAAAATATTTTGACAATTTACATTTATCAAAAGCAAAGGTAACTACCATACTAGGTTCTGCAAACCTAATTGACGGCTCTGGAAGAGCTCAAATTTGTTACCCAATGGGACTCAATTCTCCATTGAAAATGCTTTGTACTCTTCGAGATCGAGAAGAAATTTACTAAGTTTTAAAGACATTGGAATGAATGGATACCATATTGAAACTAGAAATGATCACAATGTGGAGTATCTTTGCATTACCACCAATATCAACAGCCAGAGGTGTATATTGGAAACACTTCCTGCTTTCTCTTCTGGGTTGTATTATACAACCATCAAAGCAGTTGAAATCCATGCTGTCATGAACCAGAAGTTCATTGACCCAACGACTTTCATGCTTTGGTATGATCATCTTGGGCATCCTGGATCCACAATGATGCGTAGGATCATTTCAAATTCAAATGGACATCCTTTAAAGCCTTACCATAGTGCTTTGTCCATTGACCAGTCTTGTAAAGCTTGCTCCAAAGAGAAATTGATCATCAAACCATCTCAGTCAAAACTTGATTTTGAATGTCCATCTTTCTTACAGAGAATTCAAGGGGAAATTTGTAGGCCAATTCACCCATCTTGTGGACCGTTATGTTATTTTATGGTTTTAATTGATGCATCCACAGGATGGTCACACATTTGCCTACTGTCATCTCGTAATGTTGCTTTTGCTAGGCTCCTTGCTCCGATAATTAAATTACGAGCACAATTCCCTGATTATCCAATAAAGTTGATTCGACTTGATAATGCTGGTAAGTTTACCTCCCAAACTTTTGATGCCTACTGCATGTCACTTGGTATTGATGTTGAGCACCCAGTTCCCTATGTCCATACTCAAAATGGATTATACATTGTTAGTTAATGATAACGTATTATACAAAAATATACCTATAGTTACTATGATAACTATAGGTATCCCCAAAATACGTGCCTTATATTTTCTCCCTCTAGTTTTATAACACTTTATCAGCACGACTACTCAATATTTTCTCCCTTCTTATACCACAATGATATGTACAACTTGGACGATGCAATTGCATATTTATAAAATACCAATGTACAATGTGGGTATCATATATACATATTTTTATTATTGTTTCATGATATGTTTCACGCTTTAGTTTACTATGTTAAATTTTGTTTGGCTAACCCTTGTGCAGATTATATAGTTAGCATAGATCATATTGAAGTTTTTTTTTTCTCTTTAATTTCTTTTATTGCAAATATAAGAAACTCAATGATGACGTTCACTTTATGAATCATGTACTTGACATGATATAGTCGAGAGTTATTGTTATTATTTTTTTAATGATAATATGTATGAACGTTTCCTACAATGCCTGTTTCGTTTTTTCTTTCTTTTTGTCCTTTAATACTAATGGAAATTATGTGGCAATCACAATAAACATAAAAATAGATATGATGGCCTATTAGTTTACTTGTATGGATATATGATTAATCAACAAAATCAATTGCATGTTATTACTTGTAGTTGACAAGTATAAATTATAAATAAATGTATTGATTTATTTTTATCCTTTATGCATATTTTATTTAATTGGTATGTTTACCAATTTTAAGTTCATCAAATGCCATTCCCCCACTTCCACCACTGAATAACTTAAAAAGAAAAGCTGCAGCTCGGTCTAATGTGTGGGAACATTTTGATAAGATAAAGAAGGAAGAAGGAACAAATGATGATGAACCTAGGTGCACATGTAAGTATTGTAAGCAAGATTATGGATGTGACGTTATTTCTTATTGTTTTGTGACGTTATTTGCTATTTTATTATGTAGTTTTAATGTTCGTTTGTAACTTTAAAACTTATTTGATTTTGTATTTTACAAGGATAATTTGGTGTATTTGTTTAAGAACTTATGTCATTTGAAATTATTATAAATTGTATTTTTATTAGTATGTTTCTATTACGGTATTACCGGCATACCGACCCGTTCCGAACCGAATGTTAGGTTAACGATCCGATGTCTAAAGAAGTCTTTGGTTTGGTTAACGAAAGAGCCATCTACAGTTCCGAACCGATCCGTGTCCAGGCCTAAAACCAAGGATTCAGAAGTCCAAAACCTCCAGATGTTTACATGCATGTGACAAGAATCATATAAGGAAAGCAATCACATAGATTGATGTCAATTCGGAACATTCATAAGGAGGAGAGAATCAAACGATCAGATTTGCAATTTGATGATGTCCATGAAATCAATGTTGTGGATTTAAAACCCTACACAAGGAACAAATTTGAACAAAGTTAACTTCTGGCCATTTAATGGCCAGCCCATGTGTGGATGATCACCTTATAAATACCTCCAGATGAAGAACTAAAACACACGACATTAGACACAAAAATTTACTTTTTGTCTTTCTCTTTTTCTATCCTTAGATTAGGTTTTATTTTTCAAGCACATAGACTAGACTTGTTCTTCACTTTTGTTAGTTTAATTTCTTATAATTTGCTTTGCGTTAATTTTATTGCTTTTATTTTCAATTGGTATAAACTTTTGTTTAAGTTCGAATCTAATTAGATTACTTTACTTTATTGCCCTTATCGTTCTTATTTCGTTCTTACTTAAATTTATGTTTATTATTGCTTTGATCTTATTTTTGCACTTTACTTTCTTGTCATTTACTTTAATCATATTTTTAACACTTGCATCATAATCATTAAATCCCAAAAACCCTATAAAAAAAATACAACAGAGCTTAACCATCATCGACCCCGAGGAAGTGAAAGAATCTAGACCAAGGAAATCAGTATTAATGTATTTATTTGGAGGCCAATTTGGTATTTTCAGGTTCTAAAGTGAGTATAGTGTATTTGTGATTAAAAGTTGTAAGGTGAATATGTAAGTCAATTTCCCTAATAATAATCGGCAGTTAAAACAAGTTTTTATCATATATAGTCAAATTTTAGAGTTTTTATCCAAAATAGCCAAAATTTACCTCCTACTTTCATAAATGTCAATTTTTATAAAAAATTTCAAAACTAGCCAAAAGCTGAGTTAAATAGACTCAAATACCCGCAAAATTTCCTAAGCAGGAAAACCCTTTTAGATAAAAGTAGGTGAGTGACTCAAGGCAAAGCTACACCCAACAAGAAAAAAAACTGAGCTCCTTCGATTTCAAAGTCTCTTTGACTAGAACCTCTGTTTGTGACGCGAAACTCATTGAATTTTGCAGCCATGGTGTTTGGGTGTGAACCCAATTTGAAGAGGCCAAGAGAAGAAAAATCCGGAATGGTCTCACTACCCGAATGCCTTTTTGCAAAGGTCAAGTTGGCTGAGATGTGATTTTGGTTGGAGGTGTGTGAGAGCTGGTCGGGCAAGCAGACTTGGTTGGTTTTCGAGATGGAGGTGTGGCTAGTTTTGCTGTTGTGAGGATGGCTGGTTGGGTCTTCAAGTTGCAAAGAAATATTGGGTTTGATGTGGGGAAACTCACTTGGGTTACCTTGGCAATGTTAACGTTTTCAGAACAACTCAGAGGCTCTGTGTAGTCTTACACGCCAAATGAATCATATATATATGTATTGAAAGAAGCATGGTGGCCTTATGATGTCCACGAGATAGCTTCTGAACTAGAGCCCAATAGGATATAAAATGAAAATATTAAGGCCATATGGCCTAGTGATGCCAACGGTCAGACCTCCAACATGTGATTTGCTAATAAACAAAGTGGCCAAAAGGTGGCCTTTTGAGTTGGCCGAAAAATGGAAGTGTTAGTTGGTTTTGGAGTTGGCTGAAGCAGAATAGAGGTGCGACTGGTTTTTGAGTTGGCTGAAGAAGGGTTGAGGTGCGGCTGATTTTGAGTTGGCTGAGTGAAGATATTGGATGAGAGTTTAAAAGCCGGGTTGAGCTTATGTGCACCCACATGGGTTCACCTTGAGGTTTTCAATTTGGACAAAACTTGGAAGCTAAAATGGTTGTTAACTATAAATAAATAAATAAATAAATATATATTATATAATATTCAAATATCAAACCATGGCCTTGTTTGCCCAGTACAAATTGTGTGAAGGCCAATTGACCTTCACAAATTGATTTGGCCAACTCAATGGCCTTTAAGTGGTCTTTGATAATAATATATTATATATTATCAAATCAATGGCCTTTGATTCAAATTGGCCAATTCGATTGTCTTAAATATTATTATATATAATAATAATAATAATAATAATAATAATAAAAATAATAATAATAATATAGTTACAAATACCAAATCATGGCCTTATGGCCTAGGCATTCTCAATGGTCATTAAGTGGCCTATTTGATAAATATGTTACGTTTTAAGTGAGAATTCATGCAAATTATATATTAAGATACCTTGGGGATGCATGCGGATTCAATGAATTTCCAGCCACTCCAACATCATGGGATTATTTTCTCAAGATTAGAAGTCCGTCTCACTAGATGTCAAAACAAGTCTTGAAGGTTCAAGTCCAACTCATGGAAGTAGGCCCAAAAACTCCGGATGTTTTATGCACGTGACAAGATCTACTTCAGGAAAGCAATCAAAGAAATCGATGTAAATCCGGAACATTCCTAAAAAGGAGAGAATCAAGGAATTAGATTTTCAATCAGATAATCTCATCAATTCCATGGATTTAGGAAGCCACACAAGGCAAGGGTTTGAGTGAAGTTGACCCATGGGTGGATGATCACCCTATATAAATCTCATTAGATGAAGAGCAAATCAGACACAAAAACCTACTTTTTGTCTTTCACTTTTCTATTCATAAACTAGGTTTTATTTTCCAAGCAAGTACATTAGATTAATTCTTCGCTTTAGTTAGTGTAAGTTTAATTTCTCGCAATTTATATTACCTTGTCTTTTAAATTCAAGTTCATTTCCATTCCTTTACTTTCATTGTTATTGAATTTCATTAAGTTTAATTTAGTTTATCGTTCTTGCTTTATTTTAGATTATTTATCGCTTTGATCCATTTTCTTGCACTTTAATTATTGTTATTAGTTTAAATTCGTTTTTTAAGTTAATTGCACCACTCTTACTAAAAAACTTAAAAATCACAAAAACATCCATACGAAACCTAACCATCCTCGACCCAGAGGAAGTGAAAGAACCTAGGCCAAGAGGAGGTTCCTTACTTGGCCGATTAATCGGCTGGTTAGAAGTTAGAAGTGTGAACATAACAATCCAACTTTTTCCATTCAAGCCAATAAGTGGCTTGGTGGTGGCACGCCTACACAATCCAAGAGAAGAAGGACCAAAAGTTCCTTCCATCGTCCACCTCGGCCGAAAAGAGGGAAACATAATTTGGCACGCTCGGTGAGACCCACTAGGTTTTGTGTGGTCGTAAACACTAGGAAGAATACTAGAAGAGATCAAGAGTTTGAAGAGTTTAGACTCGTTCGGAATCGGAGACGAGCATGGCTGGTCACTTCCCATGAATACTTAGCCACAAAATATTCCGAACACTCAACAAGGCCAGAATGGCCTCTGCCGAACCATGGCCATCGACTAACATGCCATTGGCTGAACCACGGCCGTCGACACCAACCAAGTGTTGGTCGAAGATGTTACGGAGGTTGCTGGAGGTCCAGTCTTAAGACCGAATCCGCCCACTTCTTTGGATATCCAACTACTCATCCGAGCAATAGAGACATCAAACCAACTCAACCATCAGCGGATACAAGACATGGTTCAAACCATGGTTACTCAAAATGCTCAGATCAACGAGATGTTTGATTGATTGTTAGGCCAACAAAATGGCCAAAATGGGAATCAAGTTGTTCCAAATGGAGTAGCAGCGGTGGGGCCTCAAGTGGAGGCCCAACTAAACATCATGGGTGCGAATCTGCCTCAACCAAACCAACCAGCAAGGGGAAATCCTGCCCCGGCGGTCAATGTTTTACCGATGGGTAATAACCCATATCTGGCAGCCAACCAATTCCAACGATTCCAGCCATACAACCAATTCCGCCCACAAGCCCACAAGGGTACATGAGTCAACTTCTTTGAACCACATATAAACCAATTTGCCGGAATCGGTGGATGGAATAACATTGGTGGGAATGCAAACTTGAATAATCCACTACTAGGAAACCAAGCAATCGATCGAGGAGGGGTCGAACAGATGATCCAAGACACAGTGCCTCATGCTCGGAGGATTGGTAGACCAGTTTACTGAAGGCGTTATCCGGAGCACTTTGATCAAGAGGAGTTTCCACGAGGATTCAAAGTTCCGGACTTTGCATTGTTTTCAGGAGATGGATTTCAATCGACCGTTGAGTATATTGGCCGATTCATAGCCCAATGTGCAGAAATCGGACATCGTGAGGCCTTGAAATTGAGGCTATTTTCGAGTACCCTCACGGGGGCTGCCTTTTCATGGTATGTCAAACTACCTCATAATTTCGTTCCAAATTGGCAGACCAAGGAGCAAATTTTATACGAACAATTTTATCGGCCAGAGCTAGAGGTTTTGATGGCCGACTTGGCCAAGATGCGCCAATGACCAAATGAGTTCTCTCAAGAATACTTGGGGAAGTTCAAAGAAGCGAGGGCTAGATGTAAAGTCAACATGCCTGAACAACAGTTTGCGAAGTTGGCCCAAAGTGGGTTGTTGCTCGACCTTTAGAAGAAATTCGAGGGGATCAAATTCCATGACATATATGATCTCTTACTTCAGGTGGATCGATATGAAGCCCTTCTAAAGGAGGAACAACAAAAGAATCGGTCTACGTCTCGACCGACCTTTTATAGAGATCTGCCAAAACCTTCCACATCTAGAACCACGACTGTCTATGCAGTGGATGTCGAAGGTATGGACTCGGATGAGGCAGATGAGGAAGTCTGCCAAGAAGAAGAAGAGGAATCGGTTGGGATAAACTTGGCTGAAATTGTGGTCAGCGGGCCACACGTATGCAAGGCTTTGTCAAGAGCCTCCAATGATTAAAGGCTGACGACGGTCCAGATTTCTAAATTTAGCAAAACCTCGCAAAAAGGAGTCGGAACCAAGTCTTATACCTTTGACATTTCGAAATCCAAATTAATATTTTGACCAACTTTTAAAAGAAAAGATGATAAAATTACCTAATAGTCATGATATTCCGTCGGCTAACGAACTTAGAAATAATTTTTTTTTGCAAATGGTGTAATGTATAGTCTCATGTGACTAACAGTTGCCTTGTTTTCCGGAATGTTGTGCAGGACCTCATTGATCGAAAGATCTTGAAATTTCCAGAGAAAGCAACAATGGGTGTGGATTAGAATCCGTTTCCCAATGCTTAGGCCAACATGGTGTATGCCAACTTCCCAAGGTCAGATCAACCTCGACCAAGGTTGGACTTGGGTGGCTTGGGAAAAGCTGAAGCTGGGAGAAGAGCAAGGGAGACTCAGGTAGATCCTAAGACGAAGAGTAAGGCCAAGATGCACCCAGAAGTGATCAAGGGTCTAGATGAGAAGGTTCCAATTAAGGAAGAGCCTCCCAAGGTCATTGTGCTATGCAACCGATGTCAATGTGAGGTCTTATTGGAGGTAGCTACACCAAAACCCAAAGAGCCATCCAGAGAACCGACTAGGGAGTTGATCAATGAGCAAGTCCAGACAAGTAGACCCAAAAGTGTTGGGAAAAGTATGCTGAGGAGTCTGGCCGAAAGCTACAGCTTGCATAGCCCAAAGGGCATGATGGAGGTGAGACCGAATAAACGGTCATTGCATGAGTACTAAGATAGGTACGAAATGCCATGTTTTTAGCCTAAAAGAAGAAATCAGTCGATGCCTCTGAGATATGAGGATATCGCGGAAGACCCACGAAACTCAACCAAGACAAGAATAAAAGTATTTGTGTTTTGGTGGGGGAAGGTAAAAACCGAAATGTGGCCTATGTATCAAGACCTAGCCCAGCAGATGGTAATGGCGTGCCAACTTTCAAGATGCCAAATATCAAGGCAGGTCAATGGTATAAGAGCAGAGGTTCAAAGCTTTCTCCGATACATTTGAACAAAACTCAAACAAGAAGGGCTTAAAGGCAATATGCTGCCACATGCAATGCATGAGTTTGAATGGGCTGACAAGAGGCAAGCCCAACTTAACCGATTAGTCGAGCTTCGAGACAGGCTCCGATTGGAAGAGTTGGAATTGGCCAAAGCCGATGTCGTGACTTCATTAGAGGCAGCAGTGGCTGAAGAAATGAAAATGCATCGGCAATGAGTGAATGGCCTAGTCGTGGTGACGGCCGAAGATGAGCCAATCTTGGATTTGGAGGCTCATTTGACCAAAGCTTTTGAAGTAAACAATTCCAAGGCCGAATCCAGTGAACCAATGGAGGTGTTGAATAACGGGCCACCAAAAGTTGAGAAATCTAAGAAGGTTCAGTTGAAGGCCAAACCTCTAATTCCCAAGAGTCAAGTGGTGGCTAAGATGGTATCCCCACCCGAGGTCAATGAGAAGAAAGTGAATGGCCATTAAATGGTCAAGGATGTCAGGTTTAAACCCCAGATGAGAGAAGACAAGCCAAAGGTGGAAGAGGACCAAGTTATGTTCGATGCTCAGACACCCGAGGGGGAGGAAAAAGCCGAACTTACGATCGAAGTAGAGGCCAAACAAGCTTCAGAAAATCCTGAAGGCACATTGGCTGACGACGAAGAGCTTTATGGAGAAGATGAAGAATATGACAAGGAGTATTTTGAAGATCTTAAGGAGGAAGTTATGGAGCAACTAACGAATGAACGTAGGGAAGAGATGGCCAAGTTTGAGAAAGAGCTGAAGACTAATAAGACCAAGGTGAAGTTTAGAGACTTTGACGAGGTCGAGGCCATGGTGGTCACAGTTCCGCTATTTTTCGAAGCTCAACCAAGTCAACCAAACTCCATGGATGGGGATGTTTTTGATGAAGTCGAATCCATGGTTCAGATGAACGAGCAGAAGGAAATCGAGGTGACTCGAGAAGTTCCGAAGGCGGAGGTAGTTCAGCCTCAAATCGTGTTACCAAGTTTAGAGAAAAAAAATGTCGGAGAAGGTATGCTATGAAATGCCCACCAAGAAGATAGCTTCCCGCCTTAAACATCTATACGTAAACACTTATTTTAATGGGGTTCCGGTGAGAAAAGTTCTAGTTGACACGGGAGCCACGGTGAACATCCTCCCAGCCTCAGTGATGAAGAAATTGAAGAAAAGTTCAGATGAATTAATCCTGACCGAGATAACGGTTAGTGGCTTTGTGGGAGATACCACAATATCAAAGGAAATCATCCCACTCCAAGTCAGAGTAGGAGAGAAGGTCAAGATGACAGCCTTCTTTGTGGTGGAAACAACGGCTCACTTTAGTGCATTGTTGGCCCAAGATTGGATCCACAGAAGTATGTGTGTCCCGTCCTCACTTCATCAGACTCTACAATTTTGGCACAAGGCAGGTGCTTATCTAGAAAGCGCTTCTATGACCCAAAAGCGCTTCTAAAATTTTATGCCAAACACTATCAGAAGTGCTTTTGGTTGTTAGAAAGCGCTTTTAACTGTTCCAGAAGCACTCCTAAATGGGCCCTTAGTTGTTTTAGTGGTCTTGCTATTTTAGAGGCTGCATTCTTGGCTTGGCAGTGTAGCGGGTTGTGCTGCTCTCCCTCCTATGCTCTTTCGTAATAAAAGTGATTTCGACCAAAAAAGCTTGATGCCATTGAACCCATCCCACACCACATCTATAGCCACAATACAATCCACCCCAAAACCCTATTAGATAAGGTTTGAGAATTAGCAAAATCATATTAAATCAACCCCAATACAATCGGCATGGTTCTTTAATTTTGTCGCACATGATCTAGGAATTTAATAATATTTCTTTTTTGTTTGAAAAAAAAAACTTCTCAATTATCTCTCAAATTTTTTATTTCATTTTATTATGATTTTTTTTTATCGAAATGGGTCATAATATACTAAATTCACACATACTACACGGATGCTAAGACTCGAACCCATAACCTTGCTTGAAGTAGCAATTATGCCGAACTAGTGCACAAATTTTGAATAACTGTTTTATATGATTTTTTATTTTGAGGGTGTGAGTCTATTCAAGTAAACTTTTTACTATAGTTGACATTTATGAAAATGGGGTAAATTAGGATTAAAAACTCGGTTTAAACCCAAAGTCAGAAAACTTGTACCCAGTGATTCAAAGTGATTACTCATAAAATCGTTAACTAGAAACCAAAAGCTGCTCTTCCATTTCGTCGCTTGAATTTCAATGGAACCCAATCCTTCACGCTCCAATCTGAAACGCCCTTTCTTTGAAGACGACGGCTCCGACAAACCCCCAGCGTAACATTTCTCAAAACCCTAATTGACAACCTATTATTTATTTCTTTATTTAGTTGTGGCTTCTGTTTGTTTCTCAGGAAACCATTTTACTGGAAATTTTTTGGGTTCATGTGCAGGCAAAAAAGGGTTAGGTTCCCCAAGGGGAAGAAGGCGAGGCCTGGAGATGAAGCCGTAAACAGAGGCAGACCTGAGGAGGCGGTTGGGGTTGGGATTGGCCCGACTCCATTGACGGACCCTCGTTCTGCCGCCAAAGAACGGGCCAAGCGCCGCAGCCAAATCACAACTGAACTCTTCAGTGAAGAGACTGCGGGCATTCTCAACGATGTCTCTGCTGCTGAAGTTACTTACAAGGTGTGTGTGATATTCTGTATTCGATTGATTCCTTTGCAATTTTCGACATTGCAATCAAAGTAATGCTTTCGTTGTTCGGTGCTTTTTCTTCTAACACTATCATTATTGCGTTGTTTGACATCTGCTCTCTTATTGATGCCATGCTATGTTGCTTCAGCTGTGTGTGCATATGTAACTCGTGCACATTTAACCATTCATTCCTTACGTTTTGTTTCGGGGAATAAGCCTTTCGAACCTTTGAAGTTTGTAGCTGATATGAACTGCATTTGGTTGGTTTCCTAAGGAGTTTAGAATTTTACTTCTTTTTGGTGTTATATTTGTCATTTTGTAACAATGCGCTTCTTAGTTACAACTTACATGGTGTTGTTGAGGCTGTTTGCCTGTCGCTAATGCTTTCAATGAAAACTTCCCTGATACAGCATCTAGTCTGTGTCGTTTCTTAAGATGCAAATCATGTGATTTGACCATTATTATTATCTTCTTGTGGTGGAAACATTTGTTTTTATATAGTTCCACAATCATTAATAGTGCCATGCATGTTTTTTTGTTAAAGGAGTACATCTGTAATTTGGAATAGTTCTTTCCTGAATTGGCAGCATTTTTGTGAGTCGAGATGATTGCCAGATTCTTCTGTTAATTGGATTTGGATCAATGGAAAGGATAGCCAATGATTGGGGTATCTTTTGGCAGGATTACGAGGACTTTGTTGAGGATGGGATTCAAATAGAACCTTTCAACTTGAACAAGGAGAGGGAAGAAGGTTATTTTGATGCAGATGGAAATTTTGTTGAATATGCCAATAAAAATGAAGTCGAGGTAAACATGTGTAGCATTTTTTTAAGGATAAATAGTTCTTCGTTTTGCTTCTAAAAGCCAATTTTTCTTTTTCTTTTGGGTCATTAAGTGTATGTAGTACAATTAGGTCCTGGAATTTACAGCTTTACTATGCTCGTAAAGCTTTAATATATGTATACTGAGTTTTTTTGGTCTCTTTTTAATTAATACAATGACTTGATTCAGTTAAAAGAAAAAAAAAAGTCAAAGTAAAAATTATCTGTACAAGTTTTGCTAAAATTGGAATTTATCTGGGTTGTCGTAGAATAGTTCGAGCACACGTGAAAATGCATAATGTTCTTGAAGTACACTGAGAATACCAACTAATTGGATTTGTTACACAAATATTTCCAAGACAGGCATTTTATGTCAAGCGCAAGAACAGTGAGGTGCAAACCTTTCAAGAATTCAATTCTATGATTAAAAAATGGAGATTAATATAATTGAAATAAAGTACTTATTGTCATCCAAGATAATAATCAACCCCCAAACTGCTTATTATCTATATTTCATTCCTTTCTTCCGCCACTTTTTGCTACATAACGTCATCATGCATATCACATCATCTTTGTAATTCTAGTGCTTGTGCACGCAGTTCACATAGATAAAAAAATAAAAAATTAAGCTGGAGGTACGGAGCTACGGAGCTACTTACATGTAGTTAAAGCTAAATAACACAGCATAGCTGAGAGCTTATTACAAGCTGGAAAGTGCTCCTGAAGGCACACTTACGACTCGCCTTTTAAAACAATGGTTACAATTATGTGTTCAGTTTCTCAATTTGATGTGGAATTTTGTAGGATGCATGGCTTGATAGCGTTGAAGTTGATACAAAATATGCTGGAAAAGGGTTTGCAGTAACAAAAGATGATGATGATGTCCAAGATTTGTCTTCTGATGATGTTGGGAAGATTAAAAGACGTATTGCTGATGTGCTTGAGCCAGGGGAAACGGTATACTAGCATTCATCTTACTCAGTCTTCTTCTTTGAATTAATTGTTTTCATTTGAAATTTCAACTATGTGAAGTGCTAAATCTAACATTGTCTGTGTTGTATGAGAAGAAACCATTAAACTCTATAAAATACTGCAAAAATGATAAAACCTATGGCATAGGCTGGAGTGTGCATTGATGACCTAGGATTGCAAAGGTATAAGAAAAGTGAAGCAGTGCCTATGAGTTTGTCCTCTATGTCTCAAATAGTGATCCTCTTCTTACTCTCGTGATGGCAATTCAACTAGAGTGGGAAAATGGTGGTGAAGCTCCTTGGTTGTTTGGGTTTGTTTGAAAATTGAATGCCCCTCTGGTACATTTGAGAAGGTTTGGCTTCTCCAATGGATCTTTCTTCCTCCTTGATGGCGTCAATTTTGATCTAGCCAAACCAAATGATGGCCTAGTTTTTATAATGGACAGTTTTCATTAGCTTTAGCGAAATAATTGGGCTAAGATAAAACGAACTAGTGGACCTCTCTTATCCTGAAGCAAAACCGTCCTAATAAATGAGTCTTTATGGAGAAAATGCAAGTGGTCCATCAGAAGTACACTTAGGTAATGAATCCTACAGTTGGGTCTGCTTACTGTGGATAAGGTTGGACCTTACAAATGTAAGTGTGGACCTCTCTAAGGGTGGGCCACAGGACTAGACAGCCTCCTTGGACTTGGACCTTCAACTTTTGTTGTGCTTGGGCCTGTCACATAACACTCGGAAAATTTTAGATTTTCCTAGCATAATATTTAGCAAAGCAAGAACAGTAGAATATGGTCATATCGTGAAGATAAGAACAATAGAAAATGATCGTATGCAAGATTGGCATACAACACAAGGAGCATTATACGATGTGAAATTGGTCCTGAAAATTAAGGGCCTTACACCCCATCATATGTGGTTGTAGGAATTTTGGCACTTTGACTGCATGAATGCAGAAGGGCGCTTGTTTGGAACACAAAGGATTGTTGTAAATAATTCAAATGCAATATTGTTTTTGGCGACTTAAATTGCACTAAAGTAGCAGTTATGTTTTGGTTGATTGCCTACCACGTCCAACATCAATTGTATGAAGTAAAAATTTATACTGTGGCAGGTTTTACAAGCTTTGAGGAGATTGAAGGGAACTTCAAATAACAAGAAGGAGAAGATGTCGGCTGAAACAAAGCGTGTATTTGACCAATTAACTGAAGATGCCACGAACCTGATGGATAATGGTGAATCCAGTTAAGTGTGTTATTGTTCTAGGAAAACTGCATTAGTTTTGTATAATCTGGCATAGTTGTTTTAGTCAGATCTAGTACAGGCACTTAGAAAATATGTTTTATTTCCGTAAACCTTTGGTAAGGAATCAGTTTCTATTTTGGCAGAGTGCTTATTGGTTGAAGTTTTGTTTCACAGATGTCTATCATGAAAAGAAAGAGATGTTTGAGCGTGAGGCAGGTCAGTGATATGGTTTATCTTTCACTTTTCTGAATTTTGGTATTTAATTTTCTTCTTCTACCAATCTTTTAATCCCCCTAGCTTAAGAGGAGAAGCTATAATCATTGTCTGTCTCTGTGAACTATTTTTTGTGTATGCATGGATAAACATAGTTATGATGCCTTGTCAGCTTCTTTGTGTTGTTTAGTTTTAGTAAGATTTACACTTTTAACTTGAAGAAAATTATGCCTTCCATTGGAGATCTGACTCTGGCAGGGCCCAGGCTATAGCATCCGTAGCCTGGTTTTTCCAGTTTATGGTGCGCACAGCCATGTCGGCTTTTTTTAATTAATTATTTTTTGTAAGGGCACTGCACTCATGGTATTGGTCATGGCCTACAGCATCTGTACTTGGTAAAGAAAAGAAATTAGGGTAAGGGCAGTGGAAAAGCAAGGGTAGGGGTGGTTTGAGGATTTTTGGTCGGTGGCATAGTAAAGTTTGAGTTATTATTCATTTTTTAAAATTTTTGAAAACTTCTGTGGAGATTGGAATAGTAGCTGGATGGGCTGAACATATTGGAGGTGTCAATAGCACCACTCTTTGCCATGTCTGTTTATTTTTATTTGTGGTGTTTGGTGCCAAATGGTGTAGGAAAGCTTTGCTATTCAGAAATCATAAATCAAGGATCCTGTGCTCAATATAGGTTGCAAGGGCTTGAATTGCAAGGCCTGTGTTTGGGAGAAGTTAAGGTTATGGATGCCAAAAGTGTGAATGCTCAACTTCCCAAAGAATTTGTTGGTAAAATTTAAAAAGAGAAGTTGATATCTGGAACAGAAGCAACAATACGGTTTTTGAGGAAACTAGGGTTAGGATTTAATGAAATAAGAAGCATTGGAAAAGTAAGTTGAGATGGACTGAGTTTGGCTTTGGAATTGAAATAGACAAGGGAGTTTGGAAATCTGAGTTATTTTTGCTGTTTTCAACAACCCGAGAATAATATTTTTGGATCAATTATGATTTTGAGGTAGTAATTGATGGTGGGTTGTGTTAGGACTTAGAAAACCATTGATTTTAGAATGCCTTTTAGGAAGAAGACTATTAAAAGAAAGCAATCTTTGCTAGTACAGTTCATTAATTGAGGTTGTATGTATTTCTCTTATGAATGTTTAGCTTATATAGAAGATAAATCCCAATGGAATGGGGAACTACCATTTGAAAGATATCTCAAATAACATGAAAATAAACTATAATCACACATAATCATCCCAAAACCAGGTGCTCTCAAGTTTGAAATTTATGGGAAACTGTTTACAAGAATATTACAAAAATAGCCATCTAATGTGTTTTAGTCAATCCAAGATTTAAGTAGTTTATTTTCCTCTGTGTTCGTGCTAATACACTTTTAGGGGATAATTTCCAATTCTCCAGTATAGAGGTTTTCTTCTATAATTCGTTTTTCAATAAGTAATAGCTGTCATTTAGAAAAGGCAAGAGCGAACAATCCAATTACATAAGAACGAGAGTTTTCAAAAAGCAAATAAACAAAAATCATCAATGTGAAACCTGTCAAGAGACAATTAACACTTTCAGCAAGTTCACCTTAGTCCCAAAAGAAGATGATCTTCTGTTTGAAAAGAAAAAAGAAAAAAAAGAAAAAAAAGTTCCTTGGCATCAGACTGGAATTGTCATCGGAATTGCACAAAAAAGGCTCTGGAATAATAATCATTTTGGGGAAATCATTCTTTTCGTAATGAAGATTCACATCTTTAGAAAAGATAAATAGAGAGAATAAAAGAAAAGGATCGGTGGGTGTTAATCATAAGTTTGCTCCTTATTTTATTTTATCATTATAAGAAACAAGCTTTCATTAATAAAAAGAAACATTTCAAAACATGGGCAAGTTGTCCACTGGACAAACTGGAATACACAACGACCATAGCAACACAGATCAAACAACCTAACATTACATGGGTGAAATCTAAAATACACCATGACACCAATTAGAGCTAGCTATTCTCCTTATATATAATTGTTTTTATCTTTTCTTTTTCAGAAGGATATGAGAGCTTAGCTCGGGCAAGAAGGGAAGGCACATCCACTAGTGCATACCAGGGGAAATCTGTTCTCAGCATGGAGTGGGGGACTTCCTCTGATGTAACCGGTCCTGGAGTACCCTCTTCAATACTGCCCGAAACTGCTGTTGGTACTTCCAATTCTAATGCACCCGCTGCAGAAACCACAAGTAATGGTGCTGATGCATTTGATATATTTGCGGAAGATGATGAACATGTAATTGCTAAACCATCTTCTGAAGGAAGTAATGTGATCTGTGGCCCTAATTCTGATGGAGTCAGCTCACTGCCTTCAAACAACTTAAATGCTTATTCTGAGAGTAAGCTTTTTCTGTTGATTTTGATTAGAAAATTTTACATTTTGGGTGGGTTATTAGCAGTTGCTTGCTAACTTTTTTTCTTTCTTTTCTTTCAGATGGAGTTTTGCAAAATGATTATGTGTTTGATGAGTCTTCTGGGTACTCTCTCTATCTACATCTCTCTATCTCTCTCTCCACCCAAATAAATAAATAAAATCCTTGATTGCTTGTACTTGTATAGTCTACTCATTGATTTTGTTTTGTTTTATTTATTTGTTACGCTTGATATTGACTTGATACATAATAGTATTTAGTTGCTTCTTGTCTAGTCAGTAAATGCTAATCATCTATTCTTTAGACCTGGTGGAGAAATGCTCTTTGTGGGGAATGGAGTGGGACTAATTGAATTCATTTGCTTGCTGGCATTTGTTCTTTAGCCGCTTTTAGATGGTTTGCTGTTATTGCTACTAAATGTGTGTGTGTGTGCATACAGCTTTTCTATTATAGGGTTAACCAATTTTTGCACTGCTGGTCAACCAGATTTAAATCCGATGTCCGAACCAGATTTTTGCACTGCCGGTCGACCGGCATGCACTGCCAGGCGATCGGCAAGGCATCGTATTATAGAATATATATATATATATATATTCCCAATTTAAATCTCCAGATTTTGTAGGTTGCAAGGAGCAAGTTGCTTCGATGGGCAGCTAGTCGATATATTTCATCTCTTTTTTTTTTATCCCATTCTCTACAGGGTTGACTACCTTAGGTGTTGAATCACCCTATGAGCTTAGAGTTTAGCTTTTAACTCTTGGGACCAAAACTCGACAGTTAAAAACTAAAATATAAGCAAGGAACCTGTGCTGGTCGACCGTTAGGAGGAAAAATTACAGTGCTGGTCATTTGGCGTCCTCATTGGATGAAACCCGAACATTTAAGTCCCAATATGGCTCTGACGTAACTGTTAGTTTTCATCTGTATGTGTACGTCTGTCAATTGGCACCATAGGTCGTTTGACTTGGGAGAGCAATTACTTTCATTTTTTTACTAGTACCAGTTGAGCCGCACAGGTTCTTCCCTTAGATTTTAAGCTTTATTTCTCAAAAACTCAAGGTGTAATACTAAAATCTAAACTCAGGGTGATTTTACACCCCAGAGAAATCAACTAAATCAGAAATGAGATTTTAAAAAAAATGGAAACATGATAAAAGATTGATGCCAATCAAAGCAACTTGCTCCGGCCTAAACCGTAAACTACTTAGGGAAATGTTATCCTGTCTGAGAGTTTGGCAACATAACTATTTTACTTTTCCAGATTGTATGGAGAGAAACAATGCCCTATGTGTGTGTGTGTGTGTGTGTGTGTGTGTGTGTGTGTGTGTGTGTGTAAGGGGAGGGCTGCAACTGTGGAAGTTTGGTACTATTTTATAAAGGTTGACATCTCATCCACATGTATTGGTTGAGTTTTATAGAAATCTATTCAAGAGCAGATGGTTCCCCATTCGAGTGATGCCTTGTCGTTTGAACAGACTGTGTATCTTCCTTTTTTTAAGTGTTGTTTCCATCCCAATAGGGTTTATTAATTTACAAGGATCGCATTTGTATATTTGAGTATTTTTATTCAAATAATTAATTTCGATATCTACTTTTAACACTGGCATTCGAATTGCTAGGGGTACCGTTTGTTGGTGCAGGGCATCCCCATTGTCTATGTACGCTACGGAAATGTTCTAATATATACATATACATGAATTAAATTTTTCAAAAGACTACAAACATTGTATGCATAAATCAGTGCTTTAGAAAATCCTCTGGTTACGGAAATCGTATTTGTTATTCTTCATTTGTGTATTTTGAGTAATTTTATTCCAATTATTAATTTCGAAATTTACTTTTAATATTTAATTACTTTCGAAATCCATTGGTCTGACTGGTGATCCTCGGTTGCTTTTCCTTGATGCTAAATAGGGATCTGAACTTTCACTTATATATGAGCAAATTTTTATGTGGCTATTTTGGACTAATATAACCTATGTTTGGTTAATCCTTCTAGGTACTATTATAGCAGCAGTTTGGGATATTATTATGATCCATCTACAGGATTCTATTGCTCTGCTGCGTCGGGGCTGTGGTAAAGAAAGCTTGTCCTTGTTTTTAGATTCCATTGCTTTTTGTTCTTTATGCAATGCTCTTTTTTGGGTGGATAAGTCTTTGTTTGCATGTTTTGAATTTTCATACTGGTTGGTTACTTGTTAGTTGGATAGGCCTGGTTTATTCTCAGTTCTTTATATAGTCTAAGGGTTAGAAGTTTCTAGGCTTACGTCCTTTAAGTTCTTAAATTGCACATTAGTAGATCTAGCTGCACTTCACACTAAATTTCAAATACAGTTCTGTTATTAGCCCATTTGCTATCTGGGATTCTGGGCCTTTCATACCTTGCTTTCTTCATTGTAACTATGTGGTTAGTTTACTGCATAACCATGCATTGTTGAGCAATACTAGCACATAAATCACAACTAAATTACTTAATCTCCAATCCAGAAAAAAGGAAAGCAAGAGTGGTTTAGATGGCAAATAAAGTCTGTTAGGGGTACTTGCAGTACTTGCAGCTGTTATGCTCGACTTCGAGTGTATTAGATTTGAAGTAGTTTCCATTATGTGTGGTGGGTTTTATTGGTCAGGAACATGGCTTACCAATTACAAGTCATGACAACACAAGGCATAGCAACTGAAAACTTTCTGGATTTACTGATAATGTTGGGGACAATAATAGAAAGATGACACAGATTTAAATGAAAGTTTGGCTTGACCACCATAATCTACTGAGTTATTGGAATAGATGTGAAAGGAAGTTTTACACTACTTTGTATTGTTAATGGGTTGGTCAGTTGGTTCATGTAATTGCCAAAGATGTGTCTTGCAACCTTATACATGTTTTTTCTTTCTTTCCAAACATAGGTACTCGTTCAATGCGGAGACGGGCGCATATGATGAAATTCACCAGGCTGCAACTAGTGTGAATTGAGTAGGAAAGAGTTTTGCTGTTTCACTGAGTTTGTACAGACCATAAAGCCAAAAGTTTAGGGTGATTGTTGATGGGTTAGATTAGATATTTGATGCCCCCATAGTTTAATAGTACAACTTAGTATGGATTGTTGTTTCTCTCTCTCTCCCCCATAGTTTAATAGTACAACTTAGTATGGATTGTTACTCTCTCTCTCTCTCTCTCTCTCTCTCTCTCTCTCTCTCTCTCTCTCTCTTCAATTTAGGCATAGTATGAAGTGAAAATCTCAGCGTTTAGCTGATCAGAATTATCTTCTTGTATGGTAACACATCTTTGCAATCAACAAGACGGGTTTTTTTTTTTATAAAAAAATTAAAGAAATTTCTTTTTTGTCTTTTTGGTTTTGTGAGTTCAGAGCTGCTTTTTCCTTTTAGTATTATGCAATGAGTACCGAGAAATTCTTACCTATTTTATACAATAGGTAATCTCAAATGGGTCCCTCCCGTCTGAGATTTGCAGCATCTCTCTCTACCTCTCATATTTGGTCCAAATTACCAACTTGTGGACAACCTGCTCTATTAGGTTTAATTTTAAGGAAATACTTGCTTGGGTTTAATTTTTAAGCAAATCTACTTGGAACAAATTTGAGGTGTGTTTCTTTTTCTTGAGATGAAAACAAAGTCACTTACAAGTTACAACAAAAAGCCCCAAATACAAGGGGGGCCAAAGAGATCAAAATAAAAAGCATTAACAAGAATAAGGGGTAGGCCATTCTCCCATAAACAAGGAGGAGAAAGTCTACGTCCAAAATTAGCTAAGGCATCTGCCAAAAAATTGGTTTCTCTATGAGCATGGCGAAAGCGCACTTCACAAAAGAGCTCAAATGGTAAATGTCCTGCATGAGCAGCCATAATGTCCATGGAACTTGGGCTTGGCGGAGAATGCAATCAATGACTAATTTAGAATCTCCTTCCACTTGGATTTTCTTACAACCTCTGTTAATCTTAAAGGCAAGACCATCCCGTACGTAAAGCTTGACACTCAGTCACAACAATGTTAGCCAAACCAATCTTCTTAGCACCAGCAAGAAGAACATTACCACACTCTTTTCGAAGAACAAAACCAATACTTGCATCAGAATTTTGCACTGAGCCATCAAATTTAACTTAAAACAAGGAGGAAAGA
The DNA here is from genome assembly GCA_024362665.1 of Prunus padus. NCBI lineage: Eukaryota > Viridiplantae > Streptophyta > Magnoliopsida > Rosales > Rosaceae > Prunus > Prunus padus. The sequence goes on along the minus strand of JANFAM010000006.1, from coordinate 8,661,088 downwards.
ACTTATGAAGAGGGCACGGTCAGGGCTAAGGTCCGGGAAGAACTTATGAAGACGGTTTCTTAGTTGGAGTCTGTTTCTAAGTAGGAACCACACAAAAACTTGTACTTTAGGCGGCACGCAGAGGTTCCACATTTTCTTAAGCAAACCCACCCGTGGATGAGGTGAACAATCCTGCATCTGAAGCTCATAAGCATTTTTGATAGTGAATTGAACCATTGGAACAGGGACCCAAAACAGCCTGGTCAGAAACCTGCAATAGCTTGCTTATGTTCCAAGTCTATTTCCGATTAAAGTGATAAAGTTTTTGTAGCAAGTCTAAGGAGAGTTTCATTGATGAGCAGGTATGAGATTGATTAGTGGAAAAGGAAAGACCCAATTCCAAAAACATATGCTGTTGATAGCAGTCCCAAGCCTTCGAATGGGTAAGCTTCGAAAAAAAAAAGATTCATGTCTTAGGTATTTTTTGGCAATAACAAGCTGATACCACTGATTGGATCAGTTAAACAATTCCATCCCAATTTAGCAAGGGCAGCAAGATAGCTCCAAGCGAACTATTCTTTTCTTTTAAAATCACTGAACATCTCAAGAGCAATGAAGATGTTATCAAAAATTAATCTCGCGGACGGAAAAGCACCTGATTTTGAGAGATGCATTTAGTGAGGAGAGGACTTAACCTAGCAATAATGATTTTAGCAATGATTTATTTGTATTTAAAAATTTTTAAAAAATCCATGTTGGGGTGGAAGGATGTGATTGGTGAAAAGAAATCCACCACAGCCGGTTCTCTAGTTTTTTTTAAAGGTGGTTTTTGGTTCAGAACTTATTATGGATCGTTGGATCAAAATCATTTAAATCCAGCCGTTGAAAAACTAGTTGATGTAGGTTAGAATTTTCGCTGGACTCCAGAAACCCTAGATCTTTGTCCACTTGCGGTGACACTAGTCGGGGACACTAGTCCACTTGCGGTGAAGAGTTTCTCTCTTTTCTTAGCAGGAGGATGCGATGTAAAGTGGTTGGGACTCCGACCTAGTCATCTGGAGAGCACTGGTTTGTCTCCATGGTGTATGCTGGTCATGACCTAGTCACCTGACTCATAGCTAGCTAGCTAGCTTTAATTATTCTGTTTGCCATGCATGCTGAATAATATTATTTGTTATTCTTTTCCGGATTCCTGATGAGGCATGCTTTAGACGAAGAAATTTTGGAAATTAAATTTCACCAAATAAATGACTAGGGTTTGATGAATTAAATCGTGGGCCCCATCATCTGCTTCACGTGGCGTGTGACTCATCAAAGTCAGTTAGTTGGTGAAGGCGACACGCCACAACATCCGACTGAGTCGTCAAACGACTCAAAGAAAGACAAAATCAAAGGAAGAATCTTCCATAATTGACTTTGATTTAAATCAAAATAAATCAAATCAATTAATCAAAGATAATTTGGTTAAATTGCCTAATTATCGGAATCGATTTTAAATTAAATCAAAATTCCACAAATCAAGGTCCTAAAGATGGAAAGTTCTTTAGGTCAAGCATCTCTTGGAGCCTATAAATAGGAGGCTCCGAGACAAAGGAAAGGGTCGGCTCAAAAATACACCAAAGCACTCGGAAGAACCAGGAAAACTCTCTGCATTCTTCACCACTTTGGAAGAACCATCAAGCACCACAAACACGTGCGGTTCCTCCACCCTACAAAATCCAAATCACCCAAAAGCTTCGTGCTACCCGTTTGATCAAGATCAAGTCTCTACGACCCTTGTATCAAATACAAACTCTCTCAAACACTTTGGAGATTGAATCAGAGGAAATTCTTTTATTTTTGTAAAAGAGTACCCACAGAGATTGTAACCCTAAATTTCAATTAATACAAATATTATTTTGTACACGTGTTCTTGTTTCATTTGTCGCAGGAAATTTCGTGTTTACAAATTTGGCACGCCCAGTGGGACCTCTCTGCCTATCATCTCTCTCTCCAAGTTCCAAACCCAACGAGTCCAGTAAAGGCGATGGCTTCCAAGAAGGTTGATGTTGTTCTCGCTAGTAGAGGCAAGATCATTAGCACCTCTACTGCATGTAGAGACTCTGCCGTTGTTGTTGCTCGAAGCAAGACGAATGCCTACCTTTCAACCCGACGCATTGCTTCCACTCCACCTCCGTCCAAGTCGAAGGAAGCCCTTGAGAAACACAGGACAGTCATCACCCGGAGCAAGGCCAAGGCGATATCCGCACCTCAACACGTCACTTCCATACCGACTCAAGCCAAGGCGAAAGATGTGAACCGAAGGCGTGAACCGGTCATCAATTTGGCCTCCTTGGGGGCAAAGAAGAATACCCCCCGAGCAGTCGAGCGAAACTCTCGGAACGAAGAAATGAGTTTTTCGAGCTTGAAGAATTCAAGAGAACGCTCACTCTTGCCTGTTTCAGACGCTGACTCAAGCACAGACTCATACCATGGATCCCCATCTGACAACCAACAGAAGAAGATTGTCATGAAACCATCGACGTCCATAGGTGAGTCTTATTCTATGGCCATGCAGGTTATGATGATAGGAGTTACCTCAGCTGATGAACAACTAGCTCACATGGCCCAAGCAATCGAAAAGCTAACGAAGACCATTGAAGAGAAGGACATGCAGATTGCATTGCTCGTGAGCAAGTTAGAAGCAAAGCAAGGTGAAGAGTCAAATAAAAGCTTGTCTCATCCCGAGAAGGAGGCACGTCAAGAGTTCACCTCTGACCAAAAAGAGCCGTCCAAGTCTGATTCCATTTCAGTGGCGTCCTTGTCCATCCAACAACTCCAAGACATGATCACCAACACCATCAAGGCTCAGTATGATGGTCCTTCTCAAGATTCACTTATCTATTCCAAGCCTTACACCAAAAGGTTAGACAACCTTCGAATGCCAACAGGTTATCAACCTCCAAAGTTCATGCAGTTTGATGGAAGAGGCAATCCGAAACAACATGTTGCCCACTTCATTGAGACGTGCAACAGCGCTGGCACTGATGGCGATTACCTCGTGAAGCAATTTGTCCGCTCACTCCGAGGCACTGCATTCAATTGGTACACCGACTTGGAGCCCGAGTCAATTAACAGCTGAGAACAAATGGAGAGAGAATTCCTCAACCGTTTCTATAGCACTCGTAGCTCTGTTAGCATGCTAGAGCTCACTAGCACAAAGCAACGAAAAGACGAACCCGTCATTGACTACATTAATCGTTGGCGTTCCTTAAGCCTCGACTGCAAAGATCGAGTTTCAGAGTTATCGGCGGTGGAAATGTGCATTCAAGGTATGCATTGGGGTTTGCTTTACATTCTTCAAGGGATCAAACCTCGTAGCTTTGAAGAATTGGCCACTCGAGCGCATGACATAGAGCTAAGCATCGCTAGTCACGATGAAATGGAGGACATGGTGAGCGATCATCAAAATGACACGCCGTCAAGAGATGGGGTGTACTCTTTGAAGACACGTATCATGGAGTCAATGTCGATCAGTGCCGCTCCAATGAAGGTCTTCACTCGAGGCAAAAAAGATGGGAGGAAGGCCAAGCCAACTCAAGATCAAGAAACACGACGACGCTCCCTAAAAGAGATGGAGGAGAAAAAGTATCCTTTTTCGGACTTCGACGTAGCAGGCATGCTGGAAGACTTACTCCGAAATAAGGTGATTGAGTTACCCGAGTGCAAACGGCCTGAAGGGATGAATCATATCAACCACCCAAAATACTGCATGTACCATTGCGTCATCAGTCACCCGGTGGAAAAGTGTTTCGTGTTGAAAGATCTCATCATGAAGCTAGCACAACAAGGGAGAATTGAACTGGATCTTGACGAAGTGGTAGAGTCGAACAATGCCACAATCTCGTTTATATCCTTTGATTCAGCACCTTTGCCTTCACTTCAACCACTGGGGGGATTCTCCGAGACCGGTCAACTCAAGTCATATGAGTGTGCTGAAATGTTAAGTCAAGGTAGTGACGATTCATTCAATGACAAAAATGAAGGATGGACATTGGTCAGTCAGAAGAATGCGCATAAGACGAGTGAATTTTTGCCAAGAAATTCTCGGTCAAAAATATGTCTAAGCAAAAGAAATTCTCCTCGACCGCCTCAAAGGCATAGAGGAAATAAATCATTAAATACGAACAAGGTGGTTCCAAAAGACATGCTCTTGAAACAAAGGTCACATGGCCCCATCACGCTACATGAATTCTTCCCCAAAGGATTCTTCACTACTAATTTGTCGAGCACTTCCCGCGATGAAACTCATAGGGAGGACACTTCGCAGTTCGCTTGACACAAATTCACCAAATTGCTCCATCGCCTGCAAGAGCCAAAACTGCACCAGGCACCAAATCGCTCCATCGCCTGCACGAGCCAAAACTGCACCAGGCACCAAATCGCTCCATCGCCTGCATGAGCTGAAACTGCATAAGGCACCAAAACGCTCCATCGCCTGCATGAGCTGAAACTGCATCAGGCACCAAATCGCTTCATCGCCTGCATGAGCTGAAACTGCATAAGGCACCAAAACACTCCATCGCCTGCATGAGCTGAAACTGCATAAGGCACCAAAATGCTCCATCGCCTGCATGAGCTGAAACCGCATCAGGCACCAAATCGCTCCATTACCTGCATGAGCCGAAATCGCATAAGGCACCAAAATGCTCCATCGCTGCATGAGCTGAAATCGCATCGTGCACCAAATCGCTCCATCGCCTGCATGAGCTGAAATCGCATAAGGCACCAAAACACTCCATCGCCTGCATGAGCTGAAATCGCATCGTGCACCAAATCGCTCCATCGCTGCATGAGCTGAAACTGCATAAGGCACCAAAAGGCTCCATCGCCTGCATGAGCTGAAACTGCATAAGGCACCGAAACGCTCCATCGCCTGCATGAGCTGAAACTGCATAAGGCACCAAATCGCTCCATCGCCTGCACGAGCCGAAATTGCACAAGGCACCGAAACGCTCCTTCGCCCGCACGAGCCAAAACTGCACTAGGCACCAAATCGCTCCTTTACCAGCTGCAAAGTGTCGTTTACTCCTTCTACAGGCAAATGATTAAATGGTACGAGCTCAGACACAGTAGGAACACGATGCACGATTTCTCCCTATTAAAGGAGGAGGAAAGAAAGAAGAAGAAAAAGTGTTAGTGACATCAACAACAAAAAAAAAAAAGAAGAAAGTATTAGTGACATCTCAAGGAGTCAAAGCGAAATAAAATTACCTCGTCCATCAGAATTGGTTGCGAAATAGTGGGCATATCACAGAAAAAGGCGTCATTGAGCGGGTATTCGGCGTCTAGATCGCAATAGAGAGAGCCGGCACTTGCCTTCTTATGCTTGAAGTTAACCTCATCGTCTTCATTGCTACTCATAGGTCCACGTTTCAAATTACGGGCTCGTCGACCAAGTGGAAGGAAGTCTTCATACGAATCTGCTACACTTTCCGTTCTTTCTAAATCTTTAGAGGCTCGAGTCGCGGGGACATTAGGCTGGAAGTGAGGGTCGAACTCGAGGCGTGGGGGTAGTGGAACCGACTTCAACTTCTGCGTGAGCTTTGCACGCCTCACCGTGTGTAGGTTTGTTACGAATCAAAGCTTCATTATCCACGAGGCTTGTCTCCGATTGAGATTGTCTTGGCTTCGTTGACTCAAAGCGATGCACTTTTGACCACTAAACAACATAATCATTGGTAACTTCAAATTCCCGAGTATTGTCCGTAGTAGGGAGGGTTATCGTAGATGCACGTGCAAATTTTAAGCATGACCTCAGATTTAATACACCGATAGCACAGTCCCATTCAGGATGTCATCTTTAAGCTCTCCCGGTGCATGTGTACGTAGCCAAACTGTCTGCTGAATCTGTGCGGACTGTAGGGTTCGATGACTCGGTAGTTTTCTGTCGTAGAGAAACGTATCCTGAACGAAGACACACTAGATATGCCAAATCTTCTTTGGGAATATGGTCCACATCGATCAAGATCGTACGCTCTGAAGGCGCTTTTGCTAAACGACCCAACTCCACCTTATCACAAGTCTGAATAAAGCTCGAGCCGCTGCGTCTTCAAAATATTTCGCGAAAGTTTTCCGAGAACATTGTCATGAGGGGAATAGACTTCTCATAAGTCGAAGTTAAAAAGTGTGTGTCAAGTACTCTCCCAACCACCCATACACATAATGGAAAGGAAGAACAGTTGTACAATTCCCTGGATCTTCCTCGAACTACCGATATCGTTTCAGCCCCTTATAAATGCTAGCCAATACCGGAATGGCTAAGCTAAATGATACACCGTGTGCCATTCGACCGCAACCTTGAAAACCCCTACCTGATCAAGGAAACGTCGTCCTTGGGAAACACAAACTTGCACAACCAACAAGTGAGGAAAGCGGCCAAGTACGATCTTTCCTTATCTTCATCGACTATACCCAAATCTGCAAAAGCTCCCTCACCATTCTCGGTACTCTTTGGCGCCGCTACAATAACACCAGACGGATCGTAGTCTTCTTTTGGTTTTAGTGCTTTGTTCCGTATGACTTTCCTTGAAGACCTTTTGTACTTGAACGGTCCCGGTACAGTACTTTATCCAAGCCGTTATCCTTACTCCGGACTTTCTTTTAGCATCCTGTAAAATCTTGTGACATGCTAAGAACAAGTAGCGGCACGTATGTGGGATATGAGGGTGCCTTTCTGGTCTTTCTTATTCGGACTTTCAGCGCTTGGGATAACCTCATCATAAAATCGGCCTAAGATGGGAAGACCACCGAGCTCATGAAGATCCCAAAGGGAAATAGACATCTCCCCTTGAGATGTATGGAGGGTATTTGTCACAGGACACCAGTACTCGCAAAAAGCTCGGACAACGGGAGCATGTCGATCATAGCTAAATAACGAAGCAAGTACAGCATCATACAAACCAGTATTCTTAAGAACCTGAGCATTTCTACTTAGCACATCCTCAAGCCATTCCCAGTAGTACTCAGTAAATGTAGATTCACCGGTCGTCGGGAGGGTAGTATCCCAACTCACGGCTCCGTTATGGATTCGATCACTAAGAAGTTCAAACACCCTTGGCGAATCAATATCCGTATGATGATGAGAGGATTTTAATGGTAGAACGGTAAAGTGAAGGCCCTTCCTCGTAGACTGGACTTCTTGAAGCTGCTCGATTGACAAAACACATCTTGAGACCAAGACGGGATATGGAGTGAGCCGTCTACCTCGGACACTTCAAGCTATGAGAGGCGAACCTATAAGCAATGTGGTACCTTCGTCACGAGTATCACTTTCATCCTCGAGAATAGTGACGGTGCCTTTCTTGAAACTTTTGAAGAATGCCATCTGCATAAGAGGAACAATGAGAAACGACAATCAATATCAAGTTATCGGTTTCATATTCGTAAATGGAAAGGAGACTTGAATAACCAAGCGGGAGTACTTACTCGTACAAACTCAAGGATCCCGATAAAGATGGAATGCGGCAAAAAAGAAGTCTTCACTCGTTCTTCACCACGTAAAGCCTAAGCGCTTGAGCGGGCCCTCGCCAAATCGGAGAAATGGTTTGGACCCAAGCGAAATAGGGCGTCTACGTTCTTCGGTTGGTCTACGCCACGTAAAGCCTAAGCGCTTGAGCGGGCCCTCGCCAAATCGGAGAAATGGTTTGGACCCAAGCGAAATAGGGCGTCTCACGTTCTTCGGTTGTTTTCCGCCACGTAAAGCCTAAGCGCTTAAGCGGGCCCTCGCCAAATTGGAGAAATGGTTTGGACCCAAGCGAAATAGGGCGTCTCACGTTCTTCGGTTGTTCTCTGCCACGTAAAGCCTAAGCGCTTGAGCGGGCCCTCGCCAAATCGGAGAAATGGTTTGGACCCAGCGAAATAGGACGTCTACGTTCTTCGGTTGTTCTACGCCACGTAAAGCCTAAGCGCTTGAGCGGGCCCTCGCCAAATTGGAGAAATGGTTTGGACCCAAGCTAAATAGGGCGTCTACGTTCTTCGGTTGGTCTCTGCCACGTAAAGCCTAAGCGCTTGAGCGGGCCCTCGCCAAATCGGAGAAATGGTTTGGACCCAAGCGAAATAGGACGTCTCACGTTCTTCGGTTGTTCTACGCCACGTAAAGCCTAAGCGCTTGAGCGGGCCCTCGCCAAATCGGAGAAATGGTTTGGACCCAAGCGAAATAGGGCGTCTCACGTTCTTCGGTTGGTCTACGCCACGTAAGCCTAAGCGCTTGAGCGGGCCCTCGCCAAATCGGAGAAATGGTTTGGACCCAAGCGAAATAGGGCGTCTACGTTCTTCGGTTGTTCTCCGCCACGTAAAGCCTAAGCGCTTGAGCGGGCCCTCGCCAAATCGGAGAAATGATTTGGACCCAAGCGAAATAGGACGTCTACGTTCTTCGCTCGCTCCGAAATTACCTACGAAAAAAAAAATAATAGTCAGTATTATTATTAAAAAATAAATAAATGAAGGGAGCGCAGAAATTGATGCACTCACAAAAAAAGAAGGGCCAAAATCACTTGATCAAGGTGTATCAAGAGCCAAGCCTACTATCACGGAAGAATGCTACGATCAAAGTCGTTGAACGGCTACAAAACAAAAGAGAAAGGCATAGGTCAGAACCCATATTTATTTTCAAATAAATAAATAAACCAATTAAAAAAAAATGCAGCAGCAAAAATATAAATAATTATAGAGCAGCCCAAATAGCCAGCTCTCATAGCCCAGGCCCAGCTCCTCTTTGCCCCTGCTCCAAGCCCACGTCATGTAAGGCCCAGCGCCTCACTCCAGCTCGTGGCCCAGCTCCTGCCGAAGCCCAGCTCACTCCAGGCCCATGCCACGCCAGCCCAGCACTCCTCCTGGCCCAGCGCTTCCTTGCCTCAGCGCATCAGCCAGAAACGGGCCAGCAACTCTCCAACCCGTGCAGCTCACGAGGCCCACCTCGTATGCTCTTCCACTCGCCCAAGCCTCACGCATGATTGGTGGTGCAATCCCTCACATTCGGACAGCTTCAATTGCATCAATTGGAACGCACCGTTCCAGCCCTCGCAACCCATGCGCATGCCACCGTCATGCTTCCTGCAAGCAACCTCCAGCCAGCTCTTGCCGCAAGCCCCCATGACCTGTGCACGGACCCACATCGCAAGACTCATGCTGCCAATCTCCACCACTCCTCCAACATGTACTCATTGGAACCTCATCAAACTGCCAAAGGTCAGAACAAAAGAATTCCAAATTGCAGTTACCTTGGATGATAGTAATTTCTTTGCGGCAAGTGCTGCTACACTTCAAGCGTTGTCTCTCTCACAAACAAAATTCACGAGACAAATTCGTGATATGGAAAATAATGAAGAGGGGTCTTTTGCTGCTCTGTTTGGTTAATTCCAATACCCATGAATGCAACCCTATTTAAAGAAGCCAAGCATCATCAAAACTCCTAGTGGTGCTAGGGTTTTCTATTCCTTGTGGCTAAAGACATGCCTAATATGGTGGTGCTAGGTTTTCTATTCCTTGTGGCCAAAGACATGCCTAATATGGTGGTGCTAGGTTTTCTATTCCTTGTGACCAAAGACATTCCTAATATATATATATATATATTAAATAAACGGAACCTGCCGTTTTGCGTATGCATGTATATATATATCAAATCATATATATATAGCATGTATATATAAAAGGAATCTGCGTGCTACATATATATATATATCCTTATATGCTGATTGATATATATGTCTATATATCAATTAATATATGTTTATATATCAATTAATATATATCTATATATTAATTAATATATACATATATGTATATATGTATATATAAACTTCAAAGCTGCACCTCCTACACGCGACAAACACATGTCTACGATACACCATGAAGTGGGGGCAATTTGTAGACGAAGAAATTTTGGAAATTAAATTTCACCAAATAAATGACTAGGGTTTGATGAATTAAATCGTGGGCCCCATCATCTGCTCACGTGGCGTGTGACTCATCAAAGTCAGATTAGTTGGTGAAGACGACACGTGTCAACATCCGACGGAGTGCATCAAACGGCTCAAAGCAAAGACAAAATCAAAGGGAAGAATCTTCCATAATTGACTTTGATTTAAATCAAAATAAATCAAATCAATTAATCAAAGATAATTTGGTTAAATTGCCTAATTATCGGAATCGATTTTAAATTAAATCAAAATTCCACAAATCAAGGTCCTAAAGATGGAAAGTTCTTTAGGTCAAGCATCCTGCTGGAGCCTATAAATAGGAGGCTCCGAGACAAAGGAAAGGGTCGGCTCAAAAATACACCAAAGCACTCAGAAGAACCAGAAAACTCTCTGCATTCTTCACCACTTTGGAAGAACCATCAAGCACCACAAACACGTGCCGGTTCCTCCACCCTACAAAATCCAAATCACCCAAAAGCTTCGTGCTACCCGTTTGATCAAGATCAAGTCTCTACGACCCTTGTATCAAATACAAACTCTCTCAAACACTTTGGAGATTGAATCAGAGGAAATTCTTTTATTTTTGTAAAAGAGTACCCACAGAGATTGTAACCCTAAATTTCAATTAATACAAATATTATTTTGTACACGTGTTCTTGTTTCATTTGTCGCAGGAAATTTCGTGTTTACACATGCATAACTTATATACTTATCATACTATCATATTATTTGTGATATTATCACATTTCATTGCCAACTTTGTTTCTTTCTTTATTAAAAGTTAGTTGTGGTGGTTGTTTTTTTTTATAGAAGTGACATTGGGAAAGGGGAATTGAATATACGACATTGGACCATGTGGTTCGATCCTTTTCTTTTAGTGTTTCGACTTGTATTCATATCTTAAATCGAATGCAAGTGGAGTAGCGACATGGGTTCTAATTAAGTTCTAAGGGTCGGCTTGCAGTTTCAACAAGTTTAGGCTTCTCAAATTCTCAGAGTCTAATGGAGTCTGCGGCTTGAGACCTGCAGTTCAGTCAAAAATTAGAGTGAACAAAACAGTTTGGTGTTGTTCTTGTATTAATATATGAAAAATGTAAACAAAGAAGAGAAGATACAAAGTATCTCAAGCTCAAAAAAATAAGCATAGCAAGATATAAAATATCATAATCAATAATCAAGAGAAGTTTACTCAATTAAACCTTAATTTGTATACTTCTCAACCCTCCTATACCAATTTCAAAACAATACCTGGGCAACATTGACCTATGCATCATCTTCCCCACAGAAAAGAAATTTCCCTCCCCCGTCTTTGCTTCCATGAAGTCACCATATTTTCTTAGAGAAATATAGCCTCCGGTATAACTGAACACATCGACGGGCATAAGGTCATCACAATCGCACATTGAAGATGATCCAACTTGTACGGCTCTGATGCCACCACTATGGACATCCAAAAACACAACCATATTTTTAGATCTAAGATCTCTGAGAAAGATGCCATGTTCCCAAGCACCTACAGAACCAGGCCCAACACCAAGGAAATGAAAAGGAGTCTCCCCTGGTTTCATGCAACAAGGATCAAGATCGATTTTTACGGCGTACTTTTTTTCCCACGTAAAGTTTTTGTAACTTTTCATCACCCATATCTCAATTTGGTCATGGTCACTTTTTTGAAGTGATGAAATTGCAGAAACATCAACAATGGAGAGATGTCCTCTAAAATTAATCAGGTGAAGATAAGTACGTTTGTCGAAGTCTGGCAAGTTGGTATGAGGAGTCCATTTGAACTCTTCCCTTTTGAAGTCAAAAGAAAGTATTCTCAATTCAAGATCAGAAGAGAGAACATAAACTAGCCAGTGCATGTTTCCATATGCAGACACACTGGCTTTGCTGCTTAGACAACAAGGTAGTGGAGGAACTGAGGATATTTGTCTCCATGACGATGAGGAGCTTGTGCCCAGGACATAAATTTGGGCCACCATGTGGTTCGGGTCGCCGCGGGGTCCAAAAAGACGAACAATCTTGTGGGTGCTAGTCATGACATCGTATCCCATAGCATACAATTCATAGCGGCAGTGTGGCAGCGGTGGTGGGAGCTTTAGAACTTCTCCCCTGAGAGGATTGACTAGGAGGAGTCCATGATTTGGCTCTTTCTTCTTAAACAAAAGCAAGCCGTACGAAACAAACTCAAACTCTAGATTGAATCCGTTTCCAATGGAGTTGGAAATGTCAAAGGCAAATTCGTTAATGGGCGACAATGGATTTAGAGCTCGCAAGGTGATTAATTGGGAGTTGGTAAGAACCATAACATGAGGCGGGTCTAAATCTTCATAATTGGACGTAGCAATATATTCTGAATGCTTGTGAGCAAAAGATGGGCAGTCGACTAAGCTACGCAAGGTCTTAGAGACACACAGCAAAGAAAACAGTGATCTTGTGGGCAGCCTCAAAAGGATGTCCAGGAGGATCTCCAATGGGAGGTCCATCAACTGCGTCTGCGTTGTGCTCTCGTTGCATTGCTTCATCATTATTCTCTTCTTGCTCCTCCTCTGCATCTCCTCCGTAGTCCTAGCCTAGCTAGCCTCCTTCCACCCTTGCTTATTTACCTGCTATTAACCAAACAAATCGAAGATTCAATAAGGAAATTAAGCATCCACAATCAGAAACAAAACTTATTTCGATTAACAAAACAAGAGAAAGTGAGACAATGTGTCGTCTGATGGGTCATATGTTGTGGAATTGAAGAGTTGGATTTGTACATATATAGAGGTTTGACGATCTCTTTTTCTCCAAGGAATAGGAGGAGGCTTCTATTCTATCCTTAGTCAATCTTGGTTGCGTTTAGTCGGTCTTTGCCTTTTTTTCTTCTTTTTTTAAAGTAATTGAGGTGGCATTTGGTATCCTATTTTAAGTATGGAATTCAAAAACTTTGATTTTTCTTAAACACAATGAGTTCTAAAATTCAATTTTTAGATTCAAAAACTTGTTTTGTATCCTATTCAAGTAGGGACTCAAAAACTTAAAGCAACAAGGACTTCTAAAATCCGTGTTTTCATATTTAAAAACTTGTGCAGACATGGACTTAGTGAGTTATTTAGAAGCGAATGTATTCTGCTCTTGGCAGAGTTAATTCACTCACTTAGTTTAGATTAGTTTAAAGTATAATATCGCTTATATATAAAATAAAATAAAGATTAAAAAATTTGTTTGATATGCAACTTGAAAACAATTTCTAGAATTTTTGTTTTTTAAAAAAAGAAAGATTTTTTGAGTTTTGGACTCAAATTCTATTTTTAAGTTTAAAAAGTTGGATTTAAATAGAGTACCAAACATGAACTGAATCTTTATTATTTTCTATTGGGGAGTAATATAGACAAATAATACACATCTGATTAATTAAAGTTTATGAAAAGAAACACATAATCAGGGTGGACGCACAGAGGGATAAGAGGGGTCAGGCAGCCACGTGGCGGTCGAAAAAATTTGGCTATGGAGGTCCTCAGACAACCTCGTTGGTTGGATGGTGTGTGACCCCAAGGTGCACACCAGGAGGTGTTCGACGAAAGGCCTGAATGAAGGAGGGTGTTTCTTTATAAGGAAATACTTGGTTAGGTTTAAGTTTTAAACAAATCTACTTAAAACAAAAAGCCCATAATACAAAGGGGGGCCAAAGAGATCAAAATAGAAAGCATTAACAACAATAAGGGGTAGGCCATTCTCCCATAAACAAGAAGGAGAAAGTCTATGCCCAAAATTAGCCAAGGCATCTGCCAAAAAATTGGTTTCTCTACGAGCATGGCGAAAGACGTGCACTTCACAAAAGGAGCTCAAATAGTAAATATCCTGCATGAGCAGCCATAAAGTCCATGGAACTTGGTCTTGGCGGAGAATGCAATCAATGACTAATTAGAATCTCCTTCCACTTGGAGGGATACAGAGGCTCCGCATTTTCTTAAGCAAGCCCACCTGTGGATGAGGTGAACAATCCTGCATCTGAAAGCTTGTAAGCACTTTTGATAGTGAATTGAACCATTGGAACAGGGACCCCAAACAGCCTGGTCAGAAACCTGCAAAAGAGAAATAGGAATTGCCAAAACTTTGGCAACAATATCTGGCTCTAAAACTTCCAATAGTTTGCTTATGTTCCAAGTCTATTCCCAATAAAGTGAAACTTTGACGCCACCCAAAACTGGGAGAATACTATAGTTAAAGAACGAATATATACTAGTCTCTGTATATCTCTCACAATATTCAACGGATCCACCCAAAAGCAAAAGTTCTCTCTTTCTCTCTGCTTCTCTCACCTTTTCTCTCTCTACCCCCTTCAGTTGCTCTCTCTAGAATGGAAACGATTACTTGTTTTTGATTCATCCTTATCTCTTTGATTTTTTAGTCTCACCAATCCCAATGAAATCCACTTCCACCATCAATCTGAGGAGGAGTGTTTTCGATTTTTATTTTGTTTGAAAAAACTGAGCTTTTTTGGGGTTTTTGGATTTTTGCCAAACTTGAAGAAGGGAAAGAGCTAAGAGCATGGATAAGAGATCTTGAAGGAGAAAAAGTATGACAAAATAAACAATGGCATGTAGGAGAGTGTAATTTGAAGGGATGGAGTAGAAGAAAACGGGTGAAAGGGTGTGAGAAAACTATGGCAGTTTCCTTTCTAAAAATTATAAATTGAGTTAATTGTTCAAACTACTCTCCATTGTTGATTTTAATCCAATGGCAAGTGACCAAGAAACTCCCTAGTCCCCTTGGACCAGAAGAACTGGACTGGGATACCTTAATCACTTCATCAAAACAACACCAGAAAATCGACCCGGATCATCTGTTCCTCCAACACTACGCATGCCACGGATTATCATGAATGACACCTTGTTGAGCTTGGGTCTGTCTGTTTAAGAGTTATACCAAAATGAAAAGTATTAGGAGGGGTACTGATCCTCTTCTTCTGAAAACCAAGTGGGATTGTATATGTGGTTTGAAGTTAGCCCAAATTGACATGGGGCCAACTTTTATACTCTTTGATTCTAATAAAAGGAAGATTTGAGTGCTGCAAAAGAGGAGAAGTGAGTTTCCAAAGAGTAACAAAAGAGAAGTATATTACAAACTTATGTCCCCAAAATCTATTTCAGCTCTATATTTAAGCATATTTCAATATTAAACCCCAGAAACAAACATCCAAGGTTAAAAATATAGTAGATCAGACTACATAAATGGGGGTCGAGTCGAATCCAATTAAAAGTTTGCCAATGTGCTTGAATCGTGGCCAATTCACAGAAACCATTCAGACTCCCACACAATAATACGTACTTTGCTTTGCTCTCCATATCACTAACGCATTCTATCTCGTACGGAATGCCCGTTGCCATAGGGAAACACGTCAAATGAATCATACAGCCTTCATAACGGAAACCAAGATCACCCACAATACTGCCCATCGATTCGATGCCAAAAGAGGGACGAAGCTGCTGCTGGGGTTCTATTTTATGAGAGAGAGAGAGAAGACCATGGCTGTTTTCTCATTCAATCCACTGGGTATTGTTTCAACAAATCCCACTCAAAATTTTTCACAAAAAAAAAAAAAAAAATCATTGAAAGTTCCTGTGGGTTGTTAATTATTCAATAAATCCCACTTAAAATTGATCACCTATTGTTTGAACCTAAAATACCCATTAACAACAACCCACGTTTAGTCCGAAACTCCCAAGCAATTAGAGAAAAAAAATGGACTGACATTATTTGATGCAAACATCCTCAAACTAATCCCCTTTTTCTTTACTAGCACACAAGTAAAAATTGGGGCAAGATTAATTTCAATTAAATTTAAAGAAAATAAAAATCAGAAAATAATAAAATAATCATTCACACAAGACAAAATGTTAAAATGGTCAAGCCCCTCCAAAATTGGACAAACCAGTCCAATCATTGTCGGACAGTGACCCAAGAGTTGTTTAATGTCACTCTGAGTGAGTGACTTAAAAGTTTATTTCATGTAACTGTGGGACAGTGATTAGACCAGTTTGTCCAATTTGGAGGAGCTGGACCATTTTGTCTTGGTGCCCTCCTAGTTGTCCTTTTATGATTAAGCCCCAAAGAAAAACATACAAACATATTGTCAATTTTCCTCTTCTAAACTTAACAAGGTCACCACAAGAGACCAATTTTTGGGTTAATTCTTCAGCAGCTATGTGAAGGAGAGCAATATGACTACTTCTCATCATAAGCTCAAATGGCAAAAGAATCTTGCAAAAATGGCAGTGGCTGTCGATGATGGTAAAAACAGAGAAGGTGGGTATGATAAGTTTCTCGGACGGTAACGTTAACACCAATTAACGTTAGTCCTTCCATTGCAGTTGTTGTCCATATGTCATCATTTCATTTGTCCGTACCACCACCTATACCAATGCCACGTGGTACTATTATAGTATTGTATAATTTCTCCTATTGAAGGAATGCATATTCCCCAACAAATAAATACGGGCTTTTCACAAGTATGCCCATTCTAACATGATATTTTATACAAAAATTCTAGAAAGCCTATTTGAAGAGCTCAACCCACTTGTCATTTTCTAATTTGTTCTTAATGTGCTACAATTTTTTCACTTAAAAGTACAACATTGAGTTTTTTTTTAAGTATTGGACTTGAATGGTTTTTTTAAAAATTATATATTATAAAATGTCATGTTAAATTGAGTGTATTTGTGAAAAGCTAAATAAATAAAAGGTTTTATAAAAAAATAAAAAAATGGAAAATTTCAGTTTAACTATATGAAGTTCGGTGTAATTACAATCAGACCTTTTTTGTTAATTAGTTGCTATTTACATAAATCTAAGTTTGACAAATACAAACTGGGGGATATGTAAAAGTATCAGATTAATCTTTAAAATGAAAAATTAAAGAAAAAATCGAATTAAATGAACATTTTGAAAAACATGATCTAAAAGACTCAATTATATATTCTTTCCATTAATTAACATGATCAAAAATTGTATCTACGTACATTAGCGCTTGGCTTTTGTTATGCCCTTTGAGGCTGTAGCTTTTGGACTATATTGTCAACTACCAGCTACACAATTTTGTCATATTTTTGGTGAAGCTAATATTGTAACAGACGAGTTGGCTAATCTCACGCATTTCGTTTTTCGTTTTTTGTTGCTTGAAAATGAAGTACGATTTGCGGAAGTTAGGAACTTAGTGAGCGTGCGAACAAATATTTTCGTCTCAAGGGGTGGCTTTTCTTACTTCATTACGTTCACTAATGATTACTCTCGGTTGGGCTATGTATATCTAATAAAGTACAAGTCCGAGGCCTTTGAAAAGTTCAAAGAATTCAAGAACGAAGTTGAAAAGCAAATAGGAAAGAGTATCAAGATTCTAAGATCAGATCGAGGAGGAGAATACTTGAGTACTGAGTTTCTTGAATATCTCAAGAAACATGGCATCCTATCTCAGTGGACTCCACCTGGAACTCCACAACTTAATGGTGTCTCCGAAAGAAGAAACCGAACATTGATGGACATGGTCCGATCAATGATGAGTTATACTGACTTGCCAGTATCGTTTTGGGGATATGCACTTCAAACTGCAGCATACCTGCTATAAACAGAGTACCTTCCAAATCCGTGCCCAGAACACCATATGAAATGAGGTTTGGGAGGAAGCAAAGTCTTAATCATCTTAAGATATGGGGTTGTTCGGCTTATGTCAAGAAGCATGATATTGACAAACTAGACGCTAGATCAGAAATGTGTAGATTCATTGGATATCCAAAGGAAACTTTAGGATACTACTTCTACCATCCATGTAACGTCCCTGACCTAAAAACAAATAAAAATCAATTAATTAAAATGAAGTAATTAAATTGGGTAATTAAAATGAAATAAAAGGAATTAATTAAAGAAAATTTGGAATTTAATAATTAAAGGGGGAAATGAGGTCATTTAATTTTCGAATGAGAATTTGGCGAAACGAGTTGCGTCATTGCGTCCGGCTCGTCGAACCGAGTCCGTTGACGGGTGGCACACCTAGATACGAGTTATGGAACGTAAAAGGACATAATGGTCATTTCTAAAATTGAATAAAATATTATAAAAGGGCACTTTGGACCAATCAGAACACGCGTGCACCTTCTATCTCCTCCCTGCGTCTTTCTTTCTCCCCAATACCGACCCTCTCCATTCTCTCTCTTCGATCTCTCTCCTCCGGCCACGGCAAGGCTCAAGACCGGTGCCAATCGAACCAGCGTGAAGAGCCGGTCACATCCCATCGCTTTTTTCCTCCAGAATCGTCGAATCCTGCCAACGGTATCGACTGGTTCTTCTCCAGTTTTTCAGGGCATGGCGCCGCCGTCTCTGGCCACCTTCTCTGTCGAACTAGGTGAGTTTTCGAACCTTTTGTTCCTCCTCTAGCTGTTTTTGGGATTATCTGGGATCGATTTGGCCGTTTTGTAACCAGATCTAAAACCCTCGTTTTGGCCGAATTTTGATTCGAGTTTCCGGCCGGTTCTTGGCCGGGTTTCAACTATTTTGGACTCATAGGCTTGCCCTGATCCTTATGGTATAGATCTTGTAGCTTGAATCGACGAAAACCCGATCGCCGGAATTACTTTGGACACCCAACCCACGGCGGGGCATGTGACGACGCTTGGGCAAGGGTGTGGTGATGTCTCTTCATCCCGTTACGATCCTCGTGTTGTCATGAGCGTGTATGTATGTTCGGATTACGATTCAGACGTCGTTTGAACCTCGAACGAACCTACAGCTATTATGCGTTGTTCGGGTTCGATGTGTTCGGATCGTTAGATCGAATCCGAATTCACGTATGTTGTTCATCATATTTTTTGGATCGTGTAGGATTTGACAGATAATGGATCGGAGCCCCGGATGCTCCGGATCAATGACTTAAAGTTTGAATTAAACTGTAACCGTCCGATCGTGAGCAATCCGACCGTTCGATAGCGACTAAACTTTCAGGACATGTTCTATAAGCCGTAATGAACCTATAGGAACTTTCGGATTTAAGTTTGGAGGTCGTGGGCCCTACGGGCCGGGTTGACCAATTCGGGAAGTTTGACCAAGGGTTGACCGTGCGTCTCCCGAGGTCGTTTCGTTGTCTAACGAACGTAGTTGACCTTAGCATTTTTCGTATGAACGTACGCACACTTTGAGTCAAGATTAGTTAGGGTTTGACTTTAAGGTTGTCATTCAAAGTTCGATTGTTAATCTTTTACTCATATTCTTGAAATAGGTACTCAGGCACCTCGTGATCCTCAGGTGGGACCCTCCCAGGGTCTGCTTGGGACTATCTGTGAGTGGACTTTGTTTTGAATGTGCATAGCTTTCAAAGAATAAACAACCACGCATATGATTTGACGTTTCTTGACTTGAGACTTTAATATGATTTGACGTTTTCTTGATTTGATATTTAATACCATTTTAATATGGATTTTCAGTGATTGTGACATTTTATTTGATTATGGATTGATATGCTATCATTTGACGCTTGTGACTATTTCAACTATGAAATTATATGTTTGGGACGGTGATGTCCTTATTTTGAGTATTTATGTTGGTTATTGGATTGTTGGATGTGTATATGTCCGGGTGTCTTTTATTTTGGGAGTTGGGTACATACGTGTGAAATGGGAAATTGGAATATGAACAAATATGCGAATATTGATTATTGAATATGTGATTGATTGGAGTGATGTCAGCACCACGTTATGTATTTTCCCTGGTTCTTGGATATGATTACGGTGTTACTAGTTTGATTACGTCGGATACGATACTGGTTTGTTTACGTCGAATACGATACTGGTTTGTTTACGTCGAATACGATACTGGTTTGTTTACGTCGAATATCTAGTGCATTCCTTAATTGGGTGTGACTGTAGGTCCTTGATTGGACAGTCTGTGCACGTAGGACTTATGACTGCCACCTGGGTATTGAGATTCTACCATGTGTCAGGGAGCCAGATCCCATTTGGACGGCTCAACCCAGGGCACAGGTCATTATGATGCTGTGTAGGTGTACAATCAAACAAATCCCTTGTTGGATTGTTTCCCCGGTACTTGTTCTTGGTGTTGTTGGTCTATATTACCTATATATATGTATTTATACCTTCTTATTCGTATTTCTTTTAGTAAGGATCCTTCCTTACTTGTATTGCCTCCTAGCATGTGGTTATGTGAGAGTGGGAAAGAATGGGAAACAGTACTATGATATGATTATTATGTTATTACATTGTGATGATTGGAATTTGAATGACTATGTATATAAATGATTTGAACTGCACGATTTCAGCATCGTTTTTGAAACGGTGGGGTTAGTACGTTGATTTGAACTACTAAAACTTTGTTTTTGTCCACTCACACTCTTTCTGTTTTGTGCCCCACTAGGCCATAGTCGTTGCTTCAGTACGGTCCGGCCGAGCGCTCTTCTTCTCGAGCTTCAACTTGATTGTAGGACTTCGAGTCCCTTATCTTTACTTTAAACTTTGTTGCTTTAAGTTCGAATACTCTTAGATATGCTCTGTATCGCCCATTAGGGTTGAATGTGAAGGCCGGAGGCCTATGTTGTATTTGTATACATGCTGACAGTTGGTGTATACATATTCGGTTGTATTCTATCATGTGTAAACTTTTGGGTTTGTCAATTTTCAGGAGAGACTCTGCTTAATTTTCGGCAGAAGTCTCGGCCCCTATTTCATTTGTTTCGGGAAGAGGGTTTCTGTTTAGTATGTGGGCCCGACATGGGTTGATGTCGGAACAACCATAGGATTCGACACTAGTTCCAGGGTGAAATTCGGGTCGGGTCCTGTCAATCCAAATGAACAAAAGGTGTTTGTTGCAAGATCTGCAAGATTTCTTGAGATTGATTTTGCATTGGATGGCACCTGTGTGCAAAAGGTTGAGCTCAAGGAAGAGTCTGTCGAGCCTCATGAACCTGAAGTAGAGTCTAATCCAGTTGACAATCCGGTCCCTTTACCCACACTCACCAAACCTCCACGTAGGTATGAAAGGATCAGTAAAGCACCTGATTGATATCTGGGCTTACACCATGTTCTTCTCACGTGAGATGACATGGAAGATCCTGAAACCTACATGAAGTCAATATTGGACATTGACTCAAAGAAATGGCAGGAAGCCATGAAGTCTGAGATGGATTCTATATATGCCAACCAAGTCTGGACTATGGTTGACCCTCCCGAAGGTATTGTACCAATAGTAAACAAATGGGTCTTCAAGAGGAAGAAGGGCTCAGATGGCAAGGTGGAGACCTATAAAGCTAGATCAGTAGCTAAAGGCTACATGCAAGAGAAGGGATTGACTATGAAGAAACTTTCTCTCCTGTAGCAATGATAAAATCCATCCGCATACTTCTCGCCATAGCAGCATATTATGACTATGAGATATGGCAGATGGATGTGAAAACGGCTTTTTTGAATGGCCACCTTCAGGAAGAAATCTAGATGGATCAACCTGAAGGATTCATATCTAAACATGAAGAGAAGAAAGTATGCAAGCTTCAAAGGTCAATATATGGACTAAAGCATGCTTCAAGGAGTTGGAACATTAGTTTTGATGAAGCCGTTAAAGCTTATGGTTGTAGCCAAAATGAAGATGAACCCTGTGTGTACAAGAAAAACAGTGGGAGCGCAGTTGTATTCCTCGTACTATATGTAAATGACATATTAATGTTTGGAAACGACATATTAATGTTTTACTAACTACTTTTTGAAACTTTGGATCATTACTTTTCTTGATTTTGGTCATACCTAATATTTTTATATTTTACTAAAATATTTGGTTTTTTATTTATAGAAATCATTCACATGCTAGTTATTGGTGGAGTAATAGAGAAATAATAGAAGTGAGATTAGTGGAAGAAAAACAGGGAACAAATTTTTTAATGCCTATTATTATTATTTTAATATAAATATATTTAACTTTTTCTGTTTATTGTAATTTTATTTTAATTTCTATTGTTTTTTTTTTTCAGTTGATTACATTCTTACTTTAAGTTTTCATATACATAAACATCAACCCAAAAGAGAAATTAATAAGTAAAAAAAATAGCCTACTATTCGTATAAATTAAGGGCTAGTTAGTTATTACTGTATTCTTTTTTTAAAAAAAACTGCTCCTACTGTTCTGTGAGAATAAACAACTGTGAAAAAATACAGCTAGGCGTTTGGTAATTAGTATGTATAATTACCAAAAAGAACATCATGATGAAATTGTTACTTATTTTACCACAAATTCTAAATTTTTAAAGTAACAAAATTAGTTTCAATTCCAAATATTGTGACAAAAAATATAAAAATATAAAAAAAATTAAATTAAAAAAGTAACTTGCAAAAGACACAAACCCATCCCACCGTACCCACCCGCCTCTCTCTCTCTCTCTCTCTCTCTTTCTCTCTCTTCTCCATCGCCCAAAAACACCAAGAGAAAAAACCCATATCAAAAATTTTAAAACCAAAAACTCAACCCAAACCCAGATGAAAACTGTGTTGTCATCAAAGAAAACAACAAGAAGGAAATCAAATCCTAACGAATTGTTGATGGTTTCAAGAATCTATTTTTTGTGAAAATCATTAATCAGGGAGGGTAGATGCCTGTGTTGCTATCATTTTGGTCCTCCACAATTAGCATACCGATGTTTGAAGATATATTTGGGGTTTGGAACTTTTGTGGTTGGAGTGAAGATGACACTGAGGAGCTAGGGTTGAGTTTTTTTTTAAGCTATGGTTTGGATTTTTGTGGCTGGAGTGGAGATAACAGAGTGGCGAGCTAGGGGCTGGGTTTTTTTTTTTTTTGGTCGAAGGGAAGAAGATGAATCGAGTTGTAGACAAGTCGAGTTGCAAGAGAGAAGAAGAATCGAGTTGCAGTGCTCAAGGGATAAACATCTTTTAAAAAAAAACCACAACTTTTAAAATAAGCAACCTTCAATTGTTTTACCAAACGCTTTTGTTTCCATAACTTTTTTTGTAAGTAGCGCAATAATCCCAAGCGCCACCTAAATCAACCCAAAAGATAAATAAATAATACATATATATATATATATATATATATATACATGGAGCTTCCATTGAGGGATCCCTCAAATAAGGGACACCCTTGGTAGGGCCCACTCCGGATTGTATTTTACTAATCCAAACCGTCCATTTTGTAGATACTCATTCAAAGATCATCTCTACAAAAAATCACTTGAATCCGATATCATTTGACCACTCAATTGAGTTATTGAAATTTTAGTACTTTTCTTGAAGCACCGTGTTCATTAATTTTGTATGACACAATTGGATGTCGAAACGATTTTCGATTTGTCTAATTTTTTATAAGGATGATCTATGAATGAAGACCTAAAAAATAGATGGTTTGGATCATTGGAAAAAAAAAATTGTAGAGTACCCTAAAGGGAGTCCCTTAAATAATTTTATTTGAGGGATCCCTCAATAAAAGGGGACTGTATATATATATATATATAAACATGTTTTTTGTCCCTTTTTTATTTATATAGTCATGTTAAATAAAATATATATAAACATGCTTTTTGTCTTTTTTTATATAGCCTATGTTACTGTCAACTTTTTTGGTATGCTTTTTCTCTTTTTCCTTCACCGGTTGGGCGCATGGGGCACTGTAGAATTTGTCTTGTTAATTAAGGTCCAATATCCTAAAGAGAAAGGGATTCCTAAAATTAAATTGGTTTGGGCTTTCCTTTTCTTAATTCAGCTCCCTCTATATAACTCCACTCTCTCATAACTAGTTTCACTCAAAGCTCCCATTGGTGTGGTTTGACGTTGCTTGTTCCAAGCTTTCTTCTCCTCCTCTTCCTCCTCCAAACCAAGATGAAGCTCCTGATGAAGCTCTTCGGCAGCGGTTTCAACACCTCCGAATGCAAAGAGACGGTGGAGACAGTGGTGGTAAAAGCGCGATTCTTGCAAAAGAAGAAACAAGATGAGGTGGCGAAGATGAAGAGTGACATCGCAAGTCGCCTTCGCGCAGGCGAAGACCCCATTGCCGGCCCTGCTCATGTCCTGATCAAACGAGTGATAAGAGAGAGGAACGTTTTAGTTGCGTACGAATTCATCGAGGCCTTCTGCGATTTGGTTGTGGACAGACTGTCGACCATCAAAGAGGTGAGGGAATGTCCAGAGAACTTGAAAGAAGGGATAAGTAGCCTAGTCTTTGCAGCCAAAAAGTGCTCTCATGAAATTCCAGAACTGGTGACACTTAGGAATATTTTCAGGAAGAAATATGGAAAGACTTTTGTCTCTGCGGCTACGAACATACGACCCAATTGTGGTGTGGATACCATGATGATGAAGAAGCTTGCAGATACAAATCCTCAAGGTGACGAAAAAATGAAAATTGTGCGAGAAATAGCCGATAAATACGGTATTCATGGATGGGTAGAGATTGCAGGAAACAACTGCAATGCCTTGGTCAAAGTATAGAAGACCACAAACGTCTAAGCTACCAATTAAGCTAATGTATAGATTGATCACTATTACCTTTTTTTTCCCTTTCTTTTAACTCCATAAATTTCCTTGTTGTCACACTCTTTCTTTTTTCTAATTGACTACGAAAATAATATTTCCTTTTTATTTTTGGTGATTTGAAGATAGTTTCTTGTTTTAGAGCAGCACTAACTTTTCCTTCATTCATGAGGAATTTTAGAGTGATTCCAGGCATGGCAAGCCACCCAATTTGTGAGTGTTTGTTTAATTTTGACCATTCATTTGGGACGGGACAGGTTGTTGATTGGAGGGTGCCTGGAAACTAACGGCTTAATTGGTTGACAATTATATGCAAATCATTTTAATTTTAAGTGAAATAATAACATATATTAGTACCTTAAACCAAATAAAGAAGTTGAATTTGCCATTTAAATAGAGTGCTGCTATTTTTACCACCTGTCCTATTTTCCCACCCATCTTATCTTAAAAGATTTAAAGACAAATTTACCCTTTTGTAAAATAACTTATAAGAATTTGGGGCAAAAACCTCAACTCACATAACCCTACACATAATTACTATGGGAATCAACAGACTATTCAGGAGATTGTAAGTCTTAATTTTTTAAATGAGTCACAGATTACAATAAAAAAACTTTGGTATAAGATGAAAGTACAACAACATTTTCTTGGCTAATGCAGACGTGGATGAAAGCCATGGGTGGACAAGCTCCAAAAGTAATAATCACTGACCATGACAAATTGAAAAATCAGTAATCTCAGAGGTGTTTCCTAATGCTTATCATTGTTTTTGTTTGTGGCATATTTTGGGGAAGGTTTCTGAAAATCTTGGCCATGTAATTAAACTGCATGAAAATATTATGGCGGAATTTGAAAAGTTCATCCACAGGTCATCTACAAATGAAGAGTTTGAAAAAAGATGGTGGAAAATTCTTGAAAATTTTGAACTCAAAGATGATGAATGGACTCAATCATTGTATGAAGACCGAAAACAGTGTATGCCAACATACAGGAGGGATGTTTTTTTGGCTGGGATGTCTGCGGTCAGCGATCTGAGAGCAGCTCCAGCGCTGCAGTCAAAGGCAGGAAAGGGCTGCCTTTTGCCTCAAAAAAAATTTCCAGCGGGCAAGGGCTGGACCCACCAGCTAGGGCAGGCCCAAGGGCAAGATCTGCCTGCGGGCTTGCCTGGGCACTGACGTCAGCAACCCAAAAAAAATTTAAAAAAATCGAAAAAAAAGGAAAAAAAATCTGAAAAATTCCAAAAAATTCAGAAATATTTTTTTTTATACATACCTAACAATTTTATTATTATTAATCTCATACAAATAAATAAAATGAATCCCATGTGAAAATCTCATACATAAAATTTTATCTGAAAATTTTATTTGAAATTTGATTTGAGAATTTTATAATAAATAGTGACACGTGGCAATAGAAATCTTATCCAAATTAATTGTTTAAGTATAAAACATAGGGAAAAATAATTAAAATGAATAGTAATTGCCCTTACCCTTGCCTTTTGGGGTGGAGCTACAAAAGGCAAGGGCTGCCACTATTCACATGAATAGTGGCAGCCCTTGCTCTCCCTTGCCCTTGCCTTTGCCCTTACCCTTTGGGGTGGAAGTGCTCTGAGAGTATTAACTCCTTTTGGGAATTGTGTGTGTAAATAATTCTAGGAAGAGTCTAATAGAAGCTAGCACATCATCAGTCACTCATGGCCTGCTTTGTATTGAAGACGATAGTCAAAATAGAAGTATGGGCAAGACAAATAAATAAAAAATATATTGGATTTTGAATCCTGAAACTGATTTCTTATATATATAGTTATATAAATGCTTTGAACTACAATTGAGTTCTGTATTGTTGACGGGTTTTCTCGGCATGAATGAGGTCTTTGATATTTTAATGTTGTTTTGGTATATGATGATTTAATTATATTTTCGTGCTTAAGTTCTTCAAGTTCTCCTGTCTATGTTTTTATTTACCTACTTGGGTTTGTGATTTGAGAGGTTATGCCTCGGGAAAAGTAAAATGTTGGTTTATATGGAAAAAGGGGTTTTGAATTGGGTGTGTCTTTACCTATATTGAGATAATGTGGTTTTTAAATAAATCAAGTATATAAACGGTTTCATATGCATGGTTTGCATTGTTTTAAACTGTGGGGTTAGTACTTTGATTTAAGTATGTAAAACCTTGTTTTTGTCCACTCACATTCTTTCTGTTTTGCGCCCCTCAGGCCGTAGTTGTTGCGTCATTTCTGTTCGGCCGTGCGCTTCTCTTCCCAAGTTTCGACTTGACTGTAGGACATCTTTGTCCCTTGTTGTAAACTTTGATTTTCCGCTGTTGAATTCATATACTCTTAGATTGCTCTGTATCATCCATTAGGGTTGAATTTGTTGGCCGGAGGCCTACGATGTATGTTGTATGCATACTGGCGCTTGGGTTGTATTTTCTGTTGTATTCTAGCAGGTTGTTAATTTTGGAATTGTTCATATTTAAGGGGAGACTTTGCCCGATTTTCGGCAGAAGTCTTGGCCCCTTTCTCTTTTGTTTCGGGAAGAGGGAACTTGTTTAGTTTGTGGGCCCGACATGAGTTGATGTCTGGCAAACCAGCAGGGTCTGGCTCGGGTTTTGGGGTGGAATCCGGATCGGGTCCTGTCACATTAAGAATTGAAATTATTAATTAAATGATAATAATATGATAAATTCACTTTTTCATATTAAAAAAAATAAAAATAAAAGAAAAATCAGATAATGGATTTTTTTATGAAACACAACTTATTATCTTTTTTAATTCTAAAATAAATTTAAAAATTTTTTAAAAAAAAAACTCTCACAAGCGCGGAAGCGGTTGCAGAGAGACTAGTATTAATTTAAAAAAAACTATAAAAAAAAATACAGAACATGCGCCTAGGAGGCTTGTTTTATGATTTAAATCCAAACACAAAAAGTGCAAAAACGATCGAATTGATGATCAGTGAGGACCGGTCTCTTGGGACTCGACTATTTAATCTTTCTAGGGCTCTTCTCTCTTTGGACCGGTCTGACGTGGCGAAACAGAGAGCAAATTGTAACCGGTTCGGACCGGACCGGACACACCGAGAGCAACAAATGAGAGCTAGAGCGAGCAACAAAAGAGAGCTTGAGCGAGCAACACAGCGAGCGTGAGATGTTGAAGCTCAACCCATATTTAGCCCAAAATAAACAAAATCTTTAACAATTTCCATTTACCAAATCCAAGAAAATTTTCTCCCTCTTTCTCCCATTTTCGTATGCCAAACCCTAAAATTTTCCTTCACTTTCCTCCCATCCAAACACCCACCCAGCCAAAATCCCACTCTAGTATTCTTAATACCAAAATTTAAACAAAATAAAAAATATAAAAATTGACAGTTGTCGTCGATGGCCGAGGAGGAAGGTCTCGAGAGGGGCGAGATCAATGGCGGACTAGCATCAATGGACTCCATCGATTCGCGGTGGGTTTTTCAGGACGAGGACGACTCCGAAGTCGACGATGAGGAGGCAGAGGACGATGTGAGGCATCGGACGGTTGTGGATTCGGAGGACGATGAAGACGACGACAATGCCGAGCAGCGCTTGATTCGCACTGGGCCTCGCATCGATTCCTTTGACGTCGAAGCGCTCGAGGTCCCCGGCGCTCTGCGAAACGAATATGAGGTGCTTCAAGCTTTACGATTTGCATTTTGGTTTCAGTGCCAGTAGCATCGCTCTTTTGGCATTGCTTTGCATGAACTAGAAATCAATGCTTGTCTTCTCTTACTTCCCTATAGTGTTTTATTGTATACATCAGTCTTTCTTTGCTTTTTGGTTGATTTATATTTTGGTTTGGATATCTGATGTGAATCTAGCTGGAACAATACCGATCCACGTACTTGTGAAGCTGCCCTTTTTTATTTTTTGGATTTTTAAAATTATTTTAGTTCTGGTGAATGTTGCTTGAAATGTCTTAGCAATGTTTATGTTGAAGCGAGCATCCAATCCACTTTAAGATTTTGTCACTCTTCAGCTTGGAGTTTAACCCTTACTTGTGTGATTGATTTCCCCTTTTGGCTAGCTGTATTTCCGGAAGGATTTAGTGCTAAGAAAATAATAAATAAATGAAATGCCTATTGTGTCATATACATTTTGGGGTTGTGAGGTTATTTTTAGCCCTTCTTCTTCTTTAACTAAGAGGTCATGAGGATGTCATGAGTGGCTTCTTCAAGGCAAACATTAGTAATGGATGTTCTCAACTAACATTGACAAGAACAATAGATTGAACATATATTGCGTCATCATAATTCCCGACTTGTTTACCATCCTTACTTTGGAATTTGTGATGTTTCTGCTAGAACCTCCACATGAAATAAAATAGAATGCTAATAACACATATACCAAAGTTAAAATGATAAACAAGTTCACAATTATGAGAACACAATCTATGCTCAATCCATTCTTCTCCTCAAAGTAATGATTTTAGATTAATTTAAAAGGAAGCATTTTTTAAACAATCCCAATTGTTTCGGAAGGTGAAGTTACCTAGTAAAGTACAAGTAACTGGGTAGTTGGTCATGGGCGGGTCAATACTATTGGTATTATCCAACGTAGGGGACCAAATTAGTTTTCTATTGGCGAGAAAAGAGTAGAAAATGTAGAAAATCTATTTCTACTTTGTCCAGTAGCTCTTGGATTGTGGCACAAACTCTTAGGAGAGGCAAGACAAGCTCTTTGGAGAGGTAAGGTTGTGGTTGGTGTCCTGGCCTCCTTTATATCATTTTATTTGCATAACATTGTGCTTTCCGGGGAGAAGGCTAAAGTTTGGTGGAAGTGCAGGGTTATGCCTGTGTTTTTGGTTGGTTTGTTCTGAAAGAAATTCTCGAATAGTTGAGGAAAAGTTGGTGAAGGAGATGTAGGGTGAGGCTTTTGGTATTCCTTGCGGCCATTGGTAGTGGCTGTATTTAGAGATTGTGCTGATGCAGGACGCGTAGGACCTAAATTTGTTAGTTTCCTAGATTCTCTAGTTTTCCAAATTCTAGTAGGATTTCTACTTTTCCAGATTTCTAGTTTTAAGTTTCCAATTTTATTTGGGTTATGATTTCTGTTTAAGCAAGGGATTTTTATCCTATTATGTCTAGGTTTTAGTTTGCTATAAATACCCCCATGTAGTTCTTTAAAATTCAGATTTGAATGTTGAGTAAACCTTTTCCTAGAACTCTCTAATTTCGCCCCTTCGATCTATATTTCTTCTCCTCAACCTCCGATATTCTTCTTTGTTCTACTGTTTCTGCCCTTTATCTCATCTTTTCGATCTATATTTCTTCTCCTCGGTCTCTTATATTCTTCTCTGTTCTATTATTTAAGTGCTTAATCTAACACCTACGGGCTGTACTACATCAATTGGTATTTAGAGCCAGCTCTCAATTTTGCTTGTGTCTACTCTCTGCCATGGTACCCCAAATCGTGGCCAGCCTATCTGCACAATTTGATGAGTTCAAAGCGCCAATATCACCAGAATTGACACCCAACTCTCCCAGTTGAGTGCTGACCAAAAAGAAGAGTCAGTACAAGTCCACAACCATTTTGCGACGACAACTCTTGCCATCCACAAACTCCAAGACTCCATGCAGATGCTTATCAATCACTTTCGGCATGGAACGACTGAGCCTTCTTCTACCTTAGCAGTGCTCTCGAGTTCGTCTACACAACTGCCAAAAGGTGGCCTTCTTCCCAATCCACTAGTGGATCACAAACTGAAAGTCATGCAACCAAGTATGCCAAATCATTCCACGGGACTATCGATCAGCATGCCCACTGCTCAACTGGAGCCCCTCTTTTCTTTTGATTCTATGCTGCAGCCCAACTTTAGCCAACATACGATGGGTTCTCATCTGGTTGACGACACAGTTCCCATCCCTAACTCGCCGCCCCGACCACACGACAAGAACTTTGTGCACCGACACTTGGATTTTGACATAGACCGCCATGCCCAGCAAGGTGTTTTTCCTAAACAACGGCACTACGGTGACGACTTAAGAACACACTGGATTGAGGGTCTCTCACACCCACACACACGCTTGTGGTTTTAGTTTGCTATAAATACCCCCATGTAGTTCTTCAAAATTCAGATTTGAATGTTGAGTAAAACTTTTCCTAGAACTCTCTGATTTCGTCCCTTCGATCTATATTTCTTCTCCTCGACCTCTGATATTCTTCTTTGTTCTACTGTTTCTGTCCTTTATCTCATCTTTTCGATCTATATTTCTTCTCCTCGGGCTCTTATATTCTTCTCTGTTCTATTGTTTAAGTGCTTAATCTAGCACCTACGGGCTGTACTACATCATGTGCTTTCTTCATTCTTCATTCGGATTGGCATGCTGCTGTGAGTTGATTTTGGGAGGATTAGCATTATAATGTTTTAAGTCATATGTTAACTTGTGCATCTATGAAGGAGGTGGAGTTTTACGTTTTCAGCAACTTAGCATTATCATGTTCGGAAGATGGTAATATTTAAACTTAGATTGTAATTATAAACCAACCAGTATGATGAATTTTCACCTTGGATTATATATTCTATGATGGGAATTTTTCTGTACACTAGCTTTTGTTGGTCTGCTGCCATGCATCTTTGTTGCTTGTTTTGCAGTCTTTGTTGCTTTGTTTAGCTTGTATCTTCTAGTTAGATGGACGACTTGTTCCATTCCTTTTTAATGAAATTATGTTCCTATGGAAAAAAGAAAAAAAATTCATGTTGGACAAGTACGTAGGCAACTGATGGTAACTTTCAATTGTGCTTCACAAAAACAGTTAATCCAGTTGCCTTATCTGTGGCCACTGGAGAAAGTATGCAGTTTTATCCAATATGGATTAATAGATTAGTATTCCTTGTACTTCATCATCTGCCTTACGGTTCATCCTAGTGAAAGTATCCAGTTTCTTTAATATGACTTCATAGATAGATATGGTTCATCTAAATCGGATTTGAATTTTGTACTGAAAGAGGGAACCTTGATACAAGAGTTCTTTTCTTGGAACAGGTATCTTCCTTTTTTTTTCTTTACCTGTGTTGCTTTTTTCCTTTTCTTTCTATCTTTCTTCTTCTTTTCTTTTATATTTAGAATTTGGTTTTTGCTAACCTTATTTTTCATTCAAGGGAAGGAGTTAATGATACAGAAAGCTAAACATTTGAATTATGGAGATGTATACTTTCTTCGCATAGGGCACAAATATTGTGATTGGAATTTCTTCTAATAATAAGTATATTTAATTGCAGGATTTCAGTCTTGGAAGGAAAATAATAATTGCTTTTCAGACCCTTGGGGTTGTCTTTGGTGATGTTGGAACAAGTCCATTATATGCCTTCAGTGTCATGTTTAAAAAGGCACCTATTAATGGAAATGAGGATGTTATTGGAGCAATGTCACTAGTCCTATACACCTTAATCTTGATCCCCCTTCTTAAGTATGTGCTGGTTGTTCTTTGGGCTAATGATGATGGTGAAGGTATGCCAGACGTCGTAAATCAAGCCTTCATTTTCTGTCATCTTCTCTCTCTCACTCACTCTCTCTCTCTCTCTCTCTCTCTCTCTCTCTCTCTCTCTCTCTCTCAATACAAACCTACCTATTATGTATGTAGTACAAAAGAAAATGTTTGCCTGAATGTGTATTATCTATTTTATGTCTATTTAACTGTTCCAGGTGGTACATTTGCTTTGTATTCATTGATCTGTCGACATGCTAAGGTCAGTCTTCTTCCAAACCAGCTTCCGTCAGATGCCCGGATATCAAGCTTCAGGCTAAAGGTGCCATCTCCTGAACTTGAAAGATCTTTAAAAATCAAGGAAAGGCTCGAGGCTTCTCTGACTCTGAAAAGGCTTCTTCTGACATTAGTGCTTGCTGGTACTGCTATGGTGATAGCTGATGGGGTTGTTACACCAGTTATGTCAGGTATTTGCACAATCTGTTATTTTATTTGTTGTTGCAACTGATCAACCTACTATTGATGTAATGAAATGAAGAAATACTGCAGCGGCTCTTCTGGATGTATTGCTCTAAATTGTAAAGAGTGGGTCTGCATAAATTTTTTAAGTTTTGTATTACATTGTGATTGCTCTTTAATTTTCTTGTTCTTCTTAATGCAGTAGTGTCAGCTGTTAGTGGTCTAAAGGTTGGAGTAGATGCAATTAAGCAAGGTATTGTTTACACTGTTGAGCAAGTCTCACAAATTTGTCTTTGCTTTTGTTTTTATTTTTACTCTTTTTTGGGTGGGGGGTTGATATATGACCATAGTTGCCAGTTTACATTCATGATTCTATTGGAGGGGCTACACAGTCTTTCATCAAACCACAGTTGCTTTTAGCTTTGATGTAGCTTGATTTGTGGTGAGCAAAAGGAAGTACTACCTTTTGTTTTTGTTTTTTGTTCTTTGTTTTTGTGTCTCAGCATTAAAAGTGTAATTAGTGTGATGTGAAGCATAAATATGACCTCTTCTCTTTTCCTCATGGAACTGCAGTTACTTGCAGCTTTGTGCAGTTTGACTTGTGGTTAGCAAAAGGAAGTACTATCATTTTGTGTGTCTCTCAGCTGTAAAAGTGTAAATAGTGTGTCTGTACTACCATTTTAAATTTGTTCTAGGTAAGTCCTGCCTTGGTGTGCTTCTCTAACACGTGCATCAGGACATGCCTGAATGCTCCCAGTCTGATGGTTAAGTAATTACTGACGGTTATAAATTTGAGAATTTTGTTTATCTTATCTTATTTATTTTTGGTTCCTTTTACCTCTTATATCTGCCTTTAGGGCTTCCTCTGTTGTGTTGTATCAATTTCTTAAAGCTCAACATGCTCGTATATACACATGGTTCTAAGTTTTGAGCAAATCATGCATGATTCATCTCATGAAAGCAGTTTTTTGAAGTGGTTAACTGGGTAAAAATCTTTGTTTCCTATTCCTTTTCCCCTCTTCTCTCTCTCTCTCTCTCTCTCTCTCTCTCTCTCTCTCTCTCTCTCTCTCTCTTTTGGGTTTTTATTTCATCGTTGTACATATGATAGCTGCTTATGCTGTTTTAATGTGACCTACTATTTAATATTTACTATCCTTTTTTCTTAAATTTGGGTGCAGATCAAGTGGTGATGATTTCAGTTGCCTTTCTTGTAATTTTATTCAGTGTACAGAAATTTGGGACAAGTAAAGTTGGACTGGCTGTAGGCCCTGCCTTATTCATATGGTTTTGTTCCCTTGGGGGCATTGGGATTTACAACCTTGTTAAATATGACAGCAGTGTGTTGAAGGCATTCAATCCTGTTCACATCTATTACTTCTTCAAGAGGAACTCGACTAAGGCTTGGTATGCTCTTGGGGGTTGTCTTCTGTGCGCTACAGGTAATCAATCTGGAAAACTTGGACTTTGGGGATGCATGAGAGTTGCTATATTTGTCCTTTGCAAATGTTTGCAACCTTGATTCCACTTGTAAATTTGGTCTACTCTTTTCTGTAATTAATTTTTTTCCCTTTTTCTTTTATGAGTTTTATTGTTCTATTTTAGCATATGAGTGGATTACTTTCAACCCGAAATAATTTTCCTTAATAAAAAAATTTCCGTTTCTTACAAAAAAAAACATACAAATTATCTTAATGTCTGTATTCCCTCACAATGTGGCTGGAAGCAAATCCATTAATGTTTTATGGTGAACTGAAAATTCCACCACCTTACCTAGATTGATTTTAGAGTGTTGGTGCCTTCAGTAGCAGAGTTATTGGCGGTCTTATAGAATGCTTTGTTGGTTAGCTATGCTTTGCAGTCTTTCTTTAATTCTTTAGCTAGCGTCGTCTACCTAGTAGACCAGTGGACAACTTGTCCACTGAATGGTTTTGTTCCTTTTTAATGAAAGAAAATAAAAATCTGCTGACTCTATCCCTTAGCTTGCATTCTTCTGTTTCCTTTTGAAAAAAGAAAAAGAAGAAAAAAGACGTGTGGCTTTTGTGTCATAAGAATTCAAAGCATGAATTATGGGATGCGACTCACCAATGGTGAAATATTGATAGAGGTGTTAAGCTTTTATATGCAAATGCGATTCTAATTTGTGTCTTTTATGATTTATGATGAACTGTGAACCTGTATATTCATGTTTGTCAACTACATATTTGTATTTTATTGTTACTGATGGCATAGTATGTGTCAGGTTCTGAGGCAATGTTTGCGGATCTTTGCTACTTTTCTGTTCGATCAGTCCAGGTAAAGAATGTAGAAATAAGTGGTTTTTGGATCAATTTTTCTACATTTTTTTATGATACATCAAAGTGTCTCAACCTATGGTGTTGGCCTTCTCATGACTTCAATTCTAATTAATTTACTGGGTACCTTTTCTTTGCAGCTTACGTTTGTGCTTCTTGTTTTGCCATGCCTTATGTTGGGTTATTTGGGTCAAGCTGCATACCTTATGGAGAACCCAGAGGAAACTGGGCAAGCTTTCTTTTCTTCAATTCCAAGTAAGCTTTAATGGTTTTTTTCCATTAATTTGTCATTTGTTTGGACTTTCTGTGAATTTTTCAGGAGTCACACTTGTTCACTAATTCTTAGATATGTTATTAACTCATTTAATATCCCTTTGCATTTTGGAACATTGTATTTGCATAAGTTCTAGATGGAAGTTAATTCTGGAGAAATCATACCATGTCTTTGTCTGCAGGTGGTGTTTTCTGGCCTGTGTTCCTCATTGCTAACATTGCTGCATTGATTGCTAGTCGTGCAATGACGACGGCCACATTTTCATGCATAAAACAATCGATGGCACTTGGTTGTTTCCCTCGCCTTAAAATCATACATACCTCCCGGAAATTCATGGGGCAAATTTATATCCCTGTCGTGAATTGGTTTTTGCTGGTGGTTTGCCTGGTGTCTATCTGCACTATTTCAAGCATTGATGAGATTGGAAATGCATATGGTAATACTCATTATGTTCCAAAGTATTTAGTCTCATTTCTTGTTCAACTTTGTTCTTTGTTTGTTAACGAACTCTAAGGTTTTAGATTTGGGTTACTTGTAGATGTCTTATAAACTGACTTGTTTTCCATTAACGGACTGTTAAGGTTTGTATAGGATCTGAAGAAAAGTTTTGCACCTTGTAGTAGTCACCAATATTTACACACTTGCCTAGACAACTTAGTTTTCTTTCAACACTCTAGGCTCCTCTTCATATTGCTTGTGTGTGTGTGTGTGTGCTGTTATTTTGTCTTAAAGCTATCCTCTCTGCTATTTATTTATTTTACTTCTGTTGTTTACTATTTATATTTTTAATGCTGAATAGCAAATATCATGCGTTTCAAAATTTATCAAGTTCCTTAATTTATAATTTTATTAAAGAAAATTATAGTGGATAATAAAATCAAATAATCCATTAAGATATGCAAATTTGCATCTGTTATAATATTTTAGTGTTTAAAATTCTTTATGTTTAACAACAATTGTACTAATTAGGAGCCTTTGTTATTTTTTGTTAGATGCATTGTATACTACATATTTCATCTATTATGGATAAACCATCTAAACTCCATGGAATATCCCTTTTGTATTTGGGGAATTTCGGTTTTTTTCCATCATTTAAAAATTTATTTTCTAAATTGGAACCTTATAGGTCAGTCCTACTTAACTTCACAGGACATTCCAAATAACTTATATGCGCTCTCATGAATATTTTCAACAGTTACCCTCAATTGTGTTTCTTGTATCCCCATGGATGAACTTAATTTTTGCATAAAATCAATTTATATACAGGTTTTTAATTTCTTGATAATGACCCTCTTTTACTACAGGCATTGCTGAGCTAGGAGTGATGATGATGACGACCATTTTAGTAACAATTGTTATGCTTCTTATATGGCAGATAAACATTATCATCGTGTTGAGTTTCATAGTAATTTTCCTGGGGTTGGAATTGACCTTTTTCTCGTCAGTTTTGTGGAGTGTGGGAGATGGAAGTTGGATAATTTTGGTCTTTGCCATAATTATGTTTTTTATAATGTTTATCTGGAACTATGGAAGCAAGCTTAAGTATGAAACTGAAGTCAAGCAAAAGCTGTCAATGGATTTGATGCGGGAATTGGGTTGCAATCTTGGGACAATCAGAGCACCGGGAATTGGCTTGCTTTATAATGAGTTGGTGAAGGGAATACCAGCAATTTTTGGCCATTTTCTAACCACACTTCCAGCAATCCACTCGATGATCATATTTGTATGTATAAAGTATGTTCCAGTTCCTGTAGTGCCTCAAAGTGAAAGGTTTCTTTTCCGGCGTGTCTGCCCAAAAAACTACCACATATTTCGTTGCATTGCCAGGTAAGATGCTAAATACCTGTAATTTAGGAGAGTTGAGTGTTGCCTTTGTTGAATCTTGTGCAAAATTTAGAGCTGAGTGTTTTTCCCTGTCTGGTGTCATAACACAGGTACGGCTACAAGGATGTTCGTAAAGAAAGTCACCAGACATTTGAACAGCTACTAATTGAGAGCCTTGAGAAATTCATTCGTCGGGAAGCTCAGGAGCGGTCACTAGAGAGTGATGGGGATGATGGTGATATAGAGTCTGAGGACGTGACTTCGTGCTCAAGAGTTCTCATAGCTCCCAACGGAAGTGTCTACTCACTTGGTGTTCCTCTCCTGGCTGAGTACAAGGAGTCAAGCGAGCCTATATCAGAAGCAAGCACATCAGAGGAGGTGAAGCCAGGGCCTCCTACAGACCAGACAGCTTATGATGCTGAGCAGAGTATTGAGAGGGAACTATCTTTTATACGCAAGGCCAAAGAATCGGGAGTTGTCTATCTTCTTGGTCACGGGGATATTAGGGCCAGGAAAGATTCCTGGTTTATTAAGAAGTTAATCATCAATTACTTCTATGCCTTCTTGAGAAAAAATTGCAGGAGGGGGATTGCCAATTTGAGCGTGCCCCATTCGCATCTAATGCAGGTTGGGATGACATATATGGTTTGAAGAAAATAAGGCAAATCTGAACTTTTACACCAGAGTCTAGACACGAACGCAGCTGGTGTTATGGAAGATGGATGTGGCACACGACTTGTTGCTGCAATTTAAAACCATGAGCTTCTGGAATTTCGTTGCCCTCCTCCCTATTTGATTGTTGGCCATTTTGGTCCTCCAATCCGTGAGGATGTCACATCTCTGAAGTTTTGTACTCCTTGGCTTGTCTTCCATGCATCGATTTTTGCGGTTATGCATTTGGAAAGTGTACTGTAATTACGATGTCAAAGTTATGTGAATGTGATTTATAGTGCACATCCTTCCTTCCACATCTAATTGTTTTGACATTGAAACGACTATGGTTGGATTGGCATTCATATAACTAGTATAGACATGATAGGAAATTGAAATTATATTACGCACTTTATTACCATTCTCCTATTCATCTCTCTCTCTCTCTCTCTCTCTCTCTCTCTCTCTCTCTCTCTCTCTCTCTGTGGTATAGACTTAAAAGGAAACTGAAATTAGCTCCAAAGAAAAAATAACATCTCCCGTTAACTATCATGCCAACTACCGTCATCAAATCCCTTCTGTCAAGACATTAGATTGACCGCAATTGTTAATAAAAGAAAAACACCATAAAGGGAATACATGCAGGAATCATCCCTGTAGCTTCAATTGGCTTTGAAACTGTTTATTAACTCCCATCTCCATAAACCATTCTCCCCATGGCAACAGGCAAAACCCAAGCTTTGAAACTAAACTCAAGCTTCTAGTACCCAAAACATATAGAAGACTTAGGTGGATAGCTTGCGTGGCTGTTGGGGTTTTTTTATAAAAAATTATAGGGTTTGGTTTGAGTTTTGTTTTAAATTTTCTTCAAAGTGCACATTTAAATGGGAGTTGATGAAGGCTATTACATTTCATAAGGGTTGACATGGAAAATAAAAGTCAACTCTTTCTACACATTAAAGACATTATTTGAAGTGTAAGGGAAATGACGAATGACATGAGGAGAAAGGAGAAGGTCTAAAGTAGAAGGTTAGAGATGGAATTGCTAACTCTTATTTGGACTCTTGAGTATTGATCATCTCTCTTGGTTTTGTACGTGCAAGTTTTTTCCTTGCATCGTAGGGTTAGGTTCTCCTCTCTAAGTTTTCTAACAGCTTTCTTGTGCGATCAAATTGGTGCATTTGGTGTGGTAAACTTGGAGATTGCATCCCTTGATGCACCAATATGGAGATAGCTCATCTAAGGGAGACAAGATTTGGAACTATAGCCTCCTTGGTTTTAGAATTCGCTCCAAGGGTATGATTCTCTCATCTTTCTTTGTTTCATTTATGAAATGGTTAAGTCTAGGAGCACACCAATACTTCGAGTTTAAAGATCCATATAAAAAAGGTTTAAGATTTAAGCTCCAATATGATCTCTTGCTTCATTTGAAATTTTTGAGTTGTTAGTGGCTTAATGAACCTTGCAAAACTTAGTTAATTCT
Source organism: Prunus padus (assembly GCA_024362665.1). Taxonomy (NCBI): domain Eukaryota; kingdom Viridiplantae; phylum Streptophyta; class Magnoliopsida; order Rosales; family Rosaceae; genus Prunus; species Prunus padus. The sequence continues at coordinate 8,622,203 of JANFAM010000006.1, read as the reverse complement.
TCACCGGGCCAATGTTGCTTGTATGTGTGTCGAGATTTTCGGCTTATATTTTTTCTAGCTTTACAGTCAGTCTGATTTGTTAATCCTTTAGTAAATTTATTCTTATTGTATCATTTCGCTGGTTTGCCACTTAATCAGGTGATGCTTTGTGATTCATAGTTCATGTTGAGATTTCACATTGTGATATGAGATATATATATATACATATTTTCCCCAATGGAAACGTTCGTACGTTATTACCGTGCGGACGCCATGTATTTTCTACTACCCTCCCTGCTTTTCTCTCTGTTTACAATGGCGTCCATGTCCACATAGAAGAATAAAAGTGATAAGACATTATAACCATATTTTAACCAAATGGAGTTTAAACATACGAAGTACTTTATACCACAAATTGAATTGCTAATGAAGAAAATGTCAAAATCAAGACATACACAACATATTCATAGAGCAGTAATTTTACATCCATATAATCCCACTCATAAAAGTTGAGAAATTACCAGACCCACTTACAATTGGATCACAAAAACCATAGCCTTAGAAGTTCATAAATTACCTAACCTTGAAATTGAATTCAAGGAGGCGAAACCGAAGCAGGGTTATGGTTATATAGAAACCAATCTTCCTTTTCGTGCGACCCACTATTTGCGTTTAGAGTTTGGTGGGCTGGCTTGGATTGGCAACTTTCACAATAGGGTTTACAGTAGGTTAACGTATTTATTATCAATTTCTTTTCGTGATTTGCTGAAATGAAAATACTTATTAGAGAATTCTCCTTACAGTGTCAGGACTAAATTGTCAAAAATTGATATGACAAAATTAAAATAGGAATTATGTTTGCAGATGATAAATGAAGTCCAATTGCAAGAGTGACTTGGTTGAAACAGAAGTCACTCCACACACCCAATCTTTCAACTTTTTCCAACAGAAGTCACTGTTCGAGCTGATTAAACACACTTGCAAAAGAGTTTCTTGGGACCAAATTGGACACTCCAAAAAGTTCAGGCGACAGATTTTTCAGAAAACCAACCCTTTCAACCTACTAGTTTTTCGCGCCAATAGTTTAGAGATGAGCATTTGCGGATATATTGGAAGATTGTGTCTCAAATAATTTCCTCTAGCATTTACTTTGTTGTTTTAATGTCTGCCATGCAAGGCCAAAGTATTGGCAAAATGTGTCGTAAATATTGCTGAGAATACAACCCATAAGTCACACTCGGTACAACTTAAGATAGCAATACCCTTTTGAATTAAAGGATATTGTTTACGTAAAACTGGCAACACCGTTGAACTGCCGCTCATCCTGGATTGAAAGATATTGTCTGGGAAAATACCGTCACAACTCAAATGTAAGCAACTTCAACATTTTTATCCAGTTCTGCAGTAGATTCCTAAATTCACTTATACAGCAGTATGGTGTTTGTTCTTTGGCCATCTTTCAGAATTCTTGGGATAACTGAATTGGTTAGGACCCCTATCTGCTGCCATGTTATCAGGCTGCTCCACATCTAGTGGTAGAACATGTAGAACTCTATCTTTTTGTTGGTGTTATCATCCTTTCCATTTACCATCAGAATGAGGATGTTCTTCTGCACTTTTGTCCATGAGAAGATTGGAATCCCCGTTAGTTTTTGCGTGTGCAGATCCACTATATATTTCCCCCTGTTTTGATGAAAACTTGTATCTTAGAAACAATGAATTTGCCATAACCCCGACAGAACTCAAGCCCATAAGGGCTCCAGCAATTGACGGCGTCAGCATGGTCCCAGTTACCGGCAGCAACACTCCAGCAGCAATTGGAAGTCCTACCTGTAAAAAGCTAGTAGCATAAGAGCAGGTATTGCTTCTGAAAAGAGAGCAAAGCATATACAGTATCTTGAAATAATCCCAAGGAAAGGGGAAAGAAAAATGAAAAGGGAGAAAAAGACAAGAAAAGAAACAATATGGTTTGTCCTTGTATTAAGCACCTTATTAGAAGGGTAAAAGAAACCAACAAGACTAACCAAATCAACAAAACCTGCACTTTGATATGGTTTACACATCTTGCAGTTTCAACTTAAGTCTGCCCGAGTTAAACAAGTATGGTATATAAAACAGTTTGATTATTGAAATTGTCAGCTATTGGAAGCAGCTAAGGACGGCACATTCTAATTTAGTTCAGGCAACTGAAAGTACTTTGAATCACTTTGAGTAAACTAGTAAATCTGACAGCCAAAAAAAGCCAGATAAAAATCACAATATTCGCTCCACCATTCCATTCTTTTAAAATTTTAAGTAGATACTAAAGATTCAAAATCAACTTTCTAATAAGCTAGTGATATCTACAGGCTTTCATTCCTGTGCTTCCAGTGGCACGAAACTCCAGAAGATGGAATATGATCTCTTTCATTCTATTTCAGCTTCTAGTGCTGGAGAAAATTTCAAAAAATAAATAGAACACTGGCTATTCCTATTCCATAAAGGACTTACAATATTGTATGCAAAAGCCCACCAAAGATTTTGCTTCACAGTCTTCATGGTTTGCCTGCTCAGCTCCAAAGCATCAAGTACCTGGAGGACGTTATAAGTTGTATAACAGACACACATATCATGCATGTCATAAATTTTTTTAGAAAATTTAGATAACTTAAAAGGAAAAGTAAGAAACCGCAACTGTTAATTGAATATGTCAGATCACATATATATGCACATTCTCGTATGCCCTTTGCCAAAACGAAAAAGGCACTAGGCCAGCTGGTAAGTGGCCTCTTATTTTGCTGAAGAGAAAGCAAGTTGTGTGGTTGTACCAACATGGACTTTAATGACAGAGTTACATTTACATCTTCAATTGCTTAAAAGAGTTATTATTAGATATTTCGCCGCTAGCACCCCAACCCCCAATTAACTGGGAATTCACCGATTTTTTATCAACTATTGCTTTACTTCTTTTTTAAGAGAGAACTTTTATTAAAGAAATATTAAACCGTACAACCAGTAATTGCAAAATCCACTTCTATATAACAAACCAAAAAAAAAACAAGAGCAGATCAAAACTAGCCACAGGAACAAACCAAAAGAAAACACTACTAATAGCTGCCTCCCAATCTAGCAATAAGGCAGACATACTGACACCCTTGAAAACACTGGAAACAAAACCCTAAAGAGATGACAAAGAAACACCATATGCCACAAGTCTTCAACCACATCCCATTGGAGTTATAAAAATTCGTCTATTCCTCTCCATCCATAAGGCCCCAATGACAGCCAACACTCTGCAGTTCCATAAGAACTCAGCCCTCTACCCCACCCCATCCCCAGCACAAAACCCTTAACTAAGGTAAGGAACAACATCCTTTCAAACCTTAGAAATGAAATGGATGGATGCAATTATAAAGGTAAAATGGTTCATGATATGAAGCAAATAGTTGTGTTGTACTACAAAAGTAATATTTTTCTAAAAGTACCTGTGAAAGTCTGTTGCCCAGTAGCACAATAGAGGATACCTCACTAGCAGCTCCAACACCACCACCCATGGCAATTCCAACATGTGATGTAGCTAACGCTGCAGCATCATTAATTCCATCACCAACCATGGCTACAACATTTTGATCCTTCTGAAGTTCCGTTATGAACTTCTTCTTTTCCCTCGGTTTAACACCAGATATCACCTGCAATCCACAGCATAGCTTTTACCTTTGAATATGATAGAGGAAAAGCTTTTCATGTTCTGCTTAAAGTTGTATAACACTTTAGATGTGGTACTTAAATTACTTGGGGAAAAATAATTCCAACTAAAGGGATAATTATAAATATATATAGTCAGATTGTGGAACACAGGTAAATCAAACGGGGCCTAAGTCTGATGAATCCAGTTTCCTTTTCCTCCTATCTGGACTATGTGCTGCAAAACCTGAGTATTCTCCAAAACTGTCCTCAGTTTCTTCTTCATGTAACTGTCTTCAAAAGCAAAGCTGCACAAACCTCTGCCATAACAGCCACCCTATTATTTTAACCCCTAGACACCTGAAAAGTCAAGGAAATCTTGAGCACAAAGGTATTTCCTGTACCCAACAATCTTCCCAAAATCTAACTTTGTTCCCCCTTCCCACCATAAACTGACAGCAACAATAAAAAAAACCTCCCATCTTTGGGATCTTTTCACGGACATGGACTCAAACCCCTCAAGACTAACTTCGCATCCCAACAATTCTTATGGAGGCCATATCTGCTCCTTATTTGTTAAAATAATCTTACAGCTCAGCAGAAGTAAATCTCCATAGCCAAGCTTTATGAACGCTTATAACTTGAATTTCTCACATTCAGGAGTAGTTTCTTCCTACAATGCAGTCACCATTTCTAACTAATTACATATCCCTGCAATTCATTCAGTTCTCATGTGTTGTCTTTCCATCAAAATAAGTTTCATTTGTCCATCCTCAGTTATGGAATCAGCAGTCACTATAACAGGTAAAGATTGAAATCAGAGTCTTACTCTTATAGATTCCAGTGTTTAACCTTAAAGACCATGGAGCTGCCCTCTGTTATTTTATCAGATCGGAATGCATCTGTATGGTAGTCTTTTTGGCAATTTTCCTTGTTACTGTCTTGCTGTATCTCTCTTAGTGTAGAATTGATTTTTTGGTTTCATGAAGTTTTGTTTTAAAAGTGCTCTTTGTTCACTATTTGTACCTTGTTTCCTAAGTAATGAAAATTTTGTTTACCTTAAAGTAAAAAGAAATAATTGGAAACACCTTACCTTCTCTTTCGGAATACCAACAACAGATGCTACATACTCTGCGTTATTTCTTTTGTCCCCAGATAGCATGTATACATTTATCCCTTGCTTAGATAAAGATTTAACAACTTGTCCAGCATCTTCCCTTATCTGATCCTCGAAATAAATAAGACCAGCAAGAGTACTATCAATGCCAACATAAACAACAGACTGACTCTTATGGGCCTCTACTTCTTGAAATGGATTCTCATTAACTCCGTGCCTGCACATATGAGATAACACACAACACAAGAGCAAATGGTTAAAATCACAATAAGAAAAAAAATATCCTCTATGGAAGCCAAAGCCAAAGACTAAGCCTTTTGGTCCAAAAATAAAATGTCTATGGCAAGCAAAACAGTCAGTCCATTTTCAGTAGTCATATCAATTTAAAAGTTAAGGTCAAGAGTTGTTAAGATTCAATTATGTTTAGGCCCTAGAAAGACTTTAAAGTCCTTTAAGGTCAAAGAATCTTCTATTCTTTAATATGTCTTTAAAAGTCTGCAACTCTTTAACAAATCTCTAGGATTTTCTTTTTAATTCCTTTATATGTCAAACCCCTATATAAATACGGCTCACTTTTGTAAGTCAAAGGCAACTTGGAGTTAAAGAAATGAGCATTTGTTGATGGCTTGGAGCCCATAATGCATGTACCCTCTCTCTATTTACCTTCTCTTTCATCCTCTCCAATTACTGGTATTTACAGTCCGTGCAAGCAAAGGGACAGGAGAAGCTTCTGGGAAGAGATGGCGGATCTGTACGGTCCATGTGGAGAAATATGGTGTCTTGGTGGTGATTTCAACGTTGTTAGATTTAACTATGAGAAATCTAATGGAGGAAGAGAGACAGTGAGTATGCGAGATTTTAATGGGTTCATCCAGGAAACCAACCTATGTGAGCCTTGTTTACTCAATGCCTCTTTCACCTGGTCTAATCTCAGAGTGGGAGCTGTGTGCAGGAGGCTTGACCGTTTTTTATTTACCGCTGGTTGGGAGAATTTGTTCCCCTCGGTTCGTCACAAGGCTCTGCCTAGGATTTTTTTTTATCATTGCCCTATCGAGTTGGATACTACTAAGCTGAAATGGGGTCCGGGGCCTTTTCGGTTTGAAAACATGTGGTTGGAGCACCCGGATTTCACGAGAGCTCTTAAAGTTTGGTGGAGGGAAGGCCATCTTACTGGCTGGGAAGAATACAAATTTATGAGCAGGCTCAAATTGCTGAAAACAAAGATGAACCGTTGGAGTACGGAGGCGATTGGAGATATGGAGATCGCCAAGAGGGAGGCTGAAGCTAGACTTAAGGCCCTTGATTCTCAGGAGGGGCAGGGAGGCCTGGATAGTGTGCTGAGAAAGGAGAGGGAGGATTTAAAGTGTCTAGTGGGGGATTATAGGCCGATAAGTTTGGTGACAAGTTTATACAAGGTTGTCTCTAAAGTTCTAGCTTCAAGATTGAGAGAGGTGTTGGGCTAAACAATTTCTTCTACTCAGGGAGCTTTTGTGAATAATAGGCAGATTTTGGATGCTGTTTTAGTCGCTAATGAGGCTGTCCAAGAAGCAAAGAAGCTAAATAAGTCGGGTTTGGTCTTTAAGATTGACTTTGATCACGCATACGATCATGTAGAATGGAGAGTGGTCGATGATATAATGGAAAGAAAGGGTTTCGGTGGGAGATGGAGAAGTTGGATACGGGGCTGTTTACAGTCTGCCAATTTTTCTGTCATGATCAATGGGCGGTCTAGGGGTAAGTTTTCGGTGACTAGAGGGGTGAGGCAAGGGGATCCGTTATCCCCTTTCTTGTTCACTTTAGTTATTAATGTTTTGAGTAGGCTTATGGAGAAGGCTCAAGAGAATAACTTGCTTCATGGTCTGTTTATTGGTCGTGACAAAGTGGAGGTTTCTCATCTCCAATTTGCTGATGATACTATATTCTTTCTTGGGGACAGGGAGGAGTACTGGTTCAATCTTCTCGACTTGCTGGATTTTTTTTGCCTTGTCTCCGGCATGAAAATTAATAAATCTAAGTGTTCTCTGGTGGGTATTGGTGGCAGCACTTCTTGTCTCAATCGGCTAGCTAGCGGTTGGGGGTGTGACATGGGGGAATGGCCTATGAAGTATTTAGGTCTCCCCCTCGGAGGTAATCCTAGAGCGAAAGTTTTTTGTGACCCGGTAGTTGAGAAGATTCAACGGAGAATCCAAAAGTGGAAAAGTGCTTCTCTCAAGAGGAGGCAAGTTAACTTTGATTCAAGCTGTGCTAAGTAGTATCCCATCTTATTTTATGTCTCTATTTAAAATGCCAGTCCGTGTTGTTAACAAGGTGGAGCAGCTTATGAGATCTTTTTTATGGGAAGGAGTGGAGGAAGGGAAGAAGGATCATTTAGTCAAATGGGAGTTGGTGGCTAGTTCTAAGAAGGAAGGGGGGCTTGGAGTGGGTTCTTTAATGGAAAAGAATGAAGCTTTGCGCACTAAATGGTTGTGGCGTTTTCCTACGGAACCTAACTCCCTGTGGGCTTTAGTGATCAGAAATAAGTACGGGTCTGCTACAAATGGGTGGGATGCTAATCCCGCTACTTCGGCATCTTCTCATAATCCCTGGAAGGGTATTTCTGCGGGTTACCATAATTTTTTAAAGTGTTGCAGGTTTGAGGTGGGTAATGGAAATAGGGTCAGATTTTGGGAGGACAATTGGGCGAAGGAAGGGGTCTTGAAGGACATTTTTCCACGATTGTTTGCGCTTTCTTCGAAGCATGCTTTATGCATCGCTTGCTTTGTGGACATTCAGGTGTTGACCGCGCAAATCTCACGGCCTTTTTGCCGGGCCGAATGGATCTGCGTCAACACGGGTCGTCCCTCTTTGGTTGGGGAGTGCGATTGCGCGGGCGTGCCAGCACGGTCTACCGTGCATACGAGAGTAATTTGAGTAGATGAGTGGGTTGGAGTGCGCTCGATTGATTCTGACTTCTAATCAAGGGATTGTGGCCGAGAGAGGAACTGATCTTGGCCGTTGGGTTCACAGCCTGAACTACAAGGCCGTTAGTGGTGTCGATGGTGGTGGAAACAACTGGTGGTTTAGGGTGGTGCACCAGCGCTCCGCCATATGGCAAAGGCTGTATGATATATGGGATGAACGAAAAAGTAACCAAGGGTGGTGCTCCGGCACCTCGAAAGATCGAGGGTCGTATGATATATTGATGAATGGATTTGTTTACAATCTGCAACTACTCCTAAGAAAGCAAATGAACATATTGAAATTGCATTACAAGAATGTAAATGACAGAAAATAAATAAGTGGCTCCGTGAGGGGCTTGTGTTTTTGGTGTTGACCCCTTTGAATGTATTCTGAGCTTAGTATTTATAGGAAGGGCCTTGGAGGAGGAAGTGGGGCCACAGCTTGCATGATGTGACTTGATTGGAGAGAGTGGGTGGCCTGGAACCGAGGAGCATGGTGGTGTGACTACAGTGAAGCTTAGTTTCCCCTGCCGTAGTTGTTGGGCCGGATTTCATGCTTAGAAAAGCATTAAATTCCTTGATTTTTGGTAGGTAAGGGAGAATTTAATTTTCGAGATTTGAGAGGCATAATCTCACCAAATTGACCTTACCCATACTGTGATTTGACTGACTGATGCGACTCCTACTCTCTCTCTTTCTCCACGTGCTTCTTTGAAAGTCCTCTGATTGGGACAGGTGTGATTGCGTCATAGCCCATTACTTATTAATGAGCCATGGGGGCCACTTCCAAGCAAGTGGTGAATCGACGCTCCCTCGGCTTGGGCGAATGATGAGGGCACGGTCAATGTTCTCGGTCAAAGCTCGCCGTGGCCGTGAACATTCTTCCTTCCTTGATTCCTTCGTTCGTTCAGTACTTGCTCTTAATAAATAAACACAAGTCTTTAGAAAAGGAGTGCTCTGGCCGTGGGTTTTCTTATTCGGTCGGCCAATATTGGCCGAGATTTTTATGCATAAACATCAGGTTCTCCTGCATACTTGGGATTTTGGTTTTAGGAGGAATTTTAATGAAAGGGAGATGGTTGAGATGATCAAGCTATTGGAAATTTTGGAAGGTATTAGATTGTGTTCTTCGAAAATAGATAGGAGAAGATGGGAGTTAGAGGATTCTGGTTCGTTTTCTTGCAAGTCTTTTCAATCCTTTTTGTGTAACAAAGGGATTGAGGAGACCTTTTCTCCTTTTTCTCTTGTTTGGAAGGGCAAGTCTCCGCTTAAGGTTAAAGTCCTCATTTGGTTGGTGGCTCTTGGGAAAGTAAATACTTCGGATCTTGTCCAAAGGAGAAGACCCTTTATGTATTTGTCTCCTCACTGGTGTGTGCTTTGTAAGAGTGCTGAGGAAAGTGTGGATCAACTGTTCTTACATTGCACTTTTTCCTTAAATCTTTGGTGGATCTTGTGGAGGGAGGTTAGAACTGCCTGGGTAATTCCTAAAGGGTGCTTTGATCTCCTTTGTTCTCATTTTGTTGTTTGGGGATCTGGGAAGCGTGCGGCAACCTTATGGGGCTGTTTGGTTCACTCTATGTTCTGAAATCTCTGGATGGAGCGAAATAGGAGAATTTTTTAGGACTATGAGGGAGTGAGTGTGAGTGAGCTTTGGGATAGAGTTAAGTTTTGGGCAGCTTTATGGGCTTCTGTTACAAAGGATTTTAAAGATTACTCTTACTCTTCTATTTTGAGGGACATGGCTGCTGTGGTTATGTGAAGGCTATGCTGCGTTTAGTGTCTGCTTTTGGGGCTGTTTTGGGGTTTGCTTCTCCCTGGTTGTTTGGGAGGTGTTAGTGAGGGTTTTTTCCTGTTTTGTTGTTGTTTTGTTGGCTTGTGGATGCCTTATCCACGTCTGCTTTTTCTCCTTGTCTCACTAAATTTCGTTTCTTCTCAAAAAAAAAAAAAAAAAAGACCTTTTTATTTTAGTAAGTCAAATCTGTCCAGCATGCTTCTCCATTTAGATTGTTATTTGTAGCCGTAACAGTTCACCATGACCATAGGCATAACCCTCCTTTATGTTGTTCTACATCAATCTAAATCTTTCAATTAGAAGTAGGATTCTAAGTTCTTTTGAGTTACCTAACCATAATCTATGACCAATGCCCATAAGCATTACACATTCACATGCAAATACGAAGCAATACAAACTATTATATTCCATTGAAACCTGTAAACTACAAAAGGGCCAGAAAAGAATTAATTACCTTTGAACCCAGTCCAAAGTTCCTATAGAAACCTTTTTGTTCTCAATAGTTGCTACAGCACCAGACCCAGGTTCTTCCAAAAATGTTCCATCTACAATCTGAAATAAAGGTTTACGGTAAATGATCTCAGCACCATGATTTTTTGTTCGAACCTTGACTAGTTAATGCATGCACTTGATAATATATCTATCCTAGAACGCGACATGTTCACTAAATGCATTCTGTTTTTCTTTGTAAGGAATGAGATACTATATAGTGGGAAAAGAAAAACAAAAGAAAAAAGAACAGAACTCCAGCCCAGTCAAGATGAAATCACACTAAAGGGAACATCCTTAAAGTGCTTAGACCAATGCCCACAAAGATACAAAAAATCTAAATCTGTCCTTAATAAAATCCATTAGAGGACATATAACCTACGAAAGGAGACAACCTCAAACAACACTTTACCCAGGCCAAAACACCAGAGAAGCCTAAGAAACTGCTGCTTAAATACTTAATTCACATTTTAGAAATAATCAAAACCAAGGGTAAAATCATGCCACACGATTACATTTTTCAAAAGGATCAATATTAAATTGTTTAAACATATTTTAGAAGATGCAAATATTTGTGGGGGCTAGTAGCTCCAGTAGTAGTGAGCATTTACCCCCACACAAATGCCAGATTATTTTACATAGCTATGGAATGAAGGCTTTCATTTTACAGTTCAACCTAGTATTTTCTTTTCTATCAAACACTTTCTTATGGGCATTCTTCATACTTAGGGTAAAACTTCCTACCAGTAATTGGCAGTGAAACTCATCTTAAGTCATCTTCCAATTTGATTAAGCTTATTTCTACATAATAAGATGAGTCTCATCTAAGTTATCTCCTTTTCTTTTGCGATCCTATTTAGACTTTTGGCAGTGCTTTCAGATAACCAAAAGCGCTTCTGGCGGCATTCAGCAGAAAAGGTTTCTTTTGGATTTTAAAACACTTAAAAATGATTTCTGGAGGAGTGCCTGCTAGCTTCTTCATGAAGCATTTCGAAGTGCTTTTTCAGACAGTACTCGCATTTTTTCACTTCTAGAAAAAGCGTCCAAGTAGAAGTGCATCCTACAAAAGCACTCCCAAACAGGCCCTCAGTTTATTGAGTTATCAAAGTCTACTGTGTTTGTTTTCCATGTCAGTTGAGTTTAGTGGGCTTTAAAATAAATGTAGACTGACAAAACTTGCATACCGATCGAAGCCAAACCGAGGAATAGAAGATTGGGCTGTTGTGAGTCATAGATGGATAATGAAAAGTTGAAATAACAACGAAGAATCCAGATATGAAATCATGAAGGACAAAGAATCATATGTTCACTTATTAAAGTCTACTGTGTTTGTTTTCCAAGTCAGTTGTGTTTAGTGGGCTTTAAAATAAATGTAGACTGACAAAACTTGCAAACCGATCCAAGCCAAACTGAAGAATAGAAGATTGGGTTGTTGTGAGTCATAGATGGATAATGGAAAATTGAAACAACGATGAAGAAACCAGATATGCAATCATGAAGGAGAAAGAATCATATATGTTCACTTATTAAGAAACTTTGGTTCATATTAAATTCCGTAAGGAATGCACTCCATAAAATATTGTGCACAGTAATCAAAATCCAACTCAACAGTATGGAACAAGATGCATTTCAATAAGTTAAGGACGGAATTTTTTTTTTTTTTGAAAAGAAATGAAATTCATTGAAAAGAAAAGGGAAGGGAATACAAAAGTGGATAAGACATCCACAAGTCAACACAAAAGAAGCAACAACAAAAACAAACAAACAGCAGAAAACAGGAACCTTCATAAGAAGCACATTTACAAAGCTTGAGAAGAAGGAACCTTCATATTCTGGCAATTAACAGCCTGAGCAGCTTCCACAATAGCTTTCCCAACAGGATGAACTGTATTTGATTCTACTCCAGCAGCAAACTTCAGAACATCAACTTCTGACCAAGTATGGTTAAACTTTTCTCTGTTAAAAGATTAAAAGAAAAATCACTCCATTTTTCATCTTAATGGTAAAAACCTAGTGATAAAAGCTCTGAATTGTAATCTTTCTTTAACTGATCTGATTTCTAGAGAATAAATTACTTAACCAATATAACAGGTAAAAAATACAGATTGGAAAGACTCCGGACTGAGTTGATGATAAAGGTAATCACTTCTATAGGGTTATGTGTACTCATCTTTGCAGTCATGTGTAAATTATAAAACAGCTAAAGTAACGCAATGTGTATCCATGAAAAGGATGAGTTATTTGGTAGAGTTGCACCTCTGATAATCAAGTAATAAAAAAATTTCATCCACTTCAATTGCATTTGGGTCTTAAAAACTGCATAAATTTGTCACAACACCCAGAATTTATTCTAGTAGTACAGGTGAATTGTAAAACAGATCAAACAAATGCACTCGAGGAAATAATTGGTAATGCACATGTCACTAAACCACTTAAACACATTAATTACATCAACACATGCAGCTAGACAGCAATCCATAAGCAATATGTGATAAGATGCCATTCAATTAAGCAAGAGGAACAGTTTCAGTATCCTGCTTGTTGACCTTTGGTTTTGGTTCTCTATTCTGAACAATGTTAAGTAAAGAGATCTTACTTTAGTATGAGTGAAGAACCTATTTTTAATTTCTTTATTTATTTCATAGATCATTGAACATAGTCTAATTTGGGGTGAACCACGTATATTTACACTTCTCTCTATTATTTTTCTTTCGGTTTGGGTTTGGATCGGGGCTAGGAAGTTAAGAGCTGTAAATTCCCTTGCAATTGTTGGCAAGGGTCGAAGAGAGGAGATCATAGAAGCATGCTGAACTCTTATTGTTTCACAGAAAAATAAAGGAACCCTTTTCTAATGTAATTAGAAGAGCTTCCGGCAAATTCAATTCCCTTAAATGAAACAGTCATGTGAGATTGAAAATTTGTCACCACTCAACTGTAAGTCAGTAACTTTTGAACGTTCAGGAGTCAAAATCTTTGTCACAACAGGTTTGCCCATCGTCAGAGTCCCTGTTTTATCAAACACTATAGTGTTCACCATTGAAAACTTCTCTAAAATATTTCCACCACGCAAAAGCAGTCCTCTTTTTGCTCCCAATGAAGTCCCAACCTAGAAAGCACTCAATACTGAAGATAAATTTGATATATCATACGCAAGTAAATTCAAATTTAGCACTTATCAAACAAATGAAACTTACAGAGGTAATGATTTTGTTTGCAGAGTGTGTGCCAACCTGACCTTGTGGTCAGTTGTTGGGAGTGGTTTCTCTAAAATGCAATTGCTTAAATACAAAGTAAGCTGAATTCAGAAATTAGCATATCCTCTTTGCGTTCTGTTTATCATTTTATGGCATCATATACAGCTTTTGATAGGCTGAAAGACTAAGCCAAGCAAAGGGTCTGAGCCTTGAAGGCGTTGCAATAAAAAACAAAGTATATACATTCTATTAACAAAAATATTAGAATTATTTATGGCAAACAAGTACAAGACCATTTCTAAGTAATAGCGTTTCCACAAATTAAAGTCGGTAACACTAATTAAAAAGTAGGATTGTAAATTATGTTCTCATTTATTACTTAACTTCCACTGGATGGTATTTAAACTATACAAAATTACAATAAAAGGAAAATAATTCTAACAATTACATGAAATTACAACTAATTAAAAACTTTTCTACACTATTTAGTCAACTATACAACTCAGACTAACACATAGTAGGTTTATTAAGAGAAGTAAAGTGCGTGCATACAAACACCAATACTTTCACATGCTCTTGTACTAACTAAACCTTAAGTTTTTGTTTCAAATGATTTGTATAATGGTTTAAATTTCAATAGTGTTTGTATGCACGCATTTTATCCACTCTAAACGAACCTACTAGACTTAAGTTTCTCCCCAAAAAAAAAATTTATCAAAATAATAAAAAATTGATTAAATATACTTCTCTTGCATTTGAAGATTTTCAAGCTTACTCATAATTTCTTGTTTCCCTCAAGTTTTTTATGAGATCAAAATTTCCGTCCGTACTTCCATGCATTCAAGCCTTTGATAATTTTGTGGAGACCAGTATTTAATATCTTGTTTAAAACACCGTTTTGGTTGAAACATTATGAATGTTCCCATTACCCTTATAACTTTTCAGATTAATATGCACCATGTAGGTTTCATGTTGGTCACAACCAAAACAAAAAAGTATTTTAATGAAGTAAAACAACAAAATATTCCTTGTATGGCAGTAAGTAGTGTTTGCAAAGAGATTACCAGCACAGCTGTAGGTGTGGCAAGCCCAAGGGCACATGGACAAGCAACAACCTGCAATCAGAAAACACAGATTAATGAAAACTGGAATTTTTTTTTTAAAAAGAGTAAAAGCAAATGTCAATCACACAATGCAGCTAGGAAGTTTTTCCTTCTTTTAAGTGACAGTCATTTTAAAACTCGTATCGAATCAATGATTAATTACCAGTTTCCAACTTTCCAAGAGGCAAACTAGAAGATAAGATATGAGCTTCCTTGATGGTATTGAAGAATTCTTAGGGTTACTTTCAAGTTTTTAAGTGTGATAAAAATCTAGGTCATACCAGAACACTGCAAGAGAGTTGCAATGCTAATGAAACTGAATTTCCTCCATGAAAAGCAGCAGGTAAAATATGACCACCAATCAAGCTCCAGAATAAAAATGTGGCAGCAGAGAGTGTCATTACTCCATATGTAAAATGCCCAGCCACCTGGTGAAACCAAACCAATCAAAAGACGAACACCATTCAAGTAAGTGTGATCGACAAATTAAGTTATGGCAACTGCATACATGTAAGTTGCTTTGTTATACTTGATTAAAAGTTTTGGTCCAGAAACAAGAAAAAGAATACAATAAAAATAAACACAAGAAAACAGAGTAATGCATAAAAGATTCTCACTAGTAAGCAATGCATTGAATTAGAAGTTAGAACAAGATAAAATTTATGGCAATACCAAATCATAAAAGTATCTAACCCATATCCAAGTCTCACAGGGTCACTTGTTCAAACAATACCGTGAAACTTCTGTGTACGCTTCTACTTTGCACTTCAACCAAGATATCGGAAATATCCAAGGTTCGATAGTCGAAACATAGTGAAAGGCCTATTTTCTCGCATATCTCCAAAGCATTGGCAACATCTGATATTGTTGGAAATTAGTTTTCTTGTGGATTTTGCCAAAATTTCCACCAAAACTACCAAAATTTAGGTGAGTATTATTCAATCCTAGGACCTGAGAAAGCATTCTTTACTCTCAAAAGGTGTGGAACCCATCGGGTTCTAGCTAGTTATTAGCATAAGGGATGCAGAATTGCACCCAATGCGCAACAAAACTTTGACGGCAGCAAAAGCTGCCAGAAAAGCCAAGATTTAGTGTTTCTTCAAACACTCAGAATGCAATCATTTGTACATAAGCCCCCTCACCCATGGGCAACTTCACACTCTGTCCAGATTTAAGAGAAAGAACAAACACAATTTGGTTTCAAAAAATTGCAAACCGACTATGTCGGTTCAGGTCACTTTGAGACCAAAACCGACCCAATCCAGCCCATGTGCACCCCTACAAGTAATAAGCCACTATTATAAATTGAAAATACTTTACTTTGGATATCACTACCGCAAAATAGCGACTATAGTATAATGTAGTCCAAATACTCTAAGAAAGAATGGATCACCTTGTCAGCCAAGCGCTGTACAGGAGCTTCCCTACTCTGTGCTTCTTCTACCAAACGAACAATGTCTGTCATAGCAGTCTCGCCACCTGGTCTCTGCACTTCAACCGTAAGAGTTCCATTGAGATTTATGCTTCCGGCAGCAACTTGACTCTAGCACAAACATAAAATTCCCCAATATTATGATAAAGTCATATCAGAAATAGCTTCTATAATGTGAATTAAAATGTGTACATAGAAGAGATGGGGAAAATGCCCATGCTCAATATACAACAATAACCATACCCCAGGTAGTTTGGTCACTGGCAATGGCTCTCCTGT
This sequence comes from Prunus padus, assembly GCA_024362665.1. NCBI lineage: Eukaryota > Viridiplantae > Streptophyta > Magnoliopsida > Rosales > Rosaceae > Prunus > Prunus padus. The sequence goes on along the minus strand of JANFAM010000006.1, from coordinate 8,606,216 downwards.
AAAACTTGATTCATCAATGATACTTCTACCAGCTTTAACAATTCCATCTACTGGAACACGTTCCTAAAGCAAAGCAAAAAAGGAAACTGTAATTGCATGCCACAAATCAGGATACTAGTTAGGCTATATATAATTCACCACTATGTTATCTTTTGCACCAGAAATAGGGAGATTAACGATCCATAAAATAGTAGTGGCATCTAACAGAAAAGACTGAATCTATCAAAGGATAAAGCAATTAAGAGTATAACTGAAAAGTTAAACATGGTCAATGTTGAGAGAGAGAGAGAGGCGGGGGGAATGTACAAAACATTGAATAATAAAAAGAGCAGGACTGTATCATACTTACTCCAGGTAGTACAACAATTTGATCTCCAACAGAGAGACTGTTAGACGGAACTTCAACTATTGATTCCAACTCTTTTGAGCCGTCGTTTACCAAAAGACGAGCTTTTGACGGTATAATACTTAGAAGTTCGGTCATATCACTGGTTGCTTTGATTTTAGCTCTTTGTTCAAGATTCCTCCCTAACAAGACAAATGCTATCAACATAATTGGTTCCTCGAAGAAAGTCTTCCAGCCCTGCATCCACAACAAAGGCTACAGAGTTAGCAAGCACAACACATTTACGTTTCAATCAAATTTAACCAATTCTATCAAATTTCGAGGTTCAAAAGAAGAGAAGGGGGGTAGGGAAGCAGGGCAAGAGAGGGGCAAACTCTTTATCTTTTCTTAAACGACAGAAAAGGTCATACACAAAAAGAGGGCCAAAAATAGTCTTAAACCAAAGTGTTTGGGCCAGGCCCTCCAAAATTTAACCTGTTGGACCAACATGATTCAGATATTTATTTTCTAAAAGAAATAGTTGGAATTAGAGCCTGGTGGACTGTATGGCATGAAGATTTGAAGCATAAAATTACTCCTCAAGGATGCATGTGGAACAGAGTTTAACATATATCAGCCCCTTCTACGCATTCAGTTACCTTTTTAGGCAACGCCTTACAAAGATCAGCAATCAGCATTGATAATATGCAGTAACAAGCAAGCATGTTATATTGCAAGTATGATGTTACCATTAGAAGATAACAGGCAATGCTAAACAAGTATCCAATTTCTTGGTATTGACATAAAACAGTATCAAGTATCAACCAACTAACTTATAACAGAGGACAAATCATCCCACATACAAATTAAAACTTTGTAGACCAACTAGATCCAGAACCAAAAAAAAAAAGAAAGAGAGATCAGCACTAACCAGCTTTGGTATAAACGCAGCTATTGAACTGACAGTGAATGAAGATAAAGCCCCAAGACCAACCAAAGTATTCATGTTTGGAGCTCCTTTAACAAGGCTCCTCAAACCATCAACGATAAGTCGGCGCCCAGGACCAAGCAATGTAAATAGACATAAGGACAGATGGAATCCTGTCGAATGAAGCGCATGGACCCATGACGCCTTAGCTCCAAAAAAATGGGAGAGATGGCCAACTAGGCAGACAGCACACAGAGCCCAAGAGAAAGCAAGCTCGTTGCCTAACAAAAAACAGTAAAGTAGAAATTAGCCGCACGGTTTAGTGCAGATAAATCATCAATGATTAAAGACATAAAACTCTGAAGCAGTTTACAGAACAATTTAGACACCCATAAAGAAAAAACAAGCATACTAGAGATGCTCACTACTTAAAGATGTCTACCACTTTCTTTCAGGCGTTTACGCTTTTCTTCCATTTTCCTTTCAAAAACTTTGAGAAAATTGTCTTTTCCTGAATCTGCACATAACAAGTAACCAATTAGTTGAACCACTACAAGAATCAAATTAATTCATAAGGGGGAAAACCAAATTGAGTCTTGACTTTGGTAATTATGCAGTGTTTCCAATCAGAATAAAAATCAAGGAAAGAAAATACCATGTCTTCATCACACAAAGAAAAACATAACAGAATGTATTTTCCAAGGATAGATGGTGCATTGTAAGACCAAGTTGTGCACACCAAATAAGAAAAACAATCTCACATATTCAAAGCATTGAAGAAAAGCGAAAAAAAAATATAGCAATGGAACGACATTAAGTTTCCATTACAAATATCATTTTCAATTAGAAGTTCCATTTGTATAATTTCTTTTTATAGGAACCAAGAACCTCCATTTTGTATAATTTGTATCATTTCTATACCCACTTCATTCTCTTTTTGTTGTCGTTTTAAGGTGGGTGATGGGGAAAGAGTGAGGGTTTGGGAAGAGTGTTGGGTGGGTGAAACAGCTTTTTGATCAAATGTTTGCGTTGATTTTTTATTTTTTATTTTTCCTTTGAGCTGGGATTTTGGGTTCCCTAGGAACTTGAACAATTTAGAAATAGAAGAACTTTCTGCATTATTATCGAATTAGAATCTGTCAAGTTGGTTTCTCATAGAGCAGACAGGAGAATTTGGAGTTTGGAGTCTTCAGGATTGTTTTCTTGCAATTCATTCTAAAAGCACCTTCTGGACAATCCCTCTATTTCTCTCTTCACACCTTCCCAGGTGATTTGGAAAGCTAAATTACCTCCTAAGGTAAGAGTATTAGCCTGGTTAATTGTTCCTTGGTTTGGAAGGATGCATTGTGTTTGCAAAAGGAAAAAAAAAACTGAAAGAATTTAGTGTCTTAAAAAACTGAAAACTCTATCTAAACAATCAGTAAGGCATATAAAGAGCACATAACAATTTCAGTGCATATGATTGCGTCCTCGTAAATAGAAACACCTCAACTACAGAGTACACATACAAAACCTATGAAAGAAAAGCAGATATTGACTGCTTTCCACAATTGTGGATAAACACATACCAGCAAAAAAAAATGCCCATATGGGGAAACGATTAGTCTAATTCTCAAATATCTTATGCATAGTATACAACCAACTTATAGAAAGATGAGTCCTTAATTTCCTAATGAGAACTAAGGAATTGCTAAGCTCAGAGAGTAGAAGGGGAACGGAAAATCCTCCTCCATAGCAGAAATGCTCCTCAAACCAATCCACCACAATGAGCTGCTGGTTAGGTCTACCTATAGAAGCAAGTAACTGTGAATCAATAACAACTTTCAAGCCTCTTCTGTTACATCTAATAAACTGAAGAGGAGATGTAAAACATTCTGTGCATATACATGTCACTGAAATTAAATCCAACGATTTGAGGACATACCATAAACAATTATGGTTGAGCCTGACAAGAAATCTTTTGCACTTTTATGGTGATATATCTCCTTCCATAGCTCCCTGACCTGCCACTAAACCCAGCAAGCTTCACATAAATCATTTTAAAACCCTAAACTCGTGATCATATCTACTCTTATTTTAAAAGTTTGGGGTTCTAAATTGACAACCAGTGTTAGAGAAACAGCTCTCTGGAGGGACCTAAATAGATAATAATCTTTCTGCACTCAGTTGACCAAATTAACTGCTATCGTCATTTCTAAAGAAGCACAAAGTCTACCCCACTTAATTTCCGTCCATCTTAGCAGCTGAAATGATTTCGATCTTAAAAAAAAATATTATAATAGCATCATGACAATACAACCCAAAGTTCGAGAAGAACTTCAATCCTCAAATTCTCGAAACGATATAGAAAATTCCACAGCTTCACAATTTTGATATGTAACAGAAGCGTGCTTGAGGACCGAGAAAAGAGAGCTTTATAGGGTTGAAATCAAGGGTAGAAAACAAACACTTTCAAGCAAACGTCATGCTTCTCATGCACTATGACTGAATATGCAACTCTAGCTGTCCTGTAATTAAACAAGTAGAGACCAGCTAAGCAACTATTTTTGCAACTCAACAATCTAAGGATGAAGCCTATATCCTCGTACCCATGCAACTACTGTGCTAACAAAATCCTGACAGCCAACATTAGAACAATCAGCACTGAACGTCTGCCAATATATAAAGTAATCTCAATCTCAATCACCACCGGTTCTTGAAATGTTCATTAAAGACCTATTTAGATCTTGTTCTTAATAAGGCAAAACAAGTTGAAATTTCTATATGTGTGTGTGTAAATCGTATATATAAGAAACAGAGACTTTGTTAGAATAAATAAAATAAAATAAAATAATCCAGCAGCGAACAAGAAGTCCACAGCAAACTGAGAAAACTCTAACACAACACAATTTCATTCCACAGCAAACACACTCAAAAGAAATAATCTACAAACTGTTGGTCCCAAATCAGCATGAAGATTATAGAACGAGTGATTATAGGTTTAAATTTTATCCAGCAAAAACTGTAAAGAACAAGCAACGCCCTCGAAAAATATTAGCCGTGAGTCCATGACAAAGATTAACCAAGCATACAACTTTTCAATAAATGAGAACCATGGAATCCAAATGCGAACAATAAATAACAATAACACACTGAAGGCAAAGAAATTGTGAAATGCTTACCACGAAGGTTAGACTTGAACCCACAATTAGTCAAATGCTTGGCAAGTGTCTCTCCTAACTGCTTCTGCCAGTTTGGAGTAACCTTGGCTTCAGACACAGGCCACACAACTGCTGTCTCTGTTGTGAGATTTACACTAGCAGATGACACCTGTGGCTGCCATATAGATAATAAAATGAAGCAGATTGGTTTAGTTTACAGAACAGAACAAAAGTCAATGCCTTTAAGTGATAAGGAAAGAGAACACCATATATTACTTAGACTTTTCTTTTTCTTCTCCTTCTCATAAACATGAGAACAATACAAAATTCCATACAGAAAAACAGGAATCTTAAACCTACTAGTTTCCTACTTGGGTTGTCTTCAATAGCACAAGAAAAGAACGTGCGACACTAAGGAAGAAATGCTAATATATATTTCAATCTTTATACTCTACTATAAAATAGAAAGGTATTCTCGATTTGGTCCAGCAAATGAAGGCTAGAGTAGTGTTGTATATATTTGCTTCATATCCACATTCATAAGTTCGCAAATCCAACAACTGGAATTCCTAATGAAATTCAGTTCCTCACAACCAAATGCAGCTTTCTTATCAGCAAGTACTGTGACTTTGCCTATTTCCAGAGCATGAAATTTCACTTCCAACAGAAAATACATGAAAATTTGAGGCAAAAGAAGGAAAAACTTACTTGACTTTCTAGAATTCGCTTCACACTGGCTGCACATCCCCCACATGTCATTCCCTATAGGAAAACACCAAACAAATTGAGTAAGAGAGAGAGAGGAGGGATTTGTAATGTATAGTGTATGCTTACTCCAACATCGAGAACAATGACATCAGTCGAGACCGCCGAAACCTCATCGCACCCAGCAGCAACCACCTTCGACTTGGCATCACCGCCTCCGGAACCGCCCTCACCGTCACCGCCGCTGCCACCACTCTCGCCGCCAAAGCCACCATTTCCACCGCCGGAAGCAAATGACGCAGCGGAGCTCCCAACGCACCCTAAACGGCACCGTCCCGCAGGGTCAACGAGGCACAGGCTCCTCAGCGAGGACGAAGAGAAAGGACTATTAGGTCTCTGAAAGCCGTAGCTGCTGGGAAGGCAAGAAGTGAGCCTGCGAGCTAGCAGACGACTCGGGAGGCGTTGACTGAGAAACGTCTGGGAGAGACGACGGTTGAGGGTTCTGGAGACGGCGAGGAGAGCTACCGTTGTCGGCGTCGCTGCAGACAATGTGGACTCCATGGGAGAGTGGCGATTGAAGCAAGCAGCTCAGAGTTTGAATCACTGAATCTCTATCTTCTGTGTTTTTTATCGTATGAAATATAAAATTACAAAGCAATGTGATAATCGAGGTGGTCTACAGCTGCCATTTGGGACTGAGCCACAGTATAGCATCGAATCTGGTTTGTGTGGTTGGTGTGGTTGGTGCGCGTTTTAAATGTGGGAAGGGAGTGCGAGTGTGTGAGTGATTTTTTTTTGGATTTTATGATAAAATATAACTTTTGTCACTCTCGTCTAGTTTAGTTGAGTGGAAATAACCTTGACTTACAAGTTAGGGTCATTTTGGTATTGTTGTACTGTGAAAATAATCGCTGAAAATAAACCTTGAAAATAATCGTTGTCAGATTTGCTGTGAGGGAAATCAGCTGTGAGATAAATCAGTTTGGCATTTGGTAAACTTTTTGTTAAAAGTGATGTTGGTACAATAATCAGTTTTTAAGTGCCAGTTTGGCATTGCTTATTTGGGGTGATAAGTGATTTTTTTAAAATTTTAGGAAACCCAACCCGTTTGGTAAACTATGAGAAAATCACTTATTGTTAAAAATTGATGTGAGAGAAAGCTATAAGAGAAAGTAGCTAATGAGGTGCTTTCATTTTCTGATTATGCAGGAATCAGTTTCGAAGAGGTGCTGGGTTTAATGATTATGCAGGAAATGTTTTCTGATTATGAGGGAATTAGTACCAACAATACTTTTAATAAAAAGTTTACCAAACACCAAATTGCTTTATTTCACAGCTGATTTCTCTCACAGCAAATTTGACAATGATTATTTTCACAGCACAGCAATGCCAAACTGGCCCAGTGTTTGGTAATTTTTGTTGTGAAAGTGTTGTGACCTGTGTATAATTACTAAAAAGGGCTTTTTGTTGAAATGACTTTTTTGTTTAAGTGTTTGATAAAGGGTGGTGTTAAACGAACCTTAAAATTAACTGAGTACACCCTACTACCAAACTATTTATTGAATTACTAATTTACCCTAATATAAAATGACAAAAAATGATATACTGAATATTGAAACAAAATTAATTTTAATAAGTACACCCAACTCAACATATTGAACCCTAATCAAATTAGGATTTCAAAGTTTGATTCCAAACAGATTTGACATATTGAAGCTACCGAACATTGTATGTGCATTGTTCTTCTGCTTTATGGATTTTATTGTATAAGCATTAATGTTGCTCTTGATGGAGCTATACAAATGTCCTATTCTCGTTTAATTATTCACTAAAATCTTTTTGGTCTTCCTTGGCAGTCGTGGCAAAAAGTTATTACGGATTGGCATCAAATGCGAACTATTAATGTAAGTATCTGTACTTGCAGAAGAAAAAAAATTCCTACATGCGCACATACATACATACATACATACATGGGTTCATGTGTTTGCTATCTTCATTCTTCAATGGAGTAGCTGGTAAGCACGACACTAGACCCTTACAGACATTGTTGCCATTGCTGCCTCAGAAGCCCGCTGAGCCTGATTTTACCACAGAGAGTCATAACTAGTAGTATATTGTTATGAAGTGATTAGCATCTAAGCTTAGCTTTCTAGATACGAGTTTATCCTTAGAGGTTTATGTGTATAGTCATATATTGGTAACTTGGTGAACTTCCTCTATATCTAACTTAGCTTTTTTCTTCATTTCTCCTTTTCGATCCATTGAGAGTTCATTTGTTTTATGAGCCAAATAGGGTGTACTTAATATTAGAGTGTTGTGTGATAGAGTGTATTAGGGTGTATTAGGGGTACTTTTGGTAGTTAAATAGGGTGTACTTAGTTATTTCTAAAACTCCAAAATTGATCCCAACCACATACATAAGTAGATAGAGCATGAAGAGTAGATGAAGTTTCATACCTAGATCAACGACAACGGTCGCCGGAGTCGCTGAAAATGGAGTCGGAAAACCTCAAACCCTCTTAGCCTTTCCGAGCTCGCGCCGTCTCATCGAGGGGCTGGGAGGGCTGTGCTCTAGCCTAGACATGCTCGCCAGTCAGTGGCTGTCATTTTTCGACCAACCTTGTCGGAGGAGGTGGCCGAACGGTGGCGTTGTGTGCCGTTCCTTGGGGAGAGAGAGAGAGAGAGAGAGAGAGAGAGAGAGAGAGAGAGAGACGAGCCTTTAAATAAAAAATCCTATTTTGAAATATTTACAAATGTGCCACTGCACTTCCGTACGTCTTTGTTGCAACTCGGATTTGGGCCCACTACGTGTCTACGAACTCGTGAGCTCGAGCACTACGTAAGGAACCAAGAAAATTTCCAAAACTAGTCCCCGGCAAAAATTCTACTCTAAACCACAAAAGAACCCTAAGGTTAAAGTCGTCCTTTAATTTAGAATTTTGAAAACTAGATTAAATTTTGGGATGGGATGTTACAAATATCACAACCCGATTCTTCAGTTGCGTGAGCAACTCCAATTTGTCATTATAGTTGTATTGCCATTTACCCTCTCTTGTTGGCCGACATCACATCCTGTGTTAGATTATGAAGTAACATAATCTAATTATGCTAAAGAATTCATCTGTACTAATCATCATCACAAAGTGTTTTGCTAATAATATTCCCTTTGACCAGTTTCATTTATGTCTACCAATGTTTTATGTGTAATCATGTTGTTTTATGCTGAAGAAAGTTTCAAGTACCTTATATTTTAAATTGGTCATTGTCGTTTTGTAGCCTATTGACCAAAATGATGACAGATTTAAACTGAGTTTGCACCTCAGTTTGCACCTCTAATTGAGTTTTAGATACTTACATTTCTTTGTATTTGTACATCATAAGGTTAGTCCTCCTCTAGATACACCCCTTGGTCCAAATGAGTGCAAGAGTGATGGAGGTGCAACAAGGTGTGTCATGCTTTCCAAGACAATCGAGACAGGCGACTATACTTTTGGATGAAAGTATAGTCTCCCTATTAGATATATGGCCTAGAAGCCAATATAAAAGTTGAAAATTCTAAGGATATAATATAATAAATACAATCAAAGGGGTATGAATGTTACTTTAAGATACATAACATACACAAAGTAACAAGTCCTTGGATAACGATATAAATGGAAAGCTATCTAAAGAATTTAGATTCACGAGACCTTTCCATCATAAGAATATCGTATCCTAACAGGTTCCTGGTCATAGGATCACCAATTGGACAATGGTGAAACACAAAGACTGGTACACACTATGTCTGCTTAATCGGGAGAATGACTAGTCTCCAGTCGTTCCAAGTGCAAATTCATGGGTTTTTAAGCTACGAAAAGGACTGGGTTGGGTAGAGGAGGAAGAGACTTGAATTTTGACACCAAAATTGCCGGCAATCGTGGTCGGATGGTGTCAAACTCGACATCCAAACTGTTGGCATCGCGGAGAGAGAGAAACTAAGTAGGGAGAGAGGAAGTCACCGGTGGGGGAAGAGAGAGAATGCGCCCTAAAAAATCTGATTTCTTTTTTTATTTTTTATTTTACTTTTATAATTAAATTTTATACTTCCACACCTCGTAACTTTCTCGTTTCAACTCCAATTTGAGCCCACCATGTATCCATGAACTCGTGAGCTCACGCACTACGTAATGGAGCCAAAAAAATTTTCAAAACCATTCCCAAACTAAAAGTCAACCCTAACCCACTTAGATACCCTTAGGGTAAAATTGTGTTTTACTTTAATAATTTAAGAATTTATTAAATCTTTGGGAGCGGGATATTACATTTATTGCTTTCCAAAGGCATGTTTGGATGATTTGATGAGATTATTGTTTGAGCAAAATTCCACTTGGCGAATTTTTGCACGTTGATTCTTCGACTCTTGAACTTCCTTTTCTTTCCTCTCCCTCGATCTCTGTGAAAAAAACCGGGATAAAAAGACCACACTTGGGGGTTGTTTGCCAAAGGCCCTCCGATGCCTAAGTCAATTAAATGTTCTTGAAAAAGATAATGAGATAACGGAAAAGAAGGAGGTCTTCTCTCACGGGGAGAGCTAGGTGGCTGGAGCCGTGTGTGTTTTAGCCAGATCCGTGCGAAGGAGAGAGAGGTTTTTCGGCTAGGGTTTAGGGTTCAAAAACCAATCACCTTGCTTGTGTTGTGTAGCCATGTATGTATAGTGCTCTTGTCTTCTAGGGGTTTTCAAAGAATAATTCCTATCAGGAAGGGAATTATTCTTTCCCTAAAATAGAGAGATTAAGTAAATTATGGATTTTAATAAGAATCAAATCCCTAATTGATGATGATATCTTTATTTTTGGTCTAAATAATTGGCCAATTGAATGGAGCACAATTATTCACCTAAGAGATATTCTTCTTATCCACGCGGCACCTCGTGATTGGATGCCGAAATATTTGTTCTCATAAATGCCCCCAACTTCTGCATGGCACATGCGTGGCATGGAGGATGTGAGAAATATTTATTGGGCTTTTCAACTATATCTAGGCTTCCGTCTGTGAATTGAACTCTTTTTATAAGCTGAGCTCCTGAATGAAGGAGACTTTCTATTTTCTTGAAGTTGGGTTCCCACTTGGAATGGGCTTATGATTTCTTCTAGGTCAAGGATACTCAACTACTATAAATGCAAGGCTTCTCCTCACTCCCCTGCATATCCCAAAATTGTTATTCTCTACTTTCTATCTTGTGAGAGAGATCTTGGAGAATTGTACTCCTTGTTGAGGAGATGAGTTGCCGTGCACACCAAGGTAAGTCATGCTTAGTTATTATTATTATTATTATTATTATTATTTTAATTTCTCTTCGCGGCGAGAACTAGCTAGTCGGTTTGGGAGACCATGGTCTATTTGGCCGATTATCATCGGGGACCGTCGGCAATTTGTAACTACAGGTGTTGTTCGTTGCGGTGGTTGTCTCGGCAGCTACCGCATATATATATATATATATATATATATATATATTGTTGTTGTTCATGGTGAGGACCAACCAACGTGTCTGGCTGGTTGTCGTTGTGGCCTTGTGGTAGCTCTGGGCAGAAGCGGTAGTGAGCGACGGTGATAGTCATGACGATTGTGGCGGCTACTGCCGTTGCTTCTCTCTTTTCTTTTTGCTGTACACTTGGGCCGGTGCTGGCGATTTAGGCCATGCACCTGTTGGCTGCTACCGACTTAGCCCGTATCTGCTGCCTTTTTTTTCGCAACGTAGGGTTTTGACTTGCTATTTGACTGGAAATTTTCTTCCCTTTTTGAAGCTGTTCAGCCGTCGTGTCTTCCGAGGAATGTAGTCGATCTCCCGGTTCGCAAGTGCACTTGTATTTGTGGGGTGGCTCCAAAGTTTACAAGAAGAGGTTCATGGCTAACTTGCACCATGTTATGACCGAGGATCAATTTCAGAAATGGCGTGACTCATTTGCCTCTGCCATACCTAAGGATGTGCATGTCAGGTTGGCGAAGCCTTCAACTGAAGATGTGCCTCGCATGAACCGAAAAAAATTCAAATGCCAGGATCATCACTTTTCGTCCCTTTTACTTCTCCTTGGGTTTCACGTTTCCCATGTCTAAGTTATTCAATAGGGTGTTTTGTGCTATGGAATGTGTCCAAGACAATGTACCCCAAAAGTCTACCAGGCGATCATCTTCTTTGACAATCTGAACTGCTTCTTTAAGTTGGGCTTGACTTTTCGGGAGTTCTTCTACTTCTTTGAGGTGAGATGCTAAGAGAAGTATGCTCAACTTCGTGCGAGTAATGATAAGTTGTTCGATAATCTCAGCCAAGGTGACCATGTGTGGAATGAGGATGTTCTTGATGTCAGCGGTAAGTGGGAAGGCGGGGAAGATGACTGTCCACTCATTCCCATCACCTATTGCAATGGTACTTCATGATCTGTTGATCTTCTTTTATTTCATTTGAATTCTTTGAAGTGTGACTGACTGACTTCTGTCTTCTGCTTGCAGTTAAGGATATCACCAAAAAGTTTGATCGTGGACCGGATAGGGTTAAGGTATGTCGGGCTTTAAACATCCCTGTGACTTTTTGTGAATTGTGCTGGCTGTTGAGCAAGCATCGAAGGAAGGTTGGTGGCCTACCCCCTGCCAGAAAAATTGAAAGGTGTAAGCAGTATGACTATGACTCGGATGATCAGCCTAATGAACGGGAGGAGTCATTGACCGAACTTTCTGGAAAGAGGAAGGTGGCTCTTAAGCTTTACTGAGATGAATCTGCATCATCAACAGAGGAGGTCTCGTCTGCTGAGAAGTCTCAAGTGAAAGTCGCTCCTTCGTCGTCTGCTAGAGTCAAGCATGTTGTGGACGTTGACAGCAGGAAGGTGCATGCCATGTGAGATATTAGGGATGCCTACCCAAGCCTTCATCTGAGAAGTCGAAGACTGGTGATCTGCCATGTAGAGATGCTGGCGCCAAACCTTCCTCATAGGAGTTTGAGTCGTCTGCACCAATCTAAGGAGGAGGATCGAACCGAGAAAGCTGCTTCTTCATTGGGCAAGCTCGTGTCATCTGCTGAAATACGAGAAACCAAGGGTGGAGCTGGTCTAGCCTCTTTGACTCCCTCTGGCCCCAGATCGGCTGATCATGTAGGGGCCTTCCCAACTGGGCTTCATCTTCATTGATCCTTCTCTTTGCACAATAACGTTTAGGATTTGTTGGAGGTTTATTTGTTGCGTCATGTGTTGAAGGCAGTGGCAAAGTTGTAAATTAGTTTGGGTCATTTTACTGAAACTTGGGATGGGATGGGATGGCTTTAATTGGTGGCAATGTTGTAATTTTTAGGTTCTTTTAGTGCTGTTTTGTTTTTGAAAATGGGCTTTGGGTTTTTTAATTGAATTTCTATAGGATTGAGTTTTCTACTATTTCAAGCCCCACTGTTGGGCTTGAAACTCAATCTCCCTTTTTTTTTTAGTTTTAAAAAATGGGCCTACCAAATATATTTTTTGAACTTTGAACTTAAAATATGTTTGTGAGTTTAAGAAATTGGATTCAAATCCAATATCAAATGGGCCTTAATTTTCATATGAAATTACAACACATGATTGAACAGAATGATGACCACCAGGCCGGCAATAAAGAGAACATTTTCAGCAGAACTTACTCGCATGAGCCACCAAACATAGTCTTAAATGGAGCCAAAAAAGCCTTCTCAAGTAAACCACCAACCCCATATGCAGCTTTACTGATGACATCCCCCCATTGCAAGCAATAAAAGTTCAAATTCAAAAGAATGTGTTTATTTCAGCCATCAAGCTGCAAACCAATACACAAAATTAATTAAAGCAAAAATAATACAAATTCAACAATAAAAACCCACTAAGTTGACCAAAACCAACAACAACAACAACAAAGGCGAAGAAAAATAAAGCAAAAGAAAGAAATTAACAGAGAATAAGAGAGCCTTGTATGTCTTGGAGTTTCTCTCTTGTTGGACGTTTTGTGATTTTTAGCAGCAGATGGTGAGATTGGGTGGAGGTTTTGTTATTTTGTGACGAGGGAGGGAGGGAAGGGAATGAGAAACTAGGGGTGCAAGTTGGATTGGAAAATCCGATTCTGGTCCGAATATTTCCAAAAAAATCCGACTCCGATAAATCCGATATCCGAAAATGCCAAATCCGATATTTCCGATAAATGCAAAAATTCCGCAATTCCGAAGTTCTCCGAACCCATTATGATCCAATTTTTCCAATTTTTTTTTCCAAAAAATTCCGAGTTTCTAATTATATATTGCATTATTTTTACTGCATATATCTTATATAAGTTTCATTTCTATTTTTTTATACTTTAGTACCAACATACAAATATTCATATATACTAACATAGGCTCGGCCAAAAAATATATACTAAACATATTAGTATATAACTTTAAGACTATATATTTTTGAGAAATGTGCTTGTTTGAATATAACAAAAATGTATATGTGTGCTTGTTATATCCAAACGTACTGCATATGTGCTAAATATAGGGAGTATCATACTATTCCATTTTATATTATGTGTGTATGTATTTTTTAAAATTTAAACTTTTAATTATAAAATCATTTTATACATGAAACACCACATATAAGACAAGTGTATTCATTGGAGTTTGACAATTATAGTATTCCAATTGTCTAGAGCAATACTAACATATTGAATGCAAGTTTACCACTCTTTGCACATATAACATGTAAGCGCAAACTATTTTGATTTTTTTTTGGTCTGAAAACTACTTTGATTAAGAATGAGCAAATAGTATTGCTCTAGACCCAGAAACATTGATTAAGAATGAATGAACAATCTTTGAGTAATGTTTCTCTGTGGAACTGCTGCAACTACCCACGACCGTTGGATTGATAGAATGGTTTTTCTCAAAAGGAAAAAAAAAAAAAGACCCTTTGTGGGCTCAAGAGCAAAAGTACATTCTTTTATGTATATCTATATCTATATCTACATATATATATATATATATATATATATAATCATTCTCTCATCCGGATGCATTAACGTGCGAACGTGCGGATGTATGTGTAAATAGGCAGGAAAGCAAGGCGGGTAGTACAGAATACACTGCGTCGCACGATAATAACGTCCAGATATCCGCATAAGAGAATTTCTGTATATATATGTATTAAGGCAAAAGGCTTTAAAATTGAAATTTTCAAAATTCCCATAATTGTCCTCGGTTAATAAAAATACTAAAACATAAGATCCTTTTATTAAATATGGATAAAGTGGTACATTCATAATTTATTTAAATTAATATATAGAAAGCAATTATCAACTTGAATGCTTGTATATATTAATAACCCAATAAGAGATTGACATACGGATTTCAATTAAATAAGTTAACCAAAATGTTTTCTTAAACACTTAAACGTGAGGGCTTGGCACACAAAGCCCATTGCTAATTTACTTACCCGAGCCCGCCAACCCAGTTACCCACCCAGGTCCCCCTTCTGCCTTCTTCTTCGAATCTTCCTCGCTGCCCGTTGCTGATTAACCCTTGAGCTAACCAAAGAGACCATAAGCCAGAGCTAGAAAAAAAACTTCAAAACTTCAAAACACAAGCCAGAGAAAATTGAGCAATTTCTCTTCTGTGTTGAACCCCACACCTCTCTACTTCCTTATTTGTTTTCTTCTTGGTCTGTCAAGATCGGTTGGCCCTGCAAAACAAACCCTTCAAACGGTTCAAAGTTCTCTGCCAAAATCCCATGGAAGACTACAGCAGATCAAAGTCATATGGCCCTGGCAGTGGGACGATGCAGATGGACAACTATTATGGACCTCCAAGACCACCCGATTCCTATGAGCTCAGGAGCTACAATGCTTCCTATGCACAAACCCAGATGGCTAATAACAGGGACTTCAAATTGAAGAAGGGGAAAAGCACTTCTGGGTCGTCTTCAAAGTCTAATTGGGGTCTCACTGATCCTGAGTTGCAGAGGAAGAAGAGGGTTGCTAGCTACAAAATGTACTCTGTTGAGGGCAAGATGAAGGGCTCCTTCAGGAAAAGCTTCAGGAGGAATCCGAAAGTTTCGTAATTTCTAAAATTTTTCGGAATCGGAATCAGAAGTCCATATTGAATTCCGAAGGGTTTTGGATTGGAATTGGAATGATCTATTTCCGATCCGATCCGTCCGAAAGACAGCTCTATGAGAAACCGTTTCAACTCAATGGTCGGGAAATAAAATAAAATAGATTGAAAAATGGGACTGGGCTGGCTGGGCCCATTTATACGCATAAAACCCAATCCAAAGCTTGAAATCCAACTTCGACCAGGAAACCATTCCAGCGATTGCTTGCCGCCCAAGTTCTTTTGGTTTTGTGTGATTTAGGGTTTCTGTATTTTGAAGGTATATATATATATATTTAAGATTATTACGAGGGAAGAAGCACTGCCCCAGATTTGATGAAGGAAGCGGTACTTCCAGCCTCTTAATTGTCCAAAACAGGAAGGTAACCGCTGTTCTAGTTGCTATGAAAATTGCATCTTTCTTTTTTGCCCAGATGCCAAAATAGTATCAAAATTGCATCTTTATATTTTCCCACTATCTTACTTTAGGATAGAAATTGGATTTTTATCCTATTATCTTTAGGTTTTAGTTTTCTATAAATACCCCGTGTATTCATTGGAATATGACTGAGTTATTGAGTAGTTTATTTTTTAGAGATTAGAATCCGCTCGGTCAACTCTAGGTAAACCCACACACAGCCTCTGGTTCATACTTTTCTTCTCTCCCTCCTCATTCGTAAACGCACAGTATCTCATTCATATTTGCCTATGCACCCTCTGGTTCATGTATTTGTTTTTGAAGAGTCGGTTGAAGAACAAAGCATTGGTTTTTTGTTTTGTTTTTGCCGTCAATTTAAATTTTAAAATATATTTTCTTGCTGTTGTGAACTTGTGATGCTTGCTGTTTTTAAGGTTTAAATATAAAATATGGAAGGGACACCCTCCGTCAGCAAAAAGGCCACTACGAAGCAAGAGAAGCTTCGCCAGCGCCAAGAGCAACAAGCCCTGGCTGCCGCGGCTCGCTCTCTTGCCCTCGAAGACGAGCAGGACCCGCTCGCAGCCGTGCAGTGTGTGGTCACGGTCTAGCCTGATACTGTGTGCCGCCAGATGGTGAAGGACGTCGCTGGTTTGAGCCGGGAATCGTTTATCGAGATTGAAGGTGTTGTGTCTGTCCCTAGTGTTGAGATAACAGGCACAACATAGCAGGTATTTTTTGCTATCTTCCTCGTTTAAATTATAAAAATGAAGGGCTTTGTGCCCAAATTTTTGAAAGAGAAGTGTTTAAGTAATGCTGATTCATTCAAAGGAGGTTAGTGATTTAAATTATTGGTTTTAATTAGGTGGAGGTTCAAGTGAGGAAATTGTATTGTGTGAGTAAGGCTGCTGTGTTAACTTTTAACATTGACAATGCTGCTCGAAGCGATGCTGAAATCGAAAAAGCTTTGCAGGTACAATGACCATTTGAGAGAGTAAGATGAGAGGTTTTTTATGAATTGGATTCTTGACATTTTGTCAAGTATTTGGTTCGTTTTGTTTTAATTCTTTTTAATTTTGCGTAGTGTGGTGTGTTTTTAGGCTGGAGAAAAAGTTGCTCACATTAATCAGGACACGCGCTTGAATAATAGAGTTCTTGACTTGCGAACACCGGCCAATCAGGGGATCTTCCGCATCAACAGTCAAGTTAGAATGGTAGGGTTTGTTTGTACCATTTGAAGATATAAGCTTTGTGTTTATTGTGTTTGTTTCTTTGTAAAGTTGAAGAATGTTTGTTGTTAAGAGTTTAGTTCTGTACGTAAATGGTTGTGTTATTGTGTAGACCTTTGGGCAGTTTTTGTTTTCTGAAGGCTCTTCCTCAATTGGAACGCCAAAACTGATTGATGGTTCAAGTGAAGGTGGTGCTGATGTGTTTAGACTCGACTACAAGGGTCAACCTGCCTGCCTCGCCCAATCACCCCAGCTTCACAAACAGATGGCCATCCTTAGTGGCTTTCCCCGTGTTTTTGAGATTGGTCCTGTTTTTAGAGCCGAGGATTCACATACCCATAGGCATTTGTGTGAATTTACTGGTCTTGATGTTGAAATGGAGATCATCAGGCACTATTCTGAGGTAGAATTTGAATGTCTAAGGTCTTCTTATCCCTAGCACTTGCACCCAATATGATCATGGACGTGTGTTATTGAGCAGTTAAATGCTTGTGTTTGCAGGTGATGGATATTGTTGACCGTTTATTTGTTACAATATTTGGCACTTTGAACAAAACTTGTCAGAAGGAGCTTGAAGCAGTAGGTAGGCAACATCCCTTCAAACCATTGAAGGTAATAATTCCCTTCTTGGACTTAATATTTGTAATGTTGCCTATTTGATTCTGATTATTGACATTTCATAAATTTGCAGTATTTGCCGGAAACTCTACGACTTACGTTTGAAGAAGGTGTTCAAATGCTTAAGGTTAGGAATATTATGTTTATTTACTTACATATATGATTTTTTTTTTCTTCATACATGGAATGCTAAAACATGCACAACGACCTACTTTCAGTTTCAGAATTTTCTCTTTTTATTGTAAGTTTGACCTCCTTATACAGGATGCTGGCGTTGAAGTGGATCCTATGGGGGACCTTAACACTGAGACTGAGAAAAAAACTAGGGCAACTGGTTCTGGAGAAGTAATTTTTTATTTGCTTGCTCTATATCTTCAGAAGTATATGTTTTAGTTTGTTATTGTTTAATTTAAATTATGTTGTTATTATAAATGTTTGAACTGGATTTTACTTGATCATAGGTACTGAGTTCTACATACTGCACAGGTATCCTTTGGTTGTTAGGCCATTCTATACGATGCCTTGCGATGATAATCCTGCCTACAATAAATCATTTGATGTTTTCATTCGAGGTAAATCATCAATGACTGTATCAGCATCATTGTTGCATTTATATCCTGAATGATTTTGGTTTTAAATATCAATGAAAATCTAATTATCTATTTTCCATCCCTCAGGTGAGGAGATAATTTCTGGCGCCCAGCGTGAGCACAGACCAGAGTTACTCCTGGAAAGGGCACAAGCATGTGGGATTGAATTGAAAACAATTTCAACATATATCGATGCTTTTAGGTATTGTTATTTTTTCTTCCCTTGTTGTTGTTATAATTTGTTTAAAATATTCCAAGTAAAAAGCTCTTTACCAAATGGCTTTTTACCATATGCTGTACACCTTTATACTACTCAATATTGTTTAGCATAAGTTTCTTCTGCTCGTGCTTTTGTTAACCCTTGAGATGGCTCTTACAGATACGGTGCACCTCCGCACGGTGGGTTCAGGGCAGGGCTGGAGCGTGTTGTCATGCTTTTCTGTGGTTTGGACAACATCCGCAAAACTTCTATGTACCCTCTCGATACACGTAGGCTTGCCCCTTAGTATATTCAAGCGGCATGTTTTCTGAGATTTTGGCATAATTTGATCTTTAGAGTCTTAGGTAACATACGATTTGAAGTGAATGGATGGATATTGGTTAGAAGAAATATCTTATATCAATTTATCTATATGAGAAGTAGATTGTAGATGGAATCCTCATTCTTAGACCATTAATTTTGACTTAGTTTCTAGGCTAAAGAGGCTCCAAAACCTAACAATGTGTAGATTTCATTACAAATGAGCTGATCCACATTTTGAAGTCAATCCAAATGGACAGTGAGTATTTTCCAATTTGTTCATTGCTTGTTTATGGTATGGTTATGAGGAGCTACTGCAAGTTCCCGAATATAAGCTTGTTTAACATCCAATTTCCAACAATGGAGTGTAAGTGGACAAAAGATAAGTGAGAAAATCAACTCTTTTATTTTTATTATAAATATTTTAAGAATTGAGAGAGCATTAAAAACAGTAAGCAAAAAAACCACTAAAAGATAAATAATAAAAAAGGCTTATTTACTGCAGTACCCTCTGAACTTTAGTCAAATGTCACTTTGCCCCCCCTCCCTCCGGAAAGTTAAAGTGGCCCACTTAACCCCCTTGACCATGTTTTGTGTTCCACTTTGCCCATGTTGTTATCTCCAATGGAGTGTAACCTTTTAGATTTTGTTTCTCCTAGATATAATCGAACTAACTTAGGTATCCGAGGGCCTTTGGTCAACACCCCCCGGGTGTGGTCTTTTACTCCAGTTTGATTTTACAGGGATCGAGGAAGAGAGAGAAAGAAGTTCAAAGGACGAAGGATCTTCCAACGGATATTCTTCTGTGAGAATATTTGCACAAACATTTAGTGCTTTCATTGAGATATTCAAGATAATACTTAATGCGATGCTCTTGAATCCAAATAAAGGGAAATCCGTTTCCCCCTTCATTCATCAATTCCATCATCGATCCAAAGAACACGACGAATACAACTACCGCTTGTTGGCAAGAAATTCTCTCAAGCCACCCATGGCCGCGGTGAACCTTCTTTTTTCTGAAAAATCTATTTTCTATGAAACCAAAACAACAAGAAAAATTGGAATTTCATAAAAAGAGAGCAGAGAACCACGATGTTACTGTTCGTGAGCGCCAACCACCATGTGCGCGTCATCACCAACCACCCGACCGCCGCAGCTACCCCTCGCAACATCCCATTGCGACCAGGGATCTTCGGTCTCAAAACCTGTGGGATCGCCCAGTCCACAGCCGCGAAAACCAACCCAGGCAAATTTGAAGAGTTCCCCTAGCTGATGCCATCTTCAGATCAATGACTTCTGCTTGTCAACTGGTCACGCTGACCACACCATTGGATTCGTCGACACCATAATAGTATATGCCCGAAGGGGCCCTCCAATAGGACTCTGGAATCTTTCTAGTGTGGTGCTGGAAAAAATGGAGCTCTCGCCCCAGCTTCGAACGAATACCTTTGGGGTGTCATTTCGCGACACCACCAACGTCGTTGGAATCGTCTACCTCCGAACTGCACAAATCAGGAAGGGCACCACCATCTGAAGTCAAAACATTGCCAACGTGCTGCCCACAGATTAGACAGATCTGCCCTCCGATGCCGACGCCGTTCTGCTTTTGTCCTTGCGACGCCGCAACCACTGTCGGTACCACGCACAATGGAGCTCCACCCAATAGCTCTACCAGAAATTGGCTCTTCACGTGCTGGCTTCCAAACACAGGGAGACACACACACACACACACACACTCTCTCTCTCTCTCTCTCTCTCTCTCTCTCTCTCTCTCCAACTTTAATTCTCAATTATAATATTAAATATTTAATGTTTATTTTGAATTAGGGTATATTCTTAATAAATATTAACAATTAATATTTTATTGCAGGAAGTATTACACATGCCTTATTTAATAATTCTATTATTTTATCAAGGCACAAGTGATATTATAGTTGGCATATAATATGATTTTATCATGCCCACTAATTACATTTTATCACTAATGATCAGGAAAATACCAAACGACTAGGTGACCAACATGCGAGTCCTTGGTCCACCCGATCAACGATTCTCTGGTCAATCTAATCCACGATTTACCGATCAGCTCGATGCATAATCCTTCCACAGAGGCCGACAACCTCCCTCGTAGCCCAGTGGCAGAAGCCAGAAATCCACCTCACGACCCACGGTCGAGGTCAGGATTTTCACCCACGATGGGGCCACAACATCCCATCATTGCAATCTTGGCGCCACCGCCATTTATGGCCTGATTGTGGAGCAAATACGACCATTCCCTCATGTGCCACCTCTCTTGACATTCCCATCTCCCACGTACACCTCCAACGAAACCCTAGCATGCGTGCAGTTGTTCTCCACACAATTCCTTCCTCATGATCAATGCAATCAAGCAGACCTCAGTCTTAAAGTCAACCAACGGACTCAAAGAGTAGACGACCAAAACACCTTCGTTGGACAGCTCATCAGACATATTAACTTGGTTCGAGAGCTTGGTCTTGGATCCAATAATGAAGAGAGAATGATGAATGAATGCACCGGCAGGCAGTTCGAGAGGTCCCAAGCAGGTCGAGCAAGGAGGAAGATAAGAACATGCTGCTCAATACGCATGCCATCTAACAAGATCGAGGACTGCGATGCAGCCAAGGAGCCTCCTCAAAAAGTCATAAGGATTAACACAACCCTAGTTGATTCCAAAGAATATGGGATGACCATCAAAGAAAAGAATAGGAAGATTAAACATGCCAATATAATCTCCCAAGTCTTAGCCAGCCCTCCATCAGTTGAAGACGATCTCGTGATCGGCTTCCAAAAGAGAGATTTAATCGGCCTTGATTTGCCACACAATGACGCTCTCGTCATCATTCAGATTGCTCAAGCCATGGTTGTCCAGTAGACGAGGGCATCGCAGCCAACATCCCATAATTGTCGGTTGTCCAGCAGATATGCATGGAGACAAAGATCAACATATCACCAAGGTCACTGACCGGCTTCAATGGCGTGACCTCGATAACCATTGGCACAATAGACCTCGACGTCTATTCCCAACCGGTAATCAGCTCGCAAACCTTTATGATCATTGATGAAGTCTCCCCATACAATGACATCTTAGGCAGACCATGGATTGGCAAAATCAACGCCATCGCATTCGCCACACATTAGAAAATCTACTATCCAATATGTAGGGGCGGTGTTAGCCAGATCAACAGTGTCAAGTGATGGCAAGAAAATGCTCAGTTTAAGGGCTAAAGAGAAGCAAGCAATCACAGTTTGTCCCTTTAAATCAAGCAATCCCGTTCCTGACAGTCTAGCAGACCAGAAAGGAAAGGGAATAGTGTCGCTCCCCAACCCATGGATTTACGTAATCTTGGATTAAGACGTGATTCACACCTTAATTATAAAATTGAATAAAAACTATAACAAAAATGTGAACAACATTAAAGTAAGTAAATAAATATTTCACATAGAATTTTCAGTGGAAACAACAACATCCGAAATCTTACATTTTGACACTAATTTACAAGTTAGAACTACTCAAGAGTTCACTAAAAGAGTAGCTCATTATTCAACCACAAGCTATGTACATAATACCCTCTATAGACATGCCAAAATCACCACACGTCCTAGATTTCAGGTTTAGTACCTGCAAAATTTGTTAAGGGGTGAGCGAAGCCACAGCTCAGTTGGGACATAAGCCTTTTCATGGTAAATTGATATAACTAAATTAAGTGACATGCAATCACTCAGTCAATAATAATAATAATAATAATAATAATAATAATAATAATAATAATAATAATAATAATAAAAATAAAAATAATAATAATAATAATAATGCATGAATGCTCTTCATCTACTCCCATTAATTCATATAATTGGACAAGCAGACATGACCATACCATGCGTATACCACTTGGTCCCGAATGCCCATTTATATGAACTAACCCCCATCTCAATCACCCATAATTCCCCTTTTGTTAGTCATATTGTCTAACTCCTTGTCGCCAGTCCCGCATCACCCAATAAAAATCATGTGCACTGTGGGATCTCTGAGATCTGGTACCTGCCAAGAGTTAGACTCAACTACACAAAAGATCATTTCCATTACCTTCTTTTCCATTAATATCTTTCCAACCCAAGAACTCCAACCAACTTCCATGACATGACATAATTATGCCTTTCATTTATCTCATGTATCAAAATATAACCACACCAACATTGATCAAATAATTAATGACAAGTA
Source organism: Prunus padus (assembly GCA_024362665.1). Classification (NCBI taxonomy): domain Eukaryota; kingdom Viridiplantae; phylum Streptophyta; class Magnoliopsida; order Rosales; family Rosaceae; genus Prunus; species Prunus padus. The sequence goes on along the minus strand of JANFAM010000006.1, from coordinate 8,583,416 downwards.
AAAACCCAATAACAAGGAAGGTCAACCAAACTGTAATACCATGCTCACAAAATTTAATTAAATCAATCTCTGCAAAACGCTCCCCAAGAAACCTCGTACCTCGACACTAATGCTTTTGCAAGAAATATAAGATGATTCCCAATTTTCCACCGCATTCACAAACTCAGTCTCCCACTCTATCTTCTTTTGGCGACTCAGAGGTCCATCTGTTGTCGTGGTTTGCCCCTCCAAGCTTAGTTTATCAAAAAAAATTTTTGTTTTGTTTTTTTTTATAATTATCTATGATTGATAAATTTCAGCACGTCTGTTGTGGCTTAAATTTCAGCACGTTTATGGGTATATTTTATATAAATTTTTTTAACCATTTAGACGTTGATCCTAAAAGAAAATTTTCTTGATCTGCCACTTGAAAGAGGGAGATCATCATCAGCATCACGGAACCCATGGAACCATAGCCATAGGCCCCATCAAACCCATGGAACCACAACCATAGGCACCATCGAATCCATCAACCACAACCACCACATCCTCACCATCGAACCACCGCAATATTGTTTTGTGTACGGATAGATACATTCTGTTAATAATTCACAAGATGCGAAAGTATTCACAACACAAGATACATCATACATTCTGTTAATAATAGTATAAAATAGGGACATTCTGTTAATAATAATATTCACAAGATACAAAGTAAATAAAAAAAAACATAATTTAATTTTTGATTTGAATAGAGGTCTCCCTTCCATCCATCTTACCCCGTTGACTCTGACTCCATAAAATGATGACTTATATAAAACTTTCTTGTCTATTTCCATCAACTTCTGCTCAGCTTCCTTGCCTTCTTCGACTAGTCTTTCCATGGCGGAACGCGGATCGTACTCTCAGGGCCCTCGATTAGGTCAGATTTCAAGCTCCCTTTCCTTGTTAATTATTGGTTTCTTCAATTTAACATTAAAATATTCATACTCGATCAGGTCATTTCCTGGCAAGATTTCTCATAGTATGGTTTCGTGTATGCAGACTTTCAACAATTGCTGGTGGAGGCCCAACATCGGTGGTTGCGGCCAGCTGAAATCTGTGAAATTCTTAGTAATTTTCAGAAATTCCATATTTCATCAGAGCCTCCAAACAGACCACCAAGTATGGTTATTGACTTAATTGCAAATATTAATTTATATGATTAACTAAGTATTGTTTCTTCCTTAATTCTTATTTCTCTATCACAAAAGTCCATTAGCCGATGCCGATTTGTTTTGGGTTCTTAAAAAAATCAGCTCTTGGTGTACCAAAAAGTCTCTAAATATCATTTGGGATTTTTTCTTTTTGAACCTTTTAATTATGTTAGGGAAAGTCAATAGCTCACTTTTACATACAATGCAATTACTGACCGTTTCAGTTGTAGTATTTACACACACAGAACATTACTTATGAAACTTCTTCCACCATACCAGGTGGTTCGCTGTTTCTTTTTGATCGGAAGGTTTTGAGATACTTTAGAAAGGATGGACATAATTGGAGGAAGAAAAAAGATGGAAAGACTGTGAAGGAGGCTCATGAGAAGCTAAAGGTAAGCTTGCAAAAAAGAGATCTTTACCTGTATCTGGAGTCTCTGGGTTTGTAATAAAAGCCGTGTTATAGTCCTCAATTATTTTAGTATACCCCTAAAGGATGCTCATGTGGATAATTGAACGGATACATTTCTTGGATATTTTCTTAATAGAATAATGAAAATAATCTTCGTTGAACTAAAAAACCTGGAGTCTGAGAACTAACATTCTTCGAGTTATCTTAGGTTGGCAGTGTTGATGTTCTACACTGCTACTATGCTCATGGGGAAGAGAATGAAAATTTTCAAAGGCGCAGCTATTGGATGCTTGAAGAGTAAGTATGAGTTATGTACTTTATTTATGTATATGCGCAGAGTACCTTTAATATTCCAGAGTTGACTGTTCATACGTGTTTCCATAAAAGGTCCAATATTGTGTTATTACATTCCTTTTTGGATTAAAGTTTGGTTTCTAAAGTTTTCAGTTTTCTAATACTTCTTTCCCGAGGTTTCTATTTTTAATTTTAATGTGCTTGTCATTGTGCAGGGATTTGATGCACATAGTTTTTGTCCATTACTTGGAAGTAAAGGTATTCTACTTCTTGTTCTTCTTTGTTTTATTTTCGTTATTGTTGCAATTGTTTAAAATCTGATACCCTTCTCGTATTCAGTTTTTGGAAAGGCTTGATAACTTTTTCTCATGTATCTTTCATCTAGTTAAAGCACTTGTGAGTCATAAATTTATATTATATTTGTTAGTTTGAAGTTTAAACAGAGTGCATGCTAAGGTACAAGTGTTACTTTAGTTGCTCATGGGAAGATTAATACTTGTGACATTTTAAAGAAGGCCTTCTATCTTCCTTTCTCCCCCTTGGTGAGTTATGTGCAGGAAGAATGGTGAAAGTATGGATGATTAATTGCTTCAATGTCCAATGGCTTTTTCTTTGTGGTTATAATTACTGAAGGAAACGGTTTATGTTGATCATTCTGGTGTTGTGTAATACGCTGTTATGTCAGAAGTTTAAATTTTTCGCGGAAAAGTAGTTTAGTTCTGAGGAGATGTGCTATAAGGGAAAGTTTTTGGGTTATATGGGTGGAAAGAAATAGGAGGATTTTTTGAGAATTTTCCTAGTGAGCGGTTCGTTTTTGGGCTTCTTTAGCTTTGGAGTTTAGAGAGCTGTCCTTTTCTGTTATTTTATCAGATTCAAGAGCAGCCGCTGTATTGTTTTTTTTGGTTTTTGACATTTCTCTGGTGTTTGTTGTATTTATCTTAGGGTAGAGCTGTTAGTTGCAGGTTTTGTTTATAGTTTTCATAGAAGTTGTTCACTACTCTTGTAATTTTGTTCTTTTACAATGAAAGCTGTCTCCCATTAAAAAAATATGGTCACTGGGGTTGGTTGAATTTATTCTTCAAGTCAGGTCAACTTAATCTCTTTATCTATTATTGGTCTTACACTCTCCATTTGTCTGTCTGTCTGTAAGTACTTGTGTGAGCTAATTATAAAACTTCCTTTTTTCCCAGCTCATGAATTATAACCTATGTGGTATTCCTCTCTCTCTCTCTCTCTCTCTCTCTGGGGTTGGGTGAGTCAAATGTAGTATGTGCCGTAGTCCTAGCTCACCATTTATAACATAAGCGAATGCTCAGGAAGTAAAACAAAATTGATATAGGTTTTTAACACAAGCCCTGAAACAGTACAATGTGGCTTAAAAAAATAACCAAACGAACTTATGAGGTCAAGTTGGAATTCCGTTGGGGCTGTCTTGATCCAAAATTCCAAATAGCTAGCAATTGTTGTAATTTGTCCCATTATTAAGAAAGCATGAAATTGCGTGTTCCAATATCGTGAAACTTTGTTATGAACGAAAGGTTTATTGAAAATAGAGGAAGAGTACAAAGGAAATAAAGGTGGGTCAATAGCTCATGAATGTCATTTGTGTGCTAAAGTTCCTAGAACAGTTCTGAAGAAGGTATTTGACTTTGGCCATGTACACTCAAAAATTGCAATTTATGACCTCAAGACATTGAATATATATTTTGTCAGATTCACTTTTACAATTTTATAGTATGCCAAAGTTTCTCAAATCAAGTAACTGTGCCCTACGCATATTTCTTGTTGACTGTTAATGCTTTCTTCCTATAAATCTTTTCTCTTTCTCAGGGTAATAGGGCAAATGCTGGAGGCATTAGAGAGATTGATGAGGTTACACCTGATCTGCAAAAGGGCAGCTCCTGGACTTCTAGCCCTTCTAATAGTAATTGCAGAACACCTTCAGGAAATACAGATTATACAAGCCCAAGCAGCAACCTCACATCATGTGAAGATGCTGATTCTGGTATTCCATTTCTGTAGCTTTGTTAAAAAGGGTTATCTTTTACATGCCATTTTGGTCTTGTGTTAATTTATAGTCTTGATTTTATAAAATTCAGTTTGATGTACATAATAAATGCCAAAATGACTGTGCAACGCCTACTCACTTCTTAAATATGCATGAGAGTTTCTGTTTAACACATGTTAGCTGATGCAGGTGATAGTCACCAAGCAAGTTCATTTCACTCAAGTTTCGACTCACAACAGATGGGGAATGGTCCTCTCGCAGACAAAGCAGATATTAATCTCTCACTGCATCCACATTTGAGTAAGGATCTTTATGCTTTTACTTTTATTCTTTTGCCTCAGGGAGGGGAGGGAGGGGTGTTGCTTGTTAATTTATGTTTATTCATGGATGGCTTCATCCAATGACCTCTTACATCGTGCAAAATGCTGATTTGAATATTATAATCTTATCAGGCAATCATGATGGCCAATCATCATTTCATGGAGGAAATTACAGGCCATATTTTGAGAAAGATCAACATTGTTACAGTGATGACTCTACTTGTGGGATTGATTCTCAAAAAACACTTGGTGTGGGATCCTGGGAAGAAATCTTGGAACAATGCACAACGGGGTTTCATACTGTAACTTCTCATGGATCAAAGTCTTCCATCCAAATTGCTTCGGCTGGAATTCCCCCTGAACAACAAAATATAACATCAACTGAGCTTTTAGCAGGGAATAGCACATTAAAGGAGGAGTTCGGGAGTTCTCTGCCATTCCGAACAAATTGGCAGGTATTTACTAGCTTCTATGGTTCTTTATCTATTGTTGGCATGTTCCTTAGCTGTTTATCATTTAGGCTTATTGTTATAGATAATTTCTGAGATTCAGCGTTATTACTTCTTCCATGTGCTGTCCTGCTTTTGTCCTGCTATTTTTATGTCTTATTGAACTGCAGATACTTGAGGATATTTCACTTTATGTGCATGTAGGGTGCCGTTCTCTTAGCGTCACACTAAATTTTTATATATAGACATCCAAAACAGCTGAGGTATTGAATTTTATAAAATCCAAACTATAAGAATACAGTTAAAAAAATAGTGTATTAATAAGGAACATCTCAGCTTGGTAACCAACTCTACCTCACTGTTTTGATTTCATTTTTCGGTTTGCATGATTTCATCCATGGATTCTCTGGTATGCTACATATATTGGTTACATGTTTTTTCTTCTTCGTGTTAATGTTTGCATCTTATATTAATAATATAGTTTCTTCAAATTATGAATTATGTTGATGTTCTAAGTATTAGATTGTTTATCCAGATTCCTTTGGAAGAAAATGTGTTGCAGTTGCCCAAATGGCCCCTGGACCAGTCAATGAATTTGCAACTGCCAAGTAATCTTGATACCAGGTTATTTGAGCAAGGCACTGTTGATGTGAATCTGAGAAATGCTCCTGAGCTTGTCACTACTCATCCCAATCAGCAAAATGACCAGCTTATGCAGAACAACTTTCAAGCACAGCTTACAAATGCAGAATCTCAACGCTTAATCATATCAAGTTCCGAGTCTGATATTCCTAAAGATGGGAATATCAACTATGCTTTCACTTTGAGACAGCAATTATTAGATCGAGAAGAGGGTTTGAAGAAAGTTGACAGTTTCTCTAGGTGGGTTTCTAAGGAACTCGGAGAGGTTGATAATTTGCAGATGCAATCCTCATCTGGTATTTCGTGGAGCACAGATGAATGTGGAAATGTAGCTGATGATTCCTCATTGAGCCCTTCTATCTCCCAGGACCAGCTTTTCAGTATAGTTGATTTTTCACCAAAATGGGCGTACACAGACTCTGAAATTGAGGTACTGAATTATGGAATATATTGCAAGAGAAAGATTTTCGGCAATGTAAATGTTATCTAGTCAGATGCTTACTAAATTTATTGTAGAAATCCTTTTGGTGCCAAAATAATTTCGTTGCTGAAAATTTATTATATAAGATGCCGTTGTTTCATAAGCATGATTTCTCTGAACAACTCTGTAACTATTAGCTACTCTTTTGTATGTGATACTCATCTTTTGAACTTCTTGTGATACTATCATCTTCCACTTAATTTCTGTCATTTTATCTTTTTGATTACTTGAGAGTTTTTGACATATTTTGGTTTTACTTCTCGCCTGTTTCCACTTAAATTGGTTGGTTATTATGTTTGTTCGTTGGTATCTGTCTTCCAACTTTAAAAAATTTGCTTTCGGATATTTTCTATTTGACTATGAAATATTATATTATCTCCATGCTTTGGTAAAAGGTTACCAAATTTGTTGGCATGTCTTTTGCAGATCTGATGGTTGTCATTTTATATGTATATGTGCTCGATTTCTTTTTTGTTATCTCATTTTGCTAAATGTGAAACAGGTTCTGGTTATTGGGACATTCTTGGTAAGTCAAAAAGAGGTAATAAAGTATAATTGGTCTTGTATGTTCGGGGAAGTGGAGGTTCCGGCACAGGTTTTAGCAAATGGAGTTCTTTTTTGTTTTGCTCCACCTCACAGTGCTGGGCAAGTCCCTTTCTATGTAACCTGTTCCAACAGGTTAGCTTGTAGTGAAGTAAGGGAGTTTGATTATCAAGTGGGCTCCACTAAAGATTTAGATGTCACAAATATCTGCAATGGCACTACAAATGAAATCCATCTTCACTTGCGTCTTGGGAGGTTACTGTCTCTGAGATCTGTCAGCCCTTCAGGTCAACTATTTGAAGGTGTTAAGGAGAAACAGAACTTAATTAGTAAAATTATTTCACTGAAGGAGGAAGAGGAATACTTACCCCTGGTAGAGCCAACAGCAGTGAATGAATTGCTCCAACATGAAGGGATGGAACATCTCATAAAGTTGATGAAAGAGAAGTTGTACACATGGCTCCTTCATAAAGCAATAGAAGATGGTAAAGGACCTAGTGTATTAGATAGTGAGGGCCAAGGCGTGATACATTTAGCAGCTGCTCTTGGATATGATTGGGCCATAAAACCCATTGTAACTGCAGGAGTTAGTATCAATTTTCGTGACGTTAATGGATGGACTGCCCTTCATTGGGCTGCATTCTATGGCAGGCAAGGACATCAGGACCTACCTTTTTTATTTTATTTTAATCTAGCTCTTGAATATTCTCTAACTTTGTTGCATATATAGTGTAGCTTAGGGACATGGCTTAAAATAAAATATATTTTGTAGCCCATTTAAGCATCAAACTTTGTTACTGCAAGTTTTGTAAAGCCCTATCTCATCTGAATTATAAGAGCTGAGGAAAGCCATTTAACAATGACTTGTTTTGTAAGACATTGAGTAGTCCTCCTCACTCTCTCTCTCTCTATATACACACACACACACACATCCATCATATTCACATATACAAGTAGTGATTTATACAATACTATAGTGACAAAGGACCTAATTTTTCTTTTAACCTGCACTTTTTAAGCTTCAAGTAAAACTTCATTTATATTTCCTTCCTGATAAATTGTTTGCAAATTACTATAGGCTAGCTCAAAAGCATACTTAGGGAATGAATTGCTCACTTGGGCTTGTGTTGTTTTTGAATTAGTATCTAGTACTCTTAATCTGCATCCTATTCCAACACTGCTCATATTTTGCTGTTCTGTGTTTTTGTTTTCCTACCTTGAACCTATACCAAATTCAGAGAGCAGACGGTTGCAATCCTTATCTCTCTTGGTGCAGCTCCTGGAGCGCTGACTGATCCGTCTCCAGAATTTCCTTTGGGTAGAGCACCAGCAGACCTGGCTTCTGTTAACAGACACAAAGGAATCTCAGGCTTCCTGGCAGAGTCTTCGCTGACCAGTTACCTTGAGTCCCTTACAATGAATGATGCAAAGGAAGGTGGTGCAGCAGAAATGTCTGGAATAAAAGCTGTTAAAACTTTTTCAGAGCGAATAGCCACACCTGGGAGCTACAGTGATATGCCAGATGCGCTTTCGTTGAAGGATTCACTTACTGCTGTAACTAATGCTACACAAGCTGCTGATCGCATACATCAAATGTTCAGGATGCAGTCATTTGATAGGAGACAGTTAACTGAGTATGATACTGATGAGTTCGGAATGCCCGATGAGCAAGCGATTGCACTCATAGCTTCCAAATCACACAAGGTGGGACCAGTCAATGGGTTTGCTCATACTGCTGCAATTCAGATACAGAAGAAGTATCGTGGTTGGAAGAAGAGAAAAGAGTTCCTGATAATTCGTCAAAGAATTGTTAAAATCCAGGTTTGTTGCAACTTTTTGCTTGTTGATTGAGTTAAAAGAAAACTGTCTTATACTTGATAGCTTTTACCGGTGCCTCTGATTTTAGGTAACAAATGATTCATATCAATAAAGTTCTCTGTGGAAGTATTTTAAGCTTGTTTTGTATATAAAAATTCTACTTCTGGTCGTTAGTTCTTTTGCCAATTAAATTAGACAAATAGTAAAGGGTTGTTGACTTGGTGACTTCTGAGAATCTTGGAATCATGTTGACTTGGTGACTTCGCTTTAATAAATATTATTTTGAATGCAATAAGATATTTTTTAGAGACCCACTTTCCAAAACTGTCTTAATTTTCTGGGTATTGCTTCGCTGAATGATGTGTACAGCCTTGAATGCTAATTTTCCATTTCTATTTGGTAAAGGCTCATGTACGGGGACACCAAGTAAGGAAACAATATAAAGCAATCACCTGGTCAGTTGGAATTCTGGAGAAAGTTATATTGCGTTGGAGACGTAAGGGGACTGGTTTGCGAGGATTCCGACCAGATGCAGTTGCCAAGGCTCCGAACCCACAAAGCGTGCCCTCAGAAGACGACGATTATGATTTTCTTAAGAAGGGAAGGAAACAAACTGAGGAAAGGTTACAAAAAGCGCTTACTAGGGTAAAGTCTATGGTTCAATATCCCGAGGGACGAGCTCAATATCGTAGACTGCTAAATGTTGTGGAAGGGTTCCGCGAAACCAAGGTATTGATACATCCCACTTTTATAGTCTAATAATCTTAGTTACTGTTTGTAGAAACAGAATGTCGCATTTTTTGTTAAGTACATCTTCTTTTAGTTTTTTACCCCTTTGGATATAATTTACTAATACTTCTGATTCTATGTTGATATTGATTGCATTTTTATTTGATTATTCAGGGCTGCTTGATAACATTTTCATTTTTTTTGTTCAGTCTTATTTTCTTGGTTAAAAATATTTTGGGGAAATGAGAGAGAATACATAAAACTAAAGCTAAAAGTAGAAATTTTTTAAATTTGGTTGAACTTTTAGTTTCTCTTTATGGATCATTCTATACATACTTTCTGCTGCCTCCCTCACATTTTTCATCGTTCTTCTCACTTTCCTCTCATTCCCTTGTATCTTTAATTTGAAACAGAAACCAAAAATAAAAAGAATTGTAACCAAACAGACACCAGGATCTTGCATATGAATGCCGTAATTATTGAGATCATCTTTTCTTCAAAGCTTTTTTAAGTGGCTCTTAAAGTAATTCTAAAAGTTCAGTTTTATTTCAAGTTTCCGAAATTCCTATTTGTGAAAACCATGAAATCTCAAATATCGTGATCTGCTGCTGAGCACAGTCTCTTCAAGGACTTCATTATACAATTTTTGGGAATTTTAGCTCAGATATCTGAAAAGGCCCAAGTGTGGTCTTGTTTTCCATATTAATTATAAGCCTTGGAACCCTGTCCTCAGTTGCAAATCAATTGAATTTTTTCATTTTCGGTATGCATTATGTTTCAAGGTTAACAAAGGGCGCATGAAAATTTCTAAAACTTAAACAAGATTGAAGATCTTCACTTTTCTACCGTGCCCTTTCTGTGAATCTTGGTATAGAAAATGTATGTCCGTCGTCACCCAGTGTGTCAGTTACTATTGCACAACTAATGGAACTGTTAGTACTAAATATCGATAACCATCGCCTGCAATTGCCACTTACTTTGATAACATGTTTTGCATGTCATGATCTGCTGGCAGGTAAGTGATATGGCTATGGATGGATCAGAACTGAAGGTCGAAGGTGGTGATGATCTGATTGATATTGACAAATTGTTGGATGATGACACTTTCATGTCTATAGCATTTGATTGAGCCTGCACGCAGTTGCCTTGTCTGTAAATTATATATGACTGGCATCCTTACAGGGATGTGAAGGTTGTAGCCTGTCTGTGTATACGTCCTATCCAATCAATGTAGAAAGTCATCTATGAGATACCCGGTTCTGCACAAGCATAGTTAGGACAATCAAAATTTACTTCAGCATACACAGTTTTTATTGTGGTTGAATTTATTTAGGAAGTGGAATAATTTGATTGTTGTTGTATACTGTGAAAAACGTTGTAACTACTAATTTACTTGTACCCTAAGCTTTGCTCCAGTTGATTTCAAAATCTGTAAAGTATTGTCGAAGTAAAAGATTTGGAAGTGCTCAAGAACATATGATTCTTAACTTACAGAATCCAAGTGCTGAATGGTCCAGGATATATTTGGATGTCCACGAACTGAATGCAAGTTAGAAATTGATGTGGACTGCACCCTAGGTGAGGTTTGCATTCATCCAAGGCCTTAAAATCCATTTTGCCCAAAAAAAAAGGCCTTAAAATCCACTCACTTGTGATTTTCGAGTTCAAATTAAATATCTCCTCTGCCCAGACTCTGACTTGTCACAAGATATTAATTTCCCACCGTAGTTTAACTTGTCTTCCTCCAAAATTTTCAAAAAGGTGACATTTTTAGATGTGGGAAATTAACTCAGAAATATTCACTGCAAGCTTTTTTCTTTTTTCACTGATATTGTCATGATACATTCGAATTAATAAATCCTTCAAATCTATCTCTCAAAGATATATTCAAATCCTGAATTAAATCCTTAAAATACGGCGTTACCTGCATTTACTCTTGATATTCAAATTCATTCTCTCAAATCTCTCTTACTTTTCTCCCGCCTACTCCTAAAAATGCTCCCCATGACCACAAAGTGCTTCCAACGGGTTTCGAACCCCTGCCATTGAGGCACCAGGTAGCTCACCAACTGGAAGTGATAGTTTGCCAACCGCACCACACCTTGTGGTTCAAATCTTGTTATTTTGCTCATAATATATGAAGTTTTTATTTATTTATTATATAAATAAGTTCAATCTTATTGTTATATAAATAAGTATTTCTGTGTTTTTATCAAGGGTGATTTTATTAACACCCCATTATTTGCTCTTTACACCCCATTTTAATTTGAAACAAAAATAACCTATTTTACCCTTGTACATAATTACCGTTAAGGACAAAAAATATTTAAAATAAAAAAAAATTGCTCACTACACCCCACATATGTTCCTGCAACCCTAGTTAGACTTTTATCTCAAACCATCATGTTCATACAACCCTAACAAGGTTTATACGCTTATATTGGTGAAAAAATATCTTGTTTTTATTCATGAAGGGTGAGACTAAAGTTAGAGAGGCTTCGGATGAGGTATGAGTTTATTTTTGGCGTTTTTAAGTTTAGGGTTTGATGCAAGTCGTTGGTTACGTTGACACCAGTCTTTGAACGCGTCAAGAAATTTCGGTGGATTGCCACCGAAATATTGAATCTTATTCGGTGGATAACCACTGAATAATGTCATATATTTCGGTGGATATTCACTGAAATTTTATCCATAATTCGGTGTTATTCCACGAAATATTGAAAAATTTCGGTGGATATCTATCGAAATTTACATTCACATTCGATGGAAATCCACCGAAAAAATTTATTTTTTCAGTAAATTATTGTTTCTCACAAATTTAATGCAAACTATTTTGACTTTATTCCTTTTGAAGGAACAAAGACAAGGTGATGCCGCTACTGAAGGCAATAATGTGGGAACAGAATGTGTAATGGACTATAGTGATCAATTCACAACTTATTCGGTAATTATTTTGTGTTTTTTTTTTTTTTGAATTCTTTTAGTGTCATTAACGTGGCATTAATATTTCAACTTTCAATTTTAAATAACATGAGTTTAATGTGTAGATATTCAAAGGTAGAGATGCATTAATTACATGGGTTCGTGCACAAGGAAAAATGAATAATATTGTCATTGTAATTAGAAGGTCTGATTGTGGAGGTGAGGGTAAGAGGCGACCTCGAGTAGTACTTGCTTGTGAGAGAAGCGGTAACTATAGGTCTTGCAAGTCTAGTGAGACTACTGGTATAAGGTCGGATGCAAATGGTGATACAAAAAAGTGTTCTAGGGACACTGGTACCAAGAAATGTGGATGCCCATTCTTGTTAAAAGGTGTCAATATTGGTGATGGGGATGATTGGAAGTTGGAGATGATTTGCGGAGTACATAACCATGCTATTTCAGAGTATCTTCAAGGTCATTCATTTGTGGGGCGACTTTCTAAAGAGGAGAATGCCTTGTTAGTGGACATGTCTAAGAGTTTTGTGAAACCCAGAGATATTTTGGTCACCCTAAAGGATAGAGATGCAATGAATGTTTCCACTATGAAGACAATATACAATGCTAGGATCCGAAATAGAACCAAAGAATTTGCTGGGAGAACACAGATGCAACAACTTCCGGGAGTGGAGAATGTCGCTACTACAGATACGATCATCCTAATGACTGACGAAAATGCACCCACTACAGAATTGACATTATAACTATTTGCGTTATGATTATTTTGTTATATTAGTTATGATTATTTTGTTATATGAACCAAATAACTATTTGAGTTATGATTATTTTGTTATATTAGTTATGATTATTAGTTATAATTAATTTGTTGTGCATGAACCAAATCTTTGCCATGTAAACTAATATGCCAAAATTAATAAACACAAGCAAAGTTCCATTAGTTCCAATAATTCAAATATGCAAAAATTAATCGACACAAGCAAAGTTCCATAAGTTCTAATACAACTATGCTACCAAATCAGTTAACCATGACGACGTTGACGTTGATATGTCATGGTAGACCGTATGTTTGTACCCTCTAAAATCTGCTGCAAGGTCTCAACTGCTTGATAAACTTGGGAAGGTCGTGTACGCAATGCAGCTGCTTCTCCTAATGCCACGATCGGCCTAGTAACGGACAACATACGGTCGTCACGCTCCTGTAAAAAATTTGAATTCAATGACTTAGTAAAAATTACAATATTCAAAAAAGTATAAGTCATAACAAATTTATAATTTTACCTGATAATAACTGCTTTGCATTGAGGCAAATGGGTCAAATGCGGCTCCGTAATTAGGATTTTGAACAAACGGATATCCAACATTGAGATACCACTCCAAGTACCCAGGCACAGTATCTGATGGTCTCCTCACTGGTACACTACGGTTCGCCTCTCCCAACATGTGGTTCTCCCGATTGTCCCACATTCCCCCAAAGTATGAATTATAGGAAATGACACGACTACCAGGTTTGGTTGGAGCACTTATTCTGGGAGGAATCGTCTGCACCCGACCAAATTGCCTAAGAACCCGCTCAGGATGGTAAGGCTCAATAATATCACAGCATCTCAGCATCCCTGAGTAGAATGCAACAACTGGAAATGGGTGGTGCTCCCTTTCAAACTTGTAAGGTTCCCAAACAACCTGAAATATGATACACAATATAGCCTAATGTAAGGTTCTCATATAACCTAATGGAAAATACAAAATTCAAACAAAACATATATGTATAAATTACAAAACACAACAAAATTGGATGACATGTAAGAGCAACACACCTGATCAGCATTCAAAGCGTCAAGCCGCTGTCTATACTTCTGCACGTCTACTGATGTTGTCCCACTGTCTCGTCGTGGAGTCCAACGAAGTGCACGAGGCTGGACATCTAAATAATCAAGGTCATAATCAGGGACAACAATACCATGCATGTGCTCATACACCCATGCCTCCAGCAAAGTCATGTACCCAGCAATCTGCTTCACCTTAGCCCTCGAAGCTTGACCTAATTGCCTATACAACCATGCTAAGCACCCAGACCCCCATGAATAACTGCCAACACTATCAAGGTCTCTAAGTAGTCTAAGGAACACAATTTGGACTCTCGTGCCAGTCTTGTCAACAAATAAGGTGCAACCCAAGAGATATAGCAAATATGCTCTGGCCGAATACATGTTACGCTCCTCTGAATCTGAGTCTGAAACATCGGAGAATTGGGCTCGCAACCATGACAAACTCACATACTCATTACAGTATTGCTGCAATTGTTCAGTAGCCTCTTCATCAGTCACTCCTAAGTAATTGACTAACAACTCATAATTTGTCTCATTATCATCTTCAGGTGGAGCGATCGCTGCACCGAACACAGGAATGCCTAAAATAGATGACATATCATCCAATGTGATGGTCATCTCACCAAAAGGCATGTGAAAGGTGTTCGTTTCGGGATGCCACCTCTCAACGAAGGTAGATATAACAATCTTATCTGCATTCCGATAAGAACACCTAATAAGTTGCTCTAATCCAGACCTCTGAATGTACCCTTTAAATATACCATTACTTCGATTTATCCACCAATTCCACTCACGAAGGGTAGATGTCTTCGACATGCACCTAAGTGATCGGTGCATAATTACATATCATTTTGTACCCTTCTAACTTATGATTTGGTTATGTTTTTGAGTTAAACTTGTGCTTTTAATTTATTTTGTGTTTGTTTCAGAGTAATAAGCTTAAAACTCAATACATGCATTTTGGAGACATGTTAGCTCAAACGGTGTCTGCAGATCAGTCAACTTCACGGATTGGACTGTACTTGCTCAAGAAGAACCAGACAATGAGCCATACATCATTGGAAAGATACGGAAGTCTATTTTCTGGAGCATTTTACGGTTCATGATTCCGAGTCCTCTAGAGGAAGTTATGCAAGTTTTTGCAGCTTAAGGTCAAAATCGGCAGGATCTGCGTTACTGGGCCAAAAATCACATTTGAAGGTCTTTCCGATTTTTCCTTGAGCTGGGCTGCATATGCTTGGAAAGATAATTCAAAGAACTTCAAGATCCATATTTTTCCAGATTTTTCAGAATGGAGGAACAAGCCCAAAACGAGCCCAAAAGAAGACTGCAATGCATTGTCAAGCATGACATATGCATGATGAAATGTTATTGATTGTGGAAAATTTTGGTGGAGCATATTCAATACATATAATTGGAGTGGAGTTTTGCAGCAGCCAAATGAAGTAAAATAAGATGAAGTGGGAGTTGCAACACTAAGCTTAAAGACAAGAAGAATTGTTTTCAAATGCAATTGTGTGAATTAAGTGTTGTAAGTTGGTGAAGTGAGTTTGTAGGTAGAAGCAATACTTAATCAGATTTATACTTCCCCTAGGCCTATAAATAGTGAGTTCTCCAAACATGTAAACACACCCCAAGGGGGGGAGCTCTCAAACATCTCTCTAGAGCTCCTCTCCCTTCTCTCCCTCAAATTCTCTTAGTTTTCTTTTTAGTTCTCAATTGTTTCCTTTAAGTTTTTCTTAGTTGTAATTTATTTTCCATTGTAATGTAATTTCTTTTCTTAAGTTTTCAAGTTTAATTAGTTTTCAAGTTTCAATTATAGTTCTTGTTCTTATTCATTATGCTTATAAGTTAATATGCTTGTTTGAATGATTGATCACCATTAAAACTTGTATGTTAGCTATCTTGGTTTGAATTAAGAGTAGACACCATGCATTAATTCAAATTGAACTATGAATAGGAAGAGTATGTATGGACATTCGACAATAGGGATTAGATACATACTTGGTTGTTTAAAACATTCTTCTATGCTTAATGGATTTCTAATGCTTAATTTAGGTTCGACAACAAGGATCTAATTAGGGAATTAGGAATACAAGGTTAGGACCAAACACCATGGCTTAATCATATTTTAGCTAGAATCAATCCGTGAATCTAAATTGAACTTGGTAACTAATTAGCTTGGGTTAATTTCTTTTCTTTCTTTCTTGTTTTACTTATTTTCTTTTCATTTCTATTTTGTGCAGGGAATCAAATTGAATCAATCTATCATCAATCCTCGTGGGATCGACCTCGTACTTACACAAGCTATACTATCCAACGCCTCGTGCACTTGCGAGTTAACAAAATTTTGGCGCCGTTGCCGGGATTGACGGCATAGTTTGGTTCTATTTTCTTTCCCTACTTTGTTTTACTTTTGTTTTTCCTTTTATTTAAGTTTTTTTGTTCCTAATCATTTTAATTTTGTTTCAAGTTTTTATGTTTGTTTTAGCAATTTAGGATAGCTCAATAAAAAGGAGAGAAGGAAACTTCAATCATAAGAATAGGAAGTATGGAGTAGTGGGAGGAGTAGCTAACTCCAAATGCATCCATGCTCGACCTAATCGCTTCAAGGGGAGTATTCCAATCATTTCTCTTTTACTTGTATTGTTATTATTTTTGTAATTTTAATTTTCTGTTTCTTTTTTAATTAAAAAAAAAATTAAAAAGATTTTTCATATGAGCTAACTTTTGGTAACTCCAGTAAGCAACCTCCGTCTATGCAGTGTCTAGGAGTTCTTTAGGCGACACCTTCGGTGTCTAAGAAGTTTGGGTTTTAAGCGGGACCATTGTGACCCCTCCAACCTTCCGGAACCCCTGTTTGTGTTTTCGAGGCCCTTAACTCGGTCATCCTAGAGTTGCTTGTATACTTGTGTGTTCTTAAAATAATTTTTTTTTTTACAATAACGGTTTAGTTTAAATAAAAATTTAAGTTTGGGTATTGTATTCATGCTTAAATAATAATTACAAAAAAAAAAAAATTTGCAATTTGGAACTTCTTTGTTTTCTTTTCTGTTTAGTTGTTTTATAGTGTGTGATTTTTTTTAAATTTTTTTTTAAATTTATTATTTTAACTTTTATGTGGTGTGGTTAGTTAGTTTGTTTCTGAGTGTTAAAATTTTTTTTAAAAAAAAAAACAAAAAAAATACTCTAATTAAAGCTGCATCACTAAAAACTTAAAAAAAAAACAAAATAAAAAATAAAAAAAAAACAAAAAACAAAATAAAAAATGCATAAAATACAAATAAATAAAACATCATCTTCTTCTTCTTCTTCTTCTTCTTCTTCCTCTTCATCGTCATCAGCATCAGCATCATCATGGCACGCTTCCGGATTCCAAAATTGGAAACTTTAGTTTAGCCCTCTGGACGTCATCTTTTGGGTCTTCACGCACAGCCTCTTGGGGCCCATCACTTGAGCTCCCAAAGATCGCACTTATGGCTGCACTCTTGGCTTGAGCACCACTTGTCTCGTGCTCTGGTTGCTTGCGCTTACCCGGTCGCCCAATAGACTCCAGCTTTGTGCGCATGTCTTTGGCGTACAAATCTACCATCGATGATAGCTGTTTATTCTCCGCCTGCAAACCTTCTAGCTGACGTCGATTAAACTCCACCATCCTTGTCCTCTCCTTTTTCAAGTCCCTTATAATGCCTTGACAATCCTCAACCACATTCTGCGATGCCGCCAACTGAGCTTTTACTAGCTCCAACTCACGGGATTTCGCAATTAGGCGATAACCCACAGTTGCGATAGTGGTCGTGCTTTGTGCAGCCAGTGCCATGGCATCACTAACGATTCGATTGTCACACTTTGCGCCGAGCACTCGTGCATCTCTGGGAGTCACTAAACTCCTTGCGACTCCAAGGGCAACTTCGTTGTCCATGAGTATTGTGTCATTCACTGTCACGGGCCCTCTTGCTGAGCCAAAATAGGGCATCCACGTTGGTGCTGCTCCTTGACTCGACGTCTGAATTGGTTGAGCTAGGTTAAGATCGAGCGAAAATGGGAAAGGAGACGACATTTTCTTTCTACTTTCTTTTTCTTTTTTCTCTCTTCTTTTTTTTTCTTTTCTTTTCTCTCTTCTTCTTTCCTTTCTCTCTTCCGTGTGGCTGTAATTTTTGTTTTTCTCCCTTAGTTTCCTTTTATAGACTTCAAACCCTAGCACCACTCGAGCTTCACAACCTTCTGGCTTTTCCCCGTCCCCAAAATAATTGTCGCGACGTACCCTTTCTGAACGAACGCGTTCAACAAAGTCTTCGCGCCCTTCTATGACGCCCGTAATTTCCGCTTGGAAAAGCGCAAAAGCTCTGCGGCGCCTCTATGCATCGACACGTGGCTCTTGCTTCGTTGCTCGAGACGACATATGGACCCCCGTTTCAGAATCCACTTCCCACGTAAAAATAAAAAATTAAAAAATTAAAAATTAAAAAATTAAAAAATTAAAAAAAAAAATAAATGTGTGGGTTTCGGATTTCATTATAGGTTGGGTTTCACCGTGGTTTGAGTTTCAAAATTGTGGGCTTTGGGCTTCAAGTTTTTTTGGGTTTCAGTTTGCTTAATTTGTGTGATTAGGGCTTACTATTTCGTTTTTTTTAATTTAATTTTTTTTTAATTTTTTAATTTTGTTGTTGTTGTTGTTGTTGTTGTTTGTTTTGTATTTTAATTATTGTATTGTGTGATATTTATTTGCTTTAATACCTTTCATTTTTTTGTTATGACATTACTTGTGCCTAATTTTTAAACTTTGAGGACAATGTTCATTTCTAAGTTTGGGGGTATTAGAGTTTAGCAAGTAAATTTGGTTTTTCTTAAAATAAAATTTAAAAATTTAAAAAATTTAAAAAAAAAAAAAAAAATTTCTTGTTTTTCTGTTTTATTTTAGTCTTGCTTTGTTTTTTTTATTTTGAGTCACTTTCCGAACACATATGATGAGATTGTGATAAATGTTTGCATGATTTAAATGAAAATTGGATTTCTTTTTAAAAAAAAATTAAAAAAAAAAAAATTTAAAACTTTTGGCATCGTTCTAGCATGATATGTTCGAAACCTTCTTTACACTTGCCATTTGTTTCATAATTTTCCAATTAAAGGATTTGCATGATCCAAAGAATTGTATCAAACATAAATTAAACTTGTATAACCATATAATGTGAGCTTTTGAGCCTTGTGCTTCATTTCATGAGTGTTATACACATACTCTTATTTTCTTGTCATCTAAGTTGTTGTTTGATCTCATTATTCATTGATTTGGTTGAACACTTAAAAGTCATTCATTCATATTCAATTTAATTACATGACATTTAAGAAATGATATTAAGGCCTTCTTTGGATCGTTTGTGCCTTTCAAGCTAACCTTATGCATGCTTAAGCATGATTTTTCCATTGTTAACCATTTTGAGCCTACATGTAAACCTTTTCTTTCATTTAACCAATTATATTTCCTCGCCTTAGCCTGAAAAACAAGTATTTACCTTTTCTAAGGAACTCATGAGCTTTAATTATGATGTGTTTTTCATACTAAGTTTGGGAAGGGGTATTATATATTGAAAATATAAAAAAAAATCACCCAATTGGTGGAAGAAAAGAGAATGTTGTGATTGTGGTTGATTGAAAATTCATTTTTGGGTTTCTTTATTGGCCTCAAAATAAATTGTTGGTTGTTCAATTAAAAAAAAAAAAGGAGTGTGAATCCTTATAAATGGAGGTATAAGGAGTTTTGAAAAAAAAAAAAATCCTCATTGTGATGATTCGAAGTCTTGGAAAAAATTGTTTTATGCTCTTACATTGTGAGTTCTTTGGACTTTGTGTTATCCATACCTTTCATTTCTCATTCACCTTACACCCTTGGCCCCATTACAACCTATGATAAAGACCTAAATTGATCCTAAATGTCATGTGATTGAATTGCATCCATTTTCCTACTTTTAAGTGTTTAGCATCCTTCTTGAGATCATATAATGCAAGTTCTTCATCTTTCTATTGTGAGTTAATTCCCTTATGGTTTAACTCTAATCTCATGTTTATAACTGAGTGATGCATTGTAGCCATCTTCTGAGTGATTCATTTGTGAGAGGACAACTTTGGTGAGATTTGAAGTTGAATTTGTGCTTTGTATGATTTTTGAAATTGTGTGAAAACTAAGATTGGAGAATTTGTTGCATTTGGCTATCACACTACTACACTTTGAGCATGTTATGTTTTGAACTTTGCCACATTGTGAATAATGTCCAAAAATGAGCTTTTATTGTTAAAACTTTTGAGTCGTGTGCATGAGTCATTTCTCTTCAGAAAATGTTCGGAAATATTGTTTTTGTATTTGTTTTTGTTTTGTTTTTGTTTTCTAACTACTTTGTTTTTTTTGTAGAGTCAGTAAAACGTTTGTGGGTATCGTATCTGTTAAACTCTCAGGAGACACAACTCCTCCTACTAGGGATGCCTAGAGGTTTAAAGGCTTGTTGCATATGCTCAATGCAATCGAGTTACCTGCGAAAGTGGTCTAATAAATTTATTTACTTTTTTTGTTTTTATTTTTTGTTTTCCTTTTGTTTTGCTCGAGGACTAGCAAAATCTAGGTTTGGGGGTATTTGATCGGTGCATAATTACATATCATTTTGTACCCTTCTAACTTATGATTTGGTTATGTTTTTGAGTTAAACTTGTGCTTTTAATTTATTTTGTGTTTGTTTCAGAGTAATAAGCTTAAAACTCAATACATGCATTTTGGAGACATGTTAGCTCAAACGGTGTCTGCAGATCAGTCAACTTCACGGATTGGACTGTACTTGCTCAAGAAGAACCAGACAATGAGCCATACATCATTGGAAAGATACGGAAGTCTATTTTCTGGAGCATTTTACGGTTCATGATTCCGAGTCCTCTAGAGGAAGTTATGCAAGTTTTTGCAGCTTAAGGTCAAAATCGGCAGGATCTGCGTTACTGGGCCAAAAATCACATTTGAAGGTCTTTCCGATTTTTCCTTGAGCTGGGCTGCATATGCTTGGAAAGATAATTCAAAGAACTTCAAGATCCATATTTTTCCAGATTTTTCAGAATGGAGGAACAAGCCCAAAACGAGCCCAAAAGAAGACTGCAATGCATTGTCAAGCATGACATATGCATGATGAAATGTTATTGATTGTGGAAAATTTTGGTGGAGCATATTCAATACATATAATTGGAGTGGAGTTTTGCAGCAGCCAAATGAAGTAAAATAAGATGAAGTGGGAGTTGCAACACTAAGCTTAAAGACAAGAAGAATTGTTTTCAAATGCAATTGTGTGAATTAAGTGTTGTAAGTTGGTGAAGTGAGTTTGTAGGTAGAAGCAATACTTAATCAGATTTATACTTCCCCTAGGCCTATAAATAGTGAGTTCTCCAAACATGTAAACACACCCCAAGGGGGGGAGCTCTCAAACATCTCTCTAGAGCTCCTCTCCCTTCTCTCCCTCAAATTCTCTTAGTTTTCTTTTTAGTTCTCAATTGTTTCCTTTAAGTTTTTCTTAGTTGTAATTTATTTTCCATTGTAATGTAATTTCTTTTCTTAAGTTTTCAAGTTTAATTAGTTTTCAAGTTTCAATTATAGTTCTTGTTCTTATTCATTATGCTTATAAGTTAATATGCTTGTTTGAATGATTGATCACCATTAAAACTTGTATGTTAGCTATCTTGGTTTGAATTAAGAGTAGACACCATGCATTAATTCAAATTGAACTATGAATAGGAAGAGTATGTATGGACATTCGACAATAGGGATTAGATACATACTTGGTTGTTTAAAACATTCTTCTATGCTTAATGGATTTCTAATGCTTAATTTAGGTTCGACAACAAGGATCTAATTAGGGAATTAGGAATACAAGGTTAGGACCAAACACCATGGCTTAATCATATTTTAGCTAGAATCAATCCGTGAATCTAAATTGAACTTGGTAACTAATTAGCTTGGGTTAATTTCTTTTCTTTCTTTCTTGTTTTACTTATTTTCTTTTCATTTCTATTTTGTGCAGGGAATCAAATTGAATCAATCTATCATCAATCCTCGTGGGATCGACCTCGTACTTACACAAGCTATACTATCCAACGCCTCGTGCACTTGCGAGTTAACACTAAGGGGCTCGCGTTCCTAGTCAAATACAAAAAAAAAGGTTAATTACCATGAACCTGACTTATATTCTGCTCTTTATTGTTAAAATAATACGACTTACCTTGTTATTCCAAATTGCAGCTGCTATGTGGGTTTCAAAACTCGTAAGTAAAGATGGATCAATGGGACCTACTCGAGATGACTCAGTAGGCTCGGCATCTACCTCAACATTGCTATCAACCGCTACATCTTCAACTTGTGCTGTATCCTCAAAGTGGTCAGGGTCTTGGGGCTGGTCCTCTTGAGGGGCTAACATGGCCGCTCTATTTCTCCTTATTGAAGCTGTGGGACGGTCTCTATCAGGTCGAGACGATGAAGCCTGAGTAGTACCCCTGCGAGTCCTCTTCATACTGAAAAACAATATTAAGTACAAATTCAATTACCAATAAAAGATGAAACAAATACGATGGACTACTGAAAACCCTAATTATATTCGGTGGACTACCACTGAAAATTGGAGTTATATTCAATGGACTGCCACTGAAAAACATACCAAAATTCGGTGGATAGCCACCGAACAACATGAAAAATTTCAGTGGAAAGGCACCGAATGATAGGCTCAATTTCGGTGGATAGGCACCGAACCAAATGAACAATTTCGGTGGATCGACACCGAATGACAGCCTCAATTTCGGTCATACCCCTCCGAAGAGCATATCCACATTCGGTGGTTACCCGTCGAAAACCCTAACCAATTTCGGTGCCAACCCACCGAAAACCAAGTCCAATTTTGGCAAACCAAAGGTTTAAAATGAAATCTAACCTTCAATACAGAAATCGAAACTCACTACACCCAAACCACAGTCATCAACACTCAAAGAACATGAATACGTAAATCGAAAATGAAATCAAACCTTGGCTTTTCGGAATATTTTTATGTCGATGGTTGAGTTCCCACTTCAAACTTCAAATCTCAGGTGCCACGCGATGGGGGAAGGTCGAGATGCAATCTGAGTGTGGTGAGGTCGTGGGCTGCAAAGCGATGGAGTGAGGTCTCGCTCAGTGCCAATCGATGCGGGTTTTGGAGTGTGCCTTCGGTGCGACTTGGTGCGGCTGACCTCAACCGAAAATGAGGGAATTTTAGGTGCCACGCGATCGGGGTGTGCTAGGGGTTTGTGCGATGGGTTCCCTTAGAAACAGAAAGGGAGTATCGATGGGGTTTATCTGACAATGAATGGGATTTTCGATGGGGTGTATTTGAAATGGGGTATAATTTAGTTAGGAATTGGGTGTAGTGAGGGCAATTTAGGAACCAAAATGGGGTGTATTCAGTATTTTTAAGATTGACTAAACTTGATTGGGGTGTAAAGAGATTATGGGGTGTAACGAGCAAATATTGGGGTGCAAATAAAATCACCCTTTTATCAAAAAGAGAGAGAGAGACTTGGAGGAGTTTAAGTTTTAATCATGAAAACGAGAAAAGTTATCAAAAAGAGAGAGAGAGACTTGGAGGAGTTTAAGTTTTAATCATGAAAACGAGAAAAGTGAGACGCATTTAAATTGTGAAATCATGCAAAATTACTTGAATTATTTTCTGATATGGAACATCATACTAGTAGTGTTTAACGAAGTGTGCAGGGTTTTGGGTCAAAATCACCCTTAATCTTTTTGACATTAGCGATATTAGAGAAGAGGAAAGTCGAACATAAGACCTCATATGCATGGGTAATTGCTCTTAACCACTTGAACTACAAACCCCTTGCTATTCTCACAAAGTCCTGCATCCCGAGACTCTACATATAGGGTATGCCTTTTTTTGTGTTCATTTCTTGTAAAGCATTAATGTCAATTTTTCTGTTTAAATGAAGCAGTGTATGTGTTCAATAGTTTTGAAATGTTATTCTAGAAAGCGTCCATAGGTACTGTCCCCATTGTTAAAAGAAAAATATACAAAAGAAATACCAAGTAAAGAATATACATGAAATCCAACTCGAGCAGACCACAGAATCATCTAACACTTCGGTTTCAGCATAGGCTCAAAAGATGAATAGAGCTTTCATTTTATGGGTTGGTACTGATCAGAAACACGCCTAGGCGGCACCTTTCGCAGGATGAAAAGCACCAAAGCAGATGGAACAATCTCCGCTAACTGTGCCAACATAAATGAAAAATGTTTACAACATGGATAAGAATAGTTCTATACTAGGCAGTCAAAGACACAATTAGTCCATCTATTTTGCTTGAAGTCCTCTTTCACTCGGAGATATTCTCCTGGAAAGTTCTTCCAAACCGTGAGACTGACTGATCTAGATAACATGCATTGGCCCATCCCGGTGAGGGAGGGGACTGCGGTAGCTAGACAAAATACGGTATATGGAACTCTACTGGCAGAGGAGCAAGATATAAAATATGGAAGTTAAGGATTCAAAACTTGCCATGTAATAAATAAGGTTTAGGATAGGATGATTCACGACATCGACATCTGCATCTTTGTCAAATGCAGAAACTGCTAGCTGCAATACAACTCAAGAAATAAGACTTCAAAAATCAATAACTTTTTTGGTTATATGTGCAAGTGCTTCACAATTGAAAGGAACTCACCACCAAGCATCTTATCAAGAAACAAGTGCAGCAAATGCCTGTGACCCATCCAACCTGCCATGTAAAATAAGTTGGGTACTGTGATTTTCTACATAAATTGCACTAGTTCTTTACTTTCAGAATCGTACTGTGGATTACAATTGTCATGGTTATGATCCTGGAGCAGATCATGTAACCCTACCGTGAAAGGTGCATAACACATTAGATCATATTTCTTTTCATTGCTTGATCAAATAGAGTAAGAAAATTCATCAAACCGTTATGCCTATAATAATATCTAATATCTTCCATCGGTTTCAGGCCATAATGTGACTCAAACATAAGCACAAACCTCCTCCAGCTTTTTTTGACGGCCTCTTGACTCAATGGGGAAGTGCCTCAGCATGATAAACAACCTAAAGTCATAAACAACACAAAAATAAACACTTGTTTCATGAAGGAAAAAATTGGGCACTTTCTGTAGGTGAACCATAAATCCTTACCTTCCACCATATATCAAGAATCCCATAGCAGTACCGAATGAAATAACTACAAACAAATGTTGATAATAAATGTCAAGTTTAGCTTTTCAATATACGTAGTAGTTTTTCTAACAATGTTTATGCATATACTGCAATGAACTACTTATTCCAACTGCACAAATGTTTGACAAAAACTTAAAATTAGAGACAAGAAATGCAAAAGTGAGCAAGATATTAGTATAGTATTGCCTTTTGACCTGAAAAGAAGATTCTAGCAGCTTCTATGGCAACAGGACTTCGGCTTACTCTTATGAAAATCCAGATGCACACCTATCATCATAACACAATGACCAGGCAACAGTGATGCCCCAAGTGTAGTAACAAAATGAAATTCAGCCATAAGTGCCTAATCATGCTCAACGAGAAATAAATCATTTTTCCTTACCTGTGTGAAGTATATAAATCCATTTATAATATAATAAGCAGGCCTAAGTTTATCCGTCGGAAGGCTTCTTGCCTAAAAATACATGAAAATAATCAGACGATATGAATTAAAGCACACAACTACTCATTAGTCGTATTAGATTCAGAAAAAAAAGAAAAAGAAAAGTAGGTATACCTGGTGATAGATCTCAGCCCAAAATAAGACAAGTAATGTATACGTGGAAAAAAATAAAAGACCAGGAAGATCCATAAGCAGCATTTCAAGAGCCTGCAATACATTTAGGCAGCACAATTAGAAAATATTCTATAATAAGATAACACAAAGCACTGAAGCAAATTGATTTCAAAAGTGACAATAACTCAAACTCTGCAAGCTGCAAGTCTACTTTCGAAGTTCAGGAGAAATAGAAATATATTTCAACTTTTACGTTGCACTTAAAATATAGGAAAGAGAATTCCAAATCGTTGTATTTCACGCATGGAACAAGCTATTATCTTATTAAGTCTTCATGTACTTATTGTGCAATGTAATAGCACAATACACATCCTTGGACTACCTAATACTTGGGATTTTCTTTTAAGTTTTATATATCATTCTAACACTACTCCTATGATTCTTCTATATTTCTATTCCGACTAAAAAGTAACACTGTTCTTATCCTGTTCTTATCCTATGAACCATATCCGACAGAAAATGTTATTTGCAAGAATCAATGTTCTTATCCTGCAATGGCATGGCATTCTTGCATCATTATATAATTTCTATACAGCCCTTGGCAAGCAAACCCAAATTCCAACAGTAAAGATCCCAATACACAAAACTTATTACTTATCCATACTACATATTAAATCCCAGAATGGGACAGCATAATTCAGGAGGCTGCAAATTACACATACCTTAGGCTTAATAAGAAGAACACTCTTGTAGAGACCAAATAGGACAGCCCTCACTGCGCACACGCACACACACACACACACAAATTATTATTTTTGGCTTTAATTAAAAGCTTATACAATAAGAAATGGGTGCCGACAGAGTGCAAGAGTATGAAAAAATGCAACGCAACCCTTACATCCATTCACTAGAAAGTTCATCAAATGGAAAACCTTTTGTATTGTCCACCCATATTCTGGCACTCTTAATTGAATGCGCACAAGTTGTACCTGAAAATATATAGCAAACAAGCCTCATCATCTTCATCTTCTCCAAACCTAGATTATATATAATTTTCTCATAAAAATAACTGAGATTAAAACAAGCAAACCCAATAAAAAAAAACTCACTGAAGATGCATTTTTTTAATGAAAGACAGAAAATGGGTCTACCCAAAAAAACTGAAAAAACTTGACAGAAATGAGAAATGGGGAATGAAAATATTGTAGGGTACTACCAGAGCAACAAGAGAGACCAAGGCATAAGAGGCAGACAAGATATAGTAAGTTGGGCCACTTTGCCATTTTTTTGATCCACCAATCTCATTCCACCAATCATCTGCGCCTCCGCTGTAACTAAGCAAAAAGCTCTTCCTCATCAAAACCTGAGAAAGCTCTGCAAAAATGAAAATATTCATTCACAAAAGGAAGAGGAAAGCTAGAGCTCTCTGTGTGTCTTGTGTTTCTGTTTGGAGAAGCAGAGAAAGTTGGCAAAATGACGGAGCCAAAGGAAGTGGCACGTGGACAAGGCAGAGCCAGGACACGTAGTTAGTGCTGGGCCACGTGTGGATCAACCTCGTCTTGTATATTCGTTGATTGCGCAACCAACATGCCTTACTCCTCCTCACTGGGTCAGATATTCTGTGCATAACAAAGTCCGTATTTTATAAAAATCTTAGGGAAATAGCGGTTAATGCCACTGCTTTCCTAATTTTATCTGAAAATACTACATTTCTCTATATATTTTGTAAATATAACCTATAAATACATATTTATTGCTCACTTATCGTCCACATGACACTTTTAGTTAGTTTTTATTTTCTCTCTCACCTCTCTTTCTCTCTCTCAGTTCTCTCTTCCTCTCTCAAGGCTCTCTTTCTCTCTGCATCGTCGCTCTGCGACCACCATCACTCTCTCTCCACTACCTAACTACGCCTCTTCTCACGAAGAAGAAGATCAAGAACAACCTACAAAACCCACAGCTTTGCCCTAAAAACACAGTTCTTCCTCTTCCTCTCTGTTTTCTTCTATACCCAAATCCAAACCCCAACTTCGTCTCACTTCGAATCCCTTCTGCAACCTAAACAAACCCAAACAAAACAATCTTTTTTGAATATGACAGCATGTCTTGGCATTAGGTGGCCATTGTTTGAGCATTTTGGTCCAATTTTGGGGGGTTTTGAAGTCAGGGTTTACATGCCCTCTTCAAGAACAGCTTCTCCAGAAAATGAATTGTTGGGAATATGTAAGTTTTGATGTTAAATTGGATTTGATTACTGAAATTGGAATTGTGATTGATTTTGTCTATATTTTGTGTAGAAATTGAAGTATTGGGATTGATTTTGTTTGTCTGAAACAACAAATGTGTTTGTTCTTTGTCGATTGATTCTTGCATTTGGTATTGGGATTTTCTGTAACGACACATATGAAATTGTATCGTATTGTGGTTTTATTGCGGTAGTATTGTAGTGGTATTGCTTTCGTATTGCTATGGTATTGTTGTTATATTGATATGTTACTGGAATTTAATAAGAATATATGTTGATATCATTTTTCTTTATGTGCTTGTGATTTGTGTAGGAGTTGAGATTATTCTTGGCTGAAATATTATTTACGATCTCTCTCGCTCTGCTCTTCGTATTTTTCTCAACATTTATGCGTTAATTTAATACCTGTTATTGTTTTGGAACCATAATCATTGTCAATGACTAAAATATCGATGGTTTCGGAAATATCGATAGTCCAAAAACACGGACATTTCGATGGAAATATCGGGATGTTATCGATATCGATAAAAATTGAATAAAAACCATGAAATTGTAAGAAAAACTTGGAAATTTTTATTGAAACTTTAGATGATTTTTATTTAGTCAATTATCTATTAGTTTATAATAAAAAATTGGAAGGAAATGCATTTCATTATGGGTTTAACTGATTTAAGTTGATTATATAGCGAGCTGACAAACACTATGAGTGTAAAAAATATGTAGTAATTAATGAAAGCAGATTAAACACACTATATAAACATTTATATATAATGATTTACTACAATATTTTACACTTTATACATTGCATTGTAAGATACATGAGTGACTTAGTACCACACAGAGTTCCTATGAGGTTCAAAATTTTCACTATCTTCATCATCTCTATGTGTAGAATAAGTGTATTGTGAAGAGTAGTCATCAAATGATAAATCCCCAAAATAGTTTTGCATGTAATTGTTAAAATGTCATCCATATGGATCCGAGATTGGTTGACGTTGTCCATAAGCAAAATCATTTGAAGATTGGGTCTCAGATTCTTTCCATGAGCCGCTCGATTCCATCCCAAAAGGAATGGGCTATGAAGAGTAGGGGAAGGCTTGGTTATGAGTATAACCATAGTTACTACTTCCCACTCCAACAGAGTCTGAATCGCCCTTTGCGTGTGCGCTGTATATTTTTTCCCCTTCATGCACAAATCACGATATTTTCGATATTCTAGCAATATTATATCAAAATTTTGACCAAATATTGCTGAAGTGTGACGGAAATTATTGACATCGAAATTTCCTCGATATTTCGTTGATATTTTCGATATTTATATGATATGTGTATGGATACATTCCGAAATATCCGTAATCTGAAAAAACGGAAATATCCTCAATATTTCGTCGATATTATTGATATTTCCGACTATGATCATTGTCAATCTCATTGTTTCTTTAAAAGATTGCTGTGAAATTGTTACTCCATTTTCTTATTTCCTTTGTTTTAAGATATTTTTGTTTGGAGAAAAAGAACTCTATATTTGGAATCTAAAAGATTAGGTACTCTATGTCACACATCTTGGGACTAATTGAATGTGCTTTTTGATATTGAAAGGAAGCTGACATCTTTAGTTGAAAAAATGAAGGTGTTACTACTGAAGTAATTTCTACTTGATTTCAATTTGCCAATAAAATTAGTTGACTGGTGCTCAACAAGTTGGGTTTTTGTAGCTTGAGTTGGCGTTATAATTTCGATTCGCTTTTCGCATGTGTATGTTTTAATGGATTGGATCTTCTACCTATATGTTTTTCATATCTTAATCATGTTTCTGAGATGAGTTGTTCAATAGTGTTGGTTGAAATTAATATGTAATTTATTCATTGAAAGCATATTGTTTTCCGATGGTGAGTACTTGACCAAATTTGAGGTTAACAGTTACACAATGTGTTTTAGTTGGTTTGTGCAGGCATTGATGTGCAAGTCATACACTGGCGTTGGAGACCATTTTGTGCATAATGTAATGTGTAGACAAGGAGTTCTTTGAGATGCCTTCTGAAGACAAAAGCAAAGCTTCTATATTATGAAAATGCTAAGCAAACTGTACAAATCATTGATTATGCTTGTTATTATTAGGCCCGAAGAATTAGTAAGGACATCTAAGACATTATGTATTCTTCTACAAGGAGTTCTTTGAGATGCCTTCTGAAGACAAAAGCAAAGCTTCTATATTATGAAAATGCTAAGCAAACTGTACAAATCATTGATTATGCTTGTTATTATTAGGCCCGAAGAATTAGTAAGGACATCTAAGACATTATGTATTCTTCTTGTGGAGCCATATGTTTCTAATATTTGTGTAATGTACTTGATACTATTTTTGAGGTCGTTATTATAATGATATGAAATTTTCATACATGGTTATTATTTTTTATGTATTATTTATTATCTGTACCAACTGAATATTATAATAGTTCAACAATTAGAACATTATATAATCTGTGAAATACAGTACAAAGGCATCCATAAGGTACTTGTTTATTGCCATTTTATTACTTTTTTTTATTGCTTTTGCATTGGTTGTCTATTGCCACTTTATTGCTTTCATATTGCTTTTGTATTGCATGTCTATTGCCACTTTGTAATCTACATGACATGGTCTCCTATACAATAATATTCAATACATATATTTTTTGTTTCATGTAATCTTAAAAAATGACTAAGTATCTCAAGAATTAACAACTTGAAAACAAAAATCTCCTATTTAATTGTTGAATTTACATGAAGCATAATCCCTTTTACTCTTGCAGCTGCTCAAGCCAAACCAACCAAAACAAACTCAATAATCTGAAATGAAACCAAGCAAGCCTCCAAGTTAAATTCACAACCTGTAAACATAACCAAAACTGAACTATATGCTTAAATTTACAAATAGAACATAAAACCTCAAGTGTAAATTTTTTTAGTTTACAAATATAATATCCATGTCAAAGTGAAGTTAATAATGAAAAAAAATTATTAAGAGAGAAGAGAGTTCACCATTATTAACAGTGAAGTTAACTGTCTACCACAAAGCAATAACACACTTTCAATATCAAAAGTGCCAGCTTCCTTTCAATATCATTTTTTCAACTAAAGATGTCAGCTTCCTTTCAATATCAAAAAGCACATTCAATTAGTCCCAAGATGTGTGACATAGAGTACCTAGTCTTTTAGATTCAAAATACAAAGTTTTTCTCCAAACAAAAATATCTTAAAACAAAGGAAAGAAGAAAATGGAGTAACAATTCATAGCAATCTTTTAAAGAAACAATGAGATTGACAATGATTATGGTTCCAAAACAATACAGGCATTAAATTAACGCATAAATGTTGAGAAAAATACGAAGAGGATAGCGAGAGAGATCGTAAATAATATTTCAGACAAGAATAATCTCAACTCCTACACAAATCACAAGCACATAAAGAAAAATGATATCAACACATGTTCCTATTAAATTACAGTAACATATCAATATAATATCAATATAACAGCAATACCATAGCAATACAAAAGCAATACCACTACAATACAACTGCAATAAAATCACAATACGACACAAGTTCATATGTGTCGTTATAGGAAATCCCAATACCAAATGCAAGAATCAATCGACAAAGAACAAACACATTTGTTGTTTCAGACAAACAAAATCAATCCCAATACTTCACTTTCTACACAAAATACAGACGAAATCAATCACAATTCCAATTTCAGTAATCTAATTCAATTTAACATCAAAACTTACATATTCCCAACAATTCATTTTCTGTAAACTCTGACTTCAAAACCCCCCAAAATTGGACCAAAATGCTCAAACAATGTCCACCTAATGCCAAGACATGCTGTCATATTAAGAAAAGATGGTTTTGTTTGGGTTTGTTTAGGTTACAGAAAGGATTCAAAGAGAGACGAAGTTGGGGTTTGGATTTGGGTAGAGAAGGAAACAGAGAGGAAAAGGAAGAACTGGGTTTTTAGGGCAAAGCGGTGGGTTTTGTAGGTTGTTCTTGATCTTCTTCTCCGTGAGAAAAGGCGTAGTTAGCTAGCAGAGAGAGAGAGTGGTGGTGGTCGCAAAGCGACGATGCAGAGAGAGAGAGAGAGAGAGAGAGAGAGAGAGAGAGAGAGAGAGAGAGAGAGAGCGTTGACAGAGGAAGAGACAACTATGAGATAGAGCTTTGGAGAGAGCTGAGAGAGAAAACAAAAACTGACCAAAAGTGTTATGTGGAAAGATAAGTGAGCAATAAGTATGTATTTATAGGTTATATTTACAAAATATGTGGGGAAAGGTGGTATTTCCAGATAAAATTAGGAAAGCAGTGGTATTAACCGCTATTTCCCAAAATCTTAACCGCCCAAATAATCTATCATCTTTCAATACGCCATGTCAGCGTTAGAGTGTCCTTGAAATCCTTAAAATTATAGCAAGGCTCTCAAATGTGAGTTAAGCTAGTTAGCTAAGGCGGTGTGCATGTTGCTTTGCACATGAGTTAGATTCTTTTTCTCGTATATTAGAGTAATTAAGAGTAATTTAGACTACCAATTGTATAAAATATTAAAAAAAAACTTACTCTCTCTCTCTCTCTCTCTCTCCCCTATCATCCAGACTGTCATTTGTATTGTCATTTCTTTCACCACACTCCCTTTCTTATTTGTTTTTCCCCATCCTCAGTTCCTCTTAGGGATGGCAGTGGGACAGTTCGAGGCCGGGTATGGCAATATCATCTCCGTCTCACTTCCCATCCCGCCCCCATTCCTAATAAGGATTTTTTAAGAATCCCAATCCCCGTCTCTGTTGAGAGAGGGGGGTTTCTCCCAAACCAGCCTCGAATCCCAAGTTTTTAAAAAAGTATTATATCTATCCTACATTATAACACTAATAGCACCTCAAACCATCAATCACATTTAATTAACCTATTAAATTCAACACAACTACTCATAATCATCTCAATTCAATTTACAAAACTAAATAAATATTAAATTATATATTTATTGATTATATCATATTATAACAATACATTGTTATATTGTACATACATTACTTAAAAGTAAATATAACCCTTATCGGGCTGGGTTCGAGGATGTGGATAACAATATCATCCCTAACTCGTTTTGATCGAAATTTTTTATAATTCAAGGATCCTTGTATCCGCCCCAAGTTTTTCCTCGAAATCTCCCCAATAGGGTCGAGGACCCGATAGAGGCCCGACCAAAATGGGTATTTTTAGTACGCTTAAGAGCACTTTGACCCATGGTACCATGACAAAGGGTAAAGGTAAGGAATGGCAGACACTATTCAGGTAAATAGTGACTGTCCTACCCCTTTTATTTTGCTTTTTCACCAATTGTCATTACAAATAAAAGCAAGCACTGTGAGAATCAATATTCTTAAAGGTTATTTAAGAAGGTTAAATATTTTATTTTAAAGTAATTACTTTGGTAAGTATTAAATTATAGTAATTATATATATGTAAAATTATATATATAAATTTTAGAGTTGAGATGTTCTAATTAAAGACGCGTAGAAAATGATACGGACAATTCGAGGTTCCAAATAGAAAAAGAAGAAAAAATGGGCTGACTTTTGGAAGAAAAGGTCCCCACATAACACGGAGATGACGACCGAACCAATACCCCTCTTGGCAATAATAAGAAGAAAGATAGAACAACAAATCCATGAAACCTCAAAAAAAAACAGTTGTAAATTGTTGTAATAATCAAACAAACAGTCACAGTAACTCAACCAAACCAAACAAACCAAAACAAAACAAAACCAAACCAAGTAAACAAAGCAAACCAAAAAATTAAAACAATAAATAAATAAATAATAAAAGCCTGCAAAGTCAATAAGGGCAAGCTCTGCCTTTTGGCAGACATCATTTGCCCTTCAAGGACTCCTCATGAAGACTACAACGGTTGCACACCTTCAACCAGTGCTTCCTATTTATACTTACTTATAGATAATATATATTTTTTTCAATAGTAGATTGATTATTTTTTTCTTGTGTTGAAGTGGTGGCTTCATAGAGTTTTCTTTCTTTCTTTCTCTCTCTAAGAGAGGGTCAAGCATCCAAATTTCAAGTCTTGTGCAGCTTTTTCTGGGAAAGCTAGGAGATTGGTGGATCGGTAAGGAGAATTTTGTGTTTACCAATTTCATAATTCTGTATAACTTATGTGGTTTTTGGATTGTCATGGGGTCCTATGGTTGTTTTGGTGATGGGTCTGTTTTAAATTGATCAGTAATTATGGTTTTCATATTGTATTTTGGGGAATTTCCAGACAAGTTGAAATTTTTATCAGCTGAGATTTCTTTTTGAAGGATTAAGTTTCTTATGCCTTTTGTGTTTTCTGTTTTGCCTTGCAGAAGAGGTAGATGTTGAGTGATAGAGGAAGAAGTTGAGGTGGGATTGAATTATATGGATAACTTGTGTTGCTTCAGTTCTGTCTATTCTCAGGTGAGGATATCTTGGCTTTTTCTCCATTATGTTTTTTCTCTCTCTAGTAATTGCACACATATTTACTTTCTGCAAGGGGTGCTTAGTTTTGTTTATATTGTAAGATACTTTGGGGATTTGTTGTTTGGTATATTGTTTAACTTCCAGTGGTCTTTTGATCTACCGTTATATGGCAATTCTATGATGAACTTGAGGGACTTAATATTATGATATTGTATATAAATCACTGCTTTAGTTCAGGCCATATCGATGTCTGTTTCAAAATGGTGCAGATTTTCAAAAATTTCGAGAATGAGTATGCGTTACCTTTACTGAATTATTTTGGTAAACTTCATTTATTATTTGCTTTTCTCAAATGGGGTGAAAGGAAAGGATAATGTTTAATGTTTCACAAAAATACTTCTTTAATCCATTTTAAGCAGTTCTTTCCCTTAGTTTTTCCTTTATAGAAATCAAAATAAAGAGATTTGAAATGAATTATAAATAACTTTTGGTACATTGCTGGTGAAGATGCCATATTTTGGGGGAAAAGAAAGAATATGGTTTGGGAACAGACTTCAAAAACACAATGAAGTATGTACTTTTACATTATTCTATCCATATTTGTGAAGATTCATATATACAAGCTGGTTTACAAAAAGTGAAACTAGACGGCACTTTATTTTAAAAAATTATTGATGGTTGGTACTGGTGGTAGACCATAGCAGATTTATTACTTGTCTCAGTAGAAATTTCTCGTGAATGTAAAACCAAATCTACCTTTAAATTTCCCACTTAAGTTGAACTGCAGAAGAAATATTACGATATTTAGCTTAGTTTGTTGGTTTAAATTGCAAGTCTTTGCCAGAATGTAACTTTTAGCTGGATTATCTTGTGGATTGTCTCAAAGTCTGTTTCTTCAAATAATATTGTTCAATCTGCTGCTCAGAGGTTACTATGATCTTGACTTCTACAAGTTTTACCTTTTCTATTATTCCCATATGCATACTTTATTGGTTCTGCAGGATTTAGTTGGAAGTTAAAAGTTCCTCTGATTTTAGGTTGTAGGAGGGCGATCTTCATGTAGCTCCGGCAAGGGTAGGAGCCATCAGGGCCCAGTCAAGTATGGCTTTAGCCTAGTAAAAGGAAAAGCAAATCATCCAATGGAAGATTTTCATGTTGCAAAATTTGTGCACTCCCAGGGCCATGAACTTGGACTGTTTGCCATCTATGATGGGCACTTGGGAGACAGTGTGCCTGCCTATCTTCAGAAGCATTTGTTTCCGAATATCTTAAAGGATGTGAGTTGTTGATCCAAGATGAACTATTATTGGTTTTATATTAAAATCATAACCTGAAAGTGGCATTTTGACACCACAAGGGAGATTTATCATTCTGTTTCACATGGCACTTGAAATGATTTCTTTCATCGGTCATAGAAATTTGCAATAAAATTAAATTATACCTTTAAGAAGTTCAATTTTAACTTGGTTTTGTTGAAGTTATAGGTAAAATAATTTTTTTCCCTAAGAAGGAATCTATGTTAAAAAAAAAAGTGCAAAGATGGGCATATGATACATGAATATATGGGTACAAAATAATTTGATTTTGCAGTAGGATTTCATAGCGGATTTACATACATTGATTTGGAAGTTTTATTACTTAATCATGCTATTTCAATTTTAGGAGGAGTTTTGGACTGATCCCAACAGGTCCATTTCAAAAGCCTACGAGAGAACAGACCAGGCAATTCTATCGCATAGTCCTGACTTGGGACGAGGTGGATCTACTGCAGTTACCGCAATTCTCATAAATGGCCACAAGTTATGGATTGCCAATGTTGGAGACTCACGAGCAGTTCTTTCAAGGAGAGGGCAGGCAGTACAGATGAGCATTGATCATGAACCCAACACCGAGCGTGGCAGCATTGAGGACAGAGGTGGCTTTGTCTCAAACATGCCAGGTTCTTTAACACCTCTTTTTTTTTTTTTTTTTTTTGCCAACCAGGTTCTTTAACAACTCACAGATCCTGAATTCTGAAGCGTATGTGTTTGCATGTGTGTATGTGTGTGTGTTAAAGAACTTATGGTCCCTACTGATTGATCTAGCCTCTATTTTTAGGTTTTAGATTGTGTACATCACTACATTTTTACATGAATAGTAATTAGGACACTTATTTGATAATGAAATTAACTCAAAGGTTCAAAGTAAAGCTCATTGCCTAACTATTGACACCCTCATACTGTTTGAAAAATAAATAAATTATGAGGGTGTCTAGTTAGAACATTCAATTACGTAGATTTTAAGACAACATATCTATGTTATCAGGTACATTCAAATGTTTAACAGATAGGACTTGGAAATTGCAAGATATTTATCTAACAAAGAAAGTGCTTTCTACTTCAAAATACGGGCCGGTCCATTTTTTTGAATCCTATAATCCTAGTACCTCGTATTTTTCCCTCAGAGTCTAGTTGGGCCCATATTGACTTTCATGAGGTCTTTTCTTGACAATCTAATGGCTAAGAAACCTGTTAACTCTTACTATGACTCTGGCTTATTAATTTATATTTAAAATTTAATTGAACACCATTAAGGTTTTCCTCTTTGCATTTGTCCGTGTATCCCAAAGAGTTTTCTATGTGAACTTTCTTGCACGAACACACTTGAGCACAGATACGATTTTGTTATGAACATCTGTAAGACATCAGCCTCATCCTGTGAAGAGTTTAGGAACTGAAGCATTTCACCCTTTGCTTCCTTAAAAAATGATAAAATTGGGCAATGGCACATGGGACTTTTTATTAAAGAGACGTAAAAACAGCTAGAGGGGGGGTATGTAGTTTGGTTTTTTCATTTTTTTGTTGTGCCTCATTTCGATGAGAATTTTCTCTTTTAACCCCTAGGGTTAATCCAGTGGTAGGTCAGGTCAAGATAAGCACCTCAGGAAGCGGTCTCATGCTCGATTCCCCTTGGATACATAGTCATAAACCTGTATACCCGGAGCCATACAAAACAAATAGAAAAATAAGAATTTTTTTTGGCTGAATCTCTTGTAATTTTGTGTTCCAAAGGATGTTGGAATATACTTAAATTATCATTTTTCGTTTTTAGAAATATATGGTTGGAACTAGCCAAGTGCCTTTTCTTCAGTCTTCACACAATGTTGTGCTTGTTATACTGATAAGATTGTCTGCAAATGAAATACTGGTGCTGCGTACGTGAATTTTTTGGGGTTCTTTTTTCTGTCCAAAACAGTGTTTGTGTAGATTGAATAACTGCGTTATCTAGATATGTATCATAGTTCTTGATGTTCATATTCTTAGATACATGAATTTTTAGATACTCAGCTGATTTACTTGAGGTTGGTCAATGATAGGCTGTTAGCAGAAAGAAATTTCTGGTTCTATTTTCTTGAAATTATTGTATCTGGTAATTCGAACTGGGGGAGGTTATGTCATATTTATAAACGTGGGTATATATCACTTGAATCTGGTGAGTGTTCTTATGTGGGGATTTTTCTTTTGTTTGTAATTATTTTATTCTATTCATTATCAATTTAATATAGTGAAAGTATAGAGTTTATCTCCACTATGCACAAATAATTGCCCAATGTGTGCGCTGCTATATACTACCCTTTTGAATTTGTACAGAATCTCAAAACCTGTGTGCTGGATCTTTTATCATTGACCGCTGTTTGATATGCATTTCCTTCTTTACTCAATGTAACTGATGTATGTTGGATATTATATTAGGAGATGTTGCAAGGGTGAATGGTCAGCTGGCTGTATCTCGAGCTTTCGGAGACAAGAATCTCAAGACACACTTGAGGTCCGATCCAGATGTCCAAAGTTCTGATGTTGGATCAGAAACTGATGTTCTCATCCTTGCAAGTGACGGTCTATGGAAGGTAATCTCTCTCTGCCCTACTCCTTCCCAACTGTTATTCATCCATGCTATATGTCTCTCTCCTTGCTGTCAATTCCATTAGCTTCTAATCAAATGACATGCTCGCAGCAATTTTCTTTTAAACATGTTTGTCTATTTCCCATTTTTTCCGGCTTATTCAGGTCATGTCTAATCAAGAGGCAGTTGATATTGCCAGAAAGACAAAAGACCCGCATAAAGCAGCCAAACAATTAGTAGCTGAGGCATTAAAAAGAGACAGCAAGGATGACATATCCTGCATCGTGGTTCGTCTCAAGGGGTGAAATAGAAGCGAAACGACTCACTTGGATTCTGGGATTTGTATATCAGGGTTTCTTTTGGCTCAGGATGCAAGGACATATGTTATGATCCAACTCCAGCATTGAAATCTCATGAAACGAGCGCAAGTGTGGAATCCTTGTCAATATATACTCTATGTATTTCTCCCTTGGCTTCCTCTGTAAAATTTTACTTTCTTGCAATCAGGTTGTGTGATTAATATTTCTTCATCTCTTGGACTTGTAGATACATACATCACTGTAATACTGTATTTTGCATTGTGGCTTTGGATTAATGTTGAATCATCGGTTGATTTATATTTGCATGTAATAGAGAAGCATCCTATTATAGATTTGGAATGCCCCTAATGAGAATAAATCCATTCTGTTATTTGATGTTATATTCTTGTTATCTTTATTTTTACTTGTACATTTTTGTCCCTTTAACTTGCTTTAAATTTAATAACTGGCTCACTGCTCATTCTCTTGAGCTCTCACTGTATTTTCTTATGTTGCCCACGTGATGCTGTTAATAACGTTATTTTCTCTTGAGCTCTTTCTATCAGATGCAATAACAAATTGTTCTTACTTATTTTCCCTCTTTGATTGATTAAATTACACGACTCCTCTGTTCCCACCCGTGATATATACTTGAAGGGATTTAATGTTTAAATGATCTTTTCAGCTACAAAACATGTGTAAATAAACATGAATTGTTAATTGAAAGCAAGCACAATTAATGTCAAAACAATCCAAGGTTGCTCATTGGAGAAATGAAAAGAAAGAGAGCCCTTAACCATTGAAGGTGTGGAGGTCAACAGCCTTTTTTGTAAAGATTGTAAAGTCTAATTTTCCTCTTATGCCTTTCTCATCGTATATATTTAACAATAAACCTTATAATTACCGAATGCCTTTATGTTTTGTTTAAGATTTTAATAAATTGAACTATTTTGGCATCTATTGAATTCAACTGCAGTTTTACTTTCAATAGTGCAATTCAATAGCTTCAGGTAAATAGTTATATCGTTTTCCTAAAGTTAGGAATTTGAGTTTAATTTGTTGAAAACCCTAAACACTCTCTAAGAAAACCCTCATGGAAAAAAGTCTTAGATGCCGCCGCCTTTGGCGGTTGGCGGGCTCCTTCCCTACCTCCTCCCCTCTCCGTTCATCCCTTCTTTTCCCCTCCCTCCCTTTTACCTCAAGATTGTTAGTTTATTTTGTGATGTGGAAGCAGTCGCCGTGAAACGAAGTCGTCACCATGATATAGTCACCGTATTTTGGCCCACGTACACAAGGAGTTGGCTCCCTTCAACATAGTTTGGAGCTCTAAAGAGGGGAAGATGTCTGGTTGTGTTCAATTCGGGTTTAGCCAGTGCGAGACTATGAATTTAGCGAGTATGGCACTATGATTTTCTTCGAGTTGCCCGGAAGATGTGGATCACTGGTCATGTTTTGTAGTTTGTTTTAGACTAATAATTTTCAAAAACTCTTTAGGAGTTTGCTGTGATATGTTTTCTATTTATGATTTTTTTAAATTTCTTTTTAGCTTTTGGCTTTCGATACGGATTTGCCGTTTTTGCCGTTGCGTGACAGATTTGTATTGTAGGTCTGAGTACATGTGCTTCTGGTTGCTGGAGCTGGGATTTAATCATTGTTTGGGTTGTGCGTGATTCTCTCCATATCAATTCAACATGTTGTTGTGTTTGGTCACTGTAGAAGATTTACGCATATTCGGCACATAATTGCTTTGTACTTTTTTTATTCATCAATAATATACTATCGCTTATTTTAAAAAATAGTTATATCTTCTTACATGTCTTTTTACATACGCAAATAAAATAAAATGGATAAATTTAATAACACTAAAAATTATACAATTGAAATATTCTTAAAGAGATCTTTAAAAAGAGACTAATTTTGAATATATTTGAAAAAAAAAAATTAATTTCATGCCAAACTTCTATATTTGGATTTGTTTTTTCAAAAGTACAGGTAAAAAAGGTTAGTATGCACTCTTCACATGCATTACTAGTTGTATTAACGGCATAATGCATTAATTGTTGTATTTTTTATTAGCATATGGGTCCCATAGTTAGCCTATTGCAATTCAATAGAGGGTTCATCACAAAGCACGCCCTTTATTGTAATTGCATCTATTACAATGAACTAAAATTGTATTGATCTTAACTATTACGGATGCTCTGAGAGTTGTGTGTGAAGGCTATGGAAAACCAAGAAAAGTTCCTCATGCCTACTCACTTTTCTTTTTTCTTTCCCAATAAGCCCTTTAAAAAATAAAAATAAGTAATGCTAGGGACATCAAATTTGTGCACTAAATTTGAGTCCCAAATGATGTGTCATTCGCCATATCATCACTTTAACTTAATAAAATTGCCAACTTGTATTATTCTAAAAGGAAAAATTAAAAAACCATGTAAGTTGATTAATCCAAAGTCTCAAACCTAATGACCACCATGTTCCACCACAACCAGTCCAACAACCACTGCACCTTTACCAGCAACTCAGCCTACCCCAAGTGTTCATAGATTCGTTCAAGCAGCAAAAGTGTTGTAAACTAAAATTTTTCCAAGCCATTCGCTTCCCATTTGATTTTGGTAAATGATAAAATCTTCTAAATCTTCTCTTTATATGTCGTTGTCGCTGTGGACTATTTTACCAAGTGGGCCGAAATTGAAGCCCTAGCTACCATCACAGCAGCTCATGTTGAAAATTTTGTTTGGCAAAGTATTGTATGTCGCTTTGGCATACCCCATGTGATTGTCACAGACAACAGTAAGCAATTTGATAATGCGAAGTTCAAGCAATTTTGCTCCAACCTCAAGATTCGCCTTTGCTTCGCTTCTCTTGCTCATCCCCAATCTAACGGCCAGGTAGAAACTGTTAACAAGATTATCAAGAAGACGTTGAAGACGAAGCTTGAAAAAGCCAAAGGTTGCTGGCCTGAATTGGTCTCATAAGTTTTATGGTCCTACTGAACCACCTTTCACACTTCCACTGGAGAAACACATTTCTCCCTTTCCTTCGGTACTGAAGCTATTGTACCAGTGGAGATTGGCCAGCCTTCATACTGAACGGCAACACATGACGCCGAAGTAAACGACGAACAGTTGGCTCTCAACCTGGACCTCATTGACAAACTGCATCACCAGGCCCACATGCGCAACTTCGCTTACAAGCAACGCATCGCGAAATACTAGGATTCTCATGTAAAGCCTTATGCCTTCAAGATGGGGGATTGGGTCATGCGCAAGGTCTCTTGGGCAACTAAAAACGTCGCCGAAGGTACCTTCACCCCAACTTGGGAAAGACCCTATGAAATCATCAAAGTCTGCCGCCCTAGCACTTACTAGCTTCGCTATTCGAATCGCAAGCGTTTGCCTCACCCAGGGAATGCTGACCACCTTAAATACTACTACAAATAATTATGCCTCACCTTTAGCACCTATGTTTTTGCTTAATTATGCCTTCGGCAATTGTATTTAGTATCACATGTACTTATGCCTTTTGGCACCCACTTAATGAAAAGCCTGACCTTGGCTCATTTCTACTCTTTACTTGCCTTCGGCACTTACTTACAGTTGTCAATTAATAAGACACTTGTTGAACTACGCCAAAATATACATTAAAGTTAACCATAATAACCTTGCCTTATGGCAAGGCAAAATATCAATACAAACCACAAGCACCAACGACACTCTCAAATGGTTTTGAATAAACATACATATTAACAAAAATAATACCAAGCCTTCAAGCTTTGATATTCCACTCCTGGGTCCCTTCAGTAGTCTGCTCCACATCCACGCCCTGGGCATCCCCTCTAGTTTCGTCCCTAGAATGGCCCTGTCGACAGGAATGTAATCAGGAATCGGTTGAGGAGGCGAGCCACTAGTATCAAAATTGATCTTCAGCGTAGGGTTAAACCTCGCCAACTCCAACTCCTAGGCCAGCTGCTCGTCCACCAGCCTTTCCAGGATGTAACTATTCAACTCATCCGATGATCGGTACGTCTCGATAGCCTCGGCACATGCAGCACTACCGACACGTGCCTTTTCTGACTTTGTAATATTCTCCCTTAGCTCTTCAACCCCCTTAGCCAAAGCCGCCTTCTGCAGCACTACCGTGTTCTTCTCTCGGATGGCCTCATATGCTTCAGCCATCTTGCCCTTTACACTTTGCTCCAGCTTCTTCACCCTCGACATCTCCTTGTCTGCCTTCGCCAAGGTCACGTAAATATCACCGAAGGCCTACAGAGAACATAACATCAAAATCCACACAACTCATATGAAAATACTACTCAATACTCAATACTTACATAGAGATGATGGTCTTTTGTGCCCGATCAGAAAAAGAGGAAGTATGAGTTCTAGCCAAGTTTTCGGCATCACTTTTCACACCTTCCAGAAACACATTGACCAAGGGCACCTCTTGCCAATGCATGACAAGGTTCACCTCTTTCTTCTTCTGACTCATTTCGGCAAAATCCACTTCATCAACACCTTTGACAAACACTTCCTCCACGCCGAACGGTAGATTTGGTAACACTTCTAGGTCAAAGGGTGGCAGCTTTGAATCACTACCCATTATGCTTTGATGGGCCTCCTCAAAGGCCCTCCTTTTTCCTACCAAAGCCTCGAACACTAGCCCATCATCATCATCCCGCGGCCGTTTCCCCACCGCAAACCTCTAGCCCCTTTTCGGCATTTTTCGCTAGAGCAGCCTTATCTTTCTCTCTTCTATCTTTCAACCGTTTCTATTTTTCAACCTTGTCAATTGCTGCAACCTTCGGCGTAGGCACCACCTTCGTCGTTCCCTTGACTATACCTGCCACTGCCGAAGCAAACACAATTGATTTTTAAAAAAAAAACAACAAAAATGCAAAAGAATGGGACCAGGAAGGGAGTTAACTTACTTCCTTAGAATAGTCCTAATTCCAACAAGTTCTTCGGCGTCACCAAATTCCTATACTACCGATCTTTCTCAGGGAGTAGCACTCTCACCAGATTCACCTCGTCTTTTTTCTACATCGACAACGGAATATGCTTCACCGAACTTGCATCAACAAGAATATAGTTAGTTCGATATAAACACGTTGCGGCAAAATAAACCGAGCAGACACATGCAAGCATTAAAATCAATAAGTTATGACCAAAAACCTATTGATTGAAAATCGGTAGGCACATGTATGGTGACAATCTTCCCTGAAGCACACTCCCAATTGTCGAAGGCCAGGCACCACCAATTCCTCCATGACTTCTGCGAGGATGGCATGTGCCCTATGAAGTAGCACATCTCTTTCGCCTTTTGGCAATTCGCTTGAACCCAACCCAAATTACTCTTTTGCCTGGATACTGAATACAAATGCATGAACTGCTCAAAGGTTGGCTCCCCCAGCTTCGTCAACCACCACGCAATATAAACCCCATGAAGCAGAATCTAGAAGTTGGGATTTTATTGCCATGGTGCATACCCTAGTCATGACAACATCTTTTGCACCCATGGATGAAGCGACAACCTGAACGCATGCTTATACATATCCGTGAATATCAACACACAACCCTTATGAGGATACCTCACTGTATCTGCTAAAGCTGGTAGCCTTAACCCTACTGAGGGAAGAACGCTATAATTGGCCCCAAGCTCTTCAATTTCAACTTTCGGTCATTCTATTCTTCTTCAGTAAGGGGACCCCAACTAGTACATCTATCTCTACCGAAGCGGACACTACTAATACATCGCCAGAGGCTGATGACCTTCATTGATTGCTTGACCCCACTTCAGGAGTCTGAGGAAGAGTAAGTAGGCAATCGATCGCGACTACCAACTTCACATACTTAGCTTGCATTGCCTCATATTGTGCTTGACCCAAATCTACCAACTGTTGTTCTACCCCATCCCTATGAGCAACCACCTTATCCTCCTCTATAACTCCTTCTACAACACCATTTGATTAGGCACCCTCACCATCAGTACCCTCAGACACGGTACGCTAATCATTTTCACTTTCTTCCCCACCAGATGCAAGGGGACTGTGAACTTCTTTATCAGAACTACCAGACATCTACAAAAAAAAAATCAAGGAAACTAAATGGCAGGCCAAGATCAAAGCAGGGTACCTAAAGGTTGGAATGCCT
The DNA here is from genome assembly GCA_024362665.1 of Prunus padus. NCBI lineage: Eukaryota > Viridiplantae > Streptophyta > Magnoliopsida > Rosales > Rosaceae > Prunus > Prunus padus. The sequence goes on along the minus strand of JANFAM010000006.1, from coordinate 8,538,921 downwards.
AGAGTTTCTTATTCTAAGGATGATACTCAATGTTCATACATGGGTTCATGCAAAAATTCAAGGAAACTACATTTCAATCCAAAACAGGGATGAAAAGGAAAGCTTACCTTGTTATGACCACCGTGCACTACTGCCGAAAATCGCCCCTCCATTAGTGCTCCCACCGGAAATCGCCTCCGCCACGAATATGTCATCGAAAATCACTTAAAAATTCTCTTTCAAAATCGCTCTCCAAACGCTAAGTATCCCCGCTTCTAACCATGGACAAGCTTTTATAATCCCACATTATGATGACGCCTCTATCCACGAATTGATGCCCATTATTGCTCACCAACTACTCGCCCCTACGCATCAATTTCCGTGCTAACGAAGCTCGCTTAAAATCGAAGTAGAGCTATTAATGGATTGGATTTTGATCTAAATCCTATCCGAATATGATGTAATTAATAGGAGATGGATCTCGTGATATAATCCTATAATCCAATTATGTTCCGAATCCGTTAACCCGTTAAGTTAATAGAACAAATCTGGATATGGCCTACTCCAATCCAATAAGGATCCGATCCAATTTTATATAATATTTATTTTATATTTACTTACTAATTATAAATTGATAGAAATAATTTATTTATTTTTATATTTTAAACCCAATGTTTAATACATCAAACGTTAAGCCCAATAGGTATTCAAAACCCTTTAAGCTTAACTTTACATTGAAGTAAGCCTAAAGCCCAACTTCACATCTACCTAAGCCTAAAGCCCAACTTAAGCCCAACTCTCTCCCATTCTAAACCCTACTACTCTTCTCTCATTTCGTAGCCTTCTTTTTTCTTGTCAATGTTCAGATGCCTTCCATATTTTTCTTCTCTCTTCTCTTCTCTTCTCCTTCTCTCTCTTCCCTTCTCTTTCTCACCTCCTTCCCTCTCTCTCACCTCACTCAATAGAATCCATTCCCACTCAGCCAACTACAAACCTTATCCCCACCCCAACTCATCACACAAACAATCCAACCTGTGCAAAGAAAACTTCAAACCAAAAAGGTTGTTGGATCCTCACATGAGTTCTAGCTTCGTTGCAAAACCAATGATTGGATGATTAACTCGTGTGACGCTTGGTGTTGTGAAGAATGAACACAAATCATGGAGAGGTGGGAAATGGGGGTGGGGTAGCTGTTTGACATATTTGATTTTCGGATCAGATATTTGATAATCCAACAAATCGGATATGGATATCCTTGTGAAGTATCCGTCGAATTATTGGATCGGATCTAATTAAATATTTTTCTTAATCGGATCAGATATAGGATGCTCCGATCCATATCCAACCATTTTACAGCTCTAAATCCAATTAGAGAAACTATTCATGACATGTGGCATGACTCTAGAGCGAAGTCACCTCTGCCGATCGGCAAGCATTGTGTTGATCGTGCAGTGGACTCTTGTCTGACAAGCACGAAATCACCCCTGCTGATCGGCAACCATCGTGCTGATCGTACAATGGACTCTTGTTTGACAAGCGCGAAGTCACCCCTACTGATAGGCAAGCATCGTGTTGATCGTGCAAGGGACTCTCGTGCGACATAGAAAAAGTCACCATGCCGATTGGCAATTACCATGTTGATCGTGTAGAAGCCTCTCAGATGACAGCGCGCACTTTGCCTACCAATCGATACTACGTGTGCCGATCGCATAGCCATCCAATCCACGTTCAACTCATGACGTAGCCCTATTACCTTCTTGTCGAAGCTACTCATAACTTGAAAACTTGGGGGACTAGGGACTGCCTATGGCGTCCATCACGCCCAATCACTCGGTTTGATTATTCGGCATTTTTACCATAATCAGCACTGGTTCCCAACCTAGAAGCCACTTCTTGATCGACAACTTGGGAGACTACTGTTTGTACCATAATCAACCGACCATACTCAGCACTAGGCAATTGGGGCGTAGACAAACCCACAGCCTGCCGAAGCTAAAACACTCTGGCAAATACTTAGACACTAATGACATCATCATGATCTCACCTACCACAGAGATCTTCCTCATATGTGGCAATGGCCTGCCGAAGTCCGTCGCCAAAGCACCAAGGCCCCGTTTGGTTCACGGAACGGATTTAAGGGGAAATCACTTCCCATGTCATTTCCCAAGGGATGGGAATGGAAGATTGCTTTCCCACGTTTGGTAATGTCGGGAAAGTAATCCGAATATTTCACTTTGTTTCCTTTCCCATGTTTGTTTTGAGTAGGAATGGAAAACAAAGTTTGTATAATTTTCCAATTATACCCATATTAAATCAAATAAAAAAAGAAATCATTTAATGACACATTGTAATTCTAAAATGTTCATGAGGACAAAATGGTCATGAAAAATGTGCATTCAATGTTGGCTCATTTTCCCAAACTTTCCCGTGAAGAGGGAAATCAAAACCCAAGTTGAGAGGAAGGCTTCACTTTCCCCCTACTTTCCCATGGGCTAGGCAACCATTTCCCATGCCCGGATTTACCAAACATGGGAAAACAATTGATTTCCCATCCCCAAACCTCCTTTCCTATGAACCAAACGGGGCCCAAATTGCAAAACCTAAGCCTTGGACACGTGTCGCCACCATAGTGATTTGCACAAAGTCACACATCGAAACTTTGTGCAAATATTCATTTCCATTCCTCTATAAAAGGGGAATAGTGCCCAGGTAAAAGGGTAACTACTTTCCACTTTTACTATTACTCTTCCAAAATTATTGTGTCCCCCACACTTGCTGACTTAAGCATTGAAGAGCCTTTAGCAGGTACCACACTGGTGCCCGAAGTATGATGATTTGCTTCCTTTGTCCCTCTTCTGCACGTCAACCTTTCTACCGAAAGTTCTCCTGCTTAAGATCTGCACCTTCCCATCTCTGCCAAAGACCCCATACTCCATCATCTAAAGTTGAAACCAAATTTGGACATCAACAAAAATTTTGATCAATAGAAACATATTCCTAGTGCATTATTTATAGATTTAAATAAATAAAAAATGAACAGTTCTGAGTCACCACAAAATCATGAATTTTTTCAAACTTGTCACATCTAAAAGCTATTATGTTCTTCTTGTAAGGTATACTCCATTAGAATTGATAGCCCAAAATCTGCTGGGATGATCGGGCGATGTAGGTTGTACATGGTGTACCAAGAACATATAAAAATTTCTTGTGGTTGGGGGATATGGTGGTGATCAATTTTGGGATTTTAGTTAACATTTATGCTTTAATTTTTTAAAAGAAATTAATTGTTGTAATTAATACATGTTGGCAATTAATTGAGATGTGTCATTTGTTGCAACTTGCAAGTGGGGTTATGCCAAAGCGATGTTCTAAAATTTTCTAATGTAGAGGAGGAGGTTCGAATTCGGATGCAAGACAATGAGCACAACATGTGCGAATAATTGTTTAAATTTTTTCTCTTATCAAATGGCATGATATTATTTACGAAAATGCTCCATTAAGGATTTTATGTTGAGGATTAGTCAAGAATTTCTAATCTCATCTATTGGATCGCATGAATGAAAAACAGGTAATCCACTAACATATCTCATGGATGGCTAATGTATGTAAATGTGAAATACCTAATGGCCATCAAATTCAATCTTGGGCCTAGATGTAAAACAACTTGGATAAGGGTCAACAATAAGTATAGCTATAAAACAACTTGGATAACATACATAAATATAAGGTTTTCAAATAGTTGAGAAGGGTCAAGTGCAAGAATTCTATAGTGAGGGCCTTATATATGGCCCTTCGGTGAGGCCCTATCTCTTAACCTTTGGATCAAATTGATTAGCTTGATCCAACGGTTAAAATATAGGACCTTACCTAAGGGTCATATATAAGACCCTCACTATAGAATGACTCAGGTCAAGTGACCCTTGTGGACCTTAGGCATGGTATTTCAACTTGTGTCAGCAGCATCATCTCCTCCTAATCATTACTCTTCCTCTTTTTTTCCTTTTTCTTTCCTCCAGCCATGCCTGTTGAAATGTGGAACATGTCTGAGAGCCGTTGAGGGGTGTGTGTTTTGCGGTCAAATGCTCTCACACCAATAAAACCTGGAACCAAAAAAGAATCATTAATTGTGTAAGATTGTTAAATTTCATATGATATCATGGATGGCTATAAGCTTGCAGTTTTTATTTTCCTTCTTTACACAGTTTCTTGATAATGTGTGCTTTTAGTTTGAAAAGCACATATAAGTAAATTTTGATGCAAACTCAAAAAGTAGTGAATCTATAAGACAAAATTATCTATATTCTTCTATAATAGACTGTATTTAGTGATTTGTGTTTCATCCAAGGTGCACAATTTTAATTTTGTAATGTGATATTTATTGTGTTACTATCATGGTTTGTTCTATTTCAAAGTTTGAGCCCAGGAATATTTTTAATTATTTATTTCATTTTATTTTCAGACATATTATGGATACTCATCACTTATCTTCATAGTCATATTTTCAGTCATATTATGGATAGACATATTTTCAGACATATTATGGATATTTTCATTTTATTTTCAGACGTATTATGTCCAACCTTCTTGTGTAGAACTTATCTTAATAGTCATCACTACCTGTATGACATATTATGGATTCGTCCTCATACCAAACTGATGTTGGAAAACAAATAAAAATGATATTTACATAGCAGTACAAAGGGGGAAACAGAGGGTTTTTATTGATTAGATTTGTTGAGGCTCTAATTAAAAGATTTTTCTGTTTTTTTGTTCGAAATTTTTTTTAATAATGAGTTTTGCGCTTCTAATCCAACTAATTGTGTTTTGACCTTGTTTATGAATTAGAAAGGTTTGGATGCTCTTTCAGTATTACAACAAGCTATCAATATGAATCATTGGAGAAATGTTGAGTAAGCTCACCTCATTAACTTGAAAGTATGTCCTGTTGAGTGGAAAGCTCCCCCTGTTTGCTGTTCGACACGGAATCTGTTTCATGCGTTAGTCCTTTTACATAATTGTCTAAAGTACTTATTGCAAGTTGAAACTGTAATAGTGTGCACAAGTGCTCATAGATGCTGACTGTTAGAATTGTATCAGAAGCTTGTTCTGGAAGACTACTGTGTGAAAAGCATGTCTTCTCACCATTACACAGTTCTCTAGACTCCTGGGAATTGCATCTTTTCTGAGGTGATTGAAATGAATTTGAAGTTTGATCTGATGTTGACATTTCCACAAATAATTGATTAGCACATATTCAAACATTGTACCATATTTTCAAGTTGGGAAACTCTCATCTTAGACATCATAGTCCTTTTACTATCGAAAACATGAATCTTTCTGAACACTTTAGAATTGTAGAATATGTTTTCTGGAAGTAAGGTTGTACCTGATGTCCATATAGCAAGAAGGTTGGGCTTGGATCATGGGGCTCTCTTCTCTCAAACTGCGGCATTCATATTTTCAGAAGTTAATAAACAACTATGCAGATGAAAGTTCTTTTCACAGGAAAAGAGTAGCTGACTTACCCCTGCCAATAGAATATGATTGTCTGGAACTACATAGCTGCATGATAATTAAAATTAGTTACAATGCAATGGTAATGGGACATCAAATAATCTTAGAATTCCATTTATGAAATATGCTTAAATTTATTCCCCTATCTTTTGGAACTATTTTTCTCTGCAAACCAATTAACCATACCCAAGAATAATATAACTATTGGACTAATTCATTCCACTTTATCCTAGGATCTATTTTCTCATCAATTCTAAAAGGCTCTGATCATACCAAATGTTTCTTATCATACACAAATACATTATATTATACTAGAAGATTTGAAATATCTGGAGCCATCAAAAGATGAGATAGGATCATTTAAAAAAAAAAAGAATCATATTATGCTCGCAGGAATATAATTATCCTTAAACGGGCAACATGCTTCAGTTTGGAAGCTGGGATGTAAGCAGTTTGTGAAGCAACTAATTCTGCTGACATATCATTTTCTCGAAACACACACGTGTGGCATTAAATTTTCTGAGAAATTTTCATCTCTCATTTTAATTGTTGGAATGTAATTAGGGTCATCGAGAAAAAGATCTTCAAAGTCTGGTATTTCTGTAGATTCAGGTTGTGGTGATGGTGGTTCCTCAATGATAGGTTCACAACTTTTGGTTTGGTATTCTGATTCACGGTTGGCCTCAAGAAAGGATAGTGATATTGAATTGAGTGCCTCAAAAGCCGGACTCGGAGGAGCAGTAGAACTGTCTTCCTTTGTTGGCCTCGCCCTCTTTTCCATCCCCGGTAAGGCTGCGCTGCATCAAACATGTACATTAAATTCATATCATACCTAGTGAGACTAAGAGTTACAACTTACAAGTAGTAAATCTCTTTCAAACATTAGAAATAAGGAACTGAAAAATAAAAAATAATAACAACAATACTTATATTATTAGTTACTCTTTTTCTTAGTTTCAATAGTTTGTGATGCAACATCCAAATTTCTATTTTCAAGTGCTTAGTGAAGTGATATCCTGAATCTCATCATGTGTTGTGATATAATTATCAAATTCCTCACTTCATATACATTAAGATTTTATATACAGGTCCATTTAAATTTTGACGAAAACCTTGCAAATGCTAGTAGTGTCTGCACTCTCCCCTCATCGGACAAGAATTGCAATTTGTTTTTCTCTTTGTGCAATAATAAACCTGCATAAACAAATATTAAAATACATTGCCAGCATTTAGAATTTTCGTCTAACCAATTTTGAGGTCACATTTTTGCAAAATATGCTCTGAGTCTGAAGAGATAAACCTTTCCAAAGGTTATCATGTGATAATGCAGTTCATACCTATTGAAATAACATACTAAAAATGAGTACAATTCTTAGGGCGCGCTTACTAATCCGTAATCAAATTGAGATGAATTGAATTGAGGCGGAATCAAAATCAAATTCCTGTTGAAGTTGTTTACTAAAACTGTCTAGAATCAGAATAGAATTCCATAAAGCTATTTACTAATTCAGTAGAATCGGAATATAAACCAGTATGATTACTAAAATGCCCTTGTCCCAAATCAAATATTTTATATACTTTTTTTTAAATAAAATTTGATATAGTATATAATAGTAAGAAAAAATTAAATTGCTTTTTTATTTCATAGACACACTAAAATGATATTGTTTATTATTATTATTTTTTATAAATTTAAGTATTTCCATTAAGTTTTTTTTATTTATAAATTTAAGTATTTCTTTTAAAATACTTTTTTATTTATAAATGTAAGTATTTCTATTAGTTAATCCTTAACACTTAAAACGATTTTGTTTTTATTTCTAGGGTTAAGGATAATCTTGGAAATAATGAAAGTAAGTGAGGGCATAAAGGGAAAAAATTATCATTCCGATTGCTCCCTAAACCTGGAATCCAAATACCTCCTCTATGTTGGGAATCCAAATCACCCAAATCTTGGAATTGAATTCCATTTTTTGTGTGGGCCACGCACTTTTGATTCCTCTCAATTTTATTAAATACAAGTATAATCTGTAATGGGAATTGAATTCCTTATTCTCATTCCGATTACGGGTTAGTAAACACGCCCTTAATTTATTAAAGGTGATTTCGCAAAATAAAAATAATCTTAAAGGGAAATTTGGGGATTACAATGTTAACGGATCCAAGGTCCTGTAGTCGTGGCCAAAGATACCTTTGAACTGAATCCATCATGGGCATCCTACACATACAAAATTTGTAGTGCTCATTGAGAATACAAGTAATATGTCTTGTTAGTATATTTTGTACTTACTCGTCCAACGGATCTATCTGAAGCGATTCAGGTAATGGTTCAAGAGGAACCCACCCTAGATGAATCGTTATCCGGCCAACATTTAGGTCCACCTAATAGAAGAAAAGAATACATTTTTGAATAAAACATTTACAAATTACATCCGCCTAAACAATATGCTCATAAAAGAGGTAATAAGTTTAACCAAAGCTCCCAACCCTAGCCCCCCTCTCTCTTCTAGCGCCGTCGAGGGAGAAGTGGTCACCGACCCTTCTCCCCTCCCCTTTTGCCTCCCTTGTTCCCCTCTTCCTCCCTCCCCCTCCCCCATTCCCCCTTCCCCTTTCCCCCTTCTCCTCCCTCTTTTTGGGTCTTTTTCTGGTTTTTGTTTTTCTCCCTCTTCTCCCTCTTTTTTTCTTCTCTAGTTCCCTCTCCCCCTCTCTCCTCCCTTTTTCTCCTCTTTTCCTTATCTCTACCTCCATGTTTTTTCTATTTTTTTCTTTTGCTTTGTTTTTCTTTCTCTTCTCTCCTTTTTCTTTCTTTCCTGAGTTTCTACGTACTTCACCCCTTTTTCCCATCCTTCTCCTCTCTCTTCCATCTCCCCCATTTTTCCTTCATATTCAACCATTTTCGGGTTCTTTGCTCTGTTTTTGCAGAGCCGGTTTCCTTTTCTTTTTTCTTTCTTTATTTCATATTTTCTTTTTAAAGTTTAATTTGTTTCATCTTTTAGGCCGTGAAGGCTTCGGTTTTATTTTTCAGGTGCTCTTTACAGGTTTCTGTAATGCATTTTCTCTCCTCATTGTTGGAGGTTGCGTCACATCAGTTGGTCTTAACCACTATCATCGGCTCCTTGACTCCATAGATGTTTCTTCCATTGTTTATCCTCGGTGGAACTTATGGAGTTTGGAATGCTCTTAAAGTGCAAATAGCACTTATTGATTGGATTATGGTAGCGCTACTCCTACTAGGTGTAGCTTTGGTGGCTTGCTCACCACCATTTTCTGTTGGTTTCTCTTTGGTGGTTGTCGGCTTGCTATGGTGGCGTGGCTTGTGGCTGTTGGATTGTGCGGCACACATATGTTATTGGTGTTAGTTATTGGTGTTAGGGTTTCCTAATATTGTGTTGTGTTTTGTGGGCTTTTTCCTTTTGTGGGCTTTTTTGCCGTTATGTGGGCTCTTTGCCTTTATGTGGGCTTAATGCATTTATGTGTGCTTTATGCATTTTGTTAGTTTTATTTGTAGTGGGCTCTATGTCTGTTTGTATTGCATTATGTGTGAACTCATTTATTTGAGTTCATTTTGATGTAATTTGGCTTTGACCTTCTATTTAATGAAACTCGATTTCGACCACAAAAAAAAAACAATATGCTCATTAAAATCATACCGGGAAGGTTGCACGCTGGAGCGTCGAAAGTCGCACGCACTCCACACTTTTCAAGCCAATACCGTCAATTTCTCTCAAGTATTGCCTACAATTACGGATGATTGAATGATCAAACTTTGAAAAATACATATAACTCGAATGAAACATCATAAATATTTTGGCATGCTTTGTAATGTTAATGTATGCTTACGTTACTAGCTTAGGTGGGGCAATTCTCAACCACTCGAGGTCTATTTGTTTATGGTCTACTTGGTTAAGGAACTTCTGGAAGTGAGTAAAAATTGTTAACTTCTGTTGTTATATGTATATGGTTGGCACCAAATGGCCTCGCCTATACCTGATCGCCTAGCCAAAACACTCGAGCCGAAATACCTGACGTAGAACGTTTAGCGGAAGAATTTGAAGCACAACTTGATAGACGCAAGGTGAAGATGAATAGGTCATGAGCAATACACGCCATGATTTAAACAGCATTCAATATGTATAATTAATCATGCAAGTTACAAGTAGAATAAATAGGCAATGTAAGCGTTGCCTTAGGGATCATCTTTGTATTCCTGAATAATCAATATAGTCTTTGAGACTTCTCTCACTTTTCTGGTGGATTCCAGATGAACCTTTCAGGGTGAACGTGAGGATCCCTCTGTGTATCTTTTTGCTGCGTCAATTGGCATCAGAGCAAGTTTGCCTTGGCTCGATGGTGAATGACCCGAACAATGATAGGACCCATCCTGGTGGGGAACCAGTTTCCAGGAGAGAGTTTGACGCTCTTGCTGCGAGCGTTGAAGAGATTCGGCAATTGCTTTTCAACATGGGAAACAACAACAACAACAACAACAACGATCGAGATAACCGATGTGGTGGTGGCAGAGGCAACCGCGATGGTCGTCGTCAACGGGAGGATAGTGAATCGAATTCTGAGGAGGAGATGGAACATCCCGAGAACCCATTTGCTGCTAATCTAAATAACCGACAACCCCTTGAAGATTATCAGATGAAGGCCGACATCCCTTATTTTAATGGCCATCTATCCATTGAAGGATTTTTAGATTGGCTTGTGGAGGTAGAGCGATTCTTTGAGATTATGTCGGTACCGGAGGAGAAGATGACTAAGATAGCGGCTTTTCGCTTGAAGGGAAGTGCGGCTGTATGGTGGGATAATTTGCAGAAGACACGACAGAGGCAAGCCAAACAACCGGTCAGGACATGGCGTAGGATGAAACAGTTGATGATGGACCGTTTCTTTCCAGTAGATTATGAGCAGCATCTCTATCGCCTCTACCATAATTGTACCCAAGGTAGCAGGGCAGTAGAGGATTATATTGATGAGTTCCTACATTGATCAACAGGTGGGATCCTCACGTTCACCCTCAAAGGTTCATCTGGAATCCACCAAAAAAGTGAGAGAAGTATGCAAGATTCCTCTTTCTATCGGTAAGCATTACAAACATGAGATTTGGTGTGATGTAATTGACATGGATGCCGGCCATGTATTACTAGGAAGGCCTTGGCAGTTTGATGTTGATGCTACCCACAAAGGGCGTGATAATGTGTTTATCTTTGAGTGGGATTCTCGTAAAATTGCTCTTGCTCCTGTTGGTCAATCTGGAAAATTAGAAAAACCACAGGCTGGGAGTTCAAATTTTCTAGCTATCTCTAGGAATAGCCACGAGTTTGAAGACATTATTAAAGAAGTTGGATTCATGTATCCGGTTGTACTTAAGGGGCTCATGGTGACAGATGCTGTTATAAGTCACATTCCTAAAGAAGTGCAGGAAATTTTGAGAAAGTTTGAAGATTTGGTTTCTGAAGATTTACCAGAACAACTTCCTCCAATGCGAGATATTCAACATCAGATTGATTTAGTCCCTGGGGCAAGCCTTCCTAATCTACCCCATTATCGGATGAGTCCGAAAGAAAATGCGATCTTGAAGGAGAAGATCGAAGAGCTGCTGAAAAAAGGATTTATTCATGAGAGTATGAGTCCTTGTGCAGTTCCCGTCTTATTAGTGCCAAAAAAGGATAACAATTGGCGTATGTGTGTTGACAATAAAGCCATTAATAAAATCACCATCAAGTATAGATTTCCAATACCGCGGTTGGAGGATATGTTGGATGTTCTTGAGGGTTCTAAGGTGTTTTTGAAAATTGATTTGCGCAGTGGCTATCATCATATTCGAATTAAACCAGGGGACGAATGGAAGACGGCATTTAAGAGCAAGGATGGTCTGTATGAATGGTTGGTAATGCCATTCGGATTATCAAATGCACCAAGTACTTTCATGCGACTTATGAACCAGGTTTTGCGCCCTTTTACTGGGTCATTTGTTGTTGTGTATTTTGATGATATTTTGATTTACAGTAAAACCAAATAAGAACATTTAGTGTGCTTGAGACAAGTTCTGGATGTTTAGAAAGAGAATAAACTTTATATTAATTTGAAGAAGTGCACATTCTTTACAAATAAGCTGCTATTTTTGGGGTATATTGTTAGCGAAGATGGAATTCATGTGGACCAAGACATAGTACGTGCAATCAGAGAATGGCCAACTCCGAAGACCGTAAGTGAGTTACATAGTTTCCATGGCCTTGCTACTTTTTACAGGCGTTTTGTACGAACTTTAGTACCCTTGCAGCCCCTATTACTAAATGTCTCAAGCAAGGAAAGTTTCATTGGGGTGAAGCACAAGACAAAAGCTTTGCGTTGATTAAAGAAAAGCTTAGCACTGCACCAGTTTTAGCCCTTCCCAATTTTGAAAAGATATTCGAGGTCAAATGTGATGCAAGTGGATTGGGGGTGGGAGCTGTGTTGTCTCAAGAAAAAAGACCAGTGGCATTCTTCAGTGAAAAATTGAGTGAAGCCCGTAAAAAATGGAGTACTTATGATCAGGAATTTTATGCGGTTGTGCGTGCTTTGAAGCAATGGGAGCATTATCTAGTGCAACGAGAATTCGTTCTTTATACTGATAATGAAGCTTTGAAGTTCATCAACAACCAGAAGAGTGTGAGTAAAATGCATGAAAGATGGGCCACTTTCCTTCAGAAATTTCCTTTTGTGATTAAGCATAAATCTGGATCTCTCAATCGTGTTGCTGATGCTTTGAGTCGAAGAGCAAACTTATTGATTACTTTAGCACAAGAGATTGTGGGGTTTGAATTTCTAAAGGGAGTTATATGAAGCTGATTTTGATTTCAAAGAAATTTGGTTGAAGTGTGATCAGAATCAGCTTGTTTCAGATTACCACATTAGAGATGGATATTTGTTTAAAGGCAACAGGTTGTGCATTCCTAGCTCGTCTTTACGAGAGAAGCTTATTCGAGATATTCATGGAGGTGGTTTGAGCGGACACCTAGGCAGAGACAAAACCATTGCAGGAATTGAGGAACGTTATTTTTTGCCTCAGTTGAAGAAGGATGTTGGCAAAATTGTGAGAAATTGTTATGTTTGTCAGGTGTCAAAGGGTCAAGCACAAAATACTGGTCTTTATATGCCTTTACCGGTTCCTAACGACATTTGGCAAGACTTGTCCATGGACTTTGTGTTGGGACTTCCTCAAACCCAAAGTGAGGTCGATTCTGTGTTTGTTGTGGTTGACAGGTTCTCTAAGATGGCACACTTTATAGCTTGTAGAAAGACTTCTGACGCTACTCACATAGCCAAACTATTTTTCAGGGAGGTTGTGCGTTTGCAAGGTGTACCCAAAACTATTACATCCGATCATGACACCAAATTTCTGAGTCACTTCTAGATTACCCTATGGAAGCTCTTTGGTACTACCTTGAAAAGTAGCAATACAGTGCATCCACAAACCGATGGCCAGACGGAGGTGACTAATAGAACGCTTGGCAACATGATTCGAAGTGTTTGTGCTGATAAGTCAAAGAAGTGGGATAATGCCTTGCCTCAAGTGGAGTTTGCTTACAATAATGCGGTTCATAGTGCCACAGGAAAGTCTCCTTTCTCTTTGGTCTATACTTCAGTTCCTAACCATGTCGTTGACTTGGTAAAACTTCCCAAAGCTCATGGAGTTAGCGTAAGTGCTCAACATATGGCTCAAAACGTTATGGAGGTTAAAGAAGAAGTGCGAGATAAGCTGGAAAAAACCAATGCTAGGTACAAAGCTACTGCAGACAAGCATAGGCGTGAGAAAGTTTTCGATGAGGGAGATTATGTGATGGTGTATCTCAGAAAGGAGCGATTCCTTGTTGGAACCTACAGCAAGCTGAAGCTGCGCAAGTATGGACCGTATAAGATTTTAAAGAAGATCAATGGGAATTTCGAGCACTTTTAATGTTACAGATTTGTATGAGTACCATGAAGATGAAGCCCTCTATTCTGAAGATAACTCAGGGGCGAGTTCTTCCGAAGTGGAGGAGACTGACGTAGAACGTTTAGCGGAGGAATTTGAAGCACAGCTTGATAGACGCAAGGTGAAGATGAATAGGTCATGAGCATTACACGCCATGATTTAAATAGCATTCAATATGTATAATTAATCATGCAAGTTACAAGTAGAATAAATAGGCAATGTAAGCGTTGCCTTAGGGATCATCTTTGTATTCCTGAATAATCAATATAGTCTTTGAGACTTCTCTCACTTTTCTGGTGGATTCAAGATGAACCTTTGAGGGTGAACGTGAGGATCCTTCTGTGTATCTTCTTGCTGCGTCAATACCCTACCCGGGGTATCCTGCACCCGAGACAAAATACCCCACCCAGGGTATCCTACACCTGAGCCGAAATGTCATACCCGAGCAGTATGTGCTAGCCCAATATGTCACACCCGATCAATATGTGATAGCCAACCCCTAATGCCTCCACTATGTGCTGACCACCATGCATGCCTTTGATAACAGATCACCACGTGCATCCTGACATTCCATCAGTCAACTGCCCTTGTTCTCCGGGCTGGCCTCACTCCCCAAAAGAGGGACCACTAAATCTGGTCCCTCACGTGCCACGAGTACCAAGAAGACAGGCCCATGCCTCCTCCTAGCTGGTCTCCCACGCCTCTTTTGTTGCTTTGTTTTTTTTGGCATCTTTTTCTCATTTATCTTTCTAGATTGACTTGTTGGATGTTTATGAAAAGTAATGGGGCTGAATTTCAAATATTGTAGCTTTGGAAATGTTAGGTAGTTCAAATTTTGATAAGGGAGGCTGCTGAAACTGTGAATCAATAGATGTGGAAGGTATTGAATATCTTGTATGCTTGTTATAACTGTCACTAATAGTCTGGTATGAATCACTAACAATGCAATTGAATCCTGTTTGCATCAGGTCTTTTTTAGTGTTTTGTTTATGTGTCATTTTTCTTCATGTTGTGGTTTGCGCCTTGCTTTTGTTTGTTTTGCTGATTCTTAAACACAGTTTTTTCACTACCAATTTTTATTACTTGGTTTGCTATATAATTGCTCGGTCTTTACTTGCTGGCTACACAGGTAATTCTCCTAGTTCGTTTTTTGTTGTTTTGTTCCTTATTTTGATTTTTTTTTTTGGGTTTTCTTCTTGCCACTTTTTAATGGTTTGCTTTCTTAGAAGTGTTCTATTAACAGCTGCTTGTTTACTATAAGACATTGGTGTCCCATTTAAACTTAATGTGGGCTTATATTCTTACAGGTCTTGCTGATGAAAATGAGTCTGTAAGTGAGGCAGAACTTGGTGCATGGCATGTCGTGGTTGAGCATTATGCGACAACGTAAGATCTCTTCCAGTGGATCATTGGACTCTCTAGCGGAATTTGTTGTGTCTTGGATATTGGTTCTAGGCTTGAAAATTTAATGAATATTATTTTGGCCACTAGAGAATTTAGTGAATGTTTTATGTTCTTAGAGTACTTTGTTTGGCACAAATTCAATATTTTGCTTTATTTTTGGCCCATATCTAACTTGGAAGTCATAATTCGTCTTTGTTTCATTGCATGCATGCAAAACTATTGTGGTAAATACTCCGAATTGCAAGCAATCGATGAAATTGTTCCCACACTTTTGCATGCGGCAACACCCTCGAAAACCCTTGATCCTTTACTGCGCTCACAAGGACGGAAGACAACCAGAGACAGCGGGGCTTGGCCCAGGTGAAACTGCCGGTCGATGCTGGTCATTTTCTGACCAGCGGCGACGCCAGACATGGTCGGAGGCATGAGGAAAGCCGGCCAACTGGTCGGCCTCTGTTTTTGCGAAGGAGGGCCATTGTGGAGAGAGAAGTAGATCTAGGGGGGTTCGTGTGTGAGAAACTTTTCATTTTGCTTTTTAAAAATAAATAAATAAATTTTGGTTTAACTTTTACTTTTTACTTTTACAATTAAAATTTTATACTTTTACGATTTGTAATTTCTTCGTTTCAACTCCAAATTGAGCGTGCTGCATACCCACAAATTCGTATCGACGAGCCCGACGCAACAGTGCTGCTCAATTCCCCAAAATCTTTTCCGAACAAAAGTCAATTCTAAACTCACTAAATTACCCTCGGGATAAAATTATCTTTTACTTTAATAATTTAAGAATTTAATATAAATTTAAGAACGGGATATTACACCGCTACCTCCACCACCATCACCACCTTCACCTCCACCTCCAACTCCACCACCACAACCACCACCACCTCCACCCCTACCACCACCATCACTATCATCACCACCACCACCACCACCACATAGTTAGCGTACATAACACTTTCAACATTATATCTATTTTAGTTATTATTTACAGTTACAACAATTTTATATTAAAATTTACTAAACAGGTTTAACACTGCTTTTTATACTAACATCACTTTAAAAATATTGTTTATTAAACATGAAACTCTTTTACAACTGATTATTTTCAAAGCACATCACAAAACTATGTTTTTTAAAAGTGACAGCAATTCCAAACTGGCCCTTAGTCAGACTATTTATCGGGAACAACACCAAACGCCTTATAATATTATGGATAAATAGTCAGTATTCTTCGAAATAAATTAATATTATCCGACAAAAATTAGTCAGTACGGTCTAACGTATCAAATGAGCCTTCAATTCTTTTAAACTTTCTTCTAATTGAAATGTTTATAGAAAAAAAAAAATTTACTTTATCAGCATAAATATTTCCTAATGAATAGTCCCTATCCAAAACATACAAAAATTACTCCCTTATTTGAGAATTTTTATCAAAAATAGCCAAACTTTAACCTCCAAATTCATAAATGTCATTTTTTTAAAAAACTTTCAAATATAGCCAAAAACTCACTTAAATTGACCCAAATACCCTATAAATTATAACTCAATTACACCTAAAAGCTAAAACCCAAAATAGCAGGAGCACAAAACACAAATTTGGCTTCGTCAACTCAATAATGCCTATGAATCATATCATAAAAATGACAAAGTAATTACCAAAAAGAAGAAGAAGAAAAGGAAAAGTCGATGTTTTCATAAATCCAGACAATAAAAACCATCTATGCCGCTATAGCTTGAATCGGTGGGTTTGGGATTTTTTTACAATAAAAAAAGTTAAAAGTCAGTTTCTTGACATAATAATTTTTAATTGAAAAAAAAAAAAGTTGAACTCTGTTGCATAATTCATATCATAAATACTGCTGCTTCGCATATGATATCGGGGGGTTAAATTTTCTTGCAAACCAGCATATGTGCTGCTACCTTCCCTCAGCACAAGAGGTCTAGAAAAATTGCAAGACCCTTGCTGTTCGCAGACTACCTTCCCACAGCACAAACTTGATAATGGCTTTATCAGAGGGTGCTGGCATAGCAACAGCTACAGTTTTGGTACGCTATGTTTGGGGAAAGCTCTACAGCAACGAGAATGAAGTGATCATATATGTTGCTAAAATGATGCCACTACTTGCACTATCTGACTTCTTGGATGGATTTCAATGTGTGCTTTCAGGTCCTAACTTATAACTGAATCCAATGGTTTCATGATTGTTGAAACTTGCACATTTTAAGTGCTTTATTATCTTTTCTAAGTTCTGAGTTCTAGCTGCTAAAAAGAATATAAATGACTATCTAGGAGCTGCCAGAGGCTGTGGATGGCAAAATCTTTGTGTACTCAGAAACCTTGGTGCTTACTATGTTGTGGGAATTCCTACTGCTGTGCTGCTTGCTTTCAACCTCCATATTAGAGGTATGGTGAGTCCCTCTGTCTCTCTCCTCTTATATATATCTGCCATTGAAGTTTAGATTTGTGTGAATAGGGGCTTTGGATGGGTAGAGAGTGAGGCTCGTGCTCAGTAGCGTATGGCTTGGATGAGCATGACAATTGGCTTTTTGGTTAGGTTTTAATTTAGAGGGCATTGGGATCAATGTAAGTGAGTTTTTGGCTATAATTGAAGGGTTTTTTTAAAAACTAACATTTATAAATTTATGGACTAAATTTTGGCTATTTTTGATAAAACATTTTCTCGGAAAGAAGTGTTAGAATATACAAACCATTATCTGTATATGAGTCTTAGATTAGTTTGTTTATGGAGCAGAGAGAAATACTCAGAGAGCTTAGAGACGATGATGGATTGTAATACTAGTGTGTGAACTCTGATTCTTGCATTCTCATTTCATGCACACAACGTGCTTGTAATAAAAGAAACGGTTAGGCTTGGGAATATTCCCATACATCATCACAGTCACACCACACACTCTTCTACCCTATGAGATAGAGACACATGGCGGACTAACTCACTTAAGCTAGAACAAACACTTAAGCCGTCCATTAGACTATAATCTAATGGCTCACATTTAATCACTCATTAACACAAGCTTAATGAACCTAAGCGATAATTTCAGCTAAGTACACTTATAATTCAACACTCCATTCTAAGTGCTTAGCTGAAATAACCCCAAGCTTCTTCCTTAGATACTCAAAACGATCTCTTGCCAATGCCTTGGTAAAGATATCAGCATTACGCTCTCCGGTCTTGCAATAGATCAAATCGATTTCTCCATTACGCAAAGCATCACGAATGAAGTGAAACCTTCTGTTTATGTGCCTTGTTACGTGATGATGGACAGGGTTCTTTGTTATTGCAATTGCTGAGGTATTGTCACGAGAAGTGGAGTAGCCTCAACTTGTTCTTCACCAAAGTCGGATAAAACAAAACGCAACCAAAGCGCTTGTGCAAGAGCTTCTGGCCGCACCGATGTATTCGCCTCACTGTAGATAAAGCAACACTACTTTGCTTGGATCGAGGCCCAGGAGAAAACACACGATCCTAGATGGAAAGCATAGCCAGAAGTACTCCTCATATCATCCTCACACCCTGCCCGATCCTTTGTCACAATATCCCACTAGCATAGCTTCTTTTCCCTTCTCATAAGCAATACCATAGTCAAGGGTGCCATGAATGTATCTCGAGCACTCTTTTAGCAGTTCCCATATGCTTTCTGGTAGGACCATGCATGTATCTAGCTAGAAGACTCGCAGCAAACATGATATCCGGCCTTGTTGTCATCAGTACAATAGGCTTCCAACTATTTGTCTATACACTTGCTCATCTGCTTGCTCACTCCCATCTTCCTTGGACAACTTCTCATTCATAGCAAGTGGAGTTGCCACTGCCTTACAATCCCTGAAGCCAAACTTATCCAATAATGTCCTTGCATATTTTTTCTTATGCAAAAAGATATAGGATTCAGTTTGTATCACACCTAAACCTAAGAAGTGATGAAGCATACCAAGGTCAGTCATCTCATATTTCTTCATCATTTCTGATTTAAAATTCATCACCAACTCTTCTGAACTGCCAGTGTAAATAATGTCATCAACATATAGTGATACTATGAGAATCCCACTTTCTGCAGCTTTCACATACAATGTAGCTTCACTAGGACTTCTTTGAAATCCTGCAGATGTGAAGTAAGTGTTGATTTCTTCATACCAAGCTCTTGGAGCTTGTTTGAGCCCATATAGAGCTTTCTTAAGTCTGTACACTCTATCTTCTTTATCTTTAATCACAAATCCTGGAGGTTGATCTACATACACCTCCTCATTTATCACTCCATTTAAGAAAGCCGACTTCACATCCAATTGGAACAGTTTCCATTTTTTCTGTGCAGCTAAAGCAATTAGAGTTCTTACAGTATCAAGCCGAGCAACAGGTGCAAATGTTTCATTGAAGTCAATCCCTGGCTTTTGAGTGTAGCCTTTAGCAACAAGTCGAGCCTTGTTTTTCTGAACTGAACCATCTAGATTGAGCTTGACCTTATAGATCCATTTGACTCCAACAATAGGCTTATCAGATGGTCTTTTCACCAATTCCCAAGTATCATTCTTCTCGATCATTTCAAGTTCAGATACCATTGCCTTTTGCCATGCTACATCCTTGACAGCTTCCTCAAAAGTTTCTGGTTCAATAATGCAAACATTGCATCTTTCATATACTTCTGTAAGGCTCTTGTATTTCAATGGAGTGTGATCAATATCATGAGACCCTGCAGATTCTTCTTCACTGTCTTCTAATGTAACATCATTAGTAACTGGATTGTCTGCTTCCATCACAAATGTATCATTGTTTTCCTTCTCTTTTCCAGGTACCAACTCAGTGAGTGAAACTGAAACACAGCTTTCTTGTTGTGTACTCCAATCCCATCTTGCATCTTCATTGAACACCACATCTCTTGAGATGATTATCTTTCCAGTGATAAGGTTGTATAGTCTATACCCCTTTTCACAGCTGCCATACCCTAGGAAAATACACTTTGTACTGACCAAATCAAACTTTTGTCTCTGTTGCTCTGAAATGTGTGCATAACACACAGAACCAAACACTCTTAAGTGCTTGAGTCCTAGTTTTCGTCCACTATAAGTTTCAAATGGAGTCTTCTTGTTTAAAGCTTTAGTTGGACACTTATTCAGAACATATACTGCAGTGTTAACTGCTTCAGCCCAAAATTCTAATGGTACTTTCTTCTCAAACATCATACACTTAGCCATTTCCACAATTGTCCTATTCTTTCTCTCAGCTACTCCATTCTGCTGAGGTGAATAAGCAACTGTAAGCTGTCTCTCCAATCCTATTTCTTCACAAAATCTGTTAAACTCAGTAGAGGTATACTCTCCCCCTCTATCACTTCTCAGTTGCTTAAGTTTATAGCCACTTTGCAATTCAACGGTAGCCTTAAACTTCTTAAACACATTGAATACCTCGACTTGTATCTCGGAAAATAGACCCAGCACATTCGAGTGCAATCATCTATGAAGGTAAGGAAATACTGTTCCCGACTTTTGTCACGGTTTGCATTGGTCCACACACATCTGTGTGTACCAATTCCAGTGGAGTTGTTGCTCTACTTGATGCCTCTTTTGGAAAAGACTCCCTGCACTGCTTTCCAAAAGTACACCCTTCACACACACCACTTGAGCTCTTGATTTCTGGCAGACCAAGAACCATATCCTCATCCTGCAGCATTTTCAAACTTTGAAAATTTAAGTGTCCCATTCTCCTATGCCAAATCATTGTTGGTCGACATATGCCGACTTTCAAAGCAAGATGCAGATCAGTTTGAAGTTTCAAAGGAAAACTTATGTTCCCTTTCATTTGAACTCTAGCCACCAGGTTGGATAGAGAGCTATCATCATAAACTTCTGCCTTGTTATCACCAAAAATTAGGAAATGTCCATGCTCCATCATCTGTCCAACACTGAGTAAATTTTCCTTGAGACCAGAAACAAGCAGCACTTCCTTGATACATCTTCTTCCTATCTTAGTCTCCACCATCAAGTTTCCTTTTCCAATTACATCAACTAACTGCCCTGTGCCCATTGCAACTTTTGCAGTAATGCTCCTGTCAATATCAACCAAAACTTCTTCTCTCCCTGTCATGTGGTTGCTACAACCACTGTCCAAGTACCATACATTCTCCATGGACTTCTTGTCAGTAGCATTGTTGACATAGAACATTGTTGGTGTAGCTTCAACTTGAGTAACATAATTGAGTTGTTGTTGTGCTGGTTTCTGTGCAGGTTTAGTGTTGTAACAGTCTTTTGCAATGTGACCAAACTTGTCACAATTGTAACATTTTGGCTTTCCCTTAAATCGACACTCACCAAAATGTAGCTTGCCACAAGTTTTGCAAGGAATTTTAGCTCCATCTGTGGGTTTGTTATCCCACTTCTTCCCTTTATCTTTCCAATTTTTCTGATTCTTGTTGTTCTGATTTCCAGTGATCTTAGCAGTTTTGGAATCAAAACTCAGACTAGCAAAAGCCTTCTCAGTCTTGTTCTCATGGTGTCTCTCCAATCTTTGTGCATAGCTTTTTAATGAGGCAACAACCTCTTGAACATCAATAGAATCGATATCTCTTGAATGCTCAATAACAGAACATATTGAGTCATACACAGGCAGCAGACTAATTAGCATTTTCTGCACAATTCTCCCCTTAGGCAACACTTCTCCATAGCCTCTCATTTGATTTATCAGATCAAACAGCTTAGTGAGATAATCAGAGAGAGATTCATCCTCTCTCATTCTAGTATATTCAAATTCTCTACGAAGACTTTGAAGTTTAACACTCCTTACCTGCTTGTCACCATGGAATTCTTGTCTTAAGATACTCCATGCTCCTTTGGATGATTCTTCATGAGAGATCCTAGGGAAGATCGCATCCGAAACAGCTCCCTGAATCAAACCTAGAGCCTTAGCATCTTTCATCAGAAGCTCAGTGAGATTTATCTTCCCAGCACCACTCGATTCTTCCTTCTTCTTCTTTGGATCAGAATCTTCAGAATCCATCACTCCCTTCGAATCTGAACACTCCAGACCATTCTCAACCAATTCCCAAAGCCCATGAGATTTGAAAATAGTTTTCATTCGGATGCTCTAGAACTCATAGTTCTCACCATTGAAGATCGGTGCACGCAGCTCACCTCCTCCAGATCCTGCCATATTAGACACAGATCCTCAAGCAACAAGTTCTTCAAAAATCGCAGCTCACTTTCTTCACAGATTCAATCGACCAGCTAAACAATCCAACCTGGCTCTGAGGCCATGTTAGAATATACAAACCATTATCTGTATATGAGTCTTAGATTAGTTTGTTTATGGAGCAGAGAGAAATACTCAGAGAGCTTAGAGACGATGATGGATTGTAATACTAGTGTGTGAACTCTGATTCTTGCATTCTCATTTCATGCACACAACGTGCTTGTAATAAAAGAAACGGTTAGGCTTGGGAATATTCCCATACATCATCACAGTCACACCACACACTCTTCTACCCTATGAGATAGAGACACATGGCAGACTAACTCACTTAAGCTAGAACAAACACTTAAGCCGTCCATTAGACTATAATCTAATGGCTCACATTTAATCACTCAGCTAACACAAGCTTAATGAACCTAAACGATAATTTCAGCTAAGTACACTTATAATTCAACAAGAAGGGTGTATTCAATTAGGATGTTAATAGATTGTTTTGAAGCTTAAAAGTCCAGTGGTATTCAATTAAGATTTTTAAGTAATGAATAAAAGTCTGGAGGTATTCAATTAAGATTTTAAAATAGATTGTTTTGAAGCTTAAAAATCCAGTGGTATTCAATTAGGATTTTTAAGTACTAAGTACAAGTCTGGTGGTATTCAAAAGTTTATTGATTTTGAAGTATTTCATTAAATGGTGTATTGTATGAGACTTTTGAGTAAATGATATAAATACCAAGCCCCCTAAAAAATCTCATTCTCCTATGCCTGATTCTCATTTCTCACGTTGCATACAACAGAAGAATGAACACAACGGATAGACATGCAACGATGAATAATTATTGTCCACCAGAAAAAAGAAAAAAAAAAGAAAGAAAAAGAAAGTAATAGATGAAATGGTGATGCCACATATTCAACGAGAACATGTATGTCGGGGCACACCGGGAATCAAGCCAAGTGATAATATCATCAAGGATTGAAAAAATTCTTTCATCAGGTTCTCCTTCAAGAATGCAATGATAACCTTCCGGTAGAGTTTAAAGGGTTTTATCCTTGCTAGAGGTTCTCATAGAGATACTGGCTCACTAGGGGATCAATCACCTTATCTGCAGCTCCATGAAGAATCAGCAGTGGAGATGATACCTGACTATCACTAGGGGATCATTGTAGCATGTCACATTGTAAACAGCCTGATAAGGGATGAGCAAAGCTTTGAATACTAAAACTTTTATCCTCTAAAAGCAGATAAACAGAACTTGTAGTCTAGATAATATTTTATCATTAAGAGAAAATGAAGGACAAACCATTTTCCTTTTTATCGGGTCACTGAAAGTGAGCTCAGCTAAATCTTTCTGTGGGATAAGCTTTGCTTTCGGCATAACTTTTGACAGAAGAATTAATATCTTCTGAGCGGCTGCTGGAGGTGTTACATCCTCAGCAATCTTTCAGCATCTCAAGGTCAGAAAAAAATTCATAATGAAGTGCATTTGTAGACACAAAATTAGGTCTTGCATTGCAACTTCTGAAATCAACATATTAAGAAAATATGCACACAAGAAATCAGCATCTTCTTCTGTAAGTTGTTTGTTTTTCTGTTCAGACTATTTAACATATTTCTGTTTCAGAGTATACAAATGTTGTATTCAGGGTCATGTTGAAATAATGGCAGCTTTCTTCTCAAAATTTTGATACCTTTCATCTTTTCATGTTAAGTTGTTTGTGTAAGACAGGGTAAAACTTCCTTTAAATCAAGCATGAGTCACGTGGAAAGAATAAGAAACAGAAGGTGGACATCAACAGATACAGAAACTGATATTCCAATACGCACAGATAGAGACTCAGTGAGCCCTCAGTCCTCCTCCCATGACTCTGATTGATTCAAGTAGCCATCAGTGGGATATATCCAAACATTCATGACCTATTTCTATCTTTCCTGCCCACTCACTTTCCCTGACTTCTCAAACACACAATTAGAAAGCAAAAAGGAAAACTTCCGATGAAGCAAGCAATGACCCTATGGTGGCAAAAAATCAGCACCCTCCATGGTTTTCATAATGGTATATGCCTTCAGGTTATGTATTTAGGTGAATGATGATGGGCGATAGAGTTCAAACTTATATAGAAATGTAAGTAAAATCATGTAAATGCAATCTTTTAAAATCATAAGTAAAATCCGAAGTGAATTAAAATTATAAGCAAAATCATGTAATTACAATCTATTAAAATCATAAGTAAAATCATATAATTACAAATCCAGTTGAAATACATTACATTAAAATCATGTAATTACAATATATTAAAATCTCAATTGAATACACCCCTAAGATTCGCGCGCGGCCATTAACTTATTGATCAAACAAACAAACAAATAAAAAATATATAACAAAATAAACAAAATAGAGAGGCAAATAAATCCAAAACCCTGCCAAAACCCTTGTTTTCGCTCAGAAGAATTCTGAAGCTTCGGTCCTCCACAATTCCATTGGCACCATGTGGAAGCAGCCTTTGCAGGTTGTTAAGGCCAATGTGTCCTCCAACCCAAGGACCTGGATCGTCATCTGTCTTAGCGTCGCCGGGATCGTGATCGTGGCCGAGACTCAGCGGCGAAGACGAAGAAGCAGAGCCCAAATCATTCTCAGAGAACCATTTCTGGAGCCTCGCTTCGACCTTCTTCCCTTTCCTCAGCCCCCTCCTCCAGCCGCCAGACAACCCCTTGCTTCCCTTACCTTCGCCATCAGCGACATGTCGTTCTCGCTCTCTCTCTCTCTCTCTCTATGTTTTTGTTTGTTTTCAATTTCGGTTTATTTACTTTGTATTTTGTGCTGATTTTGATTTGGTTGATTATTTGTTGTATCTAGATTTGATGTGAAAGGGTATGTGACGGGGTTTGGGAGCCCGGATTGGGCGGGAACGCATGAAGCGGCTACGAAGACGGCGTTGGTGGTGACGGCTCTCTTGAAGAACGGGGCTACTTGCGTTGGAAAAACAGTCATGGACGAACTCAACTTTGGGTAATGTTAGACGAATTTATGTTCAAATTGATAAAAACCCAAAAATGAAATGAAGAAAATAAATTTAGAAAAAAAGAAATGGAACTAAGAGCAATGAAATTTTGATTTGTAACAGGATTACTGGTGAGAATGTGCATTATGGAACGCCTGTGAATCCGCAATTACAGTCGCATATCCCGGGAGGTTCTTCCAGTGGTTCTGCTGTGGCTGTTGCGGCTGGTCTCGTTGACTTCGCTCTTGGTAAGCTCCTTTTTGTTAATTTTGGAGAATATGTTACTTGACCAATTTAGTTATCTTGAAGAATTTCTACTTGATTTTACCGTTTGTACCACCCATTTGCTGTTTATGCTAAATTTCTACTTCATTTTACTGTTGGTTCGATTACATGTCGTATCTTGCATATTTAAATTCACTCTTTCAGTGATCTGTCTCAAGTCACAATCAAAGAAAAGGTTTTAGACATCAAGGACATGCTCAGGGACTCAAATTGGACTCTGTGTAATCATGCGCATAGCACTTACCCTTGTGCTTTGGCTTGTTAATTATACAAACTGATCATTTGAAGTTCTTATGCTTTTATAGGTATTGATACGACTGGATGTGTGAGAATTCCAGCATCACTTTGTGGTGTCATTGGGTTCCGACCGTCACATGGGGCTGTATCTATGATTGGAGTCTCACCAAATTCACAGAGTTTAGATACTGTTGGTATGCTGGGAACTTCTTCTTGCTTGCTTATAATTTTTCTTTTTATTCTTTCATTTTCTCATTTTGTTATGTGCTGGTCCTTTAGGAATTTTCACCAGAGATCCATCTATTCTACACCATGTTGGACATGTTTTGCTTCAACTAAAGTCAGTGGAAACTAAAAGGGCAAGACGCCTTATTTTTGCTGATGACCTCTTTCAGCTTTCTAAAGTTCCTATAGAGAAGACAGTACAGGTTGTCACCAAAGCAATTAAACATCTATCTGGGTGTAAGTTGCCTGACTTGAGATTTTTTGTATTTATAGGGCTTTATAGTCATTACCATTTCTTTTACTTTTTAAATATCAATGTTAAAGTCTACCATGAGATATCTCTGTTGTCATAACGTGATAGAGTTGTTCATAAAAAATAAAACCAAGCATAATTGTGTTGAAGTTGATTCTTTTATTGTTTCTGCAGACCAACCTCTGAAGCATATGAATTTTAGTCAGTATATTGCTTCAAATGTACCCGGTTTAAAAGGATTTCGTGAAGAATCTGTAAAACATCAAAATGAAATATTTACTTTGAAAGCTCTGTCTTCTGTGATGCTTTTGTTACAAAGGTATTGTGAAATTATTCAAGTCAATTATTTTTTTTCAAATTCTCCAAATTTCATAATTTTCCAGTTCTTTATTGTAAATGGAATTTGATTTGATTAGCTCTCTCTCTCCCCCTCAGCACTTTCTGTTCTCGAATCAGGAGGATAGTTGCAGTTTAGTTGAGGACTTGAAATTGTTAGTACTAACTTCATTGGCATCTACAAATTCGTTTCAGATGTGAATTCAAAACCAATCATGAAGAATGGGTTAAATCAGCGAAACCAAGGCTAGGACCTCATGCATCAGATCGTGTTCGTGCAGCAATTGACTCTACTCATGAAAACGTGAAAACCCTATATAAAGTAAGGACTGGGGTGAGAGCTGCCCTTCAAAGTCTCTTAAAGGTATCCCAACTCCCATCAAATTGTTTTATTCTTTTAATATTTTATAGATTTATCCACTTCGTTGGTCTTAAGTTCTAATGAAGCGACCCCCAAGAAAGAAGCTTTTGTAAGCTTAGAAACGTTTTAAATGTCATTAAATTGTAAACTGCATAATATGCTTTTGTTTTTCTTGTTGTACTGTCTCTCTGTGTATAGAGATATTCTTTGGTGCTGTTGTTTGTTTTCATTTTCTGTAAATATGTTCGACTTACAGGTGTTGCTCGTCATTGTTGGAGTAGTTTTTGTTTAATGAGAAATTTAAACTGAAATGAAGGTACTTTTTGTGCCCATAACGAAAAGGAAGGTACTCTTTTTGGTCATAACTGAAAGGAAGGTACTTTTTTGGCCATAACTGAAAGGCAGGTGCTTATAAAATCATGTTCCATCACCTAGCAATGGGTTGAACATTTAAAGCAAAATTTCTCAAAGGGCAAGGGTCAATAATACAACTCCTAGGCATTCGACGTAGTGTATGTGGAGTGAGCTGGAAAGTTATCTCTGATAAGTTGATTGTTCAAAGTATTGGTCTAGGTTTTAGGGATGAGAAATATTAAGTCTGGCTGAATAAAGAGAAGGTATAAATGTTTTTTTTGGTAATTTTAGAATGTATCTTGGATACTCTTAGTCCCTATCCTATATTGCCTGGGTTGGAGAATTGGAGATACCTATGGCTAAAACCTGGTTCCCTGTTTAACACTTTAGTAACGTGACAATTTTTCCATCCTTTAATATATAGAAGTAAGCTAAGTTTGTTCCTTTGGTTTATCATGGATGACAATATAGAGGTTTTAAAAAATGATTTAGTTGGTTAGCTGTAGTCTTCCTGTCTGCTTTTAGTGGCATGTTGAGCTCCAGCAACCTGAGCTCTCTTATATCCTCCATCCTGAAACCTGAAGAGGGGAATAACAATCTGCAGCTCCAACACACTCCTGCATTTCTGCATGTCAAATTGTGTTGTGTCGCTAATCATATGGGCTAGTTGAACAAAATTATTTTATGAAAAGATTGAGTTGACTTTACTTTGTTGTTATTCTTGTTCAATTTCTTTCTACCTGATGGTTTATATGTACAATACCTCATTTTATATAACTCTATTTTTTACCTTCTCTTGCCCAGGATGATGGAATATTAGTGATTCCCACAGTTGCAGATCCTCCATTAAAGCTAAATACAAAGAAAGGACAGTCATCTGAGTTCAACGATAGAACATTAGCATTATCAAGCATTGCCAGCATGTCTGGGTGCTGTCAGGTAAGTACTTTAAAGTTTCAGCCTTCATATTTCTCTTTGACTTTCTGTAGCTTTGATTTATTCATGATTATATTTGCACATTTCCAGGTTACAATTCCGGTAGGAAAGCACAAAGAAAGTCCCATCTCTATTTCATTCATCGCGTTCCATGGTGTTGATAAATTTCTCCTCGATACAGTCTTGGATATGTACTCTTCAATTCAGGAGAAAGTCAGCATTGCATCCCATTCATCGCCATTGCCAGATACCAATGATAACCTGGATGCTTCAGAACTCTTAAAAGAGAAGGTTTCTTCACCCTTAAGATCTTATCTAAGTTCTCAATGCTTAGTGTTCTGCAATATTGTTTGTCATCTTTACCCTGACAGTTTTCCACTGCATTCTCCGCATAACTGGTACTTGCCACGTTTATATCTAATAAATTGGGTTTAAATCTTTGTCCTCTCCTGTTAGTGGTACCTTTCATTTTCCACAACATCACTTTTGCAATTGACATAAAATAAGGTTGGGCTAATGCTTTCCTTTTCCCAGTCTTGAGCTCTATTATACTCTGTATTTTTCTAGTGAATGATGATCTTAATCTGATTCTTAGTGGAAGGAAGAGATAGGAAGGAGAGAGATAGAAAGGAAAGGATAGATTATTTATTTATTTATTTATTTATTTATTATTTTCTTATAATTAGGTTATTTTAACGTTCATATATATAATTAATGTTAGGGCGTAAAGGAACGATTATTTCTTTGAAAATGTGGTCATGTGCCTTACATATGACTACTTTTGATGGAAAATATGACTGAATTGATCAGGCAGGGATGTTTTACACACAAAAGTGAAGTTTAAGGGGCAATTTGGCACCCAAAAAAAGAAGAAAAAGATTTAAGGATGAAAGTGATACAATGGGTCAAACTTCAGGGGCTGTTCAGTTTTTCCCCTTTTGGCTCCTATTGATTTCTATATTTGTAGAATATTTTGGCCGGTTCTGTTGAATATTCATTTTCTACTAGAAAAAAAAAATACAATTGTAGAACCATTGTATCAATTAGTATTATTATTTTCTTTTAATTTCTATGTTTACTCATGAATCTTCTTCCAGGGAAATGCTGCATTTAAGAGAAGGCAATGGAATAAGGCTGTCAAGTACTATACTGAAGCTATAAAATTAAACATGATGAGCGCAACTTATTATTGCAACCGGGCAGCTGCTTACTTGGAATTAGGGTGGTATGAATGCTCACCTGTCTGTCAACTTATCTTTCTGTTGGCGTTTCCATCTATGCACTTATCAATTTCAATCATGCAGCTTCCAGCAAGCTGAAGAGGATTGCAGTAAGGCAATATCACTTGACAAAAAGGTAATAAAGCCATTTTGTAGTACGCAGATCTTTTACACTCATTGTTTTTGTAACTATTGGTCGAAGCACTACGAACTTGTTCATGTTATGCTCAATGTAATCAATAATTCAGTTAGTAAAAGGGTAGTTTGGAATTCAATACTCCTCTTCCTGATGCTTATCGCTAAGTCATTTAGAAACTAACTTTTTTTTCAACAGCATTTCAATAGTGGAGTAAGGTACAAAACTGGATGAGCAACAATCATTATTGTTTTATTTGTTTCTGGGATTTGATTGTGGTTCTTTACTCTTCAACTCTTACTGTTTCCGGGAGCATCTGTTAAATAGAATGATTGAAAAATACCAGAGTCAAGCTAGGTGATTAAATTTGATTCTTAACAGTACAGATTTAGTTACTGACCTACCATTGTGTTATGTACAAGCCATAGTTTGGGTTATCTGATCTGACCATTTATTGAATATCTCTACTTCATGAGCGTTGTGTTTTAGTT
Organism: Prunus padus; assembly: GCA_024362665.1. NCBI lineage: Eukaryota > Viridiplantae > Streptophyta > Magnoliopsida > Rosales > Rosaceae > Prunus > Prunus padus. The sequence goes on along the minus strand of JANFAM010000006.1, from coordinate 8,509,034 downwards.
CAAACAGGTACATACAAAATTTGTGCTGCCTATATAGTTGGAACATGTGAATGTAAATTGTGTCGTTGAGCCTGTACAGCGTCTTCGTTTTTAATATTTGTGACCCTTTCTTCTTTTTTCGACATTTGTGCAGAATGTGAAGGCATATATGAGACGTGGAACAGCCAGAGAATCACTTCTTTGTTATAAGGATGCTGCTCAAGGTTAGAACTCTGATTTCGTATTCTTTTGTATGTGCTGTGCTGCTTCAATGTTTAGAATTCCTGCACTGATGTTTCACGTATCTGGTTATCATCACATGAGCTCAATTGTACGACTATCAAGGTGAACTAGTTTATGCAATCATGTAGTCTTCCCACTTCATTGAGTCATGGATTGCTAGATCCATTCTAGTGAGTTTCATGACGCTGTGGGGTAGTTGCCTTCAGTCATCTGCACTTCTCTTGATTTTTGTTCAATAAGTAGTTATGAACAGGATTAGTTTTTGCATAGAAAGATTGTTTTAGAACTTTTTGTTTTGATTTTGAAAATCTGGCCAGCAATCGGATATATTGCTACAGAACTTGAACACCTTGGACCTTTGACCTTTTATCAACTTCATCAAGATTATAGAAACAATTACATGTTGATGAAGCATTTGGGTTCCCATCCCTCTTGGTTCGAGAAGTGGTTGAAATGAACAGCATGAGTTAGGTTTGAGAAGTGAAGGTGTTATCGGTGATGCCCTTTCGAATGCCTTATATAATCTTAGTAACAAGACAGTATCTCATGTTGCTTTACAATCCATATTGGAAAGAAATGAATAGATGAAAATCCAATAGAAGAACAAACTGTGAAAGCGATGCTATCTTTTTTCTATTAAAAAGGAAGAGAAGTTACAATAAAAAATTTGAAACCCTAACGATGTTAAACGAAAAATAACCCCAAGAGTATTAAATAAACCTAGCACAAGATGAACTGACTCTCACTTCTCTAGCACATATAACTCTTATTCATATTCCATTGTACTATCCATGCTGTGTCGTTCCATGTCTTATATGGTTCAAGATTTTATGCTTGCCTGTCTTAGCATTACATGTGCAACATACAACTCCGGTGGCTGCCCAAAAAAAAAAAAAAAGAAAGGAGAAAGAAACTTACAATTATGGTTGGTTTAGCTTCTTTCTCAGTTTGTCTCCTTTGGCATTTGCAGATTTCAAGCATGCCCTTGTTCTTGAACCTCAAAATAAGGTTGCCAATCTTGCTGAAAAAAGACTAAGGAAACTGATGAGTTGATTCCCCGCAAACAACAATTATACGGTGTAATACTCGTATCAAAGAAAATTAAGATAGAGGCTGATGTTTTGTTTAGCGGCTGCAACAAGTTTTTGGTCAGTCTTATGTGCATATTTAGTTTCTCTTGTAATTAATCATGCTTTGGACTACCGTTGAGAGGCCTCTCTATGTAAGTGATTATATCATCTCTTTTTGAGAAAAATCACTTTTAGTGGTCATTATTGATTGCATGCGACTTAAAAATAACATGGTGAGAGATAGAGAGAAGCAGAGAGGGAAGTGGTGAGTGCGAGACATGTACCAAGGTTCTTCAATATCGAAACCAAAGGAGTTCCGAATCAAGGTGAATGACGAAGCCGTATGGGGTCAATTTTAATTACGGAGAAGGTTAAAGATCGTTTTTTCATGTTTTACGTAGAGCTCGATGTGTTCGGTGGTTGATTTGTGAGTTGCGAGGCCCTCTTGGTTAACAAAACACGAGAGATTTTCGAAATACGAGGAGACTCTCACCAAGTGTGGGTTGAAAAACTCAATAATTATAACAGGAAACTACGAGATTGACGAAGTGTGTGCATGGAGTCGTGAAATCCGTGGCGATTCCTCGAAGTCGATCGACGATGGGTGGATTCGAGGTCAAGCGAGAATTTAGAAGAGATTCTAATAGGGAAAAACAAATCGACCAGGAGCGGGATATTGGATGGGCGCTAGGCAATCTGTTGTTAGAGTAGAGTTTCAAGTAAGAATTACAAGGAGGTATGCAGGTGTGGGAGGTTGCGGAGTAAAGGAAAAAGGATGCGAACCTTGGACGGCGTGTTAAAGTGGAAGTACGTGTGGTGGTTTGCGAAAGGCAAGTTCTTCACGATCACAGGGATGTTATTGAGGAAGGCTATAGGAGGTCGGATGAAGAAAGATGTTAATTTAGTCCCTTACCAAATTAATAGAGCTTTTTCTCTTGCGATAACAAAATTAGAAGGCGATGAGTGTGACGGCGGATGGAAATTTTGGCGGAGGTGGAGGGACAGACGGATGTTTCTATGCGTGGGAACATGGTTTGAAGAACAATATCCCCAAAATTGTTAGTATTGGTGGTTGGGTTGGAATTTGGGGCTTCCTATGCATTGGTGGACCAAGAATTTTTTCAGATATCGGGATGGAATGTGGGGATTATTGGAAGTGGATCAGTTTTGAAAAGTACAAATATCTTTTGACAAGCAAGAATCGAACCGAGAAAAAACTCCATTGGTTTTTTACAGAAATCATTATTCTCCGCAGAAGGTTACGAATCTTATTTTGTGAAGATTAGACTATTTCTCCTGCAATTCGGCCCACCTTTTGGCCATGCTCGTGTATGAATGCAGTGGCGAGATTTGCGGTTGGGAGTCGGGAGGAGCGGTGCGGGCTATTACCGAGTCATTTGAGGGATAGCGTGATTCCCGGAGTGGATTGGGCTCGAGGCAACGTCGTCGACAATTGTTGGCGGATGGGTGGACCAGGGTGCATCGAGGAGGAGTAAAGTCACGGTTTGCTTCACAGACGGTTCGGTGAGCGGGGATTTCGAGGAGTCAGGTGGAAAAGGCCGTTGATGGTGATCATGTCGCTCTCTCGAGGAGAGCGCTGTCTTGGTAGCTGGGAGTTTGGAGGCGGCCATTAATGAGATGGACACGAGGAGATGGAGTGTTCCAACAAATTAGTAGGTGGGGGTAGGGACAGGAGCTTAGCAGAAGGGTGATGTGGGCCATTTTGAACTTGATGGGCCTGCCTTAATTTGAGCGATGTGGGCTTGATTTTGGGTAGTAATGAGCATGGGCCAAGCGTAAATGTGGGGTGGGAGTTGAGAAGGAAAAGTAATGGGCTTGGAGGAGTTGAGTTTGATGGCACATGCGATCGGGCCTCTTCTATGCTTGGGCCTAGTAAGTTGTGTTGTCTTGGGCTTGGAAGCCGAAAGGAAAAATGATCCAAAAAATTTGGGGTGTCTCTTTTCCTCCACCTTAGGAATCCAGGATCTAATTTTGGATCTGGCTTCTATGTTTTATTCCAAGTATGGTTCCTCTTCAAGAGGAAAAGAAGCGAGACAACGTCGTAAACAAGGTGGGCCTCGACTCCAAATCATTTCGGTGGCTTACGGAGGTGATTCGGTACGGTTCTTCACGTTCTAAAGTGTGGTTGAGGAGCTGATTCTTCCTACGCCGGTTCTGTCGACATTGATGAGGATTTGTCGTCATCGGATGATGTTGAGGACGTTGATTTGTCTTGAGGAAGATGAAGGGGCAAAGATCGATGTTTTTGGATGTTCAACCTGGTCTTCTTGCGACTTCTTGACCCCAGTCATCCCCATGGTGGAGCATGATGTTGAATGCGGTGCGGATGGTATCCAAGTGCAGTGTCCCATTATGGAGCCAAAGTTCAAATATAAGCGAGAAGAGCGATTCATGGAGTCGTAGTCTTGACCCATTACGGAGAGATTCAAATCAGGCGGAGTTGATGTCTAAATTGAATTTATCTTTGGTTCCTCTTAAGAGAAATCTCTTCCAAGGAAAGGTGGGAAATCGGGTAAAGTGATTTGTGAGATGCGATTACGTGGCTTCTAGAGGAAGTAGTAAGGCAAGGTCTGTTCCTAGGGATTCCACCTCTCTTTAATGAAGATGTCGAGTTGGAATGTTAGGGGCCTAGGGAGTAAGTCAAAGAAATTTATTGTTGAAATGTCGATTAAAGGCGGTTTTAATAGGATATCGTAATCTTCTTTGGAATCTAAAAAGATGGTGGTTGATCGGAAGTTGGTTGCTAGTGTTTGGGGCTCGGTATAGAGAGTGGGTGTTTTCTCCATCGTGGGGAGTTCGAATGTGGCATTGTGGTCCTATGGAATAATCAATCGGTTCTGTCATAAACTCGGTTGTGGGGAGTGTATTCGGCTTCAATCCAAATTGAAGAAAATTCTGAGTCAGTGTTGGTGGCTTTGGTATATATGGTCTAGTGAGTAGGGACGGGAGAGTAGTTTTGGGATGAGATGGGCGTCTGTATGGTCTACTGAGGAGACGAGATGGTGTCTTGGTGGTGATTTTAATGTTGTTAGATTTATTTGGAGAAATCTAATGGTGGGAGGAGACAATCGATTATGCGGGATTTTAATGGATTTATTCAAGAAACTAATTTGCGAGATCCTTGTTTGTAATCGTCTTTTACTTGGTCTAATCTCGAGTGAAGTTGTTTGTAGGAGGCGGACCGTTTTCTCTTCTTTGAAGGGTGGGAGAATTTGTTCCCCTCGGTGCGACATAAGGCGTTACCTCGAATCTTTTACGATCATTGTCCTATTGATTTGGATACTACTAAGATGAAATGGGGTCCAGTCCTTTCGTTTTGAGAATTTGTGGTTGGAACTTCCACGATTTCAAGAGATCTCTCAAAATATGGTGGGGGAAGACCAATTGCACGTTGGGAAGGGTACAAATTTATGAAGCGGGGCTAAAATTGTTGAAATCAAAGTTGAAACTATGGAGCAAGGAGGTGCTTGGAGATATGGAATACGCCAAAGGGTGGGCTGAAGCTAGATTGGTTGCCCTTGATCTCAGTGAGGCGAGAAGAAATTTGGATAGTTTTTGAGAAAGGAAAGGGAAGATCTACAATTTTTGGTAGGAGATTTAGCGTACAAGGAGGAAGTAAAGTGGAGACAGTGTAAAGTTAAGTGGGCTAGTGATGGCGACGGTAAATACCAAATATTTTCATATGATGGCAACGGGACATAGGAAAAGAAACTTTATTGGCGGTTAGAAGTGGAGGGGCTGGTATTGTTGAGAATGGGCGAGGCATTGAGTGGAGGCAATTAACTTTTTCAGAGGCTATACGGCGATAATGAGGAGGTGGGTTGGGGCGTGGAGGAGTTAAATTGGTGTCCTATCCATTTCGATGGAGGCGGCGTGGATTGAAAGGCCGTTTGAAGAAGCGAGAGATTCGTAATGCCGTTTTTGATTGTGGGAAAGATAAGTCGCTGGAGTGATGGTTTCACATTGTTCTTCTTTCAATCTTCTTGGGACATTGTGAAGAGCGATCTTATAAAGGTAATGGAAAACTTAGCAATCTGGGATCATTAATGCTGTTACTAATGAAACCTTCATTTGTCTTATCCCTAAAAGGAAAGACTACGGTAAGCTTAGGGATTACGGGCCAATCGATCTGGTGACTAGCTTATATAAGGTGGTGTCTAAAGTTTTGGCATCGAGGCGGGGAGGTTTTGGGTAATACTATTTCTCAAGCCCAAAGGAGCTTTTGTGAAGAATAGGCAAATTTTGGATCTTGTGTTAGTTGCTAATGAGGTTGTTGAGGAGGCCAAGAAGCTAAATAAGTCGGGCTTGGTCTTTAAGATTGACTTTGAGCATGCATACGATCATGTAGAATGGAGTTTTGTTGATGATGTGCTGGAAAGAAAGGGTTTTGGTGGGCGTTGGAGAAGTTGGATCGGGGTTGTTCTGATCGGTCAATTTTTCTATCATGATTAATGGGAGGCCAAGGGGGCAAATTTGTGGCGACTAGAGGGTGAGACAAGGGGATCCGTTTATCCCCTTTCTTGTTCACTTTGGTTATCGACGTTCTAGCCAGGCTTATGGAGAAATCCCAAGAGAACAATTTGATTCATGAGTATTCCTACTAGGAGAGATAGTGTGGAGGTTTCTCACCTCCAATTTGCGATGACACTATATTCTTTCTTGGGGATGCGGAGAAGTCTTGGATTAATCTTCTTGAGTTCTTGGATTTTTTTTGCACAGTGTACGCATGAAAATTAATAAATCTAAGTGTTCTCTTAACATGGGAATAAAGCTGCAGCTACTTATACGAATCGCCTAGGCTTTGTCGGGTGGGAGTTGTGTTGTGGGTGAGTGGCCTATGAAGTATTTAGGCCTTCCCTCGGTGGAAATCCTAGAGCAATTGCCTTTTGGGAGCTGTGGTGGAGAAAATACGTTGAGACTTCAAAAATGGAAAAGAGCTTTTCTCTCTAGAGGTGGAAGGCTAACTTTAATTCAAGGCTGTGTTGAGTAGTATCCCATCCTATTATATGTCTCTCTTTAAAATGCCTAGCGGTGGTTAAAAAAGTGGAGAAGCTCATGAGATCCTTTTTATGGGAAGGAGTGGAGGAAGGGAGGAAGGACCATTTGGTTAGATGGGATTTGGTGGTCAAAGTTAAGAATGAAGGGGGCTTGGAGTAGGATCCTTGAAGGAAAAGAATGAAGCTTTGCGTGCTAAATGGTTGTGGAGATTCCCTTTGGAGCCTAATTCCTTATGGCATTGGGTGATTAGAAGCAAATACGGGCTTGCTAGAAATGGGTGGGACGCTAACCACCGCTATTACGGTTTTCCTCGCACAATCCTTGGAAGGACATTTCTTGGGTACCAATCCTTTTTACGATGTTGTAGGTTTGAGGTGGGAAATGGGGCTAGGGTGAGATTTTGGGAAGACAATTGGGTGAGGGAGGGGAATTTTGAAGGAGATTTTCCCAGGACTATTTGCGTTGTCGTCGAAGCACTCTTTATGCATCTCTCGCTTCGTTGACTTTCGGGTGTTGCCGCATAGTTGGGATTTCGGTTCAGGAGGAATCTAAATGAAAGGGAGGTGGACGAGGTGAGCAAGTTATTGGACATTACGGATGGAGTTAAGTTGTTTTCTTCTAGAGTGGATAGGAGATGGTGGGACCTAGAGGGGCTCGGGGGTTTTCTCGTGTAAATCTTTTGTTCTTTTCTTCTCAACAATGGGATGGCGGAGAACTTTCCTCCCTATTCTTCAATTTGGAAGGCTAAAGCTCCTCCTAAGGTTAAAGTTCTTGTTTGGTTGATAGCACTTGGGAAAGTAAACACATCGATCTTGTCCAAGAAAGAAGACCCTATATGTTTTTATCTCATGATGGTGTGTTCTTTGTAAATTGAGTGAGGAAAGCGTGGATCATCTCTTCTTACACCTTGCCCCTTCTCCTTAGGTCTTTGGTGGAATTTGTGGAGGGAGGTTAATCTCTTGGGTTATTCCTAGAGGTTGTTTCGACCTTCTTTGTTCTCATTTTGTCGTTTGGAGTAAGGGGAGGCGTGCTCTAACCTTATGGGGCTGTTTGGTTCAATCTGTATTTTGGAACATTTGGATGGAGCGTAATAGGAGGATTTTTGAAGTATGAGGGTGTGGGGGTTGGCGAATTATGGGATGAGAGTTAAATTTTGGGCAGCCTTATGGGCTTCCGTCACTTCAATTTCAAAGATTATTCCTATTCCACTATTTTGAGGATATGGCTGCTGCTGTGATGTGATGCTTTAGTGGTATCTTGTGACTCAGTCTAGTTTTGTTTTGTTTCTTGGTGGTGCAGTCCTTTAGTTAGTTTTGGCTGGTGGTTGTGCTTAGTGTTGTTTGTCTTTTGTTGCCTGCTTGGCTTGTGGATGACTTATCCACTTCTGTATTCCTCTTTTTCCTTAAATAAACATGTTTCTATTCAAAAAAAAAAAAAATCTCTTTTTGAGAAATTGAAAGCTGCCATACTTTATTTGTCCCACACGCAAAACATTTTAAAAGGAAAAAGAAGGAGATTTCCATCTTGTAATTTTGTGAAATTTCTTTTGTTTAATGCCCAGCAGAGAATTGTAACTATTTCTCTGCCAACCAACTTTCTTTTTTTTTTATTTTTTTTTTTTTTTTTAAAACCATTTAAGTTTATTTAGGACATTCGTGGATTTTCAATGTCTCACCGTTTTGGACTTAATATATTCTTATGTAAAGTTAATAAAATCTCAATTTTCCGGATTCACGTTACCTATATGTAAAAAATTAAAAGTTAAAAACACAAAAATAGTACTCATGAGTGTTCAATTAGCTCTGGATTACATGGTTCATACACATAAATAGTAGTTTTTAAAATTTAATTATTCAAAAAAGAACAAAACAAACGGATAAAATTGCGTACACACAAACGCCCAATGGATCTACAGCTTCAACATCTTTCGACCAAACAAACTTTGGGAGTTTTTCTACTTTCCAGTCATGACGTCTTCTTTTCCCTTTCCTTTCATGGATGCATTTATACTTGAAATAATCTATATAGCCTAGATTCACGTTTGTTTTGAAGAATCTGTTTGGCCTCTCTGGGCTTTCAACTTAATTTAGTTCTCTCTCATGACCAAAAAGCATTCATTCTAGAGCATTAGATAGTTAGTTAGTTATATGCGTATGTATATAAACGTATGCATGCAGAGATTCATTATGATCAGCGTCATCCCCATCCTCTACGTACGTATCCATGCAAGTTTTTCGTGAATTTTGAAATTAATTTATTTTCGTTACGTTAATTCTTCAATTTTCAAGATCAGTCAAATATATATGTTTCCTCTTAAGCTTCCTAAATTCATCAGCCTTACGGCTTCCATAGATTGGTTTTACCGGCATTCTTTCGCCAACGCGGGCCTTCGCTTGGTTTTAACCAATCTAGGTGATGGCACCATCATAAATTGCTGGGTGCCCAAATCCCACAAACCCTACAAACCGACCCTCCTCCTCCTCCACGGTTTTGGAGCCAATGCTATGTGGCAATACGGGGAGCATCTACGACACTTTACCCCCCACTTCAACGTGTACGTGCCCGACCTCCTCTTTTTTGGCCACTCCTACACATCGTGTGTGGAACGCTCAGAGTCGTTCCAAGCGCAATGTGTAATAAGGTTGATGGAGGCCCACGGGGTTGGAAAGATGAGCATGGTGGGGATAAGCTATGGTGGGTTTGTGGCGTACAACGTGGCCCTACAGTGTCCGGGGATGGTAGAGAGGGTTGCGCTGTGTTGTGCCGGGGTGTGCTTGGAGGCGAAGGATATGGAGGAAGGCTTGTTTAGGGTGTCGAACTTGGATGAGGCTGCAAGCATTTTGTTGCCTCAGACTCCAGAGAAGCTAAAGGAATTGATGCGCTATTCATTTTTCAAGCCTGCAAAGGGCGTGCCCTCTTTTTTTCTCACGGATTTCATTCATGTACTTCAAATCTCCTCTCTCTCTCTCTCTCTCTCTCTCCTCTGCAAATGCTTAAGTATAACTAAATTTCTGTATGTTGACAGGTGATGTGTACAGATTATGTAGAAGAAAAGAGAGACTTGATCCGGGCAATACTCACAGAACGAAAAATGTTTAATCTTCCCAAGATCACACAGGTGATGATCTCTCCCATAGAGCCTACACATGAAGCTATTTCAGAGTGCAATTTCATTGCTTTAAAGTCCTTATGCATCCTTATGACTTATGACGTTTTCATTAGGGTTTTGTGTCGCTAAAGGGCTCTCTCTCTCTCTGTGTGTTAATTTTACTAATTAACAATGATTACGGTACTGTTCCATTTTAAACAGCCCACATTGATAATATGGGGACAACAGGACCAGATATTTCCGGTGGAGCTAGGGTACAGATTAAAGAGGTACGTAAATGTAAATGAGAAAGAAATTGTTAATTTGACTTTATATTAATTAGCTTGAAACAAATAATATTGAATGATAATATTTCTTCATTGGTGGATATATGTTTTGTTTGTCTTAGGCATGTAGGGAAAAGTGCTCAACTGGTGATTATCAAGAACGCAGGACATGCTGTGAACCTGGAAAAGCCCAAGGAGTTTGTGAAGCACCTGAAAGCCTTCTTTTATGACTCATCCTCATCTCCGTCGTCACCAACAACATGGAAAGATCACTTTCACTTTCACATCAACAAAGTCCCTTCATAAGTAAACTTCTGATTTAATTGGGTGATTTTGACAAGAATATATATATATACACAGATAGCTTCCATTGAGTGATCCCTCAAATAAGCTTATTTGAGGGACACCTTTGTAGGGCCTACTCCATATTGTATTTCACTAATCCAAACCATCTATTTTATAGATACTCATTCAAAGATCATCTCTACAAAAAATCACTTGAATCTGATATTTGATCACTCAATTAAATTATTGAAATTTTAGTACTTTTTTGAAGCACCGTGTTCATTGATTTTGTAAGACACAATTGGATCCATTAAAGAATATTGGACAGTTTTGTTATTGACAAAGATATTTAGAATAACTTTATATTTGGCTTAGACTCTTTAATAATCATGCTACTTGTTGTAATTTTTTAGGGATGTTTAATTTTTATGTTATTTTATTCTTTTAGATATTTGATTTCTAATTTCTTTTTAAAATATTTTTATCTACATGGAGCCCAAATAAGCAGAAAAAGTAGAACCCACCTTTGCTGTTCAAATATACAGACTGACAAACAATCTAATTAACGGATGACCTTACACGTTCCGTGAGTTTGTATAAGAATTTCTAAGTTCTTACACGAGTTCATCCAACTGTCCTTATGTTAAACACAATATTGGTTACAATTGCTTCAAACTCATCAGAAAAAAACCGCCAACACTGTATTGGTACCATCAACCGTATGAGGAACCGAAGAATAGAATGAATGCTAATAAATGATAAATTAGTTGACAAATCACCATGTTTACATGGAACACTTGATGATTTATCTCAAATAAAAACGTAGTTCTCTTAAATGTTTAAGGACTAAAACAATGATATTGAAAGCTAGAATGAAAGACCCAAAGCCTTGTTTTATACAAGTTTTCTTCACAAGAAAGAAACCCATGTTTAAAACAAAATTTCCACGTTTCAACGCTTGAAAGAAATCCTAAAAATAGTTTCCCTATTCTAGAGATAAGACACTATTAAAGGAGTCATGATAATCTTAGGTTAATTACCAAGAATATCTCAACACATTTGATGATGTGATCATATTAAAATCGTGATTTTCAAGCAACCAAAACTTGATAGAAAAGCAAGGAGATGTTAACAACGTGAAAGTAGAAGTAAACAAGTTGGTTTCAAGCAAACTTGCCTAAAAAAAATTATAAGCAAACTGCAATATTGACTTAAAAATAGAAAATCAAGAGACCGAGATTGAATTAGACTTTAAAATGATTTCCTAACATAGATGCATGATAATAGCACGACTTACCTTGGGATCGAACATAACATCCCGACCCTAAAAAGGAAGTAAATAAATTAAAATAAGAAATAAATTAAAATAAATGAGATTAAATAAAATATTGTGAATTAATTAATAATTATCAAAATTAAAATTAAGGGCAAAAAGGTAAATTTAATTTTGGGGAAAGAATTTGACGAAACAAGTTGCGCCATTGCGTCCGGCTCGTAGAAATGAGTTCATAGACGCGCGGCACGATCAAATCAGAGTTATAACGAACAAAAAGGACTTATTGGGTATTTAGAAATTCGTTTTGAAACCCTAAATACCCCACCAATCAGATTCTCTCTCTCTCTCTCTCTCTCTCTCTCTCTCTCTCTCTCTCTCTCTCTCTCTCTCTCTCTCTCTCTCTCTCTCTCTCTCTCTCTCGCCCAACACCCATAGCCAGCCACGTTTTGGTCGGCAACCACCACCTCCGCCCGAAATGCAAATCCCAGTAGAATCTGGTGATCAGCCCGAAAAGCAATCCTAGTAGAATCGGGGACACTAAGTCAGCTCGAAACACAATCCTCACTCCGCACAGTTCGGGCGTCCCCGAGACTCGTAGGGCGTCATCATCAATGAGTAACTGTTCTAAATGCAACACTTGTCCGAAGACATTTATTATCTCGAAGGCAACAATTCAGTTTCCAAAGGCAACCACAATCCAATTTCATATCATTGAACATATACAATTACGACCTACTCTTTGGCCTCGACCGAGGTAACATGGCCCACCACCACAAGTTTAACTCATACCTAAAGTTGTCACAATCCAATGGTCGGTTTGACCCCGATCGCGAAATTTGATCAATTGGGCCCGTGGGGCCCATAACCTCCGATTTACGATCCAAATGCTCCTATAGGTTCAACACCATCCTATAAACATGTCTCTGACGTTTGGTCTCAATCGAGCGGTCGGACTACCCTTAATCACACGATTGGACGGTTATCGATTTACCAACCCTAAACTCCTTGAATTGAAGTATCCAAGACTCCGTTTCTCAATCCGCGAATTCCTACGAAATCCTAGAGGTATGGGGAACAACATATTTAAAATTAAAACCGATTCAACGATCCGAACACATCAAACCCGGATAACACCTATTAGGTGAATATCCGTTCGACTGTCAGACAATAACCAAATTCGAATCCGAGCATACCGTGGCGCTCAGGACGACATGAGGATCATTCTAGGACAAAAATGGCAACCACAGAGTAGCCCACGCGTAGCCACGCGCGCCGGTAGCCCGTGGGTGCCTAGAGAAATTTTCGGCGATGGAAATTTCTCGAAACCACCTACAATACCTATACCAAAATGACAAACTTAGCTAGGGGAACAACTTATCCAACTGGGACAACCGCCAATTTGGCCTAAAAGTAGAAGGAAAATCGAATTGAAAAATGGAAAACCTAGGTTTCTAATCGAACTACAAACACCCAAAATCAATCCCAATAACCTACCAAAACAACTAGAGCACAAAGAGAGGATGAAAAAGCACACCTTACTCGACGGATTCCATTGCTGGAATCGCTGGAAATCACGCCAGAAAAACCAGTCAAAATCGCCGGCGAAACTTGAGCTTTCCGGTCGGGATATTAGGTGGGTCGTGACGGGGAGGTTGAGCAGGTTCTTTTGGGACTGGTCTCGTGGTCAACGGTGGCCGGACGGAGGAGTTGTGACGGTGAGAAGGCACGACCGTCGGGGAGAGAGAGAAAGTCGGGCTGGGGTTTTCTGAAGCGTGTATGCGTCTGGTTGGGGGTTTTAGGGTTTTTTTCAAATTTTCGAAATACCCAAAATGTCCTTTCTAAGTTCTAGAGCTCAAAATTTATCTTGCCACCCGTCGCAACGGCACAGTCCGTTTCCCCAAATTCCTTCCCGAACAAAAGTCATTCTTAAACCCCTTAGCAACCCTACGGGTAAAATCGTCATTTCCTTTAATATTTAAAGAATTAAAATTAAATTTGGGAGCAGGATATTACATGAATTGGACTCTCTTGTTAGTCCATGACATGTGTGGTACTATTTCCTCCCTTGGGGTTTGTCTCATGAGGTTGTCCCAGGGAGGTTTTAACAAGTCAATTGTATCATGTCGCTCTTTGTACGTCTTTGGTTCTATGAATGAATTATCTTTTTTAAAAAAAAAAGGTGCTGATTTTTTCACTCCCATTTTGCCCACTTACACTCCCTTTAATTTAAAAAAAAAAAACTTTTTACTATAATATACAAGAGAATGTAAGTGGACAAAAACGAAGTGGGAAAATCAACTCCTTATATTCATTGTTAGAAGTGCAAACAAGGGCTTCATGAATTTCTTCTCTGCAAGTTGTAAGGCCTGTTATTTTTCTATAAGTGCAAGCTTGAGAAAGTCTTCTGACATAAAAAAGTAAAATAATAATGACGAAATAAATTGAAAAAGCCTTAATCCATTTCCATTTTGGAGTTTATGCTATGAGGTTATTATTGACAAATTTCATTATGTTAAATAATGTTTGTACGGCGAATTGAACAACAGTCAGGATGGCCGAGTGGTCTAAGGCGCCAGACTCAAGTTCTGGTCCTCTAACGAGGGCGTGGGTTCAAATCCCACTTCTGACATTTGGTATATACATTTACACAATTTTTATTGCCTTTTCCTCTTTTAAAGGCTGTGTGAAATGATGCCATGAAGTGACTATTTTTCCAACAATGAAAGATAATTTTTTTTTTTAGTACAAACGATAGGCTAAATTAGAGTATGGTCGGAAATATCAATAATATCGACGAAATATCGAGAATATTTCAGTTTTTCAGGTTACAGATATTTCGGAACGTATCCATACACATATCGTATAAATATCGAAAATATCGACGAAATATTGAGGAAATTTCGATGTCAGTAATTTCCGTCACACTTCAGCAATATTTGATCAAAATTTCGATGTAAGAAATATCGCTAGAATATCGAAAATATCGAAAATATCATGATTTGTGCATGAAAGGGAAAAAAACACACAGCACACACACAAAGGGTGATTCGAACTCTGTTGGAGTGGGAAGTAGTAACTATGGTTATTCTCATAACCAAGCCTTTCCCTACTCTTCATATCCCATTCCTTTTGGGATGGAATCGAGTGGCTCATGAAAAGAATCTGAGACCCAGTCTTCAAATGATTTTGCTTATGGACAACGTCAATCAATCTCAGATCCATGTGGATGACATGTTAACAATTACATGCAAAACTATTTCGGGGATTTATCATTTGATGACTACTCTTCATAATACACTTACTCTACACATAGAGATGATGACGATAGTGAAAATTTTGAACCTCATAGAAAATCTATGTGGTACTAAGTCATTCATGTATCTTACCATGCAATGTATAAAGTGTAAAATATTGTAGTAAATCATTATATATAAATGTTTATATGGTGTGTTTAATCTGCTTTCATTATTACTACATATTTTTTACACTCAGTGTTTGTCAGCTCGCTATATAATCAACTTAAATCAGTTAAACCCATAATGCAATGCATTTTCTTCCAATTTTTTTTTTTATAAACTAATTGATAATTGACTAAATAGGTTTAATAAAAATTTCCAAGTTTTTCTTACAATTTCCATGGTTTTTCTTCAATTTTTATCGATATCGATAATATCCCGATATTTCCATCGAAATTTCCGTGTTTTTGGACTATCGATATTTCCGAAACCATCGATATTTTAGTCCTCGAACTAGAGGGGGAGGGGGATTTCTCTCACACCCGCAAAAGATGCCATGGGTTTGATTTATTATCTATTTTTGTAAGATAGCAATTTAGATTCATATCAATGAATGGTCAACTTTTAACTCGCTAATTATACATCTGAACCATGTCCATTTTATTGTGTCGTGTTGAAAGTTGTCAATCCGAAGATGAAATTTAGCCTTGCGAGTAACATGTGGTCATCATATTTGCACTGCTGGAGCTTGAAAATTTAAACTACAGCTGATGTAGGACCTAATTGCTGGCCGGAAAATGTTTTTTCATTCATGTACTTTTTTATGCACCTTGTAACAAATCCGATACCTTGTTTGGTTTTACCGGATGGAGAAGAACAAAAGGCAATATGAAGGAATGAAAAGGGGAAAACAATGGATGTAAGCTTTCAATATTTTGTCTCTTCATAAATGGATCTCGCAAAGCGGAAAGCATACAGGAATGAATGTGTACCCCAAGTACTTTACAAAAACAAAAATGTCTCCAACGTTTACCACGAGTTCGGAACTACATAACAGGCACTCAAACTAGTTAGCAGTTAGAGCTAGAAAGGAAAACTTATCAAGCCATGCTATGCTGCTCATGGATGATCATACATGGCCAAATATTCTAAGCAGCAGTTTTTGACTTCTTTGGCACACGATAGCCACCAACCACACAAGCATGGTCGCGCTCAAAGGGTTCAAGAGTGACTTGTTCCATAGGCTTAAACTGATCTGCCTGCAGCCTCTTCACCTCCTGTTGGAACACTGCTTCCGCAGGCGAGGTTGAATCAATGCAATTGGCCTGAAATGACAAACCACATTTATCAAACACTAGACTATGCAGCGAGAGGCAACTTTCCACCGTCTAACTTGACTTAAATGAATATAATAGGCTAAGGGACTTCATGCTTATGACGAAGACTACTGAGAATTTTGAAAGCAAACCTTAATTGAGATAACAAAGTGACCTCCAGCCTTGAGAAAATATGATGCATTCAATGCTACAATCCTAGCCTGCAAAGATCATTAAAGAGAGCAAACAATTTTCAGATGCAAATAACTTAAGGGAGCTAGGAGAAACCAGTGGCAAGAGATTGTGGCCAAGCCTAAGGCCTCAACCCCGAGGAGTGCCTTTCCAACACCATCATAAACATTGACGTGAAGACCACCAGAAAAACAAGAGAGAGAGAGAGAGAGAGAGAGAGAGAGAGAGAGAGAATGATAAGGAAAGCAACACCACAAAATCAACTACTTGACATCAGGAGCATCAGAAACTCGACTTACATCACCCATGATGTCTTGAAGGGGAATCCGAGTACTTCGTCACATGCTCAATATACTAGTAAACACAACTTTTACAAATACATTGACGGGACATAAAGCGAAAAAAAAAATGCATGACTCATTGCACAAGGGGAAAACTATCCAGTATCTAGCTCCAAAACAAGAATGGGCAGAACAAGTACATACAAACCCTTGTAAGCTTGCAAAAAAGACTAAGCATGAGAAAAGATTGTCATGACACACTGAGCCAATGAAAAACACACAAACAGAAAGGACATTTCAAAAGACAAATGCAGTATGCATCAGAAAACTCGAGGTCACATCATACATGACGTCCTGAAGGGGAATCCGAGTTAACTCATCACGTGCGTGAAAGATAACACACAACAGTTATGCTTTATCAAAAACACAAAAAACCAACTCAGATAATAGAAAATGCAATACAGGTGATATTAATTAGCAAACCCACATGAAGTATGGAAATCCTTGAACTTGCAAAAGCCTTAAGAAAAGGCTCTGCAACCAGCTCAACCAAAGAGTACCACCCCGAGTCTCTCCAAATTTAATGTTTACTAGCAAAGACAAGAATTGCAAAAAACAAACCTGATCAGGTTGTGCAACATCAGAAAATATTACATCAACCATGCCAACAAGCATGCGATATTTAGCTGGATGTCTGGCATCTTCAATAATAGGTATAACATTCGTGCGCTTCTTTGCCATGTTTACCAAGTCTCTGCCACTTCTATGAGAAAACTCCACTGCATAAACAACTCCAGTCTACAAAAACAACAGCAGTTATAAGAATCTATTCTCAGCTTAACTAAGAACTGCAGTATTACAAACACTTACAGGGCCAACAATGTCAGACACATGAGACACTGTGGTGCCAGAAGCAGCCCCAAGGTAGAGAACACGAGCACCAGGTTTCTTCATCAACATATAGAAACAAAGAGATTATAGACTCAAAATCATGGATAGAAAGTAGACAAAAGAGAATGGAAGAAAGCATGGAATCAAAGCTTACAATCCATATATCATCAACACCACCGAGAATAGCTGCAGCCAACTTAGAACGGAAAGGGTTCCAAATTCTATATTCAACTTTTGTTCCATCCTCAGTCTGAATGGAAGAAAAAGCACTTTAAGGTGAACAACACAACACAATCACATTCATCAACCATGAAATTAAAAACAGCAAGACACAGAAGTAATCCCTAATGTTATTTCTTTGAACATATAGAAAGTAATACCTAATGAAAATGAATTGTGTTGAAGGCATTTAAATAAGAAACGAACGAAAGAAACCTGAACAGATATCCTCTTCTCATTGTAGACAGCTTCCCCGGGCACCATATTCTTGGTAACAAGAGCATCTTCTTTACCCTTGGCAATGAAAACCCCTTCATGTCTGTGAGGCTCGACCACAACTTTGTTTCCACCCTTCATTCCTCCCCTTCCACCACCACGGCCTCTTCCTCCACGATCACCACCACGGCCTCCGCCACGGCTTTTAAAGGCACTACCACCTCTGTCACCGCCTCTTCCACCACCAAACCTGTCTCCTCCTCTTCCACCTCTCCCTCCATCACCTCTCCCCCTGAATCCACCACCACTACCACCACGGCCTGCACAAAACCCATAAAATTATAAGGGCTCCTGCTAAAATTTCCCAACAATAACAACCATAAACTCAAAAGTTAAACAACTCAGAAAACTAAGAACCGAAATGAAGAAGGAATAGTAAAGAATTGAAATTTTATTTATATTGTATTCGAAAAGAAATTACCCAAAAATAAATCGATTCAGAAGAACCAAATCAGAAGCATACGATACATTTTAAACAGACGATACAGATAAATCATATTTTGCTTTACCTCGCGGAGGTGCCATCTATGCGAGTGTTGTGAGAAAACAGCTTTGCTATGGTTTATCAGGTAGAGAGAGTGAGGAGCAGCGAGAATGTGAGGAGGCTCGAGTGTGTTTCTAATGTGCACTTTAGGGTTTAGGGTTTTTGATGTTACTAGGCACTTGGCTGCCTGTGGTGTGGTGATAATTTATTTACTCAGCAGTAACTGGCTGCGGTAACTGAGGTGATAACATTGGACCAAAGCGGCCCAAGCGACTTCTTTTGCTCAACCCGCTGTACGTAGCCTAGGGCCCATAGACCCTATGTTGCACGGGCACGGACACGAGGACACAAAAACGCGATATGGCGACACAGAAAATCTCAAAAAATTGAGACACGGACACGGCAATTAAAATAATAATAAATCTTAATATACTTACAAGTTATATATATTTAAAAATAATAATTCACCCATTACTCAATACTTTAATGTCATAATACCATAAAACAAAACAAAGTACTCATCTTCAATATCCATACATAATACACAACAAAATAAAACATAAATGATGTAAACTTTCAATCATCTTCATGCATCCTTGTATTCATTGTTGTTGTTGATATTAGAAAAAAACAAAAACAAAAAATTTAATTTACATTTTTAGCCCATTTTTTTAAAAAATATTTCAAATATGTCCACAAATGTTTCAATAATTATGTTTTGACCCCAATTTTTATTTTAAAATTTTCAAATGGGTCCCTGCCGTGTCTTGATTTCAGTTGACCCGTGTCCAAAATGTGTCTTGACCATTGACCCGTGCCCAAGCCGTGTCCGAAGCGTGTCCAAGGCGTGTCCGACACTCCGACACTTCAGCCTGATGGAGTGTCTGTGCTACATAGCATAGACACATAGCCCTAGAAAACGAAGCATTTATATTAATGAGAGGTTATGTTGAGGGATTCAATTCAGTCGTGCAATGCCAACGAGGTCTAGTCTAGAGGTGTAAAATGGGCTGGGCTGGCACGACCCATTTAAATTTGTGCCACTATGTTATTCAGGTCGTGTCATGCTAGCTCATTTATCAAAATCATTTGATTTCGGCTCGACCCGACTCAAAGCCCAAGTCCACATTGAACTGGACCGTGCTCGTGCCGTACTTGAGTCGGGCCCGTGCTTGGGACATTTAACTTGAATTTCTTTTATAATATAAAAAACTCATGTTACCATATTAAATTTATACAAAAATAATAATTATTATAATATATTCATACCTTTTTTATATGTAATATGAGACTAAAAATTGAGGATTTATTGTAGTATAAAGTGGGCTTGGACAAAAACAAACAAACAAACAAAGTTAAGTGGGTTGGGCCGGGCTTGAAGCGGGCTCGGGCCAAGCACGACCCATGTCGGGTCGCAAGCCGACCCAATCCATTGGGCTTATTTTCTAATCCCGGCACGACCCGCTAATAATTGTGCTTGGGCCGTGTCATGCCCCATTTAAACGAATTGGGCTTGTATCGTGCTGGCTGGCCCGACCCATTTAGAACCTCTAGTCTAGCTCAATGAAAAAGGGTATTCAATTTTTGTCATACTGTAGGTCTGTGATTGAATCTCATTTTTATCAGAAAATAGTGAAATGAGCTTATGGAAAGGAGAGGGTACCTTCACTGGTATATCCCATAAGTCCTAGTATATATATATAGGGTCAGGATCGAGGGACACACACAAAACCACACATTTTCAACCTTTAGATTAAATCAGTTTCCATGGTTAAGATTGCATTTGAAAAGCAATCAATTCCCTCTCAACCATATAATTAATATGCCTTGAAAATAACCCATTCTCTCTCCTCTCTCCTCACAAATTTCAAACTACAAACCTTTAGTTTAATGTGTTATCAAAATAAATATATAAAGAAAAACACTTCTCATTTCCATGTAAGTTGGAGGAGGACAATGAACAGCATGGATTTCTTTCTTCAAAGGATGAGTTTTCATACCCCTTTTTTCCTTAGACCTGCCAAAAAAAGCTAGCTAACTATAAATCATTTGAGAAAGTCTCAATCTACTGATGTAGCTATTACCCAAATTTACATCAAGTTTTACTAACCTTTCTTATCAAGTAAAGTCTTCTTTCTAATATGGCTTTCAAGATAAGGATAACATCTTCAATTTAATTTTTCTTTTCTTTTCTTTTTGATGTCGAAAAGAAACTTATATTACAGTTGCTAGAATTTTTTAAAGCCTAGGTATCTACAATAAGACCAAAGCAATTCGAATTTCAGGTTCATTGAGTCTTTTTAAGAATACATAAAGAAATAGGAAATGAAAGTAAGAAATGGGATTATGTTATAGAGCCTTATTAATGATCAGGAAACTTTGTGGTGAACCAAAGCCATATGAAGAAAGAAATCCATGGCATCATCCTCCTCCAGCTCAATGTTGAAAAGTGTTTTTATTTATTTATTTATATATTATTTATTTTGAGAACAAATTAAACCAAAGGGTAAATGAATAAACCACCAATAATATGGAGAAGAAGTAATTGTTGGGAGAAAGGAACTAAAGAGTTTGTTTTATTGAAACAGAATAGTTAGATTTCATTCCATTGGAAAGTGGAAATAATGGGCATGTATTGCGTGGCCTCGTTAAAACCTTCTCGGAGAAAACCACGTGGGAAAAACTCCTGGGTAAGAAAGAGTACCACACATGCCGAAGGAGTAGAAAATTTGAAAATTACATCAAATCACTAAGCAATACATCCATTAGGAAAACTGGGGGATCAGTAACCCATTCCGCCACTTCCTGGGAATACAAAGCAGAGCGAGCCAAGTGAGTTGCAACACCGTTAGCGTTCCTCTTCGCACAGCTCAAAAAGAGACTCTCCTGTCTACCCAACAGAGTTTTGCAATCCTCAATTAGGCATCCTAAATGGGACAGATCGGCTTGCCCCTGTTGCAAAGAGTTTATCACACCTTGAGGGACCCCTTCGATATGACACTCTAGACCCCACCACTTGGCAGCATAGTATAGACCCTCACTTAGAGCAATAAGCTTGGCATGCATGGAATTGGATACACCATGAAGCCCAATCATCTTGCATGCCAGAAAAACACCTGCACCTTGTTTTTCTTTTTAAATAATATCATATGCATTTTGAGCCATTGGATGGTGAATTATCTATGGGTTAATAAAGTGTGTATAAATGTGTGATTTTTTGTGTGTCCCCCAATCCTGACCCATATATGTATGTATAAATGTGTGGCATTTTGAGCCATTGGAAACGTCGTGAATGGCATCAAGAAAAACCACGAAATTCCCCTCGTTCCAGCCACGAAACCACTCGAAATTGGGCTAGGAAAATCAGTCAGTCATGTAGAGGAGGTGGAGATGAGTGTTTTGCAACTGATTTCGTCGGAATCTGTGGCCAGACGAAATCAGTTGCAGGTGGAAAATCCCGCTTGAAATGGAGAGAGAGAGAGAGGGAGAGAGAGAGAGAGATGAGAAAAAATGGGAGTGGGAAAGAAGAAGAGGAATTAAAATCTGCCCGATTACTGTGGCTGGCACTATAGCACGCTGATTTTTTTTTTTCCAACTTCCGTGTTTAGACCTTTTCTCTCTTGTTACAACTCAGAATTCAGCGTGCCGCATACCCATGAACTCCTACGAGCCCGACGCAACGGCGTAGCTCAATTCCCCAAATTCTTTCCTGAACTAAAGTCAATTCTAAACTCACTAAATTACCCTCGGGGGTAAAATTGTCTTTTACTTGAATGATTTAATAATTTAGTATTTATTTAGGAACGGGATATTACAAACTACCCCCTTACAAAAATTTCATCCTCGAAATTTCATAACTGCCTTGGTATGTCTGAATAACACTTCCACCCCTTAACCTTGTTAACTCGCAAGTGCACGGGTCATTGGATAGTATAGCTTGTGTAAGTACGAGGTCGATCCCACGAGGATTGATGATAAATTGATTCAATTTGATTCCCTGCACAAAATAGAAATGAAAAGAAAATAAGTAAAACAAGAAAGAGAGAAAAGAAATTAACCCAAGCTAATTAGTTACCAAGTTCAATTTAGATTCACGGATTGATTCTAGCTAAAATATGATTAAGCCATGGTGTTTGGTCCTAACCTTGTATTCCTAATTCCCTAATTAGATCCTTGTTGTCGAACCTAAGTTAAGCATTAGAAATCCATTAAGCATAGAAGAATGTTTTAAACAACCAAGCAGTATCTAATCCCTATTGTCGAATGTCCATACATACTCTTCCTATTCATAGTTCAATTTGAATTAATGCATGGTGTCTACTCTTAATTCAAACCAAGATAGCTAACATACAAGTTTTAATGGTGATCAATCATTCAAACAAGCATATTAACTTATAAGCATAATGAATAAGAACAAGAACTATAATTGAAACTTGAAAACTAATTAAACTTGAAAACTTAAGAAAAGAAATTACATTACAATGGAAAATAAATTACAACTAAGAAAAACTTAAAGGAAACAATTGAGAACTAAAAAGAAAACTAAGAGAATTTGAGGGAGAGAAGGGAGAGGAGCTCTAGAGAGATGTTTGAGAGCTCCCCCTTTGGGGTGTGTTTACATGTTTGGAGAACTCACTATTTATAGGCCTAGGGAAGTATAAATCTGATTATACAATTGAATTTATTAATCACACTCACTTCACCAACTTACACCACTCAATTCACCACTAAAATGATTAGCTCATGCATGACAATGCATTGCAGTCAGCTTGTGGGCTCGATTTGGGCTTGTTCCTTCACTCTAAAAAATCTGCAAAAATATGGATCTTGAAGCTCTTTGTCTTATCTTTCCAAGAATATGCAGCCCAACTCAAGGAAAATTCAGGAAGGCCTTCAAAAGTCATTTTTGGACCAGTAACGCAGATCCTGCCGATTTTGACCTTAAGCTGCCAAAACTTGTATAACTTCCTCTAGAGGACTCGGAATCACGAACCGTAAAATGATCCAGAAAATAGACTTCCGTATCTTTCCAATGACATATGGCTCATTATCTGGTTCTTCTTGAGCAATTAGAGTCCAATCCGTGAAGTTGACTGATCTGCAGACACCGTTTTGAGCTAACTTGACTCCAAAATGCATTAAATGAGTCCCAAACTTATTACACTGAAACAAACACAAAATAGATTAAAAGCACAAGTTTAACTCAAAAACATAACCAAATCATAAGTTAGAAGGGTACAAAATGATATGTAATTATGCACCGATCAAACCTTCGTAAAATTACATGACAACTCCGCAATTTTAATTTTCTCTACAATTTTGTATTTGTTCACACATCAATTTTCCGAGTTCTTCTTTTTTCTCTTTTGACGTTAACATGTCCAATTTTAATTTCTCCAATCCTCAACAAATTTTTCAAACACTTCTTGATACCTCAGGCTCAGCAACGTCAAGAAGGCGTGACAACGTACTACAACGTCAAACACCCAACCACAATAAGGATGCACACGAGGTGCCGAGTCTACAGGAATTTAACTTTGTTATGATACCAAGTTAACAGGACCCGACCCAAATTTCACTTTGGAATCCGTGTTGAACCCTGTGTGTGTCCAACACCTGTCAAGTGCCTGTCACAAATAACCAAAATGCCATTCGCCCTAATCTCAAAATATAAACTACTTAAGGGCTTTAACTTCTGCCGGAAAACCGGCAAAGTCTCCCCTGAAAAATGGACTTTTCCCAAGTTATTTTCACCTGTAAAACACAATTTATAATTCTCAATCGTTCAGCATGCACCAGATAAGTTTACTCACATCAAAATATTTACTCTAGGTGGCATCAAGCCTCTTTATACAACATAAACAATTCCAATATGGTCCAACTTAGCAATATTCAGAAACTTAATCTTGCAGCTGCACCTAGAAACTCTAGATTGCCTACGTACCCTCACTAAGGGATCAAGCTACACGTAGTTCTTTCTCAAGAATTTAAAACTCAAACAATCTAATACAATCGATTATAGGCTACAATTATTCCATACATTATATTTCATCGTCATACGATGTAACCCCATCCTCAAGAAATGAAGCAACATACATGGATTAACAAAACCATTATGTTATGTGAATGTACATATATATATATATATATATATATATATATATATATATATATATATATATAATAGCTCATTACAGATAAATAGGGAATCTAGAAAGTTTACTTCAATAACATTAACCATGAGAAATCTTTATATCAATGTCAATGGGTTAAATGAAACATGCTTCGAACTTCCGTAGTTATAACCAAACTCGACACTTAAGAGAACAACTGTAAATCATATGAAATTATTAAACTTAGAAAACTCAATCATTTGTCTCATAAATATGAAAATAGGTAATAAAACTTTCACCAATAAGTATCCAAGATTCCATTTAAAACATCTCAAATCCCAAAACACTATCCACCAAGGTGTATCCCAAATCATTTATACATCAATTCCAGGTTTCAATATGTCAAATCCACCTAGCAGAACGGAGGACACGGAATCACGCCGGAAAACCAAAATTCCCGATCTCAAACCCTAGCTCCTCAAATATGTTACACAAGCTCAAATTGATCGAAACTAAGTTTAAAGAAGGCTAGAACTCGTCGAAAGGATCAGAAAACTCACCAGAATCGAAGGGTTTGGCGGCCTGACGACGCCGGACGAAGGTGAGTTGCTCCGGTTGGTTTTCGTGCTCACCGAGGAGGTTGGAGGTAGATTCGGCCGGAGATGAAGTCGGGGATGAGTTGAGGGAGGTGAGGGGAAGGTTTGGTGGTGGTCTGAGGGGTTGGCGTGGTCGGAAATGGAGCCGGCTTGATTTGGTGCAAATCGGAGAAAGGGAGAGAGGGTTTCGCGAGGTTGAAGATGAAGGGGGGTCGGCTGGCACGCGCTGGCCGATTGGCCAGCGTGGTTTTCTAATTTTTACCCCTTTTTGAAAATTACCAAATTACCCCTAGGGTTTTTAAACCTTTAAACGTTCGTTCGGGCTCAGAATCGGGTGTTCCGCACGTCCACGGACTCGTTTCGAAGAGCTGGACGCAACGGTGCACTCCGTTCCACCAAATTCTTTCTCGAACTTAAAGTCAAATTTTAAATCCATTAATTTAATCGAGATAAAATCGTCCTTTGCTTTAATATTTTATTATTTTTATTCTAATTTAGGATCGGGTTGTTACACAACATGAGGGGTACTCTTGTGGTGGGTTTGAAATCCATTTTCCGAAACTTATTACCAAAAATCCATTTTTCCATAAATCCAATTTTCCAATTCCTCTCTCAACTATCCCCAAAAATCAGTTCTTAAAATAATTAAACCAATTCCCTTTTTGGAAAAAAAAAAGAAGGTCAAATTCCAAAATTCATCAATTGCATTAATCCATATATAACTTTCAGAAACTGTTCTCAAATCCAATCCAATAATATATATAATATACTATTCATAAACTAGTACTCGCAATTATCAATTCCAAGCCATCAAGCATATATTTAAATATAAACATATAATCATACATTGAATTGTACTCGACCCAACTTCGAATAATAAAAGGTAAATATAAATGTTTCATACACCTTGTCTACAATCCAGTAACAATTTCCAATATTTTACCTCATGTGAATGATAGTTGATCGCATATAAATATGTTTATTGGAAAACCATTTTTGGGTATATAATCATGTTCATGTAATAGGTCTCCGAATAGTCACCAGATACTACAAAGTGTGATGCCCTGAAAAATTCCATAATATTTTTCGCGCACAGTAAAAATTGCACAGTCCATTTTGACGTAAGTGGCATTTTTTCCAAGTAAATATTGCCATTATGTTTAAGATTAACATATGTCCGAAATTATGAAGTTAGATTTTTGGTGTTTTGACTTCGTGGAAAATTAATAGACGTCATTACGAGCTTGTGGTATTTTTCGGATAATTTTTCGGAACTCAGAAGTATTTTTAGTGAATTTTTGAAGTTGGAAAATAGGAAATTAAATTAGAATTTCCACATGGCATTTTGTGATTGGTTGGAACTTGTCATCATGCCACATGTCAAAATCTGATTGGAAGATTTGGAAGACTTGGAAAATTAGGGTGTATAGCGCTATACCATACGCACATTAATCTAAGCCGTTGATTTGATTCTAGATCAAATCTGGACCGTAGATCAAATCAAAGACTTTTGACTTGATCTAGGCTTTTAGTTTGGTTGTTGAGAATGTATCTAGACCATCCATTTTGGAGTTATCATGTACCTTCCTACACATGATCCAAAACTCATCTTTTAATCTGAGCCTTCGAATTAAATATTCGAATCGATTCGAGCCGTCGGGGATTTCTATAAATACCCCCCCCCCTCCTTCATTCATCCTCACACCAAAAATCTCCCAAAGAAATTATCCTCCTCCTTTTCCTCTCCTCATCCACCATTAAAGCTACTATTTCGATATTTTTCAAAATTACTATTCATCCCGAGAAATAACTATTCATCTAAAAATACTATTCATCCCAAAACCGCTCACGGTGTCTACTATTCATCGTTTCATGCAATCTTCACTCGGCAGTACTATTCACTCATGGTACTATTCATCATAATATTTTACCGAGGTAATTTCTCTTTCTTACCTCGTCTTCTATTCATTTTTAATTTCATATTTCCATTCCTTGATGTTATGCTACCCTATTTAAATTTGTCAAATACTCAATTTTTACTATTTTATAATTGGGTAATTTCCAAGTTATTCCTAAAATCTACTTCATATGCCATTACTCTGTCCAATTAAAATCTAATCAAATTGGATAATCTTTTTATCATTTCCCTTCCTTAAAATTCTTGAACTAAATTATACCTATTCCTCTGGTCCAAGTATAAACAACAAAGTACTATTTAGACTTCAATTCTACCGTACCGTTTATTTTACCATTTTTGGACTAGAGATGGAACTTCAAGGACTATTGGGACAATTTTGGACTTTTCAGACAGTACAAGGACTATTTTGAAATCACTTGGAACTTTAAGGACTTATAAGGATTAAGTTGAAATTTGGATTAAGTTTAAGGACCACAGTGCAATTAAAGACAAGAAAAAGGACTAAAGTGTAATCAAGGATTTTTTGTAATATTTTTAAATGTTGGACTAGGACTCAGTTTCCCAAGCAAGGCGAGTTGAACTCGAAGGCACAGAGGGCAAGTCAGGCTTAAGTTTTGGATCCTAGGTAGGGGGACTCACTCTCGGACTTGTATTTTGTGTATGTATGACATAGTAAATATTGTTGTATGCGAAAAATGCACTGTTTTTGGATGTCATATTGCTTGGTTTTATGAATGATTGACTTTGGTTCTCCAAAGTTTTGAGGGTATACGCATGCGGGCATTATCCTCGACAACCTGAGAGTGAAAGGGGCATAGCGATTTTCTTGGGTTTCGATTCCCTAAACCTCCGGAGGGGTTACGCGGGCAAACTATACCAATACCCTACGTGTGAGGTATAGTCGACGAGGTGTAACCGTTGAAATGGACACTCTCACTACCGTACTAGGTAAGTTGGTTATATTTTTATTTCTGGTAGGGGTAGTTGGCCTATTGGGATCGGTTGTCAGACAAGTATATTATGGGTGCCCGGGAAACGTTTGCAAAAGTTGTGTGAGCATGCCAACTGTTTTGATCCTATATTCATATGGAAATGGTTTGTGTTGTGCATATTTTTTTCACTGTTTTTCATGAACACTACTATGTTATTTTGCTATCTATTCTCAAACCTGGCCAAGAGCCTCCTACGGGGCAAATGAACGTATGTGATGCTCACCCCTACTTTTTCATGTAGATCACAATCCTTGAGCTATACTTGGTGCTGCTTCTGAACCTATCAACACATTTGGTCCTTGTATATCTTCATCTCTGACAGGTCATGATTTCCTTCCTAAGAGCTTGAGGATGCTTCTTGTTCATTTCCTTCCTCTGTATAAACGCTGGATGGTTGGTGTGTATTTAAAATTAAGGTTTGTAAAATAATTTAAGAGGTTACTCGTACTTTTCCTTAACCTCTGGGGTTGTTTGTATTTCATCAATAAAGTTTGTATAATGTTTTATTCAGTTTTCCGCTGTTATCTACAACTCTGATTCAACCCGTTTTATTTAATTAAAAAAGGCTTATCGTATTTTGGAAATCTTGGGAGTATAACCGTCGGATCTAGGTGTTATATTTTCGAGATCCTCAAGGTATGTGCCGCTATCACGTGTCTTGATTTTGAGGCGTGACACAAAGCATCAAACTTCTTACAGCCACAAAAACATACCAAACATTGTCAAGAAAAACTATCAGACATAACTTCAATCATTCACAACTTCAATGTGATCCAATTAATTCCTTATATCTATTCCATGCTAGTAAATGGATTTCAAGCCTATCAAAATGTCAAGAAGCATAAGAAGAAGAAAAATAATAATTTGATATCTTAATAAATTAAAGCACATCGAAAAAAATTGGAGAAAATAGAAAATGATCCTTTCTCCTACCCCTTTTATACAAATTCTGTGACAAAGTGACAAACACCATAAAGCACAACAAACAGAGTTCTTAGCTTCCTGTAATTTGGGGTTTTATATACATATATTCTCTTAAAATTGAGCAACGCAACTCAACTTAGAATTTGCATAAGAACTTAGGTCAGCTCAATTCAATGAATTCAATTTCCTACACGCTCCTAAAAATAAGAGGAACAACATATTTGAAAATGGGACCGATCGAACGGTTTGAACTCGGATATCGCATAATAGGTGCAATATCTGTTTGACTGTCAGACGATAACCAAATTCAAATTTGAGCATACTGTCGCTCTCGGGACGACCTAGGGATCATTCTAGAATATAATGGGCCACAACACAGTGGCCCACGAGCCGCCACACTCTCTGGTAGCACGTGGGTGGCTTGAGTAATTTCCGGCAACCGGGAAATCTCCAAATCACCTGTGAACACCTATACCTATAGAATCACCACAACTAGGGGAGCAAGTTTTGATCTTGGATCACGGCCAAAAAGTGACCGGAGCTAGGCGGAAATCACCTCAACTGTCGACTCAAAACTTAGGTTTTTGATCAAACTCTAAACACACAAAATTAATCCCAACCCCTTATACCACTAGCTAGAGCTCAGAAAATGGATGAAAAAGCATACCTCATTCGACGAATTCCAGTGCCGGAAACGTCATGAACGGTGTCGAGAAAAACCACGCAATTCCCCTCATTTCAGCCGCGAAACCACTCGAAATTGGGCTATGAAAATCAGTGAGTCATGTAGAGGAGGTGGAGATGAGTGTTTTGAAAGTGATTTCGTCGGAATCCGTGGCCGGACGGCGACAAAATCACTGGTGGAAAATCCGGCTTGAGAGAGAGAGAGAGAGAGAGAGAGAGAGAGAGAGAGAGAGAGAGAATGGGAGGGGAAAGAAGAAGAGGAATTAAAATCTGCCCGATTACTGTAGCGGGGCACTGTAGCACGCAATATATATATATATATATATATTTTCCAACTTCAGTTTTTAGACATTTTCTCTCTCATTACGACTCAGAATTGAGCGTGCCGCATACCCACGAACTTATATCGACGAGCCCGACGCAACAACGCAGCTTAATTCCCCAAATTCTTTCCCAAACAAAAGTCAATTCTAAACTCACTAAATTACTGGTGGAAAATCCGGCTTGAGAGAGAGAGAGAGAGAGAGAGAGAGAGAGAGAGAGAGAGAGAGAGAGAGAGAGAGAGAGAGAGAGAGAGAGAGATGAGAAAAATGGGAGGGGGAAAGAAGAAGAGGAATTAAAATCTGCCTGATTACTGTAGCGGGGCATTGTAGCACGCAATATATATATATATATATATTTTCCAACTTCAGTTTTTAGACATTTTCTCTCTCATTACGACTCAGAATTGAGCGTGCCGCATACCCACGAACTTATATCGACGAGCCCGACGCAACAACGCAGCTTAATTCCCCAAATTCTTTCCCAAACAAAAGTCAATTCTAAACTCACTAAATTACCCTCGGGGTAAAATTGACTTTTACTTGAATGTTTTAATAATTTAGTATTTACATAGGAACGGGATATTACAATTTTGGTGGGAGTCATGAGCAGTGGCGAATTTACAGAGGCTCAAGGAGTGCAATTGCACCTCCTCTCTCCGGAAGTAGCTTTGGTGGTGTTGGAAGTTGCCCCTCTGCAGGTGCCTACCAACTGTTTGTAAAAATGCCTCAAAAAGACTGAGTTATTTTCTTTGGTGTGCTGCGACATAAATTTTTTTAAAAAGAATCTTGACCAAAACGACATCGTTTTGGAACAAGCCAAAAATAATAAATAATAATAAGCCCAACCCAATCCTTGCGTAGAAGACAGTAGCCCAAATCAATATCAATATCCTTGTGTTGATATTGATAATAACTAACTTGATACCTTCCCAACAAGTCTTAAAGGTCTGGTTCTGAATTTTGTTTTCTTCTTTAGCAACCGCTTCAAAAATATTTTTTTTTGGTTTTGTTTGGTTATTTTATTTTATTTATTTATTTATTTATTTATGATTTGGTTCTCTCTATATTTGCATGATCGGTACCAAACTCGAGTATTAGACATAGAAATGTACATCCTCTATTCTCATCTCGTAGGATTAGACATGGGAAGTTTATTCCCAAGAAGTTCAATCCGCGAACCAAACAGACCCTAATTTTGTCAATTTGATAAATTAACAATCACATACATCTTTTTAACCTAAACCAGATTTGTAAATTGAGGTTTTTAAAGGATTTTACATAAAAGTTAAAAAAAAATGTTCATGAATTCGTAACATATAAGAAAAATAGTGACTAAGTGCCAAAATGAATAATTAAATGTTTTCCGATCAAAACACTGGGACAAATTGTAGTTTGCGATAATTATGTACATAAAGGGTAAACTCTCTTAAATGCTTAATTTATTTAATTATTCATTTCATCATACGATGAAATAAATAGTTAATAACAGTTTTTTTTTGTCAATAAAAAAAAACATCATACGATGAAATAAATAGTTAATAACAGTTAATATGAAATGAATTTGATAGGTGGTCTAGATTCCTATATGAAATTAATAACTCTTGATTGAGCATAGCATCCACAATCATGCTACTTATTTTTTAAAATTCAGCTTAAAACACTAGAAAGCTATTTTAGGAGCTCCTTATAAAATTTCAATTTCAATCATGCTCTCTAGTTTAGGGAATCTTAAATGATTTAATATTTTTTTTAGTTTAGCATAAATGTTCCCTCTTCATATAAAATAATAATAATAATTAGTTAGCATTAAATAAATACTTAAAATAGCATTAAAATAAAACAACATTTAATTATAGGGAGCCACTATGAGTTCTTTCTCTCTCCTAAATATGAGGAGAGAGAAAAGACTCATTGTGTGGCTCCCTATAATTTAATGTTACTTTGTTTATGTATATTTTAATGGGTAATGCTATGCTTACCACATAAATCTACCACATTTTAATATCATCTTACATGGCAGCTGATGCGGACAGCCACCTCATTAAAATTATATTAGTTCTTTTTTTAGGAGATAATATTTTCTATATTTTTCATATTAGTTAATTTTTTAAAAAAAACTAAACCCTACTGATGTACATCTCTCTGCCTCCCCAATTCCCTCTCTTCCTCCTTCCTCTCCTCTCCCATCGCCGGTGTTTCACCGTACTTCTGCCACCGCTCCACTAGACTTCTGAAGCCATTCCGCCGCTCTACTCCTTCCTCCACGGTTAACATTCTTTTTCTGTTTAGCATAACTTCATCTTCTTCTCAAACGTCACACCTGTACGCTTCGACTATGTGGCGTCATGGAATTGAATTCCAGTTAAAATCACATACATGCAAGTTGTGGGAGGACTGGCTTTCATGTGTTGGTTTCTCATGGCAAAGAATTCACCAACCAAAAATTAAGAGAAAATCATTAAGACTTTTGTATTTTAGTTGCAATAATAATGAATTAAAAAAATTATTTTTTCGACCAGTCGATATATTTATTGATATAATGATTTGACAGAGGAAGAGAGGGTGTTTCTTCAAAATTCTGATCTTCAATCAACCAAAGGGAGGCAAACAACCCAGACCATTGCTTCAAATTTCTAATCTTCTCTCCTAATTGAAAAATATCACTGCTTCAATTAGACATATGAGAAAGGTTTCAGATTTGAGGCACGACCCAGATTGTTGCTTCAAATTGAAAAGCCATCAGCTATCGAATTTGACAACATGAGTTGTATAGTTGGAGCTCGCTTTTATCTTTGTATAGTTGGAGCGGTGGTAGAAGTCTGGTGAAGCGCCGGCGATGGGAGAGGAGAAGAAGGAGGGAGAGAGGGAATTGCGGGAGGCAAAGAGACGGACGTGAAAAATGGTCTCTAATTCAGTAGGGTTTAGTTTTTTTTTTAAAAAAAAATCTTAACTAATTACAAATATAGAAAAATATTATCTCTTAAAAAAAGAACTAATATAATTTTAATGAGGTGGCTGTCCACATCAGCTGCCATGTAAGATGGTATTAAAATGTGGTAGATTTATGTGGTAAGCATAGCATTACCCTATTTTAATTATTTATTAATGTTAAATCTTTTTAGGACTTTGTCTATTGAAATGGACGATAATATACTAAACTCACACAAACTGCACGGTTGCTATGACTCGAATCCACGACCTTGCATAGGGGAACAATTACTCCAAACCACAACTATTTTTTATATATTAATTTCTCTAGAGATTGACCACTTATTTAGAATTAAAAAAGAATTATAGCATTTATGACTACTTAAACAAGTGAGTATCATTTTCATATATGGATGGACCAGACTCGAATTTAATGATTTTCATAAATAGATGGAGCCGACCCAATTTATTTATTAAATGAGCCGACTCTAACCGTGTTGGGCTAATTCAACACTACTTGTTTGACAACTCTAATACTAGTCCAACAAAATCCTAGGAAATACGATAATGATGCATCATACATGTTTTTTAATGCCTCATGTGTTTTTTTCTTTGAGCTGGGAAGGGAAGAATGAAAATGCGATAGCTTCTGTAACAAAAAAAAAAAAAAAAAAAAGCGATAGCTTCCCATACTAACTTTAAAAAATTTAAATTTTATCACTAAGTTTGTGATATAATAACTTGGCTTGGCCTCTACTTTTCTAAAAATAATTTTAAAAATTGCATTTATGTGTTTCCATAGAGCCTTGACCAGCCCACCACTTTAGGTAGAAATAAACCTATCAATGCGACCAATCTCTACATCACAGACACACCTCTACAAACAAACTCTAACACGTGTTGGTTCATGATTTAAGCACTCGTGATTCATGATTTCTAGACGTAGGCCCATTGACTTTTCTATTTGTAGATTAAACCCAATTTTAAAATACGTAGTTACATAGTGTTAAGTTCACCCATAATTTAAGCACTCGTAATTCATGATTTCTAGACGTAGGCCCATTGACTTTTCCATTTGTAGATTAAACCCAATTTTAAAATATGTAGTTACATAGTGTTAAGTTCACCCATATTTTCTAGATTATGTATAGGTTTTGCCATAACCAGCCCATCATTACCTAAGTTTCCTCCGGCTAATGCACTTAACCTAAATAATAATAATAATAATAATACTATGTGCAACTCAGTAATATGTATAACAATAATACACCTACTTAATCATAAAACCTACTTAATCATAAAACCTACTTATTACAAATAAAATTGTTTAATTTATAAATTATAGTATGCATGGAAAGAAAATGCAAATACTTGCAAACAACACGCTAGATAGGGTTTAGGTAATCAATATTAGTTTATCTATAATATGTATACATTACGGGAGCTGATTTTCCCACTCTCCTTTTTCCCACTTATACTCTTGTTTACTTTTTAATACATTTTAATCAATTTTGTTCTTTTTTGTTCTTCCTCTTTCCTGTTTTCTCTTTACCCTACATTAAGGTTTCGATAACTGAAATTAAGAAAAGTTAATAGAAAAAAATAAAATAAAATAAGTCAAAGAGTTAACTAGGATTAATGCAATAAGCAAAGTTTGTGCACTTCCAAAACTGAGCATTTTTCCTACAGTTCCAAATTGCATGCCAGGGGTCTTCAAAACCCACCCCACACCTCTAGCAAATTGGGGAAGTCACTATTTTCCGCAGAAAAAGATTGCCAGCAGTTGGTAAAATATTTAAACTCTCCAAATGAAAATTTTAACTTTATTTGTTACCTTCATCTTGCACATCTTTTTCTAAAAAAAGCTATTGGGCATTTTGGTCAGACGACCCCATTCCACCATCCTCCTCACATTGTCTCGATAATCAGTTTTTAACAATATATTTTTCATTTTTGGAATGGAACCAGTATCTACTATCTTCCACGCATGTTTTGCCACCATGGCTTTGTTGAAAGCTAGAGTGTTAATTATTTCTTACTCGATTAAATTAAAAAAAATTGAAAATAGAGTGCAAATTGGAAAATTAAGTATAAAGAAAAAAAAAATAAAAGTAAAATAAAAAGTATTAAAAAGTAAAAAAGGGCGGGAAAATCAGCTTCCTACACCATAGCTGAAAAAATGTGTAAATAAATTTCAAACAAGAACATAAAGAATAAGAGCACGTTATAATGAATTATAGGGAGAAAGAACGTGTTATTGCCCCTTGCTCAATTGATGAATTAATTTCAAAGCATAACATTTATGAACAAATGACTTATAATTCAAGTAGTTAATAGTATTTATCTATGCATTCGAGATATAAGTTTGATTTCCTCCCTTCCTAATATCTCTTGTACCAAAAATTAAAAAACACAACATTTAAGAAAGTTTGTGGGGTGGATGGTAGTGTGAATAGTTTGCCCCGTTATGGACGGAACAGAAAGAAACTAATAAAATGGTCCTCCAAATACGACATTACACGTACAAGAAAACGACAGGAGCACGGGCCCACAAAAAAAGGGGCTGTCGTGATGATTCATGAAGTCATTCTCCAAACAACTGGATCACAGACGGACCACCCCCAATCAATTTCATCCTCAAAATCTGACCCCAAAAAAAAAAAATCTTCCTCAAAATATACAAGCAAAAATTAAATAAATAAAATTTGTTCCTCAAAATAAATTTATATATATCAAGCAAATATCCCTATTAGGACACAAAAGGAATTAAACTTTTTTATTTCACAGGGGATGATGACGATGATGGAAGGCTCCTCCATACCTCCTTTGCTTCTCCGCAACCTCATATCCTCCATTTTTATCTTCGCAGACAAATCCTTCTTGAACTTGTCCAAGAAATCCAAGCTCCTCCAGCTCATACGCTGCGTTTTGGTCACTTCCTTCCTCTTCTTCCTGCGCTTGCTCCCTCCTTTAAACCCTACCGACGACGACGTTCCCTATCGAAAGGGTCACAATAAGAAGTCTTCGAACATACATGAATATGAGTTTCAAAGACCGTCAAGCGTTGCCGTCGCTAATACTGGTAGTGGCGGCAGCGCTGGCTCGGCTATAGGCCGAGCGCTTTCGCAGCTCTTGTCGCTCATGAACGACATCCCCGTGAGCTCCCGCAAGTACCAAGTTGTTCGGTCTTTAGCGGAGACCCTCATCGAGGATAACCATAAAGAGGGCGTAGAGGCTTTGCGTCAAGTCAACCGTACGGTTCTCTCCGCGGCTTTTTCCCGAACACTTGGGCAGCTGGAAGCCGCGGCCGCTCTCGAACAACAAGTACGCGGAGGCGTCGGTGACGGTGGCGATTTGGTGGGGCCCGCTAGGCCGGCAGAGCACCGGTTGAGCCGGGTTCTGCGGGCGGTTCGGTCGATTGGCGACGTGGCGTGGCTGGGGGCAGCGAGGGCTAGTGGGTCGAGGAGCTCAGCGGAGAAGCTGGCTGCTGAGGTGCTTTGGCTGGCGGAGAAGTTGGCGGCGTGTGGATATGGGGATGAAGCTGTGGTGAGATGGGCTTCAGCTTCTAATTTGGCTTGTCTCTCTGTTTCGGTTGAGCCAAGCTTACAAGCCTCCTTGGTCAAGGTTTCGGGTACGTCTTTCTACTTCAAAGATTTTATTTTATTTTATAAAATTTATTTTTAGAAGATAACCAAAAATAAGTTTTATTTCTTTTTTCATTCAAGATAATTCAGTTTCTTTGTCATTGGTGTGTGACATAAAAGGATATGACAGAAACCGCACTTAAAATTGCAAAAACACTTCAAAGTTGAATAATAAAGTTGCAGAATTTAAAAACTTGAATATGGAAATTTGTCCTTTCTGTGTAGAAAAAATTATTGAGTCCTTGTAGGTAATAAGAAAGTGTAGTTGTCTATGTAACAAAATTTGGTCCAACTCTCTAAACTAATAATTTTCTTTTAAAGAAATAATAAATTAAACTGAATTGGTCAAGAAATGGACAAATCGAAGAACAAATAAATTAAGGAGATTTGTACAACTCTCGGATCATGCTGTTAGATTAGTCTTTCCTATTCTATATTTGGATAGAGGTGTCCTGATTTTATTTAGGATGCTCTTTTTGTAGATTCTATTCTATGTGTCGGAGTCATGCTTTATGTCCCCGAATTGTAATTCTTAATTCAATAAATTCCCTCGCTTGGTCGAGATTTTCTTAAAATATCATTATTTTCTTTTTGTCAAATATAGAATAGGAAATTTGAAGTGACGTTTTACATATGGAGGCGTATCAGTTTTCCATTACCATAGAATGTGCCATTCGTAGGGATTTATACTTATGCATTATGCTTGCATCACTGCACCTGGCATCCAATCAAAAATCACAGCCTTGGACTATAATAACATTTAAATATGTATCTATAATTTTCCTTGATTGCCGTCGTAGCAGTACTCATTTTCTTGATCCTTCTTCCTATTTTTACTTTTTGTTTCGTCCTTATCCATTAAAGATGAATGAGATTGCGTCTAAGAAGAGCAGAAACTAGGTGCAAAGTTCATAATAATGGACCGCCATCTCTCGTTTGACTTTTCAATTTGTGAAGATAAACAACTTTTCAATCTTATCACCGTTCATTTATTTATTTCATACAAGTGATATTGAATAAAGGGAAATTGAATCTAGGATCTCGGTGTAGGACTACAAAACCACGGAAGTATTTTTACTTACCATTTTAACTCAAAGTGTATGCTTATTACATTTCTTAATGCTCGACAAACTAATATCGATTCACAGACGCGTGTGTAGATAACTTGATGCACAAATTGACCAAAAAATTCAAGATTCTGAGATTGTTAACGAACGGAAATCACAAGAGTATTCTTAACCAAATTAAAACCACCCTTAGGAAAAACAAAACAAAAAGAAATCACTTGACTTACCTGGACCTATATTATAAAACATAAACACGATTAGTTGATTGTAATTAAAAAAAACAAGAAAGAAAAGCTAGTACTAAAATCTTTATGCATATATACCTGTACATTTTTTTGGCCTCACATATATATACATGTCATGTAATTTGCAAATTTTACGTTTTTTTCAATTATCATTTGGTCAGGAATAAAAAAAGTACCACATTCATGGTTCACTGCGAGAGGGAGGGGATCCAAATTCAATTTGTTTACATGTACATTAATTAAGAAGATAAAATTATATTTCTGTTGTTGATTTGGTGCGCAGCATTATTGTTCAAGCATGCCAAAGATATGGGAATGGATGCAGCTGATGATGATGAAAGCAAAGAGCAACAAAAGCAAAGGAAGATGCAGATGCTAATGTCGTGGCTGCCATTGCTATGCAGAGCCAGCAACGGTACCGACGTCCCTGTTTTGAGCATTCGGGAAAGGGCTGAGCTGGAGAGAGTGTTGGAAGATACCATAGAGATGCTGGAAAAGGAAGAAGATCAAGAGAAAGTGTTATCCTTGTGGCTACACCACTTCACATATTGCTCCTCCTCTGATTGGCCCAATCTCCATGCCTCCTATGCCCGCTGGTGCAATGCTTCCCGGAAGCTCTTGCTTCACCACCATGATATATAATCTAACAATTTATTAGTATAGTTGTATATTGATAATGCCTTTCTCTTATTAAATGGCAGTGATAAGAAAGAGGGAGGCCCCGTTATTTATTTATTGATTTCGTGTATGGAAATACTTTGTAAGCAAAGAAGTATATGAATGGATGTTCTTCAAAATAGAAAAAGTCTTAATATTCCTTGCGTACTTGTATAAAATACTCATAATATAATACTGTTATAACTCAACCTTAGGATGGTTTAAGACCTCTAGTGCACCGTTCCATTACAAGTCGATTTTTAGGGAAAAGTGTGGGCTCTTATAGCAATTGACATCAATTCAACGTGGAGTTATTTAATTGGTGTGAGTTGCTGCTGCTTTCTTTTTTTTTTTTGCTCAGAAAGGTTGGTGTGAGTTGCTGCTGAACTCGAACCAAGCATATATAACAAAAAAGAGACTTTATAGATGAAGATTTAAAGAAGACTGAATCTGGTTCTCCACCACTCCCCAAAGTAATCGAACATACAGCTATAAAATTGACAAAGAGCAGCTTAGACACACGACAACCCACCAAAATGCCACATTGCTAGCTAGGTACTAACTGTTGTTCCACTAATTAGACTTTTAATTAAAAATTAATCCTCTCTTAATATATATATATATATCATTAGCATTCTCTTTCCCTTAAGTGTGATACTAAGAGAAACTAACTAGCAATTGCCAATTGCCTGTTGGTTATGGCAGGAAGAAGAGAGAGGTGCAGTTGGTGTGGAGTGAAACTTGTGGTGCCAGCAAAAGCACAAACCATTCAGTGTGGTGCGTGCCACCGCGTCACCCGCGTTAATCAACCCTCCATTAATCCTTTGATTCAAGCCACCCATAATTCCATCAACCACGCTGTCAGCCGTTTAGGAACTCTAATGGTCAATGCCGCAGCCTCCCCCAGTAGTAGTACTAGTACCGGTTGGTGTTCGGGGGCACCAGCCGCTGCCTGTGGTTATTACAATCCTCCTCCTACTCCTTGTCAGCCGTCCTGGCCATCAGTACCAAAACCCTTCATGCCTCCTTCAGCGTATGGAAGAAAGCGGGCGTTGCTTTGCGGAGTGAGCTACCATGGGCGGAGCTACAACCTCAAAGGAACCGTGAATGACGTTAATTGCATGAAATACTTTCTTGTTGACAGACAGGGGTTTCCAGCTGACTCCATACTTGTGCTTACAGGTGCGTAATTAACTTTTTTGGAGTGCGAATAACAGTTATCATTAATAGATCAAAATTTCACCATAAATATATATTAATATGTGATGCAGAATATGAGGCAGACCCTTATAGGATCCCAACTAAGCAAAACATACGAATGGCGCTGCAGTGGTTGGTCCAGGGCTGCCGATCAGGAGACTCATTGGTGTTTCACTTCTCCGGCCATGGCTCAACCCAGCCTGATTACAACATGGATGAGATTGATGGCTTTGACGAAACGCTGTGCCCTGTGGATTTTGAGACCCAAGGGATGATCCTTGATGATGAAATTAATGCCACCATTGTTAGGCCACTGCCCCATGGCGCCAAACTTCATGCCATTATCGATGCCTGTCATAGTGGCACTGTTCTTGATCTGCCCTTTCTTTGCAGAATGAACAGGTAATTTATTAGTACATAATTACATGTGTTAGTTATCCAAGGTCACGTCTGGGACTTCATATGGAAAGGCTAAAAACGTTTTCTGATAACTAAAAGCACTTCTAATAGTGTTTGGTATAATAACTTAAAAGTGCTTTTGGATCATAAAAACACTTTCAAGGTGCTTCTCCAAAATCACTTTCACTTTTAATAAAAAAAATTGGTATTCTTCTACTATAAGAACTTCTAGAGAAAACGTCTATGAGCAGGAGTTGTTCTTACAAAATCAGTCCCAAACATGTTGTGTCCATCCTAAATTTCAACTTGCAATCAATAAGGTCATCAATTTCTTAATTAAACCCGACGAATGATTATGCTCAACAGATTGAGAAATTAAAATGGTGTATATTATTAACTTGCCTTGATTCAATATGTAGAGAAGGATACTATGTGTGGGAAGATCATGGACGATGCTCATCTGTTTATAAGGGTACAAGTGGTGGACTAGCTGTCTCTATAAGCGCTTGTGACGATCACCAAACCTCTTCAGACACTACTGTGAGTATAATAAAATATTATTGACGATTAATTAGTCACCAACAACTTTAATTTGGAGTGTTTCTGTTTACTAATAAATTAACAAAAGTAAATATATATAGTAAATAAACTTTAGGGCATGTTTGG
Source organism: Prunus padus (assembly GCA_024362665.1). Classification (NCBI taxonomy): domain Eukaryota; kingdom Viridiplantae; phylum Streptophyta; class Magnoliopsida; order Rosales; family Rosaceae; genus Prunus; species Prunus padus. Next base: position 8,468,536 of record JANFAM010000006.1, on the reverse strand, counting down.
TATCTTACTTGGATCCAGTTTTAGAAAAATTTCATCTTCTTTGTTTCCAACTCGATCGTGCAGGCTTTCTCAGGAGACACTTCAACGGGTGCCTTGACCTATAGCTTCATCCAAGCAGTGGAAAATGACCGTGGATTAACATACGGCTATTTGCTTAATGCTATGCGCCAAATAATTCGTGAAGCTAGGTCTGGCATACGCTTAAAAGGGCCAATTGCAGCTTTTGTCAATAAAGTATTTGGTACCGAGTTCCCACAAGTACGTATACGTATTTTAGATTCATGTATATTTCACTAAAACTCTTTTTCATGACATCGTAATCACATCTTTAATAAGGATATATCTATTTGTATAGACGAGTCTCGTCAAGATTAGGAATCTGATTTACAATGTGATTCAAGTTAGTTGGTTAATAAAATATAGATGTGAAAAACATTAACGTACATTTCCATGATGCAAGCAATTTAAATGCATTTCAAAGCTGGATGCAATCATATTTAACATTACATGTAAATCATATTATAAATTTTAGATTGTAAATCATATCACAATTATCTGTAATATAGTACTTCATTACAAGTTCAGTGTAATATTCTTCATTAAAAAAATTCTTAGAAAAGGTTTGATATATTTGCAGGAGCCCCAACTGACGTCATCCGAGAACTTTGACATTTATTCCAAACAATTTGTACTGTAGTTGTAATAATCTATTCTCTGTGTGAGAAGTAAACTAAGTCTATATAAGGCTAGCTACTCAGTTAGTCTGTCGACCGAGCTCATTGGTGTAGAGACACTCGTATAATCTCATATGACATAACCCGGTTTTTGTACTTGTTACTTATCATTTTTTAATAAAATACTATCGCTATTCTCTGAAAAAAAAAATTTTATATATAGTTTTTATTATATCTTGACAGTTCTTTTGTAATGGATATATCTTGATTATTAAAGTAAATATATGTTTATGATTTTATGATTTTACATCACAAAATGTGATAGCGGATCTTGTTATAAATATAACATTCTTTCAGATTTACGAATACAAAGTCGTTGGATCATTTTCTCTATTTATTTTTTATTTTTTTATAAATAGAATTTTTTAATTGTTTAGTTCTTTGCACTCCAATACATACAAATAATTGTTTTTTTCTTCAGTGTAATGGTAATTGTGTTTGATGACTTTTTCTTTCCAACTAAAATGGAGGTGAAAAACAATGTAATTATGATGAGCTTGATATAATTGTGGTTGTGAACATTATTTCTTTCTTTTGTTAATGAAGAAAAGGGGAAAACCCCAGACACCGACACAACAACTACCTAGTACTATTCAGACGAGCCTTAACAGCTCCCAAAGAATCATTAAGCAACAAATAACCAAGCCAGACAGGACTCTCCTCAAGATAGTAACAGCCCAGATCCAGATTGTGACTCCAAGTAGCCAACCCATCAGCTACATCATTCCTCTCTCTATAGATATGTTGAAGCTTGATCCTTCGAAACAAATTCATAAGCCTTTTACAGCTACTGACCAGCCCAGCATTAGGATGACAAGCATTCAAAACTTTACTCTGAATAAGAAGCATAGCAGTCTCTGAATCCATCTCAATAACAATATCATCTACTTTTTTCTCAACGACCAAATTCAACCCAAAAAGAGACCACACAACTCAGCTTCAAGCACTTCTCCTTGGCCTAAATTGACAGCAAAGCCACCAATCCATTGACCCAAATGATCTCTCATGACCCCTCCAGAACCAATGGCACCAATACTACCCTTACGAGACCCATCTATATTTAACTTGACCACACCAATTTCAGGAGGGACCCAAGCCAACAACACTTGCACCTTATTAGCTCCACTATTAATACCAACAGTGGCCTGAAACCAATCCTTTGCAGAAGTAAAAATCAAATCTCTGGGGTTAAAAGGCAAATAAGCTTCATCTTTAAAAATAAAGTAATTTCTCCATTTCCAAATATACCAGCATATAAAAACAAACATAATTCTCCATGGAATTTGAGCAAAGTGAGCCTTAGAACACAAATTGCTTAACAACCAAGGATGAAAATCAGTTTGGAAAAAAGGCAAAGCTTGCGTAGAATTCATAAAGAGTTCCCTGACCTTTCTAGCTCTAGGACAATCCCTTAAGATATGCAAAGTAGATTCAATAGGCCACTTATAGCAATCGCAGGCACAATTCCCAGAAGATGCCTTGAACTCGATGCTCATTGGAGAGAATTTTCTCTGAAAAACTAACCGAAAGAAGATTTGGAGTTTAGGAGGGATTCTAAGCCTCCATGGAACTCTCCAAAAGAAGATTTGGAATTTAGCCAATCTGCCCCCTGAAAAAGAAAACTGCAAGCAAACTTAACAGAGAATAACCCATTAGAAGTAGTTTTCCAGATCTTACAATCCTCCAAGAAGCCCTGAAAATCAGCTGAACTTCCTATTCCTTAGGAAGAACACTCCTCAACTTCTCCACATCCCACCAACCATTCACAAAAAAATCAGAAACAAGGGAATTCAAATTGAGATCAAGAGCAAGATCCACCATCTGCATCAAAGGCACTTCATTGATCCATTTATCTCTCCAAAACTTAACCTTATCGCCTTTCCCAAGCCTCTAAATTAACCCTTTGTCAAGTAGTTGAGCACCAAACATAATCCCCTTCCAGGTAGGAGAACAATTTTGTTTTGGGACCATATTAGGCTCACAAAAGGAATGGTTCTGTCCACAAGATTGCTATAAGTAACCTTAGTCACCCTAGAGTGTAATAGAGGCATCCCTAAGTATTTGCCTAGGTTCGTAGTGAGAGGTGAACCACTTATACAACTAATATTAGCAACCACCTCTTTGATGATATTAGGGTAGCAGTATATAGCAGACTTCTCAAAATTGACAATCTGACCAGATGCTTTACAAAAAAGTCCAAGTCACTGCTTCATTATTCTTGCTTGGTGAGAACTAGCTTCAGCAAAAAGAATCAAATCATCGGCAAAAAATAAATGGGAAACAGCAACCCTAGCATGAGAAGCATTCATAGGTTTCCATATATGCTTCCTCACAGCCTCCACAATGAGGTGAGAAAGCTTTTCAATGCAAAGCACAAAAAGATAAGGTGAGAGTAGATCACCCTGTCTAATGCCATTGCTAGGAGTACAAGTCGAGATGAGGTCCCTATTCACACAAACTTGATAGGTGACAAAAGAAACACACTCCATGATCAACTAAATCAAGCAAGCGGGCAGACCTACTTCATGAAGAACAACCTCGATAAAGTTCCAACTCAACTGATCATAGGCTTTAGATAAATCAATCTTCCAAGCCATAAACCCTTTTTCCCCTTAGTACTCCGAAATTTAAACATAATCTCATGAGTAATTAGGATATTATTCAAAATAGGCCTCAACCTAGCAACAATCACTTTAGATATAACTTTATAAAGAGTGCAACATAGGCTAATAGGGCGAAAATGCATCATAGAAACATGGTGCCACTTTAGGAACTAGAGTGATCAAAGTAGCATTCAAACCTTTGAGAAGATGACGCTCTTTGAAAGCTTGAACAACCAAACCATAAATATCATTACCACACATATTCCACCGACTTTGGTAGAAACAAGCAGGAAACCCATCCACTCTAGAGGCTTTGAAGCCACCTATATTGAAGAGACTCTTCTTGACTTCACTGATATCAACACGAGCCACCAAACCATTCAAATCAACATCGTTGATACTGGGAAACAGATTAGGCATGGATAAATCACTGTGATCCCTAGGAGTCATAGAGAAGAGGCCAAGAAAATAATTCACAGCAAGCTCTTTTAAACCTTCAGCTCCTCTACCCACATATCATTGTCATTTTTCAACTTTTCAATTCTATTTCTTCTTCTTCTAACAATGGTAGTTAGGTGAAAGAACTTAGTGTTACGGTCACCTTCTTGAAGCCATTTTACCCTTGACTTTTGCTGCCAAAATAAGGCCTCTTGCTCCAAAATAGCATTATAATCCTCAACAAGAGATTCCTCCAATTGACTGAGAGACCTATTAGGCCTATGATACAGCACCCTCTGAATACCATTGAGCCAGAGCTAGAAGCTTCACTTTTCTTTGCTTTAAATAACAAAAAATAGTTAAATTCCACTGCTTAAGAGGTTCCACCAACCCCTATGATTTATGCAAAGTCGAACCAGCTCCTTGTTCCCACTTTGGAATCACAAAATTTTGAAATTGCTCATGCTTCAACCACATGGCCTCAAATATGAAAGATCTACTGTTAGGACAAGAAACCACTCGAGATTTGAGACAAATTTTAATAGGGCAATGATCAGACTTGGTCCTTGGAAGATGCTGAACAAAAGCATCAGCAAAAGATTGCCTCCATTGAGTATTACACACAGCTCCATCCAGTCTTTCAAAGATTCTTTTATTGCTCCAAGTAAATTTAGGCCCTGAATAGCCTAAATCAATCATACTATGATCATCAAACCACTTCTTAAACCCCTTAAGTCTACATAAGTGAGTTCTTCCAACCTTATCATCTACATAGAGCATTTCATTAAAATCACCAGCCAGGAGCCAAGGCATCTTATGACAGCTAGCCATAAAATCCAAGTATTCCCACAACTTCTCCCTTTTAACATAACAAGGGCTAGCATAAACAGCAGAAAACAACCAAGGTTGTTGACCATGCTAGGAAAACACAAGCAGAAATAGTTTGATCAGAGGTACCAATAATCTCCACCTGAATTCAATTTTCATTCCAGAGAAGCCACATACCACCAAAAAACCAATAGGATCCACCACCTCAGAACCAGAAAACCCTAAGGATTTGATTACTTTAAGAGCCTTGCTCCCTCCAATCCTAGGCTTACAAACAAAAAGAAGATTCATATGATGTAGATGAATTAACTCCATCAAATTAAATTTGAACTTTGTGCAGGCTGCACCACAAACATTCCAACACAAAATATCCATAAAATAAATAATAGAAATGGATCACCCAAGGGCTCACCCCACAAATCAAGAGCCAACGATCATACCTCCAGCTAACTTAAAGGTATGATTAGCATCTATCTCACCCTTTGTGTGAACTTGACCTTCAGAAAGGTCCATCCCTTCCACAGGAGACAAACCATCTGTCATAGCAGAGGCCATAGAGGCATTATCCACATCAGGCTCTCGCTCCTCTACTTGCTTATCATTCTCAGTTGCAATATTTGGTGGCTGATGACCAAAAATATAAACACTCTTATCCTTGGGCAAAATTTGACCCTTTACCTAATCATCCAGTTGATCATTCATGGATCTCCCATTAGAGTCCCTTTTTCACCAAACACCCCTTTACCTTTATTTAAAATCCTAACCAAATTATCACCCTTATCACCCATCAAGCTTGGATTAACAGCTGCCCCTTTAGAGCTCGAAGCTACCCTCTTATTTGAAATATCTTGTAAAACAAGTCTAGCCCCAACTTTAGGATTCTTCGATTTAGTCCACACCTTCTCACATAGTCCATAAGTAGCATGAGCACCAACTTGAGCTCGAGGCAAATAAACACTACCACCATCTTCCACAACATCATGCCCAAAATCATCACCAACCTTTCTCATAGCATCAAACCGAGATGCTTGATGCTTAAAACCATTACTCTACCCACTCAAATCTTTAGAACCATTTTTAGGTCTCCTTCTAGGAGGGACGTTCATCCACGGACCCCGTAAATGCTCCACATCATTGTCAACATTTTCCTTTCCCATAACAGCATCCGAATCCATTTGTTCCGACCCATAACCAACACAAGCTCTCCCATTCTCCTCTGTTTAAGGCTTCTTTCTCAAAGTACAGTTCTCACGCTTGTGTCCATAAAGCCCATAGAGATAACAAATATCTGGCAAACCTTCATATTCAACATTATACCAAGTTTGATTAATCTGGACAAAAGCATCCAAAGGCTTAGTCAAATCAAGCTCAACACACAACCTAGCAATTTTACCCCTATTTTGACTAGTAGTGAGAACATCAATCTTAAGAAGTTTATTCGGCAGATTTCCAATTCTCTTAAGAGTCCATACATCAAAACACTCCAGTTGGATAGTAGACACTCGAATCCACACCGCCATTCGCGTTATATAAGTTGTTGCAAGGTAGAAACCAGGTTGCCATTTCTGAAGAGTCAAGTATTGTCCAACAATAATCCAAGGGCCCTTAGTAAGCACAAAGTTCAGATCATCTTCCAAATCAAATTTGACCACAAAAATAGTCATTCACCAAATCAATCAATTTTCAATCACCCTTAAGACTCCACTTTTGTTGCAATCGGTCACGAAGATAATTGTAGGTATGATATCTACCCAAAAGCTTAATGATTAGAGCATTCTTCCATGGTTGGCAAAGCCTATTCATCGCACGATCAGAGAATTGGATGCTTGGTCCTCGATCCCCATGTGAAATCACCACATCATCATTATCAGTAAGCTCCTCATAATTTGCATCCAATGAGTCTACAGCAATACCCAAATTCTTGGCCAAATTTACTTGATTCATGAGCTTATCAGGAAAGCTTCCAGAACCCACAAACAGAGGCACAGGTGCTAGCGGGACAATTTCAGGCAACGAATCAACCATCGGAACAAGCTTGACTTCGTACACTGAATTAGGTTCCTCCGACGATCGTATCCGCTTAGAAAAGCGAGGATGTTCTATAAAAACCCCGACGGTCCTTTAGCTATGGCTCAGATGAGCACAAAGAACAGACAAAATGGCTGAGGAACCACCAGATATGGTAGCTCTTAGCCGATGAAACCAGCGAAGAAGGAGAACTATGAAAATTTTGGTGCACGTGTGAGGTGCGTTCAAGAAGTCATTTCTTTTCTGGGTTTAAGAAAAAATAGCCAACATAACATTGTTTCTTTTATTCATTCATGAAGTCGTGATTTTTCTCTTTATATTCAACATGCCCATTGTTCAGGAGTTATATGTTATGAGTTTTCATTTATTGCTTAGATTTGTTTTTGTAATTAAACATTTATGAATTTTGTAGATATGTGAGGCTAGTTGGTTAGTGCAATGTGTTGAAGAATGCACAGAGTCCCACATTGGAAACTTAAATAATTAGAAAGTCCCATATAATAAATGGTTCCACTCTTAATAATATCGATGCCTTTTGTATAAAACCCCACACCTAGTAAACATGTGGTTTAATTGGGGACAATATCGATATTGAAGTGGTGGCCAGGATCCATCCATCTGAAATCTTAACGTATCAGTGGGGTTGTTGGGCACGATTAAACCCAAATAAAACAAACTCAAATCAAACAAAAACCCTCAAATTGAATCAAAATCAAACAAACCCTAAATTAAAAAAAGTGACCGATGTGGAAATGGTTGCAAGTGTGGCCCACTAAAAAGTGGTCCCATGCTAGGAGGAGTGTTGAAGAATACACAAAGTCTCACATCGAAAACTTAAATAATTAAAAAATCCCTTATAATAAATGGTTTTACTCCTGATAATATTAAGGCCCTTTGTATAAAACCCCATATTACTAAGCAGGTGGTTAAGTTGGTGACAATATCGATGTTGCTACTGGTAGGCCAATGATCCGTCCCTATGAATCTTAACATGTTGATGTGAGTTAACCTACTAAATCAAGGAGATTTATATTCTAAGTAAATTAGGTAATTTACTTCCTTGTTTTATATAATTAACACATCCTTGTATAATTATGAGATATTCTCCTAATTAATTACTATATCTATTTCCTTATAAAGCACCCTTGTAAACTCCTACCTCCTTATGGAGAAGAATACAAGAATACAATTAACCTAAAGTATTCAAACTATATTCATATTTTAGTATGGTATCAGAGCAATCGATCTTAGGTTGTCTCTAAGCCCTCAAATCATACCCTCAAATTCAAACCCAAACCCTAAATCAAAACCCTTACCTCTCAAATCAAATCCTCTTATCAAACTCCTTAAACACATACATCTCAAATCAAATTCCTAAATCAAATTCCTCAAATCCGAATTCCTCAAATTCTCAAATCAACTCCTTAACCACAAACACAAACTCATATAAAATCTTACTTCCGATGTGATGTCAGGACCTCCTATGATTCTCTCCCTCCTTGTAGACTCACAGAAGAATGCTTTCAATCATGCTGAACCGGCTACCTGGGCTCGTGCTTCTATTGCACCACCAAGGTTCTGCTTTTCATACATCCTCTCCAAAGTCCACATGGATTATTGACTTGGGTGCTATGGATAACATGACATTTGATCCTAACCAACTTATTAGTTGCAAACCATCCAATCAGTTGATGATGTCTAATGCTAATGGTACCCCTCCCCTATGGTTAGGGAGGGCTCTCTATCTCTCTCTAACTCCATACATTTGGATTATGTATTGATTGTTCCATCCTTGGATCACAAGTACAATTAAAATTTTGGTTCCCTTCTCCCTTATTCATTCTGATGTATGAGGGCCTGCTCAAATCTCTACTCTGGCTGGAGCTCGATGGTTTGTCACTTTCATTAATGACTGCAAACCTGGGTTCCCTTTCTCAAAACCAAAGGGGAAGTTAGTTTAACGATTAAACAATTTCATAAAATGGTGGCGACTCAGTTTCATGCCCAAATCCAGGTTCTTCATTTTGACAATGGCGAAGGATCTAGAAGCGAATATTTTCCCGAGAGATTATTTGCACAAACAGATCGCTTGACAAGTTCTTTGTTGATGAGAACAAACAAGTAGATTTGGAGAAGCTTCATGACATTGCTGTTGAAATAGCACAATGGTTAGCTTATTTCCATGAGAGTTGCGGAGAAAAAATCATTCATTACGATATCAAGCTCGTGAATGTACTTCTTGATTGGAATTTGAATCCGAAAGGTTGTAGATTTTGGACTTGCAAAGCTTTGCAATAGAGGAAGTAGTCAAATGATGTTAACCAACGTTAGAGGGACAATAGGATATGTAGCTCCAGATGTATGTATGGAAGCCCTATCCTATGACTCACAAATGTGATGTGTATAGTTTTGGTATTATTCTCTTTGAGATTGTTTGAGATTGTTGGTATTGTCGTCTTCTTTGTTTTCAGTAAGTTTTGATTTGGGGATTTAGGGGAAGCTCAATCCCCTGGTCATGGTGGGTCGAGGTTAGGGCATCATCGAGGTCGGGGAGTGTCTGTTGGGCTGGGTTGTCGGCGGATTTGTTGGGTTGGTCGGAAAAGATGGTTGGGGGTAGAGTGAGGATAACTGGTTGAGAAAATGCTTTGGGTTTTTTTTATTTATAATTTTAAAAATTTTTATGTTTAAAAATATTAGTTTTTAAAAAAGAATATTAATGTTATAATATTTTTTTATTGACATATCAGCACAAAAGTGGGTCCTTCACTGCCACATCATCAATTTAACAGAAGAATAGATGTTCAAATTAACAGAATATGTAATTGATCGAATCTTAAAACATTAGGGTGTAAATTGATAGAATTGAAACCCCATGGCCCTAATTAAAAATGACTCCAAACATCTAGGGAGTCTTTTGTCTTTAGCCCATTAATTAATCATGCCTTCTTGAAAATATAAGAGACAAACTAGCTTTGGATAGGTGTAATACTCCCTTTGTTGTGTAGATCATTTGATTAACCCAAAAGAATCTAAAAGCCAAATTTCAGTCTTGTTTGTTTAACCAAACAAATTTATTTTGTTTATGCTACCAATACATACTCATATTAGTCCCTTTTATTGGGATATGGATTCTCTGCTTGGATTTTCTCTGCCATGATTTGCTTGACTTCTTTTCTACATATGCCACCTCATTAAAATTTAATCCAAGGGGCTTTAAGTTGACACATCATCTTTAAATCATAACCCAATTTCTTCATAATTAAAATTTAATCCTGGTCCGTCCTTGCCCCCGCCTCCCTTTAACCCCCATCTCTATTGCTGCCACCGTCAGCAGTGCCATCGTCGCCAAAAGCTTGCTGCCATGTTCACCACTATGACCCTATGAGGTAAGACTTTTGGATCCGTCTTGCATCCTCAATTTTCTTTTGTACAAGAAAAGGTTGCCATAGAACAAAAGTTATAATCCACGAATGTCTACAAAAACTCCTTCATGATCAAATCGAAATTGAAGACCCTTCTTAAACATTTCCAATTTTGGAAGTAAATGGAATACAATCGGTTCTTAAGCCTTCCACTCACTTTGGATCTTACTTACAACAAACTGACTCGGTCTATTTTGGCAGAGTTTGAGAATATAAGGATGCTCCACACGATGAACTTGAGAACCAACAATCTATCTGGAGATATCACCCCCAAAGATGTTTCCAAGGTAAAAAAAATTTTCAAAAATTGGATGCCAACAGTTGGTATCGAAAGCCTGACCTCCAACAACTATGACTTTCTTTAGGAATCCACCGTAGAAAAAATGATACTTGTTTTCTATTGGGTAAACTGCCGAATACCCCCTTAAACTATCACGCTAGTTGAAATCTACACCCTAAATTAATTTTTCAGCCAAATTAGCCCTTATACTAAATTTTATCACTAATTTACCCCAACCATTAGTTTTTGGCAATTTACATCTAAATCTCTGTTAAAAATACCACGTGAATGGCACATGCCAACCCTGCAACCCATATTACCCAGCTCTCCTCTGCGAACCCTCTCTCTATCTCCTTGTCTCTTCTTCTCTCTCCTTGTTTCTTCCTCCTAGGCCTCAGCCCCCCTACCCCAACAATACAAAGCCAAGACAACCGCCGAAAAATCTCTTCCAAAACCCCCAGCCCCCAATTTGGTTCAATTTGACATGTGCATCTGGTGACTTAAGTGCTTCAAATTCAAGTATCAAGAGAAAGACTCGTCATTAGCTGGCACATTGTACCCTTAGCAGTAGTCATCATCATCAGTACATGATATTCAACAGCAGCCACCACGGCCAAAGAAGAAGAGAAATCTTCCAAGCAACCGAGGTTTCTCATCAAATCAAAATTCATTAACCAGCATTAATTCACACATATCATGCATGATTAATATCAGTTTTACTCTTTTACTCTTTTTTTATGTTTTTGGAATTTTGGTACTTGAGCAACCCAGATGCTGAAGTAATATCCTCGTCTCTCAAATCACTCATGGCAATAAATAGATTTCTATGTGAGATCTGCAACAAAGTGTTTCAGAAAGAACAAAACCTTCAGCACCTTCAGCTTCATATAAGAGGGCACAATTTACAATGGAGGCTAAAACAAAGGGACAAACAAGGAGGTGAGGAAGAAGGTATATCTGTGCCCAGAATCAACACCCTTGAAACCCAGATTACCCTGCCCCTCCAAAACCCATATTACCCAGCTGCCAATTTGGATTTTCCGGCGATTGATTTGAATCTCTTCTCTCTTCGATTGATTTTTCTCATTTGAGCTCTTTGGCGAAGCAGAGAATTTTTTTTTTTGCTGGTCTCCAGTAGCTTATTGGAATTGTGTTCAAAGGCAAAATCCATTTGGGTTCGAGACTAGCAGAGAGAGACAGAATAAGAAAGAGGTTAATCTCTTCTCTCTTCGATTGATTTCTCTCATTTGAGCTCTTTAGCGAAGCAGAGAATTTTTTTTTTTGCTGGTCTCCAGTAGCTTGTTGGAATTGTGTTCAAAGCCAAAAACCCATCTAGGTTCGAGATAGAGGTGTCAAACGGGATGGGCCGGCCCAGCACAGCACGAGCTCAGCCCGTTTAAATGAGGCACGGCACGGCACGAGCACGAATATTAAATGGGCCGGGCCGGCACGACACGAAAGCATGGGCTGAGCCGGGATCAAAAAATGAGGTCCAATGGACCGGGCCTGCCCATGGCCCGACATGGGCCGGGCTTGGCCAAGCCCGCTTCAAGTACGGCACGAGCCCAAGCCCGCTTCAAGCACGGCCCAAGCCCGGCCCACTTAACATTTTTTTTCTTCTCAAAAGTCAAAATGCAATAATTTGACATCTAATGTCATTGTTTATATGTTTTTTAAAAAAAATAATCATAAACATATATTTGATGTATTTCATTTTAGGGAAATTACTTGGGTCCTTAATTAATTAAACATATCAACTACAAATTAATTAAACATATCAACTACAAATTAATTAAACAACATTGGAGTTGATATCTAATCAGTACATATGACATATACGTTTCTCTTATAATCAAAGTAAGACATTTCTTCACATATAAAATAATAAGTTGTTTAAAGATGAAAAGTTGAACTAGACTTTGTGGAGTTGGACACTTTTTGCCCTCCGCCATTTCATATTGTTTGGATGTTTGATTGATTAATGTTTTCAAATAATTCATCATTTCTTCCCTCTAATTATATTTTTAATGTTTATAATTTGAATTATCCAGTGAAAAAAAAATCAAGTGGAAAAAATTCAAATTAAATGGGTTGGTTCTTGGGTTCGAGTATGGCACGAGCACGAACATGGTCCGACCCGTTTCAATGTGGACATGGGCTTTGGGCCAGGCCGGAATCAATGATTTTACTAAATGAGTCGGCACGACACGGCCCGATAAATTAAATGGGCGTGCCCGGCATAGCACGAAAATGTTAAAAGCACGAGTTCAAATGGGACGGGCCGACTCGACACGGCCCGTTTGCCACCTCTAGTTCGAGACTAGCAGAGAGAGACAGAATAAGAGAGAGGTTAAAAAAATGAATTTTTAATTCAACAGTGAATCATGTACTTGACATGTGACTTTTTAATAGAGATTTGGATGTAAATTGCCAAAAACTAATAGTGGGGGTTAAATTGACGATAAAATTTAGTACGAGGGCTAAATTGGCTGAAAAATTAATTTGGGGTGTAGATTTCAACTAGCGAGATAGTTCAGGGGGTATTCGGCACAACTAAAAAAAATTCTATATATTTAACAGCCGACATTTTCTTTCTTTTCTGTTCGTCTCCTCTTCTCAAAACCCTAACTAAGCCAAGCACCCCAATCACCTCCATCTTCTTCTCTATATCCATGGAGCGTACGGAGCTTTCTGTTGAGGAGAACAACGATCTGACTCGTCCGCCGCCGGATCTTGCTGTTGAGGAGGACAACGATCTGACTCGTCCGCCGCCGGATCTTGCTGTTGAGGAGGACAACGATCTGGTAGTTCTATATGATTTCAAAAATCAGAATCTCTCTACATGGTCTGTTCTATTCCATTTTTATGCGATTTCCTTGTTTCTGTGGTCTCACAGTTCCTTCCATATTAGTATTTCTTAAACTTTTCGTTGATACAGAGTATTTACGGCCATTAGATCAATTGTGTGGCTTCATCAACATAAACATGATTATCATCATCATAATCATATAACTGAGTCTGAGTAGGAGGAGAATAGAGATGGTTATTAGAGGGTGAGAGCTGTAGAGGGAGAGATAGAACAGAAGCTTTAATGTTTGCTTTCACTACAACTAAGGGGCTGTTTGAGACAATTTCAATTTCAATTTAATGTTTACTTATCGCTTTGCTTCTTGTTGTTCGGTTTGTTCCATATCTAGCATTTTTTAATTCATCATAATCATATAACTGAGTCTGAGTAGGAGGAGAATAGAGATGGTTATTAGAGGGTGAATTTCTTTGGTGGAAGGAAGAGGGGATATGTGTTGGGTTATTGTGCGTTGATGGCAGTCTTTTGGGTGGTTTGGGGAGAAAGGAATAGAAGAACTTTTGAGAATTTCAAAGGAGATGGGATTAATGAATTATGGGAGCGAATACGATTCTGGGCTTCGCTTTGGGCATCTATCTCTTCTGAGTTCAAGGGGATTCCTTTCCAGCTTATACTGCTGGACTGGAAGGCCGTTAGTTTATAGGCTATGCTCTTGTTTCATCTTTTTGTTTTGTTCTTGGCTGCTGTGGCTACCTTGGCCACGGTTTCTTTGTGCTTGTAACTGTTTTTTGTTCTTTTAATCAAGGATAATTTTCCTTTTGATTATTAATACAAATGTCTCTTTTCAAAAAAAATTAGAGGGTGAGAGCTGTAGAGGGAGAGATAGAACAGAAGCTTTAATGTTTGCTTTCACTACAACTAAGGGGCTGTTTGAGACAATTTCAATTTCAATTTAATGTTTACTTATCGCTTTGCTTCTTGTTGTTCGGTTTGTTCCATATCTAGCATTTTTTAATTCATCATAATCATATAACTGAGTCTGAGTAGGAGGAGAATAGAGATGGTTATTAGAGGGTGAGAGCTGTAGAGGGAGAGATAGAACAGAAGCTTTAATGTTTGCTTTCACAACAACTAAGGGGCTGTTTGAGACAATTTCAATTTCAATTTAATGTTTACTTATAGCTTTGCTTCTTGTTGTTGGGTTTCTTCCATATCTTGCAATTTTTAATTCATCATACTCATATAACTGAGTCTGAGTAGGAGGAGAATAGAGATGGTTATTAGAGGGTGAGAGCTGTAGAGGGAGAGATAGAACAGAAGCTTTAATGTTTTCTTTCAAAACAACTAAGGGGCTGTTTGAGACAATTTCAATTTAATGTTTACTTATCGCTTTGCTTCTTGTTGTTTGGTTTGTTCCATATCTAGCATTTTTTAATTCATCATAATCATATAACTGAGTCTGAGTAGGAGGAGAATAGAGGTGGTTATTAGAAGGTGAGAGCTGTAGAGGTAGAGATAGAACAGAAGCCTTAATGTTTGCTTTCGCTACAACTATGGGGCTGTTTGAGACAATTTCAATTCAATGTTTACTTATCGCTTTGCTTCTTCTTGTTGGGTTTCTTCCATATCTAGCAATTTTTAATTCATCATAATCATATAACTGAGTCTGAGTAGGAGGAGAATAGAGACGGTTATTAGAGGGTGAGAGCTGTAGAGGGAGAGATAGAACAGAAGCTTTAATGTTTGCTTTCACAACAACTTAGGGGCTGTTTGAGACAATTTCAATTTCAATTTAATGTTTACTTATAGCTTTGCTTCTTGTTGTTGGGTTTCTTCCATATCTTGCAATTTTTAATTCATCATACTCATATAACTGAGTCTGAGTAGGAGGAGAATAGAGATGGTTATTAGAGGGTGAGAGCTGTAGAGGGAGAGATAGAACAGAAGCTTTAATGTTTGCTTTCAAAACAACTAAGGGGCTGTTTGAGACAATTTCAATTTCAATTTAATGTTTACTTATCGCTTTGCTTCTTGTTGTTGGGTTTGTTCCATATCTAGCATTTTTTAATTCTCATTAATCTTGTCTGATGTTTCAATGATTGTTGTGGCATTAGGGATTCTCTAAGGTTGCTTATGATATAAACAACAAGCTGGATAAGCTTGTCTCGGTTCTGGCAGGCGGGAATTCGCTTCCCCCTCCTTCGCATGAGCCACCAACTGACAGTGAAATTGGCAATCTGGAGCTGCTTGAGATTCTTTGGAAGGCGAGTGGGAAGATTGACGTGCTAATGCACATGTCGGGCAAGCGGTGAGAGCATAACCCCAAATCCAATTCAGTTCCAAAGTCCTGTTAATCCTTTAAACTCTTAGTCATCTTGATCCTTTAAACTTTCCTTTTCACATATGGTATTCCATTATTTCTACTGCGTTTCTTATTCGAAATATGTTTATACTTTACATGGGTTGTATAAATATTATAGTTTATGTTTTGTGGAATTTTTTGGAAAATGCCAGTTCTCCTTATTTTAGACTTTTAACAGTATTATACAACCTAATGTGAGAAAGGGTGGTTCTTGGAGACCTACCTAATTCAGTAGTGGTTTCGGAAGCTTTGAAAGTGGTCCCTTCCTCAGGATGATTCTTTACTTGTCATAACAATACTAGAATTTGGGCCAAATTAGACACCGGATTTTATAATCTTCCTATGATGCAACAATACCCAAATGCAATGGAAATCTTGGTAATTTAAGATTTGTTTTAATGCAATGGAATCGAAATAACAAATCCAAGAATTAAGAAAAAACAAAGATTACAAGAAAAAACCTACTGGGCTCAAAGAGCTAGAATTAACTGGTTAAAATTAGGAGATCTTAACACTGAATATTTTCATGCAGCAGCCACAATTAGAAAAAATAAAAACCTCATCACAAAAATTAAAGGATATTGCTCAAAATTTTATTATCATAAAAGATTTCAAGTAGATTATTCCATTTCTTTCAATCTCCTTTCAAATTTTACTAAAATTTGGATCCTTGTCTTACAAATGAAGTTTAATTTATGATATGTCTTAATTGGACATGAAATACTATCCAGTTTTCCTAAAAAATGTTTTTAAAAACCTCGAACGACAGTTAAATTAGTTATGCAAGATTCTTATGATAGGATTAATTGGAATTATCTCTTTACTTGCTTATGAAATTTGGTTTTCAACAAACTTGGATTAACATGTTTCTTATTCAAATATTACACCTTCTAGAGGATTAAGACAAGGAGATCCGCTTTCTCCATATCTGTTCACCTTATGTGTGGAACCCTTCATTCGACATTTAAATAACTCTTAACGCCTCTCGAAATTCTTA
The DNA here is from genome assembly GCA_024362665.1 of Prunus padus. Lineage (NCBI taxonomy): Eukaryota > Viridiplantae > Streptophyta > Magnoliopsida > Rosales > Rosaceae > Prunus > Prunus padus. The sequence continues at coordinate 8,452,038 of JANFAM010000006.1, read as the reverse complement.
TTTTTTCGAAGTAAACGCTAAACCTACAGATTCACTAGTTTGGAGGAGCATCTTAAAAATGTTATTTTACTGAGATCGATAGTAGGCAATGTCCATAATATTATATTTTGGACTTTTAATTGGGTCTTCCCTTTTCCGCTGATCAAAATCATTGATAACATAATACACAAATTCCTAATATGGAACACTGTATTATCAATTCCATAAAGGCCATAAATATTCCTCTTACTGATAAACAAGATGAGTTTGTTTGGGGTTCAATTAATAAAACAAACAGTCCAAAATAAGGATCAAATCTAAGGATGGATAGAAAACTGATTTAAAAATCCATATAAGATTGGTGGATTTGGTCCCACAATATACCAAAATTACTCGACATTAAATATCCTCACAAAATTTGTTGCAAGCTTTGGTAAATGGCGACAAACAATACAAACAAATGAAGGGGGAACAAATCCTATGTGCTCTGTTTTAAACATTAAGTGATGAAATTCACTTCATTTCCTCTAAATCATTATAATTCTTTTGATCACCGATCATTTCTTTTAACCAAACACATACAATAAGACCAAAAAGAAATGCCGACCCTTCAGATCACAACTAATGCAACTGTAATTAAAACCAAAACTAAATTATCTGTTAGCCCCTTTGATAATAGGCTCTTGCAAAACAGTTAGCAGCATTCTGTTAACCTCCCACAAAGGCTAGCCTCTCTGGTTGACAAAGGGAACCCTTGCAAATAAACTTGAGTTGTAATCTACAATGCCACCAATCTTCAGCATCTGGGGAGAAAGGACTTTGCTCATATGCTGTGCATTCATATTTCAGGACAGTGCACTCATTTCACCTTTCTTCGGAGTCTTAAGTCCTTTCATTTTGCTCCATATCTTGACAAGGCACTTGTACTCTTCAAACATCTCCATTACTTCTCTAATTTCAAGACGAGAACCTCGTGCTATTCGAATTATACGTGACTCATTCATGAGTTTTGGATTTGAGCTATCCAATTCTGCAAGACAAGTTAAGCTATTCACTAACCATGTGAGTTTCTTCCCCACCCCCCAAAGGAACTAAACATGACAGTTATTGCTCAAACTATGTGGCTTAATACACAAAAACAAAAGGAATGGGCATTACTTGCCTTCTTTTGTCATTGAATCCACCATGGTTATGTACTGCTTGTTCTTTGCCTGGCTTTCATTTTCACCACCCTTAGGCATTAATTCAGCACTAAATCCAGCATTGAGAAGACCTACATAAACCAAATAAATTCTTAGCCTGCAGTTGGGTCCTCTCAACAATAACATCCATGATTATGTACCCTGAAGCTTCTGAATGTGCGTGAGAGAGAGAGAGAGAGAGAGAGAGAGAGTAAACAAGAGGACACAGAGTTCATACATAAGTTACCTAAATACCAACATGAAAGTTCAAAGGGTAGTAACATTAAAGTTACTTGTCAATTGCTTTATATGGCTAATAACCAAACAGATAATCATGAATATGATTCTGGCCACCCCAATGTTTTATTAATTTTGAGACTTGGTTTAATACTTCACTGCATTCTTTTCTTTAGTTGATTGTTGTGTTAGTTAATGAATTTTACTCAGAGCACAAACTACTCATGACGTTAATAATATGGTTTCCTAAAATCCATTTACGACATTCGGGGGAGGGGAATTCGAAGACCTCTTTTATAAAGGAGAGCTGTAGCTACTGAGTCAGAGTAATAAGCAGCATTTGAAAAATCTGAAACACCGAACTTGATTTAGAGAAAAGTTTGAGCAGTTCTCAATTTGGGGAAGCTGTAGGGAAGGGGTTCGAAGTTGGGTTTTAAGTGGTTTTTGTTAAAATTTAGATTTGGGGAAGAATTGGTGAAGCTACCATAAAAAAGTGATCATGTGAACGTAATATGTTCTTATCCATAATTAGCTTCAGTAGATCCAATAACACATAGGTACAACCTATTTAGTATTCACACCTTTGCATACCCTGTGAAACAGAATTATAGAAGGGCAAGAAGATAAAAGAGGCACATTCTAGATAAAGTACAATAAAAGAGAATGATAACCTGGCTAAGTGGACCCATTTTAAGTATGTTCTGAAACAGCTCATGCATAATCCTTAATGTAAAGTTCCCTTCTGACAGCGTTTGCAAGAGTTGTGACTGTTGGTCCATAGGAACAACTTCATGGATCTTGTCCATAAATCCAGACCAGTTGCCCATGCCTAGAAGTAGAAGCCTTGTTATGTAAACAATTTAAAACAGTCATTGCTAAGTACATCCAAAAAAGTCAAGACTGAAAAAGCGAGTGACCTAAGAGACAGCTGACAAACGGTTTAACATAAAAAAAACTTCAAACTCGTCCATGTGCTCTCCTGTTCCAATAAAGATAATAGGACCCTCAGTTGTCAAAACCTGTGCATGCCGGTACCAAAAACCAATGCCTTACCACTTGGCTATCCTCCATACGGCCTGTTTTGGAAGATAGAACGAGGTGAGGGTGGGAGAGGCAGGGCTCTAACCATGCAAGGACACAGAGATATATCAAATGAGCAGCAAGGTTCTCCTTTTAGGACCGACTACAACAAGCTCACGACACTAAGGGTGTGTTTGGATGAGAGATTATGAAATAATGAGATTTCAAAATGATGGGATTTTGAAATGAGGGGATTCTAAATGATGGGATTTATAAAATGACTTGTTTGGCTAAATATTTTGTTTATGGGATTTGATTGGGTAATTTCTTGTAAACATAAAATTTTTTTTTGCCTTTTTTTTCAACTGTTTCGTTTATTTTATTGGTATTTTTTTTTGTTGTTGTTCCGTTTGTTTTTAGTGATTCGATTTCACAAAAAATTACCAAATGACTCCTCCCAATATATTAAGTTGTTGCCCAAGTTTGGCACTCGATCCGAAGTCAATTGGTAAAAAAAATTGGTCACTTCAATTTTGTACGAAATTCGTACCGTAAATGGAGTTGTTGGAACATTGCATACTTTTAGTGATTGAATTTCACTAAAAATTTACCAACTGACTCCTCCTACCATATTATTTTTTGCCGAAGTTTGGGGCTCGATACGAAATCAATTGGTCAAATAAATTGGTCACTTCAATTTCGTACAGTAAATGGAGAGGTTGGAACATTGCATACTTTTAGTGATTGGATTTCATTAAAAACTTACCAAATGACTTCTCCCATTATATTAAGTTGTTGCCCAAGTTTGGAGCTCTATCCGAAGTCAATTGGTCAAAGAAATTGGTCACTTCAATTTCGTATGAAATTCGTACCGTAAATGGAGTGGTTGGAACATTGCATACTTTTAGTGATTGGATTTCACTAAAAACTTACCAAAATATTCCTCCCATTATATTAAGTTGTTGCCCAAGTTTGGGGCTCGATCCGAAATACATTGGTCAAAGAGATTGGTCACTTCAATTTCGAACGAAATTTGTACCGTAAATAGACTGGTTGGAACATTGCATACTTTTAGAGATTGGATTTCACTAAAAACTTACCAAATGACTCCTCCCACCATATTATTTTTTGCCCAAGTTTGGGACTCGATTGGAAATCAATTGGTCAAAGAAATTGGTCACTTCAATTTAAATGCGAAATTAAATGTGACAAATGGAGTGGTTGGAACATTGCATACTTTTAGTGATTGGATTTCACTAAAAACTTACCAAATAACTCCTCCCATTATATCAAGTTGTTGCCCAAGTTTGGGGCTCGATCTGAAATCAATTGGTCAAAGAAATTGGTCACTTCAATTTCGTACAAAATTCGTACCGTAAATGGAGTGGTTGGAACATTGGATACTTTTAGCGGTTGGTGACAGGACCCAACCCAAATTCCACTTTGGAATTTGAGCCGAACCCTGTGCGTGTCCGACACCAGGCAGGTGCCAGGCACAATTGACTAATTTGCCCTTCTCTTCAACATTTCAGATTTCTTCTAACTTGACTTCTACCAAAAATTCGGTAGAGTCTCCCTTGCAATTTGCTCATTTCCCATAAATTCCCACCTATAACACAAGCATAAATGTATACATATATAGCCCAACTGCCAGTATGCATCCAATTATATTCAAGCAAAATCAAGCATCAAATCATTCTGGCCTCGGGTCTCAACAATTCAAATAAAATATTATGCCCACCAGATTCAATTCAAATTGTAGAATATCCTCAGAACCTTATTAGATTTCAAGATAACATAGCTGAACTACTTTTCAAGCACTTGACCTCGCGGCTGCACCTAGAACCCTACGTTGCCTACGTACCCTTAACAAGGGATCAAGCCACACGTAGTTCTTCCTACTCCATAACATGCACCTACTAAGCTTTATTATTTATTTATATTTAAATAAGATTGCAGATCAATCCAAGCCTCATATTCTTGATATGCTCAATAACATTCACCTGTTATTCTCGTACAAAAATCAAACCTGTATACTTACAACTATATACACATCCCACCATTCAAACAATTCGACAAACTTAACATCATTATGCCTATTCCTCGTATCACCATATGTGACACGTCCTCGCAGGCTTTGGCGACCCAAAGTCGACTCGAGCTGCAATCCTTGCTGAATCAGGAGACATTTAGTCTGACTGATCCGCTTTCCTCGCTTTGCACGGTCCGGGTATCCTTAAGACTCATGGGGCAACAGTCAATCATATTGACCTACCGAAGGCGACAGGATGTCCATAGACATCATCATAACCGAAGGCAACCAATTAATCCGTGGGCAACCTATAAACCACAGGCAACCCTTAATATGCTTGGGTACCTATGGTGGTTTCTAAGAAAACATAATTTCTAAAAGATTTACTGAATATACGAATTTCCATTTAACTTAGAACTCTGCTGCTATTATATCTAAAATCTAAATAGATTTCCTTTCCTATATCCTTCTAGGATATCCAACTCGGCAGCATGTGAATTAGAATATTTAAAAGTCATAAATCGAATTATGAAAACCGTAATCATTGAAAAAACTTATTCAAGATCAAATAATGAAATTAAATTGCTTAAAACATTTATAAAATAAAAAGTCCACTCACTGAGCCATCTCTAAATCACGAATCGATTTGATATATTATGAATATATATATAAGATTATAAAAATAGAAATAAAATGGAAAGTAGAAATAACAATCGAAGTAAAAAGAGAAAGAAAATGGAAATACCTGTGTATCAACAACTTCGCTAAAATATTTATACAAATATTTCTCTCCCCTACTGGTAAAACAACCTCAATGCTTGAGAAAAATCATAATGAACTTGTAAACTTGCATTTCTTGTCTTATAATATCAAGATAACAAATATTAAATCCTTTGTCCATATAATACCAAAATAAAATCCTTAATTTAATTTAAAAACCTTCCAATACTTAATTTCTCTCCACCTAGGCGTACCTCATTCCTAATCCACCAATTCCGTTACTAATCAGTCAATTCTATTAATTTACCGTCAAATTCCAGGTACCACACATGTGGCCACTTGTGTGATACATCCTCGCAGGTCTCGGGAACACAAAGTCAACCCGAGCCGTATTCCTCGCAGGTCTCAGGGCACACACGTCAACCTGAGCCGCATACCTCGCAGGTCTCAGGGCACACACGTAAGCCTCGAGCCGCATACCTCGCAGGTCTTAGGGCACACACGTCAACCTGAGACGCATACCTCGCAGTTCTCATGGCACACACGTCAACCTGAGACGCATACCTCGCAGGTCTCAGGGCACACACGTCAACTTGAGCCGCATACCTCGCAGGTTTCAGGGGACGTTTAGTCAGCCTGAACCGCATTTCTAGAATCCTAACAATTCCTGAAAAACTCAACCTAGTTATTTAATCTGAAAATCCTAACCCCCGGCTCCTAGAAGTGTGTGCGTTAATTCTAAGGCCAATCCTATGCCCACAAAAGCTTTTCTCAAGTTTAGAATGATTTACAATGCTTCGGGACTCAAAAAGTGATAAAGTCCCAAAAAGTCAACCCAGGACCCCGTGGGGTCCACGACCTCAAAATTATAATACGGAAATTCCTAAAGGTTCCAAAACGTCTAGGACACATGTCCCAAAAGTTTGGTCTCTGTTGGACGGTCGGATTGCTCACGATGGCATGGTCGGCCGGTCGGACCATTTTCAATAACAATAGCCCTAGGGTTTGCGATTTCGGAGTATCCGAGACTCCGATTCACGATCCGTCGAATCCTACACGATTCGGGAAGTACGAGGAACAACATACTAAGAATTGGTGTTGATCCAACTGTCCGAACACCTCGAACCCAGATAAGGCGCAATAGGCGTAAATCCGTTCGACTATCATACGAACTCCAAAATAAAATCCGAGCACACCTACGTGCTCATGATGACGTAAGGATAATTTAGGAATAAAGAATGACAGCTAAAAGTGAGCCTACGCGTGGGAACACGCGCTGGCAGATTCGAGGGCTAAAAAGCAATAAAATTTGGCGTTCGGACCAACTCCAAACCAGGAGCTATCCTTCCACCTACAACTAGTTCTCGACCTCCCGAACACTTTCTTCAACTATGGGAATGTCCAATTCGAACCACAAGTGGCCCAAAACCTAAACACAAAACTGGCCTAAACTTTAAGTTATAGATCGAACTATCTACGCTAGGGATTGATCAAAACCTATCCAACCATCAACTAGAGCTTGAAAAGTAGTTACGTTTTCATACCTCATTTGTTTGAAATGGTCGCCGGAGTAGCCCGTACGATGGCCACAAAGTTTTGACAAAATCTAGCTAGTTTTTCGCAGTTTCTGGCCGCTACAGGAGGCGGCTTCGGCTAGGCAGCTGTGGGATGGAAAGAGGACGGCAGCATGGTCATTTTGGTACCAGCCTCGTCCAGTTTGGTGGTCGCATGTGGTGGTGGCAGCCCAAAAACCAGGTGGGGGCTATTCTGAAAAAATGGTGAAGAAGCTGAAATAAAGAACTGCCTGAAGTACTGTAGCGGTGAACTGTAGCAATCCGTTTTTTATTTATTTAAATTTTTAATCTTTCAATTTATTTCCTTTTATCATACTTTCGAGCCAAAAATATCTTTTACTTGAATAATTTAAGATTTAAATATTAATTTAGAAACGGGATGTTACAATTGGATTTCACTAAAAACTTACCAAATGACTCCCCGCATTATATTAAGTTGTTGCCCAAGTTTGGGGCTCGATCCGAAGTCAATTGGTTAAAGAAATTGATCACTTCAATTTCGTACGAAATTCGAACCGTGAATGGAGTGGTTGGAACATTGCATACTTTTAGTGATTGGATTTCACAAAAAACTTACGAAATAACTCCTCCCATTATATTAAGTTGTTACCCAAGTTTTGGGCTCGTTCCGAAATCAATTGGTCAAAGAAATTACTCACTTCAATTTCGTACGAAATTCGTACGGTAAATGGAGTGGTTGGAACATTGCATACTTTTATTCATTCGATTTCACTAAAAACTTACCAAATGATTCCTCCCATTATATTAAGTTTTTGCCCAAGTTTGAGGCCTTATCCGAAATCAATTGGTCAAAGAAATTGGTAGAAATTGGTCACTTCAATTTCGTACGAAATTCATACAGTAAATAGAGTGGTTGGAACATTGCATACCTTTTGTGATTGGATTTCACTAAAAACTTGTCAAATGACTCGTCCCATTATATTAAGTTGTTGCTCAAGTTTTGGGGCTCGTTTCGAAATCAAATGGTCAAAGAAATTAGTCACTTCAATTTCGTACGAAATTCGTACCGTAAATGGAGAGGTTGGAACATTGCGTACTTTTAGTTATTGGATTTCACTAAAAACATACCAAGTGACTACTCCCCTTATATTAAGTTGAGGCCCAAGTTTGGGGCTCGATCAGAAATCAATTGGATAAAGAAATTGGACACTTCAATTTCGTACGAAATTCATACCGTAAATGGAGTGGTTGGAACATTGCACACTTTTTGTGGTTGGATTTCACTCAAAACTTACCGAATGACTCCTCCCATTATATTAAGTTGTTGCCCAAGTTTGGGGCACGATCCAAAATCAATTGGTCAATGAAATTGGTCACATCATTTTTGCACGAAATTCATACCGTAAATGGAGTGGTTGGAACATTGCATACTTTTAGTGATTGGATTTCACTAAAAACTTACCAAATGACTCCTCGCATTATATTAAGTTGTTGCCCAAGTTTGGGGCTCAATCCGAAATCAATTGGTTAAAGAAATTGGTCACTTCAATTCGGTACGAAATTCGTACCGTAAATGGAGTGGTTGGAACATTGCATACTTTTTGACAGGACCCGACCCAAATTCCACTTTGGAATTCGTGTCGGACCCTGTGCGTGTCCGACACCTGTCGGGTGCTGGGCACGATTGACCTAAATGCCCTTTTCGTTCAAAACTCAAAGAAAATCCTTTTCAAAGTTCGACTTCTGCGAAAAATTCGGCAGAATCTCCCCCGTAAAACAGACAATTACCAACTTATTTTCACCTGTAAAAACACAGTTTAATATCCCCAATCGTTCAATAAGCATAACATATATTCACACACCCCTAAAGCATCTAGTCTGAATGGCCTCTGGCCTTACAACAATTCTCACATTAAATCTAATTAAATGCTCAATTCTCGATATATCAATTCGGTCTTATCATCAACATTTCTTACCATCATATATTATCCAAGGTGAATCCCTAGCCAACCATTCAGCTACATTCATTTTAGTAGTCACTATCTTAACCAGCACATCATCATTAACAACAACATTACATAAGAAATTCCAATACGCGGAGTTCATTATCCAACAAGTTTCATATCTCAAATAACAATAAGACCTTGAGCCCGTACCTCAGTTTAGATTGAATTTAACTAACATGTTCAATAAATTCCCAATTCAAGCCCATAACCAAATCCCATAGTATCCTTACTCGTGGTTGCACCTAGATTATTCTAGGCTGCCTACGTACCCTTTTTGAGGGATCAAGCCACACGTAGCTCTTTCTCAAGAATTTAGAACTCAAACAATTTAATACAATCGGTTACATGCTACAATTGTTCCAAACATTTCATTTCAACGTCATCCAAAATAACCTCATCCATGTGAACTGAAACTATATATATATATACATTGATTAACTCAACCATAAATTGCAATAACTCTTTAAACTTAGAAAATTCCCATAATTTGTCATATAAGTATGAAAATAGATAATAAAACCTTCACCCATAAGCAACCAAAATAAAATTATAAATTTTCCGTTTGAAACATCACAAATCTGTGCATAACCTCCACCTAGGTGTACCCCCAATCATAATCCATCAATTCCCAAGTATCATTCCGTCAATTCCATATATCATGTACAAGTTACATCCTCGCAGTACTCGGGGAACACAAAGTCAGCCCGAGATGCGTTCCTCGCAACACTCAGGGAACACATAATCAGCCTGAGGTGCGCATCCTTTGATTATCCATCAATTCCAACCTTTAGCCGTCAATTCCATTTCCTCGCAAGACCCGGTGACAAGAAGTCGGCTGAGCCGCGTATCCTTGCAAAACTTAGGAGACACATAGTCAACCAGAGCCGCGTCCTCACAAGACTCAAGAGTCACAAAGTCAACCTGAGCCGCATCCTCGCAAGACTCAGGAGTCACAAAGTCAACCTGAGCCGCGTCCTCGCAGGAACGGGTGATCAGCCCGAACGTGTATTCTCGCTGAATCGGGGGACACCAAGTCTACCCGAAACGCGTCCTCGCTCCACACGGTTCGGGCGTCCCCGTAACTCGTGGGGCGTATCATAACTGGGTCACTATCCCGAAAGTAACTAGGGGGTACTCCTATGGTGGGTTTGAAAACCAAAATCAAATCTGATTATCATTAACCTTCTCCAAAATTTCATTTTCATTATGATAATATTAATAATGGTAATAACAATAACAATAATAATAATAATAATAAATAAATGAAAATCCTTAGAAATCCTATAAACATAATTTATTCAATAATCCACAAATCATATATGGCACTCAAATTACAACTATACCAATTTTATATAACCCAACAACCGACCTATAAATACTTAATATATAGAATAACTTCCGGTAATCCAAAAGACATTTGTACTCATAATCAGTATCCAAATAATTCAGTACGTGATAAATACCATATTATTCATATTAATACTCGATACACCTCGATCACACTTATTCTGCTAACCTCAAAATTCTCAAATTCCGTTCTCAATACATACTCAACTTTACAAACTAACCATATTGAACAATAAGCATCTCCGTACAAAAATCACTTAAATTAATCACATGCTTGGAAAATAAACCCATAAACACTTATTTGAAAACATACAATACACAACATTCACAAGTCTTAGAGCCTCTCTCGAGTTTAGAAGGGTCTACTAGAGACCTGGGACTCAAAAGTGATAAAATCCCCAAAAAGTCAACTCGGGACCCCGTGGGGTCCGCAACCTCAAAATTCCACACCGGAAGTTCCCAAAGGTTCCAATACCCCTAGAACACATGTCCCGAAAGTTTCGCTCGATCGGACGGTCGGATTGCTCACGATCGCATGATCGGACTGTCGGATGGTTTTCCGTAACCCTAACCCTAGGGTTGGCATTTTCAGAGTATCCGGGACTCCGATTCATGATCCGTTGAATCCTACACGATCCTAAAAATATGGGGAACGACATGCTAAGAATTGGAACCGATCCAACGGTCCAAACACATCGAACCAGGATAATGCGCAATAGGCGTAAATTTGTTCGACTGTCATACGAACTCCAAATTGCAATCCGAGCAATCCTACGCGCTCGTGAAAATGTAAGTATAATTTAGGAATGAAGATTGACAGTGAAAAGTGCATCTACCCTTGGGAACACGCGATGGCAGTTTTGAAGGCTTAAAAGCGATAAAATTGGGCATTCGGACAAACTCAAAACCGGGAGCTATCCTTCCACCTACAGCTAGTTCTCGACCTCCCGAACACTTTCTTCAACTATGGGAAGATCCAATTCGAACCCTAAGTAGCTCAAAACCACCTCAAAACCGGCTGAAACTTTAACTCGAGATTTGATCTACCTACACTGCAATTCGATCAAAACCTACCCAAACATCAGCTAGATCATGAAAAATAGGTGGAAAAGCATACCTTACTCGCCCGATCGGTGGCCGGAGGAGGGAGAACGAAAGCTTGTAAGTTTTACGTAAAATCGGCGACATTTCTGCGTTTTCCGGCCAAAGACGCTACGGCTCCGCTGGGACTGGTCGGGATGGGAAGAGGACGGCAGCACGGTCGTTTGGGTACCAGCCTCGTCAAGTTTGGTGGTCGGAGGTGGTGGTGGCAGCCCAAACCAGTGACGGGTCTGTCTGCCAAAAAAAGTGGAGAGGGGTTGAAATAAAGAATCTGCCCGATGTACTGTAGCAGTGCACTGTAGCAATCCATTTTTTGTTTGTTTGTTTGTTTGTTTGTTTTTTAAAAATTTTATTTTTATTTTAATCTTTCAATTTATTTCTTTTTATGATACTTTTGGGGCAAAAATGTATTTTACTTGAATAATTTAAGATTTAAATATTTATTTAGGAACGGGATGTTACACTTTTAGTGAATGGATTTCACTAAAACTTACCAAATGACTCCTCCCATTATATTATGTTGTTGACCTTAAGGCTCGATCCGAAATCAATTGGTTAAAAAAATTGGCCTCTTTAATTTCGTACAAATTCGTACCGTAAATGGAGTTGTTGGAACATTGCATACTTTTAGTGAATGGATTTCACTAAAAACTGACATAATGACTCCTCCCATTATATTAAGTTGTTGCCCAAGTTTGGGGCTCAATTCAAAATCAATGGGTCAAAGAAATGGGTACCGTAAATGGAGCTGTTGGAACATTGCATACTTTTAGTGATTGGATTTCAGTAAAGACTTACCAAATGACTCCTCCAATTATATTAAGTTGTTTCCCAAGTTTGGAGCTCGATCCGAAATCAATTGGTTAAAGAAATTGTCCACTCCAATTTTGTATGAAATTTGTACCATAAATGGGGTGGTTGGAACATTACATACTTTTAGTGATTGGATTTCACTAAAAACTTACCAAATGACTCCTCCCATTATATTACGTTGTTTCCCATGTTTGGGGCTCGATCCGAAATCAATTGGTTAAAGAAATTTTTCACTCCAATTTCGTGCGAAATTCGTACCGTAAAGGGAGTGGCTGGAACATTGCACATTTTTAATGAGTGGATTTCACTAAAAACTTACTAAATGACTCCTCCCATTATGTTACATTGTTGCCCAGGTTTGGGGTTCGATCCGAAATCAAATGGTTAAATAAATTGGTCACTCCAATTTTGTACGAAATTCGTACCGTAAATGGAGTGGTTAGAACTTTGCATACTTCTAGTGATTGGATTTCACTAAAAACTTACCAAATGACTCCTCTCATTATATTACATTGTTGCCCAAGTTTGGGCCTCGATCCGAAATCAATTGGTTAAATAAATGGGTCACTTCAATTTCGCACGAAATTCGTACCGTAAATGGAGTGGTTGGAACATTGCATACTTTTAGTGATTGGATTTCACTAAAAACTTACCAAATGACTCCTCCCATTATATTATGTTGTTGCCCATGTTTGGGGCTCGATCCGAAATCAATTAGTTAAAGAAATTGGTCACTCCAATTTCATGCGAAATTCGTACCGTAAAGGGAGTGGTTGGAACATTGCGTACTTTTAATGATTGGATTTCACTAAAAACTTACCAAATGGATTCTCTCATTGTATTAAGTTATTGCCCAAGTTTGGGGCACGATCCAAAGTCAATTGGTCAAAGAAATTAGTAACTTTAATTTCGTACGAAATTCGTAACGTAAATGGAGTGGTTGGAACATTGTATACTTATAGTGATTGGATTTCACTAAAAACTCACCAAATCACTCCTCCAATTTTATTAAGTTGTTGCCCAACTTTGGGGATCTATCCGAAATCAATTGGTTAAAGAAATTGTCCACGTCAATTTCGTATGAAATCCGTACCGTAAAATGGAGTGGTTGGAACATTGCATTCTTTTTAGTCATTAGATTTCACTAAAAACTTACCAAATGACTCCTCCCATTACGTTACATTGTTGCCCAAGTTTGGAATTGGTTAAAGAAATTGGTCACTCCAATTTCGTGGGAAATTTGTATCGTAAAGGGAGTGGTTGGAACATTGCATACTTTCAGAGTGTTTATTTCACCAAAAACTTACCAAATGACTCCTCCCTATATATTACGTTGTTGCCCAGGTTTGGGGCTCGATCCGAAATCAAATGGTTAAAAAAATTGGTCACTCCAATTTCGTACGAAATTCGAACCATAAATGGAGTGGTTGGAACATTGCATACTTTTAGTGATTGGATTTCTCTAAAAACTTACCAAATGACTCCTCCCATTATATTAAGTTGTTACCCAAGTTTGGGGCTCCATCCGAAATCAATTGGTTAATGAAATTGGTCGCTCCAATTTCGTGCGAAATTCGTACCATAAAGGGAGTGGTTGGAACATTGCATACATTTAGTCAGTGAATTTCACTAAAAACTTACCAAATGACTCCACCCATTATATTACGCTGTTGCCCATGTTTGGGGCTCGATCCGAAATCAATTGGTTAAAAACTTGGCCACTTCAATTTCATACGAAATTCATACCATAAATGGAGTGGTTGGAGCATTGCATACTTTTAGTGATTGGATTTCACTAAAAACTCACCAAATGACTCCTCCCATTATATTTAGTTGAGGCCAAGGTTTGGGGCTCGATCCGAAATCAATTGGATAAAGAAATTGGTCACATCAATTTCGTACGAAATTCGTATGGTAAATGGAGTGGTTGGAGGTTTGCAAAGTTCTAGTGAGTGGATTTCACTCAACTCTCCATATGGAGTGGCTGGTCCATTTCATAGTTCTAGTGATTGGATTTCACTCAAAACTCACCAAATGACTCATCCCAACATATTATGATGTTGCCCAAGTTTTGGGCGCGATCCGAAATCAATTGGTCAAAGAAATTGGACACTTCAAGTTCATACGAAGTTCGTATCGTACATGGAGTGGTTGTAGGATTGCATAGTTCTAGTTATTGGTTTTCACTCAATACTCACCAAATGACTCCACCCACCATATTATCATGTTGCCCAAGTTTTGGGCTCGATCCAAAATCAGTTGGTCAAAGAAATTGGACACTTCAAGTTCGTAAGAAGTTCGTACCGTACATGCAGTGGTTTTAGGATTGAATAGTTCTAGTGATTGGATTTCACTCCAAACTCACCAAATGACTCCTCCCACCATATTATGTTGTTGCCCAAGTTTTGGGCTCGATCCGAAATCAATTGGTCAAAGAAATTGGACAGTTCAAGTTCGTACGAAGTTCGTACCGTACATGGATTGGTTGAAGGATTGCATAGTTCTAGTGATTGAATTTACACAAAACTCACCAAATGACTCCGCCCACCATATTGTGATGTTGCCCAAGTTTTGGGCCTCGATCCGAAATCAATTGGTCAAAGAAATTGGACACTTCAAGTTCGTACCATACATGGATTGGTTGTAGGATTGCATAGTTCTGGTGATTGGATTTCTCTAAAACTCACCAAATGACTTCTGCCACGATATTATGACGTTGCCTAAGTTTTGGGCTCGATCCGAGATCAATTTGTCAAAGAAAATGGACACTTCAAGTTCGTACGAAGTGTGTACCGTAAATGGAGTGGTTGTAGGATTGCATAGTTCTAGTGATTGGATTTCATTCAAAACTCGCCTAATGACTCATACCACCATATTTTGTTGTTGCCCAAGTTTTGTGCTCGATCCGAAATCATTTGGTCAAAGAAATTGGACACTTCAAGTTCATACGAAGTTCGTACCGTACATGGAGTGGTTGTATGATTGCATAGTTCTAGTGACTGGATTTCACTCAAAACTCGCCAAATGACTCCTCCCACCATATTTTGATGTTGCCCAAGTTTTGTGCTCAATCCGAAATCAATTGGTCAAAAAAATTGGACACTTCAAGTTCGTATGAAGTTCGTACCGTACATGGAGTGGTTTTAGATTTTCATAGTTCTAGTTATTGGATTTCAATCAAAACCCACCAAATGACTGCTCCCACCATATTATGATGTTGCCCAAGTTTTGGGCTCGATCCGAAATCAATTGGTCATAGAAATTGGACACTTCAAGTTCGTATGAAGTTCATACCGTAAATGGAGTGGTTTTAGATTTGCATAGTTCTAGTGATTGGATATCACTCAAAACTCAACTAATGACTCCTCCCACCATATTATGTTGTTGCCAAAGTTTTGGGCTTGATCCGAAATGAATTGGTCAAAGAAATTGGACACTTCAAGTTCGTACGAAGTTCGTTCCGTACACGGATTGGTTGAAGGATTGCAAATTTCTAGTGATTGGATTTCACTGAAAACTCCCCAAATGACTCCTCCCACGATATTATGATGTTTCCCAAGTTTTGGGATCGATCCGAAATCAATTGGTCAAAGAAATTGGACACTTCTAGTTTGTACGAAGTTTGTACCGTAAATGGAGTGGTTTTAGGATTGCATAGTTCTAGTGATTAGATTTTACTCAAAACATGCCAAATGAGTCCTCCCACCATATTTTGATGTTGCCCAAGTTTTGTGCTCGATCCGAAATCAATTGGTCAAAGAAATTGGACAGTTCAAATTCGTACGAAGTTCATACCGTACATGGAGTGGTTTTAGATTTGCATAGTTCTAGATAACGGATTTCACTCAAAACTGACCAACTGACTCCTCCCACCATATTATGATGTTGCCCAAGTTTCGGGCTCGATCCGAAATCAATTGGTCTAAGAAATTGGACACTTCAATTTCGTAAGAAGTGTGTACCATAAATGGAATGGTTTTAGGATTGAATAGTCCTAGTGATTGGATTTCACTCAAAAATCCCCAAATGACTCCTCCGACCATATTTTGATGTTGCCCTAGTTTTGTGCTCGATCCGAAATCAATTGGTCAAAGAAATTGGACAGTTCAAGTTCGTACAAAGTTCGTTCTGTACAAGGAGTGGTTGTAGAATTTCATCGTTATAGTGATTGGATTTCATTCAAAACCCACCAAATGACTCCTCCCACCATATTTTGATGTTGCCCAAGTTTTGGGCTCAATCCGAGATCAATTGGTCAAAAAAATTGAACACTTCAAGTTCGTACGAAGTTCGTACCGTACATGCAGTTGTTTTAGGAATGAATAGTTCTTGTGATTGGATATCACTCAAAACTCACCAAGTGACTCCTCCCTCCATATTATGATGTTGCCTAAGTTTTGGGCTCGATCCGAAACCAATTGGTCAAAAAAATTGGACACTTCAAGTTCATATGAAGTTCGTACCGTAAATGGAGCGGTCTTAGATTTGCATAGTCCTAGTGAATGAATTTCATTCAAAACTCGACAAATGACTCCTCCTACCATAATATGATGTTGCCCAAGTTTTGGGCTCTATCCGAAATCAATTGTGAAGAAAATTGGACACTTCAACTTTGTACAAAGCTCGTGCCGTACATGGAGCAGATAGTGCATTGCATAGTTCCAGAGATTGGAATTCCATCAAAACTCACCAAATGACTCCTCCCACCATATTACGATGTTGACCAAGTTTTGGGCATGATCCGAAATCAATTGGTAAAATAAATTGGACACTTCAACTTCGTATTAATTTCTGACCGTAAATGGAGTGGCTAGTGCATTGCATAGTTCTAGTGATTGGATTTCACTCAAAACTCACCAAATGACTCCTCCCACCATATTATGTTGTTGACCAAGTTTTGGGCTCGATCTGAAATCAATTGTCAAGGAAATAAAACACTTTAACTTCGTACGAAGTTCGCGCCGTAAATGGAGTTGATAGAGATTGGAATTCTATCAAAACTCACCAAATGACTATATGCACCATATTATGATGTTGACCAAGTTTTGGGCTCGATCCGAAATCAATTGGTCAATGAAATTGGACACTTCAAGTTCGTATTAATTTCTGACCGTAAATGGAGCAGCTGGCGCATTGCATAGTTCTAGTGATTGGATTTCACTCAAAACTCACCAAATGACTCCTCCCAACATATTTTGATGTTGACCAAGTTTTGGGCTCTATCCGAAATCAATTGTCCAGGAAATTGGACACTTCAACATCGTACGAAGTTCATGCCGTAAATGGAGTGGATGGTGCATTGCATAGTTGTGCAGATTGGAATTCTATAAAAACTCCCCAAATGACTCCCCGCACCATATTATGATGTTGACCAAAATTTAGGTTCGATCCGAAATCAATTGGTCAATGAAATTGGACACTTCAAGTTTGTACGAAGTTCGTGCCATAAATGGAGTGGTTGGTGCATTGCATAGTTCTAGTGATTGGATTTCGCTTAAAAATCACCAAATGACTCCTCCCACCATATTATGATGTTGACCAAATTTTTGGTCCGATACGAAATCAATTATCACGGAAATTGGACACTTCAACTTCGTATGAAGTTTGTGCCGTAAATGGAGTAGATGGAGCATTGCATAGTTGTAGAGATTGGAATTCTATCAAAACTCACCAAATGACTCCTCCCACCGTTTTATGATGTTGAGCAAGTTTTGGGCTCGATCCTAAATCAAATGGTCAATGAAATTGGACACTTCAACGTTCGTACGAAGTTCGTGCCGTGAATGGAGTGGTTGGTGCATCGAATAATTCTAGAGATTGGATTTCAATTAGAACTCACCGAAAGAGTCCTCTCACCATATTATGATGTTGACCAAGTTTTGGGCTCGATCTGAAATCAATTGGTCAAAGAAATTGGACACTTCAAGTTCTTCTTAATTTCTGAACGTAAGTGGAGTGCTCGTGCATTGCATAGTTCTATAGATTGGATTTCAATCAAAACTCACCAAATGACTCCTCCCACCATATTATGATGTTGACCAAGTTTTGGGCTTGGTCCAAAATTAATTGGTCAAAGAAATTGGACACTTCAGGTTCGTATTAATTTCTTACCGTAAGTGGAGTCGCAGGTGCATTGCATAGTTATAGTGATTGAATTTCACTCAAAAATCATGAAATGACTCTTCCCACCATATTATGATGTTGAGCAAGTTTTGGGCTCGATTCTAAGTCAATTTTTCAATGAAATTGGACACTTCAAGTTCGTACGAAGCTCGTGCCGTAAATGGAGTGGTTGGTGCATTGCACAGTTCTAGAGATTGGATTTCACTTAAAACTCACCAAATGACTCCTCCCACCATATTATGATGTTGACCAAGTTTTGGGCTCGATCCGAAATCAATTGGTCAATGAAATTGGACACTTCAAGTTCGTATTAATTTCTGATCGTAAGTGGAGTGGCAGGTGCATTGCACAGTTCTAGTGATTGGAATTCTATCAAAACTCACCAAATGACTCCTCCCTCCATATTATGATGTTGAGCAAGTTTTGGCATCGATTCGAAATCAATTGGTCAATGAAATTGGACACTTCAACTTCGTAAGAAGTTCATGCCGTAAATGGAGTGGATGGTGCATTGCATAGTTCAAAAGATTAGATTTCAATCAAAACTCACCAAATGACTCCACCCACCATATTATGATGTTGACCAAGTTTTGCGCTCGATCAGAAATCAATTGGTCAATGAAATTGGACACTTCAAGTTTGAACGAAGTTCATGCCGTAAATGGAGTGGGTTGTGCATTGCACAGTTCTAGAGATTGGACTTACCCAAAACTCACCAAATGACTCCTCCCACCACATTATGATGTTGAGCAAGTTTTGGGCTCGATCAAAAATCAATTGGTCAAAGAAATTGGACACTTCAAGTTCGTACGAAGTTCGTGCCGTAAATGGAGTGGTTGGTGCATTGCATAATTCTAGAGATTGGATTTCAATAAGAAGTCACCGAAAGACTCCTCTCACCATATTATGATGTTGAGCATGTTTTGGGATCGATCCGAAATCAATTGGTCAATGAAATTGGACACTTCAACTTCGTACGAAGTTCATGCCGTAAATGGAGTGGATGATGCATTGAATAGTTCTAGAGATTAGATTTCCATCAAAACTCACCAAATGACTCCACCCACCATATTATGTTGTTGAGCATGTTTTGGGATCGATCCGAAATCAATTGGTCAATGAAATTGGACACTTCAAGTTTGTACGAAGTTCGTGCCGTAAATGGAGTGGTTGGTGCATTGCATATTCGTAGAGATTGGAATTCTATCAAAACTCACCAAATGACTTCTCCCACCCAATTATGATATTGAGAAGGTTTTGGGCTTGATTCTAAATCAATTGGTCAATGAAATTGGACAATTCAAGTTCGTACGAAGTTCGTGCCGTAAATAAAGTGGTTGGCGCATTGCATAGTTCTAGAGATTGCATTTCAATCAAAACTCACCATATGACACCTCCCACCATAATATGATGTTGACCAAGTTTTGTGCTCGATCCAAAATCAATTGGTCGAAAAATTTGGGCACTTCAAGTTCGTATTATGTTCTGATCGTAAGTGGAGTGGCTGGTGCATTGCATAGTTCTAGTGATTGGATTTCACTCAAAACTCTCTAAATGACTCCTCCCACCATATTATGATGTTAACCATGTTTTGGGCTCAATCCAAAATCAATTGTCTAGGAAATTGGCACTTCAACTTCGTATGAAGTTCGTGCCGTAAATGGAGTGGATGGTGCATCGCATAGTTGTAGAGATTGGAATTCTATCAAAACTCACCAAATAACTCCTCCCACCATGTTATGTTGTTGACCAAGTTTTGGGCTCGATCCGAAATCAATTGTCAAAGAAATAAAACACTTTAACTTCGTACGAAGTTCGTGCCGTAAATGGAGTGGATGGTGCATTGCATAGTTGTAGAGATTGGAATTCTATCAGAACTCACCGAATGAAATTGGACACTTCAAGTTCGTACGAAGTTCGTGCCGTAAATGGACTGGTTGGTGCATTGCACAGTTCTATAGATTGGATTTCACTCAAAACTCCCCAAATGACTCGTCCCACCATATTATGATGTTGACCAAGTTTTGGGCTCGATCTGAAATCAATTGTCTAGGAAATTGGACACTTCAACTTCGTACAAAGTTCGTGCCGTAAATGGAGTGGATGGTGCATTGCATAGTTGTAGAGATTGGAATTCTATAAAAACTCCCCAAATGACTCCCCGCACCATATTATGATGTTGACCAAGATTTGGGCTCTATTCGAAATCATTTGGTCAATGAAATTGGACACTTCAAGTTCGTACGAAGTTCGTGCCGTAAATGGAGTGGTTGGTGCTTTGCATAGTTCTAGTGATTGGATTTCACTTAAGACTCACAAAATGACTCCTCCCACCATATTATGATGTTGACCAAGTTTTTGGCCCGATTTTAAATCAATTGTGAAGAAAATTGGACACTTCAACTTCGTACGAAGTTCGTGCCATAAATGGAGTGGTTGGTGCATTGCATATTCGTAGAGATTGGAATTCTATCAAAACTCACCAAATGACTCCTCTCACCATATTATGATGTTGAGCAAGTTTTGGACTCGATCCTAAATCAATTGGTCAATGAAATTGGACACTTCAAGTTCGTTCGAAGTTCGTACCGTAAATGGAGTGGTTGGTGCATTGCATAGTTCTAGAGATTGGATTTCAACCAGAACTCATCGAATGACTCCTCCCACCATATTATGATGTTGACCAAGTTTTGGGCTCAATCCGAAATCAATTGGTCAAAGAAATTGGACACTTCAAGTTCGTATTAATTTATGACCGTAAGTGGAGTGCTCGTGCATTGCATAGTTCTAGTGATTGTATTTCACTCAAAACTCACCATATGACTCCTCCCAACATATTATGATGTTGAGCAAGTTTTGGGCTCGATCCGAAGTCAATTGGTCAATGAAATTGGACACTTCAAGTTTGTACGAAGTTCGTGCCGTAAATGGAGTGGTTGGTGCATTGCAAAGTTCTAGTGATTGGATTTCACTCAAAACTCACCAAATGACTCCTCCCACCATATTATGATGTTGACCAAGTTTTGGGCTTGATCCAAAATCAATTGGTTAAAGAAATTGGACACTTCAAGTTCGAATTAATTTCTGACCGTAAGTGGAGTGGCAGGTGCATTGCATAGTTCTAGTGATTGAATTTCTTTCAGAACTCAAGAAATGACTCCTCCCACCATATTATGATGTTGAACAAGTTTTGGGCTAGATCCTAAGTCAATTGGTCAATGAAATTGGACATTTCAAGTTCGTACAATGTTCGTGCCGTAAATGGAGTGGTTGGTGCATTGCACAGTTCTAAAGATTGGATTTTACTGAAAACTCACCAAATGACTCCTCCCACCATATTATGATGTTGAGCAAGTTTCGGGATCGATCCGAAATCAATTGGTCAATGAAATTGGACACTTCCACTTCATACGAAGTTCGTGCCGTAAATGAAGTGGATGGTGCATTGCATAGTACTAGAGATTATATTTAAATCAAAAATCACCAAATGACTCCACCCGCCATATTATGATGTTGACTAAGTTTTGCGCTCCATCCAAAATCAATTGGTCAAAGAAATTGGACACTTCATGTTCATACGAAGTTCGTGCCGTAAATGGCGTGGTTGGTGCATTGCATAGTTCTAGTGATGGATTTCACTGAAAACTCACCAAATGACTCCTCCCACCATATTATGATGTTGAGCAAGTTTCGGGATCGATCCGAAATCAATTGGTCAATGAAATTGGACACTTCCACTTCATACGAAGTTCGTGCCATAAATGAAGTGGATGGTGCATTGCATAGTACTAGAGATTAGATTTAAATCAAAACTCACCAAATGACTCCACCCGCCATATTATGATGTTGACTAAGTTTTGCGCTCCATCCGAAATCAATTGGTCAAAGAAATTGGACACTTCATGTTCATACGAAGTTCGTGCCGTAAATGGCGTGGTTGGTGCATTGCATAGTTCTAGTGATTGGATTTCACTCAAAACTTACCAAATGACTCCTCCCACCATATTATGATGTTGAATAAGTTTTGGGCTCGATCGGAAATCAGTTGGTGAAAGAAATTGGACACTTCAAGTTCGTGCCGTAAATGGAGTGGTTGGTGCATTGCTTATTTCAAGTGATTAGATCTCACTTAAAACTCACCAAATGACTCCTCCCACCATGTTATGATGTTGAGAAAGTTTTGGGCTCGATCCGAAATCAATTTGGTCAAAGAAATTGGACACTTCAAGTTCGTACGAAGGTCATGCCATAAATGGAGTGGTTGGTGCATTGCATAGTTCTAGCTATTGGATTTCTCTCAAAACCCACCAAATGACTCCTCCCACCATATTATGATGTTGACCAAGTTTTGGGCACGATCCGAAATCAATTGGTGAATGAAATTGGACACTTCAAGTTCATATTTATTTCTAACCGTTAGTGGAATGGCTAGTGCATTGAATAGTTCTAGTGATTGGATTTCACTCAAAACTCACCACTTGACTCCTCCCACCATATTATGATGTTGACCAAGTTTTGGGCTCAATCCGAAATCAATTGGTCAAGCAAATTGGGCACTTCAACTTCGTACGAAGTTCGTGCCGTAAATGTAGTGGATTTTGCATTGCATAGTTCTAGAGAGTGGATTTGAATCTAAACTCCCCAAATGACTCCTCCCACCATATTATGATGTTGACAAAGTTTTGGGCTCAATCCGAAATCAATTGGTCAAGTAAATTGCACACTTCAACTTCGTACGAAGTTTGTGCCGTAAATGGAGTGGTTGGTGCATTGCATAGTTCTAGAGATTGGATTTCACACAAAACTCACCAAATGACTACTCCCACCATATTATGATGTTGACCAAGTTTTTGGCTCTATTTGAAATCAATTGTCAAGGAAATCGGACACTTCAACTTCATACGAAGTTCGTGCCGTAATTGGAGTGGTTGGTGTAATGCAAAGTTCTAGAGATTGGATTTCACTCAAAACACACCAAATAACTCCTCCCACCATGTTATGATGTTGACCAAGGTTTTGGCTCGATCGAAATCAATTGTCAAGGAAATTGGAAACTCCAATTTCGTATGAAGTTCGTGCCTTAAATGGAGTGGATGGTGCATTGCATAGATGTAGAGATTGGAATTCCATCAAAACTCACCAAATGACTCCTCCCACCATATTATGATGTTGACTAAGTTTTGGGCTCGATCCGAAATCAATTGGTCAAAGAAATTGGACACTTCAAGTTCATATTAATTTCTGACCGTAAGTGGAGTGGCTGGCGCATTGCATTGTTCTAGTGCTTGGATTTCACTCATAACTCAGCAAATGACACCTCCTACCGTATTATGATGTTGACCAACTTTGGGCGGGATCCTGTGTCAATTGGACAAAGAAATTGGACACTTCAAGTTCGTATTAATTTCTGACCATAAGTGGAGTGGTTGATGCATGGCATAGTTCTAGTGATTGGATTTCACACAAAACTCACCAAATGACTCCTCCCATCATATGATGATGTTTAACATGTTTTGGGCTCGAACCGAATTCAATTGGTGAAAGAAATTGGACACTTCAAGTTCGTAAGTTCGTGCAAGAAATGGACTGGTTGGTGCATTGCATAGTTCTAGGGATTGGATTTCACCCAAAACTCACCAAATCACTCCGACCACCATATTATGATGTTTACCATGTTTTGGGCTCGATCCGAAATCAATTGGGGAACGAGATTGGACACTTGAAGTTCGTATTTAAGTTCGGGCTGTAAATGGAGTGGTGGGTGCTTTGCATCGTTCTAGTGATTGGATTTCACTCGAAACGCACCAAATGACTCCTCCCACCATATTATGATGTTGAACAAGTTTTGGGCTCGATCCGGAATTAATTGGTCAACGAAATTGAACACTTCAAGTTCGTACAAAGTTCGTGCCGTAATTGGAGTGGTTGATTCATTGCAACGTTCTAGTGATTGAATTTCACTCCAAACTCACCAAATGACTCCTCCCACCATATTATGATGTTTACCATATTTTGGGCTCGATCCGAAATCAATTGGTGAAAGATATTGGACACTTCAAGTTTATACGAAGTTCATGCCGAAAATGGATTTGTTAGTGCATTGCATAGTTCTAGTGATTGGATTTCACTAAAAACTCATCAAATGACTCCTCCCACCATATTATGTTGTTTACCATGTTTTGGGCTCGATCCGAAATCAATTGGTGTTAGAAATTAGACACTTCATGTTCGTACGACGTTCGTGTCGTAAATGGAGTGGTTGGTGTATTGAATAGTTTTGGTGATTGGATTTTACTCAAAACTCAGCAAATGACTCCTCCCACCATATTATGATGTTGACCATGTTTTGGGCTCGATCCGAAATCAATTGGTGAAAGATATTGGACACTTCAACTTTGTACGAAGTTCGTGCCGTAAATGCAGTGGATGGTGCATTGCATAGATGTAGAGATTGGAATTTTATCAAAACTCACCAAATGACTCCTCCCACTATATTATGATGTTGACCAAGTTTTGGGCTCGATCCGAAATCAATTGGTCAAAGAAATTGGACACTTCAAGTTTGTATAAATTTCTGACCGTAAGTGGAGGGGCTGGTGCATGGCATAGTTCTAGTGATTGGATTTCACTCAAAACTCACCAAATGATTCCTCCCATCATATTATGTTGTTTAACATGTTTTGGGCTTGAACTGAAATCAATTGGTGAAAGAAATTGGACACTTCATGTTCGTACGAAGTTCATGTCGTAAATAGAGTGGTTGGTGCATTTCATAGTTTTGGTGAATTGATTTAACTCAAAACTCACCAAATGACTCCTCCCACCATATTATGAGGTTCACCAAGTTTTGTGCTCGATCCGAAATCAATTGGTGAACGAAATTGAACACTTCAAGTTCGTACGAAGTTCGTGCCGTAAATGGAGTGGTTGGTGCATTGCATAGTTCTAGTGATTGGAATTCACTGAAAACTCACCAAATGACTCCTCCCACCATATTACGTTGTTGACCAAGTTTTGTGCTCGATCAGAAATCAATTGATTATGAAATTGGACACTTCAATTTCGTACGAAGTTCGTGCCGCAAATGGAGTGGTTGGTGCATTGCATAGTTCTAGTGATTGGATTTCACTCAAAACTCACCAAATGACTCCTCCCACCATATTATGATGTTGACCATGTTTTGGGCTCGATATGAAATCAATTGGTTAAAGAAACTGGACACTTCAAGTTCATATGAAGTTCGTGCCGCAAATAGGGTGGTTGGTGCATTGCATAGTTCTAGTGAATGGATTTCCCTCAAAACTCACCAAATGAAACCTCCCAACATATTATGATGTTAACCAAGTTTTGGGCACGATCCGAAATCAATTGGTGAAAGAAATCGGACATTTCAAGTTCATTTTAATTTCTGACTGTAAGTGGAATGGCTGGTGCATTGCATAGTTCTAGTGATTGGATTTAACTCCAAACTCACCAAATGACTTCTCCCACTGTATTATGTTGTGCACCAACTTTTGGGTTCGATCCGAAATCAATTGGTCAAAGAAACTGGACACTTCAAGTTCGTATTAATTTCTGACCGTAAGTGGAGTGACTGGTGCATTGCATAGTTCTAGTGATTGGATTTCTCTCAAAACTCACCAAATGACTCCTCCCACAATATTATGATGTTGACCAAGTTTTGGGCTCTATATGAAATTAGTTGGTCATAGAAATTGGACACTTCAAGTTCGTACGAAGGTCGTGCCGTAAATGGCGTGGTCGGTGCATTGCATAGTTCTAATGATTGGATTTCACTCAAAAGTCACAAAATGACTCCTCCTACCATATTATGATGTTGACCACGTTTTGGGCTTGATCCGAAATCAATTGGTCAAAGAAATTGGACACTTCAAGTTTTACCAAACTTACCAACCACGCCATTTATGGCACGAACTTCGTACGAACATGAAGTGTCTAATTTCTTTGACCAATTGATTTGGAATCGAGCCCAAAACTTGGTCAACATTATAATATGGTGGGATGAGTCATTTGGTGAGGTTTGAACGAAATGCAATCACTAGAACGATGCAATGCACCAACCACTCCATTTACGGCACGAACTTCGTACGAAGTTGAACTGTCCAATTTCGTTGACCAATTAATTTCGGATCGTGCCCAAAACTTGTTCAACATCATAATATGATGGCAGGAGTCATTTTGTGAGTGTTGAGTGTTAAGTTGATTATATAGCGAGCTAACAAATACTGTGACTGTAGAAAATATGTTGTAATTAATGAAAAAAGATTAAACACATCATAATAATTTATATATAATGATTTACAAAATATTTTACACTTTATACATTGCATTGTAAGATACATTAGTGACTTAGTACCGCATAGAGTTCCTATGGGGTTCAAATTTTTCACTATCTTCATCATCTTTATTTGTAGAGTAAGTGTATTGTGAAGAGTAGTCATCAAATGATAAATCCCCAAAATAATTTTGCATGTAATTGTTAACATGCCACCCATATGGATCCGAGATTGGTTGATATTGTCCAGCAAAAAAATCATTTGAAGATTGCGTCTCGGATTCTTTCCATGAACCGCTTGATTCCATCCCAAAAGGAATGGGATATGAAGGGTAGAGAAATGGTTGGTTATGAGCATAACCATAGTTGCCACTTCCCACTTCAACAGAGTACGAAATTCTAGATAACGAGTGATCTTCTTGACTGGACAAAATCCCCTTGCCTCTTTCTCTACGAGTGTAATCCTTCCCTATGGCACCAATTCCTGGTCCTGCTCGCCTACTCCAATGGTCCTCATCTTGTGTTGCATGCGTGAAGTTTGCCTCACCAGTGAAGGGGCTCATAAATCTAGTAGATGGTCCATCATAGTTTCCATATCCACCACTACCTCCAGCTCCACTATTTCTTTCATCATTCCCACCTCCGGTGGTAGGTGAGTCTCCTGATCTTGTACTAGAGCTATGATTAGTATCAGCAGGATCTTGTGGTTGTGTAGGATTGGAAGAAGGTGGAATTCTAGTGTTTCTTAGTCATGGGCGCAGAAGTTGTTCCAAAGAGTCAGTGCTGCTAGATCCCACCTCCTCCTCTAATACTCTTTCTACATTTATCCCTTCATTACGTGCTTCTTCAGCAACTCTTGGAGCTGGGTTGCCTTCATTATCATCTAAATGAAAAGGTCTGATCCATTGATAAAGTTGGTTACCCTCTGTATCATCATCTTTAGCAGCCATCTCAAACACATCTAGTGGGTCACCACGGTCGACATGATCTATTTCTGCTTCTTTATCTCGAATTTGAAGCTTCATGTTGTAGTAGCAATAAACTAATTTTTCCAACCTACTATGAGCCAACCTATTTCTTTGCTTTGTGTGTATGAGTGCAAATGTACTCTAATTTCTTTCACAAGCCGATGAGGAAGTTGTTTGTGATAATACTTGGATTGCCAACTTTCTCACAGTTGGTGCATCAGTCCCATACATGATCCACCATTCAGCTATAATGAAAAACAATGTTGATAAGTCTAATAACTCCAAATAATTCTATTATAAACTGATAGTGAAATATGTTTACACTTACTAGGAGACATTTTTGTTCGAGTAGCAACTGCTGTTGGTTCTCCAAAAGTTCTTCTTGCATCCTTAAACCATGTTAGCTGAATTCAATAAATCGTGTTAGTTTAATCCAACAATGTAATTATCATAATTTATGTAATTGTGTACCTCATTTCCAAATTGGCCAACTATTGGTGATGCAGGATCTAATTTAGAGAATACATTGTGTACAGCACGTATAAGGGTACCATCATCTCCAACACTGGGTCTATATTGGTATCGAGGATTCAAATAATATGCTGTTGAAAGAAACACATACTCTAATTAGAAATAATATTTATGCGACTAAAGAAATGAATTGCAAAAAATTGACATAATTTATACCTGCTACATGCAAATCGTGCTATAATGTTTTATAACATCGGTCATCAATTATCTTTATAACCCACCTTGCACCATGTTTTCTGTCCAAGTCCTCCTTCACTACACGCATCAACTCATACATTGCCCCCATAGTAGGATACACCTCTGTGTCAACGATCCGTAAAACTTTGTAAAGAGGTTCAAACACTTGGCACACATGTTCTGATTGAGTCCAAAAGGCATGATCAAGCACTATACTTTCCACCATATGACCTGCATTTAAACGGCTGAAATTGTGGTTGGCCCAATCGTCGCTAGTGAATAGCTGCTTCAACCCCGATTTCTTCTTAAGTAGGCTGTCTAATGCAATATAGTTTGTGGCGAATGGAGTAGTAACTGGACGAATAATATCTCCTTTGCAAAATTCATGAATCTTTGCCAACATCCAACCGTGATTGTAAATATAATTTGTGATTATTCTTGCTCTTTTTATGACATTAGCAATATTCTCTCTCTTCCCCATTGCCTAAAACATGAGATCAATACAATGTGATGCGCATGATGTCCAAAACACATTATAACGCTTCATTAACTTTTTTCCGGCCTTGACAAATGCAGAACCGTTGTCGGTCACAACTTGGACAACATTATGCTCTCCCACCTCCATGATTACATCCTTCAATAGTTTGTAAATATATGAGTAGTTCTTTATATGGTCTGAAGCATCAACGGACTTCAAAAAAGTTGTCTTTCCGTTAGAGTATACCATGAAGTTTATGATAGACAATCTGGTTGGGCCAGTCCATCCGTCACACATGATTGTGTAACCATTAGTTTCCCACTTCGACCTCAACTTGTTGACATACTCGCTAATATCTTTATACTCCATTTCCAAATATTTGTTTCTTATTTCATAGGGAGTGGGAGGTTGTACTCCAACATCGGCTTGTTGACATCTAAATACCATATTTTTGAAATGATGTGAAGATGCCTTCTCAGCAGGGACATTGTCATAGATAAAGAACTTGCTAATTAGGCGCCCCATTCCCTCCTTCACATTACCTCCAGCAAAATAACTCCAAATTGTCTTTTGGCGTGCTTTGGATGACTTATATAAACTTGGGGCCATTGGTGGTGTTGGTTGTGATTCTCTAACACTTGCTCCCCATCTCATTTGTGCACCACCACTTGTCCCAGAACCTTGTGCTCTATTACGAAGTTTGTGGAGGTGTTCTCTTTCCCATGCTGACTGTTTGGAGGCACGTAATGCTTGTTTGAAATTTCGTCCCTCTTCAGGTCCCATGTCATCATCACATTCGTCCTCATCGTCATCATCATCACTGTCAACCGCTTGGCCAATGACTTCTCCTCGTAGCCCAGCTCGAATATTTTTCATTCCTTGTGTCATCTTTTCCTTCTGGTGTTGTTTATTTTTTAATAATGTGGCGATGTATGCCTTCACTTCTGGGGGAACACTGTCGCATCGTTGGACATTATTTGTTGGATCTAATCCACTAAGATGGTACTTAAGTCGTGTCACTCCACCACTCTTCATTACCCGACCACAATATTTGCAAACTGTGTCATTTTTGTTTCCCTCAAGTGGATCTCCATGTTGCTAAGCTGGATCACGTTTAGTACCTTCACTAGACATCTTAAACGTACCTAGATTTATTTGTCATGGAAATTAGGTAATTATTTTTTGGCCAAAAAATATAGTAGTGACGGTTATCTAAAAGAACCTAAATAATAAAATTATTCTATGGAAAAATGAAATAGGAAGTAAAGAAAATAATTGTAGGAATTTAAATTATTATGAAAATAATATGGAATAATAAAACCTAATTAATGAATAATAATTCAATTCGATAATAAAATAATAAATAACATTAAACATATTAAAATTATCTTAGGGAATAATTATACAACATTACTTAATTACTTCAAAGAATTAATATGCAAGTATTATTTGGTTCTCACATCAAATGCACCGGTCCACACAATTTTTTATATAAATAAATTACAATAATATAAATATAAGTTTGTAAACTTACCTTAAATATGGACCCTTTGTGTAATGAACCAATAGAATCTACATGGACCAACAATAAAACAATAATTAAACAAATGTAACAAATTGTGATGGAAGCATATAAAGTCTTTAATAATGAATTAAGAGATAATAAACACACATGTACATCACCAAATAGATAATAGAAAAATTAAAAACCACATGCCATAATTTAAAATATAATACCACCAAACATTTAGAATAGTTAATAATTTGGAATTTAAGTAGGAATGTAAGTAATTTGGAATAAAAATGAGAATAACAAGAGCTCAATGGTCAAATAATTCAGAGAGATGTTGAAGTGAGGGGACCATTTGATTTTATCTCTATATAGAGAAATAGGAGGACTGCAACTTACAACTAATTAGTTAGGTAAGTGTTGAATGGTAGTGTGTAGGTTGAAACGTGGGGAGAGTAGTTCAATTTTTATTTTCAGACATGGCTTGGGAATTGTTATATAAATATGAGTTTTGATTGATTAATAACAAGAACTCACCAACAGCGTGGTGGTAAAGCAGGGAAGGTAAGGAGCAACAGGAGGCAGGTTCGAACCCCAGAGGCGCCATCTAATTTTTTCAGCCTTTCCAAAATATCGCGAAATTATCGATAATTTCGCGATATTGTCACATTTTCAATGACAACTTGGACGAAATTATCGGCAGCGAAATTATCGTCGAAATTTCGACGATATTTTCGAAAAAACAACGAAACTGAAATGGAAGTTAGCGATAATATCGTTGAGTGAAAATTAGCGAAATATTGCCGATATTTCGGCGATATTTTCGATTTTTCGGACTGTGGACCTAGCACATTGCAAACTTGTTGGTCAGGTTAGCGCTGATGCTTTATCCTTCTGTATTTGTTTTCTTTAGCCACTGTTTTTGAATTGAACTTTGGCTGAAATGTTGAATAGCACTAAAAATTCTTTGGGAGCACAAAGATGCTGCAAAGTTAGGCTCATAGAATCACATTACTTTTTTTTAACATGTTGACAACCATATATTAACAACTTTCAAAGGTGTGATATTTTAGAATATACATCTCGAGCTTAGTGACCATGGTATTTAGAATATAATACTGATGTAACTACCTAGAAAATTTCACCAGGTTTATTCAACCAGAATGATAGGGAAGCGTAAACTTACTCCAAATGAATTTGTGGTGCAGTGAGGCAAGGAAGTCAATAAACAAGCCACCTGTTCGTAAAGTCCTTGACAATCTCATCTACTATTACAGTCCACCTTTCTGAGGGAAGGCTGGGTAAGCCTGAAGTGCCTTTGAGACTACATTATTATTTTGGACATTGCAAGTATCAAATCTTCTCAAACTTCATAGGATTATTGACTTTGTGGGATTAGTTAAAGACAATTTTAATGTACAAGAATCATTTTGAATAATAGAAATATAATTTAGAGTACTTTGCCTTTGTGTCAATATTTTTTCTTTTATATATTAATTTCTTTTTGCATAATTAAAATGATGGGACATATATATACATATTAAGCATTTTTATTAAAAAAAAATTAAAGAATTTCAACGACGTCTAAATTGTGTCATGAAAAATATTTTAATGACGTCTCATCAACGTCATTAAGTTCAATGACGTTTAGTCCATGATGCAAAATAGACGTCATGTTTTGAAAGTCTCCACGACACACTATCCGTGTCATTTAAACCTCATTCCATGACGCGGAACAGACATCATGTTTTGACAAAGTTTCCATGACACGCTATCTGCGTCATTGAAACCCCATTTCATGACGCAGAACAGACGTCGTGCTTTAAAAAAGTTTCCACGACACGCTATCTGCGTCATTGAAACCCCATTCCATGACGCGGAACAGACGTCGCGCTCTGAAAAAGTTTCCATGACCCCCCCTTTAGACGACACGGGTTATGACGCCTGATCCGCGTCATTAAATGCCTTCCATGACGCAAATCAGACGTCATAGAAGGGTTATTGTGTTGTAGTGAATTTTGTTGACCAATTGATTTCGGATCGAGCCCAAAACTTGGTCAACATCATAATATGGTGTGAGGAGTCATTTGGTGAGTTGTGAGTGAAATGCAATCTCTAGAACTACACAATGCACATACCACGCTATTTACGGCACGAACTTCGTACGAACTTGAAGTGTCGAATTTCTTTGACCAATTGATTTCGGATCGAGCCCAAAACTTGGTCAACATCATAATATGGTGGGAGGAGTTATTTGGTGAGTTTTGATTGAAATCCAATCTCTAGAACTATGCAACGCACCAACCACTCCTTTTACGGCACGAAGTTCGAACGAAATTGAAGTGTCCAATTTCTTTGACCAATAGATTTCGGATCGAGCCCAAAACTAGGTCAACAAGATAACATGGTGGGAGGAGTCATTTGGTCAGTTTTGAGTGAAATCCAATCACAAGAACTATGCAATGCAGCAACCACTCCATTTACGGCATGAACTTGAAGTGTCCAATTTCTATAACCAATTGATTACGGATCGAGCCCAAAACTTGGTCAACATCATAATATCGTGGGTAGAGTCATTTGGTGTGTTTTGAGCGAAATCTAATCAATAGGACTACGCAATGCACCAACCACTCCATTTACGGCACAAACTTCGTACGAACTTGAAGTGTCAAATTTCTTTGACCAATTGATTTTGGATCGAGCCCAAAACTTGGTCAACATCATAATATGGTGGGAGGAGTCATTTTGTGAGTTTTGAGTGAAATCCAATCACTAGAACTACGTAATGCACCAACCTCTCCATTTACGGCACGAACTTCATACGAACTTGTAGTGTCCAATTTCTTTGTCCAATTGATTTCGGATCGAGCCCAAAACTTGGGCAGCATCATAATATGGTGGGAGGAGTTATTGGGTTAGTTTTGAGAGAAATTCAATCACTAGAACTATGAAATGAACCAACCACTCCGTTTACGGCACGAACTTCGTACGAACTTGAAGTGTCCAATTTCATTGACCAATTCACTTCGGATCGAGCCCATAACTTGGTCAACATCATAATATTTTGTGAGGAGTCATTTGTTGAGTTTTGAGTGAAATCCAATAACTAGAACTATGAAATGAACCAACCACTCCATTTACGGCACGAACTTCGTACGAACTTGAAGTGTCCAATTTCTTTGACCAATTCATTTCGGATCGAGCCCAAAACTTGGTAAACATCATAATATGGTGTGATGAGTCATTTGCTGAGTTTTGAGTGAAATCCAATCACTTGAACTACGCAATGCACCAACCACTCCATTTACGGAACAAACTTCGTACGAACTTAAAGTGTCCAATTTCTTTGACCAATTGAATTCGGATCGAGCCCAAAACATGGTCAACATCATTATTTGGTGGGAGGACTCATTTGGTGAGTTTTGAGTGAAATGCAATTGTTGGAACTTTGCAATGCACCAACCACTCCATTTACGGCACGAAATTAGTACGAACTTGAAGTGTCCAATTTGTTTGACCAATTGACTTTGGATCGAGCCCAAAACTTGGTCAACACGATAATATGGTGGGAGGAGTCATTTGGTGAGTTTTGAGTGAAATCCAATCACTAGAACTATGCAAAGCACCAACCACGCCATTTACGGCACGAACTTTGTATGAACTTGAAGTGTCCAATTGCTTCGGATAGATCCCAAAACTTGGTCAACATCATAATATGGTGGGAGTAGTCATTTGGTGTGTTTTGAGTGAAATGCAATCACTTGAACTACGCAATGCACCAACCACTCCATTTACGGCATGAACTTCGTACGAAATTGAAGTGTCCAATATCTTTCACCAATTGATTTCGGATCGAGCCCAAAACTTGGGCAACATCATAGTATTGTGGGAGGAGTCATTTTGTGTGTTTTGAGTGAAATCCAATCACTAGATCTATGCAATGCACCAACCACTCCATTTACGGCACGAACTTCGTACGAAATTGAAGTGTCTAATTTCGTTGACCAATTGATTTCGGATCGAGCCCAAAACTTGGTCAACATCATAATATGGTGGGAGGAGTCATTTGGTCAGTTTTCAGTGAAATCCAATCACTAGAACTATGCAATGCACCAAGCACGCCATTTACAGCACGAACTTGGTACGAACTTGAAGTGTCGAATTTTATTGACCAATTGATTTCGGATCGAGCCCAAAACATGATTAGAAATAATATGGTGGGAGGAGTCTTTTGGAGAGTTATGAGTGAATTCCATTCACTAGAACTATGCAATGCACCAACCACTACATTCACGGCACGAACTTCGTACGAACCTGAAGTGTCCAATTTCTTTGACCAATTGATTTTGGATCGAGCCCACAACTTGGGCAGCATCATAATATGGTGGGAGAAGTCATTTGGTGAGTTTTGAGTGAAATCCAATCACTAGAACTATGAAATGCACCAACCACTCCATTTACGGCACGAATTTCGTACGAACTTGAAGTGTAAAATTTCTTTGGCCAATTCATTTCGGATCGAGCCCAAAACATTGTAAGATCATAATATGGTGGGAGGAGTTATTTAGTGAGTTTTGAGTGAAATGCAATCGCTGGAACTTTGCAATGCACCAACCACTCCATTTACGGCACGAAATTAGTATGAAATTGTAGTTCCCAATTTCTTTGACCGATTGATTTCGAATCGAGCCCAAAACTTGGTCAACGTGATAATATGGTGGGAGGAGTCATTTGGTGAGTTTTGAGTGAAATACAATGACAGGACCCGACCCTAATTCCGCTTTGGAATCCGGGTCAAACCCTGTCCATGTCCGACATCTGTTGGGTGTCGGACACACTTGACCAATTTGCCCTTTAATTTAAGAAAACAAGTAAACAGAGTTTTAAGGTTTGACTTCTGCCGAAAATTCGGCAGAGTCTCCCCTGTAATTGGCTCAATTCCCAAATTTTCACCTGCAATAAAACACAAGTTAAAACTCCCAAACGTCCAGCAAGCACAAGTTAAGGTTCACATACCAACATAAATAAAATGTACGGCCTTAGGCCTCACAAACAGTTGGGCAATTTTAGAGCTACTAAAGTACTTAAATACAAAGTTCTTCGGGTCATGGACCCTACACAAGTTGTGGGAATGCAGTGGTGGTGATGACGGGCCGGTGGTGGTGCTCAGCTACAGTCTACAGTCTGGGGACGTAAAACATTTGAAAAAGTGAGTGGACCAAAAAGAAGGTTTTAGAAAATTGAAAAACAACATGTTAGTCCCACTGTTAAAACATTAGAAAGCAATTCTATAAACGAACGATAAATCAAGGTATGCATATATAAACATATTTATAAAGGTCATCAAAGCATAAATTCTTATTCATAAAAAGAAATATTCTTAAATCAAACTTTCTAAAATCCACCTAGGTGTACCCTTTTATTATTCTGTCAATTCCATATCCTCGCTCGACTCGGAGACACAAAGTCAACCGAGCCGCGTCATCGCAAGACTCGGAAAACACAAAGTTTACCCGAGCCGCGTCCTCGCTAGACTCGGAAAACACAAAGTATACTCGAGCTGCGTCCTCGCTCCGCACGGTCCGGGCGTCCCCGAGACTCGTGGGGCGTGAGTCATACGCGCAGACTTAAACCGAAGGCAGCAATAGGTCCGTAGACCGAGTAATCACCAATATCCATAATTATACCAAAGGCAACCTTATTCATCCGAAGGCAACATTTATTATACTTGGGTACCTAGAGTGGTTTTAAACTTCCCATAATCACATAATTAAAATACAAGCTTTTCCTCAAGCCATTCTAAAATCCATAACTCAATATCATGCAATTCATCCTAAAGTTCAATAATAGGCTCGGGAGTTAAATCATCAAGAACATTCAATAATTTCAATTAAATTCCATCATGCAATTCATAAATAATATTCGGAAATAAATAGTTTCCTAAAAGCATTAAAGAAATCATTTCAAGCCAAAAATTCATTTATAAAATAAAAGTCCACTCACTGTTGATCCGAGCTTACCTGACCCTTAGAAGGGCCTTCCTGCAAATCCGCCGAAGCTTGAGTACCTATTTACGAAAATTAAACCATTTATTAAATAACCATAGCTCGGCATAGTAATTTAATAAAAATTCCCGACCCCCGGGCCTAAAAGTGTTCAAACTTGGTAAGAAGAGTCCCTAAGCCCTCTAGGCTTGATTTTGAACCGATAGCTTGCTTTTATAATTCCGGGAATTAAATATCCGATTAAATAGTTAATTGGGTTCGACTCGATCGTTTGTAGGGTTTTTGACCTCCGATGAACGATCCGTAAGTTCCTATAGGTTTCTAAGGTTCCCAAAAACAAAACCTCCAAGTTTCAAAACGATCCAACGGTTAGAGCTTATCGAACCCTAGTTAACCCTAACCGGCAAAACCGTTTTTATGCTCAAACGATTTCCAAAAATTCGTTCAAGCATACCCACGCACTCGGGAGACTACGGGAGGTGTTTTGGCACGAAAATTGACCGCCACCACCTGGCCCACGCGCCGCAACACACGCGGCCAGGTTGGGTGGCTTGAGTAAATTTATGGCGACGGAAAATCTTGGGGTTAACCTGCAAACCCTATACCAAACGACTCAGGGTGATGAGATGAGTCGATTGGCCATGAAAGCCGGCCCAGAACCGGCCAAAACTCAAAAATCTCGATCAAAACCCTAACTCCTCAAAATTGTCACAAACCTCCAAATCAATCAAAACTAACCTTGAAAACATTTAGAACTCGAAGAATAGGTACAGAAACTCACCCTAGGCGATCGATTTGGTGGCCGGAATGGAGCAATCGACGGCGAGAAGGGGGAGACGTTTGGGGGTGGTCGGAGTGGAGCTGGCGGCGTCTGGTTCAAACTGAAAGGGTTTGGGCTAACGGGGAAGACGATCGCGAGAGAGAGAGCTGGAGGGTGAGGCACACACACGCGCTGGTCAATTGGCCAGCGTGATTTTTACTTTTGTTACCCCTTTTTCGAAATTACCAAAATGCCCTTAGGGTTTTTAAACCCTTTAAACGTTCGTTCGGGCTCGGAATCGGGTGTTCCGCACGTCCACGGACTCGTTTCGACGAGCCGGACGCAACGGTGCACCCCGTTCCACCAAATTCTTTCCCGAAAATAAAGTCAATATTTAATTCCATTAAATTATTCCAGGGGCAAACTCGTCTTTCTCTTCAATATTTTATTATTTTTATCCTAATTTAGGATCGGGTTGTTACAATCTACCCCCCTTATAAAAATTTCGTCCCCGAAATTTCTTACTCTGATTAGTTCACCAACTTTAAGCTCTTCATCTAACTTCTGTAATTGACAAGTTTAATTCCTTGAATTTTAATACGAAAACCTCAACAAATTTTTCAAATCTTAAGATTCTTCTTTAATTTTAATAAAACCATCCTTCTTACCTGTCATTCAAATACATACGGATACTGAGCCCGCATCTGCTCCTCAGGTTCCCATGTGGCTTCCTCCACAGTGTGACTTCTCCACAAAACTTTCACAAGAGGGATTTCTCGCGAACGTAGAGTCTGCGTCTTCCAATCCAAGATTTGCACTGGTTGCTCCACATAACTCAAGTCAAACCTCAAGTCTACTGGTTGCGACTCTAGCACATGAGAAGGATCTGAAATGTACTTCCGTAACATTGAGACATGGAAAACATCATGCATCCGAGAGAGTTCCGGAGGTAAAGCAACTCTATAAGCCACGGGGCCTACTCGCTCCAAAATTTCATACGGCCCAATATAACGAGGACTCAACTTCCCCCGCTTCCCAAATCTTACTACGCCCTTCCAGGGCGACAATTTCAAGAAAACCCAATCACCAATTTCAAATTGAAGGTCCTTTCTGCGATTATCAGCATAACTTTTCTGTCGATCTTGAGCTGCCTTAAGTCTTTCTCTGATCAGCTTGACTCTTTCTTTAGTAGCTTCAATGTCAACCTCTCCTTCCACTCTTTTCTCACCAACCTCATCCCAAATAAGTGGAGTTCTGCATTGCTGCCCATACAACGCTTCATAGGGTGACATTCCGATGCTTGAGTGATAACTATTATTATAGGCAAACTCCATTAGAGGCAATTTCTCATCCCAATCTTCTCGGAACTGCAATGCACAAGCTCTTAGCATATCTTCCAGAGTTTGAATGGTTCTTTCGGATTGTCCATCAGTTTGAGGATGAAAAGCGGTACTGAACCGCAATTGAGTCCCAAAAGCCTCCTGTAACTTCATCTAGAAACGAGACGTGAATCGCGGATCTCTGTCGGACACAATGGAAACTGGCACCCCATGCAATCTTATAATCTCATCAATGAAAATATTTGCCAATTTGTTCAATTTATAAGTCTCTTTCACTGGTAGAAAGTGCGCAGACTTGGTGAGTCGATCAACAATCACCCAAACTCCATCATGCTTTTCCTTCGTCCGAGGAAGCTTGAACACAAAGTCCATTGTGATGTGTTCCCACTTCCACTCAGGAATTGGAAGTGGTTGTAGTAACCCTGATGGTTTTTGTCGTTCTGCCTTGACCTACTAACAAATTAGACATTTACTGACATATTCTGCAATCTCCGTTTTCATGAAGGGCCACCAGTAATGTTCCCTCAGAGTACGGAACATCTTTGTGCTACCAGGATGCATAGCAAAAGTCGAACTGTGAGCTTCTTCAAGAATTTCTCTTTTTAACATCTCATCATCAGGAACATACAACCTTGTTCCTACCATTAAGGCTCCATCATTTCTTACTGAATAATCCGTCCTGGTACCATTTTCAACCTCCAACCTTAACGTACAAATCAACGAATCCTGCAATTGAGCTTCAAGTATCCGTTCTACCAAGACAGATCTCACATGGAGAGTTGCAAGTAATCCTCCATCATGACTCAATTCCAACCCAACACTAGACTTCCTCAGCTCATTCAACAGGGGAAGGTACTCCCCTCGGAGATAAGCCAAAGATCCCGATGATTTCCTGCTTAGAGCATCGGCCACAACATTAGCTCTTCCAGGATGATGCTCGATAGTACAATCATAATCTTTTATCAATTCTAACCATCTTCTCTACCTCAAATTCAATTCTTTCTGAGTGAACAAGTACTTCAAACTTTTATGATCTGTGAAGATCTGGCAGGTCTCCCCATAAAGGTAATGTCGCCAAATCTTTAGGGCGAACACCACAGCAGCAAGCTCCAAATAATGAGTAGGGTAGTTCAGCTCGTGCTTTTTAAGTTGCCTGGACGCATAAGCAATTACCCTTCCATGCTGCGTTCAAACACAACCCAAACCTTGCCCTGAAGCATCACTGTAAATTACAAAACCTCCACTATCATCAGGTAAAGCCAACACCGGCGCAGTTGTCAACCTAGTTTTCAGTTCATTGAAGCTTTCTTCACACTCATCTGTCCATTCAAATTTGACCCCTTTCCTCGTTAACCGAGTGAGAGGTGCCGCTATGGTAGAAAAACCTTCCACAAAATGCCGATAATAACCTACCAAACCAAGAAAACTTTGTATCTCGGTGACACTAGTTGGCCGAGCCCAGTTTACCACGGCTTCCACTTTCTGAGGATCCACATAAATTCCTTCAGCAGAAATCACGTGCCCCAAGAAACTGATTCTGTCCAACCAAAACATGCACTTACTGAACTTTGCATACAATTGCCTTCTTCTTAAAGTTCCCAGCACAATCTCCAAATGCTTCATGTGTGCCCTTTCACTCTTAGAATAAACCAGAATGTCGTATATGAATACGATAACAAAGCGATCCAAGTAGCGTCGGAACACTCTGTTCATCAGATCCATAAACGCTGATGGCGCATTTGTCAATCCAAAAGGCATCACAAGAAATTCATAATGCCCATACCTTGTCCGAAAAGCTGTTTTAGGCACATCCTCTTCCCTGACTCGCAGTTGATGATAACCAGATCTCAAATCAATCTTAGAAAACACTTTAGCTCAACTGATCGAACAAATTATCAATGCGAGGCAAAGGATAACGGTTCCGCACATGTGACCTTGTTCAACTGTCTGTAGTCAATACACAATCTCATTGTGCCATCCTTCTTCTTCAGAAACAGAACTGGTGCACCCCAAGGAGAAAAACTGGGTCGGATGAAACCCTTGTCTACTAACTCTTGCAACTGAGTTTTCAATTCCTTTAGTTCTGCTGGTGCCATTCTGTACGGCGCCTGAGAGATAGGGTTGGTTCCAGGGACAAGTTCAATGGTGAATTCAACTTCACGTTTAGGAGGCAATCCGGGAAGATCTTCTGGAAATACATCCGGAAAGTCCCGTACCACAGGGATATCTTCCAACCTCACACCGTTATCCTGCGTGTCAATGACATGAGCCAAGTACCCGATGCAACCCTTCCTAAGCAACCGTCTTGCCGTCATGGTAGAAATGAGACAAGATGGGAGAACTTGACGCTCCCCATTGAAAGTAACCTCAGGTCGTCCAGGACTACGGAACACAACCTCCTTCCGAAAACAGTCAACCGAAGCATGATGCTTGGCTAACCAGTCCATACCCAGAATCACATCCAGATCCACAATATCCAAAGGAATTAGATCTGCCTCCTGGTACACATCCCCCACTAACACCGAACTATCCTTAAATACTGAGTTAACCACCAGAACATCTCCCGTAGGCACGAAAATAGCAAGTTCCCCTTGCAAGGCCCTAAGCCTATCATCCGCATTTAGGGCGAAACTATGTGAAACAAAAGAATGTGTAGCCCCGGGGTCAATTAACACACGTGCAGGAATACCAAAGACTGGCAACATACCCATGATAACATCTGGTGACGCCTGAGCCTCCTGTCGAGTCATGGTGTACACTCTGTCCGTAGCTCTGGAACGTCCACCACGTCCCCTATGCTGAGTCCCTCCTCTGTCAGCTGGATCGAGCCCAAAACTTGGTCAACATGATAGTATGGTGGGAGGAGTCATTTGGTGAGTTTTGAGTGAAATCCAATCACTAGAACTATGCAATGCACCAACCACGCCATTTACGGCACGAACTGTGACGCCCCTGACTTAAATTTAAAAAGAAAATAAATAAATAATTTGAGTTAAATAAATAAAGAATTAAAAATGAATTAAAATAATAAAATTGGAATTAAATAAGAATTTATTAATGAAAGGGCATTTTGGTCAACTTAACTTTTGGACGACAATTTGGGGAAACAGACTGTGTCGTTGCGTCTGGCTCGTTGAAACGAGTTTGGGGACGTGCGGCACGATTAATTTGGATTCCAAGCAATAAAGTGGATTATTTTAATAATTTAAAATTTGGATAAAAACAAAGAAAAATTATGATTGGTCAATCTCTCTCTCTCTCTCTCTCTCTCTCTCTCTCTCTCTCTCCCCATGCGCAAATCCCCCCTCTGTGCGACAGTTCCGGCGGTTTAGCACGGCCGCCGCCTCCACAGGTCGTCACCGGCCACGGGGCCGGTACCAATCGAACCGGCACATCACCCCCAACCCATCCCTCACCTTCCCCGACTCCATAGCCGCCGTTTCTCACCGGAAATTGCAGAGATTTGGCCGGTTTTGACTGGAAATTCACGGAGATCGTACGGGCTGCTACGGTGACCAATCACGGCGGGTCAGGTATGCTTTTCAGTCATCTCTTCACGTTCTAGCTGGTGGTGGGATTAGATTTTATCGAATTTGAGCCTAGGTAGCTTGATCTGGAAACCAGATCTGGCCGGACCTTTGAACTGATTTTTCGGCCGGTTGCCGGTTGGTTCTTGGCCGGTTCAGACCGGTTCTGGACTCCTGGGATGACGGTGGTCATTTTGGTATAGGTGGTGTTGTCCAACTCAATGAAAACCCGAATGCCGGAATCGCTCAAGACACCCACCACGCGCTGCCAGCGCGTGTGGCAGCTGTGTGGTGGCGGTTCTTCATCCCAATGCAATCCTCGTGTCATCGTGAGCGCGTACGTATGTTCGGATTCTGATTCGAACGTCGTTTGGACCTCGAACCATCGTACGCCTATTGCGCGTTTCATGGATTCGATGTGTTCGGACCGTTGGATCGAATCCGAATTCACGTATGTTGTTCCCCGTATTCCTAGGAACGTATAGGATTTGACGGTTCGTGATTTGGAGTCCCGGATACTCCGGATCAATGACTTAATCGTGCGATCGTGAGCAATCCGACCGTCCGATCGTGACCAAACTTTCAGGACATGTTCTTTAAGTCGTAGTGAACCTATAGGAACGTTCAGATCTAAGTTTGGAGGTCATGGGACCCACGGGCCCGGTTTGACCTATTCGGGATAGTTTGACCAAGTTTGACCAGGGTTGACCGAGCATCTCCCGAGGTCAGTTTGTCTTCTAACGAACGTTGTTGACCTTAGAATTCCTCGTACGATGTAATGGTACGCTTGAGTCGAGTTTGGTTAGGGTTGACTTTTAAGGTTATCACTTCGGTCCGGTTGTTAATCTTAATCCTCGTATTCTTGATTAGGTTCTCAAGCTTCTCGTGATCATCAGGCGGGACTGCGAGTGGACTTTGTTTTCTAACGAGCATGATTTTAAGGAATTGAATGCGATGCATATAAATGAGATTAAATATTGTTTTAAATCTTGATTTGACTTTGGATGGATTCATTATGATTGAACTGATATTTGAGTTTTATACTTAATTTGGGTTGCCAGTTTGTTTGTGGGGCCCTGTTGGCTATATTTTATTATTATGCTTATCTTTAAGTATTGATTTTGGGACGAGTCAAGCGTCGAGAATTTACGTACGGATTTGGGTACGGTGGGAATTTGATGGATTTTCCTTGGGTTTATATTTAATAAATGAGCTTATGGTTTTGTTGGGTTTGGGACTTTAATAATTTATCATTACGAATGTCGTGGGTCATACTTTATATCTTTTTGGGAAACTTATACCTATACTTTGAATTGAGTATTTGGGCGGTAAGATTTGGACGTTAGTATAGTCCGGTTGATTACGTATTCGGTTTGATGTTTAAACCTTATGAATTATAATTACTTATACTTTGATTATATATATATATATATATATATATATATATATATATATATGTATTTATACATATAGATCAACTTGGAAGGATCATGTCGGATTAATGGGACTAACGAAAATATATGTCGGATTAATGGGAATTGATCATATGTATATTTATATATATATATATATATATATCTATCTATCTATCCATCTACTTTGAATATAATTATGTATATCTACTTTGATATGGAGTTTTGGAACATATATGTATACGGGATTGGACTTTCGGTTATATTTTAATGAATCACTATTTATGTTGTTTTAAAGTATGAACTTAAGGGATGTCAGTTATACGTGTGAATTTCGAATGCTTGAGTTTGAGTTATTGTATTTTAAAGGATAGTTATGTTTTGTATATGTATATATATATATATGTATGTATATTTTGAATAATACGTTTCGAGGTTCAGTCTTTATATTTTTAAAGGGATAGTACCTATACTATGTTTTGGAGCATATGTTTTACTTGAGGTTTGACTTGACGTTTTCTTGACTTGGGTTTTGAATACGGTTTCATTATGCATTTTCAGCGATTATGACATTTTAATGGTTTATGGATTGTTACGCCGTCATTTGACGCTTGTGTCTATTTTAACTATAGAATGGTATGTTTGGGATGATGATGTCCTTATCTTGAATATATATATGATGTTATTGGATTGTTGGACTTATATATGTCCTGGTGTGTGATATTTTGGGGTTCGGGTACATGTGATTAAATATGTATATTGATTATCGTGTAGCGTTTGATTTGAGTGCAGTTGGCACTTTGTTATGTACCTCCCCCTACTATTCTGATATGGTTACTGATTTATGGTTCGATCCGATGTATACCTTAACGGGGTGTAGCTGTAGACTCTTAAATGAGTAGTTTAGTCTGCGCGTATGACTCGTTTCGGACGTATGGATATTGAGGATTCTGCCATACGGGCCGGGTAGCTTAGTCCATGTTTGGGACGGCTTGACCTTGGGCACGAGGCCATTGTGATGCCGACCCAGTGTCCAGTTAAATCCTGG
Source organism: Prunus padus (assembly GCA_024362665.1). NCBI lineage: Eukaryota > Viridiplantae > Streptophyta > Magnoliopsida > Rosales > Rosaceae > Prunus > Prunus padus. Next base: position 8,407,892 of record JANFAM010000006.1, on the reverse strand, counting down.
GCACAAGTCACATTAGTAATGTTGTCCCGGTGTCCAGTCAAATGATTCCCTGTTGGATTGTTTTTCCCCTGGTACTTGTATTTGGTGTTGAGGGTTTATTATACCTATACGAGTGTGTTAGTCTATATGTATATGTTAGTACCTTCGTATTCGTATTTTCTTTAGTGAGGATCCTTTCTCGCTTGTTGTGCTTGTGAGCACGTGGTTGTCCGAGTGTGGGGAAGAATGGGAAACAGTACTTTGTTATGACTATTGTGTATTATATTGCAATTATTGGGATTTGAAGGACTATGTATATAAATGGTTTCATGTGCATGATTTGCATTGTTTTGAAACGGTGGGGTTAGTACATTGATTTAAGTATGTAAAACCTTGTTTTTGTCCACTCGCACTCTTTCTGTTTTGCGCCCCCCCAGGCCGTAGTCGTGCTTCGATACTGTCCGGCCGAGCGCTTCTCTTCTCGAGCATCGACTTGATTGTAGGACTTCGTGTCCCGTATCTTTAACTTTATTTCCGTTGATTAAACTTGAATACTCTTAGTTGCTCTGTTATTGGCCATTAGGGTTGAACTTGTTTGCCTCGAGGTGACAGACCCGACCCTACTCCGCTTTGAACCGGCCAAGCCTCGTGGGCCGACATCCACGGGTGTCGGACACACTTGACCATTTTGCCCTTTTAGTAAAGAAATTGAGTTTTAAAGAGTTTTAAGGTTCGACTTCGCCTAAAATTGAGTCTCCCCGTAATTGGCTCAATTCCCAAATCTTTTACACTGCGAAAGCACAATTTAATTTCCACAAACTTCAGCACGCACAAGTTAAGTTCACACACCGACAAAATTAAAGTGTACGCCTCAGGCCTCACAAAGTTTGGGCAAGTTCAGAGCTTCTAAAGTAATTAAATACAAAGTTCTTCGGGTCGTAGACCCTACACGAAGAGTGGGAGAGCAAGTGGTGGTGAAGACGGGCCGGTGGTGGGGCTGCCATTTACCCACACTCGGGGCGAAAACATTTAAAAAGGTAAGTGGACCAAAGGTAGTTTTTAGAAAATTGAAAACACACGTTAGCCCCACTATTAAAAAAACATTAGAAAACAATTCTATAAACGAGCAATAACTTAAAGTATGCACTAAAATCAAATTTATAAAGTTCATCAGCATAAAAGTTCTTATTCAATAACGAGATATTACTCAATCAACTTAATTAAAATCCACCTAGGTATACCCTTTAACAATTCACAATTCCATTATTCAACCATTCAATTCCAATCCTCGTAAGACTCGTGATACAAAGTCGGTCCGAGCCACGCCCTCGCAAGACTTAGGAGACACCAAGTCAACAAAGCGCGCCTCGCTTAGACTCGGAAAACACAAAGTTTACTCGAGCCTGGGCCTCGCCCGCACGGGTCCGAGCGCCCCGAGACTCGTGGGCGTGAGTCATGCGCGCAGACTTAAACCGAAGGCAACAATGGTCCGTAGACCGGGTAATAACCTTTAACAATTTTTATTCCGTAGGCAGCATTATTAATCCAAGGCAACATCAATAGGGTACCTAGAGGGTTTGAAACCTTTCAAAACTTATAACTCAAAAACAAGTCTTTCCTCAAGCCATTCTAAAATTCCAGCCTTAGGCTCGAAGTTAATTTATAGAAAATATTTAATAAATTCAATTAAACTCTAATATGCAAATCACAAATAATATTTGGAAATCAATAATTTCACAAAAGCATTAAATGAGCATTTATGTAATAAAAATATTTATAGAAATCAAAGGTCCACTCACGGTTGATCCGAGCTTGTTGACCCTTTAGAAGGGCCTTCTGAACCTCCGCCTGCTTGAGTACCTAATTACGAAAATTAAACCATTTATTACTTCACCAAAGCTCGGCATAATAATTTAATAGAAAATCCCGACCCCGGGCCTAAAAAGGGTTCAATTGTAGTTAGAAAGGTTTCCTGGGCCCATTGTTAGAAATGTGCCCTAAGAGCCAATACATTTGATGTAATCTCTTAGAATACATTTCGTATATGATAATAAAGGGCAAATTTATTTTGTTATCTTTTACATCAATTAAAGAAACAAATGTCCAGGGAATGCTAAATAAGAGATAAAGTAATCTAAAGAAGATTAGATTAGCGAGACCTTTAATCTCTTACTATAGTATCCCAAAATGTTCCTAATCATGGGATTATCAAATGGGCATTGATAAACCGTCAAGATTAGCACATACTATGTATGCTCAATTAGGAGGATGGTTAGTCTCAAACCATTTGTGTAGATGACACTAATACAAGTATGTGGGTGCTCATTAGTGAATGGGTACACTCGAACGCGATCAACCATAGTTCTCGTATGGAGTATTTATCTACATGTCAAACGAGCTCATAGTTGCAATAATGCAAATTAGTCCTTAGACTCCGAGGCATCATGGTTGTCCTATGATGCTATTGATCTTAGATAGCTCTTAAAGGCAAGCCGTAAAAGATTTGTCTAAAGTGTTGTTGGGGTCTCTTAATTCATCATAGGGGCATGTGAATGTACAATAAGGAATCTCTACCTTCGATAAAGAAGGAGAATGTTTCGAGATGTGATTCAGAAAATCTTTGGCCAAAGTATTTTGAGCTTGATATAGAAAGTTGTTCTTAATCATGTTCTATTGAATCATATGAGGTTATAAATCATATTAGGTTTGACATAATCAATCCGTACTCCTAATAATATGATATGAAACATTGTATAAGAGAAGGACCGTATTGCATTGTAATTCCAATCAATAGGTTCTTCACCAATTCGTTAGCTTCGGTAGCCTTGATATATTGCTAGATGTCACTCTTGGTTCGTGGAAGTCCTAGGATTGATTGTGATCAATCCATATAAAGGAAAAAATTAAAAGGGGGTTTTAATTCAGCTTGAGTTAGAAAGAGTTCTAATATTTTCCCACTGCCATGCTAATTAGAACCTAATGGATTGCACACCTTAAATGGTTAACTTTGAGAAATACATATGATGTTGTGGAAATAAATTTGATCAATTTGATATGGATGATTTACTACATGTAAAAGAGTATTTGGGCCTCGGTAATAGTTAACGGAAGCACAAAATGGTTGGGTATTAAGCCCAAGGGCTTAAGACACCTAAATATTATGGTTTAAGTGTCACAAGGCCCAATTTTGGAAGCCCAATGGGATTTGGGCTGAAAATGCATAAGTAAATAGGTATGGGAATTGTTTCCATAAGCTATCTTTCATAATCTCATTACACAAACACAATCCAACATCAACCAAATAGGTTTGGAGATCAAAGAGAGATAAAAGAGAGTTTTCAAGAGTGAAACACTTTCATCTTTCAAGGGGTTTAGATTGAAACCAAGTCTTGGGGATCTAGCACTAGCATCCTTGTATTCCCAAGATTCTTCCTTCTCATCTCAAGGTTCCATTGGTGTGAGACTTAGAGGCCATATCCTTTTGTGGCTCACAAGGAGGAGAAAGATCAAGGAGCAAAGATCAAAGATCAAAGAGGAGATCAAGAAAGAGGAAATCATCAAGAGAAGACCAAACACAAATTGGTTCATATAATTGCTTCAAGGGTAATTAGATCTTATCCTTTCTCTTGAATTTTCCATTCATGAAATCATATCAATGTTCATGGCTTAAGATACTTGGAAGAAGTTTTGTTTTTGATTTTAAACAACAACCACCATAAACTTCCGCTGCGATTAATTTGATTAAATGCATGTTTAATATTCAAATGAACTTCTCAAAAATGTTTTGAAAATCCTTCACCCATTTGATTCTACAATAAGCCTTTTAGTTAACTTGGAAGTTCCAGGATTAAATAAGCGATTAAACTTTAGTTTAGTTCCAACCGGGCTTTCAAGGGGTTCCCGAACTCCAAACGACGATCCGTAAGTTCCTATAGGTTTCTACGATCCTCAATTACTTAACTTCCAAGTTTCAATACGATCCAACGGTTAGAACTTATCGAACCCAAGTTAACCCTAGTTAAACCTAACCTAGAACATTGGTTCTTCGCTCAAACGATTTCCAAAATTCGCTCGAGCATACCTACGCGCTCGGGAGACTACGGGAGGCATTTTGGCACGAAGAACCGACGCCACCACCTCGGCCCACGCGCCGCCACACGCGGGCAGGTTGCGGCTTGAGCAATTTTTCCTGACGAAAAATCTTGGAATTTCGGGGCAAGACCTACGGCTAAGTGATCGTGGGTGGAGGGAAGCATTTTGGCAGGAGAACCGCCAAGAACCGGAATCACGCCGAAATTGAAATTTCCGATCTCAAACCCTAGCTCAACAATTCGATTTCAAACTCTCAAATCGATCAAAACCCGCTTAAAACAGTTAGAACTCGACGAGAGGAGTAGAAATCTTACCTAAATTGACGTTGAACACACGAAATGGCCGGATTTTCGCATCAAACTGCGAATCCGGGCTCTCTCGCACGGTTTCCTCCCAGAAACGACCGGACCGGGGCAGGTGAGATGAGGGGAGAGAGAGATGAAGGTTGGAAGGGTGGGAGTGGTCGGTTTTTGGGAGCGTAACTCCGCCAGCCTCGTTCGATGGCTGGCCGGGCTCGCAGGGGAAGACGAAGGGGATCGGGGAAAGGGCTTAAGACGCATACAGCCGCCAATTGGCTGCGTGATTTTTATTTTTGTTACCCTTTTTGACGAAATTACCAAATTGCCCTTAGGGTTTTAGACCTTAAATGATCGCTCGGGCTGGAATCGGTGTTCTCGCACGCCCACGGACTCGCTTCACTTGTGCCGATTTAAATGGTACACCCTGCTCCACCAAATTCTTTCCCGAACTTAAAGTCAAATTTTAAATTCATTAAATTAACTCTAGGTAAAATCGCCCTTCTCCTTAATATTTTAATAATTAAATCTTAAATTGGGATCGGGTTGTTACATGAGGCCTATGATGTATTTTGTAATTCATGGTGGCTGTTGGGATATTCTTATTCTATTGTTGTTGTTCAGGTTGGAACTTTGGGTTTGTTTGTATTTGTGGGGAGACTATACCTGTTTTTCGGCAGAAGTCTTGACCCCTTTATCTTTTTATCTTGGGAAAAGGGATTCTTTTAGTATGTGGGCCCGACAATGGATGATGTTGGAACTTCCACAGTGGTCCGGATTGGGTTCCGGGGCAGAATCCGGGTCGGGTCCTGTCACGAACTTTGTATGAACTTGAAGTGTCCAATTGATTCGGATCGATCCCAAAACTTGGTCAACATCACAATATGGGGGGAGTAGTCATTTGGTGTGTTTTGAGTGAAATCCAATCACTTGAACAACGCAATACACCAACCACTCCATTTATGGCACGAACTTCGTACGAAATTGAAGTGTCCAATATCTTTCACCAATTGATTTCGGATCGAGCCCAAAACTTGGACAACATCATAACATTGTGGGAGGAGTCATTTTGTGTGTTTTGAGTGAAATCCAATCACTAGATCTATGCAATGCACCAACCACTCCATTTACGGCCCGAACTTCGTACGAACTTGAAGTGTCCAATTTCTTTGACCAATTCATTTCAGATCGAGCCCATAACTTGGTCAACATCATAATATGGTGTGAGGAGTCATTGGTGAGTTTTGAGTGAAATCAAATCACTAGAACAACACAATGCACCAACCACTCCATTTACGGTACAAACTTCGCACGAAATTGAAGTGTCCAATATCTTCCACCAATTGATTTCGGATCGAGTCCAAAACTTGGTCAATGTCATAATATGGTGGGAGGAGTCATTGGGTGTGTTTTGAGTGAAATCTAATCACTTGAACTATGAAATGAACCAACCACTCCATTTACGGCACGAACTTCGTACGAACTTGAATTGTCCAATATCTTTGACCAATTGATTTCGGATCGAGCCCAAAACTTGGACAACATCATAATATGGTGTGATGAGTCATTTGGTGAGTTTTGAGTGAAATCCAATCACTAGAACTATGCAATTAACCAACCACTCCATTTATGGCACGAAATTAGTACGAACTTGAAGTGTCCACTTTCTTTGACCAATTGATTACGGATTGAGCCCAAAACTTAGTCAGCATCATAATATGGTGGGTAGAGTCATTGGTGAGTTTTGAGAGAAATCCAATCACTAGGACTACGCAATGCACCAACCACTCCATTTACGGCACAAACTTCGTACGAACTTGAAGTGTTGAATTTCATTGACCAATTGATTTTGGATCGAGCCCAAAACATGATCAACATCATAATATGGTGGGAGGAGTCATTTGAAGAGTTATGAGTGAAATCCAATCACTAGAACTACGCAATGCACCAACCACTCCATTTACGGCACAACTTCGTACAAACTTGAATTGTCCAATATCTTTCACCAATTGATTTCGGATCGAGCCCAAAACTTGGACAACATCATAATATGGTGGGAGGAGTCATTTTGTGAGTTTTGAGTGAAATCCGATCACTAGAACTATGAAATTAACCAACCACTCCATTTATGGCACGAAATTAGTACGAACTTGAAATGTCCAATTTCTTTGACCAATTGATTACGGATTGAGCCCAAAACTTAGTCAACATCATAATATGGTGGGTAGAGTCATTGGTGAGTTTTGAGAGAAATTCAATCACTAGAACTACGCAATGCACCAACCACTCCATTTACGGCATGAAATTAGTACGAACTTGAAGTGTCCAATTTCTTTGACCAATTGATTTTGGATCGAGCCCAAAACTTGGTCAACATCATAATATTGTGGGAGGAGTCATTTGGTGAGTTTTGAGTGAAATCCAATCACTAGAACTATGCAATGCACCAACCTCTCCATTTACGGCACGAACTTGCGAAAATTGAATTGTCCAATATCTTTCACCAATTGATTCGGATCGATCCCAAAACTTGGACAACATCATAATATGGTGGGAGTTATCATTTTGTGAGTTTTGAGTGAAATCCAATCACTAGAACTATACAATTAACCAACCACTCCATTTATGGCACGAAATTAGTACGAACTTGAAGTGTCCAATTTCTTTGACCAATTGATTACGGGTTGAGCCCAAAACTTAGTCAACATCATAATATGGTGGGTAGAGTCATTGGTGATTTTTGAGCAAAATCCAATCACTAGGACTACGCAATGCACCAACCACTCCATTTACGGCACAAACTTCGTACGAACTTGAAGTGTCCAATTTCTTTGACCAATTGATTTTGGATCGATCCCAAAACTTGGTCAACATCATAATATGGTGGGAGTTTTCATTTGGTGAGTTTTGAGTGAAATCCAATCACTAGAACAACGCAATGCACCAACCTCTCCATTTACGGCACGAACTTCGTACGAAATTGAATTGTCCAATATCTTTCACCAATTGATTTCAGATCGAGCCCAAAACTTGGACAACATCATAATATGGTGGGAGGAGTCATTTTGTGAGTTTTGAGTGAAATCCAATCACTAGAACTATGCAATTAACCAACCACTCCATTTATGGCACGAAATTAGTACGAACTTGAAGTGTCCAATTTCTTTGACCAATTGATTACGGGTTGAGCCCAAAACTTAGTCAACATCATAATATGGTGGGTAGAGTCATTGGTGAGTTTTGAGCGAAATCAAATCACTAGGACTACGCAATGCACCAACCACTCCATTTGCGGCACAAACTTCGTACGAACTTGAAGTGTCCAATTTCTTTGACCAATTGATTTTGGATCGAGCCCAAAACGTGTTCAACATCATAATATTGTGGGAGGAGTCATTTCGTGAGTTTTGAGTGAAATCCAATCACTAGAACTACGCAAAGCACCAACCTCTCCATTTACGGCACGAACTTCGTACGAAGTTGAAGTGTCCAATTTCTTTGTCCAATTGATTTCGGATCGAGCCCAAAACTTGGTCAACATGATAATATGGTGGGAGGAGTTATTTGGTGAGTTTTGTGTGAAATCCAATCACTAGAACTATGCAATGCACCAACCACGCCATTTACGGCACGAACTTCGTATGAACTTGAAGTGTCCAATTGATTCGGATCGATCCCAAAACTTGGTCAACATCATAATATGGTGGGAGTAGTCATTTGGTGTGTTTTGAGTGAAATCAAATCACTTTAACTAGGTAATGCACCAACCACTCCATTTACGACACGAACTTTGTATGAAATTGAAGTGTCCAATATCTTTCACCAATTGATTTCAGATCGAGCCCAAATCGTGGACAACATCATAATATTGTGGGAGGAGTCATTTTGTGTGTTTTGAGTGAAATCCAATCACTAGATCTATGAAATGCACCAACCACTCCATTTACGGAATGAACTTCGTACGAAATTGAAGTGTCCAGTTTCGTTGACCAATTGATTTCGGATTTAGCCCAAAAGTTGGTCAACATCATAATATGATGGGAGGAGTCATTTCGTCAGTTTTGAGTGAAATCCAATAACTAGAACTATACAATGCACCAACCACATCATTTACAGCACGAACTTGGTAAGAACTTGAAGTGTCGAATTTCATTGACCAATTGATTTCAGATCGAGCCCAAAACATGATCAACATCATAATATGGTGGGAGGAGGCATTTGGTGAGTTATGAGTGAAATCCATTCACTAGGACTATGCAATGCACCAACCACTCCATTCACGGTACGAACTTTGTACGAACTTGAAGTGTCCAATTTCGTTGACCAATTGATTTCGGATCGAGCCCAAAACATGGTCAACATCATAATATGGTGGGAGGAGTAGTTTGGTGAGTTTTGAGGGAAATCAATCACTAGAACGATGTAATGCACCATCCACTCCATTTGCGGCATGAACTTCTTACGAACTTGAAGTGTCCAATTTCATTGACCAATTGATTTCGGATCGAGCCCATGATCGGTTCATAATTGTATATCATTTTGTACCCTTCTAGCATATGATTTAGTTATGTTTTTGAGTTAAACTTGTGCTTTTAATCTCTATTATGTTTGTCATTCAGTTAATTGTGCCTTTGGTAGCAATGGTGGCCTAAATGTGCAGAATGGTTCAAAAAATGTGCAGACTAAGTTGGTAATTCGTTTCATCCTTCAACTCTTCATCCGACCTTGGAGTGGCCCAAATAACATGTGGTTGGAAAGATGACATTCTGAACTTCAAGATGGATTACTCAAAGTCATCAATTGCTTAAGGGAAGCCCAATTCGTGAGCCCATGAAGTTGCTAGTCATGCTGGCCTAAGGATGAGCTGTCCATGAGCTGCATGTGGGTGAGCTGCAAAAGTATTCATGAGCTGCATGTGGGAGCATGGGTGAGCTGCATGTGGGAGCATGGGTGGGCTGTAAGTGGGATCTGCAATAGCCAAAAGAGAAGAGAATTGATTGTTAATTCTGATTCACCCATCCCTTGTGCCTATATATAGAGAGGTCTAAGAACTCATTTTTCATTCATTCCATAACACACACATCCTGGGATTCACATTCCCACAATTCATCCATCCTTCACTCCATCCTCCACACTCCCATCATTCCCCAAACACATTCAGAAATCACCATCAACACTCTAAATAGCCCCAAATCACCAAAACTGCCCCATCTAGCCTCCCTTCCATTTCCCTACGAATTTCCTCTTTCTCAAACATCACCACTCACCCAAACTCATCCCAAATCACCTCCTTAACCTTCATACATCCTTCTAGACGTGGGGAAGCTCTTGGAGAAGCATTGGACACCACAAGAACTTTAGAAAAGGGTTTTTCTATTCTTATTGCATTCATTATGTTTTCTCATTTCTGTTTAAGTTTCTTTCACATTATGAGTAGCTAAATCCATAACTAGGGCTTTGATGTAACCTAACATGAATATTCTGGGTTTATAAATTTCAAGTTTCAAGTTTGATTCAAGATTCATGCTCTTATTCATTATGCCTAGCTACCATTGAGATTTTTGTATTTTGGTTGAAACTAAAGTAGACACCTTTTGCTTTTGTTTCAATTGAACTATGAATAAGATGAGTATGTATGGACATTTGCCAATAGGGATTAGATACATGTTGTTTAAAACATTCTTCTATGCTTAATGGATTTCCAATGCCTGATTTAAGTTCGACAATAAAGACTTAATTAGGGAATTGGAAATACAAGGTTAGGATCAAACACCATGGCTTAATCATACTTTAGCTAGAATCAATCTTTGAATCTGAATTAGACTTGTCACTTGAATCCTTATAACCTAGAATTGAATTGTTATGGTGAATCGAATGCCCTAGTCTCCAAATCTGTTTTCCAACCTCAAAACCCACTCTTTGATACACTTGTTTACTTTGCCTTTGTTTGCAATTTCGTTTTGTTTCATTTGTTTCCAAACTCAATCTCACTCAAAAATCTGTTTTAGATTTAACTTCTTGTTTCTTGAATTGGGTAATCTAAGTACACAACTAATTTAAAACTTCTAAGTCCTCGTGGGTACGACCTCGTACTTGTCTTGCTATATTACTAATTGACCCGTGCACTTGCGAGTTAACAAAATTTTGGTGTTCGTTGCAGGGGACTTAACGAAAGTTCTTCCCTGGTTATGCGCCCAAGGTTACCCTATTCTTTTAGTGTTTCTAATTAATTCAAATTTTATGTTTCAGGTAGTTTATGTCTAAAAGACCATTCCTTGATCAAGTGAGGTCTTCGTTTAGACGTTCTAGATCATTGGAAGGAAGACCAACGTTGCAACCCAATCGAGTGATCTCTGAAATTCAGAATTGACTAGAAAGAGAGTTGTCAACTGCAAAAGAGCAAGCTCTTGCCACATTCTCAAGTCTTGCTCTCCACACTGACCGCCCCGGTTCTTCACTTTCAAATTCGGAAGCAAGGTCAGACCAAGAAGAAGAAGTAGAGATGGCCGCAAATGAGATCATGGGAGACCTTGATATCCCAACAATTCCGGCATCTCCTTCAAGCATCTTGCTACCCACCGTAGCTCGAAACTATGAGCTTAAATCTTCTCATCTTAATATGTTGCCTTCCTTTTATGGTTTGCCTAATGAAGATCCATTGACTCATATAAAGGATATTTTTAATGTTGTGAGTTCCTTTCCCTTGACAGGTGCGACGGAAGATCAACTTCGAATGAGAGTGTTTCCTTATACTTTGAAGGATAAGGTGAAGTATTGGTTGAATTCCTTGAAGCCTGGTTCACTCACTACATGGGCTGCCATTCAAAAGAAGTTCTTGGAGAAATACTTCTCCACGCAAAAGACCGACATGCTTAGGGACAAGATCTTGTTATTTGCACAACAAGATGATGAATTGTTTTGTGATGCATGGGAGAGACTCAATGTGCTGCTCAATCAATGTCCTCATAATGGGATTCCTTTGAAACTTCAAATGCGTAAGGACTAACCCCTTCTAGCCATAATATTGTCGCCAATTTTGCAGGTGGTTCTTAAAAAACCAAGACTCCCGAAGAAACATTTGAACTCTTTGAGGAGATGGCAATGGAGACCCAACACACTGATAGAAGAGGTAAACGTGTTGTTAGTGGTTCTAATGATGCTTCTAGTGTCCAGATTTCAAAATTGGAACAAAAGCTAGATGCTCCTCTTGCATTGAACTCAAGAAACCCTCCGAAGGAAGTGTGTAGCATCTGTGAAACTCATGATCATGCTACCATAGCTTGTCCACTTGGGGCTGCATATCCAGAATTTGTGCAAGAGCAAGCTAAGTTGGTGAATTCCTAGAACCAAGGTCCAAGAAATGATCCATACTCTCAAAGTTATAATCCGGGTTGGAGGAATCATCCAAACTTTTCATGGAGGAATACATAGAATCAAGCCAATCCCCCTTCATTCCAAAGGCCACAACAATCATCATCATTGGAGGATATAGTGAAGCAAATGGCAATCAACCAATCTAATTTCCAACAAACTACACAAGCTGCCATCTCCAAATTGGAAGTTCAAATAGGCCAAATAGCTGCGGAGATAACCCAAAGACAACCTGGGAGATTGCCAAGCCAAACCGTGATCAATCCAAATAACCAAGAAGCCATGGCCATTCACGTGCTCAAAACAGGTAAGATAGTTGATAACAAAGTTGATTCTAATCTTTCAAATGATGTTGTTGTAGAGGATGAAGAAGAGGAGGAGGAGACCACAGGTACCCAAGGGCAACAAGCTGCTCCTAAGGCCAATTCAGATTCACAGGGACCTAATCCATTCCAATTGCATAGAAGGGATGACAAATTCATGCCACCACATCATCAAGAAGATAGATACGTGCCACCGCTCCATATGTTCCACCAATTCCATTTCCAGGTCGTCTAAAGAAAGCAAAGCAAGATAAGGCTTTTAAAGAGATTTATGATATTTTGAGTAAAGTTAATATCAATTTGCCTTTGCTTGATGTTATTGAACAGATGCCAGCATATGGAAGGTTTATCAAAAACTTGAAAACTCACAAGCTCAATTTTGCTCCAAATGACGAAGTGAGGCTCAACAAGAATGTAAGTGTTGTGTTGCAATGCAAGCTTCCGCCAAAACTAGAAGATCCTAGCAGTTTTGACATTCCAATTAACATAGGAGATAAGAAGGTTGGAAGAGCCATGTTGGACTTGGGAGCAAGCATCAATCTAATGCCATATTCAGTTTATCAAAAGCTTGGCTTAGAAGGAATGAAGAAGACGTCAGTGCGACTTGAATTAGCTGATCATTCAATCAAATATCCAAAAGGTATTGTAGAAGATATTTTAGTTCAAGTTAATACACTAATCTTTCCTGCTGATTTTGTAGTGATGGATATGGAGGACAACCCAAATGGAGACCGTGTTGATCCCATCCTCTTAGGCTGGCCATTCATGGTTACTGCAGACACAATCATCAAAGTGAAAGATGGCACCCTCTCCATGACCGTTTTGGGTGAAACTGTTGAATTTAAAGTGTTTGATGCTCTATCTCAACCCTCTATATCTCTTGACACTTGTTTTTCAATTGATGTTGTGGATCATGAAGTTTCTTCCAAAATTTTGCAGGAAAAGTCTAATGATCCTCTAGAAGTTGTCCTAACACTAGAAGAGGAAGATCTTTGTGAACCGGAGTTCCAAGAAGTGGTAGCTGCCCTAGAAGTGTTGCAGCCATACCCACCATCTTTTAGGCCACCACTCGAGCCTCTTGGTCCATCCTCCATGAAATTGGAGCCATCCATTATCACCCCACCAAAGCTAGAACTTAAACCTCTTCCCAATCATCTTAAATATACTTATTTGGGTGTTAATGAAACTCTTCCTGTTATAATTGCTGCAGGTCTCACCTCACATGAAGAAGAGAGCTTAATCAAAGTTCTAAAGAAGCATAAAACTGCCCTTGGGTGGACCATTAGCAGATATTAAAGGAATAAGTCCATGCATGTGCATGCACCAGATTTTAATGGAAGAAGATAGCAAACCGTCCCGTGATGCCCAAAGGCGACTAAATCCCAACATGAAAGAGGTGGTTAGAAGTGAGTTTTAAAGCTACTTGATGTAGGAATCATCTACTCAATTTCAGATTCTAAGTGGGTGAGTCCTGTACAAGTTGTTCCAAAGAAGTCCGGAATCACCGTTATGAAGAATGAGCAGAATGAGCTAGTTCCTACACGAACTATAACTGGTTGGAGAGTTTGTATTGATTATAGGAAGTTGAACACATCCACAAGAAAAGATCATTTTCCATTACCTTTTATTGATCAAATGCTTGAACGTTTATCTGGCCATGCTTACTATTGTTTTCTTGATGGTTATTCAGGTTATAATCAAATTCCCATTGCTCTGGAAGACCAAGAGAAGACCACATTCACATGCCCATTTGGTACATTTGCTTATAGAAGGATGCCATTTGGTTTGTGCAATGCTCCGGCAACTTTCCAAAGATGCATGATGGCAATCTTTCAGATATGGTGGAACGATTCATTAAGGTATTTATGGATGATTTTTCAGTTTTTGGATCATCTTTTGATGAATGTCTTCACCACTTGTCTCTAGTGCTTAAAAGATGCCAAAAAACAAATCTGATTTTGAATTGGGAGAAATGTCACTTCATGGTGAAACAAGGTATTGTGCTAGGCCATGTGATCTCAAGCAAGGGAATTGAAGTGGACAAAGCCAAGATCGATCTCATATCGAATCTACCACCCCCTTCCTCGATTAAAGGAGTTAGAAGTTTTCTAGGCCATGCAGGATTCTATAGAAGGTTCATCAAAAATTTCTCAAACATTACAAGACCATTGTGTAATTTTCTTGCTAAAGATGTTGTTTTTGAGTTTGATGAAGCTTGCATAGAAGCTTTTACTACCTTGAAGAAGGAGCTAACTTCAGCCCCTATTATCATGGCTCCGGATTGGTCTTTACCATTTGAAATAATGTGTGATGCTTCTGACTTTGCTATTGGTGCAATTTTAGGTCAAAGGAAGAACAAGCTTCCCCATGTGATTTATTATGCTAGCCGGACCTTGAATGATGCTCAACTCAACTACTCCACAACAGAGAAGGAGTTGCTTGTTGTGGTTTTTGCTTTAGAAAAATTTCGTTCTTACCTTGTTGGTTCTAAAGTAATTCTTTATTCTGACCATGCAGCTCTTAGATACTTGCTCACTAAGAAGGATGCCAAACCACGCTTGATTAGATGGATTCTCTTGTTGCAAGAGTTCGATTTGGAGATTCGTGACAAGAAGGTAAGTGAGAATGTGGTGGCCGACCATTTGAGTAGAATTGTGGTTGAAGAACAAGGAGAAGCTGTGCTACCCTTGAATGAGACTTTCCCGGATGAACAACTATATGTTGCCCAAGTCAAAGAGCCATGGTATGCTGATTTTGTTAATTATCTTGCTTGTGGTGTTATTAGAAATGATCTAACTTATCAGGACAAGAAAAAAATTCTTTTCCACGGTGAAACATTATATTTGGGACGAACCTTTCTTATTCAAGCATTGCCCTGATCAACTCATTAGAAGGTGTGTTCTAGAAGAAGAGCAAGAAAGCATACTTAAGCATAGCCACGAATTGGCTTGTGGAGGTCACTTTGGAGCTAAGAAAACTACACTTAAAATTATGCAATCTAGTTTCTTTTGACCCACTCTATTCAAAGAACGTTTAATTTTTGTGTTAAGTGTGATAGGTGTCAAAGAATGGGGAACATAAGCCGCAGGAATCAAATGCCATTGAACAACATACTCATTGTGGAACTCTTTGATGTGTGGGGTATTGATTTCATGGGACCATTCCCGTCTTCATTTGGTTACACCTACATACTTGTTGCTGTTGATTATGTGTCTAAATGGGTAGAAGCCATACCAACCAAAACCTACGATCACAAGGTTGTGCTTAAATTCTTGAGGGACAATATTTTCACAAGGTTTGGAACTCCAAGGGCTGTCATTAGTGATGGAGGCAGCCACTTCTATAACAAGCCATTCGAAGCACTCATGAAAAGGTACAACATCACCCATCGAGTCTCTACACCATATCATCCTCAAACATCTGGTCAAGTAGAGATAAGCAACAGAGAAATTAACCATATCCTAGAGAAGGTTGTGAACCATACAAGGAAAGATTGGTCTGCCAAGCTCAATGATGCATTATGGGCTTATAGGACTGCATATAAGACTCCCATCGGAATGAGCCCTTATTGCCTTGTGTTTGGAAAAGCCTGTCACCTGCCAATGGAGCTTGAACACAAAGCTCTTTGGGCCATCAAGAAGTTGAATTTTGATCTAGACAAGGCAGGTGAAGCTAGGAAGTTTCAGATCAATGAATTTGAGGAGTTAAGACATGAGTCTTATGAGGATGCAAAGCTTTACAAAGAACGAACTAAGAGTTACCATGACAGAAACATTCAACGGAAAGAGTTCACCAAATGTATGACAATTCTTTTGTTTAACTCACGTTTGCGTCTCTTTCTAGGAAAATTGAAGTCTCGGTGGCTTGACCCATTCACCGTGGTCAATGTTTCTCCCTATGGAGCTGTGGAGATTCAAAACCCTAAAGATGGCTCGACTTTCAAAGTAAATGGACAACGTTTAAAGCCATTCTATGAAGGAATTTTAGTGGGCATTCAAACTAGGCATGTGGTGGATCAACTTCCATTCAAACCATCAACTTAGCAAGTTGCTTAATGTCTTGCCAAGACAGTAACTAAGGCGCTTCTTGGGAGGCAACCCATGTGTTCAAGAAGATGGTGCTTGGTAGCGGTCGACCTAATCGCATCAAGGGGGAGTTTCTCTAAACCTTTTTCTTAACTTTTCCCTTTATCAATTACATGTTTTCAATTATCTTTACTGTTGCTTCAACATTGAGGACAATGTTCAATTCAAGTTTGGGGGGAAGATTTTCAATTTGTTTTCATTTGTCACTAATTTTTTTCAAATGTCATTCAAACAGTGCTACTGAGCTGCCATTGAGGTTTTCATATCAGATTTTTGCACTTCACAAAGCTTTTGCCCTTAGAATTCTGGTTGCTAAAGTACCATGCTCAAATTGTTGAAGGAGAATAGTGGAGACTACCCTAGTGAGCTATATCGAGCCTAATTGCTCTCTTGAGAGGGTTTAAAGTGCTTCTATTTCTCATCCCTACTTATTCTCTTCAATTTACTCTAAATGATCTCATTGTTCCATTTTGATTGAATACTAAGGATGAACATATTTTGCAGATACCAGGTGCTTGCTCTCACTCATGAATGAACTCATTGAAGTGATGCTAGGCTATGTGTGCTTAACCATTCTATATGCTTTCTTTTCACCCTACTCGTATGTGTGTTCCATCAGCCCTCTTGAAGCCAAACACTTCAAGCCTTTTTCTTCTACCACCCTCATCATTTCCCTACCTTTGTATCTCAATCTGAGATACTTAACCTATTGTAGCCATACCCTATAGCTTAGGAATATACCAAGGTATGCCAAGATCAAATTTGAAGCAAGAAAGTTGCTGCCATATACCTGAATGAAAGATGGTGTGAATCTGTACAATGAAGTTAAAGAAAATGCAGATCAAATCAGAAAATGAGAAAGATAAATTCATTTCGGATCGAGCCCAAAGATGGTCTGAATCGGTGCAATATGAACTTGAAGTGTCCAACTTCGTTGCCCAATTGATTTCGGATAGAGAGCAAAACTCGTCAACATCATGATATGGTGGGAGGAGTCATTTGGAGAGTTTTGAGTGAATCCAATTACTAGAACTACGCAATGCACCAACCACAACATTTACAGCACGAACTTCGTACGAACTTGAAGTGTCCAATTTCATTGACCAATTGATTTCAGATTGAGCCCAAAACATGGTCAACATCATAATATGGTGGGAGGACTCATTTGGTGAGTATTGAGGGAAATCAAATCACTAGAACGATGCAATGCATCAACCACTCCATTTATGGCACGAACTTTGTACGAACTTGAAGTGTCCAATTTCATTGACCAATTGATTTCGGATCGAGCCCAAAACATGGTCAACATCATAATATGGTGGGATGAGTCATTTGGTAAGTTTTGAGGGAAATCCAATCACTAGAACCATGCAATGCACGAACCACGCCATTTACTGCACCAACTTCGTACGAACTTGAAGTGTCCAATTTCTTGAACGAATTGATTTCGTATCGAGCCCAAAACATGGTCAACATCATAATATGGTGGGAGGAGTCATTTGGTGCGTTTTGAGTGAAATCCAATCACTAGAACTATGAAACGCACCAACCACTCCATTTACGGCACGAAGTTCGTACGAACATGAAGTGTCCAATTTAAGTCACCAAATGATTTCGGATTGAGCCCAAAACTTGGTCAACATCATAATATGGTGGGAGGAGACATTTGGTGAGTTTTTATTTAAATCCAAATACTAGAACTATGTAATGCACCAACCACTCCATTTGCGGCACGAACTTCGTACGAACTTGAAGTGTCCAATTTCATTGAACAATTGATTTCAGATCGGCCCCAAAACTTGGTCAACATCATAATATGGTGGGAGGAGTCATTTGGTTAGTTTTGAGTGAAATCCAATGGCTATAACTATGAAATGCACCAACCACTCCATTTACGGCACGAATTGCACGAACTTGAAGTGTCCAATTTCTTAGACGAATTGATTTCAGATCGAGCCCAAAACTTGGTCAACATCATCATATGGTGGGAGGAGTCATTTGGTGAGTTTTGATTTAAATACTATTACTAGAACTATTCAATGCACCAACCACTCCATTTGCTGCACGAACTTTGTAGTAACTTGAAGTGTCCAATTTCTTCGACGAATTGATTTCGGATCGAGTCCAAAACTTGGTCAACATCATAATATGGTGGGAGGAGTCTTTGGGTGAGTTCTGAGTGAAATCCAATCACTAGAACTATGCAACGCACCAACCACTCCATTGACGGTACGAAGTTCTTACGAACTTGAAGTGTCCAATTTATGTCACCAATTGATTTCGAATCGAGCCCAAAACTTGTTCAACATCATAATATGGTGGGAGGATTCTTTTGGTGAGTCTTGAGTGAAATCCAATCACAAGAACTATACAATGCACCAACCACTCCATTTACGGCACGACCTTTGTACGAACTTGAAGTGTCCAATTTCATTGACCAATTGATTTCGGATCGAGCCCAAAACTTGGTCAACATCATAATGTGGTGGAAGGAGTCATTTGGTGAATTTTTGAGTGAAATCCAATCACTAGAACTATGGAATGCACCAGCCACTCCGTTGATGGCACTAAGTTCGTACGAACTTGACGTGTCCAATTTCTGTCACCAATTGATTTCGGATTGAGCCCAAAAGTTGTTCAACATCATAAAAAGTTGGGAAGAGTCATTTTGTGAGTTTTAAATGAAATCCAATCACTAGAACTATGCAATGCACCAACCACTCCATTTACGGCACGAACTTCGTACAAACTTGAAGTGTCTATTTTCTTTGACCAATAAAACTTGGTCAAAATCATAATGTGGTGGGAGGAGTCATTTGGTAAGTTTTGAGTGAAATCCAATCACTAGAACTATGCAATGTACCTACTCCATTTACGGTCAGAAATTAGTACGTACATGAAGTGTCCAATTTCGTTGACCAATTGGTTTCGGATCGTGCCCAGAACTTGGTCAACATCAAAATACGGTGGGTGGAGTCATTTCGTAACTTTTGAGGGAAATCCCATCACTAGAACAATGCAATGCACCAACCACGCCATTTACGGCACCAACTTCGTACGAACTTGAAGTAGCCAATTTCTTTGACCAATTGATTTCGGATCGAGCCCAAAACTTGGTCAACATCTTAATATGGTTGAAGGAGTCATTTCGTGAGTTTTGAATGAAATCCAATCACTAGAACTATGCAATGCTCCAACTACTCCATTTACGGCACGAACTTGTATGAACTTGAAGTGTCCAATTTCTTTGAACAATTGATTTCGGATAGAGCCCAAAACATGGTCAACATCATAATATGGTGGGAGGAGTCATTTGGTAAGTTTTGAGTGAAATCCAATCACTTGAACAATGCAATGCACCGACTAATCCATTTACGGTCAGAAATTAGTGCGAACTTGAAGTGTCCAATTTTGTTGACCAATTGATTTCGGATCGAGCCCAAAACTGGGACAACACCATAATATGGTGGGAGGTGTCATTTGGTCAGTTTTGAATGAAATCCAATCACTAGAACAATGCAATGCACCAACCATGCCATTTACAGAACGAACTTCGTACGAATTTGAAGTGTCCAATTTCTTTGACCAATTGATTTCGGATCGAGCCCAAAACTTGTTCAACATCATAATATGGTGGGAGGAGTCATTTCATGAGTTTTGAGTGAAATCTAATCACTAGACCTATGCAATGTACCAACTACTCCATTTACGGTCAGAAATTAGTACGAAGTTGAAGTGTCCAATTTCTTTGACCAATTGATTTCGGATCGAGCCCAAAACTTGGTCAACATCATAATATCGTGGGAGGAGTCATTTGGTAAGTTTTGAGTGCTATCCAATCACTGGAACTATGCAATGCACCAAAGACTCCATTTACGGCAAGAACTTCTTACGAACTTGAAGTGTCCAATTTCTTTGACCATTTGACTTCGGATCGAACGCCAAAACTTGGTCAACATCATAATATGATGGGAGGCGTCATTTCGTAAGTTTTGAGTGAAATCCAATCACTAGAACAATGCATTGCACCAACCACGCCATTTACGGCACCAACATCATACGAACTTGAAGTGTCCAATTTCTTTGACCAATTGATTTTGGATCGAGCCCCAAACTTGGTCAACGTCATAATATGATGGGAGGAGTCGTTTGGTAAGTTTTGAGTTAAATTCAATCACTAGAATAATGCAACGCACCAACCACGCCGTTACTGCACCAACATCGTACGAACTTGAAGTGTCCAATTTCTTTGACCAATTGATTTCGGATCGAGCCCCAAACTTGGTCAACGTCATAATATGATGGGAGGAGTCGTTTGGTAAGTTTTGAGTGAAATTCAATCACTAGAACGATGCAATGCATCAACCACTCCATTTATAGCACGAACTTTGTACGAACTTGAAGTGTCCAATTTCATTGACCAATTGATTTCGGATCGAGCCCAAAACATGGTCAACATCATAATATGGTGGGAGGAGTCATTTCGTGAGTTTTGAGTGAAATCCGATCACTAGAACTATGCAATCCACCAACTACTCCATTTACGGTCAGAAATTAGTACGAACATGAAGTGTCCAATTTCGTTAAACAATTGATTTCAGATCGAGCCCAAAATTTGGTTAAGATCATAATATGATGGGAGGAGTCATTTCGTGAGATTTGAGTGAAATCCAATCACTAGAACTATGCAATCCACCAACTACTCCATTTACGGTCTGAAATTAGTACGAACTTGAATTGTCCAATTTCGTTGACTAATTGATTTCCGATCGAGCCCAAAATTTGGTTAACAACATAATATGATGGGAGGAGCATTTGTAAGTTTTGAGTGAAATCCAATCACTAGAACAATGCAATACACCAACCACGCCAT
This sequence comes from Prunus padus, assembly GCA_024362665.1. Lineage (NCBI taxonomy): Eukaryota > Viridiplantae > Streptophyta > Magnoliopsida > Rosales > Rosaceae > Prunus > Prunus padus. Next base: position 8,386,873 of record JANFAM010000006.1, on the reverse strand, counting down.
TTACGGCACCAACTTCGTACAAACTTGAGGTGTCCAATTTCATTGACCAATTGATTTCGGATCGAGCCCCAAACTTGGTCAACGTCATAATATGATGGGAGGAGTCGTTTGGTAAGTTTTGAGTGAAATTCAATCACTAGAACAATGCAATGCACCAACCACGCCATTACTGCACCAACATCGTACGAACTTGAAGTGTCCAATTTCTTTGACCAATTGATTTCGGATTGAGCCCAAAACTTGGTCAACATCATAATATGATGGGAGGAGTCATTCGGTAAGTTTTGAGTGAAATCCAATAACTAAAACAAAGCAATGCACCAACCACGCCATTTAAGGCAACAACTTCGTACGAACTTGAAGTGTCCAATTTCGTTGACCAATTGATTTCAGATCGAGCCCAAAACTTTGTCAACATCATAAAATGGTGGGAGGAGTCATTTCGTGAGTTTTGAGTGAAATCCAATCACTAGAACTATGCAATCCACCAACTACTCCATTTGCGGTCAGAAATTAGTACGACCTTTAAGTGTCCAATTTCGTTGACCAATTGATTTCAGATCGAGCCCAAAATTTGGTTAAGATCATAATATGATGGGAGGAGTCATTTTTAAGTTTTGAGTGAAATCCAATCACTAGAACAATGCAATACACCAACCACGCCATTTACGGCACCAACTTCGTACGAACATGAAGTGTCCAATTTCTTTGACCAATTGATTTCAGATCGAGCCCAAAATTTGGTTAACAACATAATACGATGGGAGGATTCATTTGTAAGGTTTGAGTGAAATCCAATCACTAGAACAATGCAATACACCAACCACGCCATTTACGGCACCAACTTCGTACGGACTTGAAGTGTCCAATTTCATTGAACAATTGATGTCGGATCGTGACCAAAACTTGGTCAACATCATAATATGGCGGGAGGAGTCATTTCGTGAGTTTAGAGTGAAATCTAATCACTAGAACTATGCAATGTACCATTTAAGGTCAGAAATTAGTGCAAACTTGAAGTCTCCAATTTCGTTGACCAATTGATATTGGATCGTGCCCAATACTTGTACAACATCATAACATGGGGGAAGGAGTCATTTGGTCAGTTTTGAGTGAAATCCAATCACTCGAACGATGCAATGCACCAACCACGCCATTTAAGGCAACAACATCGTACTAACTTGAAGTGTCCAATTTCTTTGACCAATTGATTTCAGATCGAGCCCAAAATTTGGTTAACAACATAATACGATGGGAGGAGTCATTTGTAAGTTTTGAGTGAAATCCAATCACTAGAACAATGCAATACACCAACCACGCCATTTACGGCACCAACTTCGTACGAACTTGAAGTGTCCAATTTCTTTGACCAATTAATTTCGTATCGAGCACAAAATTTGGTCAACATCATAATATGGTGGGGGAGTCATTTGGTAAGTTTTCTGTGAAATCCAATTACTAGAACTTCGCAATGCACCAACCACGCCATTTACGGCAAGAACTTCGTATGAACTTGCAGTGTCCCATTTCCTTCACTAATTGATTTCGGATCTAGCCCTAAACTTGGTCAACATCATAATATGGTGGGAGTAGTCATTTGGTCAATTTTGAGTGAAATCCAATCACTAGAACGATGCAATGCACCAACCACGCCATTTAAGGCAACAACTTCGTACGAACTTGAAGTGTCCTATTTCATTTGGTCAACATCATAATATGGTGGGGGGAGTCATTTGGTAAGTTTTCCGTGAAATCCAATCACCAGAACTTTGCAATGCACCAACCACGCCATTTACGGCTGGAACTTCGTATGAACTGATTGATTTCGGTTTGAGCCCAAAACTTGGTCAACATCATAATATGGTGGGAGTAGTCATTTGGTGAGTTTTGAAATCCAATCATTGGACCTATGCAATGCACCAACCACTCCATTTGCGGCACGAACTTTGTATGAACTTGAAGTGTCCAATGTCATTGACAAATTGATTTTGGATCGAGCCCAAAACTTTGTCGACATCATAATATGGTGGGAGGTGTCATTTGGTGAGTTTTGAGTGAAATCCAATATCAAAAACTACGCAATGCACCAACCACTCCATTTACGGCACAATGTTCGTACAAACTTGAAGTGTCCAATTTAAGTCACCAATTGATTTTGCATCGAGCCCAACACTTGTTCAACATCATAATATATGGTGGGAGGAGTCATTTGGTAAGTTTTGAGTGAAATCCAATCACTAAAACTATGCAATGCACCAACCACTCTATTGACGGCACGAACTTCATACGAACATGAAGTATCAAATTTCTTTCACGAATTGATTTCGGATCGAGCGCAAAACTGAGTCAACATCATAATATGGTGGGTGGAGTCATTTGATGAGTTTTGAGTGAAATCCAATAATTAGAACTATCCAATGCATCAACCACTCCAATTACGGCACGAACTTCGTACGAACTTGAAGTGTACAATTTTTTTGACCAATTGATTTGGGATTGAGCCCAAAACTTGGTCAACATGATAATATGGTGGGAGGAGTCATTTGGTGAGTTTTGATTTAAATCCAATTACTAGAACTATGCAATCCACCAACCACTCCACTTGCGGCACGAACTTCATTACCAAATTGATTTTGGATCGAGCCCAAAATTTGGTCAACATCACAATATGGTGGGAGGAGTCATTTCGTGCGTTTTGATTTAAATCCAATTACTAGAACTATGCAATTCACCAACCACTCCATTTACGGCACGAACTTCGTACGAACTTGAAGTGTCCAATCTCTTGGACCAATTGATTTCGAATCGAGCCCAAAACTGAGTCAACATCATAATGTGGTGGGAGGAGTCATTTGGTGAGTTTTGATTTAAATCCAATTTCTGGAACTACGCAATGCACTAACCACTCCATTTACGGCACGAACTTTGTACGAACTTGAAGTGTACAATTTCTTGGGTGAATTGATTTGGGATCGAGCCCAAAATTTGGTCAACAACATAATACGGTGGGAGGAGTCATTTGGTGAGTTTTAAGTGAAATCCAATCACTAAAACTATGCAACGCACCAACCACTCCATTTACGGCACGAACTTCATACTAACTTGAAGTGTCCAATTTCTTTGACCAATTGATTTCGGATCGATCCCAAAACTTGGTCAACGTCATAATATGGTGGGAGGTGTCATTTGGTGAGTTTTGATTTAAATCCTATTACAAGAACTATGCAATGTACCAACCATTATATTTGCAGCACGAACTTCGTACGAACATGAAGTATCCAATTTCTTTCACAAATTGATTTCAGATCGAGCGCAAAACTGAGTCCCCATCATAAAACGGTGGCAGGAGTCATTTGGTGAGTTTTGAGTGAAATCCAATAATTAGATCTATGCAATGCATCAACCACTCCATTTACGGCACGAACTTCGTACGAACCTGAAGTGTCCAATTTCTTGGATGAATTGATTTCGGATCGATCCCAAAACTTGGTCAAAATCATAATACGGTGGCAAGAGTCATTTGGTGAGTTTTGAGGGAAATCCAATCACAAGAACTACGCAATGCACCAACCACTCCATTTACGGCACCAACTTCGTACGAACTTGAAGTGTCCAATTTCTTTGATCAATTGACTTCGGATCGAGGCCAAAACTTGGTCAACGTCATAATATTCTGCGACGAGTCATTTTGTGAGTTTTGAGTGAAATCCAATTACTGGAACTATGCAATGCACCAACCACTCCATTTACGGCACCAACTTCGTACGAACTTGAAGTGTCCAATTTCTTGGACGAATTGATTTCGGATCGAGCCCAAAACTTGGTCAACATCATAATATGATGGGAGGAGTCATTTGGTAAGTTTTGAGTGAAATCACATCACTGGAATTATGCAATGCACCAACCACTCCATTTACGGCACCAACTTCGTACGAAGTTGAAGTGTCCAATTTATTTGACAAATTGATTTCGGATCGAGCCCAAATAAAGGTCAACAATATAATATGACGGGAGGAGTCATTTGGAAAGTTTGGAGAGAAATCCAATCAGTAGAACAATGCAATGCACAAACCACTCCATTTTCGGCACGAACTTCGTACGAACTTGAAGTGTCCAATTTCGTTGACCAATTGATTTCAGATCGAGCTCAAAACTTGGTCAACATCATAATATGATCGGAAGAGTCATTTGGTGAGGTTTGAGTGAAATCCAATCACTAGAAGTATGCAATTCAGCAACGACTCCATTTTCGGCACGAACTTCGTACGAATTCGAAGTGTCCAATTTCTTTGACCAATTTATTTTTGATTGAGCCCAAAACCTGATCAACATCCTAATATAGTGAGTGGAGTCATTTGGTGTTTTGAGGGAAATCCAATAACTAGGACTTTGCAATGCACCAACCACGCCATTTACGGCACAAACTTTGTACGAACTTGAAGTGTCCAATTTCATTTAACAATTGATTTCGGATCGAGCCCCAAACTTGGTGAACATCATAATATGGTGGGAGGAGTCATTTGGTGATTCTTGAGTGAAATCCAATCACTCGAACTATGCAATCCACGAATCACTCATCTACGGTCAGAAATTAATACGAACTTGAAGTGTCCAATTTCATTGAACAATTGATTTCGGATCGAGGCCAAAACTTGGTCAACATCATAATATGGTGGAAGGAGTCATTTGGTGATTTTTGAGTGAAATCCAATCAGAAGAACTATGAAATCCAAAACCACTTCTTTTACGGTCAGAAATTAATACGACTTGAAGTGTCCAATTTCGTTGACCAATTGATTTCAGATCGAGCCGAAAACTTGGTCAACACAATAATATGGTGGGAGGGGTCATTTGGTGAGTTTTGAGTGAAATCCAATCTCTCGAACTGTGCAATGCACCAACCACTCCATTTACGGTCAGAAATTAATACAAACTTAAATTGTCCAATTGACTTCAGATCGAGCCCAAAACTTGGTCAACATCATAATATGGTGGGAGGAGTCATTTGATCACTAGAACTATCCAATGCACCAACCACAACATTTGTGGCACGAACTTCGTAAGAACTTGAAGTGTCTAACTGATTTCGGGTCAAGCCCAAAACTTGGTGAACATCATAATATGGTGGGAGGACTCATTCGGTGAGTTTTGAGTGGAATCCAATCGTTCGAACTATGCAATGCACCAACCACTCCATTTACGGTCAGAAATTAAAACGAACTTGAAGTGTCCAATTTCATATTCCAATTGATTTCAGATTGAGCCAACATCATAATATGATGGGAGGAGTCTTTTGGTGAGTTTTGAGTGAAATCCAATCACTAGAACTATGCAATTCACCAACCACCCCATTTTCAGCACGAACTTGAAGTGTCCAATTTCCTTGACCAATTGATTTCTGATCGAGCCCAAAACTTGATCGACATCATAACATAGTGGGAGGAGTCATGTGGTGACTTTGGAGTGAAATCCAATCACTAGGACTTTGCAATGCACCAACCACGCCATTTACGACACGAACTTCGTACGAACTTGAAGTGTCCAATTTCTTTGACCAATTGATTTCGGATAGAGCCCAAAACTTAGTCAACATCAAAATTGGTAGGAGGAGTCATTTGGGAAGTTTTGAGTGAAATCCAATCACAAGAACCATGCACCAACCGCACCACTTACGGTACAAACTTGAAGTGTCCAATTTCATTGACCAATTGATTTTGGATCGAGCCCAAAACTTGGTCAACATCATAATATGGTGGGAGTTGTCCTTTGATGAGTTTTGAGTGAAATCAAATCGCTAGAACTGTGCAATGCACCAGCCGCTTTATTTACGGCATGAACTTCGTACGAATTTGAAGTGTCCAATTTCATTGACCAATTGATTTTGGATCGACCCCAAAACTTGGTCAACATCATAATATGGTGGGAGTTGTCATTTGGTGAGTTTTGAGTGAAATCCAATCACTAGAACTAAGCATTGCACTAAACGCTCCATTTACGACACGAACTTCGTACGAACTTGAAGTGTCCAATTTCATTGACCAATTGATTTTGTATCGAGCCCAAAACTTCGTCAACAACAAAATATGGAAGGTGGAGACATTTGGTGAGTTTTGAGTGAAATCCAATCACAAGATCTATGCAATGCACCAACCACTTCATTTACGGAACGAACTTCGTACGAACATGAAGTGTACAATTTCATTGACCAATTGATTTCGGATCGAGCCCAAAATTGGTCAACATCATAATGTGGCGGGAGGAGTCATTTGGTGAGTTTTGTGTGAAATCCAATCACTAGGACTATGCAATGGACCAACCACACCATTTTCGGCACGAACTTCGTACGAACATGAAGTGTCCAATTTCTTTGACCAATTGATTTCGACTCGACCCCAAAACTTGGTCAACGTCTAAGTGTGGTCGGGGGAGTCATTTGGAGAGTTTTGAGTGAAATCCAATCACTAGAACTATGCAATGATCCTGCAGCTCCATTTACGGCACGAACTTCTTAAGAACATGAAGTGTCCAATTTCATGGACCAATTGATTTCGGATCGAGCCCAAAACTTTGTCAACATCATAATATGGTGGGAGGAGTCATTTGGTGAATTTTGAGTGAAATCCAATCACTGGAACTATGCAATGCACTAAACGCTCCATTTACGGCACGAACTTGGTACGAACTTGAAGTGTCCAATTTCATTGACCAATTGATTTTGGATCGAGCCCAAAACTTGGTCAACACCAAAATATGGTAGGAGGAGACATTTGGTGAGTTTGGAGTGAAATCCAATCACTAGATCTATGCAATGCACCAACCACTTCATTTGCGGAACGAACTTCGTACAAACTTGAAGTGTCCAATTTCATTGACCAATTGATTTCGGATCGAGCCCAAAACTTGGTCAACATCATAATATGGTGGGGGAGTCATTTGGTGTGTTTTGAGTGAAATCCAATCACTAAGACTATGCAATGGAGCAACCACACCATTTACGGCACGCACTTCGTACAAACATGAAGTGTCCAATTTCTTTGACCAATTGATTTCGACTCGAGCCAAATACTTGGTCAACGTCTAAGTGTGGTGGGGGAGTCATTTGAGGAGTTTTGAGTAAAATTCAATCACTAGAACTATGCAATGAACCAGCCGCTCCATTTACGGCACGAACTTCTTAAGAACATGAAGTGTCCAAGCACTCCATTTACGGACAGAAATTAGTACGAAGTTGAAGTGTCCAATTGACTTCCGATCCAGCCCAAAACTTGGTCAACATCATAATATGGTGGGAGAAGTCATTTGGTGATTTTTGAGTGAAATCAATCACTAGAACTATGCAATGCACCAACCACTGCATTTACGGTCAGAAATTAATACGAACTTGAAGTGTCCAATTTCATTGACCAATTGATTTCAGATCGGGCCCAAAACTTGGTCAACATAATAATATGGTGGGAGGAGTCATTTGGTATGTTTTGAGTGAAATCCAATCACTCGAACTATGCAATGCACCAACCACTCCATTTATGGTCAGAAATTAATACGAACTTGAAGTTTCCAATTTCATTGAACAATTGATTTCGGATCGAGCCCAAATCTTGGTCAACATCGTAATATGGTGGGAGGATGTTAACTCGCAAGTGTACGGGCCAATTAGTAGTATAGCAAGACAAGTACGAGGTCGTACCCACAAGGACTGAGAAGTTCAAATTAGTTATGTACTTAGATTACCCAATTCTAGAAACAAGAAGTTAAGTCTAAAACAGATTTTAAAGAGAGATTGATTGACTTTGTGAAAACAAATGAAACAAAACGAAATTGCAAACAAAGGCAAAGTAAACAAGTGTATCAAAGAGTGGTTTTGAGGTTGGAAACAGATTTGGAGACTAGGGCATTCGATTCACCATAACAATCCAATTCTAGGTTATAAGGATTCAAGTGACAAGTCGATTCAGATTCAAAGATTGATTCTAGCTAAAGTATGATTAAGCCATGGTGTTTGATCCTAACCTTGTATTTCTAATTCCCTAATTAAGTCCTTATTGTCGAACTTAAATCAAGCATTAGAAATCCATTAAGCATAGAAGAATGTTTTAAACAACCAAGCATGTATCTAATCCCTATTGACGAATGTCCATACATACTCATCTTATTCATAGTTCAATTGAAACAAAAGCATAAGGTGTCTACTTTAGTTTCAACCAAAATACACAAATCTCAATGGTAGCTAGGCATTCAGATTAGCATATAAGTAGATAGGCATAATGAATAAGAGCATGAATCTTGAATCAAACTTGAAACTTGGAATTTATAAACCCAGAATATTCATGTTAGGTTACATGAAGCCCTAGTAATGGATTTAGCTACTCATAATGGGAAAGAAACATAAACAGAAATGAGAAAGCATAATGAATGTAATAAGAATAGAAAACCCTTTTCTGAAGTTCTTGTGGTGTCCAATGCTTCTCCAAGAGCTTCTCCACGCCTAATACTTCTCCAAGCACTTCCCCACGTCTAGAAGAATGTATGAAGGTTCAGGAGGTGATTTGGGATGAGTTTGGGTGAGTGGTGTGTTAAGAAAGAAGAAATTCGTAGGGAAATGGAGGGCAGGCTTGCAGGGACAGTTATGGTGATGTGAGGCTGTTTAGAGTGTTGGGTTGATGACTGGAGTGTTTGGGGAATTATGAGAGTGTGGAGGATGGTGTGGAGGAGGTCTGAAGGAGGTGAAAGATGTGTGTTAATGGAATGAATCATGAAAATGAGTTATCGACCTCTTTATATATAGGCACAAGGGATGGGTGAATCAGAATTAACAATCAATTCTCTTCTCTTTTGGCTATTGCAGATCTCACATGCAGCTCACCCATGCTCCCACATGCAGCTATGGATACTTTTCTAGCTTTGCAGCTCCCACATGCTACTATGGATACTTTTCTAGCTTTGCAGCTCCCACATGCAGCTATGGATACTTTTCTAGCTTTGCAGCTCCCACATGCTACTATGGATACTTTTCTAGCTTTGCAGCTCCCACATGCAGCTATGGATACTTTTCTAGCTTTGCAGCTCCCACATGCAGCTATGGATACTTTTCTAGCTTTGCAGCTCCCACATGCTACTATGGATACTTTTCTAGCTTTGCAGCTCCCACATGCTACTAACACATGCTCCCACATGCAGCTCCCGAGGCCAGTATGACTAGCAACTTCATGGGCTCACGAATTGGGCTTCCCTCAAGCAACTGATGACATTGAGCTGTCCATCTACAAGTTCAAGATGTCATCTTTCCAACCACATGTGACTTGGGCCAATCCAAGTTCGGAGGAAGGAGTTAAGGCTGAAACAAATTGCTAACTCAGTCTGCACGTTTTTGGACCATTTTGCACATTTGGGCCCCCTTTGCTACCTAAAGCTCAATTAACTGAATGACAAACATAAAAGAGATCAAAAGCACAAGTTTAACTCAAAAACATAACTAAATCATATGCTAGAAGGGTACAAAATGATATACAATTATGAACCGATCAAATACCCCCAGACCTAGATTTTGCTAGTCCTCGAGCAAAACAAAACAAAACAAAGGTAAGAACAAAAACAAGAAGTTAACTAGACCACTTCCGCAGGTAACTCGATTGCATTGAGCATATGCAACAAGCCTTTAAACCTATAGGCATCCCTAGTAGGAGGAGTTGTGTCTCTGAGGGTTTAACAGATACGATACCCACAAACGCTTTCCCGACTCTACAAAACAAAGCGGTTAGAAGACCTTTGAAATCAACTAATGAAAATGAAAGAAAACTTGAGTCATACCTCCAACACCATAGAGTTGCCAAGAGAAGTGATCAATCAGTGTGTAAGGTGGAAGCTATAGCTCAAAGGCACACGGCTTCAAAGCAAGCACACTCAAACTTTGAAGAAAGAACATGCTTCGACTCTAATTCTCGCAGAAAGTACTCAATCACTCGGAACCTATGGTTTTATTCTCTCAAGCAAGCATGAGTGAGTATATGACAGAGAAGCACAATTTTTGGTTAGATCTCATGAAAGGAATCAAATACTAAGAATAGAGATACACACATACTTACCAGCACCCATGAATACATACTCAAAGATCAGCTAGGTCTTTCACAAGGTTGTAATGAAAGGCTAAGGTTAGGGAAATGGAAGAATTGGAAGGAAGAACAAGTAACTTAAGAACATACCAAGGTTGCGTTGCATTCTTCATTGATCTGCAAGGTATCTTTGATTTATAATGGCATGGATGCAAACTTGATGGTATGACTTGGCATACACCTTATTTTTCACGCTTAGATCATATCGAAACACTTTCTCTTTTATTTTTCTTATTTTCTGATTTGATCTGCTTCTTCTTTAACTTCATTGCATAGATTCACACTAATTTTCTTTCATGTGCATGGCAAAAACTTCCTTGCTTCAAACTTCATCTTGGCAAACCTTGGTAGATTCCTAAGCTATAGTGTATGGCTATAAAGGTTAAGTATCTCAGATTGAGATACAAAGGTAGGGAAATGATGAGGGTGGTAGAAGAAAAAGGCTTGAAGTGTTTGGCTTCAAGAGGGCTGATGGAACACACATATGGGTACGATGAAAAGAAAGCATATAGAACGGTTAAGCACACATAGCCTAGCATCACTTCAATGAGTTCATTCATGAGTGAGAGCAAGCACATGGTATCTGCAAAAGACAATCATCCTTAGTATTCAATCAAAATGGAACAATGAGATCATTTAGAGTGAATTGAAGAAATAAGTAGGGATGAGAATTAGAAACACTTTAAACCCTCTCAAGAAAGCAAATAGGCTCGATATAGCTCACTAGGGTAGTCTCCACTATTCTCCTTCAAGAATTTGAGCATGGTACTTTAGCCACCAGAATTCTAAGAGCAAAAGCTTTGTGAGTGCAAAAATTCTGATATGAAAACCTCAATGGCAACTCCATAGCACTGATTGAATGACATTCTTAAAAAAAAAAATTAGTGACAAAAGAAAACAAATTGAAAACCTTCCCCCCCACACTTAAATGAAGCATTGTCCTCAATGTTTGAACCATAGATGATTGAGAACTTGTAAATAATAAGGTGAAAAGGTAAGAAAGGATTTAGAGAAACTCCCCCTTGATGCAATTAGGTCGACCGCTACTAAACACCTTCTTCTTGAACACATGGGTTGCCTCCCAAGAAGCGCCTTAGTTACTGTCTTGGCAAGACATTAAGCAACAAACTAAGTTGATGGTATGAAGGGAAGTTGATCCACCACACGACCAGTTTGAATGCCAGCTGAAATTCCCTCATAGAATGGCTTTAAACGTTGTCCATTTACTTTGAAAGTCGAGCCATCTTTAGGGTTTTGAATCTCCACAGCTCCATAGGGAGAAACATTGACCACGGTGAATGGGCCAAGCCACCTTGACTTCAATTTTCCTGGAAAAAGACGCAAACGTGAGTTAAACAAAAGAAGCTGTCATACCTTTGGTGAACTCTTTCCGTTGAATGTTTTTGTCATGGTAACTCTTGGTTCGTTCTTTGTAAAGCTTTGCATTCTCATAAGACTCATGTCTTAACTCCTCCAATTCATTGAGCTGAAACTTCCTAGCTTGGCCTGCCTTGTCTAGATCAAAATTCAACTTCTTGATGGCCCAAAGAGCTTTGTGTTCAAGCTCCATTGGCAGGTGACAAGCTTTCCCAAACACAAGACGATAAGGGCTCATTCCGATGGGAGTCTTATATGCAGTCCTATAAGCCCATAATGCATCATTGAGCTTGGCAGACCAATCTTTCCTTGTATGGTTCACAACCTTCTCTAGGATGTGCTTGATTTCTCTGTTGCTTATCTCTACTTGGCCAGAAGTTTGAGGATGATATGGTGTAGAGACACGATGGGTGATGTTGTACTTTTTCATGAGTGTTTCGAATGGCTTGTTCTGAAGTGGCTACCTCCATCACTAATGACAGCCCTTGGAGTTCCAAACCTTGTGAAAATATTGTCCCTCAAGAATTTTAGCACAACCTTGTGATCATTGGTTTTGGTTGGTATGGCTTCTACCCATTTAGACACATAATCAACTGCAACAAGTATGTAGTTGTAACCAAATGAAGATGGGAATGGTCCCATGAAATCAATACCCCAAACATCGAAGAGTTCCACAATGAGTATGTTGTTCAATGGCATTTGATTCCTGTGGCTTATGTTCCCCATTCTTTGACACCTATCACACTTAACACAAAAATTAAACGCATCTTTGAATATAGTGGGCCAAAAGAAACCAGATTGCAGAATTTTAAGGGCAGTTTTCTTAGCTCCAAAGTGACCTCCACAAGCCAATTCGTGGCTATGCTTAAGTATGCTTTCTTGCTCTTCTTCTGGAACACACCTTCTAATGAGTTGATCAGGGCAATGCTTGAATAAGAATGGTTCATCCCAAATATAGTGTTTCACCATGGAAAAGAACTTCTTCTTGCCCTGAGACATTAGATCATTTCTAATAACACCACAAGCAAGATAATTAACAAAATCAGCATACCATGGCTCTTTGACTTGGGCAACATATAATTGTTCATCTGGGAAAGTCTCATTCAAGGGTAGCACAGCTTCTCCTTGTTCTTCAACCACAATTCTACTTAAATGGTCGGCCACCACATTCTCACTTCCCTTCTTGTCTCGAATCTCCAAATCGAACTCTTGCAATAAGAGAATCCATCTAATCAAGCGTGGTTTGGCGTCCTTCTTAGTGAGCAAGTATCTAAGAGCTGCATGGTCAGAATAAACAATTACTTTAGAACCAACAAGGTAAGAACGAAATTTTTCTAAAGCAAAAACCACAGAAAGCAACTCCTTCTCTGTTGTGGAGTAGTTGAGTTGAGCATCATTCAAGGTCCGGCTAGCATAATAAATCACATGGGGAAGCTTGTTCTTCCTTTGACCTAAAACTGCACCAATAGCAAAGTCAGAAGCATCACACATTATTTCAAATGGTAAAGACCAATCCGGAGCCATGATAATAGGGGCTGAAGTTAGCTCCTTCTTCAAGGTAGTAAAAGCATCCATGCAAGCTTCATCAAACTCAAAAACAACATCTTTAGCAAGAAGATTACACAATGGTCTTGTAATGTTTGAGAAATTTTTGATGAACCTTCTATAGAATCCTGCATGGCCTAGAAAACTTCTAACTCCTTTAACTGAGGAAGGGGTGGTAGATTCGATATGAGATCGATCTTGGCTTTGTCCACTTCAATTCCCTTGCTTGAGATCACATGGCCTAGCACAATACCTTGTTTCACCATGAAGTGACATTTCTCCCAATTCAAAATCAGATTTGTTTCTGGCATCTTTTAAGCACTAGAGACAAGTGGTGAAGACATTCATCAAAAGATGATCCAAAAACTGAAAAATCATCCATAAATACCTCAATGAATCGTTCCACCATATCTGAAAAGATTGCCATCATGCATCTTTGGAAAGTTGCCGGAGCATTGCACAAACCAAATGGCATCCTTCTATAAGCAAATGTACCAAATGGGCATGTGAATGTGGTCTTCTCTTGGTCTTCCTGGAGCAATGGGAATTTGATTATAACCTGAATACCCATCAAGAAAACAATAGTAAGCATGGCCAGATAAACGTTCAAGCATTTGATCAATAAAAGGTAATGGAAAATGATCTTTTCTTGTGGATGTGTTCAACTTCCTGTAATCAATACAAACTCTCCAACCAGTGACAGTTCGTGTAGGAACTAGCTCATTCTGCTCGTTCTTCACAACGGTGATTAGGACTTCTTTGGAACAACTTGTACAGGACTCACCCACTTAGAATCTGAAATTGGGTAGATGATTCCTACATCAAGTAGCTTTAAAACTTCGGTTCTCACCACCTCTTTCATGTTGGGATTTAGTCTCCTTTGGGCATCACGGGATGGTTTGCTATCTTCTTCCATTAAAATCCGGTGCATGCACATGCTTGGACTTATTCCTTTGATATCTGCTATGGTCCACCCAAGGGCAGTTTTATGCTCCTTTAGAACTTTGATTAAGCTCTCTTCTTCATGTGAGGTGAGACCTGCAGCAATTATGACAGGAAGAGTTTCATTAACACCCAAATAAGTATATTTAAGATGACTAGGCAGAGGTTTAAGTTCTAGCTTTGGCGGTGTGATAATGGATGGCTCTAATTTCGTGGAGGATGGTCCAAGAGGCTCAAGTGGTGGCCTAAATGATGGTGAGTATGGCTGGAACGCTTCTAGGGCAGCTACCACTTCTTGGAACTCCGGTTCACAAAGATCTTCCTCTTCTTGTGTTAGAACAACTTCTAGAGGATCATTGGACTTTTCCTGCAAAATTTTGGAAGAAACTTCATGATCCACAACATCAATTGAAAAACAAGTATCAAGAGAGATAGAGGGTTGAGCTAGAGCATCAAACACTTTAAATTCAACAGTTTCACCCAAAACGGTCATGGAGAGGGTGCCATCTTTCACTTTGATGATTGTGTCTGCAGTAGCCATGAATGGCCGGCCTAAAAGGATAGGATCAACACGATCCCCATTTGGGTTGTCTTCCATGTCCATCACTACAAAATCAGCAGGGAGGATTAGTGTATTAACTTGAACTAAGATATCTTCTACAATACCTTTTGGATATTTGATAGAATGATCAGCTAGTTCAAGGCGCATGAAGTCTTCTTCATTCCTTCTAAGCCAAGCTTTTGATAAACTGAATATGGCATTAGATTGATGCTTGCTCCCAAGTCCAACATGGCTCTTCCAACCTTCTTGTCTCCAATGTTAATTGGAATGTCAAAACTGCCAGGATCTTCTAGTTTTGGTGGAAGCTTGCTTTGCAACACAGCACTTACATTCTTGTTGAGCCTCACTTCTTCATTTGGAGCAAAATTGAGCTTGTGAGTTTTCAAGTTCTTGATGAACTTTCCATATGCTGGCATCTGTTCAATAACATCAAGCAAAGGCAAATTGATATTAACTTTACTCAAAATATCATAAATCTCTTTAAAAGCCTTATCTTGCTTTGCTTTCTTTAGACGGCCTGGAAATGGAATTGGTGGAACATATGGAGCGGGTGGCACGTATCTATCTTCTTGATGATGTGGGGGCACAAATTTGTCATCCCTTCTATGCAATTGGAATGGATTAGGTCCCTGCGAATCTGAATTGGCCTTAGGAGCAGATTGTTGCCCTTGGGTACTGTGGTCTCCTCCTCCTCTTCTTCGTCCTCTACAACAACAACATCATTTGAAAGATTAGAATCAACTTTGTTATCAACTATCTTACCTGTTCTGAGCACGTGAATGGCCTTGGCTTCTTGGTTATTTGGATTGATCACGGTTTGGCTTGGCAATTTCCCAGGTTGTCTTTGGGTTATCTCCGCAGCTATTTGGCCTATTTGAATTTCCAATTTGGAGATGGCAGCTTGTGTAGTTTGTTGGAAATTAGATTGGTTGATTGCCATTTGCTTCACTATATCCTCCAATGATGATGATTGTTGTGGCCTTTGGAATGAAGAGGGATTGGCTTGATTCTGTGTATTCCTCCATGAAAAGTTTGGATGATTCCTCCAACCTGGATTATAACTTTGAGAGTATGGATCATTTCTTGGACCTTGGTTGTAGGAACTTACCAACTTAGCTTGCTCTTGCACAAATTCTGGATATGCAGCCCCAAGTGGACAAGCTATGGTAGCATGATCATGAGTTTCACAGATGCTACACACTTCCTTCGGAGGGTTTCTCGAGTTCAATGCAAGAAGAGCATCCAGCTTTTGTTCTAATTTTGAAATCTGCACACTAGAAGCATCATTAGAACCACTAACAACACGTTTACCTCTTGTATCAGTGTGTTGGGTCTCCATTGCTATTGCCTCAAAGAGTTCATACGTTTCTTCGGGAGTCTTGGTTTTATAAGAACCACCTGCAAAATTGGTGACAATATTACGACTAGAAGGGGTTAGTCCTTTATAAAACATACGCATTTGAAGTTTCAAAGGAATCCCATGATGAGGACATTGATTGAGCAGCGCATTGAATCTCTCCCATGCTTCACAAAACGATTCATCATCTTGTTGTGTAAATGAGAAGATCTTGTCCCTAAGCGTGTCGAGTCTTTGCGTGGAGAAGTATTTCTCCAAGAACTTCTTCTGAATGGCATCCCATGTAGTGAGTGAACCAGGCTTTAAGGAATTGAGCCAATACTTCGCCTTATCCTTCAAAGTATAAGGAAACACTCTCATTCAAGTTGATCTTCCGTCACAGCTGTCAAGGGGAAAGAACTCACAGCAATAATAATATCCTTTATATGAGTTAATGGATCTTCATTAGGTAAACCATAAAAGGAAGGCAACATATTAAGATGAGAAGATTTAAGCTCATAGTTTCGAGCTACGGGGGGTAGCAAAATGCTTGAAGGAGATGCTGGAATTATTGGGATATCAAGGTCTCCCATTAACTCATTGGCGGCCATCTCTTCTTCTTCTTGGTCTGAACTTGCTTCGGAATTTGAAAGTGAAGAACCAGGGAGGTCGGTGTGGAGAGCAAGACTTGTGAATGTGGCGAGCTTGCTCTTTTGCAGTTGACAACTCTCTTTCTAGTCGATTCTGAATTTCAGAGATCACTCGATTGGGTTGCAACTTTGGTCTTCCTTCCAATGATCTAGAATGTCTAAATGAAGACCTCACTTGATCAATGAATGGTCTTTTAGACATAAACTACCTGAAATAGAAAATTTTGAATTAATTAGAAACACTAAAAGAATAGGGTAACCTTGGGCACATAACCAGGGAAGAACTTTCGTTCGGTCCCGGCAACGGCGCCAAAATTTTGTTAACTCGCAAGTGTACGGGCCAATTAGTAGTATAGCAAGACAAGTACGAGGTCGTACCCACAAGGACTGAGAAGTTCAAATTAGTTATGTACTTAGATTACCCAATTCTAGAAACAAGAAGTTAAGTCTAAAACAGATTTTAAAGAGAGATTGATTGACTTTGTGAAAACAAATGAAACAAAACGAAATTGCAAACAAAGGCAAAGTAAACAAGTGTATCAAAGAGTGGTTTTGAGGTTGGAAACAGATTTGGAGACTAGGGCATTCGATTCACCATAACAATCCAATTCTAGGTTATAAGGATTCAAGTGACAAGTCTGATTGATTCAAAGATTGATTCTAGCTAAAGTATGATTAAGCCATGGTGTTTGATCCTAACCTTGTATTTCTAATTCCCTAATTAAGTCCTTATTGTCGAACTTAAATCAAGCATTAGAAATCCATTAAGCATAGAAGAATGTTTTAAACAACCAAGCATGTATCTAATCCCTATTGACGAATGTCCATACATACTCATCTTATTCATAGTTCAATTGAAACAAAAGCATAAGGTGTCTACTTTAGTTTCAACCAAAATACACAAATCTCAATGGTAGCTAGGCATTCAGATTAGCATATAAGTAGATAGGCATAATGAATAAGAGCATGAATCTTGAATCAAACTTGAAACTTGGAATTTATAAACCCAGAATATTCATGTTAGGTTACATCGAAGCCCTAGTAATGGATTTAGCTACTCATAATGGGAAAGAAACATAAACAGAAATGAGAAAGCATAATGAATGTAATAAGAATAGAAAACCCTTTTCTGAAGTTCTTGTGGTGTCCAATGCTTCTCCAAGAGCTTCTCCACGCCTAATACTTCTCCAAGCACTTCCCCACGTCTAGAAGAATGTATGAAGGTTCAGGAGGTGATTTGGGATGAGTTTGGGTGAGTGGTGTGTTAAGAAAGAAGAAATTCGTAGGGAAATGGAGGGCAGGCTTGCAGGGACAGTTATGGTGATGTGAGGCTGTTTAGAGTGTTGGGTTGATGACTGGAGTGTTTGGGGAATTATGAGAGTGTGGAGGATGGTGTGGAGGAGGTCTGAAGGAGGTGAAAGATGTGTGTTAATGGAATGAATCATGAAAATGAGTTATCGAGACCTCTTTATATATAGGCACAAGGGATGGGTGAATCAGAATTAACAATCAATTCTCTTCTCTTTTGGCTATTGCAGATCTCACATGCAGCTCACCCATGCTCCCACATGCAGCTATGGATACTTTTCTAGCTTTGCAGCTCCCACATGCTACTATGGATACTTTTCTAGCTTTGCAGCTCCCACATGCAGCTATGGATACTTTTCTAGCTTTGCAGCTCCCACATGCTACTATGGATACTTTTCTAGCTTTGCAGCTCCCACATGCAGCTATGGATACTTTTCTAGCTTTGCAGCTCCCACATGCAGCTATGGATACTTTTCTAGCTTTGCAGCTCCCACATGCTACTATGGATACTTTTCTAGCTTTGCAGCTCCCACATGCTACTAACACATGCTCCCACATGCAGCTCCTGAGGCCAGTATGACTAGCAACTTCATGGGCTCACGAATTGGGCTTCCTCAAGCAACTGATGACATTGAGCTGTCCATCTACAAGTTCAAGATGTCATCTTTCCAACCACATGTGACTTGGGCCAATCCAAGTTCGGAGGAAGGAGTTAAGGCTGAAACAAATTGCTAACTCAGTCTGCACGTTTTTGGACCATTTTGCACATTTGGGCCCCCTTTGCTACCTAAAGCTCAATTAACTGAATGACAAACATAAAAGAGATCAAAAGCACAAGTTTAACTCAAAAACATAACTAAATCATATGCTAGAAGGGTACAAAATGATATACAATTATGAACCGATCAGAGGAGTCATTTGGTGAGTTTTGAGTGAAATCCAATCCCTCGAACTATGCAATGCACCAACCACTCCATTTATGGCGCCAACTTCGTACGAACTTGAAGTGTCGAATTTCTTTGACCAATTGATTTCAGATCGAGCCCAAAACTTGGTGAACATCAAAATATGGTAGGAGGAGTCCTTTGGTGAGTTTTGAGTGAAATCCAATCACTAGATCTATGCAATGCACCAACCACTTCATTTACGGCACGAACTTCGTACGAACTTGAAGTGTCCAATTTCGTTGACCAATTGATTTCGGATCTAGCCCAAACTTGGTCAACATCATAATTCATAACTCATATATTTATACATTTATACCATCCATTTCTAGTCTATTTGTGATGTTTTTTTAGTTAAACTTGTTGCGTTTAACCCTATTTTGTGTTAGTATGCAGTTGTGTCTACTGTAGGATCAATTTGAAGGCAATAGAAGGGAAAACATGCCATTTTGGGAGCTGACCCTTATTCAAACGTGGAAACAAGTTTCGTGACCTGTTTTGAAGTTCAAATAAAGAATCCAAGGCGAATCTGGCTTGTTTGAAGACTAAGAGCAGAATGGGAAAGCAATGTGGATTTAGCCTGATTTAGAGGTGCCAAATAAGGCAAAAACGTGCAAACTAAAGGCTGATTTGTTAGGATCTCTTTGGAATATCTTGCAGCCTCTTTTACCCCATAAAAACTTGCCTTTCAGCCACTTTTACAGACCCTATTTATTTATGGACGAATTTCACAACCCTAGGGCCATCTGTTCTCTCTTTTCATGCACACAAAAACCCTAGCCGTTCCATATATTAGCACCATCAAGTCTCATCGCAGGAGGCTGTTCTTGGAGAAGTTCAACATCAGAATTGCTTCAAGGGTTTCCTCTCTTGAATTTATTTTCACTCATGTTGTTTATTTTCGTTTTAATCTCTATGAACATGATGTGTAACTAAATTCATAGCTAGGGATTTCGATGTAGCCTTGCAACTTTGATCCATGTTTCTAAGTTAAAGTATTCAGTTCATCAATCTGCGTCTTGTTTCATTCACTGAATCTATTGTTAAATTTGTGTGTTAATTTTAATGTTTGATCACCATTAGGGTTGCCTACAGATTATCTGAACAAGGTTATAGTAAACATCATGCTTAATCTTGGTAGACATGTGAATGAATGAAGAGAATGCTATGCAAACATCCTGCCGTGTGTTCTCTTTGGTTCTTTAACATTTTCTCTCATGCTAATGACTCTTAACTTGGAACCAAAGTTGAACATCCCAATTAGGTTGCAGATTATGAGAATTTGATCAAAACCACACATCATATGGTTGATCATATATATGTAAAACGAACTCTGGAAACAGGTTGGTAGTTGAATACGGCTTAACTTTATAAACATGGAATTGGTTTTGCGATGGTGAATTCGAAATCCCTGGTCTCATTCCTATTCTTTCTACATCAATATATCATTCACTACTACATTCTTTTTGCATTTTAAGTTATTCTTCATTTACAACATAAAACAACTTTCAATCTGTCACTTTCGTTCTTTAGTTAGAGTTCTTTCAAAACTAGTAATTTATAGAGGTCCAATCAGTCCCTGTGGTTCGACACCCTTACTTGTACAATTATACTAACCATATATTGGCACTCGGAAGGAACACAATAATAATATGGTGGGAGGAGTCATTTGGTGAGTTTGAGTGAAATCCAATCCCTCGAAATATGCAATGCACCAACATCACCATTTACGGCGCGAAATTCGTACGAACTTGAAGTGTCCAATTTATTTGACCAATTGATTTTGGATTGAGCACAAAACTTAGTCAACATCATAATATGGTGGGAGGAGTCATTTCGAGAGTTTTGAGTGAAATCCAATCACTGGAACTATGCAATGCACCAACAACTCCATTTACGGCACGAACTCGAACTTGAAATGTCCAATTTCTTTGACCAATTGATTTCGGATCGTGCCCAAAACTTGGTCAACATCATAATATGGTTGGAGGAGTCATTTGGTATGTTTTGAGTGAAATCCAATTACTGGAACTATGCAATGCACCAAACACTCCATTTACGGCACAAACTTCGTAAGTACTTGAGGTGTCCAATTTCTTTGACCAATTGATTTTAGATTGAGCCCAAAACTTCATCAACATCAAAATATGATGGGAGAACTGATTTGGTAAGTTTTGAGACAAATCCAATTACTAGAACAATGCAATGCATCAACCACGTCATTTACGGCACCAACTTCGTACGAAATTGAAGTGTCCAATTTCTTTGACCAATTGATTTCGGATCGAGCCCAAAACTTGGTCAACTTCATAATATAATGGGATGAGTCATTTGGTAAGTTTTGAGTGAAATCTAAACACTAGAACAATGCAATGCACCAACCACGCCATTTATGGTACCAACTTCGTACGAACTTGAAGTGTCCAATTTCTTTGACAAATTGATTTTGTATCGAGACCAAAACTTGGTCAACATCATAATATGATGGGAGGAGTCATTTGGTGAGTTTTGAGAGAAATCCAATCACAAGAACAAGGCAATGCACCAACCACGCCATTTACGGCACCAACTTCGTACGAACTTGAAGTGTCCAATTTCTTTGACCAATTGATTTCGGATCGAGCCCAAAACTTGGTCAACTTCATAATATGATGGGAGGAGTCATTTGGTAAGTTTTGAATGAAATCCAATCACTAGAAAAATGCAATGCACCAACCACGCCATTTACGGCACCAAATTTGTACGAACTTGAACTGTCCAATTTCTTTGACCAATTGAGTTCGGATCGAGCCCAAAACTTGGTCAACATCATAATATGATGGGAGGACTCATTTGGTTAGTTATGAGTGAAATCCAATCACTAGAACAATGTAATGCACCAACCACGCCATTTACGGCACTAACTTCGTACGAACTTTCTTTGACCAATTAATTTCAGATCGAGCAAAAAATTTGGTCAACTGCATAATATGATGGGAGGAGTCATTTGGTCAGTTTTGAGTGAAATCCAATCACTGAAACTATGCAATGCACCAACTACGCGATTTACAGCACCAACTTCGTACGAACATGAAGTGTCCAATTTCTTTGACCAATTGATTTCGAATCGAGCCCAAAACTTGGTCAACATCATAATATGATGGGAGGAGTCATTTGGTAAGTTTTGAGTGAAATCTAATCACTAGAATAGTGCAATGCACCAACCACGCCATTTACGGCACCAACTTCGTACGAACTTGAAGTGTCCAATTTCTTTGACCAATTGATTTCAAATCAAGTCCAAAACTTGTTCAACATCATAATATGATGGGAGGAGTCATTTGGTAAGTTTTGAGTGAAATCCAATCACTAGAACAATGCAATGCACCAACCACGCCATTTGTGGCACCAACTTCGTACGAACTTGAAGTGTCCAATTTCTTTGACCAATTGATTTCGGATCGAGCCCAAAACTTGGTCAACATCACAATATAATGGGTGGAGTCATTTGGTAAGTTTTGAGTGAAATCCAATCACTAGAACTGTGCAATGCACCAACCACTCCATTTATGGCACCAACTTCGTACCAACTTGAAGTGTGCAATTTCTTTCACCAATTGATTCCCGATCGAGCCCAAAACTTGGTCAACATAATAATATGGTGGGAGGAGTAATTTGGAAAGTTTTATGTGAAATCCAATCTATAGAACAATGCAATGCACCAACCACGACATTTACGGCACCAACTTCGTACGAACTTGAAGTGTCCAATTTCTTTGACCAATTGATTTCGGATCGAGCCCAAAACTTGGTCAACATGATAATATTTTTGGAGGAGTCATTTGGTGAGTTTTGAGTGAAATCCAATCACTAGAACTATGCAATGGACCAACCACGCCATTTACGGCACGAACTTTGTATGAACTTGAGGTGTCCATGTTAACTAGCGAGTGCACGGGCCATTGGATAGTATAGCATGTGTAAGTACGAGGTCGATCCCACGAGGATTGATGATAGATTGATTCAATTTGATTCCCTGCTCAAAACAAAAATAGAAACAAAGTTTAAAGATTATTGCAAAGTATACATAAAATGAAAACATAAAGTTTAAACAAACAAAGAAGAAAAACACTAAAACAGGTTTTGGTTTTAAAAACAGTTTTAGAACACTAGGGAACAATCCAATTCTAAGTCTCAAGCAATCAAGTTAACAAGTTCAATTCAAATTCACATATTGATTCTAGCTAAAGTATGATTAAGCCATGGTGTCTGGTCCTAACCTTGTATTCCTAATTCCCTAATTAGATCCTTGTTGTCGAATCTAAATTAAGCATTAGAAAACCATTAAGATAGAAGAATGTTTTAAACAACCAAGCATGTATCTAATCCCTGTTGTCGAATGTCCATACATACTCTTCCTATTCATAGTTCAATTTGAATTAAGGCATATGGTGTCTACTCTTAATTCCAACCAAGATAGCTAACATACAAGTTTTAATAGTGTACAAGCATTCAAACAAGAATATTAACTTATAAGCACAATGAATAAGAACAAGAACTAAAATTGAAACTTGGAAACCAATCAAACTTCAAAAACTTAAAATCATCATGGTGTTTATTGAAACAAAGTAGAACTAAGGAAATACAAGAAGAAAAATAAAAGGCAAAGGGAGGAGAAGAAGATAGGGACAGCATGCTAGAGATGGAAAAAACTGTATCCCTATGGCTGCTAGGAGGCCAAAGCCTCCCAGCTGCTGCCCTCTCTCTTCTCTCCCTTTGTGACTCTCAACTCTCCCTCTCTTTGTGTACAATTAAGTGTAAATGATGGATATGAATTTTCTAACCCCCTAATCTCTTTGGAGACTCTCTATTTATAGGTACAAGAGTTAGGTGAAATCAGATTTTACAATTAAGTTTACCAACCACACCTACCTCACCTAACACACCAATGCAATTGAAAATAATTCCTCTTCTCTTTATGCATGTGGTTGCAAATTCCCATGCTCCCACATGCAACTCACACATGCTCCCACATGCAGCTCACACATGCTCCCACATGCAGCTCACACGCTTCCACATGCAGCTCACACATGCTCCCACATGCAGCTCATGGACAGCTCATCCTCTAGCAACTTCATGGGCTCACGAATTGGTCTTCCCTTAAGAAAATGATGACTTTGAGTCCTCCATCTTGAAGTTCAGAATGTTATCTTTCCAACCACATGTTATTTGGGCCAATCCAAGGTCGGAGGAGAAAGTTAATACTGAAACAAATTGCTAACTCGTTTGGCAGCGCAGACACAATACCTCCTGAGCATGGTTCAATGTTTGGTAGGCAACGGACTCCAAATTTATCCAATGGGGATGAATTTTGGATATGTTGTAGTAGACACCCACTGGACCAACATCCATGCAGAATGTTGCCTCATCTGAGCTGTATAGGTTGCTGTAACAAGGCCTGCAATGTGACCTACGAAACTGGACTGACAAGGAAGTGTTTCCCAAATTGGGTTTGTCTTTGAGCTCTTCTTCCATTCATCATCAGGCCTTATCATGCTTGAATTGCATTTATTATGCTCTCTTGCGCTTTTGACCTACAAAACACATAAAGAGAGGTAAATGACTTAAAATGCTAAGAAACTAAACAAAAGACTAAGTGAATAAGGCATATATATATATACGAAATTATGAGCTTAACAATACAATTGATTCGGATCGATCCCAAAACTTGGTCAACATCATAATATGGGCGGAGTAGTCATTTGGTGTGTTTTGAGTGAAATCCAATCACTAGAACTACGCAATGCTCGAACCACTCCATTTACGGCACGAACTTCGTACGAAATTGAAGTGTCCAATTTCTTTCACCAATTGATTTCGGATCGAGCACAAAACTTGGACAACATCATAATATTGTGGGAGGAGTCATTTGGTCTGTTTTGAGTGAAATCCAATCACAAGAACTATGCAATGCACCAACCACTCCATTTACGGCACGAACTTCGTACGAACTTCAAGTGTCCAATTTCTTTGACCGATTGATTTCGGATCGAGCCCAAAACTTGGGCAACATCATAATATGGTGGGAGGAGTCATTTGGTGAGTTATGAGTGAAATCCATTCACTAGAACTATCCAATGCTCCAACCACTCCATTCACGGCACGAACTTCGTACGAACTTGAAGTGTCCAATTTCGTTGACCAATTGATTTCGGATCAAGCCCAAAACTTGGTCAACATCATAATATGGTGGGAGGAGTCATTTGGTGAGTTTTGATTTAAATTCCATCACTAGAGCTATGCAATTCACGAACCACTCTATTTGCGGCACATACTTTGTACGAACTTGAAGTGTCCAATTTCATTGACCAATTGTTTTCGGATCGATCCCAAAACATGGTCAACATCAAAATATGGTGGGAGGAGTCATTTGGTGAGTTTTGAGTGAAATCCAATCGCTAGAACGATGCAATGCACCAACCACTCCATTTACGGCACGAACTTCGTACGAACTTGAAGTGTCTAATTTCATTGACCTATTGATTTCGGATCGAGCCCAAAACATGGTCAACATCATAATATGGTGGGAGGAGTCATTTGGTGTGTTATGAGTGAAATCCATTCACTAGAACTATGCAATGAACCAACCACTCCATTCACTGCACGAACTTCGTACGAACTTGAAGTGTCCAATTTCGTTGATCAATTGATTTCGGATCGAGCCCAAAACATGGTCAACATCATAATATGGTGGGAGGAGTCATTTGGTGAGTTTTGGGGGAAATCCAATCACTAGAACGCTGCAATGCACCAACCACTCCATTTACGGCACGAACTTCGTACGAACTTAAAGTGTCCAATTTCATTGACCAATTGATTTCGGGCCGAGCCCATGATCGGTTCATAATTGTATATCATTTTGTATTTTTGAGTTAAACTTGTGCTTTTAATCTCTATTATGTTTGTCATTCAGTTAATTGAGCCTTAGGTAGCAATGTTGGCCCAAATGTGCAGAGTGGTGCAAAAAACGTGCAGACTAAGTTAGCAATTCGTTTCATCCTTCAACTCTTCATCCAACCTTGGAATGGCCCAAATGACATGTGGTTGGAAAGATAACATTCTGAACTTCAAGATGGATGGCTCGAAGTCATCAATTGTTTAAGGGAAGCCCAATTCGTGAGCCCATGAAGTTGCTAGTCATGCTGGCCTAAGGATGAGTGTCCATGAGCTGCATGTGGGTGAGCTGCAAAAGTATTCATGAGTTGCTTGTGGGAGCATGGGTGGGCTGTAAGTGGGATATGCAATAGCCAAAAGAGAAGAGAATTGATTGTTAATTTTGATTCACCCATCCCTTGTGCCTATATATAGAGAGGTCTAAGAATTCATTTTTCATTCATTCCATAACACACACATCCTGGGATTCACATTCCCACAATTCATCCATCCTTCACTCCATCCTCCACACTCCCATCATTCCCCAAACACATTCAGAAATCACCCTCAACACTCTAAATAGCCCCAAATCACCAAAACTGTCCCATCTAGCCTCCCTTCCATTTCCCTACGAATTTCCTCTTTTTCAAACATCACCACTCACCCAAACTCATCCCAAATCACCTCCTTAACCTTCATACATCCTTCTAGGCGTGGGGAAGCTCTTGGAGAAGCATTGGACACCACAAGAACTTCATAAAATGGTTTTTCTATTCTTATTGCATTCATTATGTTTTCTCATTTCTGTTTAAGTTTCTTTCACATTATGAGTAGCTAAATCCATAACTAGGGCTTCGATGTAACCTAACATGAATATTCTGGGTTTATTAATTTCAAGTTTCAAGTTTGATTCAAGATTCATGCTCTTATTCATTATGCCTACCTACTATATGCTAATCTGAATGCCTAGCTACCATTGAGATTTGTGTATTTTGGTTGAAACTAAAGTAGACACCTTATGCTTTTGTTTCAATTGAACTATGAATAAGATGAGTATGTATGGACATTTGCCAATAGGGATTAGATACATGCTTGGTTGTTTATGACAGGACCCGACCCGAATTCCACCCCGGAACTCGCGCCGAATCCTGCTGACATGCCCGACATCAACCCATGTCGGGCCCACATCCTAAAACAATTACCCTCTTCCCGAGATTTAAGCTACAATGGGCCAAGACTTCTGCCGAAAAACGGGCAGAGTCTCCCCTAAAACAAGGACTAGCCCAAAACTTCAACCTGTCAAACAAGCAACAGATAAACAACCCAAGCGCCAGCATGCACACAACATATACATCACAGGCCTCCGGCCAAACTAATTCAACCCTGGAGGTGATACAGAGCAAACTAAGAGTACAAGAATACAACAGCGGAAAAGAATAACAAATTACAAGTTTAGGGTTCAAGGATGACAATCCTACCCTTCCAACGAAGCTCGAGAAGAGAAGCGCACAGTCGAACGGTAACGAAGCGACGACTACAGTATAGGGGGCGCAAAACAAAAAGAGTTTGAGTGGACCAAAAACAAGGTTTGACATACTTAAATCAAAGTACTAACCCCACCGTTTAAAATAATGCATATGAAATCAGTTCTATACTTGATTGATTTAAAAACCATACTACCTCAAAGTACGTGAGAGCAAACCAGCTCAAAACCGTTTTCCCAACAAAACACCCTTTTACTTTTTCCGAGGCATAACCTCTCAAATCAACCCATGCAGGTTTATAAGTATAAACAAAAGGACTGAATACCGTAAAAGCATAAATATGGAATAAAATTCACATAAGGTAAAACAAACCTTAAAATGCCGAACAACTCGCTTAAAACAAGAAAATCAAACTTGACATCACTACAGAACTCAATTGCAGTTCAAAACATACATATAAATATATAAATCAGGATTTACAATCCAATAAGTAAAACATATCAAGTACTGCAACCAAAACAGGTAAACAGTTTCCCAAACTTCCCCAAACTCACAATCACGTGCTCACAAGCACGACAAGCGAGGAATGATCCTCACTAAAAGGAATATGAATACGAATGTACTAACACACGCGTATAGGTATAATATAACCATAACACAACCACAAGTACCAAGGGAAAACAATCCAACAGGGGATCATTTGACTGGACACCGGTACAGTCTCATCGAGACACCGTGCCCAGGGTTGAGCCGTCCAAAGTGGGACTAAACTCACAAGACTATATGGTAAAACTTACCAACCATAACTCCGAAATAAATCTGTCGTACGCGCGCAAACTACCCAATCAAGGGTCTACAGCTACACCCCGTTAAGGTATGCACCGGATCGTATCATACCAAAACCAAGTAAACATATCATATCAATCGCCATGCGATCATTAGTATCCGAACAGGGGGAGGTACAATACAGGGTGCTAAATGCACACACATCAATCGCTATGCGATCACCAGTATATATATACATAACCAATCGCTATGTACCCAACCCAAAACACCAACATCAGGACGCAAGCGTCCAAAACCCAATGACTGACATATAAACCCACAGTAGTCATAAGCATTGAAATCACATATTCAATCATAATTAAACATAGATTCAACGAACGTCAAAAGGTATGAGAAACCCAATATATAAATATATCAAAATAGTTACATAAGGGACCTCACGTCCCGACACAGGGCATTCCAACCCAAAGGTATATAATTAAAATATAAAGAACTCGTTTGTAAACACATACCGTTAAACCAAACGTATAATCCAAAATATACATATGTATATATATATATACACATAAAACATAATGATCCTTTAAAATACAATAACTCAAGCCCCATCCCATATACATATCTATATATATATAAATATATAAATATACGTATAATCCATTCCCATTATTCTAAAGTATTTATTCAAAGTAAATATATATGTATAAATATATACATATATATAATGAAAGTATAAGTAATTATACTTCATAAGGTTTAAACGCCAAATACCGAATACGTAATCAAACGGACTACACTAATGTCCAAATATTCAATTATATAATTAAAATATAATATAACAACCCTTTTAAATATAATATCCGGACGACCCCAAACGTCCGTATCTCATACCCAAAATATATATATATATATATGTACATATATATATATATAAAGACCCCAAGGTCAAAATAGCCCAATAAATGATCAGAAATC
This sequence comes from Prunus padus, assembly GCA_024362665.1. Taxonomy (NCBI): domain Eukaryota; kingdom Viridiplantae; phylum Streptophyta; class Magnoliopsida; order Rosales; family Rosaceae; genus Prunus; species Prunus padus. Next base: position 8,357,943 of record JANFAM010000006.1, on the reverse strand, counting down.
CGATGACAAAACCCACAGACGTCACTACGTCCCGTTCAATACTCAAAGGTATAAATAATAATAAAATATAGCCATCAGGGCCCCACAAATAAACCGGCAACCCAAATCAAGCATTAGACTCAAATGCTAGCCCCTTTAACATATTTAAACCAAAGTCAAACAAAGACTTAACACTTATCAAATTCAAGATTTAAAACTATTATTAAATCTCATTTTCATGCATTTCATGCAATTCATTCAAATCATGCTCATTTGAAAACAAAGTCCACTTACCGTTGGTCCTATGCTGCACAACCCTCAAAGGGTCCCGCTTACTGCGTAGTAGAGTCAACGTACCTAAAGCGATAGATACGAGGATTGGATTAGTAATCGAATCGAACGAGAACCTTAAACTTAAACCCTAACCAAACCCCACTTAACGTGTACGTACGTGGTACGAAAGATTCTAAGGTCAAACTACCTATTACAACCAGTGGGACCGCCCCGGAAGACTCACGGTGAACCGGCGGTCAAACACCCCTTTTCGGTCAACCCAGGCCCGTAGAGCCCACGACATCCCAAAAGGATCAGGACATTCCTAGAAGTCCAAAAAAGTCAACTACACTGCGAGGCGACCTCGGGAAAGCCTTGGTCAAACCTGGTCAAACTTGGTCAAATCGACCCGAAAAGGTCAAACCGGGCCGTGGGTCCCATGACCTCCAAACTTAGATCCGAAAGTTCCTACTGGTTCAACACGACCTAAACAACGTGTCCTCAAAGTTTGGTCTCGATCGAACGGTCGGATTGGTCACGATCGCATGATCGGACGATTACGGTTTAATTCAAACTTCAAGTCATTGATTCGGACTATCCGGGACTCTGAATCACGATCCGTCAAATCCTATAGACACCTAGAAATACGGGGATCAACGTACGTGAATTCGGATTCGATCCAACGGTCCGAACCCATCGAACCCACACAACGCGCAATAGGCGTACGTTGGTTCGACAGTCAAACGACGTCCGAATCAGAATCCACACACACGCACTCGTTCACAACGACACGAGTGTCGTAACAGACCTGAGAACCGCCACCACCCCCACCCCACGCGCCGCTATGAGGGTTGGGTGTGTTGAGCGATTCCGGTCAACGGAATTTCTTCGCTACAGCCACCATAACCCATACCAATCGAATCCTCACGACCTGGGAAGCTTGGAATCGTGGTGAACCGCCCAAGAACCGGTGGTGATCGGAGGAAATCATGGCCAAACCGCCTAGGGTTTTGGTCGGATTTCAGCAGCTCAGATTGGCAGCTAAGCCGCACGATCGATGTCGCGGTCACCCAAAAATGGAAAGAGGGAGGGAGACGCACCTGATGGGGGTGGTGCCGCCGTTTGAAATAGCCGATACAGTTGCCGTCGTCGAGGGGGGTTTCGGCCGGAACTTGCAGAGGTTACCGTCGATTCAAGCCGGCGTTTCAGGCCACGAAACCAGGTGGGTTTTGACGAGGGAGACGAGACCTTTTGTTTGCAAGTGGTTTCACGGCCAGCCGTGATGTGTGGAGAGAGAACGAGGAGAGAGAAGAATCGGAGAGAGAGAGAACCGGGAGGAGAGAGAGAGAGAAAGAGAGAGAGAGAGAGAGAGAGAGAGAAAAGGAGAGATCTGATTGGCCCACGTGGCTTTATCAGATTTCTCTCAAATTTTGAAATGACACTTACGTCCTCCGAAACCTCCGTAACTCGAATCGAAACGTTCCGCTCGTCAACGGACTCGTTTCGACGAGCCGGACGCAATGGCGCAACTCGTTTGCCAAATTCCGTCCCGAAAATAAAGTGGACCAAAATGCCCTTAATTATTTAATTCTTATTTAATTCCAATTAATTCATTTTAAATTCATTTAAATTCCTTTTAATTTCCCAAATTAATTAACTCACTTATTTTATTTATTTTCTTTTAAATTTTGGGTCAGGGTCGTCACAGTTTAAAACATTCTTCTATGCTTAATGGATTTCTAATGCTTGATTTAAGTTCGACAATAAGGACTTAATTAGGGAATGGGAAATACAAGGTTAGGATCAAACACCATGGTTTAATCATACTTTAGCTAGAATCAGTCTTTGAATCTGAATTAGACTTGTCACTTGAATCCTTAAAACCTAGAATTGAATTGTTATGGTGAATCGAATGCCCAAGTCTCCAAATCTGTTTTCCAACCTCAAAACCCATTCTTTGATACACTTGTTTACTTTGCCTTTGTTTGCAATTTCGTTTTGTTTCATTTGTTTACAAACTCAATCTCACTCAAAAATCTATTTTAGACTTAACTTCTTGTTTCTTGAATTGGGTAATCTAAGTACATAACTAATTTAAAACTTCTCAGTCCTCGTGGGTACAACCTCGTACTTGTCTAGCTATATTTCTAATTGGCCCGTGCACTTGCGAGTTAACAAAATTTTGGCGCCGTTGCCGGGGACTGAACGAAAGTTCTTCCTTGGTTATGCGCCCAAGGTTACCCTATTCTTTTAGTGTTTCTAATTAATTCAAATTTTCTGTTTCAAGTAGTTTATGTCTAAAAGACCATTCCTTGATCAAGTGAGGTCTTCGTTTAGACGTTCTAGATCATTGGAAGGAAGACCAACGTTGCAACCCAATCGAGTGATCTCTGAAATTCAGAAATTCAGAATCGACTAGAAAGAGAGTTGTCAACTGCAAAAGAGCAAGCTCTTGCCACATTCACAAGTCTTGCTCTCCACACTGACCGCCCCGTTTCTTCACTTTCAAATTCGGAAGCAAGTTCAGACCAAGAACAAGAAGTAGAGATGGCCGCAAATGAGATCATGGGAGACCTTGATATCCCAACAATTCCAGCATCTCATTCAAGCATCTTGCTACCCACCGTAGCTCAAAACTATGAGCTTAAATCTTCTCATCTTAATATGTTGCCTTCCTTTTATGGTTTGCCTAATGAAGATCCATTGACTCATATAAAGGATATTTTTAATGTTGTGAGTTCTTTTCCCTTGACAGGTGTGACAGAAGATCAACTTCGAATGAGAGTGTTTCCTTATACTTTGAAGGATAAGGCGAAGTATTGGTTGAATTCCTTGAAGCCTGGTTCACTCACTACATGGGCTGCCATTCAAAAGAAGTTCTTGGAGAAATACTTCTCCACGCAAAAGACCAACATGCTTAGGGACAAGATCTTGTTATTTGCACAACAAGATGATGAATCGTTTTGTGAAGCATGGGAGAGATTCAATGTGCTGCTCAATCAATGTCCTCATAATGGGATTCCTTTGAAACTTCAAATGCGTACGTTTTATAAAGGACTAACCCCTTCTAGCCATAATATTGTCGCCAATTTTGCAAGTGGTTCTTAAAAAACCAAGACTCCCGAAGAAACATTTGAACTCTTTGAGGAGATAGCAATGGAGACCCAACACACTGATAGAAGAGGTAAACGTGTTGTTAGTGGTTCTAATGATGCTTCTAGTGTGCAGATTTCAAAATTGGAATAAAAGCTAGATGCTCTTCTTGCATTGAACTCAAGAAACCCTCCGAAGGAAGTGTGTAGCATCTGTGAAACTCATGATCATGCTACCATAGCTTGTCCACTTGGGGCTGCATATCCAGAATTTGCGCAAGAGCAAGCTAAGTTGGTGAATTCCTACAACCAAGGTCCAAGAAATGATCCATACTCTCAAAGTTATAATCCGGGTTGGATGAATCATCCAAACTTTTCATGGAGGAATACACAGAATCAAGCCAATCCCCCTTCATTCCAAAGGCCACAACAATCATCATCATTGGAGGATATAGTGAAGCAAATGGCAATCAACCAATCTAATTTCCAACAAACTACAGAAGCTGCCATCTCCAAATTGGAAGTTCAAATAGGCCAAATAGCTGCAGAGATAACCCAAAGACAACCTAGGAGATTGCCAAGCCAAACCGTGATCAATCCAAATAACCAAGAAGCCAAGGCCATTCACGTGTTCAGAACAGGTAAGATAGTTGAAAACAAAGTTGATTCTAATCTTTCAAATGATGTTGTTGTTGTAGAGGATGAAGAAGAGGAGGAGGAGACCACAGGTACCCAAGGGCAACAAGCTGCTCCTAAGGCAAATTCAGATTCGCAGGGACCTAATCCATTCCAATTGCATAGAAGGGATGACAAAATCGTGCCACCACATCATCAAGAAGATAGATACGTGCTACCCGCTCCATATGTTCCACCAATTCCATTTCCAGGCCGTCTAAAGAAAGCAAAGCAAGATAAAGCTTTTAAAGAGATTTATGATATTTTGAGTAAAGTTAATATCAATTTGCCTTTGCTTGATGTTATTGAACAGATGCCAGCATATGGAAGGTTTATCAAAAACTTGAAAACTCACAAGCTCAATTTTGCTCTAAATGAAGAAGTGAGGCTCAACAAGAATGTAAGTGCTGTGTTGCAATGCAAGCTTCCGCCAAAACTAGAAGATCCTGGCAGTTTTGACATTCCAATTAACATTGGAGATAAGAAGGTTGGAAGAGCCATGTTGGACTTGGGAGCAAGCATCAATCTAATGCCATATTCAGTTTATCAAAAGCTTGGCTTAGAAGGAATGAAGAAGATGTCAGTGCGTCTTGAATTAGCTGATCATTCAATCAAATATCCAAAAGGTATTGTAGAAGATATTTTAGTTCAAGTTAATACACTAATCCTTCCTGCTGATTTTGTAGTGATAGACACGGAGGACAACCCAAATGGAGACCGTGTTGATCCCATCCTCTTAGGCTGGCCATTCATGGCTACTGCAGACACAATCATCAAAGTGAAAGATGGCACCCTCTCCATGACCGTTTTGGGTGAAACTGTTGAATTTAAAGTGTTTGATGCTCTATCTCAACCCTCTATAACTCTTGACACTTGTTTTTCAATTGATGTTGTGGATCATGAAGTTTCTTCCAAAATTTTGCAGGAAAAGTCTAATGATCCTCTAGAAGTTGTCCTAACACAAGAAGAGGAAGATCTTTGTGAACTGGAGTTCCAAGAAGTGGTAGCTGCCCTAGAAGTGTTGCAGCCATACCCACCATCTTTTAGGCCACCACTCGAGCCTCTTGGACCATCCTCCACGAAATTGGAGCCATCCATTATCACCCCACCAAAGCTAGAACTTAAACCTCTACCTAATCATCTATAATATACTTATTTGGGTGTTAATGAAACTCTTCCTGTTATAATTGCTGCAGGTCTCATCTCAAAGTTCTAAAGAAGCATAAAACTGCCCTTGGGTGGACCATTAGCAGATATTAAAGGAATAAATCCAAGCATGTGCATGCACCAGATTTTAATGGAAGAAGATAGCAAACCGTCCCGTGATGCCCAAAGGAGACTAAATCCCAACATGAAAGAGGTGGTTAGAAATGAAGTTTTAAAGCTACTTGATGTAGAAATCATCTACCCAATTTCTGATTCTAAGTGGGTGAGTCTTGTACAAGTTGTTCTAAAGAAGTCCGGAATCACCGTTGTGAAGAATGAGCAGAATGAGCTAGTTCCTACACGAACTATCACTGGTTGGAGAGTTTGTATTGATTACAGGAAGTTGAACACATCCACAAGAAAATATCATTTTCCATTACCTTTTATTGATCAAATGCTTGAACGTTTATCTGGCCATGCTTACTATTGTTTTCTTGATGGTTATTCAGGTTATAATCAAATTCCCATTGCTCCGGAAGACCAAGAGAAGACCACATTCACATGCCCATTTGGTACATTTGCTTATAGAAGGAGCCATTTGGTTTGTGCAATGCTCAGGCAACTTTCCAAAGATGCATAATGGCAATCTTTTCAGATATGGTGGAACGATTCATTGAGGTATTTATGGATGATTTTTTCAGTTTTTGGACCATATTTTGATGAATGTCTTCACCACTTGTCTCTAGTGCTTAAAAGATGCCAAAAAACAAATCTGATTTTGAATTGGGAGAAATGTCACTTCATGGTGAAACAAGGTATTGTGCTAGGCCATGTGATCTCAAGCAAGGGAATTGAAGTGGACAAAGCCAAGATCGATCTCATATCAAATCTACCACCCCCTTCCTCAGTTAAAGGAGTTAGAAGTTTTCTAGGCCATGCAGGATTCTATAGAAGGTTCATCAAAAATTTCTCAAACATTACAAGACCATTGTGTAATTTTCTTGCTAAAGATGTTGTTTTTGAGTTTGATGAAGCTTGCATAGAAGCTTTTACTACCTTGAAGAAGGAGCTAACTTCAGTCCCTATTATCGTGGCTCTGGATTGGTCTTTACCATTTGAAATAATGTGTGATGCTTCTGACTTTGCTATTGGTGCAATTTTAGGTCAAAGGAAGAACAAGCTTCCCCATGTGATTTAATTATGCTAGCCGGACCTTGAATGATGCTCAACTCAACTACTCCACAACAGAGAAGGAGTTGCTTGCTGTGGTTTTTGCTTTAGAAAAATTTCGTTCTTACCTTGTTGGTTCTAAAGTAATTGTTTATTCTGACCATGCAGCTCTTAGATACTTGCTCACTAAGAAGGATGCCAAACCACGCTTGATTAGATGGATTCTCTTGTTGCAAGAGTTCGATTTGGAGATTCGTGACAAGAAGGGAAGTGAGAATGTGGTGGCCGACCATTTGAGTAGAATTGTGGTTGAAGAACAAGGAGAAGCTGTGCTACCCTTGAATGAGACTTTCCCGGATGAACAACCATATGTTGCCCAAGTCAAAGAGCCATGGTATGCTGACTTTGTTAATTATCTTGCTTGTGGTGTTATTAGAAATGATCTAACTTATCAAGACAAGAAGAAGTTCTTTTCCATGGTGAAACATTATATTTGGGACGAACGTTTCTTATTCAAGCATTGCCCTGATCAACTCATTAGAAGGTGTGTTCCAGAAGAAGAGCAAGAAAGCATACTTAAGCATAGCCACGAATTGGCTTGTGGAGTTCACTTTGGAGCTAAGACAACTGCACTTAAAATTCTGCAATCTGGTTTCTTTTGGCTCACTCTATTCAAAGATACGCTTAATTTTTTTGTTAAGTGTGATAGGTGTCAAAGAATGGGGAATATAAGCCGCAGGAAACAAATGCCATTGAACAACATACTCATTGTGGAACTCTTTGATGTGTGGGGTATTGATTTCATGGGACCATTCCCATCTTCATTGGGTTACACCTACATACTTGTTGCTGTTGATTAAGTGTCTAAATGGGTAGAAGCCATACCAACCAAAACCAACGATCACAAGGTTGTGCTTAAATTCTTGAGGGACAATATTTTCACAAGGTTTGGAACTCCAAGGGCTGTCATTAGTGATGGAGGCAGCCACTTCTGTAACAAGCCATTCGAAGCACTCATGAAAAGGTACAACATCACCCATCGAGTCTCTACACCATATCATCCTCAAACGTCTGGTCAAGTAGAGATAAGCAACAGAGAAATTAACCATATCCTAGAGAAGGTTGTGAACCATACAAGGAAAGATTGGTGTGCCAAGCTCAATGATGCATTATGGGCTTATAGGACTGCATATAAGACTCCCATCGGAATGAGCCCTTACGAAGTTCGTACCCTAGTGAGCTATATCGAGCCTAATTGCTTTCTTGAGAGGGTTTAAAGTGCTTCTATTTCTCATCCCTACTTATTCTCTTCAATTTACTCTAAATGATCTCATTGTTCCATTTTGATTGAATACTAAGGACGATCATATTTTGCAGATACCAAGTGCTTGCAACTCATGAATGAATTCATTGAAGTGATGCTAGGCTATGTGTGCCTAACCATTCTATATGCTTTCTTTTCACCCTACCCGTATGTGTGTTCCATCAGCCCTCTTGAAGATAAACACTTCAAGCCTTTTTCTTCTACCACCCTCATCATTTCCCTACCTTTGTATCTCAATCTGAGATACTTAACCTATTGTAGCCATACCCTATAGCTTAGGAATATACCAAGGTATGCCACGATCAAATTTGAAGTAAGAAAGTTGCTGCCATATACCTGAATGAAAGATGGTGTGAATCTGTGCAATTAAGTTAAAGAAGATGCAGATCAAATCAGAAAATGAGAAAGATAAATTGATTTCGGATCGAGCCCAAAGATGGTGTGAATCGGTGCAATATGAACTTGAAGTGTCCAACATCGTTGACCAATTGATTTCGGATCGAGCCCAAACCTCATGATATGGTGGGAGGAGTCATTTGGAGAGTTTTGAGTGAATCCAATCACTAGAACTATGCAATGCACCCACCACTCCATTTACAGCATGAACTTCGTACGAACTTGAAGTGTCCAATTTCATTGACCAATTGATTTCGGATTGAGCCCAAAACATGGTCAACATCATAATATGGTGGGAGGAGTCATTTGGTGAGTTATGAGTGAAATCCAATCACTGGAACTATGCAATGCACCAACCACTCCATTCACGGCACGAAGTTCGTACGAACTTGAAGTGTCCAATTTCGTTGACCAATTGATTTCGGATCGACCCCAAAACATGGTCAACATCATAATATGGTGGGAGGAGTCATTTGGTGAGTACTGAGGGAAATCCAATCACTAGAACGATGCAATGCATCAACCACTCCATTTATGGCACGAACGTTGTACGAACTTGAAGTGTACAATTTCATTGACCAATTGATTTCGGATCGAGCCCAAAACTTGGTCAACATCATTATATGGTGGGAGGAGTCATTTAGTGAGTTTTGAGGGAAATCCAATCACTAGAACTATGAAATGCACCAACCACTCCATTTACGACACGAACTTCGTACGAACTTGAAGTGTCTAATTTCATTGACCAATTGATTTCAGATTGAGCCCAAAACATGGTCAACATCATAATATGGTGGGAGGAGTCATTTGGTGAGTTATGAGTGAAATCGAATCACTAGAACTATGCAATGCACCAACCACTCCATTAATGGTCAGAAAATAATACGAACATGAAGTGTCCAATTTCGTTGACCAATTGATTTAGGATTGAGCCCAAAACTTGGTCAACATCATAATATGGTGGGAGGACTCATTTGGTGAGTTTTGAGTGAAATACAATCACAAGAACTATGCAATACACTAACCACTCCATTTACGGCACGAACTTCGTACGAACATGAAGTGTGAAATTTTGTTGACCAATTGATTTCGTATCGAGCCCAAAACTTGGTCAATGTCATAATATGGCAGGAGAAGTCATCTGGTAGGCTTTGAGTGAAATCCAATCACTAGAACTATGCACGGCACCAACGACTCCATTTACGGCACGAACTTCGTAAGAACTTGAAGTGTCCAATTTCATTCACCAATTGATTTCGTATCGAGAAAAACATGGTCAACATCATAATATGGTGGGAGGAGTCATTTGGTTTGTTTTGAGTCAAATCCAATTACTAAAACTATGCAATGCACCAACCACTCCATTTACGGTCAGAAAATAATACAAATTTGAAGTGTCCAATTCGTTGACCAATTGATTTAGGATCGAGCCAAAAACAGGTTCAACATCACAATATGGTGGGAGGAATCATTTGGTGAGTTTTGATTTAAATCCAATCACTAGAACTATGAAATGCACCAACCACAACATTTGCGGCACGAACTTCATACGAAGTTGAAGTGTTCAATTTCTTTGACCAATTGATTTTGGATCGAGCCCAAAACTTGGTCAACATCATAATTTGGTGGGAGGATTCATTTGGTGAGCTATGAGTGAAATCCAATCACTAGAACTATGCAATGCAGCAACCACTCCATTCAAGGCACGAACTTCGTACGAACTTGAAGTGTCCAATTTCGTTGATCAATTGATTTCGGATCGAGCTCAAAACTTGGCCAACAGCATAATATGGTAGGAGGAGTCATTTGGTGAGTTTTGATTTAAATCCAATCACTAGTGCTATGCAGCACCAACCACTCCATTTGCGGCACGAACTTGAAGTGTCCAATTTCATTGACCAATTGTTTTTGGATCGAGCCCAAAACATGGTCAACATCAAAATATGGTGGGAGTAGTCATTGGCGAGTTATGAATGAAATCCAATCACTAGAACTATACAATGCACCAACCACTCCATTTACGGCACGAACTTCGTACCAACTTGAAGTGTCCAATTTCTTTGACCAATTGATTTCGGATCGACCCCGAAATGTGGTCAACAACATAATACGATCGGAGGAGTCATTTGGTAAGTTTTGAGTGAAATCCAATCTCTAGAACTATGCACTACACAAAACACTCCATTTACGGCATGAACTTCGTAAGAACTTGAAGTGTCCAATTTCAATTATCAATTGATTTCGTATCGAGCCCAAAAACATGGTCAACATCATAATGTGGTGGGAGGAGTCATTTCGTGAATTTTGAGTGAAATCCAATCACTTAAACTATGCAATTCTCCAACCACTCCATTTACGATCAGAAAATAATACGAACTTGAAGTGTCCAATGTCGTTGACCAATTGATTTAGGATCGAGTCCAAAACTTGGTCAACATCATAATACGGTGGGAGGAATCATTTGGTGAGTTTTGATTTAAATCCAATAACTAGAACTTTGCAGTGCACCAACCTCAACTTTTGCGGCATGAACTTCGTAAGAACTTGAAGTGTCCAATTTCTTTGACCAATTGATTTCGGATAGAGCCAAAAACTTGGTCAAGATCATAATATGGTGGGAGGAGTCATTTCGTGAGTTTTGAGTGAAATCCAATCAATCACTAGAACTATGCAATGCACCAACCACTCCATTCACAGTACGATCTCCATACGAACTTGAAGTGTCCAATTTCGTTGACCAATTGATTTCGGATAGAGCCCAAAACATGGTCAACATCATAATATGGTGGGAGGAGTCATTTGGAGAGTTTTGAGTGATATAAAATCACTTAAAACTATGCAATGTACTAACCACTCCATTTACGGCACGAACATCGTACGAACTTGAAGTGTCCAATTTCATTGACAAATTGATTTCGGATCGAGCCCAAAACATAGTCAACATCATAATATGGTGGGTGGAGTCATTCGGTGAGTTTTTGGTGAAATAAAATCACTAGAACTATGCAATGCACTAACCACTCCATTTACGGCATGAATTTCGTATGAATTAGAAGTGTCCAATTTCATAGACCAGTTGATTTCGGATCGAGCCCAAAACTTGGTCAACATCATAATATGATGGGATGAGTCATTTGGTGTGTTTTGTGTGAAATCCAATCACTAGAACAATGCAATGCACTAACCACTCCATTTACGGCACGAACATAGTACGAACTTGAAGTGTCCAATATCATTGACAAATTGATTTCGGATCGAGCCCAAAACAGGGTCAACATCACAATATGGTGGGTGGAATCATTTGGTGAGTTTTGATTTAAATCCAATCACTAGAACTATGAAATGCACCAACCACAACATTTGCGGAACGAACTTCATACGAACTTGAAGTGTCCAATTTCATAGACCAATTGATTTCGGATTGAGACCAAAACTTGGTCATCATCATAATATGGTGGGAGGAGTCATTTGGTAAGTTTAGAGTGAAATCCAATCACTAGAACAATGCACTACACCAACCACGCCATTTACGGCACGAACTTCGTACGAACTTGAAGTCTCTAATTTCTTTGACCAATTGATTTGGGATCGAGCCCAAAACATGGTTAACATCATAATATGGTGGGAGGAGTCATTTGGTAAGTTTTGAGTGAAATCCAATCACTGGAATTATGCAATGCACCAACCACTCCATTTACGGCACGAACTTCTTGCGAATTTGAAGTTTCCAATTCTTTGACCATTTAACTTCGGATCGATCCCTAAACTTGGTCAACATCATAATATGATGGGAGGAGTCATTTGGTAAGTTTTGAGTGAAATCAAATCACTAGAACAATGCAATGCACCAACCGCGCCATTTACGGCACAAACTTCGTATGAACTTGAAGTATCCAATTTCTGTGAGCAATTAATTTCGGATCGAGCCCAAAACTTGGTCAACATCATAATATAGTGGGAGGAGTCATTTGGAGAGTTTTGAGTGAAATCAAATCTCTAGAACTATGGAATGTACCAACCACCCCATTTACGGGACGAACTTCGCACGAACTTGAAGTGCCCAATTTCTATGACCAATTGATTTCGGATCGAACCCAAAACTTGGACAACATCATAATATGGGGGGACGATTCATTTGGTCAGTTTAGAGTGAAATCCAATCACTAGAACAATGCAATGCATGAACCACGGCATTTATGGCACCAACTTCGTACGAACTTGAAGTGCCCAATTTCTTTGTCGAATTGATTTCGGATCAAGCCCAAAACTTGGTCAACAAGATAATATGGTGGGAGGAGTCATTTCTTGAGTTTTGAGTGAAATCCAATCACTAGAACTATGCAATGCATCAACCACTCCATTTACGGGACGAACGTCGTACGAACTTGAAGTGTCCGATTTCGTTGACCAATTGATTTTGGATCGAGCCCAAAACTTGGTCAACATCGTAATATGGTGGGAGGAGTCCTTTGGTGAGCTTTGAGTGAAATCCAATAACTAGATCAATGCAATGCACCAACCACTCCGTTTACGGCACCAACTTCGTACGAACTTGAAGTGTCCAATTTCTTTGACCAATTGATTTCGGACTAATCACAAAACTTGGTCAAGATCATAATATGGTTGGAGGAGTCATTTGGTGAGTTTTAAATAAAATCCAATCACTAGAACAATGCAATGCACCAACCACGCCATTCACGATACCAACTTCGTACGAACTTGAAGTGTCCAATTTCTTTGACCAATTGATTTCGTATCGAGCCCAAAACATGGTCAACAACATAATATGGTGGTTGGAGTCGTTTGGTGAGTTTTGAGTGAAATCCAATCACAAGATCTATGCAATTCACCAACCACTCCATTTACGCCACGAACTTCGTACGAACTTGAAGTGTCCAATTTCCTTGCCAAATGGATTTTGGATAGAGCCCAAAACTTGGTCACCATCAAAATATGGTGGGAGGAGTCGTTTGATGAGTTTTGATTTAAATCCAATCACTAGAACTATGCAATGCAACAACCACTCCATTTGCGACACGAACTTCGTAAGAAATTGGATTGTCCAATTTCGTTAACCCATTGATTTCGCATCGAGCCCAAAACTTGGTCAACATCATAATATGGTGGGAGGAGTCATTTGGTGAGTTTTGATTGAAATCCAATCACTAGATCTATGCAATGAACCAACCACTCCATTTTTGGCACGAACTTCGTACGAACTTGAAGTGTCCAAGTTCGTTGACCAATATATTTCGGATCGAGGCCACAGCTTGGTCAACATCATAATATGGTGGGAGTAGTCATTTGGTGAGTTTTGAGTGAAATCCAATCACTAGATGTATGCAATGCACCAACCACTCCATTTACTGCTCGAACTTCGTACTAACTCGATTTACTGCTCGAATCACTATAACTGTGCAATGCACCAACCACTCCATTTACTGTAAGAAAAAAATACGAGCTTGAAGTGTCAAATTTCGTTAACCAATTGATTTCTCACTGAGCCCAAAACTTGGTCAACACTATAATATGGTGGGAGGAGTCATTTGGTGAGTTTTGAGTGAAATCCAATCACTTGAACAATGCAGTGCACCAACCACTCCATTTACGTCATTAACTTCGTTAGAACTACAAGTGTCCAATTTCTTTGACCAATTGATTTCGGATCGAGCCCAAAGCTTGGTCAACATCATAATATGGTGGGAGGATTCATTTGGTGAGTTTTGACTGAAATCCAATAACCAGAACTATGCAATGCACCAACCACACCATTTACTCATGAATTTCGTACGAACTTGAAGTGTCCAATTTCTTTGACCAATTGATTTCGGATCGAATCCAAAACATGGTCAACTTCATAATATGGTTTAAGGAGTCATTTGGTGATTTTTGAGTGAAATCGAATCACTAGAACTCTGCAATGCACCAACCACTCCATTTACGGCATGAATTTCGTACGAACTTGAAGTGCACAATTTCATTGACCGATTGATTTCAGATCGAGCCCAAAACTTGGTCAACATCATAATATGGTGGGAGGAGTCATTAGGTGAGTTTTGATTGAAATCCAATCACTAGAACTATGCAATACACAAAAAGCACCATAACTTTGTAGGAACTTGAAGCGTCCAATTTCTTTGACCAATCCCAAAATTTGGTCAACATAATAATATGGTGGGAGCAGTCATTTGGTGAGTTTTGAGTGAAATCAAACCACCAGAACTTTGCAATGTACCAACCACTCCATTTACGGCACGAACCTCGTACGAACTTGAAGTGTCTAATTTCTTTGAGCAATTGATATCGGATAGAGCCCAAAACTTGGTCAACATCATAATAAGGTGGGGGGAGTCATTTGGTGAGTTTTGAGTGAAATCCAACCACTAGAACTATGCAATGCACCAACCACTCCATTTACGGGACGAACTTCGTATGAACTTGAAGTGTCCAATTTATTTGCCAATTGATTTCGGATCGAGTCCAAAACTTGGTCAACATCATAATATGGTGAGAGGAGTCATTTGATGAGTTTTTAGTAAAATGCAATCACCAGAACTTTGCAATGCACTAACCACTCCATTTACAACACGAACTTCGTACGAACTTGAAGTGTCCAATTTCTTTGACCAATTGATTTTGGATCGAGCCGAAAACTTGGTCAACATCATAATATGACTTGAAGTGCCCAATTTCTTTGACCAATTGATTTCGGATCAAGCCGAAAACTTGGTCAACATCATAATATGGTGGTAGGAGTCATTTGGTGAGTTTTGAGTGAAAACCAATCACTAGAACTATGCAAAGCACCAACCACTCCATTTACGGCATGAACTTCGTATGAACTTGAAGTGTCCAGTTTCTTTGACCAATTGATTTCGGATCGAGCCCAAAACTTGGTCAACATCATAATATGGTGGTAGGAGTCATTTGGTGAGTTTTTATTTAAATATAATCACTAGAACTATGCAATGGAATAACCACTCCATTTGCGGCACGAACTTCGTACAAACTTGAACTGTCCAATTTCTTTGACCAATTGATTTCGGATCGAACATCGTAATATGGTGGGAATTGTGATTTGATGAGTTTTGATTTAAATCCAATCACTAGAACCATGGAATGCACCAACAACTCCATTTGCGGCACGAACTTCTTAAGAACTTTAAGTGTCCAATTTCATTGACCAATTGTTTTCGGATCAAGCCCAAAACCTGGCCAACATCATAATATAGTTAGAGTAGTCATTTGGTGAGTTTGGAGTGAAATCCAATCATTAGGACTATGCAGTGCACCAACCACTCCATTTTCAGCACGAACTTCGAATGAACTTGAACTGTCCAATTTCTTTGACCAATTGATTTTTGATCGAGCCCAAAACTTGATCAACATCATAATACAATGGGAGGAGTCATTTGGTGAATTTGGAGTGAAATCCATTCACTAGGACTTTCCAATGCACCAACCACGCCTTTTACGGTTAGAAATTAATACGAACTTGAAGTGTCCAATTGAATTCAGATCCAGCCCAAAACTTGGTCAACATTGTAATATGGTGGGAGGAGCCATTTGGTGAGTTTTGAGTGAAATCCAATCACAAGAACTATGCAATGCAACCACCACTCTATTTACAGTCAGAAATTAATACGAACTTGAAGTGTCCAATGTCGTTGACCAATTGATTTCGAATCGAGCCCAAAACTTGGTCACATCAAAATATGGTGGGAGGAGTCATTTGGTGAGTTTTGACTGAAATCCAATCACTAGAACTATGGAATTCACCAACCACTCCATTTATTACACGAACGTCGTACGAACTTGAAGTGTCAAATTTCATTGACCAATTGATTTCAGATTGATCCCAAAACTTGGTCAACATCATAATATGGTGGGAGGAGTCATTTGGAGAGTTTTGATTGAAATCCAATCACTCGAATTATGCAATGCACCAACCACTCCATTTACGGTCAGAAATTCATACGAACTTGAAGTGAACAATGGAATTCAGATCCAGCCCAAAACTTGGTCAACATCGTAATATGGTGGGAGGAGTCATTTGGTGAGTTTTGAGTGAAATCCAATCACAAGAACTACGCAATGCACCAACCACACTATTTACGGTCAGAAATTAATACGAACTTGAAGTGTCCAATGTCGTTGACCAACTGATTTCTGATCGAGCCCAAAACTTGATCATTATCATAATATAGTGGGAGGAGTCATTTGGGGAGTTTGGAGTGAAATCCAATCACTAGGACTATGCAGTGCACCAACCACGCCATTTACGGAACGAACTTCGTATGAACTTGAAGAGTTCAATTTCATTGACCAATTGATTTCTAATCGAGCCCAAGACTTTATCAACATCAAAATATGGTGGGAGGAGTCCTTTGGTGAGTTTTGAGTGACATCCAATCTCAAGGACTATGCAATGCACCAACCAAGCCATTTACGGCACGAACTTCGTACGAACTTGAAGTGTCCAATTTCGTTAACCAATTGATTTCAGATCGAGCCCAAAACTTGGTAAACTTAATAATATGGTGGGAGGAGTCATTTGGTGAGTTTTGAGTTAAATCCAATCACTCGAACTATTCAATGCACCAACCACTGCATTTACGGTCAGAAATTAATACAAACTTGAAGTGTCAACTTTCGTTGACCAATTGATTTCTGATCGAGCCCAAAACTTGATCAACATCGTAATATAGTGGGAGCAGTTTTTTGGTGAGTTTGGAGTGAAATCCAATCACTAGAACTATGCAATGCACCAACCACGCCATTTACGGCACGAACTTGAAGTGTCCAATTTCTTTAACCACTTGATTTCTGATTGAGCCCAAAACTTGATCAACATCAAAACATAATGGGAGGAGTCATTAGGTGAGTTTTGAGTGAAATCCAATCACTAGAACAATGCAATGCACCAACCACACCATTTACGGCACGAACTTCATACGAACTTGAAGTGTCCAATTTCGTTAACCAATTGATTTCAGATTGAGCCCAAAACTTGGTCAATTTAATTATATGGTGGGAGGAGTCATTTGGTGAGTTTTGAGTGAAATCAAATGTGACGACCCTGACCCAAAAGTTAAAGAAAATAAATAAAATAAGTAGTTTAATTCAATTGGGAAATAAAAAAGGAATAAAAATAAATTAAAAGGAATTAATTGGAATTAAATTGGAATTTAATTATTAAAGGGGCATTTTGGTCCACTTTATTTTCGGGACGGAATTTGGCGAAACGAGTTGCGCCATTGCATCCGGCTCATCGAAATGAGTCCGTTGACGGGCGGAACGTTTCGATACGAGCTTCGGATTGTTCGGAGGACATAATGGTCATTTCGAAAATTGTTAAATACCCCTCAGCCAATCAGATTTCAGGATTTCTCTCTCTCTCTACTCCTTTCTCTCTCCTCCCTCACGATCTCTCCGGTTCTCTCTTTCTCCGACTGGTTTCTCCTTCACTGCCTGCGGCACAGGTCACGGCCGGACCTGAGACCGGTCGCAAAAGGACCGGCTCGAGCTCGCCGTCAAAACCCACCGCCGATCACCGTCGGAAACGACGAGTTCTGCCGGCGACAAGCTCTGGTTTTTCTCTGATCTTTCCCGACCAATTCCTGGCGATTTCGGCAACGGAATCTATCAAATCAGGTGTGTATCTTCATCCTTTCGAGCTGTTCTTTAAGTTTTGGGGGTTCGTTGTGGTCGTTTGTGCCGTTTATGGGGTAGATCTGAAACCCAGATTTCTGCCGGATTTCGTGGCGGCGGTTGGGCCGTTTGCCGGCCGGTTCTGGTCTGGGTCAGGGCGGTTCTGAACTCACCTCAACGTGGTGGTTCTATTGGTGTTGGTGGTGTCGCGAGATTCGGTGGTTTTGTGTTGGCCGGAATCGCTCAAGACACCCGCCACCCACGGTGGCGCTTGTGGCGGCGCGTGGTGGCGGTGTGGTGGCGGTTCTTGGGTCCATTGTGATCCTCGTATCGCTGCGAGCGCGTGGGAGTTGATGGATCTCAATTCGGAGATCGTTTGGCCATCGAACGAATCTCGCCTATTGCACGATTCTCGGGTTCGATAGGATTGAACGGTTGGATCGCGTCAATTTTTGGATATGTTGATCTAGATAATTCTAGGATCGTGTAGGATTTGACGGATTGTGATTCGGAGTCCCGGATACTCCGGATCAATGACTTGAAGCTTGAATTAAACCGTAATTGTCTGATCGTGCGATCGTGAGCGATCCGACCGTCCGATCGAGACCAAACTTTGAGGACACGTTATTTAGGCCGTGTTGAACCTATAGGAACTTTTGGATCCAAGTTTGGAGGTCATGGGACCCACGGGCCCGGTTTGACCCATTCGGATCGATTTGACCAAGTTTGACCAGGGTTGACCGAGTGTCTCCCGTGGTCGGTTTGCCACGTAGTTGACTTTGTTGGACTTCTAGGAATGTCCTGATCCTTTTGGGAGGTCGTGGGCTTCGCGGGCCCGGGTTGACCAAATTGGGGTGTTTGACCGCCGGTTGACCGTGAGTCTTCCGGGGCGGCCCCACTGGTTAAAAGAGGTAGTTTGACCTTAGAATCTTTCGTACGACGTACGTGCATGTTAAGTCGGGTTTTGGTGGGGTTGAGTTTACGATTCTCGTTCGGTTCACGATACTAATTCAATCCTCGTATTTAACGCTTTAGGTACCTTGACTCTGCGTACTCTGTAAGCGGGACCCTTTGAGGGTTGTGCAGCATAGGACCAACGGTGAGTGGACTTTGTTTTTAAATGAGCATGACTTGAATGAATTGCATGAAATGCATGAAATGAGATTTAATAATAGTTTTAAATCTTGAATTGGATAAGTGTTTTAAGTCTTGGTATGACTTTGGTTTAATTATATTTAAAGGGGTTTGCATTGATGTATATGCATGATTTGGGTTGCGGGTTTTATGTGGGGCCCTATTGTTATATTTTATTAGTATTTATACCTTTGGGGTATTGAATGGGACGTCGTGAATGCCCGGTGGTTTCCGTATTGGATTTTAATTATATAAAGGAGCTATATTAAGCTTGGAACTGTTATATTATATTTTAATTATATAATTGAATATTTGGACGTTAGTATAGTCCGTTTGATTTCATACTCTGTTTTGGTGTTGAAAACCTTATGATTAATAATACGTATATATATGTATTTATATATATATGGCTAATTTGAGTAAATACTTTGGATTAATGGGAAAGGGTTGTATATATATATATATATATATATATATATATATATGTATATCTACTTTAAGAAAAGGATTTCCTATACTTTGGTTATATATATATATATATATACATATGTTTATCTACTTTAAGAAAAGGGTTATCTATACTTGGGTTATATATATATATGTACTTTGGTTATATATATATATATATATATATATATATATATATATATATATGTTTATACCTTAGATTTGACGTCTTAGAGACTTGAGATTTTAATATGATTTTGTATGCTTGGCTTGAGCATTGAATGAGATTTAAATATGGTTTCTCAATGAATAGGATGTTTGATTTGATATTAATCTGTTATGCGGTCGTTTGACCCTTGTGATTATTTTTGAATATAGAAATATATGTTTGGACGGTGATGTCCTAATTTTGAGTATTTATATGGGTTAGTAGTGATGGGCTTGTATATGTCCTAGTGTCTCGTTGTTTTGGGGTTGGGTACATTGTGATTGTATATATATATACTGTTATCACGTGGCGATTGATTTGAGTGCTGTTAGCACCTTGTATTGTACCTCCCCCTGTTCTAATACTGATGATCGCATGGCGATTGATATGATACGGTTACCTGGATTTGGTATGGTTCGATCCGGTGCATACCTTAACGGGGTGTAGCTATAGACCCTTGATTGGGTAGTCTGCGCGCGTAGGACAGATTTATTTCGGAGTTATGGTTGGTAAGTTTTTACCATATAGTCCTGTGAGTTTAGTCCCACTTTGGACAGCTCAACCCTGGGCCTGGTGTCTCGATGAGACTGTACGGTGTCCATTAAATGATCCCCTGTTGGATTGTTTTCCCTGGTACTTGTGTTTGTATTATGGTTATACTATACCTATACGCGTGTGTTAGTACATTCGTATTCATATTTCTTTTAGTGAGGATCGTTCCTCGCTTGTCGTGCTTGTGAGCACGTGGTTGTGATAGTGGGGAAGTTTGGGAAGCTGTTTACCTGTTTTGGTTGCAGCACTTGATTGAATTTCAGTACTTAATAGGTTTTACTTATAGGATTGTAAATCCTGATTTTATATATGTTTATATATATGATTTGAACTACATTTGAGTTCTATATTATTGTCGAGTTTGGTTTTCTCGGCGTGAGTGAGATCTTTGACATTTTAAATGTTGTTTTGGTATTTGAGGATTTTATTATATTCTCATGCTTACATTCTTCAAGTTATTTCAGTTATACTTATACATATGTATATGGGTTCGTGTTTTGGGAGGTTATGCCTCGGGAAAAGTAAAAGGTTAGTTTATTGGGAAAAAGGGGTTTTAAACTGGAAATGTTTTCTCGTACTTTGAGATAGTACGGTTTTCAAATCAATCAAGTATATAAACAGTTTCATATGCATGTTTAACATGGTTTTAAACGGTGGGGTTAGTACTTTGATTTAAGTATGTAAAACCTTGTTTTTGTCCACTCACACTCTTTCTGTTTTCGCGCCCCCCAGACCATAGTTGTTGCGCCGACACCGTTTGGCCGTGCGCTCCTCTACTCGAACTTTGACTGAAGGGTAGGATCTGTGTCCTTGAACCCTAAACTTTGTATTCTGTTATTTCTTTTCCGCTGACTCTTAGATATGCTCTGTATCACCCTTTGGGGTTAAATTTGTTGGCCGGAGACCTGTTATGTATTTGTGTATGCATGCTGGCGCTTGGGTTGTTTTATCTGTCGCTTGTTTGACAGGTTGAAGTTTTGGGTTAGTCCCTATTTTAGGGGAGACTCTGCCCGTTTTTCGGCAGAAGTCTTGGCCCCTTTCTTTTTAAATTTCGGGAAGAGGGTAACTGTTTTAGGATGTGGGCCTGACATGGGTTGTTGTGGGCCTAACCACAGGGTCCGTCTTGGGTTCCGGGGTGGAATTCGGGTTGGGTCCTGTCATCCAATCACTCGAACTATTCAATGCACCAACCATTCCATTTACGGTCAGAACTTAATACAAACTTGAAGTGTCAAATTTCATTGACCAATTCATTTATGATCGAGCCCAAAACTTGATCAACATCGTAATATAGTGGGAGGAGTTATTTCCTGAGTTTGGAGTGAAATCCAATTACTAGAACTATGCAATACAACAACCACGCCATTTACGGCACGAACTTCGTACGAACTTGAAGTGTCCAATTTCTTTGACCACTTGATTTCTGATTGAGCCCAAAACTTGATCAACATCAAAACATAGTGGGAGGAGTCATTAGGTGAGTTTTAAGTGAAATCCAATCACTAGGACAATGCAATGCACCAACCACGCCATTTACGGCACAAACTTCGTACGAACTTGAAGTGTCCAATTTCATTGACCAATTGAATTCATATCGAGCCCAAAACTTGGTCAACATCATAATATGGTGGGAGGAGTTATTTGGTGAGTTTTGAGTAAAATCCAATCACTCAAACTATGCAATGCACCAACCACTCCATTTACGGCACGAACTTCGTACGAACTTGAGGTGTCTAATTTCGTTGACCAATTGATTTCGGATCGAGGCCAAAACTTGGTCAACATCATAATATGGTGGGACGAGTCATTTGGTTAGTTTTCAATGAAATCTAATCACTAGATCTATGCAATGCACCAACCACTCCACTTACGGCACGAACTTCGGACGAAATTGAAGTGTCCGATTTCTTTGACCAATGGATTTCGGATCGAGCCCCAAACTTGGTAAACATCATAATATGGTGGGAGGAGTAATTTGGTGAGTTTTGATTTACGTCCAATCACTAGAACTACGCAATGCACGACCACTACATTTGCTGCACAAACTTCGTACGAACTTGAAGTGTCTAATTTCTTTGACCAATGTATTTGGGATCGAGCCCAACAAGGTCAACATCATAATATGGTGGGAGGAGTAATTTGGTGAGTTTTGAGTAAAATCCAATCACTCGAGCTATGCAATGCACCACCCACTCCATTTACGTTCAGAAATTAATACGAACTTGAAGTGTCAAGTTTCTTTGACCAATTCATTTCGGATCGATCTCGAAAATTGGCCAACATCATAATATGATGGGAGGAGTCATTTGGTGAGTTTTGAGTGATCCAATCACTACAACTGCGCAATGCACCAACCACACCATTTACGGCATGAACTTCATATGAACTTGAGGTGTCCAATTTCGTTGACCAATTGATTTCGGATCGAGCCCAAAACTTGGTCAACATCATAATATGGTGGGAAGAGTCATTTGGTGAGTTTTCTATGAATCACTAGAACTGTGCAATGCACCAACCACGCGATTTACGGCACGAACTTCGTACGAACTTGAAGTGTCCAATTTCTTAAACCAATTGATTTTGATTAAGCCCAAAACTTGGTCAACCTCATATTATCGTCGGAGGAGTCATTTGGAGAGTTTTGAGTGAAATCCAATCACTAGAACAATGCAATGCTCGAACCACCCCACTTACGTTCAGAAATAAATACGAACTTGAAGTGTCCAATTTATTTCACCAATTGATTTCGTATCGAGCCCCAAACTTGGTCAACATCAAAATATGGTGGGAGGAGTCATTTGGTGAGTTTTGAGTGAAATCCAATTACAAGAACTATGCAATGCACCAACCACTCAATTTACGGCACGAACTTCGTTTGAAGTTGAAGTGTAAAATTTCTTTGACCAATTGATTTCGGATCGAGCCCAAACTTGGTCAACATCATAATATGGTGGGAAGAGTCATTTGATGAGTTGTAAGTGAAATCCAACCACTAGAACTATGCAATGCACAGACCATTCCATTTACGGCACGAACTTTGCACGAACTTGAAGTGTCCAATTTCATTAACCAATTGACTACAGATCGAGCCAGAAACTTGGTCAACATCATAATATGGTGGGAGGAGTCATTTAGTGAGTTTTGAGTGAAATCCAATCACTAGAACTATGCAATGCACCAACCACTCCACTTACTGCACGAACATCGTACGAACTTGAAGTGTCCAATTTCATTGACCAATTGATTTCGGATCGAGCCCAAAACTTGGTCAACATCATAATATGTTGGGAAGAGTATTTGGAGACTTTTGAGTGAAATTCAATCACCCGAACTACACAATGCACCAACCACTCCATTTACGGCACGAACTTCGTACGAACTCGAAGTATCCAATTTTGTTGACCTGTTGATTTCCGATAGAGCCCAAAACTTGGTCAACGTTATATTATGGTGGGAGGAGTCATTTGGTGAGTTTTGAGTGAAATCCAATAACTAGAACTGCGCAATGCCCCAACCACTCCATTTACGGCACGAACTTCGTACGAACTTGAAGTGTCCAATTTCATTGAACAATTGATTTCGGATCGAGCCCAAAACTTGGTCAATATCATAATATGTTGGGAAGAGTCATTTGGTGAGTTTTGAGTGAGATCCAATCACTAGAACTATGCATTGCACCAACCACTCCATTTATGGCACGAACTTCGTACGAACTAGAAGTGTCCAATTTCATTCACCAATTGATTTCGGATTGAGCCCAAAACTTGGTCAACATAATAATATGGTGGGAGGAGTCATTTGGTGAGTTTTGAGTGAAATCCAATCACTTGAGCTGTGCACTGCACCAACCACTCCATTTTCAATACGAACTTCTTACGAACATGAAGTGTGCAATTTCTTTGACCAATTGATTTCGGATCAAGCCTAAAAATTGGAAAACATCATAATATGGTGGGAGGAGTCAGTTGGTGAGTTTTGAGTGAAATCCAATCACTCGAACTATGCAATGCACCAACCTCGCCATTTACGGCACCAACTTGCGAACTTGAAGTGTCCAATTTCAACAACCAATTGATTTCGGATCGAGCTCAAAACTTGGTCATCATCAAAATATGGTGTGTTTTGATTGAAATGCAATAACTAGAACTTTGCAATGATCGTTCATATGCGGCATGAACTTGTACGAACTTGAAGTGTCCATTTCATTGACCTATTGATTTCGGATCACACCCAAAACTTGGCCAACATCATAATATGGTGGGAGGAGTCATTTGGTGGCTTTTGAGTGAAATCCAATCAATAGAACTATGCAATGCACCAACAACTCCATTTACAATCAGAAATTAATACGAACCTGAAGTGTCCAATTTCGTTGAGTAATCGATTTCAGATCGAGCCCAAAACTTGGTCAACATCATAATATGGTGGGAGCATTCATTTCGTGAGTTTTGATTTAAATCCAATATCTAAAACTATGCAATGCACGTCCATTTGTGGTACGAACTTGAAGTGTCCAATTTCATTAACCAATTGATTTCAGATCGAGCCCAAAACTTGGTCAACATCTTAATATGGTGGGAGGAGTCATTTGGTGAGTTTTGAGTTCAATCCACTCACTAGAACTAAACAATGCACCAACCACTCCATTTACGGTCAGAAATTAATACGGACTTGAAGTGTCAATTTCGTTGACCAATTGATTGGATCGAGCCCAAAAGTTGGTCAACATCATAATATAGTGGGAGGAGTCATTTGGTGAGTTTTGATTGAAATCCAATTACTAGAACTACGCAATGCACCAACTCTAGATTTACAGTTAGAAATTAATACAAACTTGAAGTGTCTAATTTCGTTGACCAATTGATTTCTGATGGAGCCCAAAACTTGGTCAACATCATAATATGGTGGGAGGAGTCAATTGGTAAGTTTTGAGTGAAATACAATCGCTAGAAATATGGAATGCACCAACCACTCCATTTACGGCACGAACTTCGTACGAACTTGAAGTGTCCAATTTCTTTGACCAAATGATTTTGGATCGAGCCCAAAACTTGGTCAACATCATAATATGGTGGTAGGAGTCATTTGGTGAGTTTTGAGTGAAATCCAATCACTAGAACATGCAATGCACCAACCATTCCATTTACGGTCAGAAATTATTATGAACTTGAAGTGTCCAATATCATAGACCAATTTATTTCGGATCGAGCCAAAAGCTTGGTCAACAACATAATACGGTGGGAGGAGTCATTTGGTGAGTTTTGATTTAAATCCAGCCCCTAGAACTATGTAATGCACCAACCACTCCATTTGCCGCACGAACTTAGTACGAAGTTGAAGTGTCCAATTTCTTTGACCAATTGATTTCGGATCGAGCCGAAAACTTGGACAACACCATAATATGGTGGGAGGAGTCATTTAGTGAGTTTTGAGTGAAAGCCAATCACTAGAACTATGCAATGCACCAACCATTCCATTTACGGTCAGAAATTATTACGAACTTGAAGTGTCCAATTTCGTAGATCAATTGATTTCGGATCGAGCCAAAAACTGGGTCAACAGCATAATACGGTGGGTGGAGTCATTTGGTGAGTTTTGATTTAAATCTAGCCACTAGAACTATGCAATTCACTAACCACTCCATTTGCCGCACGAACTTTGTACAAAGTTCAAGTGTCCAATTTCTTTGACCAATTGATTTCGGATCGAGCCGAAATCTTGGACAACACCATAATATAGTGGGAGGAGTCATTTGATATGTTTTGAGTGAAATCAAATCGCTAGAAATATGAAATGCACCAACCACTCCATTAACAGTCAGAAATTAATATGAACTTGATGTGTCCAATTTC
The DNA here is from genome assembly GCA_024362665.1 of Prunus padus. Lineage (NCBI taxonomy): Eukaryota > Viridiplantae > Streptophyta > Magnoliopsida > Rosales > Rosaceae > Prunus > Prunus padus. The sequence continues at coordinate 8,332,044 of JANFAM010000006.1, read as the reverse complement.
GTTGACCAATTGATTTCGGATCGAGCCCAAAACTTGGTCAACAACAGCATATGGTGGGAGGAGTCATTTGGTGAGGTTTGAGTGAAATCCAATCACTAGAACTATGCAATGCACCAACCAATCCATTTGCCGCGCGAACTTCGTACGAAGTTGAAGTGTCCATTTTTTTTGACCAATTGATTTCGGATCGAGCCGAAAACTTCACCATAATATGGTAGGAGGAGTCATTTAGGGAGTTTTGAGTGAAATCCAATCACTAGAACTATGCAATGCACCAACCACTCCATTTACGATCAGAAATTAATATGAACTTGAAGTGTCCAATCTTGATTTCGGATCTAGCCCAAAACTTGCTCAACATCATAATATGGTGGGAGGTTTCATTTGGTAAGTTTCGAGTGAAATCCAATCGCTAGAAATATGCAATGCACAATCCACTCCATTTACGGCACGACCTTCATACGAACTTGAAGTGTCCAATTTCTTTGACCAATTGATTTCAGATCGAGCCCAAAACTTGGACAATCTCATAATATGGAGGGAGGAGTCTTTTGGTGAGTTTTGATTTAAATCGAATCACTAGAACTATGCAGTGCACCAACCACTCCATTTGCAGCACGAACTTCTTACGAACTTGAAATGTCCAATTTCTTTGAACAATTGATTTCGGATCGAGCCCAAAACTTGGTCAGCAACATAATATTGTGGGAGGAGTCATTTGACGAGTTTTGAGTGAAATCCAATCACTAGAACTATGCAATGCACCAACCACACCATTTACGGCATGAACTTCGAACGAACGTGAAATGTCCAATTTCGTAGACCAATTGATTTCGGATCGAGCCCAAAACATGGTCAAAATCATAATATGGTGGGAGGAGTCATTTGGTCAGTTTTGAGTGAAATCCAATCACTAGAACTACACAATGCACCAACCACTCGATTTACGGTCAGTAATTAATACGAACTTGAACTGTCCAATTTCGTTAACCAATTGATTTTTGACCAAGCCGAAAACTTGGTCAACATCCTAATACGTTGGGAGGAGTCATTTGGTGAGTTTTGATTGAAATCCAATCGCTAGAAATATGCAATGCACCAATTTACGGCACGAACTTCGTACGAACTTGAGGTGTCCAATTTCTTTAACCAATTGATTTCAGATCGAGCCCAAAATTTGGTCAACATAATGATGTGGTTGGAGGAGTCATTCGATGTGTTTTGAGAGAAATCCAATCGCTAGAAATATGCAATGCACCAACCACTCATTTACGGCACGAAGTTCATACGAACTTGAAGTGTCCAATTTCATTGACCAATTTATTTATGATCGAGCCCAAAACTTGGTCAACATCATAATATGGTGGGAGGAGTCATTTGGTGAGTTTTTATTCAAATCCAAACGCTAGAAATATGCAATGCACCAACCACTCCATTTACGGCACGAAGTTTGTATGAACTTGAACAGTCCAATTTCATTGACCAATTGATTTCTGATCGATCCCAAAACTTGGTCAACATAATACGGAGGGAGGAGTCATTTGGTGAGTTTTGAGTGAAATCCAATCGCTAGAAATATGCAATGCACCAACCACACCATTTTACGGCACGAACTTCGTACGAACTTGAAGTGTCCAATTTCTTTGACCGATTGATTTCTAATCGAGGCCAAAACAAGGTCTACATCATAATATGGTGGGAGGAGTCATTTGGTGAGTTTTGAGTGAAATCCAATCACTCGAACTATGCAATACCCCAACCACTCCATTTACGGTCAGAAATTAATTTGAACTTGAAGTGTCCAATTTATTTGACCAATTTTGTTCAGATTGAGCCCAAAACCTGGTCAGTTTCATAATATGGTGGGATGAGTCATTTGGTGAGTTTTGAGTGAAATTCATTCTCTAGAATTATGCAACGCTCCAACCACTTCATTTACGTCACGGAGTTCGTACGAACTTGAAGTGTCCAATTTCATTGACGAATTGATTTCGGATCGAGCCCAAAACATAGCCAACATCATAATATGGTGGGAGGAGTCATTTGGTGAGTTTTGTGTGAAATGCAATCACTCGAGCTATGCAGTGCACCAACCACCCCATTTACGGTCAGAAATTTATACGAACTTAAAGTGTCCAATTTCGTTGACCAATTGATTTCGGACCGAGCCCAAAACTTGGTCAACATCATAATATGGTGGGAGGAGTCGTTTCGGAGTTTTGAGTGAAATCAATTACTAGAACTATGCAATGCACCAACGACTCCATTTACGGCAGGAAATTCGTACGAACTTGAAGTGTCCAATTTCATTGACCAATTGATTTCTGATCGAGCCCAAAACTTGGTCAACATTATAATATGGTGGGAGGAATAATTTGGTGAGTTTTGATTTAAATCCAATCGCTAGTTATATGCACTGCACCAACCACTTCATTTACGGCATGAACTTCGTATGAACTTGAAGTGTCCAATTACATTGACCAATTGATTTCGGATCGAGCCAAGAACATGTTGCACATCGTAATATGGTGGGAAGAGTCATTTGGAGGGGTTTGAGTGAAATCCAATAACTCGAACTACGCAATGCACGAACCACTCCATTTACGGTTAGAAATTAATACGAACATATAGTGTCCAATTTCGTTAACGAATTGATTTCGGATCGAGCCCAAAACCTGGTCAACATCATAATATGTTGGGACGAGTCATTTGGTGAGTTTTGAGTGAAATCCAATTGCTCGAACTATGCAATGCACCAACGACTTCATTTACGTCACGAAGTTCGTATGAACTTGGAGTGTCAATTTCATTGACCAATTGATTTCGGATCGCGCCCAAAACATGGTCAACATCATAATATGCTGCGAGAAGTCATTTGGTGAGTTTTGAGTGAAATGAAATCACTCGTACTATGCAATGCACCAACCACTACATTTACGGTCAGAAATTAATACGAACTTGAAGTGTCCAATTTCGTTGACCAATTGATTTCGGATCGAGCCCAAAAACCTGGTCAACATCATAATATGGTTGGAGGAGTCATTTGGTGAGTTTCAAATGAAATCCAATCGCTAGAAATTTGCAATGCACCAACCAATCGATTTCCGGCATGAAGTTTGTACGAACTTGAAGTGTCCAATTTCATTGACCAATTCATTTATGATTGTGCCCAAAACTTGGTCAACATCATAATATGGTGGGAGGAGTCATTTGATGAGTTTTGAGTGAAATGCAACCACACGAACTATGCAATGCACCAACCACTCCATTTACAGTCAGAAATTAATACGAACTTGAAGTGTCCAATTTCATTGACCAATTGATTTTGGATCAAGCCCAAAACAAGGTCAACATCATAATATGGTGGGAGGAGTCAGTTGGTGAGTTTTGAGTGAAATCTAATCACTAGAACTGTGCAATGCAATAACCACGCCATTTACGGTCATAAATTAATATAAACTTGAAGTGTCCAATTTCAATGACCCATTGATTTCGATCGAGCCCAAAACTTGGTCAACATCATAATATGGTGGGAGGAGTCATTTGGTAAGTTTTGAGTGAAACAGACTTTTTAGTGAAATCCAATCACTAGAACTATGCAATGCACCAACCACCCCATATACGGCACGAACGTCGTAAGAACTTGACGTGTCCAATTTCATTGACCAATTGATTTCGGATCGAGCCCAAAACATGGTCAGCATCATAATATGGTGAGAGGAGTCATTTGGTGTGTTTTGAGTGAAATCCAATTACTAGAACTATGCAATGTACCAACCACTCCATTTACGGTCAGAAATTAATACGAACTTGAAGTGTCCAATTCCATGGACCAATTGATTTCAGATAGAGCCCAAAACTTGTTCAACGTTGTAATATGGTGGGAGGAGTCATTTGGTGAGTTTTGAGTGAAATACAATCTCTAGAACTATGCAATGCACCAACTACTCCATTTACAGCATAGAGTTCGTACAAACTTGAAGTGTCCAATTTCATTGGCCTATTGATTTCGGATTGAGCCCAAAACTTGTTCAACATGGTAATACGGTGGGAGGAGTCATTTGGTGAGGTTTGAGTGAAATCCAATCATCAGAAGTACGCAATGCACCAACCACTCCATTTACGGCACGAACTTCGTACGAACTTGAAGTATCCAATTTTGTTGACAAATTCATTTAGGAAATTTGGTGAACATCATAATATGTTGGGAAGAGTCATTTGGTGAGTTTTGGACGCAATCCAATCAATAGAACTATGCAATGCACCAACCACTCCATTTACGGCATGAACTATGTATGAACTTGAAATGTCCAATTTCTTGGACCAATTGATTTCGGATAAAGCCCAAAACTTGGTCAACATCATAATATGGTGGGAGGAGTAATTTGCTGAGTTTTGAGTGAAATCGAACCACTAGAACTATGCAATGCACCAACCACGCCATTTGCGGCACGACCTTCGTACGAACTTCATGGGTCCAATTTCATTGACCAATTGATTTCGAATAGTGGCCAAAACTTGGTCAACATCATAATATGTTGGGAAGAGTCATTTGGTGACTTTTGAGTGAAAACCAATCACTAGAACTGTGCAATACAACAACCACTCCGTTCACGGCACGATCTTCGTACGAACTTGAAGAGCCCTATTTCTTTGACCATTTGATTTCCGATTGAGCCCAAAACTTTGTCAACTTCATAATATGGTGGGAGGAGTCATTCGGTGAGTTTTGAGTGAAATCCAATCACAAGAACTACGCACTGCAGCAACCACTCCATTTACGGCACAAACTTCGTACGAACTTGAAGTGTCCAGTTTTTTTGACCAATTAATTTCGAGTGGAGCCCAAAACTTGGTTAACATCATAATATGGTGGAAGGAATCTTTGAGTGAAATCCAATTAATAGAACTATGCAATGAACCTACCACTCTATTCGCGGCACGAACTTCGTACGAACTTGAAGTGTCCAATTTCTTTGACCAATTGATTTCGAATTAAGCCCAAAACTTGGTCAACATTATAATATGGTTGGATGAGTCATTTGGTGAGTTTTGAGTGAAATCCAATCACAAGAACTATGAAATGCCCCAACCACTCCATTTACGGCACGAACTTCGTACGAACTTGAAGTGTCCAATTTCTATGACCAATTGATTTCGGATCGTGCCCAAAAGTTGGTCAACAAGATAATGTGGTTGGAGGAGTCATTTGGTGAGTTTTTATTGAAATCTAATCACCGGAACTATGCAATGCTCCGGATTTGGTGAGTTTCATTTACGGTCAGAAAATAATACGAACTTGAAGTGTCCAATTTGGTTGACCAATTGATCCGGATTGAGGCAAGAACTTGGTCAACATCATAATATGATGGGAGGAGTCATTTGGTCTGTTTTGAGTGAAATCCAATCACTAGAACTATGCAATGCACAAACCACTCCATTTATGGTACGAACTTCGTACGAACTTGACGTGTCCGATTTCTTTGACCAATTGATTTCGGATCGAGCCCAAAACTTGGTCAACATCATAATATGGTGGGATGAGTCATTTGGTGAGTTTTGAGTGAAATCCAATCTCTAAAACTATGCAATGCACCAACCGAGCCATTTACGGCATGAACTTCGTACGAACTAGAAGTGTCCAATTTCTTTGACCAATTGACTTATGAATCGAGGCCAAAACTTGGTCAACATCATAATATGGTGGGAGGAGTCATTTGGTGAGTTTTGAGTGAAATCCAATCGGTAGAACTTTGCAATGCACCAACCACGCCATTTACAGGACGAACTTCGTTAGAACTTGACGCATCCAGTTTCATTAACCAATTGAATTCGGATCGAGGCCAAAACTTGGTCAACATCAAAATATGGTGGGAGGAGTCATTTGGTGAGTTTTGAGTGAAATCCAATCACTAGAACTATGCAATGCACCAACCATGACATTTACGGCACGAAGTTCGTATGAACTTCACGTGTCCAATTTCATTGACCAATCGATGCAATGCACCAACGACGCCATTTACGGCACGAACTTCGTACGAACCTGAAGTGTTAAATTTCATTGACCAATTGATTTCGAATCGAGCCGAAAACTTGTTTAACATTATAATGTGTTGGGACGAGTCATTTGGTGAGTTTTGAGTAAAATAAAATCGCTAGAACTATGCAATGCACAAACCACTCCATTTACGGCACGAACTTCGTAAGAACTTGAAGTGTCCAATTTCTTTGACCAATTGATTTCGGATCGTGCCCAAAACTTGTTCAACATCATAATATGTTTGGAGGAGTCATTTGGTGAGTTTTGATTGAAATCCAATCACCGAAACTAGGCAATGCGCCAACCTCTCCATTTACGGTCAGAAAATAATACGAACTTGAAGTGTCCAATTTGGTCGACCAATTGATTTCGGATCAAGCCCAAAACTTGGTGAACAAGATAATATGGTGGGAGGAGTCATTTGGTGAGTTTTGAGTGAAATCCAAGCACTAGAACTATGCAATGCACCAACCACTCCATTTATGGCACGAACTTCGTACGAACTTGACGTGTCCAATTTCTTTGTCCAATTGATTTCGAATTGACCCCAAAATTTGGGCAACATCTTAATATGGTGGGATGAGTCATTTGGTGAGTTTTGAGGGAAATCCAATCACTAGAACTATGCAATGCACCAACCACGCCATTTACGGCACGAACTTCGTTAGAACTTAACGCGTCCAGTTTCTTTAACCAATTGAATTCGGATCAAGGCCAAAACTTGGTCAACATCATAATATGGGGAGGAGTCATTTGGTGAGTTTTGAGTGAAATCCAATCACTAGATCTTTGCAATACACCGACCACTCCATTTACGGCACGAAGTTCGTATGAACTTGACGTGTCCAATTTCATTTACCAATCGATGCAATGCACCAACCACTCCATTTACGGCACGAACTTTGTACGTACTTGAAGTGTCCAATTTCAAATACCAATTGATTTTTATCGAGCCCAAAACTTGGTCGACAACATAATATGGCGGGAGGACTCTTTCGGAGAGTTTTGAGTGAAATCCAATCTCTAGGACAATGCAATGCACCAACCACGCCATTTACGGCACGAACTTCATACGAACTTGAAGTGTCCAATTTCATTGACCAATAGATTTCAGATCGACCCCAAAACTGGGTCAACAACGTAGTATGGTGGGTGGAGTCTTTTGGTGAGTTTTGTGTGAAATAAAATCACTTGAACTATGCAATGCACTAACCACTCGATTTACGGCACGAACTTCATATGAACTTAAAGTGTCCAATTTCATTGACCAATTGATTTCGGATGGAGCCCAAAACTTGGTCAACATAAAAATATGGTGGGAGGGGTCATTTGGCGAGTTTTCAGTGAAATCCAATCGCTAGAACTGTGCAATGCACCAACAACTCCATTTACGGTCATAAATTAATATGAACTTCGTAAGAACTTGAAGTGTCCAATTTCTTTGACCAATTGATGTCGGATCAAGCCCAAAACTTGGTCAACATCATATTATTTTGGGTGTAGTCATTTGGCGAGTTTTGAGTGAAATTCAATAACTCGAACTGTGCAATGCACCAACCACGCCATTTTCGGCACGAACTTCGTACGAACATGAAGTGTCCAATTTCTTTGACCAATTGATTTCTGATCAAGCCCAAAACCTGGTCAACATAAAAATAGGTTGGGAGGAGTCATTTGGAAAGTTTTGAGTGAAATCCAATCACTAGAACTATGCAATGCACCAACAACTCCATTTGTGGCACGAAGTTCGTACGAACTTGAACCGTCCAATATCATTGAGCAATAGATTTGGGATCGAACCCAAAACATGGTCAACATCAAAATATGGTTGAAGGACTCATTTCGTGAGTTTTTAGTGAAATCGAATTACTAGAACTATGCAATGCACCGACAACTCCACTTACGGCACGAACATCGTACGAACTTAAAGTGTCCGATTTCATTGACCAATTGATTTCGGACCGAGCCCAAAACTTGGTCAACTTCAAAATATGGTGGGAGGGGTCATTTGGTGAGTTTTGAGTGAAATCGAATCACTAGAACTATACAATGCACCAACCACTCCATTTACGGTCATAAATTAATACGAACTTGAAGTGTCGAATTTCGTTGACCCATTGATTTCGAATCGAGCCCAAACCCTAATCAATATCATAATATGGTGAGAGGACTCATTTGGTGAGTTTTGAGTGAAATCCAATTACTAGAACTATGCACTGAACTTGGTCAACATCATAATACAGGGGGAGGATTCATTTGGTGAGTTTTGATTTAAATCCAATCTCTAGAACTATGCAATGCACCAACCATTTGGTGAGTTGGATTTCTTTGACCAATTGATTTCAGATCGAGCCCAAAACTTGGTTAACATCATAATATGGTGGGAGGAGTCATTTGGAGAGTTTTGAGGGAAATAAAATCACTAGAACTGTGCAATGCACTAACCACTCCATTTACAGCACGAACTTCGTACGAACTTGAAGTGTCCAATTTCGTTGACCCATTTATTTCTGATGGAGCCCAAAACTTATTCAATATCATAATATGGTGAGAGGACTCATTTGATGAGTTTTGAGTGAAATCCAATTAGTAAAACTATGCAATGACACAACCACTACATTTACGGCACGAACTTTGTACGAACTTGAAGTGTCTAATTTCATTGACCAATTGATTTCGTTTCGAGCCAAAAACTTGGTAGACATCATAATACGGGGGGAGGAGTGATTTGATGAGTTTTGAGTGAAATCCAATCTCCCGGACAATGCAATGCACCAACCATGCCAATTACGGCACGAACTTCGTACGAACTTGTAGTGTCCCATTTCTTTGACCAATTGATTTCTGATCGAGCCCAAAACTTGGTCAACATCATAATATGGTGGGTGGAGTCATTTGGTGAGTTTTTGGGGAAATAAAATCACTAGAACTATGCACTGAACTAACCACTCCATTTACGGCACGAACTTCATACGAATTTGATCTGTCTAATTTCATATACCAATTGATTCCGGATTGAGCCCAAAACTTGGTTAACATCATATTATGGTGGGATGAGTCATTTGGTGTGTTTTGAGTGAAAGAAAATCACTAGAACTATTCAATGCACAAACCACTCCATTTAGGGCACCAACTTCATACGGATAGAGCCCAAAACTTGGTCATCATCATAATATGGTGGGAGGAGTCATTTGGTGAGTTTTGAGTGAAATAAAATCACTAGAACTATGCAATGCACCAACCACTCCATTTACGGACGAACTTCGTACGAACTTGAAGTGTCCAATTTCTTCGACCAATTGATTTCGGATCGAGCCCAAAACTTGGTCAACATCAAAATATGGTAGGACGTGTCATTTGGTGAGTTTTGAGTGAAGTCCAATCTCTAGAACTATGCAATGCACCAACCACTGCATTTACGGCACGAAGTTAAATGCGAACATGAAGTGTCCAATTTAGTTGACCAATTGATTTTGGATCGAGCCCAAAACTTGGTCAACATCATAATATGGTGGGAGGAGTCATTTGGTGAGTTTTCATTTAAACTCAATCACTAAAACTATGCAATGCACCAACCTCTCCATTTACGGCTCGAACTTCATACAAACTTGAAGTGTCCAATTTCATTGACCAATTGATTTCGTATCGAGACCAAAACTTGGTCAACAACAAAATATGGTAGGAGGAGTCATTTTGTGAGTTTTGAGTGAAATCCAATCTCAAGAACTATTCAATGCACCAACCACACCATTTACGGCATGAAGTTCGTACAAACATGAAGAGTCCAATTTAATTGACCAATTGATTTCAGATCGAGCCCAAAACTTGGTCCACATCATAATATGGTGGGAGGAGTCATTTGGTGAGTTTTGAGTGAAATCCAATCACTCGAACTATGCAATGCACCAACCACTCCATTTACGGTCAGAAATTAATACGAACTTGAAGTGTCCAATGTCGTTGACCAATTGATTTCGAATCGAGACCAAAACTTGGTGACATCATAATTTGGTGGGAGGAGTCATTTGTTGAGCGTTGAGTGAAATCCAATCACTAGATCTATGCAATGCACCGGCCACTCCATTTACGGCACGAACTTTGTACGAACTTGAAGTGTCCAATTTCTTTGACCAAATAATTTTGAATCGAGCCCAAAATTTGGTCAACATCATAATGTGGTGGGAGCAGTCATTTGGTGAGTTTTGATTTCAATCCAATCGCTCGAACTATGCAATGCACCAACCACTCCATTAACGGCACGAACTTCATACAAACTTGAAGTGTCCAATTTCATTGACCAATTGATTCAGGATCGATCCCAAAACTAGGTCAACATCATAATATGGGGGGAGGAGTCATTTTGAGAGTTTTGATTTGATTCCAATCACTCGAACTATGCAATGCACCAACTACTCCATTTACGGTACGAACTTTAAACAAACCTGAAGTGTCCAATTTCTTTGACGAAATGATTTCAGATCGAGCCCAAACTTTGGTCAACATTATAATATGGTGGGTGGAGTCATTTGGTAAGTTTTGAGTGAAATCCAATCACTAGAACTATTCAATGCCCCAACCACTCCATTTACGGCACGAACTTCGTACTAACTTGAAGTATCCATCTTTCAGTGACCAACTAATTTCGGATCGAGCCCAAAACTTCGTCAACATCATAATATGGTGGGAGGATTCATTTGGTGAGCTTTGAGTGAAATACAATCACTAGATCTATACAATGCACCAACCACTCCATTTATGGCACGAACTTAGTACGAAATTGAAGTGTCGAATTTCGTTGACCAATTGATTTCGGATCGAGCCCAAAACTTGGTCCACATCATAATATGGTGGGAGGAGTCATTTGGAGAGTTTTGATTTAAATCCTATCACTAGAACTATGAAATGCACCAACAACTCCATTTACGGTGCGTACTTCGTACGAACTTGAAGTGTCCAATTTCTTTAACCAATTGATTTCGTATCGAGACCAAAACTTGGTCAACAACATAATATGGTGGGAGTTGTCAATTGGTAAGTTTTGAGTGAAATCCAATCTCTAGAACTACGCAATGCACCAACCACTCCATTTACGGCACGAAGTTCGTACGAACATGAAGTGTCCAATTTAGTTGACCAATTGATTTTGGATCGAGCCCAAAACTTGGTCAACATCATAATATGGTGGGAGGAGTCATTTGGTGAGTTTTCATTTAAACTCAATCACTAAAACTATGCAATGCACCAACCTCTCCATTTACGGCTCGAACTTCATACAAACTTGAAGTGTCCAATTTCATTGACCAATTGATTTCGTATCGAGACCAAAACTTGGTCAACAACATAATATGGTAGGAGGAGTCATTTTGTGAGTTTTGAGTGAAATCCAATCTCTAGAACTATTCAATGCACCAACCACACCATTTACGGCATGAAGTTAAATGCAGAACATGAAGAGTCCAATTTAATTGACCAATTGATTTCGGATCGAGCCCAAAACTTGGTTAACATCATAATATGGTGGGAGGAGTCATTTGGTGAGTTTTGAGTGAAATCCAATCACTCGAACTATGCAATGCACCAACCACTCCATTTACGGTCAGAAATTAATACGAACTTGAAGTGTCCAATGTCGTTGACCAATTGATTTCGAATCGAGACCAAAACTTGGTGACATCATAATATGGTGGGAGGAGTCATTTGTTGAGCGTTGAGTGAAATCCAATCACTAGATCTATGCAATGCACCGGCCACTCCATTTACGGCACGAACTTTGTACAAACTTGAAGTGTCCAATTTCTTTGACCAAATAATTTCGAATCGAGCCCAAAATTTGGTCAACATCATAATGTGGTGGGAGCAGTCATTTGGTGAGTTTTGATTTCAATCCAATCGCTCGAACTATGCAATGCACCAACCACTCCATTAACGGCACAAACTTCATACAAACTTGAAGTGTCCAATTTCATTGACCAATTGATTCATGATCGATCCCAAAACTAGGTCAACATCATAATATGGGGGGAGGAGTCATTTTGAGAGTTTTGATTTGATTCCAATCACTCGAACTATGCAATGCGCCAACTACTCCATTTACGGTACGAACTTTAAACGAACCTGAAGTGTCCAATTTCTTTGACGAATTGATTTCAGATCGAGCCCAAACTTTGGTCAACATTATAATATGGTGGGTGGAGTCATTTGGTAAGTTTTGAGTGAAATGCAATCACTAGAACTATTCAATGCCCTAACCACTCCATTTACGGCACAAACTTCGTACTAACTTGAAGTGTCCATCTTTCAGTGACCAACTAATTTCGGATCGAGCCCAAAACTTCGTCAACATCATAATATGGTGGGAGGAGTCATTTGGTGAGCTTTGAGTGAAATCCAATCACTAGATCTATACTGACAGGACCCGACCCAGATTCCACCCCGGAACCCGAGCCGGACCCTGTTGATGGGCCCAACACCAACCCATGCCGGGCCCACGAACTGAACAGTTACCCTCTTCCCGACAAAACAACAAACAAAGGGCCGAGACTTTTGCCGAAAATCGGACAGAGTCTCCCCTACAAAGTGAACATTCTCCAAAGTTAAAACCTGCTCAAACAAGCAACAGAAACAAAAATCCCAAGCACCAGCATGCTACAGAAAAACTACCCAGGCCTCTGGCCAACAGTTTAACCCTTACAGGTAATACAGAGCAATCTAAGAGTTTAGGAATTCAGCAGCGGAATAGAATAACAGAATACAAAGTTTAGGGTTCTCAAGGACAACAGATCCTACCCTTCAGTCAAGGCTCGAGAAGAAGAGCGCACGGCCGAACGGTGTCGACACAACTACGGTCTGGGGGGCGCAAAACAGAAAGAGTGTGAGTGGACAAAAACAAAGTTTTGCATACTTAAAACAAAATACTAACCCCACCTTTTAAAACCATGCAAACCATGCATATGAAATCCTTATATACGTGATTGATTTAGAAATCATATTATCTCAAATTACATGAGAGCAATCCAGCTCAAAACATTTTCCGAACAAAACACCCTTTTTCTTTTCCCGAGGTATAACCTCTCAAATCAACCCAAGCAGGTTTATAAAACATAAACAAACGGGCTTTGTTAAAGTAAAGCATAAAGATGGAATAAAATTCTCATAAAGTAAAACAAACCTTTAAATGCCGAATAATTCGTATACGTCAAGAAAACCCAACTCGACAGCAATATAGACATTTAATGTAGTTCAAAGCATTTATATACGTATATATAAATGTCAAATCCGGATTCACAATCCAACAAGTAAAACATAACCAGTACTGAAATCCAATCAAATACTGAAGTCAAAGTAAGTGTAAAGTTTCCCCAACTTCCCCGACTCACAATCCTGTGCTCGCAAGCACGACAAGTAAGGAGAGATCCTCACCAACAACAATAAGAATACGAATATAATAACCCACGTATATACATATATACATATATATATATATATATATACAATAACAACTCAACACCAGATCAAGTGTACCGGGGAAACCATCCAACAGGGGATAGTTTAACTGGATACGAGGACTACACCGCAGTGGCCCCGTACCCAGGGTTAAGCCGTCCATAATAATGGATTATGCTACCCGACCCGCATGGCAGAATCCTCAATACCCATACGTCCGAATTAGTCCATGCGCGCTGACTAAATACTCAATTAAGAGTCTACAGCTACACCCCGTTAAGGTATGCACCGGATCGAACCATATCTCAGTAACCGTATCAGAACAGGAGGGGAGGTACATAACACGGTGTTTACAACACTCACAACCATTGCCCTGCAATAATGCATTTATACATATTCATATACTTTCACATTTCAACCCACAAACATGCACCCAACCCCAAATACGATTACCCGGACCCAAGCGTCCAAAATTCAAGTTCAACATATATATAATTAAAGTATAAGGAACTCGTCCGTAAATACATACCGTTAAACCAAACGTATAATCCAAAATATATATGTATATATATATATACAAATATATATATATATATACCAAAAACATAAAGATCCTTTAAAAACACAATTTCTCAAGCCCAATCCCATATACATATATATATATATATATAAATATATAATATACGTAATATCAATTCCCATTATTCCCAAGTATTTATTCAAATTAAATATATATATATATGTATGAAAATATACATATATATAATCAAAGTATAGGTAATTATACTTCAAAAGGTTTTAAACGCCAAAACCGAAAACGTAACCAAATGGACTACGCTAACGTCCAAATACTCAATTATATAAATAATATATAATAAAACCACCCTTATAAATATAATATCCCAAAAGGTCCATAAATTCTCATTTTTATAAAGTATACGACTTCAAGCTCAAAATAGCTCAATTATATAAACCAATTTCAATACGAAAAACCATCGGGCGTTAACCACGTCCCGTTCGATACCCAAAGGTATAAATAATAATAAAATAGCCATCAGGGCCCCACAATAAACCGGCAACCCAAAATCATGCATATAACTCAATGCAAATCCCTTTTAATACATTTCAATCAAAGTCAAACCAAGATTTTAAACCATTAACAAATTCAAGATTTAAAACCATTAAATCTCATTTCATGCATTTCAAGCAAATCATTCAAATCATGCTCATTTGAAAACAAAGTCCACTCACCGTTGGTCCTACGCTGCATAACCCCAAAGGGTCCCACTTGCTGCGTACCAGAAACAGAGTACCTAAAGCGATAGATACGAAGATTGGATTAGTACCGTGAACCGTACGAGAATCGAAAGCTTAAACCCTGACAAAGCCCCACATAACGTGCACGTACGTCCTACGAAAGATTCTAAGGTCAAACTACCTCTTTTAACCAGTGGGACCATCCCGGAAGACTCACGGTCAACCGGCGGTCAAACACCCCTTTTCGGTCAACCCGGGCCCGCGGAGCCCAAGACCTTCAAATCGATCTAGACATTCCTAGAAGTCCAACAAAGTCAACTACACGGCAAACAGACCTCGGGAGACCCTCGGTCAACCTTGGTCAAACTTGGTCAAACCGACCAGAGCGGGTCAAACCGGGCCCGTGGTTCCCATGACCTCCAAACTTCGATCCGACAGTTCCTATAGGTTCACTACGGTTTAACTAACACGTTCCCAAAGTTTGGTCTCGATCCGACGGTCGGATTTCTCGCGATCGTACGGTCGGACGATTACGGTTTAACTCTAACTTCAAGTCAATGATCCGGAGTATCCGGGACTCCGAATCACGATCCGTCAAATCCTATAGACTCCTAAAAATACGAGGATCAACATATCCAAAAATGGACGCGATCCGACCGTTCAATCTTATCGAACCCGAGAATCGCGCAATAGGCGAGATCCGTTCGATGACCAAACGATCTCCGAATTGCGATCCGTCAACTCCTACGCGCTCGTAGCGATACGAGGGTCTCAAAGGACCCAAGAACCGCCACCACCCCGCCACCACGCGCCGCCACACGCGCCACCGTGGGTGGCGGGTGTCTTGAGTAGTTCAGGCCAAACTCAAACTTCACCACGTCCTACACCGCCCACCCCAAACGACTCAGCAGCCCCTGGGAAGCTCAGAACCGGGCTGAGCCACCCCAGAACCGGCCGTGAACTGGCCGGAAAACTCAATTGAAATCCGGCCAAAACCTAGGTTTAGATCCGATCTCCAACTTCAACAATCGTTCGAAACCCACCCCAGAAACAGGTAGAGCTCGTCCAGGGGAGTCGAAACCATACCTGGATCGACGCGAGAGGTTGCCGGAGCCGCCGGAAAGTCGCCGGGAAAAATGGAGAATCGCGCCGGAACTTGCAGAGCTTCGGGTCCTTCAACGCCGGCGAGTCAGCCTCCGAGAATGGATGGGTTAGGACCGCACGGTGACGAGCTTTCGTTTGCCGGTGGTCCCAGCCTCAGCCGTGACCGGAAACGGCCAACCCGAAGAGAGAGGGACGACGGGGAGAGAGGGTTCGCGGGGAGGAGAGAGAGGGAAAAACCGGATTCTGATTGGGTGAGGGGTATTTATCAAATTTCGAAACGACCAAAATGTCCTCCGAACAATCCGAAACTCGTATCGAAACGCTTCGCCCGTCAACGCACTCGTTTCGACGAGTCGGACGCAATGGCGCAACTTGTTTCGCCAAATTCCGTCCCGAAAATTAAATGACCTCCAATACCCCTTAATTATTTAATTCCAAAATAATTCAAATAAATCCTTTTTAAATCCTTTTAATTTCCCAAATTAATTAACTAAAATGATTAATTCATTTTAATTAATAAATTGGGTCAGGGTCGTCACATATACAATGCACCAACCACTCCATTTATGGCACGAACTTAGTACGAAATTGAAGTGTCCAATTTCGTTGACCAATTGATTTCGGATCGAGCCCAAAACTTGGTCAACATCATAATATGGTGGGAGGACTCTTTTGGAGAGTTTTGAGTGAAATCCAATCACTAGAACTATTCAATGCACCAACCACTCCAATTACGGCACGAACTTCATACGAACTTGAAGTGTCCAATTTCAATGACCAATTGATTTCGGTTAGAGCCCAAAACTTGGTCAACGTCATAATATGATGGGAGGAGTCATTTTGTGAGTTTTGATTTAAATCCAATTACTAGTACTATTCACTGCACCAACCACTCCATTTACGACATGAAATTCGTAAGAAGTTGAAGTGTCAAATTTCTGTAACCAACTAATTTCGGATAGAGCCCAAAACTTGGTCAACATCATAATATGGTGGGAGGAGTCATGTGGTGTGTTTTGATTTAAATCCATTTACTAGAACTATTCACTGCACCAACCACTCCATTTATGGCATGAAATTCGGATGAACTTGAAGTGTCCAATTTCTTTGAGCAATTGATTTCGGATCGAGCCCAAAACTTGGTTAACATCATAATATGGTGGGAGGAGTCATTTGGTGACTTTTGAATGAAATCCAATCACAAGAACTATGCAATGCACCAACCACTCCATTTACGGTCAGAAATTAATACAAACTTGAAGTGTCACATTTCATTGACCAATTGAATTATGATCGAGCCCAAAACAGGATCAAAATTATAATATAGTGGGAGGAGTCATTTGGTGAGTTTGGAGTGAAATCCAGTCACTAGAACTATGTAACCACTCCATTTGCGGCACGAACTTCGTACAGACATCAAGTGTCCAATTTCATTGACCAATTGATTTCAGATTGGGCCCAAAATTTGGTCAACATCATAATATGGAGGGAGGTGTCAATTGGTGAGTTTTGAGTGAAATCCAATCTCTAAAACTACGCAATGCACCAACCACTACATTTACGGCACGAAGTTAAATACGAGACATGAAGTGTCCAATTTAGTTGACCAATTGATTTTGGATCGAGCCCAAAACTTGGTCAACATCATAAATTGGTGCGAGGAGTCATTTGGTGAGTTTTGAGTGAAATCCAATCACTAGATCTACGCAATGCACCAACCACTCCATTTACGACACGATGTTCATATGAACATGAAGTGAAATCGAATCACTACATCTACGCAATGCACCAACCACTCCACTTACTGCACGAACTTCGTACGAACTTGAAGTGTCCAATTTCATTGACCAATTGATTTCGGATCGAGGCCAAAACTTCATAAACATCATAATATGGTGGGAGGAGTCATTCGGAGAATTTTGAGTGCTATCCAATCACTAGATCTATGCAATGCACCAATCACTCCATTTACGGCACCAAATTCGTACGAACTTGAAGTGTCCAATTTCGTTGACCAATTGATTTTGGATCGAGCCCAAAACTTGGTCAACAGCATAATATGGTGGGAGTTGTCAATTGGTGAGTTTTGAGTGAAATCCAATCTCTAGAAATATGGAATGCACCACCCACTCCATTTATGGTCATAAATTAATACGAAGTTGAAGTGTCCAATTTCTTTGACCAATTGATTTCGGATCGAGCCCAAAACTTTGTCAACAACATAATCTGGTGGGAGGAATCATGTGGTGAGTTTTGAGTGAAATCTAATCACTAGATCTATGCAATGCGCCAACCACTACATTTATGGCACGAAATTCGTACGAACTTGAAGTGTCCAATTTCATTGACCAATTGATTTCGGATCGAGCCCAAAACTTGGTCAACATCATAATATGGTGGGTGGAGTCGTTCGGTGAATTTTGAGTGATATCCAATCACAAGATCTATGCAATGCACCAACCTGTCCATTTACGGCATGAAATTCGTACGAACTTAAAGTGCCCAATTTCGTTGACCAATTGATTTCGGATCGAGCCCAAAACTTGGTCAACAACATAATATGGTGGGTGGTGTCAATTGGCGAGTTTTGAGTGAAATCCAATCTCTAGAACTACGCAATGCACCAACCACTCCATTTATGGTCATAAATTAATACGAAGTTGAAGTGTCCAATTTCTTTGACCAAAGGATTTCGGATTAAGCCCAAAACTTAGTTAACATCATAATATGGTGGGAGGAGTCATTTGGTGGGTTTTGATTTAAATCCAATCACTAGAACTACGCAATGCACCAACCACTCCATTTGCGGCACGAACCTCATACGAACTTGAAGTGTCCAATTTCGTTGACTAATTTATTTTGAATCGAGCCCAAAACTTTGTCAACAACATAATATGGTGGTAGGAGTCATTTGGTGAGTTTTGAGTGAAATTCAATCTCTAGAACTACGCAATGCACCAACCACTCCATTTACGGCACGAACATCATACGAACTTGAAGAATCCAATTTCTTTGTGGAATTGATTTCGGATCGAGGCCAAAACTTGGTCTACAACATAATATGGTGGGATGAGTCGTGTGGTGAGTTTTGATTTAAATCCAATCACTAGATCTATGCAATGCGCCAACCACTACATTTACGGCACAAAGTTCGTAATAACTTGAAGTGTCCAATTTCTTTGACCAAGGGATTTCGGATTAAGCCCAAATCTTAGTTAACATCATAATATGGTGGGAGGAGTCATTTGGTGGGTTTTGATTTAAATCCAATCACTAGAACTACGCAATGCACCAACCACTCCATTTGCGGCACGAACATCATACGAAATTGAAGTGTCCAATTTCGTTGACCAATTTATTTTGAATCGAGCCCAAAACTTGGTCAACATCATAATATGGTGGTAGGAGTCATTTGGTGAGTTTTGAGTGAAATTCAGTCTCTTGAACTACGCAGTGCACCAACCACTCCATTTATGGTCATAAATTAATACGAAGTTGAAGTGTCCAATTTAATTGACCAATTGATTTCGGATTGAGCCCAAAACCAGGTCAACATCATAATATGGTGGGATGAGTCATTTCGTGAATTTTGAGTGAAATCCAATCACTCGAACTATGCAATGCACGAACAACTCCATTTACAGTCAGAAATTAATAGGAACTTTAAATGTCCAATTTCTTTGACCAGTTGATTTCGGATCGAGCCCAAAACTTGGTCAACATCATAATATGGAGGGCGAAGTGATTTGGTGAGTTTTGAGTGATATCCAATCACTAGATCTATGCAATGTACCAACCACTCAATTTACGGCTCGAACTTCGTACGGACTTAAAGTGTCCAATTTCGTTGACCAATTGATTTCGGATCGAGCCCAAAACTGGGTCAACATCATAATATGATGGGAGGAGTCATGTTGTAAGTTTTGAGTGAAATCAAATCTCTGGAACTATGCAATGCCCCAACCATGCCGTTTACGGCACCAACTTCGTATGAACTTGAAGAGTACAATTTCGTTGTCCAATTGATTTCGGATCGAGCCCGAAACTTGGTCAACATCATAATATGGGGGAGGAGTCATTTGGTAAGTTTTGAGTGAAATCCAATAACTGGAAATGTTCAATGCACCAACCACTCCATTTACGGCACGAACATCGTACGAACTTGAAGTGTCCAATTTCGTTGACCAATTGATTTCGGATCGAGCCCCAAACTTGGTCAACATGATAATGTGGTGGGAGGAGTAATTTGGTAAGTTTTGAGTGAAATCCAATCCCTGGAACTATGCAATGCCACAACCACTCCATTTACGGCACCAACTTCGTACGAACTTGAAGTGTTCAATTTTGTTGACCAATTGATTTCGGATCTAGCCCCCAACTTGGTCTACATTATGATGTGGTGGGAGGAGTAATTGGGTAAGTTTTGAGTGAAATCCAATCCCTGGAACTATCCAATGCACCAATCACTCCGTTTACGTCACCAACTTCGTACGAACTTGAAGTGTCCAATTTCTTTGACCAATTGATTTAAGTTCAAGCTCAAAACTTGGTCAACATCATAATATGATGGGAGGAGTCATTTGGTAAGTTTTGGGAGAAATTCAATCACTAGAACTATGCATTGCACCAACCACACCATTAAAGGCATGAACTTCGAACGAACTTGAAGTGTCCAATTTTTTGACCAATTTATTTCAGATCGAGCATAAAACTTGGTCAACATCATATTAAGATGGGAGGAGTCATTTGGTAAGTTTTGAGTGAAATCCAATCACAAGAACAATGTAATGCACCAACCACGCCATTTACGGCACCAACTTCGTACGAACTTGAAGTGTCCAATTGGTTTCAGATCGAGCCCAAAACTTGGTCAACATCATAATATGGTGGGAGGAGTCATTTGGTAAGTTTTGAGTGAAATTCAATAACTGGAAATATGCAATTCACCAACCACTCCATTTACGGCACGAACTTCGTACGAACTTGAAGTGTCCAATTTCGTTGACCAATTGATTTCTGATAGAGCCCAAAACTAGGTCAACATCATTATATGATGGGAGGAGTCATTTGGTAAGTTTTGTGTGAAATAGAATAACTTGAAATATTCAATGCACCAACCACTCCATTTACGGCACGAACATCGTACGAACTTGAAGTGTCCAATTTCGTTGACCAATTGATTTCAGATCGAGCCCCCAACTTGGACAACATGATAATGTGGTGGGAGGAGTAATTTGGTAAGTTTGGAGTGAAGTCCAATCCCTGGAACTATGCAATGCCCCAACCACTCCATTTACGGCACCAACTTCATACGAACTTGAAGTGTTCAATTTCGTTGACCAATTGATTTCGGATCTAGCCCCCAACTTGGTCTACATTATGATGTGGTGGGAGGAGTAATGTCGTAAGTTTTGAGTGAAATCCAATCCCTGAAACTATCCAATGCACCAACCACTCCGTTTACAGCACTAACTTCGTACGAACTTGAAGTGTCCAATTTCTTTGACCAATTGATTTAAGTTCAAGCTCAAAACTTGGTCAACATCATAATATGATGGGAGGAGTCATTTGGTAAGTTTGGGGAAAAATCCAATCACTAGAACTATGCATTGCACCAACCACACCATTAAAGGCATGAACTTCGAACGAACTCGAAGTGTCCAATTTCTTAGACCAATTTATTTCAGATCGAGCCCAAAACTTGGTCAACATCATATTCTGATGGGAGGAGTCATTTGGTAAGTTTTGAGTGAAATCCAATCACAAGAACAATGCAATGCACCAACCACGCCATTTACGGCACCAACTTCGTACGAACTTGAAGTGTCCAATTGATTTCAGATCGAGCCCAAAACTTGGTCAACATCATAATATGGTGGGAGGAGTCATTTGGTAAGTTTTGAGTGAAATTCAATAACTGGAAATATGCAATTCACCAACCACTCCATTTACGGCACGAACTTCGTACGAACTTGAAGTGTCCAATTTCGTTGACCAATTGATTTCTGATAGAGCCCAAAACTAGGTCAACATCATTATATGATGGGAGGAGTCATTTGGTAAGTTTTGTGTGAAATACAATAACTTGAAATATTCAATGCACCAACCACTCCATTTACGGCACGAACATCGTACGAACTTGAAGTGTCCAATTTCGTTGACCAATTGATTTCAGATCGAGCCCCCAACTTGGACAACATGATAATGTGGTGGGAGGAGTAATTTGGTAAGTTTGGAGTGAAGTCCAATCCTGGAACTATGCAATGCCCCAACCACTCCATTTACGGCACCAACTTCATACGAACTTGAAGTGTTCAATTTCGTTGACCAATTGATTTCGGATCTAGCCCCCAACTTGGTCTACATTATGATGTGGTGGGAGGAGTAATGTCGTAAGTTTTGAGTGAAATCCAATCCCTGAAACTATCCAATGCACCAACCACTCCGTTTACGGCACTAACTTCGCACGAACTTGAAGTGTCCAATTTCTTTGACCAATTGATTTAAGTTCAAGCTCAAAACTTGGTCAACATCATAATATGATGGGAGGAGTCATTTGGTAAGTTTGGGGAAAAATCCAATCACTAGAACTATGCATTGCACCAACCACACCATTAAAGGCATGAACTTCGAACGAACTCGAAGTGTCCAATTTCTTAGACCAATTTATTTCAGATCGAGCCCAAAACTTGGTCAACATCATATTCTGATGGGAGGAGTCATTTGGTAAGTTTTGAGTGAAATCCAATCACAAGAACAATGCAATGCACCAACCACGCCATTTACGGCACCAACTTCGTACGAACTTGAAGTGTCCAATTGATTTCAGATCGAGCCCAAAACTTGGTCAACATCATAATATGGTGGGAGGAGTCATTTGGTAAGTTTTGAGTGAAATTCAATAACTGGAAATATGCAATTCACCAACCACTCCATTTACGGCACGAACTTCGTACGAACTTGAAGTGTCCAATTTCGTTGACCAATTGATTTCTGATAGAGCCCAAAACTAGGTCAACATCATTATATGATGGGAGGAGTCATTTGGTAAGTTTTGTGTGAAATACAATAACTTGAAATATTCAATGCACCAACCACTCCATTTACGGCACGAACATCGTACGAACTTGAAGTGTCAATTTCGTTGACCAATTGATTTCAGATCGAGCCCCAACTTGGACAACATGATAATGTGGTGGGAGGAGTAATTTGGTAAGTTTGGAGTGAAGTCCAATCCTGGAACTATGCAATGCCCCAACCACTCCATTTACGGCACCAACTTCATACGAACTTGAAGTGTTCAATTTCGTTGACCAATTGATTTCGGATCTAGCCCCCAACTTGGTCTACATTATGATGTGGTGGGAGGAGTAATGTCGTAAGTTTTGAGTGAAATCCAATCCCTGAAACTATCCAATGCACCAACCACTCCGTTTACGGCACTAACTTCGTACGAACTTGAAGTGAACAATTTCTTTGACCAATTGATTTAAGTTCAAGCTCAAAACTTGGTCAACATCATAATATGATGGGAGGAGTCATTTGGTAAGTTTGGGGAAAAATCCAATCACTAGAACTATGCATTGCACCAACCACACCATTAAAGGCATGAACTTCGAACGAACTCGAAGTGTCCAATTTCTTAGACCAATTTATTTCAGATCGAGCCCAAAACTTGGTCAACATCATATTCTGATGGGAGGAGTCATTTGGTAAGTTTTGAGTGAAATCCAATCACAAGAACAATGCAATGCACCAACCACGCCATTTACGGCACCAACTTCGCACGAACTTGAAGTGTCCAATTGATTTCAGATCGAGCCCAAAACTTGGTCAACATCATAATATGGTGGGAGGAGTCATTTGGTAAGTTTTGAGTGAAATTCAATAACTGGAAATATGCAATTCACCAACCACTCCATTTACGGCACGAACTTCGTACGAACTTGAAGTGTCCAATTTCGTTGACCAATTGATTTCTGATAGAGCCCAAAACTAGGTCAACATCATTATATGATGGGAGGAGTCATTTGGTAAGTTTTGTGTGAAATACAATAACTTGAAATATTCAATGCACCAACCACTCCATTTACGGCACGAACATCGTACGAACTTGAAGTGTCCAATTTCGTTGACCAATTGATTTCAGATCGAGCCCCCAACTTGGACAACATGATAATGTGGTGGGAGGAGTAATTTGGTAAGTTTGGAGTGAAGTCCAATCCCTGGAACTATGCAATGCCCCAACCACTCCATTTACGGCACCAACTTCATACGAACTTGAAGTGTTCAATTTCGTTGACCAATTGATTTCGGATCTAGCCCCCAACTTGGTCTACATTATGATGTGGTGGGAGGAGTAATTTCGTAAGTTTTGAGTGAAATCCAATCCCTGAAACTATCCAATGCACCAACCACTCCGTTTACGGCACTAACTTCGTACGAACTTGAAGTGTCCAATTTCTTTGACCAATTGATTTAAGTTCAAGCTCAAAACTTGGTCAACATCATAATATGATGGGAGGAGTCATTTGGTAAGTTTTGGGAAAAATCCAATCACTAGAACTATGCATTGCACCAACCACACCATTAAAGGCATGAACTTCGAACGAACTCGAAGTGTCCAATTTCTTTGACCAATTTATTTCAGATCGAGCCCAAAACTTGGTCAACATCATATTATGATGGGAGGAGTCATTTGGTAAGTTTTGAGTGAAATCCAATCACAAGAACAATGCAATGCACCAACCACGCCATTTACGGCACCAACTTCGTACGAACTTGAAGTGTCCAATTTCGTTGTCCAATTGATTTCAGATCGAGCCCAAAACTTGGTCAACATCATAATATGGTGGGAGGAGTCATTTGGTAAGTTTTGAGAGAAATTCAATAACTCGAAATATGCAATTCACCAACCACTCCATTTACGGCATGAACTTCGTACGAACTTGAAGTGTCCAATTTCGTTGACCAATTGATTTCTGATAGAGCCCAGAACTAGGTCAACATCATTATATGATGGGAGGAGTCATTTGGAAAGTTTTGAGTGAAATCCAATAACTTGAAATTTTCAATGCACCAACCACTCCATTTACGGCACGAACATCGTACGAACTTGAAGTGTCCAATTTCGTTGACCAATTGATTTCGGATCGAGCCCCCAACTTGGTCAACATGATAATGTGGTGGGAGGAGTAATTTGGTAAGTTTTGAGTGAAATCCTATCCCTGGAACTATGCAATGCACCAACCACTACATTTACGGCACCAACTTCGTACGAACTTGATGTGTCCAATTTCTTTGGCCAAATGATTTCGGATCAAACCCAAAACTTTGGTCAACATCATAATATGATGGGAGCAGTCATTTGGTAAGTTTTGAGTGAAATCCAATACCTAGAACTATGCTATCCACCAACCACTCCATTAAAGGCACGAACTTCGAACGAACTTAAAGTGTCCAATTTCTTTGACCAATTGATTTCGGATCCAGCCCAAAACTTGGTCAACATCATAATATGATGGGAGGAGTCATTAGGTAAGTTTTGAGTGAAAGCCAATCACAACAATAATGCAATGCACCAACCACGCCATTTACGGCACCAACTTCACTCGGACTTGAAGAGTCCAATTTCGTTGTCCAATTGATTTCGGATCGAGCCCAAAACTTGGTCAACATCATAATATGGTGGGAGGAGTCATTTGGTAAGTTTTGAGTGAAATTCAATAACTGGAAATATGCAATTCACCATTCACTCCATTTACGGCACGAACTTCGTACGAACTTGAAGTGTCCAATTTCGTTGACCAATTGATTTCTGATAGAGCCCAAAACTAGGTCAACTCCATTATATGATGGGAGGAGTCATTTGGTAAGTTTTGTGTGAAATCCAATAACTTGAAATATTCAATGCACCAACCACTCCATTTACGGCACGAACATCGTACGAACTAGAAGTGTCCAATTTCGTTGGCCAATTGATTTCGGATCGAGCCCCCAACTTGGTCAACATGATAATGTGGTGGGAGGAGTAATTTGTTAAGTTTTGAGTGAAATCCAGTCCCTTGAACTACGCTATCCACCAACCACTCCATTAAAGGCACGAACTTCGAACGAACATAAAGTGTCCAATTTCTTTGACCAATTGATTTCATATCCAGCCCAAAACTTGGTCAACATCATAATATGATGGGAGGAGTCATTAGGTAAGTTTTGAGTGAAAGCCAATCAAAACAATAATGCAATGCACCAACCACGCAATTTACGGCACCAACTTCGTTCGGACTTGAAGAGTCCAATTTCGTTGTCCAATTGATTTCGGATCAAGCCCAAAACTTGGTCAACATCATAATATGGTGGGAGGAGTCATTTTGTAAGTTTCGAGTGAAATCCAATAACTGGAAATATGCAATGCACCAACAACTCCATTTACGGCACGAACTTTGTACGAACTTGAAGTGTCCAAGTTCGTTGACCAATTGATTTCGGATCGAGCCCAAAACTTGGCCAACATCATAATATGGTGGGAGGAGTCATTTGGTAAGTTTTGAGTGAAATGCAATCACTAGAACAGTGCAATGCACCAACCACGCCATTTACGGCACCAACTTCGTAAGAACTTGAAGTCTCCAATTTCTTGACCAATTGATTTCGGATCGAGCCCAAAACATGATCAACATCATAATATGATGGGAGCAGTCATTTGGTAAGTTTTGAGTTAAATCCAATCACTAGAACAATGCAATGCACCAACTACTCCATTTACGGTCAGAAATTAGTATGAACTTGAAGTGTCCAATTTTGTTGACCAATTAATTTCGGATCGAGCCAAAAACTTGGTCAACATCATAATATGGTGGGAGGAGTGATTTGGTATGTTTTGATTGAAATCCAATCGCTGGAACTATGCAATGCACCAATCACTCCATTTAGGAAACGAAATTCGTACGAACAGGATGTGTCCAATTTCTTTGACCAATAGATTTCGGATCGTGCCCAAAACGTGGTCAACATGATAATGTGATGGGAGGAGTCATTTGGTAAGTTCTGAGAGAAATCCAATCACTAGAACAACGCAATGCACCAGCAACGCCATTTATGGCACCAACTTCGTACGAACTTGAAGTGTCCAATTTCTTTGACCAATTGATTTCGGATCGAGCCAAAAACTTGGTCAACATCATAATATCGTGTGAGGAGTCATTTTTAGAGTTTTGAGTGAAATCCAATCACTATAAACTATGCAATGCACCAACTACTCCATTTACGGTTAGAAATTAGTAAGAACTTGAAGTGTCCAATTTCGTTGACCAATTGATTTCGGATCGAGCCCAAAACTTGGACAACGTCATAATATTTTGGGAGGAGTCATTTGGTGTGTTTTGAGTGAAATCCAATCACTAGAACAATGTAACGCACCAACCACGCCATTTACGGCACCAACTTCGTACGAACTTGGGTTGTCCAATTTCTTTGACCAATTGAATTCAGATCTAGCCCAAAACTTGGACAACATCATAATGTTGTGGGATGAGGCATTTTGTGAGTTTTGAGTAATCCAATCACTAGAACAATTCAGTGCACCAACCACGCCATTTACGGCACCAACTTCGTATGAACTTGAAGTGTCCAATTTCTTTGACAATTTGATTTCGAATCGAGCCCAAAACTTGGACAACATCATAATATTGTGGGAGGAGTCATTTTGTGAGTTTTATGTGAAATCCCATCACTAGAACAATGCAATGCACCAACCACTACATTTACGGCACCAACTTCGTATGAACTTTATGTTTCCAATTTCTTTGACCAATTGATTTCGGATCGCGCCCAAAACTTGTTCAACATCATAATATGGTGGGAGGAGTCATTTGGTAAGTTTTGAGTGAAGTCCCATCACTGGAACTATGCAATGCACCAACCACGCCATTTCCGGGACCAACTTCGTAAGAACTTGAAGTGTCCAATTTCTTTGCCCAATTGATTTCGGATCGAGCCCAAAACTTTG
This sequence comes from Prunus padus, assembly GCA_024362665.1. Lineage (NCBI taxonomy): Eukaryota > Viridiplantae > Streptophyta > Magnoliopsida > Rosales > Rosaceae > Prunus > Prunus padus. Next base: position 8,304,193 of record JANFAM010000006.1, on the reverse strand, counting down.
TCAACATCATAATATGGTGGGAGGAGTTATTTGGTAAGTTTTAAGTGAAATCCAATCACTGGAACTACGCAATGCACCAACCCCGCCATTTACGGCACCAACTTCGTACGAACTTGAAGTGTGCAATTTCTTTGACCAATTGATTTCGGATCGAGCCCAAAACTTGGTCAACATCAAAATAAGGTGGGAGGAGTCATTTGGTGAGTTTTGTATGAAATCCAATCACTAGAATTATGCAATGCACAAACCACTTCATTTACGGCGCAAACATTGTACGAGCTTGAAGTGTCCAACTTCTTTGACCAATTGATTTCGGATCAAGCCCAAAACTTGGTCAACATCATAATCTGGTGGAAGGAATCACTTGGTGAGTTTTGAGTGAAATCCAATTGCAACAACTATGCAATGCACCAACCACACACCATTTACGGTCAGAAATTAATACGACTTGAAGTGTCCAATTTCATTGACCAATTGATTTTGGATCGAGCCCAAAACTTGGTCAACATCATAATATGGTGGGAGGAGTCATTTGGTGAGTTTTGAGTGAAATAAAATCACTAGAACTATGCATTGCACCAACCACTCCATTTACGGTAAAAAATTAATACTAACCTGAAGTGTCCTATTTGGTTGACCCATTGATTTAGGATTGAGCCCAAAACTTGGTCAATTTCATAATATGGTGGGAGGAGTCATTTGGTTACTTTTGAGTGAAATCCAATTACTAGAACTATGCAATGCACCAACCACTCCATTTACGACACGAACTTCGTACGAACTTGAAGTGTCCAATTTCATTGACCAATTGATTTCGTATTGAGCCCAAAACTTGGCCAACATAAAAATACGGTGGGAGGAGTCATTTGGTATGTTTTAATTAAAATCCAATCACTAGAACTATACAATGCACCAACCACTCCATTTATGGCACGAAGTTTGAATGAATTTGAATTGTCCAATATTATTGACCAATATGGTGGGAGGTGTCATTTCGTGAGTTTTGAGTGAAATCCAATCACTAGAACTATGCAATGCACCAACCACTCCATTTACGGCACGAAAATCGTACGAACTTGAACTGTCCGATTTCATTGACCAATTGATTTCGGACCGTGCCCAAAACTTGGTCAACATCAAAATATGGTGGGAGGAGCCATTTGGTGAGTTTTGAGTGAAATCGAATCACAAGAACTATGCAATGCACCAACCACTCCATTTACGGCGCGAACTTTGTCCGAGCATGAAGTGTCCAACTTCTTTGACCAATTGATTTTGGATCAAGCCCAAAACTTGGTCAACATCAGAATCTGGTGGAAGGAGTCATTTGGTGAGTTTTGAGTGAAATTCAATCACAAGAACTATGCAATGCACCAACCACTCCATTTACGGTCAGAAATTAATACGAACTTGAATTGTCCAATTTCATTGACCAATTGATTTTGGATCGATCCCAAAACTTGGTCAACATCAAAATATGGTGGGAGGAGTCATTTGATGAGTTTTGATTTAAATCCAAGCACTAGAACTATGCAATGCACCAACCACTCCATTTGCGGCACGAACTTCGTCAGTACTTGGAGTGTCTAATTTCTTTGACCAATTGATTTCGGATCGAGCACAAAGCTTGGTCAACATAATAATATGATGGGAGGAGTCATTTGGTGAGTTTTTAGTGCAATCCAATCACAAGAATTATGCAATTCACCAACCTCAACATTTACGGTAAGAAATTAATACGAACTTGAAGTGTTCAATGTCGTTGACCAATTGATTTCGGATCGAGCCCAAAACTTAACATCATAATATGGTGGGAGGAGTCATTTGGGGAGTTTTAGGTGAAATCCAATCGCTCGAACTATGCAATGCACCAAACACTCCATATATGGTCAGAAATTAATACGAACTTGAAGTGTCCATTTTCTTTGACCAATTGCTTTCGGATCAAACCCAAAACTTGGTCAACCTCATAATCTGGTGGAAGGAGTCATTTGGTGAGTTTTGAGTGAAATCCAATCACAAGAACTATGGAATTTACCAACCACTCCATTTACGGTCAGAAATTAATACGAAGTTGAAGTGTCCAATTTCATTGACCAATTGATTTTGGATCGAGCCCAAATCTTGGTCAACATCAAAATATGGTGGGAGAAGTCATTCGGTGAGTTTTGATTTAAATTAAATCACTAGAACTATGCAATGCATAAACCACTCCATTTGCGGCAGGAACTTCGTAAGAACTTGGAGTGTCCAATTTCTTTGACAAATTGATTTTGGAACGTGCCCACCAAAACTTGGTCAACCTCATAATATGATGGGAAGAGTCACTTGGTGAGTTTTGAGTGCAATCCAATCTCAAGAACTATGCAATGCACCAACCACAACATTTACGGTAAGAAATTAATACGAACTTGAAGTGTCCAATGTCGTTGACCAATTGATTTCGGATCGAGTCCAAATCTTGGTCAACATCATAATATGGTGGGAGGAGTTATTTGGTGAGTTTTGATTGAAATCCAATCGCTCGAACTATGCACTCGCACCAAGCACTCAATTCTTGTCAGAAATTAATACGAACTTGAAGTGTCCAATGTTGTTGACCAATTGATTTCGGATCTAGCCCAAAACTTGGTCAACATCATAATATGGTGGGAGGAGTCATTTGGTGAGTTTTGATTGAAATCCAATCGCTCGAACTATGCAATGCACCGACCACTCAATTTACGGTCAGAAATTAATACGAACTTGAAGTGTCCAATTTCTTTGACCAATTGATTTCGGATCGAGCCCAAAACTTGATCAACATAATTATATGGTGGGGGAGTTATATGGAGAGTTTTGAGAGAAATCCAATCACTCGAACTATGCAATACACCAACCACTCCATTTACGGCGTGAACTTTGTACGGGCTGAAGTGTCCAACTTCTTTGACCAATTGATTTCAGATCAAGCCCAAAACTTGGTCAACATCATAATCTGTTGGAAGGAGTTATTTGGTGAGTTTTGAGTGAAATCCAATCACAAGAACTGTGCAATTTACCAACCACTCCATTTACGGTCAATAATTAATACGAACTTGAAGTGTCCAATTTCATTGACCAATTGATTTCGGATCGAGCCCAAAACTTGGTCAACATCGTAATATGGTGGGAGGAGTCATTGGGTGAGTTTTGAGGGAAATCCAATGACTCGAGCTGTGCAATTGCACTCCATTTACGGTCAGAAATTAATACGAACTTAAAATGTCCAATTTCTTTGACCAATTGATATCCGATCGAGCCCAAAACTTGGTCAACATCATAACGTGGTGGGAGGAGTTATTTGGTGAGTTTTGAGTGAAATCCTATCACTAGAACTATGCAATGCACTAACCGCTCAATTTACGGCACGAACTTTGTACGGACTTAAAGTGTCCAATTTCATTGACCAATTGATTTCAGATCTTGCCCAAAACTTGGTCAACATCATAATATTGTGGGAGGAGTCATTTGGGGAGTTTTGAGTGAAATCCAATCACTAGAACTATGCAATGCCCCAATCACTACATTTACGGCCAGAAATTAATAAGAACAAGAAGTGCCCAATTTCGTTGACCAATTGATTTCAGATCGAGCCCAAAACTTGGTCAACATCAAAATATGGTAGGAAGAGTCATTTGGTGAGTTTTGAGTGAAATCCAATCACTAGGACTATGCAATGCACCAGCCACGCCATTTACAGCACGAACTTCGTACGAACTTGAAGTGTCCAATTTCATTGACCAATTGATTTTGGATCGAGCCCAAAACTTTGTCAACATCAAAATATGGTTGGAGGAGTCATTTGGTGAGTTTTGAGTGAAATCCAATCACTACATCTATGCAATGCACCAACCTCTTCATTTACGGCACGAACTTCGTACGAACTTCAAGTCTCCAATTTCTTTGACCACTTGATTTTTGATCGAGCCCAAAACTTGATCAACTTGAAAATATAGTGGGAGGAGTCATTTCGTGAGTTTGGAGTGAAATCCAATCACTAGTACTATGCAATGCACCAACCACGCCATTTACGGCATGAACTTCGTACTAACTTGAAGTGTCAAATATCATTGACGAATTGATTTCAGATCTTGCCCAATACTTGGTCAACATCAAAATATGGAGGGAAGAGTCATTTGGTGAGTTTTGAGTGAAATCTAATCACTCGAACTATGCAATGCACCAACCACTCCATTTACGGTCAGAAATTAACACGAACTTGAAGTGTCCAATGTCGTTGACCAATTGATTTCGAATCGAGCCAAAAACTCGGTCACATCATAACATGGTGGGAGGATTCATTTGGTTAGTTTTGAGTGAAATCCAATCACTAGAACTATGCAATGCACCAACTGCTCCATTTACGGCACGAACTTCGTACGAACTTGAAGTGTCAAATTTCATTGAACTATTGATTTCAAATCGATCCGAAAACTTGGTCAACATCATAATATGCTGGGAGGAGTCATTTGGTGAGTTTAGAGTGAAATGCAATAACTCGAACTATGCAATGCACTAACCACTCCATTTACGTTAAGAAATTAATACGAACTTGAAGTGTCCAATATCTTTCACCAATTGATTTCGAATCAGGCCCAAAACTTGGTCACATCATAATATGGTGGGAGGAGTCGTTCGGTTAGTTTTGAGGGAAATCCAATCACTAGAAGTATGCAATTCACAAACCACTCCATTTACGTCATGAACATCGTACGAACTTGAAGTGTCCAATTTCTTTGACCACTTGATTTCTGATTGAGCCCAAAACTTTATCAACATCAAAATATAGTGGGAGGAGTCATTTGGTGAGTTTGGAGTGAAATGCAATCCCTAGGACTATGTAATGCACCAACCACGCCATTTACGGCACGAACTTCATACGAACTTGAACTTTCCAATTTCTTTGACCAATTATTTTTGATCGAGCCCAAAATTTGGTCAACATCATAATATGGTGGGAGGAGTCATTTGGTTAGTTTTGATTTAAATCCAATCACTAGAACTATGGAATGCACCAACCACTCCATTTGAGGCAAGCACTTCGCACGAATTTGAAATGTCCAATTTCATTGACCAATTAATTTCGGATCGAACCCAAAACTTGGTCAACATCATAATATGGTGGGAGGAGTCATTTGGTGAGTGTGGAGTAAAATCCAATCTCTAGAACTATGCAATACACCAACCACTCCATTTGAGGCTAGAACTTACGAACTTGAAGTGGCCAATTTCATTGACCAATTGATTTCGGATGGAGCCCAAAACTTGGTCAACATCATAATACGGTGGGAGGAGTCATTTGGTGATTTTTGAGTGAAATTCAATCACTAGATCTATGCAATGCCCCAATCACTACATTTACGGCCAGAAATTAATAAGAACTAGAAGTGCCCAATTTCGTTGACCAATTGATTTCAGATCGAGCCCAAAACTTGGTCAACATAGTAATATGGTGGGAGGAGTCATTTGCTGATTTTTGAGTGAAATCCAATCACTCGAACTATGCAATGCACCAACCACTCCATTTAAGGTCATAAATTAATACGAACTTGAAGTGTCCAATTTCATTGAACAATTGATTTCGGATCGAGCCCAAAATTTGGTGAACATCATATTATGGTGGGAGGAGTCATTTGGTGACTTTTGAGTGAAATCCAATCCCTCGAACAATGCAATGCACCAACCACTCCATTTACAGCGCGAACTTCGTAAGAACTTGAAGTGTCCAATTTCTTTGACCAATTGATTTCGGATACATCCGAAAACTTGGTCAACATAATAATACTGTGGGAGGAGTCATTTGTTGATTTTTGAGTGAAATCCAATCACTCGAACTATGCAATGCACCAACCACTCCATTTACGGTCATAAATTAATACGAACATGAAGTGTCCAATTTCATTGAACAATTGATTACGGATCGAGCCCAAAACTTGGTCAACATCATAATAAAGTGGGAGGAGTCATTTGGTAAGTTTTGGGTGAAATCCAATCCCTAGAACAATTCAATGCACCAACCATGCCATTTACGGCACCAACTTCGTACGAACTTGAAGTGTCCAATTTCTTTGACCAGTTGATTTCGGATTGAGCCCAAAACTTGGTTAATATCATAATATGGTGGGAGGAGTCCTTTGGTAAGTTTTGAGTGAAATTCAAGCACTAGAACTATGCAATGCACCAACCAATTCATTTACAGTCAGAAATTAATACGAACTTCAAGTGTCCGATTTCTTTGACCAATTGATTTCGGATCGAGCCCAAAACTTGGTCAACATCATAATACGGTGGGAGGAGTCATTTCGTGAGTTTAAGTGAAATCCAATCACTAGAACTATGCAATGCACCGACTACTTCACTTACTGTCAGAAATTAGTACGAACTTGAAGTATCCAATTTCTTTGACCAATTGATTTCGGATCAAGCTCAAAATTTGGTCAACATCATAATATGGTGGGAGGAGTCATTTCATGAGTTTTGAGTGAAATCCAATCACTAGAACTATGCAATGTTCCAACTACTCCATTTACGGTCAGAAATTAGTACGAACTTGAAGTGTCCAATTTCCTTGACCAATGGATTTCGGATTGAGCCCAAAACTTGGGCAACATCATAATATGGGGGAGGAGTCATTTGGTCAGTTTGGAGGGAAATCCAATCACTAGAACAATGCAATGCACTAACCAAGCCATTTAAGGCACAACCTTCGTACTAACATGAAGTGTCCAATTTCCTGGACCAATTGATTTCAGATCGAGCCCAAAACTTGGTCAAGATCATAATATCGTGGGAGTAATTTGGTATGTTTTGAGTGAAATCCAATCTCTAGAACTATGGAATGCACCAACCACTCTACTTACGACACAAATTTCGTACAAACTTGAAGTTCTCAGTTTCATTGACCAATTGAATTCAGATCGAGCCCAAATTAACATCATAATATTATGGGATAAGTCATTTCGTAAGTTTTGAGTGAAATCCAATCACTAGAACAATGCAATGCACCAACCACGCCATTTACGGTAACAACTTCGTACGAACTTGAAGTGTCCAATTTCTTAGACCAATTGATTTCGGATCGAGCCCAAAACTTGTTCAACATCATAATATGGAGTGAGTAGTCATTTGGTCAGTTTTGAGTGAAATCCAATCACTAGAACAATGCAATGCACCAACCACGCCATTTAAGGCACGAACTTCGTACGAACTTGAAGTGTCCAATTTCTTTGACGAATTGATTTTCGATTGAGCCCAAAACTTATACAACATCATAATATGGTGGGAGGAGTCATTTCATGAGTTTTGAGTGAAATCCAATAACTAGAACTATGCAATGTACCAACTACTACATTTAAGGTTAGAAATTAGTACGAACTTGAAGTGTCCAATTTCTTTGACCAATGATTTCAGATCGAGCCCAAACCTGGTCAACCTCATAATATGATGGGAGGAGATATTTGGTAAGTTTTGAGTGAAATCGAATCAGTAGAACAATGCAATGCACCAACTACTCCATTTAAGGTCAGAAATTAGTACGAACTTGAAGTGTCCAATTTCTTTGACCAATAGATTTCGGATCGAGCCCAAACTTGGTCAACAACATAATATGGTGGGAGGAGTCATTTGGTGAGGTTTGAGGGAAATCCAATCACAAGAACAATGCAATGCACCAACCACGCCATTTACAGTACCAACTTCGTACGTACATGAAGTGTCCAATTTCTTTGACCAATTGATTTCGGATCGAGCCCAAAACTTGGTAAACGTCATAATATGGTGGGAGGAGTCATTTGGTGAGTTTGGAGGGAAATCCAATCTCCAGAACTCTGCAATGCACCAACCACTCCATTCACGGCACGAACTTCGTACGAACTTGAAGTGTCCAATTTCTTTGAACAATTGATTTTGAATCGATCCCAAAACCTGGGCAACATCATAATATGGTGGGAGGAGTCATTTGGTGAGTTTTGAGTGAAATCCAATCACAAGAACTATGCAATGCACCTACTACTCCAGTTACGATCTGAAATTAGTATGAACATGAAGTGTCCAATTTCGTTGACCAATTGATTTCGGATTGAGCCCAAAACATGGACAATATCATAATATGGTGGGAGGAGTCATTTGGTGAGTTTTGAGTGAAATCCAATACTGGAACATGCAATGCACCAACCACTCCATTTACGGCACGAACTTCGTACGAACTTGAAGTGTCCAATTTCTTTGACCATTTGACTTCAGATCGAGCCCAAAACTTGGTCAACATCAAAATGTGATGGGAGGAGTCATTTGGTATGTTTTGAGATAAATCCAATCACTAGAACAATGGAATGCACCAACCACGCCATTTACGGCACCAACTTCGTACGAGCTTGGAGTGTCCAATTTCTGTGACCAAATTGATTTCAGATTGAGCCCAAAACTTGGTCAACATCAGAATATGGTGGGAGGAGTCATTTGGTCGAGTTTTGAGTGAAATCCATTCTCTAGAACTATGGAATGCTCCAACCACTCCACTTACGGCACGAACTTCATACGAACTTGAAGTGTCCAATTTCTTTGACCATTTGATTTCGGATCGAGCCCAAATTAACATCATAATATAATGGGAGGAGTCATTCGGAAAGTTTTGAGTGAAATCCAATCACTAGAACAATGCACCAACGACGCCATTTACGGTACCAATTTCGTACGAACTTGAAGTGTCCAATTTCTTTGACCTATTGATTTCGTATCGAGCCCAAAACTTTGCCAACATCATAATATGGGGGAGGAGTCATTTGGTCAATTTTGAGTGAAATCCAATCACTAGAACAATGCAATGCACCAACCACACCATTTTAGGCACCAACTTCGTACGAACTTGAAGTGTCCAATTTCTTTGACCAATTGATTTCGGATCAAGCCCAAAACTTGGTCAACATCATAATATGGTGGGAGGAGTCATTTGGTGAGTTTGGAGTGAATTCCAATCACCAGAACTCTGCAATGCCCCAACCATTCCATTTATGACACGAACTTGGACGAACTTGAAGTCACGGCACAAAGACGAAGTGTCCAAGTTCTTTGAACAATTGATTTTGGGTCGAGCCAAAAGCTGGGCAACATCATAAAGTGGTGGGAGGACTCATTTTGTGAGTTTTGAGTGAAATCCAATCACGAGAACAATGCAATGCACCAACCAATCCATTTACGGTCAGAAATTAGTACGAACTTGAAGTGTCCAATTCCGTTGACCAACTGATTTCAGATCGAGCCCAAAACTTGGTAAACATCATAATATGGTAAGCATCATAATATGGTGGGAGGAGTCATTTGGTGAGTTTTGAGTGAAGTCCAATCACCGGAACTATGCAATGCCCCAACCATTCCATTTATGACACGAACTTCGGACGAACTTGAGGTGTCCAATTTCTTTGAAAAAATTTTGTTTTCGGATCGAGCCCAAAACTTGGTCAACATCATAATATAGTGGGAGGAGTCATTTGGTGAGTTTTGAGTGAAATCCAATCAATACAACTTTGCAATGCACCAACCACCACATTTACGGCAAGAACTTCGTTCGAACTTGAAGTGTCCAATTTCTTTGACCAATTGACTTCGTATCGAGCCCAAAACTTGGTCAACATCATAATATGGTGCGAGGAGTCGTTTGGAGAGGTTTGAATGAAATCCAATCACTAGAACTATGCAATCCACCAACCAGGCCATTTACGGCATGAACTTCGAACGAACTTGAAGTGTCCAATTTCTTTGACCAATTGACTTCAGATCGAGCCCAAAACTTGGTTAACATCATAATATGGTGGGAGGAGTCGTTTGGTGAGTGTTGATATAAATCCAATCACTAGAACTACACAATGCTCCAACCACTCTATTTGCGGCACGAACTTCGCAGGAACATGAAGTGTCCGATTTCGTTGACCAATTTATTTCGGATCGAGCCCAAAACTTGGCCAACCTCATAATATGGTGGGAGGAGTCATGTGGTGAGTTTTGAGTGAAATCCAATCACTAGATCTATGCAGTGCAAAAACCATTCCATTTATGGCACGAACTACGTACGAACTTGAATGGTCCAATTTCGTAGACCAATTGATTTCGGACAGAGCACAAAACTTGGTCAACATCGAAATATGGTGGGAGGAGTCATTTGGTGAGTTTTGATTTAAATCCAAGCACTAGAACTATGCAATGCACCAACCACTCCATTTACGGTATGAACTTCGCACGACTTGAAGTGTCCAATTTCTTTCACCAATTGATTTCGGATCGTACCCAAAACTTGGTCAACATCATAATATGGTGGGAGGAGTCATTTGGTGAGTTTTGAGTGAAATCCAATCACTAGATCTATGCAAAGCACCAACCACTCCATTTACGGTCAGAAATTAATACGAACTTGAAGTGTCCAATTTCGTTGAACAATTGATTTCGGATCGAGCCGAAAATTTGGTCAACATCGTAATATGGTAGGGGGAGTCATTTGGTGAGTTTTGGTTGAAATCCATTCACTAGACCTATGCAATGCTCCAACCACTCCATTTTCGGCACGAACTTGGTACGAACTTGAAGTGTCCAATTTCGTTGACCAATTGATTTCGGAACGAGTCCAAAACTTGATCAACATCATAATATGGTAGGAGGAGTCATTTGGTGAGCTTTGTGTGAAATCAAAACACTAGATCTATGCAATGCACCAACCACTCCATTTACGGCACGAAGTTCATACGAACTTGGACTGTCCAATTTAAGTCACCAATTGATTTCGGATCAAGCCCAAAACATGGTCAACATCATAATATGGTGGGAGGAGTCATTTGGTGAGTGTTGAGTGAAATCTAATCACTCGAGCTATGCAATGCTCCAACCACTCCATTTATGGCACGAACTTCGTACCAACTTGAAGTGTCCAATTTTGTTTACCAATTGATTTCAGATCTGGGCCAAAACTTGGTCAACATCATATGGGGGAGGAGTCGTTTGGTGAGTTTTGAATGAAATCCAATCACTCGAACTATGCAATGCACCAACAACTCCATTTACAGTCAGAAATCAATACGAACTTGAAGTGTCCAATTTCATTGATCATTTGATTTCCAATCGATCCCAAAACTTGGTCAACATCATAATATGGTGGGAGGAGTCATTTGGTGAGTGTTGAGCGAAATCTAATCACTCGAGCTATGCAATGCTCCAACCACTCCATTTACGGCACGCACTTCGTACGAACTTGAAGTGTCCAATTTCGTTGACCAATTGATTTCAGATAGAGGCCAAAACTTGGTCAACATCATAATATGGGGGAGGAGTCATTTGGTGAGTTTTGAGTGAAATCCAATCACTCGAACTATGCAATGCACCAACAACTCCATTTACAGTCAGAAATTAATACGAACTTGAATTGTCCAATTTCGTTGATCAATTTATTTCGGATCAAGCCCAAAGCTTGGCCAACATCAAAATATGGTGGGAGGAGTCATTTGGTGAGTTTTGAGTGAAATCCAATCACTAGATCTATGCAATGCACCAACCACGCCTTTTTCGGCACGAACTTCGTACGAACTTGAAGTGTCCAATTTCGTTGACCAATTGATTTCGGATCGAGGCCACACCTTGGTCAACATCATAATATGGTGGGAGTAGTCATTTGGTGAGTTTTGAGTGAAATC